>JARJIL010000003.1:0-2608750 GCA_038502395.1 Dittrichia graveolens | reverse complement strand
TAATCTACTTCGAAGTCGCCGGCGGCCCTTTCGGCGAAGAACCCGCCGTTAAGGCGGCCGGACCACTCTTAGCTATACTCGGATTCCTCATATTTCCTTTTATATGGAGTATCCCGGAGGCTCTTGTCACCGCCGAACTCTCCACTGCCTACCCCGGTAACGGCGGTTTCGTCATCTGGGCCCACAAAGCCTTTGGTCCGTTTTGTGGATCCATGATGGGTAGCTGGAAATTTCTCACCGGTGTCATCAACATCGCAGCATTCCCAATTCTCTGCATTGATTACATGAAACAATTGTTTCCGATTTTCTCCTCCGGCCTACCACGAACTCTGGCGATTCTGTTCTCTACCCTGTTTCTTTCGTTCGTAAATTACACCGGCCTGAATATCGTCGGTTTTGCCGCGATTGCCCTCGGAGTTATTTCACTTTTTCCGTTCATCCTCATGTCACTCATCGCCATCCCTCAAATCCGGCCACATAGATGGGTAAGTTTAGGCCAAAAAGGTGTAAAAAAAGATTGGAATCTGTTTTTAAACACCCTTTTCTGGAACTTAAATTTCTGGGACACCGTTAGTACGATGGCCGGAGAAGTCAAAAACCCTAAAAAGACATTCCCGGCGGCACTCTTATCTGCCGTGATTTTAACTTGTTTAGCGTATATAATCCCTCTAATGGCGGTTACCGGTGCAGTTTCAGTAGACCAAAGCGAATGGGAATCGGGATTCATGGCTGTCGCAGCGCAGACGATTTCGGGTAAATGGTTAAAGATTTGGGTCGAAATTGGAGCTGTGTTATCAACAATAGGTTTATTCGAAGCCCAATTAAGCAGTTGTGCTTATCAGGTTTTGGGTATGGCGGATTTAGGGATTTTACCCAAGTTTTTCGGGGTGAGATCAAAGTGGTTTGATACTCCATGGGTGGGGATACTAATATCAACTTTGATTACATTGAGTGTTTCTCAAATGGATTTTACGAATATAGTTGCATCTGCTAATTTTATATACAGTTTGGGGATGTTGTTGGAGTTTGCATCGTTTGTATGGCTGAGAAGGAAGTTTCCGGCGTTGAAACGGCCGTATAAGGTGCCACTCCGGCTGCCAGGGCTGGTGGTGATGTGTCTAGTTCCGTCGGCGTTTTTGGTTGTGATCATGGTCATTGCTACCAAGGTTGTGTATTTGGTGAGTGGGCTGATGACGGTGGGTGCTGTTTTGTGGTATTTTTTGATGAATTATTGCAAGGCAAAGAAGTGGTTTGCATTTGCAAATGGAGATGAAGTTGAAGAGGGAGAATAAAATCATAAATGTTATCTTGATGTTTTTTTTTATTTTTATAGTTGATTATAGTAAAATGCGTATTTAAAAGGAGGGAAATTGTAAAAAGTTCTTTTTTTAATTTTAATTTAATTATGTTTTTTCAAAGTTGGTTCATTCGGTCTAGTGGGCCAGCTGGTGGGGTCATGGTTGGGGGTGAACTCGGCACCGGTGGTCGGTTGACTCAGGTCTAGTGTGATTTTCATTAGATTTTTTTCTTGGAATGGCTAAACACACGTTAATGGAGTAATTTAATTCTAAATTTTGTGACGTATCTAAACACATTAAGCTATTTGATGTTTTTTATTAGACGAACTCGAGTTTGTGAAAGTTTATCGGGTTAACTATATTATTAATCTTAGTAATGATTAATTTATTTAAAGTTTAATCGACACTTTGATAATTGGGAAATTTATATGTGAAAATAGGAGTTGCACTTGTATGAAATAATTATTAGCCAATCATCTAAATCCCTAATTGTGTATATCTCACCTCTTATGTTTATAAATGGATAATTGATAGGATAATAGCAGTTAAATGTATACATACACATACACCATGAGTTTGTAGACGTTGCAATGTATCCCTTACCCCATTTTATAACTTACATATTTAAAATAGAAGAATGATAAGTACAGTATTAAAAGCATGTAAAATGGTTTGAAGCATGGAATCGACATGCATTAACAGCATGGGGTACCGCATGCTAACACCATCGCTTGGGTCTGATACCGAGTAAATCTTATATTTCTTGGCATTTGAATGCCGGAGGAGAGAGAGGAGAGAGGAAAAAGAGAGAGAGAGGAGAGGAGGGAGATGAGAGAATATTTTTTTAACACTTTTAAAGTATGTGAATATATGTATTTTCTGGGTTAAAGCATTTAGAAGAAAAAATAAAGTATAAGTAAAACGTGACACTAATATGAAATTAAACATGAGAAACATAAGGTTTTAATTTTAAAAAATGACAACCATATCTCGTATATGAAAAATTCCAACCTAATTATTAGGTGATCAAGGTGGATTTAACTTACAAACATGAAAAGTTGACTATAAAACAAGAGTCACAATTATTATTTTTAAAAATTAAAATCACTTTTTTTACCCTTATCCGTAAGAGTTGTGTTATCCATTTTTCTTAAAAAATATACAATTGCTTTATGACATAGGTAATGTCACCCAAGAAATTCAAGGCTTACCTATGACAAACATAAACGCAATAAAAACTACTTAGAGGCGCACCAAGACCATGGACTATGCCTGGACTCACTTAGTCCAAGCATACCTGCGATGAACCCATCAAAACAGCTACAAATGACAAATGATTCTCAAGACCACGAGAGTCATGCGGTGCCGCACGAACAACACCCGTTATTGGCCGACACTATTTGTAACACCATGTCTTACCACAACACAATATTGTTTGCTTTGCCCCCATTGGCTCACTGCTTTGTTTCTAATGACCAGACGAGAACTTCTCAGGAGGTCACTCATCTCTATATTGCTCCCACCAAAACATGCTTAACTGTAGAGTTCTCACCGGATCTGTTATGGCCGCAAAACGCTTTGTGTCATGTAAGGTTAATGTTTACTTATAACTCAAGCATCTCTACTATCCACGGCCGATGTGGGATCCACCTAAGGTGTTACAAACAACCCCCTTAGGACTCATCGTCCTTGATGAGGTTTGCCTCATCATCCCGAACAACACAAGAGTGACTCCGGTACCATATGTAACACCCCACCTTATCACAACAATATGTTGTCCGCTTTACCCCACTAACTCACGGCTTTGTTTTTTATGATCAAGGGAGAACTTCCCAATGGTCACCCATCTCTAGATTGCTCTTGTCTAAACACGCTTAACTACAGAATTCTCATGGGATCTGTCGTGCTTGTGGCCCTAAAACACATTGTGTCATGTAAAGCCAAAGTTTACTTATAACCTCAGCACCTCTCTTATCTACGGCCGCTACAGAACTTGCCTAAGGTGTTACCTTGTTAGTGGCTGCACGATCTTGCCAAAAGTACCTCCATACTGACAAAGTTGTAGAAAAGGACATCATCTTTACAACCTCTCTTAGAATATGAATAGTAGTCTCTTCATCCTCGATTTGAGATATCCTCAAAACGGACTTCCCACACCTATAAACAGGGATCCTCAACATCATTTCAAGGCAAGGAAGTAGTTTGCATTTGCAAATGGAGAATAGTTTATAGTAATAAATATTTAAAACGAGGGTAATTATAAAAAGTTTTTTCATTTAATTATATTTTTTAAAGTTGGGTTCATTAGGTCAAGTGAGGTGGGATCATGGTTGGTGGTGAGTAGACTAGCATGGTACTAGATATTCATTAGCTTAGGAATAATGTTTTTTGTATTAGAACATCCGTAGTGATAACTAATATCATCAATTGCTACGTTAGCTTTATTAAGGCGTAGTTTGTTTTTTCAGAGATAAAATGTCTGATATTTGTTTTCGTCTGTTTTTATGTCTACAGAAAAAGATGTAGACTAAATATTTACAGTCTACATTAAGATGACTGTTTGTTTTTTAACTTAAGAAACTGTTTGAATGAATGTCATGTTACAATGTAAATTATTTTTAATAAACATGTGACGAAAATTCATATATTCTAGTATAATTATCGAAAGCAACTCATACCCGGTTTAAAGGTTCTTTATTTTTTTTTGTTTTTTATATGATAAGTAAGTGAATAAGGGCATAAGACAGATATGAGATATCAACATCATATCGACAAAATTAACAAAAGCCGTAAGTTGATATGTATGTATGTACTTGTATATGCATACATATATACATGTGTATGTATATAGTATGTATATCTGTGTATGTACATGTGTATATGCCTATATGTATGTGTGTAAATAACCGGGTTGACCCGGTGGTTGAATGGATCGAACAATGATCCGCTCGTAACACCTGGTCAACTAAATATCCGGATTTTAAAACATTAGAGTTATAGAGTTAAAATCAAAGACGAGAATGAGTTATAAATATACACGTGAGAATGTCTGTTTTAAATAAGATGATGGTGGACATCTACTAAAACGGATGTAATGAAATTGCAAATCTTTTCTAATTACATAAACAAACAAACTATTCTTTATAATTGTTTGTTTGAAAAGAGGAGTTATACTTATGTATAAAATAATCATTGGCCATATGACGTCTAGATACTTAATTGTATGCATCCCGCCGTCTACGTTACTATTGTGATAACAATTGAAAGTGAGTAATCAATGAGTATATATTTTTATTAATAATATAGAGTTGTGTTCAATAATTTTATATAAAAAATATAGTCTTAAAATTCAGTATACAATCACATATGATTCGGTATACAATCACATGTGAATTATAAAAAATTACGAAAATGTCACTCCGTCCAAATTTTTAAAATGTAATGTGAACCATTGATGCTGTTTATCCAAGGGCTAGAATTAATCCCTCAAAACTATGAATTAAATATGGAATATATTAAATATTTCACAATATAATATATATCATAGGATATATATCTAAATATAAATCTCCATACAAGTTGGTTAATTGATAAGATTTTATTATGATGTTTGGTTATTCGCTAGAATATATTTCATATTTCTCTAAATCTAATATTCTTTACGTTCAAATTCTTTTTGGATATTAAATAGGGATCCTATAAGCTAGCATTTTAATTTTTAATAGAGTACATTTTTAGGAACCTTTGAATATTAAATAGGATAAGTATAAGTTATATAACCGAAAAGGTTCCATAAAATATATTAAAAAAATCTCATATTTCATTATGATCTTTTTTATTATTTAGAACCGATCTAATTAATTAATTGGTTTAGTTTATCAAAATCTATTTAACTTTCATGTTTTGCTACCTTGTATATCGAATTACAAAAGTTTCTATTGTGTGTATCAAACTTTTAATTTGTTGGTATTGTATGTATTTTTGTTACATACAAAAGAAAAATGTATAAGTTTAGTACATACAATATGAAGTTTAATATACATAGTAGCATCAAATTAAATGTTCGATAAACATTATAAATTTTTTTGAAGCCCGCTACACACAATAACAAAACGTGACAAGTTGGATACATGTTGGTAATTTAAACCCTTAGTCAATTAAAAGTCTGTGTTCGTGATTATATTTTACAATAAGATAAGATGTATGAAAGTCTTAAAAAAGACCAAGGTCCACAAAATAGTGAGATCATGTATGTCAGAGCGTAGCTCGACTTACTCAAAAACTTGCTAAAATGAAAAATCCTTTTAAAAAATAGAGTTAATTACATAAATGGTCTATGTGGTTGTCACTAAATTTCACTTTTTGTCTTTTAACTTTAAAAATTACGAAAATAGTCACTAATGTTGTCATCTTGTTTCACTTTTTGTCTTTTACACTAACTGCTGTTAAATTTGACCGTTAGTCAAATGATATTTTATTCTTTTACAACTTTATCCTAATTAGCAAACACCCTCTTTCCTTTTCCCTTTCCTTTTGTTCTTATTTATCTTCCTAATTACACTTAAACATATTGAACTTATTGTTTAGTAAAATAAAGAAATAAAATATAGAATTTAAATTTCAATTATTCTTTAAACGCCATATATTTTAATTATTATTGAAACAACATTAGGTATGATCAACAATTAGAACAAATAATTCAACAAAATATAATCTGGATAAGCTTGCATGAATTTGGGTTTAAAACCCTAAAAAACCTTCAATAGAACCCTAAAAATCGACTTGAAATTATTACAAATCAGTGTGTTGATGAACTTTTAGAGCCTCAATGTATGCAATTTTAGGTTTAACAAGCCAGCTTGTTGTTGGAAGCTTCAAGAGAGAATAGTGGATTGTTTAACAATCATTTAAACAAGATCAAAAAACAAGAACTTGATGAACAAGAACTCAATTCAAATTCACGTTTCACCCATTCATGTTTCCATCGAAATCAAGAACTCAATTCAAACCCTGGTCCGGTTAAAAAACAACCTTTTAAACAAGATCTGAAAACCTTAAAAAACCATAAATCAGTTAACAAAAAACCCTAAAAGAGAAGATTGAGAGGAAGAAGACCGAGAAGAAGAACAAGGAGGGGAGGAGAGAGAGGGATCTCTCGAGAGAGACGGGGGGTGGTAGTGGTTGTGAAAGCAGGTGCGGCGGTGATAAGATTTTAGAGAGTGGTGGTGGTGCGGTGACGGAACAAAAATCTTCAGATAACATCGGGGGGGAGGGGGGAAGTGGTCGTAGTCGTGTAATGGTGCTCCGATGATATCGTCGTGGTGGTTGTTGATGGTGCTCCGGAGGTAGCAGTGGTTGCCAGCAGCGGTTTTGAAGGACAAAGGGGGTGGTGGTGGACTGGTGGTGGAGATGGAAGAGAGATATGGAAATAGAAGAAGTAAAAAAGGGGTGTTTGTTTGGTAGAAGAAGGTTGAAAGATCTTGAAAATAATATTTTTGGCAAAATAATCAATGTAGCATGTTTGGTAACAAGTATAACTTGAAAATGACTATAATACCCCTTCATTAACGGCTAAAGTTAACGTCAGTTAGTTAAAAGAATCAAAAGTGAAACAAAGTGACAACCACAGTGACTATTTTTATAATTTTTAAAGTTGAAGGACTAAAAACGAAATTCAGTGCTAAACACATGGACCATTTATGTAATTAACTTTAAAAATAAGATGCGTATATTGGACATAAGTTGGAAAGTAATCATTTTAACTTGGAGACCACAATAGAATCCTATTCATATGAACAAGTGACAAAAGAAAGTATCAAATCTTTCTCGTTAATTAGAAGGTATATGTAATGTCACGCTATCGATGATATGATGGAATACTAATCGGCTGAATATTTGATTCTCCTCTTTATTTTCTATACATAACTGAAACTTTCAAAAACCACAAGGACTGAGTTTGTAAATTAATTACAACTTGGAGGGCTCGGACTGCACATGTATCAACGGTATGATGGCCGATTACATTATGAGCACATTGTGTAGACGCCAGCGTTAAAACTAGTTATAGTGAAAAAATATATCAAAGAAATCGACGTAATTATTGGATCGGGTAATAGTTTATTATGATGTTTAAGTGAGAGTTAGAAAAGGCAGTGTAATGAATCATGACCTTTATGTTGTTAAGATCCTCTCATATTATCGTCAAGCATGACCCAACATGTTCTTTCATTAATATTAAAGTATGACCTATAAATGGACTAATTATTGACTTAAAATAAAAGAGCTACTCTCATATTTATGAGAGGATATGATAAGTTATGTTTGACCATAACATTATAGGATCTTAACCGGTTGTTTTTATTGGTCACTCTAAATAACTATTTACATAACATATAATATTATAATTCATTAAATAGTAAATGACAAGATGGAGTTTGATGATATAACATGTTCACACTTTTGTCTTATTGTGGGGACTTCCAGGATCGATTCTCTTGGACCTCTTTCTTCGTTTTTATTATTCTTCTTTTTCCAAATCATGCCTTTTTGCTTTTTAACTCTTTTGCCTTATTTTTTTCAAGGTTTTAACTAAAAATAATAGTTTGATTCAATAATTCTGTTTTCTTATCTTATCTATTATAATGCAAGAATGATAACCATAATTTTTAGAGTTATAAATAAAAATTATACTTTTATAATTTTAATTTTTAAATATGGTAATAACCGTAATAAAATAGGTATAGAAAGTTGAAATTAAATACATTACCTTAAAAAAAAAATTAAATTTTTTACTTTTAACCACGACGGAAAGATCTTCCAAATAACTATTGTTATGATTGAAAAACGTGTTTTAAATGTTTAACCATAATCAAACATCTCTATTAATCAAATTATATAATTAAAAATGAAGATAGTATAATTAATACCACGTGAGTTGAGCAACTATAATTAATTTATATTATTATATAAAATTAATTAATTATTAATTTATTTAGAAAATTCTAGCCCTTTATTTAGTCAACTTTAAATTCCGATAACGATTCATTTTGATCAAAATTGAAATTTAATTTTAACTTTAATTAGGCAAACTTAAAACTTAAATTTGACTTTAAATTAATAAGATTTATTTAAATTTAATTTTTAATATGAGTTAAAGCAGAAGATTAATATAGTATTATTTAAATTCAAAAAATAACTATTTTAATTTCTTATTCCAAATCATATGTAGGATTTAGTTTTATCATAAATCTCTTTTTAGTTAAAATAAAAATTAATATAAATATTGTTTAAGATCTAAATTAAAAACTAATTTTAACTATAAAGGTTGTAAGAAACGAATCTTTATCAATTCTAAAATAAATCAAATTGTTTAAGGTTGAATTACAAAAGCATATGACATATTCCACGACAGCCAAAAATATATCTTTAGTTAACGGATTTAAGGATAGTTTCATCCTCAAGTGGTAAATAGTGAGTTGAAATAAATGGTGAATAAAATTTCGATATTATATAAAAAAGTTCTTTTATGCAAGTATCAAGCCAATTATCGAACATTTTTTTAAAGTTTTTATTTTTTTCACATGTTATAATTATTTAATATCTTCTTATTAATATCTAATATTTATTGTTTGTAAACTAACTCGTGTCTTACACGGACATACTATTTAGTGTGTGTGTGTATATATATATATATATATATATATGCAGACAAAAGTTCAAACGAGAACTTTTTTCGTACGAGAACCAATCTTAGCCGTCCAATTCCCCTTCCTTCAATTAAATTACCCACCCATGAATTCCTTACATGCACCTTGCCACACTCAATCTCCCCACGCTCTTCATCCATGAATTCCATTATCCAAAATGAACGGCTAATATTGGTTTCGCAACACTCAATCTCCCCACGCTCTTCATCCATGAATTCCATTATCCAAAATGAACGGCTAATATTGGTTTCGCAGTTCTCGTTATATATATATATATATATATATATATATATATATATATAGGGGATGGTTCAAACGAGAACTATTTTTCGTACGAGAGCTGTGAGAATCAATCGTAGCTGTCAAATCCCCCCTTCAATTGGATTGCCCACTTATGAATTCCTTACATGCACCCTGCCACACTCAATCCCTCACGTTTTTCATCCATGAGCTCTGTTATCCAAAATGAACGGCCAAGATAGGTTCTCGCAGTTTTCGTACGAAAAACAGTTCTCGTTTGAACCCAGGTTCATGCGAAAAGCTTTTTATTTGCGAAAAGTACGAGAAGCAATCTCAGCTATTGATTGACTTTTGATCTTGTGGTTCACATTAATTATAATTAATATTTTTATTTAATTTGAAAGGGTAAATTAGTAAATAATAATATTCTCTCATCTCTCAAATTAATTTCTCTCTCTCTTATTAAAAATTTCTCTCTCTAATTAAATATTTTTCAGATTTTGCTTATTTTTTTGTTTTTATTATTTTTCTAATTAATTAATTTTTTAATAAATTTCTTTATATATTCGACTGTTCATTAATAAATCACAATATTTTGATAGATTTTTTTTTATTTTTTATTACTTAAAATTACAATTAATATTTTTGTTCAACTATTATTTTCTCTACTAGCCGATCTTTTGAGATTCACTAATGAACACATACTAAAAATTATAAAAATGCCCACTTACTCATTTCTAATCACTACGTTTATTTGTATTCGATAGTGAACACAACTAACACTATTTGTATTCGATAAAGAACACATCCAACACTATTTGTGTTTGATAATGAACACAACTAACACTAGACTCGTTTTTAAGATAATTTTAGGATATTCAATACTGAACAAAACCAATGATATAAGCGTTTTGTTAAAAATTTTACAATATTCAACAATAAACACAGACAATTTTCTCTAGCTATTACTCATTGTTCACTAATTAACAACGTATTAAAAACCGTATATATAAAATCCGGAAATAAAAAAATCAGATACTTTATAATAAAAAAAGAAACAAAAAATTAAAATCCCATGTTCACTATTCACACATAGGATTAAACTGAAAACAAGCAAAAATCAGAAAAAAGGACAAAATAAATCAGAAAATGAGAAAATGAAGAAAAGAAATAAACATAAAAGAAAGCCTAACAAACTTGTTTCCATCCTAGATCGAGAGGCACATGCAGAAATAAAAAAACATAAATACAGATTAGAAAAATTACATAAATACAGAAAAAACAAAAATTTAAATACAAAAATTAAACCCATTTAGAGGCGGTGGTTTCGGCGGAGGCGGTGGTTCAACGGATCAGGTGGTTCGCGGTGGTGCATTCTTCAGGTTAGAGAGAGCGGCGCAGGGAAAGAGTGCATGACGGTGGCGGTGATGGTTATTTCTATTGCAGCAGCGGCGATTGTCGGAGGAGGGTCGGAGGGCGGTGTTGGCTGTTTTTATGGCAGTGGCGGCAATTGTCGGAGGTGGGTCGGAGGATGGTGTTGGTGTCGTTCTTAAAGACAGATCTAGCGGTGGTGCGTTGGTGTCGTTCTTCAAGAGAGAGGCGCAGGGAGAGAGAAAGAGCATGATGGAGACGGTGATGGCTTTGGCCGTGGCGGCGAGGGGAGGAGCGCGTTGCTGGTGTCGTTCTTCAAGTCATATCTAGTGGCGGTGACTAGTCGGCACAGGGAAAGATGGAGAATTGAGAATGAAGCTACCCTAGGTTTAGAGAGAGAGAGGGATGGAGAATTTGAGTTTATAAAATCGTGGGTGAATCTTGGATTGAATAAGTAAGATTTGGTTTTAGATAGAAAAGACAATGATACCCTTTTTCTTTTAATTTTAATTTTCTTTGTTTTTAAACTAATTACAAATTTGCCATGATTCATCTTAATCATTAATTAAATAATTTAATGGTCTAGAAAGCTTCTCGCACTTTTCGCAAATAAAGTAATTTTTGCATGAACATTCCCCTCTCTCTCTCTCTCTATATATATATATATATATATATATATATATATATATATATAGTGAAAAGTTCATTTGAGAACTGTTTTTATTACGAGAACCGCGAGAACCAATCTTAGCCGTCCAATTCCCCCTCCTTCAATTGGATTATCCGCCTATGAATTTCTTACATGCACCCTGCCACCCCTCACGCTCTTCATCCATGAATTCTATTATCCAAATTGAACGACTAAGATTGATTCTCGCAATAAAAACGGTTCTCAAATGAACCTTCTCATATATATATATATATATATATATATATTTAAGGTTAAGTATTCATTTATTAAAGGGAACCAATTAAGAAATTTGAAGCTATAAGCAACTTGTACACAACTTTCAGGAGCACACTTTCCTGAAGGCTCCTAGTCTCCTACACGAATGGATAAACGTACAAGCGATAACGTAATACTAATATTAACTTATAATATAATATATGTAATTGTGGTCGCTAAACGTACGCTATGAACAGTGTTTGACTAAAATACGCAGGGATATATTATATGTTTTGTATTGTATTAAAAATAACAATACTAGGCATATATATATATATATATATATATATATATATATATATATATATATATATATAATTCCTGGCTAGGAGAAACCTGCTTCAGCTATTTCTTTTTGTTTACTTGTTCTCTAGGGTCTCCAAGTCTATTGCATTTTTGTAACAGCGTTTGTTCTCTCTCGCCACCGACATCTTATTCTCTCTCACTGACCGCTCTCCCTCGTCCCTTACGTCTTTAAGAAGGTTGTAGATGCCCTCAATTAAACTTATACAACTTGCTCCATCTTGAGCTTTTCACAAAGCCATTGATTCTTGAGTAGATAAAACAGTAATTATGTGGTTTGCTACTTACTGTACTTTGGCCCTTAAACTTTTTTTATTATGTCCAAAATCATTACTTTTTATGTCTTGTTACACTCAGGATCCCTTGAAAAGACCAAAAATACCCTTACCCTTCTCTTGAAAAAACCAAAACACCATTTTTTCTTGATTTTTAACTTTTATTCTTTTAAAACATTAATTATCACTTTCTATTATTAACACACTTAAAATGATAACCATTGTGTACTACCACCACTAGCAGAAATAACACCCTACCATGTACCAACACCCACCACTGGAGGAGATCAAATGATCGAGAACACCAAGAACCAAAACCGCATATGGCAAAATTTGCTGAAGAACAGCAAGAGCAAAAAAATCAAATGAGGAACACCAAACCATCTATAGAACCAAATCAGATTAGTTACAAAATCCAAATCAATCCTATCCAAATCAACACTCGTAAAGAACAAAAGAACCAAACAATCGTAGCACAATAACCAAACCCTAACACCAAGAACCGAACCCTAGCACATTCATCCAACCATAAACTTAGAACTAACCAGATCAACAAATCAACTAAGAAAGAAAAAAAAGGAGAAGAAGAATTTTTTGCATTGGATATTGTGTTTTTTGGCAACGGTGAAGATGACGTGAAAATCCGGTGGAGATAGCGGTGAAGATGAGGTGAAAATCAAGTGGAGATGGTGTAAAGTCTCGCAGACACAAGCGTTTGACATGAGATTGCAAAAATGAACCATGTATAGGTGTAATGAGGTTAAGGAAAATGAATAAACTAGAAAAATAAATAAAAAAGAGGATAAAAGATATTTTAGTCTTCTCACATGCACATGCACCAGACACCATGAGTGACCGAGTGTAATAAAAACACTATGGAATCTGGATGTAATAAAAGGACTAAAAGTAACAGACTACTTAGACCAAATATGTAATCTACTCCTGATTCTTTTCAGAGGAAAAAAAAAACAGGTTGTCTACCCTAGATGATATTGTACTCACAGGTCATTTAAATTACGTAAATACCTCCAAGTACCACCGCATCGATTCAAATGATTATATAAACCGACACATTACGAAGGTACAAAGTTACTAAATCTTGAAAGAACTACATTTACCCATTACTAATTTACCAAAACAAGATATCAAAAACAGTTATCCAAAACAATAGTCATCCTATATCGTCATTTCTCATAGTATAACATATATTTGAACAGACAATTGCCAAGCATTCTAATCAAATTATGTAACCAAAATAACTTACATGTGGCGTTACTTCCCAATAAATTATGAATTATTGCTGAATCTTAAGCACAGGGAAAGCAATAACATCTCTGATACTAGCCGAGTCTGTCAGCAGCATCACCAGCCTATCGATCCCTAGTCCCTGAAATCAAAGTTATTTGATAACAAAACCAGATTTTTAAACCAACAGCATTGTTTAAGGGGTAAAAACTAAAATCATGTAAAAAGGAGTCAGGATTCGTACCATTCCTGAAGCTGGAGGCATCCCGTATTCAAGAGCGGTTATAAAATCTTCATCAAGAGTCACTTCATAAGATGACTCATCATCATCACCTTTTGTATCTGAGGCTTTTGAAACTGCAGCCTCTCTCTTTTGGTTATGTTGCTTCACCTGTTCTTCCAACCGTCCTCTCTGTTGTGGTTTTGTTAGTTATGTAACTGTTTTGTGGCTTTAAGGAGTAAATAATATTAGGACAATGATATTCTGCAAGTATTTATTAACAAGATACCTGGTCCAAAGGATCAGTTAATTCAGAAAATGCGTTCCCTAACTCACGACCACAAATAAATAGTTCAAATCTCTCTGTTAAACCTGCTTTCCTGTGCAGAAAATGAAGATGAGAAAGAGTTTATAAATCTACAGATAAATGTAAGAATACCATAGTATCAGGTCAAAATGGTTTTGGGTTGAAACACATCATTACTAATAACGGGTTGAAACAGGCTGGGCAGGGCCGGTTGACCTGCTAACATTTTCTTTATCCATTTTAACTTTCTTTTATAAATAAAGTATGATTATGAAACCACATTAGTAGAGTAAAAATCTAGATCTTTGAATAAGGTTGACTGGCCAGGTCTTTAAATAAGACGACTTTGGGCAACTTGGAAACTATTTGCCCGGACACATTTACCATTTAGCTATTATTTTGTTTTTAACCACTTGACCTGACCCGTTTGAAGTAAAACATAACCCAATTAACCAATGTATAAGTAAAAGGACCAAACTTGCCACCGATGATGGTAGTCATCAATGATGGAAGTGATTTTGGTGCCAAAGATTCTGCTTCTTTTTGTTGCATTCTTTTCAGGACAATCAAGGTATCAAATATGTGTGTGTGCATGTGTGTGTGTACAATGCATATGTCATTAGATAATATAGAAGATATTTAGTACCTCCGATGGGGCTTAGCCAAAGGAGATATCTCAACAGGATAGTCTAACACAAATGTAGGCTGCACTAGTGTTGGTTCTACCACCATTTCAAAAACCTGAAAAACAAAAGAAAAATGACCACTAATCCCACTTCAAAATTCTTGCTATTATTCTTAGCATCTGACATAATTCGAAATAAAAAAAGAGAGCTTTGTTGATATGGACCTCGTTAAGCACGTGTCCAACTGAGGAGCATGCTTCAATCGAATGTATGTCTTGATTATTTGGACCCATTTTGAGTGCACTAAGTGTTGCCTCTTTAACAGCACTGAGATCATTTCCCAACTCAATAAAATCAATCCCTGTAGCTTCTTTCACTAGATTGTGCATTGTTTCCCTCCTCCAAGGTCTTTCTAGATTAATTTCTATGCCCTGCATGTAAATCGGTAATCTTCAAATTGCTTTTGTATTAAAAATAATGAGGGCAAATGTCACAAAATGGCGACTGCGTTTCATCATTGCTGCACTTTGGTTACTTAACTTTTTAAGAGGTTCAACCACTTATGTTTCAATTCTTTTTCAAAAGTTGTGAATTTGATTGAAAAACTGGTCTGCAACTATTTTGCTTGTATTACAGTATTACCAGTTGTATATTCACAACACAAACAAAACTTAATCTTGAGTGTAGACTTTAAGTAGTGCTTCTCCTTGTAGCACTACCTCCTTTGGTTATATAAAATTTCTTTGCTTCCCAATTTTTTTTAATCTTAATTGGTTAAATTTCTTGATAAAAGTTTGAGACACCAACGTGAAACAATGGTGAGACTTGATTACTATTTAGTGACATTTGAACTAAGACTATACTCAAAACAGCATTGTATTTTAACTGAAAACAGTACATAATGTTCATTTTAGAAGTTTACATACCTGATAATCAACAGTAAGCTTCCCATGAACTGCAAGAGCACATTGAGTTACAATTTCTTCTGCCATGTTCATCATGCTTTCATAGTCTGAGTAAGCTTCATATATCTGGATTAGTTTAACAAATAAAACTGATCAATGATGATTAAACTGACACAAAAAGTTCAAATATAGGACATGAAGATATAATGTTGATAATGTTTGTGGTGTGATTACAGTTATAATGACATGGTTGAGCATTAAATGATATGAAGACAACTGATGCATATATATTACCTCTATCGTTGTGAATTCCGGATTATGACGAGTTGAAATACCTTCATTTCTGAATATTCTTCCAATCTCGTATACCTTTTCGAATCCTCCAACCTATATTGCAATCAGGACTCTAAATTATATGAATACAAACACAATCTTACAAAACTTTTATGTGAGAAGAAGTCAAATGAAATTTAGTTCTGGTAAGTTTGTTGTTTGTGCTTCCTATTTGAGGGTACTGTATGACAACTTTTAATAGTAACATTAATATAGAAACTAGTGTTGTAAAAATCGGCCTTGGCGGCCGATTAATCGGTACTCAGCAGTCCGCCGAGTGAGAACTCACTTGATCGGTCAAAATAATCGGTCCTGGTCAAAATCGGTCTTGGCGTTCAACGAAATTGTTTGACTTTTTTATGAAAAAAGTATATCTAGGGTTTTAAATCAAATTCGCTCCTACCACAGCCACAGCCTGACTGTTCTCTGCTCGACGTGTTCTCTACTTGGCATTGCTCCGTCTTTTAAACATATGAACTATTGAACTTATGGTTTTATTTAAGTTTACTAAACTAATTATAAACTTATGGGTTCAACTTTCAAGCTTGTTAAACATTTTAGTTTTTTATGGTTATTGACTTACTTTGTTAGGATATTGCGAATAATTATTTTTTAAAAATAAATTCCTTTATAACTTATCGTCTCCGCCGAGAAACCAATTAATCGCCGCCAAGACCGATTAATCGCTTGGCGGTGGTCGACCACTAACATACCGCCGACCAATTCTTACAACACTAATAGAAACTGAGTTAAAATTACGTTTTATTTTGGTACTACTTGGCTAAAAAAAATCCTAATTGAACCAAGTTAATGGGTTTGTTATGTGTGTGTATTTATAGAAAGTTTAATATTCAGAACCTCACCAACATTCTCTTCAAATGAAGCTCAGTAGCAATTCTTAGGTAAAGA
Source organism: Dittrichia graveolens (assembly GCA_038502395.1). Taxonomy (NCBI): domain Eukaryota; kingdom Viridiplantae; phylum Streptophyta; class Magnoliopsida; order Asterales; family Asteraceae; genus Dittrichia; species Dittrichia graveolens. Next base: position 2,592,066 of record JARJIL010000003.1, on the reverse strand, counting down.
TCCCTACCAAGGGAGTTATGGTGTGTAATGAATGGTCTGGCTTCTGCACCACCAGCTGCCCCCTAAAAATCGAATCAATATAAGATAAAAAATATTTTCAAATCTCAAACTTGAACATCAGATTAGTTTATGGATGATTAAAAACCTGAAGAACTGGTGTATCAACTTCAATAAAGCCCACGGATTCAACGGTCTGGCGTATGACTGATACAATCTACTGAATTGAAGAATAAATCAGCATACCAGCATATTAAGATAAGAAATCATACGTTTTTACCTTTAGAATTATTATAGGGAAAAAATGCTTAAAAAACACAATGTTTCAAGCCTACCTTTGCTCTTTTACGAAATACATCAGCTACCTCTGGATTTGCAATCATATCCACATATCTATACAGAAAAATAAAATTGCTTATAATAATGTTTTAACAGTAAGCCGATCTGAAGACCATAAACTTATTAGAAAATAAAGTAATGCACAAATGTATCTACAACAAAAGTTATAAGAAAACTAACCGTTGGCGATATCGCTTATCCACATCTGTTAGACCGTGAAACTTATCCGGCAGCGGAAGCAAAGACTTTGTGAGAATCAAAAACGAATTTACACATACAGAAAGCTCCCCTGAAGAATACATAAGGAAGAATGAATCAAAGGTTGTGAATTCTATCAAAAGATAGATATACAGAAACTACTACCTCCAATGATTTGCATTTTCCCTTCTAAATTGGTACAAAGACTAATAAATTTGCATATATATTGTGGCAAATGATACCGAATGAGATGTTTTCTTTTCGTTAGATATTTGTCTCTCATAGAATTATGTATGGAGGTAGGCTAACCTTTCTCCGTCCGTTTAATTGTGCCACTTGCACCCAATATGTCACCTATATCAACAAGGCTCTTTAATTGCTCAAATTGATCATTTACAAGCCTTTCCTTCTCACAGTAAAGCTGAAATCATAAGTAAATTCATCAATAATAGAACACATCTTTTACAGAAATATTAACATCAATCTTATACAGATAATTAGTGACAAAAGCATGTTTATTTAATTGTCTACACGCTTCATTCTTCCTATTAATGGTCAGACACAGATTTATGCAGGTGATCAAACTAGTAAGAATAACGATCTTTGGATATTAGAACAAGAACATGTCATCATACCTGAATTGTTCCAGAATCATCCCTCAAAGTCAAGAACGCGAGTTTCCCGAAAGCTCTACGTGCCACAATTCTTCCTGATATCGATACTTGATCATTCTCAGTGTTTGATTCTTCACCATCGCCTAGATTCTTGTAAATCTCTTGCAACTGATTAGCAGTATGAGTTCTGTCCCACTTGTAAGCATAGGGTTCAAATCCCTTGCTCCTCAATTCTTCCACCTGTAAATATAAAATATGGTTTGTGAAAACATAAGATAAACTACAAACAACTTCTTCAAAAAGCAAAACTGATGTTTTGACCTAAAAACCAAACTGTCACATGTTCTCTTATATGGGACTGGGTGTAATATACTAATATCCCTTCTTCATTGATTGCGACCACAAAATTTAACTCAATTATAATAAAAAATCAGTAAATTGATTGTTAAAGCAAATGTCAATGAAAATACGGAAAATGCGAGTTTTGTAACGACATAGAGTAATGGAGCGAGACCTTTTTTAGACGGATTGCGCGAATAGCGTCTCTATCGGAGGTTGAAGTAGTAGTCGAAGCGGCGGATGATCTCCTGTTCCTGCCGGATTGTTTTGGCACGGCGGCAGAGGTGGTGGCGGCTCCTGCGGCGGCTGAAGAACAGCAGCGGATAAAAGTAGCAGGGAAGTATGATTTAGAAGTAGGGGGAGGAGAGGATGAAGCTAGATGAAAAAGGTGCCTGAGAGGCCGTGAAGAGCAAATCTTGAAGGCCTCCATTGTTGTTATCTCACCTGGGCATAAGCATAAGTTGAAGAAAGAAGGTATAGCCGTATAGTTGCATTTTGCTTCATTTTTTATTTTTATTCTTATTTTTAGAGTTATATATATTTTTTAAATTATTCGTAATATTAATATCATCTACCATAAATGATGTTATACTCACTAATATGAGAATAACTAAACTACTATTTATTAAATTGATTTATGAGTTAACACAATAGATCATTTCTCCATATTTTTAGTCAAAATTACACGTTTGGTTTTTAGATCTAATTTTTTATGGGTTTAGTTTTTGTTTTCCTCTGTAGTTTTTATATAAATTGTCCTTAGTTAACTTAAAATGACTTAACTTTGTTATAGTTTTATACATTTTATTTAATTTTTAATCCATTTCAATATAATAATTAATTAATTTTCTTGAATTTTAGTCGTTTCTTCACCTATATGCAACTGTCTTGCCACCATTCCAACAGATTCCTTAACCAAGTTTGATCTAAAAAAAATTCAAACCTAAACACAGAATCGTGAATAGTAGAAACCCAAAAATATAATGATAGATCTGAGGTAGATGAAGAGAAATAGTAGAAACCCATAAATAAAACTCTATCGTTATAGACCCATCGTAGGAGGACAAAGATGCAATTGCCGATGGTATCTTTTACGAACCTAGAAACCCTAGATCTAGACAGATAGAGACACATCAAAGTTGCCTCTTGAAAACCCCTCAAATATTAATATATTGTTTTAAATTCATTTATAAATAAATAATATAAGGGTATACTCGTTATTTTAAGTTGATCAGAGACTAATTATGCAACAAACTAGGATAAAGAGAGATTAAACTAGTAAAAATTTGAACTCAGAGATTAAATCTGTAATTTTAACTAATCCACATATACCAAAAAATAATTTTTTATATATAAATTGTATAAATCGTCCCTTAAGGACCCATTTTACTATTTTGATCCTTATTTAGAAAATCTATTTACATATTAATCTTTCAATTGAGCAAAAAGATTAATTTTTTATACATAAATTGTATAAATCGTCTCTTAAGAAACCATTTTACTATTTTGATCCTTGTTTAGAAAATCTATTTACATAGTAATCTTTCAACCGAACAAAAAGATTAGATATGTGAAGTTTGTCAGTGAGAATGAAATTAGATGTAAGTTTCGAAAAAACGAAAATGTAGGATGGTTTATGAAATTATTATATGCTATTCTAAATTCTAATTCTAAATATAAATAAAAGATTAATTGAAGTAAAGTTTATTGAACAATCCTAACCCTTTATTTAATAATTAATTTTAACTATGTAATCTTGATTATCCATTTATTTAAAATTGTAAAATTAATTTTGATTTTTAAAGATCATCAAACCTAATAAAAAATTTAAAACTAATTCATGTGATTCAAACCTTTTAATTTAAGATTGGTTTTTCTGCTTGTCTTGACAAAAAAAAAAAAGTTATACACCTTCAATAAATTTTTTTCTAAATAATAACCTTTTTAATAAAAACCAATTTTTTTTTATAATTATAAAATTAATATAGCTTTAGAAATATTTTTTTAATACATATACGTACACATGCAAACAATCTTTTAATTTATTTATAATAATATTAATAAAAGACTAACTTAAATAAAATCTATCATATAATCTTAGCTATTGATTTAGATAAAAAAAATTAATTATCAAATATGGCTCAATCATGTTGGTAAAAGTTAAGATCCAATTTGACTTTTTTAGTCAATAATCCCAAATACTTGCGCACTTAAACTTGATTGAAGACATTTTAATCAACATTTAAAAAAAATTACAAAAGTCATCTTAATTTAATAATGTCTAATTTGAGGTAGTAAGACGTGGATCATTATCAATTATAAAATAAATCAATTCGTTTAAAAATATAAAAATAAACTTCTATAAGTTATGTTTTAATTGAGCGTTCACTAATCATTGGTTTCTAAACCGTATAGTATAATATATGTTGAACATATTACTTTTAAATACTTTTAAAAACTTCTGTAAGTTATTATTAATCTAAACCGTTTAATATATGTTCACCAAGTAGTGTTTTCACCTCACATTTCACGTCTATCTTTCTAACTTTTTTTCCACTCGTTTCTTTTTTAAAGGATCTCCACCCATTTTGTTAAAAAAAGAAAAATAATAAAGAATTTCGTTCTTAAGTTTTTTAAAAGAGGAAAGTGAAGAGAAAAAAAAGTAAAGAAAGAGTATGATTAATTTGTGTTATTGAGTAGAAAGTAAATGAAATAAAATAAAGTAAGACAACTTTCTTTCAAATCATTATGCGTTTGAACGAATATACTTTAAACAAACTAACCTTCCTTCCTCCCCTCTCTCTTTCCTCTCATTTATCTCCTTATAAAACTCAAAAATACATAAAAGTCATTATTTCATTTTTTTCCCATTCCAATATTCTAGTCTTTTGTAAAAATAAACCAAGAATACATTTGTTTTTGTTTTCATACAAATTATTTTCCTCCTTAAAACAATGTCAAGACTCAAGAACACGGTAGTTCCGCCTAACCACAAAACATAACTTTATAATTGTTTTTTTTTACAAAAAGTATAAATTTGTTTAGGAAAATTTGAAATATTTGTTCGTTGTATTAATTAACTGAGAGGTGATATATCTTCTTATTTTTTTCTTATAATTATCTTTTTATTCGTATAAGTCAAGTGTTAAAATTAATAAAAAAAAAAGAATTATCATTATCATTTTCTAATAATCAGGAGAATCAAATCTAAAGAAATAGATCATTTTTTTCTAAATCAATTTCACAAGTAAACTTTAGTATTGCAGTCCCTCTGATTTCACAAATATTTGCCGCTTCTCTAGTATTGGGAGATGAAACCTACAGAAGTTGCCATGAACTCCGGCAATAGTGAATTAGTAGCCGCCGGCAAGAGAGAAGCCATCAATAATAAGCCCCACTTCAGGCCGGCTATCGATGATACTAAGCCCCTTCTCCAAGATCCGGTACTCTCTTTCTCTACGTACTTTTGGACATCTGATGCCATGCTAGACTCATTCCGATTAAGTTCAGTTAACAATAAAAGAATGATTCTGAAGCTGTTCTCTTTCTTTTTTTTGGGTAGATTCTAAGATCAGACCCAATTGAGACGGAGGATGCTGTTCTTCGACTGCCCCCTTTCCCTCCGATTACCTCAACTTCTAAATGATTGGTACCAACTCTTCTAATTCCCTACGAATTGATCTGGCATTACAGGTGCAAATGCTTGTTAAATTTACTTGTTCATGGAATGTATTTATTTACATGTATACAACTAATTACTTGGTTGGAAGTGCTACTGTGAATCAACTTGTTGCATGCCAAGAAAGGATTCTGGCTGCTGATATTAGTCCTCTGCCTTCATAATCTTAGGCAATGAATGTTCTAGCTAGTTGAACTTCACTAGGGGTAACAGAATAGCGAGTTTAACTTATATTTGAAGTGGCAAATCAGCTAAGAATTGCTTGGGCTCTTGGCGACGCCCATTAGATTCAGAAATATATGCGTGAACAAAACCTTCCCCATGCGTCTGCCTTATCTCCCCAGCCACACCTGACTGCGTCCCATTTGTTGAAAGCATGAACTCAACCAATTATTTGCTGCAGGTTCCTTTTCTGCTGGTTGCTTCTTGTTGAACTTGTAAGTACCAGTGGTTACTGACAGATCAGCAAGCACCCTAAGTTTTCGAATTTCTGGTTATTCTCCTGTTGTCGCACCTCCATCTTCTCTTCCTGCTGATTCACTGTTGCTTCCAACTCGGTAATCTTCATTGATTGAATAAGAAAAATAAGGAATCTGAGATGTCAGTCACGTCACCCACAGGAATTGTTGTTGTCTCTGGTATGGTGGTACCAATTTTGATATGAAATCATATTCATGTTAGTGTGAAACAAAAGGCTTCAAAAGAACAAGATAGTTTTCATGCTTCAAGCTGTGAACATTCCCAGTAATCAATGCTCTACTGGTACCCCCAACTGGCAACTGGCTATGTATATTTGCTCAACTTGCTCTTCTTTCATATTAACTCTTAAGCTACATGTACTTTATTCAGCCTTTTATAGTACTTCCCCCACCTTTCTGCCCTTACTGGGTCCGTATCAGCATTACAAGAAATCCAGAATGCCCTTGGTGTATTCTAATTGCAATCTTTCCTCTTTATGCATAATCTCATGATATCATGACTCAAGCTTCTAGTTCGGAAAGCAAACTAGCATCATACAATTAATCTATTGTTCCTTAATGATAAGAACGGGAAACTTGTCTCCGATATCTCTTTAGTCATGACTTTTATTGCATCTTTCTGACTTGGTGGATGAAATTTACTTGGTGACTCCCTTTAATGGTATCTTGTGATCTTGTGATCTGTTTGGTGGCAGTGGCACAAAAGTAGTGATAGCAAATATGTCCTCATACTTGGTCAATAACTCCCTAATGTTATCAGCTATTGATCCTTCTTTTTTGGTAGTGTTGTACTGCTGTCTAGGTAAATCCTATTTCAGCAATCAGGAGCATAGCTGGATGTACACATGACATCATGTAAGCAAGTTGTGCAGTTTGTTTATTCACACATTTTTGCTTTCATTTCCCGTCAACCCACTGTAATGCAGCTTGAGTCGATACTCTCAATGGGTATATTGTTTGAAACTTTGAATTGTATTTATTCCAGAGAACACATGGAGTAAAATATATTTCCAAGGAACTTCCATTGTTTTCGTGTATATCCTAAATCAATTATTGCATCTCAAAAGTGGTCTCCTATCACTTGGAATTGATCCTTCCTTCATCGGCTATAACATTTGTACCTCGGTGAACATTTGTGTTCACTAATACTCTCGTGATGACAGTAAGACCACATATTCTTTGCCCTCTTTTCTTCAAATTTCTGTTGAGTTAATCGTCACCTTGGTTGTGCATCAATGAAATTAGGTCTTGATTTCACACTTGGAAGAGGTGCTGGTAATGCTAGGGCTCGAGTGAATTTACTATATTATGACACTTTTAATGTTCTGATAAGCAAGTGAATTTTTGAGTTGAATTCAGGTGTTTAGAATTTCTCTTAGTTGGATTGCTGGTTGCCTCTTGCAACTTTACTAAGTAACAAGCTTCAAATAGGTTCTTTTGGTTTGAACATTCGAACAACCTTTGCTATCTCTGGTTACAAATCCCCAATTGATAGTGTCTTCTAGAATCAACTGACTGAAGATTATTTTCATACAAGTAGTTACTATCCTTAAGAGAATAATCAAGATTAAAACCAAGTGATAAACTAAGAGATTAAAGATAGAGAGAGATTTGAGATTGGGTATGTAATTTTTATTTGTTCCTTTCATTAACAGAGACTGTTAGCTAACTAAATCTCTAGCTCGACTAACTGTTTTGCTAACAACTTCCAGTTACTGGCATTCGTCACATACGTGATTCACTTATGAGCTTGTATCATACTTCTTATCACATGACCATAGCAACATGATGGTAGGCTCCACGTGTGATCACCAAAAATACAGGAGAGGCCTTCGTCTCATTAAGTAAACAATGTGAATCTTTTCAGCGAGAACTTTTCTTTACCCAGTATATGTTTCTTTCTTTGTTTTTTGTTTGTGGACTTCGTTGATTATTAACTTGTTAGGATTCGTTTAGTTACAAACATTATTGTTTTGATACCTGGTTGAGTTTTGCAGCTTGGTCGGGCAGAGCATGATGGCAACCTGCTCTTTTCTTATTACGAAGAAGGTGCAACCGAACCAAAGTTATTGTGGTGGGATAAGGTTTGTTTATCATGTAATTTCATTTTTAAACAAGCTATCATGTTCTATTTTGTCGTATTCAGGATCATATGCATATATGGAATATGATAATGATTGTTGTTTTGGACAATATATTTGGAATTTGCATCTGAAAGCTGCTTATTTCGTGTGCCTGAGCTCCATATGTTAAAGTTGAGTTAAACTGTCAAATTTGACTAGTTTTGTTAACCTATTTTGAAAAAGATTCTACCAACACAAAAATGTTGGTAAAAAGGTTCAACAGATGTGCTACTTGGAATTGTGAAGCCTTCTTAACAATCCCAGCAGAGTAACATGTTATTGTAAATATAAGATTATTGTCAGAACCTACAAATATGATAAAAGAAAATGTGAATATATACCATACCTTCAGAAATAATTGGCAAAATGCTGGACCCATTAAGTTGTTCATGCATAGCTGTTGAATGTTTTTTTTGAAAGGCAAGTTATCATTGAAATCTAAAAGGATACAAACAAAGGCAAACTCTCCTCAAATGATTTGCAAGTGGTCAACCACAAAAGGAGAGATCCTGCTAAACAAAAAACAGACTACCAAAACTATAGAACTTAGGCATAATTTCGTTAATATCCTTATAAAAGTTTAAAATTACGTAAATATCCTTATAAAACGTAATATTACGTCAATATTCTTGTAAACCTTTAAACTCACATATATGTCCAATTATTATTTAAAATAAATTAAAAATTATTATCTAAAAATCTAATAAAAGTATAATCCCTCAACTGCCCTCTTGGAAAATTCGCGTTTCTATATCCCATCTTCCCAAATCTCCACTTATCATAACTAAACGGTAAAACCCGTACGTGAACCCTAGAACCAGTCTTCTTGGTTATAGGCTGGTGTTCACCAGAATCCCATCTTCACTACGCATCAGATGAAATGGTCGCTTGAAAGTTTTTGATAGATAAAAGCTTCTGATAAATTGAAGCTCAAATCTGAAACCCTAGAACATGAATTTTCTCCTCTTTGAAGCTCATTTTACATCGTATGGGATTATATGTGAAATTGGCCATCTTTGAATTAAACGATACAAGTGAGTTTGAATTAACTGATCCTCTTAGAACCCCAATTTACTACAAAACCCAGAACCAAAACTAATAATCAAATTGGCTCCCGTCGACATTGTTGAAGGAGGCTCGATGATTAATTTCAAGTTTGTTGTGTCCTTGTTATCTCTGTTGAGATTCTGTATACTTTTTTGGTGCAAATGTTATATAAGAATTGTGATTGAATATTGATGGCATCCTTTGTTGTTGTGTTAAATGCCTCAACAAGTCCAACCTGATGCCGTCAAAAAAAATTTCTTATTTTTACTAAAATTAGGGCTAATGTTTATCTGCTGCAATGGTATTTGATATTTGATGGCTTTTGAACTTTTATATTAGTGTTTGGGTGCTGGTTTTTTGTTGCATTAACTGATATTTTTATATCTAAGCATCGAGTATAGGTTTTTAGTTAATCACTCTTTAATGTAAAATTAATTTAATTTGTTTTAAATAATGATTTGGACATACATGTGAGTTTTAAAGGTTTACAAGGATATTAGCGTAATATTAAGTTTTCTAAGCATATATACGTAATTATCAACTTTTGTAAGGATATTAACTTAACCGAGCAAACCACGACCTCTTGAATTAATCACAACCCAAACCTCTAAAACCGAACCTCGAACCACAACCTCTCGAAACGACTAATGAGGGCCCATGCGACTTGCATAAAATATAAAGGTATATGACACCAGTTTAGTTTTTTTAAACAAATAAAAAAAAGAAGAAGCAAATGTATCTTTATGGCCGGCTCTTGCCTCTGAGCTATAAACGCTGCCAACAGACTTGTATTACTGTACTCGCATTCCATCATTTGAAAAACATGACACATTTGAACAACTGTGAGTCATGGTGGTCGGAAGTGAGCAACAACAACAACGAGCTAATAACAGTTGTAGTTCTGACCAGTTTACTATTGATCTTGGCTACTTTATGGTACACATTCACCTTTTGTAGCTTCAAAAATGGCGCACCACCATTGCCCCCAGGTCCCCTTTCTTTGCAAATAGTTGGGTACCTTCAGTTTTTCAAACGTGACCTGCACAAACAGTTGACCCGCATGGGTGACACCTAAGGCCCCATCTTCAAGATCTATGTGGGAAGCAAGGTTAGCGTCGTCATAAACACCCCGGACCTAGCTAAGGTGGTGGTCAAAGACCAAGACGAGGCATTTGCTCACCACGCACTAACCATCGCCGCCTCTATAATCACTTATGGAGGCCAAGACATAGCATTTTCCAATGACTCTCTATGGCGTAACCTTCGTAAGATATTAGTCCGTGAGGTTCTAAGCAACAAGAATCTTGAAAAAACCATCAAGAAGGTTTATAGTAAAATCGGGAACCCACTTAGGGATGACAACGAGTCGGTTTCGGGCCGGGGATTGGTCTCCCCGTCCCCATTAAAAAAAACCGTCCCCGTCCCCGCTTAAAAAACCGCGAGGATTTAAACGGGGATCCCCGTCTGGTAACCGGGGAAAACCGCGGGAAAACGGGTATCCCCGTTTAATGTGAACGGGTAATTAAACGGGTAATTTTCACCGCGGGGATACCCGTATGAAGTTAAACGATGATTTTTCACCGCGGGGATTCTCGTCACTATTTAGATAAAGTCACGAGTTTTAAAAAACAATTATACTAAAATTATATAACATTAATACATTCTCCACAAATACATACAAAACGATCCAAGATAATGATTAAGTGTTCAAATGTATCATAACAAATGGTTTTAAAACATTAAGTGTTCAAGGACAACCCAAATTATAAATTATATCAATCTTCAACTTCATATGAATATATAATATATACTTAAAAATAGAATATAAAATATAAAAATAGAATAAAATATATATAAAATATAAAAATAAAATATAATCGGGTAATCGGGGCGGGTATCACCGTCCCCGTCCCCGCTTAATTTATTCGGTTTTTCACCATCCCCGTCCCCGTCCCCGTTTAGCATCCCCGAAACCGCCCCGTTTAACTCGGTTTTCGGTTTTTCCCGTCGGGTTCGGTTTTTTTTGCCATCCCTAAACCCACTTGATGTTGAACAGTTTTCTTTCTTGATAATGGCTGATGTCCTAACAAGAATGGTTTGGGAAAACACATCAGATAAAAAAGCAAAAGATAACCATCTTGGATCCGAGTTGCAGATGGTGATTACAAAGACCGAAGGTTTGTGGACAAATGAATGTGTCGGATTTCTTCCCTGCTTTTGCATGGTTTGATCTCAAGGGAGTCAAGCGGGACAAGAAGAAGCAATAAAAGAAGCTGGATCAAATTTTGCAACCATCATTGAAGATCGAATCAAATATAACCCCAAAAAATCACAAGATGCAGGAGTTGGGTGAAGGAAAGATTACAAACATTGGGAGATGAAACCTACAGAAGTAGCCATAAACTCCGGCGATGATGAACTAGTAGCCGCCAGCAAGAGGGAAGCGAGCAATAACAAGCCCCAGTTCAGGCCGGCTATCGATACGAAGCCTCTTCTCCAAGATCTGGTACTCTCTTTCTCTATGTACATTTTGTCAATGGATGCTATGCTAGACTTATTCCTATTACGTTCATAAAAGAATGATTCTGAAACTGTTTTCTTTGGGTAGATTCTTAGATCAGACCCAATTGAGACGGAGGAAGCCGTTCTTCGACTTCCCCCCTCTCCATCCGATTACCTCAACTTCTAAATGATTGGTATGAACTATTGTGATTACCGGCTAATTGGTCTGGCATTGCAGGTGCAAATGCTTATTGTTAAAATTACCTGTTCATTGAATTGATTTAATTACATCTTTCCTCTTTATGTAGTCTAATCCCATGCTAGGATCGAAAGCTTGTCTTTAGTATCTCTTTAATCATGACTTCTGTGCATGGTTGCAGAATTCGGTAGGCGGGGAGTAGCGAGTACTCGGTCTAGGCGGGGAGTACTCGGATTGAAATTTTTTATACATAAATTTTAAAATTATATAAACTACATGTTAATAAAAACTCAAATATAAACAGAATTGTTCATAGACCCAAAACATGTGTTTAGAAACACTAATAAAATTGTTCAAGACTTAAAATACTAGTTCAAACACAAAATCAAAAGCAACAAAAGCAACAAAAGCAACTGTTGACCGAGTTTGACCGCCGCCTAGCTCCGAGTTGACCGAGTTTGCCCAGTCGCCTAGCTTCGAGTTGACCGAGTTTGACCGAGTCCGATTTTCTAGTCCGAGTACATGGAATTCGCCAAGGTTGAGCTCCGCCTAGCGAGTACTCGGCCGCCTAGGCCGAGTTTTACAACACTGCTTCCGTGACATCTTACTGACTTGGGTAGATAAAATTGACTTGGTGACTCCCTTTATTGGTATCCTGTGATCATATAATCTGTTTATCAAATATATCCTCATACTTGTTCAATAACCCCCTTAATGTTATCAGCTATTAATTCTTTTTTTTTTGTTAGTGGTGTCTAGGTAAGATCTAGTTTCATAAGCGTAGCTGGATGTACGCAAGGTCTTATACTATAATATGATGAACATGACCCTAAGTTTTGACTTGATTCTGATCAATGTGGTAATTAGGACGTTATGATCGGAGGAATAGAAACAACATTGACGCTGGTAGAACGGGTAATGGCTCATTCGGTAATGAAAATAATTCATGAGGAACTAGAAGAAATTTTAGTAGCAAATAACACTGTTGAAGAATCTCATCTCCGGAAATTACAATACTTGGATGTGACAATAAAAGAAACATTGCGTTTGCACCCTTTAAACCCTCTACTAGTGCCTCGGTCTCCTAGCCAGGATTGCACCGTAGGTGGATACACCATCCCGAACGACTATAGTTTAATCATCAAAGTTTTAGTTCAGTTTTTGTTTAACCATCCAAGTTTTTTTTATAAACGGTTTTACTGTAAAGTTTGAAATTTGTTACGATTTAGTCCTTAAAGTTCCAACTTTCTTTTGGTTTAAACCTTAGGGTCTGTTTGGTAGGGGGAAAAGAAAATGGGGGAAATGGAAAAGAGGGGAAATCTCTTGTTTGGTAGTATTTGGGGGTGGAGAAATGGTTTCTCATTTGTTTTCCTTTTCCCGGTTCCTTTGTATAATCTTTTCTCTCCATTTTTTGGAGAAACACGGAGAAATGAGGAATGGCGTCGTTGTTGTCGTCGGTGTCATCTGATGCGATCGAACCCGTCGTCTTTGTCGGCGTCTTCTTCGTTTTCATTTGATGCGACAAATGAGGCGGCGTCATCGTCGTTGTCTTCATCGTGCGATTAAACCCGCCGTCGTTGTCGTCGTCGTGCGATTGAATGTCGTCGTTGTGGTTGCGATGCGTTTACGGCGAGACGGCCAACGCCGCAGCCGTCGTCGCTGTCGTGCGATTGAACGTCGTCGTTGTGGTTGCGATTTCCGGCTATGAACGCTAATTTGTGGTCGTCGTTGTGGTTGCGATTTCCGGCGATGAACCCTAATTTGTGGTCGTCGTTGTGGTTGCGATGTCTGTTGCGATTTCCGGTTGCGATGTCTGTTGCGATTTCCGTCGATGGAACCCTAGTTTATGGCGATGATGAGTTCCGGCGTCGGCATGGCGGCATCACCGCCGCCGCCGACGAGCTTCCGGCGACCTGAGCCTAATTTCTCGTTTTCATTTCTTGATGGTACCAAACAAGAACATGTTTTACTCATTTCCATTTCTCCTTATTTCTATTTCTTTCCCATTTCCATTTCCATTTCTCCCCTTTTCTTTTCCCCCTACCAAACATACCCTTAAGGTTTTTTTTCAAATGATTTTACTCTTAAATTTATGTTAAAAAATGGCTTAACACTTTAAGTGTTCAAAAAAAAAAAAAAAAACTAGCATATATAATGAGGTAAAGTGGGTAAAATAAAAAAACATATATAACTTAGTTGACTAATCAGTTTTTTAGGAACACATTAAGGTTTAAACAATTTGAATTTTTTTTAGGTTTAAATAATAACAAATACAAAACTTTATAATAAAACCGTTTAGTAAAAACTTTGATGATTAAATTGAAACTGAACTTAAACTTTTATGGTTAAACCATTATTGAACATATTCAAAGTGGGTGTAGTTTAATGCTTTTGTTAGGATTAGTAGATTGTTGAATATTTGTATTTCAGTTTCATTTATTCGATTACTAAACGTTTCTCTATTTATTATGTTGTGTTATTTAAGTTTTTTTAAAGCTTTTACACCATTAATAATTCTACGTACTAGTTTTTATCAAATTAGATAATTGTGATTTGGTAGTTAATTTTTTTAATTTAAATTAATGTTCTAATCAGTTTTATTTAACTTAGTGTTTTATTTATATTAGATTTAAGTATTAAACACTTGGACCGTATCAAATAACGTAACTTTCAATGCTGGCTATTGAATATAAAAAAATGTTGTTTAATTAATATGGATCGCCTGCTGATATAGCTTTTTAAATACGTAATTTAGTATATGAATAATCATTTTATTATTTTACTAGTTTAACATCTTGTATATAAAGATGAGTATGATAAAAGTAACTTTAAATATTATGGTGTTAAAAGTACTATAATATATATTAAAAAAATTGTAAAATATATATATGGATATAAAATCTTTTTAAAAAAGGGTAAATTTATTAAAAATCAGAAATTTATACATAACATTATCGTCATCAATTTTTTTTGAAGAATCTCCTTATAATCAAATTTGAATGTTTTAGTTTAATCTATTTGATATGCGTGTTTACATAAGTAATCATGAAAATAGGTACATGTATCTACTATAGATTTAAATAAATGTTTTTGTTAATATATTTAAGTGTTACTAAAATAAATCACCTAAAAAATGATACTTAAAAAAACAAATGATACTTAAAAAAACAGTTCGTCATAAGCCATTTGAAAAAATAGAGTGATAATTGAAATTTTTTTATTAAAAAATAGAATAATAACATTATAATAACCTATTTACTTTTGATATATATATTAAAAATTACAGCCTTCCATCACGAGATGCTTTAATAAAAAAAAAAACAATTAATTAGCTATCTCGGTGTTCAACAACCGATTAGAAGACATTAATTATCATGGATGCTCCCTTGGTCTTAATTTAAATGCTGCCATCTGATCACTTTTTGCTGATATTTGAATTTTAATCCATTAGCAACTTAAAATGGCACAAGTAAACAGCCATGGATCATGGTGGTGGGAAGTGATCATGATGAGCAGCAACAAAATCAACGATCTTACTCCGGCACTTGTTGTAGCCATTTCAGTAGTCATCTTGGCAACAACTTTATGGTACAAATTGACACTTTCGAGCTCCACAAATGGCGAAGCACCGCTGCCACCAGGTCCCCGTTCCTTGCCAATTGTCGGCTACCTTCCGTTTCTTAGTCGCGACTTGCACAAACAGTTGACCACCATGGGTCAAACCTACGGCCCCATCTTCAAGTTCTATATCGGAAGCAAGCTTCACGTCGTGATAAACACTCCAGAATTAGCGAAGGTGGTGCTTCGTGACCAAGACGAGTCCTTCGCTAACCATGAACTTACGGTCGCATCATCAATAATAACTTACGGAGGCCAGGATATATTGTTTTCCAAGAACAACTCCAACTGGCGTAGCCTACGCAAGGTATTCGTCTACGAGGTTCTAAGCAACAAGAATCTTGAAGCGTGTAGTTCTTTCCGAAGAGAAGAAGTCAGAAAAACCATCAAGGATGTCTTTAAAAAAATCGGCACTGCAGTCAACATTAGCGAGGTTGCTTTCTTGACATCGTCTAGGGTGGTAACAAAAATGGTCTGGGAAAACTCATCAGGTGAAGGGGCAAAAGATAGCGATCTTGGGGTCGAGTTGCAGACGGTGGCTGCAAAGTGTGTTGAAATTTTTGGACGGGTGAATTTGTCTGATATCTTCCCTATTCTTGCGGTGTTTGATCTACAAGGTGTGGAGCGAGACATTAAGAAGCAACATAAGAAGCTGGATCGGATTTTCGAAAGCATGATTGAAGATCGAATTGCATATAACTCCAAGAAGTCAAGAGATGGAGAGAGGCATGAAGGAAAGAAAGATTTTTTACAGACTTTGTTAGAACTTAAGGACAGAAAAGATGCAACATCGCTTAACATCACCCAGATAAAATCACTTCTCTTGGTAAGCAAGCTTTTATTATATATATTTTTCCCGTATCATATCTTTCTTTGTTTTGAATAGTAATGATTAGAGAATTAGAAAACTTCACACGTAGGCTCTTCATTTTAACACCTCAATTGTCATATCAGCGTCATAACAGTTTTTCTATTCCTATTTTTCTACCTCAATAAAATATCGACAATGGTTACCTTTTTATCCCCCTACCTAATTAACCATCTTTTATAAAAAAAATAATAGAGAGGAAGAGAGAGAGAGACACACATATAAGAGAGAGGATGAGAGAGAGAGAGAGAGTCATCAGAGCCTTGATCGAGGGTAAACTTTGATGAGCCAATGGGACGAGGAGGCATGGTGTTCCCATTGGGTTAGTTTGAAAATTTCAACCCTATCGGGATGGAAGGATGTCCACTCCCTTCACTCTTAAGAGTGTGGACCTTTATAACTTTATGATATTCTTAAAATTTTTATGTTTAGATGTGTGAAATATTTTGTTTACACCAATAGATATGATGCTTCGACTACGATTTTCAAACTTTCAAATGTAGAAATTCGATAAAAGTTTGTTGTTGAACCAACTTTTTTCAATTCACGCTTGTTTATAATTTTCAAATGTTTATGTATTATAATATTAATAATGTGAGAAATGAATTTTATATAATATTGCAATTAGCTCTAGACTCTATAAGTACATGAAAGAAGTCAAAAATCGGAGTAGCCGTCCTCCTTGTTTCTATATCAACAATCTACGAGTGAGATGCCAATAGTAAAACAATTTACGTAAAGGACTCTCCTTAACAAAATATATTATTTCTTGCTATAGAACCTGTAGGACAGAATTAAGACAAATCAAACTAAAGATACTAAGCATAACGGACATTTTTTCCGTACTTGAGTGGCTAAACTTTCTTGTAACAGGACATTATGATTGGAGGAACAGATACAGTGACAACACTTATAGAATGGGTAATGGCAGAGATTATTCAACATGATAAGGTAATGAAAAAGGTTCATGAAGAATTAGAAGAAATTGTAGGAGTAAATAACATTGTAGAAGAATCTCATGTCCCCAAATTACAATACTTATATGCAACAATTATGGAAACAATGCGATTGCACACTATAAGCTCTCTCCTAGTCCCACGGTCTCCAACCCAAGATTGCACGGTAGGTGGCTACACCATCCCAAAGGGCACTACCGTGTTTGTGAATGCTTGGTCAATCCACCGGGATCCTCGATATTGGTCTAATCCCTTGGATTTCATTCCTGAGAGGTTCTTGAAAAACAAATTTGATTTGAAAGGAAATGTTAGTTTAAAGTTCTTGCCATTTGGATCTGGGAGAAGAGTGTGTCCAGGTATTCCGCTAGCCGAG
This sequence comes from Dittrichia graveolens, assembly GCA_038502395.1. Classification (NCBI taxonomy): domain Eukaryota; kingdom Viridiplantae; phylum Streptophyta; class Magnoliopsida; order Asterales; family Asteraceae; genus Dittrichia; species Dittrichia graveolens. The sequence continues at coordinate 2,574,735 of JARJIL010000003.1, read as the reverse complement.
AAAATGCACATTTATATATTGGCTTCACTCTTACACTCGTTCCACTGGCGCTTGCCCAATGGTGAAAAACACGACCTTTCTGAAATATTCGGTGTTGTACTAAAGAAAAGAAAACCACTCATTCTCATCCCATCTCAAAGGTTGCCCGATGTGAGCCTTTATATGTAATCTTGGGAGACTGAGACACATTTGATAAATTTTTACTCCTTATATAAGTATTTTTCTTCCCTCGTGAATTGTTGTTATGCTCTTACCAGTCAAGTCGCTCCACATTACATGTAGTTGATCCTTGTGGTGTATTTAGTAGTGTAGCTAAGAATTTGAACTTGGTTGAGCCAAATAATTAGCAACAGATTGAGAAGTACCAAAAATATCTGAAAGTTAACAAAATGTACGTAAGAATGTCACAAATTAAAGATTAATTTGTCTAATTAGTAAGCTTAAAGCCTTAAACTATATAAGATAAAGTTGAATCTAAAGTAAAACATGAGGAAAGCAAAAACAACATTACGGGTTATGAGCTACTCAATTCTATAAGCGGAGTAACTTATGCCTCTTATTAATTACATTACCAAGTCACTTTTTATCCGATGCGAGACATTGCTCAACATGCTTCAACACGTGTGGCGTTCTTTTCCCGCGCCTAACACATGGATGTTTATGAGTTATGTAGACGAATTAATTTCTTGTGTGTAAGAATCATCTACCTTTTAAAATATATTTCTACATAATAGATCCTCAATTAAAGGCCATAGTGATGAATTCTTGGGCTGAATCTCAAATGAGTATACACTATTCTCCTATTACGGTGTTTATTTAAACTGAGAGCTGTCCAAAATAATGTGAACAAATGGAGGCAGAACGCTAAAAGCTTGAATCAGAAAAAGGCATCACTGAAAAGGCTTTTGATTTGGTGAATTGGGAATTTTTGGATGAAGTAATGCAACAAATGAACTTCGGGAGTAAATGGAGAAGATGGATTCTTGCCTGTCTTTCGTCTACCTCGATCTCAGTTTTAATTAATGGATCTCCTACGCCAAAATTTCAAATGGGAAAGGGATTGAGACAAGGAGACCCATTGGCTCCATTTCTTTTCATAATTGTAGCGGAGGCTTTTAACATGGCTATGAAAACGGCGTGTGATAAAAGGGTTTTCAGGGTATACGATTACGTAATCAATGTCCAACAATTTCACATATGCAATATGCAGATGACACTATTGTTTTGGGGGATTGGCAAGCTTCAAACATAGCCAATATCATCCGTATTATGCGCTGTTAAAATAAGATGGACCGAAGTTAGCAACAGTAGCCTTGAAAATCAAAGGACTATGATCCGAGTATAGTTTAGGCAGAATTTCTACACTTGGATTAGGCCACCAGGAAAGAAAATTGGACGAAACAAAGAATCTATCCAGCTTGCTCATCTTTGACCCGTCTGAGTTCATCCTTGTAAATTTTCTACCCCCGCTTTTAACTTCAACCAAACCAGTTTCGTGGATGAACTCGTTGAACATTCTTGGTCCAGCAAAGGAAAAATTTGTGCCTTTCCTCTCCTCAACTGATCTTACCTCATTAAAATCGTCAAAAATAATCCAATTGTAATCCAAATTAGAAATGATTATATTGGAAATATTTTGCCACAATTTCCTTTTCCTATCAGTATCTTGGTGAGCATAAATATTAATGAAGCCACACCTAATATTTCCACCCACCCATGATCCCCAAACCGCCAAAAAATCACTTCCTTTACTGCAATTTGATTTTAAAAAAGTTGAGGAATCTCAAATCGAAATAATACCCCCGATCTTCCCCGGATCCAGTAAAAACGTTTCTTGCATTCCCAAAAATTGGATTTTGTTTTGCAAGCATAAACCCCTGATCCAGTTTTGCTTCGTGTCTGAAGCAACTCCTCTTGAATTAGTGGACATAATATTCATTTACCAACTATTACATCACTTGTCTTTGAGATTGAGGCTCTGATTTCTTCTTCACATATCCCAATTGGCAGGATCGAATAACTCTCTTGTAACGATCAAACTTAAAACATTAACAAAAATACGTCGGAAAATGCGGATAATAGCAAATAAACACACACCAAGAATTTACTTGGTTCATACGTCAAGATAACAACCTACATCCACTGGCAGGAACATAGACTTTTTTGTTAACCGAAATTGTTTAAGGGTACGAGGTCCGAGTGCGATGGAACCTAGCTACAAATATTTACAAGCAATAAACCAGAAAACCCTAAATGCAAATGGGTCAAGGCCGTACAACAAAAAACAAGAAAAACTATCTAGCTCAAACTCTGAAACTTGGATGCTCCACGGCATGCAATAATGGTGCCACATATCTTAATTATTATTCAATCAAACAAATGATATGTCAAGAGTAATAATTTGAGCATAACTCGGATTCTTCAAGTGGAGCTGATAGAACTTGAATTCTTGAAGCTGTTTGTTCGAACTAATCTTAGGGGCGTTTGGTTCGCAGATTTTTTTTCATGGGATTTGCATTCTATCAAAGGATTTGCATTTCGCAGAATTTGCATTTGGCAAAATGGTAAAATGGAAAATCCTTCATACAAAGCATTTTGAAATACCATAGGGGGTGGATGTATTTGTAAAATCCCTTAAGTAAGGGAATTTGAGGGATTTTAAAGAATTCCCAACATTTAAAATTCCTTCCTTTTTTTTTCCAACCAAACACAACATTTCCCTGTATTTGAAATCTCATTCTTACGAAATCTACGAAATACAGTGAACCAAACAGGGTCTTAGAGTCTTCGCTTTGAACATACTTATGAAAACTTGTACCTGGCTTAAAAAGTCACTGAGTTTATTAAGAACATGAAAACAAATCTTACGTACTTTTTTTTGAACAGCTTCGCCTCAGCGGTAGTGCCACAGGATCGAAACCGGTTGATCAAATCTGGACCCCGATTTCGAACCACTCCAATTACATCCCCTAATTAAATCGGTAGGGCTGAAACAAATTGATTACAATTTACAAGTTTCTAAGTTACAGATAAGGAATTTAGATGAATAGCACAACTAAATTAATAAAAAAGAATCACGAGATTATAACTGTATTAATTGACCGAAACTGTATGTCGTCCGGCAGAATATGATAAAATAATCAAACACAAGTAATTTTATGATTAATTAGATATCGTCGTCGTCTTATTATTATAAAATATTTCAAACTTGGTCTTAATTGGAGTCATTCAATCATGCATGTATGACGTCGTCTCTCACAAGGACTTTTGGTCGTCTTAATATTCGTAGATATCGGTTCTTATTTTGAAAACAAAAAGAAACTTACTATTTAATTAATTAATTAATAATGAAACTATTTGGACCGCTTATGGAATAATGGTATAAATTGACCCTGGTGATATGATATATGTAAATATATGACTTGTATTGAAAATTGTAATTAATTAATGTAACATGTCTTTTTTCTGAAAGAGAGGAGGTCCGAATAGTAACACCCTTAATTACTTGTAATTGTTTCTGGATACGTATTATTAATACGCTCATTAATAAGTCATTAGTGGCTCATTAACGACATATTAATAAGTATCAGTCATTAATGATGGTTTAATTGAACGTAATTCACAATTGATGGTGTTACAAACAATTTTTGTATGTAACTAATTCTTGATTAAAAAATTTCATATATATATATATATATATATATATATATATATATATGAGAATGAATATTTAATGAGAACGAGAGACTTAATCCTTACCCTTCATTTAATTTGGTCGGATGGTTTATATTTAACCCTTTATTTTATTCATTACCCAACCATGAATTGTGACGACCATGAATTGCAATGCGACCGTTAAAGCTAATAGATCAACATCTAACTGATGGCTGTAATTTGTTCTTCCAATCTCACCTAAATATAGTTTATTATTAATTTGTGTTAATTTGATGTGAATGTGAATTAGTCTGGGATGGATACTTAGTTCTTGGCATTTAAAGTTCTATTCATATGGTATGATGTTGTAAATGTGTATTCGGTTCACATGAATTGATCATGGATAAGCGTCATGTATTTAAGGCGGTTATTCTTACTTATTTGTGACAAATTTGGAGAACATGAAATGAGTTGGTTCACGAAAAGAAGAAGGAATCGTTTGAAAAATGAAAACTCACATTAGGTGTGTTTCAACCAATGTTTTGTTAGTCTCAGATTGAGTACGCAACAACGCATGTTTGTAAAAATATGGTTGAATGCAAACTCTAGTTTTTTAAAATTAAAAACACACGATTATACTTTTATATAATTATTATTGATATGAATCAAGAATTACATGTACTAGAAGCGAAAATTCTAAGTACAATAAAATGTGACAACTAACTTGTCTAACACGCAGACAAACTATTTCTAAACGACTAATGTTGAGAAAGTTCAACACATAAACGAGTTTGATTCTACACAAAAGATGCTAACTTTAAAAACTTGTTCTTGCTTAAAAGCTTGAACTTGCTTCTAAAATATTTTTTTAAGAGCTGCATGGATCTCAACGTATGAAAGTTGTTTTGCATGTCCAACATGCAATGATATATATATATATATATATATATATATATATATATATATATATATAAGTCCTTTTCATCCGGTTGGTAAAGAGAAAGAAGACAAAAAGGACTAAGGAAAATAATATTTTAATTGTAAAAATAATGAGTGAAAAGTAAACTAACTTTAATCAAGAATTGAATAAAGTAAATGTATTTTTCTAAAAAAGTGCAACCCACTCACAATATAGAATATTAAATCTCATACTTTTTGCCTTGAAAGTTTAAATTTCTCTTTCCATGATTGTACTTTTATTGACAACCATGCTTCTTTCAAATTTGACCTAAGTATAAAGTTGCCGGTCATACTTAGTTGTTGAAACAAATCTTCGAGATCTTCTTCTTCTAAAGTATCTTCCTCATTTTCCAAATGATAAGATCGATCTTTTTTGCCTCGTACTTGATCCAAAAAGTGTTTTAAACTTTTACAAAGAGAGATCTAAATGCATAATAGAACAACACATGTTCCGCCTTTGACTTAAGAATACATACATAGTAAACAGTGAGCTGATATAACATTTTTCACGACTCAGCTGCTGACAAAATGTACTAAACTGCAACTATAAGTTTGCTCAACTTAAGGGAAAGATGATCAAAACAAGGACTCAATTCATAACAGATGCTCAGCTGATCATAGAAATGCCCAGCTAACCAACTGTTAGATTATGTAAGGTGTAAGCTAATCAACCTAGATGATCAGTTTATCAAGCTCAGCTGATCCTTCAGAGTGATAAGCTTATAGAAATAGACTTGTGTTTGTAAGATTCACTTAGCTGATGAGAGAGACCTTAGCTAATCAAAGAGTTGACTCAGCTGATCAAAGTCACTCCTCAGCTGATCAAAGTAATCCCTCAGCTAATCAAAGTTGTTGCTCAGTTGTCTTCTACACTTGGTCTTTTCTTCTCGGCTAATATCAGTTGTTGTCCTTCGGTTGATACTTAATACTTAGCTAATCCTCAGCTGATACTTCATACTTAGAGAATTCTTTAAGTCTGATTCAAACAACACATGTTTGAAAATATTCTAAGTCATACTGAATGTATGGTTTTGTTATCATCAAATCCTATGTATTTTAATAGACAGATTTGATTATTGGGATGAAGTGATTATCTCTCCAACAGTTTTAAAATCCATGGTGAACCAGTGGATCCATGAACCGGTCGGAAGAGCGGTTCAACAATAACCGGGTTGATGCCCCATTTTAACCTGTATCAAATTGTTTGGGTTTCTAAAAGATCGTGTTTTCCCTTTTCACATTGATCCATGAATGATTATATTAATTTGTGTATTTGCTCTCCATCTACTATGGTAAAGAACGATCAAGTTCCTTACAAAATATCCTATGCAAGATTATCATGTTTTCATGAAACAAAATTGTAAATTCATAAGTTAGTGATTGGTATTTCTAGGACGGATTTGGAAGTTAATTATGTGAAAATTGTAGATAAATTTAAAGATGTGTTTTGTCATTACACACGTTTATCTCATTATATTATATTATGGAAGTTTAATATATATGTGCAAATTGTTGATGAATTTCATATTATAAATTAAAGTTTTTGATTATCTAGAGAAGGATCGAGAGTCCACGATTAATAATGCATATCTTACAATTGTTTTTTAGCCACTAGCATGCATCATGTATAATAATAACTAGCATGATACTACGTAATACGGCGGTAATGAATAATTTCTACTTATTAATATGTCCGTTTTCAAGACGTAGAGAGTATGATATATATTCATGTAATACGATGACAACAAATAATTTTCGTTTGGTGACATGTTTATTTTCTTTATCTTTTTTCCATTTTCTTTACTTTTTTGTTCTCCACAATTGAAAAAAAAGGTTATGAAAATATTTTTTTTATAATTAAGTTAAATTGTATTGGCTTTGACTTTCAAAAAAATTGTATTGACTTTGATTTTCTTAAATATGTAAAATTTAGTTATTAAAATGGAATATAAGAATCTTATTAACTATATATAATAGTTCATCAATTTAGTTTATATGAAAGGTAATTTAATAATTTTAAAACACTTAATATTTAGAAGTTTAAACAAAAAGCTTAAATACTTTATAATATAACATAAATAATCATTTATTGCCTTATAAAAAACTAAACTAAATTACGTACCGGGTGATTTTATTGGGACCCTTATCATAGTCTAAATGATCCATTTGATATGACATTTGTAAGTGTATAACATTCATTAAATATTCTAATTCAATAATTTAACATATGTAATTCAATAATTTTACATATCTTCATGGGTGATGGCCCATTCTTGTTGCTTACACTTTCTATTTTTGAGCAAGGACAAAGTAGATCTAGTAATTCTAGGTGTTAGGGACCTGTTTTAATTAACAAATAATTAATACTTTTAAAATTAACTAAATTTTTTTCTATTTTTGAGTAATGACAAAACGAATCTTTATAAATCATGAGCACTTTGGATCCAGAAATTCTAGCTAGGTGTTAAGTAATTACTTTAATTAGCAAATAATATTTTCATCATTAACTAAAAAAGGTATACTTTATTAAATACGATAAGCAAAGAAATTAAATTGTATCTCCTAGAACTACCAAAATTTGGTTGCCCAAAATAAAAGGGGTTTAAAACTCTATGACTATGGATGATAATGGATCGGATTTGGATCGAATTAGGTCATATTCATATCTATATTCATTTAGTATTTCAATGTCCATATTCATATCCATTTAAAATTATTTAATCCGTCCATATCCATATCCATCGGATTAGACGGGTAATTGGATATCCATTGAATGTCGAAATAACTCTTTTCTCTAAGGAAATATCATACATTTACATATAATTTATAATTTTAGTTGACATAAATACATAGTTTTTTTTTAAAAAAATATACAAATCAAAATATAACTTAATATAAAATAATCAAAGCGAAAAACATACTTTGTAATTATGTAATATTATAATTTAGAATGTATATATGCATCTTCAATATTATATTTATATATAAATGTTGAAAATATAGTAAATATATAGATTTATAAACTTAATTGTATAAAAAATTAATTTAGGAAAATTTAATTTCGGTTTTATGGATTCATCCATGGATGGATAATCGTCATCCATATCCGCTTCATATTAAATATTCACCCATTTAACTTCGTCCATATTCACCATCGATGGATCGGATTGGGTGGATGATCATCGGATCGAATGATCATTGCCATCCCTATCTATGACCAAGAGGTAATCTGGCTCAAATTCGGATTGCTCGATCCGTGGCATGACCCTTCGAACCATCCCAAAATCCCAAGCCATGCAACAAAGTCACACGCCATGCACCATTTTGAATTCATCAACTCAAAATCAGGCAATCGTCTTTCACATCAAGCTCCATGTAATTAGATTCCGATTTCATTCGTATAAAACCAATATATATATATATATATATATATATATATATATATATATATATATATATATATATATATATATATATATATATATATATGGAGCAATATTGATGAAATTTACAACATTTTTAGTTTGATCTAACATCAAATCATAACAGTAGAAGCACTAAAATTAATAAATCCAAAAAATATTATTAGTGCATTTAAGTGACCGAATCAATCCATAAAGCCAGCGATTTTTGGAAACTATATATCGTCCGGCACAATATTATAATTAATAGTATGACTATTATTTATATACATTCAAAATTATATATGATTCAGTCATCGGGTCTTTAGCTAGATATTATTGAATTTATGGGTTTATCATAAGTTTTGGTTGTCGAATCATATATCGTACGTACGTATGCGTAGCACGTGCAAGTGATGAAATCATTTAGCTATAAGCTGTTGTTTCAACTTTTTTTAATCTTTTTATACAAATCAGGCGAATTTAGTAAGCCGGGCTTCCCAAATTACTTCGGGCTGGGTGGGTTTCTTCGGGAACACTCCTACTCCCATTTTAGGTTCGTCTCTTCTTTTCTCATTTCAGCTTTCTGCATCCGATTGCATCCGAATCTTTCGTTTTTTTAGAGAGAAAATAGTTCTCGTTTGATATGAGATAAGTGCTACTTAGGTTTTGAGTTAATTTGGGTTGAAAAGGAAAATGAAAGAAAAGCTAATATGACAGGTGATGTAGCATTTGGATTAATTTATGTTGAAAATACTGATATGCATGTCCTAACCGATAAGAAGTAGATTTTTCAAGGGTTTATCCTAGCCTCCTAGGTGTGTCGACTCAAATATTTTCGGGGTTATAGATAAAACTAAAAGAATACTTCTAAAAATACACTAATGTAAGCTATAATATTTTCACAATTAAATATTCGATTTCCATTTTGCTTCTTCATTTGTGTTTTAGAGTCTTCATCTTTCCTACTTTTGAGCATCATTAAAAGTAATTATATTTTATCTTTTAGTCCTTGCAAATTCTATATTCCTAAAGGTGACATTTTTATCCTTCCTCCTCCGAATTTTAATTAGTTTTTCGCTCAACAAAAAGTGGATTGTCCCGGTAGCGATTCTGATAATCAAAATTACCATTTAAACCACTATAATGATTTATTACAGAATAAAATTTTGTATTTTAATACGAAAATGTGTAAAATAAGATGTGTTAGAGTAATAAGTAGTTGTTTAATGATTCATGATGTATTTTTAATTTTTAAGGCTGAATGATTCATCAACCTGTTTCATTTAGCACAAACTTCACTCTGAGTCAAAAATCAAACGCATTAAATACCGAATAAAGTAGCATTTCGGTGCAAACAAACCAGCTCTAAGTCAATTAGTAATTCATGTAGAACGAGAGCCGAATACACAATCAAATTTAATTACGAACAAGTAATTCATTCTTAAGCTCAATTGTATGTTCAGTGCATTTAACTTCCGGCCAGTTTACAACTTACAATTTCAAAGATAAATTAATATATTAATCTGTAAGTCATGAACATAGAACTAGGATATATATATGGAAAAGTTCAAACGAGAACTGCGAAAACTAATCTTAGCCGTCCAATTCCCTTTCATTCAATTAAATCGCCCACCCATGAATTCCTTACATGCACCTTGCCACACTCAATCCCCCCACGTTTTTAATCTATGAATTCTATTATCTAAAATATACGGCTAAGATTGGTTCTTGCGGTTCTCATATGAAAAACCGTTCTCATTTGAACCCTCTCCTATATGTATAAATATATATATATATATATAGAGAGAGAGAGAGAGAAAAGTTCAAACGAGACCTGTTTTTTGTACGAGAACTGCAATAACTAATCTTAGCCGTCCAATTCCCCTCCTTCAATTGTATTGCCCACACATGAATTTCTTACATGTACACTGCCACACTCAATCCCTCCACGCTCTTCATCCATGAATTCCAATATCCAAAATGAACGGCTAAGATTGGTTTTCGCAGTTCTTGTACGAAAAACAGTTCTCGTTTGAACCGTCCCCTATATATATAATGGGGAAGGTTTATTTGAGAATCGTTTTTATTGCGAGAACTAGTCTTAGTCATTTATTTTGGATAATGGAATTCATAAATGAAGAGTGTGAGAGAATTGAGTGTGGCAGGGTGCATGTAAGGAATTAATGTGTAGCCAATCCAATTGAAGGAGGGGAATTGGACGGCTAAGATTGGTTCTCGCAATAAAAACGGTTCTCAAATGAACTTTTCACATAACCGTCCCCTATATATATATGTATATATGGGAATGTTCATTTGAGAACCGATCTTATTGTGAGTATCGCGAGAACCCATCTTAGCCATTAATTTGGTAAGTGGATTTCATGGATGAAGAGCGTTGAGGGATTAAGTGTGGCATAGTACATGAGATGAATTCATAAGTGGGTGATGACATTAAAGGAAAGAGAATTGGACGTCTCATTTGTAAGTTGTAATCGTCATCGTCAATAATGCTCATTAATAGGTGTATTTTGGTCTTATATAAATTTTCAACCGTGAATTGCGTCCGGGTGAGTTGTCATTTAAGATCGAGACTTGATTTTTTCAAAATACCCCTCATTAATGAGTCATTAATGTATCGTTAATGAGCCGTCATTTTTATTGGCTATTGATTTATTTTAATTGTGAATACTTGTGGTGACGAGGATGGAAGAGACATTAATACTTGGAATGAAACTTGAATATTACACTTTAACCTAAAAGCAATATGAGACGGTACAAATACTACTAATATTATATGTTGAACTTCAATATCATAAGTACTATTTTAAAACTTATACCGTTTTCATGTTAGCCAAGAATAGAATATTAATGTAGGTACTAAAAAATTTAAACTATATGTTTTTAGAGAAAAATTAATTATAACTCGTCATAATCAATACATTTATTTGTTAAAGGAGAACGGGGTGAAATGTTTAATAAATTGATGGATAAGATTAATGTAAATAAAATTAAGGGTGGAGATTTAGTTTTAATTGAAATTAAGAACTCTTAATTTGAAAGGAGATAGAGTATTGTATACTTAATACAGTATTGTGTTTATATATATAGAGGGATGTTCATGCGAAAAGTGCGAGAAGCATTTTAAACCCTTGGATGATCTAATTAATGATTAAGATGATTTATGGCATTTTAGTAATTAAGGTGATATTAAATGGAATAAAAATTAAGGATAGTGTAACACAGCCTCAACTATTGCCAAAATCCGTGTAAATTTAAGTTTTTAAACTGCATGGTTAGGTTTGTAACAAAAAGGTTTGCCTGTTTGATTAACTAGCTAGAAATATAAAACAACGCAGCGGAAATGTTTATACCAAACATACAAACCTATTAGTTATTACAGAGTTAAAACCATAAAGATTTGGCGATTATATTTACATAACAAAAATAGTGCCAAATCACATTGTATCAGTGTTACTACATCATCGACCGACCATTGTACAAATTGTACCAGTAACAGTGTTCCTTTCCAAAAGATATATACAACACCCACGAGAGAATCCCATCTCACCAGCCACACCTACTCCTTATCTGTAAAAAGATAATATCAACGGGATTAGCTATATAAAATAGTTAGTGAGTACTAACATGCATGAAAAGCAATAAAGCAAGTCATATACATATCAAGAGTTAGCAAATAATGTTATCCTATCACATTGCGGAGTGTTGACATGTCCAGCGAGTGTATTATATTGCCGGGTTGCAAATCCAGCTCAAACCACTACCACCGGGGGAATCAAACACTACCATCTCTTGGCGGTCTCATCACATAAGTGAATCACCAAACTCGTTTTGGAACCACGAATCTCATAGGCTAGCCAGTTAAGGCAATCACCTCCCAAGTCATCTAAGGAACGGCACTCGAGTACCGTTAGTCCAGAAACATTACGCCTAAAGGCTCTGGACCCAGCCGAAGCTGACCTTAATCAAGAAACTGTCCGGACATACACATAGCTCATCAGAAATCCTTTTCAGGAACAATAGCATGCATGCATTTACAGATAACTTGTATTCAACAATATATATATGCACATGTAATTAAATACATGTTCACATATCAGATAATCATGGCTTTGCAAACTTACATACATATATCCCTCGTGTGTATCATATTTAGCATACAATAACCGTGTAGTGCATTTACCAATTAAATCTCCCTTTAATGAACTCATGAAAGTCAATACTCACCTGAGCGTCTAAACTAAGCAACTATACTGTTCAGGCTCTTTCCAGTCGCTGGAATCACCTAAACAATATCCCATATATCAATACCACATTAAATAGTAAATTCTGTGCTGAAACAGGGCTCCTTACGGTCACAAGCAAATGCTTGCGCCCACAAGGAAGTGCTTTACTTGCGCCCACAAGGAAGTGCTTTACTTGCGCCCGGAAGGGCAGAACTATGCTTGCGCCCGCAAAGGGGTCCTTGCGCCCGCAAGCACAACTCCTTGCGGCCGCAAAGGATTTCCTTGCGCCCACAAGCAAGTCTGCACAGACCAGTGTCGATTTCCAGCCCCTGTTTTGGCCATTTTCAAACCCAAATCTTTACCAATCGATTCCAAACCATTTTCCAGCATTCACATATGAACAAGGCATTCAAACTAAGTTAGAAACATGTTTCAAAACACACTTTAACATACAATTCATGAATTTGTACCAAAATCAACCAATTTGACCCATTTGCATAATTTCTTCAAATCAATCCCTAAACCTTACTTTAATTCAAGTTTTTGATTCATTTAAGCTTAGAATAGGATTGGAAACCTCTTGGAATCATTGACTTCAATTGTAGAAATCGATTTGGAGTTTTTGCCAATTTGACCTAAAAAGTCAAAACCCAAGAACTTGGTGGAAAGAAACTTACAAGGTGGATGAAGATGATGAAGATGATATACAAAGGAATAAGAACAAATCGCTAGCTTGATGATCTGATTAATTTACAGCCTTGAATGCTCTTGGTTGATGGAGTTCTTCTTCTTCTTCAAGCACAAGAAGAGAAAGTGAGTTTAGTGTGTGTGTCGTGTATGTCACTGAGAAAGATAAACATGAGGGCTAATATTAGTCCTCCTTTATCCACAAGGGGTATTTTGTTTCCCTTTTCAACATACAACTCAACGCACGAATACCCGTTTCGAGTAACGAGTATATTTTTGGAAACCTCGTTTGAAACCATTTAATATTTAATCATTATTATCTATTTTCTTTATTATTTTTAAATTCACATTTTACTAACCAATAACATATTTTCTTTTAATTACTAAACATATATTCTTAAATTATTCTTTTAATGAATTCACGTACCGAATGGAGCGCACGAATAGGCCCGAATTGAGGATGTTACAGATAGAAGGAGAAAAAGGTAATTTTAAAGATAAATTCAATCAATCTAATCCTAATTAAATGTCTCAATATTTGTCAATAAATCATTCATTTCCTTATTCCTTCACATAAGTTCCGCCCCATGCATCCTCTCCATTTCAAAAAGTTTGAAAACCCTATTTTTATTACATCTTCTCCTTTCTCTATGCAACCTCTCTAGCCGCCGCCACCGTTGGCCACCGCCTGCAACCGTTGGCCACCGCCTGCAACCGCCAATCACCTAAACAATGAAGAACAACATCACCATCCTCGTCGTCCACCAAGATCTCTCTATATCTGTCATTCGTTCGTCACCACCATTACATCATCGAAGGACAACACCACCATCGTCGACCTCTCCCCATCTGAAGAACAACACCATCTACGGTAACACCATCTCCGATCTGCACCATTAACACCACCACTGCCGTTCCGATTTACACCAGGAACACCACCACCGCCGTTGTTTTTCTACCCGGAGACCACCATTGTCGGTCGATCCCCCTCACCACCGCCGAACATTGTTTCTTCCTTTGGATCTCCATCGATTCTGGTGTTACGTTTTTCATCCTCCGATCTACTTCAACACAAGAACACAAGAAGTTTTTAATTTTGATCTGGAAATATTTTAGGTTTGAATTTTTTTCTGATTTATATTTTTATTTATTGATAATATATTGTTCATTGATAAAAAGTAATATTCATTGATAATATATTGTTCATTGATAGACAAGGTGTATGTAAAGTTTTCTAAGTTAAATTTTTGGGTTTTGTACACCATTCATTAACGAACACGTGTATCTAAAGTTTATAATTTTGACTTTTTGTTTTTGGTTTTGCTTTTTATCGTTTATTAGTGAACATAGAAATTTGGGTTAAAGTAGTCGTATGACTTGGTTGATTGTTGTATTGTTTATTAATGAACATAAAATTTTGGGTAATGTTAGTACGTAACTTTATGATTTAGATGGTTTTGTATTATCCATTAATGAATATGGAAAAGTGGATTAATGTAAGCATATAAGATTATAATTTAGGTGGTTTTGTATTATTTATTAGTGAATATGAAAAAAGTGGATTAATGTAATTATTTGATTTTGGTTGTATGCGTGTAAAATCGTAATGATATAAAAGTTTACATATGTTTAGATATGTTCAATATTGAATATTGTATAATTCATCTTAAAGTTCATATACTTTCGGTTGTGTTTAATATTGAACATAGTAACGATTTAAAATTTGTAAAATTTTTAGGTGCGTTTAGCGGCGAACTCCGTAAAATTAATAATTTACTAGTAAATCATTTTTAATTTATTTTATTTTTATTCAAAATTTAAGAGTGAGAAAAATAGGAGAGAGAAATTTTTTGTTTTACCATTATGTCCTTTTCAATTAAAAAAAATAAAAAAACATGAATAATCTAGACCACTAGATCAATTTCAAAGAAGTGACTGAGATTGCTTCTCGCACTTTTCGTAAATAAAATACTTTTCGCATGAACCCTTCCATATATATATATATATATATATATATATATATATATAAGGAATGGTTCAAACGAGAACTGTTTTTCGTACGAGAACTATGATAATCAATCTTGGTCGTTCATTTTGGATAATGAAATTCATGGATGAAGAGCGTAGAGGGTTTGAGTGTGGCAGGGTGCATATTAGAAATTTATGGGTAGGCAATCCAATTGAAGGAGGGGGAATTGAACGACTAAGATTGATTCTCGTGGTTCTTGTACGAAAAACAGTTCTCGCTTGAACTTTTGCCTCTCTCTCTCTCTCTCTCTATATATATATATATATATTGTGGGAATGAATATTTAGGTGAGAATTGAAGAATAAATTCTAACCATCAATTAGATATTGATTTATTATATCTAATGGTCGCAATTCACTTGTTGCAATTTATGGTTGGGTAATGAATAAAATGAAGGGTCAAATGTAGATCATCCGATCAAATCAAATGAAGGGCAAAGATTAAGTTTCTCATTATTGCCTAAATATTTATTCTCATTTGAACCTCCGACTATATTTATATATGGTACAAACCAGAACTGCGAAAACCAATCTTGACCCTTGTTCAAAATTAATCTATGACTAAAAGTTTTTGGCGGCTCTATAATGAGGGATATTTTAGAAAAATTAAGTCTCGTTCGTAAATGACAGTATACCCAGATGCAATTCACGACTGGGTAAATATAACAAAGGACTAAAATACCCCTATTAATGAGTTATTGACAATTTTTCTACGAAAAATCATTCTCGTTTAAACTTTTATATATATATATATATATATATATATATATATATATATATATATATATAGGCATGATCAAATGAGAACACCTCCTAATGTGAGAACGTGGAGAACAATTTATAGCCCTTGGATGATCTTTATTTAATGGTTGAGATTAATCTTGGTTAATTAAGGTATGTTGAATTTTAATGATTTGATTTAATTAAGGTAGGTTGATTTTAGATTTTCTATTTATTTAATTAAATGATTGGTCTACAAGTATTCTCACCGTTCTCCATATAACATGTGTTCTCACCGGATCCTTTCTCTATATATCTATATATATATATATATACCAAAGTATCAAACTACTATAACTTATCCTAACTAATCCGATATTTACTTTTATTTTTGTGAATAGATAACTTGGATATATCTTGAAAGTTTTCGAACGTATCTTAATTACAACCTGAATTCTTGAAGGTTAGTTCGAACATACTTATGAAAACTTGCACTTAATTAGCTTTAAAAGGTCACTGAATTCATTAAGAACATGAAAACACAAGACTTTATGTACTCAATCTTATAAGCTAACTACTCGGCTTGAGTGCGGTAAGTATAGATCGAGACTAAAACAAATTGATTACAAGTTCTAAGTTAGGAATCAATGTTATCGTTTGTCTCATCAAAACTATACAAATAAGAAATTTTAGATTAACAGAACAACTAAATTAATAAAAAAAGAAATTATAACTGCATTAAGTACGTTAAGCAGTCCTTAAAGTAAAGCCAGGGATAGATCATTATATATATATATATATATATATATATATATATATATATATATATCGTCCGGCAGAGTACGTATTATAAAATAACCAAAAACTTGCTCTTAATTGGAATCATTCAATTCATGCATGTATCGTCGTTGTCTCTCGTAAGTTTTGGTCGTATTGATATTAATTATATAATCTTCCAAACAAATATATATTCAGGCAAAATATACTGCTTCACCACTTAATTTAAGTAAAAAAGAAGTCAGTATGTTTCAAGTGTTGGTGATCACTGGAATTGAAGTCCGGCCCCTTATAAATAATATATATTGAATTTGGGTGTCGGGAGCTATCTAGCTAGCTAAATCATATCGATTGAATCTATCATGGTCAATATGGACCGTCCTGATGAATGCGCAGAAAACAATCATCATCCTCTACTGCAAAGACGACGAAAAGCAACAACAAAAGTTGCCTCTAGCAGCGACGCACATCATCATGATGTTGGTAATAATGGCAATTCCCTTGGAGCTACGACCTCTTCTACGTTGGGTGTTATTTACAAATATTCAAGAGCTTACGTCCTTAAAGGAACGGTACGTATGTACGTACCTTAATTTCTTTCTAGCTAGCTAGATACAATTTATCATCAACTCATCAAGTAGTACGTACTACTTCTAAGATATATAATTAAATATATCAAAATTCTAGCTGCAATTTAACAATTTTGTTTATTTGTTGAGCATGTATATATGCAGGTGTTGTCCATTATTTCAATATCTTTGCTTGCTGTCCAGAGTCTAAAAGACTTCACTCCATCCTTTTTTCTTGGAGTTTTCCAGGTTTTAATTTTATTACATGCAATTAATTGATTAATTTTTAAGGAAAGCCGGCCTTTATTTATGGAAATCTTTTAATTTGTACGAGCATTATATATGTATGTATGTATACTAGATTATAACTAATTTCAACCTGAAAATATAATATTTAGGCTGTCATCGGTGGGTGTTTGGCCAATTTGTATGTTGTGGGCCTCAATCAACTCTCAGATATTGACATCGACAAAGTTAACAAGCCATACTTGCCACTCGCATCAGGTGAACTTTCGGTTAGAGCTGGCATCCGAATCACCTCTACGTATGCCATTTTGGTATGAACTATCTACTTAAATATTATATATATATATATATATATATACATACATACATACATATATATATATAGAGAGAGAGAGAGAGATTGAGAGAGAGAGAGAGTCTAGTATGAATTTGTGTTAATTTGATGTGAATGAATTGAATCAGGGTTTTAGTCTGGGATGCATAGTTAGTTCTTGGCATTTAAAGTTGTGTCTCTTCATATGGTATGCTGCTGGAACTGCGTATTCGGTTCATGTGAGTTGATGATTGAAATATATATATATATATATATATGTGTGTGTGTGTGTGTGTTTATTATATTTCAAGAACTGAACATTAATTCTTTATAACGCCTCGATCAAATTCTCTATCTCAACATTTTGTCTGAATCTATCAATTAACTAGTTTGGATATGTTAATTTGTATGTATATATGTGTAGTTACCGTTACTACGGTGGAAAAGGTTACCTGTGCTTGTGGCGATGTGCAGTTGGTCGATTCAAGGAGTCATCCTTCCTATGTTGTTCCATCTCCACGCTCAGGTTAATTTACACAAATTCTTGAAAATTTAAATAATATTTGGCCACGAAAATCAAACAAATGTGTTATTATTAATGTCTATTAATTAGCCATTAATTTAATTAGCTAAGATGATGATCGATGGTTACAGACATGCATAGGAATTAGGCCACTCATAATTTCGAAGCATGCAATTTTTGTATTTGGAATCATGGGCATCCACTCCACCGTGTTGGTAATATTTAAGGTACGTATATACATAGACCCCTCGATCTAGCTTCTATATATATCTCGTTCTTTAGGATCTTTAAAACCAGTTTTGATCTATATGCTCGTGCCTAGTAGCTACGTACGTACTAGAGTCTGTATATTTTTATATCTTAGATATTACATACTGTACGTGTTTTAGGACATTCCTGATATCGAAGGAGATAAGACAAATGGAATTAACACATTTGCAGCAAGGTTCGGGCAAAAACGGGTGAGCTAGCTAATTTAATTAGCGATATATATATATATATATATGTATATATATATATATCAACGTACAAGGTAGCTGATTGTTTAATATATATTGTGCAGGTGTTTTGGATATGCATATGGCTTCTTGAGTTGATATACGTTATAGGCGTATTGATAGGGTTAACATCAACCCAATTTTGGATCCGACCCATAATGGTAACATATCAATTCTTATAATTCTACTTAATTACAAGAATGCTAATTAATTAATTTAATTAGTTAATAGTCTCTTAATTAATTAATTTGCTCGATCATGACCTCACGTTGTATGATCACATGCGTGCATGTAACTTAATTAATTAGCGCGGTTATGGATGCATATTTCTTTGTTGATTTGTGACTTGATCATGCATTCTTTTAAACAAGAGAACTCAAGAAACATTAATTATTACCTAACTCAAATTTATCATTATTTATATGGCCTTTAATTCAGGGTAAATTGAAAATTCTAGATTTTGCTAGTCTTTCAATGAATATTTTTGTTTACACATCAAGTAGCACTTGACCCAATTCATGAAATCAATATTAATTATTATGAGTAATATATATTATGGGGTTACATTTTTCTTGACAATATTTATGTCATATTTATTATTTTTCTTGTATATTTTCGATCTTGGTAATCATATTTATATATCATGTCAAATTCGATCTGGTGAACATGCATACAGGGAAGTAGCCATAGCATTCTTGGTTTTATACTTTGGAGAAAGGCAAACTTGGTGGATCTTAAAAACAATGAGGCCACTGAATCATTCTACTTGTTTATATGGAAGGTAATTAATTATATCGTTTTTTAATTTATTATTAATTTAAAAACAATTGAAATTACATGGTTGTTATACTTTTCATATATATATATATATATATATATATATATATATCTTAAAATGTACGTAGTACATATATGAATTGTTTCAATTAATCCCTTCATTTTGCAGTTATACTACGTGGAGTATTTGTTGGTACCCGTTTTGAGATTCTGAACAAGAAGATGGATCGAGATTTTATGTTATAGTTAATTTTCATTGTATGTAAGATGATAATTAAGCAAGAAGAAGTCGAAACAGTACGTACTGCGAACCCTTAATTTTCTTTGTATGTATTTTTAAGATTTTAAGTAAGCTAGCATGAATTGAAGAAGCTACAAATGATATGAACTTTTCTTAATTTAATTTCCCGTTTCATCTGTTTATCAATTCATTTTACTTTTTAAGAGTAATTTGTATTACAAAACGCACATTAATTAGCTAGCAAGATCGATCGATGAACAAACACGTTAGAAACTACGTACTGCTTAATATTAAAGGAATGGTACGGTAATTTAAAAATATATAAATTTATTTTTTATTTTAACATTATCTTTTTAATTTCTTTTTTAGTAAAAGTTCCAAATAAACATTTATATATATTAGTTTTTTAGTTTATTTTTAACATTCATTTTAATCTTTATCACTAATTTGTATTCTTCAATAGTTCTCTTCTTCTTTATATATAATTTTCTTGAAGGATTCAAAATCATTTAGACAAACTGGTAATCTAGAACAGATCTAGATGAATAAGCAAACACAGACACACACTCAAAGAATACAAATAAAAAGAAAAAAACACACACACACACACCTGGACACATATATAACACTTGAAGAAAACACACAAACTAGAACACTCACACCTGGATCATATGGGGGTGGTGGTTCTAAACCCTAACACAAACCCAGATTCACACACATAGAGAGACACACATACCCCTACAGTCCCCAAACCTAGATTTAAACTCTAACACGAACCTAGATATATGATCTACAACCCTTAATAAAAAATAATGTTAAAACCCCCTAAATCGAATAACACACCTACAGCCACATATCTCACATATCTATGAACACAAATCTGGAGACAAGAAGTAAAAGAAAATCGAGGGGGTGGCAGTGTCGACTAGTGTGAGGAGATGGCAACAATGGAGTTGACTTGTTGCTGGAGTTGACAATGACCGACAAAAGGTGGTCGCTAGAAAAGGGTGATGGCCGAAAGTACGTGTTCTTGAGAGAATATGATAGGGAGTGTGTGAGTGTGTGTGTCTATTATGAAGGGTTTTTGAGTTTTTTTAATTTAAATAACAATTCCCTATTTAATATTATATAGTTATTTAATAATATAATGATTTTTTAAATGATTTAAAATCAAAGACTCAAGGAATAGTTGTTTAAAGGGTAAGATGGTCATTTTTAAAAGTTTAACATTTGTTAACGACAAAAGTACCATCCGTGTTCAATTTGAAAATTTAGTACTGTTGCAAGATATTCAAATAAAGAATTGAGAGTATGATTTATTTCAAATAAAGAATTGAAAGTATGATTTATACATATCTTAAAGGATCATCTGTGTAATTAAGTCATTTTGTAATAAAGGCATTAAAAGCATAGGCATATAAAAAAGTGGTTATAGGGGGTAAAATGGTAAAAGTAAATGGAGAGTGACATTCACTCAGTTAAAAAAGAGAGTGGTCTCTTTATTAAAACTCAACCGTCCTCGTTTTTTTAACCTATAATATCTTTTATATAATCAAGGCTTTTTTTTAAAATTTACATCATTTAAAAGAGTACCTCTATATTATTTAATTTGATATAAGTATTTAAAAATAATTTTTTTAACTATGTTGCATAGCTTTACAACACAGTGTTACATAGCTTTTACGACAACATTACACGATTTTTACAATGCAGCATTGCACAATTATGTGTAACACCCAGAATTTAGGTCCAAATTAAAATTTTTATAAAAACATAGAATATTCATTTCAGAAGCATTTTCATAAAATCATTTACAAAGTTAGGCCCTTGATTCCTATGTAACAGCCCAAACCCCGTAGCATGATATTGTCCGTTTTGCCCTACTGGCTCGCGGTTTTGTTTCTGGTATGGAACATTCCATCCAAAAGGCCTCATGCTAGGATAGGTATCCACACCCTTATAAAACATGTTTCGTTACCCTTTCCAATCGATGTGGGAGGAATGTAAAATAACCGGAGTGCATAGAATCCTAATAGGATAAGCCCGCATCCAAAACCACATCTAGGGCCTTAAACGGATAGCACCTATACTTCTGGTTGCGCCTGACGTGTTTATGCTCATTCAGGCACCTGTTGGCTTGGCATAAAGTAGGTATGTGCAAATATTCACTTGTATACGCCCAAGACCAAGAAGGTCACCAAAGGTAACCATCTTTGACTCAAGTCTGGACTTTTACAAAAATGCACATACGTCATACAATATGGTACAACAATTTCAAACATAATCATTTCATGCTTCAAGCTATTCAATGTGTCATATGCAATAACAATGACTTCATGTTCAAAAGCACATAAATATAGCTACTTCATTTATCAAATAACATTTTGTCATGTATCAGAGTTTTAAGAAATTAATGCACTTACCTTAGGAGTTGGATGGGGATCTAAACTCAAACAACCGAACTATAAGCTTTAATCAAACACCAAGTCCTACCCAAGAAACCATTGTGAAATCATGCTTAGTCAAAGTCCAAACCAAATATATAAATGACCACAATCCTAAGTGACATATGATACTTCAAGTACTAATTGAAATATAGCATCAATGTATTCCAAGAGTCCCCATAAAAGCTTGTAACCGAAACTATTCAAAACATCAACTTAATGGTGAAAAACATATTTTCCATCATGACACTTCTCTCATGTATCACCATTTTGGGATATCAAACATTTGATTTTGCCTCTGGTCTCTAAATAAAACATAAAGTAGACTCGTTGAGTTTTCCAACGTTATATAATAAACTTCAATGGATAAACGGTTGATTTTATATGATTTTATCGAAACGGACTTGAATCTGCCAAAACGAACAACAGCTATCAAGTTATGGGTTTTGGCCTAAAACTTTCTATTTTTCCATCTAAAACGAATTTAAGATGTACCAAGCTTAAAGTTCAGTTTCTTAGGTATTCAAAGACCATCATATCATATATAAACAACCCAATTGATACCAAACAAGAAAAACATCAAGTTAAACTCTAAATCACATGTCCTTGACCCATTTTAATCTAAATCACCATGAAATTCAACAAGAACTCAAATTATACTGAAATAATTCATCAAAATTAGATTAGAAACTTACTTGAGATACCATACTCAGATCCTATGAGTGAAATCTTCAAAACAAACACCACCACAAGTGTTTTTTAGCCTCAAATGTTAGAAATCTTAAAGAAACACTATAAAAAAAATGTTGATTATTCACACTTTTTTATCAATACATTAACACTTAAAATAGTGAAAAATTACGATCAAACGTGGAAATTTTGGGTGTTACTAATTTCTATAAGATCTTTACATTTGAAAATGTGAAAATTGGAGTAAAAAAATCACATTTATTAGTGTGGACAAATTATCTAAATTTTCACACTTCTAAGCGTAAAAAATTTAAAAATAATTCTAGAGTTACAAAAGTTCACATTTTCAAATGTGAACTTCTATAATTATCTATTTATTACTAAATTCACACATATGAAAGCGTGAACTTTTAAAATCAAATGTTCACGTCAATAAATGTTGAGTTTTTTTCTTTTTCTAACAATCTTTACTTTTTAAACTATTTTTCATAATTATAAGCGTGATAACACTTAAACTTTTTACACACTTTTTATGAAACGTGGATAAATAACATATTTTTTGTAATGAAATCGTTGCATGCAACCGTAGATTGTGCAAGACACCAAGAATTACCAAGAGTTTAGCCCTCTATCTCTTCCTCGCTCTTTCTCACTGTAATTTGCTGGAACAAAATGAAATAAAAGGGTGTTTGCCCCTTTTTTAATAGTCAAATGTTCAGATTTACACAATAAGTCCCTCAAGTTCAATAACTAAGAGTTTGGCTACAAACATTGTCGTGGAGTTTTATTAACTTTATCTTTTTACTAAATGGCCACAAACTTATTATGATAAGTATCATCCATCTTTAGGTTAACCATTCCAAACCAAACATGATTTACCAAGTGTTAATTACAGTCTTTAGGTTAACCATTCCACACCAAACATGATTTACCAAATGTTAATTCCAATCAAGGACTTATATCAAAATCAATAAACTAGTAACATTTTCTTAATAGTCAATGAAGGTTAAAAAATACTTTTGCCTCGACAATTATATATAAATTCAAACCCCCTAAATAATTAAAATGTTATTTAATTTTGAGAAATCTATTACTTGACTAGCCCTGTATTGGGATGTTAAATTATGACACAGCATTGAACACTTATGCAATAAATTAAGGATTCACGTTGGGGTATGTATTTTTCTTTTGGTATACACACATTCAGAAAAAACGAAAACGATTCATGTGGGTTTTTTTCGTACAATTGAAAAAAATGAATATGGCAAAAAACCAAAAAAAATGGAAGATATTTGAGCAATTTTGGGTCACGTATCTATTTGTTGAGGGGAATTTTCATGATGTTCATCTTATGAAATTAGGGAAGAAAGCAAGTGGATCCAAGATGAAACGATATGCAGGGTGTTATTCGGTTATATTTTTTGGGTTTCGGGTAGTTCTGGTTTTTTATTGTGAAAAAGTTAAGCAATAGAATTATAATTTAATTAGTTAGGTAATTCGGTTATGGGTCGGGTATTTCTTGAATTACCCAAAAATTTAACTTTTTCATGAAAGTTTATATTATGAGATCAATTTAATAGTTTTTCAATTCTCATAATAAGATTTGATTTTTTTCTTTTGTAATTTGTATATAATGAGGTAAATGAGCCGCGATTCGTTGCGGTTTGTTATTAAGAAAACGTTATAATTTGCTAAAATAAATATATTAAGAAAATTTATTTGATTCACTAAAAATATTAATACTATATTATAATTTAGAATTTGTTCAATATATGTTTAAGGATTTAGTTCCTGAAAATGTATCCAACTTGTCATATTTTCTATTTTGTGTAGTTAACTTTCAAACTTACCGTTTAATGTACTAAAGTTACAAAACTTATTGTTTAATGTACTTTACTTGTCATAGTAGGTTACCCGGTGATGTGGCACAAGTTACGCTGACGTTGTGAGTGACATGTATTTCCTTTTTTAAAAATAATTCAAAATAAAGAAAATATGATGACGATGATGATGATTCCAGAAGCGAATATAAATGGGTTTTCCTCTCTATCATCTTTCGGTAGATTCTGCGACTCTTCCTCTTCAAATAATTTAGGATTTGCAATTTTCTTTCTAGATTTCATGTGATTCAAGTAATTTAAGGTCTACAATTTTGCGATTCTTCCTCTTCAAAAAGATTCCTTTGGATGATGATGATGATGTTGATTTCCAGAAACGAATATAAATGGGTTTTCCTCTCTATCATCTTTTGGTAGATTCTGCGACTCTTCCTCTTCAAATAATTTAGGATTTGCAATTTTCTTTCTAGATTTCATGCAATTCAAATAATTTAAGGTTTACAATTTTGCGATTCTTCCTCTTCAAAAAGATTCCTTTGGCTTTTCTTTTTTCCATGGATGAAGGTTTGCTATTTAGGGTTATATCACATCAGATCTACCATTGACGAAGATGATTCGATTTCATGGTACGTGATGATTTGATTCAGGTGGGAAATCGATTTTTGTGCAGCAAAAATGCAATTCGAAAATTGTTATACCCATATTTGATTAAGGTTTTCATTGTTGGACTTGTTCTTGAAGGGTTTGTAGGGTTTCGATTTCAGATGCAGTTAGGGTTCTTGGTTTTCAATCGATAACGAATCAAGATCCACAAGATAGATAAACGATTTAGGGTCCTTAGTTCTTAATCGATTACGATTCATGAGTTTCCGGATTGATCGGCTATTTAGGGTTATTGGTTCAACAAATCTGACTTGTTCATAATCAGTTCTCAGCGATTTAGGGTTCGTAATCAACATTCAAGTATGTTTCCATATCTAAGTTTTGATTACTTTTTATGATACATATATTTTTTTGATTCATTCTCTGATGATTATAGCTTTCATCTTCATCTCAACACCATAGATGCTTGTCTGATTTGCCTCGATTTTAGAATCATCTAAGCAATTCAAAGAGGGTTAAAATTGAACTATTAAGGTAAGTTTGTTTTAGGGTTTATCATCACTATTTATGTGGGTTTCAATTGATTTGTGTTTCTTCTTAAACATTTTGGTTGGGGTTCAAATTAGAATTTTTGGGCTTGGATCTGATTTGCATTTCTTCTATGGTTCATATTGATATGTGATATTGGATGTTTGAGATTCCATGGAATTTGATTTGGTTCATTTGTATGTGAGATCTGTTCATCTTCATCTGTATTAATTCAAGTCTATAAGAATGTGTATTACTTAAGTTTCTGAGTTTTGCATTCATCTTCTGTGTGTTCACATATCTGAGTTTGTCTTCATCTTAGTTCATCTTCATTGCATTCATCCTCTTCAATAATTAGTGAAGTGGTAGATATTTACCGATGTGGTAGATGATTTGTATTGAAAATAAATATAAAATTAAAAAATTACCGTTTACCTACTGAATAGGTAACCAGATCCATTAAGGTGGTAGCTTTTGAATATTCAATATATTAAATGGTAAGATTTAAAATTTAGTACACACAATAACAGAACGTGACAAATTAGATAAACCTTTGTGAACTAAACCCTAGGTTTAAAGTTTCTTAATGAATATATATGCTATAAGCAATTGGATAGATCTAAATGAAGAGAAACAAATGTATATATTTATACAGCCTTTTTCTATAACACTTACTTACAAAATGATAAAAGTGTAATTAAAAAAAATACAATGACAAACATTAACCAACTCATAATAATTTAACGATAATTGTATATATTTATAATGTTATTAAGAGAAGGAAAAACAAAACTAAATTTGTTGTTATAAACAAGGATAGTAATAAAAAAAATCAAATGTTAAAAAAAGAAAACGCTAAATGTATTGTTATTATAAAAAGAAAAAATTATTAATTAAAAATAAAATAAATAAACATACAACTTGCTCAAACGGAAAAGAAAAAAAAGAAATTAGTGATAGAATGGAAATAAATAAACAAAAGAAGAAAGTAAGAAAAGAAGGAGGGCTCGTAAAAAAATTGAAAAAGGGTAAGAAAGAGATTTGAAGTCATGACCTATTTACCGTCTAACACAATAATCATTTTGCATGACTGAAATAATGTTCGTTTCTTCTGTTTCCGTAATGAACAACCTTGATTCTAAAAACATTATTACTAATAATTTAAATAAAGTTAATCAGGTATTTAGGTATACCTGAATCTCGAATAATCAAACTGATAATCAACCCGATTTTATAACGGGTAAACCGAATAGCCAAATTTATCTACCAGAAACCCAAACTATCCAACCCGAATTAATTGAAACCCAATTAAACAAATCGGGTTATTCAGGTAACGATTATTTTTGACACCCCTAAAATAACGTGGACCACATTAAATGATCATTATTATACTTTTTAAACTTGGGAGAACACTTGTCACTCTCTTCTCCTCTCTTACCCTTAATTTAGTTTCCTTCATTTTATATCATATACGTATATAAAACAAATAAATCGAACATAACATGGTTTGGTGTAGTGGCCTGTTTAAGACACAATTAGTCAATTAGCCTTTTTTGTTAAAATTAATTAATCATAGTGTTTTTGGACTAGCGGTATCAAGTAGTAACTAGTATCGTATCCATGTAATGTTGCGGTAATAAATAGTTTTTGTTTTACATGTCACTTTCAAGAATGTAATGATATGTTATTCGAGCGATTCAGTATCAAGAAAAAGTTTTCTACATCAAAATGTCCGTTTTTTCAAATTTTCTTTTATTTGCATCTAACTATTTTATTAATTTTAAAAATAAGTTTTAAAAGATATTAAAATAAGAAAAAAAGATTTATATTGATGAAATAAAGAGAGAGAAATTAATAAGATTTAAAAAATTATGTTAATATGGGTGGATAATTGTATTTGTGTGAGAAAGTGAATTAATATGAGAGTATATTTTAAATAAATAAAAAGTTAAAGTAAATTAGGAGATAGAGTGAAATGGTTAAAGATTGAGTGAATGAGATTAATTTAGATAAAATGAATAGTCAAGATTTTGTCTTGATTGAATTTTAAGAACTTTTAAAATTAAAGAGGAGAGAGAATGTTAAATGATTTATATAGTAGTATAGATATAGATGAAATAAAGAGAGAGGAATTAATAAGATTTAAAAAATTATGTTAATGTGGGTGGATAATTATATTTGTGTGAGAAAGTTTGTTAATGTGAGAGTATATTTTAAATAAATAGAAAGTTAAAGTAAATTAGAAGAGAGGGTTAAATGGTTAAAGATTGAGTGGATGAGATTATTTTAGATAGAATGAATAGTTAAGATTTTGTCTTGATTGAATTATAAGAACTCTTAAAATTAAAGATGAGAGATAATATTAAATAGTTTATAGAGTTAATTTCATAAATGGTCCTTTAACTAACCACGAATTGCAAGTCTAGTCATTTTTTTGAAAAAGTTGCAAACTCTGTCCTTTAACTACCATTTTGTTACATGGGTAGTCCTTTTTAACGGATTCCGTTAAGAAATTCCGTTAACCTTGTCAAAATACCCTTTTTACCCTTACCATGTTAAAAAAATACTTTAAAAACCTGAAAAATATCTTATATATAAAACCCTAAAATTGCTATAATTTTTACACACACACAGCCGACTAATGCCCCGTCTAAGTCCCTATTGAGCGACTGGCGATTCCCAATGATCGGTGATTCTCAGTGACCGGCGATTACCGTCTCCATGGCTACTGTCGCCTCTCATCTCCACCGCCATCGTGCGCCACCTATGGCCTTACACCACCATCATCACACGTCACCGTCGACTAGCTCCCCGTCTAAAACCTATTGAGCGCCTCTAACACCACATCTCGTCCCACAGTCGAAATCTCCATGACGGAGAGATCGACACCATCGTGCACTACAATTGTCAACAACACAGGTGATTTTAGGTTTTTAGGTTTCGATTTTGGGTGTGTTTTAACAATTTAGGGTTTTTCTTTGAGTGGTGGGTTTTCGATTTGGGTCTTTGGGTTTGATTTCCAATGGTGACAGGCGGTAGTCGATTGTTTAAGGTTATTTGGTGGTGGCGGCGGCCAGTGGTGTGTTTGCTTTTGGTGCATGGGTTTCAAGTGTTCTTGGTGTACTAGATGATTTTTCGACTTTCTGGTGGTGGTAGGCGGCTGTTGGTGATAACTGTGACATTTCCGGTGAGGGTTTTTGTCAAAGGCAACCATCAAAACTTTTGTGTTCTTGGCGTGTGGTGGTGGTGATTGGTGGTAGAATCAAGAATGTGGTAGGTGGTGGTGGTTAACGGGTGGTGTTCGTCTAAATCAGAAAGAGGATTGAGAGGTTGAGTGTGAGTGGATGGTTGACTGGTTTGGTGGTGGGATGGTGGGGCTGTGGTAAACGATGGTGGAAGAAGGTTTGGTGGTTTTTGGGTGATTTTTAACAGTTTGGGTTTTCATTTGTGTGTGTCCGTGGATTTTTAACAGTGTGTGTTTTTTAGGTGAATTTTAACAAGGTGTCGGTGGTGATGATGATGGCAGCGGCGATTTTTGGGTGATTTTTTTGTTGGAGTTTTAGAGAGAAAGATGGCAGAGGTGGAGGTGGTCGGTGGTGGTGGTGGTGGTTTTCTTGGTGGTTGGAATTTTAGAGAGAGAGTGTGTGTGTTCTTAATGGTGGTGGTGGTGGTAGGCGGTAGGCGGCGGTGGTAATAACGGAGGTGGAGTAGGGCGGTGGTAGTGGTGGTTTTTTTTTATGGTTAGAACGAGAGTGAGAGAGAGAAATTGCAGTCTGTGTGCTAATAGTAGAAAAGAAGTATTTACAAAAATATTTAAAACCAATTAATAATTATAAAACCAATTAATAATTACAAAAATAGTAAAAAAGACATAAATACCCTTGATTTAACGGACCTAGTTAACGGAATCCGTTAAAAAGGACTACCTATGCAACAAAATGGTAGTTAAAGGACAGAGCTTGCAACTTTTTCAAAAAAAATGACTAAACTTACAATTCATGGTTAGTTAAAGGACCATTTATAAAATTAACTCTAGTTTATATAGTAGTATATATTAAGGTGTTTCTTTCTTTATAAGTTAAAAGCCTCAAATCCATATAGATTAAATGAATGTGTTTGTTTTTTGTTTAAAAAAATAGCCATTTTAATTTATTGTTTGACTTATTCTTATCACTCCAAGTTTATCCACTTTTTCATTATTTTTTGTTTTGACTAATTCTTTTCACTCCATGTTAATCCACTTTTTCATTATTTTTTAATTTGACTAATTCTTTCCATGTTTGCTTTTTTTTTTTGTTTCTTTTACATTGGCATCTCCATTTCCTATTCTTAAAAAAACTAATTCTTGTTTGTTTAATTTGATTCATATTTTAAAAGATAAATATTTATTTTGTTTGAATATCATTAAAAAATGTACATACTTTTATTTTTACAAATACGATATAAAATAAATTGTCTTTTTACAACGTTATATAAATTGATTCCGTAGATAATGTATACAACGTTACACACACGTAGGAGTGAGTTCAAACAAGAATTGAAATTATACAAAAATCAATCTTGACTCTTAATTGAAATACATCGATACCTATGATTTCTAATAGCTCATTAATCTTGACTCTTAATTGAAATACATCGATACCTATGATTTCTAATAGCTCATTAATCTTGACTCTTAATTGAAATACGTCGATACCTATGATTTCTAATAGCTCACTAATAAATCATTAATGGGCTGATTAATATGACTCACAAATGGCACATTAATAACGGATATTTTGAAAAATTTAAGTCAATGTCATCCACCCGCACGCAATTCACAGTTAAGTAAATATATAAACGACCAAAATACCCCTTGTTAATACATAATTGATATATTTTGGTCATTTATATATTCACACAATATGGTGACATTTAAAATTTTCCATTCACATAATATGGTGACATTTAAAATTTTCCATTCAATATGTCTATTTTCTTTCTCTTTTTTTATTTTTATTTCTCTTTTATCTGTCAAATCTTTTATTAGTTTTTGAATAATTATGGCGACATTGTATAATTTTCATTCGTAACATGTTCATTTTCTTTCTTCTTTTTTCGTTTTTATTTCTCTTTTATCTATTAACTATTCTATTAAACTTTAAAGTAACTTTTGAAAAACAATAAAAGTCAGAAAAACTAATTTATATTCACAGTGATCACGATACAAATGAATAGATTGACGGTTGGTATTGTTTTAGGATAAGAGAATTATGTAATTCATTTTAAGAATTAAGACACTTTTATAAACTCGTAATATTTGTAGAGTATGACTTGATTCTGTAACTGATATTTATTTGATAGAAAACATTTCTAAAAATTTCCTATACGTACGAATGAATGTTTTTTGTGTGTGTAGGAAATCAATATGTAAAGTCATGATATTTTATCATTTATATGCCCATTCAGCCATTTGCAATCTATGGTATTTTTAATTTTATGATTTTGAAGTCAAACCATATATAATATATTAATTGCATTTTAGTTTTCAAATTAATTTTCACTCTAATTATGGCTTTATTACCAAAGATATTTTGTGATGTTGTGGGTATTAAAGTAATTTCAACCTACTTAAAAATTAAGAGATTAGAATGTGTAAATGCTTTTTATAGATAGAATATATATATATATATATATATATAGAGAGAGAGAGAGAGGAGGGTTCATTTGAGAATCTTTCTTTTTGCGAATAGTTCGAGAACCAATCTTGGTATTTAATTAATTTAAATCAATGAACAATAAAAATGACGACTCATTAATGACTCCTTAATGATGCATTGATGAGGGTTATTTTAGGTCAAGTCTCGCTCTTTAATGACCGTCCATCCGGACATAATTCATAATTGAAAAAATATATAAAAGACCAAAATACCCCTATTATTAAACATTAATGAGGGTTCTTAATGAGCCATTCAATGTATGAAAAGTTTAGTAATTAAAATTTCTTATTAATCGTGTATATATATATATATATAGGGTAGAGATCAAGTAAAAAGAAAATTAAAGTAAAAAGAGTAAAATAGATGATTATTTCATCATTTTTCGGTATATATATCAACTGATAATCGTTAGTTCATCATCTTTATTGATTAAAACTAGTTATTCATCAATTTCTTTTTGATGAATCTAGTATATTCATCACTTTTTAGATGAAAGCATTTTGTTCATCAACAAATTATTCCAAAATTTTGTTTTCAAAATATGTTGGATTCATCAAAAAGAAATTGATGAAGAACTAGTTATAATCAATAAAGATGATGAACTAACGATTATCAGTTGATATATATACCGATAAATGATCAAATAATCATCCATTTTACCCTTTTTACTTTAATTTTCTTTTTACTTGATCTCTACCCTATATATATATATATATATATATATATATATATATATATATATATATATATATATCGCATGCAAAGTCGGGCGAATACGACCGGGCCAGATTTTTGAATGTTAAAAGAATCGATCAAATTAAAGGCCGTCCTCCCCAACGTACGTACAACATGCAGACCAAATGATTACTCAGTCAAATGCATGCATGGTGACAAAAATAAACAGACGTGCATGAAAGAGCGTGAGTTTGATTCAGAGCTAGAGATGTCTTTATGTTGTTTAGCTGATCGAATTAAAAATAAAAAGATTCTTTAATTTTCAGAAATAAACAAGTCTTCATTCTGTCAATGATCAATATCTTTTTTTCCACTTATAACGCTTGAAATTGTTTTTTAATCTAACTAATTAAACCTAGTAAGTGTCGTTGACCATTCCTAGCAATATCACATATATTTTGGTGGATGCATGTTAACTTTTCCCAGGCTTTAAGCATGAACGAGGTCTTCGTACCTGCGCTTCGTAGCGGGATAAAATCACTTACTTGTAATTTATATTATTTACTTTAGTTACATAAATTTAAAATAAAGTGGAAAAATTCAATCAATTAGGAAATGTGATCGAGTGCGTACATTCCGCCATCTATTTTGGATCAAGAATATTTTAGATTTTGAAACGTATTTTAGTAACATCATACGCATACGTACACACGAATTAATATAAAAGTTAAAGTCCAAACATCAATGTTAAAGTGAAGTAGATAAAACTCAAAATAATTTGTAATGTATTATGTCATTTAATTTGAAATTAAATATATTGTAGGTTAACTTTTTCGTACTACGACGAACGAAACATTTACTGAAATATTACATATTTAGATTAGATTGATACTATTTCACGATAAAATTTATATCGTATGTAGATAAAGATGAGTTTGTCACGAATATATGTTTATATTTACACTAAGCATTAATACTAAAACTTATAAAAGAAATAATAAATGAAATTAATTGTTTAAATATAATAATAAAAAAATCAAATCAAATACGCGAAACTTATAAAAGAAATAACAAATGAAATTAATTATTTAAATATGATAATAAAAAATAAAATCAAATACGGGAAAATTATAAAAGAAATAACAAATGAAATTAATTGTTTAAATATAATAATAAAAAAATAAAATCAAATACACAACTCAAGACCTGCTGTCTATAAAGATGGAGTTCTTACCCGGCAAAAAATCTATCGTGATAAATTAGTATATATAATACGTACGTAAATCATGTACCAGATGGAGGCCACTAGTTTCTATATATATCAGCCAAACTAGCTCTAACAGAACCCATCACTAATTAAAAAATACTACTTCGATTCGATTCATATATATCTCTAGCTCAAACCATATATGGCTCCAGCAATCTCCATCCAAAACTCAAAATCACTCGATATCCTCGATTTCGTGGTGAACAAAGGTCATGGAGTAAAAGGCTTAGCAGAATTGGGACTCAAGACACTACCGCACCAATACATTCAACCTCCGGAAGAACGGTTCAGTACATGCATAACAGAAGAGCATCATGACTCCATCCCTGTTATTGATATGTCCTGTTGGGATGATCCGAAGGTGGCAAAAGCAGTTTGTGATGCAGCAGAGAAATGGGGTTTCTTTCAGATAGTAAACCATGGAGTCCCTATTTATGTTCTTGACGATGTCAAGCATGCAACTCGTCAATTTTTCGCTATGCCACCGGAAGAAAAGCAGAAATACTCAAAAGAACGGTCTGTTACAAATAGCGTTCGTTTTGGTACAAGCTTTACTCCTCAAGCCGAGAAAGCTCTTGAGTGGAAGGATTATCTTAGCCTCTTTTTTCTGTCGAATGACAAGGCCACTTCCCTCTGGCCTCCCGTCTGCAGGTAAAGAATCTGTTGAAATATGTGACTATGCTATAGAAACTTCAAAAGCTTTACGTGAATTTTTTTTTTTTTTTTGGAAGGAATCAGGCGTTGGAATACATGAAGAGTTCTGAAATTGTTGTCAGGAAGCTGCTCAAGATACTGATGAACAGACTGAATGTAAAAGAGATCGATGATACTAAAGAAGCTATTCTAATGGGTTCAAAAAGGATTAACTTTAACTACTATCCCAAATGTCCCAACCCAGAGCTCACTGTTGGTGTCGGGCGTCATTCAGACGTATCAACACTTACGATACTCCTTCAAGATGACATCGGAGGGCTTTACGTGAGAAACACAGGGACTATGAAATGGATTCATGTCCCTCCAATTAGTGGATCTTTGGTAATCAATGTTGGTGATGCACTTCAAATCATGAGTAATGGGATCTATAAAAGTGTTGAGCATCGTGTAACTGCAAATGGAAGTAGTAACAGGATTTCAGTGCCGATATTTGTGAACCCGAGGCCTTGTGATTTTATCGGGCCGCTGCCAGAAGTACTTCAGAATGGAGAGAAACCACTATATAAGCATGTCCTCTACTCGGACTACGTCAAGTATTTCTTTAGAAAAGCACACGATGGGAAGTCCACAATTGAGTTCGCAAAGGCATAGTTTTAATGTGAAACAAAATCTGTTTTTCTGTAATTAGAATATGTTGATTTTTACTTCAATTCTAACGTGTATGCATGATAGTTTATTTTTGAGCCTTATAAGCTTATAAGCGGCTACGGTAATAGCGGCGATATGTGAACACAGCGGCGATGCATTTAGCAGCGACTTTCAGAAGCATTAGCGGCGATGCCCGTTGCTGCTATTGCCCTGATCTTGTAGTGTAATTAGATTGTGGATCAGTGGCCGACATGACACCTTAGGATGGACGGAAGCACCGGTCCTCTTTTTGTACGGGCCGGGTGGGTGCCTGGTAAAAGGGATGGGGTTGGGAATCCAAAAATGAATAGATTGCAGGCTTCGTGTACGTGAGAGAAGAGTATTTGTGGAATTTTTAATTACTCGTAAATTAAATTGGAGAATATGTTTTCCAAATTTTAAATGATTTGGTTATTACCAGAAAAATATTTGAATGTATAGGAGAGAATTAATATATGTTTTCCAAACTTTTATAAGCATACCGATGAAATTTAAAAGTTTAAGACAGTGTTTGACCGGTACGATAGAATAGAATAGGTTATTTCAAAGTAATAAAAAAACGTGTTTGTAACCACGTAAGAATGCAATAAACCACTCCGTAAAGAATGTAGTTTCGTCCATTTCATTCTTTAGGATGGTGTGTTTTTTTAAATGAAATTTTACAATTTATATTGTTTCTTCTTAAGTTTTTTACTAACATTAATTCCTTAAAATATTATATTTAAATGAAAATAGTTTTTTTATATTTCTAGAAGTTTACTAAAAATATATTTTCTACAATAATTTGAACCAAGTATTTTATTTCATTTTATCGTTAATCTTTCTATCTAATCCAATATAGATTTATATACTTTTTACTAATTATGAACTAACTAAAGTAATATATATAAAAGCTTGTGTATATTATGAAAATTTGATACAGACATCATTATTGATTAACAATTATTCACCGTAGTCGTTTGTGCGTCTGTGCCAACGACGTCTCATCATTGAAATATTTAACTACTACATTTTAAATAATATTTAACTAAATATGTTAATTTATGAACATCGTAGCTATATGTGCACCTATATATCGTAGCTATATGTGTGCACCTATATTAGATTACTCATAGAATAGTTTTTCTTTATTAGTTATGTCAGGGGTTTCTCGATTTAAAGAAATTTCGCCTACTTCTACTAGAAATCCACATGTTCTTGGTGATATTACTAATAACGATACTACTTATCGACAAAGCCAAAACACATTATCACGTGGCTCAATTGCACGAGTTTAAATTTATCTCAATCACCTCAAGACAATAGACGACCGGGTCGACCCCGTTTAAGCGCCCGACCTGTTAATGTGAACCCAAATGTTACACGAACTCAATCACGTCGTCAGGGAAGGCCTTCCACTCGTGTAGATTCTCCGTCAAATTGTCGCAACGTTAGACGACTCGTGGACCATTCAATTGATGTTGTTGGATGTACTAATAATCATTCAAACATGGAATCTAATACAAGCATGTCATCGGGTTAGTGGGACTATGTATGTACATCAACTGTTATGATGAAGGACGAAACAGTACTTTCAAATTAGTTTTTCCAAGTATATTCGTCTTCTCAACTGCTATTTTAAGAACTTACCCAACCATTTTGCGCTCGGAAAAGACTACCATATAAAAATTAAACAGTGATCTAACACATCCGCCCAGCTATAGGCAAGATTAAGGGCTGTTAAGCAATGTAATATATATAAACAAATTAACATACAAAGTTTTCGAACTATAAAAACACTTTTGAAAACTCACGGTTAAAAAAGAGTAGTTAGACTTAAAAAATAAATAACAAAAAAATAAACAAAGTTTGCTCATCAACATAAATATAAAGTATGTCATCGGTCTATAAGATTTATAGCAAGAGCATTTACAAAATAAAAAGTTGGCATATCCAGAAATGGTACGTAGAGAACATGCAAGCTAAATAAAAAATATGTATTTAAAAAGTATAATACTA
The DNA here is from genome assembly GCA_038502395.1 of Dittrichia graveolens. Lineage (NCBI taxonomy): Eukaryota > Viridiplantae > Streptophyta > Magnoliopsida > Asterales > Asteraceae > Dittrichia > Dittrichia graveolens. The sequence continues at coordinate 2,538,012 of JARJIL010000003.1, read as the reverse complement.
ACGTAACATCCTATATTTAATTTTGGCCGCTTCTAGGATCATTGGTTCAAATATAATCTCTGATAAATCCGTAGCAATCAAAATATTCACTCAAAAAAAAATATAAAACGATTATAAGAATTATATTATGGCATTACAAATGTATATGATATATTAAAGAAATCAAAGTCTCACTTACTTAAATTTAGATGAATAAGTTTAACCCGAGATGCATATATTATAGATTTATCTCTTATTGCGACAGCAAATCTAACTGGGCGAATTTTTAGAGTATCATACACAACCAACCTAATGAGACCACCCCTGTAAATAAATAAATTAAGTATAGTTATAAGTAAATAAAACAACCTTATAATAAAACTCATACAACTATCAGGTATATAATAATAAAATTCATATTTAGTAAACATAACAAAAATTATAACACAAGTGTTGACTTACTTTGCATCTTTCAGAAATAGCTCACAACCACCACCGTGACGTATCCGGCCGCCTCCCGTAATCTTGCCCACGACATCTAAAAAGCATTATTCATAAGAGCAAATATGATGTAATAATTATAGTATTTGTATTAGAAGACTATCACTTTAATCACATGTCATATACATACCAACCATCATTCTACGTATAGTTTTATCGCGCACTAACGTTATAGTTGGAGAGACCGGTGGATACGTAGGAAAGTTGTTATCCGGTGCCGCCTCAAGTGTTGTCTTAGTGCTGATGATTATTTCCCGGATAAAACTATAACCTTCATACCTCGGATAATTATCGAAAGTTGGTTGCACTTGAAAATGACACAAAACAAATACTTTTCCAAGCAAATCTCTACTTTCATACAAATGAATCAACTTCTGGTGGATGATTGCTGCCATTTTGTTTCTCTGAAGTGAAAAATGATATTTATCAAAATATTATAAATGGTAGTATGTATAATGCCATAGAAATCTTCATATTTAAATTATTTGATAATTTGCCTTCTTATCGAGTAAAAATAAGTAGATCTTGTTTGCTTTTTTATCCTTCCAAATGAACTCCACAAAGACCTTCCCAAATTTCCACCATACATTCGGTATTCGAAGTTCTGAAAACACATTTGCCGTGAGACGATCGTCCATTTTTCCCCTAATCATTCCATTTGCAAAAATTAAATATTTCTTTTCAATGCGTGTCGGAATACTATTTCAACTTATTATCGTAATTGTAATTCATTATTAATGGAAATTTGTGTATGTTTAAGTATTGTTTATAATAAGTAGGTCTTATTTTATACTTCTTGTAAGAGTATTAGCATACCTTAGCCTTTTTTTATAGAAGTTAGCTCATGTGTTGTCTATTTATTTTTCTGATAAAACGAAACCTCTTCAAGATGAATAACATTTAGGGCTAATATTAAAATTATTAGATTATGTGTGAGAATAGTGTATATGTATAAACAATTTTATCCATGATGATGTCGTAGATTTCCTAGGTGATACCAATAGATGCATAATTATAAAAAAGTAAATGAGAAAATATAAAGTAAAAGGTATTAATTTGTTACATTGCTTACATGACAAAACAATGTAAAACCAGAGTAATCCAGGTACATAAGCCTACTTAAGTCATGCTGAAATAGGAAAATATATTCTTAACACAAATGAAACGACTATGGACATTCAAACTCGTCGTGATGTTCCTCAGTTTTCACGGGATTCATAGTGGGCTCTATATCTTGACCACTAACATCAACACCGGACACGACCTCATTCGGTTCATTTGGAAATTCTACATGTATACTTGCGATATTTTCCTCAACTGGATTTATAAGAACCGTGTCTACATTGGTATCTTCCATCCTAGCATCCATTTTGTTACCATCAACGACACTTGAAGAAGCTTCGGAACAACCCTTGTTTAGGTCAACAGAAATTCTATCAGTTTGTAGTCCGACGCGTGGAACCCATTCTATCTCATCCATCAACTTTTGCATGTATTCGAAATCATCTGACAATGCTTCGTGGTCATCGATATCATTATTGTAGGCATTGATAGGACAATCTAAACCTATTGTCGACACCGTCACTAGGCTTTTGGGTATGTCCTCATTGTGCTTCATGTATTCAAGGTTATCACCATAGTATTTGGTGACTGTAAAACGCCGCACACATTTTGGAGGAAGATTATGCTCATCAATTCTAATAGCGAGGATGACCCTTTGCCCGTACAAGTTATCAAGAAAAAAATTGCGTATCCAATCGGGATCACCATCACCCTGGGAAAAATGGATGCGAGTTAAGCTAAGATACCACACACACGTGTCACATTAAATATATATTGTGTTAACTAATGCACCTCTTGCATGCTCATGCTAAGTAATTGTGCAGCCGTAAGACCCATGAGCTTAATGGCGTGAGAGTTGAAAAAAACACAACTAATCTCTTCCATATTGTCCATTACTTGTATCACCAGCTTGTATCTATAACAAACAAACGTCAACATGAAATATGAAAATAGTATAGTTATTTTTTAATATGTGTAACTTACGCTTGGCGAGGGTTCATAACGTTCTGTTGACACGTGTCACAAAAATAATGAAAGGAGCGTGGAACTGCTCTCCTAAAGCATCTCGTACATTGTACATATTTCCAATCATTATACAGGTCAACATCAACCACAATTCCATCGATAATAAATGTCGTCCCCTGGTAAGTACAATGTTAATTATAGAACACAAACGTCAAGAAAATATGTATCACCTATACATATTATTGGTAATAAATACCTTCTCAACACCATCTGATAAACACGTATAAATATCAGAAACACTTGTTACTCCTAATTCCTCAGGCTCTGGGATGACAGATGAAAAGATGACCGAATGCATTGGCCTATTGAAGTATAACCGCATACTAATAAGTAGTTGTGTCAATATTATACATTGGTATATTTTACACTAATAAACTCAAATATACCTCTGATAAAATGGGGCGGCCTCTGTAATCGGAGGGTCCATAAAAAACTGTGTTGACGACGATGTCGTCAAATGTGTTACACCTTAGACAATACAAAAACCGTTAATAAAATAAACTCATGCATGTGCCTAAACCTTTAACACCATGTCCAAAATAATAATAACACCAACCTTCGAATGACCGGACCCTACAACACGTCAACACAATGACGATATTAGTATGATCTTTAGATTTTATAACCTCATCCGTGTACTTCAAAGCGGTTTCCCCCCATAATGTAATATCCATCTTCACGTCACTACGTAGTATTAAATACTAAAAATGTGATGTTTTGTAAAATACCATTACTAACCGAATATACTATAATGAAACATAACATACCTCATATCCATAATAGCAATTTTACGGATTTGTGGATTACAAGTCTGGACCCTTCCAACATTTTCTTCAAGAGGACCCCATTTGTGAAGAATTCCAATCACATCTATATAAATAAACATTCAAAATATCATTTTATGAGAATTCTTGTAACTTTAAACCGGATGTATCAACGATATAATCACCTGTGAGATACGTATCGTTGCCCGCACGAGACTCGATCATGTGAAATGGGACAAACTCAAAAACGTATCTTGGAAATAACTCCGCTTGAAGAGACGAAGCTTGTATTGATGTCCTTTATAAAAATTGCACAAAGAACCCGCGCTTTAAAGGCCTATATTGGGTGGCGTACTGAAGCACCTTAAATCTATGAATTTGATAGACTTGACCCTCCTCGATACAACTTTCAAACTTGTCTATTAGAAACACCGGAACCTTTGCATGAATTGAATCTCGCTGGAGGTGATGAACATAGTTAGATTGGGTTATAATTTGAAGCGGGTAATAAGAACCAATGAACAATAATGATCATTTATTTACCTTTTCATCCACTAATATCATGTCAAGAGATAAAATGCGATTGGTGTTAGGATTATATGTAGTCCATATCCGTGAAACCATGACATTAACTTTCCACTTATCAGTCATGTTAGGAAACAAATTACTAATATAACGATATGGAACAACAACATATAGTTGGCCATGTGTAAATACTGGTTTTGTAAGGTATGCACAAACATGATTAAAAGTTTGACCCTGGCTTTTGTTGATAGTCATGGCGAAACACACCTTCACCGGAAACTGGCGTCGTTTGAAACGAAAAGGCCACGCGTTATCGGTTGGAGTCATATCGATTCGGCCAATAAATGCCTTCTCACCGATATGGCTCCCAGTGATTATTAAAGCCTCAATAACCAAACGGGTAACCTGAGTTATGATCAAACGTGTTCCATTACACAAGCCCCGCTATAAATTTATGTTACGTAACAATACGATTGGGGCACCAACTTTCGATTCAAGTTTATGGTTTGGGATCCCAGAAAAGCTTAACGTGTTTAGAAACTCCGGTGGATACATGATTTGCATTTCCTCTATGTTGTTTGTCGTTTCACAAATGGAATCGGCGCTAAGCAGCACATACAAATCACTTGACATGGTGTCAAGAACATGTGAATTAATATTATCAACAGACTCATTTGTTGGAGACAAGATGCATCGTTCTCTTAAGTAATCTATATCACTCAGCCTGTTTGAAAGACCCGGAAATGTATTTGCCACTATAGCATTGATTGGATTATCATCTATAGGAATTAAAAGGTCGTCAGGAATAGCTATCCATGTAGCTTCGTCTTCATTATCAAGTGCTACCGTAGGAAGCTTACCATCCCCCATGTCTAGTATCCATTTATTAAACAACCTTACCTCGTTTGCATATGCATCATCGATTGTTGGGTCACGCAGACGCATGTTAATTGTCAAAACAAAAACCCGACATGCATTCCATATGGCTGACGACTTGTTTACAGCAGAAGCAACAACATCGCTTCTTCTTGCATTTGTAACAACGGGTAGAATTTTCCTGAAGTCTCCACCAAGCACCATAACCTTTCCACCAAAAACCTTGTCTTCAGCTTCAGGTCTTTCCAACCTACAAACATCTCGTAACGTTCTATCAACGGCTTCAAAGGCATACCGATGTTGTAAAGGAGCCTCGTCCCAAATGATTAGTTCAGACTCTCTTATCAATTCGGCAAGATCTGAATTGACATCAATCGCACAACACGAGTCATTATCGAGTTTAATAGGGATACGAAACCTTGAATGTGAAGTTTGGCCACCTGGTAATAACAAAGATGCAATGCCCGATGAGGCAACCGATAACACAAGTTTACCAAGTGAACATACTCTAGAAATAATTGTTTTCCACAAGTAAGTTTTCCTCGTGCCTCCACTACCATATATAAAAAAAACCCCACCATCTTTTGCATGCACACATTGCATGATATTATCATAAACCTCCCTTTGTTGGGGATTTAGTCCAATAAACAGATCATTAAATCGAGCCCGTTCTTCATTGACATTATATGTTCTTTCTGCAGCAATTAACCTATTTCCGTGAACATTCACCAAGCGGAAATTAATTTGTGGGAGGGAAGGAAAATCAGCCAAGGACCTATTGTTACCATTTAATATTCTCTCTATCTCTATAAGCGTGTAATTTTCAATCTCTTCTTCTGTAAATTCAACGGCATCATTCTGTAGATGTCGACGCTGATTATAAACAACGTCTTCTGACAAATAAGGAAGGCTATCTCTAAAAAATTGTGCATGGTCGGCAACAGTACAAAATAACAATATGGTTACAAAAAGCCCACGAAGTTGATTCCCTAGCTGCCATTGAGAGGCCTCTCTTATTGATTCGATCCACTCATTGTCATCTCCTAACAAATTCCAGGCCTTACAAGCAGACATATAGGTTAGGTGCTCAAAATTATCAACAGTTTTAATATCTTTATAACTCGTGGCACCTCGTACAACATTATGTAACATTCGAAGATAGTATTTCTCACCCATGGAAGGACATACATTATATATACGACCAATTTCCATCCCGTTTTGACGTGGCCTCCATTGTCTTTCCTTTTCATGCCAAGTAAATCTTGTAGGATACTCGGCATAAGTTAGATTTCGACCTTCTGGGTATAATGTGTTCGCGGTCATCCATTCAGTAAACTTGGACATCGCAGATGAAATCCTGTCAACAACATTTGAAGCGTTTTCATTTCCGCTGAAGTATACACGATTACACCCTTCTTCATGAAATGGAAGCCTTTCAACAGCTACAGAGCGATAATGCATATCAAATCCAAATAGTTTCCAACATGCTTCTGAACTGAAATGTACCGGCAGTTAAGGTATTCTTCAATTTCATTCTCATGTTGTAATATTGAATTGAACGATGTTCTGTTGTTTCGAGACTCTATCGCTACAGTGGCACGATCTGAACCTTTGTTAAGATAACTAAAAAGGTACTTGACCAACGTTCCTTGGTTACACCATTCCACATTTATATGACAATTGAATTTGACAAGCAAATCTCTATTATATGGAACAACATAACGGTTATCAAGCATAATATCTTGCCGACCAACTCTTGCGTTCCTTCCCTTATTTCGTCTCCTATAACGGGGCCACCCATCACGCCTAATAAATGTGTCCTCACAATATTCTTTGGGGTAACCTTTCTGACAACCATTTCTAGACATACACGGGCTTCGAGTATTAAGTTCACCACATGGTCCGTGCATCATATGAGAACGTACAGCTTCATACCCATTCGGGTCATTTACATCGGATGGCAACTCCGCAGAGATGACGCGATCTATATCATTGAGCGACAAAATCCTGTCATCTTCGTGCAAAAAGACAATAGCATGACAATGTGGCAACCCTCGTTTTTGAAACTCAATTGTATAAATAACTGCACACACATACAATAAAGTTTATGACATAAACAAATGCCATGAATTAAAACACTATACAAGAACTAACGAAAACACGTACAGCTTTAACGCGACCAAAACAATTTCTTTTTCTTATGTCGTTCATAAGTTCGTCCAGTTTGATCTTAAACATCATTGTAATGATTTCAGGCCTATCACTCGGTGGTTGTCCAGGTACATGATTTTCAACATGACGAAGGATCTCAGGCCAACGTGGGTTACAAGTCATTGTTACAAAAAGATCGGGCACTCCGGCCCAACGACAAATTGCCATTGCGTCTTGATACTGCTGAACCATGTGTCGAGGCCCACCAACGAATGATGAAGGGAGAATAACCCTACGACCAATCAATTGCAAGTTTGTTTCTCCGTTAGCAATGTGATCTTGCAATCCATTATACGAGTCAGAACGAATTACATTCTGATTTCTCTTGTACCAATCTAGATCATGCTCTAGAACAGCCGAATAAGCATCTACGATATATGTATGAAACAGACGACCAGCTTTATGCAATAGTGAACCGTCGTTAACCCTTTGATGCAAACGATAGCAATAGTATTCTCGCAAACTAACATTTTTCCTTTTCGACGTGCGAGAACCATTTAGAGGTATGTTCAAATGAAAGCCGTCTTCTCCATACGGGAAAAGCAATGGATACTGCAAGGACATAAAACTTGGGTGTAGCTCAGATATGCGCTTCACATTACCGGTGCCTCGTTCTTCGATGATCACGTCGCGATAGTCTGTGGGATTACCATCACCAGGAATCAACGCGGCAACCTCGGAAGCAGTTGGTAAGTTGTACTGTCTTCCATCTCTTCTTCTTGTACCAATCAATCTTAGTCTTACGGGTTGCAATGATGATTGACTAACCCTTTCTTTCGCCATCCTAAATGCTTGTACTAACACATTGTGTTCATTAAGCATGGTTGTCAGATCTTGAACCAACGTACGAAGCTCGCTTGCATCACTACTCGAAGAAATTGGTGTATTTAACGCATAAAACCGATTGTCAATCTCATGTTCAGTATCATATAAGTATAGTTGAGCAAACCTGGTTCGACCGTCAACATGTGCGGGCAATAAAGTGCCCATCCTGTGATGGTTATGTCCATTCAAACGAAATGTGTAAGGGCCACTACCATCATTTATATCCCTATGTATCTTTCCTCCGGTTGAAGTAAACGCAGACATCGCATTTAAAAGCTTTAAATGTTTTCTAACGATTTTGGAACGACGTCCACCATTGTAATCCATGATCTCCTTTAATAATTCTGGGGCATCACGAAGAAAAGGTAATTGCACCTTTCCTTCACCACAACATATGGAAAATTTTGGATTAGTTGGGCGATATGTTTTGATCGTTCTTTCAGCATACCATAGCTTTGCATGACAACGTGTGCAAGTCTTGTCCGCGTCACCACAATCCGAGTACATTGAAACTTGTTCTGCCATGACATAATATTAAAATACAGCGCGCACATTAATCAATGCATGTTATATATGATAACCAAAAGTATTTAAAAATTTTAGCTCTTATGATTTTGTCGTGCATATCGGGACACACTAGGATACGGGGTCCCGTTGTTTTGTCCGCTAATAGACGAAGGAGGCTGATGTACATGTGTAGCACATGTTGCTCCTCGGGTAGTAGTGTTGCTTGTTGTAGTCAAATGGATTACGTTACCATCGACACCAACAACCGTTGTCGAGGAAACAATCATTTGAGGATGGGAGACAGCTGATACGTATGAAGGAACATTATTCGAAGGCAAACCTAGAATATTAAACAAATAAAATGAACACCGATTGATGTCATCATAACAGTTGATGTACATACATAGTCCCACTAACCCGATGACATGCTTGTATTAGATTCCATGTTTGAATGATTATTAGTACATCCAACAACATCAATTGAATGGTCCACGAGTCGTCTAACGTTGCGACAATTTGACGGAGAATCTACACGAGTGGAAGGCCTTCCCCGACGACGTGATTGAGTTCGTGTAACATTTGGGTTCACATTAACAGGTCGGGCGCTTAAACGGGGTCGACCCGGTCGTCTATTGTCTTGAGGTGATTGAGATAAATTTAAACTCGTGCAATTTGAGCCACGTGATAATGTGTTTTGGCTTTGTCGATAAGTAGTATCGTTATTAGTAATATCACCATGAACGTGTAGATTTCTAGTAGAAGTAGGCGAAATTTCTTTAAATCGAGAAACCCCTGACATAACTAATAAAGAAAAACTATTCTATGAATAATCTAATATAGGTGCACACATATAGCTACGATGTTCATAAATTAACATATTTAGTTAAATATTATTTAAAATGTTTGTTTTTAGAATAAGATATATAAAAATGATGCTTTTTTCGTCCGCCCACGAAAGTAATACAACTGGATAACAATAAATATACAACCAAACGAATAATGCTATACCCAAACTAAACCCTTTATCCCAAAAGAGTATAAATCCTCACTTAAATCTTAGCGTATAACAAACCTTAATAATGAGTTAAAAATCAATAAAGTTAATCTGTAAAGATTATATTATATAATTCTACTAAAAAATAGTTCAATTAACCGGTTAACAAACCTAAATATAATTTGTTAAATATTATAAAATTTGGCAAATCTTTACTCATAACAGGTATATCTATCCTAATTTATGGTATATTGTGGTTTTTGTTGCTGATTTATAACTTATGTAGTATGTAATCGTTAATTTTTTTGCAAATTTGGGTATGGTATGTGATAAATCGGAACTAAAATTTTCAAAATAGTCAAAGGATTCAATTATATTTTCTTTTTCATTTGTCTTTTCACATAACTTTTTTCTCTACATTTCAAGTTTATGGCCAATTCCAATTTAACTTTGATAATTCAAGTTAATATTTTGAAGTCTACTTAATTTATTTTCAATGTTTTTAGTGTAAGAACTTGGATAGTGTTGTTGTGTTGCTTGAGTTGGACTTTAGGTGGATATTACCACGTAGGTTTAATTTTATATTTACAAATTAATTGATAATGATCTTTTATAGAAATATAAAAAGGAGTGCTCCTGGTTATCCTATGTATAAGAGAGATGGCCTAGTGCTCCACTAAGTGTTTCAGTATGATACTTATATGCATAGGGGTTGAGTCATATTTATGAATATTTGTCACAATTAAATACAACAAAACGGTCAGGTAGTTGTTTTGAATTGATTATGGCTGTTACGTACCTTTAATAATTTGTTTAAAAATCGTACTCCACAGCTTTGTTGATTGTTACTTTTGTGGATCTAGAATCGGTTGGGTGGTGTTTGGACTTAGTTTGAATTGATTATTGTCGTGATCTATTTTTTTTTTAGTTACAAAGATGAGATTTCTGACTTTCTGATTATTTAGGGTCAACTTAATTAAAAAATAAGAGACTTTGTGAAAGATAACTGAGGTCAATACTATTATTGAACATATAGCTTCAAGTTAAACATAATTTCTAGCCAGTTTATGTGTTTAGTTGCTTTTACATAGGGACGTCTTGTAGATTGTATTGATGGTGTAGGTTGATGTAAACCATTTAAAATATTAATATTATGTACGCGCTCTACATGTATGCTTCCCGAGCAGGACAATTGAGCAATTCGAGAAACATTAGGCGTAGGTAAATGAGTTCTACAGTCATGTAAATCATTGTGTTCATCAACCGTAGCTCTATTAGGATCACAATTTTCGTTTCGGCTGTGTGTCATGATGTCTAGGTACAATCCCTATCAATATTTGTTTAAAGCAAATATAATAAAGACTTAGTTAACACACCTACAACATAACACAAAGTTAATGAATCAACATATCTCGTAATTGTTATGATAATCAGGCAATTAAATGTTTTATTTATAACAATTTGATTAGTTTTTATTTTCTGTTGAGTGTCTTGTGATCATTTAATTGATTTAGAAACATCTTATTTCTTGAATTCTTATAATTTATTATCTTTTACATTCTTATTTTTTGAGTCTTATAATTATTTATATTTTCACAAATGTTTACTATTTATTATTTTTTAAAACGGCCCGTAGTTATCACACGGGATCTAATATAGTTAGTTAATAAAAAATTAAATTACAATTAATTATTATAATATGGTTTATATTATAAGATTATATAATAAAATTGATTATTATAAGGTTACATTGTTATATTATAAATTAATAAAGAATATGATATTAAGACATTTAATAAAATTTATAAGCTTAATAATCTTCACCAAACCGATATTATAACCAAGCTCATATTTATAACACCTAAACATTTCTAGTCTTCTACATATTCCCACTTTTAAGTAAACCCTAAAATCTTTACATCTTCACTCTTATTTCAAAACCGCATCACTGTATCTCACAAAACCCTAACCGTGTACGGTACATCGACCTCTGTAGATTCTCTTCAAACCCTCTCCATTGCCACAAATTCAAACACTATCCAAACTATATATATAGCAAGATGATAAACTTTTTTTTTGGTTTTATAGATATTATTCTAAAACAATTATTTAATTTTAGTTTATATTTTGGCATTTTGTAGGTTAGAGTTTAATTTACTTAATTTATTTTATAATATATTAATTTAAAAATTTTAGTTATCAAGTCAAGATATACTATAACAAACATCTAATAGACTTTGTTAAGTTTCAGGTTTTCATTTAGTTATATATAATACAAAATTGTTAATTTTAGCATTTTTTAAAATTAAAAAAGGACATTTAACGCATTGTCTTATAATATAATATAGAAAATTACAAATAAAAATAGAAATAAATAAATCTTTTAGCAACAATTTTAGTTTGGTCTAGTTTATGGGTGGTGCCTGGACCTGAGTTTGAATTGATTATTGTCGTAATATGTTCTTTTTAGTTACAAAGATGAGATTTTTGACTTTCTGATTATTTAGGGTCAACTTAATAAAAAAAATAAGAGACTTTGTGAAAGATTATTGAGGTCAGTACTATTATTGAACATACTAAAAAGTTAAACATAATTCCTGGCTAGTCTATGTGTTTAGTTGCTTTTATTAAATCAGTTTGATACTCGATTTGTTGTTTTTGATTAATTGTTCATAAGTAGTTTCATTAATAAACATGGCATGCTTTTCTAAATATTGTTCATCTCAATAATATAAGCCTCTAAATGTTGTTCATGTCCATAATATATATAGGCATGTGAAGAGGTAACCCAAACAGTAGTCATAGAGATCATTCGGTGCATAAAGTATTTCATATACTATTATAGAACTAAAACTCTAAAAGTTTATTTAACAATTAAACTATAATGACTAACCTTTAATCGCAACCCACAAGATTTAACTCTATATAAAGGCTGATAAACCTATAATATGATAATAACATCAAAGAAAGAGATTAAATTATGTAAAACAACTGAAACACTTTAGAAAAATATAGATACATTGACAATATTATTGACATGGACAATAAGTAAATGAAGTCAAAGAATATATAAAAATAGTTTTTATATTATTGACATAATTTCTAATCTATGCATTAGAAGAAACCTGAAAAAAGGAACTCATGTATTATAGTAGGTAGATGCAGTGAAACTCAAGAAAAATAGGAAATAAATGTTAAAAATCGACACAAATTAGAATACCTTATATCTTATATCTTTTTTTCCTATTTTAATAACTTATTTTATCAATATTATTGTTGTTAAAATCATTCTTTAACCCAAACTCAACTTTTACCTTACCTCATTCAACCCATTAAAAACCCAAGCCCAATATATCATTTAAAACCCTAATCTATCATTTAAAACCCTATATGTTAAACACAGCCTCCATGCTTCACATCGAGATCTCCCACATCTGCTGATCCATCGAGATCTCCCATATCCACCTCACACCCGTCGCTCTTGTCGCCATCTCCCACATCTATCTGCCACCGAAGGGCATGTCCCACCGCCACCGTCGGCCATCTCCACCTCCAGCGCACCATCGAAGGGCGGCGACCACCGAGTCGCACCTGCCACCAGCGACTAATCTCACCTCGCATTGCCGACCATTTCACACCTCCGTCGCGTCTTCGTGAATGTTGTCCATACCTAGCGCCAGTTACAGATCGAAGCTTATTTCAAAAGATCGATGCTTGTCTTGACAAATCTAGCCTTCATAACCGGTACTTTTAACTTCATTTTGGTGGATGTTGTGTTTTATAGCAGATCTAAGATTTAGGGTACGTCTAATTGTATTTTCTTACTTGGATTTAGGGGTGATTTGTACGTGGCAGCTTGACCAAGATGTGGATGTGCTGATATATCCCCACCGACGCCACACGCGGTTGCATTGGCCACCGAAATAGTAGGTATCGTCTCTCTCTCTCTTTCTGTCTCCATGGGTCACAGCTACCCCTCCATCTCCCACCGCCATCGTCACTAAGCGATGGTTTTTATTTTTGCGTCTAAGTTGGAGATCTATGTAGATTGGTAACTTTTATGTTTTTATTACTTTATTTTGGAACTTCATATCGTGGTTTATGAGTACATCGTTTTTAAAGAAGACGGTCTCATATTTGCCTCACGTTACCTGTGTTTTAATTATGAAGCATGGTAGCTAAAAATATATCATTTGTCAATGCTTGTAGAAATATATCATTTGTCCCTTGCCACTTGTTGCATATATATGGCAGCCTTCATTTTGGTCCATAAAGTGCTTGTATTTTGTCAGTTCTTTAGATATTTGATCATAGATAGCAATAAAGAATTATACAGCTAATAAGTTGGAAAACTTATTTGGAAGTGATTTCTTCTCTTTGAAATGGTGCTAAGTTGTTTCATTGCTCAGATTTAAAGATTTTCTTGTAGAACGTAGTAGAACACGTGTGATGCAGGACAATCACGATCCACAAATTGAATAATAAAAACTAAAATGACTATTATGCTTGCTCATGGCAGAGTATGCCTAACAAATTTGTTAAAGAATTGTCTTATAAAACTACTCATGGCGTCATGGCCTTAAAATTTTATAAATGGAGAAGAAGTAGTGATCATGATTCCACAAATAGCATCACATAAACTGTTGTGCATTTCAAGATTCATTGTGTAAGCTTGCAATTTCCCTTTTGAGCTAATTTCAAAACACAGAGTCATATTATATAATTAGTATAATTGAGTTCTTTGAGCGATTCAATGACTGCAGATATGGCCATGGAATTAGAGAAAGAACCTAAGCCTATGATGATCGATCACAATGTTCCAAATAGCATGCAAATTGATCCGACAAGAGCTCGTTTTCCATGCTGCATTGTTTGGACACTTCTCCCCGTTATTTCATGGCTCCTCCCTTTCGTTGGTCATATTGGGGTGGGCCGTGAGGATGGAGTCATCGTGGATTTTGCTGGACCAAACTTCGTGTAGCATTCGGAGCTATGGCTCGTTATATCCAAATAACCAAAGAGAAGGTATGCCTTGTGTAGAGGTGGCAAGATGATTATGTTAGATAGATCGGGTAACAACCATTTTGTCAAAATGGGTTTGTGTCGATACAGGTCATTTTTAGTACGGGTCAAAGCGGGCCAGGCCAGGTCCGGGACTTTTTATACACAGTTAATGCTTTCATTATAATTTAGAAAACAATATTCTTATGATAATCCTCTAAGTCTTTAAATAAAGTGATTTAGAAGGTTGTGCATTCAAAAATATTTTTTTGATGACCTTCAACCTGTTTATCTTTTTAGCTTTTTGCTATCTTTTACTTTGACCCGTTTGAGATAAGCACAACCCAAATTGACATAAACAAATGGGTAGAAATGGCCACCTCTAGCCTAGTACTAATCTCTAACTCTTTCCGACTTATCTTTTTAAATGAATCTGTTAAATAATGTCATTTACAACAGTCCTTAATCACTCGACATCCTTCCACCACGTATAGAACCGAAGAAGAATATAGGTTAGTAGAATGTGGGATGATGCCTTGAAAAAGACCACACAAGAATACCAACAGCAAACTTATAGCATCTTAACTTGCAACTCTCACTCATTTGTGGCTAACCATCTTAACCGGTTGGAGTCACATGCTAGTGGGTGGAATGTGGTGAATGTTGCAGCTTTGATACAGTTATTTTGTTTATAAGTCTGGTTTTTATGTTGTAATATGTAGTATTCCCAAATGTTTTTTTTTCCTTTCCTTCATTTGGTTGACCATGTTTGTATGATTGTATTAAATGAGAAAGTTGGTCAATCATAATGTGTGGCTTATTAGAACTGGCTTGACTTGGTAAGCATATTGTTTGCAGGTTTCAAGAAATATTGATTCAATAAACGGAGGAGATGGCATCAAGAGACTTCTATTGTTAATTATGTTGCTGACTCTCTGTAAGATCTATCTAACCTAATCTTTTTCTTAGCTTGTATTAATTAAACGGTTTGGCTTAGATAGGGCTTAGAAATCATATCTTTATTTCTCTATATGCATTTAGTATTATACTTTAAAGCTCAACATTAATTGTGAATTGTTTCTTTCTTCAATCTGCATCAACTTTTTGTTTCAAATTTAACATTATTTGTCAACTGCATCTTTCTTTCTCAATCTGCGTTAAGTATTTGCGTCAAAGGTGACTTTTTTTGTTGATGCAGAAGCCTGTGGCCTAGAAGCCTGTAGGGCTCGGTTGCCATGTCACAGAATTAGCTTGACACCAAGAGTAATCTATTTTTTAAAATCTAAACGTAAAATCAACAAAAAAGAACTATAAATCATAGCTATGCATCATGTAATTCTTAGATATAACAGTGTAATTCTTAGATATAACGGTGCGAACAAAAAAACCTGACCTCTGTGTCTTCTCTGTTTGATTCTCTATCCTGTAATCACATTTCACGCACCTCTGAAATGACAAAACGACACAAGAATTACCAAAACACAGAAATTCGTAAATTGATTTATAGTAAGTATATACAGGATTTACAATTCTGTAAAAACGTTACCTTATTTCTGGAGATTATTGAGAGTGCAACAAAGTACAGGAAAAAGAATCTTGGAATCAAAAGAGGGTTATATAGCACATAACTGACCCATTTTTTTAATACATGTTCTATAACCGCCCCTTTATCCCTACATTTAAGCAGAAGTTAAGTTTCCTACAATTAATTTTACAAATGTTAAGTTTTCTGTGATTAAGGTTATCATTAAGGTTATCAAATATCACAGTAGCTAAAAATATACATAGATTTATATCAATAATAATAAAAGTTACAAAAATGTTAGTAAAAGACAAAACTTTATAGTAAAATTATAGGACCCGGGTTTTGAAGAAGTTAAACTAATATAAAATTTATTACTATAACACTATATATAAGAATATAAATAAAAATCTGACTATATTGATGCCAACACTTAAGCCCAATGTACAAATGTCAAATCAGTCTATGAGCTAAGATTACATACCTAAACACGTAAGCCCAATGTACAAACGTCAGTCCAACCATTTTTATATAATTACATTTAAGTTGTGTTTATACAATCAGATTAATAAATATAATAAGTACACAGCTGTTATTATAAAAGCAGATTATAATATTTATAAGTATTAATAAATATAATAAGTTTGCACTGATATTAATTCGCCACTTTTTCGATCTCTAAAAAAACCCTAATTATATTTACAAACTGCTATAATTTAATCCTGAGTTTGATTCATTTTTGTTAGAGAAATTTACATTTAAAGTATTTTTATTTTATTTTTATTTTTTGTATTGAAGTTAGGGTATGCCCATTTTGTTTAGAGTGTTAGGCGTAGATCTTCATTTGAAGTATGATTCTCATTTCATATGCCAATCTTAAAAAAATAGGAAGATAAAATAGAAAATTTTAGTATAAGTAAATCTAATTTTTCAATAATAATATTAAAGTAATAAGTTACCTCTTTCATTATGTACTCACATAAATCGAAAGTAAAAGAAGACAAAAATAACTCAAAAATAGTCATCTCAAACCCTCCTATTCTCCTATTTTGAATTTAGGCAAAAGTCACACAAATAAATTAAAGATTGATAGTTTTATGCTTTAAAGTCTGCAATACTACTCCAAACTATAAAGCATGAATTAAAGTCATAATCTAATTTCAAGTTGTCAAAAAAAACTGTAATATATTAAAACTGTAATATATTAGACCGAGGTAAGTTGTCTGATATAGATGAAATCAATATTGCTTACTTAATATGAGCTTTGCTTAATAGCCTTAATTTTAAGTGAATTAGATGTTGTTTTATTATTAAAATTTTTTGCACCAAACATCTAAATATTAGGATCTAGATCAAATATCCAAATTTTGATGTGTATTATGCTGTTTAACTTTTAGAATGTCTACATACTTATAATTGTCTGTTTTAAGGTTTTATGACGGGACATCCGAACCTAAATAATTCTTTTGGGGGTAAAAAAAACGTTAATTTGTATCACTATCTAACTTATATGTAGCAGACCATCAATCACACACAAATATATATAAATTATATATATAATTAACATATAGATAGATATTAAAAACCAAATAGGACATAAATATATAGATATCATCGTATGTGTATATATTTAATATATGATAAAATAAATAAGAAAATGAAAAGCCAAAAAAAGTGTTCAGCTTTTACTGTGTAATTTAACTCTGCCTTTCTTTTTTACTACACACCTACACATTAAGCCCCTCACCATCCAACAGTACCCTAAGCTAGAAATTTTAAGTTCCCAGACTTGAGTCATGCAAATTTAAAAAAATTTTATGAGTACCTACGTACTCCTTGTAAAAACCATCACCCCCACAGCCCCACTATCACATTTCTCCTCTCTCAATACCTCTCGACAAACAGCAAATTAGACAAGAAAGGTGAAATCAACATCTAATTAATAATTTCAAAGGCAACCAACAACATTAGTTTTTAACAAAACATTCAAGAAAAAGAAATCAAAGCAACAATAAACCTAAAGTCATCAACATAATAACATTTCAAAACAGACCCCTTCTTTACTCCTCGTCATCCTTTTCTGTCTCATCACCCACCATAATGACCCGATTGCGAAAAAAACAGCAGCCTGGTCCTTTCTCTGCCTTTTTATGCGCGGCATTGGAATGTCGGCATCATCACTTGCTTCTTCGTCGGTTTCCCCCGTGAGATCGATGACCTCATCCCATTTCCAAAATGCTAGATTGCGAAGCCTCTTCAACTGAAGGTGAATAAACTTCTATAAAACTGTAGATAACTTGGTATAGAAAATAAGGAAAAAAAATATTTGCATACTCACATCTTTGCACCGCTGTTTATGCACATCATAATAGTGCTCAAACCATGGCTTGCTAGACCATTCGGGGTATTTAATGGCCACCTCTGCTACGCCTAGGTTCTTTTTTCACATTTTTGTTGCAAAAGAAATTAGAAAAAGTTCTATAAACAGAATAGAACTTGAGTTTTGCATACATTGAATATTATCTATGATTAACATAGGATGAATCTATAAATGAATCAACAAAAAATTTCTATGCTTGATTTAAAAATTTCTATACCTCCTGCACATCACGAGCTGGCGAAGACTTGTTTGATTCGTTTCCTGTTATCTGTATATGGACAAAAACAGAAAGTTAAATGTTGTATAAAACAATATAGATGTTTTTTTTATAATTAATGGATCAAAAGATCTTCTATACAGAATCTGTTTTGTGAATATAGACAGAAGTTTATATGCCTGCAAGTTCACGTATATGAGGAGATGGTTACATTAAATCCAGAATCTGTTTTGTGATTAATTACACCATATTATTAAAGTTTAAACTCTAAGATTTAGCACTTGTCTAATCGTACAGCTCATGTGAAGTTTTTGTGTGTTTTGGTAGTCGTTTGTAATCAACTGCTGAAGCTTTTTTTATAAATTTCTATAATCTAATTTCTAATCGTACAGCTCATGTGAAGTTTCTGTGTGTTTGGGTTAGCTATCACTTTTCTACAAAAAAATTCATATTTATATCAACAATTAGTGTGCCAAAACTTCGGGTAGGATTGGGTATTGTTCCCAGGTTTCAATGATCAAATATAAAAAATATTAGATACTTGGATTAATAGCAACATAAGTACTTCATACCTGTGATGCATGTGGCAAATCAACACCTGCATGTTCAACACCTGCATGGCCTGCATGTGGCACGTCATCACCTGCATGGCCTGCATGTGGCACGTCATCACCTGCATGGCCTGCATGTGGCACTCCCATTACTGCTTTCTTCGCTGCCATCACTGATTTTATTTTATTTTGCTTTAAGTGATAAACAGGTGGAATGAAGTCTCTATTTATAGAAAAGCAAACTACAGTTATCTAATAACCGACTAACAATCAGTTTCTTCAAGCAGTTCTTTTTCCTTTTTTTATGGGCATGTTGTAAGCAGTTAATAACATTTTGTTTCAGTTTCTGTAAAATGAACGTTCTGGATTTAGCTTTAGGTGAAACACGTTTTTTTAATGTGAATAGTTTATCAAGTGGGAAAAATGACAGTTAAGTAGGCAGATTTTATGGTTATTAATTCATAATCAAGGGTTTAGATTTCATTTGAGTTTTGATCCAAGGGCTTTTAAAAATAAGGACTTTAAAGGGCTGAGATTTACTGTCAAGAAGATCTGATGGTCAAAAATGAAAGTTGGTATATGGTTGCCTCACTCACCGGCAACCATATATAGATAGAATTTATCATTTGCTCCCATCTTTTCGTCTTTTTCTTAATTCGTCGACTTTTACATGTTTCTCACCTATTCATAATCTGAAATAGTCAAACTTTAAATAAGTAAACATTTGAACACAGTATATAATTTGACTCGAAAAATATAGCTATCGTCGTGAAATAAATATATATTATATGTTAAAATACAATAATATCAAACACCCCACGCTTAAATTTTGGTTGTTCCCAAGCAAACCTTGATGAAAAAAATACTCAAACTAGACCAATCAAATTTATTATCCTCACCCAAACATAATCAAGTGATCTACCCACATGAATCAAATGAACTCTATACCTATATCAGAAAGCATTAAACATCTCTAAAACTATACACGACTTTGCATCCTCGCCGGGTATTTACTCTTCACACAAGTATTTAGGCAAATATATATCTAGTGCACACGCACATGTCATGAAATACATCATTATCATAAGTTTGTATCCGGATCTAATCTCTGTCACTAGAGGACTTAAGACTTTCGAGAGGGCTTTGAGGTTGTAATATTCAGGCTAAGGGTAGAAAATGGGAATTTAAAAATGGATAAAATATAGCAAAAACTCAAATCTAGTTGGATAACACACACTACCATTCAAACTGGAATGGTAAAACACAAACACTGAGCACGAACAAATAACGAACACTCACTAATAGATAAACAGAACATTCAAACATAACGTGGATTCTTGCAGGCATGATTATTTTTCTTTTTTCTTAGGATATATATTTTCATTTATTTTCCTTTTCTTGCTCACTTTTTTTCAACTTTTTTTTTTTTGCATTTCTTTTTTTATGCTTTTTTTTCGTGCACCAACTTGCAAAATTCAAAGATAATGCCAAAATGATCAACTATCAAGACTTGGCATATCTATTTTTATTCACAAAACTGAATAACACTAAAATATGAAAACACTAACACGAAACATATCCAACCAAATTGAATTTAAGCTAAGACAAAAAAATAAAGCTAAAATAAATGGAAAAGGTTAAAAAAATTGGGTTAAACATAAGAAAAGGTTAAGGCTCGACACAGCTAACTAGGGTTTCGAGTGCTAAAAATGAGCACTACGCATACTAAAGGTGGGACTAATTAGATAGACTAAAAGTAAGACTATCTAACGAACAAAGAAAATGGCTAAAACAAAAGGCTAAATACAATGATGGTCTCTCTCAGTGTAATAGTCTAGTACACTCATTATGGTGGTTTCGACAAGCATTTAGACACAAGTTCTAAAATGACTGCATTCAAGCATACTCACAACAAATGAATACAGAGTCAAGAATGACATATGTCAGACTCAATCTCTCAAGTGTGCTATAAGTATACTAAGTTATGCCGTTTCATCACCACTCAACTACTCTCTAATATAGAAAATAGAAAACGACCTAATTCATGTAGTTCAGTCACTTTCATGTAGATAGAATAAGAAATCTTATTAAACTAGATTCCACTAATTAGCCTAAATAAACTAATTAAAAGGAGGATTTGCTTATATAAACTAATCAAACTAAGAAAATAAAAAAGCGACTAATTAAATAAATTTAATGAGCAAAAGAGGATGGAATATAAAGGAAACTGACTATGAACAGTATCAAAGATTTGTTTCACCTAGAGTCGAATCCACCTATTCTTGATTTATTATAAAACATGAATTATGAAGGTTATGATTCTAACGGGTAACCTAACTCATCTCCCAAATTGACAAGTTAAATAATCAACTAAACTAAGATAGAGAAATACTTTTTCTAAACCCGTCTAACCAATTACACCCTGTTTATAATCCAATAGTAGGCTAATCTCCCGAGTCGCCCTTTAACCTACTAACTCTCGTTTGATAGGTTAACACTAACTTAATGCCTAAGTTATCAACCAATTATTCCTAAACATTATCCCAAATGTTTACTTAGTAATTTAACAAGCAAATCACTAATACGGATAGCATACATAATTAACTCACATTAAAACACATAACAATCCATAGAATAATCAATTGAAAGTAAAGGCATTAAACGGGATGATCTTTAAGTGGATGTAAGTTACAAGAATCAAACACATAATGCACAAACAAAAAAAATCAATCCATGAGTTTCATCCGCCCATTAAAAACACATAGATATTGTCGTGAAATAAATACATATTATATGTTAAAATACAACAATATCAATTACGCTGACATGCAAATATAAAAAACCATTCAATAGTAATTTCGTACTGACTGTAAATATTACCTCAAATTTATGCAGATGGCATGGTTAGGCGACATTTTTTGGCTCCTTTCACATATAGATTTATAAAGTTTAGTAAGGGTATATGTAAAATATTATAAAGAGATTTACAATAAGGGTCATTTGATTATATTTTATAATTACCATTCATTTAAAATGATTGAAAATGGATAAAAATAGTGATTTGGACAAATAAGATATTATGAAAGCTTAAAAAGGATACATATGATATTTATAAGTTAAGTTGGACAAATAAGATATTATAAAAGCTTAAAAAAGGTATATATATATAATATTTTATTGTAAAATAAGATATTATAAGCTTAAACTAGAGGGATATATAATGTCAAGCATTTTTTTCAAAGAAGCACAAGATGGGTTTGCAAAGAAATAGTTTATTGTAAAATAAAAACTATACCATTTTACTTGCCATAGAAGGAATAAAAGAGCTTTCATAAGCAATGTATTAAGAATCAAGCTTGTATAAGCCTGTGATAGTGAATGTTATCAAAGTATCGTTTCCTAAGTTTACTTCTATTCAAGAAAACTCGAATTTATTTCACATAGAAATGATAGCATACCAGGAATTTACAAACTGATTATATTTTACTTCGAGTGTGAAGCTCCTCCTTCAGTTGATCCCTTAAAACTCTTCTAAGTAACTTGTTGGAAGCGGTTCGAGGAAACTCTGGAACAATCTTCACAAAGCTCACCTGTTCATTAACGAACTTAGAAACAAAAAATCCAACTTTTTAAGTAATCTGAAAACAAGTAGAATAACTGAATACCTTAAACAAGGGATTAAGGTTTTTTTGAATGGCCTTTGAGAATATTATCTTTAGTCTCTCTGGTTCAGTGTTGAACCCCTTCTTTAGTACCACATATATGGCTAACAGTTCAGGACCAGCGGTTGCAGGTTGAGCACTGACTGCAGCAGTTTCCATGATGCTTTCATCAGCCTGTTCACAAACACGCTCAATTTCAATTGAGCTTGTCTGCATGCACACATCCCTTTCAGTTTCTCATGATATAAAAATGCTCAAATTGCTAGAATTTCATTTAAATTTCTTAATACCGTTACAGTAGTTCATCGTTATACCTTTATACCACCAAGGTTCATGGTATCATCAGCCCTGCCTTGTACAACAAAATAGCCTCCAATCATTTTCTTAATGATGTCTCCGTGTCTTCTGAGTTGCTAAACAAACAAGATGCAATTTTTTTAAGGATTTCTAACAAAAATTCATCATCTTTAAGAGTTGATATGTTTTTATAAGTTGGATTCGCAACAAGTTAACATACCATTCCTTTGTAAACTGGCATTCCCTTAAAGTAAATCTCATCATGATCCGCATTAAGTAGTCTATCAGTTGCTCCCATGTATAGAGGAAACAAGCCCACTTCACCAACACGCGGTTGATCATCATCATCATCATCTGGCTGTCATATGCATAAAAGACAAAAAAAAAATTAAAAAAGAAAAAACATAATAAATCTTGAATAAGGTGAATTTCCATTAGAAATCTAAGAGATGTTACATAAGGAAGTCTATGGTGATCAAGTATAACAAAGCCTGTTGTCATTGAAGCAGAGCTAAAAGTTCCAAATGCTTGTGGCTGCAAAACATTCCCCTGAACGTAAGTAGAAGCAAGCTCAGTACCTCCACAGCTTTCAAGAACAGGGCAGTAGTAAGCCCTTGATGAAAGCCAAAGGTCATCATCAACATTAGATGCTTCACCAGTAGACCCAAATAACCTGCAAATATCGCAAATCAAGTTTCATTCCATCAAATATTCTTTTGTTTTTTCCTTCAAATTTTGCAATAAACAATGTGGGTTTTAATTACTTTAATTTTGTCCAATCTAGCCCTTCCATACATCTTGTACTCTTCCAAGACTTGACTAAACTTGGAACCGTGCCCAAAACTGTCACTCCTGCATCCTGAAAAACAACCCACATAAACTAGTGATCCATGGAACAATCCATTAGATTTTTGGGTTTTTTTAGAGGTATATTGCATGTAACCAACTTTTGTCAAATATGTATTTCAGGTACCAACTTTTTTCCTGAGAAGGTTACTGCCAAATCAACAGGGTAACCACGTCAGATTATCTTAAATCGCAACTTTTGAAAGTTTGTTACCTTACACAAAAAGGATTCTGAATATTGATGGCTTTTTAGGCTAACATGAATGTCTGACAAAAGCTTGTAACTTTTTTTTTAATGCAGTTAGCCCCTTTTTTTTCAATCCTATATACTTGTGAAAAGGTATTAGGAAGCAACCTGAATAAATTTTCCAAAACCGTGACCAAGGGGAGAGCCATGATATAGAGCAAGTGTTGCACCGGTCAGAAAACAAGAATAAACTAAAATCGGTCCCATTACCCAACCTAAATTCGTGGGCCAACAAAAAACATCTCCAGCATGAACATTCATATTTGCCCATGTGTCCGCAGCGCACCGAATGGGAGAAATTTGAGTCCATGGTATAGCTTTTGGATCTCCTAAAGGAAAGGAAAAGGTCCAAAGTTTCAAAGAAGAATAATTAAATCAAGAGTAATACAAGAATGCAAATAACATCCTTAAAACCTGTTGTTCCTGAAGAGAAGAGTATGTTTATCACTGTGTCTACTGATTGATGGGCTGGAGGACAATAATCAGGCCTGCAATTTTTTTTTAAAGAAAATGACATCATTAAATCCATAATTTCCATATCTGAGAGGGAAAAAAAGGTTATTATGGTACCTAGGAAGGTGTTTTGCACCAGAAAGAAAATCCTGCCAAGATATATCTTGTTTTCTTAGTTGGATGTCTATGTTATCTCCAATTGCAGGAACTACAATAACTTTACAATCAGTAGCTTTGACAACACGGCTGCCAAAAAATTAAAAAATAATATTAAAATACAGAAAAGTATTAAGGCCTGACTAATTTTTGAGCTTTGATTTTCTTGAATTTGCCAAAAATAGCAACATCCTATATGCATTGTTAGTTTAAAGATGTTATTACCTGTACAAAGGAAATTTTCGACCACCTCGAACAATATAATCTTGAGTAAAAATAGCCTTTGATTTAGACACCCACAATCTTGTTGCAATCTCCTTTGCTGCAAAGCTATCAGCTATTGATACAACCACAAATCCAGAATATATAATTGCTAGATATATGATAACTGCAGTAACAGTCATTGGCATATCAATTGCTATTGGATCTCCCTTTGAAAACAATCCCTTTAATGCATTTGCAACCAACCTGCATATTAATCAAATAAGCTAACAATAAAGCATATGTAATTCACAAAGATATATTCATTAATAACTTGAAAATCATACATTACTTGATGTCGCAACTCATTTACTGTCATTTTGTTAACATCAAAATTATCAAATCTTTCATCCCTCCATAGAATTGCAACCTTTTCATTCTCGTTTTCTGGTGCACTACTTGACAACAAACAACACTCAGCAATGTTGAAAACTGAACCAGGAAGCCATGTGCCCCCAATCTTTGATTTGTCTGAGGTATCCAATATACATTTTGGACGTTGATGAAATCGAATTAAAAGTTTTTCCAAGACAATTGACCAGTATACCTAAACACAAATTTAAACATAACAAAAAAATCATTAAATGAACCCAAACATGTGGATAATTCGTCGTGTTATTTGGATAAACAAATATAAGAGCAAGAACTTGCCTCTGGATGTTGCACAGAAAACTTTTGAAATTGTTTGTAACTTGTTATAGGATCTTTGTAAGATACTCCTAGAAGCTTTGGACCATGAGTTTCCATAATGCGCCCCAAGTTTGTTCGTTGAGAATCAATTCTAATTTATAAAGACAACTCATGATTTATAACACTAAACTATGAGTTTTTTATTGCAGATCAAATTCTTGTACAAAGAAATGAATTTGCATCTCTAAATTGCAGAAACTTATCACACATTCTCATAATAAATCAAATTTTGAGTCTCTAAATTCCACCACAATTTCATATGGAATTTGTAAAACTTTTGTACAAAGAAAAAAATCTCTTCAAAATCCATCTTATAATTGTTAGTGATTTTAGTATAATTTTATGGGATTTAAGTTAACTTGGTAAACGAGTGAGGTGGTGAGGACTGAGGATTGTACACTTGAATAAGTTCTACTGAACTCCCAAACCTAAACCAGCAGGGGTGAATGGGGTTGTGGTCACTTGCAGGGTCCTAGGGGCAGCGGCTTTGGTGGTGATGGTGGCGGGGGGGTGGGGGGGGTGGTTCAACTTGTCAAGGGGGTCTCCCCTTGCTGGGCTTGGGGCAGCGCCCCGAAACCTAAACAGAAATACTTGAGAAGATATGCATCAGATTTTATCAGCACTGAAGCTGAGTGCTCATGTTGCTAAAGCTAAAGCTAAGCTGATGCTGATTAAGCGCTCATCTGTTTAGCTTTACCTATTGATTCTATTTATTAAGCACTTGCTGAAGCAGTTGTTTGCGTATTAGTTACCAGATTGGCAGAATGACTGTTGGAAGGTGTATGTAACTAATTTTGGCGGTTGTCGGCGTCAAATTAACTAGCTTTTAGGTGTCTATAAGATTAATATTCGGGTGATTTAGAACAAAGAACTTTACATGATCTAGAAGATTATCCATGCCTTTGAAATCAAGTTACCAGTACACCGCAACATTAATGCATGACATTTCAGCTAATTATTTATAATCAACTATAATTTAAGGCTACAAACTCCACCATATTCTGTTTCGGTTTTATAAAACCCTTTCCGGAAATAAGCATCTCTTGAAATAATAACCCCATATTCAAATTTACGTTGTTTCTGCTAATTCAAACGTAATCACTTAAATTTTGCATCTCCAAGTGTGGTTTCTATGTGATTGAAACTTAACGGTTATTTTAGTGTTTGGAGCAAAACGTCTTTCAAATTGGGTCATACAAAATCATTACAGTTCTCGAAATTCATCTTTAAATGCAAATAAATTTCAGCTAAATCATTCATAATCAAACGAAACAAACATGCAATTGCTCATAAGTCATGTAGCTTTTCGCATTTCTTAAAAGCATAATCACTGTAAACTGTAACTTACTTGGAAGGGAACCAATAGATAGGAGGGCCATGGATGTCTTCATCGTAATTAGCGTACACGGCGTTGTAGATAAGCCGATGAAGAGAATGAGGGTAAGATGGCCTGAGCAGCCTTCGAGAGGTGATGTTCCGCCATATCTCAACTGGGTTGGAAGTACCATTAATGGCATCTTTAAGCTCGATTTGTAGCAATTTCGCATCGTATTCTGTTAATCCAGTGTTGAGGAGTTCATGTAATCCTAATTCCGTGATTGTTTTAGCTTTAGCCATCTTCGAATGGTTTCTGGAAGCTGAAATGCGAAGGTTGTAATGGAGGGAGTTGAGGTAGGTGATTCATGTGGTGATTGAGAATATGCAACGTGTGCAAGTCTACCAAAACCAATTAATTTGGGGGACGGCAACTAGAATATAAGAGACCGTAACTTACCTTTTCTAACTAAGGGTAAGCATGGTACCGGAACCGGTATCGATCGGTATCGGTATCACCGGTATTGGTATCGGTTTTACCAAATATTGAATTTGGTTTAAAGATGGTATCGAACCGTACCGAATATTCATACTACGGTACCAGTATCGGTACCGGTACCTATTTTACCTAGTTTTTTCGGTACTAATCCCGAATACCGATTTAGCACTATTTCAAGTACCGAGTACCGGACCGAAAGCTCTAACTCGGTGCCGGTACGGTTCGGTATTTTCGATACTCATGCTCACCCCTATTTCTAACCCATCGTTCACATCAACATTTACATTATCTAACCCTCTCTGACTCACAAATTCTTACATCCAACCCTTTTTAACCTTTTTTATCAATTGAACTGTTAAGATTGATTCTCGCGACCGAAGAGCGTGGTAAGTGGAATTCATGGATGAATAGCGTGATAAGTGGAATTCATAGATGAAGAGCTTGAGGAGATTGAGTGTGGCAGGGTGCATGTAAGGAATTTATGGTGGGTAATCCAATTGATGATGGAAGAATTTGACGGCTAAGATTAGTTCTCATGATTTTCGCAATATACATATATATATATATAGCAAAATTCATTTGAGAACCGTTTTTATTACGAAAACCGCAAGAACCATTATAAACCAATCAATTATTACGTTATCTTAATTAATATAATTTAATTAGAAAGAATATAATTGTCAATATATAAAGTTGTCGGGCGAGCTATGTTTTTTTTACGCTGTAGTTAGCGTCGTTTTTATTGTGTTAGGTGAAGTTAGTTTTTCTTTTAAATTGTTTTAATTTTTGCGTTATTTACTTTTTAGTTTTTATCATGTTAGGTGAAGTTAGTTTTTCTTTTAAATTGTTTTAATTTTTGCGTTAATTACTTTTTAGCTTTTTCCTTTTTATAAATAGCAAGAATATTTTTTTTGTTCCTTTACTTTCTTCTAGGGCTATAAACGTATCCAACAAACACGAACTTTGTGTTCCTCGTTTAACTTTAGTCGGACAAATAAACGAAAACGAACGGATAAATGAACAGATTCTGTGTTCGTATTCATTCGTTTAACTTTAGCCGAACAAAGAAACGAACATGAGCGATAAGCGACCGAGCACTTGTGTTCAATTATTTTAAAAATTGGTTAGTTTGTGTACATTTTTGTTCGTTCATTTAAATAATAAACAAAAGTAAACGAAGGAACACACGCTATAATACAAATCCAAAATTATTAAACACATACACACAATATAAATATATATATAATATAAACGAACATAAACATACGAATAACCAAACATTCGCGAACATAAATGAAGAAACGAGAGCTCTATTTGTATCCGTTCATTTAATAAATAAACAGAAAATATTGTTCATGTTCGTTCGTTTATTAAACAAACATAAACGAACTTCTCGCCGAACAATTTCACGAACGTTTCATGAATGTTCTGTTCGTTTACAGCCTTACTTCCTTCTCTATTTATCAATCACAATCATTTACATTTTTGTTGGAATTCTTTAAGCTATATATTAAATACTTATATCCCAAAGATTCTTTTTGTTGAAATGTTTTGAGTTACAAGTTTGACTAACTCAACTTTGACTTGCACATGCACATATGCATCTAGGTGTGTGTGTGTGTGTGTGTGCATATTTGCACGAGATGCACATGTACAAGGTGCATATATGCACCCAGATGCACATGTGCTAAAACAAAACCTAGAAATATGAACAGACTGTGCACATATGCACCGTGCATATGTGACTTTTCTTTATGTGCTAAAAAAAATCTACTATAATATGCACATGTGCGCCTATCCGCACCTATGCTCGAAATAAAAGCGAGTGGTATGTGCACGTGTGTAGAAATTTGTACCTGTGCTGAAAAAAATTAGTTTTACATGCACATGTGCAGAAATCTGTACCTGTGCTGGAAAAAAAATACAGTTTTACGTCTACACATGCATATGGGTATCTGCATGAGATGCACACGTGCACGGTGCATATATGCACCCAGACGCACTTATGTAGTATGAACAGGTGATGCACATATGCACCTATGTTTGAAAAAAAATCGAGTGTTATATGCACATATGCATACATTTCATGTTGTGCTATAAAAAACCCGGCAAAAACAAAAAAAAAATCTTTGAAAAAGTATTAACAATATGAATGTTATATTAAAGAACATATTTTTCTCGTTAATTTGGTATAATTTTCGTATTTTAATACCTTTGTGTTTTATAGATATTTAAGTTTAGAAAATGATGGTAAATGACAAATGTCCAAATTACCCTTATTAACTACCTTAAACATAGGATTTAATTTGGAAAAATTAAGGTTATCCACTAACATGGACCTTCCATTTTTTTTATCAATTGATATAATTGATTCTCGCGGTTCTCGTAATAAAACTAGTTCTCAAATAAACTCTCCCCTATATGTATATATACAAATACAACGGCCGGAGATGCTTAAAGTTGCAACAACTACCGTAGGTCCGTAGTATAGAACTCCCAACACATACCATGAAACTGTGAGAGAGAATGATCGACTGCAGGCTATAACGTGAAACAACTATGTCAAAGAACCAGTTTGGCTTTATGCAAGAAATGTTGACAATGTAAGCAATACACCTCGTTAAAAAGAACTTACGAAAAATATATAGGAAAAGACAAAAAGAAAAGTTACATTAATTAATAAACTTACATTAATTACACATTTGTTACAAATTTGTTACTATAAAACGATGTGATTATATACTTCTGCTTGATGTTGTGGGGTCGGGTTGGACCGAGTAGAGCCCCAGGTCGATAAGGCAAGCGATTCGATATTTGGGAAAAAAACAAAAACAAAAAGAAAAGTTCTTTTAACTATATGAAATCCAATAAGAAAAGTTGATGCTCGTATATATAACATTGATTCCTAAGACTACATGAACTAAGACAGCATACAGCAGTTTAGTTCTTGAATGCTCAACTTCTACTTTGCAAATCTTTGAGTCCATTCAGCAGCTACGGCATCATATTTAGCTCTATCGACCAAGAACAAGCGAGCAATTCCTGGAACTTGAGGTTTATCTGCAACAATACATTATACAACAATATCAAATTGACCTAATTTTCAGAAAATCAAGGGATTATAATTCAGAGGATGAAATACATACACGGGTTAGGGTTTGTGAAGATTGATCTTAAAGCAATTAGCACTTTTGAAATTGTTAAAGCCGGACTCCAGTTGTTTTCATCAAGTATATCCAAGCTAACATTGCCGCTTGAATCAACATTGCAATGATATATGCGCGTTTTGAAGACAACCTGCATCCTAAGCCTTGATCAATCATGTGCCAAACTGCCAAATACTTATGTGTACCATCAAAATAAGTTAAAGAAAAAATAAAATTTGAAGAAACTAGTACACTGTATAAGAGATTAAGAGATAAAGTCTAAATTACTCAAATGCCACCATACTTCTTCATTTGTCCCATATTTAGCCAATTTACCCATGAAAAGACATTGGTCATAAAAAGATGCTTTTTGTTCCACTTAGGTTATTTAGTAATCTGATAACCAATTAAGAAGTGACAGTTGCTTAATGACACAAATGGAACAAAAAGCCATATTTTAGTGATCAAAGTGGAATAGATTTTTTTGAAGTGTCATGTTACTAGCACGTCAACATCTCAACGGTTACTGTATGACCAAAATGGAACAAAAAACCTTCTTTTAAATGACCTATGACGTATTTTCTCGAGTACATTGAGGTATTTTTGTGATTTACCACAAGAAAAACAACTGGCGTCTAAAAGAATGTGATTTGTATAAAAGCTTCCCGATGCATCAGAAACAGTAAAGAAAAAGTAAGATGAGCAGACACTTGATATAGGTTTAGTATGAACATACCTTTGGAGGCTTATAAGGATAATTAGCCGGAAATGTTATGTCAAGAAAGTATATGCCTCCTTCAAATGGTGTTCCTTCAATGACAACAAACAATCAAAATCAAAGTTCATAATACGTTGTCATTGTTGGTGTAGTCTGTTACACAAACAGGCCTAAAATATGACCATCTATGGAGCGATTGAAGACTTGAATTCACTATACCTAGTATTACATAGATAGTGTAGTTCAAGAATAAAAATCCCAATATATATATATATATATATATATATATATATATATATATATGCTAGGTATAAAAAACACGCACAATCTCTAAATTTATGCATTAGAATGGCCATGGAAAGTTGGAAACCTCTCCTCTGGATAGGTCTGTTGTTGTCTTTAACATATCAGCTACGCTCACAAGTTAAAGAATATAAAAATAACTTAAATCCGAAATGCAATAGACTTAGAATAAAAATACAACAGTACTCAATCCCACCAAGGAGGGGTATGGGTACAAATATGCCAAAATATTTATCTATATTTGTAACTAAATAGAGTCAAGTTACTTTCTTTTTCCAATTATACCCTAATTACACAATTCCTTATGCACAGGGATTCATCTACCATAAAGGGTATTCATTCATTGGGATGGAATCATATGAATTCAGCACCCATAATAGAGATATTACAACAGAAAATAAAAGAATTTTTTTAATATGAACAGTCAAGGGCTGACCTTGTGGACCGAATAGAGTAGCGACCCAGTGATAAAGGTTATCACCTTTGGGACCAGCAGAGCAGTCGGCAGGTGGGTCAGTACTGAGTTCCGCCATCTCCTTCTGGATCCTCTTGCCTGATGATGTTAAAGATGTTCGTGAAGCCCATGACCGCCCACCACTCAAGTTCATCACACACTCACTGGTCTACACGAACAACCGAGTATACAATTTAAAAAAAGATAAACATTCAAAGCAAAATTTAATCCTGATTTTAACATCCATCAAGGTGATATAATCATATAGTGAAAAAATTTATTATAATTGTCAAGGTGATAAATAGACACACACACACACACATAGAAATGTGCACATGGTCCTAGTTTATTTAAACATTGTTTCATTTTTATGCTGTGCCCTATCACAAAATGCATCCTACACTCCCAATACCCTGCCCGTGTGGGATTGAGTATTGTTGTTGTTGCTGCTGCTACTACAATGATTATATTTGGTATTTCTCCTCATTAACATTTAGAGAAATTCAACAAAAACAAGCTTAATATTTGATGCTACTAAAGCCTTGATTTAATATCAATGGTGAGGTCAAAGCTTTTCTTTTCTTTATCTAAATCAATCATTCATCAGTAGTTTATTCTCTCAATTTAGTGTTTATGATTGTTTACAGTTTATCTATTGTGCGGTTGCTCTTTATAACTCTAAAATGGTTAAAAGCTAGTTAAAACATCATATTCAGAATAATTCAGTTGCTTTAACATTGTGGCAGTGGACATGATTTTGGTGTCCCGCTAAATACAAAACTGGCATCAAGGGGATGAATAGGATGATGTAAATGCATTACTTAGGTGAATTAAAGTCAAGAGTTGTATTTCTCCAGAATTTGAGGTTGTCAAGACACTAACCCCTATGAGCTTCTCTAATCTTTTGATTAGGATCGCCATTAAAAAGCTTCTTTTAATCACTGAGAAAGTTAGGAAAGAATAATCAATTGGCGATCGTCGATAACTAGAACCAGTTAACTCGTGAATTACTCAAGTTAATTAATGCACCACTGACCCATTTGTTGGGTTAAGGTGGAAGCTTTACTTCTGACTAGAACTTGTTAATTATTGCATCAACTCTCGTTTTATTTGTAGTTGTTCGTATGTGGAAGTGGAATGTTACAACGAAGGACCATAGGTTGATGAAAAAGATTGAAAATTTACTACAGTTATTGTAAAAAAGATAATCAGAAGTATCTCTAGAAAACCCTATCACCTACTGAGCTATTACTGGGTGATCCCCAATCAACCAGATGATCATCTATAGGCAAAAATTCTAAGGAGCAATTTGTCGAACGCGTGACGGGCATAACGCAAGCCATCCACATTTGCCAAATTCCATACCGGAGATTAGTGAACCAGTTCAATCACACCAAAAGCTAAAGTCTTCAACCACCGACACAATTAGAACAACAATACCCAGCAAAAAAATTGAAGAATATCAAGAGCAAACCTCAAATTCCTATATATCCTACGATAAGGCAGTTCATACCTGCCTGTGAGAAGCTGCAATGGGTGGCGGTTCGATGGAGAGAGCAGATATTTACGATTGAGTGAGCAGAGAGAGAATCGATTGAGAGAGGGTTATTTGATAATTTTAATTTTAGAAACAAAATATTGAAAAAAAGGTTTTATAATGTAAATTTCTTTACCAATGAAATCCGGTTCGAGATGTGGTCCATATACAACAGATTTTTTTCATACATAACAATTAGTTATTGTTTGGATCATTATACCCTTAAATATGTGGATGGAAATAAAAATTAGTGAGATTCTAGGAGTATAAGAATTACAATTGTTATGTATGATAAAATCTTGTTATGTACAAATCAATTCCGATCCAGTTTATGTGTTTCTTAATATTGTTTAGTAGTGATAAAATGTGAAGATTTAACAATTGGATTTTTGTGTGTGTATTTTATCGTTTAAAGTGAATTTATTTTTATTATTTTTCTAATTTTGTGACAGGTAAATTAGGTGGTGTAAACACGTAATTTTTTTTCCTTTTTTCTAGAAAATTATTAGTTCTAAGTTTAAACGTTTTATGTCATTTTATACGAGTGTTTAGATCACCTTAATTTTTTGATTTATAGATTTTTGATACTTTTAATTTAGTATTTTTAAGCTTATCAATTTTAATTTATAACTTATTTAAGTTTGTAAATATGAATCGATAGAGCTCATAAACTATAAAATTATTTAAAATTTTAATAAGCTTATAAATTAAAAATATAAGATAATCTAAACCGCTATGTATAGTGGTGATGTTCTAAATTAAATCAGAGGGTTCGAGAATATGACTCATCTTCTTTTATTTACCTTATAAAAAATCACAATAACAATACTTAATCATATCTGATCAGGATATTAGAAAGGTAAATTCATATTATTTTACAAGGTTTTATTAGCAATGCACATGCTTTTCCCTTTATCTTTACTTCTTGAATATAATTTTTTCTTATTATTTTACAAGTTTCAATTATAAAATGAAACTGTTCAAAAAATTTATCAAATGACAATTATTAAGAGGAAATGAGATGGATGTAACAAAGTGTAAATATATAAAGAAAAAATAAATAAAAAAATAAAGTTAATTCTTAAACTTTATTTACTGCCCGTTAACTGTTACAATCATGTAAAATTGAAGCAAAATCACCATTATCAATATGATTACTATCATATAAAAATGTAAATTGAAGCCATTTATTAACCTTAAATTAAATCAGGCACTCATAATACCATCCAACCCTTTAACCATACAAACATACTCCCATAAACCTGTTTGCTTACAACTACAAAACTCCAACAATCACCTCTCAACAACTTACATGCTGAATAACAAGAGCCAAAACCGCCCAAGATTTGGCCATCAGAACCAAACCCTTAACCAATTAAATCTATAATTCCTGACGATTTCACGATATTCTGGACACTTGGCATCAAAAACGCTAAGAGCATGAATATCAGCTATACAAGACGCCCATAAATCTACAGAACCAATGATACAACACTGACCAAAAACAAACTCCAGACGTGAGGAAGTTGACCCGGTGATCTGCTTCCAGGAGGCCCCTCGGGTCCAAATGCAGGTGGAATCATTCCACCAGTGCTTGTATTTGTACTGTTCACAAAAGGATTAACACGTCAACAGTTTGCTTTAAAGCTATCATATACGTCACCAAGTATGTATCTTGTGTGTTTATGCCGATTATGACCAAAACGCATGCTACTGAGAATACCATTAAGTTTCTTGAAAAAACATCAAATTTAATCAATATTCATAAAATAAGCTTCTGTTTTTTAAAGAAACTTAAGGGTATTTTCATCATTTAGCATGTTTTTTGTCAAGATGGATAATTGGTATG
Organism: Dittrichia graveolens; assembly: GCA_038502395.1. Classification (NCBI taxonomy): domain Eukaryota; kingdom Viridiplantae; phylum Streptophyta; class Magnoliopsida; order Asterales; family Asteraceae; genus Dittrichia; species Dittrichia graveolens. Next base: position 2,502,639 of record JARJIL010000003.1, on the reverse strand, counting down.
AATGAGTTGTGTTAATGAAAAAAGATGAGTACTTGGCGGCCAGTGGCCTCCACAGACATTATACAAAAAAGAGGGAAGGAAAGGGACTTTGAATGTGATCAAGATTGTTGTGTAGGTTCGTGTTCTCACCTTCCTGTAAATATGCACGACCCGTAACCTGCAAAAGGAAGAATTTTATCAGCATATGTAACACAACCAGAAAACCAAAAAAAGAAAACAAAGGAAAACGGGTTGAAGAGCAACAAGAACGTACTGGGATCGACCATTGTTAATATGGCGGTACCACTAAAGTCGCAGGTTCCACCCACGCTACGCATCTTTTGGTAATAATCATTATAAGCATATGAAGCATGGTTTTCAACTGTATCCGGCATATAACATGGTTGACCCGACTGGATAGCACTGCAGTTAGCCTGGCCTGGCCCACAAGCCCAGTTTAGCCCGTCTTGCAAGCTAGAGGTGTCTGCTCCTTTTCTTGCAACACAAAACCCGCCTGAACTATTCACCACGGATTGGCCCATGGTATCCAAACTAAGAGTGTAAACAGAACTCCCGTTGCTAAAATACACACCATAGCTTTTCTCAGAGATGGGCCCAGGTCGATTATCTTCATTGAAAAGCTCATAAATGTAAGAATTTATAGGAATTGCTGGCTGACTAGGTGGACCCGAATCGTTTAAAACACGTTTAATTAAATTATTATTAAACGTCTCGGCATTTTCCACGGTGGCGTCACGTTCATTAGCACCACCGGCCCAAGGCCAACCGGTTTCGGTTACAACAATTGGAATCCCTGAGAAGTTATAATCGGATATAGAGCTATAAGCAGCATCCACCATCGCATCAAACATGCTGTCGTAATGAAAGAGTGTGTTTGGGTCAACAATTTGTTTGACCGGAGTTAGAGCCTGAAAAAGCGCATATTCGATTGGAAAAATACCATTGCTTTGTACATAACCATAGTAAGGATAAGCATTCAACATAAAAAAGGAATTTGTAGTTTGTAAAAACTTAAGAATCCCAGAAATGGTGGTGTTCCATGAAGAGTTAAAGGTGGCGGCTGATGGCGGGAATGGCTTCGGGATAATGTCCATTGATACCGGGGTTGACACTTTGACTTGATAATTAAGGTTTGAAGAAACTAAGGCTTTATGAAGATTGTTCAGGGCGGGAACCAAAACTGGGGCGGCGTTTGGGATGGTGGAAAGGACTTCACTGCCAACAGCAATGGCGGTAATGTTGGTAGAGGGTAGAAAGGCTGCAACATTTCTGTTGATCCAAGAGGCGGCTGCCGCCGCTGATTCACCTATTCTTAAAACCTCATCATTTGCCACACTTACCATAACATCAATTCCAGTGTCGGAAAGTGCACTAAGCAAGTGATTATCGGCATCAAAAAGGCGTACATGTGTGATATGATGGGCTCTAAGGATTGCAACAACTTGCTCTGGTGATGGTAAGTTGGAAAGATCGGTGCCGATGTTTATTCCCACAAAAGCACCTGCAATTTCAAGAATTGGTATATTTAGAAAAAAATTGGAGGGACTTTCACCGACTACATATAATTTTATGTTAAATAAAAGAAATCAGAATTATATGGTTTTGAATTTGTGAATTTGAGCAGTAACAACTATGACCTCAAAGTTAAAGTAAATCAAGAGGATAGTTGACATTACCTGATGCTAAGGACAAACTTCCAAACAGAAGCAGAAGATATCCAAGCAACATTTTCAGCCTCATTGTTTCAAAAGCGGTTTAATTATAACCTTCACTCCTGAAGTTCCAGATCAATAGTCAACAATTGTACATCTGGCTCTATTTAGCAAATAGTGGAAAAAGATAGAGCAATGGACTGTAATTATTAAACAAAACAGGGTGAAAACTGGAAATATTGAAATCTTTTGTAGCTAATGACATTGGAATTGACAGATTACTTCAACTGAAGACCAATGCCATAAACCTTAAGCAAAACAATTCAGTGAAATTAAGGTCCTTCGTATGAAAATATACAGAAAAATAGGTTAAAACATCGAAAAAGAACTGAACTTGTGAGCTTTTATTTAGCTAAAATCTTTATTAACACAGCAACCACGTACATTGATTTCAGCAAAGATCAAAGACATCAAAATTCAAGATTATACAAAACACCCTGTTGAGCTAAAACCTATATTTACACGACAGCTACTTGAATTCAGCAAATTTAAAGTCAAAATAATCCAAGATATCAAGAAACTCATATACAAACCACAAAACAAAAAACACCCAATTGAGGTAAAATCTATATAACACATCACTACATTGATTTCAGCAAGATTTAAGACAACATTCAAGATTTCAGGAAACCCATATACAAACCAGTGAACCGCAAAACCAAAAACACCCAATTGAGCCAAACTCTATATTCACAGAACAACACATTGATTTCAACAAGATTAAAGAAAGTAAAATCAAGATATACAAACCATAAAACACAAAACAACCAATTGAGCTAGGACCTGTATTCAAACAGCACCACATTGATTTCTACATAATTTGAGACAACAAAATTCAAAATTTCAAGATGCACAAAATACCCAATTGAGCTCAAATCTATCCACATTGATTTCAGCTAGATTAAAGACACCCAAAATTCAGATTTCAAGAAACAGAAGATACCCAATTGCCAATTGAGGTAAAATCTATCCACATTGATTTCAGCTAGATTTAAGAAAACCAAATTTAAGATTTCAAGAAACAGAGAATACCTAATTGAGCTAAAAATCTATACTCACACAACACCACATTGATTAAAGACATCAAATTTCTAGAAACACAAAAACCCACTTGAGCTAAAATTTATATTCAGACAACACCACATTGATTTCAGTAAGACTAAAGACACTCAGGATTTTAAGAAAACCACATACGAAAACCCTTACAAGAAAGAGGAAATACCTGTACCCTAATTCTGGATGGTACCGCCCAAAGGTTGTTTACTGTACAAGCTCTTTTATCAGCAGAGCTTTTACCAAATGAAGAAGAAGAAAGAGAAATCTAAGAGAGAATCCAAAGCCACGTTTAACATTTACGAAGCAGTGAGACTGAGTGAGAGTAAAAGTTGGGAACTTTCAGAAGAGGAAACCAGAACAGCTAGCGTCCCATTTATATAAATAATCATAGGCTTCAATTTATTACATAATAATTGTCCTGTAAAATAATAAATCATACCCCAGCCGGCCACCACTCAAAATATATTATTTGCCTTTTTATTTAATACTCAAGAAACTAATTCCTTCATAAATGAGGATGTGGGGCAGAACCTTCAGAGATCTTGCTTTGACCTTTGTTCTCAAAATTTTCTTTCTTCATTAAAATCTTTACCTAAAAATTCGAGAATCTGTCTGGAAATGCACCGGTTTTGGTGTATCGATCTTCGTGAAATACATTTTTTACAACACGCCTATCGTTTTTCGTTTTTCGTTTTTCTAAGTTTTATTTATTTTCTATGTCCTAAAATACTACTTTTCTATGTCCTAAAAATACTATTTTTTTATCTTTTTTACGTGAATTTCCTCTGAAATTTCCTTAATTTAATTTTGTAACATGGGAAAAAGCTGTCTAGAAAGAAAAAAAAGTGTGGAATTAAAGTGGAGCTTGAGAATCTTTCAAGTGTGAACAAGTGCGGTACATTCTAGTATCCACCACAAGTTTATCCAAACACCAACTTCAAGAGATGTATGTATATGGTTGGATTTATTATGGACTTCCACTCTCATTTGTGACTAAAAAATTGTTGATTCGAAAGATTAATTAATTACTCATTGCAGAAAGAAATCCAGTAATATATCCAACAACTATATATTACAAGTCACCATTGATTAGTATTTATAAGTTTTTAAAGATTTTGCAGGTTTGAGTTTCGGTTTTAAAATACATCTAGAGATTTACCTTTCTTTCTCTTCACTTTCCTTTCTTAAAAAGCTCAAGAACATACCGTAAAACCCAACACAATTGTTGTTTTCATATATCAAAACTTCCACAATATAGAAACTTTAACGAGTAGTACAATAAATCCCCTCATCGTCTAGTTCTAAAACCCCAATGTCAAATTCACAAGCCATATCTTCTAACATTCAATGATCACTACCATAATAATTTTCATAATTTAAAGATACGTATCGACTACAGCATTTTCAACAACTATAAATGTAACAACAAATTCGAAAGTTTCTAAAGGATAAACCAAAATGGTTACAACACAACCCAGTAGCACCAAGATGGAAAAAAACAAAAATGAAAAAACTTGGAAATCATCTCCAGATGGAAATGCAACCCTGAATCCAATATAGCATCTTTATTCAACTCTTCTCATTCTGTCTTCAGATCAAGGCTAAGAGCCAAGAGATCCATGTCGTGATTAATATCCAGAAAATATTAATCAACTTCTTCACTCCCGTTGTTGAAGTACCGAACTACCGATTACCTTAGGAGCAAAATAACCCGCCTTGGCAACAGCATCATCTTTGATGCTATTAAAAACACCACTAAGCAATTCATTAACCATTACTATGATCCTATGAGGGCCTTCCCTTCCAAGGTTTTTAATGAAGGTACTTTATACTCAATAGCCAATTGTAAGATGATCAATGGTCGCGTGACCAAAAACACTAGTGATGTGTATCATATTCGCATAAAGATTCAGCCCATGTATCTTCATCAAGAACATCCATATTAGTAAGCCACCCGTAAAGATTCCATCAAGAACATTCATATTAGTAAGCCACCCATAAAAATCAAACACTGCAGCATGCGTGTTTTGTGTAAACCCCAAAACGTTATACTTGCAACGAAATTAATCAACTATGAAAGAATATGAAATTGACAGTGGAATGTTTTACCAATTGACAGTGTACCGGACCAAAACATAATTAGATAATATGGAGGTTTAGGGGGGTTTGAAGGCTGAAGACCACCAAGACCATGCCAAACACTTTAAGAGTTCATAGACCACCATTAAGCATACCTAATCTTATCAAATTTAGTGCACTGTCTTTTATCAAGTAGTTGGTGTGTAGTACATAAAACCAAACACTTTGAATAAATTTTCATCATATAATACTCTTACCCCAAATGCATTCGTTTTTTTATTTGAATGGTTTCCAATATGGATATCTAGTGGTGATTTCATGACCATCTAAAACATACGAGGTATCGTATAAGACTCTAAACGCCTTACCCGAATTTGGTTCTAGACTTCCGTTGAATAATTGGTCCTCTCGACGGGGTTCATAACATTCAACCTTAGAACAATGTTGAGTTTGAGTAGAACGATGAAGAAGAGCTTTAGGCTCAAAGGAAGATTTTGTGCAGAAGATGAACTCATGTGTGAAATGCATTGGTCAACAGTAAAAGAACTGTACTCTGGCCTATCTCTTTTGGGCCCTTCATCACGATATGTAGAATTCCATTAGTGGGCTCGGGTCGTTTCACTTGAACCAGAATTAATGGACCAGGCCGTCTTCTTTTTGGGTTCCGATCTATCACCACTTGAAGATGTTACTAGTTCGACTTTGCGGGCATAATTCTTCACCTGGTCATAGGTTGATGGAAGCAACGAATGAAACCCAGATGCAAATTTCACATCAAAGTCCTCACAAGAACATGCTAGCCAATCGCTCCTCGGATTGATTTAGAAAATTGGCAGAATGGGCTTCAATTTCTACAATATACCCTTTGACACTTCCCTTTTGATTAGGAGATCCAAATTCAAGTGCAAGGCGGTTGTGCCTGATAAAGGAATCCGAACCCAGACATGTTGATTTTCCACTGAGATCGTATTTCCCGAAGACTCCATCAAAGGATTTTCCCTCGTTTCTGGTGCTCTGCATCTTCTTCTATTTCGGCAAATTCACAGAAATGTCAAGATCTCTTATTTGAGAAGATAGAGATTCCATTTCCTCACAAGACCGCAGATCCTTGCTCTTCTATGATTGCGATTCGTCCATTGATTTCGAATTTCCCAACAATGAAACCAACTGATGGGAATCCGATCAACCAAATAGATGAAAAAGAACGGGAAACAAGATAAAAAAAAGGGTTTGGTTGGAATATCGAGTATTTGAAAGAAGGATTACAAGAAAGAACAATGAAAATCAAAGGGGGATCATAATCGATCTCTCCCCTGCCTTATCAAAGAAGAACCAAAGTTCTACCCTGCCCAAGCTATACACAGCCGCAAACAGAAGACTCTCAATCCCCTTTTCTCTCCCCTCAGTTAGCTATAGCCTATATATATTATTTCCTATCCTAACATGCCTAGGCCCAATGGTTGATTATTTAGTAAAACATACAATAGCATATTTCCAATCAAAATGAAAATAGAGAACATATATCAATTAGAAGGAAATTGGTAGAGAGAGAGAGAGAGATGCCTCACATCCTGGAATCAAGTTCAATTATAAAAGAAAACAAGAATTGAGACTTCAAAAACTAGTTTAACTTTTTGTTGTCTCTAAATAACCCCCGTATAGTATGAACGAACAACATACCCAAAATTGATCAAGATAGATATTATAAGCTACTTAGTCGTCCATGATGTCATCCTCTCCTTCCGAATCGTCCTCCGTGTCCTGCTCTTCTTCATTTCCTGAAGTTTCCTCTTTCTTCCCGCCACTATTTTCTGCAATAAACAAAATACATGTCAATATTATTTAATAAGGATATGGGGTATATTTAGCAAAATAAGCTAAGCCTAGAGACGGAGCTGGAGCTCGAATTAAGAGTTCAAGCTCTTTGTAAACATTACTTGGAAGGAGCTTCAGTTCTAAGAACTTAACTTTATAATAAGCCCCAGTACATATTTATTTATTAAATAATAAGGGCTTCAGCTTTTGATAAACAAAAGATGAAACCCACGTGAGCACTCATGAGCCATGCACTGAACATACCCATAGTTTACTAGATTTACTTATCCACAAAAAGTGATATGGGATACACTATCTCATCTCATGAAAACGTCCACAGTTTCCATAAGTCATGGAAATTAACTAATGTGATGTGAAACACACTGATGCGCCCAAGCTGGCCCGACCAGACAAGTCCCTTGACGCCAAAATCTGCTTTGATATACTATATGGATCACAACTAGACTTAAGACAGTTCTTAATGTCTTTGGCAAATTTTAACCCATTGATGTGAAAACTGGTTGATTTAGGAGGCTGTATTCTATTGATAAACAAGTCAAATGGGTTACACAAATTGAATGTTGTACAAAGTGCGCTCAAATTCTTAAGACCTAAATCATTTTACTTCTTGGAAAAAAATAGATTAGTATTTGATTCTATAGTTCATTGTTTGTTCATTATCATCGTTATAAATTAAGGAATAATGCTATCAACTTCCAAGATTTCTCTATCTTATATCTATCCAAAAGAGTAAAAAGTAACTTTGTGCTACTTGTATTGAACTGGATGGATTGTAAGACATCACTGTTTTTTCATACAATGGGGGATGTTGGTATATATTTTGGAATAAAAGTTGTATTCTAATAGAAGAGAAGAATAAAAATACGTATCGTAATTTGGTAGAAAGATGTTACCATATTCACTAAAAATGACAGTGCCTGCACATAGTCCATCCTCAATCTTGATAAGCTGAAGAGTCATTCTAGGTCCAATCTCTTGAAGCTTTACAGCACTTTTAGTAGAAGCCTTGTTAACTCTACCAACATCACTTCCTAATTGTACAGTTGCCGCTTCCTCATCTCCTTCACTTTCTGATCCATAGCCGGCTCTTTAATTTGATGAGAATAAGAGAAAAGAACAAAAATCATTACAAAACATTTTTAAACAAATACCGAAAAAATATATTCACTTTCTTCCAGGAATGCCTTAATAAGTGAGAAAATTTGCTTGTAAATGCATCTCTTTTTTTGTAACATAAGAATAAACAGCAATGTATTTGCAACAAAAATGGGTTACATGTTTCTTTCTGCAACACTGCTGTGAACAACATATGTATGTGTAACTAATCGACCTGAATCAAGGATGTATTTTTTACGTTTTTCAAAATGTATTTATTCTTCGCAGTTTATAGAATTTAGTATGTGCAAATTCACTCAAAGATAAACAATGGATGTAAGTTTGTCTCTGGTTTATTGTACTCTCAAATATGTCACGTATCTACAAAGAAAATGTGTCTTGTTTATATTACAAATGTCATTACCAGGCAGAGTGTGTGTTACTTTGAGAGAGAGTGCTATATATGAGAAGTACGTACTTTGTGACAAAGTCACTCACATCTTGAAGGCTTCTAAGATCAGGCACTTGATGGTTTTGCACAAATTTTCTGATTCTACGTGAGACGCCAACTGGCTGTAATCTGATAGAATAATGTCGAAGATCGATAAGCTTTTTCTCCTTGTCGTAATTAAGTAACACAATTCTCTGGCATGACGAAAGTTTAACCTGCGACACAAGTAACGTTAAGGGGGCGAATCAATGACTAATAAGCTGAAGGTAGTGTTAGATAAAGATTTAAAATCCTAAGCATATACAAGTGAACAGAAAAACAAAAATAAAGGAAGATACTAACTGTGTTAATGTCGATGGCTGGGAAAATGTTTTGAAACATAATGGTCGTTAGCTTTAAATGTTGCTCTCCAGTCCCGAAACCAGACAACACAATCTGAATATATATCCAGTCAGATTAGAAATACATAAACATCGAACACCCTAAATGCATAAGTAGTGGTGTGTTGTGGGGTCAAAAGCAAGATATTAACTTTTTAGTGAAAATGATAATATAAATAGAAATACTTCTTAAATGATAAAATTCTAAGATGACATTTGAGTATTCATTTAGGAATTAATTACCAAGGGGGAGTTTTTGAACAAATCTTTTGGTACTCTCGGACGTAACTGGGAGTTAGCAATATCAACAGCTAACGAGTACTCGTGAATTTTAAATGTAATAGTTGGGCCTTGTGGCGTTCTTGCAACTCTCAAGTATGGGGAATTTCCTGTTTTTGATAACATAAGAAAATGTGTAACTCCCATAGGCCCAGCAACATTCAAGAAATCTCTAAGGTTGTTGCGCTTCTTCTCCTGCAGTTAAACCAAATTCCCATGTAAATTTTCTATTAGTTTTAAAAAAGAAAGTAAAAGGTGATATAGATAATCAGATGTAGAATGTTGAATTATCAGTAGGTTAACTTCAGGAGCTCAGAAATGCTTGAAAACTCTAGTCAAGAACATCGAGTATTTTGCATGTTTCCTGTCTATTTCAACAGCTAATTTGTAAGCTTTTCTTTTCCCCTCGTGAAAAGGTGTTGATTTGCAAGTATTTTATTTATTATTTCGTATTTGTTTAATCACTGATTCAAAAAGGCTTTTTGTCTAGTCAAGGACTTAGGTCTTGTTTGTTTTTTAAGATAAGTGCTTATTCTTTAAAAACATTTGCGGACGGTTAGACGTTTTTAAAGAAGATTGTTTGTTTAGAATAAGTGATAAGTGCTACAAAGATCTTATTTTGTTTTATTTTTGGAAGTGATTAAATACCACTTATCCTTCGCAAACATTTTAACTAGGCCACATCTTCTCACATAGACATGGAATAAGACATAAGACATTTTACCTCTTCTAAGAAAAACACCACCTTAGACTTTACATTCAGTTTTAGAACATTTTATTGATATAAGAGAGCGTCGTGTGTAGTTGAGACTTTATAAATAAACAAACTAATTGTTACATTTTAATATGTTATCAATTATTGAGCTTTTTTTTATAAGTTAGTGTCTTATAAGCTGTTTGACCCACCCAATATAATATGTCGTGTAACTTGATAGCTCAAACAAATACTGTTTATTTGTTCACTGCCACAATCAATATAATTGACAATTTGAGTCTTGAGAAAACATAGTTAGTTACCTTTAAGTTAAGAGCGGTGTATGGAAGCATCATTTTTCTCAAGTCTGTTTGCAACTGTTTAAGAGAACCAGGTAACTTCAACCTTGAAAACACAAAGCTCCTTGGTATCTTGTCACCAGTTACATGGTCCACATTCTGCTGCTGCTGTTGCTTCTTTGTTGGCTTAATAAATGCCACCTTCTTTTTCTGATTCAAGCACAATATCACAAACAATTTTATTACAATTATTTGATTCAAATGCCTTGCCAGTGAACTGTCAAAACCTTCAAAAGGAAGACAACTTTATTAAATAGAATGCATTCATTAGGGGTTAGCATGGTTATCAAGGCTTAGCATGGTTGCTCAACCCGATTGTATAGGCGGACTTAGGGTCTACTCTTGTATCCTTTAGTACTCTATAAGCATTAATCAATGTATTACATAATGTTGACGGGATACAAGAGAGACTCTAATGAACCCTAAGCTCATGTCTAGAATCGAGTAAAACGTTATATCTGATAAAGTTGACCTACGACCTAAGACCTACAAGGCTACAAGAACGAACAATTATATCTTGTTTCTTGTGAAATTACCATTGTTCCTATAGGTTGAAAACATACGGCTTTATCAGAATTCAATTCGTCCATCATACTTTAAAAACCCCATGGTTTTCTATGATCTTCCAGGTGTTACACATCGATGGTCATTGAATCCAAACAAAATGATTATATATCTAAAAAACGATACTATTTTCATTAAACCTAGGAAATGGTTATGATAATGATAAGTGAACAAGTAAACCAGTTTTCTAACATTTTTATCACCTTCGACGGATATAGAACTGGAGTAAAATCACTTACATTACGGAAACGAGCCATCTTCGGATTAATTAATAACCTGGTGCCCTAACTTGTTCATACAAACCAAACTGCATCAAACACATGTGATTAGTACAGGCACTCTGATTAAGCTTGAAAATAAATGTCTTGTTTATGCAATGATAACTCAAAACTACAGTACAACCACCCTAATCAAACACATGTAATCTGTAGAATTTTCCATTTCGCTTGTGCTTTGAACATCAAACCTTGACACAGCGCATAACAAGAAGGATTTTGCCGAGTAAAGCGAAGAAAAAGGAAGACTCAAGCAAACTAGATTCAAAATAACCAACAAAAAGGGGAAAAGCACCTGCTGCCGACGAGATGGAAGCTGACGCAAAATATCTTGCTGCCGGAGAAGATGAAAGCTGCCACAGAAGTGGGACGCTGCCTAAAGAAAAAAAAATACACAGGACGGGGACTAGGGTTGAGACTTGGGGTCCGCCGTTTGTTGTGAACGTATGCCACAATTTTTTATTTTTTCAAAACATTTTTATTAAAATTAAGAGTTAATTACAAAATTGGTCCTTTCAATATACCACTTATTTTACTTTTAGTCATTTCTTTCAAAAAGTTACGGATTAAATCCTTTAAATGAGATTTTCGCACACAATTGGTCCTTCCCATAAACGGACGTTGAATCTTAACGTTAGTTTAGGGGTATTTTCGTCAAATCCATGTCGTGTCTGTGTCTTCCCTCTTATTGAATACCAGACGTCTAAGTAATCACACTCTACTCTCTCTTCCACTCTTCTCTTCTCTTCTTCACTAAAATTTGCTAAACCCTAGCTCGTGTAATTGAAGAATCGAAGTTTAGATTTTGCAATATCATGGTGGTTCCTTGTCATTACATTCGTCCTGACAACGATGAAGTTGACTGCAATGAGTTATATGGTAAGGTTGAAATTACATTCTTGATTATCGTTAATGGATTTTGTATTGCAATGTGTTTGATTTTAGTTGATGGTTTTCAAAACTGCAGGAGGTGACCCTAACCTGTTTTCTATCAAATTGCACCATGGTGATCGTTTTACCAAGTTTCCAGGAAGAAGATATGTAAAAGGTAAGGTGAGTTATGTTGACTTTGTGGACATTAATTTGTTCTCTCCATTAGACTTGGATGAGATTATACTAGAGTTGGGTTATTTTGAAGAGATGGAAACTTATTACCATTTTGTGATCCCTAGAAGTGACCTAGATTTTGGGCTTGAAGCTCTTGGTGGTTGTGATTCTGATATATTGAAATTGAACAAGTACATTGGTGTTCATAAATGCATTGATGTTTTCACTGAACATATGACCACAACAGTTCACACTTATTTCGTATCTCCATCTAAGGTAACCATTAGGGAAATTGATGAATCTGTTTCTGATGCACCAATACCAAAAAGTTCATCTTATAAGGTGCTTATGTTAGAATGGCAAAGTGAAAATGATGAACCCCATGTGCAACCAACTGTTATTGAACCAACTGTAAATGATCCAACTGTTATTGAACCAACTTCAAATGAACCAACTGTTTTTAAACCAACTGTTATTGAATCTCATGTTGAAGCAATTGTTATTGAATCTCATGTTGAAGCAACTATTAATGAACCCTATGTTGAACCAACTGTTAATGAACCCCATGTTGAACTATCTGCTGTTGATCCCCAAACTGTTGAACCTCCAAGTGTGCCTTCTCAAAGTGTATCCATAGACCTTGTTGATCTAATTAACTTTGAACTATTTGAGAACATGTCATTTGGTCTTTCTCAACCTAACCATGAAAATGATATATATGATTATGACCCAATAGTAGATAGGGGAAAGGGTAAAATGTGATGATGTCAATGAGTGTAGTCTTGATAGTGAGGTTAGTGAGGACAATGAATACTTTCAGGATGATGAGAACTATGTTGATGAGGTAGATGTTGACATGTCTGACTTTCATTTGCACACTGACAAGGATGTTGAGATGGATCCCGAATGGGCTTGTGTTGATGACAATGATGATGTGTTAAACAAAGAGGAATTATCAAGTGATAGTGATAGTGAGTTACCTAGAGGTAAGGAGAACTACTTGAAGAGGCTAAGTAAGAAGACAAAGAAGGTGGGTGAAGGTGAAAATTATAAACATAGCTTTCATGTAGGCCAGGTGTTTGGGTGTGCTAGTGAGGTGAAAGAAATGGTTAACAATCATTCAATTGAAACTAGGAGAGAGTTGAAATTTGTGAAGAATGATAAACAAAGAGTTAGGGTTGTGTGCTTTGGTAAAATGCCAAACTTTAGTGAAGTGGTCCCTAGTCCCGAAGGACCAAAGGTGAATAGTAGTCCTAAGGGACCAAAGTTGAAAAATAAAGGGGGTAGAGGAAAGAGAACAAATCCTAATGCATATACATGCCCATGGTCTCTGTTGGTTTCCAAAATAAAGGATTCTGATACTTGGATGGTGAAAACCTTTGTGAATGAACACAAGTGCTTGCAATCTCGCAAATTAAGAGCATGCACTTCCCTCTACCTGTCAAAACAAATTGCTGATCAAATTTGCAACAATCCTCAGATTCCTACAAGGGCACTTCAAGATCAGTTGCAGAAGAAGTTTGAGTTGGGGGTTTCACAAATGAAGGCTTTTAGAGCAAAAGCTTTAGCACAAGGGCAGTTAAGAGGTGATTTCACCCAACAATATGCACATCTAAGAGATTATATGTATGACTTAATGGACAAAAATCCAGGAACCACAGTTAGGCTAGATGTAGAGGAAGAAAACAACCCGAATGTGGAGACAAGGGTCTCAAAAGGATATATGTTTGTCTTGGAGCATTAAAGGAGGGTTTTAAAGCTTGTGGTAGGGATATTCTAGGCTTAGATGGGGCTTTCATGAAAGGTCCATTTCCAGGACAAGTTCTTACAGCTGTGGGTGTAGACCCTAACAATGGGATTTATCCTCTTGCTTATGCAATTGTGGAGGCAGAAACTAAAAACTCATGGACTTGGTTTTTGACTCATCTTGCTGATGATTTGGAGCTTGAAGCTAATGGTAACTTCACATTTATCAGTGATAGACAAAAGGTTAGAACTTTTTGTTACTGTTGCTAACTAGATTTTAACACATAGTTTTTTCCTTAAATATTCATTACATTGATTGCAGGGGATAGTTCAGGCTGTTGAATCTGTGTTCCCCTGTGCTGAACACAGATTTTGTGTAAGACACATACATGAAAATATGAAGTTGAGATGGAGGGGTCAGGCATATAAGAACATGTTGTGGAAGGTTGCAACTGCAACTACTATTCAAGAATTTGGGAAAGCAATGGATGACTTGAAGAAATACAATCAAGATGCACACTTGTGGCTTTCTAAAATTCCACCAAAACACTGGTCAATAAGCCATTTTTCTGGTAACATCCATTCAGAAATTTACATTGTTAGATTGAATTTAAAAATTCATTTGATCATGATCTGTTTTTATTAATTGCAGGGAGGGCCCAAACAGATGTGTTGTTGAATAACTTGTGTGGGGTTTTTAACAAACAACTTGTTGATGCTAGAGACAAACCCATTATACATGCACTGGAATACATAAGAGAATACACCATAAAGAGGATTGTCAATGTTTTGGCAGTGATAGAAAGAAGTGATGGACCATTGACTCCATCTGTTATGAAGTTGTTGGATGCTGTCAAAAAAGAAGCAGCAAGGTATACTGCTATATGGAATGGGGGTGACAAATATCAGGTTAGTGGACCATGGGGGGACCAATGTGTTGTAGATTTGAAGGATAAGAATTGCACATGTAACAAATGGGAGTTGACTGGAATCCCATGCAAACATGTTGTGGCTAGTATATGGAATGCAACCTTGAATGGGCAGGATGTAGGAATACCAGAGTTTTGGGTAAACAAGATTTACAGAATTGATGCTTGGAAGAATGTTTACAGTCACAAGGTAAACCCAATCAATGGCCAATCAATGTGGAAGACTACTGCTGTTCCAACTACTCTGTTACCACCCAAGTACCATATCCAGGTTGGAAGACCAAAAAAGACGAGGTCAAAGGCAGCAGATGAGGAAACTGCATCCCAAAGCAACAAGAAGAAAAGGAATTTCACTGTGAGGTGCAGCAAATGTGGTGGATATGGTCACAACCAGAGAACTTGTAATGGCCATGGAGGAAATGCTCATACTCAGTCTACCCAGGGTGAAGGATCAGGAAGTCAACCATTGTGAAGTACTCTGTTTTGTGTAATGGCTATTGACAACTACTTGAAGTTGTAACAGACTTATGTAACTTTGACATGTTGATTTTGTTTAAACATTGCATGAGGAGGCATTATGTCATTTTGTAACAGACTAATGTCATTTGTACTAGACTTATTATGTTGGTTTTGTTACCATACTAACTTAAACACAATATGTTACATGTGCAATTCTGTCAACCATTACATGTCATTTGTATTAGACTTATTATATCATTCAAAACACACTTTTCCATTAATATGCAGTGCACATTACATGAGGATGAGAGTTAACTCCCATTTGTTACATGTGCAATTTGTTAACTTAAACATTACATTCAAAACACACTCAAACATTTGTTACATGTGCAATATGTCATTTGCTTCAACAAAAGACCATCACCATTACAAAAGACAATCACCATTACAAAGTACCATCACCATATATACACTACTATTTGTTACCATGATCTATTTTTTGTTACCATACTAACTATTGGGAAATTGGCTAAGTAATTTAAAACTGTTAGACATACAAAGGCAAAACTGTTAGAGAAATTTTGAGAAAACAGTTTTGAAACTGTTAGTAAGAAACTCAGAACTGTTTATTCAACAAACAGTTTTGTTGAGATATTTATGGAAACTACCATCTTTGTGGATTTGAAAGATATTTTATCAAGATTTGAAGATTATCAAGATTATCTCGCAAGATAGAAGATTAACAAACTTCAACTATTCAAGGAAGATCAAGAGATTATAAATACTCTGTTTAAGAATAGTTTGTTAGTATCGATAGTTTACACTTATTTGTATTGTTTATAGTTGTTCAGAAAGTGTATTAGCCTCCAAGTTTCTCTGAAACCTAAGAACAAATTGTGTTCTTCGTCTAACGAAAGAGTTAGATTGGAGGTGTAGGTGAATATTGTAATCATCCTTGATTATTAATAAACATCTTGTGGTTTGAAGTTATTCTTTGAATTGATTGAATTGTTCTTGTGATTAAAATCTTTATTAATCAATTAAGTGTGATTCTGCAACTTCTTAGTTGATTGTGATCAAACTCAAATATCGTCTTTTTATACAATTCTGGTTTAAATTCAAAAAGATAATTCTTGTTATTTATTTTGGTTATATTTGATCCTGACACTAACTTAAACACAATTTGATAACTTAAAAATTACATTCAAAACACACTCAACCATTTGTTACATTTGCAATATGTCATTTGCTTCAAAACACACTTTTCCATTAATAACCAGTGACCATTACATGAGGAGCCATTACATTAGCATACTAAGTTCCCACAAAAGACCATCACCAATACAAAAGACAATCACCATTACAAAATACCATCACCATATATACACTACTAACAGCATGTAAACTGTTACAAAACACCATCACCATCACCATCACCCCATCTAGACCTTGGTCACATTAAACACAACATTGAACACAGCATCCTCCCCTTCATTCAGAGCCTCCTCATCAATGGTGAACTTTAACCAACAGTTAGTAGCCCACTTGTGAAATTGCCCCAAGAAGTCAAAATCTCCAGTTATCACAACATGATCAGTAATCTCTAGATTCCTTCTCTTGTCCCCATAGACATGCATATTCACTAGGTGCATCCAGTCACCAACTTGAATGAGACACCTACTGAACCTCCACAGGTAATGCATCCTCACGAAATAGGTAGGAATGGTCTGTAAAATATATCCAAAAAACACAGTGTGTATATAAGTACATTTACCTAATAACACAATCAAAAAACTTACTTACCAGCCTTCCATTCTTCCTGATATGCTTCTCAAACTGCATAGTGAAGTATGTGTGAGCAGCAGGAGCATCAGCAGCATGAGCAGGAGCATGAGCATGAGAAGCAGGAGCATGAGAAGCAGGAGCATGAGTAGCAGGAGCATGAGCACCATCCATTTTCAAAGTTGTGTGAGTAGTGTGAGTGTATGTGATAACAATTTACATAGCAAAGGTGTTTATACACAAAATGATCCTCCTAACTCACTTCAATTCCAACTACCTAATTAATACTCCAATAACTATCACCAACACCAATTAACTCACGGTAAGTAGCATGGAGTTTGATGACTGTGCTAAACTCTCACCAACACCAAAGAAGGCAAGAGATATTCTGAAATCAAGATTTGGTAATAAAGAATCCACTTCAATTCCAACCACCCAATCAATTAAGTAGCATACTTCACGCACACTAATTGTAGTAACACAGATGGTAATAAAGAGAAGGGATCACATATTCTCAAAAGTAAAGATTTGGTGTAATAAATTCAGGAGAATAACTGTAACATCCTCAAATCGGGCCTATTCGTGCGCACCATTTGGTACGTGAATTAATTTAAAAGAATTAAATTAAAGATATATATGTTTAGTAATTAAAAGAAATATGTTATTGGTTAGTAAAATGTTAATTTAAAAATAATAAAGAAAATAGATAATAATGATTAAATATTAAATAGTTTCAAACGAGGTTTCCAAAAATATCCTCGTTACTCGAAACGGGTATTCGTGTCTTGAGTTGTATGTTGAAAAGGGGAACAAAACACCCCTTGTGGATAAATGAGGACTAATATTAGCCCTCATATTTATCTCTCTCAGTTAACATACACGACACACACACCCTTTACACACCCACATTCAACTCTTGTTTTCTCTCTTGAAGATTGAAGAAGAAGACTCAATCAAGATCATCAAGGCTGGAAATTTAACAAGATTCAAGTGCAAATCTGTTCTTCATCTGCTGTACATCATCTTCCTTGTTCTTGTAAGCCTTCTTGATGCCTTGTTCTTTTTCTTGACTTTCTAGGTCAAATGGTCCAAAACTCCAAATTGGTTTCTATAATTGAAACCAATGATTCCAATATGTTTCTACTCCTATTCTAAGCCTAAAGAAATCAGAAACTTGAATTAAAGAGATGTTTATAGATGAATTTGCAGAAATTATGTAAATGGGTCAAATTAGGTAATTTGAGTACCAATTCTTGAATTGTATGTTAAAATGTGTTTTGAAAGATGTTTCTAGTTTGTTTTGAATGCCTTGTTCATATATGAATGCTGGAAATTGGTTTGGTAACATTTGGTTAAGTTTGGAGTTTGGAAATGGCCAAAACAGGGACTGGAAATCGACACTGGTCTATGCAGACTTGCTTGCGCGCGCAAGGAAATCCCTTGCGGGCGCAAGGAGTGTGCTTGCGGGCGTAAGGACCCCCCTTTGCGGGCGCAAGCATACTTCTGCCTTACGGGCGCAAGTAAAGCACTTTCCTTGTGAGCGCAAGCATTTGCTTGTGGCCGTAAGGAACCCTGTTTCAGCACAGAATTTACTGTTTCATGTAACATTGATATAAGGGATATTGTTTAGGTGATCCCGACAACTGGGAAGTGCCTGAACAGTGTAATTGAACGATTTAGAAGCTCAGGTGAGTACTGACTCTCATGACTTCAATTAAGGAAGGTTTGAATGTATGAAAAGTATATGTTTAAGACATGTTACATTTTGTACTATGAAAGCCATATGTATGCTAGTTTAACTAGAATCCATGAGATACTTTGATAATTGATGTGCAAGACATGTATTTAAGTACATGTGCACATGTTGATGAATATATGTTATATGAAAGCATGCATGCACTTGTTCCTGAAAAGGATTCTTGATGAGCTATCTGTATGTCCGGACTAACATGTAATTAAGGTCAGCTTCGGCTGGATCCAGTGCCTTCGGGCTAAGATTCTGGATTAACGGTACTCGAGTACTGTTCCTTTTAGCAGTTGGGGTGAATGCCTTAAATGACTAAGCCTAATGAGCCTTGGCTCCTTAACGAGCACGGTGATTCACTTAGGTGATGAAACCAGCACGGATGGTAGTGTCTGATTCCCCCGGTGGTAGTGGTTTGAGCTGGACTTGCAACCCGACAACATAATTCACTCGTTGGACATGTCAGCACTCCGCTATGTGATAGGATAGCATTGTTTGCTCATTCCTGCTATATGACTTACTTTATTGCTGATGACTTGCCTTTTTGATATGCATGCTTGTTAGTATTCACTAGCTATTTATATAGCTAATATTGTTGATAATTACTCTTTTACAGATAAGGAGTAAGCGGGCTTGGTGAGCTGGGATTACTTGTAGACTTGTACATATGTTTTGGAAAGGAACACAGGTTGTGTAAACACAAACAAAATGGTCGTGTATGATATAGTAACACCTGATGTTTGATTTGGCATTTTTTGACATGTATATATATTCACCGAATCATTTTTGTGGTAAACTGTAATAGTTTATTAGGGTTTGTTTAATTTAAATTTCCGCTGCGTACTTTTAAATATGAGTTAAATAACAGGACATGTAAACCTTAGATTTGCAAACAGACCCAAGCAGTTTAAAAACTCAAATTATTACAGAATTTTCTAACTCTAAAAGGTGGTGTTACAATAACTTACAAAAAAACAGGAGCATAACATACCATTTTGTCCTACAAAAGATATAACCAAGCACCCTAGTACGTTAAATACATTAAAAATACCATCCAACTCACAAACAAATTGTAACATCCTCAAAACGGGCCTAAACATGTGCGATCGTGATACGTCAATTATTTAATTGAATTAAATAAAATATATATTTTAGAAAATGATATAAAATATCGAACGGTTTCAAACGAGGATTCCAAAAATATCCTCGTTAGTTGAAACGGTTAAACGGGAGATGAGTTGTAAGTTAAAAAGGGGAACAAAATACCCACTTGTGGATAATAATACCCACAAGTCAGTTTTGAGCTTTTTGAATACACAGACTTCTCTACACACACACATCTTCAAAGCATTCTTTCTGTTCTTGCAAAGTTAGAAGAAGAAGATCAAAGGAGCTTAAAAAACAACAAAATTCCAGCAGCAAATTGAAGACTATATTCATCCTAGAACATCATCTTCATCATCTCCATCACCTAGTAAGCTTCATTCATGGCTTTTTCTTCATATTCTTGAATTTGGGTTTTTGAAAGAAAACTCACAAACCTTTGTTCCAGCAGAGAATTAAGCTTCGAATTGGTCTTACAAGTTGTTTCTAATCATCCTTTGATCATTGTAAGTTCCAATTCATCCTTGTTCTTGATTTTGCTCTTTTAAAACTTGAAATTTTAGGTTTCAAGTGGGTTCTTTGATTTAGCAATCAAGAACTGAAATTTATGATTGAAATAGGTTCTAATATCATTTATAAGTGTATAGGAATCAATTCCATGAATTAAAGTAGTGTTCTTGATGAGTTTTGAATTTTGGCTCAAATGGGTCAAAATTGGTCAAATACGGGTCAAACTGATTTTGACCTTCAAGAACTGAAATTTAGTGTTCTAAATGATCCTATAACTTGTTAGGATTGATTAGAACTCAATTGGTGCATTAGAAATGGTGTTTTTGCACAAATCCAATATTTAGCCTAAATGGGTCAAAATGGCCTAAATCTGTTTTTACACATCAAGAACTGATTTTTAAGGTTCTAATAGGTTCATATGACTTGTATGAATTGATTAGAACATTGGTTTTGAATTTGAATGGTTGTTTTGCTTGAATTGGCTAAAATAGTGAAAAATAGGCCTTAAATAGGCAAGAAATTGGAAAATGATACCAAACAAGGAGTTTAAAGGTTTTGGTCAGTTGCAACACCTTCAATACATCATATTAGGTGTATATGGTGTGTTGCAAGTGTTGGAATTGGTCTACATCAAGTTTTGGCCATTATGCGCACGTCTTTGTCCATTTAAATGGGATTTTCGTATGAATTAATTGGATAGGAGTTTTTGATGTTAGAAAGCTTCCACAAGTGTCAAATGGTCCTATGAAACACTAGAATTTTACTAAAATTGATTTGGAGTTGAAATGAGCCAAAATGGGATTGCTGTGCATAAAACAATAGCTGCTGCAGCCTCTGCAGGCTGGTCGCGGCGCGACCATGAGGGTGTCGCGGCGCGATACCCCTGCACACAGCTTTCTTTGCTGTTTTGTGCTACATGTTCGCGTGTTGTTGCTTGGACTGCTATAGTTAGTTAATAAATGGTTTAAAAACACCATTAGGGTATTGTTTCAAGTATCCTAGACGTTCCTCGCGTGTTCAAATGATTGATGCGTAAGTCTTGGTATTATAGGTTGAATTGACAATCCGTGAGCGCCAAAGAAAGGTCTTTGCTTATTCTAGCATAACAGGTGAGTGCCTGATAACATAACGATTAATATATCTATAACATATATTAACAATGAATTGAATTGAATACCCGGACTTGTGAGCAATTGATTAAGCGTTTGAATATGTTGTTGAAAGGTTGTATATCTTGTAGTATGTATGATAAATGATTATCAGGATATTATACGCACTTGATTAAGTGTAGTTTGTAAAGCATGACGATGCTAGACTTAACATGTTGACACAGTATGATACGCACTTGTTTAAGTGTAGATTGTATAGCATGATGATGCTAGGCTTAACTTATTAATATACATAATAGCATGCACTTGATTAGTTGTATGTTATGATGATAGATATATATATACATTATTGCGTGCGCGCAATGAGGTAAAAAATGAATGGCATGATGATGCTAGATATTTGATTGGTATAAATAATATGCATCTGTTTAGGTGTATGTTATATGGACATGATTATTGATTGATTGATGATTCGGTTGAATCAGATTATGTGTTTGTGATTGGGCAAGGTTTGCCCGGACAAAGCTGTCCTACTTGATTGGGCAAGGTTTGCCCCGGACAAAGCTGTCCTTTTCGGGTATAGCTGCGGCTGTACAACAGAGGAATCGGTTGATTCCAAAACGCAACGGTGGACGCTTAACAGCTCCCCCACCGGAGCGGTTGATGTGTCTGGTACCCCAGTTTGGTGCATTAAGCCGGGTTCGCTACCCTGCGAGATATGCTACCTCCTGACTATGCCAGCTCATCGCGAGATGCTAGGATAGAGATATTTGGGCATGATTGATGATATGTGATATGTTTATATTTATTGCATGCTATCGTGTACTCACTAGCTATTATAGCTAACAGATACTACTCTCCACATGTGCAGGTGTTCCTTAGGCTGTGAGCTCGGGTGCCTGCGGGTAGTTACATATTTTTAGGAGGAACACTGGATTTTGTTTAACTCTGTTATAATATGTTTAAAGATAATGGTCGGCCGGTTATGTGTCCGTAACACCAAATGTCGTATGTGGCAACGTTTTGCTGTTTATACAGTTTGCCACGTGTTTTTAATTCCGCTGCATTTTTAAATTATAAGACAGGTTTAAATATTCTATTTACAGTCAAACCCACGTGGTTTGAAAACTTAAATAGTATTTTTAAAAAAAATTTGGTTCTCAAAAGCACGGTGTTACACAAATACACCTTCAACCTCCTACATTGTGCTAAACTTGCTTTCAAATCAGCTTTTGTATTGTTCTTGGACCTCAATACCCTGGAATAATGTCAACTGAACGTTGGCACATAACGGGGTCAAACCACCCAATAAACCTGCAAGATGAACCCTAATTCAAGAAACATAAAAATCGGACTTAGATTAGCTCATTAGCTCCAACCCAGACACATGGAGTTTGATGAAAAACCTAATTTTGGGGAAAATCAAATGTTACCTGTTGAGGACAAGCATAGAACCTACGACCGGGGTTTAGGGATGTCCATGAAGTTCGAATTACAGCAACCTTCCCGCACATACAGAACACCATCGTCGCCCTTAGCCTTCTTCTTCTTCTTCTTCTCGTCAATGGATGAACGTTGAAGCCGGTTGTTTAATTAGGCGGGTGTTGGTTTTATAGCATGGATTTGACGAAAATACCCCTAAACTAACGTTAAGATTCAACGTCTGTTTAGGGGAAGGACCAATTGTGTGCGAAAATCTCATTTAAAGGATTTAATCCGCAACTTATTGGAAGAAAGGACTAAAAGTGAGATAAGTGGTATACTGAAAGGACCAATTTTGTAATTAACTCTAAAATTAAATTAATAATTTTATTTACTTTAGATAAGAGTGGAAGGAGTGGTAACACTCCACCACACCCACCACATCGACACATTAGCTTTTTCTTATACCACTCAGTTCTGTAGTGATCACTCTCCACCACATCAAATTCTGGGACCCACTTAAATACTAATTAGTCAATCAAAAATTAAAAAGAAAAAAAGAAAAAAAATGATAAACTTGATTTGGACCCACTATTAAACCACCACACTCCTTTTAACATGTGGTAGTTACCACATACATCTTTTCACCACATCTTCATGGTGTGGCACCACACCCACCACCCAAATGGTCACCCCACCACATAACTCACCCCACACCCACTCCATGCACTCTAAGGTGCCGTTTGATTCGTATAATGTTTCTGATGAATTGGAATTTGTGAAGGAATTGGATTCTATAAGGAATTGGAATTTGAATCTGTGATATGTTTGGTTGACAGGAAATGGAATTGGAATTTGGTTCCAGTAATGTAAATTAACATAATTACCCTTCTTGTTTTTTTACTTATTTTTAGTTTGTTTTATAACTTTTATGTGGAAATATATTATATAAATTTTAAAATATTACTATTTTTAGTTTGAATCTGGCGACTGCGACGGATGAAGAAGATGCTGCGACGGAGGGTCTGGAGGCGACGACAGAGGAAGGCTGTGGCGGAGGGTCTAGAGCGGCGGCGGAGGAAGGCTGCAGCGGAGGGTCTGGAGGTGGCGGCGGAAGAAGGCTGTGGCGGAGGGTCTGGAGGCGGCAGCGGAAGAAGGCTGTGGCGGAAGGCTACAGCGGAGGGTCTGGAGGTGGTGGCAGAGAAAGGTTGAGACGGAGGTTTGGAGGTGGCAGCAGAAGGTCTGACGGAGGAAGGCGACGGCGGAGGGTCTGGCGAAGGAAGACTACAGCGGAGGGTTTGGAGACAACGACGAATGAAGGCTATGACGGTGGGTCTAGAGACAGCGGCGGGGGGTCTGGCGAAGGAAGGCTGCGGCAGAGGGATTAGTAGAGGAAGGCTGCGACAAAGGGTCTGGAGACGGTGACAAATGAAGGTTGCAGTGGAGGGTCTAGAGGTGGCGACGGAGGAAGGCTGCATCGGAAGGTCTGGAGGTGGTGATGGAGGAAGGTTGCGGTGGAAGGTCTGGAAGCGATGACGGAGGAAGGTGGCGACGGAAGATTTGGAGGCGGCAACGGGGGAAAGCTACGGTGGAGGGTCTAGAGGCGGAGGAAGAAGCCGTCAGTGTTTGGAGGGTAGAGTCGGCTCACGTGTTATGTCGATGGAACGAGATAGATATATTAGGGCTATAGAGATGTTTAAGGGTAACAAGGTAATATTCCACATTCCCACATTCAAAGGATTTTAAAATCCCTCCATCTAGTAATGGAATTTACTTTCCCTCATTTGATGGATTCCAATTCCTTCAGATTCCCTCATTAAAGTGAACCAAACACAAGAATCCTTAGGAATTGGATTCCAATTCCTTCAGAATCCCAAGGATTCCTGCCAACCAAACGCTACCTAATACTTCTTCCATCTCAAAATTACTGTGCATTGATAAGAAAAACACAATTTAAAACAACGCAATTAAAGCAAGTGTGTGTGCGGGGTGATGTAAGTATGTAACGTCCTGTCCTGTTCTCGAGTTTTTTTAGTGTGGAAAAAAAAGATTTGTAAGCAAATCTATCTAAAAGATGTTCTTGAATTTTATTTAAGGAAGGAAAAGAAAGAAAATAGATGGATTTAGAGGAAAAGTTTTGACTTATTTTAATCCTAAATAGTAAATACATCTTTCCAATTTTGGGATGATTTGAAAGGAAAGGATTTCATTTCCTCTCATTTTACTTTCCTTCCCTTATTAAACTTGAAAACAGGACGTAAGTGTGTGTTTGTGTGTCTACTTACCATTACTTATCAAAAAGAAATGTAACCATTACCAAACATTTAAACCCCTTTCAATTTGAAAAACGAATCAAACACATAAACATCTAAACAATATATATATATATATATATATATAGTGAAAAGCTAATTTTAGAACCATTTTTATTGCGAGAACCAATATTAGCCGTCTAATTCTCCCTCATTCAATTGGATTGCCCACCCATAAGTTTCTTACATGTACCTTGTCACACTTAATCCCCCCACACTATTCATCCATGGATTCCATTATTCAAAATGAACAGTTAAGATTGGTTTTCGTGATTCTCGCAATAAAAACAGTTCTCAGATGAACTCTCCTATATATATATATATATTAATAATACATATATATATATAATAATAATAATATATATAGTGGTTTATGTGAGTGAAAAGTAACGTGAATTATTAGATGAGTTAATTAGTGGTTAAAATTTAATCATAACATTTATGTAATTAAAATGAAATTAAAGAGTATAGTTAAAATCAAGAAAGGGTAAAATATATATTTACAAAAAAACTCACTTCTGTCTCTTATTATAAACGTATGAGTTCATTCTTTTTCCCCAAATCACTCTCATTCCTTTCGTCAAATACCTTCAGATTCCTCGATGTCATTTGCACTGACCACCTTCACATTCGTCGATCTCATCTGTACCGCCACCCAATATCTTCGTCTCCATCTCGGTCCTCTTCAACATCGTTCAACACCATCATTGTTAGTTCCAGATTGAGTACGCAACAACAAATGTTTGTAGAAGGGGGGGTTGAATACAAACTTTAGCTTTTAAAAATTAAAGACACACTTATATACTTTTATATAATTCTTATTGATATGAATCAAGAATTACATGTACTAGAAGCGGAAATTCTAAGTACAATAAAAGGTGGCCATCAATTTGTCTAACACATAGACAAGCTAACTCTAAAACAACTAATGTATATAGAGTGTTCAACACATGAACAAGTTTGAATCTACACAATGCTTATACTCTACGAAATTTCTCAACTGATGAGATTTTCTTTTAGTGTAGTAGAGACTTCACTTTGTTGTGTTGTGTAGTATTGTCTGTTTGCATGTCCACCATGCATGAGTATATATAGAAGTCTTGGTGGATTCGGTTGCATGAAGGTAAGAGACAAAGAGAATGTGGAAATATAATATTTTAATTATAAAGGTAGTGGGTGAAAAGTAAAATTACTTTAATCAAAAGTATGATAAAAGTAATTATACTTTTCTGCAAAAGTGCAACCCATTCACAATATAAAATATTAAAGACCATATCTACTGCCGTGTAGAAGTTTCTTTCCCTTTCCATGATTATACTTTAATCAACATCATGCTTCTGATTGATTTGACTTTACCAAGTATGAGATTGCCAACCATACTTAGTTGTTTGAACAAATCTTCAAGATCTTCGTCTGTTTGAGGTATCATTATTCTTTTCCAGAGGATAAGATCAAACCTTTTTGTCTCATACTTGATCCAAAAAGTGCATTCTTACTTTTACAAACAAAGATCTAAGGCATAATAGAACAACACATGTTCTGCCTTTTACATATGACTTACAATCTGAAAAGATATAGTAGATTTGACATTTTTCACGACTCAGCTAACAGATTGTACAAGGAACTCTGATATTCACTACTCAGTTGACAAAATACATCAGTTGATCACTTTTAGCTAGGACTCAGTTGATACATATTGCTCAGCTGATCATATAGATGCTCATCTGTTCAATAGTAAGCTTAGGAGGACATAAGCTTGTGTATTTGTATGATCAGTTGATCAAGAATGCTCAGCTGATCAATCAAATACATTGGCTTAAAAGGGGAGATGACTTGTGTAAAGGAAGACTTACTTAGCCGATGCTTCTAGGCCTCAGCTGATAGAGTAGGCACTCAGCTGATCAATCTGTTCACTCGGCTGATAGAGTAGGCACTCAGCTGATCAATCTGTTCACTCAGCTGATAGAATATTTTCATCAGCTGACGGTCTTCTTTACTTGTTTTCTTCATCTGATGCTCCTTGGCTGATATCCTTTGGCTGATACTTTGAGCAGGATCTGATGCTCAGCTGATGGCTTATTTTTCTCAGATGATGGTTCCATACTTAGCATATTTTTACATAAACTGGTTCAAACAACACATGTTTGAATTCTTTCTAAGTCATACTGAATGTAGGGTTTGGTTATCATCAAATCCTATGTTTTAGGATAGACAGAGTCGATTATTAGGATGAAGTGATTATCTCCCCAACAATCATCATCCCCATCTCGGTTTTCCTTTTGGATTATCTTTCCAGAACTATTCTATCATTTCTTTGTATTTATAAATGGTAAATAAAAATTGCTTTTTTATCCATGTTTATTAGTGAAAAGGAAGCCAATGTTGTCTGATTGTTTATGTTGAGTGTGCGTGTGTGTATAAATATTGTATAGCAATTTTTACTTGTGATTTTAGTTTCCTACGGATTATGCATATGATTATTAACATTGGGTATAAATTAGATAATATATATATATATATATATATATATATATATATATATATATATATATATATCGTGATTTTGAATCCATTCATCGGTGAATAGCTATTAGGGGTTAGTGAATTTTTTAGCTGGTTTATTAGTGAATTTACAGGAAAAAATTGGTTTTCTAAATGGTTCATTACTAAAAAAAAATTTAAAAATGACTTTCTAACAGGTTCATTGTTGAGTTCGTGGAAAAAAAATTCATTAGTGAACTTTCAAAAAAAATTATCGGATGATTTTTAAATTATTAATTATAGAATTTTTATGTGATAAATATAATAGAAAAATTATAAAAATTTACTTAGAAAAAGTTATAAAAATAATTTTCTTTTGTTTTTTATTTAAAATTTAAAAGAGAACAAAATAAGAAAGAAATAGATTGAAAAGAATTGTCAGTTTACTTTTATATTCTTTTGAGTTTAAAAATAAAAAATATGATTAATTTATACCAATAGATTAAATATAAATAAATGGTTATGATTTTTTTTGAAAGGCCAACTTTATACATAAATAAAGAGATTTTTGAAATGCCAGCTTTATACATAAATAAATAGTTATGATTACTTCTCGCACTTTTCATAAAAATAGAGTTTCTCACCACATGAATCCCCCAAACAAATATATGTATACACACACAACTACATACCCAGTAAGATACATCATTTTTATCACTTTAAAGTTTTATTCTAGACTGTATGGTTGATTACATTTTCAACCAGGATTGAGTTATCGGAGACCGGTCAAATACACGGGGTCGGTTATGGTATTTACTTTAATGTCATATATTTACTTACGATTACATTTTCATGGTTTTTTTAAATTATAACTCCTATTGACTCACGAGACATAAGCTAATACTTGTTCTTTTGAAATATGTCTTGTACTCGTGCAGATGGCTTAGAGGTTGCCGTTTTACGAGGAAGGTAGTCATAGACTGTAGTTTGACTTAGTGATTGGTGTCAACGGATATTTTATTTATTTATTTGATTTACGGTTTTAAACTCTGTAACGGTTTTTTGAAAGACTGCGGTAGTAGCACTGTAGTTTGTTTATGATTGGTTTTCTTCGTCTTTATGACAATGACAACTAATTTTATTAGCGGTTTAAGACTTCCTTTACAAGTATTCGCCACTAATTAAAAAAAATTTATTAGTGGGAAAATTTGAAATCACGGTGTTACAAATTAAAAACCATTTAAGTCGTATTTTCCATCTAATAGTAATTATTAGTTTCATTATATTTCACCCTAATCGAGAAATCATCAAATCTATTAACTAGCTTTATATTTCTGTATGTTCGTTATATTTCATCCTTTCCGGAAATCATCAAATATGTTAATGTTAGTTCTAGAAAGGGCAAGTAATAGTGCTAAGTAAGTACTAAAAACAATAAATAATATATAGATGTTGGTGAATATATGTTGACCCTAATGTATAAAACCCTAAATACATCAGATATGACTATATATTTTTGAAATACGTCCAAACCCCCTCTCCCAAAAAAGAAAAAAACTTTAATATTTCAAATTTCACCACCGGCCCACCCCATCTCCGGCCGTCGGTGTAAGCCGGCCGTCTAGAGGTCCTTCCCCGTTGATTGTGGTTCCAATGTGGTTTCATTCTTTAAAGCTTCGCTGTCGCTTGTGGTTTCAAAGTTCAAGCTTCATATCTTGAGGTCAGTCGTCTCCAGCGAGGATTTCGCCATCAAGGTCTATTTGTTCAACGTTCTATCGTAGCTCGTGGTTTCTGTCGAGGTTTTATAGTTCGTTTTTGAGGTCTCCGTCGAGGTTCTTCCACTTGGTTGCTACTAGTTTCGAGTGTTTGGTTTGAGTTTTCATTGCTGTTGTTCGTTTCGAGGTTGTTCGAGTATTTCATTGATGTTGTTCGAGTTTTCTGGTCAGGGTTATGGTTCTTGCTGGTAAAAGTTAGTTTACGAGTTCGTCTAGTTTTCAAGGTTTCAAGTTCGTCGAGGGTGTAGATGGCTCTTACAGGTTCGAGTTCTCAGAGATCTAAATGTTATGGTTCGAGTTCAAGGTTTCAATATCTTGATGGTTCGAGTTCCAGATTGTCATGGTACGAGTGTCGTTCGTTGGTCGTTGGTCGAGTGTGGTTTGGTGGTCATGGCTCGTGGTTCGAGTGTGATTTTGTGGTTCATGGTTCTTGTGGTTAGAGTATGCAAATGGTTTGATGGTCGTGGTTCGTAGTTCAAGTGCGGTTTGTATGGTTTGTGTAGCTCGGAGGTCGTGGTTCATGGTTAAATTATGGTTAGTTCATAGTTCGTGGGGTTCGAGTATGCAAATTGTTCGTGTGTAATTCAGTAGGTTGTGGCTCAAAAGGCACTGGTTCAAGTTACTTAACATATTGACTAACTTTAGGTTTACTATATATAAATTTCACCGCACCGACATGTAACCACAATAAATCAACGTTTTCTAGTTCATATACACCATATGTACAAAAATTCATTCCACCTCAATATTTCACCAACACCAATATACACTATAATAATACTTATAAATCTATAAATTTTATATACTATAAAAGTTAACTCACAAGTTACAACATTAGAAAATATTTTATTTCCTTTTACCGATTCTACCTACTTTGTTCTTATAATAATTTTTATTCATGTACAAACTATTAATTAATGTATATAATACAAGTTAATAATGTATAAAATTTTTGTTGATGACAATTTTGTTGTAATAACCTCCATTTTTTTAGTAAATAATATCTGCTGACTCATCAACAACCCCCTTCAGTTGAAAACCTATAAAGTTGAAAAACCTCCAAAACTGAAATTGATCTTCTTCTGCTTCCTCCGAGGTTCTGATCCTCTCCAGAGATTCCGGCCAGGAGAGCTGAAAATACCATCGGAATCCTTTTCGAAAGTCGTATAATCATTTCGCCAACAACAACGAACTAAGGTAAGCTCTCAACCTCCGCTATTTCTTTCATTTATCGTCGTGATTTCGTAATCCACATGGACCCTTCTTGACCTAACCTACTCCTATCGCAAAACTTATCTGAGTATTCCAAATTTTTTGTCTATTACATATGTTTCCACTCTTTAATGATTACCATTCCGTTATCTGTTAATTAACGTTTTGTGGAAGTAAATTGCATCTTAAAGATCGTGCTTTTAGGGTTCCTTGTTCGTTTCCATTAGGGATGGAGGAACAGTTTGTATTGAGGGTGCCACCTTCTGTCGCTGAGCGTATTGAATGTCTTTTAAGTGAAAGTTCATCTTCTTACGATGATAAGTCGCTGGATTTGTCATTCTCTGGTAAGATTTGGTATTACCTTCAAACAATATCAATTATCTTACTACTATCTAAATTTGATTATTTGTCTCATGATATTTAGAAAATCATAATCATAACCAGTTGATCGCTGTGACTTCAAATTGTAAATTATTAGCTTTAAGAGAAATTTACCTAAAAATTTAATCAAAGATCTTAAATTTGAGGGGAATCAATACATTCTCCCTCTCACAGTTAGGCAGTGAAGTTTCAATATATAACTAATTTAGGAGTAAAATTCTTATATTGACATGTTTAGGAGTGAAAGTTCAATTTTTGACAAATATAAGAACCTAAACTGCTAAAGTGGTTACCTTTCTTTATGATTTCACTCCTAAATTGTTGATCTCTACATTGTCACCTTTAGGATCTCTGATTACCTTTCTTTACAATTTTCCTTTGGTTTAGACGCATATCCAAGAACCCCCTTAATTGCTATGAAGATTGACTCACTTGTGTTTATTAATTACCATGTGCTCACTGCTCACCATGCACTGTTTTCTGGACTTAAGCTCTAAATTTGTATTAAATTATTCAATTCAATTTGCACACTGTAGAGGATGGGAGGACTGGCACGTTCGTTATAGGCGATGACCATTTTCCTGCTTCGCTCTTGGACCTTCCCACTATTTTGGAGTCACATAAAACTTATGATGACAATGTTCTTATCAAAACAGCAGATGTTGGCCAAGTAGGCGGTGTTTTGTTTTCTTTTGACTTTTATAGATTTTTCATTTGAATAGAACAGCATTCTTTCATTTGTTAGTGTTTTGATGAATTTAGAATGTCACAGATGATTATCGTCAGAGAAGAAGGTGATCCCGCTCCAGATGCGGTGGAGTACCGCCATGGTCTGACCCCTCCAATGAGAGATGCTAGAAGGCGACGATTTCGCAGGGAGCCTGATCTAAATGTATGTCCTCAACTTTTTTTTTTAATTTCAAAGAACAATCTGTTCTGATGTTGGTATTCACGTATTTCAAATTTGTTGCAGCCTGAACTTGTTCAGCGAGTCGAGAAAGATCTGTTGAACATCATGAATGGCGGAACTGCTGAAAATCTTGATATCCTTGTGTAATTTACTTTTGATAAGAGTGCATTTTGATCATCAAAGAACACAATTATTGCTTGACATAGTTTTTTTCAGAATACTTTAAAATTTAGGTTTTTGATTCTTTTTTAATATATATTTTTCTTAACGTGGCGTTTTCACATGCGGATATGACTGAACAAGATGAAGTTGGTGATGGGAGTGCTCGTAAGAATATGAAGAAAACAGCACCAGCACCGGCACTTGCAGCAAAAACTGATGTTTCAGAGGCTGGAACAAATGTTGGCGAGCCTGAGAGAAGTGATTCTGATGATTCTGATTATTCGGTCTGATACGTTTTTAGAGAAAGCACGTATATGCAACTCAAAATCTGGTATGATTATTGTAATATGCCAATATGCTAACTACTATTATTATTACATCTTCTTGGCATCCAATGATAAATTTGAGCTCTGTTTACATTACATCTAATGATTATTGACAATTTATCTGGTTTAAAAAATTTTCAGTTACATGCTCTTACAGTCTTTTCCGTTCCATTTCATCTGGGTTCTAAATTTTCACAGCATGTATTGATTGAGTTTTTGATTCACTTGTCCTGGATGCTTTCTCCATTACTTTCACTTATCTTGATTTCGCACGAGGTGTTTGGGATTGCACTTGCTATTGATTTTCTGATTATTGTCTTTTAGATCATAGATTATCACTCTTGAGTGTGTAAATGAAGGCAACCTGATCCTGGTTATCTGATTACTTTTAAGAAAATAAGTAGTTTTGGTCCTTTTGGATAATGAGTTTTGTATTAGCAAGCTGATTATCTAATTCTGGTTATTTTATACCCTTGAGTCCTTAAATTATCAGATTTGCTGCACACTCATACAACTAATTACCTGATTATTATTGTGATCTTAAACAACAAAAGCACATCTAAACATTGATACTACTGATTATCTGATTTGTCACATAATTTATTCCTTATACACAAACACAATCCCAAACAACTCCCTTTACACAATCTGGCTTATAGCATAGATGCCCAAATCAAGTCTTGGGTTGTCCCACAGTTGGATATCCGCATTGCACTTGATAAGGTATGTGCCAATGTGCTTCTGGGTGCTTTTCTGGTCAGGAAAACATAATATAGTTTGGCTCATTATGTCACACTTTTCAACGGTTCCAAATTTGTGTGGCATTTTTAGGTTTGTGTTGAATATAGGCTAAGGAGCTATGAGCTACATAGTTCTAATTGATGTTGGGATGTGGATTTCGAAACTGATTATGCGATATCAAAAAATTACAATACAAAAATCTGTTGTAATATAAGATATAGTGTTATTTGAAGTTGTAATGATCACATAATCGATTATTGCATTGTTTGGAAAACAAAACAAGACATTTTGTGAAAAGAAAGTAAAAGACGGGATAAATCCGTAAATAAGCTATTTCATTTTAACTTTAGATATTCAGTTGGTGTGAATCTGATTACTCAAAACTGATTATTTGACTTAAGAATTATCAGATAATCAAAAGCAGAAGTTTTTTTTGTATCCAATATTAAAAACGTGAGTAACACGACTTGAAATCGCAACAATTAGATAATCAGTTACAAAGTGCATATTCAAACACCCTTCTACATTCCTGATAATGCAATGCTCTGTTGCAAGTTGTTAATGGTAGGACTTGCTTATTATACATAGACAAATTTGTTTGTAGTTCTCATGTTAGGTTACATAAAAAGCCATATTGGCCGGTCTATTAGGTTACATAGAAACCATCAAAGCATCTACAGATTTGCTGCAATTACATTAATTCGGGTGGGAACAGCCTTCGGTTTTAATGGAGATGACAGCCTAAGATTAGGTATGGTCTACTCTATACTGTTGACCTTAATTTTGTTAAGTCCTTCACCAAACATGCCTTAAATAATGTCCTAACAACCCAAAGATCCTGCTGTACTTTCGTTTTATCATGTTATCTCTCTAACCCCATGTGGTATGCAACTCGCAGGTTTTGACTAAGTTGTTACAAGACAATCTGTACTGAAACGCTTTATGCATGCATCGAGGCATAGTTTTGCTGTATGGGTCAAATAACTAGGTTGAGTGATTCATGTAGGGAGCTGGTTTTCGGGTTGGTATCACCGAACCTGAACTCTACCTGTTTAATTAATCGTGTAAAAGGTCCCAACCTTAACCAAACACGACCCACGTAACATGTATTCCTAGATGGGTCAAACAGGTTGGCAGATTAAATGGGTTGTAACATATTGGCGGGTCAATCTATATATTCACAACCCAACCTGAACATGACCCATTCATTAATCGGGTCTTCCAGACCCTGTTTAGGCTATAAGTTGAAGTTGTTTTAAAGCATGTGCCAATGTATTCTGGTAATTAAATATGGTTGGTTGTTGCATATGGTGCAAGTTTTTATTATATCAAAAGGGTGATTTGTGATTCACATGATGATAAAGTATATGCCACCATGCGTACTGCGTACACGGTATGTTTGACTTTTCACAACCCCTTATCCCTCTTCACTAGTCAACACAAGACTACAAGTGGTATAACTTTTACTGCACAACGTACTGCTGCTGCTTATAAAATGATCCCCCCTCCATGAATTGACTTACATTCTTTAAGCTAAGAGGGTGTGTGGAAATTGAACACCTTTATTGATATAATTTCTATTGGGAAGTTGTGTGGCAATTTTGGGCTTGTGGGGCTGAGTGGGTGAATGGGATCTGGAAGCCCTTTTGACTTTTTTTTCCTAATCCCTGGATTTGACTTTTGTTGGAAGTTTAATAGTATTAGATTAAGTGATGCTTTACTTATATTACAAATGGAAATGGGGATATCCAAACTCAATGATTTGGTAACCAAAACTTTTGTCATATCCCTTTTGGTTGATACTTGCTCTCATTTGGTGCAACTTGATCTTTGTTTATAACCTTAATGGTTGTTCCTAGTTATTATTCACTTTTGTTCTATTTTGAATTGTCTATAACTAGTTGGTTTTTGGTGTGGAGTCTTAAGCTAAACAAAATACAGATATTAATTAATAATAAAGTAATATGATAGTTATTGACAAAATGTATTTTCTTAGTTTTAAATCTCAAAAAATAAGTTATTAGATAAATACCGTATTACGATAAATTTTATATTAAATTGTAGATTAATGGGATGATCACACACATGTGAGTGTGTGTATAATGTTACATGTTATTAAAAAAAACAAAAAGCAAATAAAAGTAATTATATAAATATAATAATAAATTCTAAAAATAGAATAAAAACTGCGCAAAGAAAAAGAAAATGCAAAAGGGCATTTTAGACGTTTGAACGACTGACCTTCTGTTTTGCCTTTTCACTTCCTTTGAGTCAACCGGAGACTGATGGGTGTGGTGGTGTTAGGCAATACATCGGAAAAGTATGTCAAACATCAACCAAGTTTATGAAAGAAAAGTTTGGAAAACAATCTTTTAATATATTTCAAATTGTAATTATAAAATAAAAATCGGGTTTTTTTTTCTTAGGGAAGAACATGTGCATTTAGCAACACCCATCGTGACTGACTGGTTGTTACCATACTTACAAACATCTAAATAAGTAATTGTTTATGAGTATGATAACACCTATGATGTGAACGTCTAAAAATATATGTTTTATCATATATTCTCTTTAACGTAGAAAATGAAAAATGAAATTAAACTTGTTTTTTGTTTTTCAAAATAGTTAATTAAAGAGTATCCAAAGGCGGACCTATGTGTTATCGGTGATGACATGGGCCACTAGTCGATTTTGTAGACGAAGTGGAAAATTTTAATATTTTCAAGTTGGTGCCCCTGGTGATTTTTTGATGTCACCAAAATCTAATAAAAAATAAAAATTTTATAAAAAATGATAAGATATAATTCAATCTTCGATTTATACCTTTAAAATACTTTAGTTTACCTTAAAAATAACAACTTAATTAACATGACTTCATATAACTTGTGTTTTGTTTTAAATTTTGGCCCAAAAATACCTGAACAACACCTAAAACATTGTTAATTAGGGGTGTTCACGGGGCGGGACGGGACGGGTAATGAAAACATTAAATGGCACCCGATTATCTAAAAACCCAAACAACATCCTCACTTTTTATTAATTTTACTTTTTGTATTTATATGATACCACCAATCAATAGAAATCCTGGGTCCGCAAGTATTGGTGTATTAGAGCTCTCTCTACTTATTTAAATCTACGTGATACAACTTTTTCCATTTTTTCTCCAAGTTCCTTTCAAACTAAGAAATTCCTAACTTTCATATTGACGTATTCTTTCTTCACCTTTCAACTTTTTTTTTTAAATTAATATAAATTATATTTCATTTCCTTAAACAAAATAAGAGAATTTAATTTCTAAAATTAAAATACCTAGTTAAATTACGCAAATAATTTTATGATACTAAAACATCAAGTATAATTAAAACAACTTATTATAGTTGAACATTTCATTATAAAACATAAAATATTAGGAGAAAATTACATAATTAAATTATCCGTCGTAAGGCTTTTAGCCTGGTAGTATTGCGATAGTTTAGTTTGGTGTTGCTCATGGTCAAAGATCATGGGTTTTAGTCTTGTCGTAAACAAATTTGAGATAGACCGAAGAGCCAATCAAATAAAAAACTTAGTTTTCTCGACCAAAACGCAATAAAACTAGTCGTCGATAAAACATTCCTCGTATAGTACGTAGTCGCATAAGGAGTTGACAAATCGATAAACCCCGTGGTTTAGCCGGCGGTTCTCGATAAGATTGGAGTTAATTTTTCAAAGAGGACCCGGTTTCTTAAAGCCGGAGTGGGCCAATGGTTCAAGAAGTTATTGACACTCCACACCTAACCCTCCATAATACGTCGGTCAGTCGGTCGGTGTGTCAAGAACATTTCCCAAAGTATACTTGGACTAGTTAAGGTGTCTATTTATGTTAAATGTCTATTTCATAGGACGTAAATTAAAACATAAAATACATAAATATAAATATATATATATATATATATATATATGAAATATATACTTCTTACATGATTAGTTGCATCAATCGATATTAATTAATGAACTTATTTTATGTTAAAATATATAAACCATTATGGATAAACGCTAGTATTATCTTGCATATGGTATAGTGGTCTATGTTTCTTAAATAAGTTTTTAAACTCTATAGACTACAAGGGAGCAAGTTTTAAAAAGCCCAAGAAAAAGACAAGATCTTGGAGCTTACCAAAATAAGGAATATCATGTACACATGCATTATACCGTATAAAAAACCATCGAAGATGAAGGTTATGTGATCGTGAGTTTTGATAAAAAATTGAAATTTCTCCACCTCATCCAAGTGTACAAGGAAGTTTCGTGTAACAAAGCCAATCAAGCATGGGTTCTTTGTACATAACAGATGCTTTAAGACCACGTGGTATAGTCATCTTTCTCTTCTCCAATCTTTTTTGTCACGTCAATATCATATCATGCTCAATTACATCTTTTTTCCATATTTCTTATTTAGAAATACACTCTTTATAACCATTTACCTTAGTCCCGTTTTTAAATATTAGGTATTGTAGTAGATAATATTGTTAGTCGATGATAAACCAATTGGTTTAAATGAGTTAGAGTGAGTTCTTGTGTTTGACACCATTGAATTGTTGATTGAATGTGTACTCGCGGATTTGGTAGTATATATTTGTTGCATGAATGTTGCAAAAAAAATTTTAAAAAAAAAACCATAAAAGCCCGTCTGAGTGTCATCGGCATCACGAAGCCGACAGATGAAACAATTTATTTTTCGTAAAACAACCATTCACCCTAAATCCTGTGTGTATATATATAAATAGAATAAAGTATATTTATTTAATAACACCAGACTATCTAGTGTGCTCTACAGCTTGCAGTTTAGTTATTTTCTAAAATTTAATTTAATAAATGTTAAAGTATATCCTTAAAGAAACAATTGTAAGTATTTAAAAATGAGTAATACCTAAGTTCCCGCCATCTTCTAAACAGCTTCCAGGATGCCACCAGCCGACTTCCAGAAATCATATCACGTGTTAATGCTATACTTCACTTTGAAATTTATCAAGTTTTCACCATAATAATTGTTATATTAAGTAGTGATGACAAAAATACCTGAACTCGAAACTTTTGAGACCCAGATAAATGGTTATGAGACCGGGTATAAAATTTCTTTCAAAAAATTTCGCGGGTTCGGAACGGTTATGGTTTTAGTCAATACCCGTCCAATTATCCGATCCCATATACCCGGTCACGAACCATTTATATTTTTATAATTTTATTATTGATATAATATATATTACAATGAGTTGTGTTCAATAAATTTCATTTAAAAAATGTAGTGCTGGAATTTTAATATTCAATCATATATGATTTAGTATACAATCACATGTGATTTGTAAAACCATCACATGTGAATTACGAAAAATTACGAAAATACCACTCCCCCGAAATTTTTAAAATTTAATCTGGACCATTAATAACATTGATCCAAAAGCTAAAATTAGTTCCTTAGGACTATGAATTAATTATGTACTATATTGAACATTCTTCATAATACAATTTTATTAATATATAAAATAATAGAAATTAGAAGATTAATAGTCCTCATTTCTCTTTGAATTAGATTATCATAAAATTCAGATAGTTTAAACTCTGTATGGCGATTGTATTACTTATATTAAACGCCGAACTTGTTGAATGTTGATGTTGCTAGAAAATAATAGTTTAAAAATCCAAACTCATTGTTTGA
Organism: Dittrichia graveolens; assembly: GCA_038502395.1. Classification (NCBI taxonomy): domain Eukaryota; kingdom Viridiplantae; phylum Streptophyta; class Magnoliopsida; order Asterales; family Asteraceae; genus Dittrichia; species Dittrichia graveolens. The sequence goes on along the minus strand of JARJIL010000003.1, from coordinate 2,464,012 downwards.
CATGATTCACATGGAGTTCTAGAAAACAAAATTTTATTTAGAAAATGTTTAATTGACTAAGAATAATAAATGTGATACCAGATACCCGCAGGTATACCCACGACCCCGATGGCTATTTGGTAATGGGATACCCGACGGGACGAGACCGTGTATGGGACACAATTTTATAATAGGGTATGAGACTGGGATGACCAATACCCGTCCCATATCCGTCCCATTGCCATCCCTAATATTACTATAGTATTAATAAGAGACATAACATTAAAGACATCTAATATTGTTACTTATGTATCACATAAGGGGGATCATTCTTCTAAAGAAGAAAATTGATTCATCTTTTCAACTTATTTTCTATTAGTGTCCTACACGAACCGTGTAGGGGTTACACAGCCGCCCTACACGGCTTACACAGGCCATGTCATGTCAGTGTATACACTAACCTTACACGACCCATGTTTGTACGTGTACACGGTCCATAGTATCCCTACATGGCCCGTGTCATGAAAGGGCTGTAGACGGCCCATATATCTCTACACGTAACACTACACAGTTGACACCCATGTACACATCCAGTGTTAACCAATTCTACAACAGGCCGTTTGCCGTGAACGGCTGTGTTTCAACCAAAAACCCAAACATCTTTCCAAATTGACTCAAACGAGTGTATCCCAACACTAGTAGACAACTATTAACAACTAAAAACACAAGTAAGCAACTAAATTACACTCTTTTGATCATCCATTGATCAATTATACTCTAAACTCAAATTTTTACGAATTTACTCAAAGTTCAACAATACAAACACATAACTGAACTAACTGATTTACAAAATCACCAATTCAATAAACATACTCAATTTAAATCATCACCAAGATGATAATTCACTTTCAAGATTACTAATCTTCTAGAAAAGTGGTTATATCTTATTAATTAACACTAAAAGGGTAAAAAAAAAAACATACCTCCTAACATGGATTTCGATTCCTTTAGCTCTATTAGTCAAAATCTTGACTTGAATTGTTGGTTCTAGGGTTCTTCCCTTAGTTCTCGATGCTTCCAGTTACACAGCCACACACACACACACTTGATTTTGACCAATTTGACTAGGCTAGCTTATAGATATGGTATACTTTGGGTACTTGACAGTTTTTACCCCTTAAGTTCACTTATTCAGTCTTTAGTCAGAAATTATTTCTCTAGTTACATATTAGTATTTGGTAATTTACAAATTTAATCCATAAACTATTAAACTCTCTCTCTCTCATTATATATATATGTATATTCATAAACTCATGCAAATTTATTTCTTTTCACTAACTAATTAATTAAAAACAAAATTTTAATAATCATAAAAAATAAGAAGACTCACAAATTTTCGTGTAACACCGTAATTTTCAACCCATTTTTTTAAACTGCCGGGAAGCGATTATTATATTTATATACAAATCTGTTTACCAAAATGAATCAAGTAAACAAATTACATATGGTTATCAAAAACCTATATTTCAAAGTTCAGTGTTAGATAGTTACAAACGGCTCATCAAAAGTTATATCAGAGTGACGGTCAATTATTTCAAAAGCAGCACCAACTCCCAGCTAAACAGTTGACTTACCAAAACCTGCAAAATGGAGTGAAAGGTGGGGGGTTAGCATAAAGTTAAGTAAATGAAATTTAAACCAACAAAATAGCATCAGCTACAACATAAAGACACTACAAAAACAAATAAACAAGCAACCGAGAAGACTGACAATTCTGCAGAACCTGCAACCAATACCGGCCTAGCAGAGGTTTACCCATAGCACGCTCACTATTCTCACACAGTAATGCTCTTAAGTTGCAACAAATATATCAGAAGAGCTAGTATTGATTAGCCGATAGCAAACGGCCCAGCCCATTGCCTAGCCAAGCCGACTTCCCATCATCCATGTGCACATATCACTACCGCAACGATTAATTAACACATAACCAATTAATCAATCACTAGACTAAACAGTCTATCAATGCATCAACAGTTGCAACCATAACCGTTACAACTAATAACCATCTGTGAGTTAAACGTCCGCTCGCCTATGTTCTCCAATCTCCAACTTAGTAGTCTTATGTCATTGAGTCTTCTCCATTCCCGAGAACACACCATAATATGAATAAGTAATCAATTCCCAAATAACTCCAAAAAGTCAACTTATTTCACAAACGGGTCAAAACTAACCCAATTTGACTAACACATGTACACTATCATATATCACATGCTCAACTAACATATAGCCTATTTACATGATTTATAACATGTAGATACCAACTAAACATGTACAAGGTTCATCAATCTCAACTTCTTAATTTAAAGTGTTCAAATAATACATATAACTCCAAATCAAGCATTCATGAATATCTCTATAATATCTGTTAGTTTTAGATTTTGCATTTGGATATGCATGTTCGGGTTTCTGCATGTTCAAATGATTTGTTCGTTAATGGAGTGAACGAATATTTGTATAATATCAGTTAGTTTTAGAATTTGCATTTTGAAAATGTAAATCATCTTCAAAAATGCAAACATCATTGTATTGAAATTTATAAGCCATCACGAAAATGATAAGCTAACATATTTGTACTGAAAATGCAAATCATCTTCATGAATATCTTAGACATTTGTGCAAATGATATTCCCCAACAAAATGAATCTTATGCAAACATTGATGAAAATGATAATCGTAAACTAGTTTTTTTGTTTAGAATGATGTTTCTTACGCATCACATTTCCCAGATGATAACCCTCAACTAGTCATTATATTATAGTCAATGAAATTGCAAATTAATTTATGAAAAGTGAAGATCATTGGTGCAAAGGATATCTCTAACAAAATGATAACCCCAACAAAGTGTTTTCACTGCAAACATAAATGAAAATGATAATATGTAACCCACAATGTTGGATTACATCAGCAATCATTTTTAAAAACATTGACGAATATGATAACTGTAACTTAGTTATTTGCATAAAATTATGATTCTTAAACATCAAAATGTAAATTAGTTCATTAAAAGTGCAGATCATCAAAATGCAAAGGATATCTCTCACAAAATGATGTCATGCAAACATTGAATAAAATGATAACTATAACCTAGTTATCTTGGCTAAAACGATTATTCTTATATATCAGATTTCCAAGATGATAACCCTCTATTTAGTAATTAGACTCTTGTATATCAAAATGCAAATCATCGAAATGCAAAGTGTTAGAACCTAGAGGGGGGTGAATAGGTTATATGCCCACTTTTTGAAGTTTTTAACAATATTTGCAAGTAATTAAAGAGTTTAAGGAAGAAAGATATCACCAATGAAGTAGTTTGGACACAATGATTTATAGTGGTTCAAGCAAGGGTTAACAACCTTGCTCTACATCCACTCCTTGGCCTCACCCACCAAGAGTTGCTCCACTAACTTCTCTTTTTGAAGGTAGAGATAAACCTTTTACAACTTCTCTCTTTAGCTTACAAGAATTACACTTCACTCTTGCAAACAAGGCTAAGATAAACCACACTTCACTCTAATTTGAAAGGCTAGAGTTGATCCTCACTTCTCTCTAATTCTAAGGCTAGAGATGATCCTCACTTCTCTCTAATTCTAAGGCTAGAGATGATCCTCACTTCTCTCTAATTCTAAGGCTAGAGATGATCCTCACACTATTACAAATATATAAGAAGGTAATGTAGTGTTTGAACTTTGAATGCTTTCACTCTTGCTTCATTCTTGATCTTGAAAGATTGAATATTTATCAAAGAATATGAGCTCACAAGATTTAGTATGTGTTATGTGTTTTTCAGATTGCAAGAGCTTAATAAAAAACAAGACTTGAGTTGCCTTAAATAAGGAAAAAGGTGCAAGCTCAAAAAGTGTCCAGACTGTCCACGGTCGATCCACAGTCGACCGTGGCATCGACCGTCGGCCTGCTGGAACTTTTTGAGACTGGTGAATATAGACGTTGGCCTTTTACCAAAATCACACACAACCCATTTTTACCATAAAAATGCACTGAAAAGAAGCTTAAGAAAAGTTGGGTTAGTGTCATACTTTTTAAGTTTGAATTTAATCATAAAAATGGTAGTTTAGAAACTAAATGCACAAAGCATGTTGGAAGTTTACCTCTTTGAGAGATTCCTTTTGCTAAATATGGTTTTGGCTTATTTCAATAGAAGATTGTGTGTAGTATTTGCCAAAATAGGAATTTCATTTGCTTTGACTACCAAGCTTGTGATTTTATAAAAAATTATCTCAATTTTTATAAAAATTATTTTATAAAAACTTAAACTCATTTGATTATTTATTTTGTAAGCTCATAAACTTCAAACGTTTGTTTGTAGGAATCTTCGTCATCGGCTTCTACTTGAACTCGGATCTTGACGATTGGAGCTTGGACATTTGATGAAGCTTGTTTTGTAGATTATAGATAAGAATATATTTGATTGAATATATATATGTATACATGCACATATGTTAATGTTAATACATACAATTATATAAACAAGTTGTATATTTTTATGTCAATAAAAGATGATATATTTATAAGCCTATTTTTCCCAACAATCTCCCCCTTTTTGTTGAAGACAAAAATTTATAACTTGTATAAGAATTGTATATATAACTTTAACATGTTAACATGTGCATATATACATATATATGTATCTATTCTTCTATCTTCTATATACTCTTCTATCTTCTCCCCCTTTTTCGTCTTAACAAAAAGCAGACTCCCCCTTGACATAAGCTCCCCCTTGAACGTAGAGCTCCACTTCTTGAGATGTTTGATCTATAATATATGGAAATACTACCAAGAACTTGCCAAAAAAATGTGAGTATAAACAATATTCTAAATATACATTTATTACAAGCCAAGGTTCAAGTAACATAATTCATGGCATAAGAATCATAGCAAATAGTAGCAAATATCATATTAACAAACAATCACCATAACTACTTCCCATTGAATCACCACAATTTATCTTGTCATGACACTAGATTTGTAAAAGACCTTTGCTTTGTAAAAGCATGACAAGAGGTAATATACTTCAACATAATTGAGAGTGTGTTCAAGAATATAGCAAACTCCTTGACAATATGTTCATAATGTGTATGTGTCCTAAAGTGGAGAATGATTTGAAACTTTTATTAATCATGTGATAGCTAATGTTAGTTAAGATATATTAAGCATGAATAGATTGAGTTTGGGCATTAAAAGTCAAGAAAAATAAAAATTGAAAATCTCAAAAATTTCCAGTGGGCTGACGGTCGATGCACGGTATCGACCGTGGATCGACCGTGGATCGCCTGGAATTTTCATGTACACGACGGTCGATGCTACGGTCGACCGTGTATCAATCGTAGATGAGCTGTTTGAAATTTGACTTTTTATCCTTTGTGACATGATATTTATATACTTATCATACTTAACCAACACCAATATCATCTATTATTTTTCTTTTACACAAAGAAAAACATCATTTTCAAACCAAATATACTTTCTTCTTAGAAATCTCCCAAATCCTATAGATTACACGATTCTTTGGTGCACAAAGAGAGTTCTAAGAAAAGGAGGAAGAGATAAAAGTATACCAAGAAATTTGTGAAGATAAGAAACCACGAGACGAAGAATCTTCAACCGTGAATCCAACCGAGCCTTTGACCGCAACTTCAACCGTAAGGTAAAGTATTTTTTTTCTTGTGATGATTTTCAAGCTTTTTGAAAGATAAATGTTGAAAATGGCGGCTAGGGTTTGTGGGGGAAGATGAGATGAGATGTAGTGGAGAGCAAAGAGAGAGAAAAGGCAAAAGAGGGTCAAAAATCCGTCAGGCCCACGACGGTCGATCCACGGTCGACCGTGATATCGACCGCGCCTTTTTGCTTAGTTTTTGAATTTAGGCAGTGATCTGATGGTCGATCCACGGTATCGACCGTGGTGCTTCTGGAATGTATATTTTGACCATTTTCATGCATTTAGGTGTTATTTTTAAGGAACATGTTCTATCATTCCTAAACCAAGTCGTAATGTATCAAACATTTCAATTTTTAGTGGTTTAGTGAATATGTCGGCAATATTTTCACATGAAGCAGCCTTTTCTAAATTTATATTTCCTTTTTGCATATTGTCACATAGGAAATGATGCCTACTTTGAATGGACCATCTTCATATTTGAAGACCAAGAAAGTAATTCAACTCATCTATCATTCTCATTTCAATTTCATTATGTATAAGATTTGAAAACTCATCACACAAATCTTGACATGTTGACCCAAATATGATATCATCCACATAAATTTACACAAGCAAGAAGTCATTTTTCTTTTTCTTTGTGAACAATGTATTATCAACTTGACCTATACTATATTCCTTTTTCAACAAGAATGATTTTAATTTATCATACCATGCTCTAGGTACTTGTTTAAGGCCATACATTGTTTTTCTAAGATTATATACATATTATGGGGTCTTTAAAACCGGGAGGTTGACATACATAGACTTCCTCATTTATAAAGTCATTTATAAAAGCACTTTTGACATCCATTTGATATAATTTAAAATTTTGATCACAACTATAAGCAAGTAGACTCCAAATGGATTAAAATATAGTAACCGGAGCAAAGGATTCATCAAAGTCTATCACTTCTTGTTGATTATATCATCGGGCTACTAGTCTAGCTTTGTTTCTAAATACTCCTGTGTGACCACTAGGTAAAGGTACTAAGTCCCAAACTTGGCTTATAGTGAATTGATTTAACTCTTCTTGCATTGCCATTGCCCAATTTTCATCCTTAATTGCCTCTTTAATATTCTTGGGTTCTATGTGTGACACAAAGGCAAAGAAGGTATTAAGGTTTTGGGCTTGGGATCTAGTGAGTCTTTGATTTAGATTTTCTATCACTTGAGTTATTGGATGGTTTTCTACCTTTGATAATTTCATATGATGTTTTACTTAACATTGGTCTAATCAAAGCTTGTAAAGTCCTATTTTTCCTTTCAACAATCTCATTAGATTGGGGAGTGTGAGGAGCCGAAAAGTTATAAAAAATGATAATTGTAACCTAGTTAACTTGCTTAAAAAGATGATTTTTATACATCAGATTTAAAAGATGATAACCCTGTACTAGTCATTTAGACTATAGTAACTAAAAATGCAAATTAGGTCATAAAAAGTGCAAATCATCTGCAAAAGATATCTCTCACAAACTGAATGTTATGCAAACATTGATGAAAATAATAATTGTAACCTAGTTATCTTGATTAAAATGATGAATCTTAAACATCAGATTTCAAAGATTATAAACCTCTACTAGTCATTTAAACTATAGTAACTGAAAATGCAAATTAGTTCATGAAAAGTGCATATCATCAAAATGCAAATGATATCTCTCACAAAATAAATGTTATGCAAACATTGATGAAAATGATAATTGTAGCCTAGTTATCTTACCTAAAATGATGATCATTTAATGTCAGATTTCCAAGATTGATGGGGAACTGATTTTTTGTTAGTTGGTTATCTATATTGATTTTGCATTATGCGGATTTTGAAAATATTCGGTTTCCATATATAAGTTTAGCGTTAAAACATGCAGTTTGAGTTATGGGGTTTGAAATTTACATTTTTGCCCTTTTATGTATGTTAATTGGCTATGAATTAGTAATCAACTTGTTTGATTTTTAAATGCAATCCTAGCCATCTATTTCTAGATCCAATGGTCCAAGATGGTTCTTTATATAAGAAGAGTTCTATGAATAGTCTAACCCCATATATATATAAGGGATGGTTCAAACAAGAACTGTTTTTCGTACGAAAACTGGAGAACCAATCTTGGACATTCAAATGATAAGTGGAATTCATGGATGAAGAGTGCGGGGAGATTGGGTGTGGCAAGGTGCATGTAAGGAATTCATGGGTGGACAATCCAATTGAAGAAGGGGGAATTGGACGTCTAAGATTGGTTCTCGCAGTTCTCATACAAAAAACAGTTCTCGTTTGAACTTTTTTTTTTCTCTCTCTCTCTATATAGTGACAAGTTCATTTGAGAATATATATCAATGGCAGAACTTGAACATCATTGTCGGGAGGGACAAAATGTAATAATTTTATTTTAAAGAGGGTCATCTTTAAATTTCTTTTAAAAGACAAATGTTTTATTATATAAATTATAGTAAAATATTAACGGAGCGAAAAAATTTGTAGGGGGTCACGGACCTCCCTTGCCCCTATTAAGTTTCTGCCCTGATATTTATATATTTATATAATCGATCTTAAGAGATACGGCAAACGTACGTGCATTCGACCATGGTTACCATTAATAACTCGATCTACATTGAACTTATAAATTATGAATGATAAAAATAATAATGTTCTGAATTTTAATTAATTAATATTATTAAAGTTAAATGGTTAATTAGTACGTACGTACCCAAATACAAGACCAACCACTCTAATCCTCTCTCCAGTCTCTAGCATATATATACGCTTAATCATGGACATTCGGAGGTGCTTTTAATTTAACCGGAAAGAAAGAGATCGAACACACACACACACACATATATATATATATATATGTATATATATATAGGGGAGGGTTCAAACGAGAACAGTTTTTCATACGAGAACTGTAAGAACCAATCTTAGTCGTTCATTTTGGATAATGGAACTCATGGATGAAGAGCGTGAGGGGATTGAGTGTGGCAGGGTGCATGTAAGGAATTCATGGGTGGGAAATCCAATTGAAGGAGGGGGAATTGGACGGCTAAGATTGGTTCTCGCGGTTCTCGTACGAAAAACAATTCTCGTTTGAACTTTTGCCTATATATATATTGTTGGGAAAAATAGGCTTACAAATATATCCTCTTTTGTTGACACAAAAATATATAACTTGTTTATATAATTGTATGTACTAACATTAACATATGTGCACATATACATATATATATATATATATATTCAATCAAATATATTCTCTTCTATGATCTACAAAATAAGCTTCATCAAATGGCCAAGCTCCAATCGTCAAGATCCGAGTTCAAGTAAAAGCCGATGTCGAAGATTCCTACAAATTAACGTTCAAAGTTTATGAGCTTACAAAATAAATAATTAAATGAGTTTAAGTTTTTATAAAATAATTTTTATAAAAACTTTTATAAAAATTGAGAAACTTTTTATAAAATCACAAGCTTGGTAGTTAAAGCAAATGAATTCCTATTTTGGCAAATACTAAACATAATCTTCTATTTAAATAAGCCAAAACCATATTTAGCAAAAGGAATCTCTCAAAGAGGTAAACTTCTAACATGCTTTGTGCATTTGGTTTCTAAACTACCATTTTTATGATTAAATTCAAACTTAAGAAGTATGGCACTAACCCAATTTTTCTAAAGCTTCTTTTCAGTGCATTTTTATGGTAAAAATGGGTTGTGTGTGGTTTTGGTAAAAGCCCAACGTCTATGTGCACAAGGCTCAAAAATCTCCAGCAGGCCGACAGTCGATGCCACGGTCGACCGTGGATCGACCGTGGATCGTCTGGACACTTTTTGAGCATCAAACTTTTTTCTTATTTAAAGCAACTCAAGTCTTGTGTTTTACCAACCTCTTACAATTTGAAAAAATACAGAATACATAAAAATCTTGTGAGCTCATATTCCTTGATAATTCAATCTTTCAAGATCAAGAATCAAGCAAGAGTGAAAGTCTTCAAGTTCATATACTTCATTACATTCATATACATTTGTAATAGTGTGAGGATAATCTCTAGCCTATAGAATTAGAGAGAAGTGAGGATCAACTCTAGCCTTTCCAATTAGAGTGAAGTGAGGTTTATCTTAACCTTGTTTGCAAGAGTGAAGTGTAATTCTTGTAAGCTAAAGAGAGAAGTTGTAAAAGGTTTATCTCTACCTTCAAAGAGAGAAGATAGTGGAGCAACTCTAGGTGGGTGAGGCCAAGGAGTGGATGTAGAGCAAGGTTGTTAACCCTTGCTTGAACCACTATAAATCATTGTGTCCAAACTACTTCATTGGTGATATCTTCCTTCCCTAAACTCTTTAATTATTTGCAAATATTGTCAAAAACTTTAGAAAGTGGGCATATAACCTATTCACCCCCCCTCTAGGTTCTAACAATTGGTATCAGAACAAGTTGCTCTAGATAATTTTTGAAAAGTCGTTTTAAATCTTCTAAAAAAATTTTTTCTTTCAAAAATTTTTGAGTTGACAAAATGGGACAAAATTATGTAGAGGGGAATTCTATGGTTAGACCTCCACTTCTTGAAGAAGAAGGGTTTTGTTATTGGAAACAAAGATTCATGACTTATGTCAAAGCCAAAGATGTTGATCTTTGGGATATTATTGAAGAAGGGGATTATGTACCAAAAACCTTTGATTCCAAACAAGATGCCTTTGTTCCACTTCCTAAAGAAAAATGGGATAAAGAGGATAAGAAAATGGTTTCTAAAAATTTTGAAGCTAAACTCTTTCTTTACAATGCTTTGCCTAGAAAAGAATTTGAAAGAGTATTTATGTGTGAAAGTGCAAATGCTATTTGGAAATCTCTTGTCACCACACATCAAGGAAATGTCCAAGTTCTAGTTAACAAAATTGAATTACTTGTGCAACAATATGAAAAATTTCAAATACTAGATGATATGAAAATTGATGAAGCTTTTGCAAAGTTTAATACTATTGTTACTAGTCTCAAGTCACTTGGGACTACTTACTCTAACAAAAAGATTGTAAGAAAGTTTCTTAGGGCTCTTTCACCAAAATGGAGGGCAAAGGTGACGGCTATTGAGGAGTCAAAAGATTTGAACATACTTCAAATGGATGAGCTAATAGGAAATCTCAAAGTGTATGAAGTGATCATGCAAAAGGATGATGAGATTGCCAAGCTAAAGAAAGAGAAGAGCAAGTCCATTGCACTTAAAGCCAAACATATCAAAGATTCCTCTAGTGATGAAGGAGATGAAACAAATAGTGATGAGGATGAAGAGTATGCCATGATGGTGAGGAACTTTAAAAAGTTCTTCAAAAGAAAAGGCAAGCATGTGAAAGCTCCATTTGATCCTAAGAAGTACAAGCAAGCCAAGGATGCCAAGAAAGAAAAGAAATCATCTAGAGAATGCTATGGATGTGGAGACTCTTCACATCTCATAAGTGATTGTCCAAAGGTAGCCTCAAAGAAAAAGGAAAATCACAAAGCCTTCCTAGGAGGTGCATGGAGTGATAGTGGTGATGAAAACCAAGAAGAAACAAAAGAAGAAAAATGTCTCATGGCCTTTGAGACAAGTGAGGTACACTCCGATTCTAGCTACTATAGTGACAATAATGGCCATCAATATGATCAATTATGTGATTTTAGCTTAAAAATACTTACTAAAAATGAGGAGTTAAAAAATGAGAATAAAAGTTTGAAAAAGGAAAATATCAAGTTGAAAAATGAAAATGATGACTTAGTTATAAAGATAAAAGATCTAGAAAACAAAATTGCATCTCATACACATACAAGCATAAAAGATTTGGAGAGTAAGCTAAAAACAAACTTGGATACAACCACACTGTCAAAATTTAAGAATAGTTCAACAAAGTTAGATGAAATGTTAAAGATTCAAAAATCATCAAAAGATAAGGGTGGCATTGGATTCTCTGGGCACTCAAACAACATGCCAATAAGTCACTTGAAAACCATTCAATTTGTGAAAGAAAAAGGGAAAGAAAAAATCCAGGACCTCCACGGTCGACCCACAGTCGATACCGTGCATCGACCGTCGGGTCACTGGAATTTTCAAAAGAACAAAAATGTAAACATTGTCTCTAGCTCTTCCACTTGTATGCCCAAGGTTGCAAGTAATGAGTTAATGAGAAAGTTTTATACTCCAACAACAAAGCATGGACTTGGATTCAAGAAACCTAAATCAAATGTGACTCAAAAACCAAAATACTCTCAATCCATAAACCCTAAGAACACATGGTATTATAAAAGTTTTAGAATCACACAAAGATGGATTAGAATAGGAGTTTTTGATGCTAACCATCCAGGACCCATGAAACATTGGGTACCAAAAGCTTGAATGAAAACTTCATATGTGTAGGGCTGCAATAAAAGTGAGAATATGTCTCATGAATGGATTCTTGATAGTGGTTGTTCAAAACACATGACCGGTAATAGAGAACTCTTCACCTCATACAAGGAGTATGATGGAGGACATGTTGTGTTTGGAAGCAATCTAAGAGGAAAGGTGATTGGTAAAGGTAACATTCTTCATGACAATATCAAATTCTTGAATGTTGAGCATGTTAGTGGTTTAGCTTACAATTTAATAAGTATTGGTCAACTATGTGATAAAGATCTAAATGTTAAATTCACCAAACATGAAAGCTTAATATGCGAAGATGATAAAGTTTTAGTAAAAGGTGTTAGGAGAAATGGACTATATACATGTAGACTTGGTGATAATCCTAACACACAAGTATGTCTTGCATCTATAATTGATAATTCAACATTATGACATAGAAGACTAGGTCATGCCAACATGAGACTACTACAAACATTGACTAGAAATGAGCTTGTTAAGGACTTACCAAATATTAAATTCGATAATCATTTTTGTGATGCATGTAAAATCGGAAAACAAGTACATTCATCTCATAAATCTAAAAATGCTATAACCACAAAAAGATGTCTTGAACTATTGCATATGGATCTTTTTGGCCCTTCATCAATTCAAAGTTATGGGGGAAACTTCTACACACTAGTTGTTGTAGATGACTTTTCTAGATATACATGGACACTATTTTTGAAAAACAAAAATGAAGATTTTGACAAATTTAAAACTCTTGGCAAGAAAATTCAAAACCAATTTAGTTGTACGATCATTTCAATTCGTACCGACCATGGAAGAGAATTTGACAATGAAGCGCAATTTGGAGCATTTTGTGAAAAACATGGAGTGTCTCATAACTTTTCGGCTCCTCGCACTCCCCAATCAAATGGGGTTGTTGAAAGGAAAAATAGAACTTTACAAGAAATGAGTAGGACAATGCTAAATGAACAATCCATTCCACAAAAGTTTTGGTGCGATGCGGTCTCAACGGCTACATACATCCTAAATAGAGTCTTGATTAGACCAATGCTAAATAAAACACCCTATGAAATCATCAAAGGTAGAAAACCATCCTTAGGACATCTTAAGGTATTTGGTAGTAAATGCTATATCCTTAATACCAAAGACTACTTGACAAAATTTGATCCTAAAGCATATGAGGGTGTCTTCTTAGGATACTCCTTGAATAGTAAAGCCTATAGAGTATTAAACAAATCCACTATGGTTGTGGAGGAATCCCTTAATGTCACATTTGATGAATCTCCACTTCCTCCTAAGACTCAACCCTTAGTAGATGATGAAAAATTAGAAGAAGAAGCCATAGAACAACAACTCTCAAAATTAGACATAAATCATCATAGTGTTCAAATCCCAATAATAGATAACAAAACCACAAGTAATGAAAATTAAATTAAAGAAAATAGGAACCATCCAATAACTCAAGTCATAGGAAACTTGAATCAAAGACTCACTAGATCCCAAGCCCAAAACCTTAATACTTTCTTTGCCTTTGTGTCACACATAGAACCCAAAAATATTAAAGAGGCAATTAAAGATGAAAATTGGGTAATGGCAATGCAAGAAGAGTTAAATCAATTCACTAGAAGCCAAGTTTGGGACTTAGTACCTTTACCTAGTAGTCACACAATAATTGGAACTAAATGGGTTTTTAGAAACAAAGTTGATGAAAATGGAAATATCACTAGATTCACAGCTAGACTAGTAGCCCAAGGATATAACCAACAAGAAGGGATAGATTATGATGAAACCTTTGCTCCGGTTGCTAGATTAGAATCCATAAGGATTCTACTTGCTTATGCTTGTGCTCAAAATTTTAAACTATATCAAATGGATGTCAAAAGTGCTTTTTTAAACGGGCTTATAAATGAAGAAGTTTATGTATGTCAACCTCCCGGTTTTGAAGACCCCATTCATCCATCTTATGTATATAAACTTAGAAAAGCATTGTATGGCCTTAAACAAGCTCCTAGAGCTTGGTATGATAGATTAAAATCATTCTTGTTGAAAAATGAATATAATATGGGTAAAGTTGATAATACATTGTTCACAAAGAAAAGAAAAGATGACATCTTGCTTGTACAAATTTATGTGGATGATATCATATTTGGATCAACATGCCAAGACTTGTGTGATGAATTTTCAAAACTTATGCATAATGAATTTGAAATGAGTATGATAAGTGAATTGAATTACTTTCTTGGACTTCAAATAAAACAATATGAAGATGGTACATTCATAAATCAACAGAAGTATATTAAAGACATGCTTAAGAAATTCGATTTTGAAAATGTGAAACCAATGAGTACACCTATGGCTACAAACACACACTTGACACAAGATGAAGAGGGTGAAAGATTTGATAGTACAAGATATCGTGGTATGATCGGGAGCTTGCTTTATCTAACGGCAAGTCGTCCCGATATTATGTATAGTGTATGTGTGTGTGCTCGTTTTCAGGAAAATCCAAAGAAATCACACTATGAGGCCGTCAAACGAATATTCCGATACATTAAAGGAACAATCAACTTGGGATTGTGGTATCCAAAGTGGAGCGGCTTAGATATAATGTGCTATGCGGATTCGGATCTCGGTGGATGCTACTTGGATAGAAAAAGTACAAGTGGAGTATGTGCCTTTATTGGATTGGCACTTACCTCATGGCTCTCGAAAAAGCAAACATCCGTTGCCTTGTCAACAACCGAAGCCGAATATGTAGCCGCCGGAAGAGCATGCGCTCAGGTCTTATGGATGCAACAAGCTTTATTGGACTATGAGGTACATCTATCCGAAATTCCTATTATGTGTGACAATAAAAGTGCCATTGATTTAAGTAAAAATCCTGTATTGCATTCAAGAACTAAACACATCGAAATTAGACATCACTTTCTACGTGATAATGTGCAAAAAGGCAATATAAGCTTAGAAAAAGTTACGTCATGTGAAAATATTGCTGACATATTCACTAAACCACTAAAAAAGGAAGTATTTGACACAATAAGACTTGGTTTGGGGATGATGGAACATGTACCTTAAGAGATAAACACCTAAAAACTAAAAAACAGCAAAAAAATGCTACCCAGTGGCTCCACGGTCGACTGTACTTCTACCGCAACATATCACCAAAAATCCAGACCAACGACGGTCGATCCACGGTCGATACCGTGCATCGACCGTAAGCCCACTGGAAATTTTTTGAACTTTTAAATTTTTATGTTTTGACTTTTAATGTCCAAACTCAATGTAGTTTTGCTTAATCTACATCAACTAACCTTAGTAACCACATGATTCATAAAATTTTCAAAATCTTCTCAAATTTAGGCACACACTAGTCATAATACTATATATTTGTACTTAATCATATAATTATTGTCTCTATAGATAATCATGCCACGTGTTCGCACATCGGCTTCAAGAAAACCCGACAACCCTACCCCTCGTCAATCCGCCAATGCTCTAAAGAAACGGGCCATAAACGAGGGTCGTGTAGTTGCGGTCAATCAACTTGACCAATATAGGACCCAAGCCACCTTTGAGGCTATTGGGTGGACTATTTTCCTTTCTCTCTCAAATGTCATTTATAAAAATCGTCTCTATGAATTTTATGCCTCCTTCATCTATAATGAGGATGATGAAGTAATCACCTTCAACATTGAAGGTAAGGACTTTACCTTCACTCTTGTCCAACTAGGTAGGATTCTACACATCCCATCCTCCGGCCTCAAATACTATCATACCGGTCATAGCCTCACAAACCTTCCACCCGTCTTCACCATTCCTGAAATCATTGGGTCAATTTGCAAACCAAATGTTCCCCACACCACAACCAATCTTTTCGGAAGAGATCTTCTTCCCGAATGTGCCGTTTGGAACAAAATCATTGATTCCAATATCTTTCCCAAATCTGGGAATCATTCTGAAATAAGTGCTATTCAAGCTGTTCTTCTTCATGCTCTTAAAACGGGGACCGAGATCAACCTCACGCACATTCTTGCTAAACGCATGAGTGATCTCGTGACAAGTCGTAGGGATCTTCCCTATGGCCGTCTTCTATCTCTTCTTTTTACGAATCTACCGGATGTTTCTCGCATTGTCTCAACTCCGGGATCCTCCATGCCCATCGACCTTGCGACACTTCGCAAAATGTCTTCCCATAAATGGATGAAACGGGCACACTCTTCCTCTTCCGGAGATACGGAAGCCGAGATTGACAAATTCACCTTTGGTGAAGAAGAGGAAGGTAAAGCGGAGAGTTCAATTCCTCCGGATTTCGGCATGGTTGAAGGCACTACCGATGAACGAATTGCAGCACTAAATCGCAATGTGAATGCTTTGCGGAATGAAACTCGCTCTCTCCGTAAAGAAATGAAAGGGGTAAAGGGCATGTTGAGATCAATTATGAATGCTCTTAAATGTAATTCCGGAACCGATGGGGGTGAGCCGTCTCAATCATGAGTCTATGTTTTATGATTACCACATTTGTCTTTCAAACAATTTATTTCTATGTATTCACACAATATGGTATTTATGTTGGTCATGTGCTACAATATTTTATGCTATGATGTACGTTCTGTGGTTTGATATGCATGCTTTCCATATAATATGTATTGTGATTAATATTGTCTATGCTCACATCACTTGTGCAAGTCTTTGGTAGAATTTTGTATGTACTCTAGCTCATCCAAATCAAGATATGGTGATCTACGTTTAAGGGGGAGCTTATGTCAAGGGGGAGTCTCCTTTTTGTTTAAGACAAAAAAGGGGGAGAAGATAGAAGAATATATAGAAGATAGAAGAATATATAAATATATATGTATATATGCACATGTTAACATGTTAAAGTTATATATACAATTTATTATACAAGTTATAAATTTTTGTCTTCAACAAAAAGGGGGAGATTGTTGGGAAAAATAGACTTACAAATATATCCTCTTTTGTTGACACAAAAATATATAACTTGTTTATATAATTGTATGTACTAACATTAACATATGTGCACATATACATATATGTATTCAATCAAATATATTCTCTTCTATGATCTACAAAATAAGCTTCATCAAATGGCCAAGCTCCAATCGTCAAGATCCGAGTTCAAGTAGAAGCCGATGTCGAAGATTCCTACAAATAAACGTTCAAAGTTTATGAGCTTACAAAATAAATAATTAAATGAGTTTAAGTTTTTATAAAATAATTTTTATAAAAACTTTTATAAAAATTGAGAAACTTTTTATAAAATCACAAGCTTGGTAGTCAAAGCAAATGAATTCCTATTTTGGCAAATACTAAACATAATCTTCTATTTAAATAAGCCAAAACCATATTTAGCAAAAGGAATCTCTCAAAGAGGTAAACTTCCAACATGCTTTGTGCATTTGGTTTCTAAACTACCATTTTTATGATTAAATTCAAACTTAAGAAGTATGGCACTAACCCAACTTTTCTAAAGCTTCTTTTCAGTGCATTTTTATGGTAAAAATGGGTTGTGTGTGGTTTTGGTAAAAGCCCAACGTCTATGTGCACAAGGCTCAAAAATCTCCAGCAGGCCGACGGTCGATGCCACGGTCGACCGTGGATCGTCTGGACACTTTTTGAGCATCAAACTTTTTCCTTATTTAAAGCAACTCAAGTCTTGTGTTTTACCAACCTCTTACAATCTGAAAAAATACAGAATACATAAAAATCTTGTAAGCTCATATTCCTTGATAATTCAATCTTTCAAGATCAAGAATCAAGCAAGAGTGAAAGTCTTCAAGTTTATATACTTCATTACATTCATATACATTTGTAATAGTGTGAGGATAATCTCTAGCCTATAGAATTAGAGAGAAGTGAGGATCAACTCTAGCCTTTCCAATTAGAGTGAAGTGAGGTTTATCTTAACCTTGTTTGCAAGAGTGAAGTGTAATTCTTGTAAGCTAAAGAGAGAAGTTGTAAAAGGTTTATCTCTACCTTCAAAGAGAGAAGATAGTGGAGCAACTCTTGGTGGGTGAGGCCAAGGAGTGGATGTAGAGCAAGGTTGTTAACCCTTGCTTGAACCACTATAAATCATTGTGTCCAAACTACTTCATTGGTGATATCTTCCTTCCCTAAACTCTTTAATTATTTGCAAATATTGTTAAAAACTTTAGAAAGTGGGCATATAACCTATTCACCCCCCCTCTAGGTTCTAACATATATATATATATTGAAAAGATTATTTGAGAACCATTTTTATTACGAGTACAGCGAGTATCATTTGTAACCGTCATTAATGCCCATTAATAGGGGTATTTTGGTCTTTTACATAATTTCTCAACCGTGAATTGAGTCTGGGTGAGTTGTCATTAAAGATCGAGACTTGATTTTCCCGAAATACTCTTCATTAGTACATCATTAATGAGTTATTAATATATCATTAATGAGCCGTCATTTTTATTGGCCGTTAAAGGGTCAAAATTGATTCTCACAGTACTCGTAATAAAAACGGTTCTCAAATGAATCATCACCTATATATATAAATTAAGTTATATTTAATTAATTTGTTTTCTATTATTAAATAAATTTAATAAAGCTTGAATACATGTTAACATGGAGAGAGTAAAGCAAATTAAGATATATAGTCTATATTTATATTTATATTTATATTTGTTAGAAATAAAAATAAAATTGATGAAGGACGCTAATTGTTATGAAAAGGTGGAGCGGTGTGAATATATAGAAGGCCGGTGATATATATATATATATATATATATATATATATATATATATATATATTTTATATATATATATATATATATATTTATATATTAATTAGCAGCTGGGATCGATTTAACTTTTGCCAGCAAATTGGTCACAAGTATACAATTAATTTGGACCAATAAATTCCACACAAAATCAAATAAATGTGACGGATCGAAGAACCATCTTAATTAAACCCACGAACTGTCGCTAAAGTTTTATGTATTTCTTCTTTTTGAAAGAAAAAAAAAGTTAGTACTTTTTTATAAAATTGAGTGATTAATCACTTAATAATTTTAGTATTTTAAAGATACTGTACCAAATTAATTCAAATGTAATAGACTATCTGACAAAAATTAATGAATGAATAATTTGAATGGTAACAAATTTACCATTTATGATGATTTATTATCGAATGAAATGTAATTGCTCATAAGACATCATATAAATAATGTGTATCATGATAGAATACTTGATGCTTAGTATGTGGTAGAATAATTCAACAATATTTTATGCTCTCATTAACTTAGAGATGTGCGAAACAAATGCGTTGAATACTGAACGTTTTAATTATATCGTTGAATTGTTCTATTCAACTGCAATCAAATTTTAGTCTTAATCACCGTGTATAAGAATATAAAATCTAGACTAAAATTTGAAACTGTGTTTCAAATTTTTCGTCCTTTAGCTTTTAAAATTACACCGATAGTAAACTGTGTTTTAAACTTTGTGACAATTTGGTCCTTTAAACGTTAAATATAACAAATTGAGTTTTAAAAATTTGAAAATGACTATTTCACCATTTTTTTTACATAACACTTTCGGTCCTTATGCTTTAAAATTCATTGTATTTAATAACCTTTGAAATAATCATACATACTCAATATTATTTGTCATTTTTAAATGTGCAAAGTTCACCAAAATATAATGAACACTATGCTTAATTACCATTCCATGCAACTACGTTTTTTTTTCCAGTAATACAATAAACTTGTTCAAGTATTATATTGTATACAATGTTACCTCTTATAAGAGATTGGCGTCGGAGTTTGATTTACAGGTCGTCAAAGGTGAGTTTTAAGGTTATTAGAGTTGGATTTGAAGGTATGTGAGTGCGTAGGAGGCTAAATACAATGTTGTTGTGGGGTGCAGGCGTAATAGCTAGAATTTTAATGGAGATAAAACAAATAAAGTTTTATTTGTCAAATTATTGTCATATTATTATGAGAAATAAAGAAAATTTTCACTTGGAAGTTTATGTGACTAAACTTAAGGAAGGAAAAGTGGAGAGCGCTTTGTGACAATAAACCAAAACCCTTATAATTAGTTAAGGGGAAATTGGGACAATCAAATGATAATTGTCAATTTGAGTTCTTTGGAGAAAGTTTGTGTGACAAACAAGAAGGGTGGAAGTAGATTTTAATTATTGGAAAATTTTCAAGTTGGCTAGAAATGATTTAGAGATATTTTTTTGGAAATTCATTTACATGTATTAGGCTATTAGCTTAGATTTTTTTGTGGGACATTATTTATAGTGGGTATCGAAGTTTGAAGGTCGCTAGAATCTGCAAATGTTGTTGGAGATGATCATTGAAGCTAGGTTACCGGTTTATAATCTTATGAAGACATACTAAAACAATCTATAATAAAATCTCGATTTTAACAACGTATCTTGCAGTAATAGTCCAATGATTTCCTCATTATGTCATGATAAGGTTTTTATAGAATATTAGACATAAAACATAACAAATCTTATAACCTATTAAAAAAAAAGAATGATCCTTTTCAAAAAATTATGTTTTTAAGAATGATAACATCATCATATTCATAAGGAATTTTATAAATAGATTATAAGATTGGAGGGTTTGGATGAAAATTGTGAGGGGGTTTGGGCTTTTAAGAAAATGTGAGGGAGATTTATAAAAATTGTATATTAATGTAATTAATTATAGATTGTTTATAAATTATGTTTAGTAACTTGTGATATATTTTGTTTAGAGAAAGATAATTATATATTTACGACCGTCACATTTTTATCTACGTTTTGGTGTAAATTTTATTGTAATATGACACTTTTTGAAATTAGTATATTCTTAATTTTTTGTTATACATTAATAGTAGTGGGTATGTAATTTTTTGTTTAGCAGAGGGTTTTTTTTATTATGGTGATGAGCTGAGCGATCAACTTGAATATCCTATCAAAGTGTTTAGTTATTGATTTTAAAACATCTTATCTTATAACCTTATTAAAAGAAAAGGATTACAAAACTAAATTTTCACCAATCACAACATCCCATTTAAAAAAAATAAAAAATCATGTTTAAGAATACAATGACGTCATCCAAAAAAATAATTTTTGAATTTTAGATTAGTTACAACTAGAAAATTGTTGTTAAGGGCTATGTTTGTCGAAGAGGTAAGCGTCGGAAGGAAGCCGGGATGTCGAAGAAGGTAATGCAGAAGGAGTCTCCTTTTGTTTCCAGAAACCCTAAGAGTAATCTGTTTCAAATCCGGGTTATCCGTGACCCGCGTTTTTTCTTAAGCTGTTGGAATGGGACGTGTGACGTCCTTGTATATTTAACCACGATTTTTTGTTATTTTTTAAAAATGAGAAGTTTTGATTGGTGGAAATTTAGTTTTGAGAACGATGATAACATCATCATCCTTTTTTAAATAAGGTTATAAGATAAGATAATTTTTCAAATAAAAATTCTTTGCAACTCCTTGAAAAAATTGCACCATTTTTTATTGTTCTTCAGGTAAATAAGTTTTGTTTATATTTCATGAAAGTGATTCACATATGCCAACGTAATATATTATTCTTTTTATTATAGTCATTAATTATAGAGAATAAACAACATCTTTCACCTGCTCCAAAGCGACCTTCGTTGGAATAACATTTAAAAGAAATGAAGAAATCAAGGGTGATTCACTCTATAAATGACAACTCTGTTCATAACAGTTCAATAAAGATTAAAAATGATAGAACAATTTCATAGATTACTTTAAATGATATATATATATATATATATATAACGATGCGTTTAATTTCAAATTAGAAATTAGTTCAAAATTTACATAAAGTCCAGTAGATTTATATTCATTTTATATGCTTTATGATGAGAGTATATATATATATATATACTTGTGTAAATATATACGCATATGAGTGAGTAAATGATTCCATCGTCATTTTATAGTCACTAATCGTTTTAATCTTCGGATGATTTTCAATAGGTATATATTAAAGTTAATTAAATTAGTAAAATACTAATGAACTTGAACTTATTGTCATGATTAACATTGTTTCTCGAATTTGCTAACCATAATTGTCTGTTAATCGGAATTACTTTAATTTATTTCTAATTATTTTTACTATACGTTTTAGTACTACTTAAAACTATATAAGTTTAAATTTAACTTATATAATCCCTATATTAACACACGAGTCACTTAGCTAGTATATATAAATGAAATTAAAAATAATTCCCATGCATGCTAAAGTTTCATGTAAATGCGTTACCATTATTATTATTAGTTATAATATAATAATGTCTACGATTATTTCCGTCTCTTGCCTCTTTCCGTACACATCGATCAAACCACTCACTTTTTTCCTTTAAATTATATATTTTAATTTTGGAATAAGGTTGGCATTTTGACTTGTCCAAAAGATGGTTATTATTCCAAAGCATTGAATATTCAATTCATATGACACGTAAAGTAATGACGACTCAGAATTTAATTTAATTAAAAGGTTTTATATATTAATTGTTCATGAAAACCCATATATCTTTTTAGATACATTCAAACTTGAATCCAAACAAACATGTAAACATCATGTTTTCTTTCTTCTTTAACAATTATTATTATTATTATTTACCAATGTGTTCTAGCCTTACATTATTGGAGTTTAGATTGCCTATTACCTAAAGTTATTGGTTTGAGTCCCGCAGTGCCATAATTATACCGTCGTGAGCATCTCTTCTAGAGAAGTAGTGTAACATCCGTCCAACATCGGTTGGAGAGATGAACAAAACATGCCTTATAAGGGTGTGGATACATCTCCTATCATAAGGCCTTTTGGGTGAAGTGTTTCATGCCAGAAACAAAACCGTAAGCCAGTTGAGCAAAGCGGACAATATCATGCTACGGGGTTTGGGCTGTTACAAGTAGGCAATAAAGGATCACTCCATTCGTCAACGTCTCTTAATAAGTCCTTGCAGTTCTCGTAAAATAAAGAGTTCTAGTTTATATATATATATATATATATATATATATATATATATTGTGTCTATAAGGAAAATTTACTTAAGAACCATTCTTATTACGAGTATCGCGAGAACCATTTGTAATCACCATTAATGCTTATTAATGACTCTTTACTAGGGTATTTTGGTCATTTATATATTTACTCAACCGTGAATTACGTCTGGGTGAATGAGTCATTATTTAATAAGACTTGACTTTTTCAAAATACTCCTATTAATGAGCATTGATGAGCGCTCATTCATGGGTTATTAATGGTCTATTAACATTATTAGTTATTGGTTATATTTAATCAAAGGTCAAGATTGATTCTTGCAACAAGAACGATTCTCAAATGAATTTTTTCTACATATATATATATATATATATATATATATAGTAGCATCGTACCCGCACAATGCTGCGACAACAAATGATATCTGTTTTACAACATTTTACTTTAAAAAACATAATCATATATTATTCGAGCAATTCAATGTCACAAAAAAAGTTTCTACAACATGTCCATTTTTTTAATTCTATTTTATTTGCATATTTTATTAATGTTAAAAATAAATTCTAAAAGACATTAAAATAAGAAAAAAGATTTATATTTCTAAAATAAGGAGAAAAAAATTAATAAGATTTTAAAGATTATGTTGATGTGAATAGATAATTATATATATGTGATAGAGAGTGTTATTGTGTTAGTATGGAAGAGTATATATTTTAAATGAATAAAAAGTTAAAGTAATTAGGAGAGAAAATAAAATTATTAAATATTTAGTGAGTGAAATTAATTTAGATAAAATAAAAAGTCAAGATTTTGTGTCGATTGAATTTAAAAATCAAGGAGGAGAGATAATATTAAATGGTTTATATAGTGGTGTGTGTGTGTATATATATATATATATATGATGGTTATATGAAAAGTATCTTTTTTACGAAAAGTGCGGGAAGTAATTTGGACCTTAGGATATTTTAATCAATGGTTAATATGGATGTTGACACTCTTGTAATTAATAAGATAAACAAATGATTTTAATTTAAAATTGAAAGGGTTAAAAGAGATATTTTACATACATCTCTCTATTCTCTCCTTTCACTCGTATAATATCCTAAACCGTTTTTTTAAAACCCTAAATTACAACCTCTTTCAATCCCTCTCTACCAAATCTCTCTAATCAAACATTGTCTCCGTTTAATGCTTCAACCCCTACCGGCCGCCGTTCAAACCCCTACCAGGTTGTTCAAGTTGTTCACTTAGCCGAGAAGATGAAGGAAAAATAATGTTTCAAATTGTGGATCTTGGTTGTGATTAGTTAGCAAGATTTTGTTCATTTGTTTGTTGTATCATTCATCTTGATCTTTCTATTGTGGATTTGGGTTATAGCTAGTTATTAGCTTTCTTATGGTTTAATTTGTTGTTTATTAGTGATCATTCCTGAGTTGATCCTTTAATTAGCTGTGTTCAGTATTTAACATAGTTTTTATTAGTTGTGTTCAACCGTTTTTCTGTTGATTATTATTGAACATTCATGAGTTGATCATTTTATTATCTGTGTTCAGGGTTTTGTTTATTAATGATTAAACTTTTGGGTAGATTTGGGTTTCTTTAGATATGTTCAACACTGAGTTTAGCTTTTTGGGCTTTTTCTTGTTACTTGTAGATTGTTCATTACTGAACATAAGTATAATTTGTTAATTTTTCTGATCATTGTTGAATATAATTATTAATGGTTTCTAATTTCAATATCATTAATTTTAAATTTGATTACGGTTTATTATAATTTACTAATGAACACCCGAGAAAACTTACAAACAATAAAAAGGATCTTAGAAAAAATCAAAATCGAAAAAAGAAGTAATCTGAAAAGAAAGATTACAACTCACAAATATTAACTTGTAAATATTTTGCTGTTATCATTGAACACCGTAAAATTATTAATTTACTATTAAATTATTTTAATTTATTTTGTTTAAAAATTTATGTGAGAGAAAAATAAAAGAGAGCAATAGATTGGAGAGAGAAAAAAGTTATTTACTATTGTACCATTTTGAATTAAAAAACGAAAAATAAGATTAATCTAAGTCATTAGATTAAATACAAATAAGAGGCTAGGATTGCTTCTTGATTTTTCACAAATAAAATACTTTTAACATGAATCCTCCTCTATATATAACTAACCTTATATACATAACCTACAAAACCAATCTAGGACTTTAGATTTTGATGATCAGTGATTGAGATAATAATTGTATATTCGATTTATGTAATCTGCATATTCAGTTAGAAACCACATATTCAATTTATATAAAATGCATATTCGGATGTGATTTCAACCTCTGATCATCTAAATGGATCAAATCTAAAGGCTAACATTGATTTTGTATCAAACCTTATCATATATATATATATATATATATATCTTACTACTTTATAATGCATTTATAATCTTAATAACTCTTAATTTTAAGTAATTTGAATGTACTAAAATACCCTTTTTAACCATTTTATTTTCTCTCATAATTTACTTTAATTTTTATCTATTTAAAATACATCTTTTTAACCATTTCATTCTCTCTCCTAATTTACTTTAACTTTTTATCTATTTAAAATATCTCTCTAACACTAAAACACCCTCTCACACAAACACAATTATCCACCCACATCAACATAATTTTTAAAATCTTATTAACTTCTCGCTCCTTATTTCATAAATATAAATCTTTTTCTTATTTTAATGTCTTTTAGAATTTATTTTTAAAATCAATAAAATAGTTAATGCAAATAAAAAAACTGACATTGTACGATACTTTTTCGTGATATTGAATTGAGCGAATAACATATTATTACATTTTTAAAAGCAACATGATGTAAAATAGAAACTATTTGCCGTCACAGTATTGCGTGGGTACTTGCTAATATATATATATATATATATATATATATATATATATATATAAAATAATGTAGTTACACATTTGTGCAATTAAGTAATATTCTTTAATTAATACTACGGGCTTTAATCGTCAAAGCATGGAAGGGTCGGTGACAGCCAGATGTGGGTAGACAGCCAAAAGCTATATATATATATATCCGTTCTATCTTTTTCTCAACCTTCATTTTTATATGTTTATTTATTATTTATATATCGAATTGTTAACTCACTTATGTAGTAACATATATGTTGCTACTTGCTACTATGTATCACTTATCACACACATGATGTCATATTTCTAAACATTTTAATTAAGAATATTTTAGTTATTTTAATATTTATTTAAATTTTTGTAAGTATTACAATACATACCATAAATGATTATGGTTGCATACATCTTCTTCCCTACATCAATATTAGTTTTTGTAATTTGTTAGTTAATAGTTTTGAATGTACAAAAGTGTTAATAGGTAAGGATTTGTGTTTTTTAAGGTTCGGGTTGAAGTTTTATAGTAAATAAAATATTTAGATTTAGGAGTAGATTACGATGAGTGCGTGATTCAAAAAAAGTTTCGAATGTTATATATAACAATAATACCCAAACCTATCAAAGTGGGCTATGAGATGTGTAAGATGTAGATAGTCATACTTTTACTTGCACGTAAATATACTATTTTTTGAAAAACGACTTTTATATATAATATGTCGGTAATAATATAAATATATAACCAACAAAACAATTCGTTAAAGGTAATTATTTAAGAGAACTATATTTGAAAATGCATAATAAATAATAATAAATAAAGAAGACCTAGAAAATAAAAGGCAAATGATAGAAGATCTATGGAGTTATGTGAAAGTTTCTATATTTATTTAAAATTTTCTAATAAGAGAAACCTATTTAATCAACTCAAAATTTTCTTTCGGATTAAAAAATATATTAATAAACTTAAATCATTTATTTTATATGTAAATATGCATTTTCTTAAGTGAAAAACGGTTTCATAAGAAAAACTATTTAATATATGTATTAGAGTGAGGGAGTAATCACTCTTATAGTCTTATACCATGAACATCTATTTTACACAATCAATGTTATTCCTTTAGTTATATCAGCATAACATCATCTTTCAACTCTTAAACTCTTACACCCATCACATACAACCCTTCTATGATTTTTTAAAAAAATTAAAAGGTAAAGAGAGAGAGAAAGAGAAAATGGATAAAGAAAAGAAAGAGAGAAAGAAAAAGAAAGAAAACATAGGAGAGAGATATGAGATGAGGAACAGTATTGGGTTGAATCCAAAGGAGGAGGTTGTAATGGTGTTCCCAAATCATCCCACACCCTACTCAAAGGATGGATGTGGACAACCCTGACCATGTCAAATTTTGAGTACACATAATTTATTAATTTCATACTTTTTAATATTAATATATTAAAACTATAAAATAATTAATTTAATTAAACAATATCAAGAATTCATTAATTTGGGTGTTTCTAGTAATTCATTTGTTCAAAACTAAAACTTAAATTTTACTCTAAACCAAAAAATTATTCAAATTCAGGTATAACATGAGATAAGGTAGAAGGTAAAAGAATATTACTTAAATTCAAAAAGAATAATTTAATTATATTACATAATGTTTATTTATTTTATCTTAATCTATAATTAAGTTCAAGATTATAAGATAAGGAAGGCTATGTATGTTTTATTATATTAGAATTTGTAATCGAAGGCATTTCATCCCTCATAAATATATTGTTATCTGTCTTTTATTTCATTCAACATACTTCACAAAATTTGTATGCCTTTTTGTAAACATTATGATTTATGAATTATTTGAACCAACATGTGTAATATACAGGTTTCTAACCTAGTTTAATGATACCCAATCAAAAAATAAAAATAAAGAATAATACAACGAAATAAAATAAAAAGTTGACATACATTTTAAAAGTACATTAAGATAGAAATACGTCAGAGAAATAATAAATCTCTCGTAATTTCGTTGCTGTGTAAGTTTTATCTATTCCAACGAGTTGAAGTAGACAATAAGGATGAATCAAAATTCAGTTGGAAAAAATATAATTATATAAATAAGTGAGTAAGGATAAATAATGCATGGAAGATGGCATGAGAGACCGTGTATGGTATTTATTTTAAAAATTGGTGGAAAATGCAAATGATAAAAACGGAACGAGAGTGTATGGAAAATGGCATGAGAGTACGTGGACGTGTGGTATATATAAACAAGCTACTCTTTTTACTTGGATTAAATTTAGAGCCAAATGTAATTTATTGAATTAGTCCATGTGGTGTTGTAACCCATTATCATTTTTTTAATTGTATTGTAACTCTTATACTTTGAGTACCTTGCTTAAAGTATTTTTATTAATATATTTGGGTTTGCTAAGCTTGGGTGATGATCAAACCGAAGCTCATGACTTAGCTTTTCCTTTTCGCTGTTAAAAAAGGTGGTTTGTATTTAGGTATAACTTTATTTTAATTGCGATTAAAAAATACACAAATAAATAAATCTTGTCATTTCGATTTAAGATTTCATTATACTTATATTTATATTTATATTGTAATAAAGTATATGATATTTAGGGCAAATTACCAAGAAAGATAATCTAAATATCAAAATTTGTCAATAAAGGTAACGTCCAATTTTTTGGCCGAGAAAGGATTATAAAATTTAATTTGTAAAAAAAAGGTATAATGTGTGAAATTTATACATTTTTTTGTTACAAAATGAAATTTATAATCCTTTTTTGGTTAGGTCTAAGAGGTTATATACCTTTTATTTGTTACAAATTAAAATTTATAAATTTCTTAACAAAAAAATTAAACATTACCTTTATTAACAATTTTTGTATTTAAATTATTTTTCTTAGCAATTTTCCCCAACTATTTATTTTGAGATACAAGAAAACAAGTCTAGTTTAGCCTTAGGAAAAGAATTATAATTTCTAGTAAGTAAAAGTCAAACATTGATCGTACCGATTGTTTGGAATTGACTTATTCGTGTCGTCCGAATATAGAACTGATGATGCAACTTTCAATGACCCTTATCAGACTACTAGTGTTAAATTATTATTATATATTAATATTAATATACAAAAAAAAATTTCTTTTTTAATTTCTTTTTGTAAAAAGGAATTAATGTCTCTATAACTATTACTGGATTCGTTTTAAATTTTTTGTATCTTAAGCTATGGTATGACCGTTTGGGCTTTATTTCAAGCTTGTAATATTGAGTTCAGGCTTCGTTTATACAAGATATGTTAAATTTAAACACAGGCTTAACCCGTTTAAATTGTTTAAGCTTTAATCGTCTAGACTCAAATAATATTTTAAACCTTTCATTGAATTTATCTGTTCGTATTTGTGTGAATATACATATAAAATGAAAATTATATATAAAGTTCGTTTAGAATCACGAGCTTAGATTATCAAACTTTTTGTGGCCCGAGTTCATACTCATTTAATAATAAGATTTTGTTTTGCTCGAGCTCACTAAAACTCGACTTGTTTTAGTCTTTAATGATTTGAACTCGAGTAGCTTACAAGTATCTTGACTTGTTTACATCTCTGTTAAAAGTCACGAAAGCAGGAAATTATGAAATTGTGCATTACAATCGTAGCCTATTTCCTTTTTAATTGACAAATCAACAAATAATGTTATGTATTATATAAGTTTTATTTTGAGAACCGCGAGAACTTATGCAATATAGTCAAATTCATTTACAAATTTATTAGATTCATAATTATGCTACTTAATTAGAGTGTTTCATGAGTTTCTAAAGTATTTGGGTCAAACAATAATGAGAAATTTATGAAAACATATAATGTTTCAAAAATGCTATGTACATTAAATGTATTTTTACATATTTGCGAATTTCCTTACCAAAGTTCTCTAAAAACTCTTGAGTTTCTAAATATATTATATAATCATGATTCTGAAACACTCACATTTTCTGTTATCTCTATTTTTTTTGTTAGTCGAAGAGCTTATTAGTTATAGCTGCTATAAAAGGTCAAATTTTGCTAAGACAGACGCGTGTAACACATCATTTTTTATAAAGCTACAACAATGATATAAGAGAAAATAATCACATGATGGAAGATCGATCATGGCTAGTTAGATTTCGACTTAGGCTTATTCTACAAAGACATTTGAGATAGTCTAGCTTTTTGTAAAAAATACAAACTGATGTAGCAAGTGATATCTTAAGGGGTAGCTTATTTGATTTGACAAGCTAGTAATAACCAAGTGTTTAAAGGAAAAACATATATAAAAAAAGAGTTAATATTTACAAAAATACATAGGAGAGCCTTTGAATGGATCAAACACACGAGTACAAGGGGATAAATATACAAGCTAATAATAACAAAGTGTTTATGAAAATTTTTTTTTATCATGTCGAGTTTTAACTTATAGAAAACATATTATTGTATAACTTTTATGTGTTTTCTTTAAAAAAAATACCGACTTTAAGAAACCCATCAAATGAAGAGCATATCAAGTACCAGTCTTCTCTCTCTCACACACACAGACACGCGCAGAAACAGCGTGATGGCTTCTATATATACAAGTCATAAGCTGTTCTTCTTTGCTATCAAATTGGCATTCAATTTCCTCTCACTGTTTGATATCAAAAAGCAATACAAAAGTTACAGAGAATCAATCATATTCATTGTAACTACATTCATATCCTCATCTATCCAAGGTATCATTCTTTTCTCTTCTCTGCATCTTTCCTTCTATGCCTACAAGGTTTTCGATGAAATGCATCATTGGGATACCCTTAACCCTTGTATCTTATCATATGCTACTGAGTTTAGCAACCAAGATCTGATTTTTCTTCTTGAAGACATATTTTTTTGCTGAAATTTCTTGTTTTCTTGATGGGGTTTCCTGAAATTGTTTGATTTGTTAATGTATACTTCCATTCTTTGTTTTACTCAAATGGGCAATGGGTGTTGATTGCTTTATGTAATTAGCTGCTCTGATTACTTAGTTGGTTTGGGTGTCTTTGCAAATTTGTTATTTGTAAACTTTCTTCTTTATGAGTTTGTTTTTTTTGTCAGATGAGTGATACCACAGCTCATTTCAACTCAATCTAGTTTGCTGTTTGTTTTTATTAGTTGTCGCAACTGGCCATATATGCTTCAGTAAAAACCGTTCTGCTTTAGTTTGATGTTTGAATACATTTGTGTTTTTACTTTTTACAGTTTTCGTTCTATTAACTAGATCATTAACTAATTAATTAGTGATGAAATGCGTTAACAGGAAATCCAAGTCTTTTAGAGGCTCTTCAAAGTTCAATTTCCCTTTAGGACTTGCATGGGGTTATCGTTTTCGTGCCCATTCACAGCGTATACAGACTTAGAAGCAGGCCTGAAATCCATCAGTTTAGAAGATGGTGAAGTTAAAACTTTGGGGGTATCTTGCAGTTTTAAGATCCAAGACTCTGAATCATCAGCAATGCAGTTAATGGGCACTCAAGTAATGAAGATCGAAAAATCTGTTAGCTTTAAAGTTTCTTTAGATAAACATGTCGAAAAGAACGTGATGCATACTGAAACTCCAAGATCTGAAAATGGGTTGGAGGATCTTGAACCAGGGAGCCCCAAACATGAGGCAGCCACCAAGCTTCAAAAAGTTTATAAAAGCTTTAGAACAAGAAGAAAGCTGGCAGATTGTGCAGTTCTAATTGAACAAAGCTGGTATGTGTGTGTATTATTTTCTCTTTCAACTTAAATGCTGAATTCGTGTAAATTAATGCAAGTTTGTGATATTTGTAGGTGGAAGCTCTTAGATTTTGCAGAACTTAAAAGGAGTTCAATATCGTTTTTCGATCTCGACAAACAAGAAACGGCCATTTCGCGTTGGTCGAGAGCAAGAACAAGGGCTGCCAAGGTATATTCACAAATAATATCACAAGAAAAAAAGTATAAGTAAATAGTGTGGTGTATGACAATTAACCAGTTTGATTTTTTTTCTTGAATTTCCAGGTTGGAAAAGGTTTATCAAAGAATGGCAAAGCCCAGAAGCTTGCCTTGCAACACTGGCTTGAGGCAGTAAGTTAACCTATCATTGTATCAATCTTACTTCTTGCTCAAATGTGAAACTGTGAATAATATATTCATTAATTTCAAGTCATTTCTGTAAAACAGATTGATCCGAGACATCGTTATGGTCATAATCTTCACTTCTATTATGGAAAATGGTTACATTCTCAAAGCAAAGAACCCTTCTTCTACTGGTAAATAGATGCTATAACATAAGCCCATAAGCTATAAACTCATAGCAGAATTATCACATACATATTTCCCAAATCTAATTTATCATATGCAAAAATTCAGGTTGGATATAGGAGAAGGGAAAGAAGTGAATCTTGTTGAAAAATGTCCCAGATCAAAACTCCAACAACAATGCATCAAATATCTCGGCCCGGTATGTCACTCACTTTCATCGACCTTGAAAGCTTTTGGGGTTGCGTTTAAACACAAAAAGTAAAAACTTACCGAGATTTTTTTATTATTTTTTGCAGATGGAGAGGAAGGAGTATGAGGTTGTGATAGAGGAGGGGAAGCTTTTATACAAACAAACAGGGGAGTATGTAAATACAACCGGATCATCAAAGGGTTCTAAGTGGATCTTTGTTTTAAGCACATCTAGGAATCTATATGTTGGCATAAAAAAGAAAGGTTTATTCCAACATTCAAGTTTTTTAGCTGGAGGTGCCACATTAGCAGCTGGGAGGCTAGTTTCTGAGAAAGGTGTCTTAAAGGTAATTTATAGTTTAACATATCTGTCGATTTGTCTAGCTTCAAAAGTGCATAAGATTCCAATGGTTATGCTAATCATATTCTGGTTTGTGATTACTAAACAGGCAATCTGGCCTCACAGTGGTCATTATCGTCCCACACAAGAAAATTTCCAAGATTTTGTCTCGTTTCTCCAAGAAAATGATGTGGATACTACTTATGTCAAGGTAAAAATAATTCTCCCCATGATAATTTGAGGCCGTTTACATTTTTATATTAGATAAAAGATTACGCTTAATTATTAATTTTATGGTTGTATTCTTATTGATATCAGATGGATTCAGATGAGGATGATAATGAATCTCTTGGCAAGCAAAGCAGCAGTCTTCATGTAAGAACTCACTCTTCAGAAGAAGATACGAGTGAAAAAGAGCACCAAGAGGTGTTTGAAGAGGATAATACCTCAAAAATGGCCGTTGTTATGAAACAAATTACTTCTTTGCCCATAGAATCACCAAGAAAATCCAGACTTTCTCGATCATCTAGTAGGAAACTAGGCACTCTCAGAATACCAAACAAAGATGACATTTTTATGAGCTTAAAGACCGAGAATTTAACATCCGAGACCACATTGGATGGATATGAAGCAGCAGTGGAGTCGTTTGGGTGCCACCAGATTCACGCCCAACCAGAGCATGACATGTCAGATGATGAAGAAAGCCAGTCAAACTTGGAAGATACGGTTCCTAAAAAGTCAATCCTGCAAAGGATCGATTCACATAAAGGAACAAAATCGTTTCAATTGGGAAGACAGCTTTCGTGCAAATGGAGCACGGGTGCTGGTCCTCGCATTGGGTGTTTGAGGGACTACCCTACAGAGCTGCAATCACAGGCATTAGAACAAGCAAATTTATCTCCAAGAAGTGCACCTTGCAACCTTAAGTTTACAAATAAGGTATTTTGTTCAAGCCCGTGTTCTCTTGATAACAGAAGTTTGTTTTCAAGAAATAATGGACCTTATAGAACAAAATCTTCCCCAAGCCAAATAGGTGAATTCACAGGAATTTTTTGATAAAGTATTATTCTTGTAGGGTGAATATGAGATTGACATAGGGATTTCATTCATTCTTTTTGAAGTTTAAATGTTCAAATATGTATACACCTTAGTTTTTTATTTTTTATTTTATTTTTTCTTCTTATACAGATACAGACAGGAAAGAAAATTGTAGATGTTACATGTGTATTCATTGATAATGCCCTTTTTTACAGTTATGAATAATAGAAAGTTCAATTTTTTACTTCTGGTTTCTTTGACCTTGCAAACACACTAGTTCATTGACCCATTGAATCATATAAATGGATCAGGTCAGATTAGATCTGGATCAAGACATTTTCTCATCCTTATCACTCTTGCAATGCATCACCAATAAACATGTAATTTCTGTGAACTTGCAGGAATTTTATATCATATGTGACTGTTATTCTTAAATGCTTGAACTATGACTTTTGCTAGGTCAACCTTTCAAATATCAATTCTTTTGCTTTGAGTTTATTTGGATATTATCAGATATAGAGGTCTCCTTTGCTTGTTGAAACTGTGTAAGAAAGTAAACAAGATGTTACACAAACTATATATATATATATATATATATATATATATACAGGCAAAGGTTCAAACGAGAACTGTTTTTCGTACGAGAACCAATCTTAGCCGTCCAATTCCCCCTCCTTTAGTTGGATTGCCCACTCATGAATTTCTTACATGCACCCTGCCACACTCAATCCCCCACGTTCTTCATCCATGAATTCCATTATCCAAAATGAACGGCTAAGATTGGTGTCCCCTATTTATATTTATATATATATATAGGGGAAGGTTCATTTAAGAACCGTTTTTATTGCGAGAACCGCGAGAACCAATCTTAGGCGTTCATTTTGGATAATGGAATTCATGGATGAAAAGCGTGGGGGGGATTGAGTGCGGCAGGTGCATGTAAGGAATTCATGGGTGGGCAATCCAATTGAAGGAGGGGGAATTGGATGGCTAAGATTGGTTCTCGCGGTTCTCGCAATAAAAACGGTTCTCAAATGAACCTTTCACTATATATATATATATATAAGAAAAGAGAAATGTAGGTGATTTGTAACATGATTGAAGTCAATGTGCCTGAATAAAACAAAGATCCATGAGAGCCAAATATTCTTGGCCCTAGGTTTTGGTACAGCAATATTATAAAGTTGTTTAATCATATATTACTGCAAATGGCAGTTGTACTTGTCTGTGGTACCATCTTCAAGCCCCAGATTGCCTTTGAGCAATGGAACATGGTGACTACATGTGATTGATCCAGAAGCCCAACCTTCAATTTAATAACTTTTAGGGATTTGCATTAATTACAACTCCCATGAATGGATCTTAATGCTTTCACATTGGGGATTTAATCAAGAAATTTGATTCCTAATTGCATAGATTTGTTTATAAGGTTAAAGTTGCTCTAACACCTATAACATTTTCCATGTTTCATTATGATATATGAAGTTTTTTTTACAGATATACCTATTAATGTTTACAAAAGTGATTCTTATGTGTAAAAAACAAGGGGTATAATGAAACGTTTTTGTAGGCACTAAGAGCA
Organism: Dittrichia graveolens; assembly: GCA_038502395.1. Classification (NCBI taxonomy): domain Eukaryota; kingdom Viridiplantae; phylum Streptophyta; class Magnoliopsida; order Asterales; family Asteraceae; genus Dittrichia; species Dittrichia graveolens. Next base: position 2,428,543 of record JARJIL010000003.1, on the reverse strand, counting down.
TGGGGTGCTTGAAACACCCCATGCTTTAGTGCCACATCAACATAACCCATTTCATGCTTCAAGAATGCTTAAACTCTCATACTATCCCCGCTTCGCACGCTTCAAAGATTTTTTATTTAAAAAAATACCCTCTCTACTCTTTCCTCTCTTCTCTTTTCTCTCTTTCTCTCTCATCTCTCTCTCTCTCTCTCCTCTCTCTTCGGCATTCAAATTTTTTTTCGGTACCGTGTTGTTGGTTTCGGTACTGCCCCTTCATGTCAGCATACCGCATGTATGCCGACTCCACACCCCATGCTCCAATGGGTATAATAACACATTTTATGAACATTAAAGGCATAATGAAATGTTTGTAAACTTGATATATATATTTGACTAAAGAAACACTTTACATACCATAATACTCTTATTAAACTTGCAATCTTTAGTTATTTAAAATGTTAATCATAACTTTCTCCCATAAATCACAAGAAACACATCAATAAACATAGCAAATAGATGCTTTTGGATCTTTGTGGTATGAAGGATTTGCAAAACCAGATGAAAGAAGTGAAACTTTTGTTATCGATCTGTCTATAGATACCCATAAAGTTTGATTTGATTTCAATATCCCTAAGTTATTTGACATAACTAACATTTTGACAAACACGAGACCCACAATCGAATGGTTTTATATATGATAATGGTTTTTTTTTTTTTGTTGAATTGTAGATCATGATTCAAAGAACAGACAAGAAGATGACGACAGAAAGCATTAAGGTACTAAATTTATATTTATATTAATTTTATATAAGATTGTTGGTTAATGTTCTTGAGTTGATGCATGAATACAACAAATGAACAATGTTAGATGAATAATGTCGTAGTTGATTGTCGTGATGAGTAGGAAGAATCTTATCCTCATCCACTTTAAACGTATTGAGTAGATGTATATATGATTTTGGGTAGTTAATATTTGGTTAGAGAATCTTGAAATTAAGCTCAACAAGTCAAACATGTTGGTCAAACTTTTTGTCGAGCCGATCAAGGCCTTAACTTTTATAGGATGTATTCAACATTCAAAGTTCATTAAGTGTTGTTGAATGAATGATCAAGAACATGTCAATAACAAATGACAAAAGCCATATCCATTTAGGTACAATTTGATCATTGTATAACGTTGTTGGTCAAACGTAAGTTAAAAAGCCATGTCATACTTATTTGACTTTAAAAAACCACTCTTATTTTGATCTTGCCTCCGTATATATATATATATATATATATATATATATATATATATAGGGGAAGGTTCATTTGAAAACCGTTTTTATTGCGAGAACCAATCTTAGCCGTTCATTTTGGATAATGGAATTGATGGATGAAGAGCGTGGGAGGATTGAGTGTGGCAGGGTGCATGTAAGAAATTCATGGGTGGGCAATCCAATAGAAGAAGGGGGAATTTGACGGCTAAGATTGGTTCTCGCGGTTCTCGCAATAAAAACGGTTCTTAAATGAACTTTTCACTATATATATATATATAGTGAAAAGTTCATTTGAGAACCGTTTTTATTGCGAGAACCAATCTTAGCCGTTCAATTCCTCCTTCTTCAATTGAATTGATTTTTAAGTGAGAATGAGAGACTTAATCCTGGTCTTTCATTTGATTTAATCGGATGATCTACGTTTGACCTTTTAATTTTATTCATTACCCAATCATGAATTGCAATGTCCATAAATTGCGACCGTTGAATCTAATAGATCAACATTTAATTGATAGTTAGGATTTATTCTCACAATAACAAGATTGTGTTTTTTTTTCTAAATGATTATTTGAATTTCTTTTAGGTATTCTACCTTCCTGAAATGCTTATATTTACACTTGCTGCCCACGTTGGTAAAATATCTTGAGATGAAGATCAATACGCCAACATGTTGGTCAAGGTTCTTAGCGATGCTAAAAGAGTAATGCTACATCTCTCTTCTCTAATAAAAGAGTAAACGAGGGACATATGTCATGTTTCTAAAGCATCAATTTCTCATTTTCCCACCCATTATCACACCTCTTAATGTTGACACCGGTCATTCTACTCTACTCTATGTCCCCAAATAAAGAGGTCTTCGTTGTTATATTCCTTTTTACGATTTCTATTTTCTGCCCCGTTCTTACCTATCGGTTCATAAAAAACCAGAAGCAACTTATGTGAGTTTTAGGGAAACGATTGGAGGTTTGAAGATTGATGGCAAACATCTTCGTCTACACTTCAGCTATGAATCTTTGCGTATTATTAGTAATAAACGATACCTAATCTTCATTTTTCTTAATTTCTTTGTAATTTCTTTCTGATTTCTACCTCTACAAGGGATAAAGAGTCCGATATTTAGGTTTTGTTTGTGATTACCGTAATATACATTTGTTAATCATCAACCATCTCTTATTCTTTGATGATGATTAGATGAAACCGAACCTGTTTGAGATAAAATTTATCAGGTTTGTCTTCTTCCTACAATTTGTCATCGTTAATATTTAGTGACAATAACTTCAATTAAAATTGTTTCTTCGATTCAATGGGAATCTGTGATTTTATTTTATTCGATTCAAATAAAATTGTTTCTTCTTCCTACAATTTTATGTTTCTTCGATTTAGGGGTGTAATCGAGCAAAGTCAGCTCACGAGCTACTCGAGACCGACTCGAAAAATAACCGAAATCGACTCAAGCTGAACCAAGTCGAGCTCGAGCTACTCGAGTAGGGTGTCGAGCCGAGTTCGAGCTCTGAAATACTCAGCTTGCCAGGCTGGCGAGCCTAATCGAGCTTGTACTAAGTTACCATTTTACTCTTTTAGATACACAACATTTACTTTAATACTCTTAGTAGCTAGTTGTTAATTGTTGTTCGAAAGTGTGAAATTTGAATTCCGAAATATATTTAACATTTGTTGCTACAAAATTTTATTAAATTAATTTTAGTCGAGCTCGAGAGTGTCGATTACTTACTCGAGTCGAACTCGAGCTTGAAAATTAAAGCTCGACCGAGCTCAAGTCGAGTTTCGAGCCTCGAGCTTTGGAACTAAGTCGAGCTCGAGCTTGGCACTATGTCGGCTCGGCTCGATTACACCCCTAGTACTTAACCTATAGCTTAAAAGATTTACTACTAATACCAATAGATTAAGTATCCATCGGTGGATATGCTCAATTAAGTTGCATACGTAAAACCAAAAAGTTGTATGAGTAATTTAAGGAAAGAATTAAACAAGATTCCATGATTAGTGGACTAGAAATGAGTAATCAAGATTATCATAAATCATAATAACCTCGATCTCTACGAAAAGTATATGGAAATTTGTTTTTTCTCATCTCTCTCTTCAAGATTCAAAATCCGTCACCATCTAAGATATTAAAAAAGGATAAATAAAAACAAAAAATGTACCACTAGAACACACAGTCACACACATCCTAAAGCACACACCCTCCTTCAATCTCTCAACATGCGTTTCTTGCCCCACTTAAATCACTTTGCATCCACACCACACCAACAAATAATCCCTTCAAACTAAGAACCTCATCTTCTGCCTGCTGCCCATTCCCATCAATCACATACCCACAAAAGCACAATCTTTTTTTCTCCTTTTTACGCGAAGAATGTTGGAATCTTTGTTTATTCTCATGGTTTTTCAGATACCCATTAAGAATATTACAGGTAAGAGCTTTAGAATCATACGTTTCAGTAGCTTTTCCTGTTCTTGCTGTGCTTTAGCTTTTGTAGTGTTGTTGGGTTTTGCTGATTGTGTATTATGTGATAAACATTCTATAGATTCAGCTCCTTTAGGTTTTGAGATTTCAGGGTTTAGTTATGATTCTGATAGAAAAGTTGATGATAATGATAAAGCTAAGAACTTGGCGTCTGAAAATGGGGTTTTTCAATTTGGGTTTTTGGAGAAAGATGGTGGTGAATTTGTTGTTGGTATTAGGTACAATTTAGGGCCCAAATCTGCAAATTTGCCAGTTTGGACTGTTGGTGGTGGAGTTAGAGTTTCAATCAACTCCACATTCAGACTTTCCATGGATGGAAGACTGATCTTGTTTGAAAACCCTAGTAATTCCGTGGTCTGGAGCAGTGATACCTCTAATTTAGGTGTTGAAACAGTTACCCTCTTGAATAATGGCAATTTAGTTCTAATGGGCAGTGAAAATAAAGTCATCTGGCAAAGCTTTGACCGGCCAACCAACACGTTGCTCCCTGGTCAAACTCTTCACTACCCTCAAAACCTTAGAGCCCCTTCTACAAGATCGGTTACTAGTTACTATACGTTTGTGATCCATCCTGAAGGGCTAGCTTTAATGTGGGAGAATAATATCACTTATTGGAGAACCTATACGAGCTCATCATCTACAACTGTCAAAGAGGTTAGATTTGATCCAAACGGGGTTTTAGGGCTACACGATGATGCTGAAAGGATTGTTTGGTCGATATCAAGTAAAGATTTTGGTGAAAGTTCAGTGAGTTTGAGGCATCTTAGGATGGATCAAGATGGGAACTTGAGAATTTATTCATGGGATGATGCTGTTCCTACTTGGAGAGTTGGCTGGCAAGCTGTAGACGATCAATGCAATGTATTTGGTTCTTGTGGGTTATATAGTGTTTGTGGGTATAATTCCACTGGACCCATTTGTGGTTGCTTGTATTCCAATTCAATAGATTGGGGGAATGGGTTTCCATCGCCTGATTCCGGTGGTTCAGGGTGCAAGAAAATGGTTGATTTAGGAAACTGTAAAGCACATACAAGCATGTTGGTTATGAAACAAACTGTTCTTTATGGGCTTTACCCACCTCATGATGTTGATATGATGTTGAATGAAGAAGCTTGTAAGGAGTATTGTTCTAATGACACCACTTGTATTGCTTTAACTTCCAAGAACGATGGTTCGGGTTTATGCACTTTGAAAAGAACCACCTTTATAAGTGGATCTACAAGCCCTTCGATTCCTTCCACATCATTTATAAAAGTTTGTTTAGTCCCTCAAGCGGTTGCAGCCAAGGGGACCAACCCTAATGTCACCCCTAAAGCAATATCTTTCCCGTTTCAAGGTAACTATAAAAAGATTATAAGTGCGGTAGCTTTTGTAGTTCTCGCGACAGTTTTGGTCATTTTAGTGCTTGAGATGTTTATCGTTTTGTTTGTTTATCAAAAAAGGCAAAGTTTTTCTACCAAAAGAGCAGTTTCGTATGGAATAGGGGCTAAAACAAACCTTCCAAACACTGCTCTGATTCGGTTATCATTCAAGGAGGTTCAGGAACTCACATCTGGCTTTTCCACTCAGCTTGGTTCTTCTGTTTTCAAAGGTTCGCTTCCTGAAAAAAATGCTGTAGTCGCAAAGGTACTCAATGTCACAGTTGTATCAGAAAAGGAGTTTCTGAAGGCTGTCTTGATCTTGGGTGGGACTCACCATCGGAACTTAGTGTCTTTACAAGGATTTTGTTTCGAATCAAAATACAAGGTTCTAATCTATGAGTGTATCTCAAATGGCTCTGCTGATAAATGGTTATTCAATGCTCACAAGGGCGATAAAGGAGAAAAGAATTGGCAACAAAGAGTCGATATTGCGGTTGGAGTTACACGAGCAGTTGTGTATCTACACACCGAGTGTCAACTATGCATACCTCATGGGAATCTGAAGCTTGAGAATGTGTTGCTTGATGAAAAACTAGTCCCAAAGGTGACTGATTTCGGGATTAAGAGTTTTTTACAAAGTGAAGGCATGTGTTCTTCATCTAACGAGACTCCATCAGAGAAAGACATTTACATGCTTGGGAAATTATTGATTGAGATTGTTTTGTGTAATAGAGGCACAGTAGAAGATAGTTTGGATCAAGTGATGGAGAAAGTGATGCAAGAGCAGAAGTATTTAGATAGTGAGGATTTGAGAGGGGTTGAAAGAGTGGCGAGAATAGCATTGTGGTGTATGCAAGATCAGCCGTTTTTAAGACCTTCGATTTCTGAAGTGATGAAAGTGTTAGAAGGTACACTTTCGGTTGATAGACCTCCATCGAGCTTTGCTTACAGAAATGGCGATGATACAGAAATAACAGGTGCAGACTTTGTTACAGAAATAGAACCTGAATCCTAAAGGGTAGTTTTGTACTAGGTGGTAGTTTACTAGCTTTTTAACTGCTGGGGTTCCAAATTTTTTTCTCACATGGACCCAGATGAATATAAGTTGGCAGAGTTGTAGGCACTAGGCAGTCCCCTAAAATCTCTCGATCAAGAATTTGAACTGATGTTCATATTTATTTACTGTTTCTGTTTGTGGTTGTATACTTGTATGTATTGTGTGTTATATTTATACACTCACAAACAATAATAACTGATTATATGTAACTTAAAAGCTTAATATCACTTTGAAAAAAAAAAACAATTGACACATTCTTAAGATCATCTATGATATGAAAGTAAACAACAGTAACTTTCTCTTTGAGATCCCCCACCCTTGGGTTGTTTACCAACTGTTTCATGGTCAATATGAGAGAGGTAAATCTCCTAAAACGTTACATAAAACGCAAGAATAAACCGGTGATCCACCTAATGATTTGGGCCAAGAAGCGAGAGAAGAAAGGTCTGATAATGTCCTGATGTTTCAGAGTGAACTGCATTGTTCAAAGTCTTCTTGTACTTTTTGTGATACTCGGCCTTTATATATTGCATGTCTATCTCAGTTCTTGTCACAATCACCCTTATAAGAGTCGTGTCATCGGTCCCTAAGCCTTCCATTGACTTATGTAGCACCTATGAACATTTTCAACTCCTGAGTTTGAGAGTATCATACTTTAACCTTGAAACATAAATGGTTGAATACAAATTTCACCTTTGCAAAATACTTTGCAGGATTTTCAGCACATTGCAAGATTGTCAAAAGCGTGCGTTCAAATAACCCCGAAGTCTCCTTCTTTATAGCCTACAAAATGGTCAAAAACATGCGAGTCATTGGTTAGCAAAATCTTGGAAACAAAATGAGGGAGACTAGAAATGTTTTCAGGTTTCTTGAGAACCTTTTTGAGTGATCCACCATACATGTCATGGTAACATGTGTTTACAGCAATCAAATGTGCTCTACTTCTTTTGCTGAAGATTTTGACAAAAACCTTTTCGTCAGTTCCTAGTTTCTTTTCACCAGCCTTGTACAAAGCCTTTGCATCTTTTTCAGCCTTTTCCCTATCAACTTCCATGCCTTCATATCGTTGTTTGGTTACATAAGCGAACAAAATCTGCACCACATACCAATTTCCAATAAAACGATGTCTATCCACCATTTAAAATACCAAGAAAATGACACTATGTGCAAAAACACTTGGTAAAATGGAAGTAGCAAAAATTCGACCTTTTGGTGATCCCCCAAAGCTTGCAGTTCAATGTCGTGTTGAAGATGAGTAAGAAAGGTCGAGTGGTAAATTTGCTTGAGGGTCTGTAACTGGGAAGAAGTTCGAGAGCATATGACTTCGGTTACAGCTTCCAGGTTGATGAAATCTTGGGTCAATGCTTGCCTCAGTATAACAGCATCCCTTCTTGCTGGATCATGCATCCAAAGTAGAACTGCAGTCTGTGACATAAATTAAATAGTCAAACCTAATGCTATCCAAATTCAAAATATACTTTCATGACTTTATCTTTTGTGGTCAACCTTTTTTCTAAGTAATGATCTTTCTTGAAAATAAGTGTAGAATGAATCCATATCTGTAAATACAATTATTCTCATCGATTTTGAAACTGAAACACTAGCTTGTTTGACTCGTAAAGGTCAAAGTCGAGCTCTGTAACTGTACCTCTAATTTGCCGCCAAGTTCAGAAGACAAACGTTTAAGTATGTCATCTGAATACATTGTCTTATATTCTTGCTGGATAAATGACCGTTGTGTAGCATCTCTATGAGCTAGAATACCAATCACTTCAGCAGTATCACACCCAAATCCTGATTGAATTCAAGAAAAAAGGAAATCAATGATTTTCAAGTCCAATCAGACCAAATCCGGAAAAACAAAAAGGGTGTCAATCAATAACCAGACTTTGATATTCAAATCAATTAAAATTCAAAGCATTTACCTTTGAAAGCTTTGTATAGCTGAACTGCATCGTCCCGGGGAGAAACTGGTACCAAGGGAACAGTGAGAGTCGCCATAACCGATCTGTGTTTTAGCAAGAAACAGAGAGTGAGTTGAGATAGAATGAAACAAAAGAATGAAATGCTTAAATAGAAATTTAGAGGACCAATTGGGTGTCCCCATAGTTGATCATTTTGACAGGGTCTAATTTACAAAATCAGCAAGTTGTTACAATTGAGTGGACGACCGGTTATACAGTCAACCATTGGATTGTCAACTGGTTGATTCTAAGTGTGGGGACTTGTTAAATAAGTCCAAGTAATATTGATCAAATAGGTGTGAAGTCGTATATTGAACAAAACACATGTTCAAATTGTAGGCATATGTTTTTGACCTTATTGATAGCCTTCAGCTTATATTCACACTAATTGTTTAAAGGCATTTTCTTTATAGGCGTTAGATATTCGTATATCCTTGTCCTTTTTTGGATTTGAACATACAACTTGTTGGCGGCCGGGCCACCTTCATAGTGTTAGTTATTCGTATATCCTTGTCCGTATAAAAATTTTCATCTTAGAGTCGTCACCTTAAAGACTTCCTACGCAACAACTAATTTAGATATTATCCTATTATTTCTAGATGTTACATATTCTATCTATTCTAGCCTGGCATTCAAGATATCTCAACCTATGTTAGTGATTTTAGGGGTTAGCAATCATTTTATGTAATTGAGATTTACACAAGCCGGAAGAGATTTCATGTCAAGCTATATTACGAGTTACAATCGAATCAACTGTCACAGTTTTTTCTACTAAGTTTATATAAAACATTTTGTCTCACATGAAAAAATAAATAGAAGTTCTCAATATTTCTCTTCTCTGGTTTTCTTCCACAAGTAGAGAGTTATTTGGATAATCTCAAGAGTAAATTTTGTGTAACCTTGGGCACTTATTGGGTCAAAATATTACTTTAGAAAGTAAAATAATCACATTCAAAGCATATTCATATCAATAATTGGTTATCATCAAATCAAGGCTCTTGTAATCTCCTTTTTTTGTTACATAAGAAATCAATTAATAGATTCATTCCAAGTGTCATTAGGTGAAAGTTGAGTTATTCTCTAACATATGCAGTCTAACCAGTTCTATGACTGTTCCTTATACTTGCCCTGACCATCCAAGATGTTTGCGTACAACTAGGATTGAACCTGGTCTCTTTTGAAACCAAAACATTAGAAATTGATTATGTGTAACATGAAAACGTAATAATCAAATAATCATTTTGAAAGAAGGCAAAGCCAAACTCTTCTTTTAATATAATACATGACATAAAAGTAAAACAACAATTTGGTGTGTGAATATCAACAAACAGGCATTCCAGACCTCAAATTGGTACATAACACAAACAAACACAAGTACAATTCACAAAAATATAACCAATTGTCAACCTAATGATTCGGCCCAAGAAGCGACAGAAGAAATGTTCGATAATGACCAGATGTTTCAGAGTGAACAGAATCATTCAAACTCTTCTTGTATTTCTTATGGTACTCGGCCTTTATATATTGCATATCAATCTCAGTTCTTGTCACAATCACCCTTATAAGTGTTGTGTCATCAGTCCCCAAGCCTTTCATCGAGTTATACAACACCTATAAACATTTTCAATTCCATCAGTATGAGAGTATTGTGCTTTAACCTTAAACATCATCTGTTATTACATAAAGATTTCACCTTTGCAAAATACTTCGCGGGATTTTCAGCACAGAGCAAGATTGTCAAAAGTGCCCGTTCAAATAGACCTGAAGTTTCCTTCTTTACAGCCTGCAAAATGGAACAAAAAAAAACATGTGTCATTTGTTGTTTAGCAAGGCCGGCCTAAAGGAATTCAAGAGGTGCCCACAAACATGGTTCATTCTCTATTAGGAGCCCGAAATTTTACCCATATATAATACTACATACACTAATTTATGGCTGAGAATTGTTGTTTGATGCTTATAAGAATAAAAGTGGTCCTTTTTTTTTCTGAGAATTGTTGTTTAATGCTGAAAAATGTTTTTATATTGCTGAAAAATGTTATTTTAGCGCCTATTTATACTACATTGCACAGGGCCTCTAAAATTTGAGGGCCGCTCGTTTAGCATAATCTCATAACCAAAATGATGGAAAACAGAAGTGTTTTCAGGTTTCTTGGGAACCTTTTTAAGCGATCCTCCATACATGTCATGGTAACATGTGTTTACAGTTACCAAATGTGCTCTACTTCTCTCACTGAAGATCTCTACAAAAACCTTCTCATCAGTTCCGAGTTTCTTTTCACCAGCCTTGTACAGAGCCTTTGCATCTTTCGCAGCCATTTCCCTATCGACTTCCATGCCTTCATAACGCGGTTTGCATAAACAAGCAAGCAATATCTGCATAAGAAACAAATTTCCAATAAAATAATGTCTTCCATCATTTAAAAGACCATGAAAATTACAGCATATGCAAAAATGCAACTTTGGTCAAATGAAAAAATGGTAAAGATTTGACCTTTTTATGATCCCCCGAAGCTCGTTGTTCGATATCATGCTCAAGATGATTAAGAAAAGTTGAGTGATAAAGTTGCTTGAGAGTCTGTAATTGGGTAGAAGTTCGAGAGCATATGATTTCAGTCACAGCTTCAAGATTGATGAAATCTTTGCTCAATGCTTGCCTTAATATTACAGCATCCCTTCCTGCTGGATCATGCATCCAAAGCAGAACTGCAGTCTGTCACATGATATTGAGTGGTCAAACCTAATACTTTCCAAAATCAAAATTCATGGTTATCTGTTATGGTTAATCCTTTTTCTAAGGTAATGATCTTTCTAGCGGCTCAGTTTAGAATGAACCGATCTCTTCAAAGACCAATATTCTCATCAATTTTAAAATTGAAAATCTATCCTGTTTGACTCGTAAAGGTAAAAAATGAACTATGTAACTGTACCTCTAATTTGCCGCTAAGTTCAGAAGACAAACGTTTAAGGATGTCATCGGAATACATAGTCCGGTATTCTTGCTGGATATACGCCCGTTGAGTAGCATCTCGATGAGCAAGAATATCAATCAGTGCAGCAGTATCACACCCAAATCCTGATGAATTTAAGAAAAACGGAAATTGAGGTTCATATAATATAAGTTGAATCAAGATCGAATAAAAAGTCAAAACAATCACTTTCTATACCAAGAATCAGTGAAAAAACAGAAAGGGTATCAATCAGAACAAGATAAAGATTCTGATTTAGAATTTACTCAGATCGAATGATGAATCCAAAGCGTATACCTTTGAAAGCTTTATATAATTGAATTGCGTCGTCCTTGGGAGAAACCGGCACTGGAGGAACAGTCAGAGTCGCCATAATGGATCGATCGATCGATGGGTGTTTTAAGGATGGATGAATTATATGAAAATTTGAACTGGGTGTCGGCGTATTCAATCGATCGCTTCAAATCAGTAGAAAATCTGAGCAGTGACTTACGTAGTCAGTTTTTTACTTGCCTTTGATTCTACGCGAGGAGACTTATAATATAAATCAGGTAGCAGTCTTTTAGACCCTTTTTCTATAAACACGTATGCATGTTTTATTTAATTCTTGTTCTTGTTCTTATTATTATTATTATTATTATTATTATTAGTATTAGTATTATTATTATTATTAGTATTATTATTATTATTATTATTATTATTATTATTATTGAAGAATGTTTAATATAGTTCATAATTAATTCATAGTCATAATGGACTAATTTAAGCCTTTAGATCAATGTCATTAATGACCCAAATTAAATTTTAAAAATTTGGACGAAGTGACATTTTTGTAATTTTTTGTAATTCACATATGATGCTTTTATAAATCACATGTGATTGTATACTGAATCACCTGTGATTGAATATTAAAATTTAGGACTATGTTTTTTAAATATACTTTATTAAACACAACTCTATTATTATGACATAAAAGTAAACAACAACAATTTGGTATGTGAACATCACACATCTTAAACCTTAAATCAGTATATAGCACAAACAAGTACAAGAACAATTCAAGAAAATCACAACCCATGATCCACCTAATGATTTGGTCCGAGAAGTGAGAGAAGAAAGGTTCGATAAATGCCAGATGTTTCGGATTGAACTGCATCGTTCAAACTATTGTACTTTTTATGATATATCGCATATCAATCTCGGTTCTTGTCACAATCACCCTTATAAGCACCGTGTCATAAGTCCGCAAGCCTTTCATTGACTTATATAACTCCTATAAACATTTTGAACTCCATATGAATACGAGAGTGTTATACAATAACCTTAAACGGTTAAACATAATAACTTGAATAAAGATTCACCTTTGCAAAATACTTTGTAGGATTTTCAGCACATCTTAAGATTGTCAAAAGTGCGCGTTCAAAGAACATTGAAGTTTCTTCTTTATAGCCTGCAAACCAGTTAAAAACATGTGTAATTGGTTAGCAAAATCTTGGGACAAAAATGAGGAAAAACGGATATTGTTTTTGGGATTGTTGAGAACCTTTTTGAATGATCCACCATACATTTCACGGGATATGTGTTTATAGCGACCAAATGTGCTCTACTTCTCTCACTGAATATCTTGATAAAAACCTTCCCATCTCTACCTAGTCACTTTTCACCAGCGTGATACAAAGCCTTTGCATCTTTTGCAGCCTGTTCCCTATCGACTTGCAAGCCTTTGTATTGTGGTTTGTTTAAAAAAGCAATCAAAATCAGCACAAGAACTCAAGAAGCCAACTTTAAGTGAAATGTTGTCTTCGCATCATCTAAAAGACACTAAAAATGACAATTTATGCAAAAACAATAAAAGCACAACTCAGTCTAATGAAAAAGTCTCAAAGATTTGACCTTCTTGTGATCTCTGGTCGTTCGCAGTTTGATGTCGTATTCAAGAGAAGCTTTGAATTTCGAGTGGTAAATTTGATTGACCCGCTATAATTAGGAAGAAGTTCGAAAGCATATGATTTCGGTTATAGATTCAAGATTGACGTATTTGGGGTCAACGCTTGCTTTAATATAGCAGCATCCCTCCTGCTAGATCACGGATCCAAAGTAGAGCTGCAATATGTGACATGATTTTGAATAGTCAAAGATAATTCTACCCAAATTCAAAATTCAGTTTCTTGGTTTTATCTTTTTATTCTCATCCATTATGAACTGAAAATGTAGCCTGTTTGACTCGTAAAAGTCAAAGTTAAGCTCTGTGAAAATGTACCTTAAAATGGCCACTAAGTTCAGAAGACAAACGTTTAAGGAGATCATCGGAATATAGTATCTTATATTCTTGTTGGATATACGCCCATTGGGTAGCATCTCGATGAGCAAGAATACCAATCACTGCAGCAGAATCACACCCAAATCCTGATTGAATTCAACAAAAGGGAAATCGATGTTCAAATAAGTTAAATCAAGATCAAATCCAAACGATCACTCTCTAACTTCTATACAAAGTTTCAAGGGGAAAACGAAAAAGGGTACCAATCAAAACCAGATTTTGATCAAGTCTTTATTCAAATCGAATGATCAATTCAAAGCATTTACCTTTGAAAGCTTTGTATAGTTGAATTGCGTCGTCTCGGGGAGAAACCGGTACCGGAGGAACAGTCAAAGTCGCCATGATAATCGATGGGTGTTTTTAGAGACCAGCAGAGTCTGATTTCACAGAGACAGAACTGAAGGAAGCTAACTAGACTAAAGAGGACCAAGTGGGAGTCACCATAATCGATCGCTTCAACAGGATCGTAAATAGACAACTAGTGTAACACGGTTGGGTGTTTGATTAAGTAAATAAAACTTTTATATTAATATTTTTTATACATATTTTTTTTTGTATTATAAAATTATATTTTGTGTCTAAAAGTTTTTAGGATAACATTAATGAATCTGTCATATTTCGCGTCTAAAAGTTTTAATGTAATGTCAAATGTTTAATTTGAGCAAACACATTTTTAGTAGTCAGTTATATATTTCACATAAAATTAAGATCCTATCGTAGAATAGATTTTATAAATTCTTTAATTAAATATAGTTTAAAAACAAGATAACATTAAATTTAAATATTCATTTAATAATAATCTTAACTTAATGTACGAAGTTATTAGTTAAAAATAAGAAAACTTAAACAAATAAAGTTTTTATATAAAATTTCAAGTTGTAATGGTAATCACAAAACTCATTAACATGAGTTTGTTTCACTACCCAGTAATATGTTATGTGACAGTTTCTGGATAGTTATTTACTCATCCACTAACCAAAGGTTTTAGAAGACTTACTAAATGGTTATCAAACATATGAAAAACAACTAAGTATAGGACGGTATACGAATAGTTACTAAATTTTTATGTCATCATTAAAATCATGATTTTCATGCAAATAAAACAGATTATCTCTCTATTCTGTCAAATATAATATATATATATGACAAATATTGTTAATAATTAAATGAAAACATTCATTATCATATAAGGAAAAAGAAATGATAAATCATAATTTATACACAGAAATGACTGATATAACTAACAAATAAATATAATTTTGCGAGCAATAATATTTCACAATGATGATTAAATACTTTAAGTTTTCTCATGGATTTTTATATTAATTAGTGTCTCATTATTTCAGTTGAGTTCTATTACGATAAGTTTTTTTAATTTCAAATTGGTTCATGTATGTTTGTTTATTACGTTTAATGATAAATCTGTATTTATTTACAACACCGGGTTACTAAACCTTAACAGATTAATATAATATATTCTTAATTATATTTTGAGCGTATCAACTATTTAACATACACCTTAGTTCATTATAAATCTTATCCACGTTTCGATATAAAGTATATTGTAATACGACAAAATTTTAAAAATAGTATATATTTAACTCTTTTATCGAAAGACGAAGAAATCAGTGAATATATCGACTATGATGCGTAGAGAGAATAAATATAAAAAGCCGAATAAAACATCTAAGACTTACGTACTCACTACTCTCGATGGATAAAAAAGTTAAAAATATACCAATTTTAGAAAAATGTCATATTACGATAAATTTTATATGAGAACGTAGATAAAAATGAGACGGTCATAAATATATAATTACTTTTGGTCTAAACAAAATATATCACAAGTTATAAAAAATAATTTACAAATAACATATCTTGGTATGTTTTATTTAACTCCCTCACAATTTACATCTAATCCCCTCCGGATTAATTTGAATTTGAATGTGATGTTAAGGTTTTCTCCACTTTTTACCAATTACAGGTTAGGATTTGTCTATGTCATATTTATATGTCATTAATGACATTATTATTTTTATGCCACATCTATATATATATATATATATATGTATATATAGGGGAGGGTTTAAAAGAGAACTACGAGAACCAATCTTGGCCATTCAAGTGGTAAGTGGAATTCATGGATGAAGAGCGTGGGAGGATTGAGTGTGACAATGTACATGTAAGAAATTCATGGGTGGGCAATCCAATAGGAGAGGGAATTGAACGGCTAAGATTGGTTTTCGCAATTCTTATGCAAAAAACAGTTTTGTTTGAACTTTTCTCAATATATATATATATATATAGGGGAGAGTTCATGCGAAAAGCTTCTTATTTGCGAAAAGTACGAGAAGCAATCTCAGCCATTGATTAACTTTTGATCTTGTGGTTCACATTAATTATAATTAATATTTTTATTTAATTTAAAAGGGTAAATTAGTAAACAATAATATTCTCTCTCCTCTCTCTAATTAATTTCTCTCTCTTATTAAAATTTTCTCTCTCTAATTAAATATTTTTCAGATTTTGCCTTCTTTGTTTTTATTATTTTTCTAATTAATTATTTTTTAATAAATTTCTTCATATATTCGACTGTTCATTAATGAATCATAATATTTACACTATTCAATACTGAACACTGCAAAACTTACAAACTCAAAGATAAAATTTACATTATTTAATACTGAACATAGCCAAAATTTTACACTATTCAATACTGAACACGGCAAAAAATATACGAATTCAAAAATAAATTTTATACTATTCAATACTGAACACTATTTAATATTTACGCCCAAATACCTTATTGATTACTAATGTACAAGATATCAACTTGTATCTACAAACAGAATCAAAAACACCCAAAACACCTTAGTTATTCCGTCTGTTCATTTCCTTAAAACAAAAAAACATAAAACACTATTCAATATTTACGCCCAAAATACCTTATTGATTACTAATGTACAAGATATCAACTTGTATCTACAAACAGAATCAAAAACACCCAAAACACCTTAGTTATTCCGTCTGTTCATTTCTTTAAAACAAAAAAACACAAATTTCCTATAAAAATTCAATGTTAAATTACAATAACTAAAATGAACAAAATCATTACAAAAAACTCAATCAATAAAAAAAAAGAAAAATGAAATTACACTTTGTTGATGACCGGCGGTGCGTTGCGCGGTGGCGGTAGCGAGTGGAAAGGGCTTTGACGGCGATGGCTAGCGGCGATTGTAGAAGGTCTTAGATCTCTTGAACCCAAAAACCAGATCGGTTGAACCCACAAACTAGATCTGTTGAACGACGACGGTAGATGGACGCGGCGATGTTCATCGGAAAACAGTGTATCCTCGATCTCTTGAACAAGGGCTTCGGCGGCGTGTTTAGTGGTGGTGTTGCAGCAAATGGAGGCGGCGGTGTTCATCGGAAAACATAGTACTAATGGCCGGCGACAGAGCTGTTGATGGTGATAGGTTGCTGTGGTGGTGTTCGTGCTTCAGATCTGGAAAGGCTGGGTAGACGATAGGGGACTGGGCGACTACCAATGGCCAGCGACAGAGGTGTTGATGATGACAGAGGTGATGGTGTTACTTCGGTGGTCACCACCGGTGGTGAAATGAGGCTACGATGAGAGATGTTCTAGGGTTTTTAATGGGACATGGAAGAGATAAATGAGAGAAAGTTGGGTGGTTTCTTTTTTCCTTTTTTACAAAAAGACTATTTTATTTCTTTATTTATTTATTAACTACCATTAATTTTTAAATTATTTACTAAAATGCCATAATAAATATTAGCCATTGATTTAATCATCTTATGGTACAGATTGCTTCTCGTACTTTTCATAAATAAATTCATTTTCGCATGAACCTTCCTTTATATATATATATATATATATATATATATATATATATATATTAAATTTCAAAACTAGCAAGTCGTTAAATCGAGAAGACCGGCATGTAGTCGACCTTTGACTTTATCACCTAATTTGATTCAGGAAGGGTTAGTTGACCAACTAATAGTGCTCCAAAAAATAAGTAAAATATTGGATCAAATAGGTGTGACGCCATATGTACTTAACCAAAAATAAATAAAAGTAGCTATAATTCTCGGCACTTGTAAGAAAAGAAAATTCATCTAAGCCTCACCTTCAAGTTTAAAACATTGTCGGAAATCTGTATCGAGAAGTTTATGAAAATACATATCGAGATTCTACATATTCTATCATAATTTGTCAGATTTTAAATAAGTTGACGGAGAGTAGGTTTGAAGGTCATCTATTCACTTTTAGAATTTAGAGTAAATTATTGATTTAATCTTTTAAGTGTATTTTAAATTAGCTGTCCCAGTTTAACTTATAATCTTTTATTTTATAATCACTCAATCTGATATGATCTAACTAATTTTAGAAAAGTATGGAAACCAAGGACCAAAACATGAGCACTGATACGGACCAGTTTTAGCATAGTATCGATTTGGTTCTATGATACGACCAGTTCATGCCGGTTTTTGAACACCAACCTTGGACCCTACCAAGTCTAGTTGTAGTAAAACCTGTTTTTCCAAGCTCAAAACATAATAAGTTGAAAAGTTGGTGTCTTAGTTGCAAACAACGTAATAGTTCAAGGTTCATTTCCAAAATTATTCATAATTTTGCTTGGTGTCTGGGGGAGTTCGATTTTCGCTTTCAAATCAACATCATTCGCTGCCATACCTCCATCTACCCTGCTTCAGTCTTACTCCACCCATTCAATTACATCACTATCAAACATCAAAACCCCATTTCAGATCATCATTTCGAAACACCCTCACCTCTAAATTCGGCACATTTCAAGATCCAATCCGCAATCTCTTTGAATTCGTTTACACACTGCTATCGGTTCCAATCAAGGCCGAATTCACCCCAATTCACAACAGGTACATTTGCTTTGTGTTTGCTTTCATTCACATTGTTTTATCGCAATAAACAGTTCCCAGATTTCCACTTGAATGCTCCAAGATTTATTGTTTATCTTGAATTCTTGATTGGGTAGTTGGAGTTTAGGTTTTAGAGGTCTAGGGATTTGATCGAATGAGGGAA
The DNA here is from genome assembly GCA_038502395.1 of Dittrichia graveolens. Lineage (NCBI taxonomy): Eukaryota > Viridiplantae > Streptophyta > Magnoliopsida > Asterales > Asteraceae > Dittrichia > Dittrichia graveolens. The sequence goes on along the minus strand of JARJIL010000003.1, from coordinate 2,410,066 downwards.
ATGAAAGATCTCACTTCTTCAACAGATCCAATTGGGCAAAACGTAATAAAGCTAATAAGCAATGTGGTTTCTCAGTATTTGTGTTCTCTGTACTCATATTCACTGTAATCGCCATAACATACCAACCCCCTGATCCATGGGAATCCTCAAGAGCCCTAACTAGGGTTTTCACAGAGGTTTCAAATGCCACCTTCCAAATGGATAATTCTGTTGTCAAAACCGGTGAAGATATTGGAATGGTCACAGTTAGCCCAACAGCATCCCCTGCTGTGGCTCCGGCCCAGCCCGATGTGCCTGTGGCCCATCCCAACTCCCCTGCAGCCCAGCCTGATGCACCCGCCTCCCAGCCCGACGCCCCTGCAGCCCAGCCTGATGCACCCATGGCCCAACCTGATGCATTAATAGAGAGATCAGGGGAAAAGGTTATCAATTTGAGCATGGGTTGTGATGATACAAGTTTTGTTAATTGCTCGGACCCTAGAGTCTTGATGACAATCAAGAAGTTTAATGTAAAACGATTTAAGTCGATAGTGTTTCTAGAGTATCAAACACCAGTTAACGGGTCTAACCCAAATGAATGTGATCTGTCATGGAAATTCAGGAACAGAAAAGAAAAATCATGGAGAAAGTATAGAGATTTCAGGAGGTTTAGACTCGGATATGGCGAGAATTGTACTTACAAAGTGGTGAGTGCAAAGGGTTGGCATTCGGGTGTCAATGCAAAACGCCCAAAAAGTCAACCAAACACTACAAGAAAGGGTGAAAAAGCGAAGATCACCCCTTCAGTTGTTGATGATCAAATAAATGACACAATCCCAGTAATGGGTGCCGGTTCTGCTTTCAAAAACGGGAAATATTTGTACTATTCACGAGGTGGGGATTACTGTAAAAACATGAATCATTACATATGGAGCTTGTTGTGTGCTTTTGGTGAAGCTCAATACTTAAACCGTACATTTGTAATGGATTTAAGTATTTGCTTATCATCAAAGCATACTTCAACTAATAAAGATGAAGAAGGAAAAGATTTTAGATTCTATTTTGATTTCGAACATTTGAAAGAAACGATTTCGATAGTGGAAGAGAAAGAGTTCCTTAAAGATTGGAAAAAATTCGAGAAAAATCATAAGAAAAAGATCCCAGTTAGAAAGGTTAAGTCGTACAGTGTCACACCGATGCAGTTAAAGAAAGACAAGAGCACGATTATATGGAGGCGATTTGATAAACCCGAGCCCGAAAATTACTGGTACAGGGTTTGTGAAAGTCAAGCAGCAAATTACATCAGAAGGCCATGGCAATCTTTATGGAAATCAAAGAGACTTATGAACATAGTTTCTGAAATCAGTGGTCAAATGGACTGGGATTTTGATGCTGTTCATGTGATTCGGGGCGAAAAAGCACAAAACAAAGCAATGTGGCCTCATCTTAACGAAGATACATCTCCTGAATCGCTAGTCGCAAAGCTTCGAGACGTTATTCAGCCATGGAGAAATCTTTACATTGCCACAAACGAACCCTTTTACAATTATTTTGACAAATTAAGGACACACTACAAGGTTCATTTGCTTGATGATTATAAGGAATTGTGGGGAAATAAAAGCGAGTGGTATAACGAGACAACGATTTTAAATGTTGGTCTGCCGGTTCCGTTTGATGGGTATATGCGAGCCGAGGTAGATACCGAGGTGCTTTACAGAGCAAAGACAAGAATAGAGACGTTTTACAACTTGACTAAAGACTGCAAGGATGGCGTTAATTCTTGTTGACCGTATTACAAGTCAATTTTGATTGTTGATCTGTTCTATTGATTCATTATTATATATTGCCTATATTTATATTGTAGAGTTTGCTATGATTTTAACTCATTCATGTATTCTTAGAAATATAGAAAGTCATGTACTAAGACGATTGTGAAATTACAAGCATCGATAAATGTAGTTCTTTAGCTCCATATTACTTCATAAGATAAGATAAGATTATACAACGATTGTGAAATTACAAGCATCAATAAATGTAATTCTTTAGCTCCATATTACTTCAAAAGATCACCACCGAAGTTCTTGACGTCATCATGTTTGTGCTAATTACACATTTCTTCGTTGATCAGTGAATCCAAGAACGAAGAGAAGACATCATCTGGTGGGTGACTAAGAATATCATCGGACCATTGTTAGGGTTGATGGAGTTGGAGTTTGAGAAGTTTTCATGGGAATTTGGTGAAATTGCTTTTGGTTCACATGTTGAAGAAGGTAAAGAGATGAAGTTACGATTGAGACAAGAAGATGATGGTGATGATAATGGTTTATGAGTTTTGGGGTCAATCCCTTGGCGGAGTAGCTTCTTGCTAAGATGAGTATTCCAATAGTTCTTAATCTCGTTATCTGTACGCCCTGGAATTCTTCCGGCTATCAGTGACCACCTAATCGTTGTTGAAACGAGCATTTGTGAAATGTTTGACAACAATCAAGCCTAACTAGAAAACATATGCACATGAAGGTGTATCTGCCGCACAGGATTGCATAATTTGTCAAACGGGATTGCATTTTGAAAATAGATTATGCAAAATATAGTAGTCAACATTGAATAAATTACTCTCAACTTATTCTTGAAAAAATGATTATTTAGATTTTTCATTTCAAAGTTTCAGACACTATAACCTCATTATTAACTATTTAAAATAACTAATGAGATAATTTATTTTACAACACAATCCCAAACACACCTTGAAGTTTACATTACCTGTTGCCAAGGAGGCGGTGAAGGCGGATGATTAGGTCTTCTTCATCGATGGTGATGTGGCCCTGCTTGAGAGAAGGGCGGAGGTAGTTCATCCAGCGGAGGCGACAGCTCTTTCCGCAACGGAGGAGCCCGGCCTTCTTGGGTAGTGTTCGCCACCGCCCTTCTCCTTCTCTATTTATATAACTTGACAACAACTCGTCTTCTTCCCGTGTCCATGGCCCTTTCCTCATCATTTCAGATCTTGAAATGTTAAATCTTAAGAAGAAACACAAACAAATGCTACAGCGTTTTCAAAGATGCAAATTTTGATAGCAACAACTCAAAGACAGATCGCCAACTGTCTCTTTATATTGAACATAACCACTAAATCATAGTTAGGCACAGAAGTACCCGAAGTAGAAAATATACAAGTATTTTACATTGTAAACAAATAAAGAAAGTTGTTCTAACTAAGTTTTACCTTTAGTATCCATAACTCTAAATTTGATTTCCTTCGAATTTATTGCTCTTTAATTCATTGCTTGATCGAGTAAGTTCCCATCACAGGAACCATGACACATTCATTTCACTCAGCATAATGAAGCATGGTTGAAGAACAAGTTAACTAATCAAGTCTTCTGAATCTCATATCTGCGTTCTCTTCAACTTTGATGTGTTTGTATTTCTGTTCCGTGTTAAATACCCGCGCACTTTCTTCAACACCCTTTGCCAACAGTTGTTTTAATGCGAAAACTCCCTCTTTTAAACCAACATTAATCTTATCGAGCCCAACAGCAGATAACCAAAAGAAGTATGAGAAATTGCAGATACTGCTTGTTGATACCATTTTTAGTGTCACAGGAATTTATGATTAGGTCCCACTCAATTGATGCGCGTAGAAATGAGATCGGGGCCACCAAATAGAAAATCAAGGTAAATGGTGTAAACTGTAAAACAGTAAATGAATAAAATATCTTACTCGTTCTTGGGCTGTTGCATTGAACTTCTGAAGCAAGAAGGCTTTAGGATCCATTTGACCAGGAGGCTTACCTATACCTAGAGAGAGACGGGGAAAGAAATAGTGAATTTATAGGAAACTATTCATCTCACAAAGTAACATTTTAACTAAAATTGATTAGTGATATTACACCGATTCTCAATCGTGCAAACTCTCGATTCCCATGGAAATGATAGATTACACTCTTCATCCTGATACAAATAAATTGGAAAATAGTGAACTTTTTATTACACTCTGCATCCCTAAATTAAGGAATGGATAAGTTCTTGTTTAAGTTATTCTATTTGCAATTGTTAGGAAGTCAGTGATGTTATGATGAACAATCACACACACAATGAATGATAAATATCAGCAGACACAAGAATTAAAGACGGTATTTACATGGGTCGGCTGTTTGCCTGCATCATAAATCGTTGCTAGAACTTCATTATCCGATAACCAAACCTCAGTATCACATTACAAGAAGAAAGAAAAAAGAAATTCACACAGAAAATGGATAAGATGGAAAAATATCATCAATAAAGACGTATAATTCAGATCACGCTCTATGCAGTAGTTGGTGTTTAAGGTACTTTAAAAGAAGTATAAGCAGAAATCAGGTGCGTCAAACAGAAGTAGAATAAAAAACCTAGTAGAATGTTATCTTCATAATGACTGAAAGACCTGATTTTTAATCAAATACAAAAACCTCCTTTTTGCATTAAACACGTTTTATATTTATTTAAAACAGATCATCAACTGTGTCTGCTAACTGTGGAAAGCTAAAACATAAATGATGATATTGCATCATATTATCCATACCCATTATGGCTCCCATGGCCTCCCTTGAGCTGAAGCCGAAGAACCCCACATGGTAGATCCATATCATCATGAAACTACAGCCACAATAAGCAATGAGATAGGACATAGGACAAGACTAGAAACTTAATAACAAAATTAAAAATAATGAAGTAAAAAGGGCAGCAATCGTAAGGTATATAATAGAGATCATACCACCAGCACTCGATTTAGAGGGAGTTTGTAATAGGCTGCAAGTGGACCACTCTGCAGTTAAAAAACATACCCTAGCCTTTTAGATGACTAAATGTGAAAACTTTAAAAATATTAAATCAGGAATCAAAGTGTAGGATCTTATCGAAAAGGAATAGTAAGTTCATACAAGGACTCACCGATTCACCACTTAAATTCATATATGTCTGAGGCTTAGCCAACAGAACAGGAACACCTTCTACAATGCCTGAAATGTCAATCGCCAAATCAAACAAATTCCCGACTAGTTATGCACGATATAGACCCAAATCACATATTATCTTCTAATGAAAAAAACAACAAATTGGAAAGTGAGAGAAGCTAACAAGCCTTTTCCAAAAACAGCTTTACAGAATATTGTGTCCATAGCAATCCCTTGTGACTCCGCAAAAGTATCAATCATGTTAAACCCGACCTAATATCTCAAAACGCAACGAATTAGGTTGATATATAGAGCATACGAGTTATAATTGAAATTTAGGACCATGTTTCCTCTACCACATGAAATAGATCGGGACTTCCTTATTTGAGTTTCAATTGTGTTCATCTGTACTAATAAAACAAACAAAAACAAAAACGGATTTGAGAAATAACATTAACATACATTGTGCCTTGTTCCTTTGAATTTATCCCCGGGATTGCCCAAACCGACAAACAACCATGGCCTTGGTGACTGAATAGCTGTACAGAAGCCACGGTGTGGATAAAAAACCTTTCTTAGCATCTTTCAATGACAGTTCGGTTACGGCTGCACGATATCTGAAAGTAAAGTTTATAGATTGCAATATCATATTATCCATTTTTGAGCACCATGTCTTATCTTTAGGGCTAAGTATCACTATTAATAAACCAAATTCGAATTTTGGTCTGCTGGAACTTCCATCTCTCCGAGTTCAACCAAAAATTCAACACCTTAACAAATTTAGCATAAGTGTTGAGATGTAAACCTATATCTAACAAATTAACAATGTTTCAAATTTCAAGAGTAAAGAATTAACAATTTCTATATAAATACACCACCAATCCACCATCTATTGCCCTTTTTATTAAATACCTTTCCATTAATTTCTAAACCTAAATCAAAAGTCAAAGCAGTCTACCTTAGTGCAGGAACAATCAAAAGTCAAGAAACACAAAATTTAAGGCAATAAAAATCGAAAATCTAGAAACAAAAAAATCATACGAAATTCATATCATAACATACTTCCAATTTAGGGCAGAAACCATCTGAAATTCATGTCATATGATACCATTCATCTAATATTAGGCATATAGGCAGAAATATCTTTCGATTCCAAGCATCCAATTTATAGCAGAAACTATTGCAAGGCTTCAAGTTTTAGGGCAGAGTGACGCAAACCTGTAAATCGAATGGCAAAAATCGATGAACAAGGAGGCAGGGGCTGCTTTTCAGTTAAGAATCGATTGCTCGCTGCGACGCTGCTTCTTTCTTGCTTGCTTCTACAGAAGACAGAGACAAAGGTGTTTTACTCAGGGTGTTTGGGTAAAGCTTATTTGAGGGATTAAATAAGCTTAAAAAACTATTAAGCTTATTATTTTTTTAAGGTTTACTTCTGTAAAATGTAGTAAATTATATCTCAAATATTAATATATGTATTCATCTTCAAAAAGTGTTATTGTGTGTATCAAACTTTTAAAAAATATGTTATTATATGTATTAAACTTCCTATTGTATGTACTAAACTTATACTTTTTTTGAATTTTTATGTAATCAAAATACATACAATAACAACAAATTAAAACTTCAATATATACAATAACATTTTTAGAAGATGGATACACACATTAATATTTGGCGTATAATTTAATAAATTTTGAAAAAGTAAACCGATTTTTTTAATTGAATAGTTTTTTAGTTTTTGAACTTATTAGTAAAAAAATGTTTGAGTTAATTTATAATTTATAAGTTAATAAGTTATTTTTGAAAAAGTATTTGACTTAACTTATTATTGTAAAATAAAATGCATGTTTTACATTTGAGAGAGAAGGGGTTGGGAAAAGAAAGATAGGTAAGTGTATATATGTAAAAGTATAAAAATAAGTTACTTTCATTTGGCTTATCAAAATTGACTTGTTTTTACTCAAAATAAACTCATAAGCTTAAGCTAATAAGCTAAGCCAAACATCAAATTTTTAATAAGCTCATAAAATAAGCCAATAAGCTAAAAAAAACTCTCAAAATAAGCTAAAACAAACACCCCTTATTTAGCGTATTTTTAATTTGATTGATTGTAATTTACGATCTTCTAATCTAATATACAAAAAACTATATTACATACATATTATACATGCGTCGGTTTAAGAAAATAAAAAATATTAAATATTAATAAAAAGGTATTAAATAATTATTAAACACGAAATAAGTATGAATTTAAAACGTTGACGACATACGACGTCCACACACAGACTACTGGTGAAGCATCAACGCGAGATTGAGGACAAACGTGTCGGAAGAAACATGGTATCATGATATGAAGAGACGTTATTTTATTTCTTGTATAAGCTATCGACATTATTGTTACAATTTATGACAATAAGAGTAAATATTTATTGGTTATAATTAAAAAAAAATTAAAATGATTATAAACTATTTAAAAAAGATAAAATTAAAAATCTGATTAAATATAATATTTTTTTTAATGTTATAAAGAGTTAATATGATATTTATAACCAATGACTCTTCAGGTTAGGTTCTCTTTCAACATAGACATCCCGATGACCATGGACCCGCGGATATGTGCAAAACTTAAGTTATTGTTAGCCGGAAAATGGCTCGTGGTAACACATGCAAGTCGAGCGTTGTTTTATCGGAGATATTTTAGATTCTAAAGATTATGGTGGTCAAATATGATATTTTAAAGTTTAAGAATAATATATATGAAATATCTCTAATAATTTTAATTCAATTTTGACTTAGAAAAGTCAAAATTAAAATTCCAATTTTAATTAAGTCAATATTAAATAATTAAATTTGTTTTAAAATGATGGTTAAGATTGTTTAATAATTTTGATAGATATTAGTATTTTATTTATTTTAGATGATTAATTAATATGAATAAAATCTAGAGTTAATTACATTTTTGGTCCTTGTGGTTTACATGAAATTTCACATTTGGTCCTTAGGCTTCATTAATTACAACATTGATCCTTATGGTTTAACTTTTGTTTTAATGTTAATCCAAAAACACTTAAAAAGACATAAGTGCCCTTTCTTTCTTAATTTGTCCTTTTATTTTTTTATTTTATTCATTTTAAAACATTAAATAAAATTTTAATTTTGTTAATAAATAATTAAATTAATATTAAAAAAATTAATCATTAGTTAACTGTTATTCATCACCATCAACTACCACCACCATCAACTACCACCACCACAAACCACCATCTACCACTACCCACCACCACAAACCACCACCCTCCATATTGTTCTTCGAAATAATAGAATCAAACATCAAGAATCTAAACCCGATAAAGAACATATTTGATCTGAATCCAAACATAAACTCAAATCGAACATAGATTTGATTCGTAGACATAAACTCCATTGAACATTTTTAATCCAAAAAACATATCTTGTATGCAGACATGAGCTTCAAATCGAACCACTGACCTTCAGCGTCTTCTTCAACTCAAACCACAGTTGTCTTTTTCCCTAATAAAGAACTCAGAATCCATGTGTTTTGGGTTTTTATTCAAAACTTTAACCCACAGCAAACTGAAGAGCTCCAAATCAATTAAACATCATCGATGAACATTAATCAAGAAACCCTATGGATTGTATCTATGAGCAAATATCTTGGACCTGGACTCTAGCAAGAATACGCACAAATGAAACATAAATCGTAGCCCTGCATATCTAAATTTTGAAACAAACACAATCAATAATCACAACAAATCTTGAAACACTTAAAAAAGCCCTAAATCCCACACCCGAATTTGTAACTTGACTAAAAAGAGGTCCAGGGAAGAAGAAGAAGTGAGCGCCGGTGGTGATGGAAAGGCTGACTATGTCGGTGGTGGTGGCAGGTCGACTTCGGTGGTGGTGGTGGTCGTCGTCGTAGTCTCGCAGATCTAGGAGGGAAAGGGAAGAGAGTGCGTTCGGTGGTGCAATGGTGTGGTGGTACGTTGGTATGGTAAATTGATGGCAGATGAGCGGTGGACTGGTGGAGCACGGCGGAGATGCGGTGGAGCATGGCGGAGGAAGAGAGAGACGGCTGGGGAAGATAAAAGAGGGATGGGGGTGGGAAGTTTGGTGTTTAAGTGTTTATATTATGTTTTTTTATTTTCATCTTTTTGTTTTAATACATAATTATTATAATAGTATTTATAAAACAGATTAAAAAAGATGTAAGGGTATTTCCGTCTTTTCATCTACGCAAAGGACTAACATTGAAACAAAATCTAGACCACAAGGATCAATGTCGTAATTAATGAAGCCTAAGGACCAAATGTGAAATTTCATGTAAACCATAAGGACCAAAAATGTAATTAACTCTAAAGTCTATTAAATAATCTTAGTAGTTTACTTAGATAAAAATCAAATCTGAGCCATCCATTTTGTTAAAATTGGCTAGGACTGGATTCAATGTTTATTTTAATTTAAATCAAAATTATTATAGAAAACTTCATATATGTCTTTCTTAAACATTAAAATATTGTATTTGTCCATTTTAATTTACAAAATATCATATTTACCTTTTATAACATTTCAACACATCAAATTAATTAGAGAGAATTTCATATAGCTCTTCTTAAACTTTAAAATATTGCATTTGTCCACACTAATTCACAAATATCATATTTACCATTTATAACATGTTAAAATATCACTTTTAACCAAATTCTTAATCTTACTGTTTTAAAATATTTTGTAATCATTTAAAAGTTATTTTAATAGTAACCAATAAAGGCGTGTCCTTATTGCCCATAATTATAAAATAATGATCAATTATTTGTACAGTAATACAATCATGTCTTTTCGTATTATGATATCACGTTTTCGCCATCATGTCTGCTCCCCTCCTTGTTTTGACGTTTCCACTGTTGGTCTAGATGTTAACACTGTTTGTCTCTATTTTTCTAATTCTTATTTCTGATGCGTTTTACAACCAAAATCTTTTTATTAATATTTAATACTTATCATTTTTTAAAATCAACTGAAGCCCCCTATCCTTTGATAACTCTATATTAAGATCCAAATGACTTTTTTATTGTTCCGCCCGTGTTTTTTATGAAAAGTCGATTTTATTTGATTTCCAACACGGCGTTATATGAACCATTTGAGACTCTTTTAAAAAATGAATCTCTTTTATATTAAATTGATTATCTTATTTGATTATCTCTATTATAAAAAAGTTTATATTTATAGTAAAAAGGAGTATACTTAGTCAAAGTATTTGTTAATTTATCAATATTGAAATCTTAAGCTTATATAATAAACTTTGTAAACTTCTAAAAGAGTGAAAATACATAACAACGGACAAAGAGGTATCGAAAGAGAAGTCAAATTAGGGCATCATATTCGTATATTATAATATAATTTGCAGTCATTTGTTTCAAATTTGTATGCACTTGCACATTCAACTTTAAAACAGTAACATATCCAAATATTATAATAAAGTTATATCAACTGTTATTTTCAAGATTTTTAAATAGTGGAAAAATACTATTAATAGATCATAGTATTATTTGGAGTGTCACAAAGATATTACGAAAAGAAGAGTATGGTTTAACTTTCAACATCTCAAAATCTATCATCTACATGAAACGTCTGTGTACAGAATGGACGATCGTACATAAACCGTGTTTAATATAGAGCTTAAATATTTTTTTATATAGACTTATATATACATGTCTAATATTATAATTTTTAAGCCTGTCTAATAAAAAACTATTCGAAAGTTCATGTTTATTGTTTAATACAATCATGCTTAACTCATTAGGACGTAATATATTATGTAAAAGAGGGTATTTATATATTTTTATATATAAAAAGCTTCCGACTAGTTTTAAAAGTCTACAAACACTGTGCGAAGAACACACCACTCATCAGCCATAACCATTCTTTTGTTTTGAAACACGGCTTATAAAATTTACAGGTTGGCCCTTGTCATCTAATTTTTATAAACTGTTTTCATGATTACAATTGTACATAATAAATGTTTTCATCATCCAACTTGTAATCACTTGGCCGTCGGTCAAACTTTGGATTGAAAATGTTAGTGATACTATTGATGTTAAAATGGTTGAATAAGTTCCCACGTGTTTATATTTAGAGCAATCCACAATGGATGCATAACGAGCCAAAAAATGAGGTGTTTAGTGTGTGCGTGCTCCTCATGACCTTCATTGCATTAGGTAAGTGATGGTCTCATGATCCATCACCCCGTGGTGGTGGTAACGAGCACACCAACTCGTCCTTTCTTTGTTGTAAACGATTTAATTTAATTTGGTGGGGTCCATTGTTGGTAATGATGGGTTGTTATATATTACTGTGTAAGCTAGTGATATGTTGGTGATGTTGATATGATGACTATTAACGATAGATTGACGGTGATGATTTTTATCACTGTGAATGCTCATATAGATGTGCTAAAGGTGATATTTTTCTTTTTATTAGTATCTATTTTATAAATATTGAAAAAACAATCTTATAAGTGCTCACGCAATAGCTCGTCGCATGCAGATAACGAGCTCCCAATGTATTTAAAATGGTATAAAATGACATGGTATTTGCACATTAGCTTATTCAACTAACACACGTCTTTATACAATCAAGAGACATGATGAATCATGAAGATTCTAGTTTAGCTGTGAACAAAAGTGTATAATAGATTAATAGATGATGTATTTGTTTTTCTACTGTTAAAAAAAAGCACACGTCTTTGTACAAAGTGTGTAGCTCTTGGCTTACTCACAAGTGACAACATCTAATCGTTCAAGATTTCATGTATAAGTTTTTCTAGGACTAACCACAACCGATGAAACTTCAGGAACATGTCTAGGCGCATTCACGATTTCTTCTAAAGAAGCTACCACTTCGGTCATTGTCGGTCTATGCTTAGCATCGTTGTGGAGGCACTTCAACGCGAGTGCAGCCACGGCTTGTGCGCCTTTTTTTGAATAGCGACCACCTAACCGTGTGTCCATAATTCTAAAAACCCCTCTATGGTCACTTAGAAATGGTTTAACCCATTCCACTAACGTTTCTTCAACACCCCCCGCTCTCTCGTCATCAATTGCTCGTCGTCCTGAGAGTAACTCCAGTAGAACCACCCCAAAACTGTACACGTCGTGGTTTATAGTCAAGTGGCCTGTTCAATTCAATACCAACATGTCAAAATTTGACTTTCAGAGGTCAATTTAATGACTTTAAACCCTGAATATAATAATATTCTTGCCAAGAAGATGTAAATTAAAAGTGAAATATTCGACTAGACGTTAAATTCTGTTAAAAATGTTATAAAACCCGTGTCAATTTTGAAGTTTAAAAGTAGCCGATTTGACCTGGAAAGTCAAACCGTACCTTTATACCTGTGGCAACGTATTCCGGAGCAGCATAACCCGTGGTTCCCACAACTCTTGTTGAGACATGCGTGTTATCACCTATAGGACCATTCCTTGCTAAGCCGAAATCTGAAAGTCTAGCAGTAAATTCCTACAAATTATCAATAATAATAATAAAAATAAGATTATCAATAAAAATACAGACATTTATGCAATTTTCCTCAAGATCTTAAATCATCCTAACATACCGAATCTAATAAGATGTTAGAAGCCTTCAAATCACGGTAAATAATACTAGGTTCTTGACTGTGCAAGAAAGATAATCCTTTAGCTACATCAATGGCAATGCCCATCCTTGTGGCCCAAGCGATGGGTTCAACACCTTCTGCAAGAAACCAGATGATCATGTTAATGAAAACCATAAACTTAACCACATGTGAATCATGGCTGTAGCCATAGATCATGATCAGGAGCTCACTTCTAAACAAGTGGTTCTCCAAAGACCCTTTCGGCATGAATTCATAAACCAGAAGCCTGTTTTCACAATCCTCGCAGTAGCCGATGAGTTTTACTAGATTTTTGTGGCAAAGCTTGCCCATATAATCAACCTCTGTCTGCAAATTTCAAGAATTGAAGCATAAAACCATAAAAGATTCAATCTTTAACAATAAAAGTGATAACTTTTAAATCAAATGTGATAAAAATGCAAAATTAAGTTCACATTTTATGTAATTTACCCAATTTTGGTTCAATTAAAAGTGAGAAAATGTTACTTACAAGCCATTCTCTGTGACCTTGACGACTATCAGATTTTAGCACTTTGACGGCGATAACTAGTCCGGTGCCGGGTCTCGCCGGAGCAAAAGTGATCTCATCTATCCACCCTTTATACACACGGCCAAAACCTCCCTCTCCGATCAGACTATCTGGGCGGAAATTTTTGGTGGCTGCTTTAAGATCGTTCAACGTGAAGGCCTTGAGATTATTAGAGACCTTAAAACTTTCATCTCCTGATGCTTTTGAAGCTTTCTTGAAAACCTTCGTACTCGATTGTTGGTTTCTTTCTCTCTGATTTATAGCGTCTTCTGCAACAAGAAAAACAGAGACCCAATTCATAATTAATCAAAAATAGGATAAATTTTCAACTTTTAATAAAGAATCGAAAGCATACTCAAGATTTGTGTAGAGGAAACATGAGCAACATTTGATGGTTTTCCCACGCATAGACCCATTTCAGGGCTAGGGTTTTGGGTTCAAGATTTTGGATCATGAAGAGAAACAGAGCAACTGGAAGTTATAATTGGTGGCGGTTTTGGCAAGCTCTAAAAAGGCATCCTTTTTTGAATTTTCTGTGTTTTCAGTCAAAGACAAGAATTTTCTACCATGTTTGATTGGTTTTTGATAGAACACGTAATATTTATCCTTTTTAATAAATGATAATATCAGAAACCTACACACACGCATATATATATATATATATATATATATATATATATATATCTGAGTTTCGTTCCTATCTCTGATTCTTGTAAGACCAACTGTAGCAGGTAGTCCGAAGTTGCACGGGTAGCCACTCGACTTCCTCGGGTATATAGTTTAGGTGTTGTTTGAGGTTACATATTGAAGAGATTGTAAGTTTTTTATTATTAGCAGTAACAAAACATATTAATAGTGTTTGTATTTTATTATGATGTTAAATTTTAATAGTTAAAATGATTATAAATTTTTTATAAGTTTGATGTTGAAACATGTGTAAATGAAATTAAAGTTGATACCTCAGTTTCCTATAAATCAATTATATCATCAATGTTTAGTTAACAAAAATGTATCTTTATAAATTTTGTTATTATATGTATTCAACTATCATTTGATGTACTGAACTTATAAAAGTTACTATTTTATATATCTGGTTACTTGTAATTCTCGATTTTTTAAATATATTTAATGACAGATCACTAATTCTTTACCAACTCACTAATTCTTGAACACAATAATTCTCACGTACACATAAACAAATCTAGGGTCAACCTTCATCTTCAAGAACATGAATCACATGAACAAATCGAAGACCAAATCATATGGATATGAACAAACAAATTGAAGAAAAACATATATGAAAAACACAAATCGTAACTTAGATTGCAGAACCCAAAAACAGATATAAAAAAACCCTAAATCGAAACCCTTACATTGCATATGAACCTTAAATTGTAACTTAGGGTTTTTCAGATTTGGCTATATAACGGAGTCAATGTACAATCCAAGAGTAAAAACCCTAAATTGATGCTATACAAGAGCATTTCAAGAAGATCATTGAGCATGGATACTCTTAAAATCGATGAGCTAAAACCTAAACTGGTTCATCTAACTGGATTGTTGTAGTTCCATGGAATCGATGAGCATCATATGAACAATCCAGAATAATCGCGGCTAAAACAAGGTAGGCGAGCACTCAAGAACCATCTCACGGGAGAAGATGAAACGAAAACTCATGAAAAACACTAAAGAGCCATGGCGCTGGAGAAGATGAAACGAAGCGGGTGAAATAACCGTCCGTGGTGGTGGCGGTGTCATTATTCGCTGGAAAATGTGAGATGATTCATTCGATGGTGGTGGGGGTGCCCTTGGATTCAATCGCAGATATGAGATGATTCAATAACGATTCCGGGTTTATTGTATCGATAGTGATAACCCAAGCAGAAAGATGATCTAATTACTTTTATTATTATTATTATTATTCCATGTCGCTTGCCACCTAACTCACCACGTAAGCAAAATTGGTGACAAATCACTAGCCACGTTATGTTTACATATTACACCTAAGCACAAAACAGCTAACAAGATATATTAAATGGTAGTTTTTAAAGTTGGGTATATATAATAGTAAAATGTGATAATTTCGATACATTTTTAAAAACTAAACCCTTATATTTATGATCGAAAACTTTGATTTTATCAACAAATGCAGTTTACAATCAAATTTTATCTGATAAGTGTCGATTCTAGAAAAATAGGTTAGAGATGGCCATTTTTTCATTGCTAATTAAATTCAAATTAGCTACTAATTTACTACTTGAAGGTATAACTGTATAAGTATGTAGTTATATTTTTTTTCCATTTCCCTCAAACATATGTCGCTAATCTATGGAATGTAAATTATAATTAAAAAATTAGAATGTTGGAAATACTTAACTAATAAAGTGTGTGTGTGTGTTTTGATATAGGTTAAGTGACGTTTTATGGCATGCAATACCCCTAACTTAAATTGAATAAATCTCAAAACCATTCGACTGTTTATAATGGACGATTGAGATGAATTTCTGACGGTTAAATAAAACTATTAACTGGGAAATAATAATTATGTAACTCTAATTGGGTTAAATAAATGAATATAAACTGGTCAAAGTGTAGGCTTTAATGTGGAATTTTTCAAAGGCATTATTTGGTTGCTAAATAAGAGAACAAGAAAATAACGAGTCTTAAGACTTACAGGGTGTGTTTGTTGAAATTAGTTGTAGTTAGGATTGGGGTTGGGGCTGGGGCTGGGGCTAGAAAGTTAGAGGTTATAAAAACTGGAATCTTAAACCTCTATAATCCTTATAAGTATGTTGTCGAATACACCCGTATTCTTATGGTATTTGGGGTATTAAAAAGTTGTTTTTTTAAGATTATAGGTTTAAGTTTTAAACAAAATATGTAGATTTAAAAAAGATAGAATTTATTTATGTTGTATCGCTTAAAAAATAGAAGAATTTTTTTATAAAAAACAGGCATTATTAATAAATAGGTTATGAGAATAAAATCTATGTGCATTAAATATTAAGTCAAAAGGTAACATCTTACTAGCCACCATTCATTCACCTTTTATTATTAAAAGAAAGTAATCCCCTTTAAATATGTTGCTGTCATGAAACTACTCATGTTTTGAAAGCTAGCATTGTTTCGTCTACCTTATTATTATTTTTCATTATTACCAAAGCTTTTAAAATAAAAAAAAATATATGTTATTCTAGAAAACAAGTAATGGATTGTTTCATGTGTAAGTCTCTCTTTAATTTTCCTTCTAGGTTTTTTCTATAAGATTTTCTTTATGATGTCATGATAGTTTGAAGATGTCATTTTCCGGGTCGTATCTTACGATTCTTTATCACTTTTTTTGCGATTGTATTTGTCTAATTTAAGATATTGACGGTTGCTATTTAGAGTAATTTCTTGTTCTGGTTATCAAAATTGTAAATGACAAATATAAAATAACGTGCTAGAGATGGATGAACACATTGTTCGTAAACAGAATAGAATTTTCTCGCAATCTGGAAAACAGTTATAGTAAAATTCGTGTTATGTAAAAAGTTTAAAAGGAAGAACTATACTAGTATACCACCACACAAACACAAACATTTATAAGTTTTATTCGCTATATTCTCCAATAAAATGAGAAAGACTTCATAGTTAAAACTTCTCTTTTAAATGAAAAAATGTCACTGAATTTCTCTCCAATTTTTGGTAGAACCGTAGAAGTTACCAACATTGCTAAAACAACCTAATATAAATTTCCTAGATATATTCAACATAAATCTACATCAAATTTAGCAACAAATGCCTTGCAGTGTTGTAAGAATTTAGCAATGGATCAATATGTGTAAAATAAATTTTGTAGATGAAATCAATAAAATATTTAACAAATTTCCAACCATGGAAGTTTTCATTGATACATCATATATTAGTATATAGGTAAAAGTTCAAACGAGAACTATTTTTTTCGTATGAGAACCGTGAGAACCTTAGCCTTCCAATTCCCCCTCCTTCAATTGGATTGCCCACCCATGAATTCCTTACATGCACCCTGCCACACTCAATCCCCCCACGCTCTTCATCCATGAATTCCATTATCCAAAATGAACGGCCAAAATTGGTTCTCGTACGAAAAACTGTTCTCGTTTGAACCCTCCCCTTAGTATATAGTATTATTATTATGATATTTACTAAACTAATTTACCCAATGTTTGTGCGGGTGCTTTGGCTTGGAGACAATCTAATTATATTGTATCTTTACTTTATTAAGGAATAAATTTAAAGGAAATGATATGTGTAGTCAATAACACCTATATTAAGTATTGTTCCACTCACATAACACTTAAATAATTAAAATACTTAATTCCCTATGACTTCTAGTCTCAATGAGACTACTAATTTTTACTGGTCATATAGTATGATATGAATATACCACATTAATTCGTTATGTATGGATGATGAGATTTCATTGATACAGAGCTAATTCCAATAGACTTATTGGAGGGTCCCATTGGCGTGCATCCAGTAGGAATTGAACCTACGAAATCGCCAATTATGAGTTGGTTGCTTTAACCATTCAGCCATGGATGCTTAGCGGGTCATAGTGAATGACCAGATTCCAATTCATATGGAATCTTTCAACTAAAGCAATGAGATGCTTAAGTGGAATTCTTTTAGTTCTAATAAATCAGGAGGAATTTAATGACAGGGCATGAATTCAAGTCCTGGATTTTAGAATTGAGAGAGATCAAGAATTCTCACTATTTATTAGATCCCTGGACCCAATTCAATTCAGTGAGATTTTTCATTCACATTTTTTTCCACCAAGAACGTTTTATAAAACTTTTTGACTCCCGAATTTGGAGTATCCTACTTTCACAGCCCTCGACCGGCAACAGATAGATGAGGATTTATTCAATCACATAGTTTGGGCTCCTAGAATATGGCGCCCTTGGGGCTTTCTATTTGATTGTATCGAAAGACCCAATGAATTGGGATTTCCTTATTAGTCCAGGCCATTTCGGGGCAAGCGGATGATGAAGAGGATGAGCTTCAAAAGAATGATTCAGAGTTCTTGCAGAGTGGAACCGTGCAGTACCAGACACAAGATAGATCTTTCAAAGAACAATGCCTTTTTCGAATAAGCCAATTCATTTGGGACCTTGCAGATCCACTCTTTTTCCTATTCAAAGCTCAGCACCACCAGGCTAAAACATCATTGTTAGAACAGATATTCATGGAGTATATATAAGTAGGACTATAGATTTGGTCAGAAAATAACAAAACTTTACTGTTCATTCTTCCTGCCTTTTGTTATATATATATATATAATAGAATTTTAAAATATCATGAGATAATCAAACTATAATAATTAAATGTCAAATTACCAAGTTAGCTTTCAATATCTCATAATAATTTGCTCTTTTAGTTTGTCAATTCATACAAAGGATAATATTTTAAGCATTAAATATATGTATATATATTCACATCCATTGTACTATGAGTTGCTTAATAAATGTTTTCATACTATTTTTCGATGTTCTTATTTGTCTGCTAATAAATGAGAGAATAACGTTTTAACAACACACCATTGACGTGTAGACTTGTTAATTGACCTTGACAAATATTTTTGATACTATTATTAATTTTATGAACATTTGTTCTTATGTTTAATTGTCGTACTTTGCTTATGATTACTCGGAAAAAATGTCTCATTTATTGTGAGGGTTTATATAATTTTTAAAAAATATATCAAAATTGTCATATTCTTATTATTATACATACCTAACTTTAAAAACTACCATTTAATTTATCTATCTTTAAAAAACTAATATTTAGTGTATTGTAACTTATTATAGGAGGTTACATTAGGTCATTTGTTTAAAAATAAATAAAAATAAGATAAACATTATTATTTAAATAACTATAAAAATAAGATAAGATTTTGTATGTGTGTTGAGATTTCAGATTTGTTCAATCGATTAGGGCTTGTGCGTTTCTATGATTGATTTTCATTTATTCAAGAACATCGTCGATTGATTTGCGTTTTGCGATTTCAAACCTTCATCAATCAGGATTTTAGACCTTTGTCAATAGATTTATGTTTCTTCAAGAACAACATCTATGGTGTCATGGTGGGTGGATAGGCAACAAATACGGGGCAGATGAACAAGATAAAGGTGTGCAACTTCAATATATATGGTTCTTTAGTTTGAAGGGTTGACTACGAAGGTTTGCAATTTTCAACAAATTTGATATTGTGTTTCGATTAGGGTTCATCGAGTTAGAGTTTACGATGGTTTCCTGCTTCAATGGATGTGGTGTTTCGATTTAGGGTTCATTAGGTTACAAATATGTTCTTGATTCATCCGTTTTAACGTGTGCTATTTTTAGGCAAGGTTTTTGATCCGTATCGATCTATATGTTTTTTTATTTGTATCCTAGCAAAGTATTCCATTTTCGTTTTAGGGTTTAGATTTGGGTGCATAATGTTAACATTTAGGGTTCATACATTTTGTTTGATTTCGGTTTTATTCTATTATGGTTGTTTAAAGATCTGGGATTTGTTCGATTATGGTTGTTCATCTCCAGCTTAGGGTTTTCAAACGATTTTAGTTTTGGATCTTGAACATGATTTTTGGTTCATACAAATTTGGATCCAGACTTTGATTATGTCATTTTCATATGATTTTGGATTTGGATGATGATGATTCATTTGCTTATTGAAAGATTTCTAGATTTTGTTCTTCTTGTCTTCACCATTATGTATTTAAAGATGATGAATGTTCATCATTTTAATGTTAATAATAATAATAATAACAATCAATGTTTTAAAACCCTGGTCGACTTGACCGGTCCGACTGACCAGTCGGACGACAGTGAGGAGACTGGTTCAATGTACACCGGGTTTTTTGGTCCTTTCTAGCCCACATCGATCCGCCCAGGTTTATGGTTGAACCGGGTTGACTTGGCTCACTTTGACTTGTTTCCACTTTTAAAATTTTAATATTTTATTAAAACATAAAAGCTCAGCGGTTTAGTCACCTCGACAGTCGATACTTTGAAACCCTTAGTCGACAGAAACCCTAAAAGAGAGTTGTGAACCCCCCTTGACAGTTGACGGCAGCTCTTGTCCTCTATCATCTGCGACTTGCGTGAGACGATAGTTCATCTCCGACAAGCGAGTCCTTCGATCAGAAACCTCCATTGAGTTCATGTAACTCTCTAAATAGAATTTTCATTTTAGTTAATCCCTCTTGGCATAATTTTCAATTTAGTTAACTTCTTAAATACTTAATAGATTATTTAGTTTTTTGACAAATTAGTAATTTTTCCAAGTTTATATACATACATATATATACACACACATATGCATATATTTAAAATTTTAAAATTCTAGAAACCGGATGGACCAGCCAGTTGAACCGGTTGACCCGCAACCCGGTGAGGAGACCGGGTCAACTAAAAGCCCTGGTTTTAAAAGATTGATAATAACAACAACAATAATAATAATTAATATTATAACTTTAAAATAAATCAAAATTGAGATAACTACCTAGAACTTGTTCATTAGGTTTTCCAATACATAAAATGGTATGTTTAGTAAGCTCAACACACTAAATGTTAATTTTCAAAGTTGGATTTACAATAGCAAAATATGACAAGTTAGACGCATTTTCAGAAACAAAAAGAATATTATTGAGAATATGATGAATTGTGGTGAATTGTGAATTTAATTGTGGAATAGGTTAGACAATTCATGGGGTTGATTGAATGAATTATTAATGGACTAAGGGAAACAATCTAAATGGACTAAACAATTAAATGGGGGCTTGTTAAGTCAAGTGGGCTCAAGGCCTTTTAAAGAATATATATATATATATATATATATATATATATATATATATATATATATATATATATATATGGAAGGGTAGGGCACAGCCCCCAAAACCTTGCTACTGTTTCATTGAGAGAAAGAAGTTGTGTGTGTGCAAACCCACGAGGAACAAGAGAAGGAAAGACCAAGAATCATCTGGAAATCTAAGAAATTGTCAAGAGAATCATAAGGTAATGTTCTCTATCTCATTTTGATGCTGTAGGTACCAAATTCATCTTGTTTGGATGATTATAGAGATAGATAAGATCTGGGTTTTATGGGGGTTTTGGGTTTATGAAGAACAATAGTAAAGAATCTAAGTTTTGAGTCTTGATACTTATTGAGATGTGTTTAAATTTTGAAGGAAGTGCTTAAATGAATGAAAAAATGTTTTGAAACAAAAATAAAGTGATTTGGTTAAGTTTTGAGGAGGTTGAGATTTTGAAAATGGAGTTTTAAGTTCTGGGGGTTTTCTCAAAAAGATGAACTGGCATGGAAGAGCTGAGTCGTGCGACCCTCACCAAAGTCCATGCGACTTTTGGTGTGGTGTCATGCGACTATCGGATAAGCTGCTTAGTGCCATGCGACTTTCACTTTCATGCGACACTTAGTGCCATGCGACTTTCATGTGACTTATTGTATCCATGCGACTTTCACTTCCATGCGACACTTCATAGTTACATTTTAGTTCCATGCGACTTTCCTTGCCATACGACTTACGATTCATGCGACTTTTAGAGCCCATGCGATAGTCGGACCATGCGACCTTCATAGCTCATGCGACTTTCAGCAATGCATAAACACTTCATGCGACTTTTGACACACTCATGCGACCTATTTGTTATTTCATGCGACTTTTGCATATTTCATGACACTAGACTTGGAATCCGGAAGTTTGGAATCCGGAAGTTAGAAATCCGACACTCTACCTCAACGCGACGCCTCGGCTTGTTGGACGCGACGCGTCCGCGGGTTTTGTGCATTTTGAAGTTGCATTCGTTATTGTTGTAAAGGTGGTGTTAGTAAGCCAAGGTTAATGTCGGTATTGACTCGTGGGACTTGAAGATTGTACTTGACCCGAGTTAGCAATTGTGTTGTAGGTTTACAGTCAAGATCTGTTAGTCCAGCAGTGTAGAGAAACATTTCTGACTTTACTGTGTCGTCACTAAGGTGAGTTACCCTAACTTACTTTATTTCCCGCGAAGTGTAAGTGATCTGTATGATGCTTATCGTTGCCAAGTATGCACTTAAATGTGTTAAGTTATTATGTGTTATCATTACGAGATGTTAGTAACCAACCGTGCCTTCGTGGCCGGTCAGGGCAGATGGCTTCATCTAAAAGGTGGGACCTGTGATGAGTCATAGCAGGCGAGGCCCGGTTCAAGCATCAAACGGGTGGGACCCGAGATGCGGCAGAGGGCGAGTCCCTAGTTATGTGTTAATAGAAGGCAGGATGTGATTCCTGCGAAGGGTAAGGGTAGTGGTGATTCACTAAGCTTTGTGCTTACTCGTTATTATTCTGTTTCAGGGCCCTCAAGGTTGGATAAGGGCAATGCTCCAGCTCGTTGATGGCGACCGCAACGTTTCATGTTTTGGATTCAACTATCTGTCAAACAATTTTACATTATATTTGCTTCCGTTGTAACAAACAAATTAACTTTGATGATGCTACGTGTGTAACTGTTGATTTGATGATGGTCGGAATATATTTACTTGTCATGCTTTATTAAAAAAAAATTTGGGACGTTACATGAACCAACGTTCATAGCCACAACAAGTGGTTTTCTGTTGGTTCTATGTGTACAAGACACAAATTAATATGATATTACTGATAATAAATAAACCCATAGGGTCACACATTTACAATCAATGGACACCAATTACATATTTGAATATGATTTAAATATGTTTCCAACTCATTATATATGTAAGTATATATATGCATTGTTGCATATTATTATTTATGTGAAATAATAATATCACTCTTATATATTAATATAAGATAATGCATATGAAATACATAAATATAAGCATATGATTTTATATATGTATATATATATATATGTATAAATATATATTTGTTACAAGTAAATTGTTACTAGTAACAATTATATAAATGCATGTATATCTTTGTTACAAGTAAAGAGTTACTAGTAACAATAAAGTATGTATATAAAATACATGTAGATGTATTTTATACAATGTATGGCAAGTCTAGCATTATATTTTATATACTTGAAATATATAAAACTAGAAATGCTTACAAGTATCACAAAGGGGGTCCATTTGAGGTTGCTTGAAAAATGGACTAACCTAGACATGCATGCATGTTCAAGTGAAGCAAAGGAGCCAAAGGGGACCCCACCCCTTCCTTGCTACGGCCGAAAATGGGCAAGGGAGGGGCCTCCCTCTCTTGCTTTACTTCTTGGCTTTTTAAGTCTTTCATGCATGGCTTTTGTGTACTAGTTTTTGCTACCACCTTTCCTTGTGTTCTTAGAAAAGTTCTAAGTGTTTTCATACTTGAAAAACATCTCTACATTCTAGTATTGGTGTTCTTCAAGTGAGCAAAGTGTGGTACTAGAATACATACTCATATACATACATAGTAAGTTCAAGAAGAAGAACAAGAGGTTATTGCTTGCTTGCTTGAATTTCAAGGGTTGGAGAGACTAGCATCTCAAAGGTGTTGGACTCATTGATTTTTGGATACTTTGGAGGAAGTCTTCTCTTGGCTTCTCATAGATCAACCACTTCATCAACGGTTTACTCACGCTACAAAGGTTGTAGTTCTAAACACCCTATGGTTGTTTTGTTTCTTAAGGCTTGCATATGGATCATTGGTGGGGAATTTTAAAAGGTTTAAAATTGTTGTTCATGCTTCCGTTGCTAAAATATATTTTGAAAAACCGAACAAACCCCAACATTTTCAACTCACTTTCTGACGTTACTTTGTTGTCGGAGTGTTTGATAAACTGAATAGACGATAAGAATGTGAAGGAAGTGTTAGAAGTCTTCAAGAATGTGTTGGACGATGTCATGGAATACCTCTAGGATTTAATCTCCGAAAATTCTTTTATCTCTCTCAACCTCTGCTTGTGCTTTAGTGTGTGTTTCTCTATCTACAAAAAGTTTCTCCCTCTACTCCAATAGTGCTTAAGTTTTATCCATTTTTAAAATATTTGTGAACATATTTAAGAAACTTTTTGAGTATGTATTGTTTTAAGAAAATGGACAACTTTTCTTTTGTTAGAAAAGTTGTGGATTTTCTTGTTGGCAACTTATATATGTTTATATATTTATTTTGGGAACAACCAAACCACATGCATGTTTGGTTGTAAAAGTTGCCTAAATATCAAGTGTTGATATATATGTTTGTTTGAGTGTATGTTGTGCATAACAAGCCATAGACCTTTTGTGATGTGTTGGAAATTCGATTTGGTTGTAAAATTATTTTTTCATTTGGTATGTAATAATAATTTTAGTTTTGTTTCATCTTGTTGTATTTTGTAAGTAGTAGAATAGTTTAGACTAGTTTACTTTTATAAAAATGTAACAAGATGAAGAAATGACCAAATTGGAGTTTTCAAGTGTGGTGGAGTCAACCATGAAGGCTTGGAGTCATTTGCACTACAAGGAGTTGTTTTGGCAAGTGGGAGCTTCAAGTTCATCACAAGAGAAATATTTGGTCCTTAGTTATGACTTGGTATTTTTGTATGGCTCACAAAAATACCACTTAGGATAAATGGCTTGGTTATGCACTTATACATGTTATTTGTGTGTGTTTATGTTTATATTATTATGCATGGTTGAAAATAGGATTTTTTGCATGCTAGATAATATTTTTACATAATATAAATCACACAATGGGAGTTTGGTATTTTAAGTTGACATAACATAAGATGTAAAATGAATTTTATATATAAAAGGAGTTTTGTAAAGATTAAAATTCATTATGTCAAAACATATATCTTTATATATATATATATATATATATATGAGTTTTATAAAATAGAGATTTTAAAACTCAACCAAACTCCATTCAAGCTTAATAATAAAATGGTTTTATTACAAGCTAAAATTGGTCGTATTTGCGCGCTCGAAACTACACACGTTAATATAGGATATTAATACTAGTTTAAAATTGAACGCGTTGAGAGTTCGTAAAATATGGATTTTAAGAATACTCAAGACCAATATATATAAAATATGATTTTATCAAAACGTGGACTTGTTATTGTATGCATGCAATACTAGTCACACGACTCGTTTTGTTTTATTTAATAAATATACAAAACGGTAAAAGCCTTTTTTCAAAACGTAAGTCTATGCCATCCCATTTTAAGACACTCGCTTGTTGCAACGACACTCACGTGGAGAGAGCATTAGCCAAACGTGTGGATTGTTTTTGTAACAACCGAGGTGTTTTTCCGCGAATTCCATGAACGTCTTGGGCCGGAAATTCACCGTCTTGAAATAGGACGACTTAATCGGAATCTTATTACGGAGAGAACATTAGCCAAACGTAAGGAAGCCCGAGGCATAGATGGGATCAAACATGTCAAAATTGACAATCGTTGTCTAGGATCCCATAAAGATCTAGGAATTACATACGAGATGTAATTGGTAAACGTTACCTACCTTGTTGTTTTAACTTGATGGAGAGAGCATTAGCCAAACATTCAAGGTTAAGTTCAACTTGGATCCTAGCCTTTAAAAATTAAAGAATTTTATAATTCTAAAGGGGTATTAATTATTAAAGGATTAAATATCGAAAATACTAAATAGAACTTTGTTAAATTTTGTAGATGGCCCCTAACTCAACTACGCCCGTTAACAACTTATCTCTTCGTTCAATCTTAGAGAAAGAAAAACTCAATGGTACAAATTTCTTAGACTGGTATCGTAACTTGAGAATCGTTATTAAGCACGAAAAGAAATTGTACGTACTTGAGGATCCCGTCCCTGAGGAACCTCCATTGACTGCGGCCAAAGCCGTTAGGGATGCTTGGGTGAAGCATTCCGACGACTCGGTCGAAATTTCATGCCTCATGCTTGCTACCATGTCTCCGGATCTTCAAAAGAACCTTGAGGAGCATGGAGCATATGAGATGCTTGGCCAGCTTAAGGAAATGTTCCAAAAACAAGCGAAGCAAGAACGCTTTGAGGTCACTCGAGCTTTCCATGCATGTAAGATGGAGGAAGGTCAATCCGTTAGCGACTATGTGCTAAAGATGAAAGGATACATTGACCAGCTTGCTAGGCTTGGATCTCCCATAACCAACGAGTTTGCACAGGATATGATCTTAACTCGTTGACCAAAGCCTATGATCAATTTGTCATGAACTATAACATGAACAATTGGGAGAAATCTGTCTCAGAGTTGCATGGGATGCTTAAAACTGCTGAGAGTAAGATTCCAAGCAAAACACCTCAAGTCTTGATGATTCAAGAAGGGAGAATCAAGAAGAAAAGGAAAAACAACTCAAAAGGGAAGGGCAAAGCGAAGGCAAAGGGAAAGGACAAAGGCAAGCAAGTTGCCAAGGCTCCTACACCCAAGACGGCGGGAAAGGTTCCCAAGAATGACCCGTGCTTTGAATGCGGGGTGGTAGGACATTGGAGGCGCAATTGTCCAACCTACCTTGCAGAGTTGAAAAAGAAGAAGGCTGGCGAGGCTAGCACTTCAGGTATATATATGATTGAAATGTATACTTTTTCCATTAATTCCTGGGTATTTGATACCGGTTGTGGAACTCACATTTGTAACAATGTGCAGTGGTTGAGAAAAAATAAGCTGTTGAAGACAGGCGATTTGGATCTCCACGTGGGCAATGGAGCAAATGTTGTTGTTGAAGCCCTTGGAACTTTTGAATTATTATTACCAAATGGCCTGTACTTAATATTAAACAATTGTTGTTATGTACCTAGTTTAACTAGGAATATTATTTCAGTAGCTCGGTTAAGAGAATCTGGATTCACTTTTGGTTTCGTTGATGATGGCATTCGTGCCTTCAAAAACGATATTTTGTATTTTGAGGCTCGGCCTCTTAATGGAATATATGAAGTTAATCTTAAAAGATCTCTTGATGATAATTCTATATATACCACTAGCACCAAACGACCTAAGCATGACTTAAGTCAAACATACCTATGGCATTGTCGACTTGGTCATATAAACAAGAAACGCATTGCAAAACTTCAAAAGGTTGGAATTTTAAAATCAAACGATTCTAGCTCATTTGAAGTTTGCGAATCATGTTTATATGGGAAGATGACTAAGGCTCCTTTCTCCGGTTCAAGTGAAAGAGCCAAAGATCTATTAGGAATCATACATACGGATGTATGCGGTCCTTTTAGATCAATGTCTAGGGATGGTGATAGATACTTCGTTACATTCACCGATGATTATAGTAGATTTGGTTATGTTTATTTGATGAAACGTAAACATGAAACATTTGAGATGTTCAAGCTGTTTCAAAACGAAGTACAAAATCAACTCAACAAAACAATCAAGGCCCTTCGTTCCGATCGAGGTGGTGAGTACTTAAGCCAAGAGTTTATGGATCATCTTAGTAATTGTGGGATTATCTCACAAATTACTCCTCCTAGAACACCACAACATAATGGTGTATCTGAAAGGAGGAACCGAACTCTACTAGATATGGTTCGGTCTATGATGAGCCGAAGTACTCTACCCTCGTCCTTTTGGAGTTATGCTTTATTAACTGCTGCGCGCATATTGAATATGGTTCCAACCAAGAAGGTAGATAAGACACCATATGAGATGTGGTATGGAAAGGTTCCAAACTTATCTTACTTGAAAGTCTGGGGTTGTGAGGCTCATGTACGACAAGAAGCTTTAAGCAAACTCGATCCTAGATCTATCAAATGTAATTTTGTGGGATATCCTAAAGATTCATTAGGATATTATTTCTACAACCCAGCTGAGAACAAAGTGTTTGTTTCTAGGCATGCCACTTTCTTAGAAAAGGAGTTTCTTTCGAAAGAGGCAAGTGGGAGCAATGTAGACCTTGAAGAAATTCAAGAACCACAAAATACAAGTCAGGTTGACACCAGCACTCAACAAACGGTTGTTGAACCTGAACAATTGGTTGTTCAAGAACCTACTGAAACACAAAGTGTTCGTAGATCTGGTAGACCTCGTCAAGAACCCGAGAGATACGGATTTCTCGTGTCCAATGATGAGATTTTCTTGGTAGACTCTTCTGAGCCTACTAACTACCAAGATGCTATATCGGATCCGGAATCCGATAAATGGCTTGATGCCATGAACACTGAGATGCAATCCATGTATGAAAATCAAGTATGGGACTTGGTTGATCTTCCTCCCAATAGTAAGACTGTAGGGAGCAAGTGGGTCTTCAAGAAGAAGACAGACATGGATGGAAATGTACACACATTTAAGGCAAGGCTAGTGGCGAAAGGTTTCACTCAAACTCATGGTATTGACTATGATGAAACTTTCTCTCCGGTAGCCATGATTAAATCTATTAGAATACTTATTGCCATAGCTGCATATTATGACTATGAGATATGGCAAATGGATGTCAAAACGGCTTTTCTAAATGGACACTTAAGTGAAGATGTCTATATGGTTCAGCCTGAAGGTTTTGTAGATCCTAAGTATCCTAATAAGGTGTGCAAGCTTAAAAGATCCATCTATGGACTAAAGCAAGCATCTCGAAGTTGGAATCTTCGATTTGATGAGAAAATAAAAGAGTTTGGTTTTATCAAATCAGAAGATGAACCGTGTGTTTACAAGAAAACTAGTGGGAGCGCAGTAGCATTCCTTGTCTTGTATGTTGATGACATACTACTCATTGGAAACGACATCCCGACCTTGCAAGACATCAAGTCTTGGCTTGGGAAGTGTTTCTCAATGAAAGACTTGGGAGAAGCCGCCTACATTCTTGGAATAAAGATCTATAGGGATAGATCTAGGCGTCTTATTGGCCTAAGTCAAAGTGCATATATTGACAAAATCTTGAAACGATTCAAGATGGAGAATTCTAAGAGAGGATTCTTGCCAATGGCACAAGGCACGGTTTTGAGTAAAGCTCAAAGCCCTAGCACAAGAGAAGAGCTAGATAGAATGAGTGAGATCCCATATCCTTCTGCAATTGGATCCATCATGTATGCCATGCTATGCACTAGGCCAGATGTCTCGTATGCTTTGAGCATGACGAGCAGATACCAGCAAAATCCAGGAGATAGCCATTGGATGGCAGTCAAGAACATTTTAAAATACTTGAGAAGAACCAAAGACATGTTCTTGATCTATGGGGGTTTGGAAGAAGATCTTTGTGTAAAGTGTTACACAGATGCTAGTTTCCAAACGGATCGAGATGATTCTCGATCACAATCGGGCTATGTCTTCGTTATGAATGGAGGCGCGGTTGCTTGGAAAAGTTCTAAGCTAAGTGTAGTTGCACAATCCACTACAGAATCTGAATACATTGCTGCTTCTGAGGCTGGACAAGAAGCTGCATGGATGAAGAAGTTCATTGCTGACCTTGGGGTAGTAACAAGCATTCAAGACCCCATAGAAATATTTTGTGATAATGAAGGTGCTATTGCCCAGGCAAAAGAACCTAGATCACATCACAGCACCAAACACATCCTCAGGCGTTTCCACTACATACGGGATATAGTGGATAGAGGAGATGTGTGTATTCGCAAAGTTCATACAGATCAGAATCTTGCAGATCCTTTTACGAAACCTCTTGCCTCGACTAAGCATGAGTCTCATACTAGGGCAATAGGTCTTCGCTTTGCAAGGGATTGGATTTGAATTGTAATTTAGTATTTGGATATTTTGGAACATTATGACAATATCTATTTTATCTGAATGATGTATGGGATATGATCACTTCATTAATATATATTGTGTTCTTTATTAGCATGTTTAAATCCATGAATAATTCTTTATTCTAAAACGTCCATAGTCGGTTATAACTATGGGAATAGTTATGAATTAAGACTAATGTGAATAAGTTGGTTGACTTTCATTCGTGACGAAAGTAGGCAAAAGGGTTTGCAGCCAAATTCACTAATGTTTGTTAGGGAACAAACATTGGACATGACCCGCTCTTAAGATCGCTTCATGGATCAGTGTCATAAGTAAATCTTGAGAAAAAGGTGATATCTTTGTATCCTTAGACCTGAGACACATATTGGGACTCGAGTATGAGGAGTATCATGTTTTAATGTGGTTAAACGCTATCTTTAACCGGGTAGTTATAAAGGCCATTATTAGGTATGATATGAGTCTTATAAGAGACGTATGTGGTCAAGATGGAATTTGTTTCTCTTATTTAATTGGGAGTATAATATCTCTGGGCCCTAAAACAAGTTGAACATTATATGAGAATTGATGACGATCCATGTCTCATGTTCAACGAGATGTTAAAACAAAGGGATAATTGATGACTTACCTATAACAACGATTTGTAGCTAGTGAGTTAACTTCGTTGGTGAAAGTGTTGATCAACACACTTTATTTATTATTAGGGGCAATGGGATGTTGCTAGACGTTCTTACCATTGTCTATATCGGCTTAAGTTGTAACTTGTGCAAGTGGGAGATTGTTGGTTCTATGTGCACAAGACACAAATTAATACGATATTACTGATAATAAATAAACCCATAGGGTCACACATTTACAATCAATGGACACCAATTACATATTTGAATATGATTTAAATATGTTTCCAACTCATTATATATATAAGTATATATATGCATTGTTGCATATTATTATTTATGTGAAATAATAATATCACTCTTATATATTAATATAAGATAATGCATATGAAATACATAAATATAAGCATATGATTTTATATATGTATATATATATATGTATAAATGTATATTTGTTACAAGTAAATTGTTACTAGTAACAATTATATAAATGCATGTATATCTTTGTTACAAGTAAAGAGTTACTAGTAACAATCAAGTATGTATATAAAATACATGTAGATGTATTTTATACAATGTATGGCAAGTCTAGCATTATATTTTATATACTTGAAATATATAAAACTAGAAATTCTTACAAGTATCACAAAGGGGGTCCATTTGAGGTTGCTTGAAAAATGGACTAACCTAGACATGCATGCATGTTCAAGTGAAGCAAAAGAGCCAAAGGGGACCCCCCCTCCTTGCTACGGCCGAAAATAGGCAAGGGAAGGGCCTCCCTCTCTTGCTTTACTTCTTGGCTTTTTAAGTCTTTCATGCATGGCTTTTGTGTACTAGTTTTTGCTACCACCTTTCCTTGTGTTCTTAGAAAAGTTCTAAGTGTTTTCATACTTGAAAAACATCTCTACATTCTAGTATTGGTGTTCTTCAAGTGAGCAAAGTGTGGTACTAGAATACATACTCATATACATACATAGTAAGTTCAAGAAGAAGAACAAGAGGTTGTTGCTTGCTTGCTTGAATTTCAAGGGTTGGAGAGACTAGCATCTCAAAGGTGCTGGACTCATTGATTTGTGGATACCTTGGAGGAAGTCTTCTCTTGGCTTCTCATAGATCAACCACTTCATCAACGGTTTACTCACGCTACAAAGGTTGTAGTTCTAAACACCCTATGGTTGTTTTGTTTCTTAAGGCTTGCATATGGATCATTGGTGGGGAATTTTAAAAGGTTTAAAATTGTTGTTCATGCTTCCGTTGTTAAAATATATTTTGAAAAACCGAACAAACCCCAACATTTTCAACTCACTTTCTGACGTTACTTTGTTTTCGGAGTGTTTGATAAACTGAATAGACGGTAAGAATGTGAAGGAAGTGTTAGAAGTCTTCAAGAATGTGTTGGACGATGTCATGGAATACCTCTAGGATTTAATCTCCGAAAATTCTTTTATCTCTCTCAACCTCTGCTTGTGCTTTAGTGTGTGTTTCTCTATCTACAAAAAGTTTCTCCCTCTACTCCAATAGTGCTTAAGTTTTATCCATTTTTAAAATATTTGTGAACATATTTATTTTTGATTTTGATGCTTAAGGCCGACTTAGATTCCAATAGGAATGATTTGGATTTTGTTCTACAACAACGGTGGCTATGTGTATGTTTGTGTGTTGATGGGTGTTCGACTAGGGATGAACTTTTTGACCGAAAAACCGAACCGGAACTGGTACCGAATCGGATCCAGCATCGGTTTGAACCGGATTAGAGTTTTCGGTCCGGTTATCGGTTCTCCTGAAACCTCATTTTCGGTTTTTGGTTATTGGTTAATTCCGGTTCCACCGGTTATCAGGTAATTCGGTCTTAGAACCGGAACCGGTTTGTATGAAATTTTGTATTTGTCATATGGTTGGCTATGAACTATTATTTTTTGTGATATTGTTGGTTATTGAACTATTATCATTGGCGATATGACTAATGGTTATTGTTTGTAAGAACAAAGTCAATGAGCTATTATTTATTGGTCATATGTTAGTGTCAACGATGCATGCATGTTCACTTACGATTTCAAGTATTTTTAGTGTTAACTTTAAATCGTTTAGTTTTTTGGTTATTAGTTTATAGGTAAAAAAGAACTAATATAAATGTATCATATTTGCCGTTAATAACAAAAATATTCACTGGTTATCGGTTCACACTCTTGAAACCGGTTCCAAAATAAATGTTTGGTCCTATCTGATTCTATACCCAAAATAACCGGTTAATAACGGGAACCGGTTCCCTTGTATCGGTTCGGTTTTCGGTTCTAACTTTTACCGGTTTCGGTTTTCGGTTATTTCGGTTCCAGTCCGGTCAGGTTCCAGAACCGAACACACCCCTATGTTCGACTATGTTTGTGTGTGTATTTGGGGTAATTCTGAAGATTACTTTTTCCATGTACTTGTGAAGGTTTCATCTTCTGAACATATTTTTATATTTAAGTTTCGTCGCCAGTATCCTCATTTGCCGGAAGCCTTGTTTGCGGGAATTGCAAATTAACATGTGTACTTGTGATTGTGTGTTAGGAATAAATAAGAAACAAGTTTAAGGGGTAAAATGGTCATTTATTGTTGACATACCAAACTTCCATCTAGATTAACGGATCTAAGGACCTGGACTGTTCAAAGTTTCAAATAGAGGGATTATGGTTGTACTTTCGTAATCATAAGGACTAGACCTGTTATACCTACATAGCACACCTTGCGGGGTTAGGAGTACAGCATCACGAGGTTGGCGCATCTCATTGAGCGTGGTTGATCAAACATGTAATTAACTCAAAAGATAATGAAGAAATTAAGAGGGAAAGAAAATTTGGTCTTTTTAGTTTCAACATGGACCTAATTATTATGAAGTTTGCAATTTAGGGACCAAATATGAAAAAAGTTGTAACACCATTTCTGAAAACAGTTGCTTTAGTGATAACTCAGGTTTAGCAGCGGAAATTTTTCTTTTTAATATTAACAAACAGTTAATCACATCGTCTTGTTTCCAAAACATTCGTTGGTGTTACCTAACATACAGGAACCGACCATAGCTTCATACATACATTACAACATTCAAGTACAAGTGTTCCACCCACAAGGGGCAATACATTCCCATAAGTCACCCGCCTCGCAGACCATCTAATCTTTACCTGAAAAGGGAAATCATAGCACCATTAGCTACACTAGCTAGTGAGTACATACTTAGCATAAGCATCAATAAAGTAATTCATGCATCATACACATCGTACATATCATATCATACATATCGTATCATACACATCTTACCGTACATAAGCACACATTGCTAGCTTAACACATAGCGGTGTGCTGACAAGATCAGTAAGAGTCATGTCTTGCAGGAGAGCCAGTCCTGCGCAACAACTCAGACTGGGGAATCAGTCACAACCAATCCGCTGGTGGGGGAGCATAAAGCAGTCCACCAAGCATCTTTTACAGAACACAAGGTTCCCGAGTAATCACGGCCAGGATCCTGGCTGATTACGGTCTTATGTTAAGGCACGGCGGTTCTGTAGAACCTCGATCCGGGATGCACCCCGAATCACCGTGAATCCAGAAATGACCGAAGTCCTGTTAGGATCCAGCCGGTCGGCTGACCTTAACCCTCCATCACGTTGTCTGCAGACGTTCGCATACACATATACATACATTCGATCCCACAGGGATCCATCTTTTCATCACATAGTCATACATCATTCATAGGATCCCATCGGGATCCATCATTCATTCATTCATTCATTCTTTCACATGCATCACCATACAATTCATCATTCATGCACATCATTAATATTAACTAAGCGGTTCCATTCTGGACCCGCTGGCATGCACCTACTATACATCTTACAAGCAATCGTAACATAATTCAAAAACTTACACTCATCTTCTTAAGCGTACCTGCATAAACAGGTTAGTCATACATTCATGCACATTCACACATTCACATAGTCATCTTACAAGCAAGACTTACTCATACCGAGTCTCATGAAAGTAGGCACTCACCTGTTTCGCTTACAGCGTTCTTTCACTCTATTCTGGCTCAGCTGACACGTTCACCTAAGACATCGGCAATCGCGTTAAGCGTTTGCACGCGTTAGGTTCTATTTATAGAACACTTACAACCTTCTTAGTAGTCTTAAATCATATATTAATCTTACTTTGAATGCTACACAACCTAATCAACAAGAACATGTTAATTAAAACAATCCTTGCTGAAAAGGCTGTGTTGCGCCGTGACCACATAAGGTGTCGCGCCGCGACGACTAAAAAGTCGGATCAATCGAGAAAGTCTCATGCGAAAGTCGGACCAAGTAAGTACATAAGCTATCCGACAGTCGGACCATCAAGTAGGATGGGCCATCCGACTGTCGGACCAAAAGTCGGATCACTCGTACGAAAGTCGGATCAAAAGAGTCGCATAGTGCATTTTTATCGGGGTCGCGCCGCGATCGACCATTTTCCAGATTTCATTATCTTCTTCATTTATATGCACGCGACTTTCAGTTTATATACTCAAATACCCAGATCTCTAAACACGTTAGTTTCACTTTTTAAACATTTTTAAACTTCATATACCACTTATATGAATCTTATGAATACTTTAGAATCTTTTAAAAACACCAAAACATGCTAAACCCACTTATATAGTGAGCTTCATATTCATCCATGGTGTTTTCACCTCTAACATAA
The DNA here is from genome assembly GCA_038502395.1 of Dittrichia graveolens. NCBI lineage: Eukaryota > Viridiplantae > Streptophyta > Magnoliopsida > Asterales > Asteraceae > Dittrichia > Dittrichia graveolens. The sequence goes on along the minus strand of JARJIL010000003.1, from coordinate 2,374,949 downwards.
TTTCCAACTTAAGACATCCATGTATCTAATCATAATACATATATCTTTCATAATACAAACACCATACTAACCTTGTTTTGGGTTTAGAACCTCAACTCTTCAAACTTCAAAGATCTCTTCTTCAAAACTTACGAACAGAGAGAGTTTGCTTTGTATGTTTGTGTTTTCTTGAATTGTTTTGACTTTGTGAGTCAAAACACCACACACACTTACATATATCTTGTTTTCATTCTTATCCAGAGGCAACCGCCTCTGGATAGAAAATATCTATATTTTCTTTTCCTTTTCTCTTTTCCTCTTTCTTCTCTTAATTCTTTCTTTCTTTAATTCAAGTAGTACACATATATATATTTATTCAATATATATACATATACATACTTACACACAACTAACACAAAACACATGTTTTCATTTAATACTTGCATCTAGTATATATATATATATATATATATGCTTACTCGTTCAATTATTCGTCTATTACACTGATCTCGTACACTCGTACACTCACGTATTAACTACAACTAGGCCCAAATTGAGGATGTTACAAAAGTTATGCACCAAAACAATAAAAATCACCAAAACTTAGGGACCACAAATGTAATTAACTTTATAAACTTTATCCTTTTAGAAAACTAAAACGAAAGAAAGAAAAGAAAAAAAAATTCAAAAAACTAATGCAAAAAGTAAATTACATCTTTGACCTCTCTGGTTTGCCTCTACTTACACTATCTGTTTTTAAACTTCATTTATTATGTTGAAAATCCTTACTCTTTGGATTTTGTTTAAACTAAAGGACCAAGATACGTTCACCTTCTCACATGAAATGACCATGATACCCTTATGTTCCTACTTTATTTTTCGTAATTATAAATATTGCTTATATCATTATTATATATTAATATCTATTTATTTTTTGTTATTATTATAACTAACCTCTCATTTTGTTCCTTGTCAAAACCATTCCATCTCTCTCACACACACATTCCTCTCTCCACTCAACCACCGCCAGCCATTACGTCCCCCTTTGCTGGAGAACAACAACACAACCACCCACTATCCCCTCTTGTCACAATCACCATTCACCATCACCGGAGACCCCATGTGATGTGTTTCGGCATCAACACCACCCTCCCAAGCACCACATCACCAACACTTGCATCCTAAGACCACTACCATCATCGTTTCCAAACACCACATCACCACCATCTTCATCGTAAGTCATCTCCGCCCCTCGATCTAAGTCATTACTACCAACGACTCGTTTCTAACCACTGCATCATCACTACCGGTGTCGTAAGACCATTACCATCGGCGTAAGTAATCTCTGATCTAGACTTCAACATCTCCGTCCCTGGTATTCTTGGGTCATGATAAAGGATTTCCCGTGTAAGAGTTCTTGGGTTCTGATATATAGATTCCTTGGTTCGATTTATACTCATATATGTAAGTATTCTTGGTGTTCATATTTATGATTTCTTGGTGCTCTTGATTTCTTTAGTTTTATTTCTCTAGTATGTAAGTGTTCGATCTAGGTGTTCTTGATGGGTTTCCATTTAAGATTTCTTGATGTCTTTAGTGGTGGTTCTTGGTTTCATAGCACGAACTTTGTAGTGGTTCTTGTATTGTTTAGGGGATGATTTTAGGGTGTGGGTGGTGGTGGTTGCCGGTTGTTTTAGGGTGTGTCCGCGATTGAAGTGTTGGTTGGTGTGAGTGTGTGTGCGATTGTAGGGCAGGGGCACTTGTGGCTTTTGGTGGTGGTTGGTGGGGAATGGATTTGGGATTTACATTAAGAAACAATTTGGGGTAAACCATGGGTGTTGTTTTTGGTTCCTGTTGGTGGTGGTTGGAGGTTTATGCTGGTGGGGCTGGTGGCGGACGGTGGTGTGGGTAGTGGTAGACGGTGGCTATGGCGGTTGGGTTCCTAGACACATTCGATTGAGAAAGAGGGGGTGTTGGTATTTTTTTATATTTCACTTTATTTTCTAATAATATTTGATATCGTCTAAATTATACAAATTTATCTTTTATGATATCAATATTTTATACTCATCTTAAGCTTATTTGTACTTTTTAATGCTACGTAATTGTTTATTTGAGCGTTTCGTGTTTAAAATATTAAAAGGATGCTAAAGTACGTGAAATGGAGCTTTTGATGCAACAAATGAAAGTCGGTGCTAAACGCGCTCAAAAGGCGATGTGACGCAATACAACGAGCTATCTTTCAAGCCATAATTCCATGCATATTACAAGAATTTTAAACGAGCGATAATGGTCGAGACACAAAAGTTAAATATTTTTCAAGTAATCGTAATAGTGTTGTGTGAAAATTTCATGACGGAATCATAAAGTTTAACGTGAATCCAAGCAAATGAAATCACCTTGAAATGTTGGCAAATTCTCTTCCAACGTGATGATGCCATGCAAAATAAAATAATCATGCAAGCTAGCCATGACTTTGGAAATTCATATGGCCACTGCTAGTTAAAAAAAATGTGGCTATGAAAGAACCAAGTAAAGCTATGAACTATACATGGCTTGCAAGTTGTTTTCCATGAAATTAAATGTGTGGTTGCAAAATTTACCAAGGTCAAAGTTTCGGCTAGCTATAAATATATGAAACGTGGGAATTGAAATTTTTTAAGACGCAATTAAAACAGTGAGCGAGTAGTAGATTCGAAGACTTTCTTTCCACAAAATCTAATTTCATGTTCTATAAATAGCCATCAAATTCCTCACTTCGGGGACATACTTCATTCTCTTTTTAGTTCTTTCTAATATCGTGGAGGCTTCCACGGATGATTAGGGAAGCTAGAAAGGATAAAAAGGAGATTATAAATAATAGTTGTAGTACGTTCTAAGACGTATGGGAAGGTTCGTAAAGCGAAGCTGAAACACGGGAGACGAAGAATCCAAGTGTACAACTTAACGATCATTATCCGGGTTTGATTTCTATCATCTTATTCATTCCTAGTTTGATTTTCATTGGTTGTAACATCATGATTATGGGCTAATCACTCTTTTGTTTGCACTTAGAAACAATGAACCCTTGTTTGTGATTTGATTTTTTATTATTCGGTTGTTTAATATCATTATGCATTTTATCATGTTTGTTTAATTGAAGATCCAAGTTTGTTAATGTTTGAGTCCATTCGTTTTATTGCTAAGTATGTATGGCTAAGATGACCATTCATGTTATGTATACTCGAATCATAATCGATTATGATCATTAAACGATTGTGACTAGTGATAGACCAAATTCTAGGTTAAAATAAATGGATTATATGATATTAATGCATGTGCCATAATTATGTTCCAATGACCATAAGTTCATAATTAGATTGATACTTATAGTCATAAGATCAACATAAATTAAATCCTTCATGATACGACTTTAATGCATGATAATAGATAAGTTAGCCACGTGACCATCGAGTTAACTTTCTATCTATCATAGAGTTAGGGGCCGGATCAAGAAACCTAACTTACATTAGGAATCGGTACATGATAATTAGATAACCATTGCACTCAATAGAAATTAACAACAATCAGGGGGATTCAAATCTAAGTGTAAACACTTTATCTCTTGATATCAATCAATTGTAGTCTATCTAGTGTCTTTGAAATATATCTTAGCTTTAGTTGACAATTTATAGTCCTTAGATTAAAGCAGATTTAATTTATTAAACCAAAAACCCCAAAATCTATTTCTTTGTTTTATATAATTAACTTGTAGTAAGTCGTTTACATTGAGAACACAATTGCTCCCAAGAGATCGACAGTCCGGACTTAACAAAACTATATTATTGATACGATTAGATACACTTGTCTAAGATGTGTTAATTGATATAATTTAGTAGCTCTTTTATAAATAAAAATCCTGGTACGTTTAGAACACACCAATATTACTTGGGAATTAATGAATAAAATAATAAATTATTGAGAAAAAGGTATTGTGATCTTATTAAGTGCACATGGAGTAGACAGGTGTGCAAAATCCAAACATTATGGACTCCTAACGTAACAAAGAGAGTTTATGGACAAAAGTGAAATTAGTGACAAACCACAGGATCAGACGTGTTGTAACACCTCAATTTTTTTGAATGAACCAGAGTAAAGAAAAGTATAATAATTCGCGATCTTCTTGGACCAAGACACCTTTTGCATCGTGACCATTTTATGTGTTGTGTCGCAACTTTGGCTTATCATGACTTGAACATAAAAATAAGATTGTAGCCCTCCGAGTCTAGTTTTTGTGGCTGCTTGAATCATCTCAATCCGAGTTCTATGATCAAAATAATGGAGGTTTGTTGGAGCGAACAACTTTTCTCATTTTCTATACTTTCTTTGTTTTTTGCTCGAAACTTCTTATTATCCATCTTTTGACATGAATTCAACAACTCAAGATATTATGTATCTTTTGACTTATTTATGAATAATACTGGGATAAAATAAAACAGATATCACTTAAAATATATATCTAAATATGACAATATCAGTGAGATCGTGAAACACAATTATGAAACGTGGTGGGGTTGAATTGGAAACCTTAGAATCGTAATCCATAATCTCAAATTTAAATAGTAAACCACAACTTGAACCGAATCGAGAAGTGAGAGGTCCTTTAGTTAAGTTCTGTAAGTTTTTGGCGTTTAAATCCCAAATATTCATTACAAACGCTGTTGGCGGCTGCTACTTGATACCTAATCTACAACCAGATGAGTTTTCACTATCTCATTCTTTGTGATGCGTTTGTGTATCAAGTGTTATGTATTTGGTTATGTGATTATATGATCATGGATGTGTTGACCGATTATTTGTAGTAAACCGATAACCGAGGGTGTTATCTGATATCGGTGGGCATTGAGGTCGAGTGGACCATTATTATTGATGTATGTGGACATCCTGGCCGAGGGAGCCTTATGTGTAGTTATGTGAAGCTATGTTGAGGATCATAAGGTATGAGTGCTTTGTTATTCACTAAGCTTTATGATTACTCATAGTTATTTAATTCTTTTCAGGTTTCTTGAGTAAGGACAAGGGGAAAGCTTCGGCGCGAGAACAATGTAGCAACATTTTCTCTAGATTAATTTTTATCTGATGAAACAATAATATTAGTTTCCGTTAATATATTACTAAACACTTTTAAATTTATGGATGAATGTATTATTGAATCCTTAATGGTTGATTAATGATTTATTGATTTTGGGTTATATTATTTGAAAAAAAAAATCTGAGGCGTTACAAAACATCGTTTAAAAAAACCCTTATCGATTTATTGCTTTTTTAACAAGTTTTTGGGATCCAAAATCATGATATTGTCCTTGGTTTTCTCACACATTTCGAACAAACAAAATCCCAATCAAATCCATATGAAATGCTATAAGACTCGTATGAATTCGGTTGCAAGAGATAAATGAATCATACCGGAATGTTTTCAGCAAATTTGACTCGATTATGTGCACAATTTGTTGAGTTCTTATCCTTTCTCCTCTCGGCTCATGAAGAACACACATAGTTCACACCCACTTTCAATTTGCAATAAATGTGGCTATAGTAACTTCCCGTAATTTTTTGCACCCTAATTCTAGTTTAAATGCACATTCTTATTGTAACAGCCGTAAACCCGGACTAGTTGTTAGTGGGTTGTCGGTGAGTGATAATATTTGCTTACGTGTTTATGTATTTATTAAATTATGTGATGAAAATGAATATTTTATATCACATGCATTTATGATAATAGATGAATTCGTTTTTGAACAAGGGTCGTAGATAATACCTTGTTGCATGTTAATTATTTACGGATAATTACTTATTGGATTTACTGTATGTTAGTAAACAGTGTAGTACACTAGTGATTGTAATTATCCTAATGTTTGCCGCCTCTAACTTGATAAATATCTTCTACGAAGATTATCCATGTGTTTGTATGTGTGTGTTGTATACGTGAACTTTGAAAAAAAGAACCAGTGAAGTTTTGAATGCAAACTTGGAATTTGAAGTCTTGATTCGTGTGAAATAATCTTGTAAACAAAGGTTGGTTTTTATTCCTACTATGATTTTTTAGTATTTGTTGATTATATGTTGAGTTTTGATGTTCTAAAGCTTTGAAAACCATTAAAGAAGTTATGAAGCTTTTGATGAAACTTGGCAAATAGGTTTTGAAGATTTGAAGGTCTTAATTGGTTTTGATGTGTTCATGATTTTTTTATGTGTTTTATGATGATTGTAAGTAGTTTGGATGTGTTTTCCTAGTAATTTTCAGAATTAAGATTTTATGTATATGTATAAATTTTGTTGTGTGAAGAACATGGAAAAATATGAAGTTGTAATTGCAGGGGGTTGGTCCGACTTAGGCCCCGTGTGACTTGAGGGGGTCCGACTTTGTCATCCGACTTATGGCCCTGTCCGACTTGGCTTGCCGTATCCGATTTGGTGTGCGGCTGTGCGCATGGTGCTATCCGACTTTTCTTCGGATCCGACTTGGGTTGCAACTCCGGCTCGTCCGACTTCGGGCTTGGTCTGACTCGCACCTGGTCCGACTTACCTTGGTTGGTCTGAATTTGGATGGTCCGACTTGGTGGTGGTCTAACTTAGCTCTGGTTCGACTTGCACGTCACGGCACAACGTGTATATGGTCGCGACACGACCGTTGTTTTTGAGCAAAGGAACTTTTGTTTATTATTCATTTGTGTTGCATGTTTTATGTTGTTTCATATGTGAACCTAATATGTGGTTTATGGTTATGATTGATATTAATATATGTAAATATATATTTATGAATCGAAGACTGATTTTAGTGTTATTGTGTTATAAGGAAATGCAAAGACTCAGTAACATAAGATATCTGAGCGGTGCAATTGAGAACAGAGGTGAGTGGATATTAACTCACGGATGGTAAAAGTTACGATTGATATGATTGATGTGATGCATGTGATTGATGATTGATAGACTGTTTAGTCTGATGATTGATGATTGAATAACTGCTTGTGTGTTATTTGGTCGATACGTGCTCGTGGTATGATAACGAGTATCGTGATATGATGGAAATTAACTATGTGTGGAATTGGGTTGGGTTCGTTTGCTATTGGCTGAACAGTTATAGACTTTCTCATGCATGTGTTGTAACGGAAAGGTTTTAACAGTGCCAAGTAACAAAGGGCTATCGGTAAACCTTTGCCTTGACCCGTAAATGATCGAAAGGATCTGTGCCGAACAGCCGGTCTTCCGGATTTATATGATTACATGCTTTTGTATTGATTGTTATTGTTTGTTGTTGTGATTTATCTTCCATTCACTTAGTTTTGAGCTAACTCCCCACTGTTAACCCATTTTTACAGGTTCAGTAAGTGCAGTTGTTTAGTTGTGGTTTTGTGAGAAGGAACTCGACCAACACTCTGATATTATATTTTGAACAGAGACGAGCCATATTTTGTATATCTTTTGTAACATAATTAATACTGTGGTTTTGTAAACAATATGTAATTATTTATGGGTGTTTTGTACTTCATTTATTTCAATGCTTCCGTAGCGAATTAAAAAAAATGGCTTGAGATTTTCAACGTTACACCTATTTCCCTTATTAGACACTAGTAGTCCCCTCACTTGATAAGGGCACTCATTTTTAACACCAAGCAAAGAAAGTGAATAGAACCAACTTTCATTAATATAAAATATTATTACGATTTGAAAACGTGTATTACATGTGTAATTTACACTAATGAAAAACTAAATGGTAGATGATTAAACACACACACTCTCTCCATATATTATATGGGGATATATTAGTTGTAATTCAGTGCAGCCACTTGTTACACCGTATAAAAAAAGTCTTGATTTATGTTTTTATTTGACAGCGTACAAGCTGAATAGCTAATGCACCATTCTATTTCATGTTATTTAATTATCTAAAAAAGTGTAAAATGTAAGAGAGAAACAAAGTTTCTCTTTAGCCTTTTATTGATGTGGTTTGTAAAAATAGAATGTTTTATCAATTTGGTAAATAGGTTGGCCAACAAAAACATATTTTTAGATAAATTAATAGTAGGAAATGGGATGGAACATTGACTATTTGGCTTGTATGCTGGCCAAAAAAAAGTAGCAATCAACATGGCTTTGGATAAGGTGCAGTGTGTGAGCTATAATAAAGTGCCGCTAATATATCCCCTATATATATGTGCTGATAAACTTTAAGGGTGTTTGATTTTTTGAGGAGAAGAGAGATTAAGAGGAATTGAATTTAGAGTTTCTTTTTAAGATGTGTTTGGTTCACATCATAAAAAATTTGAAATTTACAATTCTATGGGATCCCACAGTCAAAAGGCATTTTTAAATCCTTTGCAAAAGTGATGGGATTCATAAAACCTTTCAAAATTACAAACAATCCCACAAATACACACATATCATTTCATTTCATCGTTTATTGTTCCTTTATTTATGTTCAATTGTTCCAGCCGTCACATCTATAATCGCCTCCTCCGTCGTTGACGCCTATACGTTAGTTCGTTGTCATCGTCTTTGTGTTACTTCATCTCTTTGCCATACATGAAAATGATTATGTTTCACAGTTTTTGGTGTCATTCAGGTTAGTAGATTACGCTTCTTGACAGAGTGTCAGGAATTATAAAAAAAAGGTAAATTTCACAAAAATTGAACACTGGAAACTTAGTTACTATTTTCAAGTAACCTAAAAGTACCAGTGACATAATTGAAACAAAACTGTAACTTAGTTACTATTTTATAAAATTAACCCTAAAAAATATGCCTACTCTTTAACGCTATGTTTTCGAGTTTTTTTTAAAGAAAAGTAAAAAAAAAACTTGAAAACTAAGCATGCGTTCTCTTTCAAAAAAAAATTTCATTTGTTTAGAAATTTTTTATATGAAAACTGAAATTTCTAAAATGTATTTAGTATTTTATTAAGAAAACTAGAAAACTCTCACTTTTTCATTTCCAAACTACTCAATTTTTTAAATTTTTTTCCAAAAAAACAATTCAACTAATATATGTTTTTATTTTTTTTAAATCAAAACTTCATCACTTTATTTAAACATATTTTCTATTTTTTATAAAATGAAAATTCTACCATATTTTCCTAAGTTTTATCCTCCAAAAAATTAAAATGATTTGAAAGAATTTTTTCTCTCTCCTTCTTAAACCCGTTACCCCTACGACCACTCTCTCTCTATGCCCTTTTGCCCTAATTAGACATCGGCCCCAATCCAAACACGCCTTTCCGTTCCCTCCACCATTGTCACCGTTAAACACCACAGGTAATCGCATCGTCACCGTTGATCACCGCCGGCATCTGCTTCTGCGGCGATGGATCCTCACGTTCAGCAAGCACAATTGGCGGCGATACTTGGAGCCGATCCAGCGCCGTTCGAAACCCTAATATCTCATCTCATGTCATCATCGAACGAGCAACGATCGCAAGCAGAGCTTTTATTCAATTTATGCAAACAAACCGATCCGAATACGCTGTTTCTTAAGCTCGGTCAACTGCTACAGCTCTCCCCTCACATGGAAGCTCGTGCCATGTCTGCAATCCTGCTGCGAAAACAGTTAACCCAGGACGATTCGTTGATTTGGAACAGGTTATCTCCGGCGACTCAGTCTTCACTTAAATCGATTCTTTTGACTTGTGTGCAGCAAGAAGAAGCGAAGACGATAATGAAGAAGCTGTGTGATACGATTTCGGAACTGGCTTCCAGTATCTTGCCGGATAACGGTTGGCCGGAGCTGTTGCCGTTTATGTTTCAGTGTGTTTCTTCCGATTCCCCCAAGCTACAGGAATCAGCGTTCTTGATTTTTGCGCAATTGTCACAGTACATTGGGGAAACTTTAATTCCACACATAAAGCACCTTCATGGAGTGTTTTTGCAGTGTTTGACTACTTCTGGGAGCTCGGATGTGAGGATTGCTGCTTTGAATGCTGTAATTAATTTTATTCAGTGTTTGTCTTCCAGTGATAGAGACAGGTTCCAGGATCTGCTTCCGGCGATGATGACGACGTTGACGGAAGCTTTGAATGGTGGGCAAGAGGCTACTGCCCAAGAAGCCTTGGAGTTGTTGATTGAATTGGCTGGCACTGAGCCCAGGTTCTTGAGGCGGCAGTTAGTGGAGGTGGTTGGGTCTATGTTGCAGATAGCAGAAGCGGAGACGTTAGAAGAGGGGACGAGACACCTAGCAATTGAGTTTGTGATCACGCTAGCAGAAGCTAGGGAGAGAGCACCTGGTATGATGAGGAAGCTCCCCCAATTTATCAGTAGGTTGTTCGGTATTTTGCTGCAAATGCTGTTGGATATCGAAGATGAACCTGCCTGGCATACAGCAGAAAATGAGGATGAGGATGCAGGAGAGTCGAGTAATTACAGTGTTGGACAGGAGTGTTTGGATCGTCTGGCTATTGCTTTAGGTGGGAATACGATTGTTCCTGTTGCATCTGAACTGTTGCCAGCATACTTGGCTGCTCCCGAGTGGCAGAAACATCATGCTGCACTTATTGCCCTTGCACAGATAGCAGAGGGATGCTCAAAGGTAAAATTATTGTTTGAATTTGTTTATGATGGGTTCGTCAATGTCTAATTAGCCCAGTTTGGTCAATATGCAAATAAGTCCATTTGTATTTTCAAACTAGTTTGCTAACATTATGTTATATAAATAGACATTAAGGAACCTTGTTTATGACATCTTGATGCAGGTGATGATCAAGAATTTGGAGCAAGTGGTTTCCATGGTTTTAAATTCATTCCAAGATCCCCATCCTCGTGTGAGATGGGCTGCAATTAATGCAATCGGCCAATTGGCCACGGATCTAGGGCCAGACTTGCAAAAACAATACCACCAAAGAGTGCTGCCAGCTCTAGCTACTGCCATGGATGACTTTCATAATCCACGAGTTCAGGTTAGTAATGTTATTTATGCATTTATGTTGGTCTGATTTGAGTTATAGAAGCGTATATGGAGATGATAGAAGTATATAACTCACATATAGATGCTGGCTCAGTATATTTACTTCATATCAGGTTGATTTTCTATTTGTTGTATGCCTTTTAGAACTGTATCATATTGATATGGAATATGCTCATTAATATTTGGTATAATTGGTTTGAGTTCTGTATCTTCTTAATTTTTAAAATGAGAAGATTCTGAATCTATTTTAAATATTACTTAGATAAGATAAATCGGGTTTGCTACAATGTCTTGTGTGAATTTAATGGGCTCAGTTCTAATAAATAGTGATGATCAAACAACAAACACATCTTTGCTTTGAAATGAACATTAAGGGAGGTTTTTAATTGTCTTTTAAATATTTGAGTAAGTGCTACTCATCCAGCAGCAAAGTTTATTTATATTAATAGGCTCATTTTTTATATATATCAATGATCAAGCAACAAATTTATTCCACTCTGTAATACACATAAAAAGAGGTAAGCTTTCAGTTGTCTTTTAAGTATTTGTTAGAAAAGACAAATTTGAGTTACAGGCTGACTTTTGAAGTAAGCAAGACTAGTTTGGTAAATACTATTCATTAACCCTCTTGTTTGCAATATCGCACCTTGTTTCCTTTTGCTTTCTTTTTACTAGTTTATTTTCTTGCAAGTGTGCATGATATGTTCTCGACCAATGGATATGGCTTAAAAAATGTCTGAAGGACATCTTACATCGTGATTGTTCTTCTATCTTTTGTTTGTTTGTTGTTATTTATGTTGTTGTCATTTGTATTACCTTGAACTCCTGGCGATTCTTTTTTTTTTGTTATATCTTTCAATTTGTAGCATAGCTTTTTTAAAGCATCCGGTATGCTTGGTTTTTGAAAAGATTTATACAGGAAAACGAAGTGGTTTATCAATTGAACTCCCGTGGTAGGTTAAGGTTTATAATGACATGTCATGAGAATGGTTCATGTTTATGAACCCAGAACCTCCTTGTGGTAATCAGATGTGGGTCTCATTTCCTTATAATACCAGTTTCATTAAAATCAATTATACTAATTTAATATCCATTTCATTTATATACCGTTGAGACGTTTATGGATAGTGAAGACAAGTTCATAAACCGAAAAGGTTTATATTTTGGTGATGTGACATGACATTGGCAATTTTATCAACCTTTTAAAAGATCGATGATAGTGGATGCTCTTACAAACTGACATGTGCCTGAGATAGAAAATAGCTTTATTGCTTATAATTCAAGCTCTTGACTAGTGCTTTATGTGGAATCTGCAAATGGGACCTTTTATCTCTAGTTCTCACTTTCTGATATGTCTACATTTTTGTTCTGCAGGCACATGCTGCCTCGGCAGTGCTAAATTTCAGTGAGAACTGTACCCCAGATATTCTGACACCTTACTTGGATGGAATAGTGAGCAAATTGCTTGTATTGTTACAGGTAAACTGGTGGGGGTGTTTGTTGCGATTTATATAAGCAGAATATGATTATATACTGTTTAAGTGTATTCATCAATCCCTTGGAAGAACTCAAGTTCTTTTTGAACTGAATTTTTGATGCCTTTCTATGCAGAACGGTAAACAAATGGTACAAGAAGGGGCCTTGACTGCTCTAGCATCAGTTGCTGATTCATCACAGGTAACTTTATATCATTAAGTATCTAATTTCTCTTAAAGCATTAGAGCTTTACATTGTATGTCTCACTCAGATGCTTGGTGCATCAATAGGAACACTTCCAAAAGTACTATGATGCGGTTATGCCCTATTTGAAAGCTATCTTAGTGAATGCAAATGATAAGGCTAATCGTATGCTTCGAGCCAAAGCCATGGAATGCATTAGTTTGGTCGGAATGGCTGTTGGGAAGGAAAAATTTAGAGATGATGCCAAGCAGGTATGCTTCTATTTCTTTGATGATCATATTGTCATTTATATGTTCGCAACTATTGGGCATATGGACATTGTGAACCTTGCATGTTCTTAGTTACCTAATGTTTTTGTTTATATTTGTGTCTTGCTTTCTTAATTTCCAAATAAATGTGTTATGGTTTCTGGTTGGTCTGTTAAGGTGATGGAAGTTCTCATGTCGTTACAAGGATCTCAAATGGAAACTGATGATCCCACCACCAGTTACATGCTTCAAGTAGGTGTTTCTCTCTTTAAAATTACATTCATGGCGATGGGTACAAAACTTGTGCTTATCGAGTCTTTATGTCTCTATGTAGGCATGGGCCAGGCTATGCAAATGCTTAGGACAGGACTTTCTCCCTTATATGAGTGTTGTTATGCCTCCTTTGCTTCAGTCTGCTCAACTCAAACCTGATGTAATCATTACCTCGGCAGATTCAGATAATGAAATTGATGAATCAGATGATGAAAGGTAGCATATATTTTTTGTTTAACAATCAGATGATGGATTAAACTAGTTAAATTAATGAAATAAATTATCAATAATATCGAGAGTTGTGTCCCTTGCAGTATGGAGACAATCACACTTGGTGATAAAAGAATAGGGATCAAGACTAGTGTTCTAGAGGAGAAAGCAACTGCTTGCAACATGTTGTGCTGTTATGCGGATGAGTTGAAGGAGGGTTTCTATCCATGGATTGACCAGGTTGTCTCTCGTGTAATTATTTATCTATAATTTGTTGTTCTGGTACGAACAAATGCTAATATATACACCCAACAGGTTGCCCCGACCTTGGTGCCACTTCTCAAGTTTTATTTTCATGAAGAAGTCAGAAAAGCTGCTGTTTCGGGTATTTATCTGATCCTTTTCATTTTTACATTTTCTTAAACGACCATGTTTACAGAATCTTAAGTGTATTGCATGTATTTGTTGTAGCCATGCCGGAATTGTTGCGCTCTGCAAAGTTAGCCATAGAGAAAGGGCTTGCTCAAGGTCGCAATGAATCTTATATAAAGCAGCTGTCTGACTACATTGTTCCGTCTTTGGTTGAAGCTTTGCATAAGGTGATGTTATTTCCATTCATAGAATAATTTTGTTCAAGTTCTTAGCACCGTTTCTTCTAATACCTTTTCGGCTTTCTTATATGTTTTGAGGAAATATTTCACCGTGTTCGTTTAAATTATTACAGGAACCTGATACAGAAATATGTGCAAGTATGCTGGATGCCTTAAACGAATGTATACAGGTTGGTTGGTTTCTTTCGCAACGTAGTCTTTTTTTGTTCCCATTTTCTTATTTGATAAGCTCCACAGCTCATATATTCTTCATCAATATAAAACTTTCTAGCTTTAGACTGAATATAGAATGTTTAATTGATTTTATCAAGTGTTCTTTCAACATGGTTTCAGGTATCTGGACCACTTCTAGATGAAAACCAGGTGAGAAGCATCGTGGATGAGATAAAGCAGGTGATCACAGCAAGTTCAAGTAGAAAAACAGAAAGAGCGGAGAGGGCTAAAGCCGAAGATTTTGATGCCGAGGAAGGGGAATTAATTAAAGAGGAAAATGAGCAAGAAGAAGAAGTCTTTGACCAAGTTTGTTATTTGACAACCCTTCTATTTCATAACTTTTGTTAGCCATTTATTTAACAGAACAATCTTTTTATGCCTTGCTAATTCCTTGTTACAGGTTGGTGAAATCCTGGGAACATTGATAAAAACATTTAAAGCCTCCTTCTTGCCTTTCTTTGATGAGATGTCATCGTATTTGATGCCTATGTGGGTAAGTACTTGTGCTGAATATGAATTCTACTGGAACCTCCTTTGTTTGTTTTGCTAAACTCTGTTATTCCCCTATTCAAGTTCCTTTTCTTAAAAAAAGTGAATTAATAATGACTCCATTTATACTTGATTTAAGGGCAAGGACAAAACAGCTGAAGAAAGGAGGATTGCTATTTGCATATTTGATGATGTGGCAGAACAGTGTCGTGAAGCAGCTCTAAAGTATTATGATACATATCTTCCTTTTCTTCTTGAAGCATGCAATGATGAGAATCCGGATGTTCGACAGGTCAGCATGATGACTGACCAAGATTTGATTTAAGTCTGGTAGTGGTTGCTTTCTTGTCATCTGAATCATATAATCTTTTACATCAGGCGGCTGTATATGGTCTTGGAGTTTGCGCAGAATATGGTGGTTCTGTCATAAAACCGCTTGTTGGAGGTAAATATGATGACACATAGATAAGGTTTACCTTTTGAACTCTATATATCTACTTGACTTGGGTTCTTGATTTTTCAGAGGCTCTTTCAAGGCTAAATGTTGTAATAAGACACCCTAATGCTCTCCAGCCTGAGAATGTGATGGCTTATGATAACGCTGTTTCTGCTTTGGGGAAAATATGTCAGTTTCATCGTGATAGTATTGACTCCACTCAGGTATTTGCATGCTTAGTTATATTAATTAGTTTCACTTCTTTCTTCTTACCCCATCACGTACCCCGCTGAGGCTGGATTGGATATTGTAGTAGTTATAGTAGTTTAGTCTTTTCTTTTTTAATTCTTGTATAGAATGTATCATGAATATGTTCATTTATAAACTATGGGCGTATCACATATGCTATGCTAATTAGAACCTTATTTATGTTGGGAGTTCAGTAATGTAGAAACAATGACATATTTGCACTTGGAACTGTTGTATGCTGGTTCTAGTATAGTGATTATTTTAGACAAAACAATGAGGGGAGTCGTTTGGTTTAATTGATTGATGTGTTGTTTGACAGATTATTCCTGCATGGTTAAGCTGTTTGCCAATCAAAGGAGATCTTATTGAGGCTAAAGTTGTTCATGAGCTGCTTTGTTCGATGGTTGAAAGGTAACTGAGTACACGTTGGCATTGCTATGTTTAATCTGTTCACTTAAGATTGTGTCTATCTGGGTTGCTTCAACGATTCAACCGGGTTACGAGAACTTAACAGAATAGAAAACAGGTCAAATGGTTCAAGCTGGGTCTAGAATTTCCAAAAGTGTCCTTGAATGCTTAAGACCTAAATGGTTATATTAACAGACATTAGATTATTATTGCAAGTGTTAACAGTTTTATAACTTATTTAATATATTAATTACTTATAATACGCAAAAAAGGTCTCAAAAGATTGATTCAGCCTGACTTAAGCCCGTTTTGCCATCTTTACGTATTGCCCTCTTTAGGTTCTCTATCTGTATGTGTGTGTTTAAAAAAAATCTGTTTCGTAGTGCATCTTTTTTGTACTCCT
This sequence comes from Dittrichia graveolens, assembly GCA_038502395.1. Lineage (NCBI taxonomy): Eukaryota > Viridiplantae > Streptophyta > Magnoliopsida > Asterales > Asteraceae > Dittrichia > Dittrichia graveolens. The sequence continues at coordinate 2,358,818 of JARJIL010000003.1, read as the reverse complement.
AACAAACAAAGCTCTCCCATAATACAGGTCCGACATGGAACTCCTGGGTCCCAACAACCAGTATGTGCCAAAAATTGTTTCTGTTTTCGCGGAGGTTAGTCATCTTTCAACAATCTGTTCATTTTTCCTAAATACTTTTTACTAGATATTTCCTTCGATGCTCAAAAAACAAATGAAAGATATGTGTTTGTTTATAAATTGTAAAACAGTTGACTATTCTTCTACAAACAATTAAAGTAATACTTCAGAGCATATTTTGAGCTTGACAGACGAACTATGCCCGTATCAACAGCTCATATTTGTCAACTATAATTCTATTGGAGTATAACAAAACCAAATATCTGCTTACTTTTTCAACCCTATTTTTAATGAACTAATATATGTTCGGCTGCACTATAATTTGTTCATTTATTAATGGAAACTTGTATGCATTGTAGATTCTATGTGCCGGCAAGGATCTTGCAACAGATCAAACAGTCAACCGAATAGTCAACCTGCTGAGACAGCTCCAACAAACTCTGCCACCTGCTACTTTTGCTTCAACATGGGCATCCTTGCAGCCCCAACAGCAACTTGCCATACAATCCGTCCTCACATCATAACATCATCATCATCATCCATCATACATATACACAAGAAGCTTCTAGAAACATCTGCTACTTGTTTTTTCTGTGGAGATTGATTTCGTTTTTGAACGTGTACCCCATTCTTTACCCCATAAGATGTTTCTGTGGTTCATTTTTTTCGAGCGTGACAGTCATGCAACAACCCCGGATGGGTTGTCTGGTCGAGTGCGAACAATATGGGAAGAAGAGTCGGCATATTTGATATTTTGTTTGTATATTGTACGAGTGTTGTAGATGTCGGTCATCTATGATTGTGAGGTTTCTGTGGGTCACCAAGAGTTGTTTGCGCAAGACGACTCTTATTGGAGTTTTGGGTCCTTTTTCAACATTTTGGCATATTGTGACATAAATTTATCAACTTGTTTATTGGTTCTTGTTACTGATTTGCTTAATTCTTTTGACAGATATCATAATTTTGTTTGGGGGTCATACAATCGGTTGATTTTTCTGGAACCGTCGTCTTTAGTTACCTAAAAACCCGATCACGGTGTCTACCTTTATATATTATTTATGAAAGAACAACCAACTTCTAATATCAGGATGGTATTTTGATCCACCAAGTATCTGTATCCCAATCAATTTTGATTGCGATCTTGATTGTAGGATCAGGCAATTTTGCAGAAAACTAATCAGGTTATGCGATCTTGACAGTTGGGATCGCAAGTAATGTGCTTGTTGGTTCATGATAACTTCTTATGACCTTTTGATTATGGGATTTTTGCTGTTTAAAGTATTTAAATGTATTAGACAGATGCGTGATGTTTCCTTAAATGATTCTATGTTGTTTTTACATGGTACATAGAACAAGTCAATGTATTTCATGGCAATATTACTGATGACGTAGCTTAGTTGATGTCTGACGTGCTGATTCCAAGTTTTGGGATTCTCTGAAGCATCATTCTATTCCGGCTCCCGTTTTGGGTTGTATACGGGGTGTAGGTTTTGGCCGGCTGCTTGTGTCGTGTCTGAGTACAGAAAATTGTGGCCATGGCTTAGCATTTGCCATTGCTCCGACAAAATACCTTGTCGGAGCTTAATCCAGCCACTTCCTCGGGCTAGTCAATGTCACCAACAATAGGAATACCTAATCATCTTTTGTGGTGAAATTTGATACCGTTCAAGACATGATATTCGCCAATATCAATGATAATGACATCGGGATAAACATCAAACCTATGACTGGTGAATTCAACCGGTGCTGTTTTTTTATGACGGGGATTCGACAAAACAAGATATTTGTTTATGTAGTGGGAAAAAATGATTTAATCTTTGATTGATAATATAAATTTAGTATTTGATAAAATGTTGCAATTTTATAAATTAAATTCCAAGTTAATATAAAAATAATAAGTTTTGTGAAATAAATTATTAAAATTAAAGTTTGCATGATCACACGTTTAAATATGAGAGATGATACACAAGTCCAAGAATGCTAAGAATAAAAAAATTCTATAAACCATGATTTTATAAAAAATGATTTTGCTAAAATGATATAATTCCCCATTATATAACCATACAATTACGGGGAAAAAAACATTTATATGTTATATATTAAGTAATATGTTTGTTAACAAACTTTGAATTTGGCGGAGTGGAAAGAACATGATTTCTCCAATAGTAGGCGTGGGTTCGAATCTTTCATTTACAAAATTTTGGACTTTTATTTTGCCATTTTATCACCTTTGTATTCTTTTTAACCCTTTTGGTATTTTTTTTAACTTATAATCTTTTAAACACATGGATTCTGATTTTTTACCCTTTTAACCTCTTTTTAATCTTTGTATTCTTTTTTTTTGCTTAATGTAAATTTCACATAAATGTTTTCATAATTTTATATAAACAATATTTAATATAGTTATTTATTTAAAGAGTTTTAATTAAGGTTAAAAATAATTTATTTTATGTAAACAATATTTTCTTTTGCTTATAAAGTAAATCTCTTATTTATAAGATTTGGAATCTCTTTCGACTCTTTTTTGTTTTATTATTCTTTCACCATATTAGAACCTTGATGCTGTGATTATTTTTTGATCACGCGTTTTATTATTTTTTGATCACGCGTTTTATTATTTTTTGATGTGTTTGTATAAAGTTATTAATATATTATCATGTAGATCAACCTAGTCTTATGATTTATTGTGATAATAAAATTTTATATTTATAAAACCCGACGTAACGCGCGGGATAAAAATCCTAGTTTTAAACAAAAGTAAATTGAGTTATATCTAGGGGCCACAAATATCTTTGTGTATGGATACATTATCCAATGGAAACATATCCTTTATAAAATTAATTGATAAATGATTTTATAAGTCGACTTTATTAAATGCAAAAAGCAAAAAAGATAAAAGTAGCCTTACACTAAAATCAATTTTGATAATAAATACAAAAAGAGATTTCAAAATTCAAATGATCAAAATCTAGTGTTTAATGTCAAATATTTTGTTGGTTGGCAAATCTAAGATTGGTTAGCAAATAGCCAAATCCTCGACATAATCTAGCCTCGATAAGTAGGATTAAAATCTCATGGGATATTACGCATTGCTTGATTTATAAAAATAATTGATAAATGATTTTGTATACGTAAAAATGATTTATATAAAGTAAAAAGGAAAATTGTTTCTAGAACTTCAAATCATCACAGGAAACTGAACCAAAAATATCATTGGTTATTAACTATTGGATAAGCAAGTTTTTAAAATTCAAATTTACGATTTTTGTACAATTTGAGATAATATTTTAATGTTTATTTAATGAAAAATACAGCTTTAAGTTAGAGCAAAACAACACATAACGTTCATATTCAAAAATGTAAAGAAAAAAAGCTGTGTTAGACCTCCACGGAGGTCCATAGTCGACCATGGGTTACTTCTGTGAGCCCAGTTGTAAGCCTTTTGTCCTCTTGCGACTTACACTATATGAAGGCATACTTTGGCTTCGTTTTAAGCATCCCTCTTGTACAGAAAACTTTTTATATCACACGCTAGTGATCATTCAAATACATATTCTAATAGTGATTCATGAGTTATTAAGATCAAAGATCAAAATTTAAATTATTTAAAAACAACTCAAGAACAAGAGGGGATCAAGAAAACGATAGCTTCAATGTAAAATTCTATCTCTTGATTTTTATTTGTGGGATAGATTATCGTACATTCATTGTAGGTGTTGTGGGTTATTTGTTGAGAGAAATTCTAAGTGAAGAACTTATTTAAGTGTTGGGTTGAAAAGTTCTTGGTGAAGAAACTAGTAGTAAAAGTTATCGGGGAAGAACTTAGAAGTGGTTTTTGCTTAAAACGGTCACTTCCTTACGAAAAGAGTGGCAAGTGTTTAATGTGATTACTTTTACGGTGATCACTTTCTTATGAAAATAATAAGACGTAAAGGTGATCTCTTCCGGCTAAGAGAGACGTTTTGGTGGTGAAGACAACTCTTGGATTGAAGGCCAAGAAGTGGACGTATATTGGATCTGTTAACATCCAACCAAACCACTATACATCAGGTGTTACCATTTCCCTTCCCTAAAACCTTTACATATTTGCACTTTATTATTCTTGTTTGCTATTATACTTATATGTGCTTTCATTGTACACAAGAATATGTGAATATTTACAAACAAGTGAACAACCCCGCTCTCTCTGTGTATGTACTTATGTTTGGAAGTTGATTAGGATTTACATCTGTTAAGGCCGGTCGGTTGTCACAAGATTTACGATTGGGTGTACTTCACACATATCTTTGGCATGATCTTTGATATACGTTACAATTGAGTAAACTATAACGACTAGGGTACGTTTCAACACTTTGTCTTAATTTAATTAAATAATTAATATATATGGCTGCATGGGTTTGACCCAAGTACTATCAAACACAAGCTGAGATCTTGACTTATATATGGTTTGTAGGCATTGTCTTTAATCATAGCTCCATTGAAATTATTAGTTTTTAATTTATAATTAAATATCAATTATATTATACTTACTTTATTATTCAATGTTTAATCTCTTCATTTGAAACTATGCATTTGATGTTGCTTTTACTGGTGTAGGGAAAAGAATATGCTCTTGGTTGAAAGCATGCCTAAAAAAGATTCCTTTTCTTATGTCATCACACAAAACTATTTATTTTAAATGATATTAAAATAATTGAAAGTTAATTTCTATTGAATTAATAAACAGATATAACTGTTTAGTTAGAAAAGGCATTTTTTGTCTTCATATAGGCAGTTAATCAGTCTCCATCGTATCAGCTAATGCTTATAATTTTGAACATAAACTAGTTTAAATGTTTAATTAATTAGCCCATATGGAAAAAAAATTATTTCAACGTTAGGAACATTCCAAATTTTTTGAAACCCTTTCTAAAAATAATGTTATTTTATTCATTTAATATCATTCAAAATGTGTGTTGATCTATTAAAAAACGGGCATAAAAATAAACGTGTTATGCTATGTTGTTAACAGTGGAGTGCAATTGCAACATAAACCAAAATTACGGTCGGATTTTCGGTTTTTGGGTTCAGCACCCTTCATCGTCTTGCTTGCTACTGAGTAAGTCTGATTTACCTTCCACATATTGGATCCGAGGCGGTCTGGTACTACACCATTTGCAACCCAAACTATTCATGATAATTGATATATACATAAAATTTCTTTATTTTGTACATATTGTAGATGCTAAATTCATCCAACTATATCAATAAAAGGGCATGGAATGATGAGGTTTAATACAAAGTCTAGATTACATGTGAACGATGATCATATGATTGAAGAAGGCTAATATATAGTCACCCATTCATAATAAAAGATGCTTCATATGAACTACCAATAAGAATAACTAATAAGAGGATATTGTAATTTCTACAAACATAACAAGTAAAAAAATCAGGACTTGATTCCTCTCTATATTTGATGCCCGAGTTTTGTTTTAGGGTTCAAAGTTCACTTACTCATTGAGCCTAGTTGTTCCCCAAACCATGTATGAGAGCTTCTTCCCACTTAGAGGAACTACATGAATATTTTGAGTCGAACGAAAGTGATTCTAAAATCAAGCATCTGTAAAGCAAAAAAAAACGTTAAAACATCACACATAAGACCTTTGGGGTTGTTCTAAGTCCAATACAAGGCAATTGTTTGCCTTATATGGACCGAGAGGACTTCCATTATGAAAAAAAGCTATACCTAGAATTACATCGAACACAATCAATCGTTTTATTTGACTTCAAAAGACCAATTTGCCCATATGATTAAGGCTTATGACATAGATAATGAGTTATTTTAATGAAAGACGGGCAAAGAGATGTCATTGTTAAGAATTAAAAAGTGGAGATGTTAAAATTACTTTGACTTGTTATATAAAATACAAATTTAGTGGTGTCTTACATAATTCATTCATTGAAGCATAAATCCAAAATGGCATAATTAATCATTTTGGTCGAAAAGGTGTTTTTTGTCTCAAGTGCGAAGTAACGGACTTGGGTAATATTCCTATTAATTTACAAAATTTTGACTTTTTTTAACAATAAAATTGGACACTAATCATAAACAAATGAATAGAGAAATAATATTTAATTTTAGGGTCAATAATGATTTAAGCATCAAAATTTTTCTTTAATTTTGGTTTAACCATCAAAAAAAATTTCTAAACGATTTTACAATAAAGTTTTCAATTTGTTATGATTTAAAACTCAAAGTTTTTTTCAAATAGTTTAAATCTTGAAGTTTTGTTAAAAAAATTGATTAATCACTTAAGTTTTATATGGTTTTCGATTGTATCCTCTCAACTTGATTATGCATTTTAGTTTTATTAAAAATTTAACAAAACTTTGAGGGTTAGACCATTTTTTAACAAAAATTTAACACTTAAATTTTTAAGGTTTAAACAAAAAAAAAATGTGTAACATTGAGGAATAAATTATAAAAAATTCAAACCTTATGGTAAAACCGTTTAAAAAAAACTTTGATAATTAAACCGAAACTGAACTAAAATTTTGATGATTAAACCATTATTGACCATTTATTTTATTAATTCTTCCTACTTTATAGTTTATCCATTTACAGAAGTTACGGTAATATCTAATTAAAATCCATTAATTTTTTCATATAACTTTATTTGATTTTGATACTTCTTTTGATCTATAAAGTAAAACGATAAGCAAGAAAATTTAGTAGTAAGATATATCATACAAATTGAAAATTCGTTAAATCCTAATAAATTATGATTCTTTTGATCTATAAAGTAAAACGATAAGCAAGAAAATTTAGTAGTAAGAGATATCATACAAATTGAAAATTCGTTAAATCCAAATAAATTATGATTATACGTCGAATTTTATGTAACATGTCATGGTATAGATCACTTAATTATATCTAACATGTAAATAACATAATCATTGTGATGAAAAACAATATCAAAACAATTTACAAAAATTACATTCACAATTTATTAGTCAAAGTTGTGATACATATATAGATATCGGCAAAAATGAATTCCTTACATGCACCCTGTCACACTCAATCCCCACACGCTCTTCATCCATGAATTCCATTATCCAAAATGAACGGCCAAAATTGGTTCTCACAGTTCTCGTACGAAAAACAGTTCTCGTTTGAACTCTCCCCTATAGATATATTACCATAACTAGGTTTATATATAAAGATCAAGTTTCCTCAGGGACCTGATCAACTACCACTTAGAGAACATTTCATCCGATCTTTTAATTTAACCGTTAAAAATGAATTTGTAATTTGTAATTGTAATTATATATATATATATATATATATATATATATATATATATATAAAATACAAAAACGCATATTTATTTAAGTTGGAGCAAAAGGCGTTTTTTGTCCCCCAAGCAGTTGGTATTGGTCTCTATCCATAGACTACTATCTTTTATAATAAATGGAATTGGATTTATATGATTTATATTAATAAATTTAAAAAAAATAAAGAAAAAAACAAGCAAAAATGAAAGGAGTGGGAGACAATAACAGCAGCAGGCCTTCGTGATGGCAACTTAGGTTTCTTAAGTTGACCAAGTGATTGGGAGATGAGGAGGCTCTTACCCTTCATTCCACAACATCATCCAATCACTTTCCCTCTATGCCTTCATCATTTTGTTTTTTCTTTTGTTTTATTCTCAATATTCTTTTCTTCGATTAAACTTTTCATAAAAGATTCATGGACGACGTTTCTATCTCTTGTTATCGGTGAATTTAGCGGTATAAAACTATAAAAGATTGATTAATTAAAGACTTTTACATCTCTGGTTAGTAGTGCATTAACTAGTTTGACGAAGAATGTATACAAAAGTTAGTTGTGGAATGACGAGTGACAGGAAAGAACTTGACTTAAATCGACTATGACTTTTGACCTATTTGAAGATAGAGGGCATGTCTTATATATTGCAAATTTCATTGCAAAAACTTCGAGTTTAGATTTTTCTAGATTTTATGTTTTTATTTTGGTGTTGTTTTAATTATAAATCAGGTTAAAATTAAATCCACTTTTATTATAAGTTAGATTAGATGTAGATAAGTATGAATGATTGATAATGTTAATGACATAGTACCCACTCCTAATTCAAAAACTTTGCTTCTTTGTTATATGAGTCAAACATTAACAACCATCCAAAAAACAATTCAAACCTCCATAAGCTTCCATCAACAACATGACAACCTCCCCACAAACTTATAACCCCTATTTAAACACCCAATCTATCCATCACAAATAAGTCAAACCCACAAAATAAATTTCTTTACACACAAATATGGAATTGAACTTCCAAACCAAATATGTCTTTTCATCATCATCTTCTTCTTCATCTTTATCATCATTAGCCAAGAAAAGTCGAAACTCGAACCAAACTAAGTTTGTTGGTGTTAGACAACGGCCATCCGGAAAATGGGTGGCAGAAATCAAGAACACTACCCAGAATATCCGGATGTGGCTCGGGACTTTTGATACCGCGGAGGAGGCTGCTAGGGCTTATGATGAGGCAGCCTACTTGCTCCGCGGTGCCAATGCCCGAACCAATTTTATCCATCACGTACCCATAAACTCTGCACTCTCTCTCAAAATCAGAAACTTACTCAACCACAAGAAATACCTTAAACAAAACCCCATCACCAAAACCAAACCCAAAACCGACACCAACACAAACACCCAAATAAGCTCACCGGATCACGCATCAAAGACTTGTACGGTACAACCCCACAATATCAAGACGGAAACCTTTTCACCTGGGTATCAAGGAATTAGGGTGTTTGATGATGGGTATAAGCCAGATTTGACAAACTGTATCCCCGGTGGTGAAATTGGTGGTGTATCTTGTTACAAGCTACAACAGGCTGATCAGCAATTGAATATTGGCGATGAATTTGAAGGTTTCGATTTCGGGTCGATCGCAAAAAAGGGTGATCAAGATTGCGTCAGCACTAGCGATTTCGAGAGGATGAAGGTGGAAAGACAGATATCTGCATCATTATACGCCATGAATGGTGTGAATGAGTACTGGGAGAATGTTCTTCAAGATTGCAGTGATAGTACTTGTTATTGGGAGCTTCCGATGCTGTCACAGATGTTCTGCCCAATTACTTAGAGAAATCATTTCTGCATTTTTTATTGGTTGGATTTTATTAATCAATTAATTAATAGGTTAATGTATTAATTAAATTACTTGGAAGAGTTATTGAAATGAGTACAAGTATGTTTTCTAAAGGTGTGATGTTAGTTTAATCCGAGTCGTTTTTAGTAACATCTTTGTCTTGTTACCAAATCGAGGTTACGCAAGATTCCAAATAAAACACTCTTTAAGCATTTGTCTAGAAGAACTTGACGTCGCACCATTCGATTTAGAAAGCCATCTTATTTGCAAAAACCAGAATGACAGTGTGAAGTTGCGGTGATGATAAAGCGCAGGGCCAAATAGCTTTTCTCTCGCCTTTATCAAACGGTTTTGTCAAATTCTTGGGTCTGGTTTTGTTAAGGCAAATAGGTACTTTGGTGTTTCGGCCTCTTCGGTAGATCAACGAGGGAATTCGTGTCGGTTATAGACCCATGAGCTTGATAGGCTGTTTTTACAAGCAAAGATTCTATCGAAAAGAAAGAATCGAAGGAGTTGTAGATTGGAAAGGAGCAAAGCAGTTTCATAGAATAGAAGCTATGAGATAGATAGATGCCTTACTTAATCCACTAACGTACATTGGTTAAGCCCAACCAATTGAAGGATGTAGTGTAGTGTAGATTGAGCCCAGGCGAGCCTTACGTATACTAACGTAGGCCCAACAAATTAACCGAGCTTCTTTCCTTACGCATCAAAATGGGTAGCATGACTTTATAAGTTAATGCTTTGTACACTTTGATTAATTTGCGCTATACAAAACACATATATATAATCTTTTTATTTAACTATATATATACACACGTGATACATGTCCGTGTGATACATGTGTTGTTTAAAAAATGATAATATTAAATATTAATAAAAAATATTAAATAATTATAAAACACAAAAGAAATAAGAATTAAAATAAACGGTGACAAATAGTGTCAATACCCAAACCAGTGATTGAAACATAGACGTGAAGTTGTTGACAAACGTGGCAGCCCCATATTTATTGTACAATCCATCGATCATTATATTAGTTAAAAAGTTTAAAATTATTATAAAATAATTTTATAATGATAAAAGTTAATAATTTTGTTATGTATGATATTTTTAATACTTTATAAAGGGTAAATATGATATTTGTAAATTAAGGTGATAAAAAATAATATTTTAAAGTTTAAGAATGAAATATATGAAATTTTTCTAATAATTTGAATTCAATTTTGACTATGAAAAGTCAAATTTGAAATTCAAAATTTGATTCAATGGATGATCAAGTTCAGGTAGTTAAATTTATTTTATTAAATAAAGGGATATGATCATCTAATAAATTTAATACATATTACTCTTTTATATATATTAAAAGATATATATTTCATATTTAATACATTATTGGTTATAAAATATAAATGAACGTCAATGTTAGTGGCTCAATATAAATCAATTCAACTTGTATTAAAATTTCCATTACTTTTTTTTCTAGTTATCTTTGCTTTACCAAATCTACATAAATTAACTCAAACTAGACAATTAAGATCATATGCGTTTATGATATCACTAAATTTATAATTACTAACATCGTACCCGCGCAATACTACGACGACAAGTAGTTACTATTTTGTAACATGTCGCTTTCAAGAATGTAATGATATGTTATTCGCGCGATTTAATATTACGAAAAAGTTTCTTCAGTAACATGTCCATTATTTTATTTTTTTTGCATCAAATATTTTATTAATTTTAAAAATAAATTCTAAAAGACATTAAAATAAGAAAAAATATTTATACTTATGAAATAAGAAGAGAGACGTTAATAAGATTTAGAAAATTATATTAATGTGAGTGGATAATTGTATTTTAAATGAATAAAAAGTTAAAGTAAATTAGGAGAGAGATGGTGGAATGATTAAAGATTGAATGGATGAGATTAATTTAAATAAAATGAAATGTCTAGATTTTGTGTTAATTGAATTTAAAAACTCTTAAACTTAAGGAAGAGAGACAATGTTAAATAGTTTATATAGTAGTATAGATATATGCATCTTTTTAGTATAATTTTGTAAGTTTTTAGAATGATATAATAATGGGTAAATTGCATAAAAATACAATAAACTTTGTCTTAATTATCATTGTATACAATCAACTTTATTTTTTCAAAAATAATACAATCAACTTTTATAATCCTCACATTGTATGCAAGTTGTTGTATACAATGGAAATTATAGAAAAGTTCATTGTATACAATGGTAGCTAAATACCAGACACATAAAAAAAGTTGTTTGCATACAATGAGTGAATTATGAAAGTTGGTTGTATTATTTTTAAGAATTTAAAGTTGATTGTATACAATGATAATTAAGACAAAGTTAATTGTATTTTCATGCATTTTACCCTATAATAATATATCAAGAAACTCATAGATACATAAAAATATTTTAAATGCATTATGCAAGTTTGCAAGTAATTAATGTGTAAAGCATTATGCAAGCGATTAATTTTTACACATCTACGAACTTCTTAATTAACAATCTTATATATCAGGATCAGGATATAAATACTATAATTATGATGCATGATTAGAATGTCCAGACAAATATATATAAAGCTTGTTTGGTGGATAATTGTAAATGTTAATGACTATGTATCGATTGTAATAAAAGTTTTAGTCTAATCGGTAAACCAGGTACCATTTGAATGATTAAGATTTAATCGAGATTGAATTCACATAAGGTATCTACTGTAATACTGCAATCGCAAATGTTCTTGTCTGTGGGCTTGAATTGTAAATCACCAGATAGTTAGTAAATTGAAAACTTAGTCTAGGCTGAATTGAAAAGTGAGTTGAGTCTCTATGTGAGATTCCTTGAATTGCAAACCTCTACAAAGATCGAATCGTAAATTAGAGAATAGGTCAAATCACATATGTATATCATAATTAGGCCTTTGACCGAATTGCAAATTGGTAAATCGAAAAGCCTTCACGGAATCGTAAATTAGGTACCAAGTATGAGAACCGTAAATTGAACTGTAAAATTTAGAATTAGAAACCACTTTAGGATCGCAAATCGGAGATGAAATGGAATTGAAAACTGGGCCTAATTGGAATAGAAAATTGGGCCAAGTATTGGAATCGAAAGTTGGGCCTAATATTGGGATTGTAAATTAAAGAACGTAATTCTTCAATCGTATATTGTACATGTATATGAGAGAATCATAATTCACCCTATCCCCGATCATAATTCAGGAGACATGAGAAGTGAGAATCAGAATCGCAACTCATATCTTAGTTAGATCGCAAATTGGACTTAAGGGAGTAGTCGCAAATCATGTAACCATGAGTTTAACCTTAATTAGCAACTAATGTGTTTAAGGAATCTAAATTGTAGGTGTGTGCCGGTAAGCGTGAAACTTTGAGATACTAGATAAGTGATTTTTGATTTACCTAAGTTGCGATTTGGTGAATTTACATTACCTTACTCGTTATATTGTGATATGTACTCGGGTGTATATGTGTATTGTGCATAAGTCTATGTGTAACTATGATAGCTAACTTGTTATGTGTTAACTGCTATTGATTTGTGAATATGTGAACCAACCAAGCTTGTGGCTAGTTAGGAGAAGATGGCATCGTCTGAAGGTGAGACCTGTAATGTGTCATAGCGGGTGGGGCCCGAACTAGGCATCAAATGGGTGGGACCCAAGATGCAGCAACAAGGGTGGGGCTCAAGTGTAGTATGCGAAATGTTACAGTATGTGTTATCCGCTATAAAGTGTAAGTGTGATGTTGATTCACTAAGCTTTGTGCTTATCAATTGTTGACTTATATTTTTCAGGATCGTCGGGTAAAGCCAAGGGCAAGACTTCGGCGTAACAGCAACAGCAGTTGTGTGACAGATTTTGATTAAATATATTTATTACTTAGTTTCTGTTAACTCAAACGATTTTTAAGTATTCGAATTGGGATGAATGTAATTAAAGATTTTGTATGGTTGAATTATATTAATTGCATTATGATGGTATATATATATACCTATATTGTTTTAGTATAAAAATTGGGACGTTACAGGTTTAGAATTCAACCTTCCTCATCATCCACGTATAAGCTTATTGCATACTCTGATCCAAATTTCTAACTGTGGTGGTGCCTCGACACTATACATGCCACCTCTAGCTACATACTATTTATTGTTATATTGCAAAAATCAAAACATACCTAACCCGTCACATTTGGATCCCACAGATAGAGATGTTCATTATAAAAATAGGAAGCTTATAATCATCTATCTGTCCCAATTCCCAATTGACGCTGGGGCTCAAATGAGCTTACCTATCCTTTTTAAGAAAAAAACCTCGATTATTCTTTCCACAACACATAAACCACCTTCCTATTGTACCCTCATAGCCGCCCCACATAGGATCTTCCTCACTACAACTACAATTACACAAAGAACCCAAAGGCACAAAGGGTTTGAAAACCAATACATCCAACCGATCCTCCAATCCTTCTATCACCATATACAAAATAACTGTGCCTTTATAACTCCAAACCCTATTGCGGTCCCCAATCCCTTATAACTCCTAGTGTATGTGTTGTCTATCGATACACTTCTTTTGATTCATGCAAAATTAGATGTTCTTATTTAAAACACCCTATAAACATGAGGAGAAATATGGAGTGCTACTGTGGTGTTGGGGTTTGTTCGGTTTTTAAATATATATTTTAGCAATGGAAGCATGAACAACAATTTTAAACTTTTTAAAATTCCCCACCAATGATCCATATGCAAGCCTTAAGAAACAAAACCAACCATAGAGTGTTTAGAACTACAACCTTTGTAGCGTGAGTAAACCGTTGGTGAAGTAGTTGATCTACGAGAAGCCAAGAGAAGACTTCCTCCAAGGTATCCACAAATCAATGAGTCCAACACCTCCAAGATGCTAGTTTCTCCAACCCTTGATATTCAAGAATGCAAGCAACAACCTTTGTTCTTCTTCTTGAACTAGATGTATGTATTTTGAGTATGTGTTCATGTATCACCATTGCTAACTTGAAGAACACCAATACTAGAGAGTAAGGATGTTTTTCAAGTATAAAACACTTAGAACAATTCTAAGAACATAAAGAAAGGTGATAGCATGCAAGTATGTTACAAAAGGGACCATGCATGTAATTATAAAAGTCAAGAAGCAAAGCAAGAGAGGGAGGACCCCCTCCCTTGCATTATGGACGAAAATTAGAGGGGGGAGGGTCCCCTCTTGCCTCTTGCTTCCTTACTTGTCTCATACATGCATGTCTTGGTTAAGTCTTATGCAAGAATACACCATATGGCCCTTTTCTTGCTCATTGTGAGAATTTCTAGCTATTAATCTTTTAAATATATAAAAGATATACTAGATATGTCATACTATGTATAAAATACATATACATATATTTTATATACATACTTGATTGTTACTAGTAACTCTTTACTTGTAACAAGGATATACATACATTTATATAATTGTTACTAGTAACAAATATATATTTATACATATATATATAAAATCATATGTTTATATTTATGTATTTGATATGCATTACCTTATATCAACATATAAGAGTGATATTATTATTTCACATAAATAATAATATGCAACAATGCATATATACTTATATATATATATATAATGAGTTGGAAACATATTTAAATCATATTCAAATATGTAATTGGTGTCTATTGATTGTAAATGTGTGACCCTATAAGTTTATTTATTATCAGTAATATCATATTAATTTGTGTCTTGTGTACATAGAACCAACGGGTAATACCTTACATAAGCGTTTCACATTTACACATATTAATAAATGATTTTTTTTCATTTAATATTTACGCTTTCTCCTTTATTTACAATGTGTGTGAGTGTGCATCCCATATGTAATGTTGCCAGCAAGCAACAGATACATTTTTCCTAACTATAAAGTGTACCCAGGACAATATATTTCACCTAGGGATGGCAAAACAACCCGAACCTGACAGGGAAAATCGAAACCGACAAGTTTCGGGGTCGGGTCGGGGATAACAATTTCGGGTTAGAGTCGGGTTCGGGGATTTTTTTTTCGGGGATTTTTTGGGTTCGGGGCCGGGGCCGGGGCACACTATCCCCGTCCCGCCCCGATATATGTTTATATATATATTTTTTATATATTTATATACATATATGTTTTATATATTTATGCATATAATAATGTGTATGAATATACAAAGAGAACAATTGTATATTTATTAATGGAGAAGTTTCTAAAGTGATGAAGTTTTTTGTTAAATTTTGAATTTTGATCTCCTAACTTCTTTTAAGTTCTACTTTAGTTAAGTTTTTTATTTAAGTTAATGATGATACTTACGTTCTTATTTATAAAATGATCATCTCACGTTCTTATTAAGTTTTTTGTGTAGTTTCGTACTTCACTAACATGTTTTTTAGTCGGGTCGGATTTTATGATCGGGTTTCGGGGTCGGGTTTGGCAGACGCCCTGACGGGGCGCCCCGAAATAATCCCCGACAGGAAACGGGGCGGGGACGGGGGCGGGTTTTCATTTCGAGTTCGGGGACGGGGCGACCAAAACCCGGCCCGTTGCCATTCCTAATTTCACCTATAGTCTATATCAAAGCAGACATTGAGATAAATAACTTTAAATACTTTAAAAACATGTCCGTAATCTTTTAACAGAAATTAAAATTTGACTAAAGAATCTAATTTAGAGGAATTGGAATTTACGAAAATGGTAATCCGTTTGACCGGTAAATTAATTAAAATGAATTGGATTGTAGGTTGCAGCAAATGACAAAATTACCTTTTTTTAAAAACAAATAACACAAATTTGAACAAATGTTCATCTCTTTTATTGTATTGTTTATGTTAACCTAAGAAGTCGAATCAATGAATTAAAACAATGCGTAATGGGTAATAATTGAACTAGTAGACCTTAAATCAATCGAACCAGAAACCCAATGAAATATCAAATATGTGAAAGAACTTTTACCTATAAACCCTAGCATTCGTTGAAGCAAATATATGTATCAAAGATCAAATGAAAAAGAAATCAACATTCCTATAGCTATTTGAAATTCTAAAATATAGCATATGAAGAAAATGTAAAGAAAGTGATCAAATTCATATTCCAACCAAACAAAAGAAATAAAAAATTCTAGGAATTTAATTAACCAAACAAACAAACATCAAATCTTAAATAAAAACATAACAATCAAAGAATCCTATTTAACAACGAATCTTAAACACTAAAACACCGCACAAAGAATCAAAGAAAACGATATGAAACGAATATTAAAATAAGAAAAAATAAAAGCCAAATCCACCGTCTCGTCTGATGTGGATCCCAGTGTCCACCTTCCTTTATATTCTTCTCGCAGTCTAACCAGAGAACAGAAGAGACGAGACGAGACGAGACGAGACTGGACTCGAACGCAAATCAAATCAACCAACACAACACTCACTCTTCCATTAAAGATTCTTCCTTTCCTTCCATCTTCACCTTTATCTATCTGGTAATAATCTTTTCTTTCTTTTCTTTTGTTTCTTTCTTTCTTTTTTGCTATCAATCTTGATTCCTTATGATGTGTGTTATCTGTTTCATCTAGCAAATTACTACGCGCGTATATCGTCTCTGTAAGGTTTTTCGATTTGTGAATTGTCTTATCCTTTCGATTAATTCGTGGGGTTTTCGAATCTTGGATTAAAAATAAAAGCTTCTTCAATTTTATTCTTGTTTTCTTGATTTCAGAATCAATTTCATGTTAATTGATCACTCAGTTCGTGTATTTGCTTTTATGTGGACTGTTTGTTTATTGAATGATTTGATTTTTTAGGGTTTCTGCTTCTGCACTGATTTCAATGTGTAATTAATGCAAATTATCCCCCATCCCTTGTAAAGTACAAATGCTTTTTAGTTGTATAGTTCTTGTTAACTTGTAGAAGCTAGTGGGTGTTTGTGATTGCATTTGAGGAAGATTATCTGATTATTGCTTTTGCAAAACATAAATAATCAGAAAGTAGTGCTTGGCTAACCCATCTTAAAATTATCATCTGCAAGTTTCCAGGGAAAATGCAATTCTGAAAGAGCATGTTGGGACCTGTTTTTTGCAAAGAATTTTTCCCCAAACCACCTCTCTCCACCACCCCACAAAGTCTTGAATCAACTAGGACCAACCAAATTATGTCAATTTATTGTCTACAATTAATTACTACCCCCTATCCAGAAAGAGGTCTTTGTTTGACTTTCGAGTGTCGAATGACACATATTTTGACTTCAAAGCTGACTAGAGTTAATTTTATATGTACAAAACTAAAGTTGTTGAAAATGTCAAGAAGATTAGGATTGAACTGTTTTGGATGTAGGAAGCTAGAAACACATTTCTTGTGAAACCATTTTTCTCTTGTGATATTTGTTAAAGCAAGTTTGTATAAAGGCGTTTTTATTACTCTTAAGACAGGTGACATTCGTTTCTCTACAAGCATTTCTTTGGTTAGAGGGTCAAGAAAATGTCTGGTGGAGATGTCAGAAACGTATCTCCGGGAGATATACAAATGGTAACATTTTTAGCACATGTAACTTTTATTTTTATTATTACTATTGTGCTTTTAATAGTTTGAAACACATTATTTTCAGGTTCAAAATCTCATAGAACAATGTCTGCCACATTACATGACTAAGAAGCAAGTTATAGATATTCTTTATCAGCAAGAGAAGATAGAGCCTAGCTTTACAGAGCTTGGTATGTAATTTATAATGTTTTTATTTACTTTTTCATGTTAATGTTAATATGTTACGTGTGTTTATTTCGCTCCAATAATATTTTGTTCTTTATTTCCAGTGTGGCAGAAGCTTGAAGAACAAAATCAGGAATTTTTTAAGGGGTACCATTTGAGGTTGATGGTGAAAGACCAAATACTGGAATTTAATAAATTGCTTGATAGGCAGGCTGCATTGATGCAGCAATTGGGCCCAACTGGAGTCAATTTCCATCCTAAGTCTAATGGATCTCATATACCACCAAGTAAGTGTTTTTAAGGTTTAATTTCACTTAACGTTATCAATTTTGAAAAAACCACATCCTTTTTTATCGACTTTGAGATGTCAGAGTCTTGTATATCTAGATCGATTCATTTTATATATGTTGAAAAGTGATTATGTGAAAAGGAAAAATAAGATGATCAATTGTGACAAAATGGTTGCAGGAGAGTGTTTATTGTAGTTAGGGCTGGCAATCCTTGACACGACATGAAACCCGACACGAACCTAACCCGACGTGGGTCAACACGAACCTAACACGAAAACAAGGTGGGTCAATAATGGGTCGACACGAAAATGACACGAATTTTTTTGAGCCAGGTTCAGGTCAACCCGATAAACCCGAAGTTTACCCATTTAACCCGTTTTCTTATATAATTATTATTTTATCCCTTTTAAAACATTTTATTTATTTAAACTCATGGAATTTAACAAGTCCACATATATTCCGTACCCTCAATAAAATTTTGCCACAAAATTTTTACCGCTATTTTTGAGATTTTATTTCCATTTTTACCAAGAACATGGAGTCAAAATTACAACCATAAGGCTTTTTTGCCGCCATAAATGAAAAGCATGATTACAGATACTAATGATGATGGGACATTTTTATATTTAATATTAAAAATGACTGTAGTTAAAGTAGAATTGCAGTTATAAAGTACAATGGTATCATGATTTTTACTTTTACCTATTTATGTGATTTTAGATTATTTTAAACAAAATAAATGTTGAATTTTTGTTGAAATCTAAGCCACGAATCACGATGATTGACTGGAATAGTTTCTTAATTTACATGATATAATATAAAAAATTTCAATCATCACTTTGGTGGTCTACTGGATAGTCTACTTGCTCTCATAGAAGAGGTCAAGATAAAATTATGAAGGCTTTATTCAAGAAACTTGCACCTTCGAAGAAACTCTAACAAAAAAAAATCTCTTGTAACAAATGAACAACAATAATATTACTAATCAATATGTTTTGTATCCTAGATCCCATTAGATTGGGCCATATGTCTAAAAATGTTATTTTTCTTGTTAAAATAATAGAGCTAATTTTTTGTCGCATTTTATTTTTTTTATATACTTGTGAAATTTCACTTACTATATACGCACCAATCACATATTCAAATTTATTTCTTTTCTTCAACTAAACTTTAAAAAAAAATTATCCCTTCTATTCCACCAAATTTGTCTCAAATAATACTCGCCACCACTGTCGACACTTCTAATTTTCATATGGAGCGTGTCACAAATTTAGTCATTAATAAGAACAATACTATTGCACAACATCAAGCTCTATATCAATCGTTATTGCAAGAAAATTCAGTGGACAATTAAAAAAGGGGTTCTATAAGTGATTTTGCTTCCCTATTCTCGGTTTCTAAGCGCACTATTAGTCGCATTTGACATAAAGCTAAATTTTCAGATTGTTAATCGCATTTGGCATTAAAAAGGAATTTCATAAGTGATTTAGGTTCTCTGTTCTCCGGAACTGAATACAAAAGTTCCAAACCAAAAACCCGAATGGATTAAATTTTGGGTTATCCTACTAAACCAAATTAATAACCGAAAATGGAATACCGATTTATCACAATCCGATCGGATTATTCGGGTACAAATATTCTTTAACGAGTTTAACGAAAGTTGTTGATGCCTTAATTTTGCGAAAAAGTGGGTCAACCTGTAACACCACCCGAACCTAACATGAAAAGAGTGACACGAACCGAACCCGACACGAAATTTAGTTGGGTAAAAAATGGGTCGACACGAAAATGTCACGACCTGTTAACTCGAACCCGACCCGAATTGACAGCCCTTTATTAAAATGTAGTTTGAAGTTGTGATAATCAGATAATGAGTTGTTTAGTGTTTGGTAAATTCTGGTTATTTAAGGATTTACAATGATCCCTTAATAGTCAGAACCAGTTTCTAAACTAATCATTTTACCTCTGAATAATAAGATATGCTCGTTATCAGTTTTGCTATGCCTGTACACTAGAAACTGATTTCACTCTTAAAATGCAATGTTGAACGCCCGCCTTTATTTAATTGAATACAAGATACTCTAGTGGTAATGAGATGAACCATAAGAAAACTAACTTGATGGAATATTACATGAAAGGATTAATAACTTCTTATTAATCAGTTGGGCTGGGCTCTTTTCCAGTGCATCAGAACTCAACATGTTATGCACCCGAAAACACTGCTATTGCATTAAAGACAGAAAACATGACCAATTTCTCCAGAGGATTTAACAATTGTGGACTGCCAATACCCTCGGGGGATCTTTCTGCTCATCCCAGAAGTATCGATGTTCCACCAAATATGTTGTTGGCACACAACTCAAATGTTGGAATAACAAATGGCGTCTCAGTGAAAACTGAATCCAATTATTTGGGGAATTCAAGGTTTATGTATGGACCCGATGGTAATGTTTTGGAAACACGTCCCACAATCGATGATGCATCGGTTTCATCTTTTAATTGTCTGGAGTCTGACCCGCACCAGTTGAATGGAACACTCCTTAATGATGGTTCTCTGTTCGGTTTATTGGGTCCCATCTCTCAAAACTATGGTCTGTCAGTCTCCACCCCCAACTTCACCAATAGTTCTGGTACAGTCTCCTTTCTCTCATGGTTTCTACATATAGCTAAATGTTGCATTTTCAACCCGTAACTTGTAAACGGGTCGATTTGAGCTGTGTTTTATTCAAAGTGGGTCAAAGCAAGATATTTACAGATAAAGTATAAGGATGCCGCCCTACTATTCAAATTAAAACTATTTTACATGCTACTCCAGTTCGTTGATGACAAATCGAGCTTAAAACATGCCAAATGATGAACATATCCTGTAATCTAGTTTTTGGACTGTTTGATCATCATTTTACTTCACAGAATTGAAAAGGTAATACAATGTGTTTTCATTTTTAAAAAAAGGCGAATGTTATCTTCTTGATTCAAATGTTTTTGGCTGAATTTGGTGTCAATGAAACAGGATACATGTTTTGGTGGCCTTGATGACAAAAATAAAACTGAATGGTTGGGTGACCTCCTTATACATTATCCAAGAGTTTAGTTAAAAGGGAACATTTCAAATGTGCTGAAAGTCCGCTCAATGTCTATTTTTAATGCATACAACCTCCTAAAAGGGTTGTTACTCAAAGATTTAAGTTATTTTTGTAATATTTTTTTAATTTGTATCAATGATTGACAGCTAGTTACTGAACCTTTTTGATAATGGACAAAAAACTTTTTGCGGGTCAATGTGAACTGAATTGACTTGTAAACAAAATGGCACTATACAACCTGAACTTGTATTGACCCGTTATGCAAGCAACCTATGTTGCCATATCTACATTTAGCCATTACTAATTTTGTTCCTACTGTTCAGACATGCTAGATAGCTTCTCTAGTCCTAGGTATCTATCATCAAATAGGGACAATTTCTTGGACTCCCATAGTAGTACCGTAGAACATCAAGGTACGATCTTTTATGGTTAACCACTTTCTGCTTGATTTGAAAGATGGTATATTTAACATTAATTTCATCTTGCAGGGGAAAATAAGAGGGTGGACATACCAGAAAACTTAGGTTTCGAAGATTTTGGCAGTGAATCATAGAACAGTCAAGTGGTATTACTCTTGATTCTGTATTATTTAAAAATTTTGGTTCTCTTATGTAGTGAATGACAAATAAAACTCCTTACATTCCCAAAAGATTTTATGGAAACTATCATTTGTCTTGGTGCAGGTCAAACTATTCTCGCAACACGATCCTTGTAAATATTGTATTAAAATGGGAGGCTTGAGGATTTTCAAGTGTTGTAGATTGGTGTGTGCAATGAAGAGGTAATAATTAATATTAGGATGTGTGTTTACACCGATAGACGTTGGAATGTAGTTTGAGGGGGTTAAATATGCCTCGGTTTGATAAAAAGTTAAGTGTATTATCATGGAACATCGACGAATATGAACAACTGCCCCCATGTCTTTGTCCTAGAAATATCACAGAATGGTCGTTTGATCCATTGTAAATTACATTTTGTAGAAGGTTATATATCTTTATATTTGTATTTTATTGCTTTTTTAGTCTTATAGCAGAGATGTTTAGAAATTGGTGGTAATGGAAAATTAAATAATGTCTGTATTTTATTTTTTTTTCCATTAAAACTTAGCACACTTGGTATTATCTGGTATTTGTATTGGAGGGTACATTCATCTGAGAATGAGAAGAAAATATTACTTCTGGAGTTTGGGGGCATTAGATAAAAGGTTCATGGGTTCAGATAAACTCTGTTTACATGTGTCACATGAATTTCTTTACATATGAATTATAGCATATTCATATGTGGGTAAAAGAGTACTTTTTTTTTCATGGATCATAATTGGTCTCTCCCCCCCCTCTCTCTCTCTCTGTGTGTGTACTTGATGAAGTTTCTCCCTGCGTCATATTAGTGATACTTTCGGAATGTCGATAAAAAGGTCTATTATCAGTTTTTATGTGGATGCCCAATGTTTAAGCAGCTTGATCTACCCGTTCGGACTACGTTCAAGTACATGACTTGGTCCATAATCTTGGCTTTGCCCAAGCCCCATTATAAATAGGAAAGGTCACTAACACTTGCACACAATCTGCACTCCTCGCCTCTCCTGATATACTCTCCTAAGAAAACTCTCTTCACATCGTCGTAGGAGAAACTCCACAGCAACCTCAAAACCAACCACAACCCCAGGCTAGGGTTCACGATCTTAGCCTGAGGTTAGCAACTATAATGAGAGAGGAACCATCCACAACAAATATTATACTTTTTCATATGCATCGTTCTGATTGTGGAACAATACACTTTGAATACACACTACAAGAACACCTTATAGTTTATAATCAAATATTATGCTCAACGATAGCAGAAGAATAATAATACAAGCACAATTAATCCACAAACTGAAGTTTCTCCACAACCAAATTAAAGTAACAACCAGGCAACTTAATATTCATCTTCATCGCCTTCACCTTCATCATCAACTCCTTCAGCACCAACCTCCTCATAATCTTTCTCGAGTGCTGCAAGATCTTCACGGGCTTCTGAGAACTCACCTTCCTCCATGCCTTCACCAACATACCAATGAACAAAAGCCCGTTTCGCATACATGAGGTCAAACTTGTGGTCAATGCGCGAGAACACCTCTGCCACTGCTGTGTTGTTGCTGATCATGCAAACAGCTCGCTGTACTTTGGCAAGATCGCCCCCTGGTACAACTGTTGGTGGTTGATAATTGATTCCGCACTTGAAACCAGTTGGGCACCTATTATTTATTTAAAAAAAGTTTTATATCTATCATGTGAATATTCCAAGTAAATCTTGATAATAACGACAAAGATTTAGGGTGTTTGGATGTGAGTTCTGATACTAGTTTTATCTCGTTAAAAAAACACGCGGATGTATGTAAATCTCTTACCAATCAACAAACTGAACAGTCCTCTTGGTTTTAATGGTAGCAACAGCAGCATTAACGTCCTTAGGGACAACATCACCACGATACATCAAGCAACAGGCCATGTATTTCCCATGTCTCGGGTCACATTTAGCCATCATGCTTGCAGGTTCAAACACTGCATTTGTAATTTCAGGCACCGATAGCTGCTCATGGTATGCCTTTTCAGCTGAGATCACAGGGGCATAAGAGGAAAGCATAAAATGAATACGAGGGTACGGCACAAGGTTTGTTTGGAACTCTGTAATATCGACATTAATGGCACCATCAAAACGAAGAGAGGTTGTTAGTGATGATATGATTTGAGAAATGAGTCTATTTAAATTTGTATAAGTTGGTCTCTCAATGTCTAATGATCTCCTGCAGATGTCATAAATGGCTTCATTATCCAATAGCACTGCGACATCTGTGTGTTCTAAAAGAGAATGTGTAGAGAGAACACTGTTGTATGGTTCAACGACTGCAGTCGACACCTACAAGCCAACAAATCAGTCAGCCAAGATTCGAAAAGAGCTCGAGCAAGCTCTCATTTTTAGCTGACCCCAGTTGAGATAAAAGGCTTATTGTGTAGCAGATGTTGTTTGACTGCACTAAAGCTGCTTGAAGTTGTAATAATCACTTTTGATGGTGCTAAGTGTTTGACATATTTTAATTATTTAAGAAAAAGTGATATATGATTAAGGGTATCAATATAATTTTTCTTAACTAGTTCTATTGCAGATGGTATTAAACTGATTATTAAACAAAGATCACAAAGTTAGATTAACCAAACACAGACACTGATTATTGTGACTTGATGCCATAATAATCACAAAATCACCTCAGGTGAAGTTGTAATAATCACTTTTAACGATGTCGAGTGTCTGAAAATTTCTAGCTATGCAAGGAAGTGATAAATGAAACAGGGGGTTTAAAGTAATTTCACTCTACTCTTCTATACACAGTTCTGTTGTGACTAGTATCAAACTGATTATTCAGTTGAAAAGAGAGATTCTTATAACCAAAAGTAGTAACCAAACACTTAAAATGGTTACTGCAACTTGAAGTCGCAATAATCAGATAATCACCTATGGAGAAGTTATAAAAATTGCTTTTGATGAATGTGTGCTGGAAAAATTCAAATTATTGAAGTAAGTAATTAATGAAGCAAGGGTATAAACAAGGGGAAGATTCACAGAATAGTAACCAAGTTTGAAAAGTGTTCCACCAAGGTCACTCACCTCTTTATTTCACAATGTGAAATAACCTATGGGTGACCTTGGTGGAATATTTTTAAAATTTGGTTCCTACTCTGTGAAATTTCCCATATAAATAAAAGCATTTTTTACTCTAATCTTTGATAGACAGTTCTGTTGCAGCTATTAGTTCGATTAGTCACATACTCGCATCGTTATAATAAAAAACTAGGTTAAGCAAACACTAGAAACTGGTTAACCTGACTTGAAGCTGTAATAATCAGATAATCACCTGAGGAGATGGGTAGATGGTGAACCCGAGTTTTGACTTCTTTCCATAGTCAACGGACAAGCGTTCCAATAGCAAGGATCCTAAACCCGAACCAGTACCTCCACCAACAGCATTGAAGACTAAAAAGCCTTGCAAGCCGGTACAGTTATCTGCTAACTTTCTCACTCGATCAAGGCAAAGATCAACAATTTCCTTCCCCACTGAAAGCATAAGGAATTAGCAAAATTACACCAAAGTCCAAAGATAAAAAGATAAGAACTTTGTAATCTTTTATTTTCAAGTGTTATTTAATAAGTACCTGTATAATGACCCCTAGCAAAGTTATTAGCAGCATCTTCTTTTCCTGAAATAAGTTGTTCAGGGTGGAAGAGCTGGCGGTAGGTCCCAGTCCTCACTTCATCAATGACAGTTGGTTCAAGATCAACAAATATAGCCCTTGGGACATGCTTTCCTGCACTGGTCTCGCTAAAAAACGTGTTGAATGCATCATGTGCAACCCCCACCGTTGTATCACTGCATATTTATTAAATTTTAGCCAAAAATGTCATCTGGGTAGTGAACATGATGACACAAGATTCTTCGGTTTAGTACAAATTTTACAATCAATGAGGCAAGAAAACAGATCATGGAAGTACCCTTGCAATAAAAGAAGGTTTAGGCAACCTGCTCACAACTAAAAACACAAATTCCAACCAGATCTATACACCTTCCACACCAAGAATTTGTGAGTTCACCACAAAGGACTCCATTCCATGAACACAAATAGTTCAAGTTAAGACTATACTCAATTAAACATCAACAATAATTATTCTGAAATGGAATTGTGAGCATATACAAATACCATCATCACAGATATGAAAAAGGACTCCATAACTCCAATCCATGAACTCCAATTATTCAAGTTAAGAACTAGCTGAGTAATTAGGCTTTCTGTAGGATCCCAAGTTTGAAAACACACACACGCACTAATGAATTCAAATCCATCACCACAATCATTCTTCCCTTTCAAAAAGGAAAAAGAAACTAATATTTAGAGTAGAAACACAAAAGGGGTAATCTAAAAACACTAGATAGAGTTGCAGAAGATTAGATAGACATAAAATTCGCATAGATTGATAGATAGATAGATACAAGGGGGTTGTAACAAAGAAAGAGAAAATAGTAGGTTAAAAACAGACAGACAGACCGACCTTGGCATCATGCCATCAGGCTGGATGCCATGTTCGAGGCAGTAGAGCTCCCAACATGAATTACCCACTTGAATTCCAGCTTGACCTATGTGTATGCTTATGATCTCCCTCATACCTGCTCTTCTGATTCAACTGAATTGAAACTTTTTGCTTGTTGAATGAAGAAAGAAAGAAAAGCCTGCTGGGTCTACTGATTGCTCTGTAGAATTATTGACCGATTGAAGACTTGTTATAAAGAGAGTGATATATGTGTGTTTGTATACCCGCTGTCTCTATAATTATCATAATTATATATATTTTTTCTTTTCTCTTTATGTTTCTATTCCATAGCGGCTAATTAATGCAATCAAATCCGCTGTCTTTTGATTTTCTTTTTGATTTTTTTTTTTGTCAAGTTTTTCCAACTTGTCTCATTTTATATTAACCCTCCCAACATATTCTACTTTTACTGCGTTTTTAAATCTTTTGAAATTCTTTTTTTTAGTAGAAAATAAGAATAAAAGGGATGTGGATTTCAAATTCTTACAAATTGTGCGATTTCAAAATTCTTAGGTAAAGTGTGGTATTTCAAAACCCTTGTATTTGAGATTTCAAAATCAGAACCTATCTAACCAACAATCAATTGTCGCCTATACCGCATCAACCGACATAACACTCTTGTTGTCGTCACCACCCTAATCAACCAGCGCCATAACCATCATCGGCATCACTATCGTCGGCCCCCACCACCGCTGTAACCATTGTCCTTCATTGTCTCCGTGTTTGCCGTTGTCTCCCTTCGCCGTCTCCGGCTACACTATCATCACCCTTCCCCGTCTCCAACGTCTCCCTTCCATGAACCAAACACCCCTTTAGAATGTTTAAAAGGTTTCTAAAAAGACTCAGGTTCAATACTGGATGTAAAACTGAATATTATTAAAACACGTATTTAAAAGATTTATAAATTAAAAAAATATAAAGTAGTGAACTAAATATATTTTTATAAATTATTTAGTTTGTATAGCATGTGATTAAAATTTAAACATGATGATTATTGTTCAAATCGTGGTATAAAAAATCATTAAATTTACGAAAAGTTATATTTTTTTACTTTATTTTTTTACTTACCATAAAATAATATATGTAATTTACTAATTTTCGTTTCACCTCTTTTATTACTTTGAACACTTGTATTTATTTTATAACTAGAAAGATAAATAAAAAATTTTATATTATTATATATATAGAACCTTTCATAAATAAAATAAAATTGAGCAATAATTAGGAAAGAATTTAGACTGATAAGAAAAGCATGTGTTGGGATCCGGTAAGCTTGGCCCACCCATTATGCCAACCTTTTCTAGTTCCCACTAGTTGTTCGTTCTGCCTCCAATTGACATTTTTGTCCTCATTTCCTTCTGGATATTACTCTTATTTTCCAGCTCTCATTTATTTTCTAGGACACACTTCAAAACTGTTTTCTCTGAGTTCCATATAGATCTATTTTACAAATTACTACCCAAAGAAAAGTGGCATTGGTTTCGTAAGAGCAATGGGAATGGTCTCCCCGCAAGCACGCGTGATTTATAGTGGACTTCGAGAACGTCACTTTCTTAGTTGCGCGATAGATGCGGAACACCTTGTGTAGACATGAGCTACGTACTGAGTGGGAGAGAGGAAATGATTGTTTGACGATTATGTTTTATTTTATAATTTTCTTACAAAATATCTTATATAAATTACTCCCCATTACTCCTTGTCTGTTGACAATTTACTGGACCATGAAATATGTTTAATAATATTATATTATAGTCTAATATGATGCTTAGAAACGTCATAACTACTTTATACAAAAACGTCTATACAGATATATAGATCTTATTAAGTTAAAATCCTATAAAATAACTTGCTAAGATGGTATCCAAAATGTAATAATTTTATTTTAGAGGGTCACCTTTAATTTATTTTTAGATATAAATATTTTATTATATAAATTATAGTAAAATATTAATTGGGTCAAAGCACTTCCCTGCCCCTAGTAAGTTCCTCACGGGTATAGAAGTATGTTTTGATTAATTCGTTAAATTGTGAAAATTAATTGCTTTCTTTTTATGTGGCGGCAAAGGTAATTAATTAATTAAGTAATGGCTGCCTAAAAAGCTCAAGCCAAAGGAACCTGGTTTAAGAAAATTGTTCAAACTTAACATGATGATAATTAGAAGATATAACATATATGTACAATTTGCTTTTTAAAATGAATAATTATATTTTCTGTTACTAAATTTTCTTACTCCGTTCTTCTATTTACTAGATAATGACACATAGAATTCATCAATTCTCTTTCTTCATGTTCTTCTTTGATTTTAATAGTTGTTTTGATCTTGTAAGTAAAAGAATAAGTATAAATACAGAGTAGGAGACATTTTTTTTAATAAAAATGAAAAGGGCAAAATGGGGAAAACGGATATTTTAAATGGTAGTAGAGAGTAGAGAGCATCAGCATGTGAGAACTGAGAAATACGACTGGCGCCTACCTACTTGTTTCATCAAATGCAAATGCTGCTTCGCTGTTTCGCTTCCATATTATTCACGGCTACGGGCATTACTATTTTAACCCTCTTACCATCACAAACTAAACATGTTTTATTACTTAATTATTGTTTTTAATACTGGTTATAGACTCACATCACATTATCAAGGCTAAATCATACTACCCAGGGGGTCCAAATAGTCACACTCTTCACCTTATAATCGCACACGTGGCATGTATGTGGGAAACTGATTTGTTATTCAACTAGCATGTACCTACGTAATGTTGCGGGGCAAATAGTTTTTACCTAATAACATGTTTTATGTAATATAGAGTACTGATTCCACGAATAGTTTCTACGCGATACCATTTCGTTTCATTTCTTTGTCATTTTTTTCCATCAGCTATTTTCTTCATTTTTAAAACATATTTACCCAAAAAAAACGCTAAAACAACATTTTTCTTTATTTTTGTGAAAAAAAGTGTATTTATTGATGAGTATGTAATATTAGAGAGAGAAATAAAAACTATTTGGATAATGTATTATTAATTTTCAATTGCTGAAATTCTAAATAATCAAGTAAAATAAGAGAGAAAATATTAACGGCCTGTTCTCGGGTTTTTAAACGAATGAAACGGAAGGGAAGGGAAGGGAAGGGAAGGAAAGGAATGAGAAGGATGGAAAAACTCCCCCTCCCAATCATCCAAAAGTGGGAGGATTGTTTTAGAGTATAAAAATGGTAAAATTGTCCACTATAGATATACTATATTCGATTCTTAAAAAAAGTTATCTGGAGACTTGGAGAGGCGTAGGCGTGAGGGACGAGAGCAACGACCAACGAGCCATCATTAATAAATCGATGTTTAAGGTTCTCAAGGTTGGCACATCGCACATGATTCACAAACAGTCATTCAGTTGAAGACTTGAAGTAAGGGCACGAGACATCAATCAAAACAAATTTCATGACTATTCTAATAAGTGGATTCTGATTGAATTCCAATTATACTGTTGATTAGAGATTTAGAGGATAAAGGATTATAATCGATTTTGCAACTAGTGCATGAATACAAATATTATATTGGTCCATCGTCACTCAATTTTGCACTTCAGTGAATCGGAATTGATTTTGTAGCTAGAGGATAAAGGATTAGAATCTATCCCGCTACATTTGTGAGTTGGTTTCTTAGAACAGTTTTTTCTCGATTTTCCGATGTGTGTATCTCTGATGCCAAAAGAAATGTTAACATATGGCCTACGTACAATAATGGATGTAACTGTTGACCTGACTTTATTTAGGGTATACAAATTATTGAAATTCCTTTTGATTGCAAGTGCTTTGACTTAATTGTGAATTAAAAATATTTCAGTATCTAATAACTGATATCGTTACCATGTATGGAACATGTGTAACTGCTTTTGTAGTCTACTTTTCAACACGTGTTACACTTTTGTAATCCAAAACTAGATTAGATTATGTTATAGGTGGTCCTTGCATTCGTCGAAAGCAGTATTACAGAAAACAAGATCATGACCGCAACAACTGAAACGGTCAAGGTAAACTCGTAAATAATAAATAACCCTTATTATACCTACTTATTTAATATTATACAAAAAGTTTAGCAACATCATAATATTTTGTATTTTACAAACATTTAAAATGAAACAGTATTACATAGCATAAAGGACCATGAACCAAAGTAAAATATAAGTCCTTCCAAAAACATGGTTTTTAATCATTGTGAACTTCCCAACATGGTCATCCTACGGATCCTGTGCGGATACACAACCATAAAAAAAATAATGTTAACCAGGAAGGTTAAACGAATGCAAAGAGTTCGCCAAATATTTACAAAAGAAATGTCATCAAAGCAACTTAACTTAACCATGTAAAAAACAGTGTCATGAACCTGATTGACTCGAAGTATGTCCACGTGGTAGCTAACCATTTACAGCTTAAAAGGAACTTATTACAACATCAATACATACCAAAACCCATCATAATAAAGGTCATATTATAGACTTGAAGGATTCAACCCCTAACTTAAGCAATTTGCCCCAAAATTGACACATTGACTTGAAAATCAACCATTAGAGCAAATGGACTTAAATCTACATCCTAGTATACTGAATCATTCAAGAATTAGGTGTAGAACATACTTGGTGGTTTTAGTTCACAAATCTGCCAAACCTTTATTTATAGCAATCCTGAGATCCCAATGAAAGAATTCAAGCTATTTGTGATGATCTCTCGAAAACCCTCACTTTTCACTCTCAATAGTGCAGGAGAAACTTTGATGAATGTTTGACCAAATGAAAGAAGTCAAACTTTGCGTACTTACACCCATGTACAAAATTCTGCACACGACTTTCAATTATCACATTTTGGGCACAAAACTTATAAATTAACAGACACAAACTTCACCTCATTATGAGTTGTTCCCTCTTACTAATAAAAGTGTTGTGTGACATTTACCGAAAAGAATATATGCACTCTAGGATCAATAGACCAAAATAACAGACACAAACAGTAATATATTAACATTAGATCAAATTATACTACAAAGTGTTTGTCCAGTTTTATACGTACAAATTTTGTTGGTGCATCCGTAGTTCCGTACGTACTTATATTTGAGTCATGTCAACTTCTTACTATTGCCTCATGAAAACCCCATAAGAGAAGATCGATAACTTCAACTTCAAACCTTGACAGCTAGTATTCGATAACTTGTCTGTCCACCTTTGGATTATATCCTTGCTTATTGAATCATGGCTTCGAAAGTTGTTGATTCTAGCAGCGTGACTTGAATGAATTTCATGAGTGAGGATTTTACAACCCGCAATATCGTCAACAAGCTAGCAAACCTTTTACAAAGTGACAATGTAGATGCTGGTAATCAAAATTGTCCTCAAAAAGACAGAAAGGTCTTCGGGGGAGCATATGTCTAAAAAAGTCTTATCAAGAGTCAATGTCCCTTTAAGATCATCTGATTATTTATTTATCCTCATAATATGGCTGCTGTTTTGTAGCGGGATCAATTGCCATAGTCAACTCACTGGTTCTCAAACGATCAAGTTTGATGAGTAATTTGAGATGGCTTTGATTGCTTAATAACCATTGTCGTTACAGCATTCTTGTCCTTTCGTCTTCTTTCTTTATGTTCATGAAGTGCTTGTTCAAGCATCATGTTGCTGGCTATATCACCACTCACTGATACATTATTAATTTGTGGGTTCGATTGTTGTGAAAGAAAAGATTGTCTGGTTGGCCCACTTTGACTTATCAAGATAATTCATTAATTATTTGCTTGAAATGTGAGCAACAAAACACAAAGTCTTCTTCAATACCCTCAGATTCAAGCCATGGCTGCCATGCTAATTAATGTGTAATCAATCATAAGGGTGGTAACTAATGGTAAAAGTACTTTTGGGCATTCAAGGGTAATCGGTCGAAACTTTGTACGTGGTGAACATGTGCCAAATCCTCCACTGCACCTCGTCTTCTACTTTTCCACCTTTCTTAGCTACGTACCACTGTTTGGTGGATTTAATCTCCAAGCCTACAACCTAAAAAGGCAACATAAAGTTCATGACTTCGGGTGTTCAGAATCCTCGTTTTGGCCTTCAGAAATAATTATATGAATTTATGATAATACGGTGAGCTATATCTTGGAACTCTATTAAGGAACAATCAGATTCACAAATAAATATATAACTCATAACATAAAATATTAGTTTTAAGTAAAAATCATAATTCAACATACTATAATTTTAAGTTTTCAACCAATTAAACAAAAAGATTTGAGAAATTAAAGTGTTGAACAAATTAACGAAGGAGATCGAAAATAGAAACGATCCAAGAAACAACGGTGAACGTGTGTGTATAAGGTTAGGGGTAATTTACATCTTTCTTTCCGGATCATTCACTTTCTCTATGTAAAAATGATTCGGGAACACATCGTTAGGTTCGGTTGCTGACGCCTTTGTTCTGGCTTCAGGAAGGAAGAAACGAATCACGACTTAATTTGATTTGATGGGCGCAATTAATATGGGCTTATTTTAATTGGGTTTATTTCATAGAACAATACGTAACCAAGTTTGAGTTTTGTTCTAATTAAATCATTCAATATTCTTTAAACTTAGCCAAAAACAATAATAAAATAAAAGTTAACTTTTTATTATCAGGTAAACTTGACTTCTATATAATAAATCTGGGGTTAATTTAAATTTGATGGACTTGATTTAGTTTGTGGGCTCAAGATTCGGAGTCAGGCTTTCAATCTGGGCTTAACAAACAAAGTGGTTGGCAGGGTCTTTCATTTTTACTTAAATCTTTTTAGCACTTTAGTCCAAAAAATCATAGGGAGGGCCTCATGCTCATGAATCATGATCACCCCCACCCTCTGTTAGTGGCTATATGGATTATGGACTTATACCTATATAATAATCATTTTCTTATTTTACAATAATAAATCTAATAACTTTCATTGTTTTTATGTGATATTTAAAATATATATATATATATATATATATATATCTAGATAGATATTTAAAAGTTGCTGAACTTTACAAAATGATATATAGCTTTGTCTATATATAGAACAAATATACATCGTTCTAACATATTTAACCATATTATTTCACTAATAAAAAATATACTAAATTTGACAGTCATTTAATTTAGGTTACAAAAGAATTATAACCATTTGACTTGCTAATTATTTTTTAATCCATCCCCTAATTATATGATTAATTTATAAATCTGATAGCATATAGAAACATTTATTTACTGTTTGAACATATTATTTTTCTAATATGTGTCATCTATTTCTCGTTTCTTTCATATTTTATAATTATTTAATATTTTTTCATTAATATTAATATATATTATTATTTAAACAATCTCTTGTGTCACACAAGCATATAAATACCCCTAGCTTAAAAAATGAAAGCTACTTTAAGTAGCTTTTAGAATTATGAAACTTTTGATAATCCAACTTACGTAAATACCCATCAATTAATTTTACTTATTTCTTAGAGTTTTATGTCTATGTTAATTTAAGGCAAAACCTATACAATACATTAATGAAATTCAAGAAAATGATTCGGTTTTCGTTGTCTGGTTTGGCATATATTAGCTTGGTCCGGGTTTTTTTGCATTCACTGGACCAAACGATTTTGTTTTGGTTCAAACTTTTCCCTGAAAAACTAGTTATTATATGGGGTATTATTTATTAACCATTTAATGCACATAAAAATTTGATTTATAAAGGGTTTAACAACGATAACTATATGAAATAAAGGTGAAAATACCGGTCTAGGTCCAGTCTCGGGTAAGTTGGTCCTTTTTTCACTCCATTTTCGAAACATACTTGGTCGAGATCGATCCAGTCTGAACCAATCTCAGGACAATCACGTTTCAGTCTTTTTTCTTTAATTGGTTTAGACCGATCTCAATATTCACCACTAATAGAAAGAATGACATCTTATCGGTCACCCTAGAATGAAAATTCTTAATATCCAACGTCTGACCTGTTATCCCAAAAGGCTCAACAGTCCTGATCCGTCCATTTTCATCCAAGAGCTGGCCGGTTAAAACATCATCTCTTTAGATCAAAGGGCCGGTCATTGCATTAAGGTTCCACAACTCACAATTTATAGTATGTTAGACTATTCTAACCAAATTAACAAAGCTTGTTAGAATTATTTTATTACAGTTAAAAGTTATTATCGTAACTATTAAAAGTTAATTAAAGTTGTAGTTATTATCGTAACTATTAAAAGTTAATTAAAGTAGTAAATAATTCTAAAATTACCCTTTAGTCCCTCACACAAGCTATTTAACCCCCTTATGCAAATGATAGTTTATATTCCCATGCTCATATGGCAAAAGAAGCATCATTTTGAGTCATTTCCACTGTTAAAATAACATAAACAAACCCATATCCATTTGGTTGGTTACGAGCTTAGTGTAATTGTGTATCATTTCACACTCATATGTAACTAAGAAAAAATAAAACATATAAAAATAAGAAGATGATTTATACATTATATTTTCGTCATACGTAATAAAAAGTGTTTGTTTTACTATAATATATGCTTGAGTATGTAATTGAAAAAAATAGTTAACGAATTAATACAGA
This sequence comes from Dittrichia graveolens, assembly GCA_038502395.1. Taxonomy (NCBI): domain Eukaryota; kingdom Viridiplantae; phylum Streptophyta; class Magnoliopsida; order Asterales; family Asteraceae; genus Dittrichia; species Dittrichia graveolens. The sequence goes on along the minus strand of JARJIL010000003.1, from coordinate 2,323,708 downwards.
TAAAAAGTCATGAATATTATGTATCATAAAAGAATGTTATGTAAAAATGACCGTTGCCTACTTGCTAGAAATGACAATTGGTGACGTGGATTTCAAAAAAGGATGTTCTTGTTATTACCTCAAAAATCGATGGCAGTGTTGGAAATTCAGATGTATATGGTGCAACAGGAGTGGTTGTCTGCCCTTGGGCCTTGTGGGGCTCCTCGTTAAAAGCGGCCATTATATCACCCCTAAACTGCGATTTTCCAGAATTACCCCTGACTGGACAACAAGGTCTTTTCGAAACCATCGCCAATCACCTTCTGTTTACAACTTGTCTTGCAGGAATCACAAAAGATAGTAAGATACCAACAAGGCCCCATCTCCCCTACCCATGAATCTTGGTTACCTCCGAAATGACCGTTGTGCCCTCGACTCTTCAAGAAGTCAATTACAAGCAAAGCGTTGTCAACTTTGCTTAACACCAACTCCATATTATATTTTTTATTATTATTATTAGTTTTTTTTGTTGGGAAATCTATAACTAACATGCACATCTCATTCAATTATCTTAAGATTTTGTTCGAGTTTAATTTATCAAAATGTATCTAACTTGAAACGTTTTGTTATTATGTGTTTCAAATTTTAAAATTTTTTATTGTATGTATCGAACATCTAATTTGTCGTTATTGTGTGTATTAAACTTTCTATTATATGTACTAAACTTATACATTTTTTTTCTTTTTTATGTAACCAAAATACATACAATAGCAACAAATTAAAAGTTTAATACACATAACATAAACTTTTAAAGTTCAATACATATAATAACAAAACGTGATAAGTTAGATACATTTTAGTGAACTAAACCATATTAACATCTTACGATTTTATTTTATAAAAACTGTCAATTATATGTAAAAATTTTATAAGAAAACAATATTTGTATTGGCAGTAGAATTGTAAGTTTTGTTTTGTATTCTATTATGTAAAAAGTCGAGGTTGAAGACAAAGGTCGGGTTGAGGAGAAACATGGTGGTGTTCCCGTTGGACCCATGAGGCCTGCCTCCCTACAAGCAGGCTCACAATGGATAGCCTTATAAAAATTAATATTTTGAGTGATACAAAACTGAAAACTTTCATGTTAAAACAAATTTCCAATTGAAGAAGGGGGAATGGGACGGCTAAGATTGATGCTCGCGGTTCTCGTACGAAAAACAGTTCTCAAATGAACTTTTCACTATATATATATATATATATATATGGCTTGGGTTATCAACAAGGTTATATGATAATCAACCATAGAATTATTAACAAGGCTCAACAAACTAATCTTGTGCACTTAAGAAATCAAACTAGACTTGAGGGTTTGGATTACTCACTGTTAGTCAAGAAATAAGGGGGCTTAATGAATAAATATAGGTAATTTGATTAACTTTTTTTAGTCTCAAACAACACACTAAACCAATCGAGTTTAAATCTTTAGTTCAATTGGACAAACAGTTAAAATAAAACCCGTTAATCATTCACATGGGTTGCATGCATAAGTTTTTACACACATGTAGTTATCTGACCTTTCACTATCCCCGTCACGGCGACGGGGTTTTGTATATTATTATTTCAGTTTATTTAATTTAGTAGAGTTTAGTAACTACAGTTATCATTGTTACGTATTGTGGAAACCCGTTGAGGGCGTATTGCATTTTATCACCAATATAAATAAGACACAGTATTTACACAACGGTACCCTACACTATACATTATTATTATTTAACACATCCTCCGCAGTCGGAGCTGGAGGAGGGCGAATGCTCAGACTGAATCTGAAATCTAAGAACAATTGTGTAGGTAGACCTTTAGTAAATATATTTGCAAACTGATGAGACGAAGGCACATGCAACACACGCACTTGTCCCAAAGCAACACGTTCTCTAACAAAGTGCAAGTCAATTTCCACATGTTTGGTACGTTGGTGCTGTACCGGGTTATTAGCTAAATACATGACACTCACATTATCACAAAAAACAACCGTGGCACGGGAGAGAGGGAGACGCAACTCGACCAAAAGATTGCGAAGCCAGGCAGACTCGGCAACGGCATTAGCAATGCCACGATATTCAGCTTCTGCACTGGAGCGGGAAACAACATGTTGTCACTTGGACGACCAAGAAACAAGATTGTCACCTAGGAAAATGCAGAACCCAGAAGTAGACCGGCGTGTTTCAGGGCAACCGGCCCAATCAGCATCCGTGTATGACAACAAACGATCAACAGACGAGAGACGGAGAAAAATAACATGTTAAAGAGTACCCTTTAAGTATCGCAGAATACGTTTCAGGGCATTCAGATGCGGTTCACGAGGATCATGCATAAAGAGACAGATTTGTTGAATGGCATAAGAGATGTCTGGACGAGTAAACGTGAGGTACTGCAGAGCACCAGCAAGACTCCGATAAAGAGTCGGATCAGGAACTGGTGCACCAGACGAGGGTAGATTGGACTTAGTTTCCGCCGGTGTGGAACACAGATTACAAGTATCCATTCCAGCACGAGAGATGATATCCTAGGCAAAGACGGATCGAGACAAAAAAGACCCAATGAAGAGCGAGTGGCAGCAATCCCTAGAAAAAGGAGAGAGCACCAAGGTCAGACATTTGAAACTCAGAGGAGAGTCTAGAGATGACACGGGTGACCAGATCAGAAGAGGAGGCTGTCAAAATGATGTCGTCGACATATAACAATAAGTATATAGTGTCACGACCATAGTGATAGACGAAAAGAGAGCTGTCCGATTTGCTGGCAAAGAAACCAAGAGAGGTGATGAAAACAGCAAATCGTTGAAACCAAGCACGCGGGGCTTGCTTAAGCCCGTAAAGAGCTTTACGTAGCCTGCAAACATGATTCGGATATGAAGGATGAACATAACCACGAGGTTGTTTCATATAGACCTCTTCAGACAAATCACCATGGAGAAAGGCATTTTTGACGTCCAGCTGATGAATGGGCCAGTTCAAAGAGATAGAAATACTAAGAACGATCCGAATAGTAGCCGGTTTGACAACCGGACTAAAAGTTTCGTCATAGTCGAGGCCTGGTTGCTGGGAAAAGCCCTGAGCAACCAAACAACCTTTGTAACGGTCTAGACGGCCCTGACTATCAAATTTGTGACGATATAACCACCGACAACCAACAATGTTAACTTTAGCTGTAGAAGGAACCAGATCCCATGTGTGATTAGAAAGCAAGGCATACATTTCAGAGTCCATGGCTGCCTTCTAGTTCGGATCACAGATGGCTTGAGCAGTCGATTTCGGGATAGGAGAGAGAGATTCAACCGCCGAGAGATTGAGTATTTGATGAGGTTTGAGATTTCCAGTACGCAATCTAGTGGTCATGGGATGAGTATGTTGGGAAAAATAGGCTTATAAATATATCCTCTTTTGTTGACACAAAAATATACAACTTGTTTATATAATTGTATGTATTAACATTAACATATGTGCACATATACACACACACACACACATATATATATATATATATATTCAATCAAATATATTCTTATCTATAATCTACAAAACAAGCTTTATCAAATGTCCAAGCTCCAATCGTCAAGATCCGAGTTCAAGTAGAAGCTGATGTCGAAGATTCCTACAAACAAACGTTTGAAGTTTATGAACTTACAAAATAAATAATCAAATGAGTTTAAGTTTTTATAAAATAATTTTTATAAAAACTTTTATAAAAATTGAGACAATTTTTTATAAAATCACAAGCTTGGTAGTCAAAGCAAATGAAATTCCTATTTTGGCAAATACTAAACACAATCTTCTATTGAAATAAGCCAAAACCATATTTAGCAAAAGGAATCTCCCAAAGAGGTAAACTTCCAACATGCTTTGTGCATTTGGTTTCCAAACTACCATTTTGATGATTAAATTCAAACTTAAGAAGTATGGCACTTACCCAACTTTTCTAAAGCTTCTTTTCAGTGCATTTTTATGGTAAAAATGGGTTGTGTGTGGTTTTGGTAAAAGGCCAACGTCTATATTCACAAGGCTCAAAAAGTTCCAGCAGGCTGACGGTCGATGCCACGGTCGACCGTGGACAGTCTGGACACTTTTTGGGCTTGCACATTTTTCCTTATTTAAGGCAACTCAAGTCTTGTTTTTTACCAAGCTCTTGCAATCTGAAAAACACAGAATACATACAAAATCTTGTGAGCTCATATTCTTTGATAAATATTCAATCTTTCAAGATCAAGAATAAAGCAAGAGTGAAAGCATTCAAAGTTCAAACACTACATTACCTTCTTGTATATTTGTAATAGTGTGAGGATCATCTCTAGCCTTAGAATTAGAGAGAAGTGAGGATCATCTCTAGCCTTAGAATTAGAGAGAAGTGAGGATCAACTCTAGCCTTTCCAATTAGAGTGAAGTGAGGTTTATCTTAACCTTGTTTGCAAGAGTGAAGTGTAATTCTTGTAAGCTAAAGAGAGAAGTTGTAAAAGGTTTATCTCTACCTTTAAAGAGAGAAGTTAGTGGAGCAACTCTTGGTGGGTGAGGCCAAGGAGTGGATGTAGAGCAAGGTTGTTAACCCTTGCTTGAACCACTATAAATCATTATGTCCTACCTACTTCATTGGTGATATCTTTCTAACTCTTTAATTACTTGCAAATATTGTTAAACACTTCAAAAAGTGGGCATATAACCTATTCACCCCCCTCTAGGTTCTAACAGAGTAGAAGAAGCAGCATATAGAGCAGATGGCGGCGTAGGAGGCGCCGACCGGCGGTGAAATCCTCCGTGCTGAGGGGCATGAGATTGCTGTTGATGCAGACATTTTGCAGAAGTTGGAGAAGCTGATTGTTGAAAGCCGGTGGACCACCTGAATTACCTGCATCACCAGTGAAAGTACCAGAAGAACTCCCCGTCCCGGAATTACCTTTAGATGAAACCCGTCCCATGTTTTTGTTTCCCCGGTTATTTTTATTTTTCCCTTCCCCATTATTATTAGCACTAGAGGTAGAATAAAGGGCAGAACTAGGGGAAGGTTGAGTGTCAACAGTGGGTTCGGGTTGGTCTTCACGTGACTCATGCAAGAGTAACATGTTTTTGGCCTCAAGAACGAGGGAAAAGGTGTTTGGTGAGTTATAACATCTACCAAGCTTTGGTACGAGGGTAGTAAATTATGTAAGATTTGTAAAACAAGATCCTGATCAGAAATTTTGGTATCAACATCAGCCAGAGAATGAGCTAAATTTTTTAATGTATGGCAGTAATCAGTAATGGATAGAGCACCCTTTTTGGTGTTCCAAAATAAGGTTTGAAGTTGAAGACTACGAGATAATTTATTATTCAATAAATGAGCATCAAGTGCGTCCCATAAGTCTTTTGCAGTGCAATTATCTTTCATGATAATATTAAGCAAATTAGGTTCACAGGTAGAGTAAAACCAAGATTTAATACGAGAGTCAATGGCTTCCCAATCCTCATCATCATCCCCTGTAGGTTTGGATTTCCCAGTGATGTGACCCATAACTTTTGCCCCTTTACACATATCAGTAAAAATACGACGCCATAATTTATAACGAGACCCGTCAGTTGTTAATTTGAAACTAAACTGAGGGTAAACATTACCAATAGCAAACACAAGTTGGGAAGCCGTGGGGGTGGGTGGTGGAGTGGTATCATTGGCGGCCATGACTAATAATAATTGTACTCACGAAAAATAAAGATAACAAGAAAATTGAAAACAAAAACGTGCTCACCAAAGGGTTATCCCGAAAAGAAGAATGACCGGAGAACAGATGGCGGCAACGGTGAATGAAAATTCACAATTCGTGATGGATAATAACGTGAATAAAACAATCACCAAACCCAATGCAAGAAGGTTGAGAAAAGAACCAATCCTAAGTACACTGGTCTTTTTTTTTGTTTCTTAAAAAAAACAAACACCCACTATTATTTCCTCTTGTTCCAAAGCAACAGAACCCACTTTTTTTTCCTTTTCTCTCTCAAGAAACAACAGCCCTAGTTCCTCTGTCAAGGTGCAAGCGACCAAAAACAAACAAGATGCAAACAGGGGCCGACGAAGGCAAGGGTTCCGACGAGGCACAGACCAAACGGGTAGCAGCTGATCTCTGCAGCCAAGGAATAACTAGGGTGCAAACGATGTGTCAGCCGGCACTAGGGTTTCGACGAGTAGCAACGATCGGTAGCAGCGGAAACAGTGAAGGCGCCAACGAGTGCAAGCGACGTGTAGCAGTCAGCACTAGGGTTCCGACGAGGCACAAACCAGACGAGTAGCAGTCGATCTCTGCAGCCAAGGAACAACTAGGGTGCAAGCGACGTGTAGCAGTCGGCACTAGGGTTCCGACGAGTAGCAGTGGAAACAGTGAAGGTGCCGACGAGTGCAAGCAACATGTAGCAGTCGGCACTAGGGTTCCGACGAGTGGCACAATCTCCGGCAACGGCGAGTAGCAGCGGAAACAGTGTCCGGTGACGGGAGGGCACCGACGATTGGTAGATCGAAAAAAACGTGAGGTTCGAGGGCTAGGTAAGGCTCGATACCATGTTACGTATTGTGGAAACCCGTTGAGATCGTATTACATTTCATCACCAATATAAATAATAAACAGTATTTACACAACGGTACCCTACACTATACATTATTATTATTTAACAATCATTATGTGTTCTCTTATAATTACGTTTTTATTAATGGTAGAAACATACACCTCATAATCTTAATCCTAAACCTTTATTTTTTGTTCATTATTGGTCTTATACCCATGACCTCGGACAATACATAAGACCACCCGCATTGGTGGTGTTACCCGAAGTTGGGTTCCCTCGAGTTTGATGGGAACACCATCGAGGCTCTCTGGGTTCCATCGGGTTCCCAACCCCTCTAGTCCTCCAACCCGATCGGGTTCCCTATCACATTTAATATATATTTTTTATTAATACTTGATGTGGGGTTGAATAGGGTTGGATGCGTGAGTTTGTGAGGTAAGTTGGGTTAAAGGTGAAAAATGATGTGAATACTGCTATGACAATGAAGTAAGTTGGGTAAGTTAGGTTGGATACTGGTAGTCTAATATAAATCATATTGTTAGCCAGGAAGTCCTTAGGTACAATTATAATAATGTATTCTTTTTTAACCAAAAAAGAATGTTCAAGGGTCAAGGGCATTCTCGTCAATAGAATTTATAATGGCACGTACGCAATATTATCCAAAACACGGGGACATAAATGAATATTTCAGGAGAAGCACATCACAAGTGAGCGTTGGGCTTATCATGGTATAAATATCTGCCGTTGTTTCATTGCAGCTCCTCTGCTCTCCATTTCAATCTCTCTCTACAATTTCGTTCTCTCTCTCCTCTTTTTGATTTTCCCTAAATCTCGTCAAAATGGGAGAGGAGAAACCGAAGCCAACCGGCGGTGTATGGCCGACCATTAAGCCATTCGTCAACGGCGGAGCATCTGGTATGCTTGCTACCTGTGTCATCCAACCTATCGATATGATCAAGGTATGTTTAGATAGTGTAAAATCTGCATTTTAAACTTGTAAAATGAGTATGGCTTGAAGGTTCTTTAGATCTTGTATTTTAGAAGAAAATTGGTCTCTCGCAACTGTGTTAATTCGATACTTATAGTTCCTTTGTAATAGAAACCTGTAACTGTTAGATCTTCTATTAGGGTTTCGTTTCTTGACGTTTAAGCTATATCGTGGGTCGGATGTGTTCGAAGATATGCTTGAACAGGCTTCGTCGGAGTCTTCTAGAGTAACTATAAAGATGTTATCATAATGCACAGAGCGTGTTATTTTACATGACAATTTTGACTTGTATCTTTTTTCTTGAACTGGATCAAATCTTATTATAAGCGTTTCTTTGATTGAAATGTGTTATGATGTATCTTGTTTACATGACATGTTGTGGTATTTGTAGGTGAGAATTCAATTGGGTCAAGGATCTGCAGGTGAGGTGACAAAGACTATGCTGAAGAACGAAGGAGTTGGTGCCTTCTATAAGGTTTGCTTCCTTCATGGTCCTTAAGTTTTGTGATTGTTAATGTGTTGATGTGTGTTGTCTCTGTTGATTTGACAATTGCTAATGATGATCTAATGCTTGGATAGTAAGGTTTTGTTGGAGTGTTTAATATCCCACTGCTACACCCTGGATCATTGGAAATGTGAAAGATATTGTGTAGTATGATTTTCATGGTGTATATATGTTGATCTGATAAACACCAATGATGATCTGATGCTTAGATTGTAAGACCTTGTCAGAATGTCGTGATTTACACGTTAAGATTATTGGATGTCAGATCCGGTGGATGTCGACTAGGCTTAGGCTGTTGAGTTGCTTTGCTCAGATGATGTTTGCCTTTTTTTGCACTACTCATACAACTAAATCGATTCTTAATCTTTTGTTGTCGATAATAATTAATAAATCAAGTCCTATGGAAGTTCTCAATTATCGGCAAAACCATTGAAGCCTATGTCATCTACGTACATCCCGTTATTTGTTTCACATGCCTTTTGTTAAATTCTCTATTTCTGATGTTCTTTTTTTTCTTCTAAAGTGTCTTCCTCTTCGTTTTTTCTTAGTCTTCTTCAGTTCATTTGATGATATGCTAAGTGTGTTGTCTTGAGCAGGGTCTTTCTGCTGGATTGCTAAGGCAAGCTACATATACAACTGCCAGACTTGGTACATTCAGGTACTACCATTTATATATTATACTTTGACCATCACCTTCTTTTAGTGCAAGAATCGGGCTAACCTAATATTTCATTTGGTATTGTATAACCTTTTAATTACTTGATAGGATTCTGACGAACAAGGCTCTTGAGGCCAATGATGGAAAGCCACTGCCTCTATATCAGAAAGCTTTGTGTGGGCTAACTGCTGGAGCTATTGGAGCTTGTGTGGGAAGCCCTGCTGATTTGGCACTGATTCGTATGCAGGCTGATGCAACTTTACCTGCTGCACAACGTCGTCACTACACAAATGCATTTCATGCTTTGTATAGGATTAGTGCAGATGAAGGAGTATTGGCTCTCTGGAAAGGTGCGGGTCCTACAGTTGTAAGGGCTATGGCTTTGAACATGGGAATGCTTGCTTCTTATGATCAAAGTGTTGAGTTCTTTAAGGACAATCTTGGTTTTGGTGAGGCTGCCACAATTTTAGGTAAGTCTTAGGCTGCGTCATTATGGTTTCACTTCTTACATAGTCCCTTTATCCCACAGGCATGGGCCATGCATTTGGTTCATCATTTACTGTAACGGATGTCTAAATATTATTCAAATATGTAAAATACCTAACACAGTTCTATTAAGATTTGTGATGGACGGAGGGGATGCTGCTGGTGTCTTTCTGGGGTTAAAATTAGGGGTACTTTGTTTATGTTTTTTAATTTTTTATCTTTTGCTGCTTCAGGTGCTAGTTCTGTATCAGGGTTCTTTGCTGCTGCCTGCAGTTTGCCTTTTGATTATGTGAAAACTCAAATACAGAAGATGCAGCCTGATGCTGAGGGAAAGTTCCCTTACACAGGATCTATGGATTGTGCCATGAAAACCCTCAAGTCTGGTGGGCCTTTCAAATTCTATACCGGATTTCCGGTATACTGTGTTAGGATTGCGCCACATGTCATGGTAATCTCTTTTTCTCGCACAGCCCATTAGTAAGCATCAACAAGTAAAACATGCTTTCTATCTTTGACTTTCAAGGTCATACTGATTATAATTGACTTCCAAATTGAGGTAGTTTGTAATTATAATCTAGGGAAAATTTTAGACTCTTATTATGCTGATATGTCCCTCTTTTTTGTTTTGCATGATTAAATCTTTCACCTATAAAAACTTCACTTGTTTAAAGGACCTCTTCTTCATTTGTTGCAAGGTTAAGGGATTTAATTATGCAAAAAAAAAAGTTTAGGGACTTATTTGCACAAAAAGTGAGAGTCAATATATTCTGTATTCCAAATTTTGCCTCAAAAAGTAGCGGCTGTAGCGCTAATGCCGTAAAACAACTTATTTTTCTCATTTTTTCCTTTTGGTGTTTATACTTTTGTTGGTAATGCTTTGGTGATTATACTTTTGTATGATGTGGTGTTTTGGTAATTATAACCTGGTCACTAACTAGCAACCTACCTTGCTCACTGGTCTGTTTTGGTAATTATATCCGGTTTTGTTTCATAATAAATGTTAATTGTACAATGTAATAACAAACTTATTACCTTTCCGGATCCATTTTCGTTTACAAATCAAATCAGGAGAAAAGTTTGATTACCAGAACAAACTAGTGGGAAAATAGGTTGCTATTTAGCAAAGTTGAGGTATCAATTAAACTAGTTTAGTTGATTGTAGTTATCATAATAGGATATCAGATAAAAAGAATAATTATCAAAATACGAGGAAAAAACATAATAACCAATACAGACTTGAGAACATAGGTTGCTAATTCTATGACTTTAGCCCCAAAAAGGATAGTGCTTACATTGGCAGAAGACGAACGCATTTAATATTATCGTATGATCAATTTCGAATGGAGACGAACGCATTTAATATTAAAATTCTGAATGTTACAGATGACTTGGATCTTCCTCAACCAAATTCAGAAACTGGAGAAGAAGGCTGGATTGTAATATTTCTTGAGGTCTATCAGAAATAATACGGTTTTGTTGTACTTGTTGCGGATCTGGGTTACTTACACCTCTCAAGAGAAACTATGAAAGTCGTATGATGAGTTACCTATTATACTTTTTTGAAATGAAGGATAGATTTGTTGTAATGCCATTTGAACTACAATTCTTTAGGGTAAATTTAGGGTCTAATCTTCAAGGTTTTGTTGACATTCTAGCAAGAATCCAGCTGGTGGAACTGAACTGGATAGTGCCATTATATGGGTAAACTTGATTCAGTTTGAGCAAATAAAAACCATATGGAATGGGCGGTTTTCCCATTTTTTGCATGAATATTTGTCAATTTGAACCATCTGTAGTTTAATGATTGTGTTTTTGGTGATTATGCCATGCTACAATCCTCATCGATGCTTAAAAGATGTCCTATTGAAAAATGAATTTTGTCAGTTTGAAGTTTGAACTATTTGTAGTTTTGTCACATATGAAAACGACTAAGTCGGGACTTGGTATGATTATCCTAGGCTTCTTGAATAATTCAGACACCGAACCAAAAGTTGAAGGGGTGATTGAATAGTTTTTTAGTGAGTATATACTATACTTCCTGAAGTTTATAGAAACTGGATAATTTTATGTTTATAATTAGGACAGACATTAATTTTGTTTAGGCTAATTGGATCACCAGAATAATAATTAATACACCCGTCATCCGATTCGAATAATAGCTAAAATAATTGGATCACTCGAGTTACAAATCTGAAATCTTATTAAACCGATCTGTTTAACTCAAACCTTGGTCGGGTCATTTGAGTTATTTATGTTCGCTTTTTTTAAAACCCCTAAATTTAACTAGTTTCTTATTTCGTTATCGATTGCATCATATCTTAATGATATAATGTATTGGTTGTGCTATTTTAAGAAAAAAAATAACAAAGAAGCAAGTAATAGTATAAAGAAAATGATCTGAAATGCTAATAGTATCTAAGTTAAACAATGCTACACTTACAAACATTTTGAAGTGTTTGTGAGTATACCAGTTAATTAAGTGATACTAGCAGTATAGAACTTTTTTCTCTCAAAGAAGAAATAATCTGTAATGTTAGCGTCACCTAAAATTAGATGATGCTGTCATAGTCAGAGAAACACTCTAAACGAATTTTAATTGTTTGTTTATAATGAGTATATAATAATATCCAACTTACCTAAATTAGTTGTTTTGATAAATCGAGTGGAAAAATAAGTGCAGATGAGGATTTAGAACCTCTTGAATTTAAATGGTTTCTTCCTGTATTCAAGATAGACAAACATGTATTCAATGTTGTTGACTGCCAAATTTGAACAGATACTAGAATCATGCTCTGTAGCTACTGATTGTGCGCCCGGTCTGTATTGTGGTAATTGCACACCATTTGGGAAAACTCGACGGTTCTGCATTAGAGGCCAAGTTAACATTCACACCACGCAATTTTAACTATCTCAGTTAGATTCGGAATGGTTTGATACCATAATACATCTATTAGTTTTTTTATATTATTTTCCAGAAATTAGACTTTTTTAATGATTGTGATGACTAGTTCCTTTCTCTTTTGTTGTTGATGAAAGTTTAGATTCTAACTTTGAAATTCATTGCATTTGGTCATTAATGGAGGTCAGATCAATGGGTTGCCATTCAACAAGTACACATGGCTTGTTACCCATAATATAATGCCTTTTCAATTGTAGATGCCCCCCTCTTGACAGGTCCTCAAAGGAGCACATTTTACAATCAAGAAGATTTTGTCACTAACCAATAAGAGTATGTTTATTTGGTCTCTCTGTATAACCAAACACTGATTCTGTAAGGAACTAATAGATAATATAAAGATATATAAGTGAATTTTAAAACAAGTATTACTAGTATACAAGAAACTCTGGTGTCATATGTGTAGCACATATTTTGCTTTGGGCTATTGAAGATTATAATGTGGCTAATACTTGCATATTTTGGTTGGCAATCTGTGCAACTAACACATTGAGTGAAGTGGAAGCGTTCTTGAGTTGAAATCCAAGTGAGATTGTGACAATTATAATCAAGGATTAGTATGCATACTCCTAAAGGTTTGACTAAATTATTCACGAATGAATGTTGGTTTGACCAAATTTTGACCAGTTTACGTAAAAGACGAGAAGCAGATTGATATGGATTGTATTTTATGTACATAAGTCACATTTTAAAACTTAGCTAAAGAGGAAACGACAAAGAGGTCGAAAGTAAATATAAGTGTTTTGATCTTTGTTTTATTTAAAAAAACTTTAATTATTCTAACTATACAGTTTTTATTATTCGAATTTAGTACGTTAATTTTCTGTAAAATGCAGAAAAAAAGTATGACAATCTTTAATTTTTTAAAGGATGGAACTGTTTTCCAAGATTGACCGTGTTAAAAAGGTGATACAAAATTAATATTATTTGGACAAAAATCTTATCTTATAACCTTATTAAAAAAAAGGATGATGCCATTATCCTTTTTAAAACAAACTTTCTACCGATAAAATCATTCAATTTAAAAAAAATCGAAATCATTCAATTTAAAAAAAATCGAAATTAAATACTCCTCTTACATCACATATTGCTTCAATCTCTTAATGATGATAATATAACTAATTCACCATATATTAGTTTGTTTAAATTAACACGGGACATATCTACATGAACCTTTATATAAATTCAATTATATTAAATATTAGTTAGTTTATTATTTAAATACGAAAAATTTGAATTTGAATATTTGTTATTACGAATTTAAAAAGAGTGGATTTTTAGATTAGTTACAACTAATATTTAAAGCCAAATTTATGGTTAGTTACAAATAATCAAATTAAGATTAGTTACAATAAAGTCCTACCAGTATGACTTAATTTCTCAAATTCTAGATTAGTTACAAATAATTTTAAATTTTAGATACTAGCTAAATATGAGGAATTTTAGATTAGTTATAACAAATATTTTCAAATTAAAGAGTACTATTATTTAAAATTCAAAAATTTTAAATTCACGGCCAAATAATTAGTTATAATCAAATTTAACTTTAAATAACTTTAAATCACCATATGGATACTCGTATTTCTATACACGGTGAAAAAAGGAGGAAAATTCTCTTGCTAAATCATTAATATTCAAGGAATCATTGTTATTCAGATTGTATCATTTCTTTTTTGTTCTTCAGGTAAATAAACTTTGTTCACATTTCATGAGTAGTTATATGTGACGGTTTCTCGAGTGAAGAGTAAGAAGGGTTTAAAAGTTTTAATATGCGATGATGAAGGCAAACCCTATTAATAAAACCATGAATGTTGTTTATAAAGATGTTCTACAAAAAATCTAATGATAATCTTATATATAAATTTCAAAAATCTGTTATGTTAACTCATTCCTATCTATGCTTTCTAATTATTTTTACTATACGTGTTGGTACTCCTTAAAGGTATATAAATTTAAAATTGACTTATATCATCCCCGTGTTGACACACAGGTCACTTAACTAGTTATGGTAAATTAGAATAAGGCTCCTGCCAAAATAGAAAAGAATCAAAGTCACTTCGAAAACTGCATCTCTTTTTCTACAAAATTACTTCCCTAGTCAGAAAGATTCACATACAACCAAAAGCAGTATAATGATCCATGATTCCTAGGCATTTCAGTGATGAAAATTAAATTCTAAATAAGCCTATAATCATGTTCTAGCTCTCTTCAATTGTGTTTGCCTCATCATCCAATCAATGCATTCCTCAACTGTTCCCGAAGGATACGCAAGCTGCCATTGTAACAGTTTTCGTTGCCATTCGCTGACAACTGGACCTCCTTTTCCAAGCTCCAAAATCCTAATAATATCCTTCCCATTGATCAAAGGTTTAATTTCCCACACTTTCTCCAGACCTAATTTCAAGATCTTTTGCTCAACCTCCCTAAACACTAGTCTTCTTTTCTCTAGTTCCCCAGTAATACCCTCAACAGAAGAGTCATCATCATTGTTATATAAAAGAGTAGAAAGCAACAATGCAGCCCTCCAGAAATCTTTGGTTTCCCTGAGAAGCAAGCCCAACAAGATTCTTAATTTCAACGACACGTGAACATCAATGATCTCTGTTTCCCAGTTGATTTCACTAGTTTGCATATCCTTGATGGACAATACAAAAGGGATCAAAGACAAAAATTTCCCAACGGCATTGTGCAGTCTCATGACGTCATCAGCATCACTGGCTTTCAACTTAAGGGAATTTCTAAAGATGTAGTTCACAACGGGTACTGTTTTCTTTTTGTTATCTATGTAAACGGTTTTCCTAAGTGGAAGGAGTAAAGATGCATACAAATACAGTCTCCTTTGTTCATCCCTGAAGGTACATTCCACTTCCTGCATGTGTTTCCATGCCATACTCATATATCCAACACAAACCTTATCATGTTCTTTTGAGATTATCGGGTCACAATTTGGGGGAGGTGTGAATGCAATCCAAAGCAAACCCAATTCAGATATGTAAGCCATTGCTTTAGCCGGTTGGTTCCCACTTACCATAAGATCAATCTCGTGACCAATACGTTCTCTGCTAATTTTATCAGAAATGGCAGATTTCACATCATTATCTGCAGCTGCAAATTTTAGTTCTTCCACCATTTCAAATTCAAACCTAGCACTAAATCGAATTGCTCTAAGAACTCTCAACGGGTCATCCAAAAACGTCTCTTTTGGTGGTAAAGGGGTCACGATTTTTCCAGACTTCAAATCATCCAAACCTCTCCCTGTAAAATCTTCAACTGAACATGTATTAATATTATAAAACAAACTGTTAATGGTCAGATCCCTTCGATAAGCATCCTGTTCTGCAGAACCAAATTGCATAGTTGGAATTCTGCTGCTTTCACTGTAATCTTCAGATCTTAAGTTCACAAAATCAATCCATACATCAAAAAGTCGCATCCTTGCTGTTTCCAAATGTTTAGACTGGTCAGGATTGCTTTGAATAACACCGATACCCTGTGTTTCTTCTCCTGCGGATATCAAATACTCGTTTACCTTTTCACAAAACTCTCTACCCAACATATTATCAAGAGCAATATCAATATCATAGCATTCTTTCCCTAAAAGCTTGTCACGAACCCACCCACCAGCAACACGAAGCTTGGTTTTAAGATTAAAATGAGAAAGAACTTGGCGCAAACGATCAAATATCTGCTGTTCTTTATCATTTAGATCGATGTTTTCTTTCACCACAACAGGTAGATTTGCTGATAAAGTTCCATTTGTCTTCGACATTGCTCTGCAACACCGGTATAAGTATGACAACTGACTTCTTGGAAAGAGAATCAATGGTTTCTTTAATTTAATGGGGGTTCTGAGCACAGGAGCAAATGACTTCCCTGTAGAAGTTGTTGTGAAAGAAGATCCATAAAACCACCCTAATTGTGTTATTTTCCCATTAATCTTAGCCATACCCATTGAAAAGTTGACTGCAAATATTTATTGGGGAGAAAACTATCACTACAAAACTCAGTGTTGTAAAATTCTTATTCCAAAGCTGAGTACTCGGTGAGTACTCATGACAAGGTGTGTGACCTTGCCGAGCAGAGGTTAATCAGATTAGTTTCAAATAGTTGTGGATCCAAGATTTTTCTTCATTGGGAACAACATTAAAGTTGGCAAGACGACTTGGATAAAAGTTTAAACATATTCGCTTAAAACGCTTCAGGTCAAACTTGTTGGATAGTAAAATTAATCCGCCAAAATTGGCTTTCTTTTTGAAAATTCATAACAGAGTGGTCTTTTAACCAGAAATTGCAAAAGAAACAAACAAGTTCTAGAAGGTTTTGCATATTAGGGGATGGAAACTGGAAAATGCACTCCAATTCCAAGCTCTAAGACAATTACACACATTCTAGAAACACAACAGTTCGTTTTATAGTTTAAGGTCTCATACAGCAACAAGATGAACTTCTCTGCTGGAATATCACCTATGGTTGGTCATTTCTTGGTAAGAATATCATATGTATGTGTGATGGATGTGATTTAATCCAATAACCTAGAAGATAGTTTTTGACTTGTACGTTTAGTCGATGATAATCTTGCAATTAGTTATAAATAGATGTAATGGTTTTTAATTCTTAACAAGATTTTTTTACCTAACTCTTGAACAATTATCAAACAAGACCATTTAACTGCAATATCAAACAATGTTCAAAATAAATCACCCCAACTAGAGATAGCCACATATATCTAAGGTTAAAATCAAAGATGATAGCCAATAACAAGTAATGATCAATTAAACTCTTTAGCTTCTCAACCAAATAGTCAGTCTAAAATCTTAGTATACCCAGTAACAAGTAATAAGCCCTAAATCACAGAAGTGATACCAATAATTAAGCCCTAAATCACAGAAGTATCAAGCCCTAATTAAGCCCTAAGTTGAGCGCCAAATTAGATGGGAGTCGAGCTTTGAACAGAAACAATCAAATTATATTTGAAAAGGGAGAGAAAGAGAGACACGGATACCGAGATTCGAGAGTTGAGACTTACAAGTGACGAGGAATGAGGATGAAAGCCTTCGACCAGGATAGAGGATGGAGGCGTTCGACGAGGACGGATAGCCGACTGCCGGGTCTTCAAATCTTCAATTGAGAGCCGGGAGGGATGAGGCGTCAATCGAGGTATCGCAGGTATCTTTTTTTTAATGATTCGGGCCTCATGTCGTGTGTTTTAATAGGTGGCCCAAAAACTTTAGCCCGTTCGATCCTAAAAAAAACCGGAGTTAATTACAAAAATGGTCAACGTGGTTGTCACTAATTTTCATATTTGGTTCTTTAACTTCAAAGATTACGAAAATAGTCACTATGGTTGTCACTTTGTTTCAGTTTCGGTCCTTTACACTAACTAACGTTAACTTATTCCGTTAAAAGCCCCCATGTGCCTTGCACATGAGGGTAATTTCGTCATTTTATCCTCTTTCCTTGTTACCAAACATTTATATTATTTAATTACCTTTAATTTTAATCATTATTACACAAAAGCAATTAATCATAAATATCAGAATATTAGCACATCAACAAATAAATGATAAGAACAAATCAAACACTAAATTATAAAGACTACTCCTAATCAAAACATTTTTAAACATTGATTTTAAAATGTACAAAGAATCCACAAAGAAAGTGTAGAAAATATAGTATATAATGCACACGAAGAACACAAACCCCATTTCCACACAAAATCAAAATTCAATACAGATATCTAAATCACAAATCTGAAAATTTTAGCTTCTGGAAACCCTAACTATCAAACAAGAATAATAAAAAACCCATTTCCACTTACAAAATTACAAGAGATGTGTAATGCAGATCAAGAATGGTGGTGAGGTGATGCTGTGGTGGTTCGGTTCTACAACTTCTCTCATTTAGTTTCATGAATTTTTTTCCCAAATCAAGGTGTTGTGGTGGCAGCGGTGCTATGGTGGTTCATTTATGCTCCTTCTCTCTGTAGCTCTCTTGAATTATTCCCCAAATTTCAAGTATGTCGGCACTGTTGTGGTGGTTTAGTTGTGGGTTCTTACTAATTGAGATGTATTATGGGTTTAATTGTGCTCCTTCCCCAAATAAACAATCGTCGCTCATCACCGTCGATGGATGGTGCTCCTTCCCAAAATAAACAATCGTTAAAGTCTCAGATCTAAAACATGCTCAACGCACACATTAAAAGAGAAAAGAAATAGAGGAAGAGAAGATATTAGTGGTGGTTGGTAGATGACGGCGGCAGTTGTTCAACAAGGATGTCGTCTGTGGTGGCCTTATAGTCTTGCCACCGGTGGTGCGATGGCAGTGGTGGTGGTCTTTGGTGGTTAGATGGCAGTGATGGTGGTTTCCGGTGCAATGGTGGTTCAGATCTCGTGACCGAACAATGGTGGTTCAGATCCGGATGAAATGGCGATGATGGTGGTTCTGTTGTACCCGTTGTTGTTTAAATGGTGGTGGCAGTGGTTAGATGGCGGTGGTGGTAACTGATGGTAAGAAAGAAATAGAGAGAGAGAGGGGAGAGAGAGGGGCTATTGAGATCAAGGTGAGAGTGAGAAAGAGAGAGAGATAATATATTATGGTTACTAATTACTAAAAATAATTAATTAAATATTGATTTATGGTTGGTATGTTTGGAAACATGGACAACTGTCAAAATGACGAAATTACCCCCATGTGCAAGGCATATGGGGGCTTTTAACGGAATAAGTTAACGCCAGTTAGTGTAAAGAACCGAAACTGAAACAAAGTGACAACCACAGTGACTATTTTCGTAATTTTTGAAGTTAAAGGACCAAATATGAAAATCAGTGATAACCATAGGGACCATTTTTGTAATTAACTCAAAAAACTGATATATCCTTCTACTATTTTTCGTACTTATATCTTTCTACTTAGTATAAAATAATATATAAAATTTATTAATTATCTTTTCTAACTTTCTCTATTAATTTTGTCACTTGCAATTATGATGATCTTGTAAATAGAAAAATAAGTAGGATAAATAATAACATGATATATCACATCACTTTAAAAAATTCGAGGCCATTGACCCTGACAAGCTGGATTTTCGGCCCTAACTTGATTAAACTTGGGATTATTCGCTCTTGAATTTTTTTTAGTTTAATTTAACCACTAATAAATATCAGCACATAAAAAATTGTCAACTAACTACCTAGCCTCCCCGTTCTCATATTTTTTAATCAACTGTTTTTAATAAATATACAGTTTTCTTAGTTTATATATATATATATATATATATATACTAGCATGTTACCCGCGCAATACGGCGATATCAAATAGTTTCTACTCGATAACTTGTTCG
Source organism: Dittrichia graveolens (assembly GCA_038502395.1). NCBI lineage: Eukaryota > Viridiplantae > Streptophyta > Magnoliopsida > Asterales > Asteraceae > Dittrichia > Dittrichia graveolens. Next base: position 2,304,219 of record JARJIL010000003.1, on the reverse strand, counting down.
TTTGAGAATTTACGTAATACGGTGACAACGAAGAATTTTACATTGGCAACATGTCTATTTTCTTTATTTTTCTGTTCTTAATTAACTCTTTTATTATTTTTAAATAAACTTTGAGAACAATTAAATAAGAAAAAAAGACTTTACTTATAAAATAAGTTAAATTGCATAAAAATACGGAGTGTAAATTAGTAATTTGAAACTATTTAAAATTAAGAAATTAAGAAAATAGTAAACTAATTTGAAACTATTAATTATATGAGATATTTAAAAAAATTTAAAATATATGTTTATAAATTCTTATTATACATTATTCAGATTTATGAGTTCTATTTGTACACATTTTCTGATAATTATGTTAAAATATTTATTACGTGATATAATATTTAATATAAAAGGTTTGGTTATGAAAGTATTTTTTTAATAATTAAGTTAATTTATTTAAAATTTTTAAATATGGAAAGTTTAGTTATTAAAATAGAATATAAGATTCTTATTAACTCTATTTAATAGTTACTTTATATAATAGTTTCCATTTAGTTTATATGAGGGTAATTTAGTAATTTCAAAAGACTTAAAAATTTAAGAGATTAAGCAAAATGATTAAATGCTTTATAATATATAGTATAGACTATGTATATGTTTATTCTCTTTGGTGTAATGACCCGCCAAGCCAATTTAATCTTGAAGAATCAATACATACGGAAAATTTAGAAACGTTCTCTATGTTCCTAAGTCCTTAGCATTATGTAAAAGGCTCCTTGAAAAATCCTAGAACATTATACATAATTTTTTTACAGTAGTAAGGATCTAGATATATATCATGGACCAGACTAAAACAACCATGACAGTCGGTTCCATGGCTTGGTAGTATAACTAGATGATAGTATTATTTGTTACAAACCGCAACAAAATTAAGTTGTAAACATCTTTTAATTAGAGCAATCTTGTAACATATCAAATGTTCCTTAGTCAAGTCGTCTTTATGATTATAGAGTAAAATGTTGATCTTGGTCGAGACTAAGAGTCATACACGAAATTGTAGAGAACAAGTCTGTCACGTTGGTTCCTATAATTAAAGCCTTAATAAACTAATGAAACAAATGTCCACAAACAATTAAGGTCCATAAATAAAGTTGAAATTTCAAAGCCCTAATTCCTAAATATGTGTGTGCGGCAATATTTTAGAGAAAGAAGAGGTCCATTCGAAACATAAATAGAGAGAAGTGATAAAGGATTACAGGTGGTGGTTGTTCAATTGCAACTGTGCTTCTCATCTTCGCCACTTCATTTTAAGTACTCACCAGTGGACGGTGCTTCAATCGCAAGGCAGAATTCTCTGTTGCTCTACTCTTGGCTGTGACAGTGTTATGAGGTATTCGGAATTCTGAGTCGAAAACGAGGGCTAGGCATCCGCAAGCATGAATCATCTTTCTATGAGCTAGAATAGGTAAAGAAAATCACATAGTTGGAGGCCTAGGTATTTACTTGAAAAGGTGCCTAAAAGCCCATCCCAATAAATGATTGATAAGAAAAAATTTAGTTATATTGTGCCTTTCCCCCTACCCCAATGAGCTGGATCCGCCGCTGAATATTGGTGATGATTGGTGATCGATAGCTGGAAACACTATAATTGATCAAACTCCAAAACTTCTTAACACCTTGAAATCAGCCGTGAATGGTCCTAACAAACAAACAACCAAGATCGTCATCTCTGCAAATGAGATTGAGCATATTGTATTTGGCAAAAAGACCACTTAGAAACTAGATGAAAAGCCTAAAAAACTGACATGAATTGGAGTTGGTTGGTAAGTTTGATGGTAGCTTGAAGTAGCACTTAACTAGATAGTTCTAGACAAAGAATTCAATAAACCAATCTTGTTTGTAACACACATTACTCCTGCCGAGAAGCTTACAGATTCAAGTGGTACAACTTAAGTAAGCTGCCACAAATCAAGCAATCCCAAAATACCAACTTGTCAAATATATTATAGTATCATTTAAAAGCTGATGATGGAAGTCTATTTATCTCAATTTATAAGCAAGTTTCATCTTTTTAACAAATAAAATCAATTAAGAAAAATCCTATTTATGACATCAACTGGCAGTGCATAAGCAGGATCAATGGGCTTTACTCCTGGATACTCCAGAAGTGAAAGACCTGCAACTCCAAAATAAGTATGAAAAACATCAACAGCGTCATCTGGTCTATCTGAAATTCCTCCATTTTCTTTATCCTGACAATCCAAAATAAACTTAACAAGCTTTTCCTTATCAATCCAATGAACCCTATCTATCATTATCAAGCTAGATAGGACCCACCACGAGTAGCAAACATCTGGAAGCTTCTCAGGCCGACCATTTAAACCTCCAGATTTCACTTGCCTTTCACACAACCACCATCCTAAAAGATCCTTATCAACATAATGCAAAGAACCCATTATTGCAAGTGCCCCAATGCAACAAAAGATTTGACCTGCGTGAGATTCAGCACCAGGGGTGCACCCAAACCCGCCATCAAGATTCTTGCAGCTTATAATGTACTTAACCGCCTTTTCAACATTAATTTTATCCATACGTTTTAGTAGTGCAAGAGAACATATCGCAACATAGGAAAACCTTGTATCTATTTCACCCCATATGTCTCCTGAAAAAGAACCATCTTCATTTTGTAGGCTAGCTATATAGGTTGACACTTTATCAATATCGAGTATTTCTATCTTGTTAAAAAGTGCTAAAATTTGGATGGCACTAAGGGTGTAGAGTACATGTGGGTCATGCCCTTCATTGCCACCAAAACCACCACATGAGTGTTGGCAACTCATGACCCATGAAACAACCGTTTCCTGATCAACAGCTTCAAGCTTACCTAAAATGTCCAGTGTGGTTAATCCCCAATATGCACCGTTGATTCGGAGATGTTCCATAAGTACAGATTCAATATCATCTTTCTTCTTTTCCACTTTTAAGATGTATGCAGCATGTTTTTCAGTCGCCAGCTCTCCCATTCTCTGAGGAATAACAAAAGTTCATTAGGGAAAAAACAAAATAGATTGGGTTTTTAAGAATAGTAAACTAGCTTTGCACCAATTTTAGATATAAAAATAAGACTAAGCATATTACTGCATCAAAGTTTACAATACTTGTCATGCTATTGGTGGAAATGCATATATTTCTACTAGCTATTTAACTTATCTTGTAAATGCTAATTTGTATAATGTAATATAAGGTCTAAGTTTTAATGGGTCTGGTGCCAACTTTATATCACCCCAATACAATAAAGCTTTCTTGGTTGCCTTGTAACAGATGATCTCTGTATCACAACAACTACAATTTACCTAGTACCTTATCAGGAAGGGCTCATGAGAGCTAAACTGAACATATTAAAAGTGAACTTCTAAGTCACCAACTCTTATACAGAGATGAGTCTTGTGTTACAATGCCTTTTCTTTTATAGTCCAATACCCCATTTGCTTCACTAGTAACAAACTGTTGAATAAAGTCTTATTTTCTAAGTACTTGTATTACTTTTTATGACCGAGCATCAGTTTCTGGTTGCAGCTACAGGTTTTTGAGTTGCTGTTCAGGATCTGCAATTGGATCTAGCCAGATTTGTCTGGTCAAGTTGCTGCTCGGAATTGTAATATATCAGTGAGGTGCTATTTGTTTCTTACAAGGCTAATACTCTTATGTAGCCTTAAAGTCTTTTCCTAGACCAAAACGATTGCTTGATTGTAATTTAAGAGACTTTTTTTGTATGAGTAAAACCATATCAAAACTTGATTTCAAGTTTTCAATCAACCTCAAGTTCTCAAGCAAAAAACCAATCTAAAAGTGTTAATATACCCAAATAACAAGTAATAACCATTTTCTCCTTACAATTTTAACCAAATTAGGTTTTAGGGTTAGAAACTTATTTACTTGGAGATTTAGAATTTCTGAGCCATGAGGGTGAGCGTAAGTAGACGAAGTAGATAGTTTGCTGAGAGTGAGACGTAAATTTCACAGATATAGAATTCATGATACGTTATTGTTCGTGGAATCGCTGTTTGTATTTTATCGGTTGCTGCCGTTATTGTTCGTGGAATCGCTGTTTGTATTTTAAAGGGAGTTAATTTGCAAGAACCAAAAAGGGAACTAGGAATGCATTTTGATAAGGGTGATTTATGTACTTTCATTGATGATTAAAGGTCTGGAAGCAATTTTGGGTGTTGGTTTACCTCCAAATTGGGGTTTAACTACCATCACCCGGTCTAGTTTTCCTAATGATTTCATTTTTGGTTCTGCCTCTTCTTCTTTTCAGGTTATAATTCAGTTTCATATCGTATATATGAAACCAAATAATGTGTTATATATGTGTTTACGGCCAACTATTTGTAAATCCTAATGACGTATAATGATCTGTGTGTGTGTTAATATGCAGAACGAGGGAAGAGCAAACAATGATGGTAGAGCTCCAAGTATATGGGATACTTTTGCTCACAGATCACAGTAATGCAATCAAGGCAACTGATAGTATGCTAATTAAATCAGTTTTTTCAGGAAAAAGTAAATAATATTATGTAAGTTTGCAGGAGAATGTGAACAATGGCGAATCCAGGATTTTTCTTCATTGGGGGCACCATTAAAGTTGGCAAGATGACTTAGATAAAAGTCCACACATATTCCGTTAAAACGGGTCAGGTCAAACTTGTTGGATAGTAAAATAATCAGGCAAAATTGGCTTTTGCTTTCGAATTTTTTTTCACATAGTGGTCTTTTAACCAGAATTTGCAAGAAAAAACAAACAAGTTTTAGAAGGTTTTGCATATTAGGGGATGGAAACTGGAAAATGCACTCCAATTACAAGCTCTAAGACAATTACACACGTTCTAGAAACACAAAAGTTCATTTTATAGTTTAAAGTCTCATACACCAACAAACGAACTTCTCTGCTGAAATATTACATATGGTTGGTCATTTCTTGGTAAGAATATCAGATCTATGTGTTGTTGATGTGATTTAATCCAATAATTAGAATATAGTTTTGACTTGTAAGTTTAGTCGATGATAATCTTGCAATTAGTTATAAATAGATGTAATGGTTTTTAATTCTTAACAAGATTCTTTTTAACTGCAATATCAAACAATGTTCAAAATAAATCAAGCAACTAGAGAATAGAGATAGCCACATATATCTAAAGTTAAAATCAAAGATTGATAGCCAATAACAAGCAATGATCAATTAAACTCTTAACTTCTCGACCAAATAATCAGTCTAAAATCTTAGTATACCCAATAACAAGTAATAAGCCCTAAATCACATAAGTGATACCAATAATTAAGCCATAAATCACAGAAGTATCAAGCCCTAAATCAGTTTCAGATTCCTTTGGGGAGTACTAAGTTTAGCTACAAATTAGATGGAGGTCGAGATTTGAACAGACAAACAAATTATATTTGAGAGAGAGAGAGAGAGAGGTATACCGAGATTCGAGAGTTGAGACTTACAAGTGACGAGGAATGAGGATGAAGGCGTTCGACCAGGACGGAGGATGGAGGCGTTCGACCAGGACGGAGAGCCGACTGCCGGTCTTCAAATCTTCAATCGACAGCCGAGAGGGATGAGGCGTCAGTCGAGGTATCGCAGGTATTTTTTTTATATTTAATGATCGGGACCTCGTGTCATGTTTGTTAAAATCTTTAGCTCATACGATCATTTTAAAAAGGAAAATGATATAATTTTTATTCTTTATTCCTACATTATTTACTACTAGCACAGTTTCCACGTAAAGCGGCAGCTAGAAATAATTCAGATAACATGTTCGTTTTTAATAACATAAGACTACTATATCACGCGTTATAATGGCTCGAATAATTTTCGTTCGCATTTTATCTATTTTCTTTCTCGTGTTTTCATTTTTTTTATTTCTCTTTTCTTTATAACTCTTTTATTAATTTTAAAAAACAATAATAAGAGAAACAAAAATAATATTAAATATATTATAGATTAAACCTTTTGTTTGGATTACAGTCATTTTAAAAATCTGAAAATGTCTATACGTTTATGTTGTTATACGTATTTTCTAATACTTAAATTAAAATATGTGTTATATGATAAAATATTTAAACTATTATTTTTATGAATATCCTTTTTATTTAATTTTTAATTTGTATTTAATATCATATAGGTTAAAAATTAATTTGCATTGACTTGACTTTTTAAAACATTATTTATTATGAAATGTTTAGTTATAAAAATGATATTTAAAAATCTAATTAACTCTATATAATAGTTTCCTTATAGAGTTAAGGGGTAAATTTGTAATTTTAAATTACTTAAAATTAAAAGATTTCAAGAACTTAAATGTTTTATAATATAGTATAGATATGAAATTTACTAATTTTTTTCTCTGATTTTCTTTGCTGATTTTAATATGTATGTTAATATTTTGAATAGGATGATAAATAGAATAAACAATAAAAGAATTTATCTCCTCTATTTAACAAGATACAAATAAAAACTAGTAGTCGTAAAAATTAGTATGCAAGATATAGCAGTAGTAAATATTAGGTAGGAATCAAATGCTCTCACAAAAATTCTTAAAGATAAGGGCAACAAGAAACCCTAATTGTACAAAAGATGAGTGAGATTAAGCAACTAGACATACAATTTGTTTGAAAACCTATCATTATGTTCAGTATTTAAACATGATCAAATGGGTATGAGAGTAAGGAAAGGCACCTAGGCCCATTCAGGAGATAAAATAAAGGAGTGGATATGGGCGAACCAAAAGAGGATAGCATATGTCGGTTCATGGTCGGGGGGACGATTGACCTTTTAAGTTTTAACCCAATTAACGTACACTTGGGGTGGGCAGGGTGGGTTTTATTTTAATTTTATTAGTTCATTAGTTTACTACCTTGTAAAATTAGATTGTTTGAATCAACAGTGTTGCTTAAGTATTGCTACAATCACACGTATTTAAAAAAGATTGTATATCGCTAGTAGTACTTGACTTAGATACTGTCACACTCGCATACATTCTTAATCAATATAGAAATGACTAAAATACCTTTTATTACGAAGGTATGTAAGAGTAGAAGGAGCTAAGTTAAGTGTTACTAAAATCATACATCCTATTTAACATACTACGTTTTTTCTTCATTTACAGTATTCAAGTTTGCTTTTGGATAAAAAAAAGGACTTTAACAAGTTTACCAATCATCTCATTGGTCTCCATATAAAGAGATGCTTCTTAGCTCTCATTTGTGATTCCTAACAAATTTGTGACCCTAATCAACCATGGAGAATGTTAATCAACCATTTGTGACTGTGGTAAGGACCTTAGATGTAGTCCCAGTGAGTGAGTTAGGTTTGAATAGGAACAAAGTTGAAGGGTCCAATAATTGATTCTTTTCTAGTCACGAGGAGGAGGTCGAGGTTCAGTCATGAGGAGAAATGAACAAAGTCGATTTTGATTTCATAAGAAGGAGATCGACTTCTTGCAACACTAATCATAGAGGATGTCATTTTTGTGTCACCAACGTAAGTGATCTATAACCGGTTACTTGGTGGGCATGTAAAAATTCCTATTTTTGACTAAAAAGAAAAGTTAGAATAATTTAAATTTAGAAAACTAAAGTTAGGCATTTGAAATGAGATATTACAAACTAGCCGGTACCTTTGTATGTAATATGCCTTACTGTAAATGAGTCAGTATTGAATGTCTCACAAGATTAAAGTATAATTGCATATGAAAGTTATGTCCTCACCCTGTACAACTAAAAATACAATAAGCAAACACATGTTATATTGTTTTAAGCAAAGACAACTCTTAATATTAATATAAGGGACACCCATATTAACAGGTCAACCTACCCTGACATACAAGAAATGTATGAGAATATATTGTTGTCAGTCTATTTACCTAATATAGCTCCTTAACTCTCTCGTGTAATTACTTAGTTATGTAACACCCTGAATTTTGGTACAAATTTAAACTTTTAAAATTTCAACAAAACATCATCATAAGTGTGTTTGTTTACATCAAAATGCGGAAGCTTGTCAAATTTACAAAAGATGGTGTTACTTGTTGACCCGAATACACGACCATTAAATAAACAAAATAAGAATAATCATGTATTCCAAACATATCCAAAGGCAACAAGCTTCTCCCAAAAGCAACTACCGGCCTCACCGGCATCATACTATTGTTTATCTGCGGATACAAAACATAAACACAAATTTTGTTAGCCGAAGCTAGTGAGTGTGCCAAAATCATTTAAACAGGTAAACAAGTCATCATATATCATAGAACAATTATGGCATCACAAAACAGTTCACACAAGATGTGGGGGACAAGTCCACTTATACTTGTATGTTCCATAGGGGTCAACCATGGTCAACAAGTCCTCGTGGGGGTGTGTCCACATCTCCCGTCAAGGTGGGGGAAGCACAAAGCAGTCCACCATACAATGGTTCTCTGGAGTGTAAGCCCTGTTCACCAAATCCACTCGTGTTACCCGGGCTCGGTGGCTCGTCAGCCCAGTGACCCCACACGGTCATGATGGCTACTAACATACCCCTCCACTCTCTGCACCGATCCCTCAGCCACCCGTACCTCGCGATTCCCCAATTGCCGAAGCCATAGGAACCTCTGTGTACGTCTCAATGACTAGGAACCCTATGGTACAGAGTTCATATCACAACAACGGTCCGGACCAAAGCACATATACCCCGAAGGGTCACATAAACAGTTAACCCGAGGGGTCACATAATCACATGCAAGTTATACACACAAGGTCACAACTTGCCATAACAGTACATATCATAGCATGCTTCAAAATAGGTGAATCATATGTTCAATTGCATAAATCATTATCATTAACATGATAATATCAATTACAGATCACATTGATGCCATACATATACATAAACATGGTTTATACGAAAACAGCCGATGACTTGCGCATTAAAAGCATTTTGGGTATCCGCAGGGCACAACTCACCTGATTGAAGTGATGAGGATCACTTCCACTTCAAAACAATGCTACAATTCACTTGCACAACGATCCTATGATCATAACACAATGTTAACTTAGTTAAGTTAACCAAACAATGAAGTTACACGCAAATATAGACTCAAAACACAACTTAAACGCTCATTTCGGGTCTTTCGGACTCCCTAAAACCATTAGAAACAAACCACAATCAATTACAAGGTCAAATAGGGTCAAAAATAAGTTTTTGGACCTTCCAGGGGGTCTCGCGCCACGAGACAGGGTGCCTCGCGCCGGGAGAAAATCTCTGGAAAAATGACCATTGCCAAAAACACCCCTCGCGCCGCGACGCCAAGGGGTCGCACCGCGACGTATGCGTAAACAGTAACCTGGGGTCTGTTCTTTGTGCTGCAGCCCCGATTTTTCTTACAAAATTCACACCCAAACCTATAACTTGCATCATAACTTCAAAACCATCACCAATCTACTTCATAACTCTAACATAACCATTTTCAACCATTTTTAACCACTTTCAAATACATTCAAACACAATTTACACATCAATTAAACCCTTAATCCTTTCATCTTCAAGCTTTTGACCCATTCAACTAATCCAACCCAAATTTCACCATCAATCACCAACACTAACATGTAATACCACAATTTAAACTCAAGAATCAACACTTTAAACATATTGACTCAACCAAAACCCTAACTTTAGCCATAACCCCAAATTTGACCCATTAAACACAATAAACCCAAAATCAAACCAAGAATCACCATATACATCATATATAACTCAAATCAAACACAAATTTTAAGTTAAAACTTACTTGATTCTCAAAACCCACTTGTTGTGTTGCTTCTTTGCCCAACCCAAGCTCAAAATGAAGAGATTCAAGCCCAAAACACTTGTTTTCTTGAATCTAACTCAACACCAACACTTTACCTCTTGATTTATTCTTGATTTCTTGTTTCTCTCTCTAGCCCCTCTCTCTCTAAACTCTCTCACGTTCTTTTCTTCCAGAATTCTTCCTCCCTTCTTCTTCTTTGACTCAATTATTGAGTCAAATACTAGATTTTTATACATATTTACGTAATAGGTCCCTCATCTTCCTTCCTTATTACATTTAGTTCCCAATTCAAGTTATAGGCACTTATACACATTATATAACATCTAAATAGCATATTGAACACATAAATTACTAATACCACACAAATTGGCAATTTTGTATATTTTTTATAATTTTACAAAAATAGGGGTTTTACAAGTTACCTTGTTGTAATATGCCTATAGACAACTTTAAAATATAAGGAATACAATGTAATAAAGTGCAATCCTTTCCAAGTCTCCATAATTAAGGCCCGACACGCTTTCGCTAATGTCGTTATAACGTATTTCTTATGATATTTGAAATTCTTCAAATTGTACATTGCTCTTTGTTTCTTGTAGTCGAAGACTTCCTCCAAAAACTTCGCATGACAACAAATAAACGTATTTTTTTGTGGGGTTGTACTGTTGGTATATTGTTTTTGCCTCTAGGTACTCCATAAGAAAATCTAGACAATTATGAACCTTTCAATGCCACCTTTTAGTTCATTATTTCTTTTAACAAGCTATGTTGCTTACTTCATAAAGACCTTGATCAAATCAACGACTTCACGTTTTGTGCCAACAAATAGACAAATCCATCTTTATCTTAACATTAAAAACATTTCATGTATGTTAGCATTCCATACAAAAGATCATTGATGAATGATGATGACCTTTTGGGAGTATAACTCCTATTGCATAAAATACATATAACCAAACTCCCTATATTTTAGAGAACAACTTTTACCGCATAAAATACAAATAACCAAACTCAATGTCAACCACTGCTACCTGAAAGGTTTAGGTAGGAAAATGCTAGCCACAAAAAATTATTGCATGTATCATGTTTTTTTAAGAACAAAAATAACAAAGAACTAAGGCCCCGTTCGTTTCACCGGAATGTGAAGGAATGGAATAGAATTCAAATCAAATTCCGTTATATTTTGCGTTCGGTAAAATTATTTGGGATGGAATCAAATTCTTTGGAATTTTAATATTCCTTTAGGTAATGGATTTCAATTCCTGTAATAGGTTAGACGGAATTGAATTCACTTTCCTACGGAATGTTGACAAAAGACAAGATTAACCTTAATTTAACCCTAATCGGTTAATCCTTCTATCACAACAGATTCCCACCCTACCCCCACCCCACCCTACCCCACCCTAACCCTACCCCACACTACCCTTACTCTACCCCCACCCTAATCTACCCTACATTACCCTACCTCACCCCACCCCTACCCTCACCAACCCTCCCCTACCCCACCTACCCCACCCCACCCTACCCTTACCTTACCCACGCTACCCCCACCCACCCCTCCCCTACCCACCCCACCCCACCCTTACCCTTACCTCCACCCCACCCTACTTTACCCTACCCTACCCACCCCACCCCACCCTTACCCTTGCACCACTACCCCATCCACCCCTCCCCTCCCCTTACGCTACTCTACCCACCTCACCTCACCCTGCCCTTACCTACCCTATCCACCCTACCCCTACACCTACCCCCACCCCCACTCTACCGTAGGTAGTGGCGGCTGTTAGTAGCGGGAGCGGCTGGTAGTGCTCGGTGTTGGTGATGACAGCGGTTGGTGGTGAGAGTGGCAATGATGGTGGCAACCATGGACGTGGTGGCAGCGGGTGGTGGTCGACAGTGACGATGGTAGTGACGGTGGTGGCGGTAGCAACGGTGGCAGCGGTGGTTGGTGATGGGAGCGGCGACGATTAACTTGGCAGCGGCAGGTGGTGGTTGGCAGTGGCGGTGACGGTGATGGCAGCAGTGACGGTGGTGGTGGCGGCGACATATTTTCTTTTATTCTTGAAAAAAAGATTGTGTTGTGTGTGTGTGGGTGGGGGGTTGGCCGGGGGTGTGGGTGGCCCGGGGGTTGGGGGTTGGGTGTGGGTGTGAGTGCGTTTTACAAACATAATTATATAAAGTTCTAATACAAAAATGAATCAAGGGTATTTTAGTCTTTTGATATGATTCCATTGCAATAATTTGCAAATAAACACAAAATAAGATTGAAATGTAATTCAATTCCATTTACTTTTCTGCGAAACAAACATGAATAGGAATCTCATTCCTTAGGAATTCAATTATTTAAGGAATTCAATTCCATTAATTTGAATTCCGTGAAACAAATGCGGCCTAATAATGTACATAAAATGATTCGTAACACTAGCAACATTTAAGTGAAGTGATGCTACACTTACAAACATTTTAAATGAAATATAATTTTAGTCTTTTAATAGTTTATTCGTTTAAGTATTTGTGAGGATAACAACATCGAACTTAAGTGATGCGAAACCAAGTTAGGTGATTATATTACACTCACAATCACTCTTGATAAATGTATTTTAGTCGTTCAATGTTTACTAATTTAAAGTGTAACAATATCTAGCTTGAATAATGCTAATAAAATGTATCATTTATCTCGAGAAAAAAATGATTAGTTATGTTAGTAGCATAAGGAAAATTATTTGCATATAACAAGATTTTTACCAATTGGTTGAACTCAGTACTTCGACAGTCCAAGATAGACAGGTAAGCTAGCAGCTTAATGTATTTGAACAAGAAAAAGATACTAGACCGAGAGTATAGCCTAACCCAATGGAATCGGGTAGGCACTCGGCTTTCTCTAGTAGAATTAGAACACCCGTATGCCCCTCCTTTTTGCTACCCGACGAGTAGTCTATTGGTTTTCCACACCTGATCTACTCCCTCTCTCTCTCTTCCCTTTTCACTCTTTCTCTTAATTACTTATATATATATATATATATATATGTAAAAGTTTAAACGAGAACTGTTTTTCGTATGAGAATCGCGAGAAGCAATCTTAGCCGTCCAATTCCACTTTCTTCAATTGGATTGTCCACTCGTGAATTTCTTACATGCACCCTGCCACATTCAATCCCTTCACGCTCTTCATCCATGAATTCCATTATCCAAAATAAACGGCTAAGATTGGTTCTCGCAATTATTGTACGAAAACAATTCTCGTTTGAACAATCCCCTATATATATTAAAATAATAAAACTCTGAGAAAAAATTGGGTTAGGTAGAAAGAGATGCCTTACAAGATTACAAGTGTAAAAACTGTGTGGTATAGCCGATTATTGTCACGCGAAAATGATCTCCCGTTATTTTTAGAGGTGCTATTGTTTGGACTCTCTCCTCTCCCATGTGACATGTCAAATATCTATATATAATTTTCAATTAAGACACCGACTAAATATGCAAAAGTAGAGTGGTTCCGGTCTTTCCTCGCAGTCTGCTAATCTGCTATCCACAACCACCGCCCCTTGGAAAAATGTCACAAAACTCCGACCACCTTCTCAAAATCGTCGCCGGTGCAGACCCTTTCGGTTGTGCTCTCAAAGATACCCTCGTCTCCCACCTCCGATCCCTCAACATCGAAGTCGAAGACCTCGGCACCGACGACTACTACTCCGTCGGCGAAAAAATCGGCCGTGTCGTCAGCTCCGCCGCCAATTCCTCCGAAACTGAGACCCGCGGTCTCGTCGCATGCGGTACGGGGGTCGGTGTATCAATCTTCGCCAACAAGTTCCCCGGCGTCTACGCTGCCACCTGTCTCACTCCTTCCGAAGCCATAAACGCCCGATCAATCAACAACTGCAACGTTATCGCCGTCTCCGGGATGTCTACCTCTCCAGACACCGCCATCGAAATCCTAAATAATTTCCTTAACACCCCCTTCAAATCCCCTTGCCCTGCTTCGAAGTCGGAACCCTGGCCGGAAGAAATCCAAACATTTTTCGATAAATCTATCTCAGAAATGTCTAAAATCGGAACTACCTCCCCGATTCAGTCAAGTTCTTGCTCGATTTGCAACTTATCCGCCGGCCGTGAGTTCACTCCGATTGAAATCATGCCGGGGGCGAGTATGAAGATTGTTAGAGAAACACCAACATCGGCGGTGGTTAGATTCACAGCCGGGAGCATTGAACCGGCTCATCATCATACTCACGGTCATGATGTGGTGGTGATGAAAGGAAGAAAGATCGTTTGGAACTTGACGAAAAGTGAAAGATTTGAACTGGGTGTTGGCGATTTCTTGTTTACTCCCGCCGGCGATGTTCACCGGGTTAAGTATTTGGAGGATACCGAGTTCTTTATTAGGTGGGATGGTGGTTGGGATATCCAGCTGGATGAAGATCTTGCTACTGCTACAGCTAATTTGGAGAAAGAAGCATAATTTTTGCTAATTTGAAGCATTAGAATTTTGCAGTAAACTCAAGATCATCATATCTGCTGCTATTAGTTTGTGTGACTTCTATTATATATGAAGCATGTTCATTAAGTTTTATACCTTCACTGGTTTCATTAGCATTGTAAATTAATTACATCTATATTCAATCTAGTCTAGGAGATACTTGATTTGGATGAAAGTGCTCCTTATTCCAACCTTTAGGTTTGATGATCTAGTTTTCTTGAATAGATTGACTAAGCATGGGTTAAATATATTGTTTGTTATAAAGACTTGAATTATATGATAGATTTATTTTCTTGTTGAAGGATCTCTTGTAGATGGAACATCTTATTTGGAACCCACACACGAGAACTTACACGCCTTGTAAATATATTTTCTAGTATTTATTGTACTATGATACGACATTGGTAGCTTGTTTTTCATTTTTCTTGTACAACAGAACTTACACACCTTGTAAATCTATATTCTAGCCATTGTGAGACTTAAACCCAAGATATTGGGGATCACCTTAAACACCAAATAGCGTTGAGTCAAATAGCTTTGATGTTAAAGTGTTTTCATACTACTAGTTAAGCGACCCGTGTGTCAACACGAAGATGATATAAGTCAGTTTTAAATTTATATAGTTTTGAAGAGTACTAACACGTATAGTAAAAATAATTAAAAACATAAATAGGAATATAAAATCTAGTAAAAATGAGTAAACATTACAGAAAAGATGCATCTAATTAACATGTGTATAAATTAAAGAAATGATCAAAATTTTTTTTACCTCTTATAGCACTACCACATGCACGAACATTAGGGGTGTTCCAAAAATTAATTCTGAAGGACTTTGTAGAACATCAAAATAGCAATCAACGATATATTATACTACAAGCTCCATTATTTTCTATTTTATGTTGCCTGCGTTTGCTTACTCTTTCGAGTAAGGATTGGATTAGGAGATCCTTTTGAAAGAGATGATGGAGAATGTGAATTATCTGTTTAAGGAAAATATATATTTTATTTACACAATGTTATAATACAAACAAATTAAATTATCGAAAAGTAAGGTAAATAAACTATATATAGAAAATAATCTGGGTTGACGTAGTTGATTATTATATAATGTTGTAAAAGTTGATTCCTATTATGTATAATACCATAATAGTTGGTATTGAAATTTTGAACCTTGTGAGCATCGCTTGTATTGTTCACCAATACCGTGATATATAATTGATGTGAATAAATATTGTACAAAATAAATATGAACATTGAAAGATGAATATGGAAGGTTTGCTTTTGTAGTTCGTCTTCTTAATCTAACCCATTAGGTATGGTTTTCTTATCTATTAATTGAACAATAACTTAAAGAATAGTGATTGAAAAATAACTCGGTTAATAATCTTAGTATATATATAATTTCAAATCATATTCGTCAACGATTTTTTCCGTTTACCTATTCCTTAGCCGGAGACTTGGCATTAGAGAGGTGTTAATTCATCGATGATTTTAAATAAAAATATATTAAAGCAATTCCGATTAACAAACAATCATGGTCGGTAGATTCGAGAAACAATGTTGATCATGACAGTAAGTTCAAGTTCATTAGTTTATTGTGATCTGTATCTTTTACTTTACTTAAAAATTTCATTGACTTTGATATATAAGTGTTAAAAATCTCCGAAGATTAAAACGATCAATGACTTAAAAATGACAATAGAATCATCATAAAACATATAAAATAAATATAAATCTATTGGACTTTATGTAAATATTGAACAAATTTCTAAATTGAATTTCAACGCACCGTTAGATATATCATTTAGGAATCCGTGAATTTTTTCTATCATTTTCAATCGTTATTGAACTGTTATGAACAGAGTTGTCATGTGTAGAATGAACCCCCTTTGATTTCTTCCTTTCTTTTGAATGTTATCTCAATAAAGGTCGTTTTGGAACAGATGAAGGAGATTGTTTATTCTCCATAATTAATTGTTATAAAAAACAATATATTACATTAGCATATGTGAATCCCTTTCATGAAATGTAAACAAAATTTATTTACCTGAAGAACAATAAATAAATTATGCAATTTGACCGACAATGATTCTTTGAATATTAATAATTTAGCAAGAGGAATTTTCCTCCTCTTTTTTCATCGTGTATACAATTATGAGTATCAAATATGTTGATTTAAAGTTATTTAAATTTAAATTGATTATAAATAACTATTTGGCGGTGAATTTAACATTTTAGAATTTTAAATAATAGTACTTGTTATTTTGAAAATATTATTTGTAACTAATCTAAAAAGGTTAAATTATTTGTAACTAATTTGAAATTTGACAAATTAAGTCATAATAATAGGACTTTATTGTAACTAATCTTAATTTAATTATTTGTAACTAATTGTAAATTTGGTTTTAAATATTAGTTGTAACTAATCTAAAAATCCAAATCCACTCTTTTTAAATTCGTAATAACAAATATTCAAATTCAAAATTTTCGCATTTAAATGATAAACTAACTAATACTTAGATTTAATTCAACTTATATCAAGGTTCACGTAGATATGTCCCGTGTTAATTTGAACAAACTAATATATTAATCTAAAAATTCAAAAATCTGGTAAATTAGTTATATTATCCTTCTTAAGAGATTGAAGATATATGTGACGTAAGAGGAGTCTTTAATTTCGATTTTTTTAAATGAAATGTTTTGATTGGTGGAAAGTTTGTTTTGAAAAAGATGATGACATCATCATCATTTTCTTTTAATAAGGTTATAAGGTTACCTATATGTTACGAAATGGTGTAAGTTGGTTAATGGATAATAAGCCGATAGAATACGTGGTGATCATAAAACTAAAGTCCTATACTAGGAGAAGCCTGAGTATGAAAAAAATGTGAATGTTTTCCTTACTCCAACAATTAGTCTTGGTGATCGAGACAAATTGGCTTAGCATGGATTAAATATTATGCTTGGTGTTGTAATATATATATATATATATAGAGAGAGAGAGAGAGAGAGAAAGGTTCATGCGAAAAGTGCGAGAAACATTTTTAGCCATTAGATGAGATGATCAATGGTTGTAAGCATTTATGGCAATATTGTAATTTTTTAAAAATTAAATGGTAGTTAATTCAAATAAAAAAGGGCATTATAGACATTTAAACTATTCCCTCATCTCTCTCCTCTCCTCTCACCTCTCTCTCGTTTGTTTAAAACCCACATCCCCATTAACCCTAACCACATATTCACTCATCCCTCATCTATCTCCGGCAGACATCCATGCCACCATTTCCCAGCCGCCATCTCCTTGCTGCCGTCTTCAACCTTCTTCTATAACAGCGCCGCCATGGCCTGCTGCCGTCTCCTTGCTTCCGTCTCCAACATTCCATTGTAACAACACCACCATCGCATCGACATGCCATCATAGACCTCAATCAAGTAAGAATGATATCAGATAAAACCGACTATCTGTAACACCGTAATTTTAACCCAAAAATTTTCATTTTGATAATCATTGCGGAAGCGTTTTAAACAACAAAGTAATTACAACTAATTACAAATCATTGTTTACAAAATATCAGTATTACAAAACACGGCTCGTCACAAATACTTTATCAGAGTCCTAGGTGATTACTCCCCAAGCTAACCACTCTCAGCCGAGCCGTTGACTTACCAAAACCTGTCAAAAGAGTGAGAGGTGGGGGATTAGCACAAAGCTAAGTGAATGGAGTATCACAAAACAGATATATCAGCCAGAACCGCATGATATCAACAACCACAAATAAGCACCCTGGGAAGACCGACGGTTCTACAGGAACCTACAACCAATGTCGGCCAAAGCAAAGGTTTACCGATAGTCCATTTGCTATTCTCACACAGTATCATCCTCTGGTAGCAACAAATGCATCCCAAGGTCCTGATACCGCTTAGCCAATAGCAAATGAACCCAACCCATAAGCCCAATCGTAAACTGACTTCCCTTCCAATATGTATACATATCACAGAATACAACAATTAACATTCACAGTTAATTAAGCAACAGATATACAATCTATCCAACAATAGCTGCAACCAAACCAGTACAGCTAATATCACCCGTGAGTAAACATCCACTCACCTCTGATTCTCATCGATTCCACTCAGTGATCTAATGTTACAGAGCCTTGTCTGTTCCTGAGAACACAACAAACTGAAATCAGTATTCAATTCGTAAATATATATCAATCATATATTTATATCCATTAATCAAACATAAACATGTAATATTCACATATGCATGCACATATAACACATAGCATTAAACAATGCAAAACAACCAGCCAAAACTGTTGGATTTCATGAGAAATCCGACACTACTATCGGAATCCGCAACCCCTATCGGATTTCAAAGAAATCCGATACTTCCTTCGGATTTCACTTAGTACAATCGGATTTTCCATGCTCCTCGGATTTCCTACTAATGATTCCACATTCGGATTCAAACCATAGGATTTCGACACTAGGATTTCACACATCCGGATTTAGGAACAATCGGATTCTAAGTTCCGGATTCAACACCCAGATTTCACTAGAATCGGATTTATTGTATCGGTTTTCACCATCAACACCAAAATCCGTAACCTTTAACATTTCAAGAATCCGATCACTTCAAACCTTGTATAATTCATATTCCTAGAACACACAAATCATATACAAGATTATAAAAACACATATAAACATGTTTTAAACATGCAAGCATGCATCAAAACACCCTTTAACACCAAGAACATCAAATCCGATAAATTCATAAAGCATGAGCATATGATGTTCATATCAAATCCACTCAAAACCGTAGCATGTTAATACTTATCGAAGTATAACAACAAAAATCAAAAAATATAACATCCTGAGATTGGGCCTAGTAGAACTTAGGCATTGGGGTATGTTACACGTGAATTATTATGTTAATTAATTGGTATTTAATGGCTAATTAATTATTTACTTAATTGATATGGATTATATAAATGTATATATATATGTATGTATGTATACGGTGATATGTGTGTGCATGTGTTTAGTGTTTTAAGCCATGACACCTCATGCTTTTTAAGTATGTATACGTGGGTATATGTTGGTATTACTTCACTTTGAAGTTAGTCTTGTGTGTGTAAATTGGGTGTAATCCGAAAGCAAAGAAGAAAGCAAGGAAGAACAAGAAGCAATCGGATTCTGTGATTCTTGATTGTGTGATTCAAGATTCAAAGGTTGATGATTTATTCATGATTCTTGCTAACATGCTAGTTGTTATAAGCATGCTACGGTTTTAAGTGGGTTTTGTTATTATATGAAGTAATCGGATTTGAGTTCTTGGTGTTCTTATGGTTTTATGGTGTTTTGATGCATGCTTATGTGTTTAAACATGTTAATATGTGTTATCATGAACTTGTTTATGATCTGGATATGAGATATATGCAAGTTTGAAGTGATCGGATTTATGATAGTATTGAAGGTGGAGGATTTTGGTGGTGATGATGAAAACCGAAGGTAGAATTCGATTCTAGTGGAAACCGGGTGTTGAATCCGGATATGTGAAATCCGGAACTTAGAATCCGAAACTCTTGTAATCCGAATATTGAAATCCGGATGTATATAATCCGAGTGTTGAAATCCGATTGTGCATGCTAAGTCGAGATGCAAGTGTGGAAATCCGAAGGAAGTATCGGATTTCTTCAAATCCGATACGTAGAAGCGGATTCCGATGGTGGATGCGGATTTGGTGCAAATCTGATAGTAGTGTCGTGTTTCATGTGAAATCCGACAGTTTTGATTTGTTGTCTTGCGTTGTTTAATGCTATGTGTTATATGTGAATCTTACATATTTATGTTTGATTAAAGGATACAAATATATGATTGATACATATATTTATGAATTGATTACTAATGGTTGGTTGTTGTGTTCTCAGGGACAGACAAGGCTCGGTAACATTAGATCACTAAGTGGAATATCTGAGAACCAGAGGTGAGTGGATGTTTGCTCACGGGTGATATTAGTTGTACTGGTTTGGTTGCAACTATTGTTGGATAGATTGTATATCTATTGGTTGATTAACTATGAATGTTAATTGTTGAATTCTGTGATATGTATACATGTTGGAAGGGAAGTCAGTTTACGACTGGGGTTATGGGCTGGGTTCATTTGCTATTGGCTAAGCAGTATCAGGACCTTGGGATGCATTTGTTGCTACCAGAGGATGATACTGTGTGGGAATAGCAAATGGACTATCGGTAAACCTTTGCTTTGGCCGGCATTGGTTGTAGGTTCCTGCAGAACCGCCGGTCTTTCCAGGGTGCTTATTTGTGGTTGTTGATATCATGCGGTTCTGGCTGATATATCTGTTTTGTGATACTCCATTCACTTAGCTTTGTGCTAATCCCCCACCTCTCACTCTTTTTACAGGTTTTGGTAAGTCAGCGGCTCGGCTGAGAGTGGTTAGCTTGGGGAGTAATCACCTAGGACTCTGATAATGTATTTGTGACGAGCCGTGTTTTGTAATACTGATATTTTGTAAATAGTGGTAATTACTTTGTTGTTTAAACGCTTTTGCGGTGTAATTAAATGTGAAAAAAAATTTGGGTTAAAAATACGGTGTTACAAAGAAGAATCAGCAACCTTCAAGCTTTGAATCACAATTCACAATCACCAACAATCCGCTTTCTTCTTTCTCTTGCTTTCTCTCGGTTTTTCACCCAAAACACACACACACATGCAAACTTCAAAGTGAAGTAATGCAAATGCTAACCCACGTATACATATCCAAATTGCATGAGGTGGCACGGTTCAAACACTAAGCACATGCACACACACATCACCGTATACATACATACACACATATATATTAAACTCACAATAATATATATATATAACATTTAAATGATTAACAATCAATTAAACATAAACCAAATCAAATATGATTCACGTGTAACATACCCCAAGCCTACGTTTCTACTAGGCCCAATCTCATGATGTTACACTATCGGCACGAGAAGGATACACCGTCATCCCTGCTGCCATCTCCTTGCTTCCTACCACCATCGTGGAGCACCAGTGCCTCATATTTCTCCCTTGCCGACACCACCATTGTCGCTTGAATTTTGTTGAGCATCTCGATCCGCCCCGCACCATCAACGACTGTTTATATTTATGTATTCAACGATGGTAAACTAGAAGATAAGAACTATTTAAGTTTTTCATTTTTTTTAATCTCTGAAATCCATCTCAGGTGCAATTCCACTGGGTTTTTGTTTTGTTTGGAGTTTATAATCTGTATATCAGAAAAGATGATTTAATTAATTGATTGTGCAAGAAATTTTTTGTTCTTATGGACTCTACGTATCTTCTTTGAATTTTAGGTTTTTCTTGCAAAAAAATAATTTTTCGTAATATATTTTAATGAAGTGTAGATCTTTTTTTATGTTTATTAATGAACAAAAAATTTAGACTAAGAAATCAAGTTTTGTTTATAAATGAACAAAACTCTTGTATAGATTTGGGATTCTTTGATTATGTTCAACAATGAATTAAGAGTTCAATGTTTATGTTTTTTTTGCATTTGTTTCTTCGATACAACAATTTTCAAATCTTTAAAGTGTGTTTTTTTATGTTCGTCATTGAAAAAATGTAGGTTTGTTTGACACTGTATGATATTCTTTTGTTTATGCATGATGGTTTTGTTTTTTCAGTGAATAGAACTTTCAAATCTTTAAATTTATAGTTGTTCTTGTGTTGAGACATTGTGGTTACAAAGTTTAGGGCTAAGATTGTTTCTCAAATTTTAAAGGTTTTTTTTAAGTGTATGGTTTTTTTATCATTAAACATTTATATTGTCCAATAATAAACATGTGTTTTTTTGCTATTTATGGTTTATTGATCTTTATTACAAACAAACATTTTTTGTTTCTTTTTAACTGTTAACTAATGAACATTGAACAAACAATGGAGATAAAGACGGTTGAATGTTCAATAATGAATAATTCAAATATGAAAAAGAAAAGTTGTTTTTTTACATCTAATATGTTATTCAATAATGAACAACCACGAATGATTGGTGGGAAAAAATGATACAGGAAAAAAGAAAAAAAAACGTAAAGATTAAAAAGAGAAGGAAAAAATATTTAATGATGAAGCAATATAAATCCATAGTTTATTATTGAACTAAGTTTAATAAACATAACATTTAATGATTCGAAACTTTAAATATTTGACTGCGTTCATCGTTCAACACCGTAAAAGTTATTAATTATTATTAAATTATTTCTAATTTATTTTGTTTAAAAATTGAAGGAGAGAGAAATATAAGAGAGAGAAAAAATTTATGTTTACTATTGTACCCTTTTGAATTAAAAAAAATAAAAAATAAGATTAATCTAATTCATTAGATCAAATATAAATAAGAGGTCAATATTGTTTCTCGTACTTTTCGCAAATACGACACTTTTCGTATGAACCATCCCCTATATATATATATAGAGAGAGAGAGAGAGAAAGTAAGGTTCATGCGAAAAGTGTTTTATTTGCGAAAAATGCGAGAAACATTTATATCCTTTAGATAATCTAATCAATGGTTATAATTGATTGTGGTATTTTTGCAATTTAAACAAATTTAAATGGTTTTCTTATTAATTAAAAAAGGGTAAATCAGACTTTTTAACAAATCTTCTCATTCTCTCTCTAGTCTCTTCTCTCCTTTCCTCTTTCACGTCCCATTTAAAGTCACATAGAACTTAGGGGGTGTTTGTTTTAGCTTATTTTCTTGGCTTATTTTTCATAAGTTCGTTTTTTCTGGCTTATTTTTTATGAGTCCGGCTTATTTCTTCTTGTAACTCATAATAAGCTCAAAAGTCAGAAAATTAACCAGAAAAAACTAGCTTATAAAAAATAAGCCTGAAAAATAAACCGTAAATAAGCTAAAACAAACACCCCCTTAACCCTATTTTAATACCCTCATCTTTTCTACAGCCGCCATCAACAGTGCCTTGCTACCCATCACCGGCGCCCTTGCTGCTGCTCATTACCAGCTCCCTCACTGTACAACATCTTCTTCCCTTTCTGTCCCTCACCGCCCATCACCGACACCCTCGTCGTCCATCATCTTCTCCCCCTTCTGTCCCTCGCTACACATCACCATCGTCGCCGCCCCCTACGAAGCAACCTTGTGTTCGATCGGTGATATATCCATCACCATCACCACCCCTCATGAAGCAACTCTTCTGCCACCAACGATAACCGCAACGGAGCAACACCTAAACACTCGGCCGATGCTCACTTATAACACTCCGCCGACGATATGTAGACATGCAAATTAGTTGTAACTAGGTTATTTCCTTATCTCCTTCTCGTCGTTACCCACTTTTTCATGATGGGCCAAGGCCATATCCATTTAATTATACATCTTTTAAGCCTTAAAACTATTTCAGGTTGGGGGCTACTGCTGTGAGGCAATGCATAATGTATAGAGATTTCATTATTTCTTGGTTTTATTTTTTGTTTGTAATAAATATTTTTTAGCAGTAATAAATATTCAGATTTTAGCTTTAGGTTATGTTTTGATTTCCATTGCTCTTGTAACCTTCTCGTATTTTAGGTTATGTTTTAGGGTTTCTTTCTATAATATATGTTTTTTTTATGTAAATCATCTTTTAGGTTTTTTTATCTGTTTGTTTAGTATTAAATTTTTTTTTGTTCTATATTGTTCATCAACAATGAAAAGTAATATATTTCATCCGAAAAATGGTTATTTTTAGTTTGTTCATTATTGAACTTCTAAAAAAAAGAATTTTTAGTAGGTTTATTGTTTTAAATAAATACTTGGTTCATTAATGATTAAATAAGATCCGTGTTTTAGGTGCACAAAAGTGTAACACCGCATTTGAAAACTTAAAAATCAGTTAAAATTTGAGTTTTCAAACTGCATGGGTCCGTTTGTAAATTGAATGTTTACCTGTTAGTTATCTTAACAGAATTTCAAAAGCAAAGCAGCGGAATTTTCAAAAACAATAAACAAACCCAAGCCTATTAAACTATTACAGTTTTAACACGTGTTTGGCGTATATACAAATATACAAAACAAAACTTGCCAAACACGACAACCGGTGTTACTTTAAACTAAACCGACCATTGTATATATTGTATACCAAAAAGTAGTGTTCCTCAAAAGCTCGTACAAACGCATAAGGGTTCCCGTCTCACCAGGCCTGCCTATACTTTGTCTGTAAAAGAGAAACAACAACAGTAGCTAGTGAATACAAACAGGTATGAGTGCAATAATAGCAAGTTATGAATCAAATATGAGCATACAATGTTATTCTAACAATTAGCGGTAATGCTGACATGTCCAGCAGTTCTATATCTTGCCAGATAGCTAGTCCGGCTCAATAACAACCACCGGGGGGAATCAAACACTGCCAACCGTGCTGGTTTTATCACCTAAGTGACTCCACCTGCTCGTTACGGAGCCAAAGGCTCATTAGGCTCAGCCAGTTAAGGCAATCACCCCAAGAGTTTAAAGGAATGGCACTCGAGTACCATTAGTCCCGAACAATTGCCCGAAGGCCCCTGAGACCCAGCCGAAGTTGACCTTTCATACACATATGTCCGGACTTTTCACATAGCTCGTCATTATCTCATAATAGAGATCATAGCATGCATGCTTTCACATATGAAATCATATATATCCAGATATCACAATAAATATGCATGTATTTAAATACATGTCAAATATATCATTCATCATGTCAATAACTTGTTTCTAAGCTTATATATATAAATATACAAGTCTATTTGCATATAAATAGCATACCGTGTTCATTTAAACAAATAGCATTCAAAAACCTCCTTTATTGGATTCATACAAGCCGGTACTCACCTTGGTGCTCAAATATATCTCAAATATGTATTTGTCCTTCCTTGGTGCTTAAGTACCTATTGTTTACATAAAGACCCATTTAGATTATCACATATAAACACATATACTATTACTAGTGTTAATATTCCTAATTATGTGTTTAATTTGGTAAAATTCTCAAACCATCCTAAATACCTCTAAAATGGTCAAAAGTGATACAACTATAGTCCTTATACCATGTACATTGAAAAACAACATTCTGTTTGCTGCACAACAGGTCGCGCCGCGACATTCATCCAGGGGCACGAAAATGGGCTCTACACAGCCATGGTTCCATCCAAAAATCAAGTTTATCACTCTCTTAATTAATTCCAGCCTTTGCACTAGTTTTAATACATCAAAGGGAGTCTATAAACATCAACATAACCTACTATAACATCAAATTCAAGATTAATCCATGAATTCTCCATATTTGACCCATTTGGCCAATTTCAAGAATTACAACGAAGTTAACATTTTTAATACCTAAAATCAGTTCCAATTAACTCCTAAGTAACTTTAGAACAGATCACAATAAAAAATTCCAGACTTTATTGGCTAAATTCGTTTTGACCAAATTTGACCTAATTGCTAAAATGAAGAACAAGAGAAGATGAGCTTACAACAAGTGAAGAAGATGATGAATTGAGGCTTAAGAACAGATTATGAACACGATTGGAGCTTGATTCCAGCTTCAATTGATCCTTACTTGGATTTTTCTTTAAGAACACAAGAAAAGACCAAGAGGTGAGGTGTGTGTGTGTTTCTTCGTGGGTGTGTGTGTGTGTGTACAGTGAAGTGGTGACTTAAAAACCGACTTTGGTTTTTGAGTTATCCACAAGAGGTATTTTGTTCCCCTTTCCAACATACAACACGACACTCGAATAACCGTTTCAACTAACAAGGATATTTTTGGAAACCTCGTTTGAAACCAGTTATTATTTTACAATTCTTTTCTATTTTTATTACTATTTTTAATTTCACATTTATCTGGCCAATAACTAATTTCTATTACTTCTCACAAATATATTTATATTTAATTCATTTAAATAAATTTCACATACCAAATGGAGCGCACGAATAGGGCCAATTTGAGAATGTTACAAAAAGTCTTTCATTTTTCCGTTTTATATAATTTGTTCATCATTGAATATTAAGATATTTTTTGAAAAAACAGTTATTTAGTTTATTCATTACTGAACTTTAAAAAAAATAAACTTTTAGTAGATTCTTTGATTTAAGTTAATAGTTATTAATCAGTGATTAAATAAAAGGTTTACTTTTTTAGCTTGTTCATCGGTGAATATTTGAAAAATAAATTTAAATGTATTTAACTATATTGGTTCATTAGTAAACGTTCATTTTTAATTACTTATTAGTGATTTTTTGTTTTTGATAAAGACAAAAAATTGTTTAAAATATGCACTAGAAAAAAGTTCTAAAAAAAGAAAACATGACAGAAAGATATAAATCTGGCTAAAATTAATTATAGAAAGAAAATAATTAATTAAAGAGAGGAGAGAGAAAATAATTTTTGTTTACTAATTTACCCTTTTGATTTAAATAAAATTATTAATTATGATTAATGTGAATCACAAGATGAAAAACCAATTAATGGCTGAGATTACTTCTCGTACTTTTCACAAATAAGACACTTTTCGCATGAACCCTCCCCTATATATATATATATATATATATATATATATATTATGCTTGGCATAAAAACATGAACTATGAGATGTATTTCTTTTCTTGTTGAATAGTCTCTTATTGATGGATCGTGTTATTTGGATCTCAAAAATGAGTTATTATTGTACTTTGAGACATGAGAGCATCAATATTGTTAGAACATAAACCGTGTACTTTTTACATTTTAGTTAAAAGTTTGATTCTAGTTGTATTTCTTAAAAGTTTGATTCTAGTTGTATTTCTTAAAAGTATATGATATATTTAGTAAATACTATTTTAGTATATAAACAATGTAATAAACTCTAATTCATTTAAGCAATTGATAATGACCGTATAAGGGTTCTTGTTCTCTTTGTCGACACATACAAGTTCATAATTCTTGTTTGATTTCTTCGATCTGTTACTTGATACTTAATACCGTGCACCTACAAATATAGTTTGATAAAAAATGTTAAAGTAAGGTTGTTATTACGATTCTTGTAAAAATCTAGATTTTGACGTAATCTAAATGTTTGAAAGCTAAATATTGATAAATAAAGGGTTATCTTTTTCAAAGGTATATAATTTCATCGGTTTTATTATGAAACCTATAATGTATGCATCAATTTTCAAATGTAATATTTATTGTATAAAACTTTCAAAAACTTACTTTTGCATATATGAAACCTATAATGTTAATTGTGATTAGTAGTTACTACTTCTGCTATTGTTGCCGGTGCTCCTCCTACTTAGCTCCTTTGCTATTGTTAGTACCACCTATTGTTACCGCTCCTCCTGATAGGGCGAGTGTGGTTCAGTTTGGCTATTTCGCTTTTATAACCTATCAGTTATTGTTATTGGAGGTTTGGTTTTTCAGTTATAGAAAACGGTTTGATTATTAACTTTGATTAATCGGTTAACCCTCTATTTTACGCACCTTAAAACTGGTCCATCATAAAAAAGAAAGTTAAATGAGTGTCTTTTTGCTCAACATGTATCTTCCAGTAAAGTTAGGACCATTAAGAATATGTTAAATAAAAAACGAGGAGTATTTGTTTGTCATTTGTAAAATATAATCAAGTTATATTTACATATAACTAGTTTGAATAGGTAAAAAGTGGAGTATTTTCTAAAACCAACTAGAAGAATACAAATATTACAAGAGTTGTTTAACTAAAACGAACTATAATGTTAAGATAATGACATTGCTTAAATTAAAAAAAATACAGTTTATTCGGTAAGGAAGTTAATCAAATACTCATAACCATAACCGAACCCAAAATCAAGGTTATTGAAATACATATAACGACACCTCGGTTAATCATTTGGTTTGGTTATTTTAGTTAAATTGCTCATGGTTAAGATTCCGGTTAAGGAGAATCCTTCTTTCTTGGTGTGGTTCCACATATAAAAGGAAGGGTAGAAAGGCTAGAAGTTATTTTTTTCGGTGGAAAAATCATTACCTATTATAAAGAGGTTCATTTTCTTGAACCATCATGGATTTATACCATATATGCAAATGCTAATCTTGTTAGTATGTACTAGGAACATTCTGAATTTAGGTTTTTACATTTTAAATACCATTCTATAAGATGTTTGATTGCACTACTAGTATAAGTTGTACTTTGAATCTAAATAACTATTGAGAAACTGTTTTTATAACCAGACAATAACATACATACATACATAGATAAAAACTATTAGAATATTTATATGTTGTCGTAAGTTTATTACAGAAATACACACGAGTCAAGTTTGAATCTTAACTTGCTAGTTTCTTAATGAATTGATTTAATAAGCTATATCTCATTAATAGCATTCTAACTTTTATTAAAAAAGTTTACCCATTAGGAAATAAAAAAGCATCCTGTATGTGCAAACCTTGAATATTATTAACCAACCATGCCTTTTGATATTTAGTTAAAACGAGTTTAACGATGAATAATACTAAAAGTAACATTTAAAGTAAATACCTGAAATAAAGTAGATGAAAATCTAAACAATTATAACCAAATATATAGCGAATATATCTCATTACGTCAACATAACATATTGTTATTAATCTTCATAATCAAAGAAGATTTTCACAAAAAATAAAAAAACTCTCATGGGAGAAATTGTTTAAATACTATTAGCAAAATATTAAAGAGATAAAAAATATAAACGTAAAAAGGAATTAAAAAATGCTGCATAACTTTTGAAAACATATACACTAAAAAAAAGGTGTGATCCAAGATTTGAAACCAAGTCTTACACCTTATAAGTTTGAGCAACAATCACTCTATCCACCTAGGCATGTTACTAAAGTTAATGGTCTCTTATTTATATATACATATATATATACATACATATATATATATACATACACATATATATATATATATATATATATATATATATATATATATATATATATATATATATATATATATATATACTTTCATCCCTAGCTCATACCATAGTCCATAAACATGACATATTGTTTTTCTTGTTTTCAAAGAATAGTAGGAATTCCAGATATTAATAATGGATAAGTACAAACATCTTGAATGACTGCCGAAAGTATAGGTGATAACCATAAAATAACGAGACTGCATACATCAGAGCGTAAGTTGTCTAACAACATATAACGAGAAATAAAAAAGGGTAAATTGTATAAAAATACAATGAACTTTGTCTTAGTTACTATTGTATATAATAAATTATGTATTTTAAAAATAATATAATTAACTTTCATAATCCTATCATTGTATGCAAGTTGTTGTATACAATGAGAATTATGACAAAGTTCATTGTATACAATGATAACTAAAAACCATACAAAAAAATTATTTGAATACAATAAAAGAATTATAAAAGTTAATTATATTGTTTTTAAGAATAAAAATTTAATCATATATAATGATAACTAAGACAAAGTTTATAAGATTTTCATACCGTTAAAACAAAACTACAAAAGGGTAGAATTGAGGGACAAAACATGTCATGACTTGTAAGGAAAATTATTAC
Organism: Dittrichia graveolens; assembly: GCA_038502395.1. Classification (NCBI taxonomy): domain Eukaryota; kingdom Viridiplantae; phylum Streptophyta; class Magnoliopsida; order Asterales; family Asteraceae; genus Dittrichia; species Dittrichia graveolens. The sequence goes on along the minus strand of JARJIL010000003.1, from coordinate 2,274,319 downwards.
TACTTGCTGCTAGAAAGGCGAAAATGCTAAAAAAAGAAGGGAGGCAAGTGTAAAATTCGAAACCACAGGTCACATAATCATCAGCCTTGACGACACACTCACAAGCAACAAACCACAAAGTGTGTAAATCAAAAGACCGCTTCAAGAAAAACAAAAAAGAAAAGGAAAGGAAAAGAAATATCGAGGATCGATTCTTTTACAAGATTCCCCAACTCGTAAAACCCTTAAATCTTCTTCGCTAAAACGAGAATTTCCATCAAAAGGGTTCGTCTTCTGTTGGTGGGTTGATCAAGATTCTTTATTACTTCGCACAATTCGCACATTACAGATCTCTTTCATCATCTGTAAGTTCTCAATCAAAAACCCAGTTACAGGTTTCCCGAAATCTTCGCATTTTCCCCTAATCAGAGCTCAATAATATTGTTTTAATCTTTTAGCTCATATGTTTTTCAGCAAATTACTGTTTTATTTTAATCTGTTCTTCTGCAGTTGAAATTGAAACCCTCAGTAGCTCAACCATGGCTTTGAGTACTTCAATCGTTGTGTGAACCAACAAGCAGCTTGATGGAGTAAGGTAAAATGTTTCAGTGTTTCATAATTGCTCGTTACCTATGCAATAAAAATAAATCTTAGTTCCTTGTAAGTGTAATTATATTTTGGGGGTTTTGTCCATATAATTTTGGGGCTACAGGTTACAGTCTTGAATTATTAGTTTGAATTTGCTTGAGTTGATTATGATCCCTCACATATCATACGAGTATTAAGTATATTGCTACTTTAATCTCACTGTATTGATGTTTTGTGTTGTTTTCTTCCCATTTCATATATCATTGCTTATTCAATTTGGTATATAATGCTTTTTTATATTCAATATATGAATTCCTCTTGATCCCAACTTCTAATAATGTCATTTGGATTTAATTTTATTCAGTTGTCTATCAGTCTGATTGAATGAAGATACGAATGTGGTTTTCACTATGCAATCTCTGGGATAAAGTACATTGCGTTTTGACCTGATTTGAGTCGGGGGAGCATTCAATTGCATTTGTGATGTGGACGAACGTCTTCAAAATCGTATGTTTCTTCCCTTAACTCTTAAGTTTACTTCTGAATATATTATTCGAATTCTCTAGCTATTGATAATAAATTCGTATTATACATTGTGATCTGTAATACAAATCATATATGGTTAATTAGTAACACACTTGATTTTCTTCCATTTTTAATGTGAATTATTGTTATGAAAGAGCTAAGTTTACTAATTTGTTTGAAGAAATTAATGAATTATAGGCCTTTCCGTTTGCTTTAACAGAAATAAATTAGATGGGATTTGTTAAGATTACTTGCAAATATATTAATTCTCTTTAACTTTCATGAAGGGCGGTCTACATCAAGTATCATGGTTTCAGTTTCTCCCGAACGAATCTGATCCCAACCTCCCTGATAGAAGGTTCTTTACTTTGATGATTTTAAATTTTGTAGTCTATTTTATGTTAAGCAACAAGAACTTATTAGTTACCATATTTTTAGCATTTTACTACGGCCCCCAAAACATACAATTTCTGAATTTGGTCACCTAAATTTTGATGTTTTGGACAGTGTGAAGTTGAACCAGAGAGATGCTGGTGCACAACTGGTGCTTTCATCTCATCTGCAGTTGCAGAAGGATGGATTCCTTAGCACATGGGGAAATTCTTTTGTTGGGCCTTGGGATCCATCTCAGGGCGTACATAACCCAGGTAAACGTCTAGTTTTTGTCACCCATTTCAAGAATTGAAATGCTGGATTACAGCTAATGATCTGATTGTAATTCTTTGTCACCGAACTAAAATTTTGCAGATGAAAAAATCAAGCTATGGCTATTTATCCCGGGCCGCCATTCATCTTTCAACGATAAGGCCAAAGCTGCAGTTTCTAAACTTAGACGTACATTAATAAGACTTGAAAAAAATAGATTTGTTTTTTTCCTTACCCGCTTTTGCTGTTTTGAATCGTTGTAATTGATTTTTTCTAATTTGCTGCAGTTCTTGCGTCTGGAGTGTGGTTGGCACCTGGGGATTCTGAAGAGGTGGCAACTGCACTGTCCCAAGCTTTAAGGAATTGTATTGAAAGGTTTCTCTTGTGCTACTCCTATTCTTATTATAGCTTTTTTTGGGAACATTTTAAAAAAAAACTTATGACAATGTTTTTCTTTAACCACTGTTGACAGAGCATTAATGGGACTTTCATATATGAGATTCGGGGATGTATTCTCAAGATATCATCCATCCTCACAAGGAGAAGAACTGTTCAGGTGTGCATAATCTTGATCGCTAATTAGTTTAGTAGTGCTGACTATTTTACCTTTGACTATATTTATACATGCTACCTATTTAATTTTTGATTATATCTGTAGGAGAGGCCAGCCGGTGCTTGAATTCATCTTTACTGCAACGGAAGAGGCCGTATTTATTCATGTCATAATATCTGCAAAGTTTGTCAACTTCTTTTTTCTTTCTCTTATCTGTATTTGAGCTCTAGATTGCTATACGAATATGGTAAATTAGTAACTTTACAACTGTTGTTGCTATCAGGCATGTTCGGGCTCTTTCAAATGGTGACATGGAACTAATCTTAAAACGCACATCTAGTCATTCGAGTGACAAGCTTCCAGGTTCTTTTAGTTCACTTGGCCTTTAACTTTTGTTTTGAGTGCTTGGTGAAATCAGTAAGGGGGTATTTGGAATGGCTTCTGTGATATTTGAATAATCAGAACCGAATAATTGGCGGTTATAAAATGTGGTGCAGCAGATGTTTATCACTTATCTGATCGTAATAATTGGTTTGATTTCTTTTTAGTGATTGACAAATTCTGATTACATAAAGAAGCAATAGATAAAATAAGGTGAATATACATAAGTGATTTCTGTTGCAGATATATCAAGATATGATTATTAAGAGTCATAAACCTAAGCAGGTCATTAAAACACTAGAAATTGATTATTAGAATGCACATCCAAACACCCTATACGCTTCATAGTCATACATGATATTAGCTGTAAATGAAACATTTATGGAAACTATTAGCACCATTGAAAATGTAAGTTCTGATTTCTTTCTTGAAAATCCGACCTTCTGCAGTTATTGTCTCACCTCATGGAATGCGTGGCAAGCTTACTGGATTTTGTCCTGGCGATCTTGTGAAGCAATTGTATTTTAGGTGGGGCCAATCACTCATTTTATAACTTTAATCTCTGATAATTTGATCATGATAATAATAATAATATTAATGAAACTCACAGTTGTTCTTTTTTTGCATTCGTGGTTATCCAGTTCTGCGAAGTTTAAGACTTCAAATGGAATCGTAGGTCTTCCACATCACTTTTCCCAAAGTTCTGGCTGCCAATTGAGGGGCCAAAACTGTTATCTTGAAGTAACCCTTGGGTGTGAAAATGGTGAGAGTGAAAAACCACTGCCAACAAATTCGAATAAAAACTTATCAAAGCATCATATTCCCGGTGTCACAAGAGAAAATGAGAAAACATTTATTTATCCAGCTGAGGCAGTCCTTGTCCCAGTTGTGCAAACATCAACCGCTAGATCTTCTCTAAAAAGGCATCTCTTTCTTCATCTTTTCTCTCTCTTTTTCCAACTATTAATAAAGTTGCCGTAAATTCTTTCTTTTTCAAATTCTAACATTTCTTAATTTATAGGTTCTGGCTTCAAAATTGGATGGGGCCATCCTTGTCTGGCTCTTCCTTCCCTATGCAATGGTAAGGTTACTAGTCTTGTGATGGCTATTTGTTTGATTTGTCTTTTTAATGGTTGTTTTGGTGTGTGTTGCAGTGATGGTTTTGGGAGCATGGATGGATCTTGGCATGATAATGTGATTGGATCTCAAAATGGTTACAATAGTAGTGGGAATAGTAATAGTAGTAGCATTAGCACTAGTTCATCTAGTGATAGTGATTATAGATTGACTGGGGAAGCCGGTGATTTGGAGGCTGATGCTGATTCTCTATCTTGCATAAAGTCTGGTTTGACTTCTGCTGATCAAATGCATGTTGATGCCTCAAAAATGGTATGATTCAGTATCTTAATTCACAAAACATTCCCTTTTGCATTAATTATTATAGTGTTATGATTAGCTTTTTGCTTAGCTTCAGTTAGATTCATTCTTTACACTTACAGTTAAACAATAGAAAATCTGTGTTTGGCTAATCTAATTAACGGTGAATATAGGTTACAAAGTGGTTGGGTTAGGTTATGGATCGTATTTAAAGCAGGCGAGATCAGGTTGACCCGCCACCACTTTTTTTTAAAAAAAATTTCTTGAAGTTGAAAAGTAATGTATTGAATATGATTAAAAATGTACTCCTAAAATAGTTATCTATTTTTTTTAATTTTTGGAATATAAAAGAATTTAGGATAGTTGTAAGCACTTGAATACATTAGGGGTTACTTGTTTAGGCTAGATTATAAATTTATCCATCAGATGATATAACCCAAATCAGCAATGTTTTTATATAAATTATGCAGGGTAGTAAGAGATCCCGGGCTGGAATGACAGAGTCATATGGTCAGGCAGGTGCAGTTATTAATGCACCAATGCAAGATACATATAACTCCATGGAAATCAATAATGAGCAAGCTGGGTCCCACTGGGACTGGGATGATGATGACCGAGGCATTGGCATGGACATCCAAGCGCTTCTTTCAGAGTTCGGAGATTTTGGTGACTTTTTTGAAAACGATGCTTTGCCATTTGGTGAAGTAAGTAACAGGAAAAATGAAATCTTTCTCTTCAATTTTTCACTTCGGTATTTTATCAAAGATTCAATTTGCTAAATTGTTTTTATTTTTTTCAATATGATATAAAGCCACCAGGAACTGAGGAGTCGCAGACTCCCATGTTTTCTGCAACAGATGGTGGAGATGCAAGTAGCAGCCCGTTTACCGTGATGATGGATACCTCTGACCAGATGCTTTTGCCAGTCGGGTTTTCATCTTTTGAGAGCTTTAATCCACCATCAACCGTTGTAGAAGAGTCAATAAGCAAAAATCAAGAAACTACAAAAGAAGCTATCTCTTCTGGATCAATGAACTATAATCCACCAGCTATTTCAAGCGAGTTTGATTATTTAATAAAAGCCGAAGCCTTAATGACATTTGCACCAGAATATGGAGCAGTTGAAACCACCCCTACAACTGACTTGCTATCATCTGTTATTAAAAGCCCTTATATCCCAAAATCAAGAACTGCTGAGAGTGCAAACTCAAGCACAAATAATTACATCTACTCTGCAATACCTCCTTCTCCTCATCATGATGCATCTGATGATAAACAAACCACTGGTGCAAATCTGAAAGATAAATATTCATTGCTTCAATCTAGGAAATACTACACTCATGTTGAAAGTTCAAAAGATAAAAAAGAAGAAAAACTGCCATCTCATGATAATGCTATTGCTTCACATGAAGATGTTGCACCGACAATGTTGTCAGGTTTAACTTCTTCAAATACTGCTTCTAGATCTTCTGCAAGGAATAAGATGCCCGGAACAGAAAGTTTTCTGATATCTTCAAAGACAGCTATTGCAAATGAACTTGAGTGTGTTATGTTTCAAGCTTTTTTGTGCAGAATAAGACATACATTATTAGCTCCCAATAGCTCTTCACCTGGTGGGCTGAGTAGGTTATCTGGGAATAATGTTTTGTATCAGATGCACGGCGAATCAAACGTCTTGCAAGATAATATAATGAGCAAATATGATATAAAGAAGAAAGAAACAATACCTGTTAGAATTGCAGGTGATATGGATGGTGGGCTGCTTGATGGGCCTCTTAATTCACCTGTTGGTGTTTGGCGGACTGTGGGTGTGACTAAAGGTTCAAAACCCATGTCACAAAGTATGGAAGCATTTGGTTCGTTACCTCATAATTCTTTTAATGAGGAAGGCATGCTTTCTTATGGTCAAAGGCAACCCCTTTTGGAGCTTCTTGATGGAATGTCGTTGCTTTTTCAGCAAGCAACCTCTTTTGTTGATGTCACATTAGATTCGGATTGTGGGGACGGGCCTTACGGTTGGCTGGCAATGCAAGAGCAATGGAGGCGTGGATTTTCATGTGGGCCGTCTTTAGTTCACGCGGGTTGTGGTGGAGTTTTGGCTTCTTGTCATTCTCTTGATATTGCAGGTGTGGACCTAGCAGATCCACTCTCAGCTGATGTAAGCCTTCTCTACTTTTTTTTACTCTGATTTTGATTAATTGATTATTAAGGGGTCAAACAATCAATTTCATACTATTTGCGACAAAATTAGTTATCTAGCCATAAAATATATAACAAATATTCAAACATCTCTTTTTTTGTTTGTTAGGGAAAGAAATAAGAATTTACCAAACATTCAAACATCTAATACTCTGTTTTTGATTAATTGTTTATTAAGTAGTCAAGTTGTAGATGCACATCCAAACACTACTTTAAACTAAGCTCGAGCTTGGCTTAATATCTCAACGAGCCTTCATGATGGAGGCTCAGGTTCGGATCGAAAAGCTTGAATGTTTATATAAAATCATTTTTGATAACCATTCTTCTTTCAAATATATGTAAAAGTTATATTACATAACAAAATTTATATCAAATACGCATAAAAACTATAGTAAAACCTATCAATAAGTCTAACTTTTTGAAGAAAGTGTGTCATGATAAAACACACGTGCACGAACACGCACGCGCGCACCAGAGTTGTCAAAAGCGAAAAGCGCACCGAAGCACAAAGGGTCTTGGAGCTTAAAGTGATAAGAGAAAGGCGAAGTACCCAATTTAAAAAAAAGTTTAAAAAAATATATGTAGTGAATTAGTGATATAATATAAATAAAATTGCATCTCAATATCAAATGAAGTTAAACTTCCTGTTCAAACATCCAACATGATTAATAAAATTTATAGCTCAACTATCAAACATAATTCTAAACTTCATAGTTAAACATCAAACATAGTTTTAAATCTCAAAATGTTATGATCAAACATCAAACATAATTCTAAACTTCAAATTCAAAAGCTCAAACATCAAACATAGAACACTGTTTTTAATACAGGCAGCAAAGGGAGCTCCAGAAAAATTCCGTTCTTAACAAAACCAGCAGCATTTTTAGTTCTGCTTTTAACAATTTATTATTTATGACAGATTAACAACAAAACTCTGTTAAACAGTGAGCTCCAGAGTAAATTCAGCATCAGTCTTTGATGTAGTGGATGAAAATTACATAAATAGTAAAATTAGAAGTGGGAATAAAGATTAATTCATGAATAATTGAAGAAATAGAAGTAGGAATAAAGATTAATTTATAAATAATGGAGGAAATAAAAGTAGGAATAAAGGTTTAAGCGACTTAACTATTATCCATAGCAGGAATAGAAGAACCTGATGCATAGCCATGAGAGGAAAAGAACGGTAATGTTTAGGTTTCACTCTCGGTTGTATAAGGATATTAGATAATGGTCAAAGATTAAAAAAAAGTCAAAAACCCTAAAATGTAGTAAGGGTGTGTTTGGCAAAAGAGGCTGGGGCTGGAGCTAAGGCTTTTATTTTGGGGGCTTATGAGGGACTATGTTTTTAATAATCCCCTCAAGATTTTAACACCCGAACGGGGCTAGAGGGCTGGGGATTATGAAAACTAGAATCCCAAGCCTCTATAATCCCTCATAAGCCCGTTGCCGAACACACCCTAAGGCGCGTTTTTGTGCCTCTGCGCTTTAGGGCGCTTCATACACATCGTGCACTTTGCTGCCGGAAAAGTACTTTATCTTGTGCTTATGCACCTTAGGCGCGCTTTTGACAACTCTGGCACACACACACACACGTGTATACACATACCTGTATATAAACCTATATATTACATAAAGCTTCATAAGAGGTCTAGCCGAGCTCTTTTAAGCTCTAGCTCGGCTTGTTTATATTTCGAGCCCATTCTTTATGCTTGGGATCTATGCAGTTATCGCGGTGGAAAATCAAATAGCGGTCTAGGTCCTTGATTTGGGATAGCGGTTATCGCGGTGGGATAGCGGTTTTTAATATTACGTAATATATATATATATGTATGTATATATATAAAAATAAAATCATAAAACATTAATTAAAAGCATTGAATAGTACACTAATATAGTAAATAGAAATTGACTGTGGAGTTTCGATTTTTCGACTGTGGAGTGCGAGCTGTTGACGTCCAAGGAAGATGAAGGCTAGAGAAGTTGACGTTGAAGGAAGACGAAGGTTGGACTGCTTCGGGTGTCGTCAAAGAAGAAGGAAAAGAACGCGACAACTAGGTTTAATATTATGTTGGGTGTGGAGTCTTGGACATAACTCAGATGGGCTCAAAAGGCTGCCCAAAACAAGTATAATCTCCCAAAAAAACAAAAAAAGTGCAAAACGCTATCCCACCGGAAAATAGCGCTCAAATAGCGCCTAAATAGCGGGAATAGCGGTGCTATTAGCGCTTCCGCTATTTCCCACCGCTATTCCCCACCGCTATTTTGCCTAGGTCCGCTAACCGCTATCCCACCGTTAGCCCACCGCTATCGACTGCATAGCTTGGGATTCAAGTAGAGCTCAAGTTGCTCAATAAAAGCTTGACTTATTTGCAACCCTATCTATAACAAATTATCAGATTATGATAATCCAATATCAAATAATCATATCTAATATGCACATCCAAACACCCGCTAAATATCTGATTGTGGAAATCTCAATAATCATTTTGGAATTTGGAACGCCCAACTAACCTCCTCCTTCAATCATGTTATGGTTGACTTATCTAGTCAAACTTGTATTCACTTAATATACCACTGCAGCTCTTCTAGTTGTATCTGTGTATCATTTTCTGGCATAGTTGTTGCAACAATCAAATGTAATCTATGCATATTGTTGTGAAAATGATTAAAGTTTTTTCTTTTATCTAAGACTTACTTGGGTTTCAGGTGCATGCATCATATGCCATCACTTTGCTACAGTCTGACATTAAATCAGCATTGAAATCGGCGTTTGGCACCTTTGATGGACCCTTGTCTGTGACTGATTGGTGCAAAGGTGACGGATTTTTGGGTGAATCATCTGCAAGCATAATTGATTCTTCTGGTGAACCAATAAGCCCATCTCAGTCTGCTGGTGGTTCCACATCTTGTCTCAGCAAAGGTAACCAATTGAATAATATTCATTCATGAAGTGACCTATTTTTCCATTCTGTTAACATGATTTGAGGAATTATTACTCATTAATTTCACGAAGATCTTTTTTATCTATTGAGTATTGGCTTCGTAAATAATCTGGAATTGCCAAATGCTCGAATTTCTGATTTTCTGATTATTACCAGCTTTAAATGGTAGAAGAACATAATATTTTTATGTAAGAGTGTGCTTTATTACAGTTGATTATCTGATTCTGATTATTTTGTATCACAAATCATATTCAAAACACACATCCAAACGCCCACTATGTATAGGTTATGTACGTTAATCAGCATAAAAGTATTTCATAATGGTGACAGATGGAACTCGGGTGGATGACATAACTGAGTCAGAGCAGCAACTAGGACTCAGGCCTGCAGTTGTTGTAGTTCCTATTCCTGCTATTCTTGTTGGGTATGGATCTAACAATACTTTTTTTTCTTCTGTTTTCGTCTTTCTCTTCATGATTTCAAAAAGATAAATTATATCGGGTGACTAAATCGTCAACAGGTACCAAGATGATTGGCTGAAGACCTCAGCATCCTCTCTTCAACACTGGGAAAAAGCTCCTTTTGAACCTTATGCTATGCAGAAATACGTGAGAAATTACTATTTTGCACCTCTATGTTATGACATAAATTGTTACCGTTATAATCTCCTACTGTTATTATTGCAGATGCATTATTGTGTTTTATGTCCAGACATTGATCCCCTCACAACCGCTGCTGCAGACTTTTTCCAACAACTTGAGACTGGTGTGTATTATTCATTCTTATTTATGAAATCATAACCATTGTCAAACTAGTTTCTATAAGATACAAACTTTTAATTTCTTGCAGTTTATGAGACCTGCAAATTGGGAACGCATTCACCTCAAAATTTTGGGAACCAAAATACAAAAGACTCCGGGAAATGGTCTTCTTCTGGATTTGTTTTACTTGATTGCCCTCAATCAATGAAGATTGAAAGTGATAGTGCATCTTTAGTGGGGTCAATTAGTGACTATTTTCTTTCTCTATCTAACGGCTGGGATTTAACAAGCTTCTTGAAGTCACTATCTAAGGTTTTGAAAGCCCTAAAACTTGGTTCCTGTATTGCTCCTAGTTCAAAAGAAGGAAGCAGCACTCCCTGTACAGTAAGTTTTGTGTCATGTTTATTATTGAACAATTTAATTGAAAGTTTGTTACTTCTATAATTTCTTGATATATTAATCAGGTAATATATGTGGTGTGCCCGTTTCCTGAGCCCGTCGCTGTTTTGAAGACCGTTGTTCAATCTTGTGTAGCTCTTGGTTCAGCCATGTTTCCATCGTCAGATAAAGAAAGAAGATTGGCGATGCAAAATCAAGTAGGGAAGGCACTAAGTTGCTCCACTGCAGTGGATGAAGCATCAATATCAAACATTGTGACGATTTCGGGTTTTAGTATTCCTAAATTGGTCTTACAAATAGTGACTGTTGATGCTATCTTTAGGGTCACAAGCCCATCTCTGAATGAGCCCATTATCCTAAAAGAGATTGCTTTCACAGTCTACAATAAAGCCCGACGGATATCTCGAGGGTCATCTGCTGATGTCATCCCATCAGTTTCAATGTCAGGTCGGTCTCAATCTCATTCGAGTATGATGCAAATGAATTCTCCAATCCCGGGTATGTGGAAAGATTCCATTAGCCAACGAATGGGCCCGAGAGAGGGTGAACTTGATGCTAGTTTGCGGGCTGGTGCGTGGGATAACTCATGGCAAATGTCGAGGTCTGGTGGACTAGTAGGTGACCCAAATAGAACTGTAGAATATTTTCTTCAAGATGAGTTGAAATACATGTTTGAGCCACTTTTTATTCTCGCCGAGCCAGGTTCATCAGAACGCGGGGTTTCAGCCGAATCTTTGAAGCTTTTATCAGATGATGGTACAAGTTCTGATTCTGGGTTGGGCCAAATGGATGGATCAGATGATGGGTTTGGGCTAGCCCACCAGAAAACCCCACCAAGTCTACATTGTTGCTATGGGTGGACTGAAGATTGGCGGTGGCTCGTTTGCATATGGACCGATTCAAGAGGTGAACTCCTCGACAGCTATACATTCCCATTTGGTGGAATCAGTAGTAGACAAGACACAAAAGGCCTGCAATTGCTTTTTGTTCAAATTTTACAACAAGGATGCCAGATTCTTCAGGCATGTTCTTCAGATACAAGCAGCGCTAGGCCTCGTGATTTTGTTATTACACGCATTGGATGTTTCTTTGAGCTCGAGTGCCAAGGTATAAACAATTGACTATGACTTATCCTACCATTTTCTTAATCAATTTGGAAGTAATTGTAGTAATTATTATGATATGTAAGCAGAATGGCAGAAAGCTCTTTATTCTATTGGTGGCTCAGAGGTCAAAAAGTGGTCTTTGCAGCTCAGGCGATCAGTACCCGATGGAATTACCGCTAGCAGCAATGGTGGCTCATTGCAGCAGCAAGAAATGAGTATCATTCAGGATAGAGCCAAAGGTTCCACATTTATGAAAGGTAATAGCTTGGGTCAACCCTCAGCTAGAAAGCAGCTGTTAGGTGGTGGCCATATTGCAATGGATAATTCAAAGGGTTTGCTTCAATGGGTGCAAAGCATCACTTTCGTATCAGTTTCTGTTGACCATTCTCTACAGTTAGTTTATCAAGCAGATTCATCTCCGGGTTAGTTTTGCTTTTCTTTATACATAAGGGTTTAAAAAATCTAATAGATACTAAAAGTTTGTTAGAAGTGGGATATAGCTAGGTTATGTGGATTCGTGCAAGTTTTTCTACAGGTTGGCTTGGTTGAACCGACCTGAAACTTTCATTTTTCGTATGAATTACTAACGTGTCAAATATGATACAAAAATTATAATATTTGAATAATAATCTAATTTCTTAGTTAAAATGTTTTAGGTCTTTAATCTTTATGCATAAAAATAATGGATAACGTGTAGATAAGCCACCCAAGTATTCAAAAGTTTTCACTAGAGCCACACAAGTATCAATTTGGTTGCACTTATGCTGATTTTGGGAAAAACATTTGCAGGTAAATTGTAAAATGACTAAATGTCCCTAAATTTAGAACTTGTTGTCACATCTAGTGATATAGAGTTGTAATAATGACCCTAAATCTACTCAAGTATGTGTGCGCGCGCATGCACAGCCGCAAGTTTTTTTTTTCTTTTAAAGTTACTGGTTGACCTCTAAGGTTCTTTTAATAGTTTGGCTGCCTTAACACAAAGTTTCAATACTTGGGTTGTCTATGATTCTATGTTATCCCAAATAATAAAGTGGGAGACTTATTAATTTCTACCTACTTTACTTGTTTCCTTTTAAGCTTCTTGATGTTTCTTGTTTGACCTCTTAAAGATAAAAGATAACCCCAATTGACCCGTTTATAAGTGAACTGGTTTATATTGGCCCCTCAAATTTTAGGTTATCTTTTGATAAAGAAGGGGAAATTGACCTATTACTTCTCTACTTCCATTTTCTTCCCCAATCTAAGTACTCTACTATTTTTTTTAAAAGACAGTTTTATAAAAAAAACTTGTACATTTTTTGTAAAAATATTGATTTAAATATATTTGTATAGATACATGAGTGTTATATTAAAAATGGTTTTTTAAGAAATAAATGTAGTGGCAGCTGATATGGCGTCCACATGATATAAACCTATGCCACAAGTCCACAACACCTTTTAACAAGTTACACAAGTGGTGTCTGTAGTAATAATATATATTATACTAAGTTTTAGTGAATCTTCCAACAAAGCACTTATAGTACAGTACCTATATTACATGAAAAATAACGAAATTTTTTTTATCGTAATGCGTACCGGGATCAAAGATCTCGGGCCTGGCCCATTTGTTTAAGATGTTAATACAATTTGGAATCTTGATGCTACAGGCACGACCCAAGGCAGTGGAATAATGGGCCAGTCTTGCTATGTGGAAGGCTTCACACCCGTAAAATCTCTTGGGTCCACACCTGCGTCCTATATATTTGTACCTTCACCTAGCATGCGTTTTCTCCCACCAAACCCCCTCCAGCTCCCAACTTGTCTGACCGCAGAATCACCACCACTAGCCCACCTCCTCCACAGCAAGGGTTCCGCCATTCCTGTGTCTACTGGTTTTGTAGTCTCAAAGGCAGTGCCATCCATGAGGAAAGACTCAAAGAGCAACTACAAAGAAGAATGGCCTTCTGTTTTATCTGTTGGACTTTTCGACTATTATGGAGCTAATAATAACAGTAGTAGTAGTAGTAGTAATAACAACAATGAGAAAACGAAAAGCGTGGGAAAATCAGGAATGGAGAATCATTTGATTTTGGAACGCGTGGCGGCTGAATTACACGCGTTGTCTTGGATGACTGTGAGCCCGGGATACTTAGAAAGACGAACATCCCTTCCATTTCATTGTGATATGGTACTCAGACTTAGAAGGCTTTTACATTTTGCTGATAAAGAAGTCTCTCAGCTGTCTGTTAAATCTGAAGTTTAGATGTACTGATACATGCTTTTTTTTTTTATTATTATCAGTGATTATGTGCAGAAATAGTTGTACAATCTAACTAAATGTGTAACTGTAGTTTTGCTGGTTAGAGAAATAGTGAGAAAAATAGATAGATTATGAAGATGTAGTGAATGTTTTGTACAAAAACAATTTGGATTTTTTGAATGGTGTTTTGTGAAGCAAATGCAGGTTATAGACTGTTGAACATCTATTGGTTTTTGACTTTTCGAACTCTGAAGTTTGTTTTCATGTTGGGCATTATCACGACTTTAATGAATTTATAGATGAATTTGACTGGATTGCTTGTGGTTCTTAATATAGACAACACCAAATATATGCACCTTTATATTTATTAATATTATTAATATTATTATTTTTTAAAATACTGTTTAGGTTGATGGGTCATCTTGATAGGCAAAAGACGTTGGTAGTAAAGCAGATTTTTAGAAGAAAGTTTGTAAGGATACATTCTTACTGATGTTGTAACTGAGCAGGATAGAAGTGAAATAAAAGAGAAATTTGAGGCATGATTTTGGATTATTTTTTTAAATCTATTTTGTTCATTTTTTATTACTTTTTGTGGGGGGCAATTGTAGCCATGTGAGAGGCAAAGGTCCAACCAACCACCCTTTTTTTAAGCTGAAAAAAGCCATGATTATGTGTAGACACCCATTTGGGTTTTGCCTTCAATCCCCATGTGCAATCGCACATGATGCCAATTTTCACTTGTCCCTTACCTCTTTACTTGTTAATATCTTGGGATCTAAAATGTCATGATATTTGTACACTGTAACAAGTGATGCATCTCTCATTTGCATCACATCATATGTTGTACATTTATGTGTTAAAATAAGGTGTTAGATATATTAGTCACTTAAAAGAAAGATTTATTTCATCGTACTATGTCATATTGTCATGTCAGTCTTTTCGACTGTTTTTCGAAACTCTTTCGACTGCTATTTTGGGAATAAGCAAGAGAAGTTTCTCTTTTTTGGATTTAAGCACATAAAGTGTTGTCCAATGTGTTTTGTTTGTTTCGATTAGGAAGTTAATATATTTAATGAAGTTGTTATTCAATAATGCAAAATCATTATGAGGGTAACATGTTAACTAATCAAACTTACTTTGCTACTTTAATGGATTATATTTGTTTCTTTTCCTTGATACATCAAATTCTTGCTTAATCATAAATGTAAACTGCCAAGTCGCAACAATTTTCTTTTAACAAATACACATGGACTACCAAAACTTCGAAGAGTTCAGTTTAACATTTTAGATGACTAGGAGCACATGTAATGGTAGTATAACGAGCTCTCGTTATGAGCTCAAATATCCCCATCACGAGCCCATTAAGTCATCATCACCGCACCTAACTCGTCATCAGTTCGTGATGTGTAGTCTGTTAGTGATGGTTGTGACGTCTATGTTTACTCTAAAAAGACACAATTTTTAAACAAATTTGTAAAACTTGGAAAAACCTATGACTGTAAAGACCAAATGATAGTCAATAATAACTAAATTGACAATATATATGAGGAGGGTTCAGATGAGAACTGTTTTCGTACAAGAACAGTGAGAACCAATCTTAGCCCTTGATTAAACTTAATCAATGCCTAAGATTTTTTGGTGGCTTGTTAATGTTTATTTAATGGCTCGTTAATGGATCATTAATGACGCATTAATGAGGATTATTTCGGGAAAATCAAGCTTCGCAAATTAATGATAGCTCATCCGGGCGCAATTCACAGTTGGGTAAATATATAAATTACCAAAATACTCCTATTAATGAGTCACTAATGACGTTAAAAACAGTTTTTGCAGTTCTTGTTTGAACATTTGCCTATATATATGTGTATGAAGAATGTTCAATATAGTCCATAATTAATTCATAATTCTAAGAGACTAATTTTAGCCTTTGGATCAATGCCATCAATGGTCCAAATTAAATTTTAAAAATTTGGGCGGAGTGACATTTTTGTAATTTTTCGTAATTCACATGTGATGTTTTTACAAATCATATGTGATTGTATACAAAATCACCTGTGATTATATATTAAAATTTCAGAACTATGTTTTTTAAATGAACTTTATTGAACACAACTCATTATAATATATATATATATATATATATATATATATATATATATATATATAGGCAAAAGTTCAAACGAGAACTATTTTTCGTACGAGAATCGCGAGAACCAATCTTAGCCGTCCAATTCCCCTCCTTCAATTGGATTGCCCACCCATGAATTCCTTACATGCACCCTGCCACACTCAATCCCCCAAGCTTTTCATCCATGAAATACATTTCTTAATGACCAGTTAAAACACAACTCAAGTGATACAACCAGTTAAAATTTCAGTTGGTCCAGTGAATTTTGGAAATAAATTTCTTAAATCACTACATCCATTCAAAAATCTAAAATTCCTCAAAGGAATAATACTCAAAAGTAGAATCAAAGAGTGGATTGGAATCGTATTCCCAAAGCATAATTTCAGAAAGTTATATATATATATATATATATATATATATATATATATAGTTATATATATATCGAATACGAATAAAAGATGAGTATAATTAATAACGAAGCCAATGAGGTCACAAATGACACTGATACAGTATTGAGTATGGAACTACTGTTTACATTATAGTAATAGTTACCCCAAATCCGAAGATCAAATCAATTAACATCACAAACTAAAATTCTTATTAATCTACCTAGCAAACTCAAACCCAATCATAGATAGAAGATCATACTCAAAAGTAGAAATTAATTAGAAGAGGAAAGCCAAGATGACTGCTGATACAGAGGCCACGGCAGTGGGGATAAAGACGGTGGCGTCAGACATCGGTGACGGAGCCGGAGCATCTGCGGCGGAGACGGTGGCGGCCGAGACAGCCATCATCATAACTGTCATCAGCGCGAAAAGCTTCATCATCTTCATTGATTCCATGAATGATTGAGCTCTGCAAATTTAATTCTCTAGCACAAGGAGATACTGGTAGAGAAAAAATTGCGAGAGCAAAGAGTGGGGAAGACAAGGGTTTCCGGGTGTTTGGGTTTTATAGGGAACGAATCAAACAAGGATTCCCAAAACGTGGGTGGGACTTGGGAGTAATAGCATCTTCAATCCATGCTATTAAGAGTTTAATAGATGACATGTCACAATTTTCAGTCCTGTTTAATAAATTTTCACGTTAACATCATATATATATATATATAATTTTATAAGAATATTTTAATTTGTTTAAAAAAAAATACTACATTAAAAAATACGAAAGTAAAATTACATTGAATAAAAAGTACGTGAATAAACACTTTAATTAAAAATTACGAAACCTATAAAATAAAATAGTTAAACACCAAATAATTAATAAAAAAATACTAAAAATATACATTAAATTTTTATTAAATTAAAAAAATTAACTAAAATTATAAAGTATTAAATAAGTATGAACAAAATGGTTTTTGTATTAAAATTATTTATTTATAAGAACTTTTTTATTGCTTTTAAAAAAATAATTAAATAGATAAGAACGGATCCACTCAATTTTCATACAACCATTTAATAATCATACAACTCCTCTCACACTCCATACCACCCTTATACCACCCCATACAACTCATGTTAAACTACCATTGGAGATGCTTTAAAGTAACAGAGAAGGATCACTGCCCTTTCTCCGATTCTCGTTGCCCGTTTTGAAGGGGTAAAGCTAGGTTAAAAAGAGAACCGACCTTGATAACTACCGACGGTGAATATAGTCATAGGTAAGTAATTTTGCACTCACGGTCACAAGTGTTGTAGTACAATATCAAGTACACTGGTATTGTGTCATAGTATAGTATCTTCTATATAAATCAAGTATATATAGTAGTTTATTAGAGTTGTAGGAGTAGATCGTGGTGTAGGACTCGTGGGGAGGTGTATGTCGTCTACATGGTGGTGGTTGGATATGGTGAGAATCAGGCAAGGCTAGCCGGCATGGTAAAATGTCGGGCCGATAGTTGTTTCTTTTTACTTTTTTTGTTTTTAATTTTTGATCGTTTTGTTAGGTAAAAATAAGACTTAAAATTTGGTGTAATAGAGAATGATCACATCATGGTGAAATTAATAAACAATTTCACAGGGAAAACCAATATAAGGTGTTAGTGGCTGTTTGTTAAAACAGAATGATTAAGCACTGAATGATTTTGTGATCTGAATAATTCAAAGGCTCTGAATGAATCTGCATCTGAATGTGACATGCTGTTTGATAAAGGCTCTGAATGAACAATCTGAATGATGCAAATTATCATTTTAACTTTAATATTGATATATTATAATATAAGATATGATTGTTTAACAAGACAACATGCGAAAAAAGGAGTATTAGGGTAAAATACATTATGCTTAATGATTTAGAATGCACTTTAAGGTAGAATGATTCAGCACAGTCTTCATTCAGAGACAACAATCAAACACGCTGAATGCTGAATGATTCCATTAAGCAGCAAACAAACAACCCCTTAGTTTTTTTTTTACTAATCGTTCTCATTTTCTTTTTTAAACAAAGGGTATAAGTGCCACATTATACTTTCTAACATTTTCACCAACTTTATAAATTTTAGATTTATAAACATAATCTATAAAAAGAAAGAAACAAAATATAGCCTTCAAAATCGACATTGTTGGAATCAAGCTCATAGAGAGAGAACCCATATAAACCTTTCAATCTCTCGAGGGTGGTTTCATATGCACGTTGTCATGACTGTTAGGGTTTCATTTGAAGTCTAGACCGATGGCTAGGATGCCACTACAGGTTTGTTTGGTGTATATGGGTATCTTTGTCAAACAAAGGAAAATATATCGATAGTCATCAGATAGAGTCACCGGAAACTTTAATAGTTTTGAGAGAGAGAGAGAGAGAGTTAAAAAAATTTGTATAAATTTGAGAGGGATCTTGAATGATCACAATTATGTGAGTACATGTAGAGAAAAAGAAAAACACAAAAGGAAGAAAATACAACATATACCCCCGAGGCCAATGTTCTCCATGTTGTGTTCCAATAGTCCAGTAAGATAGAGATTTCAGACAAGTTTACAGGGATTAATAAGATTCTTGTAACTACAAAAAGTTCAAATTACCATTCTAACTAGGAAAATAAAAAAAACAATTTGAAGTAAACAGTTTAATTGATTCTCAGAATTCTCCTAAAAATATTAGTTATTAAATAAATATTTATATGTTTAGCAGTCTTCTTACAAAAGGATTCAAGGTTAATTAGGTAATCTTGGGTTGTATAATAAAATAATAAAGCCATAATTATTGGAAAATTAATGATGACGCGGTGGGAAACATGATTGCATGTTCTAGATTAATACAAGAATAATTAAGTTTCTGTTTTTTGGATTTAACCACATAATTTCTTCTCTTAATTATTTGGTGTCCATGTGATCCAATCACCTCTCATTTATTTGATTAATTTTGTTTTTATTCAAACTCTGAATGATCGATTAGGTTATGGGAGATGTGGGACGGTGGCGTCACCGGGTACCCCATCCCGGTTGCCTTTCATCCCTATGAAGCATGATTACATGCAACTGGGATGGTCATGAAAACTCTTGATCCTATTGCTTTTATTTTTGATATGCATTTTAAACTTCATAAACAAAAGAGATTTCAACTCTATAGAATATATTCTAAAAATGTTATTTCTTTTTTAGAAAACAAAGTAATTTGTGAAACCACACACACAAACACATACATATGTGTGTATGGAAGTTTATTTAAGAACCATTTTATGACGAAACCTACAAAGCTAATATCAACTATTTCTGGCAATACTATTGTGTTATTGTTCACCGTAACCTTTTCGTGGCATAGTAGAGTGAACCGACGCTCTATTTTCTGTTAGCCTTAAAGCCGCCCCTTTGTTTTCTCCACCTCAAGCAGGCTTGTGATAACGGAGCAGTTGGATGGTTAGAACATTCTATGTTATGTTAATATGAGATATTTTGGTTAATGTGAGTTTACCTTAATTATATGTTTTAAAACGAATATATCTCTTAAACCAAAACGATTCAAACATTTCTAGATGGACTTTGAGCAGCTAGCGAGTTTTATCGTCTCGATTACACCCCTATTTTTAACTAGCAACCAACTTTTCCACGAATATTAAAGAGGAAAATTCCTTTATCTTGTATGTTGTACTTTTGAGGTCTATATTTAAAATTGAGCAACAACTCATACACACTTTGTTGGGGTAGTATAACATTAACGACAGAAATGCGTCATATAAACGCAACATATCCTATGAGATCTCGAGTCGTAAGAAAATATTTTATTGGGTCCATATATATATATATATATATATATATATATATATATATATATATATATATATATATATATATATATATATATATATGCTTCGACAACATATAAAGATAGCAACTTCGAGAAAGACGTTCATGTGACTGATGAAGACATCACAATTACAATTTCTACCCTAAAATTATAAATATTTTAATTTGTTTTACTTTATAATTGTAGTTAAGATCCCAATCTTGATTTTAACATATTACGATCTTGAGATTTCTTTTAGCTTAAACGATTGGATCCTTGGAAGGATCTTTGTAAGTATAGAATCTTACGTAAGATCCCGATCTTGATTTTAAAATTAACAAGTGGTATAAATTAACAATTGTGAAATATATTTACAGAACTACCAGAGTCATTTTACATCAATTTAACATAATCTTTAACGAACTCAATACTAACATTGAAATAAAAAGTATAACGAAATTCATTTTTTGATGTTCCCACTTCCCATAACTTGCGACCTTGTTAACAAAAATAAAATAGTAAAAGTAAAAATTTTAGCCCCTTGTCCTTTTCACATACACATAATTCAGCGAAAAGATATAATATATATATTATATATATAGCCTTTTTTACTTTAATTTTCTTTTTACTTGATCTTTAATATATATATATATATATATATATATATTTATATTTGGAGTTTGTCAAAGGAATATTGAATGTGAAAATTGGTTGCAAAATCACGGAATGGCAATGCTATTCCATTTCCCAAGAGCGAATCCTGGAAAGCAAACACAGGAATAAAGCTAAATAAAAATAAAAATAAAAATGTACAACCTCTGTTTTTACCTTTTTGTGATGATAAAAAGCCTAAATTGTTGGCATGTATGGGTTATCTATCAAGAATCAATACAAGCTCAAACTAGAACCACATATTTTAATGCTTCATATTTCAAAGAATCTAACAAGGAATTCAACTACAACATGATTAATTCAACCACATTAATAATTAATAATTAATTTTATAAATATTTATATCAACAGGAAATGAGAAATAACATGCGAAATGGGCAAATGATAACTTTTATGTACGATCATTCTTCTTTTTTAAATTTTACATATCGACGATATGATTTATGAGGGTAATAACACCTGATTTATTATGTGTTGTTATGCTTACTCATGACTTGAAAAATATATTTACATCATTTCAGCATTTAATTACTTATTTATTTTTTTCAACCAATAGAAATTAAAATAATTCATAGGTTAGTAATACTGAGATAACGGTTGGTAATACCAGTTACTACTAACG
This sequence comes from Dittrichia graveolens, assembly GCA_038502395.1. Taxonomy (NCBI): domain Eukaryota; kingdom Viridiplantae; phylum Streptophyta; class Magnoliopsida; order Asterales; family Asteraceae; genus Dittrichia; species Dittrichia graveolens. Next base: position 2,252,973 of record JARJIL010000003.1, on the reverse strand, counting down.
GTGCTCTGAGTGATTTGTAAATGTAACAACTAGCACATCATTTCTCTTTTAAGTATAACTATTATATATATGATTATATTGAGATGGTCATATATCACAATCGATCTGTATGAACATCATAATAGTAATTAAGTCTCTCCAAATGCATTAATAAAAAACAAATAAGATAGATCAAGGAGCTGAATTTCATAGATGAAATCTGGAATAGAATTACGTGGTACTCAAGATTACATATATTATATATATATATATATATATACCTTTCACTTTCTCCCACAATTCCTAAGAAGAAGAAGGAGAAGGAGGAGGAGAGAGAGGAGAGGTGTATGTATTACAGCATTCATAATTAAATGAAATGAAATCATAATGGAGCTACTAGGTACACGTAGAAACCAATTAATTAGAAGAGGAACGCCAAGACCAGCGCGGCTAGAGAGGCGGTGGTGGTGGAGAGGAAGACGGTGGTAGCGTCGGCAGTCGGAGCAGGAGCTGGAGCTTCGGAGGCGGAGATGGAGACGGCCATCATCACCGCCATGATTAGAGCGAAAAAGTTGATTGGCTTCATTGGTGCCATGAAATTAAAGGGGTAATTAGACAATGTTGATGAAAATGTGTGCAGATGGAGATGGAATTGGAGAAGACAAGGGTTAGAGAATTGGGGTATTATAATAATGTAGAAAGAGAAAGAATGAATGAAATGAAGGGTTCTCAACTCTCAAGACATGGGAGGTAGTAGTGGTAGTGTAGTACAGTACCGGTAGAGTAGAGTGGAGGTGGTCCTCCATTAACAGCCTGCCCGCTGCCCGTCGGTTTCTAACTTAACTTTGTATGATCGATATTGTCACCTGTCCAGCCCTTACATATTGAGGCTCTTTAAATTTCTATCAACTTTTGGCACACCTTTTGGACCATTTTAGACATGTGAACTGTGTTTCTTTAGGCGTTTCTAAGTTTTCACTTAAACTTGATTTTTTTTTTTAAATAATGGGTAAAATTATTTGGACCTTTTTTATTATCTAATTTGACCCTCTGATATGATATGATGTATGGTAGTGTATGACCTGTATTGAAAACTGTAATCGATTGATATGACATGTCTAATATGAGAGAAAAAGAGAGAATCTAAATAGTAGCACCCTAAAATAATATATATATATATATAAAATTTATATTATCATTTATAATTTATTTAGACTCGTGAGCTTAAACGAGCTTATCTTTTAAGACTCGAGTTTGAACTATTTATCAAAATGAACTTTAGTCTAAGTTTGAGTTTGTTTCAAACTTTTAACAATTCAAGCTTCAACAATGAATTCAGCTTGTTTACATCTGTAATTATTATTTCTAACCGGAGGTCACATATCTTTCTACTAGGTTTTCAACTTTATTATTTTACTTATGAGAACCGTTTTCCATTTCAAACCGATACGGATGAATGGATCAAAACGGGTAAACAGATAGCTTAACAAACTGCTAGAGTGCTAACGAGCTTGTTTTAACGAACAGCTAACAAACCTACTGGACCATTTTACGAGCTCATAACAAACTTAGTGCTTCTGCTCCAAGTTTTTTTTATTTAAGTATGTATCAAAAAAAATAAAAATTAAGCTTTTAAAAGAAACTATAGTTGAAACATTAGTATATTATGAATTAAAATTCGCTCTCATGGGGAACCAATTAAGAGAAAATGCTTGCTGATGCTGCCCATATATTATTCTTCTATATATATATTTTTCAACAAAAAATATATATATATTATTCTTGCAGTCCCTATCGAGAAGTTATTGTTTTCTAGAAGTAAGAATCATAACGATTGTGACATTTGATTTTCATTCGATTTTTTAATTATCAATAATAATAATAATAATAATAATAAGAGAATGGTAACCATGACTGTTGATAAAAATAAATAAGAAAATTTTAGTTTTTAAAAATAATAATCATAATTTATGTTTTTTAATCAATTTTATACTTACCATTTAATTATATTTCAGTTTTCTATGCATAAAACAGGTTATTATTTTTAAAAACTAAAATTATATTTTTTTATTCTTATTCATAGTTTTAAGGGTTATGGTTATAACTTTCCTAATACTAATAATAATAATACTAACAATTATTATAATATTAATAACTAGATTAATCCTCATGTAATACATGGGTTGGTTTTAGAAAATAATAAATTTTAAACATTAATATTAAGGCATTAAATAATTATAAAAACAAAAGAAATAAGATAATTAGAGCGATATAGTCAAATATATAAGACAATAAAATCAAGTATTTATTAATTATAATTAAAAAGATGTTAAAATGATTATAAACTATTTCAAAATGATAACATTTTAAAAAAATCGCTAAATATGATATTTTGAAATTTATAAGGGTGAATATTATATTTGTAAATTAGAGATACGATATTTTAAAGTTTAAGAAAAAGCATATATGAAATTTCTCTAATAACTTTGATTCAATTTTGACTTAGAAAAGTCAAAATCCGAATTTCAGTTTTGATTAAATAAATGGACAAAATGCGTGAAATTACAAAAAAAACTTTGTCAATATTATTATTATATGCAGCCAACTTTATTTTATACCTATTAATATAAACACGTTTCATTTTAGGTCATTGTATACAATTGGTAACCTGATTACCAGGTTCGATTATTTCTTTTATTTTTGAATTTTTTTAATTAGGATATTCATATGTTCTTATGTTCTTGGTGTTATTCAAGGTATTCTTCAAATTCCCTAATCTAACTAACAAATTAACCAAAATTTGGATTATATATAGTGAAACCCTACAAATTTGGGAACCACAAAAAATCAAAATCGAACAAAATATATCATGTAAACTGAACAAAACTGATTGAAGCAAATATATAAATCTAACAAAAATAAAACTAATCGAGATGGAATATGTAAATATGTAAAGCAAACAAAATCAGAACCCTTATCCGAAGGCTGTCAATTCGGGTCGGGGTCGGTTCAGTTTCGTGTTTATCCAATTCCGGCCCATTTATTTTCATGTTAGAATCGGGTCGTGTCATTTTTTTCGTGTCGACCCATTTAAGCCAAATGTCATCAGCGAGAACTTTTTCGGTTTTCGAATACGGTTTTCCGTTTCAACTACGATTTTCTTTTTAAATATTTCAAATTTCATGTTTGATCTCCAACGTTCGGCACAAATTTTGAAAACGATTTTCATTTATATTCTAATTTTAAAGTTCAATGTTCGTTTCCGTTGTCTTCGAACTTTAAATTCGGTATTTATTTCAGTTTGATTGAAATTTTGATTTTACTTTTTTATTCACTTATATAAATTAATATAATAAAAACTATGATGTATTACTATTCCATACCAATAAATAATGTCATTGAACAACAGAATAATTTAAGATTATTCATCACTAAATATAATTATGAATCGATCTAAAATACTAAAGTATCACTTATCAAATAATCAAATGTAAAGTATCAAAATCATATAGTGAAAAATAACAAATACTAAAATAACGTACTATTGTTTTAACCATAAATTTTTATTGTTTATTTTGAGTTTTTAACGTTTAAGAATTTGTACTTTTGTTTGATTTTGTTCTAAAATGTCACTCTTTTATTTAAATTCATAATATTCTTTTCAAAATTTAAATTTCAAGTATTAAAGAAAATTTTAAAATGTTATAGTTTTACCTAACCCGACTCGTTTATTTTTGTGTCGATTTCGTGTCAACCTGCTTTTGACCCTTTTCGGGTTTGTGTCACTTTTTTTGTGTCGGGTTTCAGATTGACCCAGAAATTACTAGCTTTACCTTATCATTTGAATCAAACACGGGATCTAGTCATTGCAATTGTAAGCCCATAAACTAAAAAGCCGCTAACCTTGATTTATGAACCCTAATTGCATCGCTCCAAGTTTTATGAACCCTAATTGCATCGCATCTGCTCCAATTTTTATGAACCCTAATTGCATCTCTCCAAGCTTCAAGAACATGTATTTGTACAATCGATTGTAGTTGATGAAGCTTGAAGATGAGCCACCCACTTCACCAATTCTGAAAGCTAGTATTGAAATCTTGAAGGTGAGCCACCCACTTCACCGATTACAATTGATGAACCTTGAAGGTGAGCCACCCAATTCACTAATTTTGAAGACTGATATTGAAAGCATAAAGGTGAGCCATTCATTTCACCCACTTATCCAGTTTTGAAAGCTTAAAGGAGAGCAAGCCAATACAATCGATTACAGTTGATTAAAGGAAGATATTCATATCTTTTTTTAATCAACATATTAACAAAATTGAAATAATTAAATTGGGGGGGGGGGGGGGGGGGTAAACCTGCTATCAGCCAATACAATCGATTACAGTTGATTAAAGGAAGATATTCATATTTTTTTAATCAACATATTAACAAAATAGAAGTAATTAAATAGGTGGGGGTAAAACCTGCTGTTGACCTGCTATCACATGTGAGTTGTATACAATGGGTCGATTTTAGAAGTTAGTCGTATTTTTAGGTACAAAATGAAGTTATTGTATACAATGACAATTTAGACATAGTTTATTGTATTTTTGCGTACTTTGTCCTTAAATAAATAGTCAAGGTTAAACACTAAGATTTTATTTTATTAAATAAAGGACTATAATTATTTAAAAATTTTGATTTATGTTAGTCTTTTATTTACATAAGATAATGCCAATTACAATAATAACAAAAATAACAACAACAATAATAATAATATTAGTATTAATAATAAATAATAATAGTATTAATATTAATAAATAATAATAATTAGCACAAATTACGAAAAAAGGTAACATAAATGTTTAAATTTGCCAATAAAGATAACGTAAAAAATTATTGCCGATAAATGATTCTAAATGTCATTTTCTAACAAAAAAAAAAGTATGATGACTTTATTAACATATGGTCCGCCTAGTTAGCAGGTTACAAGATGATGTGTCTATCCATTTGGCGATCCAGTTAGCATCAACTCAATCCTTATTCTGACATGGCTATCTACATGGCAATCCAGTCATGTGTTTGGTTTTCTATAATTTTTTTTCTTTTTTAATAATTATTAATTTGAATTTATAATTATTATTTGTTAATTATCAATTAATAATCTTTACTAATTATATTATTTATACTTTTTAATAAGAATTCATATGTTTATCATATTAATCTATATTATTTTTACTTTTTGTATTATTTTTTATATATATTATCTTTTTAATAACATTTTTGGTTTGATATCTGTTGATGGAACCCAAAGTCCACATATATGTTCATCTTCATCACCACAAACCCTAATATGAAAATCGGATAAACACAAATGAAAATCCTAATCTAGAAATCGCATAAATAGATCTAAAACAATAAAACCCTAATCTGGAAATCGAATAAACAAATATGTTCATCAATAACACACAACGATGAAGTAAAACACACATATTTCTTCATCAATCACACACAATACACACACATAAACACATAAATGCGCACGCACGCACCACAGTCAAAGAGCACACATAACACACACAACACATACACATCTTGAAAAAACACACATAAAGAAACAAATCTGAATCAAACACACTACAACACACAAAACCCAAATTTGAAACCTGATTATAAATTTGTAACTTGATTTAGAAAAAAAGACCAAGAAGAATAAGAAGAAGATGATGACAAAACCCAAATATAAAACCTGATTATTAATTTGTAACTTGATTTAGAAAAAAAGACCAAGAAGAATAAGAAGAAGAAGATGGAGACCGAGTAGTGAGAGGTTAGTGAGAGAGACATGGAGATATATGTTCGCCGGAGGACTTGCCACCATAGTCAACATTGGAAGAGTGGTGGCCGGAGGAGTTAGTGGTAGTGGAGTAGAGAAAAAAAGTGAGGAGAGAGAGATGGTCGTGGTGGTGGAGCTTACGGTTGTTGCGATGGCAGGGGTGGACAATAATAATAATAATAATAATAATAATAACAAAAACGACGACAGTGATCATAGTAACCATAATACAACTTTACAACTCCTTAATTTGCACTAATTTTGGAATGAAATTCTAACTTTTGAAAATACAAGGAAAGTCATATTCATATCATTTAAGACAATTTCATTTTAATATTTATAAAAAGTTAAACTTTCACCCAAAAACTAGTCAAAATAAAGTATGGGTACCCGTGTGTTGCGGTTGGATTTTGAAGTATTTGCATTACCGGAAAGTTAAAATCAAAATGCCACTGAACTTTATAACCAAGTTTAACATATACTTGAGTACTCAAATGTTAATGTTCATTTCATCCTACTAAATGTTAGAGTATATAATATAACCAAGTTTAAGATATACTGAGCCGTCATGAGTTACTATTCAATTCATCCTGCTAAATATTAGAGTGTAAGGCATTTACTTGTCGATCACACACTTAACATAGAACTGATAAATCATGCAATCCAAAGTTAAATAATATATGTTTTAATTCATAGAACTTAACTATATTTTATATGTCCGTAACCAATAAGCTACTATCATAACAACAATTACTTTCTTATATAATACTAAACACAATAATAATTTCATAGCATTCTTTCTTTTTGGTTGGTCTATGGAATATGGAAGGAATATGGTAAAAAGTGGTTTAATAGATTATGGGCCAAAGTTAGTTTCTTTTAAAAGTGAGATCTTTATCAACAAATAATGGGTGGTTTAGAAGCTTTATATTTTGTCCTTGTTGTTTCACTTTATGTTGATAATTTCATGTGAATATCACTCAGTCTCTTTCTTATTAATTAAGAGTCCACCTTGTTAGGTTTTGACACCCAACTTTGTCACATTCCTATGATTAATAATTATGCACATTCACTCCTATTTTATGTGAGTTTCTAGAATAAGTAAGACATTCGGGATATATAATTAATTATGATATAAGGTATATGTCAATTCAACTTGAAAAGTTAAATATTTGATAACCTTTACTGCTTTTATTTATTCAAGAATGTTGTTTCTTTCAATCAACACCATATTAGAGTTTGATATGGTTTCAAATATGTTCCTACAATGGCTACAAGATGGTGTTATATATATATATATATATATATATATATATATATAGTGAGAAGTTCATTTGAGAACCGTTTTTATTGCGGGAACCGTAAGAACCAATCTCAGCCGTCCAATTCCCCCTCCTTCAATTGGATTGTCCACCCATAAAAGTCTTACATGCACCTTGTCACACTCAATCTCTCCACGCTCTTCATCCATGAATTCCACTTATCAATTAAATGGCTAAAATTGGTTCTCGCGGTTCTCACACTAATAATGGTTCTCAAATAAACCCTCCCCTATATATATGTATGTAAATGTATATATAACTTGATCAGATGCTCGTGTGATATATGGGTTGGTTAACAATATAATATTAAACATTAATAAAAAAAGTACTAAATAATTATAAAACACGAAAGAAATGATGATAGATGACGTCAACCCCCATACCAACAGTGAAAGCGTCGACGAAAGGTTAAGAGCACACATGACCGAAGAAACATGGTATTATGATATGTAGAAACATGATTGTATTTCGTTTATTAGCTATCGATCATTATTGTTAAAATTAGAACAATAAGGTCTAATATTTATTGATCATAAATGAAAATTTAAAATAATTATAAAATCTTTTAAATGATAAAATTAAAAATTTGGTTAGATTTGATATTTTAAAATATTATAAAGGGTTAAGATGATATTTGTAAATTAGAATGGATAAATATGATATTTTAACTTTTAAAAAAAGCATATATGAATATTTTCTAATAATTTTGATTCAATTTTGACTTATAAATGTCAAAATTGGAATTTCAACTTTGATTAAATGGATAGTCAAGATTAAGTAATTAAATTTATTTTATTAAATGCAGGGTTATGATTTTTTGATAAATTTGATGTATGTTAGTCTTTTATTTATATTAGAAGATATGACAATTGTAAATTAAGATAGAGAAATACGATAATTTAGTGTTTAAGGAAGACATATATGAAATCATCTCTAACAACATTGATTTAAATTAATGTCAAACGTGAATTCAAGTTTGACCCGGAAAAGTCAAAATTGAATTTTAAGATTGTTTATCACAATAAAAACGGTTCTCAAATAAATTTTTTAATATAAATATAAATATATATATATATATATATATATATATCAATTAAAATAAACTTACAAATAGTATATGTTCAATAATTATATCTAAATCTAAACTCACTATTTTACTATTTTTTAAAAGAAATTTGTATAACGAGTATTGATTTGTAACATCGGCTTTGCATATACCAGATTTTAGCAAAAATTTGCGTTTTTAAACAAACGTGAACTTAATCACGAACAATTATCATTAAGCAGCGAAAATATTTACATAAAGCATTGTTTCAGTATCTGGTGTTACTCTACCATAACCGACCATAATGTATTTATTACAACATTAAGTGTTCCCGCAAAACATCCAGAGGCAGGGGGCCCGACTCACCAGGCAATCTAACTTTGATCTGCAAAAGCAGTTAACATGGCACCGTTAGCTACACTTAGCTAGTGAGCACAAACTTGTCATAAGCATCATTAGAGTAGAAGATGCATATCAGGAATAAGCATACAATGTTATCCTATCACATTGTGGTGTGCTGACACGATCGGTATAAGTTATTTCTTGCAGGATAGCTAGTCCCTCTCAACACCAATACACCGGGGGATCAGACACAACCCTCCGCGCTGGTGGGGGAGCATAAAGCAGTCCACCAAGCATCGTTAACGGAACCAGAGGCTCCTTAGGTAACTCATCCATTTCTGACTGATTAACCCTCATGATATAAGGCACGGCGGTTCTGCAGAACCTACGATCCGGAATGTTACCTCGAATCACCGTTAAATCCCGAATCTCCTGATCAAGGGTCCTTGAGATCCAGCTAACCGGCTAACCTTAACCATGTTTGCTGATGTTCGCGAACACAAACACATATCTTGTTCATTTACTTAGCATGCATATTCATTTACTTCTCTTAGCATGCATTTACATTCAGTTACTTCTTTATGGATCCAATCTGGATCCCTAGCATACACATCATCATATTTTTACTTAACTGATTCATTCAGAATCAGTATCATGCATAACATTTATTTAACTAAGCGGTTCCAGTTCTGGATCCCGCTGGCATGCACTTAACTTTATATTCGACAAGTATTTAGCATGACATTGTACTTTAAATAACATGGAAATTCTTATTCATTAACTTATGAGCACAAATGCACTCAAATCACTTAGCACATAATTCTTCCTCTTCTGAGGCTTATGAAAGTCGGTACTCACCTGAGTGGCTTAAAACAGATAGCTAATTTACTTCTGCCTTGTCTAGGGTGTCAAGTTCACCTAGAACATTAGGATTTACATTAATTATCTTAACATACTTAGAATAGCTACAAAGCCAACAAAGGAAATTCCAAAATCCGGATTCCACATAAATCCGACAGACTGTCGGATTACATGAAATCCGATACTCAAGGGAAATCCGATACACTACGAAATCCGACACTTATCGGATTTCAACACTTTATGAACTTGGAAACCTTGACATGCAATTGGGAATCCGACCTTCAATTGGAATCCGATACTTTTATCGGAATCCGACACTTTTTTCGGAATCCGACACTTTCAAAAGAATCCGATACTTGCGGATTTGACTTGCGAATTATACATGTGAATTCAATGAAATCCGATACTCATCGGATTTAGTATAACAACTCGGATTTAGGCTTGATGCGGATTCCGACACCACTAAGTCTCGGAATCCGACACTTATCGGATTTGGGCAACTAGCGGATTCCGACACACTCATGTCTTGGAATCCGACAGTTTCAACCTAGAAACCGCCATCTTCATTGGCTTATTTCCAAAACTTGTTTCTTGTTTATTTTGACATTTATACATTCTAAAAACATCCATTTTCGTTAGTATGGCTTTGAAAACACATCAAGCCCACACAATAACACCAAACAACTAAAACCCACTTGCAAAGTAAGTTTTGAATGTTCTAAGGGGTGTTTTGCAAAGATTTGAGTATTCATTCATGTTTTAAACATAAAAACGGTTTGATGTATATTAAATCTTAACAACCAACAATTGTTTACCTTTGTGTGGAATCAAAACCACCAAGTTCTTTACTTCAAGAAAATCGAGAGAAAACCGAGAGAGTAGAGAGAATTCCGATACTTTCCAAAGTGTGTGTTTTTGGCAACTTTGACTTGGTCAAAGTGATTTCACATATATATCTTTACAATAATATCCAGAGGCGGTTGCCTCTGGATTTCTCATTCTTTTCTTTCTTTTACTATATATATATATATATATATATACACACAAAACACATAGCATAGGTACATACAATTAACTTTTCATTCACATAACTAAATGTGGACTCTTTACATAACTTAAATACATGTTTAACAGCTAGGCCCAAATCGAGGATGTTACATAATTAATGTTTCATATCGGACAAAAAGTGACCTTGTAATGTGCTTAATAATGTCGTGAGTTAGAATTTTACAAACCTGGTGTCAGAGCAAGATTCACACGTGAAAAAAAAAGAACACCACATGTGAAGGGGCGTATTGGGTAATGTCTCATATCAGATGAAAAATAACGTTGTAACGTGCTTAATAAGAGTCATAGACTATTCCACTCATGATCAATTGGTTTCAAGATAGAAACCCCATAAACTTGCACCGAATTAAGTGATATATTATTAAATCGTGATAAATTAAAATTCGTACTAATCTTAGTTAAGTTATATAAATCTTTACGAGATGTAAAATATCATTGTTAGTATACATTAATTAGCATTTGATATAAATTATAAGACATGAACTAGAATTAACCTTAATAAAGTGACAGCCTTCATCTTGCGAAGACAAAAATCGATTCGATCATAGTATCGGTAGATATCGATCTTGACAACCTTAATTTAGGGATTGGTTCATTAACCTGGTATTTGATCTCATGTTCAAGGTGCAAGGAAAGACAGAAATGGGGTATCCTGCAACATGATATTTGGTCAAATTAGATGCACATATATTTCATTTCAATTAAAACTTGGTCAACATTTACATGATGCTAAAAAAAAATTTAAAAGAAAAGGAAGGCAAGCACTAAACCCCCCCTCCAAAACTGCACCTGCTGCCCTATCTAACCTCAAATTTCCTATCTCTTTTCCTATTTCATTTACATCATTACATTCTTACACCCACCCTATACCCCCCCGAAAACCCGCACCAAGCTCAAAAGCTTCATCAACAACGGCGGCACCTCAAACACGCGTAATGTGGAACTCTAGCCAGCATACAGCCAGACTAACTCAAACGCTTGACTGCCATGTTTGCTGACATCCACCAATTTGGAATCGGTTCAAAGCCGAGCAGTCAAATATATTGACCCAAACCCAGTTGTGACGGATTAAACCAGCCAGCCAACCAAATGGCTGCGCGAACTGCGGTCTATAGAGCTTCAAGGGTGATTGATGCTTTGGTGAATACAGAAAGAACAAAAGGTGCTTCTTCTCCAGGATGTATTGTTGTTGGTACTATTGTGTAACCTCTAGGGTCAGGCTCTAACACCATCTCGCACGATATTTCTCGGGAATTTACATAATCAGTACCACCTACAGATTCATGTAAGTAGATATTATAAGCAGCACGACGCCCCCGTGTCTTGATTATCCTCATTCCAATGTAGAACATCATCGAATCGTGACTAGATTGATAGTTTCTGAATCCAGCTGTCGTTCTTGAGAAACTCACCCCCTAAAAACACATGAACCAACAAAATCAATCCACTAAGAAACGTTAATCCGCAAAAGAGTTGCTTAGAAACTTAACCTGCAAAGTAGGATTTCCTCGATTTCGGAGAAGAAAAATAAAAAGATTGTTTAGAAACAAATAACTTACCTGAGTCAAGGTAATAAACACGTGTATGGGACATGATGCATCTGAACCAGTGGCTCGCACTCTGAACTGGGGGTTCTGGTGCCATGTGTCATAATCTTGGCAGCCACCGGCACTATAACCTCGCCATTGACCATGAACAGAATATCTCATTTCAGGGGGGTAGACCCGGCAGACATATATTGAACGGAAATGAATTTGGAAATCTTGCCATGACATCCAAAATATACCGTCTCTAGCCTGTTTAAAAGATACAGGTTAGTATTAATATTTAGACCTGAAACAACATTTATTTATTTATTTATTTTATAACATATAGTGGTAGCGCATAAACATACCCGCGGGACATGCTTAAGCTTGTGTTTCATCCTGTCTGTCCATTCGGGTGAAGAATCGGACCACGGGCCGTTCCATTCCACCTCGTTGGCCCATGGATTTCGTATTTGAACAAGTTTGTGTCCATCAACTTCCCGTACTTGTAGCAATGAGTAAGCATGCCCTTGAACAATCCCACTTGAAGATATATGCACATCTGAACCAGAAGGGCTTCCAGCACCCAATAAGAATCCCTCTTGTTTAAACCGTAGCAACTGAGACCATAATCTCCCACTAGCAAGATCAATCTGGGCCTGTGCACTTCTCATGTCAATCTCCTCACCCGCACCTCCTGTAAGGTCCACAAGTGCATCTTGGACTAGCCCGCCTTCTAGTGCTTCATATGACCCATGAAGCTTGGCATATGCTTTTTCTAATAAAGAAACCCATAGCTCATTCCCCTTTTTACTCGTAGCAAAAGCCGGTTTTCCCGGTGATTCACATGGAATCCAGTCATCAACAACAACCGGAACCCATTCACCCTTCAGATACAAAACAGATCAGAACATTATATGATATGCTGCTATGAGGGTGTTTCAGATTGCATTAATAAAGTGATTATGAATATGAAATAATATTCAAAATAAGATAATCAGCAACTAAACAAAATGGGTTGCTACATAATCTGTACCTGAATACAGAAACGGACAGTGTAGATTCCTTCCTCGTTATATTCTGGTGTAATTATAACTTCTGATATTCGAGAAACCTCAGTCAATACAGCAACAGCGCTCAAAAACCAACAATCACCCAACCGTCCCTGGTCAAAAGTAATTCAAAAATATCAAAAAAAAGGAAAAACATTTAAATAAAATTGACATAAATGTAAACGGACTGCTCATGTGCATACCTGACAAACATCAGAAGGATTTGCATCACCTGAGAATAAGCATGGAGAAGAACCCACCTGGCTTTCATTCACAATTTCAGTTGGTTTCATCCATTTAGATACAACCTGCAATTTAGAAGGCGGATTATCGGGGTCAACAAACAACGAGCGATCATTTGGTGGGAACTCTTGATCGGTAAAGTGTGCTTCTCCTTTAGCCAAGAGGTTTTCCTTCACCGCGAGTTCAACCGATAGCATTCGTTGAATGATTTCTTCATGAGTTTCCATTCTCGGTTTTCTCAACCTTCTTGCAAATGAATCCATATCGACAACCACCCCCTCGCGTTCCGATCTTCGTTTTCTCCCACTAGAATACTGGCCATCCCAGTCTACATCATCTCGGTCGTATAAATCCACCTCAGCAGGATCACTGTCCCACTCATCAACCTAACACATTTAAACATGTTCGTTTGTGTACATATTAGTGTAAACAACTAAGAATGTGAAGGAGTAAAAGTGATATAGATACAAACCCTAGGGGGAGAATCTGTCCATTGCCAATTGTCTTCAGGGAGATCGAACATATTGTACTCGGTAGAACCCATGGCGGCAGGAAGAGCGGAGATTTCGTCCTCTAATAAGCATCTTCCCCATAGGAAAAGATCCATCATGTGCATTTTTGATTCGGCTCCTTCACTATCTGACCGCCCAAACGCATCTACATCAGTTGGCGGTCTAACACCGACCCACGCTTCAGTTCCCTGTTCCCAAACACCATTCCCAACACGTAACGGTAACCCTGTTTGGTACCCATCAAAACCACCATCTAAATAGCAGGTCGCCTCCCCTAAATCAGCATCAATCGTAACTGTAACAGTGTGCCACCTGCAAATTGAGTCAGATTACACCTAAATGAGTTGACACAGTATTGCAACTTGTGATTACTACTGACCCGTACCCTGACTCGTGAACTTGATCAACTACCCAACCATATGGATCGTGGATGCTAGTGATCCAGTCCCATTGTGACAAAAGTGTAGATTTGTGTGTGTGCAGTTACCTTCCATCAGCGATACATGCTGCACCAATATTCCACTCTTTTGAAACGGTAGTTTGTCGGTCTCCTTTTGTTATCAGCCTAAGCCCAACTTGCCCAGCCTCAATTCCTTGCTCAGAGCCCGCAACAAGAATTTCCCAACACACTTGCTTCTGAAACTCGGTACCCAACAGACAAACGGGCCCAGACTCGGGCTGGATCATAACCGCCATTGAGAAACTAACCTTTTGGCTAAGACAGATAGTGGGATCTAACTGACCACAGTATCTGCCACTCGTTACTGGTTCATCATCAAGAACACACACAGCACCCGGTATTCCCGTCTAATGGCCAAAATAATAATATCAGATTCCAAAGAAAAATCGATAAAATCATAAAGAAAACATCTTAAAAGAAATGGGAATTACTTGGAGAGCTCGACGAGCTAACTGAGTGGCACGGATTCTGCGTGCAATACTCGAAACTCGTTCACGTGCAAAAGAATCATCAAGAACCGAATCACCACCGACTGCTCGCACTGCCGCTGACATGGCAGCAGCTTCTCGGCTTCCGGCATTTGGAATAGATGATATGAGGCTAGCTTCAATCTCTTTCCATTTTCTTTCTTCCTTTTCAAGAAGAGCTTTCCTCCTCTCTTTACCCCTACCTTCCTCTTCACGTCTTTGCATCAAGATTTCTTCCTCCATCTCCTTTTCTCTTATATAACTTCACATACGAAATTAATGGTGTCAGATTGATAACAGTAAACACTAAACCCTAACCATAATGGAGATCAAGTTCAGGTTCTTACCTCTCCTGTATAATTTCAAACTGCCTACGGTCTTCCGGCATCCATTTCTTGATCTTTTTGGCACTTAGATCCGAAAAACCAATGCTGTCAAGAAATAGTCTCAACCGAACCTCATCCTGAAAAAGAAACAAGAAACATTACCATAAAGAACATAAAAATAAATGTAAGCATCACACCAAAACATTAAATTATGAATAATGTTCACCTGCACACGTTCAGCTTTAGCAGTCAAGCCAAGCAAAAGAAGTAAATAACCACCGAATTTATCCCACATATACACCCATTCTGTATCGATTGCCTCTTCTAAAGCTAGAATCCGTGCATGTGCACACATTTCTCTTCTATAACCCGCATCATTGGTGGAATCATGTTGAAAAAATATCCCATTTTTTATCTTACGAATAATCGATCCAGCAGCTAGTTCTTCATTTTTCAGACGATCTCTTAATTTCATGACATCTGCTCTCGGAAGCACGAAGTTTCCCGCCCTATCACGAGTAACAGCAGGGTCTCCGACTAAAAGAGCAGCCGAACTAGCAGATCTCTGAGGAGCTGAATAAGTTCCTGATAGAGCGTTTCTTGTCTGCATTGATGAAGGCAACAAAACCATATACATAAATCCAAGATCAAAACGATTTTAACTACTAATATAACACTATTAAACTCTGATAAAAGATAAATATATACCTTGGTGGCAGATCGAGAGATTGCCTGAATGACGGTATCCTTGCTGAGAAAGTGTACAGCATCTTCCATCATCTGTTAGTTGGAACGCAGAATCAAGTTACAGGCGGAAAATAGAATCCTGGCCAGAGATAAATGGATTCAGTTGATGGATAAGAAGTCAAACCTCGAGAGTCAAACACGGCCGAGAGACAGCAAACCCAAACGATACAACAAGTGTAATTGCTGAAACAGCTGCTCCAGCAAATGGCGGATATATTACTAAACTTGCAACAACACCCCAACCTTCAATTGCTAATGCAATCCCATAAAGGACAATGAAAGCTACACTGTTGATTAATGAAGAAAAAATGAGGCACTAATTGTGCTATAAATAAATAGTTGGTAGAACAAAAGTGGAAAAAAAATTAAAAATTAAGAGTTGCAAATTGCCCGATTGGAGAATCCAACAAACCTGACGTTTTTTCCACAATCTGCATGAGCATCGTACACGTATACAGGCAGCACTCGTGGAGAATATACTACTATAGGAGGTGAAAGAAGAACCTACGGGAAGATAATTCTTTAAGATTATGATGTTTTAAAATTTTTCAAAAATTCAAGATGATTGTTTATATAACTTACGGTCAATGCCCGGCCAGCCAGTAGAAACAGAAATGAAAAGTAACCAACAGAAGCTCCAACGAAAAATCGATCTGCAAATTGACATAAGATGCATCAAGTCTTTTGTGAAAGTCAATTTAAAAGAAAACACCGAAAATATAGATAAAATGACTTTCTACCTTGGTGCCATCCAACAAAGATCGCAGCAAGAGCAAGTAGAAACGCAAGGAAAGATACAACAAACATTTGCATTCTGGTTAAGTAAAAGTTATTTGAAGCCCAAAAGTGGATGATACCGATAGCCAAAACAATGAGGAGGAGAAGTAAAAGGAATGATGCCCCTACCTGTTGCCATTTAAAAATATATATTGAAATCAATGTAATTCTTCTACACATAACAAATGAACCCAATGGGTAAATAAGTGAATCTTGAAATTACCGTCCATGGTTTGACTATAACTATAACGGCAGATATTGCACTAAGTAGAAGAAGAAGACCAATGATCATAAACACATAAGCACCGCGTGAAAGTCTCCAATTATCATCCTTCCTGAAAATCATTTTCCAAACCATAATTAATCAAAAGGCCTTCAGGTCTTATAATCAATAATTCATCACGTAGAATTAAAACATCCTTTACCATTTAAGTAAACCAGAACAAAGTGATAACAAAGCCGGGATGCACACCAATGGAAGTAATGCAGCTAGAAAATCGGTCTTTTCAGGAACATTATCATCCCGAGAGTTCACAACCTCCAGATACGATGCACCACAAAATGCAACCAGTACAACTAATAAAAAAATGAATTAAAATCCCTGTTAGACCAAAGGTATAGCAATAAGGGAGGTTTGTTTGGGTTTAATGTTTTATAACTAGGTAAATAGAAACCACGCTTCGCAGCAGAATATATGTATATGCAAGTTTTTAACAATTTATTTATAAAAATTGTAAATGATTTGTTATGTCCGTAAAATTTTAAAGAATCTTATATCTTATTAAAAGTAATAATGATATTAAAAATAAACGAAAAGAAAAAAAGCAAGCCAATTTAATTTGATGTCAAAAGATAAAAAAAACTAATAGAATAATCGCTATTTAAGAAAATATGGAACTGTTAAAAATTAAAGAAATAAAAAAATAGAAAAACCCAAAAAAGAAGAAAATAAATAGTAGGCGGTGGATCAAGAGGGAAGATGGGTTAAAAAATGAAGGCTGCATGGTTAGAACATGAGACATCAATCATAATAGATGGAGGCTGAAGTTGTTAACCATCTGAGCTGGAGCATTTTTTGAAGAAGAAACAGAACAATATATATATATATATAATATGGTTCCAGCGCATGTTAGAAAAACCCACCTATGAACAGTGTTTTTGGTGCATGTTAAGAGCTTGACAAATGTATATATTTATAATATAGATGTCTCTTATTATTACCTGAAAATATGGCTACACATATAGCAGACGACAAAGAGAAACGGTATGTTGCAAACCATGATGCAATTGGTAACAGTCCCGTAACCATCAAAGCAATTACAGAAGCCATCGCCCAGCCCAGGTAAACCGATGATGCATATGGAGATTTGATACTGTTCTGACCACCGGCCCAACCCTTATAGCCTAAATCCTCCAATGGCTTTGCAGAGACTATTGCACCAAGAGCTAATACCGATCCAACAAACATTGATACGCAAATCGAAAGAACAACCCCCTGAAATGAAGCAGTTTAAGTGAGAGACAGTGTCCTAAAAATAATAAAAATCAACAACCTAGCTGTAAAATTAATGTTAAAGATAACGTATAGGAATGTAAGAAACCTCTTTCATCCAGAAAGAACGATAATTTCCAACTTGACCTCCATAATCATCTCTTGATATCCAAAAATGGTAGCCACTACGTATCCAAATCGGGATAGCAACAGAAAGGGATGCTACCATGAGTGGAACAGTTAAAGACAACCCAAGTAGAACAGATGACTTGCTGCAGATATATCAAGTATCATTAGTAATCAATTAAATACAAGGTGGAAAAGGTGATGCAAAACGTTAAGAACGCATTTGACACATAAAAATTTACTTGTTTCAAAGTTTCATGCTTTCAAGAAGCTTTTGGGATTCCTTACAAATACATTGAAATTGTGTATGACACTAAGCAATCTAGATTTATGTTACAAAATTTAGTCTCATCATTGATGGTTGCGGTACAGAACAGTTAATTAATAAATGATTTTAGTAAACACGTAATTGTGTGTTCGGATTTCAAACGGTACATCATCAGGCCGCATACTGCGACCATTGAAGGCAGAATTCTGAAATCTGAAATTTAACTAATCGTACCTCAAGAAGGACAGAAGAAGACCGACACAAGTGCTCAGTAGCCAAGCAATGAAACCGTACTGGAAACAAAAAGAGAAAATTCCAACCATAGAGTTAATGAATAACTAAAACAATGCATGAAAATGTGTGACATAACTTCCATAAAGAATGCATGGCTTACTAAGCATTACGAACAATGATGCTCTAAAATGTAAATATATGTTTCTAGGGCGGAAAATAATGGCCCTAAATATCTAACTATAATTACTATGGTTATACATATAATCATGATATTATATATCAAGCAAAAACGATGGTACCTTTCGGGGCTTTGATGTCATCACCATGTCTTCGGCTTGTAGTGATCTAAGGAAGGCCATAATGGAGCAAATAACGAGTGATAATAGCAACACAGCACAGCCAAATTCAAACTGCATGCAATTTATGGGTTAAGATTAAAGAATTGGGATTGCAAACATTTGACCTGAATTACAACTAAAAGAAGAAATCCCATTGATACCTGTTGGTGTGTTGCACCAATGACTTCAACTGTTTTGGGGCGAAACTGGCCCACGATGACAGTTTCAACAATAAACACAAAACTGAAAAGAACCCATGCCCGTTCAGGTGTACCAGCTACGTGATGCAAAAGTAGTCTAAATATTCTTAACCATTTTTCAAGCCCATGAATCCTAAGCTCCTCAGACAACGAGATTTGATTAGGTAGATCATTATTAACAACATCATTTGAGTCAGTAATCATAATATCATTATTGTCACGATGGTCTCTATCTGCATCCAAACTACTCCTCTGCAACAATGCAAGAAGTCTTGGATCCAACCCATTTTCTTTCAACATAAACGCAAAATTCGGGTCTAAACCTTTATCTTGCAATAAATTAGTCAACTCGATATCTCCTGCCCTTGCTCTCCCCTTCAATAAAGACGTAATTCTTGGGTCATTAAACTTCTCTTGAAATGCCAAAGCCAAATTCAAATCAAGAACCTGTTGGTTACCCGAGGTTGAGTCGTTAGACTCGCACCCTTGGCTCTCGAGCCCACTACTTGAACAGACCACCAATGAGCCATTTGGCTCAAAACTTCTTTCTGGGTATGAAGACGGGCCAACTACACCCTCTTGAACTGACCGACATGAACTGCTATGTAGAGCTAAACTAGGTCTTCCACTATCTAAGCTCTTCTCACTGTTGACCCCCTCCACATGGGTCCAGCTGCTTGGGTCACCCATGCAATGTGCACTGTTACCAAGGTGGCCAGTTTCGGCACTACTACTACGTTTGACACTTGAACCACAACCTTCAGATGAACTTGATGAACTGTTTTGTTCTTTTCTACGGAAACCCTCTCGTAAACGAATTACAGTACTCTGCAAGGCGTCTCTTCTTGCAGCTAGTGGGTTGGTGACGGATAAGTGGCGGGTAACAGCAGCGCCGAGCAAAACAGACCCCACAACCGCATAACTAATACAGTGCCCAAGATACCTATAAATTACCCAAGAAAAAAAAAGATCGGTAATTATATAGGCAACATGGATAACATGCAATTTTTTAGAGAGAAAGAGACCAGTAATGAACTCCAAAGCATATCAAGAAGACACGAGATGTTCCAGCAACAAAGAGAGCGATAACACGGCTTTGAAGAAGCTCAAACCCATATAAACAGGCACCCATGTTCCAATCTAAGAGAATCAATTATGTGTTAAGAAAATACATGAAACAGCCATAAGAATATACCAATTACATAGCACTAATTTAGAATATACCCAGAATTATAACGGCAGCTGATGTAATAGCCCCAAGCCAATTTGACTCCTTTGCAGTTAAACCGTACAATATAGAATACACAAGAAGAACAAGAAGTGACCCAAGATAAAGAAGGCCCAGGTGTGACACCCTGCGTTAATTATCGAAGATTTTAGTAGAAGGAACGTTAAGTAACTTGCAAAAAAGTAACTAGATAAATCATAGTAGAACTTGAAGATGAATATTTTGTAAAAATATTAGAGGTGGCATAGTAAATGTTCATAAAGGTTTCAAATTTGTTAGCAAAAAGGGATATGGGCCAAAACGCCTTGTACAAAAATTTTCTTTTTTGTCCCGTTGGCCATTACCTAGACTGCCCATTTTTGCCACCTCTAGTAATAACGCATAACTTCATGAGTGATAAAAAAAATTTCAAGAGGGTACATGCCTTCTAGACTGTCGAGGATATAAGTCATTCGGATCTGGAGGTTCAGGTAAACATGCAACTGGACCAACTTCAATACCATCAGAATAAGCAAATTTGTAAGCACTTCGAACATATTCATCAACATCCAAACCATTGCCTGTAAAAAATCATTGTCGTAAATACAATGAAAGACAAAAGAACACACCTGTTATTTACTAAAATCAACTCAAAAAAACCTACCATTAAAGACCATTCTGCAAATGAAGAGCATATTGATTGCTAAAGCTATTGCCGAGACGCCAAAGAAGAATCCTGAAGGTGAATACCGTTGTGGAGCAGTAGAACCAGCTGTAACATAAACTGCACACAGTTCGTATGCACAGAGCAGTGCAACCGCCAGGAGAAGAAGAACAGCAACCGCCCCTATTTGAACAAGATGACAGAAATAACACTATATCATTTTCCTTTCACATCATTAAAAACTGCATGATCTTGTAAGTTTTGTAAAACCGAAAGAAAATAAAGAAAAAATAAAAAGAATTCAATTGATACGTACTTGAACTCTGCCATTGTGTTCTCCACCAAAGCATGATCGAATAGAACGCCAAAAGAAGAGCTGTCCCAGCCATAATGACTGCCAAACCAATAATATCTCGACCAAGGATCAAAATTAACCAGGACCCCCATGCGATTAGAACTGCAATTGGAGAAATAACAGCTAGCCATGCACACAGGGACAGAAAACCGCATAATACTCCCAGCTGAGGCCCTTGTAAGAAGCTTGGCCACTTTCTAGCATAGATCCAACTGCTCATGGCAATGATAACATAGAGTGTCATATAACAGAAAAAAATATGATAACACTCCAAACAACTAGGCTGTTAGTGCCTCACCAACAGTCCAATACCTCTGGATGGTAAAATGTTCATCATATACTTATTGCATTGGATCATAAACTAACATGTACCTCACCAAGTAAAGGGAAAAGAAAATCCATAAAAGACGAGATTTTGAGTCTTGTTATGTGAAAACCCTCCAAACAATTCTATATCTTCACTCATGTTTAAACTTTTCCTATTAAGGTTTAACAAGTAGAATAATGTCCATAATCACAGGTACAAGTGTACAACTGACTGTTAGTGCCTTGTCTATCAAACCATGCAGTTTCAGATTCCTTGGCAAGTAAATAGGTACCTCCTCTTTTCATGTAGGCTTCTATGTTTCTCAAACGACTAAAACAACACATTTAAGAATGCAGTCATTTGACTAAGTTTTGGTCCTCTATAACTCATAATGCAGAAAGAATGAAACTTTCACAGTTTTGATGGTTTTATATCAGCCATTAAGGTTGTCACTAAATCCACCACATTATCGATGCTAGCAAAAGTTTCCATTTGTAACTCGATTTGTGTTATATCAAGTCCCTTAATGTTTTTGGAAACACCGTTGTTCAATTAAAAACTTAACGCATGTTAATCTCAAGTCCCTTAATATTAAATAACCACAGGATAGGTCTAAAGTGTAATGTTATACACCCGGTTAGGCGATTTGCCTAATAAAGATATACAAATAATAGCAAGTAATTCGTATCCTTATTGCTTCAGATGAGAACCCAAAACCACAAAATCTGTTAGCACAAATGAGGTGGCAAACAAGTACCTGTAAATCCGCCATGGCCGCCAATTAACAGCCCAAAGTATCGCAAATGAAGCCGACCCCAAGATAGAGAAAAGGGAACCCGAAATAATGCATGCCAACATTACGTTCCTATCATCCTCCGCCATGGCTTCTTTTCCCTTGTTCTCTCTAGCCTTCAACTACGCCATCACAAATCGATATAAACAAACAGACAAAAAGCAAACAAATCGAAAGCAGATTTTAACACACAATTGTAAGGAAAGCAGAAAAATAAACCTGAATGATACATACAATCACTCCAAACCAAAAAGATAAGCAATTGAAGCAAAATACCTTACTTCACTGAACTGATTTTAACTACCAACAGCATCGCGATACCTTCCAAGGCGCGAAATTGAGTTGTTGAGAAACTAGGGTTTAGTTTATGTTTCCACAGCTGGAAACCATCACCAGGTAATCAAAAAACAAAATCAAGAAGTTAGGGTTCTCTAGAATGTGACGATGGAAGACTTCATCAACAACATCCAAGCTAGGTCTTCTTGCTTTTGAAAACCCTTTTTCGATTTGTTAGAGCGACTATTTACACGCAGTTTCACACTCCAACACACAGTGAAAAACTTGAGAGCCTTTTTTTGGGGAGACTGGATAGTGGTTTTGTAAATAATGATAAAATAACAGCAGACTGCATATGCTTGTCCTAGAGGGATTCACTATCATCTACGTGATAAGTGGCGCGTGGGATTCACTGCCAATGACAGGCGAGCGGTGATTCTTGACTGGGCATTTGATTCGTGCGTAGTAGTGGAAGGTAGAAGGCGCGTGGGTGAGACTAGTTGCGAGGACAACTTTGGTCTATTTTAATAAATTAATTACTCGGGAGAAAAACCGGGTTTTCTGGCGGATTAGAGAAAAAAGTGTTGTATTGAAAATTCTCTCAGTAGAAAAGTAGAGGGCCCATTAGTAAATTTGTCAAACTTGATGGTTGAAAATTGAAATTTTTTAGTTTGGAATTATTGGGTTTAAAAGGAATTTAGGGTTTGAGGCCCATTGGGTTGGGCCGTAGTTATTATTGAGCTTTTTGGATTTTTTTTTTTAAATATATAATTTTCTTAACCAAGAAATCATGGATTCATAGCATGTTCTTGGGCCTTTTTATTCCCTTTCTTGTTCAATAATTGTTACCTTCTATATTTCACAATCGAATGAAGCATTGGTTGACTTGTTTACTTGAGGATTCCATGAGTATAAATGACATGTTACGAAGATCGATTTACTGTTGTTGAAAGAGCTATGATGAACGTTGTAGTAGTCCACAACTCGTCTTTGGAAGGGTGTCTGGAATTGA
This sequence comes from Dittrichia graveolens, assembly GCA_038502395.1. Taxonomy (NCBI): domain Eukaryota; kingdom Viridiplantae; phylum Streptophyta; class Magnoliopsida; order Asterales; family Asteraceae; genus Dittrichia; species Dittrichia graveolens. Next base: position 2,229,153 of record JARJIL010000003.1, on the reverse strand, counting down.
TTATGCTTTGTTTCGCTTTTTAAATTTTAATCTCGTGACGTAACGGTATTGATTTAGTTCATAGCTTCGGTGGTGTTCGTCCTTCTCAAATCTCAATGCGGTCACACATACAATAATAAAGTGTGTTTTTCTCAAACAAATGAGTGCTTCTAACTCCCTCTTTCCTCTTATTTGTGAAGTGGAAAAAGACGCTTCTTCTTAGAAGACGTAATTGTCAGAATTTGGCACCGGGTTTGGATTCTCCATTCCAAGGAAGAAATAATTGCTCGAAGAGTTTGCAACTAGTAGAAACACCAAATCGAAGGGATTTCTCGAGCTTGTTGATGATCGTTGGCGAGCATAACCAAAACAAAAGGAGAACTACTCGATCGGCATGCCAGAACCAAAGTGAAGGAGGAACCACTCTTAACACCAACTTGGTTTGCGACTAGTAGAAACCGCAATCCACTAGGATTTCTACTACTAGGGCATTTCATTTCACATTTTGACGAATGGTTTTTCCCTAATTTCTATAATTAGCGATCGGCCAAGATTTCTCCGACTCGATTTGTAGAAGCATCCTAGTTTGGTTCCCAAATTCATTTCACAGGCAGATTGTTCACCACCCTACTTTTGTTTATAATGAAGGGGAAAAAACAATTTTATAACCTCTTTAGAAAGTATCCCCTTGGTATTTGATTAAAAAAACTTAGATGGCTGACCCGACCCGTAAACAATTTAGCTAGCATAACATGTGCTATGAATATTCTTTTCCCATGGATTGGGGTGTTATGGTTGGCAATTGAAAACGTGGGGGGGCCATTCGGACAAATTCTGACTTATCGGGTACACTTTATAAAAAGATGATTGATTTGCACCAAAAGGTCCAAAGAAGGTAAAGGTGGTGCTGTCATCCACTCACGTGCAACTCACGTCCAAAACATCTTTTCTCAATAATCATCACTTTCTTGTCCCATTGATGCCCTAAAGCTTCAAGCTTTGAGGATTGTATCAAAGTGCACCCTCACCTTTCACGAATTGCAAATCTCACCCCTTTAACTTCTGTTTGTATAACAAAGCTAAAACCAATTCATTCATTCATTCACTTCATCTTTGACTTACAATAACTGCCCAAGAAGAGCAAATACATCAAATAAAGATTTCACTGAAACTTACAAGAGGCTGTTTCTTTCACACTTGGGAGAAACTTTGCCACTTTCTAGTCAAACCCCACCCAAAAAAAACAAAAAAAACCCAAAACTTCTTACTAAAGAACCCTAAAAAGATTGATCCAACAAACAAAGGGGGAAAAAAGAAAAGAAAAGAAAATTATATAACAGAAGAAGATCAGATGAGAACAGGGTCAAGGGCAATTAGGGTTTCTACCAGGGCCTCCATAGTAAAAGTAGTGACCCCAATCACTATTGCTTCCTGTTTGAACATCATAACAATTGGATTGTTCAGTGAAGGTGCCAAGATCTTTGGGAGCTTTGAGATTATTTTCTTTATCAACAACTTGAATGTTTCTGAAATAACTTGATTTCCCAAACCCTTCTTCTGGGAATCTCCCGCTGCCCATTTGTGTAGACGTGTGGTGCCCATCAGCCTCGGAGTTGACCACCTCACCACCCCACTCGATCATGGAAGCACTGTCGGCTAAGTATGAGAACAAGAAAGAGGGCCAGTACCCCAACACATATCCATTCCCAAATTGCATCCACCAATTCCCCTCTTTTTGGTCCTGAATAAAAAGAAATCACACACTAATGAATCATGCTAATTATTAAAGTAATAATCTTTCTTCAAAGAATACTACCCGATAACAAACAATTCTACATTAGAGAGAGATCGATATCTTAAAGGTGTGAAACAAATGGGCTAGGTAGAGTTAAAACATGTAATTTTATGTGTTGGTCAAAAGGGGTAGGGTTGGACCGACCAACAACACTCTTTTGTCCATTGTTTTAAATTCTGTAAATAATTGATATATTAAATATGATGATTAAATAAAGAATATTATTATATAAACAGTAATATAACTCTTATAAATTAAGACAATGTAAGCATTTAAATACAAGTTAGTCGACTTTCGTCTATTTTATTTTAATCTAATTTTCTACATAGGAACCGTCATCAATAAAATATAACCCGAATTGAGTCGTTTCTGTATAAATAGATTGAAATTGCCACCTTTAATTCTTTTAGTTATAATAACCTGTAAGGCAAGTACTAAAATTAAACTCAACATCCTACATTATTATGTATTTGACTGAGGCAGTAGATTACATTTCAAAAACATGGGACTAGATGGTTGGTGACAGACTAAAAAAATGCCAAGATTCTTAATTTTTTATATGTATTTTTCTGCAATATTCTGGAACCACCACCAACCGAATAATTGATATTATTTAGCATCTACTTTATTTAATATAGAATAAGATAATATAAAGGTTGGCACTTTTCTTGAAGGGTGACTAAAAGGATGCACTTACGCACACCTTTGAATATTGCATAAAATCAACCCAACTGAGTTATTCCCCACTTAGTGCTTATCTTGAGTAAATTAAAAAATATTAATGCCACAAACAAGATAATTAGGTTGAATTTGGAACTTACCTTCCAGACAAGGATACTAATATCATATTGTGAATTCCTGAATGCAGAAACAGGAGATATGCTCGCACCCATTGCAATGTTATTGTTGATTTGAATGAATCCTGAGCATAATAGATTGTAGCAACCAGTAGCTTGATATGCATCACTCTACACCAAGAGAAGATTAAAATAAAAAAAATCCATTAAAAGGCACAACAACCTCTATTGCACAAGGTACCAGTCTCAATAGAACTATTGCTCTGGATTTGTATATTATTTTTATAAATGATTAACTAAAAATTAACTGTCATCGTTACATAACCGTTGTAGATGTACTTACAGTCCAGTAAGTGAATAGTCTTGTGTTGTTATCGCCATAAAGATCTGGACTAACCTGAAAATCATCATAAATAAATTACACCAGACTCGGTCATGGAAGAAAACATCAATCCTGTTTTAATATATGACTCTTCATGGTTGATTTCCTAGCCATTAACACTTCAAACATGTCCACACATATGATTTAAGCACCAAAAAAAAAAGCATAAATTTATATACTGCTTCTTCGTAATTCTGTCTAAAAAATAATTTTCAGGTTGCTATATCATATTTTGGCATCAAGAATCATAAATAATGAGAATACCTGCCATCCTGCTTCAATGCTGTTAAGATCTTGGCCAAAAGAGCCGCCTAAAATCCAAATTTGCGACAAACTAAACTCATTTGATTGTTGTATTTTTGGTTCCCAAACGTTCATGGTTGCTTTTGCTCCATAGTATTTGTCTCCCTCGACATAAGCAATGGCATGCTATCATGTTGCAGAACATAGAAACGACCATTTGGAATTAGTAAATCGAGAACCCCAAACATTAGTGAAAAATACCAACAATAAAGATTTTAGAAACCATAAAAGATGGAGCATTTTATGTGTTTAAAGTTTCTTCATTACCCTTATTACCCCTTTATTTTGTCATTAAATAGGAAACTGTTATTCTTGATCAGTAAATAAAAAAGGGTACCAAAAGATTAAGAGAAAAAACCAACATTGTGACTTTAAAAATCATAAAAAATGCAATTTAAGAGTGGCATTTTCATTTATCTCAGAATTTTGTCACAATGATTAATGATAGCAAATTATGAAATGAATGCTTTTTTTGTATCTATGTACGTCCATAACCGTATGTAATTATCAAACTAATAAAGAGACACTTAATTCTTTAATTACAACAATCAAAACTTTAAAGATGGTAACTTTTAGAAAAGGTTTTAAAGAAAAGCTTATTTACCCCTTTAATTTGTCATAAAGATGAGTAATTATGGTTTCTTTTTTCCTTTTGTTTCTTCCACCATTTCCCCTGATGTTTTCATAACCTCTTTATTTTGTTACAATGATGGTAAATTATGAAATGAATCTTTTTCTCCATCCATTTATGCCCAAAATCATATGTAATTATCCGTCTAAAAATAAGGTAATCTTATCTTCAAGATTGCAATGTTTAACCCAAAAAAAGTGCATTTACACATGGGTTTTCATATAAAAACTCGTTTAACCTCTTATTTGTCATAAATTAGGGGGGAAAGTTGTTTTTTTTTCTTTACTCCATCATTATTATTCTTGCTCACCTGATGACCACTTTCATTGTCAATATCAGGATCTGCAGATTTAGGAGCGATTCTAGGCACTGGAACGCTTCTATGCTTCTTCTTCCCATATCTTTTAACAGAACTTGCTCTCAAGACATCATCTTCTTTTGTTCTCCTTATGGGTATAGTATCCTCAGGGCACATGCCATTCACGTGCCACAACTGGTGGATAGTGTTTTCCTTTTCTTTGGACTCTGTCTTCATCTTGCTCTCATCATACAGCCCTTCTGGATGATAGTTAGGCCTCATCTAAATTATAAATAAAAATAAAAAATCAAAGTTAAAATTTTAGACAAGAAAAATCAAGAAAGGTAAAAAAAATAAATCTTGAAAGTGTTGAAAAAAACCTGGATTTTATGGTCTTTGAGGAATGGGTGATCAAAAGCTGGCTGGTGAGAGATGTGTACACAATCAATGGTATCCCCATCTGGACTCTGTTTAAATCATGCATATAATCATATATTTTACAATTTATCAGCAGTAAGTTCACATTAAACCTTTAAAATTACTAAATTACATCAAGAAAATCAAGATTTACAAAGAATAAATTGAATCAGTAAGCAAAACATTGGATGTTTTTTACAATATTTGAATACCTGAATGGTTTTGACAGGGGGTTTGTTGAGGCCTTTTAAGTGTTTATGAACTTGAAGCTTCTGCCTGGAAGCGGGTGGCTGCCTAGCGGCGCAAGGTAGTGAGACCAGATCCAAGAAGAAGACGATGAACAAGAAAACCACCCAAAACCCTAGTCTCGTCCTGCTTCGGCTAACGTGCGCAGCTGCCATTTTTTTGAAAAAGATGAACTCCCAAAAGCGAAAAAGCAAGGGTTTTTTTTTTTACTACAGTCTTCTTCGGCTTGTACTAATCTCCGCCATGTGTAATAAGCTGAGCAGGATCAATCAGAGCTCGCGCGCACTCACACAGTGTCACTCTGCTTATCCTACGCATCCTCCGAGCTCAAAGACATTGCCTTGGTATTGCCACTCTCTCTCCTCTCTCAAGATTCTGTTTAGATTGAATTTCTGAGTTTATTTCTGCGATATAGGCCAGGCGATAAAAGGTAAAAGACCGAAAAACAAAAAGTGGGTTAGGGGCAAAGTTGTAATTACAATCGGTTCTTTCTTTGAACGGTAGAGGACTTCACTCCTCCAAGCTCTATGTTTTGTTTTAGGTACAAATAAAATCACTCTTTCTTTTTCTTTTTATTCCTTAATTAATAGGAAGAGGATGGGGGTGGGGTTTGATTGAGCCATGAGCATCATCCACTGCTTTTTGTCTTCTTAAAATTAAAAACTATTTTTCTTTCTTTTTTTAACACAAAGGCATTCCATATGCTTTAATTTAGAAAATAAAGTATTCAAATCATGAAAATACCTTTATGAAGTGCTCCTTACAACATACATCTTATGTCTTTATTAACTTACATCTCTAATGTAATGACTAATGAGACTTAAATCCTATCTTAAAAAATAAGATAGACTTTAAAACTACTTTTTCTTACGAAGAGATATCAAGCTGATCTTATAATCAATGCTTCTAACTCTATTAAATACATGATTGAAAAAGGTTCAGCAATTGACGAGACAAACAGTCATAGTTGGCACGAAGCAACAAAAAAAGATATGTAGAACTCCTTTCGTCAAAAGTATCAGAAAAGACCCATCATCTATCATATGGGAGATCGACCTGTGAGGCCAAAGTGCGGCAAAAAAAATATATTAAAGAATATAAAATTAATAATTGTAATGCATCATTATCATCCACAAATGAAATATTATGCATTCATTTTCAATTATAATAAACAACTCACTTCTTGGTATACGCCTGCTTTAGCAATTTTCTTGTAAAAAAACTATTTACTTTATTTGATGATATGAAACTTATACATATGTCATGGGTTTGATTCCAATAGGATAACAACCCCTCTTGATTCCAATAGGTCCTACATGCCCCTCCTTTTTTGCTTGCGTTTCACACCACTCCATCCGCTTTGAACACCATCCTGGACTACGTGTGTCACGAAAGGAACCACTTTGGACATCAGTTCTGGTACTCGGACACATAAGCTCCTCGGTCCTGAAATGCAAATCAATGAATGAGTGAAAATACCCAGACCATTTGGACAAAGACCATTGCTCCACCCGAGACAAAAACAGTTTGTAGTCTATTTTGTTTCAGTTATTTGATCTTAGAAAACAATCTTGTTCCTAGTATTCCAAAGTGGGCAAATCATTGCATAACAAACTATCATCCATGAATTTTTGTTCCATCATTTTAATAGCAATCTGGTCTAGTTTGATACCAGTTGTGTTGGAAGGAGCATACCAACATAATCCCAATTTATTGACCCATGACGACCAAAAGCACCATGGTTTCAATACAATGTATCATAATATGGTTACTTTCCCGTATTTGGTGACATAATTGACAAATGACATTACTTTGGACATAAGACAAGTAGAGCATAACAAATCTTTAGTCAACATGCATATTAACGTAGCTTGCCACGTTGTTAATAACACTTTAGGTGGAGCCCAAAACTTATTGCCAGCCACTTTGGTGGTGAGTTATTACCTTGCACCTCCATTTCAAAGCTCTTTAAATAATAGTTACCGACTCTATTGATTTTTCAAATTATGAAATATGACTTCTCCATGACGAGGTTCACCGTATGCAACAGGTTCATCGTCTAATTAAGTATGCCTACTTCCCAGTCAAAGATTTGTCTTCCAAGGTATAGCTTCCACTTCCACCCGTTTAGATCCCACTCTCCATAATATGCCCCCTTTCCGTTTTTGTTTCTTGCGAGTGCAAAAAATTCTTGGGAACTTAGATTTTAGGATAGTGTCCCAAATCCATTCATCGTTCAAGAAGTTGGTTTTGTTACCGTTGCTCATGCGGATCATGAAACCTCTTGTTAAGATCTCCTTCCAATCGGTTTTAGCAGACTTCAGATCGGTTATATTTCTCCATACACTAGACGTATGTATTCCCCTTTTTGGTTGGGTCTATATTCCAGTTCTTCCACGGTGTATAGATTTTGAATCACTCTTTTAGTTAATTATTATATTGTAGTTTTAGTTGATTAACATATTGTAGTTTTAACGGAATTTTAGTTATTTTATTGTATTTAATTATTCTATTATATGTAGTTCATTTGTATTTTTCTAAAAGTTAATATGGTGTTCATAATATTAATATTACGTGTTTTTAAAGAAAAAGTTAATAGAAAATAAATTGGTGATGATGTGATAATTAACGATAACAATGATGCTAGTTATCACTTCGACTAGTTAGTGATGCAGACGTGACAGTTAATGATAACAATTATGCTAGTTATTAATGTGGTGCTCTAAGTGTTATACAGATACTGTTTATTTATATAAGTAGATTACAAATAATGAGATTGTAACTAGCCAAATTAAATTTCTTCCTCGTCAAATAGTAAAACAAACAATACGAGAGTGACTTACCAAATTAATGTTATTTCTTGTTAAATTTACTTAGTCAAAATTAAACACCAAATTTCTATGGTAATCAATCTCGATTAAAAGGAAGAAAACTAGTTTTTACACGTATGATGTTTATAGGGTAAAATGTATGAAAATACAATTAAATTTGTCTTAATTGTCATTGTATATAACTAACTTTAAATTCTTAAAAATAATACAACTAACTTTCAAAAAAATTTCATTGTATGCGAACAACTTTTTTGTGTGTATAGTCTTTAGCTACCATTGTATACAATAAATTTTTTCATAATTTTCATAGTATACAACAACTTGCATACAATGAGAGGATTATAAAAGTTGATTGTATTATTTTTAAAAAAATAAAGTTTGTTGTATACAATGATAATTAAGACAAACTTCATTGTATTTTCATACAATTTACCCATGTTTATATGTATGAACGAAAAAAAAATTGGGCAAATTCCACTCAACATCACACTAGTTGCCTTTTTGAAATAAATCATACTAGCTATTCAGTTAAACAAATTTTATAACTAAACTGAATTTTAAAAAATAATAATACCAAATATCGTAAGAAATATTAAATTATATAAAATCATAATCAGTGTAACATGTACTATTAACATCCACAGGTCTAAATTTAGCCATTTTAAAAGTTGGCAAATGTGTGTAAAGGATTCTAAACGGACGGAAAAAACAAGAAAATGTTTGTTTGTTTAATTTCATCAAACAAATAAATAAATACGAATTGATAAACTAACGAGTTTTAGTGAATAATTTTTCATTCTTTGTGTTCGTTTATTTAACTTTAACCGAATATAAACACGTATATAAATACACTTTTTTTGAAAGACGCATATAAATATAATATGTGCAAATTTAACATTATTAAACATAAACAAATATATTATAATATTACACACACGTGCGTGTATGTGTATAAATAGACACACACACACGAATATAAATGAATGGATAAACAAACGTTTTCAGACATAAATGAACGAACGAAACCATTTGTGTCCGTTTATGTTATGTGATGCAAGCAAATGAGAACAAAAAAACAACAAAATGATTTTACGTAATTCAGGCAAGGAGATCTTAGATTATTTGTCTGTTTCAAAGCAACAAATTTGAAACCTCCAGCCTACTCCAAATACTTATTGATTTCGTCAATCGGTTTTTCATTACTTCGTTTTGCGTCAAGTCATAATCCATAGGATCCATTAAATCCAAGTCACTTTTTAAAAATTTATTTAACTACACAAACCAAAAAAATTCGTTCATGTTCGCTCATTTGTTAAATAAACGAACATAACAAATTTTTCTTCGAATGATTTAGAACAATTCGTTAAACATTCGCCCGTTTACAACTCTGTAAATATCGCAAACCCATAGCAAAATAGCAAGCAGGTATATGATTTATAAACTTCACTAATATCTCCCAATGATTACCGTGATACAAATAGATAACCTTCAAATCCAATTTCATAGAAATGATTTTCTTATCTTGCAACGAAGAATATGATAATATGTTAATATAATTTTCTTCAAAATTATAAATGTTTGGTATTAACTAGCATTGTGTACTGAAGAGGCTTGTAGTTCAGTAGTATCAAGATATTAAAAACGTGTTTCTTATTTTCTATGATCATAAGTTATAGTCTCGCTGTAAACAGAATGTATAAATTTAATTAGAAATATGTTCGAATATACTTGTGTTATGCTGTTACCACTAGGCTAGAAGATTTGAGTATATCGACAATTAGTTCCCTAAAAGAACCAACTTACCATTTAAGCGTAATTCCATTTTGACTAAACTATAGTGACTATATCGATGTCAAGTAGTTAATAAAGTTCTTGATTTAACTATCATACCTAATTTTTTCCCCATAATTATGTTAATTAGTCCTTTCCTAAAGATTATATTGCCATTCTCGTTACCTATATCAACTTATAAACAACAAAATTAATGGTTCAAGTCTATTGAGTTTATTATAACTTCATAGCTATTAAAATTACTCACACCCATTTAGTATATATTCAATTTGGTCATGGTAATCAATCATTTTGTCATATGCAATGCTAGGTTGGACGGTGTTTATCACTTGACCATGCTTATTACCCCGTCATATCCAAGAACAATGACTCACCTTAATTAGTAGTGAATCAACACAAACTAGCAAGAATAATCAAGATTAGGGGCTGTCTTCAAGGAGTTCTTCAAAGCCAAGTCAAGAACACACAAAATGAGATAAGCACAAATGAGAAGGAGATGTCATGAGGCTGTGTTATGACTCACGACCAAACACACACAGTGCACCTATCTGCTTTCTAACTCACAGTTGATTAATTAAGCGGTCCTACTCAATTAATTATTAACCAACGAGGTATTATTTGTAACTCTTATCTAAAAACGAGTTTATATTACCAAAAACATATATAATTATATAAAATATATATTTTCCTATTTTAACCTCGCGGCTCTAAATTAAATTAATTAATTCTCTAAAATAGCAAATAAACAATCACCTTACCGCTGCACGCGTACTACCAGGTCAGTGTCTAGAGTGTTACATTTGTGATCGGGAATTTGATAAATGGGAAATTAGATATACCTTCAACTATGTTAAGAAATTATAATTATTTCTGACCAGGAATTGTATATGTTCACAACTGACAACTCTATCTAGATTGCATTTGTATTGAAGACGAAGTAGTGGGTCCCTTGAGCATTATTTAGTAACACACAATTGACCGGAGCCAAAAAATGAAGAAGTTAAGAAGAACACCACATTTTAAGAAAACAAAGATGAAGAGAATAGTGGTATTTTTTAAATGTGTTTGTAATTTAAGAAACAAGGTGTATTGTAGTTTGTTCATAGAACGAATAAATTAAATACCCATTATATGACCATTAGGATTTTAAAAGCTAGCTTTTTCTATGTGATTATTCACCGAGACGTTAAAAAAACAAAAAGAAAAACATCAATGAGCGCAGTGTGATGTCAAACATGATGAGGTGATCATGAGCGCCATCACTCCATAGTCGATATTGCCATCACAAGTCACAACGTGTTGTTCCAGTCACATTCTCATACTAAGACTCATACTACAAACAGAGTGGAGCGCGATGGGCCCGGGTGATGGTGAGCGACTATGGCGTGGGAGAAGGGGGTGCCTCACCATAACGCGTGGTGCTCCTAAGTCATAAGAGGAAAGAGGAAAGGAGTGAATGTTGAAAGTTTCTTTTTCTTCAACCTTTTAATAATAATTAGTGAGTTACGTTATAGGTAAATTTAATATAGCTGAGCATAAATACCGAATCCACAAAAAAACCAAAACCATTTCAAAATCTGTAACTTGATTTTCAAATTTGGAAAAAACAAGGAGTTCGGTTTGGGTTCGAATTTTAACCAAAACTAGACCGTTAAGAAAACGACGCACCAGTTATTTAATATACTTCTATACTTGTTTAACTCTTTATTACTAATCTACTAGTTTTTTTTATGAAAAGCTACTGATTTATTAATTATTCTGAGATTCTTAACATAGTGGACCGATTATCATATGATTTGAGTGAAGTTTTAATGTTTCTCTTCATTTGGTCAAAGTTTTATTCCTTTGTTTATAGAGAAAAGCATGTTACTTATTAAATTAAAATAATAGATAATAATCTTTTGAGTCATGTCAAAGTTAACCTAAAGCAGAATTAAATTAAGCAAATGGATCCATTAGCTCGAAATAAGATGGTTTGATTTATAAACCAGATTAGAAACCATTAAATTTAAAAAGTCTAAAATCAAAATTTAACGATTTAGGGGTGTTTGTTTTAGCTTATTTTAGAGACTTTTAAACTTATTAGTTTATTTTATGGGTTTTGAATTTTTTTTTATGTTTGGCCTTGCTTATTTATAAGCTTATTTTTAGTAAAAACAAGTCACTTTTGATAAGTTAACTTGAATCAACTTTTTTTTTCCTATAAGTTTATTTTTATACATTTACTCATATATTATTTTTTATAAATTTAAATTAACTTTTCCTTCTCTTTCAGAAACTAAAAAAATTATCTAATGTAAATATGTCATTTTTAGTCATGTTAAAATAATAAGTTAAACTAAACACTCTTTAAAAAAAGCTTATTAGCTTATAAGTCTTAAACTAATTTAAACACTTTTTTATTTATAAGCCTATAAGCTCACAAGTTAAAAAGTTAAAAGCTAAAAAATAAGCTTACTCAAACACCCCTTACTTAGTTAAGTCATGTATATTTATATAAAGAAAAACAATATTTTCTCCTACTTTTTTATGTTACTTCATCCTCCTACTCACCATAATATGACATATGGATTTTACTAATTTTCTTTCCTTACATCCTCTATTAATTTTAACACTTGTATTGATATTGCGAGTAGAATTATAAATAGAAGTAAAAAATAGAAGGATATATAACCTTTTTTATAAAAAATATAGTATCATCGTGTGTGACAAAGTAGGTGGTGGTAAACTTTGATGACGGAAATAGGGACGGTAAAAATGTAAAATAAATAATCAAGCATGCCGTGTATATTATCAAAAATACCCTCCAATTAACAGTTTACATAACATACTTTATCTAAAACAATGATGAATGGGTCAAAGTAGAAAGTCAAAATTGCATGGTTTTTGCTTTACAAAGGAATCCAATGAAATTTTTTTTTTTGTGGTGATAATAAAAACTGACAAATAGCAGAGTAACAGAACGTGGAGTCTCATCCACGATAATGTTTTTCCCATCTTATTCTTATGACAAAGATTCTGTCTTTCTGGTCCTCTAACTTGCATTTTTTTTAAATACCACCCCCTGTACTTTATAATAATCAAATATATATATGTTGGACAGAATTTTATCATTTAAAATTTACAAGCAGATTAAAAACAATATCACTCTCCACATAAGCACACTTAGCACTTGGTTGGTCAACATTGACAAGGACACGACTTTCAAATATTATAAAATTAATTAATAGTTTCTGTTTTTACATTGGTACACTAAAAGAGAAAGCAAACGTGATTATTTTACAGTTGAAAATAAATTACTGACATAAAAAACAAATTATGCACCTTGAATGTTTTTAAAAGCAAAAACAAGCTAGGATGATGTTAGCAAGAGAGGCAAGGAGCTCATAAGTGCTACTCATACTATTCCGTCATGCTTAGTAGCGTGTTGCGTTTATCGTATGGACGATGTGCGTGACGGGCTTCGTAACTTAGCTGAAACGCAATTAAGTTTGCATGGATTTAGTGATGCCAATCAATACTGTTATGTGTTACAGTGTTAGCTATAAGTTAATTATGATAGCGTGAATACGTGTCTATTATTACTTAATGTATTTTAAAATGAAAAATGATTTACGTACAACACAAATTAATTTGTCATACATATAAAAAACTGTTGCATAATACCTTTTAAGAAAAAATATTACTCCTCCCCGGTTGCATACATAGAGAGTGATAAACACATTAATTATATGATGTTGTATTTAAAAAAGAAAGGATGGAAAGTGTTAAAGAAGCAGGCCTTTGAACTAAGACAACAAAGGGACTCTTGGTGATTTCGAGGTATTTTCAACGGTCATTTGGAGATTAATATTTGGTGATTTCAATTTTATTTGAAATTAACATATTTACAGTGAACTTCTTAAAGTATCAGTTTTGGTAATAAGACCCTTTTATGTCTCGGTTTTATTTTACATGTTTTAAGTGTACACCTTTTTTTAAATGAGACTTAAACACTCGGTATTTAAAAAGAAAGAAACACATTATAGTAAAAGCTTTTGAGACAGAAGAGAGAAAGAGGGGGAGAGAGCGAGAGTGGGAATTAACTTATATGTGTCACACTGAGCGAAGGGGGAGGGATGTGTCACGCTCCAGCAAGCTCATCACCCGCTGGTTGGATGCGCATGGTCTAATATATCTCAAGTGGGTCTAGTGACGGGATGTTTGAAAAATCTTAGAAGAACCTCGGGTTTTTAATCCTCGTTTGTGTAAACATCATATCTTGGATAACCAAGAGTTTTAGGAAATAGTCAAATAAATGAGTGTGAAATAATTGCCAAATAAGTGTGAACTAGCTTTCTTACATATGAACACACCAGAAAATTTCAATTACATACATTACTACATTAAAAGAACAAGCAAACACAAACTTCTTGGCTATATTTTTATCATAATAATAAAAAAACTTTAAGCATATTATTGTTACGATCGACCAAATAAAATCATAAATCTTAAAGTTCGAGTGATTTTAAATTATTTGGATCATTTTATAAGTTTTAACATTTGATTACTAATATATACGTAGGGGAGGGTTCAAATGAGAACTGTGAGAACCAATCTTGGGCGTTCATTTTGGATAATGGAGTTCATGGATGAAGAGCGTGGGAGATTGAGTGTGGCAGGGTGCATGTAAGGAATTCATGGGTGGGCAATCCAATTGAAGGAAGGGGAGTTGGACGGCTAAGATTGATTCTCGTACGAAAAACAGCTCTCGTTTGAACTTTTGCCTATATACGTATATGTACCCTCTCGAAAATTATCAAAATGTATTACTTGAAAAAATAATTACATTTTCACTCGCTCGTATTATCAACTTTCATGGTAGGATAACTAAATCACCTTGCTAGTTTGCCAAAAAAACTTATATATAGTGGTATACGATGTATTAAATGTTTCATATGATTGTAGTTTAGAGTCATATTACTGACAAATGTATAGATTTGAACATAAGACTATGGTATTTGTATTTTGCCATTCAAAAAAATCACATCGGTAGTTTGTTTTAAATTAGTCGAAAAAAAAGATAGAGTACGTAAACAATTTCAAATTATATAATCGTTTTTATGGCATGATATATCCCAACAACAAAAGTACGAAACTTGAGTGATTCGGTCTTAACATTAAGTTAACAAGGGAGGTTAAGATTGATCTCGTGTTTAGTTTTTCAAACTTAAAAGCTAAAACCTTTTATATGTTTTCTCACCCATCCACACCAAAAATCTATTTGTTTGTAAAAAAAAAGTATAATGTTTATTTTTCATATATATTTGAAAGTAGAAACCAGAAGCACAATTACAACCCTTCTAGCTTCTTCTAACCGAAGAGGTCGTAAGCAAGAATCGTAAGTAAGGGTTGAAGTGTTCGTTTTTCAATACTTAGTTGGTAGCAGGATAGTAAGCAAATGTAACCATATTCTTAAGCAGACAAAACTGAAATACTAAGTGTAACCCTTTGCCTAATAGGTGAGGTTGATGCTACGTAATCCTAAGCAGTTAAGGTTTCCTTCCCGTAACCCTAAGCAAACGAGGTGGTCAGCGTCGAAGGAAGGGAGAGAGATCACGGGCGTTGAAGGAAGATAGAGAGATCGCCAACATTGAAGGAAGGGGTGATATCGTTGAAAGGAAAGAGTGAGATTATCCTATGTCAAACGAGGACATCTAATCTACGTCAAACATATGCCAACAAAAAAGAGGTTCTTCCACCTTTTCTCTAAAAAGTGGAAACTAGATATTTTTACCTCTTTATAATTTAGCAAAAGCAAACGATCTCTCTTTAATATTTATGCGTCGACAAACTTAAGAAGCAAAAAGATGTTTTTTAGAAACAAACAACACCAAAGTGTTGTTTAATAAAAGCCATCCCATAAGACATTTCCCAACGTGTCATTTTTGTGATTTGTTTTCTTGTTTCACATGTTCGAGCCTCACCTCACTTTCACATATTGGAAATGTGAGATGTCTCCTTCAAACATGGCATCCCTTAACTTATTATCAAGCATTCCAATATGCAAGTCCTTTTATTTTGAAAAGAATAATATGATACAAAAAGACTGTATACATAGTTTTAATATGTATTATCAGTTTATCACAAACAATCATGACCTTTTATCTCACTATGACTTCCGTCTTTGTTGTTATAGTGTTATTATACACACAATCTAATCGACTCCAACTATGCAAGAAAACATCACTAGTTTGCTAGAGCGAAGGGAGCATACATATTTCTATTTCACCATCCTATTTGTTATATCAGCGATTTATATTTTCTTCTTTCTAACTCTTTCATCTTTCTATTGAAATAAAACACCCATAGTGTTTATTTTTGTGTCCACCATCCTACTAACCCCTTTTTTATTTAAAGAAAAAGAAAACAAAAGAAACAAACATGAGATTGATATTTCATCGGCACAACCATCTTGTCAAGACATACTTGGTGGGATAGAAAGGTAACCTGTGTGGTGTCCTATCAGTATCACCATGTCGTTCATCCCTAAAACTTGACCACTCCGTTCACCCTTAGATTTGTACACATCTAACAAAATTATAACGTCATTACTAATATTACATGTGATAAAACAAAAAAAAACTCAACTTACATATAACTCGATGCAATCTATGAGATTAATAATGGGTTTTGGACTTTTGGGCATCGGCCGACCTCAAGTTTTAGATCCCTTTGGTTTAGGGCTTTAGGCTTACTGGGTTATCGGGTTTTGGCCCAATAAAAATGTTTGTCTTTTTGCCTATTTGGTGGGTTATCCGGGTCTGGGTCCAGCAAGAACCGTTTTGTATTACTCAGTATTATGTTTGGGCTCAGATCAAGTAGTAAAATCTTTTCGTGCCTTGGTTTGGGCTTTCGACTCAGTAAGCAAAACAGTTCAAAGTATTAGAATTTAGAAGTTCTAGTTTTCTGAAAGTCGTTTTTGTATTTTGGAAGATAAAAAAGTCAGCTACGAAGGGGTCAACTCTATTAAAACTCTAATTCTAAAATTTAAACTTAGTTTCTAATATTACATATTAAACATTGATTTTAAACCTTTAAGGGTCCGTTTGGTTCGTGGAATGAATATGGAGGAATTTGAATTTGACCAAGGAATTGGAATTCATAGGAATTTGAATTCGTAGGAATTGGAATTTGTGAAAAACTATATCTTGTTTGGTTAATAAAGACCGGAATTGGAATCTAGCAAAAAATAAATTAATTCAATACGTATAAACCAAAATAAATTATACAATCAACTGCCCACCACCCCCACCCCCTTTGCCACCTACCCCACCCCCACCCTACCCCCACCCTATAGTCTACCTAGGGTGACAGTGGCGACGGCGGTGGAGGGTGGCAGTGGAGGGTGTTGATGACGGCGGAGGCGGTGGCGGTGGCGGCAGTGGTGGCGGCAATGATGGTGGTGGGGGTGGCGGCAGCGGTAGTGGTGGTGGTGGGATGGTGTAGAGTAAGGCAGGGTAGGGGTGGGGGTAAGGTAGGGTAGAGTAGGGTGGGATGACGTAGGGTAGAGGTGGGGGTGGGATAGGGGTGTGTAGTGTAAAGTAGGGTGGGATGAGGTAGGGTAGGGGTAGGGTTGGGGTGGTGATGGGGGGTGGGGTGGGATAGAAGACAACAATTATGTTTTGAGATTCCTTATGAATTTGAAGAATTACTTAGAATTCCATCCATTTGGGGAAGGAATTCCCAATTCCTTGATTTAAGGAATTCATTGGAATGGTCAAATTCTATTCCATAAATTCCGCGAACCAAACACAAACAAGATTTAAAAATGCTCAATTCCAATTTCGTCCAATTCCGTCCAATTACAACGAACCATAAGTAAAATCTTTAAAAGAAAATATCAGAGACCGGTCGAGTCAGGTATTGTATTTAAAGTAAGTTTCTAAATTAACGATATTTTAGTCATTTAATATATTTACAAACATGATATCTTTGATTTGGTTTAAGTTGAAATTCATCATTTTTATTGGTCTAGAAAAAATGAACACTATCTTTATTTACAAATTTTGACTTATATATTAACATTTTCGTCAATCTGTGTAATATAAAGTTTAGTCACATCATTAATTTAACATGTTACCGAGTATGATGGTAACCATTTACCTTTTTCAAAGTTGATATTTAGACTCCTTTTGTTGACATAAGAAATTAGACATTACCTATATTAACAAATATCAATATTTATTTTATCTTTCTCAACAATTTACCTGTCATTTTTTAAATCGTATAAGCAATTTCAAAACACTCTATTGGCACCTATATATTGGGTTATTTTAAAATAAATAAATACGTAAAAATAAATGTATTGATAACATGTTAATTTCTAGATGATACAAACTTTAAAATAAAATGAGAAATCACTGGTGCTACTAACATCTTACTCGTTATGGTCACATTCATTTAAATGAGGAATGTTTAAGTCATTTCTATATTGTACTCTAAAACTGTAACAATACCTGTATTAGAAATATCAAATAAACCCACAAAATAAAATATCAAATGAATGATAACGTTTAAAAGAATCAACCGCATAAACCACTTGGTACAAATGAAACTCAAGTAACAATTACCAAACAAGAACCAAATCCAAAATTTGTGCAATTAGCAACTATTTCATTTATTTAACGAAATCAAAAGATAAGAAAATTTGAAAGTTTAAACTATGGTACCTAGAAAGGAGGATAAATTAGTTACAAGTACGGTGAAAGACGAGGAACTCAGTCGGAATGATCATCAGAGCACAAATTGACCTAATTGTTGAAGAGGATTCAAATACGGATTCGGATTCATCTTCCTCGTCATAAGTGTAAGAGTAATAATAAGAATCGCCGGTTATGCAGGAAGGCAGAAAAATTCCATATACAAAGCACAAATTGACCTAATGGTTGAAGATGAAAACAAATCATTAGATCTTGGCATTATTCGCTGGAATACCGTCTGGAGAAACATGCTAACGATTGCCATACATCAGTGGATACGGTTGCCGCCGATACAACTAAAACAACATTAAATACCATCTCAACCGCTGCAAATTTCTCTGATTCCCGCTATTGATTATACGTACAAATTCATGTACCTATCTGTTTTGATGAGGACATATTTTGGGTTTAATTGATGGCTTTTTCCTGTTATTTGACCTTCAAATTTTTTTCTAAAATTTGAATGATTATGCATACAGATGCTGTGTGGTTGACTTTCAACTTTTTATAGAAGTTTATTTTATTTTTAATGTATAAATTAAGAAAAACAATATTAAAATATTTTATTTAGGGACGTAAACGAATAGGGTCCCGAGTTAGGTTTGTTTAGTCGTTTTCAAGCTCAATCTCGACTTGCTTAAGATATACGATGCTCGAGTTCAGCTTGTTTAAGCTCATTTAATGTTGACTCGTTTAAGCTTCTGTACTATTTGGAATATTTTAAT
Organism: Dittrichia graveolens; assembly: GCA_038502395.1. Lineage (NCBI taxonomy): Eukaryota > Viridiplantae > Streptophyta > Magnoliopsida > Asterales > Asteraceae > Dittrichia > Dittrichia graveolens. The sequence goes on along the minus strand of JARJIL010000003.1, from coordinate 2,210,217 downwards.
AAAAAAATGTGTGTGTGCGCCTATATAAAATATAGAATGCAAATTAAGTACAACGTACATAAAGCTCGTTTGAGGTTCAATCTAGGTTTGTCCAAACTTGTTAAGACTCAACTTATTTCAAGCTTTTAATAACGTGAATTTAATAGTTTGTGAGTAGCTCATATAATTTACATCCTTGCATGTTACTATATAATTTAATAGCTTTTAATAATCTATTGAAATGTAAATTTTCTCGAACAAAAATGAATCATTTGCAAATCTACAAATACTAATATATATTGAAAATATTCCATAATTGAATAATTAATTAAAAACAAACAAAAAATCTAAGAGTTGCCGTGGTGGTGGTTGGCATGGTGGTATTCTTGTTTGTAGCGGCGACCTCTAATTTTCCCTCTGCCGCGTATTTGTTTGCACCCAAATTCACACCCCATTTCACAAGCATGGTCATTAGACGGTTTTAGGACCATGCAGATATCCAGGCAGGCGGCGGTGCATGAGATTGGACCTCCTGGAGACGGAGCTACGGTGTCTGACGGTGGCGTTGCGGTTTTCGACCATTCCAACATCTTTGCCATTCTTTCCTCCTCCTCTTTACTCATCTCTTCCGTCTTGTCGGTTCCCGGCCGCGATGCTGCTGCCGGCGAGGTCGTAGTCACCACCACCAACATCAAGATTGCTAGTTTTTCTAAAGGCATGGTTTTAGAAGGTGGAGGGGGTGAGAGTGAAAAATGGGATGTTTTCACAAAATGCTTAACAGGAAGTCCGTTTCTTTAGGTACAATGTTTTACTCTTTACCACATATTAATTTGGGTGTGATCGAATGGATGTTTTAGTGTTACCTTGGTAAAACCGTAGTATAGATATTGTCTTTTTACAGATAGATGTATGATTGTCTACATCTTATCTTTCCGTATTACGTTAACACGTATTGTTTTTCAGATGATACATTTACACTGCTTAGCCTATATCATTACATTACATGATATAATAAAATATATTTTTCATGTTAATATAATAAAATTTACAACTATGACCTTCTAAATCAAATGATTAAAAAATTGAAGTTTTAATTTTAGAAAATGTAAAGGGTGGTTGAGTAATTATGAACATGGATGGAATGGTATGATTGGCACACATGCATGCCCAATTTAAAATTGAAAGAGGGGGAGGGGGGTGGGGGTGGGGGTGGGGGGGAGGTTGGCATATAAACACAATCATATGCACTAGGGCATGCCTTTGTCTCTGCACAGGGTGATAAAGTGAATGGCCTTATTACATCAGAGTTTTTTTTTTATTTCATTAAAATGTAATTGATATTTTTATCTTTCTATTATTTCACAATTTTTAAAATATATATTTAATCTGAATAAAATAAATCAGAAATTTCCTAGGACTGCTAAATATATCTCTTGTATTCCGATACCAAATTGTCTTTGGTATTTGCATCACGTGCATTAAGTCCAGCTTTTGCTCATCTATGACCTTGTATATTGTTGTTTTTAAACAATATTTTACTCTTTTATAATATATATATACATATATATATATATATGTGTGTGTGCAACATACAATGTTGTTGATGGTACCTTGTCATCTCTCTCTCACACACACAGGTTGTATCAAAGATTAACGCGCTTACAAATATACCTAATAGAGGAGGTGTAATGATCCAAGCATTTTTAATTAAATATACAAAAGACGGGTCAAATTAGATTCTCAAAACGTGTAACCTTATAAATTATAAAATGTATTGATGTAATTTTTAAAACAGAAGTATATTATATCCTAAATAATAAACATATATATGTTGGTGATTAGTTAGGAAGACAATTAGGTTATATAATTATTAGTAATTTTATAAAATGGATTGATTTTCGATTTAAAAGCTTTGTTTTAATGAAAAACCTCTAACTTCTTCGGCCAAACATATTTTTTAGGAGTTTATAAAAGTTTTGAAACGATTCTAGCCAAATATGCTCTTAAAATGTTTGATGGGCAATGGATAAAGTTATGAAGAAGAATACTTATCACCTACCAAAAAACCTTTAAATTAACAGTATCAATGTATGATTAAGGTATTTATTCCTCTTTAAAAGTAAAGCTTTAAGTCACGAATAAGCATATGTGAAAATTAAAAGGGTGTGTGCGTGTTTACTATTAAAAAAAAACTTAAAGGTAGTGATATATATTTTTTCAAATGTTACCCTATATATTCTTTCTGTTGGTACTTGACGTGAATCCTTTTAGAGTGAGAATTCAAGCGGCGTACTTTGATGATTTAATACCACCCATTCTGAGATGATCCGTTTATTTATTTGTGTTCAAAAGTTTAAACATACGTTGGACAAACTCAACCTCAATATCCAGACATAACTAGTATACCTGTCTATCTAAACATAACATAAAGTTGGTGTGTTGTAAACAAAGTAATTCAAGTCAACAAGTTGTAATTAAGTGGTAAAGTGTTATAACCGGTTGAGTATATCAATTTTTTATCTACTATTTTTAACTGTAACTTTGAAAGGGTTCGTGGATTAACCTGTGTATTAACAACACAATCCGAACATGTCCTTTTACATTAAACAAGTAGGTAGATCAACATGTTTAGACCTAACCCTTAAGAAATTATGATGCTAATAAAGTAATAATTCTTTTAAAACACCTTAATTTAGTTTATACTCATAAACAATTAAAATGAGAAATATGTTAGTCATTTTATTATTTACTCGTTTATGCTTCTAGCTATATGCATCAGTTTCCCTATAGTTATATATAAAAATAGTTAGCAATAAAGTTTAAATAATAATATTACTAGCTGGCTTAGAATTCCTAGAATTGATGAGTTGGTAATATGTTAACATCTTTAGGGGTTGGTTTCAATTTAAGAAAAAGATATCCGATCATTATCAATTTAGCATTTTTTGTGCCAGTTTTAATTAAGAGAAAGATATCTTATTATTTTTCTATTTATTTTTAATAAATCTATCTACAAATGAGATAAATACAAGTTTCAAAATCAAGATAGAAGACCATGAAATTGAATTACTAGATTCCACTCCTCCGGTTTTTATTTCCACATTAAAACATTAATGCCGTATCATTTCTCTTTTTCCTTTTGATCTTTCAAACTAAAAATTCTCATCTTTCATCTTCTCTCTTCATCTTTTAACTTTATCTAATCTATTTAAAATTTCATCTGTCCTAATATCATTGTCCATTATACCTTTTTGTCTGTCTCAAAATGATTGTCCACTTCTAAAAAAGATGGCTACTAATTGCTACCTTTTCTATTTTACCCTTAATTAGTTATCAGTATTATTTTTTTTACAAGTCAACAATGTATTAAATGTAAGGTTAAAAAGGGCATTTTCACTAATTAAATATTGCATTAATTGAACTGTCCTAAGCCTTCTGTTTTTTGTCCGTGGACAATATTTTTGGAACAGATATAGTATATAATTATGAGTGTGTGAGAGATAAAAAAGAGTGTAAAAGAAAATGTGTGAGAGGTGTGTATTGACTGGGAGGTGACTCTTACGCAAGATAAAATTTTGGGACGGTAGGGTATGAAGGGTGGTGTGACCCGAGCAAGAGTGAGGCTACTGCACTCACTCTGTTTGCTCTAAGCCGGGTAGGGAGTGGGAGGAAGTTCGTAGTGTAAGTGTCCTCCAAGCTCTCACCTTCATTGCACGACTCCCTACTAGATTCATGTAAATGCCAACGTGATTCAAGCTACAACGATTTAAGTCATGATGGTAACCCTATCTCCCTTATTCTTTTGTTTTTGTTTTTGTGGTGTCATGGTGTGATGAAGTACATATTCGGTGTGATTGTAGGGTGATCGTTAGTATGGAAAGGAAAAGGCTAACATTGTATAGTGTACGTGATGAGTGTGATGAATGATACACTCTCCCCTCTAAATACATTAAAGTTTATTAAAGTCTCAAGCCAAGAGTCTACATTGACACATGATGTTTAAAAAGGGACTTTGTGTGTTAGAAAATGTAATACGTGTGCGATTTCAAGATTTAATAACGGATGTTAATTTTACACCTTAATATCATATCTACTCACAAGTGTCATCTTTAAATCACATCATATCTTTTTTTCCATTATCATAATTCATAAAAGAGGGAGTTATAATGTGTTAAAACTTAAAAGAAGAAGAATATTTATTCTAGTATGCTATTCAAAGGTTAACATTTGATTACTTGCAAAATATTCAGCACTTCACAATGAACACAAAGCAAATAATACATCAAATTTGTCTATGCTTATATATGAATACATGATATTAATAATACATCACAACATTCATTCACTCATTACCACAAGTGTTTTTAACTTAATATTACATGTTTAACTATACATTACCAAAAAAAAGTTAAGCTATTAATAACTACGTCTCAAAAAAGGAAATATGTCAAATAAAACTTATAAACCAAACCAATGTTTTTAGGATCTTATGATGAGTATTAATAAGTAAAAGCATAAATGTATATATATTTTACTGTATGTTAATAAAAATATCTTGTGCGAGTGTAAAAATATAAATATCTATTTCTATTTTGTTATTCATATTAATGAAAAAATGTTCGATATAGTTTATATTTAATTGATAGTCATAAGGGACTAATTTTAGCGTTTGGATCAATGACATCAACGGTCCAGATTGCATTTTAAAATTTTGGGCGGACAGACATTTTCGTAATTCACATGTGATTGTATACTGAATCACTTATGATTAAATATTAAAATTTTATAACTATGTTTTTTACTTGATATTTATTGATCGAACACAATATTAATAATATCAAACTATAAATTATCAAATCAACTACTCAACTAAAAAGAGGATAAATTTAGTGGCATACAAAAGAAAATGCTTTTGGAACCAATAAACAGTTGCTAGCAAGAGGATCTTTCAATCAAAAAAGTTCCTTTAACAAAAGCAAAACACCACAAGAAAAAGGAGAGAGGAAGATCAAGGAAAACATGAACAGTTACCTACTGAAGAATGACACCATACTATGTTATTGTAGCTTAAAGAACAGTTGCAAAGATTATTAAACGTGTTAAAAATTGAATTTTGCCTATCAAAATAGCAAACTGGTGGCTTTTTGTTAGGACCTTTTTCCTAACTTTTTGACTAATTTTATATAATTTATTTGACAGCTCACTCCAATCATCTTTCCTTTTCATTAGTTCTTAGTTTGTCTGTTATGATACATTGATAGACCCTATTTAATTCTCTATTAAACTTATAGCTTGGTTTGTGTGTTGGGAAGTAATATTTTCATTAGTATATCAAATCAGATTCTTGATCTTGTTGGAAGAATTTACCAACTTGTAAAAAGATCCTTTTTTCTTTCTTTTTCTTTTTTCTAGGTGCAAGAGTGAGGGCAGAATGGTCAATCAAGATCCACCCTGAATGGTTCTTTCCTCCTGTCATCTTTCTCTTTCTGTGATGAGAAGATGATAAAGATAACAAAAAACTGTCTTGTCTTATGCCCATCCTCTTTAAAATAGTAACTCAAGTAAAAGAGATTTGTGGATAAAAAATTGTATGTCCTGAGAACAAAGTCTTGTTTAGGAGGTATTATTCTTTTTTTCTTTTTCATTCTATAATTTTGTATCCAGCAACGTTAACTTCCAAAAACTTCTTTCGCTTGCAAAGAATCTGGTGTCAATTTGGGTTTCTCTACTTTTAGCAAGAAACCCAGTTTCTGGGTCATCTTTACTTGCCTGAATTCTTGAGGGTAGTCTTTATTTTCTCCCAAGATTTCACCTTTTGATGAATCTTGAAAACCCCCAATTCTCTTTCAGGGATTTAAGATCGAATTTCGGGTTTTCTGGTTATAGTTTTCTTGATTAATGGGATAGTAAACAGTTGAATTTGTGAGTTTTTCAGATGATTGATTAGTTAATGAAGAGTATTTTCATGAGGGTTTTGTTCTGCAAGATCCACTGTCCTTCGTTCATATGCTTCTGCAAACCATCAACTGCTTCTCATCTTTACAATTCTGGTCCTTTGAAATTGGAAAATTCCCCTCATCCATCAGTTGTAATTGATCCACCTGATCAAGATCATGTTGAAGAAATTGTTGAGGTCAAGGAGAAAGAGAATTCAGAAGATGGAAAGCAAGAATTAGAGACCGAGAGTAGTGTTCTCAGAAGTTGTATGAAGAACAAGGGAGATTCGCAATCTAGATCACCAACTGGCAGAAAGAAAGTGCAATGGATGGATAATTTAGGCAAAGAACTTTTTGATATCAAAGAGTTTGAATCCAGGTTAGCATCTTTTGTGAATGTCCGAACTAATTCTTGTGGAGATTTAAATTATTATTGCTTTTGTTCATGGAGATTTTCGATTTCTGATCATGAAATATCTAGATTATAGTATTTAATTTGTAGAATAACAAAAAACTGATAACTGTTCTTGTTTAAGTTCAAATGGAGTTGAATTGTCTTTTGGGGGTGATTGTCAAATGTTTGAATGTTTGATTAAGAGAGTGCTTGGATTGTTCATTCAGACTGTTTATCTGATCTTGTGTGATTGAAATGAATGCTGTTTTTAGCAAGCAGTAACGAACTACTTATTTCAAACTAAAATAGGGAGGTAAGTTGTTTTGTTAAGCAATCCCAAACACCCCCTAAATAGTTATTTCTATGAAGATTGATTTGTGTTATTTGGCATGTTTTATGACAGTGACACGGGAGATACCGACAATGAAGACGACAATAGTGCTTGTTTTTGCACGATTCTTTGATGCTTCCTTAACAATCTCCATGTTTATAGAATAAGAAAAGATCTGTTGTAAGTTCATCCCTTCATTCACTTCATTAAATTTGATATAAAAGATCAAGTGTCCTGCAAAGATCCAAGCTACATTTTTAGGTTTTGTTTTGTAATTCTTTGAAGCTGGCTCTTTCGGCGTTCTTATGTAAGAATTTATGTTATTAATGAGCTTTCAAAACACTTTGTTCTACTACCACATTTGGTTTTTAGTCTTGTACAAGATCCAAGTAAAGTTCATTGCTTTTTTGTATTTTGATTTGTGGTTTTAACGGTTTCTTGATTTTCTGAATTACCTGTTTGAACGAAATGGAAATTAAGCAAGAACAGAAACAAAAGCTGATTTCTTGCAGAAGTTAGAAAACTGGGAAACATACATTCTTGAGCTTTAGTACCATAAAGACTAGAGATTTGGTGTGTCAACAAATTTTCACCAAAATTTGAACAATCGTAGAAAATTCAATGAGTAGCCCATGATCAAAATTGATAAAAAGAACCCAACCGGAAAACCGACCCAAGCTCCCTCCCATGAAATCAATGACTGGCTGTCGTCCTCCACCTCTGTTCTTTCTAATGGTTGGATCTCATCGGGGCATTTGATTCTAATCTGCATACCGCATAACCCGCTGTTGTTTGCAAAATAATTCAACTCGTTCATCGTGTTCATTTGTCCACCAGTAGGAATCTTACCTGTCAGCCTGTTATTGCTCACATCAAGAATCGCGAGTTGATTTAGCTTCGAAAATGATCGAGGAATCGAACCCGAGATCTCATTATGGGACATATCCAAGCTCTCCATACCATTCAGACTCCCGAAAGACGCTGGAATAGGCCCTCTGATTCTGTTGTGTGAAATATTGAGCAGCTTTAGGCCTTTAAGATTGCCTAATGTCGCCGGAATCTCGCCGGAGATTCTGTTGTCCGATAAGTCCAAGAAAGAGTAGATATCAAGATTCTTACTCGACAGGCCCTGAAAAGAGTTCTTCCAGTTCAAAATCAAGTCCTGAAACTCAATGAAGAAGTTGAAAATGTCAATCGATGGTAACATCTCGGGAGTTTCTATCATTCTTGCAAGGTTTCCGATCTCCGGGGGGATAATTCCGGCCAAATTGTTCCCGGAGAGATCAAGAATCCTGAGAGAAGTAAGGTTTGAAATCCTTTTGTGGATAAACCCTGCAAGGGAATTGTTTCTTAAGTTAAGAACTTGAAGATTCGGGATTTGAGGGAGAGCATCCTGAAAATTTCCAGTAATATTGTTGTCATGAAGATCAAGATGTTCAAGTTTGACCAAATTAGTCAAATTCCGAGGCAAGTCACCGGAAAACTTATTCCCACCCAAGGAAAGAATTTGAGTTTCTGTAGAAAAGGTCGCCGGAACCTCACCGGAGAACTCGTTGTGGGACAAATCAATGTAAGCAAGAAGAGGATTATCTCCAAAAACGGGAAAACGGTTGCCGGACAAATGGTTTCTTGACAAGTCTAAAAGCAGTAGCCGGTAAATTTTGGTTATAGACATCGGAATTTGACCGGAAAAGTTATTTCCCGACAACATAAGAATCATTATAGCTCTGGCGTCGCCTATATTCTCCGGCAGCTCACCGGAAAAATTGTTTCTTGACAATGCAAGAATTGATAAACTTAAAGATTCGAACAGGCGTGGCGGTAGTGTTCCGGAGAGCTTGTTGTCGGAAAGGATTATGCTCCCGACATCCATCTTAGCCAGCCAATCTGGAAATCTCCCTACTAATTGATTGTCGCTGAGATCAAGGAAATTCAAATTTTTCTGAGATGAAATCCACTCAGGTATTCGGCCGGAAATTGAACACGAAGGCATAGAGATCTGTTCTAGACTACAATTTGGAGCAATCTTTGCTTTTTTATTCCAAATCAATTTGTTTCCTTTTCCTCCGATGAATAGTTTTTTCAAAGTTTTAATTTTGAATAACCAAGACGGAATTTTTCCGTCGAACAAGTTGTCTTTTAGCCGAAGAGTTTCTAATTTGGTCAAGTTTTGTATCCATGGTGGAATCGGACCCGTGAACTGGTTCTTGCTCATATCAAGTATCGTTATAAACGTTAGTTCGCCAATTCCTGCTGGGATTTGCGTATAAAAATAATTTTCAGATAAATCCAGTGATTCCAGCTTCTTCAGGTTTACAATTGATGCTGGAATCCCGCCAGAAAACTGATTCTTTGCAACCGAAAACTCACGTAACTTCGTTAGATTTCCGATTTCGTCCGGGATGTTTCCAGTAAGAAAATTCTCATTCAGCTTCAATGATTCAAGATTCCGAAGCTTACCAATTTCAGAACTTAAACCACCCTGAAGACTGTTATTGCTTAAATCAAGAACACTAAGCGATTCAATTTCAAAAAGTTGAGAAGGAATTTGACCATGGAAACGATTCACACTTAACGTTAAAGTTTTCAAATTTCGAAAAGACCCAATTTCAGGGGCTAATTCGCCCTCTAGCAAATTGGTGCTCATATCCAAGTAATTCAGCTTCGTTAACCGGAAAAAATTGTCAGGAATCGTGCCGTTGAAGTTGTTCTGCATCATGTCGATGTAACGAATTCCAGTGAGGTTACCAAATCCGTCTCCGGGGATCTCACCCACCAACGAATTCATTGAAATATCAAGTAGTCTCAGCGTCTGGATTCTGAAAATTGGAGTCAAGATATTGGAGGACACCGGAACAGGATTAATGAAAACAGGGACGACGGCGTATAGGTGAAGCTCTGTCACGACTCTGTTTTTGTTTCTTGTTTTGGCGCAATTCACACGGTCCCACGTGCAGCAATCGGAATTGGGATTCCACGAGTCTAGCTCCGTGAACGGAACGAAGTCGTCCGAGTTGGGATCGGAATTGGAATTGAAGATGGTGGTGAGGGTGGATTTGAATTGCAGAAGTGCTTGTTTTTGATAAACAGGGCAGGAGAATGATGGGATTGGAATGGAATTGAGTGTGAACAGGATTGAAAACGTTAAGAGTGCGAGTGGTGTTCTTACGGCGGTGGCCATGGTGGTTTCCGGCGAGTGTTTTACTTGAGTTTAGATGTGGAAAACGGGGGTGATTATTAAGAGATTGGTTAGAATTTTGTGGGTGGAGGAGTGGAAATAGAAGTCAATAGGTTGACCGTTTCTTGTCAATGGGTAGCGGTAAACTCGTAGTGGAAGTTTGACGATTGAGGATGAGTGGATCCCAAGACAAGTCAACTCCACTTTTAAAACTCTCATATAGAATGTACTATGTAAGAAGGCTATATGTATCATTAATAACACCCATAATTATAGAACGATATATTTTTACGATAACTAAGACTTTTACGTCCTTATTCATTTATAATATATTGTTTTTAGGGTTATTATATTTGGACCTTCCTAATAATTTAAATTAATCTCTATGATACGATATATGTGAATGTATAACTTATATTGAAAACTGTAATTATTGATGTAATATGTATTGTATGTGAGAGAGATGATCCAAATTGTAGCATCTTATTTTTATTTGCAAATTCAAAGATATAATAATTTAAAAATCACTTTTTGTTACTAAAAATAATTCTAGTCAAGCAATCGATATTATTATGTTAAATTAAATGAAAAAACTAGAAGTCAGAGAATGATGAAAATATTAATCAGATTTCACATTTGAGGTTGACAGTAGCTTTGAGTCCATTCATTTTTTTTCTCTAAATTTTATGACTCGTTAAGTAATCAAAAAAAAATAAAAGAGGCGACGATTGTGCAAATTCAATAGTGATTGAGATTTAATTCACATCAGTATTCATCGGGATTCAGTTTAATGATTTTTTCAGACGATATATTTTCGCCGCAAATAGTCTCATTGTCGCCCCAAAAGATTTTTTGAGACCCTCAAATAGTTCGTCCAAAAAATTCATGCCGAAAATTTTAACACTTGCGACGAAAAATAGCTAACATGTCGCTTCAAAAGTTTTCATCTAAAAAAACCATTTTTCTTGTAGTGAATCTTGTTCATGGTGATATTCATCCTTCTAAAACTCAAAATCAGAATTCGTAATTTATTATTAATCTTGATTTATATCTGAGGAAAAGTTTCAAAGAGAAAAAAGAAACTTAAAAACCTATCCTATTTTTTATTTAGAATATAGAAATTAGACTTTGAAATTGAACATTAAAAGTTACGGTTAATAACATCGGAATGTAGTTAAAAATAAGGAAATTACAAATTGTGCGGCGGGAGATATTTCATTACTCTCTCTCTCTCTCTCTCTCTCTCCTTTTATCATCTCTCTCATCATCTATCTAATCAGACTTCCAATTCTCTCCAATGGCGTCATCTCTCTCCGCAATACAATTCAAATTTCGCACTCCCAAACTCAAACTCCCATCTCACTATTCCGACCGTACTCCCAGAACCCTTTGCACCGCATCGCGAAATGACGCTACCACACGCTCCACCAATCGCCGCCGCTTCCTACGAACAAAACCACCGTCTATTCGCAAAGAAAACAACTTCAGACAAAAACCCACCACTCCACCACCGGACGTGGATTTAATGACCTTGTGCAAAGAAGGTATGATTAAAGAAACTGTTGATTTGATGTCTCAAGGAGTGCCCGCAATATACGATGTTTTTGAGGTTGTTTTGGATTTGTGTGACGATCTTGAATTGGGGAAGAAGGTTCAGCAGCTTCTTATTCGATCGCCTTATTATGGTGATGTGAGTTTAAACTCTAAGCTGGTGAATATGTACGTAAAGTGTGACAGCATGAGGGATGCACGTAGGGTGTTCGACAGAATGCGTGAACGAGGAAGCCTAACGTTATGGCATTTGATGATAAACGGCTATATTGATAACGGGGAAGCTGACACAGGTTTATTATTATATAATCAGATGAAAGAACTAGGATTGAGTCCAAACGAAGAAACTTTTAGATTAGTTTTATTGGCTTATGCAAGTGTTGATTCGGTTCATGAATGTTTAAAACACTTCAAATCCATGAAGAACGAGTACAATTTAGTTCCTAGGAGCGAACATTATTTAGGGGTTATAGATGTTCTGGGGAAAGCTGGGCATTTGAATGAAGCTATGGAGTTCATAGAAAACATGCCTTTCGAACCAACAATCCAAGTATGGGAATCTTTAATGAATTGGGCTCGAGTCCATGGTGATATTGAGCTTGAAGATCATGCTAACGCGTTTTTGCTTCCATCAATGGGAAAAACACTTGATAAACTACCATTACCAAAAGGTAAACAATCTTTGATTAATATGCTTGAAGGGAAGAATAAGGTGAATGAGTACAGAAATGAGGAACCATACAAGGAAGATGCTTATGAGAAGCTAAAAGGATTAAATGGTCAAATGAGAGATGCGGGGTATGTGCCAGACACCCGTTATGTGCTTCATGACATTGATCAAGAAGCCAAAGAGCAGGCACTGATGTACCACAGCGAGCGGCTAGCAATTGCGTATGGTTTGATTAGTACTCCAGCAAGAACAACTCTTAGGGTAATCAAGAACCTCAGGATATGCGGTGATTGTCATAATGCTATCAAGATTATGTCTAAGATTGTCGGGAGAGAGCTCATTGTAAGGGACAACAAGCGATTCCATCATTTTAAGGATGGTAAATGTTCCTGCGGAGATTATTGGTAATTTTTTAAAGTGACAATTGTATAAAAAAGTAACCAGTTTAGTTATGATTTCTAGTTTCATAAAACCTTGTTATGGAAACTCAATATACAAGTTGTTTTCTGCTCACTATCTTGGATCAAAATGTGAATTCATGAACATATGTTACAAATTGATCTACACTTCTTATTTTCATGTACATTGTTTGGATCTTGATTTGTAAGATGTGCCCTTGCATTGTTTTCAGTCTAAGCAATTGCTGCAGAGGGATAATTATTCCTAAACAGCATACAGTGCCATAGAACCTAGGCTAGGTCAAAATGTACAATTGTTAACTGCCCTGAATACTAATGAGAAAAGAATACCAGATTTGTTGGGAATTTTAAGTGGCCGATTGTGATGAGAGCAAGGTTGATGTTTGGCTCTCTTTTGTTTGTTGTCACTTGAACGTTGGCTTCTCTCGTGGTGGGACCCTCAGGTATGCTTTCATAAGGTCATATACAGTAAATGCATTTGCAACTGGTGGTACAACCTGGAAAATTGACATATTACCAACCAAATTATCAAAATACAGAACCTTGATTTTCTTTATCATCCTGGAGTCCTGGACCAACTAATATGATCAAATAGGTTAAAGAAGGCAATTATATCTCATTTACTTACGCGTGAGTATGATTTGGCTGACGTTTTATCTCAAGCGGGACACTGGGAGTCTGGAACTGATAAAAAATTTGGCTAAAAGAGAAATGGGTTAAAAGGGAGTTGAAAATTGTTTGAATTTTATTTTTAATGCATACAATTAGGTCATCTTCATCACCTAACTTAGGTGATGTTAACATCATAGATTATTTCCCTTTTATTAAAACATATAAAATAATCAGTGCAGTAATATGACTTTCGTAATCATAATTAACACATTCATTTTCTATAATGAAATTTGAAAGTTTACAAAAAGAAAAAAATGTCGGTAGGTAAACCCAACCTAGCCTGTCTCGCCTCCGGCCTATTTTGATTTGGGACAAACTTTATATCATAATAGTCGAACAAAAAAATTTGTCCAAAAGAAAATTGGGACAATTTAACGGGTCGAAGGTTGCTCAAATATTATTTTGTAAGCATAAAATCTCCTAAATAGTTTTATTCAATTTTTGTAACCATGTTCATGAACTTCTTAAATAGTCGACAAAGAAAAAGGGGGTTTCAGAGTGTCAACCCAACCCGATCCATTCCAACCTCTTCTAGATATGAAAAGTCTCAACTCAAACTATTTCGACCTATTTGTCGGACCCCCCGTCTTGACATCTCTAGATAGTTGATGCTTAGTCCTGATAATAAATGATCCCATCCTTGTTTTTGGACTGTAATAAAAAGTTCTTTGATTGTTCCTTTAAATTCTGAGCTATTTGAAGTCCTTGACTAAGTAAATCAGTTATTTTCAAGTTGATAACACTCTTTTCCTAACTAGTATGTGTCACTAATTGTTTTATTAGTTTTTTTGAGATTTATTAAGATGCGTTTGGAATATATATGAAATTAATCCATACAAATATAGTTTAAGAAGATGAGTCTTGAAGTAATATATTTTTTTAGGGTTAGGATATATGATTTTAGCTGCACCCTTCGTGGTGTTGTCACACTCACAAAACTTTAAGTGATTATGGGTATGTTAGTCACATTAACATTTACCCATTTAAGTGTTACGAGTATGCCAGCACTCACCATTGTTGTTGCTAACTGTACACATCATCTTCTCTAAATTTTATGATGGAAATAGAAACACAAATTGCTAAAAGAAAATCTGGACGAGAAGTGTTTGGGATCAGCCCAAGGTGCCCATGTTGCCGGCTTGCCGCCTCTACTTTAGATTGACATATAACCAGAAGTATGAGAAGAAAATGCCTAAGAATTCATACCTACGTTACGTTAAAGCCCTCTCATCCCAGCCTCTCGATCTACAAGCAAGCCACTGTAAAACAACCCCTAGCTAGCTAATTCCTCTTAATGCATGCTCGCTAATCTTATATGCATGGCTCTTTGACAAATGGGAATTCTGGAATCTAAATCACCTATTGATGATATATTTTTTTGTGAATGTCATTAGAGCAAATGGGAATGTTGGAGGGACATACGAAAGACAAGTCGATGAGATACCTGTGACGTGAGCTTTTCAAGAGGCATTACAGTGGTGGATTTTGAGTATGCGGGTTATAGGATCCCCAAAGGATGGAAGGTAAAGGACTCCCGACTCAACTCCATCCTCATCATGTTTGAAGTTTCAGCTTCCCTATCTTCATCTTTATCCTTACTATATTATAAAGCATACAAGTCTTCATTTTATATAGACAAACTCATGTCGTCCAATAGAAATGTGTAGGTATGACTGTACGAGTCTCATATTTAACACAAACTAAAAACCCATTCGAGTTACAGTTGGTTTTCCTTTTTGAAAAAACAGTCCAAACCAAATTCGAATTTGTTTTCAGTTTGACTTGAGGGGTAATAAATTCAGGTTTGTTTGGTGCTCCATTTGGGCTTAAATATCAAATCATTTGAATTTTGCAACATGAAAAACCTGTATCCCAAACCAATGAATACCCTTCAAATTCAATTTAAGTGACGCTATATATAACAGGATACAATATTAGTAAGTGAAGTAAGAGAGTATAGGGTATCCTCAGTCTGCTTATGTATACTAAACAATTACTAACAGTACTTGTTTAACTTCTTCATATTTGAGCAAAACAAGAAAAGAATATCAAGCTTCATTCAAGATTGTGAACGTATTCTATAAACAAAAGAAACTGGTGGGGGTTTGATTCGGTTATATCCACACTTACACAAGTAGATATTTTAGCTCTTGTTGAAACCAAATAATGATTTAATGGCATTTAACGCGTTCTCATTGATAAATGAATCGTCATATTGTTTAATCAGGGGCTCAAAGTCCTTAGATTTCCTTAAATTCTCTAGATCAGGGTCAGAACGGATCCGCTGCAATGTTAGCAGTAATCATTAGAAGCTTGTTGACACTAAAGATGATCATAGTAAATTAACTAATAGTTCTCAAGTACCTTGAAATCTTCATATCCTGCTTTCATAGCATCTTTTAGAGCAGAAAGCCCGGCTTGTACCTGTCATTTGCATATTAGAAATATATGAGCAGGTTGTACCTTGTAAGTTGTAACTATCACATTAAGCATTTGATTTGATAAACAAAATCCACTAAGAGTATAGTGGCAAAATCTTCGAATCAGGAGGGTTTGGGTCAAATAGTTTTTCTTTGTTACCGGTCGGAACACGTGGGGCCAGGCCAGGGTCCTAAGCCAATTTATTGTCCAATTGCTATTTTTTTACCTTTCTTGATAAACAATTAGTGTGTCAAATTTGGTTACAAAGCTTGTAGCATCTCATTAATTATTTAATGTTTAAATAAATGAATAAATACATACTTTAAGCAACTTTTCAGCCCGTTCAACCCATTTGACCCGTTTCATTTAAGCTAATTCTTTTTAATCTTACTAGTGTGACCCAGGGGATAGAAGAATCAACCCATTCTCAAGTAAATGAGTTGTTGATATTGCCACCCCTGACTAATAGTTTCATACCTGATTAAGCTTGGAATAGCAGCACGCAACGTTGTAACTTGCTACTGAAGCTTCATTAAGCTCCGGTTTTGATCCCAAAACAGACTCGAATTTTTCCAACGCCTCTTCATACTTGGCGCTCCTAAACAAGTTATCATCATCAAAAAAATTGACCTAGGGAAATTTTTTACTTTTGTTCTAGCTAATAATGGTTTTTACAGAGATGATTTACTTGTAAAGCTGCAAGCCTTCACGAAGCTCCCTTTCTCGAGATTCCTTCTGTTCTTTCTTCCTCAAGTAATTTTGCATCTGAATCAAAAATCAATCAAAAGCAGACAATATTAGGAATAAAAGTATAAAACACTCATACTTCACTGAAATTTTGGACATGGGAACTTACTTGGATTTCCCTAACTTTACTACTAACTACTCCCGAATTTCTCTCAGCCCTGATTATCTCCTTTTCTGTTAGTTCACCAGTCTCTTCCATCTTCCCTGCGAACCATACCATTTGATTCTTAGATCAAGGCCACAGCATCCAATGTTTCTATGTTGTTGTTTTTTTGGGTATTGTAATGACTACAGCAGTAAACTGTTATGTGAATGTTTATGATTGCTTACCCAAACTGCTTGTCATATTACTAATGAATGAAATAATTTGTTTATTCTGTACTGCTTATTTAAGAAAACAATAAGATAAGCACTTTTAATGAGCAGTCCCAGACACACCGTAATAATATCATTATAGGTAAGAACAAAGAGTGAATTGTGGATCTAACCATATCTCTTTTGCATTTTCATGAGCAAAGGGCCAATTCTTTGGCGAATAGTGTACATTGTTCTTCCGTATTCAGCCGCAGGCCATATCTCTGTTCCAAATACTGCACTGCAACATTTTAGCAATTTATTACCAAATTTTGGTCCAACAAAAGTTGCAAAAATTTGGAAAAAGAAAGAAGTTTTTGGGATGCAATGGGTATATATAAGAAATAAAGTTCTGTGTGTATCAGTATTTGACCTACGTGTTTAGAAGAATGCCCAAGAAACCAAAATATAATGTTTGTTCACTTTCACAGGTGGGCGATGTTTAAATTAGGGTTTAGTTCACCAAAATGTATCCAACTTGTCACGTTTTGCTAGTGTGTATCAAACTTAAAAAGTTTCTATTGTGTGTATCAAACTTTTAATTTGTTGTTATTGTATGTATTTCGGATAAAAAAAGGAAAAATAATATAAGTTTGGTACATAAAATAGAAAGTTTAATACACACAATAGCGACAAATTAAATGTTCAATACTTATAATAGAAAATTTTAAAGTTCGATACACACAATAGCAAAACGTGACAAGTTAGATACATTTTGATATACTAAACCCTTTAAATTATACCAAAATGGGCACTCTAGAAACTACTCAATCTCTATAAACATAACCAATTCTACAAAAACGAATTGAAAGAAAGATTATTTTAACTTTAGATTAAAAGAATTCGAAGCAGAAATAGCATCAATTCTGCAATCTCAATATGAAAATAAATGATTATACGAGGAGGAAAAAAACTGTAAAAATGACAAGCATTTCATCGAATACCTGGTGGCCAGAACTTTATCCCCAACAGTGAACATTTTAGTCTTATCAGCAGAACCTCCAGGTGCAATTGCATCAATGTAGGTTCCACCATCTCTACCTTTTGCGAATTTCAAACCATAAGGCTGCTCAATCTCCACCTCATACTCTTCATAATTCTCTTCTTCTGTTGGCGATTCTTCTGCACCCTTTTCAGCTGATGCTCTAACGATCAAAACGGACTGTTTCCCAGAACTCGAATAGGGTAACTTAATTGAAGATCTTAGAGCTACAGGAATCTTGTGCGATGTTTGCTTGAACGGATAACTAATCAAAGAAAGCGGTTGCTTCGTCGGTGAGCTTAGTGGTTTGGGTAATGGCGGTGAAGAACAGAGAGATGGATAGCTGTTGGGGGCCGTTGACATGGCTTCGATTCAATTGAAATCGCTGCGGAATTTGGAATTCAAAGCGGTCATTGGGAAGGAAGAGGTCTGGTTATTGGAATGAAGGAAGAAAGATTACAGTTCGAGTGATCAGTGGTTCTAATGGACTGTTATGGAAATTCAGTTATCTGATGACACGTGTCATCTCATGGGTGGTTTAATAAATTTTCTTTTTATAAGAATATAATAAATCGACCATAATATTCTTAGAATCTTTATCATGTTAAGATTGTTATGGTTAATATTAATACTTCTCCCCGTTTGTTTAGTAGCAATCTCGTAAAAATTGAAGAAATTGAATGATATTTCTTTTCTTTATTTCGTTTATTTGATCATTTGGTATAATTTTATTTCAATTCATTCGACAAATTTACAAACCAAATAAAAAATAGGTCCGGAACTGAATTTAATTCACTTTTTTAATAAACAAACATGATACGTAATTTAATTCCTTAGGAATTCAATCCCTTAATAAATACAACTAGTGTTAGGCCTGTGCTCGGATATATAAATAAAAAATTTATATTTAATACTTTTTATACACTCTTTTTAAATTATACAAAATTATTCATATTTAAAAGTTTTTAATATTAATGCGTTTCTCATGTTTACTATTGTTAATGAAAGTAATATTTATGTAATGGATAAATGAAAACCCACCTTTATCACGTTAAAATGCGTAAATGAGAAATTATCAGGGTAGTAAATATTTGTTTGTTATTCAAAAAAATGTCCTTTTATGTATACGGGTGCACGCCAATTATCAATTACACACACACACACACACACACACATATATATATATATATATATATATATTAATCTAAGCCCTTGATGGATAGATTTGATGATTTATAATGGTTTTTTAAGTTCTTGATATAAAAAAGGTTTTTTATTAATCCTCTCTATATATTAATCCATATACATACATATATATATACACACACTAATATACATATAGTGAAAAGTTCATCTGAGAACCGTTTTTACTGCGAGAACCACGAAAACCAATCTTAGCCGTCCAATTTCTTCTTCAATTGGATTGCCCACCCATGAATTCCTTACATGCACCTTACCACACTCAATCCCCCCATGCTCTTCATCCATGAATTGCATTATCCAAAATGAACGGCTTAGATTGGTTCTCACTCTAATAATGGTTCTCAACGGAACCCTCCCTATACATACACACACACACACACACATATATATATATACATGTATATATTGGATCAACATAGTCTCTATGCTTAATCATGGTCCCTAAAGTCCAAATCTGAACAATTAGATTTATTAAATCAGTTGTCCAGATCTAATAATGGCACTAATGTAGTTAATTAAACAATTATAAAATTTAATTATAAAAAGAATGGTATTATGGAAATCCCCACCCCTAAAATCACGCTCCTTTTTTTCCCCTTAACGTGTCATCCAGCCAAAAATGATAAGATTTTTCAGTTAAAAAGATAACATTTCCATATGAAAATGATAATAATATACAACTTTCAAAATGATAACATTGTCCGGATGAAAATAATAAAAATAGACTCCTTCTAACCGAAAATGATATAAATACACTCCTAGCAAAAAATGGTATAAATACACTCCTTCCAACCGAAAGTATAAATACACATGTTTACAGGCATCCAACCAAAAATGATAAAAAAATTCACATGATTCAAAATGATAACATTTTGGTATCATTTTCATGTGGTTTGCATTTTTCAAAATAAGGTTTTTAGAAATATGGGAAGAGTGGTCTTAATTGAAAGAAGATTAAATTGTATAATTTTTTTCTCAAATTCTCAAAATTACAATAATTATGACAATTTAAATGTTCAAAAAAACAATCTCACAACTTTTTATTTGTCCAGTCATTTTTCAGTGAGACGTGGTATTTATTGTCAAAAAGCAGAGTTTCTTTCTGCTTTGTCAACAATAATATATTAAATTTTATTCTTTTAAATTATACAAAACAAACGAGACATTAATACTACAATTTTGGACCGTACATGGTTTACTTTTTACAATTAGAATATTTACACAACATATATTGAATTGTATAATTTTAATTTTTTATATTTACTCCTAAAAATGGCAAGGTTTCATGATATATTACAGGAAAGGTAGATATTCTAAATATCTATACTATTATATAAAGCATTTAAGCTTTTTTCTTAAAACTCTTAAATTTTAAGTCACTTAAAATTACTATTCTACCCTCATCTACCAAAAATGATTCCATAAAATAAACTTAATAACATTCATTTTTCATAAATTCCAAAATATTCTCTTTTTATAAATTCCATAGCAAAACTTACGAAACAGAATATTTCATAAACTTAATAACATTCCATAAATTACAGAAAGGGAAAATATATAATATTCATTTTTCACCTGTTAAATAAAAATTACAAAATTACATCTAAATTTCATTTTCTTTTCACCTGATAAATAAAAATTACAAAATTGCGTCTTGTGTGTCCTCTTGATTAATACCTACCAAAACAACTCCTTACAAACTATTTTTATTCACCGTCGCCACATTACGCACGTACATCGCTAGTATACAATAATGTCTCCAATTTTTTGGTTAATTTCTCGTGCATATTAGCATATGATGGATAATGGTTGTACTCGGTTATTGTGCCAAAATACATTACAATTACAAATATATATATATAGGGAAGGGTTCATGTGAAAAGTGTTTTATTTACGAAAAGTGCGATAAGCAATCTCAGCCACTTATTTGTATTTGATTTTTTTTTTAATTTAAAAAGGACATAATGGTAAAACAAAACATTCTCTCTCCTAAATTTTTAATAAATAAACGAAATAAATTAAAAATAATTTGCTAGTAAATAATTAATTTTACGGAGTTCACCGTTGAATACACCCAGATTATTTACGAGTTTTTCATCCTTATTTGTATTCGATAATGAACACAGCCAAAACTATACTAATTTTAAGATAAGTTTTACAATATTCAATACTGAACACAACTTACGAGTTTTTTATTCATTAACACTCTAGTGAACAACGTCAAACACATTTATTTAATCGAGCACACATTGTGAACAAACAACAAATATTAACCAGCATTTATTTGTTCACAAATGAACAACACAATACAACCAAAAATCAATCAGTTACATTAACCCAAATTTCTATTTTCACTAATCGACAATACAAACAAAACCAAAATCTTTTCCCTAATAAACAACAAACATTAAACATCCCAACTTTTCTCATTTGGTAACGAACGATTTAAACAAAACTAAAATCTAATAACTAAAAAAATAAACCAAACTAAAATCTAATAACTAAAAAAATAAACCAAACTAAAATTGATGACCACGTTTCTTTCAAACACGTGGCCAGTTTCAAGATAAATAAACCATATCTCTCACTCAAATTAAACACCAACAATGACGGCTGCTTCAAATTTCATCGGCGACGATTCCATTACCACCGCCGTCATAACCCGTCATGGTTGCCACCATCATTGCTACAACATCACCTGTACGCTATCATAACCCTCGAGTTCTTTTACCAATTTATTCTCTGAACCAAAGCCGGTGACAGGGAGAAGAAATTGTCACCGAGGAAGAGGAACGGTTGGTCGGAAACGTCACCAAGGAACAATCGAGATGGATCTGAGCGGCGTGTGGAGTCAGAAACAGTTGTCAGCGGTTGGCATAGAGGCCATTGAGGTTGGTCGGCAGTTCACCAAGAAAGAGAATGAGAGATTTTTAATTTCTTCATCTTGAAACTTCTGCTTGTTTCTTCATTTTTAGTTTCTACTCCTCCGTTCATCATCTTCATCATGCCAAAACCCCTAGTCCAAAAAGGTGAAGGAGACTATATTGACGGTGGTGGGCGGCAGCGGATGGTTGTTTATTAAAAGAGAAATATACTAGGGTTTTGCATATGAACAAGTCACGTAGAGGGAGAGAAGAATTAGTGGAAATAAATAAGGCAATAATTTAGAGTGTGTGTTAAAATGTCATTTTTGTCCTTTCTAATTGATTTAAATACTCTTAAATTCCAGCTTAATTACAAATCTATATATATTATTAAAAGGCTTACCATCTTACCAAAAATTGTAATAAAAAAAATTCTCTCCACCAATCATAACCCTCCATTTAAACACATATCACTTTTAAAAAATTGCCTTTGGGAAAGATCCGGCTAAAAGAAAAGCGCGGACCTTCTCCCATTCGGATGCTCTGACTTCCACCTATGCTACCTTGTCGAATTCCTTCTCTTTTACGCCTTCCACAAAGATTTTTCAAAAACCCTAAATCTCTTCCTATGATCGGCCGATTTCATCTGCAAAAGTTTTTTCGATCGTTCCTTTTCATGTATTTTCAATATCATACATCACCTCCTTTGCTATTAATTTACGTTGATTTCGTCGTATTCATCAAAGGTTTCGATTGGTGCTTTAAGGCTTTGATTGCAGGTTTGTTTGAGTTATCATGCTACGATTGATTTTCAGTGTTGATTACTTATTTTTACCAAAATAGAATATTTGTGCTCCTCGCCATTTATAGACTCTACAATCTTTTCGTTTACATCGATTTTATCTACATATTCGATATAGTTTGATGTTTTATTCATCTGATCGTTTATTTGATTCCATTTATTCTATAAAAATAATAAAGTAACTAATTATTGGATGTAATTCGTATAATTTATAAAAAATAGAGAATTTTGGGAAGTACTTATTAGTTATTATGCACACAATCTGTTTGAGAAAATGCTTCAAAATCAATTGCCATTAGAATCATCTTATTAGGACTCAGATTGGTTTTTAATTTGGTTTTTGAATGGTTTCTAAATGATCCAACGTGTACTTTGTTTTTGGGATCTTTTTCGTATCTAAATGGTTTATCAATGGTTTGATTTATATTTTTCCAGAATTACATGGAATCTATTTGAGAATTGCTTAAAAATCAACTGCAATTCTAATCATACATAATATATGCAGACTATAATATATATAAAGAACATGGAATCTGTTTGATTTTGGGTTTTAAACATAATATATGTGAAGAACAAACTGCACACTATTATTCAAGTTCTCTATCCCTTCTTTTATACACGTTGGTTAGTTTAAGTTCACCCAAGATCTGTTTTTCCTATACCTAATCACATTGGGTTTTTTTGTGATTTTATATAGGTTTGAAACAAAGCGGTTTTATCTGTTTCTCAGCTTTGAACAACTTACTATTGTAATCTACCTCCCTCTTTACTTCCTTTATTTAGTTACATAAACTTAGTACATCCATGGAGCATTCATTAGGTATAAATATATAGATTTACATGTTCGATGTTTCTTACATTATTAGGTTATAATTAAGGAAAAAACTCGAAGTATCTTTACTTAAATAGCATCATCAGAGTTTGAATTATCAAAATAAATAATCAATGTATGCTTCTTATCTTGAGCACTGTTTTGTTTGTTATTCAAGCTTTCTTCTTCCTCACATTTTGTATTTGAGTTGGGTTAATAGAATTAACTATTTGTCTACTGGAATAAAATGACAACTTTTGAGTCCCTATTACATTTCATAAGCTGATTTATAGAAAAATCTATGCTTTCTAGCTAACTTTTTATTAATTCAATTCACGTATAGTTTCAACCTGAATATACAAGCATGGGTGGTGTGAAATAGATGAAAGAACTATAAGGGTAGTTCTTTAACCGATTTTGGTCTTTTATATGTGTGTATGAGGTTTGATGGAATTACCTTTCTATTTGATTCATATTGGATTTTTTAGGTGATTGAAATGAATTTTTAAGGTGTATAAAATTTGCAGTTACGAGTTATTGTGTAAAATATTGCTAAACGGTTTTGCAAGAAATGGATTTCTTAAATATATAGATCATAGTTATCAAAATCACGATCCTGATTGTAGGATCGTACGATCCTACGATCCCACCAACCAAAAACGCGCCAGATCGTATTTAGGATCGTAAATAGATAGGATCGTACTCAGGATCGTACGATCGTAGGATCGTACGATCGTAGGATCGTATAGTGATCCTACGATCCTAATTTTGTTTGTTTTTTTACATTTTTTAATTATTACTATTATTTTACATTTTTATTTTTTACATTTTTTGGTTATTACTATTATTGTATTTTATTAATTTTATTTTTCTAAGTGATCAACTTACAGTTTTCTACTTTATAAACGTCACATTTTTCATTTTTCTTTTTTTATAAGAGAGAGGTTTACGAGAATAAGATTTTTTATGAATTAAAGAATTAATGTTGTGCACAATATGCTCTAGATTTATTGATTGTGTTTAAAAGTTACATTTTAAATTTTATTATGATATGTAAACTAATGAATAGTGATGAGTTGTTATCTATTCGTTTAAAATTTGGACGATTTGATGTTTTGTTATTTTAAAATTTAATATTTTATTCTGTCGTAAAAATATTATATACTTGGTTTCTGATAAAAATTATAGCATATAAAAAACCTAAAAATACTTTAGTGACTTATGGTAGGATCTTAAGATCCCAATCTCGATCTTACGATCCGATCTTGCAAAGACAGAAACGATCCTTCGTAAGATCTCGATCTTGATAACCTTGATATAGATTGCTAAAGGTTTTACTGGAGACGCTTTTGTGTATTATGATTGAACTACCTCTTACATCACAGCCTCACACTTGGTGGTATACGACAGTTTTAGTTAATCATAAAATTCTATCTCTTACATCACAGCCTCACACATTTATTTTGATTTGAACATACGATATGGAATTTATTATTTACAATCTCTTCACTAAGTTACATAAAAGAATATGTTCCTAGACTACAAAGGAATCAATGTTATTTTTTAAACCCCATCATGTTCAAAGGAGGTATGGAATATCAATATATATGCTTAATTTGCTGGGAAAGGTAAAATAATGTAGTATTGATATTTTTATGATAGGAGATTTTGGGAGATTGTGACCGCGCTGCTATTCAAACACAAGGCTTTACAAGCAATCATTTTGGCTCCACCTTCGCAGAGTGAAGTGTTAAAAATAAAAAGAGGTTGAAAGTTTTGATTTGTGACAACAACGACGATGTCACTAACAAAACAACAAATGTAGTATATAAACTTTTTTAAAAAATAGTTCTATTTCTTACATACACACTTTATATTCTTTGTATATGTAGACTTAGCATTTCTTTATAAGATTTTACTTATCTCAATTGCTCATATAATAATCCTTTGTGGCTAATTGATTATGTCAACACATATCTTCAAATTGTTTACAAAATTACAGTTTTTTATACTTCAAAAATTATTCCGTATATGATATTATATTTTTTTAAGTTCACTTCTGTAATAGTCGTGATCCCACGGGTCCATAAGCTAGTATACCACTAATAATCTTAGCCATTCGTTATAAAATCTAATGGTTGAAAACTCTTCTCGTACATTTCGCAAATAAAACACTTTTCACATGAACCATATATCTATACTAATATATAAAGCATACAACATTCTCTCTCCTCTTAGTCTTAAAACTTCTTAAAATTCAATCAACAATACATCCCCACCCTTCATTTTATCTAAATTAATCTCATCCATTCAATTTTGAACCATTTCACCTTTCTAATTTATTTAATTTTTTATTTATTTAAAATATATTTTCCCACTAACACACTCTATTACACAAACACAATTATCCACCCATACCAACATGATTTCCAAAATCTTATTAACTTCTCTCATCTTATTTCATAAATATAAATCTTTGTTATTATTTTAATGTTTTTTGAAATTAATAAAATAGTTAATACACATATAAGAAAATTTGGAAAAAAAACCAGACATGTTGCTAAAAACTTTTCATGATATTGAATCACACGAATAATATATCATTACATTTTTAAAAACGACATGTTGCAAAACAGAAACTATTTACCATCGCAGCATTGCGCGGGTACGATGCTAGTATATATATATATATATATATATATATATATATCTATACTACTATATAAAGCATTTAACACTCTATCTCCTCCTTAATTTTAAGACTTCTTAAAATTCAATCAAAACAACATTTTGGCCTTTCATTTTATTTAACTTAATCTCATCCACTCAATCTTTAACCATTCCAATATCTCTCCTAATTTACTTTAACTTTTTATTCAATTAAAATATACTCTCACACAAACATAATTATACACCCATAACAACATAATTTCTAATATCTTATTAACTTCTCTATCCTTATTTCACAAATATGATTTTTTTTCCTTATTTTAATGTCTTTTAGATTTTGTTTTTAAAATTAATAAAATAGTTTATGCAAATAAAAGAAAAATTGAAAAAAAGGGACATATTGCTAAAGAAATTTTTTTGTGACATTGAATTTTACGAATAACATATCATTACATTTTTTAAAGCGGCATGTTATAAAATAAAAACTATTCGACTCCGCAGCATTGCGCGGGTACGATGCTAGTATATATATATATATATACTATATTATAAAGCATTTAGCTATTTTACTTAATCTCTTAAATTTGAAGTCTTTTGAAATTACTAAATTACATCTCATATAAACTAAATGGAAACTATTATATAAATTAACTATTAAATAGAGTTAATAAGAATCTTATATTCTATTTTAATAACTAAACCTTCTATATTTAAAAAATTCAAATAAATTAACTTAATTATTAAAAAATATTTTCATAACCAAACCTTTTATATTAAATATTATATATTATATCATGTAATAAATATTTTAACATAATTATCAGAAAATGTGTACAAGTTGTTAGTCCCAGATTGAGTACGCAACAACAAATGTTTGTAGAAGGGGGGGTTGAATACAAACTTTAGCTTTTAAAAATTAAAGACACACTTATATACTTTTATATAATTCTTATTGATATGAATCAAGAATTACATGTACTAGAAGCGGAAATTTTAAGTACAATAAAAGGTGGCAATCAATTTGTCTAACACATAGACAAGCTAACTCTAAAACAACTAATGTATTTAGAGTGTTCAACACATGAACAAGTTTGATTCTACACAATGCTAATACTCTACGAAATTTCTCAACTGATGAGATTTTCTTTTAGTGTAGTAGAGACTTTACTTTGTTGTATTGTGTATTGTGTGTGTTTGCATGTCCACCATGCATGAGTATATATAGAAGTCTTGGTGGATCCGGTTGCATGAAGGTAAGAGACCAAGATGATGTGGAAATATAATATTTTAATTGTAAAGGTAGTGGGTGAAAAGTAAAGTTACTTTAATCAAATGTTTTGATAAAAGTAATTTTACTTTTCTGCAAAAGTGTAACCCATTCACAATATAAAATATTAAAGTCCACACCTACTGTCGTATAGAAGTATCTTTCCCTTTCCATGATTGTACTTTAATCAACACCATGCTTCTGATTGATTTGACTTTACCAAGTATGAGATTGCCAGTCATACTTAGTTGTTTGAACAAATCTTCAAGATCTTCGTCTGTTTGAGGTATCATTATCCTTTTCCAGATGATAAGATCAAACCTTTTTGTCTCATGCTTGATCCAAAAAGTGCATTCTTACTTTTACAAACAAAGATCTAAGGCATAATAGAACAACACATGTTCTGCCTTTTACATATGACTTACAATATGAAAAGATAGAGTAGATTTGACATTTTTCACAACTCAGCTAACAGATTGTACAAGGAACTCTGATATTCACTACTCAGTTGACAAAATATATCAGTTGATCACTTTTAGCTAGGACTTAGTTGACACATATTGCTCAGCTGATCATATAGATGCTCAGCTGATCAATAGTAAGCTTAGGAGGGCATAAGCTCATGTATTTGGATGATCAGTTGATCAAGAGTGCTCACCTGATCAATCAAATACATCAGTTTAGGATAAGAGATGACTTGTGTAAAGGAAGACTTACTTAGCTGATGCTCTGGGCCTCAACTGATCCATTTGTTCACTCAGCTGATAGAGTAGGCACTCAGCTGATCAAATTCTTCACTCAGCTGATCAACAATTTTGCTCAGCTGATAGACTGTTTTTCTCAACTGATGGTCTTCTTTACTTATTTTCTTCATCTGATGCTCCTTGGCTGATACATTGAGTAGGATCTGATGCTCAGCTGATGGCTTATTTTCCTCAGCTGATGGTTCCATACTTAGCATATTTTTACATAAACTGATTCAAACAACACATGTTTGAATTCTTTCTAAGTCATACTGAATGTAGGGTTTGGTTATCATCAAATCCTATGTTTTAGGATAGGCAGAGTTGATTATTAGGGTGAAGTGATTATCTCCCCAACACAAGTAGAACTCATAAATCTGAATAATCTATAATAAGAATTTATAAACATATATTTTAAAATTATTTAAATAGCTCATATAATTAATAGTTTCAAATTACTAATTTACACTCAGCATTTTCATGTAATTTAACTTATTTTATAAGAAAAAGACTTTTTTCTTATTTAATTGTTCTCAAAGTTTATTTAAAAATAATAAAAGGGTTTATTAAGAACAGGAAAATAAAGAAAATAAACATGTTTACCAATGTAAAATTATTCGTTGTCACCGTATTACGTAAATTCTCAAAACGAATAAGTTATCAAGTAGAAATTATTTGATGCCGCCGCATTACGCGGGTACCATGCTAGTATATATATATATATATATATATATATATATATATATATATATATATATTATTTGCAAAATTAAATTTGTGTGTGTTCACTTTAAGGTAAAATTCTGTTGGGTTGTATTTAATTCTTAAGATGCTTTGAAGTTTGATAGAAATTTAAGTGAATTGAATTATGACGGAAGAATATTCTGTTTCAAATGACTAAAATAACCTATTTTTCATTTTTATGTAAAGACTACATTTTTAAATGCCAACAATCACACAAACCATGAGGGTCTTAATTAGCAAAAAAAAGTTAAAACTCAATGTATTTATATCGTTGTTGGGCTTGTACGTATTGAACAATCCAAATAAACTAGATGGTTCATGGCATGGGTGCACAACGAGGAGTAGATTGAGAACATATGTTTGGCTTTGGGATTTTTGAGGGGTGGAGCCTCGTAGAGTGATCGGCATGGAGCCACCTGCAGCACCAAATGCTTGACTGCACAGAGTAATTATGAATAAGTTACCATCCTATCTTCTAAGTGACAGAGCATTCATTTCTAGAGTTGCTGCTTTTCTATGTAAAAATGAAACTTTTCTCTCGACTTATTTAATGCCTAAAAAAGATGCTATAATTCTTTGCTTATAACTGTGTAACATATATTTTTAACACAAAATTGCTAACTTTGTATCCAAAACATGACTATTTTGACCATAACCATAAATGAAGGCCAACGAAACAAGTGTATCTAAAACATAATGCCTCTTTTTTTCTTACTGCTCTCTTTTTTATTTTGGCTTAACAGTATCATAGAGTTTATAAGGTGTTCATCCTCCTAAGAGACTCATGGCTCAAGTCCATACATGAACATGAAGGCAATTAAATGGGTGCGTGTATTTGTCGTTCTACAATGGCTCGCGCAATGTATTCTTACCCATTTCTCCAATATTATGGAATTTCTTTCTCTTTTCTAAATTTAATATATATATTGTTGATAGAGCAGTGAGAAAACAGCTGAGGTGTCAACAAAAAGAGTGGCGTCATTTATGACATGTAATTGTGACGTGGACAAATAGTAAATTATTATTGGTAGAAAGTGGAGAAAAGGATAAAATTAATTCAAATTTAAATCAAATTGGAAGGGTTGGATGAAAATTATAAGGGGGCTTTATAAAATGTGCGAGGGGGTTTTATATAATTTGTATATTATTGTATTTAATATAAGTTGTTTATAAATAATGTTTAATAACTTATGATATGTTTTGTTTCGAGAAAAAATAATTATATATTTACGACCGTCTCATTTTTATCTACGTTTTGATATAAATTTTATCGTAATATGACATTTTTTTTAAGAATTAGTATATTCTTAAAAAGCTTTTGTTTAAATTAATAGCAGTGGGTAAGTAATTCTTTGAACAATTTATAGTTTTTTTATATTCATTCTCTCTACTTATCATAGTCGATATAATCACTAATTTTTTTGTTTTTCGATAAAGGAATTAAAAATATATTATTTTTAAATTTTTTGTTTTATTATGATAAAGTTTATGTAAAAAATAGTTAAGATTTCTAATGAACTAAGTTATATGTTAAATAGTTGATGTATTCAAAGTATTATTAAGAATATATTATATTGATTTGTCGTGTTTTAGTAACATGATGTTGTAAAATATTTACAGATTTACATTTAAGTATAATGGATAAACGTACAAATGCCAATTTAAAACTAAAATTTTTTATCATAAAAAATATCGATTCAAACAATGAACAACAATCAATAAAAAATTAAGGAATATATATATATATATTATATATAAATATATATATGGGATAGTTCAAATGAGAACTGTTTTTTATACGAGAATTGCAAAAGCCAATGTTGGCCCTTGATTAAAATAAATCAATGGCTAGTAATTTAGACGGTTAATGATTGGTGCATTAATGACTAATGAATGAATCATTAATTACGCATTAATGGCAGGTGGTTTGGACATATCAAGTCTCGCGCATTAATGACAGTCTAGCCGAATGTTATTCATAGCTGGGAAAATATGTAAATGAACAAAATACCCTATTAATGAGTCACTAATGGTGTTACAAATAGTTCTCGCAGTTCTCGTACGAAAAATAGTTATTGATTAAACTTTTCCATATATATATGTATGTATATATAGAGAGAGGGAGAGGGGGGAAGAGAGAGAGACGGGAGAGAGAGAGGATCAATAAAAAAACTTCTCCTAAATAAATACTTAAGGAACCATTGTGAACCATCAGATTCATTCATCAAGGACTAACAAAAATATACTACTCCGATATTTCTCATTCACGCATGTGACAAGGGTGGTTTTTCATTTATTTATTACATAAATATTACCTGTATATTTTTAAAATGAGTATGTATAAAAAGTATTAAATATAAACATTTTATTTACGTACCTAAGCACCGCACGGGTATAACACTAGTTATAGTTGGGGTGGATGCTCCTAGTTCCTACAGGTCCCTCGACTTGATATGTGGTAGGGCTATAAATGAACCAAATGTTCATAAATCGTTCGTAGGAAAGTTCGTTTATGATATCTTGTTTAATAAACTAATGAACACGAACAAGATTTTCTAGTCGTTTAATTAAATGAATGAACATGAACAAAACTCTCGTTCGTTCATTTATGTTCGTTAATATACGTGTTTATATATATATATATATATATATATAGTGTTTATTTTTGTTTAATAATGTTGGGTTTGCATTATAGTGTGTGTTTGTCCGTTTATGTTTTTTATTGTTTAAATGAACGAACAAAAATGCACACGAACTAATGAATCTTTTAAGCAGACGAAGCTCATCTGCTTATCGTTCATGTTCATTTATTTGTTCAGCTAAAGTTAAATAAACGAACACAAACGTAGAAATCCGTTTGTTTATTTGTTTTGTGTTCGTTTATTTGTACGGCTAAAGTTAAATGCACAAATACGAATAAACCTCGTTCATGTTCGTTTGGTTCGTTTACAACCCTAATACGTAGTTATGATGTCGACTTCCAAAATGGAATTGGTTGTAGAGGCTTTCCGAAGCATTTGAGATCTAGGTCGTTTAGAGCAAATGTATCTAGCTTTTTTTAGTGTTGCTACTTTTTTGAGTTTAGAGTCAGCATGTAAGGCATTTCCTTTTAGTAGGGGTGTTCATGGATGGTTAACTGAGCATACGGTTAACTGAAGTATCGGTTCATAACTTTCACGAACCTAAACTGTAACGAACGGAGAAAAATGTTCTAATATTATTTTATCGAGAAATAAATAATATTTATGGAGTTTATTTATTTTAATGATAATTAAGGATATTATTGTGCTATTTAAATAACGTATTGAAAGTTGGAAAATAAAAGAAAATTTGGAATTCAGAACTCGTCGCAACGCGACGCACTTGAGGTTTGCGACGCGACGCATCATCAGTCGTCAGTCGCGTGTGTCAGGATTTGCATGCTTCAGGATTGGCCAGTTCGGAGGCGGTTGTAATGAGACACGTTTCAGAAATTCTATAATGAGATGTTACTCAACCATTTTCTCACAATCACTTCTCCAAAGCCGTTACTCTGCCGAAATTCCAAGCTTACCCTAGGTTTTTGAGCTTACGTAAGTGCCGGGTTTCATTTGTGAGCATATTTAAAGTTCCGGATAATCGGAAACACCATTACGGACGTAGTTTTGACTAAGGCTTCGCGTGGGTGAATCCGAGAGGTATATTTTACTAATATTACACTTTTAATTCGATTATAAAGTTATTTAGGCTGCATGCATGTCGTGTATGTGCATTTCATGAAGTTCTGAGCTCGTGACGCGTTGATCTTTAGTCGAGAGTTATCTTTTTGCATGTCTAAGTATATTAAGCTGGTTTAGACTTGTTTTGGATCTTTGGATCGTGTTTTTAAAGTAGTGACCTTCATAGGTTATTTGTGGCGTTTGAGTTCGCGTTCTTGACAATCTGTGGGCGTTGTTTGTCTTTTCGAGATCGTGTGTTACGTTATCTGGACTAAGGTGAGTTCAATATTTCTCAATATCGAGTACTAGACAAAAATGATATATTTTTTAAAGTAAAAAATTATTATACGATGGTAATATGTGTTTATATATTACTTGTGCAAGAAATACGTGATATACGTGAGATTATTACATGTTATGAGATTGTTTGACGAATATGCTAGTTATGAAATCGTTATGTGTTATTGACGTTTGGACCTATGGACGCAAACATTTTGTGAGAATAAAATGATGTCCTACTCAATTGTTTCATGTTGAGCATTTATGAAATTATGATTTTTATCACACTGATGTTTTACGAGGCATTGGGATGGGGGTAGTCCTGTCCTTAATGATGATGCCTAGTAGGTTGAACCTTTTAGGAAAAGTGCTAGCCATTTGTGAGTTATCGGGTGTTCATGACAAGTCCGGGACAACGTGATGATGTATTTATACTCATTGGAATAACGTTTGGTACTAGATGTTGTACCTTATTAATTATCATGTGGGTGTAAGAGGTAAAACACCGTTATTACTTCACCTGAATGACATTGTGAGAATATGTTGTATACCACGTTGCTGGAGTAGCGATAGCGGGAGATGTTACAGTCTAAGAATTAGTGGAAGTCGCGCTCTAATGATTCTTAGACGGGTAATAACATGACTCATGAACTTGGTCTATACCTTGGGTCGAGATAATTACCCTGGACCATTAATGATGATTACGATGACGATGATTATGATTTAAAGAATTATGATAATGAAATTTATGAAATGACTATTATGATATGCCATGATTAGTTTATTGCTACGTGTTAAATGTCAGATGATGGGTTGGTCAACTATGATAATGGGCGGAAATGGATTATTTATTATCTGTTATCACCGTCTAAAGCATAAGATGATTTAATTGAATCTTTTAGTAACTCTATCGACTCACGAGGCTTTAAGCTGACACTTGTTTCTTGAAATGTGTCTTGTACTCGTGCATGTTGCTTAGAGATCATGTTGTGAGACAGGGACATTGGGTAGTATACTGTCTTATACGATACCATTGTGTTTATGTTCCAATCAAACAATTTATGTCTTAATATTTAATGTTTATGAACGTGATTATCGTGATTTTCATATCAACGTAAAATATTATCGTCTCGGTAAGATATATTTTATGATTAAAGACTTCCGTTGCATACTTTCTGATGAAATGACAAGATTTTTGTAAATGGTAAATTTAAAAAATCGTGGTCGTCACACTAACCCAAACGGAAAAAGCCGGTTAACCGGTTTTTCGGTTAACCAATTAATCATTTTTAACCACTAAACTTATTTCTAAATAAAATGTTTCAAAAATTAATATTCATACTTGAAAAAGGCTTAAATGATACATTTATAAAACATTTTGAACTGTGTTATTTATGTATCAACTTATTATGACATAAGTATTTTGAATAAAAATGCGTCTAAGATAAACCGAAACTAAGTAAATAAACAGTAAATGATAAGATTTATAAATTTATTTAACTCGTAAACTCAAATAACCCATATATCTACTAATATCTATGTAGAAACTATAAGAGGGGTTGAATAGTTTCTATGTCATGTTTTTAAAACTTTTTAAATAGTTTAAACAAACTCATATATATGTATATATATATATGTTTTAGTAACGAGTATCATATTATCATTTCCTAGGTACACGAGGACCTAAGGACAAGAGGAAGAGAATATTGTGGAAGAGTTGCACCACAGGTGAGTACCTCAACCTGATACGTAGAAATATTAATTAACTGTATGATCATTACTATGTGATATACTAGAGAATTGTGTAAACTAGCTTTTTAAAGAGTATAGAAATAATTATAGAGTTAATAGAGTTGAGTATAATTGTAGTTAAGAGACAAGAGACAGAGATACTTGCTTATGATTAATAAATGAGTATTCAAATATTAAAATAATTAATGAGAAATGAGTACGAACAAATAAACAAGAAGTGAAAACTCCTTAATTAAAAGAGAGAAAAGAGTGAGTTTAATGTTTATTAATTAACCATATGCGTTAAAGAGCAGATATAATTAGGGTTGTGTGAATCACAATTTAAAGAGTATACGATGATTTATATATACGAGGTTGATGAGCATATAGATATAATAAGAGAGTCAGTTCTATCAGAGTTATAATCTATAAATACATACATTTATACATTATGAGTATCTGTAGAGTTATTGAGAGGAGTTGTATCTTGAGAGATGCATAAAGAGATGTTAAACGTAAAAGTAACCATACATAAGTATGTAACTATATATATATTTGCAAATGTGCGAGAGTCTTGTAGACTATGTCTATCTTTATATATGTTTCATAATAGAGAAAAGAGAAATGAAACGAGTAAGAGAAGAGATTATAACGAAGAGACACTGTGAATATATTATTATTTATTTAAAGGTTATGCGAGTTTGCCATGAATTGAGTAATTAAGAGAAGGAGAATAATTAGAGTTATAATTGTATGCGTTTGACTATGATTGTGTTAATTATATCTTATCAAGAGAAGTATGTGTGATGTACATATATATACGATAAATGATGCTTTAGCCTGAGAGGTACATTGAGTTGTCAACGAGACTAGTTAAGATGTTGATGTGACTTCCAGTAGTCTATGTGCTACCAAAGGTGAGATTTAATATGAGTTCTTGATGATGATAAATATATGTGTTATTGCATATAATTGTTTATGTTATATGTATTGTGTAATATAGAGATGTTAGAGTGACAAAAGAGATGCTTGAGTGGTAAATGAGATGCATGAGTGGCAAACACAGACCCGAGTGGCATAAATTGATGTATTGACTTTTATGTGCTTATTATATTCGTTTGAGTTGTTGAGTACTCGCTAGGCTTTCTAGCTCATTACTGTTGTTGTATTCACTTCAGGTTTTGTGACTGACAAGGCTTTCATGTGGACTAGTCAAGAGTTTTGTGCAACATCAAAGGAAATCTATTTTTATATAACATCTGCCGGTTGTTGCCCTACTTTAAACAAAGTATTGATTACTTTCTTGTCGAGTGCTTTAAAAAAAGGGAGGCGTTACAGTTAATTACCAAAATACCTCTTTTAATAAGTCATTAATTAACTTTAATGGTGGTTACAAATGATTTTTTGTGGTTGTTGTGTTAGGAATGGTTTTTAAATGAACTTCTCCCATTATACATACATATATATATATATATACACACTAGCAATGTACTCGTGCAATGCTGCGGCGGACAGTAGTTTCTATTTTACATCATGTTGCTTTTAAAAATGTAATAATATGTTATTCGCTCAATGCCTCAATTCAATGTCATGAAAAAGTATCGTACAATGTTAGTTTTTTTTTGTTTTTTTATTTGCATCAACTATTTTATTAATTTAAAAAAAATTCTAATAGACACTAAAATAATAAAAAGATTTATATTTATGAAATAAGGAGGGGAAGTTAATAAGATTTTGAAAATTATGTTGATGTGTGTGGATAATTGTATTTGTGTGAGAGGGTGTTTTAGTGTTAGAGGATATTTTAAATAGATAAAAGGTTAAAGTAAATTAGGAGAGAGAATGAAATGGTTAAAAATTGGTATTTTAAATAGATAAAAAGTTAAAGTAAATTATGGGAGAGAATGAAATGGTTAAAAATAGATATTTTAGTACATTCAAATTACTTAAAATTAAGAGTTTATAAGGTTGTATATTCATTATAAAGGAGTAAGATATATATATATATATATAAATATAATAGTAATCTACGACACTCTATATTTGTTTTTTACAAGATGTCAATTCAATCTATCGGTTTTTAATTAGTTTGCAAGATGTCAATTCTGATATTTTTTATTTTTAATAATATATATTATGTATAAGAATATTAAACATAAGTAAAAAATCATTAAGATTTAAAGAGATATATATATATATATATATATTAACGAGTTTAGTTTACCAAAATGTATTCAACTTATCAGATTTTGCTACTGTGTGTATCAAACTTTAGAAGTTTTTATTGTGAGTATCAAACATTTAATTTGTCGATATTGTATGTATTTAACTTTCTATTGTATGTACTAAACTTATAAATTTTTTCCTTTTTTATGTATCCAAAATATATACAATAGCAACAAATTAAAAGTTTAATACACATATTAGAAACTTTTAAAGTTTGATATACATAATAGCAAAACATGATAAGTTCGATACATTTTGATGAACTAAACCCTATATTAATTGCATTTTAGAATGTTATTTTGTAACCGACTTGTTTGATTTATTGCATATTAATATAACTAAAGCTTAGTTAAAATTGATATAAAGGATGTTTTAATAGTTGTACTATTTAACTAAAAATGATCTTAAAAAAGTGGCTAAATAATTTATGTCGTAGTAAAGATATATTATAAATAACCGTATATTAGAAAGTTGTACTATAATCTGACGTTATTATTGTTTTTATCTGCTTAATTACCTTAAGTGACAAAAAGAAAATGACAAGCTGCAAATTTTGAATGAAAGAAGGTATTGATTTGTACAAATACAAAAACATGTGATTGTAAAAACGATGAATTATTTCGTATGCATAATTTTAATTTGTTATGATTTATTTTTTTTAATTTCTTATATTGTTCAGTTAGGTCCTTTGATTATTTGATTTCTATGTATAAATTTTTTTGTTTATTATTTTATAAACTAACATTTGTATTACACAAGTGTTCTAACTTAATTAATAATAATTAACTAAGATTTAGAATTTATGCATATTTGTAACCTGATTCATTTTTGTTTGTACCTAAATTGGACATTTACCTTTATACACACATATGAACCAATTAAAGTAAATGGTAGATTGGTGTAAAAAAGTAAGGAAATTTGACGATGACATTTTACATTTTTAAAAAAGAAAAGGTAATTTTAGTATTTCTAATGTCCATCTTTCCCATTTTAATATCCATTGACTTGGGCAATCGCTCCCGTAGCTAAAAGGCAACCCCGCCTCATGTCACATGTGCCACCCGTTATACCACCTTTGCGGGTATATATAATGTATCGCCGTCTACCGTTGTCATTGGCACACGCTCATGGACGAGAGACTATCAATCGCATAGGGTTTTTCCTACCTATACCTTCTCGTTCTTCTATGGGTTTCAACTGATTCGAGAATGTCAAACTTATAGAGGCCAATCTACAAGGATTTTCAGCGGTTACAAGACATCCAACCTCGATCTTCTATAGACCGATTGCAGTTCTTTCAATTGTGAAAATGATTTTAGTTTATGAGTGTGCTTTTGAGTGTTTTTTATGAATTGTTATTTTAAAAACTATTCGTGTATCTTATGCTTTTTCATGTATTAGTGATTCAAGTAATTTTGTGAGTACCTTATTTGTATTTCATCCAATTCTTTTCACATATATGTTCAACAAAAAAATTTGGATATGAGTATAGAGTTTGGATCAAAATTATGTATTTTTGTATATATGCATTAAAAATCCTCTTACA
Organism: Dittrichia graveolens; assembly: GCA_038502395.1. NCBI lineage: Eukaryota > Viridiplantae > Streptophyta > Magnoliopsida > Asterales > Asteraceae > Dittrichia > Dittrichia graveolens. The sequence goes on along the minus strand of JARJIL010000003.1, from coordinate 2,171,999 downwards.
TTTTTTATTTATGTTGTTGGTAGTTTATACATCAAAACTAACTTGGACAGGATTGGAAGGACTATGCTTCAATTTTTACCATGTTTTATTAGACGTACCAAGAGGTGATCATTATATTACTAGCGAAACGTACTAGCAATTTCTTTTGTTCTAAAGAAACATTAATAGTGAAAACAAACTTTTGGTTGAAGGCTAATTAGTGAATATAGGCTTAGAATCGTTTACACACAACCAAACCGCTACGGTGTTATCATTTATTTTTTCTTACTCTTTATTATTTGCATGCTATTATTTTGTTTGTTCTTGAATAAGTAAATAAACAAATAGTGGTCTAAATCTACATGGTTTGTTTGGTTGGACGGAATAAATAGTTTTTGATTGAATGATCTATTGCATTTCATTATAATGTTTGTTTACATATGTAATGAAATGAGTCATTCAATTACATTGTCTTTATACATATGATGAGTTTTCTATTAGAATAATCATTACATATGACATTTTTGTAGAAAGATAAAGGGTTTAGTTCAATAAATTGTATCGAAGTTGTCATGTTTTGCTATTGTGTGTATTGAACTTTAAAAGTTTCTACTGTGTGTATCAAACTTTTAATTTGTTGCTATTGTATGTATTTTGGATACATAAAAAAGTAATAAAAATTACAAGTTTAGCACATACAATAGAAAGTTTAATACACACAATAACCATAAATTAAAAGTTCGATACACACAATAGAAAATTTTAAAGTCCAATATATACAATAGCAAAACATGACAACTTGAATATATTTTGGTGAACTAAACCCAAAATAAAATATTTCTTTTATTTATGTATTTTTACTTAAAAATAATATTTTCTTTATCAAAATTTTATATTTTATACACACATTTCTAATATGTATTTTACGTTTAATTAGTTAATACTTTAATAAAAGTACATAGATAAATAATTTATTAGATAGAAAGATTAAGCATAAAAATTAGTTAAGTTCATTATAGAAAATATTTTTTTAGTAAATTTTATTAATTTTTTAAAAATATTTTTATTAATGTTAGTAAAAACTATAAAAAGTAAATTAATTATTAAATTTCATTTTATTTCATGATGGAATGAGAAAAAAAACACCTTTTCCCCGCAAAACGAAATGGAAAAAATCGAATTCCTTATACAATGTTCATTCCATTCATGCGTGATTAATAAACATGTTTTTTTTCATTATGACGGAATGACTTATTCAATTATATCTCTTAATCACTTATATCAAACACCGCGGTAATCTTTTTATGCTATTTCATGATACAAAACATACAACTGTCAAATCGTTTTGATTTATTTTATATGGTGTATGTAATTTGTGTTAGGGAGACTAGTCCGCAAGTAACGCTCTATGATCATTTAAAAAAATATTATAATCAAAATAAATAGTAATTTAAACTCTTGATACCTTATGATTTACTAGTTGGTTAACCGCGTAATGTTGTCGTGACGATTAAAGAGAGGTAATGGTAAATACTTGTGAAGACAATGACGAAGGAAGTAATGATGGTTGTGAATGGTGTTTGAATAATATTATAATAAGTTCAAAGTAATTTAAGTAGTAGTATTATTCTATTTATGTTTTAAGAAAGTTTACAGTTAATATATATTATGGTAATATTGTTTATACACCTTTACCTTAAAATAACATGAGATGACACAATTAATGCTAACATTATAGGTTTAACTTGAAGATAATAAATACTATTTAAAACTTACTATTTATGAATGATTTACTTTATATTTTGTATTTTCATTTTGGGTTGATTTTGATTAATATTATGTTTTGATATTAAAAAAAGATGGTGGTAAAGGATTCATGAAGTTTAAGTTTGTGTTTATTAGTGACTATGAGTTTTATGTTTTGGTTATAAAATAAATACACACAAATGTGTCAGCACAAGGATTGTAGAAAACTACACTGTTTTGAAATTCTTGTTTTTATAATTTTATTAATATGTCAAGGCAAATTATAGATTGTAAAATTCATAAGTTTTTCAGTCTTGGTTCTAGGTCCATCCCTAGTCCTAGCTGCAAGTCGTAACTAGTTTGGTCAAACACATCCTAAGCCCATGAGCATTTACCTCCTCATTTTTCTTGCCACATCAATTTTCTTTCTTATCCCTCTCCATCTCGCTCCTATCACTCAAACTCACACATTCATCCCCCTTACCTATATATTAAAAATAATAACAAAATAATTTATCTTCAAATAAGAAAATGGAAATGAAGCGTGAAGGATGGGGGCGATTGTCATACTTAAAAAAAAAAACTCAACGTGAGTGCAAACCAACAAATGGAGCGTGAGGGGTGGGGGGCGATGGTGTATACATGAGCCACACACCAACCACCTCGACACTAGCGTGATGTGGGTGGCCTAAAGGTGTTCGGATATTTAATTTCTTGAAAGGATTATAGATTATAGAATCACTCCTAATCTCATAAAAAGCAATTCAATTGAAGTAGCTTATGGATGATGATTGAAATTATCATAATTAAAAATATGATGTTCCTTTGTAAATTTTCGTTTATAATTTATTTTGTTAGCTGTATGTCCTTTTACGTAATTTTGTATTTTTCAGTTTTATCTTTAGCTCCTTATACAAACAATTTTAAAAAAAATATAATCACTAGCTTTAACCAGGAGTTAAGCCCAATCTTCATGTCTAGTTTCAGCTTGTGTTTAAGGTAACCTTATCAAAATTACAAAGAAAACTACTTTTGAAAAAACCGAACCTTCCTAACTTGAATACTTATTTTTAAATAAAAGAAAATTCGAATTTCCAAAACTCGTAAAAGTCACCTGCTGTCACCTAATCTAAATGACCCACCAATGACACCCACCGATCTTAACACGAGTGACGATAATGCCACCAGTAACTACCGTCCACGTAGCAGAGATTTTCAAGCCGACTAGACATTCGCGTATCTTCACCGCGGGTGAGTGAACTCAAGGAGCCAAAACCATCAATTTCAAAATTCAAGGGGCTAAAAATGTAAATAAATTCTCAAAGGGCGTGGTGCTATTTGAATCACCACTTTCAGATGGATCAAATCCTCTTTCTTCAAAAACCCAAACCCTCGCTCTTCGTGGCGGCTGAATCTATCTTTCTCTCTCTCTTAGGGTTTCTCTCTATCCCCTTTCAAAAACCCAAATCTTTAAAGGGGGTTTCGCTCCCCGTTTTTGAAGATCTATCAATTTATCATCAAAACTCTATCCATGGCCACCGTTGCTCCCCCTGCAGATCGTATCCTTCTTTCTTTTTCTTTTTAACTACTGATCTGTTACTGTATCGTGCTTAGTACTGCGTTCTTTGTTAGAAGTTTAAATCTTGGTTCTTGGATCTGTCTACTCTTGATTTGTATGGGTGTCGGTTGTATGCTACATGAATTTGAAGTTATGATTTGTGGGAGTCGTTCTGAAATTCTAGCTTGATCTATTCTTGCGTAGATGAGAAGTATTCTTTTTGAGTTATGCGTGTTTTGACTGATGATTGTGTGTTTTATATGTATGAAATCCTCGGAGTTTAAGGTCTTGATGAGCTGCTTACTGTTACTGTAGTTATAATAATTCGATGGGGGAATCAAGGAAAAAGGGGAATCTTTAGTTGTAATTTTAAAATTCACTGCACTGTTAGCCTTTGTAATTGGTTTCATTTTAAATTCCAGTGGATCTTGATTTAGATAATGTTTGCTTATTTTTACTCAATAGGATTTAGGTAGGATGATGTGTTTTTTTGCTTTTGGATTTGTTATTATCATTTATATGTTCAATTCTGTTTCCTTGAAAAAAGTGGATTCCCTTTACTTATTTTACTACAGAAGCTGCCGATTTGCTGAAGAATCTGTCCTTGGATTCTCAATCAAAAACATTGGAAATCCCTGAGCCCGCTAAGAAGGTGAGGTTTGGGTTTTATCTAATAGTATGCTATACTATTGTTGTTATTCTTGTTTTAACGGTAGCAATTCTTTTGGAGTTTAATTATAGGCTAATTATGTATGATTCTCATGTAGCCTGCTGGTGATACCGCCGACACCGGGACTGGGCAGAACCCAACTTTAGATAGGTCAGTTACCCCTTTGATTCCTGATTTCACGGATCCAACGGTGGCTTATTTTCCCAATGGTTATCCGTCTACGGCTTATTACTATGGAGGTAATTCAATACAGTAATCATATGTAAGATCAGTAAGCTGTTATTTGATATGTGTTAGTTTGCCGCTTTATTCTTAAGTTAGTTTTTGTTATTGTTAAATCTTGTGGTAAATTTGTTTTATAGGTTATGATGGGACCACCAATGATTGGGATGACTACTCAAGATTTGTAAATCCCGAGGGAGTTGATATGTCTCATGTAAGACTTTGCTTGTATAATCTGTATTATAAGTTTATAACTATTTAACAACTTGCAATATGTTTATGATAATAATTGGATGTGATTTTTTATAGGGAGTTTATGGGGACATGTATCATGGTTATGGTTATGCGCCATATGGTCCTTATTCTCCTGCTGCTTCACCTGTGCCTACAGTAGGTCATGATGGTCAACTCTATGGAGCTCAACATTACCAATACCCTAGTCCTTATTTCCAACCAATGACTCCAACCAGTGGACCCTACTCATCTGCTGCTATCCCTCCTAAAGGCGAGAATACACCAGCAGCAACTGCTGACCAACCACCATTGACCGTGGACAATAATGGGAACTCGAATAGCCTTGTAAACAGTGTTGGTGTCAAGGGAACCACTGGTCCAGCACCAATTAGGCCAACACCATATCAGAATTCAACTTTCAATGCTATTGGTTCTTATGGAAGGGGTGCACAAAATGGTTTTCAAGATCCAAGGTACGGTTTTGATGGGGTTCACTCCCCAATCCCCTGGTTAGAAGCCCCGTTGTATTCTGATGGACAAGCAAGAAACAATGCCACTGTTGCTCCTGTTATTAACGGGAATGGCATTGCATCAAGAAATCAGAATCTTCGTCCTCAACCTCATATCATGGTAAATGCTAATTCTTTTTCCATTTGAGTCCAATTTTCCAAGATTTTTGAATTTCTAATATTGAAGTTGTGCTGTTACAGGGTTTGCAGACTCCAAGACCGATGTCAGGTGTAAATACTGCAAGTGGGTACATGAACAGAATGTATCCAAACAAATTATATGGCCAATACGGAAGTAACTATCGATCTGGCTATGGTTATGGGTCTAATGGGTATGATTCCCAAACTAATGGGCGTGGTTGGCTGGCAGCGGATAACAAGTACAAACCTAGAGGTCGGGGCAACGGTTTTTTTGGTTACAACAATGAAAATGGTGATGGTCTCAATGAACTAAACAGGGGACCTAGAGCCCGAACCATTAAGAACCAAAAGGTTTTGACCCCTATCACCATAGCCGTGAAGGGTCAAAATATACCTCTTGCACCTGCTGATGGTGTTGAGAAGGAGACAGAGGTTAAGGAGAAAGTGGGTTCAGCCCCAAACCGAGAGCAATACAACCAGCCTGATTTTCCAGATGCTTATGAAGATGCTAAATTCTTCATTATTAAGTCGTATAGTGAAGATGATGTTCATAAGAGCATTAAGTACAATGTTTGGGCAAGTACGCAAAATGGAAACAAGAAGCTTGATGCTGCATACCAGGAGGCTCAACAGAAGCCTGGATCTTGCCCTGTTTTTCTTTTCTTTTCGGTAAGCATTTTGTCAAAGTTTAACGTCGACTTTGTTCTTTCGACTATCTAATATCTGTTAGTATATGTCTCACAAGCAATTGTATCTTATATGTTTTAGGTCAATACTAGTGGACAATTTGTTGGTGTTGCTGAGATGGTGGGCCCCGTTGATTTTAACAAAAGCTTAGAGTATTGGCAACAAGATAAATGGATCGGTTGCTTCCCTGTGAAGTGGCATATTGTTAAGGATCTACCAAACAGCTTGTTGAAGCATATTACTCTTGAAAACAATGAGAATAAGCCTGTTACCAATAGCAGGGACACCCAAGAGGTATTTTCGCTATAACACTCGTTTGATACTTAAGTCTTGTTTGATATTACTGCTGTTAATACTTGATAGATGTTGCATATTTGTTCAGGTGAAGCTAGAACAGGGTTTGCAGGTGATTAAAATTTTCAAAGAGCATTCTAGCAAGCAATGCATATTAGATGATTTTGATTTCTACGAGGATCGACAGAGGAGAATCCAAGAAAAGAAGGCAAAGCAACAGCAGTTCCATAAACAGGTAGGTCTAATAACTGCATTCCATGCATGTATTTTTAAGCTAAATTATTTTTGTTGTAATATCCACATTTTATTTTTCATCAACAGGTGTGGGAAGGAAAACCCAAAGAGGGCATCAAGATCGAGGCTTTACCACAAAAATCATCAGAAACTCCCCAAGAAATCAAGGAAGCTACTTCTGTTCATATAAATGTTGAGGTGAAACCTGCAACAGAGAAAAAGATTGTAGTAAATGGGGTTGCAAATGGTTGCTAGATTCAGCCATGTGCACGGGTAGCATGTTTCAAAGGGAGCCCGTTCGACCTTTCGATTTATTAGAGTTGTCAAATTGTCTCATTTGAGGAATGCTGCCCAAACAGGATCCGTCTTTCGAGAATGTACACAGAAGTAGGGGGATCCAGATTTGAAAACCATATGGTGGTTCCGTCTCTCATCTATAGTTTTTCAGCTTCTAACAGGGTTTGGGTTTTAGGTTTTTTTGAATCTTTTATTATTATGTTCCATCTTATTAGTGTTTCTTTTCTAAATCATTTCCTGTGGCCTTTAGTGTTTATGTTTCTGTGCTAGTTTTTGTTCATCTTTTTTTTTGCCTTTCCATCAATGAGTGGCATGATCCTGCCTTGTAAATCTAGATCAAGAATACATTTGGATATGGGTTTTGTGGTTTGCAAGACAAAAGCTAGTGATACAGGGAGGGTTGGGTGACTTATCTTAATACAAGTGGTTTTTGAATGTTTTTCTTTGGTTCGTGTGACATATAGTCTCTTTTCTTATTGATTCTAATAAAGGCTTTTGAATGTATATATGTAATGTGATTATTATGACTTGAAGTTGCATTATTAAGTTGCTCGAAAGTAGATTCTTGTTCTTAAAGTAAAGTCCCCCACATTGAGGAATTCCTACCTGTGGATGCACTATGATTCATATATGAATGCTGCTTCTTTTCTTATAAGTGTTTTCTATAAATCATTTCAATGGACACATGTAAAAAGTGAATGTTAAAGAAACTATTTGAGTACAAAGTTATTTTATGATTTACTGTTTATTGTTTGTGAGTTTGATGTTAGATTCTTCTCTTTTAAAAGGACCTACTAGTGCGAGATATGTTTAAGAGGAGTTTGTAACAACTTATTTTATACAGAAAGACGAATAAACAACATTATAAGTTTGAAGTAGTCTACTAATAACTTACGATAATGGTTTTAAGTTAATTATGAAGCTATTGGTGTTACCGTGTTACGACTAGTCTTTGTATTAAAAGGCCGGAAAGCCTTGGTTTTTTGACGATTATATAGTTTTCAGCTTTTGAGTAGATCATCCATCATACTTTGATGGAAGGATTTTTCGCAATTAACCAATATGATCGTTAGTTTCTAACCATTACTTGCCCTTCCTACAAAGGATGGAGTACTCCTCATTCCAGTAGCACTAGATCATATTGAAACTTCTCAACACAGTTTAATCTATTTGTGAAAAGTGATATACTGAAACGTACTCGTCATTCATCATCACAATAATTCGACTTTTCAAGCAAATTGGTCTCGCAGTTTACCTTTCATTTGTACTAGATCGATCAGTAGATTATAGAGGAGTGTTCTACTCCTGCTTGCAAGCATGTCAAACTCAAAATAATATTTGCCAGTACCATTCCCACCTTGCATTTCTAGCACCTATGTATTCTTGATCTAGATCTACCGTAGAGAAAAAACAAAAAAAATAGAACCTTAACACAGTAAAACATACCAAACCCACAAGACTGAAAATGCAATGAACTAAAATCTAGAACAAAAATCGAAACGACTGAATTTGGAATATAAGACCCTAAAGAAAATTCCGAGAGTTCTTGAAAAAAGCTGTTTTGTAACCACTTAAAAGAGTACTATAGAAGATTCCCAACCCATCACAAAAGAACATGGAAAACCTTCTCCAAATTTACACTGCCTATTTTCCCAATTGCAACAATTTTTCCCTTTTTTCTTTGTTCTTGTTCTCACCTTCTAGCCAAGGCGGCAAACTCAACTCATTTGTGAATTCTCCAAACAAAGAGCTTCGTACCGCCCGCATGCATAGCTACATTTAGCAACTTTTTGCAACACAATTTACTACAACCTTCTCTGCTGGTTTAGAAACATCTTGCATGCTATCCACAAGTTTAACCTCATTAACCAAATCTGCCACATCAACCACCTTTGGTGGAAGAACCTCCACTTTAAGACCGTCTTTGCTCTTCTCATCAATGGCCGATTTTCCTTCCCATGCCTGAATAACACCAAAAACCATCAGACCCATATTTTATTCGTGTCGAAAGATGACGTTTTAATTACATTAACCTAACCTGTTTCTGAAACTGTTGTTGCTTTGCCTTTTTTTCCTGAATCTTCTTCTGTCGATCCTCATAAAACTCAAAGTCATCTAATATGCATTGCTTACTAGAATGCTCTTTGAATATCTTAATCATCTGCAACCCCTGCTCTAACTTCACCTGAAAATAGATAAAACATTAAAAGACTAGAAAACAGATTAAATTAACATACTAAATAGACATTAGAACCTACAAAGATTATACCTCTTGAGTATCCCTGCTATTGGTTACGGGTTTATTCTCATTATTTTCTAGAATAATGTGCTTCAACAGGCTGTTTGGGAGATCCTTAACAATATGCCACTTTACAGGAAAGCAACCTATCCACTTGTCTTGTTGCCAATACTCTAAACTCCTGTTGAAATCTACTTGTCCTACCATTTCAGCTACACCCACAAATTGTCCACTTGTATTAACCTGCAAAATTATGAGTGCTTATAAATAAATAAATCAAATTATTAATACTGAAAGAAAATGCACAGTTGTAGTCACGAAGAACATACCGAGAATAAAAGAAAAACAGGGCACCCTTCAGACTTTTGTTGAGCTTCCTGGTAAGCAGCATCAAGCTTCTTGTTTCCGTTTGGGGTGCTTGCCCAAACGTTATACTTAATGCTCTTATGAACATCATCTTCACTATATGACTTGATAATGAAAAACTTAGCATCTGTATAGGTCAAGGGAAATTCTGTCTTGTTGAATTGTTCTCTGTCGGGAGACAAGTTGACGTCTTTTGACTCCTTTACAGTACCATCAGTACTTGCTAAAGTTACGTTTTGACCTTTAATGGCTATAGCAATAGGTGTGAACACCTTTTGGTTCTTGGTGATTCTGGCTCTAGGACCCCGGTTCAGCTCATTAAGACCATCAGCATTTTCATTGCTGTAACCAAAGAACCCATAACCTCGCCCCCTAGGTTTGTACTTGTTATCAATCATTGACCAACCACGCCCATTGTTTTGTAAATCATAAGCATTAGAAGCGTAACCGTAACCATAACCAGATCGATAGGTGTTCCCATACGAACCATATAGCTTGTTTGGATACAATCTATTCATATATCCGCTAGCGGTGTTCATACCGGACATTGGCCTTGGACTCTGCAAACCTTATAATTATCAGAATTTTCTAAAAACCTTTAAACCCATAAAAAAGCTTCCAAACTTTTCAAATAACAAAGCAAACAAATACCAAAGGATCTTAAAAACATAATTATACAAATAACGTTTTGGCATACCATGAGTTGAGAATTGACATTCTGGTTTCTTGAAGCAACACCACTGTTAGTATTGCTTCTAGTTTTTGGATCAGTATACATTGGGCCATCTAACCATGGGATCGGAGAGTAAAATCCATCAAAACCATAACTCAGATCTTGAAAACCATTTTGGGGACTTCCATATGACCCGTTTGTTGCATTGGGCCTAAATGGTGCAGAACCATTATTTCCCTTCGGACCCACACCATTAGAACTTCCTTTAGCCGTGTCAGCAATGAAAGGCTTTTGATCAGCAGCTGTAGGTGTGGTGGTCTCAACTTTGGTAGGTGCTGCAGAAGCAGGGTAGGGACCCCCTGTTGGAGTCAATGGTGGGAAATAAGGACTAGGGTATTGGTACTGTTGGGCACCATAAAGCTGACCATCATGACCAACAGTTGGCACGGGTGAGCCAGCAGGAGAATATGGCCCATATGGCGCAAAACCATAACCATAGACACCCTACAATGAAATCACAGACAGTAGCAGTCATCATAAGACAGTGCAGATCAACTGCTTACAAGAACCAAACTATAAAAACAACCAGAAACTCCTATTGCACAAGAACTGCTAGACAATTAACAAATGAAAGCACATTTTATCACAATGAACACAAAACAAAAAAAGTTCATCGTTCTTACATGAGCCAGATCATCCCAGTCATTGGTAGTGCCATCATAACCTAAAAATACGAGCAGAAAATTAGCAACTGCTCATGCTAAAAATTGCTAGTTCTTGAATAATTAAGAAAACTAGCAATAGCATTAATGTATCAAATATCAAGCTATCAATCACCTCCATAATAATAAGCGGTTGACCCATAACCGTTCGGATAATAAGCCATTGCTGGGTCTATAAAGTCTGGAACAAACGGGGTTACGGATTTATTGCTAGGCTGCAACTTTCCATTCCCATTCTCTACAGCCAGCTGAAAAGGTAACCGCATACAAGAATCCACATAATCAAGTAATTATAATCTCAATTACCGTCAACAAAACAATCGGCCTATACTACAATATAACACAAAGACCTCACCTTCTTGGCAGGCTCAGGTATTTCTGAAGTTTTGGTTTGAGAATCTAATGACAGGTTCTTCAGCAAATCAGCAGCTTCTGTAACAATAAAATTAAAGAAAACCAATTCTGTTTTTCAAGAAACTACGATTACCAACAATTGGAACATAACAAATCAAAAAGCAACCCCCCCCCCAAAAAAAAAAAAAATCTTAAACCCAAAACCCTAAAGTCCAGTGATCTCTTAAACCAAGATCTACGGCCAAGTTGTAACATAGAGAGCTCAACTTTATGTAGCAGCCTAGCAGTCAAACAATCAGGTATAAATATCACACATAATCAAGATCTTAAAAGAAAAACAGAAACCCAGCTCAAATCTGGTGAAAACAACGACGAATCGTTAAAGAAAGTATACGTAAACAGAGGATACGATCTGCAGGAGGTGCGACGGCGGCCATGCTGTCGGTAGAGATGATAGATCTTCAAAAAAATTATTGGGTTTTTCAGGAGGCTGATTGAGAGAAGAGGGTACCGCCGCCACAGAATTTGCGAGGGTTTAGGTTTTTGAAGGAAGAGGGTTTTGATCGGTTGAAATGTGGCGATTCAAATAGCACCACGCCCCTCGCACGCGTAGTTACGGTTCTGGTCCCTTTAGTTTGGTTCGTTGTAGATTTGACCCTTTGGAATTGACATAGATATCTGGACCGACTAATAAGGTGTGTGCCATTGTGGGGTCGACGTTGTAGGTATCGTTGGCTAATGATGTTTAAGATGAAACGTTAGATATGATGAATATATAAGAACTATGTTGGCTTTATAATTCTTTATTCGAATTTTTTTTTTTATGTTTGATGATTTGGGGTGAGCTTGGATATGCAAGCAAGTTACTAAATGATTTCAGGTTCCTTCTTAGAGTTATCCTTTGAAAAATATTGAATTAAGTGTAAATAGTTTGGTGGTGTGGTGAGGTGGAATGGTGATGACCAGTTGACCACGTCCTGGTGGGGAGTACCACCCAATCCATCATATGTGGTGATGGTGACTCATTCTACAGATGATAGTCATTCAGGCATGTGTGGTGGACTTTTTTTTATTTTTTTTTGTTTTTCAAATCTGCATTCTTGGTTTTATGGTAGACGGATTCAAAATTTGGTATGACTAGATGCAACCACAATGTGTACTATTAGTGGGTTATATGGTGAGAGTATAATTGCAACAATTTACTTCAAGAGTATTAGCAATATTGTGGTGTGGTGTGGTGTGGTGTGATCGTAACTATTTACTATAATAGCATCGCTAATAGTCAAACCATTGTCATACTACTTTACCGTCACGTCAACATCACAACACCCGAAGCAGTGATATCTCATCACGTCAAATTGTGGGACTTACATACAGACAAACCACCATATTACCTCACCTTCATGTCAGCATTGTATGTCGTGAATATTGTTGCCTCATCCTACCACGAAGCGTTGGTGATCACATCCACCAAAAATGCATCCCACTACGGTTACTCTAAAGGTTGTTATAGTTGTGTTTATAACACAAGTCTTATAAGTGGCTAATTTGCAAAGGCTTATGACGACTGCTACTGTTTACGATTTCATTGTGCTGGTTGCGTTTATAACACGAGCCATTATAACAGGTACAAGCCTGGGGCGAGGTTATGGTTTCTTTGGTTACAATAATGAAAATGGTGATGGTCTTAATGGGCTAAATCGAGGTCCTAGAGCGAGAATCACCAAGAACCAAAAGTTGTTCAAACCCACTACTACAGTTTGTAAGGGTTAAAATATAACTTTAGCAGGTACTATAGGAATCTTAAAAGAGTCTAAAGAAGTTAACTTATCCCTAGAGACAAAACAATTAAAAAAATAGAATTTCCCTTAACTTATTCCGATGCTAAATTTTTTATTAACATGTCATGTAGTAAAGGTAATGTTCATAAGAGCATCAAGTATAGCATTTGGGCAAGCACCCCGAATGGAAATAGGAAGCTTGATGCCCTTACCAAAATATTATGAAACTCAGCAAAAGCCTGAAGGGTGCCTTTTTCTCTTTTTGCTCGGTATGTTATTCATCACTATGAAATACGTCCTTTTTCTTACGGTATCAATTGTTTGATTTCATTATTCATAATCACTCACAATGTTGCATGTTAATACAAGTGGACAATTTGTGGGTGTAGCTAAAATGGTAGGTCAAATATATACTATGATAGTTTAGAGTATCGATAACAAGATAAGTGGATTGGTTTTTATTTTGTAAAGTGGCATATAGTTATGGTTCTTGGAAACATCATGTTGAAGCTCATTATAATGAACATGTAACCAATAGCAGGGATACGCAATATGTGTTTTTTAGTTTATAAAGCATATTTAGCATGTTAATGTAACATGTTTTATAACCTATTAATGTTTTATATATTTTCATGTGAACTTAGAGTCGGGGTTGTAGATGATTAAGATATTCAAATAGCATTCTAGTAACAATGTATACTCTACGACTTTAAGTTGTACGAGGATCAATTAGAAAATTCAGGAAAAAATCAACGCAACAACATGTTAGGTTAATGTTATTTTAATGTTATATACCTGCATGAATAAATTATGAAGAGCAAAAATAGTGTTAAAGTCAAGGGTGAGCAGAAAAAACCGAATTCGAACCAAAAACGAAAAAACCGAACCATTATAGCAACCGACGGTTTTGGTTTTCAAATTTTTAAAAATCTACTTTTTCGGTATGGTTTTGGTTTTTGCGATTTCAAAAACCGAAAAAACCAAACCAACCCGTTTCAAGGGGGAATATTGTAAAAATACATATTCAAAGAATCAAATATTTTATAACTTTCTCATTTACATAGCCGTCCCCCGTTTATATTAAGGTTCCACCAAAGAGTTCTTATAATGATTCAGATCTACTTCACAGTTGCAGATTTGTTTTGTCGTCGGACTACTCGATTGAGTTCATCTACATCATTTTATTTTGAGTCAACAAGTTCACTTTTCTCGATTTTTTCCATTTTCACTTATTATAGAAACTCATTTATAGTTGTTTATCTTGATTTTCAGATTCTAGTTTTCGGAGTTGTATGCAGTTCATCTAGAGGTGATTGTACATCTCGATTTTCAGTTTTGTTAATATGTTATGTATCAATTTGCTTTTAAGTTTTGGTTTGTTTCAACTTTGGCTTTAAAGTTTAAACATATGACAGACATTTTGCTTGTATCAATTGCAATATATATTGTTTGAATTAGGTGGCACACATCTTGATGTTTTTAATATAACTTCAATCTCATTTAATTTCATAGCTTTACATGGTTGCATGGCTTCAAATCTTGATGGTTAAAACGGAAAAACTGTAAAACCGAACCAAAAACCAAAAACCAACATCAAAACCGAAAACCGAACAACTTCAAAACCAAACAGTTTTGTTTTCCGAAAACCAAAATTTCCGGTTTGGTTTCGGTTTTATACCAAAATCGAACCATTCAGTTAAAGTGAAAGTTATTCCACCAAAGACCGCTAATGTAACATATTTGGTGAATGAGGTCAAACTAGTAGATATCATGCACTATGTTTATAAAGCAACATAGAAGGTTGTCCTAAATCGTGTTGCGAAAAGTTGCTAAATCTAGCAATGCGTATGGGCGGTAGGAAGCTATTTGATTAGAGAATTTACAAAAGAGTTGATTTTGCCTCTTTGAGTAGAAGGTGAGAACAAAAACAGGAGAACAAAAGAAAATTGTTTTATTTATACTATTATATAAAGCATTTAATACTCTTTTTTTCGTAATTTTACAATCAAAACAACATCTTGGCCTTTAATTCTATTTAAATTAATCTCATCCACTCAATCTTTAACCATTCCAATCTCTCTCCTAATTTACTTTAATTTTTTAATCAATTAAAATATACTCCCACACAAACATAAATATACACTCATAACAACACAATTTCTGATATCTTATTAACTTCTCTATCCTTATTTCACAAATATGATTTTTTTCCTTATTTTAATATCTTTTAGATTTTATTTTTAAAATTAATAAAATAGTTTATGCAAATAAAAAAATGGGACATGTTGCTAAAGAAATTTTTTTGGTGACATTGAATTTTGCGAATAACATATCATTACATTTTTGAAAGTGACATATTACAAAACAAAAACTATTCAGCTCCGCAACATTGCACGGGTACGATGCTAGTATCAAGATCTTCACAAGTCTCTACTCCCTTACCTGGTTTTTACCATATAAACATTGTTTTTGAAGTGCTAGTTGGCCTAAGAAACTTGGTAAACATACATAACACAAATTAATAAAACAATGTTTAATGGCAATTCAACCAGGAAGCAAACCTAAAACCAACAAAAGGTACATTGTTAAGGATCAAACTAGCTCATTATATATAATAACATTTAGCAAGGGACTGAACAGTAACTCCCCTCCCCTGCTATATGATATATACTAAAAAGCTAGATAAAATGACCTATGCTATCTTAGATGGACTGGTAAGCATTATTATATATAACCTTGAGGTCAACATTTCGATCCATATTTCATACGTTCTTTTTTATTTGCCCTTTTTTTGTTAGGTACGCATATTTTTTTTTACTTCAACAAAATAATTTGTTACCACTATACTTTTAAACCATTTAATTTTATTTGTTTTTTAATTTTTTATTATAAATTTTAACGTATAATGTTCCGTGTAAATAAACCGTTTCATTTTTATGTGCTTCTCACTATAAATTTTGTTGAAATATGATTCTTATTTAAAAAATGTATTTTAAAAATTGTAATATCAAAAATATTTCGTTAAATAAACATCATGTTTTATATATAGGGGAATGTTCATTCTTAGTGCGGATACTGTGATGATCAATCCTGGACGTTTGATTAAACTATATCAATGGTCAATAAAAATGATTACTCATTAATGACGTATTAATGAGGAATATTTTAGAAAAACCAAGTCTCGCTCTTTAATGACAGTTTATCCAGACGTAATTCACGGTTGTGAAAATATAGAAAGACAAAAATACTCTTATTAAGCATTAACGGTGATTACAAATGACACTCGTTTTATGAATGATTCTCAAATTAATTTTTCCACACATATATAATTTAGATTTACACCGAACGTTTTCAGGTGATGAGTTTAAGTTTTATACTTTTTTCCATTGTAGTAATTTTTATAAAATAATGAATTTTAAAGGGTAACTTTTATGTGTTTAGTTGTCTATTAAAGTTTTACTACTGCACAAAAAGCAATAAAGATCTCTTCATAGAGACAAGTTCAACAAAAAAACCGGTGTCTTTGTTACTTTTGCTACAGAGTAAGATTATGAGGACCGATTTTTTAATAGAAAACATGTTTGTATTTTTATTTTTTGTTTCCCGCCGCAACACGCGGGTTATTGCAACTCGTTTTTATTAATTTTATAAATCAAATAGAAGTGATAAATCTGTAGTCAAGAAATATCATATACGTTTATCTTTAAACGAGCGACCACCGATGACATTGTTTATGTAAATTGAAAAAAAAACAACTAGGTATTTGATTGGAACTTAACCTTATTAGAATTTTCTATTCTGTTTCTGACTAGTATTAAGTATCATACATAGTAGCGGCGATAATCACTCTAAGTATACAAAATGACCTTTGTTACCCTCTACCGATGATGGCTTGAGGCTTTTGACTTCAAGTTGTAATACATGTCTCCTTTTGACTTCAACGCGCGTAATTTATAATATTACTAGTATAATACCCGCGTAATGTAACGGCAACGAATAATTTATACTCGTTAACATGTATGTTTTCAAGACTCATGGAGTATGGTATTCATGTAATATGGTAACAGCGAATAGTTTCCATTTGATAACATTTTTACTTTCTTTATATTTTTTCAATTCTTTTATTTTTCCGTCCTTCATAATTGGAAAAAATGTTATGAAAATATTTTTTAATAATTAAGTTTATTTGTGTTGGCTTTCATTTTCAAAAATAATTGTATTAACTTTGATTTTCTTAAATATGTAAAGTTTTGTTATTAAAATAGAATATAAGAATCTTATTAACTATATTTAATAGTTACTCAATTTAGTTTATATGAGGGGTGATTTAGTAATTTTAAAACACTTAAAATTTAAAAGTTTAAACAAAAGGTCTAAATATTTTATAATATACTATGGATAACGATGGATTAACGATTTAACTTTAAGTTGCGGACTTAGAATGACAAATTACAAAGTAGGAATGGGTATTTATATACACACACTATGGCTTTGTTTGTTTTTTTTAAATAATGTCTTATTTTAAAGCAATGTCTGCGGGTGCGCAGACGTTTCTGATAAGCTTGTTTGTTTTTTCATAGAAACGTCTGCGCGCCCGCAGACGTTTCTAATAAGGTTGTTTGTTTTTTCACAGACATAATACCTTATTCTGTCTTATTTTTGCTTATTTTGAGAAGCTAAAATCTATAGCTTTTTTTCGCAGATCTTCTCAATCTTAAGACCTTCTAAACCACATCTTCTCTTGAAGACATAAAATAAGACATAAGACATTTATGTCTTCGAAAACAAACAACACCTAACATGACTTATGGTTGCATCATGCACCAGCATATGCAATTATATATAATGGTTAAACTATAACAAGATAAGTCAAACAATTACAAAACCGAAGTAGAAGATGGTTGTAGAAATGTAACAACGTCATGCCAATACCGAAATACGCAATACATACACTCTCTAAAACAATGTAATAATTTATTTAGTGGATCAAACAAAATCCCACACGTGTAAAAACTTGTTGGTTTCAGTTAAAGCACCTTATAAGTTCAAAGTAGTTGACTACTAATAACTCCCACAATGTATGGTTTTGAGTTGATTTCAAAATCATGGTGTTACGATATGAAATTCCACTTGAGAAAGCAGCATGATGACTGATCGGTACATTTTATATCACAATTTATTATGCTTTATTTGCTTTTAAATGTACCGATATATTATTAAATATACTACTTTGATAAACTTTATTGTTTTACAAGGCTGAGAGTATAATGGGTTAATTTAATGAAGTTATTCAAAGAGGCCCAAGTGAGCAAAAAAAAAAAGATTAAAGAAATAATTGAGATAGTATATATTATATATATTTTTATAGTATATATATATATATATCTTAATAGATGTTTTATATGATAAGTTGTGTTCAATAAAGTCGGTGTAAAAAACATAGCCCTAAAATTTTAATATTCAATCACGTGTGATTCGGTATACAATGACATGTGATTTGTAAAATTAGTACACATGAATTACGAAAAATTATGAAAATACCACTCAGTCCAAAATTTTAATTTAATTTGAATATTGATGTCATTGATCCAAAGAGTACAATTTGTAACACCCAGAATTTTATTTATAAGTTAAAATGAGAAAGTGTATAAAGTAATATGCGAGTTATAAATGGATATACATGATAAGATGTGGTTTTAAACTAGAGGGGCTAAAACCGTCAATTTATAAGTTGTTTAAGTGCAGGGACCTGTTGTGTCAATAGATGAAAGTATATATATATATATATATATATATATATATATATATATATATATATATATATATATATATCACCACCTTTGACTATAGAAGTCAAAGGTTCACATATTCTTTTCTCTGCAAACTCACGAGAACCTTCACCAGCCCCTAGCTTCTTCATTTTCTTTGAACAACTCAGTAGAACAAGCAGCTCTAGCAAGATCATAGCAACTGTATGCACTTAAGGTAAGAACTTTCATCATCTCTTAAAGGTTTATGGGTTTTAAGAAGATTCAATGGTGAATCAAGGATTTTAGCTTGTTAATGTTATTATTACTGGTTTAGAAGTTGTTTGGGATGTAGGAAAACATCCCAGTAGTGTTTTCATGTATTAAAATTATGTTTTTGGTGGAGTTTTGGCCGGAACAGCATGTAAGTCGGCAAGACTGCTGCTGCCAGTTGAAGGGCACGGGCGTGCCCCAGGGCGTACCTGCAAGGCACGGGCATGACCCAAAGGGGTACGGGCGTACCCTGTTCTAGAAAGGCCCAGATTGTGCCTTGAGACCACGGGAGTACATGGCTTTAGGCACGGGGGTACCCGGGTAGGAGGCACGGGCGTGCCTAGTGCTGTGTTCAGTTATTAAGTTCAACAGAATTTATTATTGATATATTTATTTGGTATTATTTCATGTAGAGACTTGTCTATGGCGTATTCACTAGAATATTATCAATTGTGGACTGGTATACAAACATTATTGATTACAAGGTGAGTCTTCTAGACTTTACTTCATATGTGCAACATATATGCTATTATATCAGATTATTAACATGTCATGTTATTCATATGTGTGTATAAGCTTGCTGCTTTGTGCAGTAAGTCTCAGAGGTGGGGTGCTTACTGCTAAGTTCAGTAAGGCTCAATTATGGTACAGTACTGTGACCTATGTTGCTGCCCTGGGTCTAGAACCAGAGGCTAGCATTGTTTGTCAGACATACGTGTATTATCTTCATATGATTTTATACGTGGGTTTATATGATGTTTAGTCCGGTTTACTCACTAAGCTCTCGTAGCTTATCAGATACTATTTTTTAAAAATGTTTTGCAGGTTTTATCAAAGGCAAAGGCAAAGGCAAAGTTCCGGTTTGACTTCCAATTGTTAAAACTCTTTGAAATTAACGCCTGGTTTGTAAATATCAAGTTTTTGGTACCAAACTTATGACAGTATTTATGTGAGTATCTATTGATACGTCATGTTTTCAAACAAACATTGCTTCCGCTTTTATGATAAACCTTGAGATACGAACACTTATAGGTGTTTGATCTTAATATTTTAAATTTGGTTTTGGGGCGTTACACAATTAGTCTCTTAGAACTATACATTAGATATGGATTATATTAAATATTCTTATTCTTATATATATATATATATATATACATATATAGGGATGAGATCAAAGAAAAAGAAAATTAAAGTAAAAAGTGTAAAAGGGATGATTATTTGATCATTTTTCGGTATATATATCAACTGATAATCATTAGTTCATAATCTTTATTGATTAAAACTAGTTCTTCATCAATTTCTTTTTGATGAATCCAACATATTCATCACTTTTTAGATGAAAGCATTTTGTTTATCAATAAATTATTCCAAAATTTTGGTTTCAAAATCTGCATTTGAAAATCTATTTTGCTCTATAAAAAGTGATGAATATACTAGATTTATCAAAAATAAATTGATAAAGAAATAGTTTTAATCAATAAAAAGGATTTTTGTTATTGCCTCTTACCCTTTTTACCATAAAATCATTTTTACTTAATCTCTACCCTATATATATATATAAGTATTTCGATTTAAGAGAAAAAGAAAGAAAAAAAACGTGGACAGTAATTAAAGAATAGATAGATTGAGACTTTAAATTTGAAGGAATGGATATGTAGCAAATAAAAAGGGTATGAGCATAATTTAAAAAAGAATGTACGGCCCAGTAGTAATGCCATGCGTAGCATTTTCTTTAACCTAAATTAACTTAAATGTAACATCAATTTTTCTTTCTTTTTTCTTTCCAACCCAAATTATCCTAAAACTAGAGGTGAACAAGTCAAATCAAGCTCGTGCTCGGCTCAAAATTTTATGTTAAGCTCGAGCTCGACGAACTTTCATACTTGAAACTCGAGCTCGGCTCGACAGAGTACATTTAGCTCGCACTCGACTCAAAAAGCTCAAAATAATATAAAAAAACCAATTCAAAAATCAAATTATTTAAAATATTGATAAAATTTGAAATTAATGATTTATTAGTAATTACTTATGATAAATAGTGCGTATATAAAGAAGATTTGTTTCAATTTTAATATGTTTTAATATTAGTCCATCGTATATACATATTACATATATAAATATACATCTACTATACAAGGCTCGAAAAGCTTGATAAGGACTCGAGTTATTCGATAAAAGCTCTACTCGTTTACACCCTACCCAAAACTCAGGTAGTGTAACACCGGAAAACTCAAGCCATTTTTTTAATACGCTGCGGAAGCTTTTTAAATAAACAAACCAATATTTAACAAATGTACAAACATTGTTCACAAACATAAGTATCATTGTGTGTTACAAAAACTACAGGCTCGTTTCATTTCAAAAATTATATCAGAGTCGGGTCAACTTCTCCTTCAATCAACCTCACAAACACGAACCTGCAAAAGCAACAACTGAGGGGAATTAGCACAAAGCTAAGTGAGTAGAGGCTAAACACCAAAAGCAAACATCCACAGTCAATATCAAAGCATGTAATCACGTATCCAGAGAAGACCGGCGGTTCGGCGCATAACCTACAACCAATGCCGATCAAAGCAAAGGTTTACCGATAGCCCTCCACTGAATTGACACAGGAAAATCCCCCTCTGATGCAACATATGCACCAGTAAGGCTAACACTGTTCAACCAATCAGCGAACGAGCCCAGCCCAACCTACGTATAGCTTACTTCCAAACGCAACTCAAATTCATACTAAGAGTGCGTATCGACCAAATAGTCATGCAGCAGATATCAATCAACAATAGTCACAATCAACAGTCCAATCAATCCAATCCAATCTCAATCACAGTCATGCATCACATCAATAACATTAACCGAAATCTTTACCATCTGCGATTAACGCCCAATCACCTCAAAACTTGCACGAGCTCAAAAATCTAATTTTACTGAGTCTTTTGATTGCCTGAAAACACAGCAACAATCAAATCAGTCACAAATATATAAATATATCTTCTCATATATATTTATATCTCAAATCTATAAAAATCAACTCAACTAAATCACATAACAAAACATACTAACTCAAACCAAGCAAAATATAAAAGAAATGAACAATCTATCGGATTTGGGGTCTTTCGGGCCGCGACATAAACCTTGCCGCGCCGCGACCGGGGTCGGATTTCAAATCCGGAAATCATGTATCGGATTTCAACTTTCGGTGTTGATTTTGCAAAGTCTCGGATTTTAGAGTGTCGGATTTCAACTTTCGGTGTTGATTTTGCAAAGTATCGGATTTCAACTTTTGGTGTTGATTTTTCAAGGGTCGGTTTTGCAACATTCGGATTTCCACAATCCGAAACTCAAGTCTCGGTTTTTATGAACGTCACGCCGCGACACCATATCGTAGCGCCGCTACGCGCTAAATCTCAGATTCATCTTCTTCCTCAAGTGTCGGATTTTCAGCCAAATAATCAATAAAATCCTTTCTAACATTATTTTCTTCCACCAAAACACATATTTAACATCTAACATGCATATAGATCATCAAAAACACCTTTTTACTCATTCATAACCACAAAATCTACAAAACCGATTTACCAAGTTTCTTCCAAACTTAACAATGGTGAATTTGCATAAATTCATGTTTTTCAATATATAAACATACCAACACATACTATAACATGCTATGAACACTTTCTTACCTTCCTTTGGATTTAAACAACACCAACTTTTGACTTTGGAAATTCAAGTTAGAACTTTTCTTCACTCACGGTTTTCTTTCAAAACACACACAAACACCTTGCACACTTTCAAGATTATGAGCATGTTATTATACACGTACACATATATTTGTAAAGTTCAAGCAGGAGGTGGCAACTAAAATCCTATTCTTTAATTTAACTCATACATGCATACATACATACCAACATGCATACACACTTGTGACTTTCTTTTCTTTCTAAATCCACCAGTAACATATATATATTTATAAATTCATATAAATCAATTTCATTTAACACTTAATAAACACATAATCCAATAAAGCAACCAATCACATACCGTCAACCCGCTAATCTTCTAGCTCAGGGTTGCGGGTGTTACAGGTAGCACCAATCCCAAATCAACTCAAATATTTTTTTCTCTCCTTACTCTCTCTACAAAACAAAAAAAAATCTTCCGTTTCATCAAATTGCCAAACCCAAAATGACGGAGGAAGAAAGGAACCCGAATGGGGCGTAGCGGTGTTCCCGAAGGAGCTGCATGAACCCGAGTGACATACGCATGGCCTAATCCTAATTGGAGTTGGAGTAGGACATGCATTCTAGCAACAATTTAAAAGGAATTATTCTCCATAATATTAATTTGTAACCAATTACTACGCACAACAAATTAAAAGAAAAAAATTGGGAGAACTCACAGCCAGAGAAACGAACGCAACAAAGCAGAATAATATTATTTGTTTTGCTATATTTTTCTTTCTTATGTCAGGCTAGATTTCTTGTAATCACTATGTGAAGTAGATTTCAATTATTTTTCTTGATATATATGACGCAGTATTATCAATTGAACCATTTAGTGGAGTTTTATTTATTTACGTTGATTTGAATTTAATGATTATTATTTGTTTTCTGTATATACATTTATGTTTATTCTTTAAGGTTAAGTATAAGACAACTTTGTAATGATTGGATTGACCGTGTTTAGTTATCCTTCGTGATGCTATAGATGGTAGGTGCTAACTCACACAAATTGTGCCCATATTTAATCTTTTAGAATAATATTAATGGTTTTGTCTATGAAACTGATATCGCCAAATTTAGATATATATTTTAAGCGATATCTGTTTTATTTTAGTCTGTTATTGTTCGTAAATAAAATATACTTAATTATCATCATTTAGTGAATTACAAGTTAAAAAGGCGGAATATGAAAAGTTTTGAGTAAAAACCAGAAAAACTGAAGAAAATAAGAAAAGCTGTCCGCGCCGACACACCTCCACTGTTTTGATCATATCTCACTCATACGAGCTCGGATTGAGGTGATTCAAAAGGCCACGGAAACTAGACTCAGAGGGCTACAAAATCACTTTTATGGTCAAAGTCTAAAAAAGTGATGTCGCGGCGCAACCGTTAAGGTTGTCGCGGCACGACGCGTCAGATCAGAATTTAAATTTTAAAAGAGTTTTGGATCGTGCCAAACTCACCCGTCGCGGCGCGAAGCCCCTGTTTTTAGTTTTCTATATAAACGAACATCCATATCGGTTTTGGGGTGAACAACCCAACTTATACTACCCAAATACTTCCAAAACACGTCCAAAAATCATTACAAGAGCTGTGGAGCTTAATTTGAAGGATCAAAGCTTGATTTGAAGATTAAAGTGGCTAGGAACTTGGCTTTTACGGTTTTATCATTCATCTCTTGTTTCTTATGTTTATTTATGATTTCTAGAGCTTGAATATGACTGTGATTGGTTAGTTTTCTTGTTTTCCTCCCTAGAGGAGATGATACTTTGTAAAGATGTTTGATTTCCATTGATTAGAACATGTTTTCATCTCATAATTTGTCTTATAAGCTTACTATTGATTCATATGTGTTAAAGATCTGTTCTTTTGATTATTTATATTCTGAGTTTATAAAAATTAGAAGACCAATCTATTTTTATAGCTTTTATCATGATTAATTAGGACCAATAGTTAATCTTGACTAGTGATAGATCATATTCTAGGCTTAGATAATTAAGAATGGAACTTTAATATGTATGATTGACATGTAATAACCTTTATTTGTCAATTTAACAATTTAATAACCAAAACAATTGTTAAAGGTGGAGTCTTGTTTGACACGAACTTAAATATGTCTAATTATGTATTTAAACGATTTCTTGACCATAGAATTGAATAAATGCATGATTATAGGGTGAGACTTTGGACCAAGAGTCTATCTATTATAGAAATCGGTATGAGATGAAACAAATGTTCATTGCACGATTAATTGGAAATTAAATGTTTTGAAAAAGTAGAAATTGAATCTAGGGAGGGAAAGCTTTAATTTGATAAGTTGAATCCATAAAAATCTTTGCTTTTGTCGTTGTTGGTTTGCTTTTGAGTGTTTGCTAGTGTTAGGGGTGATTTTAGATAATAAAGTTTGAATCTTTATTGATAAGATTCTAACTCCCCTTTTAATTGCTTTTATTAGTTTAATATTTTAATTAGTAGAGTTATATTTAAAATCATAACCGTTCCCCTTGTGTTCGACATCCGTACTTATTTACTATACTACGATACGATTAGGTTCTCTTGCCTATTTGTGTTGTAATCGTGCTAAATAACTCGGATTTATAAATTTAAAACTGGTACGCTACACGCACATCAGAAACCTAGCAACCCTAAATGAAGTAAAATAATCATAGTTGGTAAGATTAAAGAAAAGATTAAAATCGAAACCGGTAGTGGTCGCGTTCATGAAATATTGTTTCTCATCTAAAGTTAGTAACTTCCGTTTCTAGGTTTATATTTTAGATTAATTAGTTTAGTCGTAACCTTAGTTTTAAGTTAGGTGCTTTGAAGTTAGTTTCATCTTTGAATATTAAATTCGTTAGTTAACAATTTCATTCTTTTAAGTAGTTTCTATTTTCTTTAAAATCTAATTAGTTTTAGTAATAAAGTTTAGATTTTTATTTTAAATAAGTTAAAAACTAGTTTTGCTAACCATAGTTCCTCATGGGTTCGACCCTTACTTGTCCTAGCTAATAAGTGTATTTAAGGTATTTATTTTCTTGTTAGTCAACGACCTGTCAATGACATGTAAGTCCATACTCTCATGGTGCATTCGCATGTGATATCAATTTCCAATTTAACTCTCGGTGCTTGCATACTCTCATGGTGTATTCTCATGTGAAACTTCATGTTGGTTTTAGTTAAGGGGTGGCCACAAGGTTGCTTTGGAAACACACGAATAACACCGATTAAAGTGTGTACATGTGAGTCAAAGGCTCGGCATTCCAAGAGGAGCTTGAACAAGGAAAAACTCCTTGCTAAAGATAAAAAAGTAATACCATGAGGTCATCTTTAGATGGTTTTAACTCTGCTTGTATAGCAATTAACTCATCAGACGTTGAGTTGGTCACCACTATGACTTTCTTTGATGATATTCATACGATAAATTCCTACTTGGAACTCTAAGGGTGATCCTCTCTTATCTGCATAACTCTTTTGTCGGTCCTGTGAAACTTTAAGTCTTTCACGTATCTACTATATGCACTTGGTAGTCTATTATACTATCTTTGTACTGCCCAGTTCTTTCTAACCAACTTCACCCCAGCAAACGGGAGTTCTGCGCTTTCAACCATACAACATTTTGTAAGGTGGCATACCAATACTCGAGTGATAACTACTGTTATAAGAGAATTCTACCATCGGTAGGTATGTATCCCAGCTGCCACTAAAACCAATGATGCAAGCTCTGAGCATATCCTTCCGTGTCCGAATGGTTCATTCATTCTACCCATTCGTTTGAGGGTGAAACGTTGTACTAAGATGTAACTTCATCCCCATATCTTCATGAAACTTGCTCCATAACCTGGAGGTGAATCGAGTGTCTCAATATGAAATGATAGTAACAGGTACCCCATGTATAGTCACAACCTCCTTCACGTAAACAACTATCATTCTTCCAGAAGAAAAAGTTTCCTTTATCTGGATAAAATGTGTGCTTTCTATGAATTTATTAACCACGGCCCATATAATATCGTACCCTCGAGGAGTTTTAGGTAGTTTGGTAATTAGGTCCATAGAAACATGTTCCTATTTTCAAACTGATATATCAAGTGGATGCAATTTTCCATGTGGCCTTTGATGTTCTGCTTTTACCTGTAGACAAGTTAAACATTTTTCAAAATGTCTTGCAATATCACGCTTCATCCAGGGCCACCAATAATCCATCTTCATGTCTCAATACATTTTTGTAGCCTAGGATGAATTGAAAGTTTAGAGTGATGAGCTTCTTCCAGAAGAGCTTGTCGAACACCTCCATACTTAGGTACCCATATACGGTTATAATGGGTCAGTAGATCTCGACTATCTTTTATTATTTAGATGCTTGGCCTTTGGTACACTCTTTCTTTTGA
Organism: Dittrichia graveolens; assembly: GCA_038502395.1. NCBI lineage: Eukaryota > Viridiplantae > Streptophyta > Magnoliopsida > Asterales > Asteraceae > Dittrichia > Dittrichia graveolens. Next base: position 2,145,169 of record JARJIL010000003.1, on the reverse strand, counting down.
TGACTTTCGTTAATAGCCTCAATCTGAGCCGCTTTGATTTTATCAAGTACATGAGTGATAGTTAACGTATTTATCATGTGCATCTGTATTTGTATTGTCCATGTATTTCTATTCAAAGCATCTGCAAACCACATTGGCTTTTACCTGAATAGTAATGTATCTCACAATCATAATCTTTCAAAAGCTCTAACCACCATTACTAATGCATATTAAGATTCTTTTGATCAAGGAAGTACGTGAGGCTTTTGTGATCTGAGTAGATGGTGCACTTGACTCCGTAAAGATACTGCCGCCATATTTTGAGTGCAAAAACAACTGCCGCCAATTCTAAATTATTAGTCGGGTATTTACTTTCATGTATCTTTAGTTGGTGAGAGGCATAAGCTATAAATTTCCCTTTCTGCATAAGCACACATCCCAACCCCCGTTATGAAGCACGCAGTATACCACCATAGCTTTCATTCTAATATGGTAGTGTAAGTATTGGGGCATTACACAGTCTGTGTTTCAAAGCATCAAATGCCTGTTGCTGATCATTTCCCCACTTAAACTCCGTGTTCTTTTTAGTCAACTAAGTTAGTGGCACCACTATCTTGGAAAAATCCTGGATAAACCGTTTGTAATACCCCGCTAGCCCAGTAAAACTTCTTACTTCTGTGGGGGTTTTGAGGTGGTTCCCATTTCATTACAACTTCCACTTTAATAGGATCCACTTTAATTCCATCCTTATTTGTGAGATGATCCAAGAATTGCACTTTATGTCACCAAAATTCACACTTAGAAAATTTAGTATAAAGTTTCTTTGTTCATAAAATTTCTAAAATATCTCTGAGATGACTCCCGTGTGCTTCTAGAGTCTTGGAATAAATAAGAATGTCATCATAAACACGATCACAGACTTATCAAGCATGGGTCGACAAACTCGATTCATCCATAAAGGCTGCTAGGCCATTCGCAAGACCAAACGACATAACTACAAATTCAAAATGCCAGTATCGAGTTTTAAATGTTGTCTTATATATGTATTTTTCTTTGATGTTGAGCTGGTGATACCGAAACTGTAGATCGGTATTTGAAAACCAAGACGCACCTTGCAACTGGTCGAACATATCATAAATTCGGGAAAGTGGATATCTGTTATTGATAGTGATATTGTTGAGCTCCCTGTAATCTATACACATTCTGAAAGTGTCATATTTATTCTTGACAAACAATACAGGTGCACTTTACGGAGAGCTACTGGGTCAGATGAAGCCCTTATCTAACAACTCTTGCAACTACTTCATTAATTCTTGCATCTATGGCAACCAGTCTATAGGGGGCTTTATCTTTAGGTTCAACTCTTGGCATTAAATCAATCTTGAATATACGCACACAAGTAAGTAATGGACTAATGGGTAATAGTAAGTGGAGTGGGAAGGGGGTAAGGTATGGGGTGGGAAGAGGGTGGAAAGGGGTGGGATGTTTTCCATACCATGACCAAGTGGTCAATGTGTTTGGAGTATTGGTAACCCTTATACTCATCACATCGTCACATTAGTTTTTTTCTCCTACCATTTAACCAATCACTCAATCTCATAGTGATTACTCTTCACCATATTAAATTATGAGACCTACTTAAAATACCATTAACTAATCAAAAATCAACTAAATAAAAAACACAAAAAAATGAGAAATAAATTATGTGGGGTCCATTTTAACCTTCAATACATTCACCATCTAGTGTGGTATGAACTTGCTAAACATATTGACTACTTGGCCATGGTATTGAAAACATCCGACCCCCTCCCACCTCATACCTCATCCTCTTCCCACTCCATTAGACCACACTTGGTAGTGGAGGCATTGTACGTTAAAGATGGACCTACACTTAATTTTTTTTTTATCATTTGTTTGTTTTTATTTAATTGATTTTTGATTGGCTAATACATGTTTTAAGTGGGTCATATAATTTAATGTGGTGAAGAGTATTTATTACAGGATTTAGTAATGGGTTAAATGATGGAAGAAAAAACCGACGTGATAATGTGATAAGTGTGAGAGTTACCAATACTCTAAGAGCAAAGGGTGTACAAGAAGCATGTCATCGGCATGCTTATGTGTCCATGCGGTACCAAATTGAACACCATCCCCACCATGTGGTTCCGAATCAAAGCATGAAATCTCGGTATTCAAATGCTGAAGGAGAAAGAGGATAGAGAAAGCGAGAAAAGAGGAGATATGATTTTTTTTAATAAATTTTTTTTGAAGTGTGCTAAGCATAGGTAGTACGGGAGTTTAAGCATGACTGAAGCATGGAGTGGTAGGGGTGTTCATGGGGCGGGACGGGACGGATAGTGGATTTTTTGTAAACCTCACTGTAGGGCGGGTACCTAGTTCTATAAACCAAAATCGAACTGCCAACAGGGGGTACCCATTATGCGGGTACCCGATGAGAAGCAGGTATCCACATTTCGAGTCACGATTACCTTAAAATTGAGTTGCTTTTCATTTTGTAGTTTTCAACAAGTTTAGATTAATAACAAAACAACAAACAATGGTATAAACAAGTCAACAATAATGAATAAATCACTTGCAAAAATCGAACAAATCTTCTATTAAAGTCTTGTAGAAACAAAAAACCGATAGGATTGATGTTGATATTGTCGATCGATTTCAGTGTCTCCATGTTGAACTCTCGATCGTTGCAAGCTTGCAAATTCTCGATGTCGTAGCTCAAAAAACGAACTGGGGGGACGATGGGGGCTACTAGAGATAAGTCAGGTAGTTTTGAGAAATTTAAGTTTTCTAATGGCTTTTATTATTTCATATTAACACACACATACACACACACACACACACATATATATATATATATAAGTTAAAAGCATGAGGGGCGGGGCGGGTACCCGCGGATATTGAATTTTAAAATCCAAATCCGCTCTATGTTCAACGGGTACCATAGTTTTTAGGTTACGGATTTCAGTTTGTTCGATTTCATTCATGCGGAGAAGGTCGACTTTTCGATTTTTTAATTTTCTAAACACCACTATAAAATAAATTACGATGATACGACGCGAAGATAATTCAAAAGGGAGTACATTGTATGCCCTTTGCTCTAAAGAAAACGGGGAGCACATGAAAACGTGGGACGGTGCGTGCATTGCTTTTTGGTGTCAGATACACGTCGAATCAGCCGCTCATCCACCATATACTATTTTTCATTTTAGTCCCTCCTACTAACATTCCAGCTCATTTTTCGTCCTTAACTTTACGAATTTATCACCACAAATTTCTAATAACTAGCAAACAAGGCCCACAATTTAAATAATCGATATTATCCCATCTTTTGAAAAATAATTGTTCCATGTGCAAGATGTGTATTTGTTAAGTAACTTAGCAACTATTAAGTAACACGTTTTAAATAAACAGTATCTAAATGTAAATGCCAATTATTGTATTATCTTGATACTTGTTTCAAATATTATAGAGTAGTTGTAATTAATAAGAGTACATATAGTAATAACTGTTATTATTGTCATATCAGTATTACTAAATTATTACTAATACCATGTGGTATTAAAATTACTAACTTATTTCTAACACCATATGTTTTACATAACTAGTTCATATAACATTTGTTTCATTTCATATGATTGGTTGAAAAAAGTAAATAAGCATATCACTAACACACGAGCTCATCATCTGTAATTCCAAACGATGAATGCATCCCATGACTAAATTGGTGGAGTAATGACATTGATGACTAAGATATGTGTGTAGAATTACGAGCTCGTCATCTTACTACTTCGTGGCCTCTAATGGCTAATACGATCTAAATGGTTTATATATCTATGTTAGATTCGAGTTCCTTTTCAAATCTCATTAACACGTTATTGGATATTCCGAATTGCTCTATTATTAAAAGGTTATTTGATAATTCTATAAATAACTCAAAAATAATATATCTTACTATTTTTTATGTCTAACAATTTTGTTACAACAGAACTCACAGACTCTATATTCTACTTTAAATCTACACTATATCCACTATTAAACTTGAACCAAAAACCTTAAGAATCATCTTAAACCCCATATATCAATAGGCCAAATACACTTTTCGTGTCTAATTGACACATGAAGATAAAATGATGAAATAATGAGAAATAAATAGATTTCAAACTTTTAATCTACTATATTAATTTAGGAATAAATATTCAAGTTCTTTTTCATCATATACGGTTATCATATGATACAAATTTTACCGTAATTAAATTTTACATTACTTTTAAAGTTGTCATCAATTACCTTTATATATCAACTAACTTTATATAAATTCTTTTAGCATTCAAGAAAGTCTCATATTGAATTTTTCTTTCGTCGGTATAAAACAATTATATATTTAAATAAACAAAATAAAATAACAATTTTATGATTATCCGTATACTTACACCGACATTTAAACTAGTATCATCATATACAAGGATGAACTAGACACAAAAGATAACATGATATAATATTGTGATGAACAATCTTAATTTTGATTATAACTCACAAAATTAATAGTTTAGAGCCTAAAAACGTAAAAATACTTAACAAGAGAGAACTAATAATTTAGGGGTGAAAAACGTAAAAATAATACTAAAGGGGGCAAAAAGGACAATTTGAACATAATAAATAAACGTTCAGCGAATATTCTTGGCCGTAACTATATGTCATCTTCATCGTCATTGTATCCTACCCATCTTCCAATTTCAATCCCTGTAATTCACACCTCACGTTTTACACCTTAACTTTCGCTGATTTCTATCGTTGAATTGCATCTCGATCCAACTTGTAACTGTCTATTTTTTCCATTGATTTCCCCTTTTGCTTAGTCGATGATGGCGGATTGTTACATCTTCATCGATTCATGTTCATATGATTTGATCGGTGTTGAGTGGTTCGGTTTCTGAAATCAGAACGGATATTCACAATCTTTGTTTGTATTCTGATTTACATGTAATGTTATTAGCTTATTTATCGATTTCATCGATCTATCGCAATCTCGGTGAGATTTAAATTAAATCTCGTGTGTAGATTGGAAAATTGTTTATTTGTGCAGTAGTCAGGATTTCAGGTTGTCAATCAAGATCAAAGTGATTTTTTGATTGGTTTTCTTCTAATGAATATGAGATTGCCAATGGTTGATTGCCGGAGTTTGATTGAATTTTGCCGGGCTTTCGATCAGCATAAGAACATGAGTAACAGCAACAGTCATTCTCGAAACAATAAGAAGTACAGTGGCAATTTCAATTCAAATTCAGATTACAATACAATAAACCCTTTATATCATCCGTTTTGCGAGCAATCCCCTTTTGCAGCACTCGATATTCTTATGCTTATTCTTGTCCTGGGAGCACTTGGATTCTTAATCATACCATACATCAATACAGTTTACCATGAATCCATTGAGATTCTGCCATTGGCTTTTGAAGTTATTGGAGATACATTATCTGATGCACCAGTTGCATATGTTGTTGGTTTGATAGCTGCTTTCAGTGGAGTGATTGCTAGTTTTGCCGCTTGGGAGATTCTGGAAGTAAAATCAAGGAAATGTGGGAAACGAGACTGTAAAGGGCTGCGAAAAGCAGTTGAATTTGATATCCAGCTTGAATCTGAAGAGTGTGTTAAGTATTCACCCTTTCAAAGACCAACAGATTATGGTGCAAAGCCGTTGGAATTAGGGAAGGATCATAAAGAGCTTGAGGCAGAGTTGAAGAAGATGGCGCCTGTTAATGGTCGAACTGTTCTTATTTTCAGAGCACCGTGTGGATGTCCAGCCGGGAGATTGGAGGTATGGGGGGCTAAGCGAATTCGTAGAATTAAGAAATGAATTAACTAGTGCTAGATTTCCCTTTAGATATAGAATAATTACATGACCTGATGTTCTTGTTAAAGACTTATTGTTCACTTGCATACATAATAATGATCCCTGCTTCTTTTAGTTATGGTCACTTACAAAATTTGAACATAAAGGGTGTTTGGGATTGCTTGTTAACTGCTTATTGCGTCTTAACATGGTAATAAGCTCTTTTGAGAGTGTTTGGAATTAATTGTCATATAAGTTGTTTTGAAAAGACAGTTTGAACTTGTTTATTGGACCTACTATGAAATGACAATAAGTTTATAAACAGTTTTGATATATGATCCTGATCACCCCCAAAGTATGAACATCTGACAATATATATTTCTGGATCATCTGTCTTCACTGTTTTCATTGCCTAGAACTTTAGGTTGATTTTCTATAGATCTTTAAACTTCACATATAGCGTTGATGTTTCATATTCGCATTCTTGTGGCATGTGTAGTTAGTGAACAACTAAACATGTGAGTTTATTTGTTCAGCTTTTTCTGCATTGGCATGCTAGAATAGAGACTTGTATAGTTCTTGCTATAAGGATCTAAGGAAGAATGGCTGCTTAACCTCTTTGAGTGCCCTAGAAGCAGACCTGTCCCTAAGTTTTTCCTTAGTAACTGCACAGACATGTTTGAGCAGATTAAATTATCAGGGTTTCTATCGAGAGTCTGCTTACCTCTCTAGAGTATGTGTAACTAGGAGAGATGGTCACCTCTTAATAACAGAATGAAGTTACATAACCTTCTTTTACCTACTTTTCACTTGGTTTTTAATATGGATTAATTCATGTTGTATCACAATCAAAAATGGAAAAAACATTCAAACCCAACTTGATTTGACTCGAGTCAAGCTCGAGATTGTCTCCCCTTATTCTAGTAAATCGTTAGGCTTACAAGGACTTAAACTTCAATCACGCAATCCTTCTACTTGTGAAACCTCTATCATCATGCAGACATTCCACTTTAAAAGCTTATATTTTTAGTTTATGAAAACCTGATGCATAAACTTCTCCTCTCTTCTATCTACATTAAATTCAATTAATCGTTCTTCTTCATTTCATTTTGTCCAGCCTTCGATACATTGAATCGCTTGCTATAATTTTCTAGCCACCTTTTTTTATTGAAGTTTGTATCTTCATTCCAATTTGATTCACTATACACGGTAATGGGCCTCCAAGACCTTTAAATATAGACCGGTCTTTAAAAAATCCGTTTTATATATTTTTAGGTATGGTCGGTATGGAGGCACATTACAGACCCCTGTTGACACTAAGACCGGTTGTCCAGTTTATAGAGTCGCACATATTGGCCTGCTTTCTCCCCAAAACCAGTCTCTATTCAACTTTCACATATTGGCCTGCTTCTCCACTTAGAGACCTCCGCTAAAAACGATCTCATGATATTTAGACCTCTCTAGTAACAGAATTTGGTCTCACAACATCACATCCTGTTGGCTATGGGACCGGTCCGTGGAGGGACTTCCTAAAGTGGTTACCCGGAAAAAAAAACATCACGTCCTATAATTGAAGAGGTTTCATGTCTTCTTCGACATTAGTATATTAGCACATAAAGAGATCAATTTCATAAATCATTTACATATCGAAGAATGTGATAACTTACGATTCAAAAACTAAGGAAATGACGGAAAAAAAAGAAGACATTGTAGAACTAAACTTTCATAATGAGGGGGAATTTCGTCATATTCTTAATAATAGTTGCCATGAGTAGTGTTGGTTCTAAATCTTCTTTAACTAGATTTGACTGTTCTCAAACTTGATTCTTGTGTTTGGTTGGACATTCATAGGCAAAGTGTCCAAGTTTGTGACATCAGTAGTACGTGATTTGAGATTTGTCTTTTGTATCTTCTTTAAAAAACGCATGTTCTTCCTTTTTAGAATTATTTTGTAAGGGTTTCCAGTTTTTTCTTTCTGATCTGAATCTGTAATTTCCTCGTCCTTGCGAGTAGTTAAATCTCCCAAGACCACGTCCTCTGTAATCTTGGCTGCGATCTTCATGTTGTGTGAACATTAAACCTTATTGAATATCCACAGATCTTTCATTTTTATACTTCAGTCTCTCTTCAAATGTCTTCAGTCTCCTAATTGCTTTGTCTAAAGACATAATGTCTAAATCTGAGTATTGTTCGATGGATGCAACAATTTGAAAGAATCTATGTGCGCCTTTCAACATTAGTATATTAGCACATAAAAAGATCAATTTAATAAATCATTTACATATCAAAGAAGGTGATAACTTACGATTCAAAAACTAAGGAAATGACAGGAAAAAAAAGAAGACATTGTAGAACTAAACTCTCATAATGAGGTGCCGTTTGGTTCGTAAAATTGGGAGGAATCAAAGGGAATTGAAATTCGATATTCCATTATTCATGCTGTTTGGTTGAGTTCCTGGTTTAATCGGAATTTCTCAATTACATACATGAAAAAATGGTTGGTGTTGGTGGAATCGAGCATGGTATATATACATAAAAAAAACACACACACACACGAGGAGAGAGTATGATGTCGGAGCCTTTCGGAACAATTTTGATGCCTAAAAAATTAAGTGGTCCAAGATCTTTTAATACGTCTGAGTTGGTGAAGTATTCGAGCAATGACATTGATACTATCAATACTAAGGTGATGTTTAATTTTGACTTAATGAACTTAATGGGGAAAAACTATTTTGAAAAGTATATTCGTAATGATTGTTTTTTACTTAATCCAAAAACTATAACATAACAGAAGAAGTATGGGGATGATATTTTCATATTAAGTCAATGATTTTATTTTTATCTTATTCAAACAATTTGTTTAATATAAAATAAACAACAATATTACTTATGTCACATAGAGATCATGTATTCGTACAATACTTAATAATAAAGAAAAACAAAAAATCCATGAGCAAGAAATGCATTAGACAATCATTGATACAAAGTTTGAAGGGCCTGGTTGAGGCCATAAATAAACTTTTGGAGTAAGGAAAATGATTTGGTCATTACAGATCAACAAAAGTGGGAGTTTGCTTCATTTAAACTATTTATTTGTAAGTTACATTTTGTTTCGTGAAATTTAAAAAAATGGAATGAAATTGAAAATTTGAAATCAAGTTTTGTATTGTATTATGTTTAGTAAACTTGTTTTTAAATGAAATCTCATCTATACTATATTATAAAGCATTTAGGCATTTTGCTTAATATCTTAAATTTTAAGTCTTTTGAAATTACTAAATTACCCCTTATATAAAATAAATGGAAAGTATTATATAAAGTAACTATTAAATAGAGTTAATAAGAATCTTATATTCTATTTTAATAACTAAACCTTCCATATTTAAAAATTCAAATAAATTACCTTAATTATTAAAAAATACTTTCATAACCAAACCTTTTATATTAAATATTATATCATGTCATAAATATTTTAACATAGTTATCAGAAAATGTGTACATATATAACTCATAAATCTGAATAATCTATAATAAGAATTTATAAACATATATTAAAAAATTTTTTAAACAGCTCATATAATTAATAGTTTCAAATTAGTTTACTATTTTCATAATCTCTTAATTTTAAATAGTTTCAAATTACTAATTTACATTTAGTATTTTCATGCGATATAACTTATTTTATAAGTAAAGACTTTTTTCTTATTTATTTTTTCTCAAAGTTTATTTAAAAATAATAAAAGAGTTGATTAAGAACAGGAAAATAAAGAAAATAAAGAAAATAGATATTTTACCAATATAAAATTATTCGTTGTCACCGTATTACGTAAATTCCCAAAACGAACAAGTTATCGAGTAGAAACTATTTGATGCCGCCGCATTGCACGAGTACCATGTTATTGTTTATAATGTTTACATTACCTAAACTAATGAAAAGTTCATTCCTTATGTGCGTTGAATGAAATTTAAATCAAATACATTTCTTCAAATTTTGTAAAAACAAACTTGACCTAAGCGTCTTGAAAATGCGTTTTGAACATCTAATTGTGGAATTGTCCAGTTCTAAGTGACTATAACAAATAACAATAACAAATAACAATAACATACCCTTGATGGTTATCAACTTGACAAATGGGTTAAAAGTCTTGTGAAATACATATGATGATACATTCTAGGAAAAATATAAAAAAAACAACACAACATGATAAACAAGTTAAGAAATGCATACAATGATATATTTTAGAAAGTATTATACTACTTGTTGCAACTTGTCATTATTTTTATGTTTGATTTAAAGTTGTTTGGTCTTTAAACTGGAGGAAGAAAAGGAATGTAAAAGAATAAAGTTTCATTGCAATCAATTTAGATTACTTAGGGTGTGTTTGGTTGGTCGGAACGGAATGATAAAAGAATGTAATGGATAAGGTAATGGAATGAGTTGTGAAATGAAATGATCCATTACATTCCTTTATCATGTTTGGTTTGTATAAGGAATGACATTTTATTGCATAATATGTTTGAAAAGGCACTTTTTTATTAATTAATATATTATAGTTTGACGGTAATCTTTTTGTATATGATTTTCATGTTATATAGATACATCTAGATATATATTTATTTGTTGTTAGTTCATAATTTAATAAAAACAATGATGATTTATTTGGTAACATAGAAAAATTAAACATAATGTAGATTAAGAAAAATATCTTTATAGAAAATTATGAAAAAGGTATTATTTTAAAAAAATTATAATTATGTTAGTAAAATTAAAAGAAAGATTAAATTATAAATTATCATTCCATTCCTAGGAGTGAGCTGAAAACACCATGTCTCAAAGGAATGAAATTAAGGGAATGACATTCCTTGTGGAATATTTCATTTTATTCGTAAGTGAGTAACAAACACGTTTTTCTCATTCTGTCAGAATGATCTATTCCATTCCTCTTTGATTCATGCACACCAAACACAACCTTAAGTTTCATATTATCCCATTAATGTAAAAAGGGAAATGACTAAATGAGTAAATGTTAAAATAACTAACATACACCTCATATTATACCACACAACCTTAAGTTTCATATTATCTATTCCATTCCTCTTCGTGTGCAGCTTCTTAGGTGTTTCTACACTCACAGACACTTAAATGAGTAAATGTTAAAATGACTAACATACACCTCATTTTAATTATTAGTGAGTGTGAAAGCTCCTATGATAGGTGTTACTAGAAGCATATATCTTATCCTCATGTAAAATTATGAATAACTAGTTTGATCTAAATGTAACAATTCTAAAATTTTAGCCGCCTTTTAAAATATTCAATGAAACTGACCCCTTTCTTTTAAGAGGATACGATATATGCTTCTAGCAACACTTATTTTAGGTCCTTTTATGCTCACAAACAATTAAAATGAGGGATATGTTAGTCATTTAATAATTAACTTATTTAAGTATTTGTAAATATAAAAATACCTAAAATAGATGCTTCTAGCTGCACACATCATTTTCTCTTCTTTAAAACTTACAAGTGTGACACAATTTTGAAACCATGAAAAGGATTTAGTAAGCTCATAAAGCCAACATTGAAAAAACTTCGGGCTTGTTAGCTTATTAACTTGAATTTGTGAACTTAAATATGCCATAATCTTAAATTGATAAGCTTATAAGTTAGAACTAATTAGTTATAAAATTCAAATACGTTTATAAATCGAAAATTAAATTTGTACAAACATGAATAATAATAAAATTTCACCATAGTTTATAAATATTTATATATTAACATTTATCATGGAAAATTATAAACATTAACTTCTACAAGTGGATTGACCACCGCAACAACTTCACGTTCAAAGCCATGGTCCGAGGTTCAAGCCTTTGAGTTTAATTTTGCACTTCTCACTATATTTCAATACACCATTGATATTTATTTAATATTATGTTAAAATAATTAACTTAATATGTTATTTGTTTTTTTCTTTCATAATTAACGTAACAGGTTCCATGTACATATGAATATATGTATTTGTAATAGTCTAATTTATATCTGCATTTTCATGTTTTCATTGATAAAGAGGTACTGTTTAATTTCTTTTTCTTTAGAAATTGTTACAAGATTTTGATTTTCTTTGTTTTGTCTATTTATTAAAAATAGTGTTAGCTATTCGTGATTTTCACAAGTGAAGGTCATAGTTTTTATCCTTGCCCACTCTTGTGCTTGTTATTTCCTTTTATTTTCCAAACTTCTAGTCTTAAAACTTGAACTTATACATAAATGCTATCTAAATTTATATTTTTTTTCATTGAAATACCCCTTAATTCTTATTAAACTTTGGTCTTTCATTTTTGTTGTAATATGTAAAAGGGAAAATTGTATGAAAATGCAGTGAATTTCGTCTTTGTTACCATTGTATACCACCAACTTTAAAATTTTAAAAATAATACAATTAAATTTCATAATCCTCTCATTGTATATAAACAACTTTTTTATATGTCTGTTGTTTAGTTATCATTATATACAATGAACTTTTATATAACTTTCATAGTATCCAACAAGTTGTATACAATGTGAGAATTATGAAAGTTGGTTGTATTATTTTTTAAAAAATAAAGTTGATTGTATATAATGGTAACTAAGACAAAGTTCATTGTGTTTTAATGCAATTTGCCCCATGTAAAATCACTTTACATATATAATTTGAAGTTTCAACTTTCACTACATGTCAAATATATATTCTAAAATCCTGTTAGAACGCATGGGTACAAATACCTTATTGTTCGAATTGAGTTGTTCGTGTCTGACAGTTTTCTACCCCGGTTCACATTTGAATTACTACTAGTAAAACTGATTAGAAAAACAAAATTCAATTAATTGAGTGGATTCGCTCCAATTTTCAAAGTTTAAACCAATTTTAATTGGAAAGCTTTGTGATATATATAATATTTAAATATGTAAATATTTAATCCGTGTATGTACTTGTAATGATTAATTAGCCAAGAAATCGGAAAACTTTATGATAAATATAACATTTTAAACTAAATTAAATACTCGTGTGATATAAGGGTTATCTTTAAAAAGTGATAGATGTTAACACTAATATAAAAAATGATGTCAAATAATTATAGTTACAATTAGCAGTATAGGTGTTCACGGTTCAGATATGTCGGTTTTTGTTGAAAATTGTGAACCAAACAGGCAACCTCGGTTTCAATAAATATTAAACCAAACCAAACAACTAAAGTAGTCAAACAAAATCGATCACATCATTAAAAAACGGTTTGTGTTGGGTTGGTTATTTGGTTTTTGACTTATATTTGTAACTTTAAAAATCAAATGGTAATGTACTATTGTTAACAAAGATAAACTAGTAAATTTCCAACATTCTAATAATTACATATCAAAATAGTCAAGATTACAGACAAATTCATAAGAAAAATAATAGTGAGATTGAGAATAATAAACACGATAAAACTGAGAACTTGAAAAATACTAAACAAACAAAAAAATTATGAATAGTCATGGAGGTAAAATAAACTAATAACTAAATACTTATATGGGTGTGCGTGTATGTTTCATGTTTGTGTGTATTAACTCGGGACGGTTTGGTTTACGCGGACTTTTCAAGCACAAACTATTAAGAATGGTTTACATATTTAAAACCACCGGATTAACATTACACTTCTTAGACCCATCAAACCGGGCACTTAGCCTTAGTTTGGACGGTTTCGTGCTCACCCCATTTAGTGGCAATAAAGTTAAATATTTATTGTTTAAAATTAAAAAAATATTAAACGATTATAAATTATTCTAAAATGATAAAACTAAGAATTAAGTTAAATATGATATTTTAAAATATTATAAAACGTATATATGATGTTTGTAAATCAAGGTGAGTAAAATTGATATATTAAGTATTAGAAAGATAATAACACAATAAATTATGTATAATCAATAATACATAAAATATTCTATATATTAAAAATTATTCTAATTTATCACAATCCATATTATAAATTTAACACAAAAAAATATAAAATAAATTTAATATTAATAATTCTAAAAAATTGTAAGAATCCATATATAAATATTTTGCTTAACATCTTATAACTTATTAAATATATCGCACAAAGTTGTAATATAATAAGTCAAAATATTAAAATAATTGACTTATTATATTTAAGTATATTTGTATTAGTTTAACATCTTATAACTTATTAAATATATCGCACAAAGTTTTAATATAATAAGTCAAAATATTAAAATAATTGACTTATTATATTTAAGTATATTTGTATTAGTTTGACCTTTAAAAGTAAAAATTGATTCTTGAATTTTAAGTAAATGGATGGTCCATATTGTATAATTAATATTGATTTGTTAAATTAAATACTAGGATTATATAATAAATTTTATCTCAATTAGTGTTTTATTTATGTTAGAAGATATCTAATCGATGTATATACTTGTAATGATTAGCTAGAAAAGATATATAGTCTTTCATTAGTCTTAAAAATAGGCCAAGCTGTATAAAATACATCCAACTTTAGATAAGCTACAATTATATGTAATAAAGTTTATTTGTTTTAAATCAATATAATGACTTGTATAACCTTTACATTAAATACAAACTACCTATTATTACAGGTTATCTAACTAGTTTCTTTGATTTTTTTCTTGGGTTTTCCATTTTTACCATTTTCATTTTCAAACAAATCTTCATCCACTCCCAAACCTCTCTCACACGGTTAAGGAAATCTAATAAAAAGAAACAAGAAGATGTTAGGTATATGACTGATTACCATATGAAATGACAAAACTCCATTTGAATCTTTTGCCTTCGTTTTATTAACATGAAGCAATGGGGTTTGTTCTTCAATTAGGATACACCATGGTCGTTGTTGCCTAGCCGACGATCGTCATTGCCGTCGCCTTTGAAGCCGACCACCGCCACCCTGTTCAAAGCCAACCATCGTCATCGCCTTCGAAGCCGACCACCGACATCCTCTTCAAAGCCAACCATCGTCGTCGCCTTCGAAGCCGACCACCGCCATCCTTTTCAAAGCCAACCATCGTCGTCGCCTTCGAAGCCGACCACCACCACCACCGACATCCTCTTCAAAGCCAACAATCGTCGTCGCCTTCGAAGCCGACCACCGACATCCTCTTCAAAGCCAACAATCGTCGTCGCCTTCGAAGCCGACCACCGACATCCTCTTCAAAGCCAACAATCGTCGTCGCCTTCGAAGCCGACCACCGACATCCTCTTCCGAGTTATTTTAAGGAGAAAAGAGAAATGATTTAGAATGAAAGTTTGACTAATTTTCTCTCCTAAACCTTCATCCCAAAAGTGAGAGGAGTTGGAAGAAAAGAAAAGGAAAACTTTTGTTTTTTTTCCATAAGTGATAAAATTACCCTTTAATTATAATAAATAATTTTAAAAAATAAGGTTATTATTGTAAAATGATCATTTTTTCTTTTTTTTTTCTCCAACTTGGGAACACCAACTTATTCCTTTTCGTTCCGACTTCTTTTTCTTTCTCTCTAACTCAATAACACGAAAAATCAAAATTATTAATTTTCTTTTATATTCTTTTATTTTTTTAAGGTATCTCGAAAACATAGGTTAAAAAAATCTCAAAAACATAATGTACTCTACAATTCTTTATTCATCATTTTCTTCCTATAATTTACAATCTTTCTTTTTTTTTTTTTTTTGTGTATTGCAAGGCAAAAAACTTGTGAAAAATAACAAAACGAAGGAGCATACGACGTCATTCTTCCATTTTCGTTAAAACTGGGTTTTGCTCCTCCGTTCGCCGCTGCAACACCGCCACTCTTGCATTCATAGCCACCGTTGCTAGGTGCTCATGCTAGAGATTCAAATGTACGAGTAACTTGAACACTGATCTTCAATCAGCTTATCGGAAATTGGGATTCACAGCTTTTGTTTACTCTCTGCACGTTTCAAATTCAATTTGTCTAAATCAATAGATAAGGTCGCCAAAATTCCGTCGCCTGTACGGCATAATTATCAGCAGCAGATCAAAATGAAGATAAAAACACCAACCTTCCTATTTTTCGTATTGAGTTCGATGTTTGTTCTCAGATCGGCGGCAATTTCATCGAATGAGCTTCTCGGAGTTGCTCCTGAAGGTCCAATATTTGTTCTAATGTGCGCGTGTTTTATGTTTTTAATTGTTGATGGACCACTCGTAAATTGTTTTCTGACAATCTGACATGTTATGGGTTAATTTTTGTTTGTTTTACCAGATGAAAAGTATTACAAGGGATTATGGTCTTCAGGATCGATTAAATGCAAAGATGGATCTAAAACATTCACAAAATCACAGCTTAATGACGATTTTTGTGATTGCTCTGATGGCACAGACGAGCCAGGTTTAGTAGTTTATCATCTGTTATAATGAAATGAAGTTATATTTTGAGATTCTCAACTTGAAGGGGATCTTTGATTATCACATAGTGATGTGTTTGTGTCATTGTGTGTGTGTGTTCGATTCTCTAGAGATAATTTCGAAGTTATTGTAAGCATATAATGATAGAATTGTGCCTCTGTTATGGCTGTTGATTGATATCTTGTCTAATGTGAGACAAGATACTCGAGGACTATGAACTTGATAGTTAAATACTTACCCTTCTACCAAGTTTTGAGTGTCTTCTTGATTTATAATGCTCAAATGCAACCTAACAATGTTAAAGCAATGCACTTATTTAACATTAGTGATGTCTTTGGCCTTGCAGGAACATCAGCATGCCCTACTGGGAAATTCTATTGCCGAAATGCTGGACATACTCCCCTTAGTATATTTTCTTCTAGGATTAATGATGGTATCTGTGGTAAGTAACGTTTTTACTCATGAACTATCATCATATCACATGCAAGAAACTTTGAATCCCTATTTTCTGAGGTCTGATCTCTCTATGGGATTACTTTGTTTTTTTTCCCTCAAAAAAGAGGCTTTGATTTATCTGAGGAAGCAAGGGGTCATTTGAATTATGAAGTCTAGGAAGCAATCAAATGAGAAATATCCTTAGGTTTTTCATGAGTTGGGGAGGAAAGTCATGACATCTGGGCCTTCCCCTTGCATTTTTACAGAATCCATGACTCAAATTTGTGATTCCGGAATCCGGTCTAAAAGTAGTCTACCCTCGTTTACAATATTATAAAATTTTAAAATGCACAAGGACATACCATTACAAATTCATGTGTTTTTTATAACATGACTTGAACCCTCAACCTCTAAGAGGGAGGAACACCTAAACTACTCCTTGGTACCAAAACAGGACTTGAACCCTCGACCTCTAAGAGGGAGGGACACCTTAATCACGCCTTGGTACCGCTAGGCCAAAGGCCCTTCGGTATAAAGATACAATAGTTTGTTCTTCTGTTTGAGAGACAGGAATATGTTCTTCGCAATGTGTTATTTGTAAATATATGATTAAATCCTTTTTGGGCCTTTTGACCACAAACACATGTATTCATATTATATGTGCTTGATTGTCATTATTGTTGGTAATTTTGGCAAATCCACCATTGGTGTACCACCTTTGTATACACTAAAAGATATTGGACACGGGTCTAGTTGAACTATTGCTTACTAATCGGGAAATTTCGTTTCAAGATCTACATGCATACTGATACAAAATAGCCTCTTAGGTGGCTGAGATGCATCAAAGATGTTTTGGCTCTGAGCATCCTTATGTGACATTTTAAGGACCCTTTATTGGTATGCTTTCTATATACTGCCTTGTGATCATTATTCGTGTTCAGTTATTGCTGATTTTACAACACGACAGATTGAAGGATTGGACTTTCCCTGCTTCTTGCAATAATCATAGTTGATTGTTCTGTTTTCTGTACTTTGTATAATGGATCCTGTCAGGAGCTGGAAATTAATTCTTATGTCTTTATATCCGATCACCTTGATCTGTCACCATCTGACTGAAAATTAATACACTCTTTGATATGTGAAGCGATCTCTTCTCGATCTTCTAAATCTTGTATTCTTTTTCATTATGGATGAATATGTTTATCATTGTTGTCTCTTGCTGGTATAAATCATTATTTCCCAATTCCCATGCATTTCCTTGATAATTTGAAGATGGAGGATTGTATTTCATGATTTCATCATCTAGTCCTTACCACCATTAACTTGGTGGTGTTGAACAGATTGCTGTGATGGAAGTGATGAATATTATGGTAATACCAGGTGCAAAAATACCTGTTGGGAGGCTGGAAAAGTGGCACGAGATAGATTAATAGAAAAGATTGCAACATTTCAGGAGGGTGTTGCCATAAGAAAGGATGAAGTTGAACGAGCAAAAATTTCAGCAGCAAACGATGAGGCTGAGTTATCGAAGCTGAAGAACGAGGAGAAAATTCTCAAAGGGATCGTCCAACAGCTTAAGGGTACTTCTTCCTGCATGATTTTTTATGCACTGTACATATGTTATTAGGTTATGTTAATTATGATACAGCTGTTCCGTCACCGTTTCTCTAGAGCACAAGGAACAAATAGAGAAGGCAGTGGAGAAAGAACGCATCCAGAAAGAAAAAGAAGAGAAACATAAAAGTGAAGCTGAAGAAACTGAATTGAACAAACACAAAGGTGAAGAAAAAGTTGATGTTACTATGCAGGAACATGCAAAAAGTGATGACGATAAAGCTGCAACTCTTGATAACTCTCCTTTGAGCCAGGTTCGAGTGACTCTGCAAACTTAAAGTTTTTAAAATTATAAAATGAATGAAGTTTTTCAAATTGAAACTGAAAATTTTGTGATACTAAAAGGTTTCCTACACCAATTCCTTTGTGTATGGTATTGCCTAAATTGATGTTTGTTAGTTCATCACAGACTGATACGAATCAGAAAATAAGCACCAATCGAGAATCAAAAATTGAAATCAAACTTGCTATAAAACTGAAATAAGACAATGATAATACTCAATTCATCCACAATCGGATGATTGATCCAGGGCACAGCCCTCTCTCGATAGCCAAAGCTACGAGCCAAGCAACAAGCCTAAACGTAATCTAATTTCTGCCTGACTACTACGACTCCTTATCCTCTATTTATAAAGTTTCCTTTCTAACTTATTTACTGCTTTAGTCCTTCTAAAAACATCACTTGTCTATTTCCTATCAAATTGAAACTGAAAATTTTGTGATACTCAAAGGTTTCCTACACCAATTCCTTTGTGTATGGTATTGCCTAAATTGAAGTGGTACACAGACCCATTTTATTCTAGTTCTCATGCTCAGATTCTTCTGTTAGAATCCAAAGGATGACCCTGCTGAACCTGCTATTGAAGTGGTACACAATACTCATGCATCACTTGATAATGGAGAAGAGGTGAATTTAAATACAAAATAATCTCTCTTCGAGAGTATTTCATGTGACTTAACTACTTGTTTCAATTGTTATTCTCTCATTACATGGCATGCTGTGAAGAAAGAGGAAGTGCCTGAAATTGTGCATGGATCCATCCCTAATATTGGGCTTGGAAGTAAGGTATTATTATTAGTTTTTCCAAGTAATCATAACAGCTGCCCAAATTTATTAATGGTGTTCAGCAAACTAGACAAATATTACACCAACTGGGTTTGCCTTTGATGTGTTTTGATTGATAGTAGTTCCACAACTCTGTGTAGTTTCTTTCTATCTTATGATATAAATATTGTGTACATTCAATTATGCAATAATACACACACACACACTTATATATATATATATATATATATATATATATATATATGGGTTTTGTTCAATATAGTCCTTATTAAAATCATAGTCCTGAAGGACAATTTTTAGCCATTAGATTTCAAGATCAATGGTTTAGATTTAATCTTAGATAATAATTAAAATTGATATAAGGAAGGACAATTCTGACTTTTTGCATATTGGTCCCCACTTTCTCTTTCCTCTAATTTATTTAAAATTAATTATCTCACAAACCGTTAATCGTTAGACGAAAACAATTATACGTTGCGATCCTCGTGTTCCCCTCTTTTATTAGAGAGGTCACTTGGTATACTTTTGACAAACTTTTTTTTTTCATTTTTTTAGGTTGGACTTAAATTTTATTAATGTATAATCACATGTGATTAATAAAAATATTACATGTGTTGTTTTATTAATTTTTTTATCTTCTTAAATTGTATATCATTTAACGTTTATTAATTTTGAATGTTTGCTTAAATAAATCAACGTTTGCTTAAAACCGTTTATACATGTATGTACATATTCAATTTCACCCAATCCAATTGCATTTTCTACCCATGAATGCATATATTGTGTACTAGCAACACCCTATCCCCTCTATCAAAGGTCTAGATGTGTTCTCCTTCGAATTCGATGTCTTTTATATTGGTTCTCGTAATAAGAATGGTTCTCGTTTGAACAATCCCCTATGCAATCATATATGATTGAATACCAAATCTCATGTTTTTTGGTATTCAATCACATTTGAATCTGTACAAACTCTCGTGTGATTCTGTATAAAATCACATGTGATTAAATATGCAATCATATGTGATTGAATACCAAATCTTATGTTTTTGGTATTCAATCACATGTGATTCTGTACAAAATCACATGTGATTGAATACGCAATCACATGTGATTGATTATGTCAAATATGTGACATAAAAATGCTACATTTAATCTAATCACCTATAATTATGTGCATGTATAAGAGATAGATAATCACATGTGTTATGAAACAACTAATAACTTAGAATCACTTCAACTGTTGATTTTTTGTTACTAAACCATAGAACTTTGCCGGATTATCAAACACAAACTATAATTTTATAAAGACTATATTGATCACACCTCTATGAATCACATGTGATTATACTTTAATAAAAGTTAAGTCCAATCTAACAAAATGAGAAAAATTTTTTTTGTCGAAAGTATATCAAGTGACCTCTCTAATAAAAGAGGGGAACACAAGGATCGCAACGGTATAATTCCTTTCGTCTAACGATTAACGGTTTGTGAGATAATTAATTTTAAATAAATTAGAGGAGAGAGAAAGTGGGGACCAATAGTTAAAAAGTCATAAATGCCCTCTTTTATACAAATATATCAATTTTGATTATAATCTAAGATTAAATCTGGAGCATTAAATCTTAAAATCTAATGGCTATAAATTGTCTCTCAAGACTATAAATTAAATTAGGACTATATTGAACATTTCTCATATATATATATATATATATATATATATATATCTGTGTGTGCGTGCTCTCTTGTTCTTTTCCCTCACAAAGTTAAGTCACAATTGGATGTTTGTTCAGGGAAAAGATGCAAACGATGACATTGATTCATTGTCAAGGGAAGAGTTGGGCCGTGAAATTGGTTCACGTTGGACTGGGAAAAAAACTGAGGAGCAAAATCATGATGCTGATCATATGAAAAGTCATGATGACACATCTGTTGATGTGCATGATGAAGAAACTAATGGCTATGATACAGAAAGTGAAGAAGATCATCATCATTATGAGGAGGATGATACTGAGGGACACATGGATGATGTTGGAGATGAAGCAAATGATGATTCTAGTTCTTCATACAACTATGAGCCAGATGAGGAAGTGGACATGTTAGGTATGCAATAGTTTTTTCTTGAGGTGCTAAGATGTTGGGAAACGGGTCAAAATGTGCCATGCCCGTTTGACCCCCTAGCACTTATTGTCCAACTTTTAGAAATCTATTCTAAATAATTTACACGTTGGTTATGAATTTATGATTACAAAAACAACATTTATATGACAACAATCTAAGTCTCTGAATTAGATGATTTAGGATGTTGTATGAATTAAATAACTTTGGACAACTTTCAACCTATTGGACCTATTTCCCTTTTAGCTAAATCTTTTGATTTGACCCAATTGAAATATATTGCAACCCCAATCATAATTATTGGTTGCCACCTCTAGTTGTGTGTGATCTCTCCATGGGTATGCCATGACTTTACTATCTTTCGTGCCTTAGCAATGGAGTATTTCACTTGCTGATTTTCCGATTTCCATGTTTAAGATATGGAAAGCGAAAGCAGCCTATCATGGTATGAGAAGATTGAAAGAACCGTGCAGAGTTTTCTGAAGACTGTCAATCCATTCCAGATTCCAGTGAATACATCTGGTAAAAATGGTTCTTTAGTATGTAAAGATATGCCTGGATTTTTCTGAACCAGTTTTTGGTTTGTATGTTCTGTAGAAGCTGAAAATGTACAAAAAGAATATGATGAGGGGAGCGGGAAGTTATCTAAACTAAGATCAAGGATATCTCGCTTAACAAAGAAGCTAGGGAATGATTTTGGTATGTTTTAATTACTTTTGTATAATTTAACTTAGAAAGTAACAGCAGCTCATCAGTTCATCTTCTATGACCTTTGTTTGACATTGCAGGACCAGATAAGCAATTCTATTCGTTATATGGTCAATGTTTTGAGAGCAAACAGAACAAGTTACAACCTTTGCAACTTCTTGTGTTTAGAATTTTATTTTTCCTCCTTTTTTTCATACTGGCCTTATTCTTTTTCTAATTAGTAATTTCTTTATCCTGAATTTGACTTGCTTCTTTTGTTTTAGGTATGTATACAAAGTTTGCCCTTATAAACAAGCCACCCAGGAGGAAGGCTACAGCACAACTCGCTTGGGGTAGGTACTCACACATTAAACT
Organism: Dittrichia graveolens; assembly: GCA_038502395.1. Lineage (NCBI taxonomy): Eukaryota > Viridiplantae > Streptophyta > Magnoliopsida > Asterales > Asteraceae > Dittrichia > Dittrichia graveolens. Next base: position 2,122,640 of record JARJIL010000003.1, on the reverse strand, counting down.
AATATCATTGAGGACTAAAGTTACTTAGCAACTATTTATTTATTTTCTAACCTTGGACTCAAGAACGAAATGAAGGTATATCTCTGTTATTTCTATCTGGATTGCATTTATACAAGTAATCATTTGATCATGAATCGTTCTTTTAAACGAACAAGCTAGCAGATAATAGTGTGGCTCCCTTGAGGTTTTAGCCTCCCAGTGGTGTTTTATTAATGAAGGGGTCTAATACACGTAGGTAGCAGAAATCGAGTCTACAAATCCTAATTATGCGGAAAAAAATAATCTTGATTGCTAAATTAACAAGGATTTCTTCCTCCATTACTGTACAGGAATTGGGAGAAATTTGAGGAGTCATACAGCGGCATGCTGTTTTCAAATGGGGATCATTGTTGGAATGGTCCTGATAGAAGTTTAAAGGTGTCAAACTTCGTTGTTTCATATTAGTTCATGCTGCTTTTACCAGTAGTTTATCTATCAAGATTTCAGAACCAAAATTTGTGTATATTAGATTTGGCCTTATGAATGATTGAATGGGTTGAGTTGGGTTATGCTTTTTCTCTAATGAGTCAAATAAAAGCATAAATAAAAAGGCAATGGGTGAAATGTTTTAATCATCAATGGATCCAAAGTGGCCCAAAGTGTATATTTACTGCATAAATCCACTAACGTGCTCTGCACGATAATAACCTGTTTTGAGCAGTGACACAACCCATCTGACCTGCCCATTTTGCCACCACTGGTGTATGTGTGTGTGCTTCATAAGGTACAACATAACAAACTGATTAGCTGGAACATTTTCGTGACAACCTTGCACATTCTCACACAAAAGGTGAGCGTGTGTATGTGTCACGCGGATGTTTTCAACCAATCTGATTTGGTTGTTATTCCATGTCAGGAAGATGGCAGGTAAGATTAAGATGTGGATTGAAAGTTAGGAATGCAAGTGTTTTGCTTCTGCAAGATATTCCTCATATCACTTTTTATTTGATATCTGAAAACCCATTTATGTGGTTTTTTTTAAACACGACAGGTAAGATTAAGATGTGGAGTGAAAGTTGAGCTTGCTGATATAACTGAACCAAGCCGTTGCGAGTAAGACCCCCCCCCCCCCCCCCCCCCCCCCACCCCAACACACACAAAAAAAAAACACACACACACGAACAAAAAAACAAAAAGAAAAGTCTTCTATTCTTCCCAAGAATAAAAGTTTGCTAGAAACAGGTCAAATGGGTTGAAAGGTGGCAAGATTTTTTTTCTAAATACATAAAACATTAAAACCTCATCCAATAAAAAACCTTGGATTGGTTACTAAAGTAATTGAATATTTATTATCATATTTGACACACTAATTAGTTATAAAAGTAAAAATGATTTATGACAAAAAGGGTTCCTGATCAACCTGACTTGAGACCCCCCCCCCCCCCAAAAAAAAAAAAAAGAAAATGAGTTCTTGCTTATAATTCATGTCAGTTTTCTTATTTGTATCCACAAAATCTATAATATGTATCTTAAAGACAATTGCGGATGTAGGCAGACTTGTAACATTATTGCTGTCTTTTGTTTTTTTCCATTTGCTGAAGTTAATAGAGTTTTTGCGTGATGGTTGAGCCAAAGTTACGAGTTTCTCTAAACCATTATTTTCATGGCAGATATGCAGCAATGTTAACCACCCCAGCTCTTTGCCTCGAAGAAAAACTAAAGGTATCAATGATATTGTTTGCCCTTAGCTACTTCTGTCTACTATATTGTCTATATTTGATCATCAAACTAGAGGTAGCAAACTTGGTGGATTGGGTTTGGGTTTGGGTTTGGGTCAAAACTATAAGCTCCCTTACAAGTAGAAATTGGCCAGTTGATCCGAAACACTTCCGTTCCAAGATTTTAAAGGTTTTTATAGATAAGTTATCTCATACATGATTTCAAAGATACATTTTTACATTAATATTTTGAACTTTCCGGATTATATACATGGAGGCCACCCAAGTATACAGTTTTTTCATTAGCCATCCATGTACTAAAACTATCATCCATGTACTACCAATTTCAACCAAAACACACGCTGAATCACGATTCACGAGAATGGGCATCAGTTTTCTGAAAAGACAACAATTTTAGCCTATAATATGTTTATGCCTTGTTAAAAGTACTTTTATGTAAGTTTATTTCTGCCATTCCTTATGTTTTTGGTGAGGGTATAAATCAAACAAAATACATACTCGGATGCCCTAAATGAAAAAAGTTGAGTACTTTTTAGGATGGCCTGGGCATACACGATCCATTGTTTCTTTAGCAATTTAGTAGGTCGTAATGTTGTATGCCTTAAAATTAAACTTCGGTGAGGTCCGACCCATTTGGCCATTTTCCTTTTTAGCTACCAATATGTCCTTTTAGAAACTAACCATAACCTGAATCCCGTTGATAAGTAAACAGGGTCAAAATTACCATCTCCACTTTTAACCATATGCGGGTGGCTGACAAAATGTTTCAGGAACTAGTAGATGAACTAGAAGTTCTGGAGAAGGATCTACCAGAAATTCATGATGAGTTATGAATCTTATTTTGGCTACTTCAAACACCCAATGCTTCAGAGTAAGTATTCCCTGAGAACTCAAATAGAGCCTACACCATGTTTGTCAAACTTGACAAAAAGGTCGATTAATTGTAGCTTTTGGCAGGCAAGTGTAGTGAAACTGTGAAACTAAACCCGTTAACATTCTTATGAATGAAAGATGGCTCATCAGCCTCATTCTTCCGTTTTTGTATTGAACTTATCCTAAAAAGTAGGAGTGTGTATGGATCAGTTTTTGCATAAAACCAAAAGTGGTTTTCGGTTTTTGGTTGGGTTCTGGTTCGGTATTTGGTCTAACTAATAATAAAATGTTTAACATTTAGCACAAGACATATATATCTAGTATAGAACTATAGATGATTTAATAGGCAAAAGCATGATCAAACAACTTTTAATATTAAATAAATGGAAAAACATCAGGCTTAAACATAATTCAAAACAATTCATAAAACTTAAAAACTCAAATTATTCGGTTCAGTTCAGTTTTTAGGTGTAGCTTTTCCAATAGAAACCAAAACCAGACTGAATAAATCGGTTTTTAAAGTAACAAAAACCAAACCGTTGTTTTTTCGATTTGATTTTATGGTTTTGGTTTGATTTCAATTTTTTATTGCTCACTATTACTAAAAAGAGATCAATACAACACTTTCATGATATGGCAATTTTCCACCTTGAAGACTTGACGTTGACTAAGTTGCTCAGGGCGTTTGCTGGAAAGGTTTTCGTAGAAAATATGTATAGAATTTTTACAGTGTGGTTTTATTTTCCGTTTTCTCTGAGTTTAAAACATTCCGCATACAAAATGAAAACAAAAACATTAAACGATTGAAATAGGCTACATATCGTTTTGATATTGGCCTAAAACCACAACCGGAATGAAATGAAGTAGTTTTGGGCTTAATTTCAACATTGATGTTCATTTTTTGGCGGTAGGTCTATGTGGTTCTTGGTTATGCACATCCTGGTCGGTTTGGACCGGTCTTAAAATTTTGGTAGAGTGTCCAAGGTTGGCGGTCCGGTCCAAATTGGTGGTCTAGGTGAGTCCAAACAAAACGATCCCAGTTCTGTCTAAAGGTAGTCCATACACAATTCAAATCGGACCAGTTCAATTATTCAAAAAAAATTCGGTTAAAGTCAATTTACCCCTTTTTATCTTCCTTTACCTTATTAGTGAACTATTAACCTTCTAACTTGTATTCTTCAGATTTTATTTATTGCTCATACTTCTAATTTGAATTTTCTCAAGTCAAATTGCTTTTAGAAGCCAATCTTTGCATCTTTTACAGAACTTTTTACTTTAAAAGTCAACTTTACCAATTCTTAAAAAAATTTAGTATACTTTTTTTTATCAGTAGCCTTACATTCATGCATAACAAAGCGCTTTTATATTTCTAACATGTTAATTTCTATTCTATGGAAGAGTTTTTTAAAACTTGGATGTTGCATTTTTCATAGTAAAAAATAATATCAAAATATAATATAATTTACATATTAGGCCATCCATAATCTTTAACAAGCTCAAAATCGTTCCATTTCACAAATGTATGAAATATATTAACAATTACAACTTGTACTAAAATGTAAAATATTTACTACTCTTATAGCAGTAAAATAGTGTAGACACACACATATAGAAACATGCACATGACACACACATCGGGTTAAAGTGAAAATTATTAGACATGTTTCATCATAACAAAAATCAATAAGACCTAAGAAGAGGTCCCAATTTACTTTTAATAAATGCTTTACTTATTTTTATTATGAAAGAAGATTACTGGTCATATTTTCAACTTAAGAGGATCCCAATCCAATCTAAGTATGTATGTGTGTTTGTTTCTAGACATGGAAAAACGGAGAAAGAGGAAAGAAATAAGAAGAGTGAAAAAAAAATTAGAGAAAGAAAGAGGAACTTTTATTTGTTCGAAATTCTTGATCTGAATGAAAGAAAGAATGAGAGAAGATGACTCATGATATTGTTAAATATTATCTTTTATAAATTAATAAAAAGATATTATTTGAACTAGTGTAAGAAAATATAAGGAGAGTGTGTAGGATAACGTTTTTAAACTACTTATATCTTAATTATTTCGTTTTCTAGTAGTTGGAACACCAAAACGTTGTAAGATGTTTTGTTAGCCAAACATCAAGATCATTGTACATTTGACGGTCAAAGAAGACAAACGTAATCTTAAAAACGCAATTTCAAACACACCTCTATTTTGTTAACCAGACATCAATAAATTATCAATAAGTTAGGTAATGTCATATATACGTTTTTAATGAACAAATTTTGAAATAACAAAATTATATATATATATATATATATATATATATATATTGTTGTCGTAACAAAGAGAAAGTGGTGATGTGACATGAAAATGATAATGTCATTGATAACATGGGGTTAGAAGTAAATTTTGAGGGGGTTGTATGAAACATGTAAGGGGTTTTATGAAAATTGTATATTAATTTAATTAATTATAGGTTGTGTGTAATTATGTTTAATAACTTGTGATATATTTTATTTAGAGCAAACATAATTATATATTTGTGATCATTTTATTTTTATCTACGTTTTGTTATAAATTTATCGTAATATGACATCTTTTAAAAATTAGTATATTTTTAACTATATTTATCCATCGAGAGCGGTGAGTATGTAATTCTTGGATGTTTTATTTGTTTTTCATATTCATTCTCTCTACATATAATAGTCGATATAATAACTGATTTCTTGATCTTTCGATACATAATTAAAATATACTAAATTTAAAAAAATCGTATTACGATAACATTTATATCGAAAGATAAGGTTTATAATGAACTAAGGTGTATGTAAAATAGTTGGTGAACTCAAAATATAATTAAGAATATATTGTATTAATCTGTTATGGTTTAGTAACCTGATGTGTAAAATATATAATGATTTATCATTAATCGTAATGAATAAACACACATGAACCCAACTTAAAATTAAAAATAGTTATCACAATATAACTCAATCCGGCCAGTAACTTATTTTCCGATACATTGCGATGATTTTCTCATTCTAGAAGGGTAAGAATCAGGCGAAGAGGAAGTACCAAATGACTCCACAAGATCGATCTATGACTTAATCACCGAAATCTCTCTTGATCTAATGCATCATTCCAACCTTAATCACCTTCTCCTTCCCTATCGACGTCTTTCATCGCCACACCTTTCCCTTACGAAAATAACTGTAAATTATATGCTGGGAAGGGACTCCATGGAAGATAACGTGGTAACTCAAAGAAGGGTAGTATAGGAATTATACCTTTATTAAGTATTTACATAATTAGTTCTGAATATAAAATTTAAGTTATTAGTATTAAATAATGATTTGGATATTTGTGAGAGTTTTAAAGGTTTAGAAGGATATTAAAGTAATATTTAGTTGTGTAAGAACATATTAATATAATTATCGAGTTTTATAAGGATATTAATGAAATTTAGTCTAAAAATAATAATAACCTCCCGCTTCTCATGCCCTGCTAGTTTGTCCATTCAGTTTTACATCCCTTTCAATCCGTTGATCCACAAATTTTGCAAAAACACTTTCTAATTTCCCACTCTCACCAATCTCTCAACTTTCATTTTCTCTCAACCGCCTTATATTCCACACAGATTCATCACACACACTCTTCATCCGATCGATTGGTCGGGGTATCACCGTTGATCGGAGACGAAAATGGACCAGATTAACACTGATCTCAGCCAGCAAGATCAAGCAGGTTATAACAGGCCCAAAACGAAGATCGTCTGCACTCTGGGACCGGCTTCCCGATCCATTCCAATGGTGGAAAAGCTTCTGAAAGCAGGTATGAATGTTGCTCGCTTCAATTTCTCACATGGATCTTACGAGTACCATCAGGAAACCCTCGATAATCTCCGTACCGCCATGGATAACACCGGGATTGTTTGTGCAGTGATGCTCGATACAAAGGTATGCTTCTTTGTCTGTTTCTTCACTCTTAATTATGTGATACACAGATAGATCTTTTGTGTATGAATTCCATGTACATTTCGATGTTACAGTTCTTAGTTGTACGTGAATTGCATTACCATTAAGAGAACGTTGATTTAATTATTTGATTTTTTTCATATGAATTAGGTTACACTTACATTTACAGAGCAATCGCATGTGTATGATCTACGTTTACATTGACAACATGTCAATCAATGCTACAGTTCGTAGTTGTACGTAAATCAATTGCATTTCCGATTGTTAATTCTGATTTCACTAGTTTTCAATGTTCAAACATTTATTTGAATTATGTTAAGAATTAATGATATTTGCTATGCATGTTGGTCAATTTATCAAAACTCTGTTATAAATTCAAGGTGTCATTTGTTTAATCACTCAACATATTAAGGTTTATTTGTTTCAATTATTGAGAACCAAAAATACTAATTTACTAAATAGATGAAATAAGACTACGTAAATATGCATGAACTGAAATATAATTCAAATCAGTTTTGATTAGTTTTGACTCAAATGTCAAATCATGTAACTAGATAGTTCCGAAGAGGGATTGATTAGAAAAACTTGTTTTGATTGCAATCTGTCAACACACACATAGATATCAAAGATATGATCTGAACGTATAATATTAATATGGGTAGATAACTATATTGGTTAATGCATACACACTGTTAACATTTCAGGTATTTGTTTCTTTACCCTCTATTTCATGTTCTGTCTTTCTATTGATTAAACAATTGGTTAATGACAATTAATAGTTATATGCTTTCAGAAGGGTGTTGATTTATATATTCTTGTGTTTTTTGTTCTCTTTAGGTGTACCCATAAAACATGTTCTAATTAGGTAGTTTCATAATTTGGAAATACTTTGAATGGTAATTGGTAAAATTGATAAAATAGCAACTACGTGGTTTAATTTTAGTGTCATAAGCATTACAACTTGACAATATTTGTTCAAGTAAGATGTGCTGTAAGAATAAATCCTCCTAATAAATGATTTATGATTGTAACAAAAGCAACAACTTGAACATTATTCATTTTACATGGACATACATACGTCAAGATACAAGGCTGCATCATCAAACTGAACAAGTAGGTGTCGCATCATCAGTTTTACTAGTTACCAACATTTCATGGTTATGTAAAACTACCTAATTGGAATATTTTTCACATATACAACTATCTAATCAAAGAAAAAAATATCTTATGTTGTATAAATTAGCAAACTTGTGAAAGTACAGGACTACATGTTTGAACAAAATTTTGAGTATCATGTTCTTATCAACATTAAACAAGAAAGTTACATGTTACATTCAACAAATATTGACTAGGCAGCGTATCAATAGCGGAACAGATAATAAGCGATGAAATTTACAGAATTTTTGAAGGCAAAAGTTACTTTATCTATACATTATGGTATGAGTTTTAAACAGCTCCATTAGCTATAAAAATTAACAAAAGGCGACTACACTGTTAGACATCTTTACATGTGTCACCTGTCTAACCCATTTAATACTTTTATCAAATGGTGTTTTAAGGCTGAAAAGTTTCTCTAAACTAGTGCTGCTTGTGACGAAAAACTTGTGAATCTTAGAGCCTGTTGCTCGTAGTGATGTTTTGTAAGTACCCTCCGTCACTCATATCACTCTCTGGAGAGGATCTCACAGATGTAGACGGTCAACAACAATGACATAGGTTTCTAGTTAACAATGTGTTTATTATTCTTTTGGTTGTTGACAGATTAAACTCTTACAACTTCAACTCTAATTTGAAATTTTTAATTATTATTAGACAAAATAATATGCTAGTATGATCATGAGAATTTATAAAGCTGTCTATAAGTTCTTTGATTGAGCTAAACAAGTGAAAAACTAAAAACCTACAATAGTTTGTTCATGAGTCTAATAATGGCTCTGAAATACTGTTAAATAAATAAAGCTTGACCATTTGTTGACCAAAATTTTGAAGCTTTCGAGGCTATAGCACGCAAACTATTAATCTTGTTACTGATCAATATTTCAGGGTCCAGAAATTCGAACTGGGTTTCTCAAAGATGGCAAGCCCATAAAGCTGACCCAAGGTCAAGAAATCACCATTTCCACCGATTACACTATCCAAGGTGATGAAAGTATGATATGCATGAGTTACAAGAAGTTAGCTCATGATGTGAAACCAGGCAGTGTCATACTCTGCTCAGATGGCACCATTACCTTCACTGTTCTTTCTTGTGACATCGAAAATGGGTTGGTTCACTGTCGGTGTGAGAACACATGGACCCTCGGTGAACGCAAGAACGTTAATCTTCCGGGAGTCATTGTGGATCTCCCGACCTTGACAGAAAAAGACAAAGAAGACATCCTTAAATGGGGTGTTCCTAACAAGATTAATATGATTGCTTTGTCTTTTGTACGTAAAGGTTCAGATCTTGTTGAGGTTCGGAAATTGCTCGGAGAGCATGCCAAAAACATTGTTCTTATGTCAAAGGTACCTCTCTCTCTCTCTCTCTCTCCATCAATTTGGTCATGTATTCGTTAAGACCTATTTTTGGGCTTCAGCCCAACAATGATCAAACTAGTCATTTTCGGCTCAATAGTGGTGAAATTATTAAAAAGAAAGCCCAACAAAAATATAGCTTTATGCCATTATATACAAGAAAACTAATGGCTCAATAGTTCTTTCTGCCAATATAACATTTAATCCTGTTTAATTATTGTTGGCAGGTTGAGAATCAAGAAGGTGTTGCCAATTTTGATGAGATCCTAGCCAACACCGATGCATTCATGGTGGCACGTGGTGATCTGGGAATGGAAATTCCTATCGAGAAAATATTCTTAGCACAAAAAGTTATGATCTACAAATGCAACCTAAAAGGAAAACCTGTTGTTACAGCAACACAGATGCTCGAGTCAATGATCAAATCTCCAAGACCAACTCGTGCTGAAGCCACAGACGTTGCAAACGCCGTCCTTGATGGCACAGACTGTGTCATGCTCAGTGGAGAAACAGCAGCCGGGGCTTACCCAGAACTCGCGGTTAGAACCATGGCTAAGATATGCATGGAGGCAGAAAGCACAATCGATTATTCAGTTGTTTACAAGATGATAACTGCAAACGCACCCGTGCCCATGAGCCCACTTGAAAGTTTAGCCTCTTCTGCTGTTCGAACCGCTAACACATCAAGAGCTAGTCTCATTTTGGTTCTAACCAGAGGTGGAACCACAGCTAAGCTTGTGGCTAAGTACAGACCTCGTATACCTATACTATCTGTTGTGGTTCCTGAAGTCAAGATCGATTCGGTTGAGTGGTCTTGCAGTGATGAAGCCCCCGCTAGACATAGTCTCATCTTCCGGGGTTTGGTTCCCGTTTTATGTGCAGGATCAGCTAAAGCTTCTCACACCGAGTCAACTGAAGAAGCACTTGATTTTGGGTTGCAACACGCTAAAAGTAAAGGACTTTGCAAGGAGGGTGATGCGGTTGTGGCTCTACACCGAATTGGAACATCATCTGTAATCAAGATTGTGACTGTTAAGTGATCGATCGGGTGGGTTCACCTTCATCCCAATTTTTTCAGGTCATTTTCTACAAATAATAAACCATTCGCTAGTGTCTAGTTTAATAGTTTTTACCTATGTTTCGCCCGTTTTGTTGCAGTTCCATAATTAAACTAAACGACGTAGTTTCAAGAAAGAAAAATCATTGGTTTATGTATAAACGAGAACCTACTGTGTTGATGTTTCAAAATAGTTCGCGCTTTCGACGTTTTTTCATTCTTTTGCAAACCCCATGGTTAGCTAAGTTAGTCACTAGAGAGTACATAAATTTGCAAATTAACATCTACTAACAATGTTTACAAGAAGCAAAAACATGTACATGTTTATGTAACGGCCTATTTATAAACATTAAGAAGCTCCAGCAATAATCTACAACAACGTGACAAAAATTCTCAAGAAGGCGAACAATCCTTCATAATTACCTACACACAGACTTAACTGATCTATGTACATGTTTATGTAACGGCCTATTTATAAACACACATGAAGAAAACTTACATCGGGAGTTCCAACGCTCGTCCTCCCTCCTGCCATCATCTTCACCCTCACCACCTTCTTCACCCATCGGCTCTAACCCTGGCCCTGCCCTGGGTGTACTCGATGGGTTCATTATCAAATGTGGGCTTGTCAACTCGGCCCCAGACGTCGATGAGAACAAGCTGGTAAAAGGCCACGGGAGAGTAACCGAAAACCGCCTAGCATTTCTCCCATCTTCACCCACTTCATCACTTCTGTTCTCAGGTTCCCCTGTGATCCTGCTGCCGTTGGTTGTGTTTGACTCATCATAAGGCAGTTAATACCTGCAAACTGGACATGAACTGTGAAGATCTAACCATGGTAGAATACAATCACTATGAAACCTATGTTTACATGGCATCTCTTTAGCTTCATTTCCCACCTCAAAATCTTCTAAACAAACTGAACATTGGGTCGAAATCGAATCCTCATCGATTTCGACGGTAGGCATTGCCCCCACCGCCTGTTTTCGGGCCGGTGGTGTCCCATATCGGTTCGGGTCATTCTCGGCTAAATGCTGCAAGAGTAACTCCAAGCCCGGCCCCACAAAGTAATCGCCTAGAGACCCGCTTGGGTGACTCTGCGGTGGGCCTCCTGAATCGAACGGGTTTCCTCCACTGCCCTGAACAATGATGGTTTGGCTTAAAGGATTGATGAGAATAACACGCTCTTGATCTCTTTCCCTATCGGAGTTATTACTATTGTTATTTGATTCCGTTAACATTCCGGCGCGAATCCCTTGAAGAAGCTGGAGGATGGTGGCGGAGCTCCGCCTTCTCCTCCTCATAATCGACTCCAATTCCCTATCCAACTCCGACTCTCCTCCGTAAGGACGGTACCGTTCTTCAGAATCATTACGATCTTCATTCTAATCGTGGGACTCAATCTGTCTGAATCTACGGCGACGACGAGGGTTACTACTCATCATTCCAAGCAAAATCGGAGCCCACAGCGAGAGCGTCCTGTCCGATTCAGAATCGCCACCGCCGTGATGCTGGTGGTTATCATTCCTTGCGCTATTCAATTCCTCCACGAATCCGCCGTGACATAACGAACACTTGATGGTTTCAGCCTCCATGATCGTTTCGACTGCCCTTGAGCATTCATGACACCAGTATTCCGTTGACTGACTCCCTTCTTCCATCAAAAATCTAAATTCGTCATTATAGTTAGCACAATTGAAACTAATTTCACTTTTCAGACCATTCTTGTACAAATCTAAGCATAATAAACGCTATCGATCGCCATCATAAACCCCTAAGTCACATAAGATTTGAAATCAAATGAACACGAAATCTGGCGATCAAAGCTACAACTAAATTCAAACTTTCTGAAATTCATAAGATTCGCCAAGAATCAGAAAACAAACCTGGAATCTTCCCAGGAACCAAAAAGGGTAATTACAGAAAGATGATTTGGGTTGAGATTTTCAAATCGTTATCAAAGAATTTGTTACTTTATAAATTGTTCATATCATAATTTGTTCTTTGGAAAATTTCCCCTCTTAGAAATGTGAAAGATTGAGGGGTTTGTGTTGGTTGAAGGAAGTGGAAATGGGAATTTTCAAGGGAGGGGGAGAAATGAGAATCGTAGAAACCTGAGAATCTATACTACAAAATGCAAATTACACAAATAATTCATATATATTTAAAGTATTTAATTCCGATTGAATTTATGTCGTTAAAACTTAGAATATATATTTGTTTGATCTACTAACTTATATATATTCTTTTTCACCTATCAAAATGTTACATATACCTAAATTACTATGTTTTCATTTTATTTTAACTAGTTTGAATTCTAATATATTAATCTAATTATCCTTTTTAATACATTCATTATCTATTAGGATTATAAATAATTTAAACTAATTATAAATTAATAAAAAATAATAATCGTAATTTGGGTAAACATGAAATATTGATAAGTTAAGAACAATCATATGCAATATTTGTAAAAAAAAAATGATAATTTAAGTTTTAGTAGGAACATATTTGAAAGGGTTTAGTTTCTCAAAATGTATCAAAGTTGTCATATTTTGCTATTGTGTGTATTGAACTTTAAAACTTACCATTTAATGTATCAGACTTATTAAACTTACCATTTAATGTATTGTACCTGGTATAGCAGGTCACATGCTGACGTGGCACCGGTTTGGATGACGTGGCAATGATGTGGAGCTTACATGGCTGCTGACTTGTTTTTTTATTTTTTATAAATAATTCAAAATAAAAAATTATTGAAATTTATTAATTTTTATTTCACGAGATCAGATGGTCTTTGGCTCCGATTTCACTAGATCAGATACCATTTGGCTCCGATTTCAGCGATTCATGAGACCATATGGGATATGGTTCCCGATTTAGGGTTCTTAATCGAGTACAGTTCTTGAGGGTTCCAGATCGGCGATTTGTGGTTAGGATTCTTGGGTTTTTAGACACACACGATTCATGAGTTTCTTGATCGATGGGGGTTCCAGATCGGATTTAGGGTTTTTAAACACCATCTGAGTAAGAGATTTTGCTTCTAAAGGGCCGAGATTAAGCTTTGAGAACCGTCTGCCATCGAAAGACTTGATTTTGCTTCACATTTGAGTTCGATTTCGGTTGATTTCCAGAGGTGTGCGACTCAAAGGTAAGAGATTTCGGTTCTTTTGATGTTCTTGGTTCATATCTGATTCAATTTTGTTCTTGAATCAAAGGTAAGAGATTTACGTTCTTTTGATGTTCTTGGTTCATATCTAAGACCGGTCGGGTTTTTTTGCTTCACATCTGAGATTTCAGTTCGTTCTTGGTTCATTTGATGTTCTTGGTTCACATCCGAGTTCGATTTGGGTTTTTTGCTTGACATCTGAGATTTTGTTCGTTCTTGGTCCATAACTAAGTTCAATATTGGTTCATTTTTAGGGTTCAAACAATCTGCAATTTGACTTAGGGTTCTTGATTGTTGCGATTTAGGGTTCTTAACATCTTAGGGTTTATCATTTTATCAGATTCTTCATAATGATTTGGGATTTTCTGTTCATCTTCATCTTCATCATTGATTTTTGGCTTTATGTTCTTCATTTCAGATCTGTGGTTTGTAAGTTCTGATTGAGTTATTTACTTTTAGGCCTTTGTGATTAGGATTTCATATGGATCACTTTGTAGTTTTGGCGTTTACGATTTTCATTTTGTAGTTTATGTTTCAGAAAGTTTGATGATTGAATGTATGGAGTTTATGTTTGAATGTTTGAAGCTTGAAGCTTGAAGATGAAGAGTGTTCTTCATGAAATAAAAAAAATATAAAAGTTAAAATGAGGTGCTAATAATTTCTGAGCTGTGAGATTAAAAATAAATAAAAATGAAATAAATTACCGGTTACCTGAACAGAAGGTAACCGGATACACTATCTAGTAAATTTTGAGGGTTGGATACATTAAATGGTAACTTTAGAAGTTCAGTACATACAATAACAAAAGGTGACAACTTGGATACATTTTGATGTACTAAACCTATTTGAAATTCACCCTTTAATTGATATGTTAATTTTTCTATTAACGTAATTATAAAATATATGTATATATATAAATCTGTGTCTGTTATTGCCATCTAATTATTATAAATATGTAATATACAGAAGAAAATGAAGACAGAATTCCTAAACATCATAATTTAAACAAACAAAAAAAAAGGCTTTTAAGACAAAATATACGATAGAAAATAAATACATATTTTTTCAAACATCATTCTTTTTCTAGCAGAGAAACATCATAAATAGACTCACATGTTTATATAATTACCCACCGATTCCACATTTACGTTCCACCATGTGTCCATGTGTAATAATAGTCACAAATCTGAGTAATCCATACGTTAAAAGTAACCTAGATACTAAATCCAAGGTTATCAAGATCGAAATCTTACCTAGGATCGTTTTTGTTTTTGTAAGATCGGATCGTAAGATCGAGATCGGGATCGTAAGATCCTACCACAAGTCACTAAAGTTTTTTTTAGGTTTTTTGTATGCTATAATTTTTATCAAAAACCACGTATATAATATTTTTATAAGAGAATAAAACATTAAATTTTAAAATAACAAACATCAGATCGTCCAAATTTTAAATTTTAAGAGCATAGATAACAACTCACCACAATTCATTGGTTTACATATCATGATAAAATTTAAAATATGACTTTTAAACACAGTCAATAAATCTAGAGCATATTATGCATAACATTAATTTTTTATTTCATAAAAAATCTTATTCTCGTAAACTTCCATCTCTTATAATAAAAGAAAATTGAAAATTGTGACGTGTGTAAAGAAGAAAACTGCAAACAATTATTTTTAACACAAGGTTGATCACTTAGAAATTTAAAAGTAATAAAATAAAATAATAGTAATAACCAAAATAATAGTAATAATTAAAAAAATGTAAAAAAAACAAAATTAAATTGGGATCGTAAGATCACTATACGATCCTACGATCTTACGATCCTACCTATTTACGATCCTAAATACGATCCGGCGCGTTTTTGGTTGGTGGGATTGTAGGATCGTACGATCCTACGATCAGGATCGCGATTTTGATAACTATGACTAAATCTATAAAAATTCGAAAATAAACAGAATCAGACAAAATCTAATATGAGCATGTGATTAATCACTCTCACTCTTCTTAAAAAACATTAGTCCTCATTATAAATGTCTGTGGATTATGGCCGGACTAGTTTCTTCGAGGATTCATTTCAAACTAGAGATTCAAGCAGCGTTCTTAAAACTTTTCATTAACATTCTTCAATTCTTTTTGTATAATATCAGTTCAATAGGTTATAACAATTTTTTTGTTCTAGTTTCCTCACCGGATGCTTCTTCAAACTTGTTCATCATATTCTTGTTTGTATAAAATTCTTTGATGTGTATCATATTTGTAATCGAATTAAATAATTGATTGGGTGTTTATTGTTTGTCCAATCTTAAGTTCTTATGCGCCTGTAAGATGTTGAATTGTGCATCAGATTCTTGGTTGTGACTGTGAATAAGTTTATAAATATTTTTTTGGGTTCAACTGGTTGGGAGTACCTGGTTTAGTAAGATAAACGTTTAGAGAAATTTGATTTTGATCTGCGTTATGTTCTTGTGTATTTCAAAAAGTGTTGTTTCTAAATTGTGCTCCAGTTACGTTGTGAATCAAAATGTTTATGCTTCAGTTTTTAGCAGCCACTGTGCATCATTTTCCAAAAAAAGTTGGTTTTCTTATTTTTGAATTAGAGCAGTAAATAAAAATGGGAGTTACATGTATTTTCAAATTATATTTATGCCCTTAATTTGATATTTTATAATTAAAAGAAAAAGAAAAAACCTCACGTTTTTATGGATATGATCTAACAAATCTAATGGCTGAAAATCCTCATTAGAGAGAGAGAGCGGTTCAAACGAGAACTGTTTTTTAAGAGAACTGCGAGAACTAATATAGACCAATAATTTAATTTCCTCTTTTTTTATTTAACTTTAAATCAAAAGGTAGTTTTGACATTTTTACATTACTCTCATTTTTTTAAACTAATATATCCATAAAAGAAAATGTGTTAAATTACGAAATTTATACCAAATTAACGAGAAAATTATGCTCTTTAATTTGAGACGGATCTTGTTATATTTTTTCGGGAAAAAAATTCGCGTTTGTTTGTTTTTTTAATGCAGGTCTTGACATATGCATGTGTGCAAATATATGCACGTATGCATATGTACAGACGCTCATAGTTTTTTCCAGCACAGATTTAGATATGCACATATGCATATGTCGAGATTTGTGTTAATAACAACCGGCAAACGCAATTGTTTTTTTTTAAATATAGCAAGATCGGTCTCAAATTAAAGAGCATAATTTTGTCGTTAATTTGGTATAATTTTCGCAATTTAACATCTTTTTGTTTAACGGATATATTAGTTTAAAAAAAGTGAGGGTAATGTAAAAATGTCAAAGTTATCTTTAATTAATTAAGGATAAATTTGATTAATTTAAGATGATCCATTAAGAACTCTGTAATCTGTAGCTTTCATCTTTTTGATCAATGACTATAATCCGTTCTCACAATTCTCGTATGAAAAACAGTTTTTATTTAAACCGTCCTATATGGGGTTAGAGGGGATGGATATGGGGGTTAGAGTGATATGAGTGAGATAAGAGAAAAAAATGATATGACGCTGACATGATAATAGAAAATTGGAGGATGGAAATAAATAGTCTTATATTTAATATAGTACATAACTAATTCATAGTTCTGATGGACTAATTTTAGCTTTTGGATCAATTTCATCAATGGTCCAGATTAAATTTTAAAATTTTGGGCGGAATAACATTTTCGTAATTCACATATGATACTTTTACAAATCACATGTGATTGTATACTGAATTTAAATAAACTATAATAAACACAACTTTTATAATATAATTTTTTTTCTCTCTTATTAAAAAACACAAAATAATTTTTTATTGAAAAAATTAGAGTATCATACATTTTGCAGGAAAAAATACACTTGACCCATATATATTAACAAAGACATATATAAACCAAAACTTTGTTTGTCAAAATGGCTAGAGCGCTAGCCTTTTTCACGAAAACTCCAAGTTCGACTCCTACTTCTTTTCCTTTTTTTTCTTTTGTTTCCAATTTTCACAAACAATCCCAATTCCCAAATAACATGTTCAATTTCAACCCAAGTCTCAATTTTACAATAAATTCTAAAATCATAATAAATTATTTATTTCTATAATGATAAAAAAACTTTATTAATATATATATTGAAAAGTATTTTTTTTAATTTGGAATGATACATTTGTAACATTTATATAAGATATAAGTTTTTTTAGATAGACCCTTTTTTAATTAACTATGTCATTTGTTATGATTCGAAAAAGATAATAAACGAAATATCTTCTTATATTAATCTAAAAAATCTTTACAGCTAATTAATTAAAAATACATGTATTTATAACTAATTAAGTATAACTAAAGGACATAAATTCATACAAACTTTTCTTATGAATTATCAATATTAATTTTTTTATTAATATATTTTATAATTTTATTATAAACCCCGCTGCATCAAAATCCTCGTTAAAACTATTTTTCTCTTATTTTCTTTTCTCCTTTTTTGTTTTTATTTTATTTAAAACTCGGGAACACAAGGCAAGAGAAAAGAAAAAAAAGGGGTAACGAAGAAAGTGGAATCAGCCGAAAAAATTGAGAGATCGATAACCGGAGGAAGGAGAAGATGATTGGCGAGATCGCCGACGGAACATCGGAGAACCACCAGCAAGAGAAGCCATGGCATTCCTACATTTCAGAGGATCTACCTCGTACGGTGCAGGAATCCGCCGATTCCGCCATTCGCTCTGCCCGCTCGCTACAGCAGAATTCGTCCACCCAAATTAGGACACTTCAGGTACTCTAGCCATTTGAAACTCATGTTCGCGTGTGATTCATTGCTCATATAGATTTCCTTATAGTTAGGGCTTCGTAAACGGGATGAATGTTTATCTGCGAGAATTCGATTAGTTGCAAAAACTATGTTTTGCGAAGGAGAACATAAAGGATTAATTTGATAATCTGAATTTGGAAATGTGAGCTCTAGCGCACTCTGTCCGTATGCATTTATGCGTGCCTCTCTGTTTCCATGTTCTCGCAGAGTTGCAGGTGAGCTTGTTTCACATGGACGATGATTATTTATCATTGAGGATTTATGTTGTTAGTCTGATAATAGCTTATACTCACGCATGTTATCTAAAACAATGAACAAAACTATATATTAATGATTAAGCATGATAAAAGTTTCTGTGCACATGGTGATAATTTTTGGCGGGGCTAAGAAGGACATCTACACAAGATGATACTTTCTGCATATTACTATAGTATCTAACTAATTCCTTAGTAAGTTAGTATCATAAACTTAATTAAAGATATAGATGTGGTGGCTGAAGATTTAAATACCTACATTGCTATTTCTATCCCCCCCCCCCCCCCCCCCCCCTTCTCTCTCTCTCTCTCACACACACACACACACACTTGAGAACTAGATTTAGGTCCATTTGAAGTCCCCTATAGAATTTTAAATACATAGTTAAACAAAACATGGTATTAATCAAGATATGCAGTAGTAGTCTACTTACACAGGTTACGAGAGTCTGTCTTTCGACGCCTCCTTTGAATGACACTGCCCTGACAAATATTTCATTGAGGGTAGGATCGGATTGCCACATATCCCAAACAGAACATTGTAACTTTCCATTCCTTTGAAAATGATCAAGTCATGTGTGTTTCAGCAATCAAGAACCAAACACTGGCAATTTTTTAAAAATATATACGCCTATTCATCATAACTTCAAGCCAAATTAGTGCTTTCTCACTCCATTATATGTAACCAGATAGTTAAAATTTGCCATTTTTAGTATGTTCTGCACTATCATTTATCAGTTAAAAATCACATTGCATTCCTGTAACGCCCATTTGGTGTTTGATTTCTACTATTTGGTTGTTTGTCTAGCTTACCCATCCTTTTTTTATTATTATTAATCAGTAAGCTGGGAAAGGTTGGGCCAATTTTAGTTAACTCCTTGATATTAGTGATCATGCATGATTTTTCTTTTCCCTTCTACTAATATTGTTTGAACTTGTTTTAAGTTGATTCTCATTTTTACCTTTCAGGATCATGTACATCAATACACAGCACTGTATAGAAGTTATGAAGACTTGGTCTTCAATAAGATCAAAGGTGACCTTTTTGCGAACTAGCAAAGCTATTCATCATGATGCAAAATCAATCAAAGTCAATATCCCTTTCTGTTATTTTCCATAGAAAATATTTCTTGAACTTTCTGTTACTTCATTTATTAAGCAGATTATCACCTTGTGCTGATTGGGTCGACATGTTCCTAAAACGTACTGCATATTCTATTTTTGGAAGCATTGAGAAGACGTAGAGGATGACTTAATATTATGTTGTTTCCATGGCAGTTTAAACCTGTCCAGTTTGCTTAAATTTGGAGTCTAGGAATGTAAATGCTTGAACTAGATAATGTGATATGTGCACACTGCACACGCCTACACGTCCTCTCTAGCACACATATCCATTCCTTTTTCTAAACAATGATTCCCTGATCGGTAAATATACCGTGCAAAGTGACATTTTTGGAACTGTGAGAAATTTAATACCTTGCTGGAAGTTGTATTTTTGAGTCCTACATCTTGTCAGTAGTCATTTTTATTGTGTAATTGGTTATGGATGCATGTCATAACTCATCAGTCATCAGCGATGCCATATTTTAAAGGCTCTGTTAGGTTACTTGAGTTTCAGGCTACTTTTATTTCCCACTAATTTAGTCATCCTTCTCTCGTAATTTTGTCATAACAGACCAGATCATAATTGCAAGAGAACACTCAACTTTGTCTGCTGGAATTGCAATCACAGCTGGTCTTCTCTTAATGAGAGGTAGCAAAAGGATCTTTTTTCATTTTGATCTTGAACTTGTTGCATAAGGTTTCCTATGTTTCATTCTTGTTGTAAAGTAAGGCCACTATATATATTTTCTATGATGTTCATAAGGGTTTTCTTGAAAGAAGCACTGTTTCTCCAAGTAGATTTGCGCTTCTTTTGAGGGCTTTCAATAATTTACTGTCAACCGGAAGTCAAACTTTTGTCAGTTGGCACCTGAAAAGATGTTTTTATGGATGAGTTGATTTACCTTTTAAGGTCTTCGTTAAACACGTGGCTTCGGGCTTGTAGTTGAAGTGTAAATGGCATGATTGGCTTATTTATACCCCTTCTTGATTTTCTATGTGCAGGACCTAGAAGGTTCTTATTCCGTCGTACTTTGGGTCGATTTCAGTCTGAGGAGGTACTTACTCTGCCTCTGTTCATCTTCTGGATTGTGATTAGAGGTGCCAAGATGGATGGGTTGGGTAACAAGTCGAACTGAGTTTGGGTCGAAACAGGTCAAAGAGGGCAGGGTCAGGTTGGGCTGTCCGGCAGATACTTATTGTCAGACTTTGGCAATTTTCAACCTGTTGACCCTTTTCTTCTTTAGCTAAATCTTATTTTTTAACCCATTTAATATGAAACACAACCCATATCGACAAATTCATAAGCAATTAGGTCGAAATTGTCGTCTTTGCGTATGATCTTACAGCTTTTTAGATACAGTATTTCGATGTTATATCTTCCTCCTGAAGCATTCTTTTGGTTGCATTGTACATGCAGGCACAGATTACAAAAGCTGCAAACAACGTGAACCATCTAGCTATTTCGGTTCAGTTAATGAAGAAAGAGAGTGAAAAGCTACTTGAAAGGGCTGCTCTTGCTGAAAAAGAGATGACTTATGGATATGGTGAACTAAGGTAGATTCAATACTGTGCAATTGCAAGAATTTCCATTTTTGATGTTTATTGGACTGGACAATCAAACTGGAACCGGACTGACTATATTCAGTCCGTTTTTTTGTTCTAGGATTTCTAAGATACTGGTTCTCAATTGTGGATATTTGCAAAATTGGTTCTCTATTCGAAACTACTTTACAGGCTAGAAAAACTTAAATATTTATATAATAATAATTTTCAATAACCAAAATTAATTACAAATAGATGTAAAATGTATATTAAATAACAAAAAATTATTTTAAACGTGTATACAAATTATAAGAAAAGTTAACAATATGTCAAAAACTATTTTACATAAGTCTAACACTCTAACTTTAATAAAATTCATCAATAATAACATTTTAAATTCAATTATATATATAGATGTCAAAAACTGTATTATGCATAGTTTTGCTGAAATTTCAAGCAACTTGTCTGGTTCATATAATCATAATTACAAGTGTCTTTGAGATATTAGTTTCTACCACAAGATTTTCTTTAACGGAAAGCTAGAAGTTGATTTCAGAAGTGATCCTATCTAGCGTGTCATGATGGAAGGGTATCTTAGACATCTGATTTATTGTCAGATGACTCAGATACTTCATCAATATGAGTATAGTCAGTTGTTGTAGACTTGTCGCTTTCATCCACACAGGGAGCATGTAATATGTTACTATCAAGCAAATTTATTTTAATATGTAGGAATACTGGAGGTCAGATTAAAAGTCTTGCTAAATCAGTTAACAAGGCTGAAACTCAAGCTAATGGTAAGCTTATCTTGTCCTCTTTTTGACTTACATCACAAGGGAAATGTTTGCAACTAGCCTTCAAACCTAATGTTTTGTTGATTACTGGATATCAAATAGATTGCCTGGAAAGAAAAAAAAAGAAATGGAAGTGAAAAGTAAAAGGAGGGTGGGTGGTAATTCACTTATCAAAATTTATAAATTCATATCGAGGGGTGTTTGAAACTGTATGTGATATTAAATAATCACCATCGTATAATCATTTGTAGCAAAATATGCTGCAGAAGATCGTGTTGGATGTGATATAACTGTTTTGACAATAGCTTTATCCACTATGAAAATATTTTTTAAAAAAAAAGTATTTGTTAAACAATTTTTTTGTTTAAAAATGTATCCTATATAATCCCAATTTCCTTTTTAATAGTAGTCGACAATGAAAATGTGGTATAAATTAGCAATATTTGACAAGTAATACCAATATTTTCTAAATAATCAGTTTTGTTGTAAGTGTGAAAGTAATTATCTGAAACTGATTATTTGACAAGCTAGTCATTACTGAATCACGGTATCTAGATACTGAAAACTGATTTTTATGATATTAAGTAGCAAAATCAGATAATCATCTCTATGATGGCACCTTTTAAGCACTCCCTATAATAAGTTTCGTTCTTGCAAGATTGAAGATGTCCTTACCAATGTATTCAGCTGTGAAAAAAGAATTTACTTTATGTCTTGTTGTCTTAACAGATCTCGTGGATGATCTACGAGAAATCCCTGGTAGAGAAGCTTTGCGACTTCGAGCAGAGGTAAATCTATCACACACATTAATCATGAAGTTTGTTTCAAGCACTAGAGGTAGTAAATCGGGCGGGTTTGGTTGGCCCAAAGCACTTTTGTCATTAATACTTTTTATAAACGCTTAGTGTGTAGAGTATAGTTATAAAAATTATTTATTTCAGCGATGTCTATTTTTTGTGAATAAAAGTGACTTGAGAGGTTTTGTGCATTAAATGTTCATTTTCTGCGACTCCATTCTTGTGATCCATTTCTTTTTATGCTATCAATTATTATATAAGTTTGACCTTTATTATATAAGCTCGACCTGAATTGACCCATTCATAAGTAAATGAGTTGAAATTGTCACATGTAACACACTCTAAATTCCGGGTTCTACTCATTGATCAGGTTGCTAATATGGCATCATCTCTGAAAGACAAGAGGCTTGCTATGAGCAAAAGGATAATGAAAATATCTGAATTGGGTGTCCGCGTATGATTTGGATAGCCATTATGATGCTGCAGTTTTGCTTACTTTACCATAAATTTTTTTATCTTGCACCGCTATATTTTCGGGGATTGAAACTGATGCTTCATAGCTCTCACAAGTTTACGGGTTGGTTCCAAATGATTATATTTAGTGGTGTTAATAATGGCATGCTGATATTAGCTGGCAATACGTTTGGTTTTTGCTAGTGTCGTCTTTTTCCTGTATTGATCGGGTTTACTGTTGTATTTTGTTCATTGCCTGTTTTGGGTATATCTTTCTCCACAGTCGAAATGGACATACACTCTTTTAATTGTTGTATTCTTGCAATTTGCGAGAACAGACCATATCGACCAACAGATGACTTATCTTTTACTAATAACGGTCAGTTTTCATGGCTCGAGTCTAGCGCAATACTAAATAATATGAATCTGGTCAAACTCATCTGGAATTAGCATGCCATTTTTAACACGTCAAAATGGGTTACGTAGGATCTCGGTGGATGTGAGAATCTACTATTGAGGTCTAACTTTTAGGCTTGATCATTTGAGTCCAAAACTCGGTAGAGCCAGAAGAGTGAGCGATAGCACAAAAGTTTTTGCAACAGGATTAGTATTTAGAGCCTCCATACCGGAGGTGTGATGAAGCTCGTCATCATCCATAAGTGGCTCGTCCTGGCTCGTTCTCTTTAGTATTGTATTTTTTTTAAAAGTGAGACTAGTCTTGATAGTCATCACTAGATAAAGTCAAATGAGCAATGGCAGGTTGGCAGTCGCTATATATAGCACCAACATTAAATTGAATCTTTTTTTCTTGTACCGCAAATGGACCAAGCTCTATACAAGACCCCCTCTCAATGCTTGTAAATGTAAAATGGGTAAACTCACAGTGTTCTCTATTGAGGTTATCAGGGGCTCCGATCTTTTTGGCTCATGTGTACGTGGTCTAACAGGTATATACCTGTAACACCCAAGGTTCGAAATTCCTAAATTATTATTTAATAGAAAGTGTTAGATATTATTGTAAGTTGCCTTTATGAGATTAGATGTGTTTATAAAACTAGAGGGGCTAAAATTGTCAAATTATAAGTTAAAATAGTGCAGGGGCCTAATATGTAATTATCCCAAACTTTAAGATATACATGGTTTGACTTGAACATGGACTTCATTACCCAAACTCACAAACACAGCTGATTACTCTCTTATTCTGGCGATTTTTGAGGTTAAATTTCAACAAGATCAGCAACTAATTAGCACCAAGCAATCTAGCATAGTAGAGGTATGAGTTTTTGAATTGGTTGTTGTGTTCTTAGCCTTCTTGTGGGTCAAAGATTGATCACAAGAATCAAATCTTGTTAATTTGTAGTTTGTTATGTTATTTAGCTGTTAGGGGTGTAGGAAAACACCACATACATGTCTTAGAATGTTAAAGATGAGTTTTTATGAAGTTTTGGCCGGATTCACAGTTGCTGTCGGTCAGAACTGTGCAGACCAGGGGAGGGCACGGGCGTACCCAAGGAGGGTACGGTCGTGCCTTTCGCCCCGTGGCAAACCCTAGTTCTTCAGGTACCCCCGTGCTTTCAGGCATAGGCACGGGCGTACCTTAGTAAGGCACGGGCGTGACTGCAGGATAGGTACGCCCATGCCAGAGGAGAGTTTAAACCGTGCCTAGGTTGCAGGCACGGGCGTGCCTTTGAAAGGTACGGCCGTGCCTTAGCCCTGTTCAGTTCAGTTTGGTCCTCTAGCATATTAATTAATGTTTATACTATCAATATTACGTTGTAGAGGCTAATTGTGGACCTAATCTCTGAATCATACTCAATTGTGGATCATATCATATCATAAGTAAATATAAGGTGAGTCTTCTAGACTTCACTTCATATCTGCAGTATGTATGCTATTATATCAGATTACAGACATGTAATGTTATTCATATGTGTATATAAACCGAACTGCTATGTGTAGTAAGGTTCAAAGGTGATATAGTACTGTTACAAAGGTGGCTGCCCTGGGTCTAGAACCGGTGGCTAGCATTTATTATCTGACATACGTGTACTATCTTTATATGATTCTATACGTGTGTTTATATGATGTTTAGTTTGGAATACTCACTAAGCTCTCGTAGCTTATCAGATACTGTTTTTAAAACCTTTTGCAGGACGCGGCAAGGATAAGGGCAAGGCTCCTGTTTGACTGCTTTTGATTACTCTTTTGAAAACAACTTAACGCCCAGTTTGTAAATATTTGACTATCTAAGTACACTAAGCATGTACTCGTGTATATATCTTTTGGCAGCAACTTGGTTTAGTAGTAAAATGCTTCCGCGTGTGTTTTAAAATAAATGCATATTTTATAAATGAGTTTTATTTAGTATTATATTACTTTTTGGAAATTTGGGGTGTTACAATACCCTTGGTTGTTTCCTAGGTATCCTCTAGCCATCTCTGATTGAGACCTTCTTTGGACCATAGTTTTCAAAACCGGATAAGACCGACCAGTTCAACCGGTTGAATTGGGAACCAGCATCAGAACTAGTTCAAAAGAACCGATCAAACCTATGGGTACTGGACTAGTGCGAACTGTTAAACCGGGAGGTTGAACCGCTAAACCGGACTGTCTCGAATCGCTTTGAACCGTTTTTTTCCTTTTTTTCTTTTTGTTTTCGTGGCCCAGTATTTCAATTCCAATCTCATTTAGACTTTTAAAGTATTACAAGTTTACAATAAAACTATAATCCTAATATTTTCACTTCAAATCCATTCCGCGACAACTTGCGGCTAGGTTCTTTTAATCATTTTCACTGTTTCTAAACTTTTATACAATTTTTGATAGTTTTTAAATATATATGACGTCATCCAGTTTTCTAAAATGGTCCAACTGGTCCGACCAATTGAACAAGTAAACCAGTCGAGTAACCGGTCCGGTTTTCAAAACCTTGCTTTGGACTAAAACTCCTGACCTCCTCTATATGGATATAGTACCATCAGGTGATGGCTAATACTCATAAATGTATATGCCTGATAGTTTATGTGTTTATTTTTTCAAAAGCAAATAGATATGCAGATATTTTGTGTGAGTTTATGTCGTAAGAAAGAATGGTAGGATGAAGCTACAATAAAACAAGGTGATGATGGTGATATTTTGGCGAGATAGAATGTTTCTTTCAGTGATGCGTGGATTAAAAAAATGGCAAAGTGTCTATTAATTTTAATTAAGTAGTAGTTGGCTACTTCATTATGTTATCTTTTATTATTATTCTCCTGTTTTTTTAATCTTAAAACCCATTTTTTTAAAATTATTTTAAAACCCATTTTTTTTATTGGAAAATAGCTTTTTACTTTTATTTTAGTTTGTCCTTTTTGATCATGTATGTTCTTTCCCACTTAGGTTTGAGTTTTTCAAGTTTTCCCTAGGACTAGTAAGTCAAGTCAATGTAACACAGTATTATGGTTTCTGTATAAGTGACAATAAACTCTTCCTTGATTAGTTCTACCACCAATAATTACCCTTCACATCGCTGCGGCTTAGTACAGATACCCTACTAGTATGCGAGTGTTTCTATATATATATATATATATATATATATATATATATATATATATATATGTATATAATCATACTATGTGAAGAATGTGATGTTTTCCTGTCCACAAGCCACAGTCCAAAAAAGGTTTGTTATTTACAACGGAGCACTCATAACCATCCATGAAATTTGTTCTCATGATGCCATCACATGTGATCGTACTTCCAAAGAATCTCAATAACACAACAAAAACACAGCACAATACACACTAATACTACATACAAACATAGGACACTTTCAAATAAAACATCAGGAAAACTGCTTTTCTAATGGTTTGATGCAGCATCCAAAGTCACTCAAACTGCTGTCACTCCTACTTCCTCAACTAAAACTTCATAACCTTTGTCTTGGTCATAACTATGACAGTTTCCTTTCTTTCGATTCCTTTTTTTCCTCGAACCAAATCCTAAGCTTCTCATCTAGCCATCTTGGTCAAAATTGACCATTTCAATTTGTTAAATCTTGTTTTATACTGATTCAATTCCACCCACTGATACATAATATCGAGTTCGTATGGCATGACATACGTTCTCAACTGGGTCTGAATTTTCTTTTCCTTAGTATCAAAGTAATGAGGATTTAATTTTCTTTTTTAATATTATAAATTATGGTGATTTTGACTAATTAGAAAGAGAGAATAAGAGGGTAACTTCCTTAACTGAAGTGGGTCAGCTTCTGATGATGGGTTAATTCAGTACCTATTCCTAAATCTCATATTCATTTTGCCAATTGTAGCAACTACATCTGTTTGGTGTGTTCTTCACACAAGTGTCTCTAAAGGTTGCTGCAACCATGAAATCTGATCAAGCAACTCAAATCAAGACAAGATTCCTCGTCAATTCTTCAAATTTCAAATGTTTTTGCAGCCTATTTCGTACAATCATATGAACATTGAATGATGATGAAGATGAAGAACACCAAGAAATCTTTCAAGTCTTTATCTGAAACGATCCATTCACTACTGGGATTCAAGAAAGAGACTAATTCTAGTTGGGCTGACACTGTGTGTGAGATTATCAAAAGCTTGCCATCGACAGCTGATTATGAGAATGATTATGATGATTCAGCTCCTGGGCGTGACGATGTTCTGGATGATTTCCAAATTTCAAAAGTTCATGGTAATAATCTTTTAATTGATATTGCTTTCCATGTATAAAGTGAAAAAGAACTGAACTTTATGTTCGGTATCATCTATGAGAATTCATAAATTTGGTTTCTTGGCTTTAAACAGGTAAACTTGCAACCTTGAATGAGGAAGTTTGTAGATTGAATGCACAAAGAAGGCAAGTTCTCAATGAATTTTTACAATTAAAAGGTAATTAAAACAAATGAGCTCTTCTCGGTGACAAAGTTAGAGAGGGGGGGGGGGGGGGGGGGTGGGTTTTGACCCCTTTTCTTCGTGTCGATTTGGTTTATGTTTTATCTTAAATAGGTTAAAAAAAATACTAGCTAAAAATGGAAACCGCTTTTTTCATGTCAATTAGGTCTATGTTTTATCTTAAACAAGTTAAATAAAATAATTTAGCTAAAAGTGGAACGGGTAAAACAAGTCAAGAGTAACGAATGCGTTAGTTATCTAAAATAAATGGACTACGACTTGTTGGCAGGTCAACCCAACTTGGCTCGTACTAAAATTGACACATTTCAAACCGAACATGTTTCGATCTTTACCAACCCTGCCAAAGTTACCACTTTCCAACAAATGTTTGAGATAGGTGCTAATTACGACGCTTTACCATTTTCATGTTCTAGGAAATATTCGCGTATTTTGTCGCATCAGGCCCATAGTTAATGGCGTGAAATTTAGCCATCAAAGGTCGGTTGTTCCTGTGGATTCAAGCAGTGTTCTCGTTAACTTTGCTGAGAACAAGACTAAAATATACAACTTTGACAAGGTTTTGAACCCTGCTTCATCACAAGGTGCTTCGTTTATCTAGTCAATATGTCAAAATAACCATGTTGGGTAATAGGTTTATGTTGTCAACGCGACAAAATTGACGGGTTGGGTAGCGAGTAATTCTTTGTTCGACCATTTAACCTCCTTCCTTTTCAGCTAAGTTTTCTAGTTCTACCTAACATAACCCGAATCAAACCATTTACAAGTAAATTGGTTGAAATCGCCACCGCTACGTTTCTTGCGATTTACGCATGTGTCCACACATTACAAAACTGACAGATGAATTATCGTTATCTTTAACTACCAGATGAAGTATTTTCGGAAATCGAACCAGTTATCAAATCTGCTTTGGATGGCTATAATGTCTGCATATTAGCATACGGGCAGACAGGCACAGGCAAAACTTTCACCATGGTAACATCTTGACATACCTATAAAAACATGCATATATCAAATGCTGTACAACTCAGCAGGTTTTTCTGTTTCCTGTTGTCTGATTTTTAATGAAATCTACAACAAAAGTGATGATCTTACACTAAAATAAAAAACTGCTTACGACTTCTATAACCTAATTCAAGGGACTTTTATCTCCAGTTTCACAAATCGTCTCTACTTTTATTAATCATAAAAATGAATAATATGGCCATTTTATCTATTAATATGTTAGATAATCAGAATTTACCAAACAGTCAAACATCTGATTATCTAATCAACTATAATCACCTTGAGAATGCACATCCATAATTTTGTTCAAAAAAGTTTAAAACCCATTTATAGGAAGGAATTCCAGAAAGTCCAGGGGTAGTACCCCGAACAATCGAGGCATTATTCAAGCAAGCAGCAGATAGCAACCATAAGTATCTCTTCAGTTTCAGCATGCTTGAAATTTACCTTGGTCAACTCAAAGATTTGCTCATACCTCAGGCAAGAAAAACAACTGATCCTATGCCTCCATGGTGAGTTCAAAGCATATTAACACATGGGAACATTTACAAACTTACCATATTAGTAATAGATACTAACAGTTAAGTAAATTTAAAACATCTCGCAGTCTTTCCATCCAATCAGACCCCAATGGTGGGATTGTGATTGACAATCTTGTAGCCATCCAAGTCAGCAACTTTAATCATGCAGTTAGCCTTTATAGACTTGGAAGCCAACTCAGATCAACTGCTTCTACAAATTCTAATAAAGTTTCAAGTAGATCTCACTGGTAACTACTTTTTTCCCCTCTGAAATAAGATCAAGAAAGTCATTGTTACGACTTACGATTTGAAAAAATCGAAATTATAATCCTGCAGCATGATACGTGTATCAATGACTTGTTCTGATGGCACTGAAAGGCGAAAGATTACAAACAAAATTTGGATGGTTGATTTGGGAGGAAGTGAGCGTGTCCTAAAAACAAAGGCAAGTGGAAGAAGATTTGAAGAAGGAAAAGCTATCAATCTTTCCCTTTCTGCCCTTGGAGATGTCATCAATGCCCTCCTAAGGAAAAATAGCCACATACCTTACAGGTACCCGAACATGAAAGATGCTCAAATATTGAGCATTTTGCCAAAATCAAGCTCCATTTCAATCACATTAACAACTTTTGATTCAATCTATGAAATAAAAAGGTATTCTTCAAGTAAACATCACAAGCATAAAGAAGTTCCTTGCCTAGCTAAACACATGCATGCCTAGGACATAAAGGTGGCAGTTTCGACCCATTTATTCATAGAGTGGGTCGATTCAGGCTAGGTTTTATCTCTAACGGGTTAAAGAATTAATATAAATGATTGTCAAAAAAAGAAAATGGGTCAAACGGTAGTATACCTTTATTGCATAATGATAAAACCTCTTAGATCATTTTTTAAATTTAAGGTCATTATTGAAATTATATATACTTTTGCATACCATACCTGAGACATCAATTGTTTATTTAAAGAACTCCAAACTTTGGACAGAAAGTGTTTCTGGTCAACCCGACCCATAACAAAAAAATATCCATTGGCCCACCCACCCATCTTGCCATCTCTACTGGAACCTAATCACATTTTAATTGTTGGTCCAAGCTCTAAAAACCTGCGAGTTGTACAGCATTTGAATGGAGCCATTCAAGTGAAATATTCTTGTGTTTTACAGGAACAGCAAGCTGACACAAGTGCTCAAAGATTCATTAGGTAATATTTCCAGCCTACTTAACCACTTTATATAATCATGTATAATGATCAAGTAATATTCAAGAAAGCTTTATTTGCAAAAACTATAAACGAAAAAGGGTATATTTTGAAGAAGAGCCCATCTACATCATAGGAAACATCATGCAAATGAGATGTACTCTAAAATATATAGCCCTAAATCTTGACTCTTAATTTGGATGTTGAACACGTACTATTAACCCCTGGTTCTTGAAGATATAGCGCCCTAGTGTAGGTTCTTACTTTTGAGTTATGTCAAAAGTTTGCTCCTTAGGTTTTGACTTTTGAGTTGGGTCAAAAGCTGTACTGCTGTAGAGCAACAATAGCACATCTAATAGCAGGAAGTAGCTTTTACAATTTCCCGCCCTGAATTCATAAAACTTGAAGCTGGTCTGGTGAAAAAACGAAACAGTGATGCAGCAATTTATGAGTATACCGTCCACTCTCTTGTAGGATCACCGGTTGATGTAATCACCTTTTGATCACTGTTTGCACAATATCTTGTCAAAGAAACCATTGCACGGTTTATCTTTCGATCATTTCTAGACGTTGATCAGGGTTAAAGATAAAATCCCTAAATTTGCCACCAGGTGGTTTAAGATGATAAGCTAAAAAAAAATCCCATTACTCCATGTCCGGTAAAAACCTGAGAATAACATTGTATGACTACCCTACCAATCAAAGCAATTTGTTCATCTGTATAACGTTCCAGTATTAGTCTATTAGACATACTTGGTTTTCCAATTGACTCTCTGTCTAAGAGATCATATTTGTTCGTCTTCTTTAATTATTTTTGGCTTTTCCAACCAATTATTTATTTCCATCCAAACAAACGGCTAAATGAAACAGCCAATCCTTCTACAATCTCCTAGGTCATCTTCTAGATGTCCATCGTTGACGATTTATACTCAATACAGTATGATTTATAAACACTGATTAAAATATGAAAATCATATAGCAACTCTTCTATATACAATTTACCTACAAAACTTTTTCCACATCTCTAAGGACAAATTTTGTTCACAATATAAAATTATGAACTCAAATTAAACTCTAGAACGGAGTTACCTTATGCTTAGCAAACAAATATATAAAGAAATAATAACTATAATTAAAATTTTAATTAGCAAACCACACCAAATTCGTGATCACAGAAGTATCAAACTAGCCCTCATTTGCAAGTCTTGTGATGCCCTCTCACTAAATGCAAAAGGCATCCATATCAGAAACCAAACTCATAACTAAACAACGAAAACAGAAATCTTTAGTGTAATTAGTGAAGTTAAGGACCAACTTAGTAAATTGATATACTACATGAATGAAAAATAGCATGTACTCTCATAGAGTCATAGTTAAGATATTCAATGTAGTTTTCAACTTTTTATTTCATAATCAAACTTGAACATTGAAAAACTGACTTCTTACGCTGTATAAGTCATAACAACAAGGTTTGAGGTAGATCTAAATCTAATCTACTCTTTGATACTAACAGACATCTTATGTATATGTGTTTCGTTATCCTTTTTTTTAATTATGTTTAAGAAACTACATTTTGAATCTTGGAAACAAAAATGTAAACTAATCCAATTCAGTTTCGCTTGACAAGTTTTGTCATTCGTCTTGATTTGATTAGGGGCGGTCGGTTCTTGGCTCCAGCCCAAACAGAATCAAACCGGACCTTCTCTGCCCCTGGTCTTAAAATCCTAAAACTTAATGTTTCTGAATGTTGTTCTTTCCAGGAGAAGATTCAAAAACCCTGATGCTTGTTCATGTCAGTCCTAAAGAAGAAGATTTATGTGAGACCATATGTTCTCTAAATTTCGCACTACGATTAAGAAGCATTCACTTAGGGAAGACCGAACCGAATGTGAGTTGATCAAACCTAAGCTAATTACTTCAACTCTTCAAGTATGAATATGTTTATCTAGAGGTCCGCAAAATGGACGAGTCTGATAGATTGGTAATGGGTTTGGGTCAGTGCAGTTTAACTTGTGAGGGAGGTTTTCATGGGTCAAGTCAGGGTGAGCCGGCAAACAATTTTTTGGTTCTGTAGTGAACCTAAATAAAAGCACTAAATGTCATTACAGAACCTATATTATTACCATAAGAAACTACTTCATTATAATAATCAACTTTTTAGGTTTGATACATTTTGAATATACTTGGGCAACTCTCAAATTGTTTGATCTCTTTTCATTTAGCCAAGTTTTTCAGCTTTATCCATTTGATCTTTTAGAGAAAAACTATAATTCATATCAACTCATTTACACATAAATGGGTCAAAACTGTGTCCTCTACTTTTACGTTTTTCTTTTCACTTGCATTCCTCAACTTTTGGAATCTAAAAAACTAGCTGAACGATTTGTAAACAGGGAGCAAGAGCAATGAAGGAAGTAGCAATGGATAACCTGCAACGGGAGATGCAAGAGATTGAAGACAGCCGTGACAGATTCATGAAAGAAATCAAGAAATTGAATCAGGAATTGGACTCTCTAACAAAAACATCATCAGGTTCAAACGAGAAACTTGATGGGTTAATACCATCGTTAAAACCTCAAATTGCAGATGAAATTACCATAAAACCCCCGTCATCAAGGATTCCAAGATTTATGAAGCCCACAATCTGCAGCACACGAAAATCAGGAACAGGTCATCAAACTTTCTACAAGAAAGACATCAGACCTGCAAGAAGAAAACAATTACCATTGTCTCGTGCAGAATCTGTGAGTTTTCCATTAAAAGGCATGACAGAAAGCTACTCAGGGAGCAGTATTTCAAGAGCAAGCTGCTTGGTGGGTCTAAATGAGATACACTCAGGAGTTTGTAATGACACAGAATACAGCAGCCATGACACAGAATTCAGTTCCATAAATGTATCGGAGGCTAACCACTTGGTTAGCTTACATGAGAATAAACGGGTTCTCTCAATCCAGACTCCTGTAAAGAAAAGTAAACCTAAGCAACAGATGAAAAATAGAAAACTGGAAGACATAAGATTTGCAGGTAAAGAATCGAGATTTGAATACATTTCATCAATCCCTTCGACTGCCAGTACAAAATCAGTTGCGGGTTTCAATGACTCGTCCACCGAATGTGACATTTATTGTCAGATTATGCCATGCGATTCCATTAATGACACCTTTCATCAGAATGATAAGCTTAATGGAGTCAATAAAACAGTTATATCACAAGTGTCAACAGATGAAACAAGGGATTTAGAGGCTTATGAATTGAAAGACAACTTACCTGCCAATGTTACACGTTTCTCGGATCTCCTAAAAGAAAACATTCAGATATTGTACAACAGTATTCTTCTAGGATTGGGATTCAAAAGTGTGGGCTTTGAGCATGATTTCTTCCAAGCTTTAATGAGCTAAGTTAACAAATCTTAAACTATGGTTCTAGGTGGAAGTACTCTTTTGGAGAAAGATTAACGACATCAGGCTTTTGTATAATGTAAATATATGGAAGAATATGTACAGGAACAAGCAGTATGTACATTTATAAATATATTTGTTTCTCGATATGTATAGTTGTCACCATCATTTGTGTATGTAGTAGAGACAAAACTTGGAGTATTCTCTCTGACTGAGGATGTGAACTGTTTCCAGAAATGAACTCATGAACTCTACTATTATATTCAATGAAACTCGCACCTGATATCTTCTTCACACCATTATCCCGCATCACTTTCCTTATAGATCCAGATTTGTTCCAGTAGCCCATAGCAGCATATATATTCGAACCAAGTAAAAAGTTACCACTATTATGTGGCTCCAATTTGATTAGATGCTGCAAAGATTTTTCACCAAGTTTGACATTTCCAAAAAGTCTAGATGCTGCAAGAAGTGAACCCCAAATAGCTGCATTTGGTTCAAAAGGCATTGATTTCAGTAGTTCTTGTGCCTCCAATAGGAATCCAGCTCGACCTAGTAGATCAATCATGCAGCCATAATGCTCGATCCTTGGTTCAAGCCCATATCTCGGAATCAAGTTGTTGAAATACCAGCGACCCAATTCCACCAACCCACCATGGCTACATGCAGAAAGGACCGCTATAAGTGTAACATCATTTGGTTTAACACGAGCGTTTTCCATTCTAGAAAACATATCAAGGGCTTCTTTTCCAAAACCGTGTAGGGCTAATCCAGCAATGGCAGTCGTCCAAGTTATAACACATCTATCCTTCATGTTCTCAAAAACCATAATTGCTTTCTTTATGTTCCCTGATTTCGCATACATGTCAATAAGTGCATTGTTAAGAGAGATACTTTTGTGCAAGCTATGTTCATCTATGTAGCCATGAATCCATTCACCAAGCTCTAAGGTACCTAACTGGGCACAGGCCGATAGTGCAGCCAACATTGTGACCTCATCAGGGTTCACACCATCGATTTGCATTCTTCTAAAAAGAGCAACGGCTTCAGAAGCCCTGTTCGCCTGAGCATAGCCTGCAATTAAAGCTGTCCAAGAAATCACATTTCTTTTAGGCATGACCTCAAATAAGGCGCTCGCTTTCTCAACCTCACCAACCTTGCAATACCCAGAAACCATAGCATTCCAACCCGCTAAATTCTTAACAAGCATTTCATCGAACACCTTTCTTGCATCACAAACACACCCACTAGAAGCATACATCTGGATTAACGTCAAACTTATATGAACACAATTACCGAAACCAAAACCAATTGACTGACAATGAACCCCTTTTCCCAAACTCAACCCACTCTTACCCAAACGAACAACACCCTTCAACAAAAACGGAATCGTATAAGAATCAGGTCTCAACCCACTAACACGAGCTTCGTTGTAAACATCAATCGCATCTTTGACACTAGAATTACTCGAAAGTGCCTTGATCATAGTGTTGTAAAGGTAAATATCCTTGCTGGTCTTACGAGAAAACACGGAAATGGCATGGTCCAACAGACCTGTGTTGGAGCAAGCGTCAATGAAGCGACTGAGAAGAAGATTATCTTGATCGAGAGCTCGAGCAAACATGAAGGCATGAGCTTGATAAACATGATTACTGTTGGAGCATTGATGTAATAATGAAGAGAAGCAATCTAGTGTTGATGTTGCTATGTATGTGCGTTTATGGTTGGATCTGCCATATTGTATGCACCAACTATGTAGTCTCATTATGTTTTCACATTATCTAAATCCAAAATTGATCGTTGTTTGTGTTTCATTTTATCTTGCTACGATATTCCTTTTTAGGGATAATTATACACGTGCTTATAAAACTCTTAAATTACTTGAAATTATTTGTATGTTCTTACAAACTTTTAAATTACATCAATATCCTTTAAAACCTTTTAAATTCTCATATATGTTCAAATATCATTAAGTAAATCTTTTAAATATCAAAATATTATCTCTAAATTCATTTATTTATAAATTTAATTTGCTACCCTTTCCTAACATAAAAAAACCCTCATCTTTGCTACCCTTCCCTAACATAAAAAAAACCCTCATCTTCAAATTCATCAAAAATTCAGACACTTCCTGTTGTCTCCCCATTTCAATATGTAGACTTTCTTGCCATCATCGTAACAACAATACAAGTTTTTACAGTGCATCTCTTCTTCAATCAGGACTTCTTACCCCATCGATGGAGTGCAGTTCGGTTTTCTATCGTTGAAACACATTTTTTACTTCCTCACCGATTGAGAGCATCTCCATTGATTTTCTCGATTTATTCACATATTTTCATCCAATTTCATTGTAGAAAATTTCGTCTTAGGTTTGATGTGTTTCGATTTTCATATATATTGTTCCCTTCTCAACACATGTTTATACATTCTCTCCCCCGGGAAATTCAAGAAGTAGAGGAAGACACCATATATATATATATATATGTTTATACATTCTCTTCCGTGGGAAATTCAAGAAGTAGAGGAAGACACCCCCTTTCTGTGGTCCTGGGAATTTCGAAAAAAGGAAAAAAAAAACATTTGATTCCCCAGGTGATTTCGATTAGTAGAGAAGAAAAACAATGGTTAATCTTTAAAAATTAAAACCTAATTGAGGTTCTTCGATGGCAATAACATGAAACGGCAGGAAGTAAAATTACTCTCAAGAGATTGTATTTAGGTAGATATTTTATCTTTAAATGTTTTAAGTTTTAAGTTTAGGTAAGGGTAGTAGAGTAAATATATAAATAAATGAATTTAGAGATATTATTTTTGATATTTAAATGATTTACTTAAATTTAAAATAAGAATTTGGACATATATGAGAATTTAAAAGGTTTTAAAGGATATTGATGTAATTTAAAAGTTTGTAAGGATATATAAGTAATTTAAAAGTTTTATAAGGACGTGTATAAAATTATCCTTTCTTTTTATACGTATGAACCTGTTTAAAAAAATCAATCGTTTATATATATTAGAGTTAATTACAAAATTGGTCATTTCGGTATATGAAATATTTCACTTTTAGTCCTTTAAGTTAAAATCTTACAATATTAATCCTTTAAATGAGGTTTCTGCACACTATTGGTCTTTTAAACGTTAACTTTAACAGTGTTATGGTTAAATTTTTTAAAATGACTATTATACCCTTGGTCCTTTATATTTAATAATCTTTATTTTCTGTCCTATTTATTATACTTTAGACATTGAAAGGAAAAAGAATCAAATCTTCACTTTGACTAGCAAT
Source organism: Dittrichia graveolens (assembly GCA_038502395.1). NCBI lineage: Eukaryota > Viridiplantae > Streptophyta > Magnoliopsida > Asterales > Asteraceae > Dittrichia > Dittrichia graveolens. Next base: position 2,085,267 of record JARJIL010000003.1, on the reverse strand, counting down.
GTGATCCGATTAAAAACCCCACCGGCAATTATATACTCATCTGCTCAATCATATGTCCGCCCATTTGTAACAACTCTGTTTCATCTCTGCCGCCACAATCACAGTCGCCGCCGCCTACCGACAGTTATATCTTTACTTTACCACCGAAACCCCATCATTCGGCACTCAGTCTCCCCTTAAAGATCTCCCTTGTAATCCTTGTTCTTACCTTTTCTCTGTTTCTTTTATACACCCTTTACAAATTCTACACTGTTTGGTACCGGTCAAGACGCCGTCGCTCGCCACCGCCGCCATCTACGGAAAATCAAGAAACCCATGATGAGTTTCTTGATCACGATGTCCTTGATCACCCCATCTGGTACATCAGAACAATCGGTCTTCAACCCTCGGTAATCAACGCAATTTCGGTCGTGAAATACAGCAAAACCGATGGTTTGATCGACGGGGATCATTGCTCTGTTTGTTTGAGTGATTTTCAAGAAGATGAAACACTTAGATTATTACCTAAATGTAATCATGCTTTTCATATATCTTGTATCGATACCTGGCTGAGATCACACACAAATTGCCCTTTGTGTAGAGCAGGAATTGTCAAGAACATTGCAAATGCGACTTCTTTGGAACAAAATTTGGGTGATTCGGATCATATTGAAGAAACCCAAACGGTGAATTTGGTTACAGAGGAGGTTAATGGAAAATAAAGATTATTAAATATAAAGGACCAAGGGTATAATAGTCATTTTAAAAAATTTAACCATAACACTGTTAAAGTTAACGATCAAATGACCAATAGTGTACAGAAACCTCATTTAAAGGATTAATATTGCAAGATTTTGACTTAAAGGACTAAAAGTGAAATATCCCATATACTGAAAGGACCAATTTTGTAATTAACTCTATATATTATTTTAAGGCCATGCGGAGTGCTCTTCGGCATACCTTTGGTATGCATATGTGGCTTTCAGTGTAGCAGACTAACACCAATTCCATGACCACGGTATCGAGAATTTGAATGTGTATCGGTATTTCATTACCGAAGGTGAAAGAGGAAAGAGAAGAGATGAGAGATTTTTTTTTATTAAAAAACTTTAAAGTATGTGAAATATGGCTATTTTTTGGATTGAAGTATGGATGAAGTGATGATAGTGTGACATAGCATAAGAAACATAAGAGTACTTACTTACCATGCTCTAATAACTAAACATTTCATAATATAAAAAAATCTAGCTGAAACATATTAACTTTCAATCTATAAGATATTAACATCAAAATAAAAACCAATTGAAAACAGTTCTATTAAAGAAAACATTTTAAATATCTAATCAATAATTTTAGTATTATCTATAAAAGAATCCTAAACTTGAAAAACATGTAATCCGAATTTTTAAGCATACAGATTATTTTTTTATAATGAGCCGCCTCATTGGCAACCTCCCTAGTATGTTCATCACAAATAAATTACTAAGTTGTATGTTTGTATTTAAAAGTGATTATACGTTCAAAAACCATATAAATAACCTATGTTTGAAGTTTCTTATGAATTTTTTTAAATTTCAGTTCACCAATATGAATCTAACTTATCATATTTTGCTATTTATGGTTCAATTGATCAATATGTTTCGGGATGTGTTCTTCATCACAAACCTGTTCTTCTTCATCCTAGATTTGTTTGTGTTCTTCACAATCATTTTTTCATTGAACGGATTTCTGTTTGAGGATGTGTTCATGATAAACATGAAAATGCAAAAGTTTTTTTCTTTTTCCTTTTTTTTGAACATAAAACTTATGTGGTAGTTAAATACTGACGTGGCTTTATTTAAAAAGTGAAAAATAAGAAAAATTATAAGGATACATGTAATATATAGGTAACCGGTTAAAAGGTAAATTTGAAAGTTTGATACACATAATAATAAAACGTAAAAAACTCTATAAATTTTTGTGAAAAAAAAACATGTTTTATTTAAAAGAGTTGATATTATTAAACTCGTAATGTTTAGACCATTGGAGAATAATTTTTAACATATTTAATATTTTATCTCGTTTTAGGTTGTGTTTATTTTGTGGAGCATGGATATGAAATGTAGGTCTAACGTTATAGTTGAGGTGACAGAAAAGTCATTTTCCTTCTATGAAGTGTGTGAGGTTTTAAAAGAGTCGATAAAGTGGCCAACTATTTTGGCGCAGTCATGTTTTTGCAAACAAAAAAACAACGATATACGGAAGACGAACTAATTGTCAATCTGGACAAGGATTACGATTACGAGGTATTTGCTGACGACAAAGGATAAAATCAATGTAGTTTGACAACTTTGGACACATCATCGCATACTACTACAATCAATGTCAATCTTATTGAGCAACTTGAAAAAAAAGTCATCACAACAACGATTCGGTCGAAACGAAGAAGCCGTCTCTCAACACGATAAAAAAAAGGCTGAATGAACTCAGTTAATGCTAGACAAGTTGATATTTTTATCAACTGAAATGGAAGGTGATTTGAAGCATGACCGATTAATAATCGAATTGTAGAAACAAGAAATTCAAGAAAAATATGACCTTCCCATTAGTAGGATTCTTTATTAACCATTAAAGATGTAACTCGATTTAGATTTTTATTTTTATTATTGTAAAATTTAATTTTAACGTAGTTTTAATCTTGTAAATTGTCAAGCAGTTTCATTCTTTCTTGTTGTACTTTTGGGTCAACCCAACCTGAATGGGAAGAAGGGGCCCAACCAAACAACTTTTCACTTTGTAAGTTTGATGAGCAGGCCGTATTGTCGGAAAAGGAATGCTTATTCCCCTCTATTGTGCGGATGCTAACACTAGGCAAAGAATTAAATGAATCAGTTCACTAAACCAACCCGAGCCTGTAGTTCTTATGATTTGGCTAACATCATTCGATGACAAGCCGACCGAAGGAAGACGCAACGGGAGGCTACTTCTATCTCTTCAGAAGCAGACGAATAGGATATAGACTATAGAATCCCACCTTTTACTCTATCAACTACTCTAGTTTTGAATTGGTTATAGGTAGACAATTTTCGGGGCTCACTTTGCAGGTCAGAACTATTGGAAAACGAAAGATAACTTATTTAGACGAATAGTATGCCGATGTCATTACCCCAAAAAAAATAACATTAGAGGTGCTGGTGAAATCAGACATAAACCAAGTCCAAGAAGACCGAGTAGGCCTTGGAGTAATAGAACAAGGGAGGAAGACGTGAAGGAGCTTCTGTTTCAGTTCCGTAAAGGACCAAAGGTAGGCTAAATTTGTTGCTAATGTGATAGTCAATTATTACAGTAATGTCAATTGTAGGGTGTTAATCATATGTTAGTCATGTTGATATGATACTTAGATTTTACTGTTTGTGCTCTTAGGTATAGATAAATATAACCATTAAATCATATCAAATTTGAATTTTATTCCATTTTTTCTATTGATTTGTTCGACTAGGCAGTTAAATAGTGCTCAACGTACGGAATCCAAGATTTACAATTAGCGGGCTTTGTTAAAGAAAAATAGTTCATATTTCTTACAATATTGGTAAATGAGTATTTTTTTTTCATGCCTATTTTTGGTTGGGTCCTTACAGTATTGCTCATTTAGGTAATTAACTTATATTTTGGAGTGTTTGCACTATCTCGCTTCCATTATTAACAATATTTAGGGAATATGTATAAACTTACACTTGGAGCATCCATAGTCATCACTAACCATAATATTAGTTTTTTCAACTCATAATTAACAACCACAATCATGACATGCATCACTGACATCACTTGACCAGCACACAATTATTATTTTGAATTTTATTGGTTGAAAAGATAAAAAAGGCTTAACGAGCCTTCTAGCTCATGACAAGATCGACAAGTAGTGTGATCACGAGCAAATAATGGAGGGTTAGCAATGGGCTATAACGAGCATAAGGTTCGTTATGATTTGTTAGAGGCTAAGAAGGAGCCTTGTCATATTACCTTTGTAGATGCTCTTACATAGTAACAAACTTCGTATTAAATTCTAAAAAATACGATACTTATTTAAAGTAGAATGCTAACCACAGTCTAAAGAACTATGAATAAGAATAAAAAAGGTAAATTTAGTTTTTAAAGATGACAATCATAACTTATATCATTACAATTTACTTTCTATAATTTATATAGTTACCTTTTAATTAATTTTCAACTTTACATACATAAAATAAAGTTGTTATTTTAAGAAATTAAAAATAACATTTATTTTATTTTTATTCAAAGCATTTTCCTTATTTTATTCATTATTGCGAAGGGAATCTAATTGATTTTGTACAAAATCTTGTGATCCACGCATTTATAGAGTCAAATTCGTGACATTGAGATGGTCAAAATATTCGAATTTTAATCGTATTATTATTATTATTATTATTATTATTATTATTATTATAAATAAATTGTAAGAAGAACTAATAATAAATAAATGTAACTTTAATAGTAATAAACGAAGCTCCCAGTGAATTGTTAAATCTGAAAAGGAACCTTTAAGATAACGAATGTAGTGACGATGATTAAATACGTGATCAGTTACGTCATCATATTTGTCCCGTGAAATTGGGAACCAAAAGCCTCCGTTGCGTAGCCAAAACGATCCTCCGCGTCTCACATCAAGTCACACTCTCTCTCTCTGTCTCACTCATCCTACACATGTTTGCATACCTCCATTTTACATCCAAAAATTATTCTTTTTACAAAATGTTCCCATTTAACTACTTTATCAACACATATACTAAGGTTGTTTAGTTTAGTTTCAAATATATAAATATCTTATTTCATATCTTCAGAAAACGATGTGGTTTAGAAGGTTTGTGATAAAAATTTGTAGTTTTTAGCTTCTTAAAATAAACAAAAATAAGATCTTATGTCTGTGAAAAAAACAAGTTTATTGTGCAAACGTTTCTTTAAAAAAACAAACAAGTTTATTAGAAACATATGCGCACCCGCATACGCTTCTTTAAAATAAGATCTTTATTTAAAAAATAAACAAAGCCTGTTTTTTTTCTTATCTTCTATTTTAATTTTGACACGCGACTTATCTTGTAAGTAGGATGATTCAGTATGAGGACATAACAAATCTATTTTACATTAATGATGATTGTATTTTTCTTAGAATTTTATATGTCAAAACATAGCAATATGCTAGATGAACACAACATAACAAGAATAACAAACCGAGACTCTTTAATGAGGTTACAATATCAGAAGAATGTTCAATATAGCCCATACTTAATTCATAGTCTTAATGACTAATTTTAGCCTTTGGATCAATAACATCAATGATCCATATTGCATTTTAAAATTTTGAGCGGAGTAACATTTTCGTAATTCACATGTGATGCTTTTACAAATCACATGTGATTGTATACTGAATCACATGTTTTTTACATGGACTTTATTGAACACAACCTACAATATCAATTGGACCATAATAATTTATTTTAAAATTACCTAGAAAAAAGAAAAACTTTGAATCTTGCCAAATAGATGTTTAAAGGACATCTCCTTTGTTTAGAAAATGTTACCATTCTTGCTCGCAAACCTACATGTATCAAAACAATGTTTATTCATGGTTGGTCAAATGTGACTTTATAATATCCTTAATAAGGATATTAAACTACTTCACTCATAATAAATTGGTTTTGAGTTGGAATTTACAAGCTTACAACTTACGATAACTATAAATAAAATATAGACAAAATTATTAAATGGATATAAATGAAAAAATATTAGAATGATGTGGGAAAAAGAACATTACATCAAGACAAAACTGAAAACGTGTGTAGTGACGGATGAGTTAGGATTTTTGGAGCACGGATAACGTCAGCAGTGGCAATGTTCACATTTATTTTTATTAAATATAATTACGATTACAAATTCATAATATTTTATAGTATAATTTTTTGTCTTTTTTTTTTTTGCAAAAATAATTGCTTGAACAAATTTTTATCATATATTTTTTAATAAATAAGATTTTTCCTGTTCAGGTTTTCTGAATATGTGAATCTTTGGCTATGATGTACGAGTATTATCCATGGTCCGTTTTCAAAACAAACCCCTGATAACCTTTGATTGAAGCCTTCAAAATTTAAACCCATTATCAATAATACAGGGAAAATGGTCTTCAAAAAGATACTTAACCCAAGTCAACTTTGATGGGGAAAATGATCTTCAAAAAGATACTTAACCCAAGTCAACGTTGATTTAAAAAAAAAAATCGAACTACCTTAATCTTAATTTAAAAAAAAAAGAAACAAGCACTTTATTAAAATTTTGAATACAATACAATGAAAGTACTAAACCCACTCTATTTGCAAGACGTAGAACAAAAAGGGTATCTCGAATAGACTATACAGGATAAATAGGCAAAGGCCTAATAGACCTTGGTAGTTGTTAGAACAGGTAACTGGATTTCTTTTATAATCGTGATTATCACTTTTTAAATTTGATATTTCGCCTTAAGTGTTTGGGTTTCATGAAATCCGAACTGGGATAATTATAGAAGTAAGAGATCAAATCTTGGCACAAAATAAGATCCAAACCTGAGAGAAAAGAGATTTTGCCAAAAACTATGTCCCAACAAAAATCCGTTTTTGTATAAAAAAACTGTAAAAAACAGAGGTTACAAAATTTTCAAATTTATAATGAAAACCCCCGTTTTTCGTTTAGGGGGCGTTGCCCCTTAAATCTTACCAGGACCAACCTAAACTAATACAAGCATGTACTCCATACTTGTTTTAGAATAAAGTTAAATCACTTTGAAACACACGTATAAATTCCATTACATAAAACGAATTAGTGATAGAAAAATCACCAAATGTAGTATCCTAGACGTACTAAAAGAGCCATATTGAGCGATCAATGACTTGATCAATATGAATGAGATAAATCATCTAACACACGGTAAAAATACATCAGTGAATATTTTATCTCTACCATAAATTCTTTATACTCAAGGGTTAGGCTTCAAGCATAAGGACACTGAATTTTGCTTGCATATACTTTAGTGTAATTCATAAAATAACAAAACCAAATGAAAACTAAATATGACGTCATCTCACACACAAAAAACACGTAATTTAAAATGAGAATTAAGCCTAAAATACTATAATAATAATAATAATAATATTAATATACATTTAATCGCACGCAATATTTGTGTGAACCATAAAAGAACTGTTTCGAGTATTGACCATTGCCTTTTCTTACAAAAATTAATTAATAAATAAATAAATTGCTTTGACCCTCGTGAGAGGTTCAAAAACTTCTCAAGAAATCCAAAAGGTAACCTTGTGTTGTTGAAGACATATTAGGCCCACTTAATTAACAACTAAAAGCGGGCCCACCGTAACTTCCTTTCTTTGTAATGTGGGCCTCGGTGTCTTTTGTGACTAAGTATCTGAACCAGCCACCAGCCACCAGGAACAAAAAGATGCAAGTATCTGAACCATGTAAACCAGTTAGTAATAGTCTGATAACCACAATTTTACCTTGACCCCAGTTCAAAAAAACTGGCCTTGCTTGTAAAAAGTAGGTGGAGTGACATGTAAACCCTACGTGGTGGAGACTGACCACCCCGTGGTTATACATTTGTCAACTCCAAGCCTGCGTGAAAATGAACACTTGCTGGAGGCTGCGTTGTAACCTTTGGATAGGTCCTATTTTAGTGTGACAGGTAAAACCTTTGACGGATGTAATGGTTGCAAATACTCTTAAGTATTTAAGTTTTTGTGTGAAACTAGAATTTAAGTCCTAAAATTAAGGGTTTAAGGTGTCATTATTGTAGATGATGAGTAGATATTTTAATAATTTTAAAAACTAAAGCAGAAAGGTGATGTGGCATATATGTTGCTAATATAAGTATAAGATACAATGAATGAAGGCAAGTGGACCAAATTATTTGACCATTTCTGCATGTTTAGTTTGAACTTTGAATAAAAAAGTGGCCCAATATCCTTTGGTGGGACTCATGGGAGACTGGAGTTGGGACCTAGACTGTGGACTCCACCTTTTTTTATTTTTCTTATTTATCATTATTTTTTCTTTTGTGATTTTCTCATTGCCTGCGCAACACGCAGGTTTTATATTCCCAAAAACATTTTACTATATATTTTTTCGCACTGCTACTTTTAAATTCCGGTATTACTATCTGGACCTCCTTTCTCTTACGTACCAGACATGTTACATCAATTAATTACAGTTTTTAATGCAAATTATACACCACATATATCATATTAAAGGGGTCAATTTAGATTATCAATGAATCAACATAGAATCACCCTTAAACTCCCTCTCGCGTTTTAGATATATCACATCAATCAAATACAGTTTCAGTTTTCACAAGAGGTCAATTTAGACATATAAAAGGTCCAAATAGACACACCCTTTTTTAATTTAAATTTAAAATTCCCTTAACTTTTAGACCACATGTAGTGGCTCGTCGTTCCCTTTCATGACGAGCCTGTAATCACAAAATTGATCGTCATTCACCTCGTCATCCATTACGGCTGCGTCATCATCCCTTCATCAAAGTTGGGCTCTTTGTCTAGATGACGAGCTTCTACCTCGTTTTCCTTTTCTTAAAACAAAAATAGCCGTTCAATATGAAACAGTCAAAAAATAAATGGTCATATATATATATATATATATAGTGTATATATACTCAGACGAGAAAATTATGAAGTATGTACGGATTTTTGCTAAATTGTTGTTAAGAAATGAGATCGAAAGTTCACACATCCAACGCTACATAGTAGAGATCCATCTAGATCCAGTGAACGTTTGATGCAATAATATTTTAGCGAGATACTGACTTACACTCCCGAGATGTTTAGAAGAGGATTTTGGATGCGAAAAGAACTCTTTTAAGGATCGTCGAAGGTATATCGATGTACTCACATGAACTTGTTCTCAACCATTTTAAATATTTTGTACAACAAGCAAATGTTGCGAGAGCGCTTGGTTTTATTGTTATTAAAAAATACACGACTGTCATATGGCAATTAGTGTATGGCAGTGCCCATGACGCTTTTGTTGACTATATAGAGATGACTGAAAAAAGGGCAGATGATTGTTTAAATAACTTTTGTAAAAGGGCAGATGATTGTTTAAATAACTTTTGTTTATATGCCAGACACGTTGAGATTCATGGGTTTTCTGATATGTTTGGAAGTCTTGATTGTATGCATTGGGTGTGGAACAATTGTCCGAATGCATGGAAAGGGAAATATACAAGAGATAATCACGGACACCCAATGATCATGCTTGAGACCGTCACTTTGTACCGTTTGTGAATTTGTATGCATTTTTGGTTTTGCGAGTTTGAACAACAGCATCAACGTTTTGAACCAATCACCATCGTTTAACGGAATCATGAACGACATCATGCCCAAAACTCCCTTTGAAGTTAATGGAATAACTTATACAAAGTGTATTACCTTACTGACGGTATATACTTAGAATAAGTTGTGTTTGTAAAGAGTTTTATGTATCATCAAGATAACAAGAAAATTAAGTTTAAGAAAGCACAAGAGAGTGCAATAAAGGATATCGACTATCGAGCGATCATCGGTGTTCTTCAAGCTAGGTAGACAATAGTTAAACCCTGGCTAGACCTACTACCATCAAGAAATTAAGAGAATCATGTATACTACATAATTTTGCATAAAATTATTATTGAAAACCAAGGGTACGCAATAGCCTCATGGTAGAAAGTCTAGAAATTCCTGACGTTAACTCACAACGTTCGGTTGCCGAGAGATTCGCATCACAAATTTGGAACTTTAGAGAGATTCACGGAAAATATACACATCAATTTTCGAAGCGATCTCATCGAATACATTTGGCACCTTTTAGTTCCTATCCAAACTTAATTTTATTTTAATTTGTATTTGTAATATGGTTATTGTAATATTTTCAATCTAGGATTTAAATTTGTATTTTTCAAAATATTAATCTACTTTTATTATTTTATAACTTGTTTACGTAAAAAATTGAAATTAAAATGAAAATGGGTGATGATGTGATGGTTAGTGATGATAGTCCTATTATTCATTATGAGGATTGTTAATCATGAGATTGTTATATGTTAGAATTGTTGATGTGACAGACAATCATAACGGTCATTAGACCATCCATATAACCTTTCATTTGGGTTCTCCAACCCAGCTGCCACATTAACGTCACATTACCTCTTTTTTTCTTTCCCTTCCCAATCTAAAAGTTAATATAATCTAATTCAACCATACTTCACTTTTTTTTTAAATTTTATACATATATATATATATATAGTGAAAATTCCTCCTCCTTCAATTGGATTGCCCACCTATTAATTCCTTACATGCACTCTGCCACACCAAATCCCCTCACACTCTTCATCCACGAATCCCACTATCCAAAATGAACGGCTAAGATTGGTTCTCGCAATAAAAACGGTTCTCAAATGAACCTTCCCATATATATATATACATATATATAGGGGAGAGTTCAAATGAGAACTGTTTTTCGTACTATATAAATTTTAAGAGTTCTTAAAAGTCAATCAAAACAATATCTTGGCCTTTCATTCTATTTAAATTAATCTCATCCACTCAATCTTTAACAATTTCAATCTCTCTCCTAATTTACTTCAACTTTTTATTCAATTAAAATATACTCTCACACAAACATAATTATACACCCATACCAACACAATTTTTTAATATCTTATTAACTTCTCTATCCTTATTTCACAAATATAATTTTTTTTCTTATTTTAATGTATTTTAGATTTTATTTTTAAAATTAATAAAATAGTTTATGTAAATAAAAGAAAATTTGAAAAAACGGGACATGTTGCTAAAGAAATTTTTAGTGACATTAAATTTTGCGAATAATATATCATTACATTTTTTAAAGCGATATATTACAAAACAAAAACTATTCAGCTCCGTAGCATTGCACAGGTACAATGTTATTTTATATTAAAATGTTTAATCTTTTAAATAAATACTATTAAAATAACGTTGTTTTGCACGTGGTTCGAATCTTCAGGGGACGATTCTATGTCTGTGGACCCCGCGCCAAAAACAGGGACCCCACTTACTCTCGATAAACCAACCCCCAATCCCATTCCAAAGAAGGTATAAAAACCCTCCCATGGAGTTCATCCATTTCCAAGACCTCCGCTTCAATTCTCACACATTTCAACTTCCATCGGAAACAAGATCATCAGTTAAAGCTTCGGATACTCTTTCTTTGCTGTTCAAAAACAAATCAGTTAAAGCTTCGATTCAGGTCAATTTCTGATAAATTGCAGTAAAACATGAGATCTCCATCGAAATCCGTAGTAAAAAGGGTTAAAGATGCTGAATCAGAGTTGAACTTACCTCCAGGTTTCCGTTTCCACCCGACGGACGAGGAGCTCATCGTTCATTACCTCCGCCGGAAGTCTCGATCGACTACCGAAATCGTCACCGACGGCGTCGCTCCACCACCGCAAATCATCGCCGATGTTGATCTCTACAAACACGATCCCTGGGAGCTTCCTGGTACGTGTTAATTTTCCCCAATTCTCTTCATCATCATCGTTCGATCGAAATTTTGACATGAAAGAAGAAGACTGATTTATTTAGCCCTAATTTTGTTCTCCAGAAATGGCTCTGTTTGGAACCAAGGAATGGTATTTTTTCACACCGAGAGACAGGAAATACCCAAATGGGTCAAGACCAAACCGGGTCACAGGAAACGGGTACTGGAAGGCAACAGGAGCGGATAAACCCATTAAGTCAAAATCCGACCCGGACGCCACCGTTGGAATCAAGAAAGCCTTGGTTTTTTACGCGGGTAAAGGGCTTAAAGGAATCAAGACGAATTGGATCATGCATGAATATCGACTTGCTGCGATTCCCAAGGTCAGTTTTTAAGAATTTTATTTTACAATTAATTATTAAATTAATTAATTAATACTGATGAGTATGTTTTGATACGTGTAGCTTGACGATTGGGTTCTTTGCCGTCTATACAACAAGAAAAATAATCCAAAAGAGAGGATCATAGTAGAAGAGGAGGATAATAACACTCGTCATCCGACATCGCCATTAGATGATTTACAGAAAGAGACTAGTTTTAGTAACAACAGTGGCAGTTTTGATTCTGTCGAGCATTCAGACGGCGGGTTTGGTGGTAGCTTCGAGGGTGAGGTGGTGTTTTCAGGCGAGGTGCCGCCATGTTTCAACGAGCAAAGCAAGACAGGAGTGATGCAGAAAGAGGATGTTGTTGATGGGAATGAGTGGCTTGATGGTTTGAGTTTGGAAGATTTGCATCATTGTTTGGAAGCAATGCCAATGATATTTAACTCAAATGAACCATATTTTTTCAATTAAGGTTTTGATTATTTTAGGAGATATGAGTTTTGGGTTACAAACTTAATGCTAGATCCATGGAGTTAAATGCAAGACTTCATCCATGTAAATACCATTCAAATTTAATCTATAGATTATTGATTATATATATATATTTCCTTTGAGGTGCTCTGGCTATGGTTTAAATTCAAATACTTGAGACTTGAACTACTAGCTTTCTTTTTCTTTAAGTAGTGATTAATTAAGTTTTAAAGAAATTGATAGAAAAATAGTGATTTTTGTTAAAAATGTAAGGAATTTAATACATAACAATTTAAAGTTTTTGAAGATGAATAAGTTTATGTGATACAATGGATATAGCTTCCTGAAGAAATTATTGTCTTTCTATTTGGAAACAAATGACCATAAGAGTACTTAACCTAGAGATGAAAAAATAAGGTTTGGTTGGAAAAACAACAATAAATCTGTAGAAAAAATTGACAATGTAAGAATCAAAATTTGGTTTTTAAGAGTTTTTACACTATAAATGCTTTTATAGAGTACTCCTACTCTCTCGGTCTCTCGCATACACATGTTACATAAAAACAACAATGGTGTTGTTAGCTCAAAGACCCATGCAATTCTCATTCCCTTTTATAAAATATAGTTCATATAATCAATCACATCATAGTAATATACTTGCGTAATGTTACAAGACTCACTCTATAAAATCATAGCGAGAAATTATATGTGGATTTATGGAGTTTCAACTTAAACCAATTGACAATGAGAGTAGTAACTCATAACCTTTATTAAGCATATTACGTAGTCACACACATCTGATGTGGGACAATCCTTAACACATCCCCTCACGTGTGATATTCTTTGTGCCTAACACGTGAATACTTATGAGTTATATCGAGTGCTTGGTCATTTGACCAATCACATGTGGATCTAACTCCGATACAATGTAAGTTGGGATTACAACTTAAAACAAATTAACAACGAAAAAAATAACCCAGAACTCTTATTAAACATTTTACGAAATCACACACGTTCAATGCGACATAATTTTCAATATTATGTTCTAATTTTGGACGATGATATTTACGTTGAATCAATTATTAGTTATTATATAATAATAATAATAATAATAATAATAAATATTATAATATCTGGATGGAAGAAGACAGCATTATATCAACTTGTCGAGTGACGTAAGCAGTTATGTCATCATCTCCATGTGTCTGGGCCTTGGGGGAGTCGGTTGCCTTGGGGAGAAAAAGGAAAAAAAAACACCAAAGCAGTGGCGTATATAGAAGCTTAGGACGAGTTGCTTCGTCTCTAGTCAAAATTTGACACTTTAAGCCAAAGTCAACAGTTCAAAGATTCCCGAGATTCTCATGAACCAATAATGCAAATTTTGACAATTATCATTCGTTAGACTTTTGAGTTTCTAATGCAAATTAATATCTTGGATTATCAAATAGTAATATACTCGCATTCTAGATATGTCACATCAATTAATTACAGTTTTTAATATAAATTATACACTCACATGTATCATATCACAGTGATCAATTTAGATTATTAAGTGGATCCAAATAGAATCACCCTTGTATGATATGTTTTATATAAAGGGTGAATATAACGTTCTATTATATATCATTTTAATAAATATTTCCTAAACGAGCCTAGATAATCCAAGTCCGAGTGCCATATACATTAAAGAGCCCAACTCAAGCCTAACATCACGAGCTCTAAACGAGCCCAATTCGATATATAAGTATCAGATTTGGCTCGGTTTAGCTCGTTTCGCTTACATCCCTAGCAACGACCAATTGCAAGGAAGTTGGGTTCTATCGGTTTATTCTTGGTGCAATAACTATCTGAAAGGGTGTCGTGAGAAATATTATCAAGTCGAGTTTAGAGCCTCGACATAACGGGAACTCTTGGATTCCAAAAAAAGTTAATTTATGAGAGCATCTCTAGATCAGCAACCGAACAAGGGGCATCAATAGATTCAACAATCAGCCCTCTACGTGAAGAAGATGAGCGGTTCTAAACCGGCATTGTATTCTAGGGTCAGACCTTGTATCATATATCTATTATTCATGGCAAATGTATGGTATACCGGAAAAGTTGCACAAAGCATGGCAGCAGGTTTTCGGGTCTTATTTCACCCATTGTACCGTTTGTGTAATGGGTAACTTGTCGAGAAAATTAACATAAATATTAAAATTTGTCAATAAAAGTAATGTTCAATTTTTTAGGTCAAGAAAGAATTAAATTTTCAATGTCATGTAAAAAAGGGTATGGTGACCCTAATGACCTACTGATCGCTTACTCACAGGTTAAGAGTGTTGAAATTTGTCAATAAAGGTAGTGCATAATTTTAAGTCAAGAAAGGATGATAAATTTCAACTTGTAATAAAAAAAATGGTGTTCGCTTCAATTAGATACAAATACCGATTTTATTAATTGATTCAAGCTTTATGAAGTATATTTTAATATATAATCATTTATTGTTTTATAGAAGAAAGGTAGAACACACACAAACAAAAACCTAGATTCAAACACGTTACATTGTTTGTTTCAAATTTAAACTCATTGTCTTTTATTGGTCTAAAAATTGGACACTATCTTTATTTACAAATTTCGACATTTACCTTACATTTTTCGACAATTTGCACAATATGAAAATGTGCCACGTCATCATTTTAATGGCTTACCCGCTATGACGGTAACCAGCTATCTTTTTTTTTGTTAGAATTTGGAATTTAGACTTCTTTCTTGGCCTAAAAAATTAGATTTTACCGATATTGATAAATTTCGATATTTACGTTACCTTTTCTAGAATTTTTTTAATATTGGGGGTTTTGGGTAATGCTCTTATATTTTCATTTCTCCATGTTTATGAGATATCTAAGGTTTGTTTCTCCTTCTTGAAATATGAACATCATATTTGCTCCACTTGTATCATTCAGTGTGATCTTGGGTTATTCTCAATCTCTAGTTTACCTTTAGAATTGAAAAAAGAAAAAAAGAACAAAGGCATAAATAGGTCAAATATCTTCATTGTTTTCTAAACAAAAAAAAATCAGTAGAAATAACAATACATACGCAACGACCGTACCCTGTCACGCCTCCGCGGGTATGGGAGAAATATGAATATAAACAGTTATACCTTTACCTCTAAGCAAATATGCAACTTCCATAGAAAATAACAATATACAGCGTTTATGAATTCATAAACGTATATTGAGAATATAACAATATATAACGTTTATGAATTCTAAGAAAAAGACTTTTTCACTAGCCATTACAACCAAGTTTACTAACGAACAAAACTTAATAATATGTTTACTCTGCCGAAAGGTAAAATATCATATTAAATTTAACGAAAGTTGAAGAAAACTCAAAAGATACAATAATACAAAAGAAAAAAGAAATCATGTGAAAATTAACCAAATACTTTCTCACCTTTTCTGGGTTCATTTTCTGAGTTATCTCCATAATATAATAGTGTTCATCTTTCCTGTTGTAAGTTTTATGTTTCTATCTTTACCCTAGTATCTACAGCAAATGTACAGCCAGCCAAACTACAAGAATGTACAACCACATATTTTTACCTGACATTACTCCGATGCAACCGATGGACCCCGCCCCACCCGTGCTCTTTTCCTTTCTCAATCATCGCCAAAATCACTTTCAGCACCTCCCCGGCCTCTTCTTTACAAGAGCACTCCAAATCAGTCTGAAAAAGTGGTAACGGGTTCGGTGGGTTGTACAAGGTTTTCCCAACACCCCTTTTTTGCAAATTCGGGTTCTGATTTTTTCTCAAAACAACATCTGAACTGCTTCCTACAATATGCACAATCTCTTCATCAGTATCTACATGAATCACACTATCCAATGTGATTTCAGCTTCTATATTCCAATCAGGGTCAGCCGGAACTCCACGGAACTCGGGTTTTCCTAAATTCACAAGGCTCGGGCAGGTAACGATTAGAAGAAGACGTTCTGTGACAATGACGAATTTGCCCCCAAGTTTGAGTGGTTTGGAGAGGATTAAGGTTTCATCTCTTAGCATTAAGGCGTCATCAGCATTAGATAGTACAGACACACCTACAGCTTCTTCCCATAAGTATGGTTTCAAAGGGTAGTTTCTGCTTAAAGGCCTTGGGAGACGGACCCGAAGGCGTTGGGAGCCCATATGGTAGAGCTTGCTTCGATTTCTTATGCTACGGGCTGTTTTTTCTGTAACTTCAAGGATGCTTGCAGCTGGTCTTGCCACAAGCCCGGTTACTCCAAGAGCAAAACCTGCGAAAGGGTGAACAAATATTTTTTTTGTTTGTTCTAAATTTAGCCCCGATCCACACATTATGTTAACAGAGTAAAAAGGCAAAGGGTCAAAAGCTGCCTAGAGAGTATTTATTAATAGTAAAAAATCTGTGTAACCACCTAGTGAGAAAAGAATTATTGTTGGAATAATATATTATTTGTAACCATACTTAAAACACAAATTGTTTACAGGAAAATTTGGATAAAAAGAGCTTTAGGTCAACAGGAGATGATCCACTAACAATCTCGTTCAAGAAGATGAACTTTTTAACATTTTTAAAAAAAAATCCAACTTCTACTTGCTCAGCAAATCCTTAAGTACAATAGTATTATAAATATGTACCTGAGAGGACTCCTGGAAGGCCATGTTTCTCAGCTCCTCTTATTGGCGATTGGAGAAGACCAGTGAGCCCCTAAAATTTTGAAAAACAACTATCTATAAATAAATCTCACCAAAAAAAAACTGTAGCAAGGATAAAATACGTTAATAACATGAAGAGAGTTAGGTCGAGAGACAGAGAGAGAGAGAGAGAGAGAGAGAGAGAGAGAAGCTATACCTCCAAAAGTTCATTTATTACACCTTTTCCATGAGATGACATTCCTTGTTGCCTTTCCATCTCGGTTGCAGCAGGGTCATCCATTGTAAAGGCAACAATACCCTGCAAATAAAAATTTATAACACCGTGCACAAAAGAATACCAAAGATAACAGCGTGTTCAATTTGAAAACCATTTACACACACAAACACACACCTTGTGTGCGGCTCGACTGACTTGGGTAGTAGCATCACTTATGGCATAAACTGTATTACTTAGAAGACTAGTCGTTCCTTGTGCCATACCTGTGATAAGGCCCGCTGGGCTCTGCAAAAGTAGTTTTTCCAATGTATGGATTAATAGTGAAGCCCAACTATTTGACAAACTACGAGGACATGATCGTGGTGAGAATAAATTATTGATAAATACGGCCAATTATATATTATAAATTTCGTTCCAGAACATGCATGACACACATTTAAACTAGGTAGCTGTTAATCTTGAAGGTAATCCGAGAGCTCAGAGAAATAATATAGAAAAGTTTAGCAAAAAAAGAGAAACGATTGAAGTCGCCAAATTACATATCTTTTGAGTACCAACCTCATTTGAGCTCTTTTATTCAAAGATAAAAATTAATATTGTAACAATATAGGTTTTGTAGTCATAATTAAAGCAGTAATTGTTAATAAAAAACTAGAAAATCGACAAAAAAAATTGTTTGCAGGTCAACCAATCCGAACTTCACTAAAAACTGGTGTGTTTCAACTTTCAACCAGAACCCAATTATGACACTCACTAGCTGACCTGCCCATCTTGCCACCTCTAAATTAAAGAATGGACCTTGGCTATTCTCTGGAAAACAACATGATATTACCTGCATAAAGCTCCTGGCTGGAACTGACAAGAAATCTTTGATGCCACGTCCAACGCTCCTTGCAAAACCCATAGGATTGCCAAAAACCCCAGCAGAACCAAAAACCTAAACGATAGTAATCACAATATGCTTCAAGTATATTGTAAAACACAATCATATATTGGACAAAAAAAAGGAAGATATATTGAAATCTCAGAAGCTGAAGGGTATCTGAACTCGAACCTTGTACATCTCATGAAGAAGTTGTCGCTTGTAATGTATGATCAAAATCTCTCGAATGGATTCCAAGCTAGCCAACTGATGAGATATTGTCAGTCTCCTCAGATGTATTCTTGCTCCCTCTACATCAGCAAGTGCCATAAGACCTCTCTGTACACAATTATCTGAATGAGTAAGGTGGGCTAGTGGCGAGTGGTAGATACAATAACTTGACTTTAAGAATATTGAGCTTCAAATAATATATTTTGAAAATAGAAATGAGAAACACGATAAAGTTTCTGAAATTTTAGCATGTCATTATTATCTTAATAGTCACCCTTACATGGATAAGATATTCTCCTGATGTAAGTATTCCATTTCTTAGCATCCATGGACTGCTTGAAAAGCTGCAAAACGAAGAATCAGGCCCGCAACTTAACATATAGTGCACCTCTAAAAAACATAGGAGCAGAATAAAACATAAAAAAAAAATGCCAAAAAGTAACATGTGAATTACCTTAGGGTCAAAGTGATGGGGGCTACTTCAAGTACTTCAACGTATATTTTCTTCTGTTTCCGTGCTAGGAGGTAAATTTTCTGCCATGGTGCACCAATTGGCACAACGGTTGGTACCAAAGGACAGGTTTGACTTTGACTTTCAACAAACGTAGGATCCCTTTCTGCCTTTTCAATTTGACGGGTCTCGGAAAATTTAGTTGCCAGATTTACTCCGAAACTTGAGGACAGAGGATGCACGACTGAATCATTATATGTCATTGTTCTGCTACGATATCTTGAAGATACTGCCTTAAAGAGGTCAAAGAGACCTAAGATGACATCTTGCTCAAGCTCAAGATGAAAATCTGTCATTCTAAAGCATAGAAATGTATTAGTAACTCCAACACATGGCAAAATAGACTCGTGTACATATATATGAGTTGATTTGGGTTATGATTTTATCTTTGACGGGTCAAATAAGAGAAAATCGAAGGTCAAAAACCTCCCACATTGTACTCTAATGCATAAAACCTCCTAAATTAAAAAAATTAGATTATTATTCGTAGTAATACATCTTTTGTAATCACATCAATTGAAATTTTCTAACTTTCCAGACAAGTGTTTCATGTCAAACCAACCGACCTATTTTGACCCATGCTACATGCTAGACAGTGACATCATTTGACCCCAGACCAAACTTACCCATTTTGCCAGACTAATTCCTAAAGTCCGAGGCTATCTCTTTACATAACAATTAACTGGACTACAGCAGCACACACCTCAAATTTATATGCTCAAACGAAAGCAACGCTCTATCTTTATTCCTCCATTTAGCTGCAGCCAAGGAGAATACAGGCTCGCATAAACTGTCAGATACATACTGCTTCATTCGCTCCCCTTTGACCCTCGAGCTATCATCTTTAATTTTAATCTGGGAAGTTGGGATTTGCTTAAATTCATGATCAAAAGATAATATAACAGGGTAAGGTGTAGTTGGCAATTGATTATCAATCTGCAACGCGAATATTTTCAAACAAAATATTTGCTGGTCCAAACTCTGAACAAGATCAATCACTGTGTTCCTTGCACACGCAAAAAGCAACTCCTACACAGTGGGAAACTCGGTAAGATCAGTAAAATGACTGTATCACCCTGAATTTGTAATGAATTTTCAAGTAATGGCACCTGAGGTTGAGAACTCATAACAGAAATCCCAATGAAGGGAATTGCAACCGATAATCTTTCTTTGTAATGAACAAAATTTTCCTGCCTCTGGTCATATTCCCTTTTATCATTTAGCCGAGGAGAATGTGGGGGTTTTATATCATCAAAACTATGATAACGTGTATCAATGACACTGAGAACCTGTATGATAGGAAAGATACCACTGAATAAGAAAAAAGGGGTCATTAACATGAACATTTGTATCCAGAATACAAGAATTATACCTTCAATGCTCCTTCAGCATGGACAGATAACAGCAACCTTCTTTCAGGCTTCTGCTAAATGGAATCATGCAAGATAATGGGTTGAGTTTTAATAAACCGAAATCAGATTGACTAATTTTGCGACTTGAAAAGATAATTCTCAAATTCTAAAAAAAGAAATCTAACTAGTACAGAAAGTCTGGGCTCCTAGACATCTTTAACATCATAAGCTTCATAACTATGATATCTATTTTCTTATAGAGGTGGAAAATGGGTGGGTGAGACGGGCGGGTTGGATAGAAGGTATAAACTGGCTAAGACTAAAACACATTTTTTTGTACAGGTCAGGTTGACCAAAAACATTGTTGTCCATTATGGTTACAAAAACTATGTTATTACAATTAATAATTGAATATATTGAAAAAATAAAATAAACGACTGAGGAGGTTGTAAGCATTACAAATACACATGGAGCGACTTTCAACTCATTTGACCCATTACCCTTTTAGATAAAAAATATTTTTCGACCCCGCCATATAACCCGAACTGACCCATTCACAAGTAAATAGATCAAAATTTCCCGCCTTTAGTTTCCTCTCTTTAATTTCCTTACAAGCAGATGTTAGTTCAGAGATTTATAATACATGCAGGGTCATTATACGTAGTATTACTTTCTATTAACACCAATAACTTGAGTGATTAATGTTTTAACCCCTTGTGGGTATTTCTGAATGAAATAAAGTGACAACTGAAAATATTAAACATACCTCAGTAGTTGCAGGTAAACACACAGGTTTGTACTCTTTCGCATCATCAAGACTATAAGACCCTATTACCCGCTCAGCAAACACCTTGAGATTAAGAATGAAAATAATGAGAAATAACTTTGTACTTGATAAAAATATATGGATGTGTCATAAATGAATGCATACCTCAACAGTTAGACGATGTGGGTAACAGGGTTCATCCCAAGCATAAGGGCAAGATGAATAAGAATGAACAACAGTCTCAAATGCTTCACATTTTTGTTGATAGATGCGTAGTCTCTGCAACCAACAAATTTTAGTAATCAACTGCGTTGAACGACAGTCACAACTATAAAATGATATTATGATAATGACAGATTATGGATTTCAACTCCAGGGCTTGTTCATGCGTTCTTCAATTGTGAAAAACACTGCATTTATTGTGAAAAATAACATGATACACATGGGAGTAACTATCCAGGGTTTGTTCATGCATTCTTTAATTTGAACAAGCAGGATAACATAGTTTTTTAAAATGTCAAGAATGCACTTACCTCCTTTGAGAAATTATCAATCCGGTATGGCATAAAACCAGTATCATCATCGGACAAAAGAATCAAGTTTGTACCGGAATCAGCATGAGGGTTCCCAAAAATCTTCTCATCTCTGATTGCATCATCAGCATTTTGGACCTCCACACGTACCATACTTACAGAACCAGAAACATAATTCCGCATTTTCAATTGTGTATCGCCTAAAAGTTCAGGAAAGAAGCATCCCGACCACTGCCATCCAGGTCCATCAAAACGAACAGAAACAAGTAATTCCCTGCCAAATGCAAGTACATAAGCAAGGTGGCAACTTCTACGGTTCTACCTTTCACTTATAAATGAGTCAATTAGGGTTTGTGTTTCATCTCAAACAGGAACACATAAAAAAAGTGTAATTAAATGCCTAAGACCTCCTATACATCATTTTATTCGAAATATTAGATTATCATTAAGATAATTTACTTTTAATTATTATTAAAAAAATTAGATTACTACTATTAAAAAACTAGATTTATTGCGTAACCATGGTGTCTGGCCTTTTGGCCGACTAAAAGAACTAAATCTTAACAATAAGTGTTTCGGGATGACCCCACCGCGTACCAAAATTTGACCTGTTACTAACCAATTTTCAGTTAAGTACAAGTCTTGTTGTGACATTACAGTTATAAATAAATATTAAAACTAAACACACTCAGCTACAAGTCTTATTTGTTAAACTTTTACTTGGGGCGCCCATAGTAGTCTATACTGTCAATGGGGGAAGAAACAGAATTCCATAATAGAAACTTGATTTAAGAAAAAAAATCACTATACCTTGTTATGTCTGTCCAATGAATATGGGAGTGCTGCCCAACCTTTAAATGATATATCAAGTCAGATCCTTTCTGCCTATAGCACAAGTCCTTGCTGCATGCATTACTAATCACATATCTGGAGCATAAGAAAAAACAAATAAAAGATCGATATGGAGAAGAAAACCAATGTTTCGAAGTAACTAAGAACGGGTATTTCAACCCATTTACATATACAAGGGTCAATTTGGGTTTATATATTATCCCTAACCAGTCAAAGCGTAAATAAGACATTTAGTTAAAAAACGGGCCAGACGGGTCTACTTTCACCGAAAATGCCTTTAATTGCATAGAACCTCCTAACTCATTTTATTCGATAAATGTTATTGCAATAATAATATTACTTCAATAATAATATTTGACACACTAACTAAATAAAAGAAAATAGGAAGTTTGGAGGAAAATGGTCCAGCAACACTAGAAGCTAGTGATAGCAACATAGCGCAGATGTCAAACCATGATACCTGGGCTGGAAATTGATAATCCTTGTCCTTCCAGAAAATGGTCCAGCAATAGCACTAGAAGCTATTGATATCATATATGAACCATTGTTTGATGATTGGGGAACAAGAACTGTAGTTGAGCCAGTTGGTGGAATAAGGAAAACTGGACTAGACCATGCATAGTCTGAGCTACCTTCCACATTGCTATCAGATCGGCACCGAGCAACTCTGACCATAATCTCACTAGAAGATTTATTAGGATCGGGAGAATACATGCAAAAATTGACCTTTTCGCGATTTGTTTCATCAAAATCTATATGTTCCACATTTGATCGACTTCTTGAAACTGAATCTTTTCCCTTATCATTCATAGATGATTTTCCAGTGCTTATATTCGTCTGAAACCTACCATGATATGCATCCAAGCTTTTTCTAGTAGAAACAAGATTATTATTCGAGGGCAAACTCATCATACCACCATTATGCAGAAGTTGATTGGAAGACAAAAGATCGAGACCATCTCTTTTGCCTAAATATGTGCCTTGTTCATCCAAATCATAACAGGAAGGCACAGTGCAGCCACCCACTGTCTGCTCATTAGTAGAGTTGGCAATGATGAGGGGAAATCCACAGCAGTTATACAATAAAAATGGAACAAATATGCAGATTTCCCGAGCACCAGAGAACGCATCCATCACTTTTTCCATTGTCACATATAATGGACCTAAACAAAGAACCAACAGCCACACTAATCAGCATTTGTGCAAGTGTGTATTCACGTGTAGAGTTGTTCATGATCCGGGTCAACAGCATAAACTGCACACTCCATTTATCATTTGGGTAATTCAGTTCGCTTTTCGGATGAAATTTGAAAGAGTAACAGGCTTAATGTTTAGTTTTCAGGTTTTATTTGAACAATTCCGACAGAATATCAAAAAAGCTTTATTACTAAAACAATTCTAATCATCCGAATAATCTAGATCCAAGTAGAAAGATCTTGTTTAGGTAATCTGAAACCCACCTGAATTTTAATTTGGGTAATCTGGTTAAGCAAAATAATATAACACAACCCTTATTCGAGTATTTTTTTTATTAGGTAACCTAAATTTAACTTTGGGTCTTGGGTCAATTGGTGGCTGATGAAAAGACCAATAACCTGTATTGAATAAGTCAGTTAACCCAAAACCCGCCACTGGACACCTGTGTGTCTGTACATTTGCAAATGAAACATAAAGAAGAGAAAAATGCGACGGATCAAGTTGCATCACCTTTAGAAATCTCAGCACTAAAGTTAACGGATTCCGATGAAGAAAACTTTGTTCCACTGAATTTAGCAGTTTCACTGAACTTCTCTGCACGGGGGAACTTCAGAACAGATGGTATAAACCCATCTATATGGAAAGTTAACGAAAGATCATGTGACGAATCAATATGATAAAGAGAAGTTTCAACCTGCAGTTGTTTTTAGAAATAATAAAAATCAATACAAAAAAAAAAGTTTCAACCTCGAAAACTGTGAAACACGATAACAAGCTACCAACCTTGGAAAGCAGCAAGCTGCGTGTAACTCCACCACTCTCAATCATCAAAGAAAGCGTAACTGGTAAGTAGTTTTTTACTATTAAAGGATTACTCAATGTAATCAGGTGAACACATCGCTTATTTGAGCGACCTTGATTCTCTATCTTGTCACCTTTGCTGCTCTCAACTGATTGCTCTAAAGCATCACGAATATAAAGAGATGACCCTTTGTTTATCCGACCAGTAGAGGGAAGACACATGTCATGCACCGATACACAACAACGAAAAGGATCACTACTTGGAAGAGAAGGATAGCAGACAAATGAACGTAAATATCCAATTTTAATTTCATTAGTGAGAAGATTAGAAATGCTATAAGCTTCACTCCAAAGGTAAGTGCTGCCAAGTGGACGCCATCTTATACGTCCCCCTTCAGCTAAATGTAGAGGAAGAGGGAACTCATGACCAGGATATATTGGGTCCAGAATCTGAAATTAGAAATCTCTGTCAGACATATATATTCCACTATTACTCAATTCATCATAAAAAACTTAATCACAAGCAGGTTAACATTATAAACACATTTTCTAAATGAGGATGACACATTGATACCTTAGGAGATACGCCAAATGGAATATCAAACCGGACTTCAAATGGCACTGATGTTGCATTCAACAGTATGACCTAAGATCAAAAACCATTAGAAATAAAGGTGCACAAAGACCATGCCTCGAACCAGTCCTAACCAAGATGCTACAAACACTCCTAGAAAAGCCCAGTCCTAGCCTTAGAGACCTGGTTGTTCCAACCAGTCCTACTTTAGTTTGTTATTTTTGTTTGAATATTTAATTCTTTGTTGTTAAAGATTATATTTATAAACTACAATTTATAAAAACTTCATTAGTAAAAAAACAATTTAAAATACAAATTTACATTTACATTACATGTCAAATAATTTAACTCATAAAAACAATTAAACATTAACACACACACATAAAACAATATATACATACATCTATACAATATTATAAAGTATTTGGTTTAATTTCTTAAATGCTTATATACCATCTCAATAAAAAAAAACTTTCATTATAAAAAAAAGATCTTTAAACAAACAAAGTCGATACAGACTAATTTCTAACCTATAATATATAAGATACACGTCAAAAATCAAATAAAAAGAATTTTGAGTAAAAACAACACTTATAAACATTTAAATGGTTCATAAAATCAAAAGAAAATAGAATAATTATCTGCTGCATTGTGCGTGTATCTACTAATGTGTTTATGTGCATAAACACATATGTATGTATATTATATATACATACACACACATGCATACATACATACATATACAATTCTGTGCGTGTAGAGCGAGAGAATCAAGATCAACTAAGAAGCTAAATATTTATGAGAAGCAATACAAAGGAACTGCTTCACAGAATTACAAGAGCAAGTTCAAAAAGTTGTAAATCAGTTCCGTTCTCACACTTCTCATAACTATTAAGCTTCTTATTGGATCCTAAGCCTGTAGTACCGCACATTCAGGATAATCAGTCCTATAACCAGGCCTAACAGGACTTTGATTAAATACTAGAATCAAGATGCAACTTCCGGGGTTAACCTTGTACTGACTGGGCCTAAAAGGACGAAACTTTTAAAAGTTGGTCTTGGACCTTGGCCTGTTTGCTATCTTATAATCAGATGTAGAACTAAACAGTAAACATATGGCTAACCAGTTGGACTTACAGTCGAGTACAAGCGCACTAACTTTGTGTACCTCTGAACTGAAACATCAATTATTACCGGAACAACATAACTGACACTTTTAGTAATATCCCCGGCACCATCAACTCCTGTATTAGTTGATGAATTAGAAAAATCCACCTCAAAAGAGCTGACACCAACCAGGTCAATAGAAATAGGAGTCGACAATGTTGAGGTTCCCTCAAGTTGAACAACGATGTAATGATGTTGTGCATCACCCAGATGCCTGTCACCTAGATTATCAGAAGAATGGCTACTTCTGAATCTAAAGTTTCGCTCCTCAGGGGTAGCATCATCAATATACACCGGGTATGAAGACCCTGGCTGCACGCATTTTCCGTCTTTTAATGATGATACATTGGAACTATCAGAACTTTTAGAGCCTTTGGAGATATAAAACACCAAAGGCAGTGAAGTTAAATTTTCAAGTGTATAAGGGGCATATCTGTTGGCATGTGCATTTTCATTGGTGCTGGTTCCTGTGAATCTTGAGTTTTCAGAATGACCATTCATATCCACGAGATCCCATGCATCCTTAATTATATCAAATGCTCTAAAAGCAACCTTCAAAGTGCAGAATTTGGAATAAGGAATTAGTACAATGACTAACAATATATGTCATCAATGAACTTTAACTTATTCCAGATGAAGAAATTTAGCCAAAAGGGAAAATGTCAAACAGGTCAAAAGTCCTCCAAAGTGAACTTTTAATGCATACAACCTCCTAAATTGAATTATCCGAAGATCTAAACCATTATTTGAGAATTATTTGTTATTTAAAAAATCAACAAAATGGATGAAAAAGTGTTTGCACTTTGTGTTTCAAGTGTACTAAATAAACGACCTGCTTCGACCTGAAGTCTCTAAGAACAGAAAATAACAGTAACAGTAATAGTAACAGAGTAACAGTAACAGTAATAATCACCTCAATAAAGGATTCTGTAACATTTATGTTGAGGTTCATTGCTGACTCAATATGAACATCGGTCATGACTGGGCTGTTCTGGAGGGCGGTCTTCCCATGCTCTCTCCTTAAGCTTACTTGGAATTTCCAGGGCTCAAGAAAAGGCTCCCACAACACCTGGATGCATAATATTTTAAACCATAAATAATGCTATTGTGCAAACAAGTTATTATCATTCCATAAACAAGACCAAAATAACGATAATATCTCATGGTGCAAAAGCTAATATTTTACCTTGTGAATGTTATTGTAGTTCACTTTAATGTCACTGTCAATTGATCCTTCCATTAGGTTCTCAGATACGTTACCATGAAACAATAAGCTTCCCATTATAATTTCCAGTAGAGGGCCATTGGAGCTCCACTTGATGGTCACAATCACAGACAAAACATTAGTTCCACTGCTATATTTTTTAAAATGAGATAACAGTTTTAAAAACGCAAACCACTAGATGATGAAAACCAATCAGAAGTTTTAAGCGTTAAAAACAAAAAATAACAGGCAATCGTGTCAACCTGAAGAAAAAGAAAGATCACGTCAAATAAGAAACGCGCAAAATTCAGATTGTTGTCTTCTTTTACACGAAATCCTATTTGTTGCAAATACATAATGAGTAGGGCTTTAGAGGTGAAAATACATAAGGAACTTATTTATCATCACTAAGTAGATATAAAGAATCATACAGCAAGACTTTTGTTTCTTTGAACTATGAGCATCACAAGTAGTCCACACAGAATTACGACGACAGAGAAATATATCACCCAAAATATACAAACATGATCATTTATTAAAATAGTCATTAGTCAACTCCATCTCATGAAAAGCGAGATGGTGTTCTTTCTAGCTGGCAATTTCGAACCCAATTGTCTATGTATGGGTCGATTCGTGCCATGATTCGTCTCTAATAGGTGGGAAATCGCCCAAAGTGTAAAATGAATGAAGAAAACCTCCTAAATCCTTTTAGTGAAAACATTACATCATTATTGAAATAATATTACTTTTGTAATCATATTTGACAAACTAACCATTTGTTAAAAAAAGAAATTAAGATCTTTGGGCAAAAGTGTTCTGGGTCAACTCAGCACATACCAAAAATTTCCAGTTTTCGACCCATTACCCACCCGCTCATTTTTCCACCTCTACTCTTTATACAACAATGGTTCCCCACAAAGAAGAAAATTGTTAAAAGTAATTATGGATCCCTCTTATGTTCGGTATTTTAAATAGCACATTAGTGTATGGAACATATGGTAACATACCTTTTCATCTGTCAAAAGAAGGGAAAGCTTCTGTAAATAAAATCTGAAATTCACGTTACACGCTGGAAATTGAGGAGACCCAGTATCATCCGGAAACACAAAGTTCATAGTTTGCCAGAAGTAAAATATGTCATGTGAAAGCCATACATCTAGATTATCACACTGAACATCTGCCTTCAAATGCATGTTATCCACCATCTCATCGTTACCAACATCAGCTTCAATATCAACCTTCAACAACTGAAAAAGGGGCCATGAATGAACCCTCTTGTTCAGACATAATGCCACTATTCCTGTTGTTTCCCCAATATTGGACTTCAGATTCGCTTTCTGACCATTAATATTCATATCAGAGCACCTACTTTGCATATGTATAAGGAGAGAACTATATTCGTCGAATGAATTCCGCTCTCGAATTTCAGGTGCCCCGAAATTTGTAAATGCTTCTCCAGAGACTTCAACAGGAACACAAAGTTTTACACCAATAAGATCCGACTTCACAGTTAGAGTAAACGGATGCTGCACAATGTCTTCTGAAGATAAATAACTGGACACAACGGTAGATGGAGATGCGTTTTCTGGTGTATCAACAGAATCAGCTCGATCCATATTGGATTTCTTTAACTCATCAAACTGGATTGCAGTTTTAGGAAGTTTTATGCAGGAAGACATAAAAGAGTCAACAAGTTTACTCCAGTCAGAAAAAAATAACCAAATGTACACACAAGGAAGGGTGAAGTGAAGCTGATTTTCACCCTCATCTGACATCAAGACATTCAAGTGAAGTACAGGTACTTTTTGGCTAGAAGATGTGCATTCCATTAAGACAACTGAGCTTAATAGTGAAGAGAGTTTTAAGGAAGTGAATGACATATCCAGACAAAGAGGTTTATCATTTTTTAATGATACTGAACATGTAAATTTCATGTCAGCTTTGGCAGTAAGTTCATTACAAACCGATTCTATCTGCTGAGAGTAAATTTCTACCGACATCGATTCAATAGAGCACCTAATTTCTGTAAACATCACAGTTGAAGATTCAACAGGAAACACATGATTTTCTTTAAAATTCCTCTTGGACTGGAAAAACTGTAAAACATCAGAAGTGAAACATCGGGATAGATTTTCAACAGTCGAGAACTCATCAATGACATCTTGTAATGCTCCAAAACAGCCAAATACGTCATTTCCTGAAAAACAGTAGTAAATAAAAAAGGATGAGCTTCACACTAATAAAAATATCATATATGTACAAAATGGTATGCATATATCCTACCACACTGCAGTGAACTAAGCATAATAAATCCAGGAACCTGGCAGATCTAAACTGCTTTGGTACCTGACCAGATTGTAAACCGGATACAAAGGCAGGGTTTTGTACTTAGAACAATACAAATATAAAATGACGTTTGAAATGTAAATATTCTAGAAGTCGTCAAATTTGATTCCAGTTCCAAAAACCAATTTTTGAAATTATCATGAACCGAGAACCGATTTTCTAAAACTCAAGATTCAAGAACCAGACCAAATATAATCAATCGGTACCAATTAGTCGGAACTTAGGTTTTGTCAGTAGGGACTGAATTTAGCATACCCCTATGTTTGAAATCAAAGTGATATTAAAGATAATATTCTACCTTCAACAATAACTTGGCAATTGCGAATCCTTGACATGACACATATTGAGGAAGAAGCAGTTGCACACGGATGTTTAGACCCATATGGTATTTTAATCCATATATCACCACTAAAAGGTGCAATTAATCTGACACTTTCTTCAATATCATGATTAAATTTCAAGGATTCAGAAGCATGATCTCTCAGAAGAATATGATCAAGAGACAAATCCCGCCCAAATAAATTAAAGCAATGATTTTGATCTGCAACAAATTCAGCTGGAACACAACACTCGGATGGAATCCCTTTGAATACAACATCATAATCACAGTTCTCAATAAAAGTGCAGTACATCTGTGGAATATCAAGTTTTAGAAACTGGTGATCAGCGTTAACCACAGGTGCAAACAAAACAGAGTCCAGTATCTCAAACTTGTAAGTTAAACTGAAGTTGACCGTTGTATCCTTATCCTCCTTTGCATGAATGTTCCAATCAGGCAATGAGAAGTAACCAATGAGTACGGCCAGAAATTCAGGCGGTAAAACACATGATACGTGTTGTACACTAAAATCCAGTTCAATACGAGATGCTACAGACCCATGATTTTCTTTTTTCACACGAATATTAATCACTGGGGAAAGATTCGATGACGCGGGACCCCACAGAGAGTCTTGCAGAAGCTGAGGACACCAGTAAGAGGAGAGGACCAATCCCTCAGTAGAACAAAACACATCCAAACAGTTTTTATGGATAGCAAAAGCAGTTTTAGCAGCGGGAAGTGTAGCAGATACGACAATGCATTTAGAGTCATGAAGGTGCAGTCTTATGCTGCTGAGATGAAGATTCATTATAACTAGATTGACTTGATCATGATCCAGCAACTCATGTTTGCTCAATGGTGTGTATAGTTTCTGAAATTCCTTCTTCGCACAGAATTTTGAGCTATTTATCTTACTGTCTCTTATATTAAGGACCCTTTTCCAGTCTGGACTGATGTTAATAAGTGAACTTTCAAGGTTATAAAGTGACCTGTCATTGTGTATTGTAACAAAAGGGTAATGATTCACCGAGATGCTTTCCCAGTCAGATGAACTGGTCCCAAAAATATTGGAGCAACCAAACCTTTGAAAGTCAAAATAAGAACCAGATAGGAAACCATTACTTCTGACAAAATCTTGATCATTGACAGCATGTGAAGGGGAATATTCAGATACCTTATCAAAAAAGTCAACCAGTAATCCAATAATATGTGGATAGCAATGAAGATCAACATCACTTAACCATATGTTAAACCTGTGGTTAACCGAATCCGAGTCATAATGTAACATGAGGCACCCATTAGGTGAGACGTTTAATTCATCTTCCTGTTGTTGTGAAGAGTGGGTAGAAAAATTACTTTCTGACAAACAAATTACAAGGTCATCCCCGCTTTTCAACAAACGAGACGTTATTTTTAAAGCCCTTGCACTTATCCAACAAGCTTTTGTGGTCTCCATAATAACAAACCTAAAATAAGGGAACAAAAGCAAGAAATTTTCAAGTAAAAACTTCAAAGTACAATAAAGCCTCAATGTATCAAATCATTTCGCTGCAATAAGATCATTACGAACACACATATGTGTGTCGGTAATGTTATTTGTCATCCAAGAATAATTAATATAAGCAAAGATAAAGATGTATCCCACATATGATTAACATAGTAACAATCAGAAAGACTAGCCTACACAAAGAGAATAATCCGACAAAGCCATTCTATCACAATAGCAGAGGAACTGATCACAATAAACAATTAACTAGAAAACATGTCCAAAAATGTACAATGATCAGGACAACAGTTTGACTAGACCTATATATGCTATATGACCTAATTTGCTCTTTTGGCCTTACCAATTGTATTATTATTGTTGATAGTTTAGTTGGATGGTAACTAAGACTACCTTGTGCAATTGATGTAGAGACAGTACCCACTTTTGAAGGGTATAAATGCCAATTTACTTTGAGAGTGACAAACATACCTCATATCCAGGTCCTGCAGAGAAACAGTTAGTGTGCAGCTAGCCTCTAAGCCATTTTCAAGGTCCACAATGACATTAGCAGATTCCAAATTAGCAATGACAGAAATCCGAGAGGTGTTAAAATTCTTTTGTTTATCTATGTCCATATCATATGTCGAAATTTTAGCTGTTGTCCCCAAGTGTGATGGATAATGCAGCATGTTGACACTTTCCACGAGTCCCAAAACTGCACCAATTATTGATGGGGACAAGTGTGTCCAACAAGTCGCCACCACTACATAAACCTGAGACCAAACAAGTCACTGTAGTGTATCATACCATGTACTTGCTAAAACACTGAAGACGACTAATTAACTGTTGAGGTAGTAAACTTTCAATACAAAAAGATAGGCGAACATGCATACGAGCAAATCTATTAGGAAGACCGCAATAGTTTATGATCAACATTTTATTCATATATACATCAGCAAAGTTAAGGGGTATTCAGCAGTGCATTTTGAAACTGCTTATCTTATTATTGTGGCAATAATCAGTTTTAAATGTTAGGATAGCCTGATACTGCTTTTGATAATCTGAACATTCAAGTACTCAAAGGTCAAATAATCAGTTTCATATTAGCTGCAACGAAAGCGGTCTCTCTACCCTCAGTAGAGGTATGACTATCTACATCTTAACTCCACATACCCCCCTCAAGTTGGATTGAATTTCATTGGGTAAGGTTGTATATTAGCTGCAAGAAAACTGATTTATCCAAAAGAAAGAGAAATAACTTATTTACCCCCTGCTTCAACAAAAGTTGAAAAACTTCTAATTCCCATTACGCAAATTGTCCTGCTTTTATCGAAATTTCCTTTATAGTTTTTCTATTCGTTTATTTCCTAAATAATCTAAACTTTCCACATGCTCAAAAATCTGATTATTAAAACTTCAAACAGCAGAAGCACATGCACATCCAAACAGTATCTGACTATCTTCCACATCCTGTTTTATTACAGTTGATTATTTATTGTGGTCTTTAGGGAAGCAGTCTCTCTACTTTCAAGTAGAGGTACAATTGTCTACATCTTACCTCCCCTATACTCTACTTAGACAGGATTGCATATGGTGGTTGTTAATTACTTTATTCTGACTATTCAATATTACCTAATCCCTTTCAAAATACACATCCAAATGCTCCTCTAATGGTGTCGATGTATATTTTAAACAACTAAGAACTTACAAGGCATTTTATTCTATTTTTCCTTTTGATGAATAAGCGGAAATGACTACTGACCAAAAATTAGCCTTTTTTAGTAATTCAGCAGACCCCCTGAAGCATATATAGTACATACTTTTTCAAAAATAAGATTTAACTTGTAGTGCAATGTGGTACAAGTTAGGTTGCCAGAAGGTTTACCTACCTCCAAAGCTTTCAAGAATGATTCATCCTGGATAATGCATTGTGCTACAGCAGAAGAAGCATTGAGTTTCTCCATAATAAGGAAAGTATAAGGATAAAATGGCACAAACAAGTTCATCTGCAGGTTGCTAAACGTCAGTTCTATGGTCAAAAATGTGAAAGTTTACAGAAAGTGAGAGACAATGCTGACCTCAAAGTCAATTATTTTAATTTCAAAGTGATCATGCAGATCTTGAATCTGAATTCCCTCTAAAAGATCACTTGAAGATTCAATATCTACCAAATTCCTCACAAATTGAGATGGTACATTAATATCAGGGGCAAAACAGCCAATATCACGCTTGGATGCAAAGGTAATAGCTGTAAATCCAAGTACCTGTTCATTTTGGTTATCAACTTAGTATTCTTATAATGGATAATGAAAAAAGATAACAAAAAACACTTTATTCTCATCCAAATCCAACAAAAATGTTATTACAAGTACCTATTAAAATGTATGCATATTTACCTACATAATTAAACACTAGTCAAATAACACTTTATTCTCATCCAAATCCAACAAAAATGTTAAAAATACAAGATACTAACAAAAATAATGTCAGATACAGCCGGTGTTGTAAAACTCGGCCTAGGCGGACGAGTACTCGGCAACTAGTCGCTAGGTGGGGCTGGACCTTGGCTTACAATGGCTACTCAGACTAATTAATCGGTTCTGATCAAACTCGGGGCTAGGCAGGTCTACTCGGGCTAGGCGGTCAACGAAAGTCAACTTTTTTTATCAAAAGCAAAACTGGGACAGCCCCATACAACCTAGGTGAAAAAAGTTTCTCATTGGATTTCTAGTTTTATTTCAAGTTTTTTGTTGCTGTTGGATACTTGGATTTTGATTCTTGCACAACAGGCAGTAGCACATGTTTTCGAGTTTTATTTTATGTTGCTGCACATTAGTATTTAATAAGCACTAAATGTTGTTGGTATTAATGAGTAGTTTTTTAGAAAGATTTAGACTTTTGGATTTCAAATCTTGCACAGCAGCTCATGTTTTCGAGTTTTATGTTGCTGCTTATGACATCAGTATGTAATAAGCATTAAATGTTGTTGGTAATTCTGTAATTGATCTCAAATGAGTCGTTGATCTCAAATGAGTCGTTGATCTCAAATGAGTCGTTGATCTCAAATGAGTCGTTGATCTCAAATGAGTCGTTGATCTCAAATGAGTCATTTTTCAGAAAGATTTAGTGTTTTCTGTTTTGATTACATCAGATGTGATACCTAAAATTTGCTTCAAATCTTTTGGGTTCACCGGTTTTAGATGAAATTTGTGTTTGAACTAGTATTTAATGTCTTGAACAATTATAATAGTATTTCTAAACATATGTTTTTGGGTTCACGGGTTGTAGATGAAATTTGTGTTTGAACAAGTATTTAACGTCTTGAACAATTATATTAGTGTTTCTAAACATATGTTTAAGGTCTATGAACAATTATATTTATATTTGACTATTTATGAACATGTAGTATATATAATTTTGAAAATTTATATATAAAAAAAATCCAATCCGAGTACTCGCTACTCCCCGCCGACCCCCTAGCTCCCGGCTAGCGAGTTCTACAACCTTGGATACAGCTAAACAAAGTCATGAGTAGATGAAATATTTATTACTCTCTAATGTAAAAACTTCAATAATATCAAATAAAAGGCCAAAATTAGCATGTACACCTGGTAATATACCAAAAAATCGACAAGTCAGATTGATCACTTTAATCACGAATATGACAGCAACCACCACCATACCCAATCCCACCTAAGTGCGATATGGGGCAGGTAAGCTATAGACGGTCGTACCTCTACCCAAAAGTAGAAAGACTGCTTCCTAAAGACCTCCAGCACTTTCATCACTAATAATATTTTATAACTTTACTCATATTTTCAAATCGATGAACATGTTCCTACTAGTGTCTACATAAATTGTCATCTATACTATTTCAATACATGCTATGTGATGTGTGAATCTATCTTTTTTAGACTTCCTCGATACACAAACAAGATAAGAATTTGCATAATATTTTTTATTACATAATCATCAAAAACTTATAATGTCATTTTAGCAAGTATAAAAGTCATCAAAACTTAATGTGCAGCATACAAGATTGTTGTCGAACATATAGAAGAGCATGAAAATGTCACAATCTTAAAAATATATCAGGATATGAAGGTTTGAAATATAATTTGTACAGCTGACCGAGTCAAAGAAGATTAAATACCAATTTATGCATCTCTGACTTCTCATTCTCCCAGGGAACAATTATCTTAACATTTACCAAACTAATATCCAACATCATTCTTTTCCGACTTGATAATATGTATCTGCACATCACCAGAAGAAAGAACAAATAGCTGAAATGATATTATAATTTTTATAAAAATATCCAATCAGCGATTATTTCACATCATTTAGATCATTAGACGAGACATACTCGGCTTTTGATATCAGCCGTGACTTCACATCATTTATCCCATTAAGCGATTTCAGGACCTGTAACATGAAACCAATTGAAGTTGTTACTCTAAACCTGATAAAGCAACATACGTTGATTTCATTATTAGCTTCCAGCCTATTCTACTTAATCCAAGATATTATGTAATACTTTCTATGCTGTCTCATCTGATAATATAGAATCTATTACTTGTATATTTAAATAATACTGAATTTAGAAAAAATCCAGACCAACATCAACATATATAATGCAATCGGAGATGACTATCAAGCAACATGACCTCCTGCAACCATACAATTTCTAAGGTAACTGTATCAAAGTGATATTGTATTAAAATTTTGGTGTAGAAATCACCTCACTTACAAAAATATAAAAAATGATTACACTTCATCAATCAAATGAGCCGTTTACGTATTTACTTCACACAATGTTTTATGCATGATACAGAATTCTAATTAGAAATTTCATTTTGACAAATTAATGCTGCATTCTACAGAAGGTTCTTGGAAAGAATGCACGTACTTAATGAAATGTAAACTTGAAAAAAAAAAAAAAAAAAAAAAAACTAACCCTTTCTTCATGAGAGCTATAAGAATTCAGAACACTATATAACTCCATGTTATCCAAAAAAAAGGTTGGATCACAAGTCACTTCAATTGGCTCAAGCATGACCTGAAATAAAGCCGAGGGTCATCTCACTATCAGAGATTTCTGGCACATGACGAAAGAACCAGTTGTCATTATTCGCTTTTGTAATTAGAAAATGCAAGCAGAATACCTTTAATGTCAATTCACCCTCACGGTTTGCTTTTGGAATGTAAGCTTGAATATTTAGAGCTGGTTTCCCCACTTCAAGAAAATGCTCCTTAGAGACGACCTGAGAGAAAATTGACAATATTTGTAAGAATTAAGAACAAACCAAAAGATAATACATAGGAGAAAAAATTAATCTGTGTGTATCAGATATGCATCCGTGTTGACATGCTTGCCAGCTTGGAATTATTCTAATGAGTTCTTTCTAATGCGCATATTTGGACTTGAAGATAAACAGTTTCATCACATGAATTCCTTGCATACAACTTTAGGAAGCCATATTGGGTTTTTTCATTCATGAATGTTCATGCTTTTAAGTGTTTATAGCATTTGACTAGAATGGTGAAAGGGATTGTGCTTTGGGTAGTTGACTGACTAATGAAAGGGATTGTGCTTTTGGGTAGTTGACTGACTCATGTATATGGTGGGAATTTTTATGTTCATAAAGTATGTTTGAGTTGTGATTCACCATCTTGAATTGTTAGATTCACAACTTTACAATATAAGATTCACAGATTGGAGAAACCTTATAATTAATAACAAATCATTACTTATAACCAACTTCCAATGGTCAATGTGTTGGCCTCACGTTAGTTTTCCCATATCTGTGGGGTTAGATAACCAGGTCTAGTCTTAGGTCACCACTCAACCCGATTGGAACCTATGGTCATTTATATTGTTGTCCTTAGCTAGACAGAGTCTGAGTCCAAGTGAATTCCTACTCACTTTACTTGCTCATTTATTTTGTTAAATAGTAGCTGCAGCAGCAGAGTTATCGTACCCTAAGATCACCAAGTTCTTAGCAAACTACACTATATTCAATAGGTACAGTTGCCAACTTCTGTACTAATATATAACTCGGAATAATCAAATATATAGTAACCATCAAATTTTGCACAAATATACATCAGAAGCGAAGTGTATTGATCAATATGTAACATTAGGGAAAATAATGATTATATCATGATATTTTCTCCAGTTAACAGAACTACATTATTTTCCCGACGTGCAGCTGCTATAAATCAAGATTGTGAGCTAACTGTAAGACCCTTTACATGTTTACCAGTTAATATGCTAAAACACATCAACTAGTCCTTTAATCGAGGAGTATGGAAGCATCTAGTTGTATGATCTTTACAGGCTTAGACAAACAAAAAATATATGTGCCTCTACTTGGTGTACGGGTTACACTATAAACATGTTGTCAAGTTTCATGGGGATATTTATCATGTTGTCGGGCAGAATTAGGGTATTATCGTATGCCTCACAGCAGAAAGTTGTGAACTCCTCGACTCATTTAAATATTAAAATCAGAAATAAAACATATTAAAACCTACACGAGTGACCCTATTTACAGTAGACAAATAATAATGCTACTACAATACTGTTTAGAATTTAAAAAAATAAGAAGAGATATCCTATCATGTAAGTCTAACCTTATCTTACTTGTCTTGACATGCAAGCTATTGGGATAACCCTAAATAAAAGAAACTATTTAGATAAAGAAAGGAGACATGAATCCGAAAATACTAGAAGATATTCCAAATAAAGAATCCTATAAGATAATTTCTAACAATTAATCTAAATAAATGATAAACCCTTTTAACAAAAAGTAAGAACAAAAAAGTAGGAATGCACATGAAGACAAACCCTTCCCACAAGTAAGATGACATTGTCGTCTAAAGGATTCCTCATTTCAACAGCATTGATTGATGCAGTAACAACAAGTGATTCCTCCCAAATCATGCACTCCACAAGACTCCCCTCGAATACTAGTTCGGCGGTAGCACAATTCAACTTCCTAGGAAATAGAAGAAAGTGTTAGAACCTTATAGATAGTTTCAAAAAAGGGAACTTGAGATCATTAAAAATTACAGGCTAAAAAAACTAGGTAATTAGCATAGGAATTTTGGTAGGCAATAATTCGACAAATATTATTGGGTAGCAGTAAATTAATTATACCTGTTCCGCAGCATTGCAGATATTCGATGTATAGAGAATTTAATAGAGGACAAAAGAATTCCATCACTTCCAGTAGCATCCAAAACAAGGGAGGGTGCAGGATGAAACTTTGTTGCCTCATAAATATCCTGACAAATTATATAATAACCACATCAACTAGAATCATTTCACCTAGCCCAGCATTACCGATACGAACAAGAAATTATTTTTATTAAAAATAAATAATATAATACTAACGATAACATGTTTTTGAGAAGCACCCGTATCTCCCAAACCTGCTTTCAAGAGATAGGAACTCTCCTAATACCTAATCAAGTACCAATCCCAACATAATAATATGGTACCCACTAATTCCATCTATAATAAAAACTAAATTGCTCCGTAAGATAAAATCTATCTAGTAAATAAAATAAAACAACTTCCATAATGAAAATAGCAATAATAAAATCATTATAAAATATGGGTCGCATCAGTAAAACACGTACCTTGATTACTTCATCTGAAACAACACCAGAAAACTGGCTGGAATCATCTGTACCTCCCGCACCTAGCATGCCACGGGACAGCCATTTCAACCATCCTTGGGGCTTGCTTGATGGTTGATCATCATCCACCAACTTGTCAAAAGAAGTATTGGCTTCATTGGCTCCGATTGCAGAGGCTGATTCCACCAAGAATTCCTAAAATGCATATTCTTAGAGTTAATAAGTAAAATATAAATGCACTTAAGATGCCATATATATATATATATATATAATGGGGAAGGTTCAAACGAGAACTGTTTTTCATACGAAAATTGCGAGAACCAATCTTAGCCCTTGATTAAAATAAATCAATGGCTCCTAATTTTTGGTGGCTCATAAATGAGCCACTTATGACTCATTAATGAGGGTTATTTTGGAAAAATCAAGGCTCGTTATTTTATGAGGCTTGATTTCCCAAAATATCCCTATTAATGAGTCATTAATGAGCCATTGGCATTATAGTCATTGATTTAATTTAATCAAGGGCCAAGATTGGTTCTCGTAATAAGAACAATTCTAAATGCACCATCCCATATTAATGAGTCCTCAATGAGCCATTGGCATTATAGTCATTGATTTAATTTAATCAA
This sequence comes from Dittrichia graveolens, assembly GCA_038502395.1. Lineage (NCBI taxonomy): Eukaryota > Viridiplantae > Streptophyta > Magnoliopsida > Asterales > Asteraceae > Dittrichia > Dittrichia graveolens. Next base: position 2,045,518 of record JARJIL010000003.1, on the reverse strand, counting down.
GGGCCAAGATTGGTTTTCGTAATAAGAACAATTCTAAATGAACCATACCATATATATATACTCAAAAAGATTAATCAAGATGGTCCTGAGCGTACCATGAGTGATACTGATCAAAATCATACCTCTATCTCATGCTCGGCAGCAGACCTGTAACTTAAGATATCATCTATATCACATGCTTTCTCCATTTGCTCCAACTCCAAAACAAATGCATCTTCAAGAGGCTGATCAAATATTACCCAATAATATGTACATCAAGATAAACTATTAGACAGCCGATATAAAGATCCAATGTAGACATGGTAAAACTGTTAAAATTTTAGAAGACATTCCATCTCGACGCAGTAACATATGTTTAATAGGAAACTCAAAAACTTCATGGAAAGCAACATTGGTATTATAAATATGTGTGCCAGTCAGGGAAAGCAACCTAGAAACTAGATTGATTATAGAGAAACCTCGGATAAGAAGTTTACACACAATAGTTTAGTTGGGAGTGACTTATGCTACTACCAATTTTCAGATGATCAAGCTTATTTAATGTAGAAAATAATATGACTTGAGCGCATCCGAGAGTGCCAAATAGTCCATCTGATGTGCCCCAAATTCAAGGTGACAATTTGCTAAGAGCATTCAGTTTAGTAACCAACTTGGTAATATTATCCATACATTGTGTGTCTAAATGGACGCAGTATATATGAAAACACATAACCACAAATGTGGGGCAGTAGGAATTCAATTTAATATGTGGCTAGTCTTGAATTATTTCAAGATCATTAGAAATTGAAAGGTTTATCTTTACATGCACTTTATTATGAGTTTATGCAATCACAAATTTACAAATATGGTAGTGTTTGACTTGGACTTAATTTGCATAATTAGAAAATTGCGTAATCCATTAAGTCATAAAAGGTGTTTGGTTTATCATTTATTTGAAAAATATTGTCTACATATGAAAAGCCATAAAAGTGAGAGTATCTCCATTAAGTCATCACTTTTTCTAACCGGACATTTAACCCATACAAAAATAAAACAAGCAAACCCTCTCTATAAAAAAATACTGCATCATTTAAATCTATCACACATAGCACATGAATAACTTTGACAAAACGGCCACCTTGTATATATTCAACGAATAACCAAATCCTTAAATTAGTTATGGGGGCAAAAGAGAAATGAAAAAAGAAAACAAGCAACTAGTAAGTTGATGAAGATGTTAAATCTTCATGAGATCAGAAATCTATCGTAATATCATACAAGAATATAAGATTACTACACACATAATGACCTCACCTCCTCTTTCCGAAGGCATTCCAATTTCAATTTGTACAGCTTTACATACCGTCTTTTTCTGCCTCTGTCCATAAAAGTTAGGAATCGTATTAAGCGATGGCATGATCAAATGATATCGAAAAATTTTACACGCGACTTACAGCCGATCTCCAAGGTATTTCCATGAAGTTCTCTTCAGCCTTTTACGAACATCAGATAGCACAGACTGTTGAGCATAATGCCACCATTTTATCTGCCATCCCATGGGTCTTTCTGATATAGGACACCCCCAAGGACGATAACGTCCATATCTGTGAACATTAAGATTAATGTGAAATCTTGGAGATAACAGCTCATAAGCTTGATCATTTATAATAAAAAAACATTTTTGTACAAACTACCCAATCAGAAACAGAATAGGCTTGATCATTTAACACGAGCAGTCGTAAGGATAAATAGAAAGGCATATAACAGCCACTTGTCTGCTTGATCCATGTATCCTAATAAATTAATTCCTTTTTATGCAAAATACTTTTCCAAAACATAAACTTCAAGAACTGAACCTATCATAATCCAGATATGCCACCTCAAAAAGGTTATGTTTCGGTCTGCATAATTATGAACCAAAAACAAGAGCAAACAGCTTGTATGAAAAATATGCCATCAATGCCACTCAAAATTAAAAACTTAAATTAAATGGAGTACAATGTATATGTCAATCATATTTTATGTGAAAGACGTGAAAGCTGCTTGTTGATTTGGTATGTAAATATAAAGGATAACACTGACTAAAAAATGTTTCACTCACTTCTCTCTTAACTGGCAGGTGCATAGATAATCATATAGATACAATATTTGCTGCAGCTGATCTTCATTCAAGGACAATACCTAAAATTGTAGCAAATTGTCAGTCAAATGTTGTATAATGTCAATAACGGATTATAATCATGGTTAAATTATTAAAAAGTGATGAAACTAACAAGGCCAGATAACTCGACATCAATAGAGAATTGTGCAGCATTATTCTCGAGCCGTCCAGATCTGTTCACCTGCAAAGAACAGTAGAAATCTAAGGTGGCGTTTGATTTGCAATCAAGAATAGCTATGAGTGTGGGTTTGATGAAAATGTTATACGACAAGTTGTACCCAAGTTTTTTGAGAAGACAACATTTTAATCTATAATATGCTGACTCCTCATCAAAGATATTTTTGTCTTCCCATAGAACGTAAGTTCAATTTCTGTCATTTAGCATGTTCTTTGTCAAATTGGTACATATGAAACAAGACACATACTCAGGTGCTTTATATGATAGTTTTAGTAGATGGGTGGTCTTATTGAGAAAAGTTGAACACTTCCGTGACGTGCACATAGATTATCCAAATATAAATCATAAAATAGAGACTCATAAAAAAATGTGGGCAGTAATTGAATGTAAACATGCAAACAGGTGACAATGTAATATCAGGTTCTAGACTCTGGCTCATAAACTCATTATTTCAAGATCAAAGGAATCTCCTTTCTTAACTAACAAAAATATCATTCGTAGCATTCTATTTGACACGAAAGAAAATTCTAACAAATATATAGGTCCACCAAGCCTACTTCTCAACAAACTTTGAAACAAGCCTCTACCACATATCACAGATCATTAACCAAATACACATACATCGATGAGAATAGACCTCTCCAAAAGAGTGTAATTAAAGAAGCACCTAAACTAAATCTTAATTGTAATTAAAAAAACAAATGTTATGAAATAATACAAGTACCGCATGCATACCGAAAGAGAAGCGGATACATCAACTGGGGCCAACAAGTGAATATGTTCATCATTTTGAGAATTCACAGCAACCATTGACATGGACTCTTCACCGTTATCAGTATACAAATCTTTTCTGGATCCATGAAAGGTTCTACAATATATTTCCAAACCTTGAATCTCAATAAGTTTGTTTACTTGGCCAATTCTCACCTTTCCACTTGATATCCTGACAAATATATATAAAAATGACAAGTTTGGTTAGAAGTACAATTACATCCTATTCGACCATTAGTGATTCCAAACTGTTATTTAAAAACGGTAACCTGAACAGGGGAATAAAATTGGTGCAGTTGTGAGAACCTAACTACCTAACTATGCGATTATAAATCTTTTTTTTTCTTTTTGAGATAGTTGAAAACCATGAAAGTATGTTGTAGAGCTTGCAAACTATACCCAACAAGACTTTGCTTCATTGCAGTCAAACTAGTCAGCTTCAGACCAAATACTGTTTGTGCCTGAAAACATCCCAAATATAATAGTAATGTTCCATCTGATATAAATTACAACAGAATGTGTGATCAGCTAAAACATAACACAATTAATGATACTATCCTACCCCAAATTATATCAAATATTGACCATCATGTACCACTACTAACTCTTTTTTTTAACAATGCAAAAGAAAGAAGCTGATCACTGAAAGATGGACAATTACACAGAAAAAACACTTTAATTTTTTCCGAAGTGCTTAGTTGTACAAAGCATTATTACCTATGCCGAATTATCTGATTTAAAGGGAGTTCATCCATTAAATCTATAAATAAAAGAAACTTGGATGGAGTGGCATTTTGCAGTTTAAGAAGATTTTAACAACAGAATGGAAAGGACCTTATCATTTGACTGATCCTGATATACGACATGGACATTCCTGATGGTGACTTGAATGCCATCAATTATCTGGGGGAAAATGATGAAAACAAATGTTACTGAAACTACCATAAGAACCTTACAACTAATTAAATAACATCGGAAAATGTTTATTACATGGTAAGTAACTCTAACAAGCAAAGAAAAAACAAAAATGATTGTAAATGATTTGATTATTATTGAAAAGTTAATGCAAAGAAGAAATCACAACCTTCGCAGTAATGTATGAAATAAATGATTTCCCAGTCTGATTATCTGCAGAAAACAAAGAATTTATATAAACCTAAAAATGTGAAAAAGCTTATGTGCATATATAAATACTCTGTAAACACCAAGTAAGTTTAACAAGTTCGAACTAAATTCCCAGAAAACACAACATTTTCCTTTTAGAACGTCCCAAAAAAACACAACATTTTTTGTGATAACCTTTAAATTCAAATCTACTTTTTCCCATTTATAATCACTAATTAATATCTGCAAATTTAATTCCGGTCCACAAGTTTTATTTTGTCCTTATCCAGGAATATTTTAGATACTTGACCAATAACCACACAAAATTATTAAATACATGTCAAATTAAACTGTCTGTTTGGGAAAGAAGTAGAAATATTAGCAGTTAATATAATTAAACAGAATATAACTAACACATACTTGTAACCGTCATAAGAAAACCACAGTTAAAGAAACTACAAAGAAATCTCGAAGAATATATTGTGAGGCAGCTGGAAACATTTCAGGAAAAACCTGTCTGATATATTTAAATTACGTGGAAAACTTAGTTCCATTAAAACGCAGCACCCTTTGCTGTAATTTCACTGAAATACATTGGCTACCAATAGTCTTCAACTTCTTTATACCAGTCTTTGACAAAAATTAGCCCCATTGATAGTCTTCAACTTCATTACTAGTCACCTATTTTAACAAAGACTCGGTTATAGAAAGCTGCTCTTGTGGCATCTATGTTTTTCCTATAGTGTATACACAAAAACCAGTACCATATAACACAAAGCCAGCAAGAATATTAAACCTATGTAGAAACAACTAACAAGCAAAATTGAAATATTAACAAAATTCATTGGATTCTAGCATATCCCTAAAAATTTTCTCAAAATACAACTCAAGTGTTACTCCCATTCATTAGTCAAAATCTGGAAAAAGATTAGGTGGATTAATGCATACCATACTGGTGTACAATGAAAAACATAAAATTTAGCAATGTAGGTGGTAGGAAGTCACTTACCACATACACGTTGCGATAACTTGGCCAGTTCTGCTGTAGCCAGTTTGGCCTTTTTTCCAGCAAATTCTCTTCTTTCAACATCATCAGCGCTCCACTACAAAAATCATATAGCTGCTTAAGAAACCGAATAAAATAGTAGAAGAGAAAAACCTCCAGATCCTGTTCAAAAACAAGGATCCCAAATTCACTTGCGTGGTAAAACCCATCAGCAATGAGTTGTAGTTGAGATAACTTAGAGGACAAAAATATTGGTTTTAAAGACAAAGAAAATAAAATTTTAGTCCACGGCTGTCTTGCTGCAGTGGACTATCTTCACATACTGAGATGAGATTATACTCACCTCTTCATCCTCACGTTGGGAAGCGCAAACCAATATATCCTCCAAAATTATTATAATAGGGTCCCAGCCAAGCTTTTTCCAAGGGATTCTAATGCTTAGCCTCCCAACCCGACCTACCAAACACTAACAGATGTCAATGTGGGCAAAGAGAAATTATGAAAGCAGAACAATGACAACTATCTTAAAATAAGAAAACAATAGTAACCACGCTAACTCAAATAACTAACTTCAATTGGTTGATATACAACTTGTGGCATATTAGCGTCATAAAAATCTTCACTGCCATGAGAAAGAGGAACACAGATAAGCAATTACATCATTAAGAATAACATCATCTTTAGAGGAATGTCGATGATATTTCTAAATAGTATTCTTTTACATAAATATTCCTGACCAGACCCTTCAAATAGCGTGATCACATAGACAGTGAAACAAATTAGAAAAGATATCAATGCATTGAATGTGCTTCAATAGGATTTGGAACCTGTTATGTGTTTTACATTGTTTGTTACAGAGACTTCACATCACAGACAATATAGTAGATAGACTGCTTTGCTTGTGCAACAAAAAAAACTACTTTACATTCAACTGCTTAGCACAGCTACACACATGTATTGTTATAGTTGTAGATAGTAACATGTGATACACATGAGACCTACGCGATTCTCTTAATCTATTCTATATTCCTATCCAACCATGAACAACTGATTACATCCTTTTATCTTCTCCTCAAAAAATTTATCTCATCGCTCGCTCGCTCTCTCTCTCTCTCTCACTAATTACCTCTGAGTCAACAGCTCCGACCTGATTCTCTCAATCTCAGCTCAAGAGCCAGTAGTCAAATTCTATTAATGACAGGTTATATCAAGAAACATAACAGATATAATTGCATTCCCCATGGTATAAATAAAATAATATGAATGTTTGCATCATAACAGTTAACTGATACATCTCAGCAATAACAACATAACAGAAGCATTATAAGTTTAAATTTGACATTGATCACCTTGCTTTAAAGCAAATGGAAGTTCAAGGTAATCAAAAGCTTCTAGAATTAACTCCACATTTTCCAGTAACACCTCCTCTGCATTAAAAGTAAAGCACAAAGTCAACTCCAGGGATCTAGATTGTGATCAGTATGTGTACACAGAAATGAAAACAAACAAAAAGATTTCTTGTGGTATGAACATGCTTATACCAATATCTTGAAGTAGGAAGCAAACCACCTAGAGATGGTGATAATTTTCCTCTTGCACCACACCACAGACAAACTATGTGATGAGGTGAGAAGCAAATAAACAAATGAGAAAACTAGAATTCAAAACAGCGATATCAGACAGTTGAATGAAATATTAGTGTTTACCCTAGATGTGGTATGGTCACAGGTACAACCCACCAGTATAGGAATGTGATGTCAATGGCTTACTCCATCACAGTACTTCTCAACAGGACATTTTACTTCAGCCAAAAACTTATTGGCGTGTGCCAATGTTGTGAGCTCATCATCTTCAACTCCAAGCAAAAGCAAAAAATATTCAGTTTCTCCAGCTATATAATAGATCCTCACATTTAATTTTTGCGATTAAAGTTTCGCCAACTTTGGATTGGTTTTTGGCCCTCAGATCACTGAGAAAGTCGCCATCTCCACTAGATCTTAAAATAATTGAATGTCTTCCTCATTGGATGCATGAAGCCACAAAATCAAGGTAAAATATAACAATATAGCTATTTTAATTTGAAATTTCAAGCGTGACTCTTATATGGATTCATTTTGTGATCTCTGGACGTCGATTTTAATCATCCTTTGCCCCAACCACACACAAACTTCTAGCATGCTTACCCACCGCACGAGTGGAATATTGCTTAGTCAAGTAGAAAGGAACAAGGTTGGAAGTCATTCACAGCTACTATATGCTTCAGCGTTGGCGAAACAAACCTAGTGGTTAATTTGAAATCTCAACCAGCCCCTCTTATAAGGACTCATTTGGCAATATGCAGTCGCTAACCCTAGGAAAACCCCCATGCTAGGCAATTAACCCCATAGAATCGAAGAATAGACACGGAAGAAGCATTATAGGCTGGCGTGATCGAAAGGTGAACAACTACCAATCACACCAGACGTTTGCTTTGAGGTTAAGGGCGTCATAGGATCCAAACGAATGAAGGTAGAGCACAAGAGGAACCTCGTAAGAGGTAGTGATTTCAATTCGACGACCAAGTTCTTCCCGGCCACCAATGAAGCTTATAGCCGTTGTGAACGACTTCTACATGCATGAGGAGTCTGCCTCGGGGTTAGAGGATGATCAACATCAACATATGGAGATCGTAAAATGAATTTTTCTAAGAGATATGGTCAAAATTCCAGATCAAAATAGCTTATTGGTTTAATTTTTCAGGCTTCATAAACCCAACAAGGAAGGTATTCAAATACGTTCCCGATCTGGTGAAGATGACGTCTAGCATCATGGAAGGATCGCTAAAGTTCAAACTAAAGGGTGAGATCATCCTAAGTTGGTGAAACTCCCTGCCACCAAATTAAATGTGAATCTGAAAATTCACCTGAGGGACGGACAGAATATAGTTGCAGATCATGAACTCATAACATTGCTTCATACCAATAAGTTTTTGACTTACGCATAACATCCTGTTGAAGAGGGTGATGGTGGAGTAAGCCATCAAATCATCAATATTCCATTTATTCTACTTGTGGGTTATACCCTATAACCCAATCTAATTCAAATGACAATAAATAAATATCTATTGTACCAATAATAATGAATAGTGGTGGCTTACCATTCCACAGCGTGATCTTGAGTTGCTCCCTGTGTATATCTTTAATATATTGCCCAAGATAACCTAATATCAGCTGGCGTACTAAACCTTCAAACATTTCCTAATACAAATTATACAATCAGAACACCAATAATCTGTAAAACAGCAATATTAGTACAGGGAATCACAGTAGTCCAGAAATGATAACCATAGAAAAAATCATGGAGTACAGACACAAATGGCAATCACAGTTTCAATTATAATCCAGAAAGACATCAAACCCTTTTAACATGTTACCTTAAAGCTGCAACCTTAGCTGAGTGATTGCATCACTAACTACTGGACATGTGAATGCTTTGTCTCAGCGTAAATCAACCTAAATCATGAATCAAATCACAAACAGGTGCTCGAATCATAAATCAAACAGGTGTGCTCAAATATCAATAATATAATTCTCAAAACCCCTAATTAATAATTACCGCGAGAAAAAACTTACTACGGAGAATAGCATCGAAAAATGAGCAGCATTGAAACAGGGGAGGAAACGTTCGCCTCAGTGGTCCAAGTCAGAAGTGGAGTCGAAGAAGGCTAGGTTGGAGGTAACGGTGGTGGTTGATCTTAAGGTATGATAACGACGAAAAGTTATACAGATGAAAGATGACAATAACGGAGAGGAAGACAGTGGTGTGCGGCGGTGGCGGACGACGGAAGAGGAACGGCCAAGGCGATGAAATGAGAGGTGACGAGGGAGAATGGGAGTGTCGTCGTTAATCGGAATAACAGAACCGGAGTAAGGATGTCTATTGTAGTTTGTTACTTTTTAACAATAATAATATTTTTACGAATTTAGTACACGATCACTTGTTATGTTCTCTAATTGCGTATATTTTTAAGAAACAAAAAAATTTATAATTAATTCATAGTCTTACTAGTTTTAGTTTTTGGATCAATAATATTAATTATTCAGATTTTATTTAAAAATTTTAAACGAAGTTATATTTTTGTAATTCACATATGATACTTTTACAAATCACATGTGATTGTATAGAACACAACTCAAGTAACAAATCATAATCAAAGTAACTTATCTAAATTATTAGCCGAATAAGGATTAACCAATTTGGTCGGTTTTGATTTATCTGATAACGAATATTTTGTTCAGTTATACTATAACCGTTATAGTGTGTTTGGTTAGCCACTTTAACCAAAACGATATATATAATATATTTTTATATATATAATATTATATTATTTGTTTTCTTATAATCTACACTAGTCATGTATTCTTAACATTCTAGTATCTTTTAATTAATTAAGCGATTCTTGTTATTCATGTTTTTATTTTTTGTTTTGAAAAAAAAATTATACTTTTTACCTATTTAAAACTAATTATATACAAAATACAATGATTATATTTTACAAATAACCGGCTACTATTCCTCGTTTTTTATTCAAAATAGCCCCGGTGGCCCTAAATTTTTTGAAGATGCATGTTGAGTCAATAAAACAACCGTTCGACATTTTTTCTCTATTAGACTAAATTGAGGGTACGTAAAATGGGCGATTAACCGAAGTCGATAACCGAATCGTCCTTTAGAACAAAAAATGAACGCTAATAAACATAACCAATTGATTATGAAAGTGTAATAACCAAACCTTCGGTTTATGGTGAGACTTTGTCCAATTACCTAACTGAACCATACACACCCCTGTTGTAGTAATATATGGTCTCAACTTATTAGGTTTTGTTATTTTTGTTATGAGTTTGGATCAATGACCTGATTTGTGAATAAAGCCTATCGATGAATATGAACGATGTCTATGAATAAATAAACAAGATCAAAATTCTAATTTGGGAAGTAATCCTCGAATAAACAACCCCCCTTCACCTCGCCTCTTCAAAGACTAAAACTGTGTTAAAAGAAAACTTAGTTTTTAAAAATGGCAATCATAACTCATGTTTTTATAATCAATTTTTCATAACTTTCATACTTACATTTTAATTGTGTTTCAACTTTCTATACGTAACACAAGGTTACCATTTTTAAAAATTTAAATAACATTTTTTATCCAGTGCTGTGGTTATCATTATCCTTATTATTATATAATTTTATTTTGGTGATTGTAAAAAAACATGTAAACAACCATGTCATTGTCACACGCGTTATTGTGACGTAATGCAGTTTTGATGTAATGCCAGCATGTTACCTGCTATATCAAAATTAGTTCATTGATAAGTTTTGGTAGGTTATGTACATTAAAAAAGTAAGTTTGACATTTGGATGCATACCGTAGCAAAATATGGCAGGTTTGATACATCTTGTTAAGTTGAACTATGTTCTTATCGTAGAAAAAAACTTACATGTTTAAAGTACTAGAAAAATCCGTGCATGCTCGTATTATCTATACTACTATAAAAAACATTTAACATTCTCTCTCCTCTTAAATTTTAAGACTTTTTAAAATTCAATCAATATATAATCTTGACCCGTCATTTAATCTAAATTAATCTCGTCCACTCAATCTTTAACTATTTTATTTTCTCCTAATTTACTTTAACTTTTTATTCAAAATATATTCTCTCATACTAACACAATTATCCACCCACATCAACATAATTTTTAAAATCTTATTAACTCTTCTCTTTATTTCATCAATATAAAACTTTTTTCTTATTTTATTGTCTTTTAGAATTTATTTTTAAAATTAATAAAATAGTTAAATGTAAATAAAAGAAAATTTTAAAAAAACCGGATATGTTGCTGTAAAAAACTTTTTCGTGACATTGAATCGCGCGAATAATATATCATTACATTCTTGAAAGCGACATATTGTAAACCAAAATCTATTTACTGCCGCAGCATTGCGCGGGTATGATGCTATATACTATTTACACACTTAAAATATCATTGTTGGTGTTTTGAAAACATAATCAAACAAAATCATGCAAAACATAAGTAACAAGAACAACAAATAATATCAAATAACATATAAGTTAGTTACCAAGATACCATAGAGTTGAATTACATATATGGATCGACCGTGGACAGTCTGGACACTTTTTGAGCTTGCATCTTTTTTCTTATTTAAGGCAACTCAAGTCTTATTTTTTACGAATCTCTTGCAATCCAAAAAAACACATAACACATACAAAATCTTGTGAGTTCATATTCTTTGATAAATAGTCAATCTTTCAAGATAAAAAATGAAGCAAGAGTGAAAGCGTTCAAAGTTCAAACACTACATTACCTTCTTATATATTTGTAATAGAGTGAGGATCATCTCTAGCCTTAGAATTAGAGAGAAGTGAGGATCATCTCTAGCCTATAGAATTACAGAGAAATGAGGATCAACTCTAGCCTTTCCAATTAGAGTGAAGTGAAATTTATCTTAACCTTGTTTGCAAGAGTGAAGTGTAATTCTTGTAAGCTAAATAGAGAAGTTGTAAAAGGTTTATCTCTACCTTTAAATGGAGAAGTTAGTGGAGCAACTCTTGGTGGGTGAGACCAATGAGTGGATGTAGAGCAAGGTTGTTAACCCTTGCTTGAACCACTATAAATCATTGTGTCCTAGCTACTTCATTGGTGATATCTTTCTTCCTTAAACTCTTTAATTACTTGCAAATATTGTTAAGAACTTCAAAAAGTGGGCATATAACCTATTCACCCCCCTCTAGGTTCTAACAATTGGTATCAGAGCAAGTTGCTCTAGATAATTTTTGAAAAGTTGTTTAAATCTTCTAAAAATATTTTTCATAAATTTTTTAGTTGATAAAATGGGACAAAATTATATAGAAGGGAATTCTATGGTTAGACCTCCACTTCTTGAAGAAGAAGACTTTTGCTATTGGAAGCAAAGATTCATGACCTATGTAAAGTCCAAAGATATTGACCTTTGGGAGATTATCGAAGAAGGAGATCATGTTCCAAAAACCTTTGATTCTAAACAAAATGCTTATGTTCCAACCCCTAAAGAAAAATGGGATCAAGAGGACAAGAAAATGATTTCAAAAAATTTTCTAGCAAAACTTTTTCTATACAATGCTTTACCTAGAAAAGATTTTGAAAGAGTTTTCATGTGTGAAAGTGCAAATGCTATTTGGAAATCTTTTGTCATCACACATCAAGGAAATGCCCAAGTTCTAGATAACAAAACCGAATTACTTGTTCAACAATATGAATAATTTCAAATATTTGATGATATGAAAATTGATGATGCTTTTACAATGTTTAATACTATTGTTACTAGTCTCAAGGCACTTGGGACTACTTACACTAACAAAAAGATTGTAAGAAAGTTTCTTAGGGCTCTTTCACAAAAATGGAGAGCAAAAGTGACGGCTATTGAGGAGTCAAAGGACTTGAACATACTACAAATGGATGAGCTAATAGGAAATCTCAAGGTGTATGAAGTAATCATGCAAAAAAATGATGAGATTGCCAAGCTAAAGAAAGAAAAGAGCAAATCCATTGCACTTAAAGCTAAACATGTCAAAGAATCCTCAAGTGATGAAGAAGAGGAAAGAAAAGAAGAAAAATGTCTCATGGCTTTTGAGACAAGTGAGGTACATTACGATTCTAGCTACTATAGTGATAATGATGACCATCATTATGATCAATTATGTTATTTTAGCTCTAAAATACTTGCTAAAAACGAGGAGTTAAAAAATGAGAACAAAAGCTTGAAAAAGGAAAATGTCAAGTTAAGAAATGAAAATGATGACTTGAACTTGAAAATAAAAGATCTAGAAAGTAAAATTGCTTCTCATATATCTCCAAGCTTGAAAGATTTAGAAAGTAAGCTAAAGATAAATTTTGACACAACCACCTTGTCAAAATTTAAAGATAGTTAAACCAAGTTAGATGAGATGTTAAATATTCAAAAATCATCAAAAGATAAGGGTGGTCTTGGGTTCTCAAGTTACTCAAACAACATGCCAACTAGTCACTTAACACCTATCAAATTTGTGAAAGAAAAAGGGGAAGAAAAAATCCAGGAGCCTCACGGTCGACCCACGGTATCGACCGTGCATCGACCTTTAGCTCACTGGAATTTTTCAAAAGTTAAATTTTGCAACATTGTTTCTAGTTCTTCCACTTGTATGCCAAAGGTTGCAAGTAATGAATTAATAAGAAAGTTTTATACTCCAACTACAAGGCATGGACTTGGATTCAAGAAACCTAAATCAAATACAACTCAAAAATCAAGACATTCTCATAAACCTATTAAGTCTATGAACACATGGTATCATAAAGGGTTCAAGATTACACAAAGGTGGATTAGAGTAGGAGTTTTTGATACTAACCATCCTGGACCCATGAAACATTGGGTACCAAAAGCTTGAATGAAAATTACACAAGTGTAGGGGTACAACAAAAATGAGATTATGTCTCATTAATGGATTCTTGATAGTGGTTGCTCAAAACACATGATCGGTAATAGAGAACTCTTCACTTCATACAAGGAGTATGATGGAGGACATGTGGTGTTTGGAAGCAACCTAAGAAGAAAGGTAGTTGGTAAAGGTAACACTCTTCATGACAATATCAAGTTCTTGAATGTTGAGCATGTTAATGGTTTAACTTACAACTTAATAAGTATTGGTCAACTATGTGATAAAGATCTAAATGTTAAATTCTCTAAATATGAAAGCTTGATATGCAAAGATGATAAAGTTTTAGTAAAAGATGTTTGGAGAAATGGTCTCTATACATGTAGACTTGGTGATAATCCTAACACACAAGTATGTCTTGCATCTATAATCGATAGAAGACTAGGACATGCTAACATGAGATTAGTACAAACATTGACTATAAATGAGTTTGTTAGAGTCTTACCAAATATTAAATTCGATAATCATTTTTGTGATGCATGTAAGATAGAAAAACAAGTGCACTTATCTCATAAATCTAAAATGCTATAAAACCTAAGAGATGTCTTTGGGCCTTCATCAATTCAAAGTTATGGGGGAAACTTTTACACACTAGTTGTTGTAGATGACTTTTCTAGATATACATGGACATTATTTTTGAAAACAAAAATTGAAGATTTTGACAAACTCAAAAATCTTGGCAAAAAAAATTTTTCAAAACCAATTGGGTTGAATGATTATCCCAATTCATACCAACCATGAAAGAGAAATTGTCAATAAAGCGTAATTTGGAGCATTTTGTGATAAACATGGTGTTCCTCATAACTTTTCGGCTCCTTACACTCCCCAATCTAATGAGGTTGTTGAAAGGAAAAATAGGTCTTTACAAGCTTTGATTAGACAAATGTTAAGTAAAACACCATATGAAATCATCAAAGGTAGAAAATGATCCAATAACTCAAGTTATAGGAAACCTAAATCAAAGACTCACTAGATCCTAAGCCCAAAACCTTAATATCTTCTTTGCCTTTGTGTCACACATAGAACCCAAGAATATTAAAGAGGCAATTAAGGATAAAAATTGGGCAATTGCAATGCAAGAAGAGTTTAATCAATTCACTAGAAGCCAAGTTTGGGACTTAGTACCTTTACCTAGTGGTCGCACAATAATTGGAACTATATGAGTATTTAGAAACAAAGCTAGACTAGTAGCCCGATGATATAATCAACAAGAAGTAATAGACTTTGATGAATCCTTTGCTCCGGTTACTAGATTTGAATCCATTTGGAGTCTACTTGCTTATGGTTGTGCTCAAAATTTTAAATTATATCAAATGGATGTAAAAAGTGTTTTTCTAAATGACTTTATAAATGAGGAAGTTTATGTATGTCAACCTCCCGGTTTTAATTTTTGAAGACCCCATCATATGTATATAATCTTAGAAAAGCATTGTATGACCTTAAATAAGCACCTAGAGCATGGTATGATAAATTAAAATCATTCTTGTTGAAAAATGAATATAGTATAGGTCAAGTTGATAATACATTATTCACAAAGAAAAAGAAAAATGACATCTTGCTTGTGCAAATTTATGTGGATGATATCATATTTGGGTCAACATGTCAAGATTTGTGTGATGAGTTTTCAAATCTTATACATAATGAAATTGAAATGAGAATGATGGATGAGTTGAATTACTTTCTTGGACTTCAAATAAAACAATATGAAGATGGTACATTCAAATTAGGCATCATTTCCTACGTGACAATATGCAGAAAGGAAATATAAATTTAGAAAAGGTTGTTTCATGTGAAAATATTTTTAACATATTCGCTAAACTGCTAAAAATTGGAATGTTACGACTTGGTTTAGGAATGATGGAACATGTTCCTTGAAAATAACACCTAAATGCATGAAAATGGTCAAAATATACATTCCAGAAGTACCACGGTCGACTGACGGTTGATACCGTGGATCGACCGTCGGATCACTACCTAAATTCAAAAACTAAGCAAAAGGCGCGGTCGATATCACGGTCGACCGTGGATCGACCGTCGTAGGCCTGACGGATTTTTGACCCTATTTTGCCTTTTCTCTGTCTTTCCTCTCCACTTCATCTCATCTTATCTTCCCCCACAAACCCTAGCCGCCATTTTCAACATTTATCTTTCAAAAAGCTTGAAAATCATCACAAGAAAAAGAAAAAATACTTTACCTTACGGTTGAAGTTGCGTTCAAAGGCTCGGTTGGATTCACGGTTGAAGATTCTTCGTCTCGTGATTTCTTATCTTCACAAGTTTCTTGATAAAGGTATACTTTTATCTCTTCCTCCTTTTCTTAGAACTCTCTTTGTGCACCAAAGAAACATGTGATCTATAGAATTTGGGAGATTTCTAAGAAAAAAGTATATTTGCTTTGAAAATGATTTTTTCGTTGTGTAAAGAAAAATAAATAAATGATATTGGTGTTGGTTAAGTATGATAAGTATATAAATATCATGTAAAAAAGGACAAAAAGTCAAATTTCAAACAGCTCACCTACGGTCGATACACGGTCGATCGTAGCATCGACCATCGTGCACATGAAAATTCCAGGCGAACCACGGTCGATCCACGGTCGATACCGTGCATCGACCGTCAGCCCACTGAAATTTTTGAGATTTTCAATTTTTATATTTTGACTTTTAATGCCCAAACTCAATCTATTAATGCTTAATATATCTTAACTAACATTAGCTATCACATGATTAATAAAAGTTTCAAATCATTCTCCACTTTATGACACATACACATTATGAACATATTGTCAAGGAGTTTGCTATATTCTTTGAACACACTCGCAATTATGTTGAAGTATATTACCTCTTGTCATGCTTTTACAAAGCAAAGGTCTTTTACAAATCTAGTGTCATGACAAGATAAATTATGGTGATTCGAGGGGAAGTAGTTATGGTGATTGTTTGTTGATATGATATTTGCTACTATTTGCTATGATTCTTATGCCATGAATTATGTTACTTGAACATTGGCTTGTAATAAATGCATATTTAGAATATTGTTTATACTCACATCTCTTTTGCAAGTTCTTGGTAATATTTCCATATATTATAGATCAAACATCTCAAGAAGTAGAGTTCTACGTTCAAGGGGGAGCTTATGTCAAGGGGGAGTCTCCTTTTTGTTAAGACAAAAAAAGGGGAGAAGATAGAAGAGTATATAGAAGATAGAAGAACATATATATATATATATGTATATATGCACATGTTAACATGTTAAAGTTATATATACAATTCATATACAAGTTATAAATTTTTGTTTTCAACAAAAAGAGGGAGATTGTTAGGAAAAATAGGCTTAAAAATATATCCTCTTTTGTTGACACAAAAATATACAACTTGTTTATATAATTGTATGTATTAACATTAACATATGTGCACATATACATATATATATATATATATATATATATTCAATCAAATATATTCTTATCTATAATCTACAAAACAAGCTTTATCAAATGTCCAAGCTCCAATCATCAATATCCGAGTTCAAGTAGAAGTTGATGTCGAAGATTCCTACAAACAAACGTTTGAAGTTTATGAGCTTACAAAATAAATAATCAAATGAGTTTAAGTTTTTATAAAATAATTTTTATAAAAACTTTTATAAAAATTGAGACAATTTTTTATAAAATCACAAGCTTGGTAGTCAAAGCAAATGAAATTCCTATTTTGGCAAATACTAAACACAATCTTCTATTGAAATAAGCCAGAACCATATTTAGCAAAAGGAATCTCCCAAAGAGGTAAACTTCCAACATGATTTGTGCATTTGGTTTCCAAACTACCATTTTCATGATTAAATTCAAACTTAAGAAGTATGGCACTTACCCAACTTTTCTAAAGCTTCTTTTCAGTGCATTTTTATGGTAAAAATGGTTGTGTGTGGTTTTGGTAAAAGGCCAACGTCTATATTCACAAGGCTCAAAAAGTTCCAGCAGGCTGACGGTCGATGCCACAGTCGACCGTGGATCGACCGTGGACAGTCTGGACACTTTTTGAGCTTGCACCTTTTTCCTTATTTAAGGCAACTCAAGTCTTGTTTTTTACGAAGCTCTTGCAATCCAAAAAAACACAGAACACATACAAAATCTTGTGAGTTCATAATCTTTGATAAATATTCAATCTTTCAAGATCAAGAATGAAGCAAGAGTGAAAACCTTCAAAGTTCAAACACTACTTTACCTTCTTATATATTTGTAATAGAGTGAGGATCATCTCTAGCCTTAGAATTAGAGAGAAGTGAGGATCATCTCTAGCCTATAAAATTACAGAGAAGTGAGGATCAACTCTAGCCTTTCCAATTAGAGTGAAGTGAGGTTTATCTTAACCTTGTTTGCAAGAGTGAAGTGTAATTCTTGTAAGCTAAAGAGAGAAGTTGTAAAAGGTTTATCTCTACCTTTAAAGAGAGAAGTTAGTGGAGCAACTCTTGGTGGGTGAGGCCAAAGAGTGGATGTAGAGCAAGGTTGTTAACCCTTGCTTGAACCACTATAAATCATTGTGTCCTAGCTACTTCATTGGTGATATCTTTCTTCCTTAAACTCTTTAATTACTTGCAAATATTGTTAAAAACTTCAAAAAGTGGGCATATAACCTATTCACCCCCTATAGGTTCTAACACAATCATCTACATATATTCATTTTGATGACAGCGAAGGGGGAAAATAAATAAGTCAAATGCGAGTGTTAATAAACCCAAGCCAAGAGATCTTCAAAGGACAACCGACACCAAAACAAAAGGTTAACTATTAGATCAAGAAGTATTTGAATGCACTTGTTAATGAAAAACGGTCTTGGATTCTTTTAAAATTATCACAATAAAAAAGGGATTTTGTTAGCGTAGTCGTCTATATTGTAAAAACATTAATATTAATGTTTGATAATAACAATTTCAATATTAGATATAACACATTACAATTTTTATAAACCCGGGTTAGTACAAGAATGATAAATTTATTAAAATATTGTTTTATCTGAATACCGACGGAAATTGACATATTTTATCTGTCATGTAGTTTGGTTTTCAATACTTCCATTAGTGTTTTACATGGTCTATCATTGGTTAACAAAGAATCATAAAACCAAAACTGATCAATATTTTGAATATTGAGAAATTTTGTTTATTGTTATGGAATAGGAAAGTCACATCTTGACACATATAGTAATGGCGTCATCGAGTTATTTTAGGTTTTTTAGTTTAGGAACCATTTGTGCATGCTATTGAATAGCCCTACCGTTGTGTATCTAGTTTTTTTAACACATGGATGGTTTAATTAGTTGGTTGGGCCTCTTACTTTTTTAATCTTGTCAATTATAACTTATTTTGAAGGGTTGTAGAGATTGTATTGTAGAGTGTCTCGTATCAAGGAGCAACCAATAAGGTCAAAGCATGCAAATCCATGCAAAATGATGTTTACAAAACATTAAGTTTGGTTCCCATGTTAAATCAATCAGAATAACACAACTTCTAAATGCATAAATCTATACTAAGAAGTAGATGTTGCCACTTTTTAATCACCTAATTTCAGCTGCGTTGTTCATAAATCTAATCTAATTCTTAATATAGATTCATGATTGATTTAAAACATGAACCAATCTTAATGGTTTGTAAACATCAATTTGAATTTGCCTAATCTGACACGCTTGGATGCTATTTGATATGGAACGTTATACAACACAATTTTTAAAATCCTTCAAAACAAGTTCTTGTTGACAAGATAAAAAGGTAAGAGGCACAACTAACCAATTAAATTGTCCCCGTGTTAAGAACGAACATGTATAACGAGAATGAGAATTGACCGGGGCTAGAAACTTAGTGAGCATAATGAGAATGATAATTGTGTGACTAATTGCTGCATATGGTAATTTGATTGTGGAATGTTTGATGACATTATGTACTAAGTGGAAATTATACGAGTACAAGAGTTACTATCTATGTGTAGCAGGCATGTGATATAGCAAAATGTGAAAATGAATTCTTGTGTGAACACTTGTGTGTATACGAGATGAGTAGATATATGTGTGTTATGGTTATACGTAACATTCTCGAAACGGGTCTAGTTGTATGCAATAGATACGCGTGTGTAATTTAAGTAAATTAATAAAATATGTATATTATAGTTGTTAAATGAAATTATAAAGTTAGTAGTATTATGAATGAAATAAATAAATTAGTAAACGGTTTTGAATAAGGATTACGAAAATATCCCCATTAGTTGAAACGGGTAAACGAGAGTCAAGTTGTGAGTTGAAAAGAGGAACAAAATACCCATAGTGTATGTGTTTAAACCCAAAGTCGGTTTGGGCTCATATACACCCAAGCATACATTCAAAACACATACACAGACAATACACTAACTCTCTCCACTGTTTTTGAAGCTTCGAGGAGTGATCTATGAGGGAATCATTTGATCTTCAAGTGGTTAATTGTTTACAATCAGTTCTTGCTCCATCATCATCATCGTCAACATCTTCTTCTTCTCCTTTTTACTGTAAGTGTTATTGGTCAAGTGGGTTTTTAGGTTCAAATAAACTAAACTCAATTTTGAATTCAAGAATTGATTTTATGAGCTTCAATATATTCCTACATCAATTATAAGTAGTCTGGAACTCAAGTGGTGGATTGAAATGGTGATTTTGATTAAGTTAATTGAAATTGATTTAAATGGGTCAAATGACTAAATTGATCCTAGAATCTTGTGTGATTTGTTAGAAATGATGAAGTGAATGCTTTTAGACTCATATGGATGCCCCCTATGATGTATAAACACTAGAAATTGATTAGAAACTCGTTTGAAGTGGTTTTGAATGAAGACAGTCGGAACATGGGTTTGTCATCCGACCTGTTTTGAAATAGGTTTGCTTGCGGGCGCAAGGGGTTGTCCTTACGGCCGCAAGGGTAGGTTCGAATTGATGGTTCGAAGTGTGCTTGCGGGCGCAAGGGTTAATGTTTGCGACCACAAGTGTTGGTTCGACTTATGCTTACGAGCGCAGGAGTCGTGCTTGCGGATGCAAGCAATCACCTTTACAGGCGTAAGCATGAAGGATTGCGGGCGCAAGGGGTTGTTTTGCAGCAACAGTAAACAATTTGTTTGACTTGTGTGTTGTAACATTTGGAAAACCCGTGTGGACTTGTAATTTGACTTAAGGTGTCATTAGGAGATTCCTACTCCTATTCTTGTAGTAATACTTCGTGTGTGTAAATGCCTAATGTAAGTAACGATGTTTTAGGTGAACATGACAAACTAGAAGAGCCGGAGCATTATATCTGTTTGTTGTAAGCTCTGCAGGTGAGTACCACCTTTCATAAGTCTCGATAAAGGGGGATTTGATTGCTAGTTGACTAACCTAATTAATTGAATACTGTAGTAAGATATATGTTGTAGATTCTAATTCAGAAATACATAGAGATGAAGGTTTGATCCTTACCATGTTGTTTTGATATGATATACGTGTGCTCGTATATATGTGCACAATATATGATATTCCATGTTTAATACTTGTTGATTATGAGATGCATGCATGTTGTAGGATCCAGTCTGGATCCACCTTGTTGAACTTGTTGATATGTATGCGTAATGATTGATCCTGATTGGATTAACAAGGAAGAGAAATATGCTATTATGCTGTTTTATATTAGACTAATATGTATTTATATACCGTTGTTTATGATAGACGTATATATATTTCTATATTGCTGTATATGATTGTTGCAATAAAAAAAGTTAACTCACTATATTAGCTTTATATGTGCATGTGACATGCACGTGAAGTGTAACCTATGGTATGCGGACACTTTGATTTTGTCTATGGATTTGATGAAGGAGGTGTATAGACTCATGCTAGACAAAATGTACATATTTTATTTGTCATACGAAGCTTTGGATTTTGTACGTCCGTCTTCTTTCCCAAGTTGAATCGTTCCGATATTTCCTCCCCAACAATAAACCCTAAAATTATCCGGACGACATTTTAAAATTATTTTTAGTTTCACCAAATGTTGCTTAGTGTTTTAAATTATAACCATGGTATGTATTCACCCTCTACCATATTTGGTTTCTTATACTTCCATTTGTGTTTTACATGATCTATTGCTGGTTAGCAAAAATGATAATACCGAAAGCGATTAATATTTTGTATTTTAAGACAACTCATCGCTTCAAATTGACATATGCACTAACGGTATCATCAAGTTATTTTAGGTTTTTTGGTTTAAAAACCATTTGTACATGGTATTCAACGACTTTACCATTAGATATCTAATTACTAGGATTCGTATGTTTAGTTCAATATCAAATAAAAACTTAAAATTCTTAAAATGGATAACTTCAATGAGAAAAGTAAATTCCATCTTTTAATTAAAAATGCTTATGAAGAAAAAATGTGACTGTTTACGAAAATACCCTCAAACATCTTTTTAAGTTTTAACCCTAACTTATCTCTCGATCATACATATAGCCGCTGCACAGTTCCTCTCGCATCTCTCTCTCTCTCGATTGTGGTTACAGGGCCGGCGAGTGTCATCCTCCGGCGACTGTTTTCCGGCTAAGACAGGTTCATCTCCGGATTTTTTCATCTGCTAAAAACAGGTTTTTTCCTCCGGAGAGTTTCCTCTGGTTCTCATCTGTCGTTTTTGTACTGCTAAAAACAGGTCGTTTTTCCTCCCCCGGCGACGTCGGTTCATTCCTAGTGAGTCAAATTCTCAGGTGAGACTCCTATTTCTCTCTCAATTTCTCGATCTCTCTATCTTTCCCTCTCAAATTGCTCCATCGATCGCTTCTTAAGTCTTATTTTTTATTTTTTATTTTTATTTATGCTCCATCGACGGTCTCAAGAATTAACAACCGAGCTGTATTTTTTTATGCTCCATCGATTTCTGCTCAATATTTAAATTTTTTGTTTTGTTTTTTTTACTCATGCTCCATCGATTTCTGCTCAAGAATTAACGACTGATTAGTATGAACGACCTGCTTTTAGGATAATTTTCTAATGATTTGTTTTTTTCTATAAATTCTGCTCAAGAAATAGTATGAAGAACAGAAGAAGTTAATTATCTTGAATGAATAAGTTTGTTTCAGATTCTAATTCTAATTCCTGATGGATTCTAATTCTTTTACAGATTCCCCTGAGAAACATTCTGCTAATCAAACTCCACCTAAAATTACTTCAGACGAAATTTCAAATCCTTTTCAATTTCACCAAAGCCATGGTATGTACTAGCTCTCTATCATATTTGGTTTTCTGTACTTCCATTATCGTTTTAAATGATCTATAGCTGGTTAGCAAAGATTCATAATACCGAAAACAATCAATATTTTGTATCTTGAGAAATTTTATTCTATATTATGGAACTGGCAGCTTACAGCTGCCTTAAAATTGACGCATGCACTAATGGTGTCATTGAGTTATATTAGTTTTTTTTGTTTAGGAACCACTAGCTCTAAGCCCGTGTGAACACGGGCGTCGGGCGTAGCCATAATATTGATTTTGTAACAAATTTAAAAAATTAGAAGTAAAAAACGCATGAGGTTAGTGAATATCAATTGTCAACCATGATTAGAAAAGAACTCAAAAGAATGAAGCACAACGAATAAGAGAAACACATCACACTCAATTGTTAACACACTTCAAAATAATTGGCTATGCTTTCATAGCTTCCGAATTAGCGTATAAAAGCCTATTTACATAACTTCTCATACGATTAACATCTAATATAAATAAAAAACTAATTTGAATTAAATCTATTAGACAATCCTATCCAATTATTTAGATAAAAAAAATTAATTATCAAAGCTGAACTATCCATTTTGATAACTATTTAAATCAAAATTTGGCTTTTTAGGTCAAAATTTGATTCATTTTGACTTCAACTTAAGTTCAAATTATTATGGATAATTTCATATTTGTCCTTAAATCTTAAAATATCGTATTTGCCCACTCTAGTTTACAAAATCATATTTACCCTCTATAGCATTTCGGAAATATCATATTAAACCAAATTCTTAGTTTTATCATTTTAAAATATTTTATCATGGTTTTAAATTCTTTATAACTATAACCGATCAAAACTTGACCATATTGCCCCTTTCACCGTTTCTTTCACCGCTGGGCTAGGTGTTGATACCGTATGTCGCTATCTTTTTAAACTCTTGTTTCTTTCTTGTTTTATAAAATTTTAATATAATTTTATTAATGTTTAATAATTATCATTTTTAAACCAACACGTGTATCACACGGGTATATAATTAGTATGTCCGTATGTGATACATGTGTAAACTTAGGGGCCGCTTGGTTAAATAGAGAGAATGGCAAAATGTAAGGGAATACAAAGGAATGCAATGAGCATTCTCTATCATTACTATTGATATTGCTTGGTTAATCTATGTAATCAAATATATATATATATATATGTATATATATTATAGTAGGTCGGTGGTGGCAGGGGCGGACCTAGGATTTGAGATGAGTGGTAGCACCGGACATATGATTTGAAATGAGTGGTAGCACCGCCTCGAAAAAATCGGAATTTACACTACGAAATGGTAAAACCGTCTTGAAAAAATCAAAATTTACACTACGCGGACAAAATTGAGTGGTGTCTCGTGCCACCACTCGGCTGTGCCTAGGTCTGCCCCTGGGTGGTGGTGGTGTTCAGTGGTGGCAACAACTGTTAGCGGTGATGACTGGAGTCGGCGATGGTGATGTTGGTTGAG
Source organism: Dittrichia graveolens (assembly GCA_038502395.1). Classification (NCBI taxonomy): domain Eukaryota; kingdom Viridiplantae; phylum Streptophyta; class Magnoliopsida; order Asterales; family Asteraceae; genus Dittrichia; species Dittrichia graveolens. The sequence goes on along the minus strand of JARJIL010000003.1, from coordinate 2,021,062 downwards.
GTAGCGATTAATGGTAAATAGTGGCGGCGAGTGGTGGTTCACGACAACGGTGGTTATGGTACTCGGTAGAGGTAGTGACAGGAAGTGTATGCGGTGGTAGTGGCGATGATCGACAGTGTGGCGGTGGCGGTGGTGGCAGTGGTCTATGATGGTGGTAGAGTGTAGTGGCGGTGGTCGGTGAACTAATACATACTTGAATCCATGGCGATGGCGGTGGTTGTGGTTGATGGTGGCGGTAGTGAAGACGGTGTTGTTGGTTGCGAAGATGATGTTCGTGGAGTCGATAATTAACGACAATTAATGGTGGCAAGCAATGGTTGATGATAGCGATGCTTGTGACGTGTGGTGGTGGTGGTGATGGGGGTGGAGGTGGCGGTAGGGGATGGTGATTGTGCAACGAGTTATGACAGTGTGGTTGTTTCAGTCAATGGTGGTGGTGGCGGTGGCCTCTGGGGTGGAGCCGTAGGGTGGTGGTAGTAATATTGGTGGTGGTTGGTGATGGTGATCGGTGGGGAGACACACATACTTGAATCCATTACCTTGAATTCATTACCCTCAATTTACTGGGAAATAGATGGATTATATTCCACCTAACCAACCAATATCATTCCCATTCCCTACCCCTTAAAACCCTCAACCAAGCACACCCTCAAGTGATAACATCAAATATCGTGTTGCGTCACTGTTGTCTTACAAATTTTGAATTAAGATGGTGCATATTTGCATGCGAGCACGCGAGTCTTTCTTTTCATAACCACTCAACTATTAGAAAATGGTTACTAAAACCAACCTTTTCAAGGTTTTTGGTCTAAAACTCCAAATTACCCAAACAATGAATTAGGAAAAGTATTAGTGCTATTAGTAACCATTTTGAAAGTGTAAAAATATTCTTAACCATGATGAATTTAGGTGTAACGGTACCTAGTCAAAGGTTACCGAAGATGATTAGCCCTGTTTAGACTTTCATCCAACTTCAGCCGCTTATTTTCACTTGATTCAAGGGTTTTAGTTCACTTCTTTTTAATACATCAGCTCGTTTTCTCTTTGATTCTAACCAATTCAGTTACACACAATTTTCTAAGGTGCTGTTTGGTTCGCGGATTCTTTTTCATTGGAATTGGAATCTTGGAAGGAATTTGAACTGGAAAGTAATTCCTTCCTTTTTGTGTCTGGCAAGAGATGGAATTCAAAATGGAAAAGCTTGGTGAAATCGGTGGCACCTTCCTTCACCACCGCCGCACCCAACATCTGTGTCGCCACTCGTGACCACTGCCCCGACACCACCACTGTCGAAGCCATTGTCGGGATGAATGAAGCCCCAATCGCTGGTCGTCGGGACGAAGAAAATGAAGCCACCGTCGAAGGTTGAAGCCCTAATCGAAGCCACTGGTCGCCACTCGTCACTTGTCGTAGAAGCCACCGGTCGAAGAAGATGAAGCCACCGGTCGCCACTCGTCACTTGCCGGTCGCCGTTGCCGAGGGGGAGAGTGACAGGGATGAGAGATGAAAAATGGTGAAATTTGTGGTGACGGTGACGGTGACGGTGACGGTGATGGAAGGAATTTGAATTCCATCCAATCTTGAAAGGAATCTGGAATCTGAATTCCATATAGAAATCCAATTCCCTTGACTAAGTCGAACCAACCATGGGATTTCCTAGGAATTGGATCGCAATTGCCACAGAATCCCATGAATTCCCTCCAACCAAACACCCCCTAAAGGTTTATATATTCTTTTCATTTAACAGATCATTTGGGTGGGATTTTTTTAATATTGATACTCGAATTCACAAGACAAGGTTTATTATATTTATCAGGAGGTCACACTGTAGTTTAAAAAAAAAGAAACTTATTAGTAAAGAACTTGAAAAGGTTAACTATATGTATCAATCAGATATTTAAAGAAACATCAAGCTAGCACATTGACAGTTTGAAGCAACTATTTAAATAATCAATCATATGGACAAACTCATCTGTAACCTAGCTTCAAAGAAATAACCAAATATGCAAATTTAGGATGATATTTATAGTTACCTGATGACATACCTTACTTGTATAAACACATAGTTAAAGTCAAGTAATTGTAGAGTACCTTCAAATTACTCGGTTAAACTTCGAATAATACTTTATAAAAGAGGCAAAGACAATCCACATCAATGGAGCATTTCTACAAACACTTGGTATGCAATCACTAGACTGTAAATTTTTACGAAGGAAACACAAAAAACGCATAAACCCATTTTATAGAAAGTGCAAGCCTAAATTGTTATGATGATCATGATACAAGCACGGAGATGATACACGGACATTAGATAGAACATACTACTCGGAAAGCATCTTCTTAAAGCTGTTGCTTTAAGAAGGGCCGTATGAACTCCGCTGAAGCCACAACTTGGTGACACGCGCACAGATCTTGAAACCATCTCGTTCACCGTCGATCGCATCAATCAAAGAAATTCCCCAATCCTTTTTAAAGGTAAAGATGAAGCACACAAAAGACCGAGTAACATTGTATCAACTTTCAGGTATATATAGCCGGTTAGTATTGTTGGGATTCACTAAGGACCAAAACATGCAACGGAAACAAATAAACAAATATAAAACAAAGCCTATTGAATCCCAATGGTGGCGGAACTTTGCCAAGAACACATGCAACAAAGAAACGAAGACAAGGGAAGAAAGTTATACCCTCTTGAAGCTCAAAAACGCGGCTGGAACTTTTGCTTAGGATGTAGCTTGAAACAAACGGCCTCAAGTCCTAATGCAAGCCCACACCAAGCTATCTTCAACCCCCTTGTACTAGCTAGCTTGCTTGATTCACGTATCTTGAAGTAACCAAGCAAGAACAACTCTTGGAACACTTGAATGCACAACCACTAATGCTCACTACTCTCTCTTATGATATGAGCTCTCAAAGTGTATGTGTATTGCCTTATTGACCAAGAGTGAGAGAGGAAGTAAAGAATGGTCTTTTAAAGACTCCAAGCTGCCACTTGAGCTCCCAAACCGGCTACCAAGATGGCCATTAATTGGTCCATAAAGATGGGCCAATAAAACTAAAATGACACTTGAGTTTCTGCCTTCATGACCTCTCACGAGTTGTGAAGCCGAAAGGTATCACGACCCGTGCCGCCTGGAAGGGACTTGTGGGGGCATTGTGCTTCATGACCCGTGGCGCATCCTTCACGGTCCTGAAGCTTAGGTCAGATTGAATTTGACCCTTTTGACCTATTCCTCTTTTAGCAAGCTGTCGGGATTGAAACTTGGCGTGTGACTCAATAGGCCCGCGCATCATAGGCAGTCATACCGGCCTACGTGTGTCAGTGGGCAGACACCAACAAATATGGCGTTAGATGATGGAAACTGCTGTAAGTCAAACAGTTCAATGATTAAAATTGTTAGTCCCACAAATACGCTATTCATCAGTGGGGATGAAGTACCAGCAAGAGGTATACGAAAAGTTCTGAATAGGGCTAGGCACACTTGCCGGTTCAAGGAATAAAGGGGGCAACTAAAGAGACCTCCTAAAACTCTTCACACAAGCCACCACTTGGCAGGTATAGAGGCAAATCGGGCAATTACCAGAATCAGCTGTGAGCTTGCCATGTGCCTGGAAATATTTTACTTTATTATAGTATATTGATTGATTTGTGCATGGTATTGAAAAGCCATACCATCAAATATGAAATATCTAATTTTTTAACTCATGGATTATTTAATTGGTTGACTGGTCCTCTTAACTTTTTATCTTGTCAATAAGAACTTATTTTGGAGGGTTATAAAGATTGTTTTGTAGAATGTTCCGTATCAAGGAGCAACCTATATGGTCAAATTAGGCAAATCCAAATTGATACAAAACATTAAGATTCGTTCTCGGGTTAAATCAATCAGAACAATGCAGCTTCTGAACGCAGGAATCTATATTAAAAATTAGACTTTGCCACTTTTTAATCACCCAATTCCGGTTTACGTTGTTTTGATTTAGACAATGCAGTTCTAACTTTTAAAAAAATGCTACTACGGTATTGAAAGAATTGTTTTTGTAGGACTTGCTTGAGTTGCTTCTGAAATAAGTAGTCACTAATAAGGGGTAATCAGTTAGGGGTCCATAGCCACATAGGTGTCCTAGAACTGCAAAGTTATTGTGGCTTGTGTATAAACTGCATAACCTGTAGTAATCATTGCCTCTTTCTGGTCAGTCACGGTTCTATAGACTACAACTGTTGGGCCCATTACTGTTGAGCATCTTCAAATATTACAACCTGACAGTCGTAGTTTATTAATGATTTGAAATCCATCATTAACCATCTCAAGATGGCCTAGTAGTTGGTGGCCTGGAAAGTCTCAAAAGAGACACAGTTTCAATCCTTCCGTGGTAAACATTTTGGATGGGCAGGTTGAGTATAGGAAATGGCCACGGAAACGGTTAGGCCATGCACACCATAGCATAGCTCGACTCCACTGGAAACCTGCTAAAGCAGGAAATCCTTTTACAAAAAAAAAAATCCATTGTTGTTTTCATTTGGTCCATTCATTTATCTTGTTATCTTTAAGAAGCTTTCAGTCTTATAAATAACCTATTGAAAACTTTTCAGCTATTGGTCAGTATAAGTTGCGGTTTACTATTAATGGGAGTCCATTATACATGTTTTATTGAGTTCTTGAATGTTTTCTTGAATCATGATGTAAACTTCTTTGTGCAGGCCGCTAAGATTCTTGCAAATTTGATTGTAATGGGCTCTGGAATCTTAATTAGAGGAATGGTTCAAGCGTATCGTCAGGCCCTTCAGAGTAAATTTCTGATACCATGCCCTATGTTTTCCAACATATATTACATTTTGTAACTTCATTCTCCAAAACAAAAAACAAAAGAGGAAGTTCTAGTAATTAAGAGATACAGAGCTGGGATATTTCTCATTTTATGGACAAGGATATGTAGAGATTTTTGTGGTTTTGTAAGAAACGCTGTCATCTTCTGATCTTTCATCACCATCTCCCTTTATTAATTTATTATTATTATTTATTAATTTATTTATTTATTATTATTATTATTATTACTATTACTATTATTATTATTATTTCTTTTATGAATGTAGTAAATGGTACAATGCTTGAATACGTATGCCAAACCAGTTTGACACATTCCTGGTCTTCGTACCTAGAAAGAAGCTAGGATATGATAAAGGAACGAAATAGTCAATGGACCACAAAGGAACCACCAAAGTGAAAATAAAAGCCAGGATCATAGCAATATTAATTACATTTTAAGGATACTGACACACCATTAGGGCAATTTTATATATTTACTTTTCTTCCTGGACTATTTGTGTATTCTTTATTCTTGACCAGCATTTGTTATGTTAATAATCAGTAGCTTTGAAAATAATACCTCCAAGTTATGGGATCAGTGGTTTGTGTGTTTTCGGAGCTGAAATAAAAATTCAAAATGATCTGTAGTGGTATTCATTTTTGAATCAATTATATGGCATAGACCATTCACCAATGTAAAAATCATGGGTCTACTGCTGGTTGAGGATAAAAAACTAGAGTTCAATTTTGAAATATGTTTGACTACTGTTCTAGTGTTTTTTACATTAGTAAGTTGCATAAAAGACAAGCTTCTTCTTTCATTTTGTTTTGCTTCCGTAGAAACTGTTGCTTATTCGAAAACCTGGAACTCCAATTTTATTTTTTATAAATTCGTATAAATTATAATATTTTATATAGTGTGCTTCTGGATTACATTTGCTCATTCGCTTTATGGCTGAGGGGATAATATTTTGCCTTAGGAGTAATGCTTGTCCTGATGATGTTATTCACGTGTAACCAATCAGTGATGAATGTCTGTGCATTACTTTTCACATGACATACATATGCATAGGGAAAAGTTCAAACGAGAACTGTGTTTCGTACGGGAACCGCGAGAACCAATCTTAGCCGTCCAATTTCCCCTCCTTCAATTGGATTGCCCACCCATGAATTTCTTACATGCACCCTGCCACACTCAATCCCCCCACGCTCTTCATCCATGAATTCCGTTATCCAAAATAACGGCTAAGATTGGTTCTCGTAGTTCTCTTACGAAAAACAGTTCTTGTTTGAACCCTCCCCCATATGCATATGCTGGTGCTTTACTTGGTGGAAAAGATATTATTGCCGGCTTATAATACTTTTTTATTATCTGAATTAGTAACAATTTATGTATATTTTGTATTTATTTTTTGCTGTCAAACTTGTAGATGCCTCAAAATCAGGTGTTGCTCAAGAAACATTACAGAATGCTGTGCGTAGAGGAAGCAAAACTATGACCGAACAAGAGGCCAGACAAATTCTTGGTGTGAGCGAGCAGTCATCCTGGGAGGAAATTGCACAGGCTAGTACTCGTTCATGGGTTGCAAAGTTGGCAAAATGGGTGGTAAAAGGGGGGGGGGGGTCAAGACTGGTAATCTTTAAGTGGGTTTAGAATGGGTCAATTTGGGTAGGTTGACCGAAAAAGCTTCTTTTCCATCAGTGTTAAACTTCATAAATAAATATGATTACAAATAAGTGAAAATCAACACTGTTACAGTAATAACTGTACTTTTTATGAATAAAGGGATCATGGAGGTCTTCTGCTTTTATATACGCTTTGGAGGACTTTCGACCCGTATGACCATCTTGACCCCTATTCCTTCTGGTTCAAATTTGTAGCCCAGCTGATTAGAGATAGAAACATAAGCCAATGAATAATATGTTAGTTATCCAAATATGCTGTCCAATTTCTGTTATATATATTTGGATGTTTTAATAACAACCAACTTCATTGAACCCTTGCAGAAGTATGATAATCTTTTTGAGCGGAATGCCACGAATGGGAGTTTTTATCTGCAGTCGAAGGTTCACAGGGCCAAGGAATGCTTGGAAACAGTTTATCAAGCCAAAGATCAGCCAGGTGATCCTGTGGGTTGACTTTGACTTTTGATGATGACTTATTTGAGTTGAAAGATCTTTACATTTGTTTGTATATTTGTAGTCTGATATAGATTGATTAGATTCTGAGGGTGACTGATTTTTGTATATGTTGAATCTTGCTTTTGTAAGCATTGTTGGCCATCGTATCGTGCGACTATATGGTGAACGGATTAAATCAATACGAGTATGAATAAGTTCACGCTCTCTTGATAATTATTGCTTGTGCTTTTTTTTAACAGAGCACACGCACATTCTAAGCCTACCGTTTCAAGAAACGGTTAATTGGTAATGTAATTTCGGAAAATGTTTCAACGGTGACAGAAAAGATTTTCTGAAGTTACATTTCCATGTCTTGTTGTTAAGGTTGTAACTTTTTCTTTAAATGCTTCTATTAAGCACATGTTTCTCAAACAAGCACAAGTCTGTTCATATTGCTTTGTTAAAATAACATTTAACACTTGTATGAAACGAGGCTTTTTTAAACCCTCGTGTTGCAACGGGAAAATTCCGTTTATGATACAAAATTGATAAAAAAATTTTTAGCATCGATTTGCTTTTGATTAGAAAAATTCGTATGTATTTATGTCATTCAGTTATGCTTAATTAATTGTAAATATATGCACACTTCTCATTATTTTATTCGAATCATAATTTCAAATTATATAGTTAATCAGAATAAAAACCTAAGGATCTTTGACCTAGCAGTACTAAGATGATTTCAAAATGTTTCATTTCCTCTTTTAGGTTCAGGGTCTAAGTCTCACTGTAAACATAGGTGTAAATTAGAATAGACGTGTTTTTATCGTTTAAGAAAAAGTTAATTACAACAAAAAAATAAGTATTATCTAGAAAAAAAGTATGTATTGTATAACTATTATAAATTTACCATTCCAAAGAAGATTTTAAAAAATTACTTTTCAAAAATAAATATATTTTATAAAGTATTTTTAATCTATCTATGTATAAATAAACAAAAAAAATTCTCATTTTAGAGTCATTTTACAAATTATTATAAAATTAAGGGTTGCTTTGAAAGGTATTATGGCATTAAGATTTTCAAAGTTTAGCCAAGGAAAAAATGAATGAAAATAAAAGCGGTGGCCGACAAGACCTTTTTACCTAAATCCAATCTTTTGGGAAGCGAAGATGACAGTTTGAAAGAATATAAATTCTTTGGGGTTCTTTATGAAAATTGAAAACAAAAGAAAATTAACTAAAAAGTAAAAATGACGCTTTAGGTGAGTCAAACCAAGCACCAAATGGTGCACGAAGATACTAACCACTCTAGCTACAAATAAGTTTGTTAATTGATTGCCGTTTCTAATATTTAAATATGTAGTGATTTTTTTCTAGAAATTGTATATTTACTGCCTTCGATTTTTGACAGAGTGTATTTGTTTTATTTTGTTGTAATTGTCACGTAAGTTGTGACTTTGTGAGTATACGAGGGATATATTCAAGTTTTTGTATGTTTCAAGCATTTCAATAATATCTTCTATATTATATTATGAGTTGTGTTTAATAAAGTACATCTAAAAAACATAGTTCTAAAATTTTAATATTCAATCACAGGTGATTTAATATACAATCATATGTGATTTGTAAAAGCATCACAAGTGAATCACGAAAATGTCACGTCGACCAACATTTTAAAATGTAATCTGGACCATTGATGTCATTGATCCTAAGACTAAAATTAAACCATTAGGATTATGAATTAAGTATGAACTATATATAACATTTTTCATTATATTATAAATCGGTTTGCTTTTTTAATTTTAAAAATTTAAAGTTATTATTTTACTTCTTATATTGAACTAAACGAAAACCACTAGCCATATAAAATTAAGTTTATTAGATGTTTATATACTATCTTAATAACCAAAAATCCTATAATAAATAATAAAAAACTATCTTCAAAGAAAACAAGTAACTTCAACTTATAAGTATTTGATACAAATTAAAATGATTTCCTATGAAAGAAATATTTGTAAATATCTAAATGATTTATATAATCAAAATAAAATTATTTGCTACTTAACGCGAGTCATTATTTTTAATTAAATTAAAGTTTTGTTATATAATAATAACAGTTTAAAACAATTAAAAAAAACTTCATTTAATATTAAATTTGTAATTTTAATCATTTATTACACTTTTAATCATAATTTTTTCAAATAAAATCTAAATAAATTGGAGGCTCCGGAGTAATCTTTCTATAGAAGTAAAACTGTCTAACGATCAGATTTGTTTTTTATACTTCGTACAAAAGGAGAGCATGCTGTTATGAATATTTTTTACAATTTATGTTTTTGCCCTTTTAATGTTACGCTGAACAATCTTTTTAACTTAAAACATAAAAAAAAATTGTTTTTTATCCGACTCGTTTTTAGAAAGATTTTCTATATGCATTTAAATATTTTCCCATATTCTTACAAGCCTTAATTTTCGCAAAAAAAAAAGAAAAAAGAAAGCTTCTTGAGACAGCGAATTAGCAATGACTCTTTAACGAGCATGTGTGAAAGAATTTTTTTGACATAATAATAGCTGCGACATGCCAGCTAGAAAATAGCATTCTGAGGTATTTATTTATTAAATTTATTAATTATAGAAAGAAAAAAGAATTTGAATCTTTTGAACTAAATAAATAAAATTGAAAATAAGGAAATACATGTATCATTGTATCCCAAGAATTTTCCGAGCGAAGGTTCGCTGTCTGCTATCTCATCTTTTAACTCATACCTTCCCTAAATTGTTGTTGACAGAGAACCAAAAGGAAAACACCAAACCCTTTATCTGTTAGTATTATTCATTCAAATTTCAACATAAAAGGAAAGAAATCTTGATTCTTGTGTATTTTTTGAACAATTCAAAATTAATATCGTCATTTCGATTCATCTTTCACTACACCAAGATACAAGCTTATCAGATCTGTAAGCGCTTCAGTTTGATCAGGTTCCATATCTTGAAAAATATCACCTTTCATCTGGGTTAGTTCCAATTTTCCTGACTGATTGGATCTTGTATTGTTTTGTAAACTTTTGATTCAAATTTGTTTATACTATTCGTAATGAAATTGGGTATGTGTTAGCTAAGGATCTTAGATGTTAATGTGATTAATTAGGGTTTTTATTTTATCTTTATTTAATGATTCAATCGATTTTATCTGTAGTTGTGGATTAACTACATGTTTTAAGTTATGACATTGATGCATTTAATGAGTGTTTATCTTTTTTGCACTTCAATTCGGTTTTGATGAAAATTTAGAAACTGTTAAGAGTAGATAGTGATCTTTGATTTCGTTGCCTGGTGTTATTCATCTCTAGTTTTTTATTCTTGGGCTGTGTTCTTCATTTTAGGTTTTAAGGTGATCTTTCTAGACATTTGAGTTTAGGTGCTGCAAAATTTTATCAATTACTAAGCTATATGAAATTGTAGTTTATTCGAAATAGATCACTTGTAGGTTCCACAATCTTTGAAGTTTATATAATCAACTATATTAGCAACAATCTAGCTGATACTGAGTTACTGACCATTATGTTTAGTTTGCAAATATAAAGGAGTGTTTGAATTTCGTTCTGAGAGTGATTATCTGATACTTGAGTCATAAATGTTAGTTTTAAGTGTTTGAATTAATCTACTTCTGCTTATATTGACGTGATTATCGGGGGGTATTTGACATTGCACTTTGAAGGGGATTATCTCAGAAACGTGTTTTCAAGTCGCAAATAATCAGTTTATAGTGTGTTGGTACAATGAATCTGATTATCCGATCATGTAGGGGTCAAATTATCAGTTTAGGAGTAGGCACAGTTAAAGTGACAATCTAAGGCACCCCCCACCCCACCCACCAAAAAAGGAAACTTTTTTGCTTCCAATCCTTCTTTCAAATGCCATTATAAAACCCTTATTTTATTGTTTACATAGTTAGATGATCAGAAGTTGAAAACCATCTAAAGTGATTATTACAACATCATGCGGCAGAGCCACATCCAAACGCTATTCCCTGCACCATGTTTTATTACAACTGATCGTATATTCGTATGATTCTAATTGTTCAGTATCACATAATCACTTCCAAAATGCAAATCACGACACTTGCTTAAAGCAAATATAGAATCTGTAGTTAAATAGTTATACACAATATCTTCTTCACAACTGTGTTCTATCACACCATGATTCTGAAATGAATATCATTACTCGTCTTATGTTTCCAGCTGAACATAAATAATCTTGAAGTGTCTGCCTCAGTTGAAGTGATTTTGTGCCCTTCACGTGAAAATGAAGAAGGCGTTCAGGGATATGTAAGTAAATAATATTCTCAAATTGTTCATATGAACCATGAAAACCTTATGATGCTCGATTTTCTTTTTACTTTTATGCAGTAAGAGAGGAGTTAATAAAAAGGTTCTTAAAGTTCCTTCAATAGAACAGAAGGTGAGTGGCCTTCTCCCTCTCTAAAATTTTATGCATCCCCTACTATTTATATTTTTATTAAATTTGTCTTACACATTTTAACCTTTTGTGAATGACAAAACGAATTCCCTAGTTTAGTGTTTACTCAAATGTCTTGCAGGTTCTTGATGCTACCAGTAATGAGCCATGGGGTCCTCATGGAACTCATCTTGCTGATATTGCACAGGCTTCAAAAAACTAGTATGGCACTCCTTTTTTTGGAAATGAAGACCTAAATGATTATTTTATACCCGATTACCCGTAAATATTAATCTTCTGTCCTGTTCAGCCACGAATATCAAATAATCATTTCGGTTGTTTGGAAGCGTCTCAATGATACTGGGAAGAACTGGCGCCATGTGTACAAGGTTTGCACTTGCCATAGTTAATTAGTTATAGGCATGCTTAACATATACATACATTTTACAACTATACCCGTCCCCTGTAAATACTTCAAAAATCTCACAGCCCTAGCTCAAGGCTAGTCTTGTTATAAAAAAGTACAGTTGGGATGAAAGTTATAAAGAAAAAATTAGTAAAAACTTACCCCTAGATGTTAAAGAGCTCAAGGGCATAGGAAAAGTTAGTTACCTTCTGAGTTACAGCTTTTGCACTTGTATGCTCGCTAAGATTTATGCTTTTGGTTAGTTTTTTATACCCAATAGTGAGCAGAAGATCTAACTAAAAAGTTTTTGGTTTCTATACCAGGCTCTGACCGTTCTTGAATATTTGGTGGCAAATGGGTCAGAACGTGTTATTGAAGATATTAGAGAACACGTGTACCAGATATCAGTATGTGTTTTTTTCTTTCTTTGGGCATATATATTGGGTTTTGTATCTTGTAGTTTATAAGACTGTTTTTCTTATGAGATAGACATTGTCAAGCTTCCAATATATTGATTCTACCGGGAGAGATCAAGGGAGCAATATAAGGAAGAAATCTCAGAGTCTTGTTGCTCTTGTGAATGATAAAGAAAAAATACAAGAAGCAAGAGAGAAGGCTGCTGCCAGTCGGGACAAGTTAGTTCTCTTATGATTTTTCCAAGTGTTTTGTTGCATAATACGCCCGTTAAATGTTTTTTCTGTCACACAGGGGTAACGGGTCAAAACACGTTCTTATCAGATAGGTAGTTTTGTGTTGGTTGAAATGATAGGCTGGGGTTGAGTTTACCTGAAGCACTTTTTGTCCAAAATTTTCAGATTTTTGTATAAACAATTCGTGTGCTATATGTCCCCTTTTTTGATAATCCAATTTTTTGAATAAAATGATTTAGGAGGTTTTATGCAATGAAAATACACTACGGGCGGCTTCTGATTGGTTGTTACTTTTGTCCATTTTTCCTTTTCAGCCTTTTTTTTTTACTTTCTAGAGATAAACACAACCCGAATTGACCCATAATAAAGTGTAAACGGATCGAAAATGCCACCTCTAGTCATTTATGTCGAGAAACTGTGCATAACATTATAACTCTTGCAACTTTCATCCAACCGTATCATGTTCCATAACATCCGTGACATTTTTAGGGGGAAATCGTTAGATAATGAAATGACAATGATAAATCTTTTGAAATAGGTTCCGTAATACATCTGGAGGTCTTGGTGATGATCGTTATGAAGGGCGTTATGGAAGTAGAGATGATGATCTTAATGGTTATGGCAGAGAAAGAGAATGGGGTTATACGGATCCATATGCACGTGATGGTGAAGATCGATATGGTCGAGATGGTTATAGGGATGATGAATATCGTGGTAGAAGTAGAAGTAGTGATGGTGATTATGGCCCAAGAAGTCGAAGCTCAGACAGGGAACGGGGTTATGAAGATGATGGCCGTCATTCTTCTAGGTATATGACTATTTGATAACACTCTTAGAGGCAATGAAATGGGTGGATTGGGCAGACTGATTAGTGGATCAAAATGGGTCAAATAATAAGGGGATTTTTTTTGTGGGTTGGGTTGATATGAAGCACTTTTTGTCTAATTTCCCTTATTAACATCTAGTGTATGACTATTTGGTAATACTCTTTGAGATGGGAAAAAGGGCTGATCGGGCGGGTTGAGTAGCATGTCAAAACAAGAAGGGCAGATCTCTGGGTCGTGGGGTTGACACAAAATACTTATTGTCTAATTTTTTTTAAAGTTCCCTTGTAAACATATCGTGTTTCAAGAAATGATTATAAAAAAATTATTTTGTCTAAAATAAGTCTAATTAAATAAGAAAAATGATTTAAGAGGTTTTTTGCATTAAAAGGACACTTAGAGCAACTTTCAACATGTTTGACCCTTCTCCCATTTTGCTACTTTTTTCAGCATTACCCGTTTGACAGTTAGAAATAAAACATAACCTGAAAGCTATCTCTTCACAAATTATAAGTAAATGGGTTGAATTTTGCCACCTCTAGTAGTATTAAGTTGTTCTCTATCAATTATCGAATACTTAACAAACTACTTTTGACCTTCAACGATTAGAATTATTGATGAAAAAATTCATATTTCATCAAAAGGCACAACAAATACCAAAATCTTCTTGTTTATAGCTCATTTGCTATGGTGATCGAGTGTTCACTAGTCGTGTTACATACATTCTCTAAAGATGTTGATTAATATTCATTTTCATTTGCAGAGGAAGCAATGCCAAAGTTGAAGATGGCTCTCTGGATGGAAGGTAATTAAGATGGTATCCCGTCTTGTCTTTTTTTGTTTTGGTGTGAATTTGGATTATAAATGTGTCGGTTTTCATCTTTGTACCATAATAGAATTCTCAAAATAGAATAGAGTCCTAGCAACGAGTGTCGGTGTAAGCATATTGTTTAATTATGCAAATCAAATATTCATTTTCATTTATTGGGTCAAAACACTAGTTTGTGTCTTTGTGTGACCATGAATGAATGCATCATGTTCCTTACTGAATTTATTAATTTCCTTTTTTGGTATTTGGACAGCCGGGTTGAACCGACAGCATCTGGACAAAATCTCGGGGCACCTCCTAGTTATGAAGATGTTGTGAGTGAGTCCCGAAGCCCTGATAATACACCACATCCAGCTGCTAATCATCAAGAAACCACGGTTTCTAGCGACTATGTAGCTCATCCACCTCCGGCCGTTTCTACACCACCAGCCGCCGCTGCACCCCCACCAGCCATCGCCACTCCACCTGCACCTGCAGTGACCTCCAACACGGAAAATGAAGGGTTTGACTTATTCGATCCCCGTGGTGCATCCACAGGTAAAACTGCTCTTAGTACGACATTTTATTGCCAATTTTGAGGGGGCGGCAATTTCTGGCACGTGACAAAAATAAACACAACTGGTTAAATATTAGAATTTAATAATAATAAAAGATAAACCTGCTAATCTGCTATCCCATTTATGACCCATTTACAACCTGCTTAAGCCCAGCTCCATTGACTTGTTTGGATAAATAGTTTACGTAGATTCTGTCCAGTTACATAGCTGCTTGTCCGGGTTAGGGTTGAGTTTTTCGACACAAATAATTAAATGCGTTGTGTTTGGGTTGGGTGATACCAACTCGCCACCCCGTAATTAACTGCCATACTTGTTCAAAAATATTTATAAAGTATGGTTGTGTTTTCAGCTGCTCCGCCAGCATTAGGTGCTGGTGCCGGTGCTGCTGCTGCTGAGATGGACTTGCTTGGTTCTCTATCAGACTCTTTTTCGTCAAATGCATTGGCTGTTGTACCATCTGAACCTCAGGCACCACCGACCTCTAATCCTGGTCACACTTTTGTGGCTGCATCATCCACTTTTGGTAACTTGAGTCAGGTGTGTGTTAAAAACTCGGATTAATTGATTTTTAGTAAATGAACAATGTACAAATTAACCGGATGCCTACATATATAACTTCTGTTATATAGAATCAGGATTAAATAAGAAGCAAAATATTTGTGTAAAGCGTGACGTTGTGCATCTGTTATACTAATGCACAACTCTCTCTCTCTCTCAGTTCAGATGAGAACTACTTTTCGTGTGAACTAATTTTTACATCATTAATGACTCATTGATAAGGGTATTTTGGCCATTTATATATTAACCAACCGTGAATTGTATTTGGATGGACGGTCATTAATGAGTGAGACTTGTTTTTTCTAAAATGCCCCTCAATAATGACTCATTAATGAGCGCATTAATGAGCCCTTACAATTATTAGCCATTGATTTATCAATGGCTAAGATTGGTTCTCGCACGAAAAATAGTTCTCGTTTGAACCCTCCCTGTATATATTATATATATATATATACACTATACTACATTACAAAGCATTTAACTTTCTCTCTCTTAAAAATTTTAAGACTACTTAATTTTAAGTAGTAAATGTTTTTATGCATAAGATACAAATACTTAGAGCAATAGCCTAATCAATCATTACCTTATTACCTCAACTATTTCATGGCAATTGTTGCTTTAATAAATCATTAAACATGACAACAACTATATAATTAATTTACTTTTGGTTAAATCACTTAAATCAATACAATTTGTAAGGCTATATTATTTTTTTCTCTAATTATTTAGTAATAATATTTTTTCTTATTTTATTGTATTTCAAAAACTATTTTAGTAACTAATAATGGTTTATTGGAAAAAAAAGAAATAAAGAAAACCAAAAAAGGAGAAAGAAAATGGATATGTTGTCAAACAGATGTCATTTTCTGACTCCACATTCCACACATATCATACCCTACATTCTTGAAATTGAACATGTTATCGAGTACAAACTATTATCATCGTTGCTGCATTGTGCGGGTATAATGCTAGTGTGTGTGTGTTTGTATATATATACGGGAGGGTTCATTTGAAAACCATCCTTATTGCCAGTGATGGATTTGTAGGAGGGGAATTTGGACAGCTTAGATTGGTTCTCGCGGTACTCGCAATAATGATGGTTCTCAAATGAACTTTTCCCTCTCCCTCTCTCTCTCTCTCTATATATATACATATATATATATATATACATACATATATATATATATGTATGTATATATATATATGTATATATGTATATATATATATATATATATATATATATATATATATATATCGGGAGTAGTTCATTTGAGAACCGTTCGTATTGCGAGTACTGCATGTACCATTTGCAACCATCATTAATTCTCATTAATGACTCATTAGTCATTAATAGGGGTATTTTGATCATTTATATATTTACCCAACTGTAAATTGCGTCCGGGTGGATGAGTCGTTATTAGATTGACTTAATTTTCCCAAGATACCACTCATTAATGAGCAATTATGAGGGCTCATTAATGAGGAATTAACATTATAGCCATTGATCTAATTTAATCAACGGTTGGGGTCCTCGGGGAAGGTTCATTTGTGATCTGTTCTTATTGCGAGTACCGCGATAACCAATCTTGACCCTTGATTAAAATAAATCAATGGTTAATAAAATTGACGGGTCATTAATGATGCATGAACGAGGGGTATTTTGGGAAAATCAAGCCTTACTCTTTAATGATGTCCCTCCCGGACGCAGTTCATGGTTGGAAAAATTTATAAAAGACCAAAATACCCCTACTAATGAGCATTAATGATGGTTACTAATGGTACTCGCAATAAGAACGGTTCTCAAATGAATATATATATATAACAATTCTCATGTATACGTTATCTCCTTGCTGGGTCTTAAGTCCTAAAATACATGTACACACATGCCTTTAAAGTTGTGCTTATGTTGACCACTCTCTATGCAGCCATTTGATGACCCATTTGGTGATGGTCCTTTTAAAGCTATCCCTCCTGCCGATGAATTTTCAGCTCAACTGCCACCATCTTCCTTCACTGGAACTGCTGAACCACCCTCAGTTGGCCCAGCATCAGTGTATGGAAATAACTCGGGAGTCGGGGACACTTTTGACCAAACCATCGACATTTTAGCGGATATACTACCTCCACCTGCACCATCACAAACTGCTTTACAAGGTCAACCGGGTCAACTTTCAACACAGCCCGTTTTTCATTCTCAAACAGGTCAACCTTTTCCACAGCCTTTTTCTCAAACGGGTTTTCCAGCACCACCTACATTGCCGCCTAGTTCTTCAAATCCATTCGGTCCATCTACGTTGCTGCCTAGTTTTCCATCTCAAGGCGGTCAACCTATACAACAACCCGGGTTTCCACCTCAAGGTGTCCAGTCTATTCCACATCCGAGTTTTCTAGCTCAGGGCGGCCAACCGGTGTTGCAGCCCGGTTTTCCGGCTCAGGGTGGTCAACCTGTGATGCACCCTGGTTTTGGACCCCATGGTGGTCAAAATGCATCTCTTGGTGGTTATTCTTCTCAGTTGGGTAGTGTCTTACAGACGCAGTTTCCCGGTTCTGGTGGTCAACCTGTTCAGTCAAATAACTTTTATGTGGGATCTCAGCCTCAAGGTGTGTCAGAAGTCACAACCACACCTGCTCCGCAGTACAATGGTTCAAATTTTTACCAACAGCCGCAGTTACAGTCAACTTCTTTGCTGGTCTCTTCACAACCGGCTATGACTGATTCTACTGGTGCTCTTGCAATAGTACCTCAACAACCAGTAAACGAAAAGTTTGAGACCAAATCCACAGTTTGGGCTGATACGTTGAACCGAGGGCTCGTTAATTTGAACATATCTGGATGTGAGTTATTTCGTTTCTACTTCTTAAGTTTTTAGTAGAGGCGGCAATATCTTTGGACAGGATGGGTAATGTGTCAAACCAAGTTTGGATTGAAAAGGGTTGGGTCAGGTTTGGTTGACCATTACAACCTTTTCTGGTTCATTTCTTTAAAATAAATTATGCATTGAACTGAGAGATTGTTAACTTGAACATATCTGGATGTGAGTTTGGGTAACATGTCAAAATAGGTTCTGGTTGAAACGAGCCATTCTTAGGGTCAAAACTGGCTGGGTCAAGTTGTGCCCTGTAAACACCTTCCTGTCTATTTCTTTAAAACAAATTATGAAGATTGAATGTGTTAATATGAGTATAAGGACAATGTTGTTACAATAATAATTTGATTTTTGAATAAAACATGAGGCAAATCAACCCATTTAACTTGTTGGGGGTTAAAACACGGTCTAAAATAAAGTATGCACAAGTAAATGGGTCAGAAGTCAGAACCTCTAGTTTTTAGTGCCAAACACTAATCTCAACATCTATCTGACATTTTTTTGAATTTCTTTTCTTTTCTGCAGCTAAAACAAACCCACTATCTGATATTGGAATCGACTTTGAGGCCATAAACCGTAAGGAGAAAAGAATGGAAAAACCAAGTAAAACCCCGGTGACATCAAATGTCACCATGGGTAAGGCCATGGGCTCAGGTTCTGGAATCGGGCGTGCTGGTGCAGGTGCTCTAAGACCCGCAACAAACCCAATGGTGGGTTCAGGAATGGGACTCACAATGGGTGGACCAGGTTATGGAGGTTTAAACCAACCCATGGGAATGAACAATATGCCTCAGAACATGGGTAACGGAATGAACATTGACCAAGGGTTTCCAATGCAACAGCCTCCACCTGCTGCTGGATTTCTGCCTGGAAATTATCATCCAATGTTGGGTAGAGGTGGTGGTTATGGTCAGCAGCAACCTTATGGTGGTTATAGATAGAATTGCATCCATAGGCATACGTTATCATGATATAAAGGCTAATTCTTTTCCCATCAATTTGTAATCTTTTTGTGACCCAGATATATAACATTCGGTATAGGTTTCTGTATAACCAGCCTTGGGTTCGCGTATCTTCTATACATTCGAAACAGTTTTGTTTGTTTGTCTGATTGATTTTTGAAGCATGTAATGGCTAGTTGCAAACAATAAACACTAGAATTTACATAATTTGATTTATTTGTATCTAAGAATCAGCTTTTGCACTTGCTCCCCACCCCATTTTCTAATGAAAGGTAGTTACGAGGACTTGGCGTCTTTATATGGCATGACATAAGGGTTTGTTGGTGCGATTTCTGTGAAGATTTCATTAGACATATAAACGAAATATATACAAGGAATGCATGACATGGGAGTTCGTCGTCGAGAAAAGGATATTGGACTAGAACATAGGACTTAGACATATTTCAGAGAGGGTCTGCCATCACAAAAATCGCTGGAAAAAGGGTGAGGAGTCTCTAAACCTCGTACCATGTTAGTGAATATTTTATTAAACATATATTTTACTCATAAATCTATGCCTTTGTTTACTATTGTATGAGATAACAAAATCATAAAAATACATTTTCACTACCTTTGAAGTCCTATGTTCGGTAGGAAATAAGGAGGGACGTGGATTTGCAAATCCTTTATGTGAGATTTCAAAATCCTTGGAGAGGGTTAGTATTTCCAAAAATCCTACGTAAATGGATTTCAAAATCATCTCCTGTCAAGAAAATTAACCACCGCCTTCATTGCGCCAACCACCACCTTCACCGTCGTCGCCATCTCTTGTAAAATGATAGTGCTATATCTTGTAAAACCCAAGTGATATATCCAATATTAAAAACCAGACCCTAGACTTCTTATACAAAGTGAATGAATACCGGCATGTGATGTTGAGAACGGTGATACCTCTACTTGACCAACAAAAAACCCTATTATTGTAGGGCAAATAACTTATTATGCAACAATCTTTGAATTATTTACCGATCAATGCAACTATCTTTATTTTTATAAATTAATGCAACCATCTTTCAATTTAATACCAGTTTATGTAACATTTCACATGAAATCTTCTAACTGCTAAATACAAAAACTTGATGATTCTTAGAAAAACAATTTAGTTACAAGTGATGAAACATTGATGATTTGATGATGTTTACTCTCGATAGTCTCAAAACAACGATGAAACAGAAATGAAATAGTAGATTTGTTTCTAATTAGAGTCACAAGAAATAAGAAATAAGAGAAAAGCTCAATAGCCAAATAAGAAACATAAAAAAATAATGGGTAAATTGAAAAATAAAAATATTTTAAAAATTATACAAGTTGACGGGTTAATACGCGAACTCGCTAAACAACCTGAACATGAGTCGTTTAGCTATATTAGTTGATAGGTAAACCTAGAAATGACCAGAACCTGTTTATGTTACACCTAAACCTGTTTATTTGCATGTCGTGTTAGTATTATGTAGATAGACAAAAGTTCAAATGAGAACTGTTTTTCGTACGAGAACTGCGAGAAACAACCTTAACTGTCCAATTCCCCCTCCTTCAATTAGATTGCCCACCCATGAATTCTTTACATGCACCTTGCCACACTTAATTCCCCCACGCTCTTCATCCATGAATTCCATTATCCAAAATAAACAGCTAAGATTGTTTCTCGCTGTTCTTGTATGAAAAACAGTTCTCGTTTAAACCGTCCCTATATAGATAAATGTTATCCTTGCACTGCGTAGAAAGTTCTAACTAAATCTTACACAAATCAGTAATCAATTAAAAAGATAGTTATATTAATTGATTAAAATACAAATATTTACTCATCCTTATTAGCCAACATATCTTTTCCCTTTTTCTGTCTTCCCCCAAAAAAATGAATCTTTCTTCCTCCGTATGTAACCACCAGTCTCCTCCGCCGTCGCCGGTGAAATTAGTGTCCAATTTCATCGGTTTTACACTTCCGATCAAATCTATTAATCTGGTTCCCGCCAAGAAAACTATTTCGCATGATAATCTTTCGACATCCCAGCGGTCAGTCCGTTCCAGTTCCATCTTGGCAGGTTCATACGGTGGAGACAGAAAGGCCAACGACGGCATTGCAGAGTCTTCTCCGGCGAAGAAGCTTCGGCAGCTTCTTGATTCTCCTGGAGTTCACCAAGGGCCTGCTTGTTACAATGCTCTCAGTGCGAAGCTTGTAGAGAGAGCTGGCTTTCAGTTCTGTTTCACGACTGGTACATTTTTTATTAATTGTCTGGAATTTTATTTACTCGTACGAGTTTCTAGAATTTAGGTATCGTGGTTTAGGTATGAATTCAAGTAAGAGTCCTAAAAACTCAATATTGGTTCTAAAATTATACGATCGCTGCTCTTCTTATCAGCGAAATTTTGAGCCAAATGACTGACATACATGTATTTAATGCAAACTCCATTAATGTCAGTATTATTTAGACTTTTGTGGTTAAACTTTTTAAACTTTAAACTTAGGGGGAGTAATGCAAATTCTTCAGTTATTTAAACAAATTGGTACTTTATTCAACAATACTGTCTGGACTCTGGAGTGTTTGGGTTAGCTTATGTAGAAGGCTTATAAGCTTATTAGCTTGCTTAAGAGGCTTAAAATTAGTGTTTGGCTAGCTTATAAACTTAAGTTTATTAGTTACTAAGACCTAAATATCCCATCTTGATAAGCCATTTCAAATAGGTTATTAAGAGAATTTGAGCTTATTGACCTAGATTTACTTAATTACCTTTCTTTTGTTTCTGTCTTTTACCCGACATTATGTAATCCAAACACTATAATACTAAGCATGTTCTTTTTGGTCATTTTATCACCATTTCTAAACAACTTATAAGCTGACAAGCTGTCAGCTAATCCAAACACTCTATTAGCTAATAAGCTAACAAGCTTAAGCCTAAAACAATAAGCTAACACAAATACCACTTCTGTTATCTTGCCAAACAAGTAAACTAGATTTGGTCAATCTGTGACTTGTGGATTCCATTGATTGTATTTTATTCTTTCAATAGGCTTTGGAATATCAGCCGCTAGGTTAGGCTTGCCGGACACTGGACTAATTTCTTATGGAGAAATGGTGGACCAAGGGCAATTAATTACTCAAGCTGTGTCAATTCCAGTAATAGGTGACGGGGACAATGGATATGGAAATGCCATGAATGTGAAGAGAACTGTTAAGGGATATATTAAAGCAGGCTTTGCAGGAATACTTCTTGAAGATCAGGTACATACCTTAATCTCTGCGTAATAGGAACCAAACGATTTATTGAAAACTAACACGAGAATACAAAAATCAGTTTGCTTACAAACAGCAGTAATTCCTCATTTTAGAGAAATATTGTTGTAAAGGCATAGCTCTAGAAGCTGAAGCCCCTTTGGAACTTTTCGGTGGCTTTGGAGTGTGGACCACCATACTTTTCCAGTAAAGGAGCATTATTAAACTTCTTGATATAAAGAAGCTCAGGAGTCTTAAACAAGCTCCGATCTGGAAATGGGTTTCCGATCCAGTTATGTTTGGATCCGGATTTGGGTACACCATCATTATGGAAATACTAAAATTACTATGTTAACTAGTTAATCTTAATTCGTTAATCTAACACTACTATCACTATGTTTATCTTAAGGTTTTACGGGGTCTAGTTTCCATAGATTTGTGTTAATGAATGGACAAAGAGGTTGTGGGTGTGATTTTCTTTTTGTTTTTTAATGGTTATTGTGACTTAAATTAGTTAGAATTATAATCAGATGATAAAGTTAGGTACTTGTACATTTATCCTCTTTCACGAACACTTTCTCCAAATCTGATTATCCCAAGCCTAAACAATCCCGAATAGAATTATTCTAATCTTTTTGTCTACTTAAAATTATAATATTGCAAAAAATATATATGTTTTTGAATAATATCATATCACAAAAATTTCATACCGAACTGTAGTTAAAAATAATACAATCACAAATATATATTCATATCTATACCAAATATTATATATTAAAAATAAAAATTATACACTAAAATTAAATAAAATATAAAATTAATTATTTTATTATAATAATAAAAAATATAAGTACAAAATTTAAAGGGAAAGAGCAAAGAAAAAACATTGCCATTTCCAAAGGCACTAGAAAACTTCATAAAGTTTTTTAATAATTAAAATATGCAATAATCCATTCCTTGAAAGGAGAATAAAGAAAAAAAATTCAACATATGTCATGTAAATCTCATGAAAAAAAACCAATGCCAAAAAGGATAACAGGGAAAGAAAAATAGAGACAAATTGAAAAGAAATATAGAGTTGAAATAAAGAAATAAGAAAATAAAAAAACGAGAGGGTAAGGCTCGAACCAGGACACAGCCCTCAAAGTGCAAAGCCTTATATGTTTCCACTGCAGCTCATTTGTGTTAAATTTGCGTTGTTAATTAGTTATTCACTACTTTGTTTTTTCCCTTCAAAATGTAAGGAGAGATATAATTCACCATACATATGTTATTTTTTTTCCATATATAGATCTCATGTTGAATGTTCAAACTGTAAGGTGTCTCCAAAAGCTTGTGGTCATACACAAGGCAGGAAAGTTATATCTAGAGAGGAAGCTGTAATGAAGATAAAAGCAGCTGTTGATGCTCGGGAAGAGAGTGGTTGTGATATTGTTATTGTATCCAGAACAGATTCCCGTCAGGCATTGTCCATAGAAGAAGCACTTTGGAGATCGCGGGCTTTTGCTGATGCTGGAGCAGATGTCCTTTTTATTGATGCACTTGCCTCAAAAGAAGAGATGAAAGCATTCTGTGACATCTCACCTCAAGTTCCTAAAATTGTTAGCAGTTTCTTTTTACCATAAGCAGCTAAATTATGTTTTATAGGATTCTCGTGAGAGTTGGTTTTAACTATTATTATTAAGATTTTCTGATTCTTGTTTAGGCCAACATGCTTGAAGGTGGGGGCAAAACACCTATACTCACTCCTCTAGAACTTGAGGATATTGGATATAAAATTGTAGCCTATCCTCTTTCCTTGATGGGAGTATCTATCCGTGCAATGGAGGTCAGCTATTCTTTGTACTATGATAGGGAACTGCTATTAGATATTTCACTTTGATTTTGGTTTAATGTAGAAGTGGATTATTCGATTCATTCACTTACAAATAGGCTGATCCAGGTTAATCGGGTAATAGGAGAAATGAATAGCTTTAGAGGAAGTGGGACCAATGGGGCCGAAGGGGTCAAACAAGTTGAAACTCACACGAAGTGTTCTTCTAAAAGAGTGTTTCAGAAGAGTATTTCATAAACCATTTTAGTGAAAGAGTGTTTCATGTCATCATTACTTGACCCATCCTGTTTTGACCTCATAAAATTACCCATTTTGCCCTGACCAATTACCCAACTAGCCAGTATACCACTGTGGTTCTTCAACCCTTTCTCTCGAAACAATTTCACTAGCGATTCTAGATGATCAATTCCTGCCTGACTTAAATCATTTGTTGAAATATGCTAGGATTCCATAAATCAATACATGGCTGTCTGAAATGAAGGCTAAATATATACACTAGCATTGCCATTTAATATAAAATGATCAACTTTCTGACACATCCTTCTTGCAGAATCGGAATGTCAATATATGAAAATTTAAATGCAAAAGAATCATCAGGTCCTTCATACTTTACTTTTTTTTGTATGAACAATCATTCGATTGCTACTGAAATCTAACTATGAAGGCTTGAAAAGATGAATCACTCTTTTAGCATGTATAAACTGCACAATATGTCATCTTGAAATTGTAAGTTGCCGTCAAACATTTTTTATGCTATGTTGCAAACTATAGTTACTACAGAAAATAAAAACCTTAATGGTATACAGATAGGGTTCCTTATGAAGTTTAGCATGACATCTGCAGGATGCATTGATAGCAATAAAGGGCGGGCGTGTGCCTTCTCCGGGAAGCATGCCCTCATTTGAAGAACTCAAAGAGATAATAGGTTTCAACACCTATTATGAAGAAGAAAAACGTTATGCTACTAATAGCAATCAATTTGTCTGGCAAACAGGTCTGTGAACAACCAATTTTGGTACACGTGACAATTTCGACCCATTATTACCTATGGACAGGTCAATGTGGGTTATTTTTAATCTCAAAGGGGTCAAAGAAATATAAACAGAGGGTTCTCCCTGTTCAGGTTACCTAGGGGGCGCCGAGCCTTTGGCTCAAATGTACGTGGTGTACGCAGCCTAACCGGTATACTCATGGCTGTTTCCAAAGCATCCCCTTGTCATCCCTAACTGAAACCCTCATGGGACTAGAACTCTTGACCTCCCCTATGGGGGCAAGTGTTCTACCCGGTAGGCCATCAGGTGATGATTGGGTCAAACAAATATATTTACCTAAAAAAGGGAACGAGTCAAATGGGCTGAGCAGTTTGAAAGTTGCCAAGTGCATTTTTTTCATAAATCGTTTTGTTTAAAAACTTAAGATTATATTTTGTAATTATATTGTCTTTACAATCATATGTAACACATTACTTATTTATTAAAAAGGGAAAAAAAGTGTCTAGGGGTCAAATAATAGAATTGTTTCAACCTGAACTGAAAATGATCCCTTTTTGGCTGTTTCGTTCAAAATGTATAATGTTGGTACCAAATTACCAATGCTGGGTAACACAGTTTCTCTTCTTTTCATAATTAATTTCTTTATTTCATCTCATCCAACCATTAACATGATATATTTATTTCTCAGCTAGCAGCAACCCATACAGTATCCAAAAAGGGGGTAAAGATGATACAGATCAAACAGGTCAAACCTTAGCCGAGCCTATTGTTGAACTGTTAAATCCAGATACATACAGTAAGTATGGTGGAGGTGATGCAAAGGATCCTTTCTCAGGGATATGGTCTCGTAAGTTGAGAGTCAAAATCACTGGGAGAGACAGCTTTGAAAAACTTGATGTTCGAATTCCCGTATGTCCTTTCTTCTTGAAAACTATAGTATCAATCACTGCACAAGTTTTCAATCCAAACACAACCAGAGGTGGCAATTTTAATCCATTTACTTATGAACGAGTTGATTTGGGCCGTGTTTTAATCTCAAATGGGTCATATACATTTTTATCGCTAAAGGGGAATGGCTCAAAAAGGTTAAAACTTAAAAGTTCTCCGAAATCTATTTATAAAGTATATAATCTCTTAAATGTTCTTATTATCTTATTCAAAGATTCGGATTATTATTGTGGTAATATTTTTTTTGTAATGAAAACTATCATGTTATTTATTTTCAAAAAGATTGGTAAATGGACAAAAAGTATTTGCGGGTTAACTCAATCTGAACCAACTTGTACTAAATATGACCAGTTTTGACACCTTACCAACACACCCAACCTGCTTCCGTTCCAACTCAATCTACAAGTTTCTTTGGAACGTTCAACATCTGTGGGCGACTTTGGCCATCTTTTGTATTTTTATGATAAACGTGTTAGAGGCCAACTCAGAACTAGTATTTACGAACCTATAAACTTTCTCAGGCGGGCTTTCTGGATGGCGTCACGAATATAGTCCCAGGTATCATGTCTCTAAAGGGCTTAAATTTAGTCTAATTTGTAAATAAACCAAATATTTATACTGGAACCTGATTCTATCATACATTTTGTTCAACTGCTTAAGAATACATACTGAGGTGACAATTTTGACCCGTTTACTTTTACATGACTTGATTTGGTTTTATTTTTTAAAAGAAAATCTGTAACAAGTCAGATAGAAAGTTGAGCTGATAATGAAACAGGTTAAAAGCAGCACAAATTGTATTTTTCAATCATATAGTTCCCTATATGACCTGTTTTGACTGCTCACACAACTGCCATTTTATCACCTGTATGAATAAGAGTGTATTTTCCGTTGTCATACTCATACAGCCTTGGGAGGAGTGAACATCAAGGCGTTGTTAGATGAAGCTTCGTTTGAAGTCGGTGGAAAACTATTGCTAGATTTTAACGACTCCAGGGGCGACAGGATACAAGTCTTTTTGGAGTAAAATATGTAAGACGGAGCAAAAGTAGTTATGTTTATCCTTTATCATACCCCACAAAATAGCCTACTTTCATCTGAATTATTACACATGAGTGAGTAAAATGTTGTGAGAAATGTGTCTACCAGGAATGAATGTGGACAAGATCCTCTAGACAACCTTTTAAATAAAATAAATATTTGAAGCATATATTAATCTATTAGCATATTGTAAATTTTGAAACACGGATACATCATGCTATAAGTAGATTTTGATTTATCATGATGGCTGGAACAAAAGTGATCAAATGTTTGTCCACACTAATACTCGGTGGATTGACCGTGCTCTGACCATGCTCCCCCTTTCGGGTATGTCCTAAGATTTCCACTTTCTTATATATATATATATATATATATATATATATATATATATATATATATATATATAAAAGAAAATTAAAGTAAAAAGGGTAAAAGGGATGATTATTTGATCATTTTTCGGTATATATATCAACTGATAATCGTTAGTTCATCATCTTTATTGATTAAAACTAGTTCTTCATCAATTTTTTTTGATGAATCCAACATATTCATCACTTTTTAGATGAAAGCATTTTGTTCATCAACAAATTATTCTAAAATTTTGTTTTCAAAATCTGTGTTTGAAATCAAAAAGAAATTGATAAAGAACTAGTTTTAATCAATAAAGACGATGAACTAACGATTATCAGTTGATATATATACCGAAAAATGATCAAATAATCATCCCTTTTACACTTTTTACTTTAATTTTCTTTTTATTTGATCTCATCCCTATATATATACATATATATATTACCGACGGAGCAGAGAGAAAATGCTGATGTGGCAAAAAAATGATGACATCGTCTATGACGTGGAAATGTAACGTGGCGGTTGACCAATTTAAATATTAACCAACTATAAGATTAAATTGCTAGGATATTGCTAATAATAAGGCAAACATTACACATATATTTAAAATAAAAATATCTTTAACAGACAAAAATTATAAATTATAAAAATTATATCAAATTTTCGAGCATTTTATTCTCTTCGATTTGACATCCTATTGTTATACTTTTTTTTTCATAAAATGATAACCCGATCAAAATATAGTCAAACATCTACTTTAAATGTTTTTAAAACAAAAATTAGTTTTAAATTATAAAAATTATATTAAATCAACGAGTATTTTGTTCTTTTCCATTTTGACACTCATATTTTTATCGTTTTTTATACAAAATTATTTATTTTGAGCAAAAGGTTACACCAACGTAATATGATTATTTATCAAATATTTGCACATGAGTTTTTAACAATAGTAACATTAATAAACATGTGTAACCAACATCATGGTCGTAAAATTGTGTACGATTGTGGTTGTTTTTATAGAGTTTTACTAAATGGTTGCTCATGTGCACTACAAAGGTCTATTTAGCAGAATTAACAGCAACAATGATGTAGATATTGGTAACTGTGGTAATCATCAGTGATGTA
The DNA here is from genome assembly GCA_038502395.1 of Dittrichia graveolens. Classification (NCBI taxonomy): domain Eukaryota; kingdom Viridiplantae; phylum Streptophyta; class Magnoliopsida; order Asterales; family Asteraceae; genus Dittrichia; species Dittrichia graveolens. Next base: position 1,992,483 of record JARJIL010000003.1, on the reverse strand, counting down.
AATTTAAGAGAGAAAAACAATATAAAATATATTTAACCATTTTACTCTTTTTATGTGTGTGTATGTCATGGTTCTCGTAATAAATTTGGTTCTTTAATGCACACACACAGATATAATATAGAGGCGGTTCCTTCAAGAACCAAAATTATTACGAAACCGCGAGATTCAAACTGAGTCATATATCCATTTGTTTTGTTTTCATTTTGTTTTTTAATAAAAATGGTAAAATGGTAATGTAAGCTCTAAATTGATTTTCTAACTGTATTCAATATTACTACTACCACGATCACAACGACCATTGTTAGTGAGCACACCTTAAAACTCAAAAGCATAAATATGACATACTAAAAAACAGTCATGTTTTTAGTGAGCTAAGTAGCATTAGTTTTCCTCTATCACTGATAAAGACATACGTACACAAACATATATATATATTTATTAAAGAAAATATCCTAGACAACGGACGGGTATAACACTAGTTAGTTGTTATTGTTTAAGTGATCTCATGATATTTAAACAATTTCCACATTAGAGAGTGTGATGAAGGATTAGCAACATGATTGAGTGATCATCATTGCAATATTCATTTGATTTACTTGTGAGTGGTGATCTGTATCAAGATTTGGGAGAATTTGTAGAGGTAATCATTACCCGGATGAGTGAGAAGGTTAAATGTGATCTATTAGTCAAAGATTCAAGCTTTTAAGTACTTTGATTAGTGAGAAGACCCGAGGTTATTACTACCTTGATTTGTAAGAAGTTTGTTGGTGGCCTCTTACAACCACCATATTGATGGTCCCTAGTATTGTCGGTGGTGAAGAGGGTAGAGAGAACATATTGTCAGAGGCATTGATGTTCCTGTGATAGAGATAAAGAGAGGCTAGTGTTGTAGCCGGTTGAGAGCGTTGTTGGTGAAGAAATGCTAGTTTTGAGAGGATGAGTGGTAGGGTTGTCACGAAGAGTGTCGATGGCTAGGGTTTTTTAAGGTGCGTTACAAGGCTAGCAAAGAAAGAGTGGCGGTGAGGATAGAGGAGAAGTTTAATAAGTTTTGTCTACGTGAAATAGAATGAGACAATCACATCTCATTTATGAAAAGAGGAAAAAGGTTTTCCATATATCATATGTGTTTTTACAACAACAAAAAAAGGATTATTTAATTACAACCATTAATATTTTTGATCCAAAATCACATATTTTTTTTAAGTTATAAAAAAAGTTTTATACCGATCACATATGAGAGAGAGAATGATTCAGAAATTTGTTAGTTTAACAAAGTTACAAATCACCAATTCTTATAATGATCTTTAACAATTCTTATTAAGTTTTGAATTAATATAAAATAACAATCCTAAATGATCATTCTTTCTTAGAAGAAGTAGGAAATCATTGATATACATGTGAAGTGTTGAAAGAAATGGAATAGTTTAATAGGGTTGACATTCCTGTAAAGTCTAACCCATGTGGGATCATATGCACTTACCTTTGCCACTTTGCATCTAAATTAATAAAATGAGAAGATTACGCATTAAAAAAATTATTTCATACATAATAAACTTAAACTTTTATTATTAATTATTACAATATTTTCTTATTTATAAGAAGATAAAGATTTCAAAATTGTTAGAATACATGTATTATTATTTTTTATTGTTGTATCACATAATTGTTTAATTAATAACATCTACCCGTTTACCACTCCAATTTATTACGTGATATGTCTCTCATTCTTAACTCTATCATCATAATGACATCCAAGTATCTATTTTGTCTTGTTTATGTTAATGTAGCATGCATCTCTAAGAACACATTTAGTAGTTAAGCTAGATTATGACACATCAACTTCGAAATGAAAACATTAAACTTGAAATTGTCCATGATAAAAAGTAACGATTCTTGAGTTTTTGGAAAGTTAATTCAGTTGTCTATAGACTAATGCAAAACAAACGACTAAAAACGACTTTAAAATGAGTCGAATCAAGGGTGATGAATGGGTTTGGTTTATAACATACCTGACTTTAATTAGCGATTTCTAGGCCTACATTTGACAAAAGTTCATGAACTTAGTGTCGCTTAAAAGGTAAAACTATTACCTACAATAGGCTGTAAAAATAATTACGCAAAACGATCAAGAATTAAGCGAAAAATTTATTCTTTTTTCTGCCATGTTTTTCAAAGTAATAGCCAAACAAAATTTGACACTTTGAACTCGAAATTCCCCGTGAATAATTGATAAAAATGTATGATTCTTGATCCTATAGAAAGTTAATTGAGTTGATAATAAACTAATGCAAAAAGAACGAGGCTTTTATAAAAACTTATCCCTAGCTAGTTTAAATATTAAAAGACTTGTTAAAGGATATAATATAATTAAATATTTCATTATTAATATTCAATTTCCTGCATGTTGCCACTCCCATAATCCCATTTGACATTCGATTCATACTTACCTTCATATAATACGAACTACTTCTTATCAATCATTATCAATTATATGAACCCCAATTATTGATTCCCCTTAATTAATTACCTCTACTTATTCAACTCTTATAAATAACCAAATCAAAACATACATACATACAAACAAGTTATTCAACCAACTTAACTAACTACTTCCAAGTACAAGAAAGATCCATCATGGTCATCAAACATATCCTCATCGTACTTTTTGTCATAGTACGGTGCTTGTCGGCCAAGGTTACATACAATGTTGTCACTTATGGAGCCAAATCAAATGGCAACGTAGACGCAAAAAACGCCTTCTTGAAAGCATGGAATCTTGCGTGTAACTCTACTAGTTCTGCCATCATATATGTGCCAACAGGTAGATACTTGATTGGATCTGCGATTATATTCTCTGGTCAAGGATGTAAGAGTAGAGCAATCACATTTAACATAGGCGGTACCGTGGTGGCCCCGTCTAGCTATAATGCTATTGGCAATTCCCCGGTCTGGATTAAGTTCTATCAAGTTAACAATGTTACGGTATCTGGTGGAACCTTTGACGCGCAGGGCGCTTCCTTATGGGCTTGCAAAACCTCCGGAAAGTCATGTCCTAATGGTGCTACGGTATGAGCATATATATATAGCCTATAACAAATATATGACTTGTGTATGTCTTTTTATACTGTTGTAAACAAAAATAATAACAAGAATATGTTTATGTATATTTGTTACAGAGTCTTGGCTTCTATCATTCCCAGAACATAGTGGTCAGCAAGTTACGATCATTGAACAGCCAAATGTTTCATACGCTGTTCTACGCGTGCAAGAACGCGAAACTACAAGGAGTGAGCATCGTAGCATCAGGGCTCAGCCCGAACACAGACGGTATCCATTTAGCGTATTCCTCAGGCGTCACAATCCTAAACTCTAAGATCTCGACCGGAGACGACTGCATCTCGATAGGCCCGGGCAATTCCAATATCTGGATAGAGAAGGCGGTATGTGGCCCTGGTCACGGCATAAGGTAAAACCCAACTAAGTATTTTGGAACCCCATTAAGCTTCAAGTTTGTCGGATCAACCTGAACAAGCCTTTTAAAACCATAATAAACCCGACCCTAATAACCTTATTTCGGGTCTGCTTCGAATATTTTTAACACGTACGACGTACCCCTAGTTGCAGGCATAAATTTATCTAGATTAAACTTACATACAACTTTGTATGTGTGGGTCATGCTGATAACTTAAACATGTAGATGCATATAATTTGAATCAAGTAATTAGTTCTTAAATTAACTCTTTTTTTAATTCTTGATGCAGTATTGGAAGTCTAGGTTGGGAACTGAATGAAGCTGGTGTTCAGAATGTAACAGTAAAAACCACAACATTTAGAGGTACTCAAAATGGCTTGAGGATAAAAACATGGGCGAGGGAAAGCAACGGGTTTGTTAGGAATATAAATTTCGTCGAAGCAACTATGGTGAATGTGAAAAACCCAATCATAATAGACGGAAAGTACTGTCCAAGCGGCAACAACTGCCCGGATCAGGTTGCAGGAGTAAAGATCAGCGACGTCGTGTATAACAATGTACACGGAACATCAGCAACAAAAGTGGCAGTGAATTTTGATTGTAGCAAGGGGAGCCCGTGTAACGGGATCAGATTACAAGATGTTAACCTCAATTTCGGGGGTCAAACCGCCATTTCGTCTTGCGCTTATGTTGCTGGTACTTCTTCTGGATTACAAAGACCTGCAAGCTGTCTCTAGTTTCGGGTGTTTGGATTTGAACACAATAGGATGATAGTAGATGTTTGGTTTGAAAGTATGAGTTTGATTCCTATTCTTGTACAAGTTATCAAACCATACTTACATTGTTTTTTTTATTGCAAACCAAACGCTTGTAATATTTGTCTATAAGTTTTATAAGAGCATAATACTCACTGGAGGGTGTTGGTATAATTGGGCTACTTTTTTTCTTTTTAATTTCTAATTGCCGTTTTTAACGGCAGAACACACACAAACTCTGTGTATTCTTAAATAGATGAATTTTTGTGTTAATCTTAATTGTTGGTTTAGTTTATGCATGGCGAAAGGGGGCATTGGAACGGTCTTAGATCTTGAATATTCAGAAAATAAAAAAAAATCGAAAAAATTGTGATAGTTATGAATTGCGTTGAGTTTCTCTTATTTCATCGAACAACCCAAAATTCAGTTATTTCACCTACATTAAATAATTTTTCAAATTGGTCAAGACTCTAGTTTATTACTACTTCTCTACGGTACAAGTTGCTTCGTTGAATTTGTTTCACTAATAGGCTCAAGATTCGGGTTGGTAAGCACATTTCCAATACACCAGATTACAAACCCGGGTTTAATTTAGTTCTATCAACATCTTTTTACATTTCAAGATCAAAGAAACCATTATTATCGCCCATACGACAAAATTCACAGATTGTTTCATATTTCTCCTGCTAAAAAAACACTATACAATCAAACATGTTTGGTCATCAGAATCACCATCTGTGTCCATCTGTTTCTTTATCAAACTGCAAAAAAAAAGAACAATAAAAAACTTAGGATCCATCCAATAAGTGCATTTAGCTCAATGGGTAAGGTCATGTAGTAAGTAGGGGTGCATAAATGGGCCTAGCCCATGAATGGTCTTGGCCTAGAGATCTCTATTTGGGCCGGTGTACAAAACTTGGTAACTGGTCTTAGGCCCAATTAAGCCAAAAAACATGATCTTTTCTAAAAAAAGGTTTGGGATGTCCTTAAGCCTTAACTGCTAATTTAGTTATTACGAGATCTTTAACTTAATATATTGCAATTTTATTTAAGAAATTGTTTCCATCTTTTGAGGTGCTGCTAATATTACTTATTAACTTTAAGTATCGGGTATACATCCAAAACAGGTTAAAATGAGTAACGATAAATATTTGATGTAAAATCATAACGAATAAATAATACTTTTATTAGTGTCTTACAGCAATGATTTTAAAACAATTACAGTTTACGTGATTATTTATTTTAAATTAGTAATTTTGTTAATTAAAATAATTTAAATTAGAGCTACTTTGATTTTTAATGTAAAATTTGACGTGTACCTCTTAGGGGTGTTCGTAGTTTGGATTAGTCGGCTTTTGTTGAAAATTGTGAACCAAACCGGTAACATTGGTTTGAAGAAATATTAAACCAAACTAAACCACTAAACTGGTAAAACCAATCCGACGACACCATAAAAACCGGTTTGGTTGGGTTGGTTCTTCGGTTTTTTATTTATATTTGTAAGTTTAAAAATCAAATAGTAATGTATTATTGTTAACAAATATAAACAAGTAAATTACCAACATTCTAATAATTATATATCAAAATATTCAAGATCACAAATAAATTCATAAGAACGTAATAGTAAGATTCGGAATAGTAAACCCAGTAAAACTGGAAACTTGGGAAATACTAAAGACACAACGAATTTTGAATTGTTATAGAGATAAAATGAATTAATGATCAAATACTTATATGTTTCATGTTTGTGTGTGTATATATTATTAACTTGGTTCGGTCCGGTTTGCGTAGACTATTTTCAAGCACAAACCATAGAGCCAAGCCATTAAGGTCGATTTTAGTATTCAAAACCATTAGATTAACACACTTCTGAGACTAGCTACTTAGCCTCATTTTAGACGGTTCAGGCAATTTTGATGTTTCATGCTCACCCCTAGTACTTCTTACTATCCTTTTTATTGATAAGTTTGGTTGTTTAAATTAATACTCATTACTCTTTATGCGTAAATTAATAAAATATAAGATTCGTAAACTTAGTTATGATTATCTCATATACAATTTTGATTATCCAATCGATTGCTTACACGAATTATTTGTATTTAGTGGATAACAAAATAGAATTAGAGAATTTAAAGTTAAAAGTATACTTTCAATTTTAACCGTTTAGAGTTAAAAAAAATTTCAATTTTAATCAAATGAATAGTTAGGATTTTAATTTTAACTAAATAAAAAGTTTTGATTATTTAATTAAATTAGGATTTGCAAACTTTTATATGATCAATCGTAGTTAAGTAGATACAAAATTTTTTTAACAGGCTACATAAGACCCTATGTATATAAGGAATTTTTTTGATCAACGAAATAAGTGATTTCATTCAAGAGACATCACTTCTCAAAATAGAGGAAATTTCATGAGAAAAATTTACATCCCAAAAGAAAGAAGTGTAAGAATCAAAAGAGATTTTCGTGACCGCATACGCTACACAAATTAAAATAAAAAAAACATTTGTATATACAAATTAAAATCTTGAAGAGTACGTACGTACCTAGTTTGAATTAATATAAAAAAGAATATAAATATATGATTGTTAATTTGTTACAAGAATTAGCTAGAAGATGATTGATAGGCATGTGAAATGGAATAATTTAATAGGGTTGACATTTCTTAATTTCTAGTCTCTTATCAATGATGTAATTAAGATCATATATATGCACTTACATTACTCATTTGCATCTGAATATTACGCATTAAAAAATTATTTCATACATAATAAATTATTATTATTATAAAACGATGGTTTCTACTCTAAAGTACTCGTCGTAAAAGTTATATATATATATATATATATATATAAGATCTAATGTGAACGCCATTCAAAATGCGAACAAAGTTGAAACAATTTTTTTTTGTAATTTTAGTCAAATTTTGCACCTGTATATGTTTAAATATGTAAATTTGTTTTTTTTTCTTTTTCGTTTTCTTTTAAATTTGGGACGGGTTTATTTCGAAATAGGAATATGTTGGCTTTTAGATGCAGTGATTTTTTTAATTATTGAGATGCAGTGTTTTTAGACAAGATGTAGTGATTTTTTAAATAAGAATCATTGAGCACTTCAACTAAGATGCAATAATTTTTAATAGAACTATATTTTTTAGACGAGATATTATAATTTTAAGCTAAATACAGTGATTTCGTTACTTCAATAAAAATTGTGCATTAGATGCAACATTTTTCTAGATGTATTATTTAGTTCACTAAAATGTATCCAAGTTGTCACATTTTGTTATTTTGTGTATCGAACTTTAGAAGTTTCTATTGTGAGTATCGAACATTTAATTTGTCGAAATTGTATGTATTAAATTTTCTATTATATGTACTAAACTTATAAATTTTTTCCTTTTTTGTGTATCCAAAATATATACAATAGAAACAAACTAAAAATTTGATACACACAATAGAAACTTTTAAAGTTCGATACATATAATAGCAAATCGTGACAAGTTAGATATATTTTGATGAACTAAACCCTATTTTTTGCTGCATCTAATTTTTTCTTCTATAAAATATATTGATTTAAATAAAAATAGCATATTGAAAGTCAAATCTTATTATACTATTGTCAAATGACGGTCTTTAAAGCTCTTTGCACTAAATTTATACATGATGTCTAGATGCAGTGTTTCTACTATTACGTATTTTAAGACTATTTATATTGGATCCTTACCCTATATTTGTCAGAATTTCTTTACTCAAAAATTTAGTAAAAAACGTTCAATTTGCCCAAAGAATTGAAGTTTATAAAACTAACATAAATTTTTACCATGCATACATGACGTGTTCGGTGTTCCTGATCGACAGCTAAGTCATCATCAAGAAGACAGCCAAATATCAATTTAATTAGTAGTTAAATTATATTAATTAACTAATTAATACGAGTCTGTTATAAATATATATGTGGATTTATAAATGTGCATATTAAAGATTTGTTTCCTTAATATTTATCTACTGTATTTTTATAAATAAATAATTACATAATGTATAATTACTTCTTCCTTCTCATTCTCTCTATATTTCATAACAGAGTCTATATATTATTCCTAATTATTTATACTATATTATAAAATATTTACACCTTTTTGCTTACTTTTTTAAATTTTAAGTGTTTTGAAGTTACCAAATTACTCTTCATCACTTTCCATATATAATGTAATCATTTTCTTTCTAACGGTATAAGAATCAAATAATAGGAAACTCAATATTTTCACTTATAGTGTTATAACAAATAATTCTTTTTAAATGAAAGTCAATGTTTCTACCCATATGCTAATACATAATTAACAAAGTTAATGCTATATTTTTTTATAGTTTAAATTGTGTGTAAATACATGTTAATAACAAAATTAATTCAAGCTACAATTTATGTATGAAAGTGATAAAGAATAAAATAATTTTTAATTATTTTTAACATTTATTTTTTACGAGTTTTCTAATTACAATCTTATGTATAGACCAATATATTATTCTCATATAAGTAAAAATAAAGTTATTATATTCCCACTCTTTCTTGAGTGATAGTTATCTTAAGATTTATGAATAAATTCTATTAAAAAAAAGACAACAACAAGTAATGATAATAAATATATGCACGATAAATCCAATAAAAAGCACACCCTAATGTTTGATTAAGTAATATCAATAAACAACTATTAAATAGATTAGTAACTATTAGATATTATGTATCTTAAATACACTAAATTTCATAATAACTTTTGAAAAAACAAGTAAACGCAAATTAATCTAACTATAAAAAATATTTTTATAGCTAAATCTTTGGTTTTGAATATTATAGATTGATTATTAGAAAATATAACTATAAATCCATAAAGTAAATAACCTAGAGCTCAAATTAGTTAACATTTTTGGATTTTTGTAATGGCTCATAAATAAAATAAAATTATTATGCTACTTTACTTTTTTGTTTTGATCTCTTAATTTTAATTAATTTAAAATTACTAATTTACCTCTCATAAAATAAAATAAAATAAAAATACTAAATAAAAATATAGAATTAATTAGATCCTTGGATACCATATTGATAATTAAACCTTCCACAACAATTATATATAAAGAAATTAAATTAAAGTCTAACATATCTTACGCAATTAGCTATAGTATAATGTATTTTAAGACTACATATTTTTAAGTAATGAGTATTGATTGAGAAAAGACTTATATAGACTCGATATTTTATTAAAAGTTGACAAATACAGTCCTCTACACCAACATATATCCACAGCTACACCAACATAATCCCTCACATAAATAAAATTGCTAATATTTTACTAATCTATGTGAAATTTTATTGACCAACGATAATTTAGTAAAAAATCCTCATACTCTTTATTTTTTGAGAACATACATATTATAGAGAAAAAATTTATTTATCATCGTCGTATTACGCGAGTACCATGCTAGTATATTATTAAAATATTAAAAGACTTGTTATGAGGATATATAATGAATGGTATTAGTATCACATGCATGATTAATATTCCCTGCATGTGCCGCTCCTTTTGACATTCGATCCGTTCGTACTTACCTTCGCATAATACGGACTACTTCTTATCAATCATTATCATCATTATCATTATCAATTAATATAACAACCCATTAATTAATTGATTTAACTTAATTAATTACATGTACTCATTAATTGCCTACTAATCGAGTCCGGCCTATAAATAAATAACCAGATCAAAAGCTACCGTACATACTATCCAACCAACTTAACTATCTAACTACTAGCTTCAAAGGATACGAAAGAAAGATCCATCATGGTCATCATCAAACACACTCTCCTCCTACTTTTTGTCATCTTACGATGTTTGTCGGCCAAGGTTACATACAATGTTGTCACTTATGGAGCCAAATCAAATGGCCGCGTAGACGCAAAAAACGCCTTCTTGAAAGCATGGAATCTTGCGTGTAACTCTACTAGTTCTGCTAGTATCTATGTGCCGACCGGTAGATACTTGATTGCATCTGCGATTACATTCTCCGGTCAGGGATGTAAGAGCAGAGCAATCACATTTAACATAGGCGGTACCTTGGTGGCCCCGTCTAGCTATAAGGCTATTGGCAACGCCCCAGTTTGGGTTAAGTTCTATAGAGTTAACCATGTGACGATAACCGGTGGAACCCTTGACGCGCAAGGTGCTCCCTTATGGGCTTGCAAAACCTCCGGGAAGTCGTGCCCTAAAGGTGCTACGGTATGTTTATGCATACTTGTCTGCTACTTTTACTCATACGAATAGTAGCTGTTTCTTTTTTCTTTTGAACCGCTCCTATATAATAACGAACATATGTTTATGTATATTTGTTACAGAGTCTTGGCTTCTATCATTCCGAAAACATAGTGATAAGCAAGTTACGATCATTGAACAGCCAAATGTTCCATATGATGATCTACGCGTGCAAGAACGTAAAACTACAAGGAGTAAGCATCGTAGCACCCAATCTCAGCCCAAACACGGACGGTATCCATTTAACATATTCCTCGGGCATCACAATCCTGAACTCTAAGATCTCGACAGGAGACGACTGCATCTCAATAGGCCCAGGCAATTCCAATATCTGGATAGAGAAGGCGGTATGCGGCCCTGGTCACGGCATAAGGTACACGCACTTACAGATATAAATTTATATAGATTCGAATTCCTTTTTCGGGTTTGAATAACGCTAGATCTCAAACGCTGTTTTCTAAACTTTCTCAACATAAAAACGGGATATCACGTGTATTTTACATACGTTTGATTCATGATGCAGCATCGGGAGTCTAGGGTGGGAACTGAATGAAGCTGGTGTCCAGAATGTAACTGTAAAAACCACAACATTTATCGGTACTCAAAATGGCGTGAGGATAAAAACATGGGCGAGGCGAAGCAACGGGTTTGTGAGGAATATAAATTTCATAGAAGCAACTATGGTGAATGTGAAAAACCCAATCATAATAGACGGAAACTACTGCCCAAGCGGCAACAACTGCCCGAATCAGGTTGCAGGAGTAAAGATCAGCAACGTCGTGTATAACAATGTACACGGAACATCAGCAACAAAAGTGGCAGTGAATTTTGATTGTAGCAAGGGGAGCCCGTGTAACGGGATAAGATTACAAGATGTTAACCTCAATTTCGGGGGTCAAACCGCCATTTCGTCTTGCGCTTATGTTGCTGGTACTTCTTCAGGATTACAAAGACCAACAAGTTGTCTCTAATTTGGGGTGTTTGGATTTGAGGATTTGAAACAATAGGATGATATCACTCATGACAACGTAAATAATAGTAGATGTTTGGTTTGAAAGTATGAGTTTGATTCCTATTCTTGTAAAGGCTATCACACTCATACTCATATTAATTTTTTATTGCAAACCAAACATTTTTAATATTTGTGTATAAGTTTTATAAGAGAATAATACTCATTGAAGGGTGTTGGTATAAATCAGGCTGCTTTTTTTTCTTTTTAATTCCTAATTACCATTTGAAAACCGAAAAGTGGGTTCGACTTAGAGTTTTATCCCAATCTTTTTAAATTTCAAGATCAAAGAAACCATTTTTATTGCACAATGTCCCCCCATTTGACAAAACTCACAAACTGTTTCCCACTTAATTTCAAACGGAAACTGTCGTATCAGCTTCGCCATCACAATGTTTGTTTCCTTCTCGGTCAACAGAATCACCATTGGTGTCATCCGCTTCTTCATCAAACCTGCAAAAAGAACAACCAAAGGCTTAGGATCCATGACTATATTTAGTACAAATGGGCTTGGGCCATGACTGGTCCTGGCTCGGACCAAAACCCCTATTAGGACCGGTAAAAAGCTTGGTTAAGCTCAAAGCTAAGTGTTATCTTAAAAGCGGTCCTAGGTCCGATTAAGCCCAAAATCTAGATCCTTTTGTTGAAAAAGTCTAGGAAGTCCTTAGGCCTTAACTCCTAATTTATGAATTACAATATATATTGGTATGATCTTTAACTTAATATTGTTTTAATTTTCATTAAGAAATTTTTTTAGATCCTTTGAGTTATTGCTAATATAATATATTAAATTTAATCAAGTAGCTAGTGTTATAAGACCCAACCAGGCTCATACTTTCCATAGGATGGGCCTTTTTAGGCCTGAGTTTTGCACAACTCTTCATGCATTTAGTCATATATATCACTAGGTGTAACCCACAAAAAGAAATAACCTTTTTCTGTAATAATAAAGATAAAGACATACATTGAATAAACAACCAACCCAACAGCAACAGCAGCAAATGCTACAAAGTATATCCAATCAACCTGATGCATTTCAATATGTCAATGCCAGCTTTGTTCACTAGAAAGAAAGAATAAAGCTCAAGAGTATTGCAAACCTTTTCGTGGTACACAAAGATGCGTATCAAAACCGACCACATGTCTGATGTCAGCAACGACAAATTTAGCATTGTAGACCCACTAATCTGTGTTTTATATCACAGCAACGGACTTCTCAAAAAGTTGCATAACGGGAGAAAAACACGCATAAATTGGTTTGTTTTATGGTGATGCATAGAGAATCTTGAAAGTTCTCACCTTTAGCAGGACGGGCACACCAGAGTAAAATAGAAACATTGCTGCTGCAAACCCAGCATATGGAAGCACCTACTAATCAATGGGTTGATCTGAATTATATATTATTCAATGGATCATATGGCATAATTTAAAAACTTAGCTGAAAAATGAAAAGGTTTGAAATTCGTCTGAAGCGTATTCGAATGCTTATAAGTTACAACACCCTAACAATGTTTTATTCAAAAAAAAATTGAATTATATTTAATAAATAGTTTCATAATCATATTCAAGAGTCAAGACATTAATTATTAAGATTTAAAAAAATGGACAAAGAGGTGTTGATGGGTCAACCCAACCCGACGTGTTTTGAGCCTTTATCCAACCTGCCCATTTTGCTACCAATTAGATGATCTAAAAGAATTGCACAAACACACAAAGATGGTACCGCTCCTGACGACCAATGGATGGATTTGAGTTCCTCTCGTTCAAGCACGCTTCTATGGACATGATTGAAGTCCACAAAATAACAATAAATTGAAAATTCTGCACTCTACTACAATGTTGAAAAGTACACAAACCAGATGAAAGTGGTCTTTAGTGAAACTTCAAAATGATTATAAATTTTAGATGGTTTTGAGGCTCTCTACAGATCAAAATTACCAATTTAAACCTTTAAGCTATTTTAAAGAAAGTGTATTTTAATCAAGCATTACAAGGATTGTAGATATATAGCCAATACATAGGATTGTCATATAAAGCCACAGATTTCTGTATGTTCATATATGTAGCCTTACAAGGATTGTAGATATATGGGCACATACACACAGATTTTCAAAAAATTGATGGTGCTGATATTTATTCACAATATTCAATATATAACTGAAGGATATTTTAGACATTTAGGCAATGGTAAATAAACTAAATATTGAAATTCTTATAGTGTAGGAAGCACAACAATAGATACACATAAAACCATAAGGAAGGATACATTTGAATACCACTGACAATGGCACCAAAGAGCCCCAACATTGCCAAGAGTTCGACTTGATCAGCCGTTTTCACAAAAAATTCCTGCACAATGTATGGTGATCAATAGCAAGTACAAGCGACCCAAAAGTGCTATAATAATTACATATATCTTTTTCAATTTCTATTACATTGCACAAAAATACAAATGTTTTTCAGGGTATGCACCTTGTGCATACGTAACAAATGGAAGAGATAAGGGGTCAAAACAGGTAATTTTGGCGTGAATTGTTACACGGTTCGCATTGGCTTGACCTTCAAACACCTTTTTCTCCAACTTTTCTTAAAAAATCATAAATAACTACATTATTACAAATACAATCTAAATGTTTAAATAAAGTACTTTGGGGATTTTTATGCTTGAAAATACACTTTGGGTGCCTGTCTTCCCGTTTGACCCCTTTCAATTTGTAATTAAATTTTCTTTTTGACTCGTTTGGGATAAAAATAACTCAAATCGACTCATTCATTATTCCGCATGTCGAAATTACCATCTCTAGGGCTCAAGATTGGCAACTTTTGCTCACCTCACTCACGTTGCAGACAGCATAAAGCGTAGCCCCAGCAATGACCAGTAAATCCCCTCTAACAGGGTTGCTCCCATTCTCTGAGCATCAAATAAATTAAGTAATAGAAAAGATATATAAATATTAATTACACCAGAATCAAACTTTTATGTAAAACAAATGGGATAAGCGTGAATGCTCACGTGAACGATCTGCTGCATGCACATCTGAAAAAATAACAAGCACAAGACCAGAAATACAAATTACAACACCCACAAGTTTCTTGAACCTGTATTTTGTCTTCAAAAAGAGCCAGGTAAGGATTATGACTGATGGAATTGACCAACAATCCAGCAGCATGACGCTTGTTAATGATGTGTACTGGTATGCCTTCACCACTGCTCAACAATGCATATAAAAGTCTAAATTTTTTAACAACTAAAGTTAAGAAATCGGGCGGGTCAGGCAATAGGTCAAACACGTACTGGTTCACCCGAAACACTTTTTGATCTAAAAATATTAAATTTTTCACAAACAATAAGTGTGTCAGATGTGATTACAAAAGTTTTGATACTTGAACAGTAAGCTAATTTTGTGAATATTTGATGATTTATGAGGTTTTATGCATTAAATATTTCACCTCTAGATCAAATGTAGCAATAAACATTTTCATAATTACTGGCGAAGATGACAATTGTAAAGGTAGAAGACTTACCAAGATAATTTGCCTCAACGTCTACTATCCCAAGAAGCAAATAGCAATACCATTTTGCCTGCAAATGTTGGCATAAACACGAATTAGCCTTTTGTTGAATTGTGACATAATGATTCAGGGGTGTTTTAATTGCCATTTGAAAAATCATATAATCAATTGCTTAAAACTAGAAATGATCATGGTTTTCACTAATCTGTTTCTTCATGCAACTCATTATTGTCTCTAAACAATAAGAAAACCATAATTATAATCAATTCGCCCAAACACTCGGAACTGTAGGTGGCAATTTTGACCCGTTTCCCTTTCATTGGGTGAGTAGTACTTTAAGGAATTCTTAAATTGGACAGGGAAAACAAAAGTTTTGAGGTCAACATAACTCATGCTAAAATTACCCCTTTTGAGTTGTTACCCAACCAACATGAAAATACAATAATCAAGAAAAGAGAGCTACCTAACATAATGCAAAGAAATCTATTGAAGATTGAAACGAAGTTCCTGAAATTTCCAGACCTTCATACTTGTCTATTTGTTGCAAGGTAAGCATCATTCTTGCGAAAATACGAAAACACTATACTTTACAAGATCGGGCTATTTGGACAAATAGTGAAATGTAAAATCTACTTGAAAAAGCACCGAAATTTGTTCTTGGAGGATGTGGTGTTTCATTTGGTTTGCATTATTTAAAAATATTGATTTCTTTGCAATGGAAAACCAAATATAGCAGTTTGCAAGTTTGAAACATCAATAACACTATAATAACATCATTAAAACTGTCTCTATGGTCACTAACCTTCATCCCATTTTTCCTGCAAATCAGAATTCCGCCATAAACAATAGCCAACAACAGATAGTTCGCCAAAGATTGTGATGTTGGTGCATTGATTCCTAAGTTATACAAATGATATAGATTAGCTCATTTGATCCCCTCAAGGTAAAAATTGTAACATTTTCTATGCAATTCGCAGTATACTGTATACATCAGTTATAAACAGAACTCTTTATGTACAGAATTCAAGAATATTCAGTTCATTGAGATGTTAAATCATGTCATACAAAACAGTGTGTTTTAAAGAATAACTATAAGTTGATCAACTGTAATAAAAACTTCAAAAAATTGTTTATAACTATACAAATACAAATAAAGCTTAAATATTGTAAATGCAAACCTCTTCTAGCAAGCTCAGATGATGAGAATCCAGTTGAGGTGATGAAAAGAGAGAGAATCTGACCCAGAAAAAGGCCAGACAAGGTCTTCTTTGTAAATAAACCCTGAAACCCCACCATGATTCAAAAGAAATATCCTTTGTTTTACTAGTATTGGTTAAGAATAATACTGAAATCAGGAAACCCAATCAACAAAGCCCCATTCTTGTTCTTCAGTGACCAGCAAATCTTTATAAAGACAGAGTGAGAAAAAACATAACTTTTCACTTTTTTCCCCTCAAAATTAAGTTAAAAAGCAAATGCCAGCCTGAGATCTTTTTAGAATTACAAAGAATTAAAGAAAGACGAGAATTCTTTGTCGTTGATTTGAAGGTTTTTTTGAAGAGGGTTTAGCTCTGTTTCCGTTTGTCAATAACCGAAACTGACTCTCGTAAATCTCTGCCAGTTCTATAAATATTCCCAATCGTTTTTTTGCATGTTGACGATTTATTTATTTATTTAAATGATTTAATTTACCTGGTAGTTCATACTTCATACTACATCTAGTCTTTTTCCATTTCTTTTTATTTTTCTTTTCTTATAACTTTTTAATTGATTTTTAGAAATAATAAGATAAGAAACACAAAGAATATAAAATATTCTATAAATTAAATTTTTTATTTTTATTACACGAGTCATTTAAAAAACATATAGCAGATTTATGAGTTTTAGCTATATGTACTTTCTAATATTTAAATTAAAATATGTGTTATATGATAAAATATTTAAACTATTATTATTATGAAATCCTTTTTATTTAATTTTTAATTTGTATTTAATATCATATAGGTTGAAAAAAATCCTTTTTATTTAATTTTTAATTTGTATTTAATACCATATAGGTTGAAAATTAATTTGCATTAAGTTGATTTTTTGAAACATTATTTATTATGGAAGGTTTATTTATAAAAATGGTATTTAAGAATCTAATTAACTTCATATAATGGTTTCCTTATAGATTTAAATAAGGGGTAAATTAGTATTTCAAATTAATTAAAATTAAAAGATTAAGACAATGACCTAAATGCATTATAATACAATTAGCATGTTACCCGCACAATGCGGCGACGATTACTAATTCATTCTCGATAACATGTCCGTTTTCGGTAACGTAGGGTATGGTATACACACATTATGAAGACGTCGAATAATTTCCATTTGCAGTATGTCCATTTTGTTTCCTTCTTTTCCATTTTACTTATTTCTTTATTATCTATCAACTTATTTGTTAATTTCTAAAATAACCTTTGAAAAACAATAAAATAAAAAAAAAACAATCTCTACTTATAAAATAAGATGATAAAAACATATCAATGTCTTGGTGAATTGTGTTGATTTGAATGAGAAATTGTGTAGGTATGAGATATTATATTAGTGGTTGGGTTGGTATATTTTAAAAAATATAAATATATTTAAGACTATATTGGTAATTTTCTATTACTTAAAATTTAAGAGGTCAAGTAAAATAATATTAAATATATTATAAATTAAACTTTTTATTTTACTTATATGAGTGTTTATAAATTCGGTTACATGTTATTAAGTTTATGAGTTTTAGTTATACGAATTTTCTAATACTTCAATTAAATTATTTGGTATATGATATAATATTTAAAATAATATTTCTATGGAGGTTTTTTTATTCAATTTTTAATTTGTGTAATATCTTATAGGTTGAAATTTAATTTGTATTGAGTTGACATTTTTAAACATTATTTTTATAGAAAGTTTAGTTATTAAAATGGTATTCAATAGTTTCCTTTTAAGATTTAAATAAGGAGTGAGTTATAATATCAAATGACTTAAAATTTAAGAGATTAAGACATTTAGGAGAGAGAGTGTTAAATGCTTTATATATTCGTATAGATAGATATAGATATAGCTAGTATAGCTTATTATGTATATGTCCTCATAAACCATCTAAACTTTCAAATATGTTTTTATACTTAATTTAATAGTAATTAAATCATTTAAAAATTAAAAACATAACCCTTAATTTAATTTACAAGTAAAATATCTCAAATACCCTTCTTCCATTCTCTTCCTTCTTCGGGAAATCCCCTAATTTCTTCCCTCTTTTGTTACATATATGTAAAATTATTTAGGAGGTATATATCAGCGGTAATCCCTAATTTAATTTACAAGTAAAATCTCTCAAATACCCCTCTTCCATTCTCTTCCTTCTTTGAGTAATCTCCTAATTTCTTTCCTCTTTTGTTACATATATGTAACATTATTTAGGAGGTATATGTCGGCGATGGATTTCAAAGAAAGTTTAGATACTGTGGAACAATATTTAGGGGGTATATGTTACATACTACGTAATACCAAATACTTTATTGGAAAGATTAAATGGAAAGGGGCATGTTTTTGTAGATGTAATTAGCAGGGTCAACCTATTTGATTATTTTTTAAGCTTGTTATTTTACCCGCCTAACTTGATAGAGATTGACTACAACTTTCAATTCCTTTGTTAAAAACTTTTATTTGTTTGAGATAAGGGAAAGGAAACAATGATTCCACATGTAATAAGAATAGTTATTTTCATCTTTTTTTATTTTCTTAATTGATGTCATACTCTTGTATAAAACAATTTTATATGGTTTTACTTTTATTAGGTTGACATTATTTATTAATGATAATCTCATAGTTTTGATTTTTATTAATTTTTTAAAGATGTGTAAAGTGTATTTAAAATAAATTTTTATATATGAAATTATTTAGATTTAAGTTATATCTATTTTTTAATACAGGGGCATTTTGGTCATTGTTTATTTATATCATTCCATTCCAATATCTCTTTTGGTCTATCAAACATACTGCAGTAATAATTCATTTCATTCCGTGAAAGTAACCAAATATGTTAATGGCATGGTAATGAACTATTTCATTCCTTTGTCCATTCTATTCCTTTGTCATTCTTTACATCCAACCAAACAGTCCTCCCCAAAGATCAGTCCACTAAACAATGTATACAAATTGGTTATATATGTAATTATGTATACAAATAATCTGCTGAAAACCTAATGAGCACTTGCAAGTATGGAAGCTTTATGTATTGGTGTTGGTACAATGAACATAATTAAGCAATGGACTTAATTGCCTAAGTATTAATTTGTGAATTTGATACTAAAGTAACAGTTACTCGTAACTACTACTTCACCATCCACTTGTTCTTGTTAACCTCCAAAACTTGGGCATCAATTAAAACGTACCTAGTTTATACACAAGCTTTAAAAAATCTTACATTCTTGTATACTTCTTCTTCCATTTTCTCCAAACAACAAACATCGGGCTCATTCACACCTCCAACAACTAATGCAACAATCATTGGAATCATTTTCCATTTCGAGAACCTTTCGTTATAGTTGTTAAAAAAATAAAATCAGAAAAGGCCATATAGCTCTCATACATACAGGTAAGTAGGATAAACCAAGAAACATCAACATATATTAAAAAGTTGTTAGATTTTTTACAAGAATATTATACCCATCTTATCATCTACTATTACTTTCGCCATTTTAACATTATATTCATCCTATCATCAATGTTCCTGATATTTCCAATAACATTTTGACAATAATATTTTTGAGTGAAATTATAACAATTTCTTGTCAATTTCAACCTTTTGCATATGAGTGAGTTGATATAGGCAGTGTTTTAACATAAACGGTTCAAATAAATAAGTTAGGATGGGTCAGTGGATGGTTCACCAAACTATTTTTAATGCTACAACTTCCTAAGCTTTTATGAAGATTTAGATTATTGTCGTACCAAATTAAACAATTGAATATTGTAGTCATAATTAACTCATTAGTTATGTATAGAAAAATTCAGAAATTGACAAAAAGTTTACAGGTCAACCTAACCTAGCCCAAAGCAATCCATCATTGATAGTTTCAACATATACTAAAAATGAGAAGTTTAAAACCGGACAACTTTTAACCTTTAAAAAAGACACATAATAAAACATATAACCATAAATTGAAAATAAATAAAGCTTACCTAATCTAGATAAGCCATACATCCTAATCATTGATATCTGTTCCGTTTTTCAGTACATTTACCTGAACAGTTTTCCAAAAATAACTTCATCACATTGCATAGGAGACATTTTTATAAAACGATGAATTCT
Organism: Dittrichia graveolens; assembly: GCA_038502395.1. Classification (NCBI taxonomy): domain Eukaryota; kingdom Viridiplantae; phylum Streptophyta; class Magnoliopsida; order Asterales; family Asteraceae; genus Dittrichia; species Dittrichia graveolens. Next base: position 1,972,080 of record JARJIL010000003.1, on the reverse strand, counting down.
CCCCGTGTGGCATTTTTTAAAGGATATTGGTCCTCAACTTATATGCTAAAAGACATACAAAAAAACTAGAGAAGGAAATGCAACATCTTAGGATAATCTGGCTAATGTTTGGGTTAACATGTCTAACAACTTAGGATAATCCGCTTCAAGAAAAACTGAAGAAGGAAATGCAATGATTTAGTAAATAAATCAGAAAGGCTGCAAATAATCAAATGGCAAGTTATTACAAACACTCAGATGAGACTTCTTTTCGACTTTCATCTCTGGATTAAATATCTTTAAGTGACCTGATTAGTCCAAGGGAGTTGAACTTCAAGACAATTAATTAACTAAATGTAAGAACTAACCTCATTGAACTTTACAATGTTACTACGAGTTTGGAGATTGTAGCTACACCATGTTACAATATTATTGATCTTCAGGTTCAAATAGGATAAAAAGAAAGCTAAAAAAGCTGTGAGATTTTATGTAGGTTAATACATTGCTTACAATTCCCAAATGCTTAAGCCATTCTTTAGGTACTTTAAAGCTTATCGTCTAAAAATTTCATTGTTCGTTTAACAAAAAAGCCAAGGTAATAAGGCATGCAAGTATATTATTGCACTATGAAGCTCCCTATCATATCAATAAATACTCAACACAAGTTCTACCATGTGTATGAAAAGAACTACAAAGAGCAATGGGCACGCATATGACAAGTTAGGTGATTTAGTCCTCTGTTAGCTTGTCCCAAAAAGCATAGCAAAGATGGGAGCGAGGAGTATTATAGGCATGACCATTTTCAATACCATATGCATCAAGGGAGTAGCGTAGACACTAAGCTTCTATACATTTTCATTTCTTCCATGTTAAAATTTTAGTGTGTTGCTTGACAACCTTGTTTATAAACCATACGATAGAAGAATACAACAAAAAAGAAATTTTTTGCTAATAATCTTCTTGAACCAACATTCTTGCCTAACACTATATTTTCCCAATTGGATGAAGAAAGACCTTAAATTGACGTAGATGCCATGACATGCTTAAGCCAATTCTTTCCTCTTAGACATTTCATCAAACAGCTGGTGCTCAAAATCAATTTATCAAATATGAAATCAAAATCAGTAGTTTCAGAAACCCCCAATGGAGTTCATAAATTAAATGACACATTGATCTAAAAAAGTCTAATCACACAAACACCTATTGCATGTGACGTCCATAAATATTTTGAATTACATTAAGAATTAGGTGTGTTACTTACGAATTTTCTTGCATTGATTCACTGATTCGTAAGAAAAATGAGAGAACAGACCAGAAGCAGAGGGTAATCAGCCTTCATTTACATCATTGATCAGATTACATCGTGGATTTCATTGTTCCATTGATTCATCGAAAAAACGATGGATAGCATGAGAGGGAACTGATATATGGAAGTTGTAAACCTGTGGTCCGTCTTTATCTGCATCCTTCTTCACGAAGAAAACCTTGATTTATGGAAGTTTTAAAATTGAAAGAAGAGCAATAGGGTAGGAGTAATAGAATCAGAAGGGATGGATAGACACGTGTCAGTATTTTAGGAATAGTTAATGAGTGGGAAAAGTAAACGTTCATGGGCTAGAAAAGAGACAATGTCTTCCTATTTACTTAATTATTAGATAAGGTATATTAATGTTAATGAATTATTTTTCAGTAAATTAGAGGTAATGGATTCAGGTTGTATGTCTTCACCAATCACCACCACCACTAGTCGCAACCACCACACCATCGTAACTTATCGCACAGTCACTACCCTTACCGCCACCTCCATCACCACTAACACCACCATGGTTCAGAATCATCGCATTATCAACCATCATTTGCCACTATCAATTGTCATTGATCGCCGCCTCCACTAACATAATCTTTGCCACCAATAACATTGTCTTCACCACCACTACACTATACCACCATCATAAATCACTACCACCAGCAACCATTACACCGTCAATCAATACCCCTACACCACTTTCACCTCCCGTCGCCACCCCTATTGACTACCACAACAACATGTCACAACCACTGTCATCGTCAACCAACATCCATTGCCATTTATTACCATTAATCCCTGTCTCGACCAACATTGTCGTTGTCGTCACGGTGTCACCGACCATCACCTCTAACAGTTGTTGCCACCATCACTAACTACCACCATAACTTACTATTTCCACCACCAACAACTACCATCAACGCCGCTGCCACCACCAGCCACTATCACTACCGACTATTGCCACCACTATCGACCTACACACAATATACACGCACACATATATACATACACATACATATATCATTATTAACCTATATTAACCAAAAACTATCAATGCTAATGATAATACTACAGAATGTTTATTGCATTCCTTTGTAATCTCTTACCTTTTAGTCATTCTGATCCCCTCTATTCAACCAAGTGCCTATTTAATGAATTGATGAACCATCATATTGGTGATCTACTGGATAGCCCACTCGTTTCACATAGGAAAGGTCAAAGGATCAAATCTTAGAGGTTTCAATAAAGGGTTTGCTAAGAGGTTATTTCAAAAACAGTCACAGATAACACTGATTAAATAATGTACATCAAAGCTAGAGGCTCATACTTTTAAAAGAATCTAAAAAGGGAAATCCTCTTTTTTTAAAAATAAAATAATGAATAGATGGATGTTGCGTCAAATTTGTTAGTTGAGTGATTCCCTATATGAATATGTTACTAGAATTGAATTAAATGGTAATTTGACAAAACTACCCTCAAATTTCTCATGAGAAATAGCCTAATTAAAATAACTTAGAATTGAAAAACGAATAGACCACAAAATTTGAGGTGAATGATTTTATTAAGAAATAGTTTAACTTACAATGTAACTCATGGATGAATTACTAAATTCATTACGAAAAAAAAGCATGTCTTTTTCCTTTTTTGATTTTACCTTTGTCGGGGTTTCCATCCCGACTTTTTAAACACCCATGAAGTGGTACTTGCTTAACCATCTTAAAGTCGGAATTCTCAAGCTAACCTGACTTCAAGTATTGTGAAATCGAAGGAATGGAGTCCATCTTCAATTCCCAAGTATAGCTAACGTCTTGTGAAGTCCCTCTATCCAAGTCCTACTTTTTTATTTTAGTTGCCTTATACATACATATAAAAATATATTTTAAACAATAGATGAGGGATCCAGCGATAACACATTTTAAATAGAGAATGGTGAGAACACACTCAACATACATTAATTAAACCAAATAATTAAAATTCAACATACCTTAACTAAACCAAGTTTAATATCAACTCTTAAATAAAGATCATCTAAGGGCTATAAAATATTCTCCAAGTTCTCATCTTAAAAGGTGTTCTCATTTGATCATACCTCTTAAACATCTAGTAGTTTTTGTAGTCAATATTCTTCTATGTATGGTAATAAAAACACTGTGTCAAGCAAATTTCGCGAATTCATGCAATTTCACGAGTTCATGTTTTATTAGTATTGGGTGTCTGCTATTGACTATTTCTTCAAGAAGTTATTAGATATCTCTACTACCTAACGTTTTTAAGACATTAAAGTTAACTTGTAAGCAAGACTACATGATTGTTTGCTTGCTCTAAATGAAATTTTTCAGCGTTGAATGATGAATCATTCAATATTCATCACGTTTGATAACCATCTCTAAATAAAGACTGTGTTGAATGAAACAAAAAAACAATGTTTTAATTTACAACTATAGTTTGAATAAGTAACTTTTACCATACATACTTATGTTTCATTTCAATTGCATAATTGCAAATACAGACATTGAGAGTAACCATCTCACTAAAAAGTCTTTTTATGTTTCTAGAGGTAAAATAAACAATTCACCTCACAAATAGCAGTCAAATACCGTAACAGATCTAAGTCTTTTAGTAAATTAGATACATTTATAAAATAAAAGGAGATGATATATACATAACATTTATTTGTTATACATAAAATATATATATATATATTTATACTATAATAACCTTAAATATTTCGTTAAGAAAAATAGCTAGTGTATTTATAAAATATAAAAGTTGTAAGTGTTATTTATGGCAAAATAATATTATGTATAAATCTTATAAATGACAATTCATTCGACCACAAAAAAGGAAGATTATCTTTACACAACAGATTTTTGTCATATACAATAATTAGTTGTTATTTGGACCATAATACTCTTGAATATGTAAATGAGAATAAAAGATAATAAAATTATAAAAATATAAAAGTCACAATTATTATATATATCAAAAATTTATTATGTACAAATAATCTCCGGTTAAAAAAAAGTTAGAAGAGCAAAACAAGGAATAAAATTAGAGGTGCTTGAAATAAAAGAGACAAAGTCCAGGGGTGAATCTTAACTTTATATAAATAAAAGATCTTTTAGCGGGAATAGAGCCAAACAGACACACACCTATTTCATCTTCACCACCCAACCACCCTCACAGTAAATAGATCTGAGATTGAATCATCAGTCACACACACTAGTACACCATCATCTTCACACACTAATAATGCTCAAACCCTCACTTTCTCAGGCGTCTCCACCGCCGCCGCCGCCGCCGCACCAAAACCGTCTCAAAAACCCATTAGTCAGACTGTTTTTCATCTTAATCCTTTGTTCATTTTCTTTCATCTTTGGATCATACAGATCCACCATTACCACCTCTTTTAAACCCACAACTCAGAATCAAAAGAATTGCTTCAATCGCGTCACGAATTTCACGATTTTAACCCATCAAAATGCTCACACTCAACTCGATTTTAAACCCCAACACACACTCACTCTACCACCGATAAACCCCCCACAAAAGTTTAAATATTGCCCTACCAATTTCACCCATTATTGCCCTTGTCAAGACCCAGTTAGGGAAAGACTGTACAAAGTTGAGAAAATGTTACATAGGGAACGGCACTGTCCCGCCACGGCCGGAGAGATTCTCCGGTGTCTGGTGCCGGCACCGGTGGGATACAAGAAGCCCTTTCCATGGCCAAAAAGCAGAACCGAAGCTTGGTTCAGTAACGTGCCGTTTAAGACGCTGACGGAATCCAAGAAACAGCAGAATTGGGTTCGGTTGGCCGGTGATCGGCTGGTTTTTCCGGGCGGTGGGACTTCTTTTCAGAAGGGCGTAAAGGGTTATATCGACATACTGAAGAAGCTGGTGCTATTGGAATCTGGTGCTATTAGGACAGCTCTTGATACAGGGTGTGGGGTAAGTGTGATTCTTGAATGTAGTGCTCTTTATGGAATTAGTCTTTTAAGTGGGCCCAGTGATCTTTTAATTGATTAAGTGATTATTATTCCCTGAGAAGTTTGACCCATTTCTCTTTATGCTAATATTTTCTAGTTGCTTACTTACAAGGTACAACACATTTAAATCAATTCTTAGATTAATCAATTTTATAAGTGAAGAATCATCTCCAATTGAAGAAAATACATAACCTTCGGCTAGATCTTTCTAGTCATCCTCCCGCTTGTATAAAATTGATTTAAAATAATATTTTCATTCTTAACTTAAAACACTGAATGTATCATATTTCATCATAACACGAGAGTATCTAAGTCCTAACCCTTTTTAATTAGTATTATTTATGGTTCAAACATACATGGCAGGTTGCAAGCTTTGGAGACTCTCTAATGGATTACAACATCATAACAATGTCTATTGCTCCAAGGGACATACATGAAGCTCAGGTACAATTTGCCTTAGAAAGAGGTCTTCCTGCCATGCTTGGTGTTCTTGGCACCTACAGGCTACCCTACCCATCAAAATCATTTGACATGGCTCATTGCTCACGTTGCCTCGTCCCATGGACCGAACATGGTACGTAAATTTTTGAAACCCTATAACTACTAAATAAGACTCATTTGCTCCAATAATTACGACTTTTATTGTGAAGTGATTGCATGATATGGAATAAGAGAAATACAACATAGCAGACTACAAAATATAGTGCCTGGAAGTGATTCTGTTGCTTAAAGTTTTAATAATCAGATGCATCTGTTCAAATATTCGACAAACTCTCATTGTTTGAAGGATTTACAAGCAAAATGCCCCTTAAATAATCAAAATTGTTTTTTGTTATAACTACTCCTAAACTGAATTCTTTCACTGTACCAGAACACTATATACAAATTTAAGACACACTAGTTACATAATTACTATTAGAAAAAGCAATGCTAAACACCAATAAACCATGTTTGTTGTTTTTATCTTTTATACGGATTGTGTTATGTAACATGTCAAATGGGTCGGGTCAGATGGGTTGACCCGATATGATTTTTCCCTAAATTTATAAAGTGTGTAAATAATTTAGAAAGTCTGGTTACAAATATTTTAATATATCAATATAAATTTAATTTCTTTGAATAAATCATTCAACAATTTCTATGCAAAAAAATACACTTTGTGACTTTTACCCATTAGACTCATTTACATGCTGTCTTAGGCTAAATTTCGTGATTTTACCATCAAACTTAACCTGAATCAACCCATTCATAAGTAAACGGGTCAAAATTACTATAACCTGATGATTTTATTTTGCTAGATGGCTTGTATCTAATGGAAATTGACCGGATTTTGCGTCCTGGTGGCTATTGGGTGTTGTCGGGCCCACCCATCAATTGGAGAACAAAATACACAGCCTCAGATGGAACCACCAAGGATCCTAAGAAAGAATTGACCCGTTTAGAGGATCTTGCTAGACGGCTATGTTGGAGAAAGATCAAGGGGAAAGGACCGATTGCTGTGTGGCAGAAACCTAATAATCATATCGAATGCAAGAAAAAAGATTCAAAATTTCCCAAATTTTGTGATGAGAAAAATGATCCCGATGATGGTTGGTACAGAGAGATGGAAGCATGTATCACTCCTTTACCTCAAGTAGAACATATGCAGGATATCTCTGGAGGTGTTCTTGAGAATTGGCCTAAAAGATTAAATACTATTCCACCTAGAATCATGTCATCTCATGATCTGAAGACTAAAGATTTTCTTGACGATAATCTGATGTGGAAAAAGAGAGTTTCCACATACATGCACGTGCTAAAGTCATTGTCAAGTGGTGGGTATAGAAATATTATGGACATGAATGCTGGGTTTGGAGGGTTTGCAGCTTCACTTTTGAAGTATCCAGTTTGGGTTATGAATGTTGTTCCTCATGATGCAAAGTATAGAACCCTTGGCATCATCTATGAACGTGGTTTAGTGGGGACTTACATGAATTGGTTCGTTTTCTTTGGTTTTTCGTTTCTTTTTTCTTTTTGATGGTGGCGTTAATTGATGGTGCTAACTGGCTCTTATGTCCTTGGTTACAGGTGTGAACCGTTTTCAACATATCCTAGATCATATGACTTGATTCACGCTGACAATGTGTTTAGCTTGTACATGAATAAGTAAGCTCTTTAGTTCAATTACTATGATCTGAATATTTCTTAATGTAGATAGTTCGTATTCAGCTAAAACCACATGCCAAACCGAACTGAACAAGTCAACTTAGGTCTGGTTCCAAAGGGTCTACCTTGATGTGCGTATGCACCGTTTAAGGAGGTGAAAATTTTTGCGCAAAAGCTTTTTGACTGGGTCGATTCAAGTATGGTCTATTTCTAGCAAGTAGATAAAGGAACTTAGCTAGAAAGAAAATAGGTCGAAAGTCGTTCATTGCATTTTTGTGTATACAACCTTCTAAGCCGTTATATGCAAAATGTTAAAATCATTACTGATATATAAAGAATTTGGAAAAAGTATCTAGGGACAACCCAACCCAAACCGACCTTTTTCTACCCATATTAAAGAATCATTTCTTTTGACATGTTACCCAGCCTACCGGATCCGCCCATGTTGGCGCTATACTCTCTTAGGTCATGCTATGGTAAAACACAACAAATAAACCCTAACTTCAACAAGTGAAATGCTCAACTACCGACTCCTCTTATTTGGTGTTCCTTGATACAGGTGTGACATTGTCGATATATTCATTGAGATGTACAGGATCGTTCGGCCCAAGGGGACGATAATAATAGCAGATCATGTAGACATTATTGTGAAGGTGAGGAGCCATGCAGATCAAATGAGGTGGCACACTAGATTATTAGATACCGAAGCAGGTCCCTTTGGTCCAAGAAAGCTGCTTTTTGTTGACATCTAATGACAAGAAGAATTTGACATTGTAACAGATCACATAAAATCACAAATGCATTTAGAGTTTGAAAAGGAACCACTGGTACTCGGAAAAACGCCATATCAGGCACAACACATTTATTACCTAGATTTTATGACAAGTAAACTATGTAAATGTATTTCTTAATATAAATATATATAGAGGTTGTTTTATAACAGTGAGCAGTAATCACTTGTCGCCATCACCACCAAATTCAGTGGAATTGCCATTCCAAAAAGCATTTCTGCCACTGAATTTGGTATCATCTTCATCATGTTTGAGTGTGTGTATATTGCTTCCGCTTCCAAATCTTGATGAGCTTGGCTTGTTGTTTTTAACACTTGATGGTGTATTACTACTGCTTTGGTTTGATGTAACAAGGTAGGATCTTCTGCTTCCCGTGAAGTTGCCTTCCGGTGGGCCTGGCACATACAAGATAATTAGGAAATAAACAGTGTTGATTATTGTGTTGCATCATTCAAGGCTCAACCAAACGAATTCATTTTGATCCAAATGGAAGTTATGTAGGAGAGATCTTGAGAATGCAAGTGACAAACATTTTCACGACATAACATCATTTATCTTCAAAATTAGTATAGTTGGTATTATAAGCTTGATATCAACCTTTGTTTACTTGTGACATTGTTTTTTTAATCTTTACTGAACTTAGCAGAAAAATGTCACATTTGACCTCAAAATCAAATTGGAGAAAGTGGCTTAGCAAACAATTCTAATTTCTACAAAAGAACAATCATTCAAACATTCCATTCCAGACAGTGTCCAATAAAAGTTCAATATTTAACACCTTTGTCCTTTCTTGCAAGTTATGAATATTCTGAAAAAGGAATATGTTTCTAAGGATGGAAAGCAGGAAAGGTAAAACATATATTTTGCCATGGAGAAAGAAGTGGTGAACATGGAGGTAACAATTTGCACCCATTCAGTTATGAGGTCAATTCGGACTATGTTTTATCTAAAACCGGTCAAATGGGTGAAGTAGAGAACAATGACTAAAAATAAAACAGGTCAAATGGGTCAAAACTCTTCCAAAAGCATATTTTTCATGCATACAAGTATACAACCTACTAAATCGCTTTGTTTAAAATAAAGGATTATCACTGTAATAGTATATTTTCTGTAATCATATTCAACAGAATATTAACAAAAAAAGAAACCTTTTTTCTTGGACAAATAGTATTACATGTCAATCCAACCAAAAAGTTTCCAGTTTGACCCGTTACCCAACCCACCTAACCCGAGCATTACTAACACCTCTAGAAAGGTTAAACATAGTTAATGATTTAAATGGATGGGGAAAAAATTACCAGATTCCACCATATTCCTTCGAGTTTCCTGGTCAGAAGTTGAAGAGTTTGCAACACCACCTCCACCAAGATAGGCCAGAGGATTTACATATGATAAATACCGTTTCACAAGTGAGAAATAACTTTCACCATCAGAAGATCCAGTAGCACTCGACGGGTTAGGTGTGGAAGATCTTCCTTTGTATAAACTCGAGGCTTGAAGATGTGGTACCAATATTAATGCTTGCCTATCAAGCAGACATAGCTCTGCTAAAGTTTTGTTTAAGTCTGCAATACGGTAACAAAATTAGAACCACTATGAAGTATGAACACAAACCTTAAAAGTTGTTTAGTAGCAAAGGTGGCAATTTCGACCCATTTACTTAGGATGGGGTCTACTCAGTTTATGTTTTTATCTATAACAAGTAAAATAAATGATACTTTAAAAGAAAACGGGTACAAAAGGTCATCCAAAGTCAACCCAACCCAAACATTAGGACCTGTGCCTAAAATTAATTGTTTTGATGCAGAACCTCTATTCACATGTTAACCACCCTGATCCAGACCCGGCCATTTGCTATCTCTAGTGATTAGCTTTAGCAATAAAATTTTCTTATCAAGGACTGATGCACATCTTAAAGCAAAAATCTGGTTGCTTGCAAGCTACTATAGTCGTTTCTGCTTTCGTAACTATGCAGCTCTTTTCAATTTTAACATGAAACTAAACAAAATTAGTCTTGATTTTCAGTCCATAATTTGACACAAAGATTGTAAAATTTCAAAATCTGCTTGATAAAAAGTGAAAACTTGTATAATACCTTGGTCAGTGAAAACCTTGCGAGGATAAGGAATAGCTAGATCATAAGAGCCAATGCTACTGCCCTGCTTTTCATCCACATAGTCTTTGACCATTCTTAAAGTGCTTGTAAGTTCAAACTTCTGTTGGAAACTTGCACCACCAGGTAAGCGTATATTTAAATATATATCGGTTAATATTTTTGAAGCTAAATCTGGAATATTTATCTTCTCAGTTTGAAAATTTGCAGATATTTTAGGCTTTGGTTCATCAGGTTGATTAACATTCAAGCTCGGTTTTTGGTTGACTACAAATTCACCTGCACTTGGGGTCACTTCATTAACTGGTTCACTAGTTGTTGTAACTGGTTGTTCAACCTTACTTTCTTCCGATTTATTAACTGACGGTCCATGAGATACATCATCACCAAGTTTTGAGTTCATTTCCTGTCCCCGGTACCAAAAAGAAAAACACCTTAAACATTCCGGGCTGTGAAAGATGACATGGATAAAATAAAGGTCGCACTTTCAATCCATTTACTCTACTAACGGCTCAAATGAGTGAACTCGAGAGTTAGCTAGAAAAAGAGTTACTGCTGTAAAATATGATTGTTTGTAATGGTATTTAACACACATCTACTTACAAGTATTTTGTTTAAGAAAGAGGATAAAAGATGTTGCGGATCAACTCGATCCAGCCTGACCCGCTTCAACCCATAAAGAAAAGTATCTATTTTTATACCCATTAAATAGAACAGATTATACATGCAGGAGAATATGAATCATGTTACCTCGGCAAGTGGTGCATGATTCTCAGAGTTTTCTTTGTTATTATTAACATCTTTATTATCCAGAGAAGCACTAGCATTTGTACTATTAGTTGACGTTGCTGAAGAGCTTCCAATATCACGTGAAGCAGTAGTAGGAGCTTCAGAGGGAATTTGTTCAGATTGTCTCGAGGCAAGTGCTGCAGTCAAGAAAGTGGCAGTTGTTTCCTGTATAAGCAAATGCAGTTGTATTATAGGTAAGTCAGTACTCAATAACATCATAACCAAGTCAAATCAACAACTCTAGTTAAGTCAATATAATCATAACCAAGTCAAATCAACAACTCTAGTTAAGTCAATATAATCATAAGCAAGTCAAATTAATGACTCAACAAGGACTCTCAGAAAGCAGCTGTGTTTTAACTTAACTCAATTATGGAAGTACATAATGCTAGTAAACAACGAGAATGAATAAACAACCTGAACATGAAGACTCAACCATGCTTTCTCAAGGGTTGAAGCCAGAACCTCTTCACTGACAAAGCCCTCTGCTCATTCATTCAACAGAAGCAAATAGAAAATAGAAAATCAATAAACAAACACAACAGACTAAAAGAAACATATTGTATGCGGTTGTAAGTTTACCATTTTGCCATAGCTGGACACCGTTATATCCAATAACTGTTATACAAGGAGCAGATTTCTGTGGGTCTATTCAAATTGATGCAAGGAATGCCATACATTTATACAGTAAAACAGAACCTGCCTTCAATATAAAATTCTTCATCTACAACCACCAATCAAGAGGGTATGAACTATGATTCACGCAAAGGATACATAATGCAGAAAGTTGAGCTACATCTGTGCTTCCTTCTCGAAGATGCAGCAAAACGCAATACTTAGATAATGACTCTGCCACCTAAACGCAGCCAGCTCCCATTAGGCAATAAAGTTGTTCTAAATCTATAGAATTGTGTGAATTACACGTGCTATAGATCACATTCTGTTCAATTTAATTGGAGAAGAAATCATAATGGACATTAACTCACACATGACGCTGACCAGGTAGATTTGTCCATAGAGGCTGATTCTTCATTGTCTCCTGTAAATACCAAAATTGAAGCAATATAAACAAGCACATATAATATGGTCTTCTGAGGTCAATGTGAAAAGGTTTACTTCCATTGGTCGTATTAGTTTGTAAAGTTCCTGGACAAATTACCAATTCTCAATTTTTTCAATATATTTCCCTCGTTATTGTTAAACTATATGGACCTTAGTTGCTAAATATTGATAACACTATAGGGATACACATGATAGAACAACAAGCCGCAGACTTAATTCTGCTATTTTCAAGCTCGACGTGAAAAAAAGATGGCTTGTTCACACACTTCAGCATCCTCAAAAATGTTGTATTTGGATGCTAAAATGTTAATTTCTATATCCTCAACTATCCGCACTCCGTCAATATAGTCACCAAAAAGGGACACCAAACTTATCTGCATAACATTTGGTATCTAAGAGTAGGACACAAGGAATAGTAGCATATATCAAGAAAGATACAAATTACCTGATACGTAAACTACAAAAAGTTTTTTCTCCTTTTTGGCTATAGTAATTGCTTGAGTAATAGAACCTCTGAATGCAAAATCCGAGACATGCTGTTCTTCCATCTGTAAATACATGATCATTAGGAATTCAATGTCCTTGAGTTAGGGAAGCATCAAGCAAGGATTTAATTGTTACATATCCTAACTTCAATCTGAGAAAAAAATATAATGAAAGAGAAATAGTGGTGGATACTTAAAGCGGTGTTTGGAATTTGCTTATTTAAACAACCTGTCTGCTTACTGTATTTTTTAAAAGCATATACACATTTTTTTTTGGTGTTTCGATGATAAAAAGTGATTACAGTATAAGATCTTTTGAGGCTGAAATAAGTTGTATAAAACTTAGATTATTTGCAGCCTGATTATTCACGGTGTACTCAAAATTGCAAGTTTTCCCTTAGGGTGAAACAAGTTGCGATCAACAAGCTGACTATCTGCTTCTGCTTATAGGCATAAGCACAAGATGTTTAAATCAGCAACTTTAAACACCTCTTAATTAATAAACCTACATACTGAAAAGTCCTATGAACGTCTTTCAAGATTCTAATGCAAGCAAAAAATTCGTTATCTTCCATGTACAAATCATTTTACCAATTTCAAATAAGATTATAACAGTATCGAGTAAATTGTGATGCTTGCCAAGTTGTAGCTAATCCAATACATAAAAGGTGTGTTTGAAATCCATGAATTCTTTTGAGCACGTTAGGACCTAGGCCTCTTCTTCTACATGATCTAACGATAAATTTATACAATTAAATTGAAATTATATAAGTTGAAACAAGGTGAAGCTAAAATTTAAGCAATTCGAAAGGTGCATCCTGTAAGCCTATCAAGTTTGCAAAACAAATCAGGAAAACCGAGTTCCAGTGCAACTGTTATTAGAGAGGTTTAGTAATTCAAATTGGAACCCTAATTCAAATTTAAGCACAATTAGCTTAGGTAACCTGTTTTTTCTCAAACCCTAAGGATAACACATGATCGACAACAAAGTCAGAGATCAACTGACATCCGGATCATCTATTAAAATCTGCTACCGTACTAACCAACACAATCAACAAGTCGTACTCGTACCTGGGATTTGTGGCGGTTCTTGGGAAGTACCTCGCACCTTTTTTTCCTGTGTTTTTACGGGTGCATCCAGTCCTTTTAAACGGCCCAAAAAGTCGTCTTCTATGGGCGAAAGTAAAGAAATGCCGAGTAAGCGGGTAAGGTTCAATCTACCTTGACCGGGTGGATAGAGCGTCGAACTGACGATGAATTTGTTTTAAAACAAAATGATTAATTTGAAGACTTGATATCTCTCTTCGAATATAAATTACCATTTAAATCTTAATAGTTATTTATTATATTATATTAGATATAATATAGTATAATTGTTTAACATGACAACGTTTGAAATAAAGAATGTTAAAGTAAAATACTTGATGCTTAAGTATTCGGGATGTACTTTAAGGTGGAATGATTTAACAGTGTTCTTTTGTTTTATTCAGAGACATCAATCAAAGATTTTGAATGTTGAACAACGCTAAATAGTTTCATTAAGCAGCAAACAAACAGCCATTAATTAGAAAACTTGAAATTTGACTCAATATCGATCGAGTCGTTGTTTTCAAGCTTAGTCTTGGGTTTGATGAGTTGATTGACACTATCGAATTTGACTCGACATAATTACTTTAATTAATATATTAAATAATAATTTTAATTAGTTTGGTATTACTTGACTCAATAATTTTGAGCTCGGCTTGATTCTTTTGAGCTATGCTCGACTCAACTTGAGTAAATTGTATGATATTATGTAAATATACTTATAAAATTAGGCAGTAATGTAAAATGTCATGAGCTCAATAAGGCTCGCGAGCTTTACGAACCGAGATTTTAATTACTTGATCTCGACTCGATAGCCTACTTGAGTGGCTCGAGCTCGACTTAGACTGAGTTGATTTCATGTATTTTTCCGAAGTAGCTTGTGAGTTATACTGACTTTTTTTTAAAAAAAATTGGTAATTCGGTTAACCGAAAAACCGAAGACTTAAAAAATTTAAATTTTAGTTTTTACGTTTATTAATACTAATAAATTAATCAATATTGACATACGATAATTATCTACTCATAACGAATTTATGACATAAATCAAATAATCAAGAACATGGCAAAGATAATGTTCAAACACTAATCACTAATTCACTATACATTTAGCTTAAAATTACTTAAGTAGAAAATAATGACGGTGAAAGGATGGGTCCAAACACGGTATATCAAGCCCACGCGTTGTGTTGAGTAATATTCAAATAATCATATCTTAGTAATTTAATTTACATATAATATAATATATAAGATGGTTGTTTAAAGTTAGCATACGCGGACAATATTTAGGTTAACATGTATCTACTGCATTTGCTTATTACCTCATATACATGAAGCTACATTACCTAGTAATGTTATAAGATCAAATGTAACTAAAATTGAGAGGCAAAAAATAAATATTTAATAAGGGTTAAATTGAAAAATCGAAATGATGTACAATAGAAATTGGACCTTTAAGTTTAAAGTGGGAGGGATACCTTAGTACACCTTGATACCGCTAGACAAAAAAACTTTATTAGATCAAATGTAACTTATATAAACTTAAGGGTATTTATTGAAAAAAATTTAAGAATTAAAATGAATGGTGATTTTAATCTAAGGATAATATATATACTACTATATAAATCATTTAACATTCTTTATTCTTCTTACTTTTAAGAGTTCTTAAAATTCAATAATGACAAAATCTTATCTTTAATTCTATCTAAATTAATCTTATTCACTCAAATTTTAATCATTTCATTTTTTCTCCTAATTTACTTTATTTTTTATTTATTTAAAATATATTCTATCACACTAACACACCATTCCTCTAATACAAAAACAATTATCCACCCATATTAATATAATTTTCAAAATTTTTATTAATTTCTCCCTCCTTATTTCATAAATATAAATATTTGTTCTCATTTTAATGTTTTTTAAAATCTATTTTTAAAATTAATAAAATAATTGATGTAAATTAATTTTTTTTGAAAAAGTCGGACATGTTGTTGTAGAAAACTTTTTTCGTAACCTTGATTTGCACGAATAACATATTATTACATTATTAAAAGCAACATGTTATAAGGTAGCAATTATTTATCGTCGCAGCATATCGCGGACGGTGATGATGTTTATAGATGCTGAAATAAAAATTGAATATCACCGACGATATCCAAATGAGTTGACTCATTTGATGAGACATATCGTTGTCATCATCTATTGCAAAACCAACTTCGCCCATTGCCGTGTTTGATTGCCAATAAACTCTTGAAATCGATCGAATTTAAACCCCCATTAGTTTCTCTCTCTAAAACAACCCATTTCTTTCTTTCTCTCTCTCATCCTCTTTGTAATCGCTCTGCTTATCTGTCCTTTCCCCAATTTATCTCCATCATCTGGAAACACACAATAAAAACAAAGCCCTAAATCAAGAAACCCAAAGTGACAACACAAGACAGGTAATCCTTCAATTCCGCTATCGCTTAATTTATTATTATCTTGAAAGTTGTTCCTTTTTGAGTTTTTGATAAAGGGTTTGTTTTAATTCAATTGTCTCGGTCGATCAGATTTGAAACCAACCCTTTTTCCTCTCTTCTTCGTAATCTTTCGTTAGCGGATCGTGTTTTGTTCGTCTAGTTGTTACTCTTTTGGACTGAATCTTATTAATTGATCTTCAGTTGGGTTTCCGTGTTGAAAATTTCTTTGATTTCCTAATTTGGTTTTCGTTTCTTTTTTTTTCTTTGAATTTGTTAATCTGATCGTCGGCGGTAACATCACATTCTTGGAGGAAACTAGGAACTTAATTTATTTATTTTTTTGTTATTTGATTTCTTCTGTTTTCTGGTTAAAATTTAATTTTGTAATGGATCCCCGTGGTCATTTTCGTGCTTTAGTGGTAAGAATGTGTACGATTGTTGTTTAATTTTGATGAATGTGCTTTGAGATCTTTGATATTAAACTTATATACAGATGTATATACATGGTTACACTTACACCTTATTATACTTGTTGTTAAGCCCAAATTGTTGATGGAACATTTATATTTCATAGGTGAATTTTTTTGTTTGTAGAATGATATTAATTTCTGATACTTAATGTACTGATGATCTGGTTTGGGGTTGGGGAAACCAGATTGTTAGGATGTTCTTATTTAGATTGATTATTAGTTCAGGTCATAATATCTAGCTTACAGTATTTTAGTGAAGCTTCTTCTATTTTGCTTAACAGATTTGAACAGTCATTGCTTAAGAAAGGGTAGAGTAAAATTACTACCTACATACATTAGCTTATCTGTTAGTTTTTTAAATAATTAGAGTTCACCAAACATACCATCAACAGTGATTATTACAACATAAAGCAACAAAAGCACATGGAAACACTATGATAGCAATTTATTACAACCAATTATCTGATTTTTATAAAAAAAAAAAGTTATGTGTTGAACAATGATTTTTAACATATGTTTTTTATGGTTATGTAGGGACACGCCCCGCCACCTGGCTACTTTAGACGTTTGGGGAAACAAAGGGCTCGAGACGATTTAATTTTGAGGAAGAGAGATAGAATGCGGAGGTGGTTGTGTTGTACTTGTCAAGTCGAAGAAACTTATCCCTCAAACGACAATGGCCTGATAAAAAGCCATAGTGATCATGCTGATGGTATGTTTCATTTGACTCCATTTTCTTTTTTATTTTCTTAAGTAATGACAACAAAATAGAACATTTTGGTGTTAGTTGACCTTAAGTAGTATTTTTTTAACATCGCTTTTGAGTGGATACCGATACATTATTGATAATTGCTCTCCTTTTCAAAAGTGGGCTGAATTTGCATAGAAGATTTATATTTATGAGAATGGAAGGCCATAGTTATGAATGTGAAATGAGCAAAGTGTTTCTGGACCTCATTTGATTAAGGATGTATCTAAATGTGCATTTTGAAAGTGGTTCTCTGATTATTCATGGGTCAAGTAATCAGTTCGATATCAGCTACATCAAAACTATTTGTTAAAGAGGGCAGCAACATTAGTTATTTACCCTTCTTTTCTGTTTCATTCTTAAATTGTCAAAATTTGCAACACACTAAACGCTGTGGAAAATGATTGGTACAAGTGTACAACTTTTAGCAGAAGAAGCACTTTGAAATATCTCCTACACAATTATTTTGTTAATCGGAATTTTGATTCAGAATATTTGGTATCTCATAAATGCACATCCAAAGTCCAAACACCATGTAGTTGCAATAGATTGCATGGTGACTTCAATCTTCCATAGGTTTGTTGTGATTTTTCAGAGATCCAATGAGGGATTGAAGTTCTTTAGTTATTTTCATGTTTTGCTTTCTGTTGTAGATGTATTAAGATGATTATGATTTTTATTTTGGAATATCACAAGCTTACACTTATTTTGTTCAACCTATTTGCTAGATATGTTTCTAATGCTTTTATCTACATGTAATGTAGGGCAGCAAAAGGACAAAGTACCACCTCCTGTCAAATTTGATGCACAAAAAGCAGTTCCAACAATCGAGGTGCCTTCACTTTCACTTGATGAACTGAAAGAAAAAACCGAGAATTTTGGATCAAAGTCATTGATCGGTGAAGGTTCATATGGAAGGGTTTATTTTGCAAGTTTAAATAATGGTAAAAGTGTGGCTGTCAAAAAGCTTGATGTTTCTACTGAGGCTGAATCAAATAACGAGTTTTTGACTCAGGTAAGTCCATGTTTCTGCAAGTAAAATGATTTGTTAGAAGATCATTGCCTCTAAGGGGTGGGCATTGTGTTCTTCGGTTTTGTCAGTCCAGACCAAAGACGGGTCAATGGGCAGGTCGGGTAACTGGTCAAAGAGGATTTACATGTCAAAATGGCGGGTCTGTTGGGCCTATGCACAAACTTTTTATCAATCTTTTTTGAATTTCTAAAATTATTAGAGTTCAAAATATGATTATAGAAACTAAATTCTAGAGAAATAAACATTTTATTTTTGTAATAAAGCATTAAGGAGGTCTTAAATCATTTGGGGACACTTAGGATGATTTTCTGCCTGTTTGACCCTTTTACTTTTATAGTCAAACCATTTAGCTTGACCAATTTGATCCTTTAGTGAGAAAGCAAAACCAAAACTGACCAATTTATAGGTAAATGGGTCGTAAGTGGATCAAATTGCCACCCATAGTTCAGGTTTTGCCACCCCTGCCTCTGTGGCAATTTTTCCTTCTTTCTTTCTTTCTTTTTGAACAATGTTGGTGTTCAATTCAAGGTTTCCATGGTCTCAATGCTGAAGCACGACAATCTTGTTGAGTTGTGCGGTTACTGTGTTGAGGGAAGTACCCGTGTCCTGGCTTATGAATTTGCAACCATGGGATCTCTACATGACATATTGCATGGTATGGGCAACTTTGTATTGTTTTGTAATTTTACTACAGGTTCTTAATGTTGAATTACTTTGCTCTTGGGGTTTTATATCTACATCTATACATATGTATATGCAGGCAGGAAAGGTGTGCAAGGAGCACAACCAGGCCCTGTGCTTGATTGGATGCAGCGAGTAAGGATTGCTGTTGATGCAGCAAAGGGACTCGAGTATTTGCATGAAAAGGTCCAACCTTCGATAATTCACAGAGATATTAGGTCTAGCAATGTGCTACTATTCGAGGATTTGAGAGCCAAGATTGCTGACTTTAACCTTTCAAATCAAGCACCCGACATGGCTGCTCGCTTGCATTCAACTCGTGTTTTGGGAACTTTTGGCTATCATGCACCAGAGTAATGATTCTAAACTCTTTTCTATACATGCACCCAAAGGCGTTCTATTATTTGTAAGGAAATAGTGTGGCGAAATGGGCGGGTCAGTTTGGGTCTGAGAATACTTTTGTATCCAGTTTTTAGTTTTTATAGAAATGTCTAAATATGGCTACATAAATGTTTCTTAATAATGCAATTTAGCAGATGTTGATTTATTCACTTCGGATGACTTTCAACCCATCACATGTTTCCTTTTTACTTAAATTTCTTTAGCTAAAATCATTTGACACATTAGAGATAGAACATGATTCAAAGCAACCCATTCATGTGAATTAGTTCAAAATTGTTGGCTAAAGGTTAGAAAGAGTGATGGAAAAAGAGACATCTTTCTGGACCGCAAAAGTTGCACAATTTTTAATTTGTTTAATCATCTTTTTGGTAGTGTTTATGTGAAGCTTAGTGTTCTTTTATTCTTCTTTGTATATAATCATTTGCTGTGTACCTTCACAGATTGAATTCATATGGTAATATATACATTATTGTATTTCTTATACATGTTTTTTTTATAATCTTACCATTTAGCCAAGTGTTTGAATGTAAACTTTATGCAGATATGCAATGACTGGACAGCTGACACAAAAAAGTGATGTGTATAGCTTTGGGGTTGTTCTACTTGAGCTTCTAACCGGTCGGAAACCTGTTGATCACACCATGCCAAGAGGACAACAAAGCCTTGTTACTTGGGTGAGTTTTCTTTTCTGGACAGCTGACACAAAAGATTGACATTTTGTGGGTCAAAGGTTCGCCTTTTCACTTTGTGGATCACACAATGTCAAGAGGGTCATATTGTAACTGACTTTTTCATTTTGTGGGTCCTGATACTGGTCCCTGTTTAGTTGGTATGAGGTGAAACAAAGAACTTTACAAAATAGACAGTGAAGAACAATGAAACCAGACTGAAAACATCTTTCCTAATAAATAATAATCATACTAGTGTCAAGATACATTTGTCTCTAGACAGTTTCTTGTGGTTTCATTTTGTGGGTTTCTGTTTGGTGGGGAGATGTGAAGACGGGACCTGAAAAAATAGGAAGCGAGACTATAGAGAAACGATTAGACATGCCAATGTTGACCAAATTATATATAAATAGGTTGATTTGGTTATTTTTTATTTCTAACATGTAAAATGGGTCACACAGTCAAGCTAAAAGGTTTAACTAAAAAGGAAATGGGTCAAGTTGGTCAATGGGTTGAAAGTCATCAGAAATGTGCTCATATGCCTTCTAATTCATTATTCAAATTTTTTTTAGATTATTGTTGTAATAGTATGGCTTTCATAGTTATATTTAACACGTTATTTCTATATAAAGTTTAAGAAAAAAAGAAGAGAAAAGTGAGTTCCAGTGAGACCCTTTCTATAATGACCAGTTCTGACTTGTTCTCCAAACTGCCCACTTTGCCATCCCTATAAATGATGTGAATCGAAAAATAATATTTTTGTTTTCTACATATAGGCCACGCCAAGACTAAGTGAAGACAAGGTTAAACAATGTGTTGATCCAAGGCTAAAGGGAGAGTACCCTCCAAAGGCAGTTGCAAAGGTCTGTCTCTCTTTTAAACAATAATGAAATTTCGAATTTTTATTAATTTTTTTTACAGATTATATATTAACGGCAATTGTTTAGGAAACTCTATGGACTTTAGTTAATTTTTATTATATATTCGCCACATACTGGATTCTAAAATTGCATGATTAAATTCCCTAATTTCTATAATTTATTGTTTAAGTCCTTGTAATAACAACATAAAAGTCCTTTTTTACATGATCAACTCCACAGGCTGCTCAAAATGTCGTAACAGCCATTTTTCGCGTGATTAAGTCCCTAAAGTACAGTAAAAGGACTTTCTTTTTAAAAAAAATCTAGAGTCTTGGGTGTGAATTCTTTGAAAGGCTATAGGGTCTTCCTTTTCATGATTAAAATGACTTATTTGCATGCAAGTCCTTGGACTTTATTTTTGCATGCTGAAATTTAAAAGTTGAAGTCCCTGCACTCTATTGTTAGCAAGAAAGTCCTTTTTTGCGTGATTAAATCCCTAGACTTAAAATTTTCTTATTGAAAAGGTCCTTTTTTGCATGAACAAGTCACTAAGGTTATAGGTTTTTGCAGGGACTTGAGTGAGAATTCACCGAAAGTCTATTGTGTGTGTGTGTGTTCTTTTTCTTTTTTTGACAAGTGCCCTTAATCAGTTTAACAAAATTACTACTATCATCCATCCCACGTTCATTTAGTAAGAAACTAACAGCGACATTTATTTTGTGGATGTAGCTGGCGGCTGTTGCAGCTTTGTGTGTGCAGTATGAGGCGGAGTTTAGGCCTAATATGAGCATCGTCGTGAAGGCCCTTCAACCACTGTTGAGGGCTCCGGCACCAGCAGCTCCAGAAGTGTAATAATGTAAACAGCGAAAACAAACGAGGTTTCTGCGACTGTTGATTGCATCTGCTACTGTAGATTTGGTTTGATTGAAAGGGGGGCAGGGAATATATAGTGATAATATCTTTGCAATTAATTCTTTTGGTTTGAGAACAACTTTGTGGTTGAGATTAGCATGTTACATAAGTTGGGTTTGTCAATCTTTGTTGAATAATGGGATCTGGTTTTTATGGTGATGTGGCTGATTAGTTTCAAGTCTTGAGGGTTTTATTGTTGACACATTTCTTCTTCTTTATTGTGAGGTATAATTGATTGTACAAAATTTACTTTAAGGCCCCCTTGACTTGCAATGCAGAAAGAAATGCTAAAACGTCCGTTTAAATGATTTATCGATACTTTTATGGGTTAAATAATGTGGCCCCCCCAAACGTTACCGTCAAAAGCACGTTATTTTTTCAATCATTTCAAAATCATAATTATATTAACACCAAACTGGGTTGACCTTTTGGTTTAGTAATTTGACCCTCCTTTGACCTTCGAAACTGGTTTGACCCATTTAAAAATATTAAAACAAAATTATTTTTTATTTATATTATATGACAAAAACATTTTCAACATTATTGTAATCAACTTCCGGTGACTTTTAAGGCCAACTTCTAGCGACTCTTTTGTCAGCATTGCTAAGTCACTATTAATAATGAACATCAGGTTCCTCAACTTCACTATCACTATCAAACGTTATTTGAAAATATGATGACCTTTGAACACCGTCTTTAAATCTGGTGACCATCAAACATTTATAATCGACATCAATACTTTAAACTGTATCTTCTAAGTGGACACAGACAAAATCAATCACCTCTCACTATATATATATATATAGAGAGAGAGAGAGAGCCGAGCTGTTATGCGTGAGGGCAAAAGTAAATAATAATAAATCTTATATTTTAACATATTATAGAGTTTAAAGAATAAAATATAGTTTTTTTAGAGTAAACAGCATGAAGAATGTTGTTACCGTTTAAATTATCACACAATGGTGGTCAAAAGACGCGATCACCATCCTAGGAAGAATCTTTGCGTTTCTTATAATAACTCCGGGGTTAAAACGATTAAACTTTTTCTTAACCCTTTTAAAATAGTAAAAAAGTTGGCTTACGGGTTAAAATAACACTAATTTTTGGCCTATTGGGTAAAATAACCCTAATTTTATTCCTTCCCATCGGAAACACTTCAAATCAAAAACCCTCCACCTTCTAAACCCCACAGACCGTAAACATGGCGGAATCAAACACTTCATCAGATGATTTGATCATCAAGAGTATTCATGAAACCAAAGATTCCCAGTTGGGTTTGATTTCCGCAGGCAGAAAAGACAATCAGCAATTGCACGAGGCCAACTTATCGAATCCTTTACATCAAACTGACGATTCGCATGTCGAGCAAAGGCAAAAATTGGTTCAAAATGACGACTCCCAGGTCACATATTCCAGTAACTCGTCACAAATTGAATCGATTGATGAGGGAAAACAGGAAAAGATTGTGGGTTTTGTAGGGGGTTTGAACATGAACGAGAAGAACGAAGGCAAGAAAGAAAAACGGCCTCGAAAAAGGGGCAAAGGATTGAAAAAAGATTTGAGTCATGACTTTGAAAGACTAACTGTGTGTGATTGTGATAAAAGAGGTGATAGGGCCAGAGTAATGTACTCCAGGGAAGAAATTGAGGCCTTAAGGTATGTAGAGGTGGAAGAACAGAAGAAGAAGTGGATTGAAGTTTATTGTAGGCTTGGATCTACTGTGGCTAAGGAGTACGATAATTTGACAGGTTCTAAGCATGATCAGGATGCAAATTATGTAAACTTTGATCCTCGCCCTCAGTTCTCCAACAAAAAGAGTGTTGCTGCCAATTTTCTTGGTATATCTTGATCTTTAAGTCACCAATTTCCTCTAGATACTATGAATAGGCTTGAAAGTGCACTTAAGAGTGTTTTTGTGTGAATTCTGATCATGTGTTAGTAGTTGATATGCTGTTATTCAATTTATTAATCATAAAGTAGTATAAACGCAGCCCTTGACCATTGTGGTGATTTATATTATTTAAAACTGTCATCCTTCTTCGTTAGGCCGGAAAACACATTCCAAGATTAGTTCGTGTATGAAAGAGATGGGTTTGGGTTGGGATTTGGAACAATATTCGTCAAGCATTTTACTAGAACTTGTATGTTTGACCACTAATGTGTAATCCTTACGGCATAGTACATAAGCACAATGTCAGGTGATATAGAATCATATACTGTAGGGAGAAAAAGAACATATTTTAAACTTTGTTTATAGGTATATCAAGATCTTTAATATACAGGACAGTAGGACACTATTATTTTTGGCAGCTACGGCCAAATAAAATTCAAAATTTGAACTTCGAGATACACCAAAAAAACTGAAATTCTTTATCTAAGATAGAGCCTGATTGATGCAAAGCCTTACTTTGACTACAATAGTGAAAAAGAGAAAGGTAAAAAAAGATTAACACTATGAAACCTTACAATTTTTTTCCTTCTGTTTTTCAGGGTGTACATGTGCATACCCTGCTTTCCATGTTCCTCTACACATTATCTTGAACATTAACATGCTTAGTTTCACATATATAGAGATGGCTAAACCAGTAAACCATAAGTTTGTTTTCTTGAAGGAAAATGTTTCTATTGATTTTGTTGTTCGTTAAGTGATGCAAAGGTTATATGAAAGTTAGTAGAATCTTCTTTCGACTAAAATGCTGATACTTTTCAGGCAATGAGCATGACAACATTAGTAGTGAAATGCAAAATATAAACCAAGTGGATCATGTATCTGGTGTTAATGGCAGTGATTTTGATGGGACAATTGATGGAGAGGAAGATCATTACGAAGATGAAGATAGTGATTCAGAATATTTTAGCATACAAAGACCAGCATTTTTTGTCACTGGGGAACCTGATTTTGATTCGGGGCCTCCACAAGATGGGCTTGAATATCTTAGGCGAGTCAGGTAATGTTCCACCTCCCTTTTTTTTCCTGTTAGAAAGGCCTTATTTAGATTTAACAATTTTGACTCGTTTATCTACTAACAGGTCGCTATAGGTTGCATCTTATCTCGAACGGGTCAAATAGAAAAAATCTAGCTAAAAAGGGCAACTGGGTAAACATATTGAAAGTCACCCAAAGTGGATTTTTATAGCATACATTCATACAACATTCTAAATCGTCTTATTTAGAAGTTAAGAATGTTATTGTAATGTTAATAGTTTTTGAAGTCACATTTTAACTCAGTAATTACAATAAAAAAGTTAATAAGTTGATAAAGAGCATTTGTTGGTCTGCTGGATATGCACATGCATACTCTGACAAAATTGTAGTGTAGAAAATACAAATAAAATAAAAAACTGTTATTTATTGGTGACTGATAGCCTTATTGTTCATAGATGGGAGGTTCAGCATATACCAAAGGTGATGGTTGCAAAAGTCGAAAGAAATGTGTTAAGCAAAGAACAAACTGTTTATATGCCTAAGATCCCCGATATTGCAGCATGTCCGGAGCATTTGATGCCATCAAAAGAGTGGGAAGATGTTTTTCTTGCCGACTTTTCAAATCTAAGGCTGGTACGTTCGACTTTGCACAAAAATTGCAAAATCACTCAACATTTGCTTTGGTTATCAAAGGCTAAACACATATATACATACATATATGTATGTGTGTGTGTCTATACATGTGTATATATCAAATTTCTTTGCTAAGAGGGCTGACAGTTGATACCATAAAGTGCAAAGCAAGAAACTGGTCTACTAACCTCTAAATCAATGAAAATCGTGGTCTAAAGTGTGACTGGATGATGCTACGTACTTGCATTATAGTTCCTATTATAGAAAAAACTCAATTATGATAGTCCGGCAGGGGGGATTAAAGAATATGTACCAATTGTAATGTAAAGATGTCATGCGATATTTACTGGTATTTTTTGTTCTTAATATTGTGGTATGTTCTTATTTCTTCTTTGCATCAAGTAATTGGGACCCATAATCTTTCATACTTACCGTATAAACAAGAGCCATACAATGAAAATTTTAGATGTAGAGATTGGGTGGATTGGGTAACATGTCAAAATGGGTTATATCACGGTACTTGTCTTGTTAGGTTGACCTGAAATCTTTATGCTCGTTATTTTTAAAATAATTAGTTTGTCAAATATAATTACCAAAGTTATATTATTCATGTGAAAATTTGTTTCTTTTAATAAATTTGATTTAGGAGATTTTATGCATTAAACATGCACCGTGGGCAGCTTTCAACACATTTTTTTTCCTATTTTTTATTTTATTTGTTTCATCCTTCGGCGATAAAAGATAAATAATTACTGCTAATAAACCTTTTATGGTTGAAATTGTCACCTCTTATCTATATCTATACTATCTATGTATACTATATTATAAAGCATTTAAGCATTTTGCTTAAACTCTTAAATTTTAAGTGTTTTGAAATTACTAAGTTACCCCTCATATAAACTAAATTAAGTAACTATTAGATATAGTTAATAAGATTTTTTATATTCCATTTTAATAACTAAACTTTACATATTTAAGAAAATCAAAGTCAATACAATTTTTTTGAAAATCAAAGCCAATACAAATTAACTTAATTATTAAAAAATATTTTCAATTTTTTTTTCCAATTATGGAGAACATAAAAGTAAAGGAAATGGAAAAAAATAAAGAAAATAGACATGTCACCAAACGAAAATTATTCGTTATCACCGTATTTTATAAATACCATACTCCCTACACGTTGAAAACGAACATGTTAACGAGTAAAAATTATTTGTTACCGCCGCATTGCGCGGGTATCATACTAGTATAAAACAAAGAGTAAAAACCCAGTGGCTAAACTTTGGTTTGCTTTCTAGTTTGCCTATTGGTTTTAACTTCAAATACATGCTCAATCATGTTGTTTTGAGCAACTTCCGTCTATAATATGTTTTTCATTGTTTTTATGATTTCAGGCATTAACTCAAGATGAAAATTCTGCTTCTACTTTCTCTGACAATATTATTGAATCAGTCCCACTTGCCCAGAGCATTATTGAGAACGTGATTCAAGAAAACCTTGATTTATGTCAGACAGATGATGACACCATTGTTATTCAAGAAAATCTTGATGTTGACCAAACAGAAGTCAAAACAGGCATATGTGACTGGCCCAGCTTGCGAACCATTATGGAAATGGAACCCCGGGCTCGTGTGTCAGCATTGCGGAAAAGGATAACATCCATGGAGACCATGAGCTCTCTGAGTCGAAATGATTGTGCGTGGCTGTTTGCTCTTTGTGCAGCCATTGATACACCTCTAGATGCTGACACTAGTGCTTCACTTCGCTGCTTGTTGAGGAAATGTGCTAGCCTTCGGGCTGAAAAATCCAGTCTTGATGATGAATTTATCATGCTTAATATCCTAGTGACTATATCAGGCAGGTATTTTCGGCAGATGGAAACCAATTAGTTGAAACAATTGGTGGTCTTTTTAATGCTTTAGTGAAATGAAGAACCGAGTTTTGAACTGAGGTGGGATTATGATAAACATGATTATTTACAACTTGAAAGAAACAGTCGGGGTGTTTGGATTCACTCCTTCATAGTGTTTGAACGTGGTTTTGTTGCTTGGAATGGTAATTTAATATATATATGGCTGACAGAGATGATGTGGAAATGTGACATGGATAAATGATAGTTCTGATTGGTTGGATGTGGTGAAAATTTAGAAACCGTCAAATTCAACCCAATTTTAAATCAATTAGGAGGGGGATAGATGAAAATTGTGACTTTGTGAGGGGCGTTTTATAAAACAGGTCTTGTGAAAATGTGAGTGGTTTTATAAAAATTATATATTAATGTAATTAATTATAGGTTGTTTATAAATTATTATAGGTTGTCTCTAAATGTAACATTTTGTTTGATAAGTTCTGAATGAACAATCTAAATGATGTAAATTACCATTTTAATCTTAATAGTAATTTATTATATTATAAGATATGATATGATACGCTATTTCGTCTTATCCTTTTGCCGCGGATGATAGGAATAAGATAAAGTAGGAGGAATTTTTGACTTAAAAAAAGTCCTCCCCAACATGTGTGGCTCTTTAGAGTATAACTCATGTCTGTCCCTAGGAAGGGGTTACGCCCTATCCTGTCCGGTCGTTGTGGCAAGCGAATCTATTGAGAGAGATATTGAGTTAAGTTGGAATCGCTAGTAATCGCGGATCAGCATGCCGCAGTAATGTGTACCCGGGCCCTATTTCCCGTTCAGTAGGTAATGAATCAATACGTAGAGCTACTCTCTTCTATGGGAAAGGCAAGTATTGGCTCATTGGATTTATAGATCCCCAGTAGCTCAAGGAAAGCAGGAGCTCGAGTATTGAGATGTTCCATCAAGAGAAAGGAGGTAGACTGGTAATAAGGCCGAATAATTGTTTAACAAGGTAACATGTGAAAGAAAATGTATTAGGGTAAGATAATTGGTGTTTAATGATTTAAAATGTGCTTTAAGGTGAAATGATTCAGCAAGATTATTCTGTTTCACTCAACATAGTCTTAATTCAGAGGCTGTAATCAAACACGTGAATGATTCAGAAGTGTTATTATGTTTTATTCAATACAATCTTAATTCATAGACTGCAATCAAACACGCTCAACGATTAAACATTTAGCGATGAATGATTTCATTCAACAACAAACAAACAACCACTAAATCATCTCACCATTTTCTTATCTTTTTCCTCTTACGTTTTTCTTCTTCACACAATTCGTCACAATATAAGAATTTGACTTTTTCACGAAGCAGAAGATATGTTTTAAGTTATAGACGTATAGTAATGTAGAATTGTGTTCAATAAAGTATATTTAAAAAACATAGTCCTAAAATTTTAATATTCAATCACAAATGATTCAGTATACAATCACATGTGAATTACAAAAATGTCACTCCGTCCAAATTTTTAAAATACAATCTAGACCATTCATTTAAATACTAAAATTAGTTTCTTAGGACTATTGATTAATTATGAACTATATCGAGCATTTTAGTGAAATAAACAAAAGGTTTTTGGAACCGGAGTACACGTGAGTTGCACATGTTTCCAGACTGAAAAAAAATCCCCAAACCGCCCAATTAGCCCAATCAGATTCCCTTTTCAGGCGATTGAACCTCCATCTGCGATTGTTGCCGACCGTCGCCTTCCGCTGCTCGCCGGGTCTATTTCTCGAAAGAACATTCATAAAATCAGATCTGTAACTGGTATTTTTCTTATCCGATCTGTTAAATCGTATCAAATTTACTTCAGACACACAATAACACGTCGTCGATTGCTGCTTTTGGGTAAATTTGCGTCAAGATCATGAACTTTTCTTTTAATTCGGCGTGGCTTTTCAATATTGTTAGAAAAGTTAGTGAAATTTTGATTTAGATATCCAGTGTTTATGCTCAAGAAAGTTTGATGAGGATTTTACTTGATTATAAAGTATGTCAATCATGTTAATTACTATGTAACAAGGCAAACTCTATCATTTAAAGTTGTATATAAGTTCTCTCCTTTTGCATTTGGTGAATGTGATTACAAAACTGAATACATATGATATAGGGAATTATATGGTGCTGTTAACATCTTGGGTGTTGTTACACTCTCAAACCATTTAAATGAGGAATATTTGTGTCATTTTAGTGTTTACTCATTTAAATTATGTGTGATTATAATAGAACTTGACTAAGTTTGGTGCTGTTAACAGCAAAGATCATTTCGCCATCATAATTTATCACAAACACCGCAAATGATAAGCTGGACAGTTCACTTATCACTTGACAGAATTTTAATCACAAGTTACACTATGCTGCTAGAGTGTAACAAATAGAGTTCTTTCGTACTTTAATGCAGGTATCTCGCCCTTTTGATTGTATTACCTATCTTAATATTGTGTATAGGTAAATTCATTTCATGAGATGCTTCATGCTTTCTTTATTCAGTTTATATCACAAAAAGGTTATATATTTCAGTTTTCATTCTTGTGTTCTAAGACTAACATGAATTATATATGTATATGTCTCTGCTTTATCTTTGATTGGTAAAGAATTGTTACTGACTTATGTTCAATTTCAAAATTATAAGGATATTTGCTACACCGTATTATGTCAAAACTCAATTATTATCTATTTGGCTTATTTAATCTCCGTGTTTGCAGCATCTGGTGAACAAGAATATCTTGATATGGATATGATCAGCAAGCTTCCTCCAAGCATAATAGAAACCATTCTATGTCTTCTACCAATTAAAGAGGCAGCAAGAACAAGTATCCTATCCAGGGAATGGAGATGCTATTGGATCAAAATTCCTAAACTTGTCTTTATTGAGGATACATTTAAAGTACCAACTGATAGCGTTGTTATAGGGCAAATGACCAAGGGTAGACTTTTCTCGGCTATACACCAGGTTCTATCAATGCACGAGGGTCCAATACACGAGTTCACCCTTTCCATGGGCACAGATGACGCTTGTGTTGAGATTGACCAAATAATATTTCGTTTGTCCAAGCAAAATACCATCAAGAAATTAAAACTTGACTTTATTGGGAGTTATAAGTTATCCTTATCTCGCTTCTCGTTGCTTCATTTAACGGATCTATATCTGACTGGTTGTGATCTTGACCATCAACCAACATTCAATGGATTTGGTAGTCTTACAAGCTTATATCTTCAAGAAGTAATGACCTCTAAAAATACGCTTCTATATCTCCTATCCGTTTGTCCCTTACTTAAGACTCTGGTAAGTTCTTACTAAATAGAATACTGAATTATCAATCTTCACCAGCTTTCCTAACTTGCTGAACAATGTAAGTTGTTACAGGATATCAAAAGTTCAAGTATCCAAGGTAGTGACAGTTCCTCCATCATTGATCTATTCAAGTGTTTACATATGATTGAAAATCTGTCTATATGTTCCGAGATCATTGAGGTAATATTATCCAAATGGTATTTAAGTCGACTAGGCAAAAATAAAAAAAGGGATAATGTATAGGAGGCGGGAGACCATTAACTATTCAACTTTTTTTAATTGCAGCCACCCAACTATTAAAACTATGTTACATGCCACTCAATTATGTATCCAGTTTCATTTAATACCAAATTCAGCTAAAAACATGCTATAATCATTCACTTTTTTATTGTTTGATAATTTCTTACTTTACAGAATAGGAAGAGTAACCATGGGTACTTTTCCCTTTTAAAAAATTTGAACATTATCTTTGTGATCCAACATGTTTTGTCTAGATTTTGTATAAGTGAATGAGTACATATTCAAGTTTTCTATAAAGTAGATTCAATAGTTGGAGCGGCCTCAAAAAAATGCGGAATAGCTGGGTAGCTTCTCTATACATTATCCCGTAAAAATACTTTGCTCATTATTAATATACATTTTGGCAATGGTTCAAGTGTTTTGCACAAGATGGAGTTCCAAAAGGACTTCCGATTGCGTTATGCGGCCTCAAACACTTATGTATAGATGATATATGTTTCATTCACAAAGACGGGTTACCTATTCTTGTTCTTTTGATCAAAAGCTCCCTGAACTTGGAGAAACTTAAACTAGAGGTAAATAACTAAACTTATCTTATATGATTGTATCCTATTTGTTTTGATTTTCATACCAAAATACAAACACACGAAATGTCGACAATTCCTGTAGATTTTAGATGATGCATGGGTTGAGAAATCTGAGAGAAGAGACTCATCGACACTCGAGGATTATTCAGGTGTTTGGTTGGAGCATCTGAATGAATTAGAGATCGTAAATATGATCTACAGGAAGACTGAATTGGATTTTGTGAAGCTTGTTTTGGCTAAGTCACCTGTACTGAAGAAGGTGAGGATATTGCTTTACAATGAGGTTGCTAAGGATGAAGAGTTGCAGATTTCTGGAATTCTTTTATGCTCCCCACACGCATCACCTGTTGTAGAAATTGTTGTTGAAATTGTCGGGGGCTCTTGCACCGGCAGCTCGAGAAGTGTAATGTAAACAAGAGAAACGAATTTCTGTGATTGTCGATTGCATCTGCAGCTTCGAGTTTGTATATATTGTTAAGTATAATGATTAGTGTTTAATGTTAAGAATAATGAAGCTCTTTAAGGATGTGCTTGTTTTAGAAGAGGTAAAATGTCTCACGTCCTAGAAATCTGATTTCAAAGATAAGTGATATTTCCTGCACTTGTAAAATAAGTGGAAATAAGATCGTCTAAGCGATCCTAAACAAACAAACTTATTTGAAAACGTTTGGCCGCTTGCACAAGTACTTATATGGAAAAGCAAACAAGGCTTGGTGCTTATTGAAGACACAAGTTAGTATTAGGAAACGAAGTGGCTAATTTTTAGTTTAGTGTTATGATTTCTGATGGCTTATGTTTTTACATCAAGGCACTAAAGATGGGTCTTTTGACGTAAGTATTATAATCTTAGGCACTTAGGCCGAGATAAAAGTCCAAGTTCACACCCTTGGTAGGAATGGCAAAATACCATGTATCTGATGGAAAACCCGTTCTCTGACCTTGATTTGACCGGGGATGGGAGTGGGGATGGGGACGGGGATTCCCTGAACCTAGAAACGGGGATGAGGTGGATATGGGTATACCCCTCGGTTTTCCGAACCCACACATATTATATATAATTTTTTAAACTCAAATATCTCATGTAAATGTGCATCTGTATCCAATTTAACTTTCTTACATTAATATGCATATCAAAAACATTATTTTTTGTTTGAACATACATGAGCGATTCATACGATTTATTAAATATAGAGAATGAAAAAAAGTGTAATTACTAATATAGTTTTTGTAGAATGATCTATGATTCTATGAGAGTATCATAAGCGTCTTTTATGGACGTCTATGTTAGAGAAATCATCTATTTGATTCATAATGTTGTGTATTATAGAACGATTTAATAAATATATTATTATGTTTCTTATTAAGAAAATCATTTATATTATGAAACTATTAAAGTACTTGATTGATTACGTTTTGATATGAACTGGTTGGAAGAGTTAAGTTAGATTTATAATTCTAGTTTTGTATTTCTTATGTATATTTATTTAGAAAAATCGATTTTCTAGATGAAGAAAATCTCTGGTTCCCAGCAGAAATCCCCGATACCCAACTGGGATGGGGATGGCGATTCCCGATACCCCGACCCCATTGACATCCCTAACACTTGACAATAGTTACTATTTAGGTTATTGAAGACTTGTAATTACTGCGATTTTCACCATATTATCTATATTTTTACATTTTCAATAAGAAGTATAATCAAAGGACTAAATAGAACAATGAAAGTCATGTTTCTTAAGTGGTAGATTTTTAAGCGTTGGCTCTAGTTAAATTGCGTTGTAAATTACAACATATTGGGTGATGGTTCGGTCAAATTATGAATTCCATTTCAGGGTGGTAACTTTTGTTCATCCTAATCTGACTCTCTACCAATGTTGGTCTCTCCTAAACATGAATAGACTAAAATACAATAAGTTCAACAATTTAAAATCAAATTATTTATACCGGTCTTTATTTGCGAGGAAAAACATGAATATTTAGACTATCAGCATCCAACTCATAGTTACCCTATCAAATTCACTGTCACATCAGCATCATCTCCCATCTCCAACCCTCTCTAACCTACAAACCCCCATATCCAACCTTATTCAACCCCACATCAAATATTAATAAAAAATATATATTAAATAAGAGATAAGAGAGAAGAAAAAAAAAGAGGAACCTGCTACGGGTTCAGCAGCTAGCCGGGCTCCCAAGCCAACCCTACCACCAGCGATGGTGTGCCCATTGTGTTCCACCCCAAGCCGTGTCGTGTTACTCTGCCGATACGGGTGGTCTTATGACTCTCAAATAAATTCTTTTAATTTAACATTTTTTTCACATATCGATGATGGTAATGACGATGTAATATATAATTTTTTGGTGATTACAGTGTGACGATATATTTTGTCCTCTAGTATTCGTTTTATGCCCTTATTTTTTGGTGATTACAGTGTGACGATATATTTTGTCCTCTAGTATTCGTTTTATGCCCTTATTTACTTGATCATCATAGAAAAAATAAAAAAAAAACACAAAACCGGGTAAATAATAGGTTGAAACTTGAAAGGGCCACATCAACCAGAAACCCGGCCGCGTTCACTATAGTTCAAAAAATGATATAGACCGGGTCATAGTTGGACTACTCTCTCGACCAGTTCACGGGTCAAATGGTTCAACCAACCCTGATTGTACAACACTGGATAAGAGTTATGCAATTGGTTCGATGGTCCCTTGCTCTCTTAAGAAATTCATCTTCTATTGGTAAATTTTCAAAACCATATTTATTCAAAGGTGAAATTCAACTTCCGATAGACCTCTTGAAAACTAAGAGCACCTTACGCTGTATTCCCGAGATACCTTAAGGAAAGAAAAGAATAAAAAAGAAAATTAACAAGAAAAAAAAGAGAAGAAATGATAATGATTTTGATTTTGATTTTTCATGTTCCTGAGTTGGATAAATGAAAAGAGGTTGAAAAGAAAATGAATGAGTTTGTGTTCATGAGTTTGAGAGGAAAAAAATGATCATTTTACAATAATACCCTTACTTTTTAAAAATTATTTATTATGATTAAGAATAATTTCGTTATTTACAAAAAGTCATAATAATTTTCTTTTCTTTCCTTTCAATTCCTCCCACTTTTAGAAGAAAAATTTAGAAGAAAAAATTAATCAAACTTCCTTTCTAAATCATTTCACTTCTCTTCTTAAAATAACTCAAAAAAACAAAACTTTTTCTATTTTATTTCAATCTCTTTCTTTCTCTCTAAAATAAAACTCTCGAACACACCTAAAACCAAAACAACACTACAATGAGCAAATAAGTTGGAAATAATTACTTATATGGACAACAATGGACAAATATGTAGTTTCACAATTTTCATGTAACTTGTCTTGATACAGATTTATTACAAGTTTTATAATACAAAAGCAAACTCAAGAAACATAATCTAAACCAAATTTATATAAGACTTGTCTTGTATCTGCAATTTCATTTCAAAAACAAAAACAATATTTCACAAAAATAAATAAGAACAAAATGATTCTGAATCTATTAGACCCCAAATTCACAACCTACAAACATTCAAAGGGTGCACCTTTTATTTCTGTAGAGATTCAAACCACCTTGATAAGGTGTTCACTTGAACCACATGCTCAACTCGAAGCTGTGTCTTTAGTAGTTGATGGGTTAAACGGCTTTTGTTCAGCACATGAGAGCACCTCGTGGGGCCCAGCTTCCTCTCGACCAACACCCATTAAGTCGAGATAATACAAGTAATGTGTGATGATGGTGTTCATGTCGTCAACATCACCTTTTCCACATGTGCGTTCGCCATAGAGGATGTTCATGGTGGCGCCAAATCCGGGACTTCTTTTGGACAAAGTGTCATTTTTGGTAGGCTTCCAGTTGCCCACCATGATATCGTGAGCTGAGGGCTGGCCCTTCTTTAGTGGGGTGATCCATTGAAATATTGCAGCTTGGAAGGCCAAAGTGGCATTTTGTTCAAGGTATTCCGGGTGGTGCAGAAGATCAACCTTCAAGCAGTCAGCAAGGTATCCATAGTTGTAGTTCCTACAATAACACAAGGGTTAGGGTTTTCTCCAATCTGGGAAAAAAACGTGTGTTTGTTTATGTTTTAAGGAGAAAAAAATAAAAAGGGGGAGGGGGGGTATGCGATGCGCATTTTCTGAAAACAAAACAGTATAGTATAATTGTTCTTATCAATTTGACACAATAATCAGTAGTGCAAAAACTACAAAAAATTTGGTAAAAAATGGTTCCGGTCAACTTGACCCAACCTATTTGATCCATACAAAAGAATTCACATTGTGACCTGCTACCAAACTTATTGGACCCTCACTAATTTCCACCTTTCGGGAATTGACTCTTTTGTGGTGTAAAAAGGATAGAAAGTTTTGTTATTATTAACATCCAAGGGAAGCTTTGACTTGACTCAAATACAGCCCAAGTAACCTAGTTGCATGATGATTATTTGAAGAAAAATTCGTTTCATACCAAAAGACGGGCAAAGCACCACGACCAAAATATAAAGCTCCAGGAGCACAAGGGTAAGTGTATTTGTAGCTATCATCACAGTAATCTTGCATAGGGCTCATTTCTTTGTTGTAGCATAATCCCCATGCTGTAGGTCCTCCGGTCACTACTCCATATCCACCTAAACCATTTGCAGTAATAAAATATCATGTTATCTTGCCATTTAGTAGTTTAACATGTCATTAGTAGAGTAAACAAGTCATGATCTATTATCATAAGCAATTTAACAAGAAATTAATACACACACACACACACACACACATATATATATATATATATATAACTGTGTTTGTAAGTTTGTACGGATCAAAACCCAATTTATTAACCATATTGTATCTATAAGCCTTATTTGGCCCCATAATTGAATAGGGTAGAATTCAGGACTTCTCAACAGTCAACATGTAATACTGAAAATATCTCATTAAGGGCGTGAATAAATATCATTTACGGAAGTGCTTATTTTCAACTATCAGAATCATATAACCAATTGATTAAATTTCAGGATAAGTAGACACTTCAGATTTCAATAACAAGTGTATGACAATCAACTTTTTGCCTACTTCTCGAAATCTAACTATTTTGGCCCTAAATAGTCAAATATTAAAAATTGATTAAGTTGCAATAATCAGTTTATATACAACCAAAACACCCCTTAAATCTATGTTATAGAACGTTTCAAGCAAATATCAAACCAACCCAGGGTTCCATCAATCAAGTTCCCATTGCAAATTTAAGGTAATTAGATGTCATGATTCAAATAATGCATAACTAAAGGAGGCAAGATGGACGAGTTAGGTAACAAGTCAAAACACGAACGGGCTGAAATGCGCCAGGTCAGATCAATCAGAACCTACTTTTCGTCTATTCTTAAACAGAAATCACAATAATTAATGAGTTAATTACGATGACAATAACATTATAACTCCCTCCGTCCCAAATGATTGACTATCAACCTTTTCAACCTATTTGACCCGTCCCCTTTAGCCAAAACTTTTACTTGACCCGTTTGAAATTACACAAAAACCAAATAGACCCATTCATAAGCAAGTGGGTCGAAATTGCCAATTATATACATAACAAGATTCCTCATCTTTCATCAATAAATTAAAAGAAGAAAAACTGTTCAAAGTATCAACTTACAAGAAGTTTGACTCCCGACATGAGCAAGAAAAGCAGCAACCTCCAACATCTGTGTTGTCTTGTTGCCTGTGGTACCAAACCCATGGGGCTGATAAATGGCTGAAGCAGTGATAAAAGATTTAAAATCCCAGAAACCAACGGCATGTGCCACTGGAGAATTCCTCTTTGAGAAAACATTCTCAAATTGGTAATAATCGAAATATTGAGATATTGTAAGGTTGCAACAATACTCTGACCACCCTTTACATTCCCAACCCTGATCACAGACTTTTTTTCCCTTCACTTTTTTCACCAATACAGGTGATGTATCGGCATCCACAAACGAAACTATCACAAAAAGTACACATATCACCAAAAGACACATATGTTTTGTCCCCATTCCTCTTCGCTGCAAAAACCAAACGTCCAGTGATAAATTAAGCTTGTTTCATGAAATAAGATATGAATAAAACAACATCAACAGATCCCAGATGATCCTGAATAAACACAAGATGATAACATACATACCCCCAAACGTCCAGTGATAAATTAAGATTCTTTTCTTGTTATCTCTGAAAAACTAGTATAAGAAAAAGGTAAAGGTAGATTTGGCAGAAAACAATAAAAAAGAAGTGCCTCAGAGGGATTTGGAGTTCAATCCTTTCCTCAACAAAATGAGAGGATTTAGAAAGAAAGGATTTCCTTTCCTTCCATTTCCTCTCTTCTTAGGCTCGAGAATGCAGTGTGAAAATTCGGTTCTTTTCCATTTTATCTGGCCATGTGGTGATTTTCTATTTATTTTTATATAGAAAAAGACATGAACTATAGAGACTAAGTGCCAAAGAGCATATGAGACATAAAAATCATATTCCCAGTAATATATCTTGTTTTCCTATTCGGTTCTAATGGAAAATTTTGAGAAAAACAAAGGATTTAAGTTGGATCACTGTCTGAGTGAGCAAAAGATAAGTAAACCAAAAAACCTCAATGAGAAATCAAGCTCCTTTTCTTGGTTATCTGGGCAATTCGTGAAACATTTTATATAAACACGAATCAGAGAGATCCAGTCCAGATGCTTAATATAACAGAAACGACTAGTACATTATACCAATTTGCTTCCTTTCAAAGATTTAATGGATATACTGAGGGAAAAAACACAGGAATTAAGATGAATCACGGTCAGATAATTTTAGCATTTGATAAATTTTCTTGAAAATACAACGAAAACAATCAACCCATCAACAAAATCTGTTCCATTTTAGGGTTTTACTGAAAAAATTGGTAAAAGGGATCTAAGTTAGTTCAAGAAATTAGAATGTGCAACTTACAGAGAGTGGAGACTTGTCTCCTAACAAGATCTGGTATTGAAATGCAAATGGTTTTGCTTGTAAGCTTCCTTTGCAACGAAGAGGTGGGTGTGTGTGTGTGTTAGATGATGATGAAGAATGAATTGAATAAGGGGAGGGTGTGGGAAATGGACGGTGGAGATTGAGAGATGAGAATCGGTTGGGGTGTATAAATCATTGAAAGATGAACAGGCTGGAATTGGAATCAAGTAAGACGTATTGAAAGCTTTGAATCACGACGACTCATCAACTAAAGATACAAGTGAACTCACCACCGACAGCTCACCGGTCCGCTTCACGAGTTTGATTCGGTGGCTAACTCACTGAGTCTGAACATTTGGACATTGGGTTTGACCTTCATCTGTCGGTTTGTTTTTTTCTTTTTCTTTTTTTTTTCTTTTTTCCCCGAAGCTGCCGGGGTTTATTTAATTAAACACCTTATTTTATTTAGGGTAATTACATAAAATCATCACGCAAATTTTTATTTATTATATATTAATCAAGAGAATGCTTGTGGATAAGAATAAAGAATGTAATTTTAATTTTTTAAAATTATAATCCCCAACTTGTGTTATCATAATTAATTTTCTATAATTTATATAGTTATCTTTTAATTAGTTTTTAACTTTTCATACATGAAATAAGGTTACCGTTTTTAAAAACTAAAAATAACATTTTTTTATTCTTATCTTCAGCCGTTATTGTTATGATTAGCATTATAGAAAGTTGATCATAATCATTCATGTTTCTTTACAATTAAAATCAGTAGGCTTTGTTTAAAGTAAAGTAAGACTATTTGCTATTTGTAAGACTGACTATTTTTTAATGTAAGAGATAATGACCGATCATATTCTGTTTACTTGAGAGGTTGATACAAATATAGTAAATACTATACATTTTATTACCCATTGATCCTTTGGAACGTTTAAATCATTTTTGAAGATGGTATGTTTAAAAGGAACCGAAATAAACAAAAAGTTAACTTTTAATCAGGGGCAGACCTAGGTAGGGGGTGTGGAGGCACGGGACACCACTCAATTTTACGTACGTAGTGTAAATTTTGATTTTTCGTAGTGTAAATTCCGATTTTTTAGAGACGGTACTACCACTCATTTCAAATCTTAGGTCCGGTGCTACCATTCATCTCAAATCCTTGATCCACCCATGCTTTTAATGATTAATATGAACTACAAAATTAAAAATAAATAAATATAAGTGTCGCATTATAGACATGTTAGCGTCTCAATTGTAATCCAGGATTCCAAGTTTCCAACTACCAAGTGACGTAATTAAATAAAACCTTAACTATTTGTGTCATGAGTATACATAAAAAAACGAATTATTTTATTTCTTATAAATTATAGTGTTATTTATTGTAAGTATGATTTTAGTTTTAGTTGTTTCGGTTATAATGTAAACTGGTTAATAAAGATGGTCCGATACTGATTATAATGAAACATGCTATGTAAGATAAGTGAAAATCATATGTATCGTAGTGTTTTAAAAAACTAGACATTTTCATCTCCTTTTCGTTGCGTTCTCAAATTTAAAAATAAGAGGAAATGAAAATTAAAAAAAACATTTTCTTTTAAATCATCTCATTGTTACTGTTTTAGGAGGAAAGGTTATAAGGTGAAATTAGCCTAAGCTCCTATATTAATTCCTCCAATAACCTCTCTTTTCTTTTAGTTTTCCTCCAAAACCTTTTATTTCCTTTCTAAACAAAATTCGAGAGGAGTAGTAGAAAAACCACAAAGTTGTTAGTATTTTAGATAAAATTAACTTATTAAAATCTAAAAACATATATATTGTTTCTAAGGAATAGAAAAAATACCAAAAATAGCATATTTTGTTTGGATGGTTAAGATTGGTGTTAAATGAATACGATCAACATTGAATAACTAGTTAAATATATGAAGTTTTAGATATCGAAGGAAATAATATTAATTACTTATATATCATACTAGCATGAAACCCACGTAATGTTGCGACAACGAATAATTTCTACTCGTTAACATGCCCGTTTTCAATACGTAGGGAGTATGGTATTCATGTAATACGATGACAACGAATAAATTTTGTTTTGTAACATGTCTATTTTCTTTATCTTTTTTTTCATTTTTTTTACTCTTTTGTTCTCCATAATTGAAAAAAATGGTTATAAAAATATTTGTTACTAATTAAGTTAATTTGTATTGACTTTTACTTTCAAAAAAAATTGTATTGACTTTTATTTTTTAAATATGTAAAGTTTAGTTATTAAAATTAAATATAAGAATCTTATTAACTATATCTAATAGTTACTTAATTTAGTTTATACTATGGATAATTTAGTAAATTCGAAACACTTAAAATTTAAAAGTTAAAATAAAAGGGTTAAATACTTTATAATATAGTATAGATAGTTGAGATTTGTCTAAAACAAATGTAGGACGTGTTAAGATTGCTTTGCTTTAAAGGTGCAATATTTGACTTTAAATGGTACATATTAAATTCATTTGCATTGTTTTATGTTTTCATATCATACTAAATTAAATGTTCACTTATGATTTAAAAAATGTTAAATATTAAATATTAATAAAAAGATATTAAATAATCATAGAAAGAAATAAGAATTTAAAAAAATAGCGATAGTTGGAGTTAACACCAAGACCAACGATGGTAGCGCCGACTCAAAGTTGTGGGCAGATGTAATGGCAGAAACATGGTATCATAATACGAATATACATGATTGTATTTATTGTACAAGTCATTAATCATTATTATTACAATTATGGTAATAAGATCAAATATTTATTTGTGATAACTAAAAATATTGGTTAATAATGGTTTAACCATTAAAGTTTTAGTTCAGTTTTGATTTAACCGTAATTATTTTAAATATGTTTACCATGAAGTTTGAATTTTTTATGATTTAGTCCTTGAAGTTACACCTTCTTTTTCGTTTGAACCTTAAAGTTTTTTTCAAATAATTTAGTCCTTAAAATTTTGTTAAAAAATGGTTTAACCCCTAAGTTTTGTTAAAGTAATAAAACTAAAATGAATAATTAAATAAATGAACTAAAATAAAAAAACCATACAAAACTTAAGGGATTGATAGTTTTTTTATAACAAAACTTCATGGTTTAAATCATTTGAGAAAAAATGGGCAAATTGCATGAAAATACAAACTTAGTCTTAGTTACCATTGTATACAACCCCGTCTTTAAATTCTTAAAAACAATACAATCAAATTTCATAATCTTCTCATTCTATGCAAACAACTCTTTTATGTATCTATCATTTAATTACCAATGTATACAATGAAGTTTGTCATAATTTATATATTATACAACAACTTACATACAATGTAAGGATTATGAAAATTGATTGTATTCTTTTTTAAAATTTAAAGTTGTAACATCTGTAAACCCGGCCTAGTCGTTATGGGGTTGGTGGTGAGTTATTTGTAATTAATTGCGTGTTTGTTTGATTACATATGATTAAATAAATATTTTTTTATCACGTGAGTTTATGAAACAAGTAAATTCATTTTTTAACGGAGATCGTAAATAATACCTCGTTGCATGTTAATCAATAAGGGACGATTGCTTAATCGATTATTTGTATATTAGAAAGCAATGTAGTATCTGCGTTTGTAATTATCCAAATGTTGTGATCGCCTCTTTTTGGATAAAACTTCATTGTGAGGTTAATTATTCATATGTGTGTATGTGTGTGCTTTGAAGAAGAAAGAAACAGAGAGTTTTTGAAGCAAACTTGAATTCTTGATTTAGTGTTTGATAAACAAACCAAAGGTTAGTATATGCTTTTACCATGATTCTTGTTTGTATTTGACATGTATATGTTTAGTTTTGATGTTTACGAGCTTTGAAACCCATTAATGGAGATATGAAGTTTTTGAAGAAACTTGAGAAATGGGTTTTGATTATTTGAGTGTTTTAATTGTTTTTGATGAATTCTTGATGTATGTTTATATGTTTTATGAGGTTTGTATATAGTTTGGATGTGTTTTCTAGAGATTTGCATATTTCAAGTTATGGGTTTGTTCGACTGGATACAAAAACAGGGAAGAAGATGAAGTTTGAATTGGTGAAAGGGGGTTCGACTTTGGCTTGTGCGACTTAGGGGCCTTACCACCGCAAAGGGGGATCCTTGCAATCGCAAGGGTTAGTGTTGTTAATTAATGCTGTTGAAGAAAGGGGCCTTGTGGCCGCAAAGGATTTCCTTTGCGGCTGCGGCCGCAAGGGTGGTGCAACTTGGTTGCCCTCATTCGACTTGTGGTTAGTACTATTTGACTTGTGCTTTGAGATTTGGAAGTGGTCCGATTTTTCCCTTGGTCCGACTTGGAGTATGGGCCGACTTTGATGGTGTGGTCCGACTTTCTTGGTTAATTCTGATAGTAATGTGTCGCGACACGTCGAGGTGTTGGACGTGACGCGTCTGGAGGATTTTCAGTTTTGGAGTTTTGTTTGTTGCTTGATTGTGTTGCATACTATATGTTTGTTTCGTATGTAAAATGAACATGTTGCTTGTGATTTTGATTGATGTAAATATATGTGTACATATTTTTATGAATTGAAGACTGATTTTGATATTGTTGTGTTACGAGGAAACGTGAAGACTCGGACTGAGTACAAAGATTGAGAACAGAGGTAAGTGGAGGTTTACTCACGAGTGGTATTGGTTGTAACTGATATGGTTATATGGAATTAAGATGATTGATATTATGATATACTATTTAATCCGATGATTGTTGATTGATGATTGAATAACTGCTTGTGTATTATTTGGTTGATATGTGCTTATGGGATGATAATGAGTATCGTGATACGATAAGGGTCGGCTGCTGTTGAATGGTCCTGGGCTTGTTTGCTATTGGTTGAACAGTTCTAGATCTTCTGATGCATTTGTTGCAACGGAGGGAGTTTAACTATACCAAGTAGCAAAGGGCTATCAGTAAACCTTTGTCTTGGTCCACATTGGTTGTAGGTTCTGCGCCGAACCACCGGTCCTATGGATTTATGTGACTACATGCTATTGTATTGGTTGTAGCTAATTGTTGTATGTGTTTGTAGCTTCCATTTACTTAGTTTTTTGCTAATTCCCCACATTTAACTCCGTTTTTGCAGGATCCGGTAAGTGCAGCTGTTTAGCTGAGGATTGTGTGTGAAAAAGAATTTGACCAACACTCTGATATTGTTTTTTGTAAAATGATGAGCCGTATTTTGTACAACTTTTGTAACACAACTGATACTGTAGTTTATATTTGTGGGTGTTAATGTATATCGTTATTTAAAATGCTTTCGCATTGATTAAAAAAAATTACTTGAGATTTCCGGTGTTACAGAAGTTAGTTGTATACATTGGTAATAAGTTCAATGTGTTTTCATGTGATTTGCCTAAAAAAATTGAGGTTTAAATCATAACATGTTCAAAACTTTAT
Source organism: Dittrichia graveolens (assembly GCA_038502395.1). NCBI lineage: Eukaryota > Viridiplantae > Streptophyta > Magnoliopsida > Asterales > Asteraceae > Dittrichia > Dittrichia graveolens. Next base: position 1,928,061 of record JARJIL010000003.1, on the reverse strand, counting down.
GGTAATTAAAAAAAAACTTTGATGGTTAAACCGAAACTGAATTAACACTTTGATAATTAACCCGTTATTGACCCTAAAAAGAATTTAAGATGATTATAAAATATTTTAAAATGATAAAATTAAGAATTTGGTTAAATATGATATTTTTAAATGTTATAAAAGGTAAATATGATAATTGTAAAATAGTGTGTGTAGGTATGAAATTTTAATGTTTGAAAATCACATATATGAATTTATTCTAATAGTTTTGATTCAATTTTGACTAAGAAACGTCAAAATTCAAATTCTAATTTCGATTAAATGGATAGTTGATATTGATCAATTACATTTATTTTTTAAATGAATAGCTAAGATCTTTCAATAAATTTATTACAAATTAGTATTTTATTTATATTAGAAGATTATATTGTAAAATATTTCTTATTATATTATTTGTAACCGGATATTTTAATTATTAAAAGAAATATGTGTGTATATATATATAATTGAATATGGTGGTTTAGAAAAACTAAGATATTTTATATAAATATGAGATAGATAATTACTTAATAGATTTGTAATAATTAGTTAATGAAATGTATGAGTTAGATACGTACATCTAAATAAGTAACTAAGGTGCCAAGAATTACAACTATTTGGCATATTAAAATAGAATTGCATGTTTTATGTTTTTTTATTTTGAGCATTTAACTTTTTCCGTTTTCATAAACATAACAGCGTTGGTGCTAACAGATAATATGTATAAATATCAAAAGATTGATAATTAAGATAATACAATTATCGATATGATAAAATAATGTTGTAAAAAAGACTCCAGAGTCACCAATCCTAAACTACCACACAACTAACAAAAATGTTTTGACCACACAATAATATAGTTCTTGTAAGTAACGGGTATCGTCTATATAAGAAACAATTCGACTAATTTCTTTGGTCAGAATCACGGTTATTTAACCTAAAATGATTTGTAATTATAAAGGATGGATGTTTATATTACCAACTATTTATAAACATTGACTAAGGTAAGGTAAGACTAAAAAACTAACGACTTTAACTAAAATGCCATAAAAATGAGTAAAACTGATTTAATGGGAACAAACTCACAATTTCACTCTTCACATACATGTATCTGATTGATTAAACTTGATTAATGTGAATTTTGTAGAAGTTGATTAATTTATGATGATGATGAAACTTAATCAGACCCGTATACTATATAGCCTCTGATCTTCAATCTTAAGAAAACTTCAGCAAAAAATCTGACCTCCGGGCTTAATTCCTCAACTAGTAGGCCCTTTGATATGCAAAATTGCCATCTCGGGGATTTGGTACGAAAATGTAAGTTAGAGTACGAGTTTTATATATGTATATATAAACCATTTAAACTGCAATATGTCCATTTACATGTATCTTGATGTCTTTAGTATAAGTTATTTTTACCACTTTTTTGTGAAAACAGGAGGATCAACCACTTCTAACTCACCGGCATTATAGTCGAATATCTTTTTCCACCTGCGATGTAGAAACCCTTGTTGAGACGAGGGTCGACAATTAAATTAGTGTATTTTCATTTTTTTCCTTTTGTACGTCTTTCATTTTACATAGTTGAAAGGTGTTGACCTCAACAACTCAGTCATGTTGTGATTTTTTCATACGAACTATAGCTCATGTATACAGGTTAGAAGGGAATCTTAATTTGTGGGTTGGTTTGATTGGAAAGTGAGTTCTAATCCAAAGTGTTGTTTTTAAACCCAGTAGATGGCGAAGGTGTTTCTTCAAAAACATCAACATGAACTTTAAAAAATATTTTTGAAAAACTAATAAATCAAAAAGATATGAGGTGATATTATTTGAATACTAATTCACAATTACCAGCCACTAATTTGATAATATTTACCTACTAACCCGAAAAATAACATGTACAAGTGATTAACAATATATGATACAAATATGAAAGAGAGAAAGAGACAATGTGCGAGAGAGAAAGAGACGGTGTGTGTGTGTGTGAAGGAGGGTGAGTTTATTTTTCTAATACAAATATGAAAGAAAGATGGATAGATTGAAAAAAGAATCTGATTTATACACAACATGTACAAGTGATTAACAATATATGATACAAATTAATAAAACATTATTGTGTACAGTCAATTTTGTTATATATGGATCACTTCCATTAAAAAATGATAATTGCCAATGTTTGAAAGATAAGAGAGGAGAGGAGGGTTGATATGAGCTAATGTGACATAAAGATGACAAGTAGGAGCGAGACCATTCCCATGTTCTTTATCTTAAAAGTCAAACTCAATAACAAGTTTATAAAACATATAACTAGTAGATTAGGAGGGAGGAAAAAGTATTGGGTAATTTTTATTTCATAGAGACACAAATTCCACAAAGTGTCTTGTCTTGTCTATATGTAATTTCTGATTTCTAAATATGTTAGTAATCATCTTAAAATCGATCATTAAAAAATTCTCTTAATAACTTTTTTTTCTAGAATTGACAAAAAAGGAAATCTAATTTGAACTAATTACTAACTAATGTATTGAAATAAGCTTCATTCAGACCACTTAGTATAAAAAATTCAAAGAAGACTTTCTACTCAATACAAATCGAACAGATATAAATAAGGGATTTATTATTGAAGCAGATTAACTTTGTTTAAAAAACGATAAATATTATTGCATTTTTTGTATGAATTATCGATCATTATTGTTATAATTACAACAACAAGGTCAAGTTTTTATTGGTTATAATTAAAAAATTAGAATAATAAAATCAAGAACATAGTTTAATATGATATTCTTAAAATGTTATAAAGAGTAAATACGACATCTGTAAACTAATGATTAAGATCATTTAATAAATTTGATATATATTAATGTTTTATTTATATGAGAAGATGTTAAAAGACACCTTAGTAATTCCAAGTTTCTAACACCTTCTCTATGTGGCTATGTTTGATCATTAACTATGTTACGTTTTATTTTCACAAGTTTCAAGTTTGATTTTTATAACTTTTAATCCAATACTGAAATACGAGAGAGAAAAAGAAAACCATAGACAATCGAATCTTTATCTGTAAGTAAGAGACAAGTTGCATAGGAAAGAAAAACAAGATATAAAGCGTAATACGTAACTTTTTATCCGTAAGTAAAGAGACTGCTTGTCCAAAGAACCAAACTTTTTCTCTTTTTAAGTTTGATGACGATGGTAGAAATTTTTTTCTTAAGAATTAGTACATGTAAATTGCAAGTCAGACAATGATTTGACTCGACTGTCAAATTCCATCATTTAATGAGTAAATGTCGGTGACCTTTCCCGCAGATCACAGCAAAGCGTCAACCACGTTGGTGTGATTCCAAAGCAAAAACTATTCAATTTCATTTCAAATCGAAAGCGTTATCGATTTGATTTCTACAACAAACTCCCAATCTCGCAGCATATTCTTCGCATCAAAAGAAAGAATCGTTCGGACCTCAATTTCGTATGTTCTAGGGTTTATTTCGCGCCTCATTCTCGTTGTATTGATTCAACTGCCGCCAGTTGAAATTGAATTGCGGTGGCCAGAGCTGTCAGATCTAAGGCTAATCCATACCTACTTTATTTCCTGAGATCATATCATCGAGGTCAGTCTTTAATCTTATGGTTTGGTCCAAACTATTCGATTGATTGTCTGAGGAAGGTCGATTTTGATATCGAACTTACAAGATCTGAGCTCGGAATCCTATGAGGAGCTTAATTGATCTTAATTTATTATCATCATAACTTAAGATCTGATTGAATTGGGGTTTAGCATGTATTACACTTCGTGAAGCTGTTATTAATATTATAAATGCACACGGATATGACTTGTGATTTAGTGTGTCTAGTCATTGATTTAGGTTCTGGATTATTTATAATGCTGTTTGTAGTGTGTTGATGAATGCTGATTTGTGTTGGTTGTGAATTACTATTATAGTTTTTGACATTTATAGGCGGGAGAAGCGAGTAAGGCAGGGAGGATTTGGATGATGAAACAAGGGATGATAGAATGCAGTGTCTGTCATTCCAAGTTAGTGAATCCGTCCGCAAAAACAGTCTCGAGGGCTTATGACCGGCATCGGAGCAAGTATTCGAAAAAGCAACGGGCACTCAATGTTCTCTTGGTTGTTGGTGATTGTATGTTGGTTGGCTTACAGGTGATTCCTCATTAGACTATAAGAGTCAGATTTGTCATTTTGTGTGTGTGCTTTTCTTTAAAAGAAACCTTTTGGGACTTTTTATAGGCCTTGTGTTTATATCTTATTTGATTATATCCCAATTCTCAACATTGAACAGAGACTCCTGAGGCAATTTCACCAAAGCAACAAAAAGTTAAAGAGAACCTACCATTGTACATATAAAAAAATGACTATGTTAACTCCCATTTATTGTCATTACATTGTCACGTTATTCTAAAAGACAAGAAGAATTCTTAACAGCCAAACTGCATTTCAATCAAAACAGCCGACTAAATCTTTTTGTTTATCCAATGGTGAGGAGTTCTGTACATATCCAATGGTTCTTGCTTGTCTGTCTGTAGTAATCTTTTTCACGACGAGCAATCTTTTTATTACAAACTGTTATTGCATTGAAATTTGTAGGTATATTAAGTTGTGCAAATATGTTCATGTTGCGTAAGTGATCAGTGGCCTAATATATTCATTTTCTTTTACAGCCAATTTTGGTGTACATGTCCAAGGTTGATGGAAAGTTCAAATTTAGCCCCATCAGTGTTAACTTTCTTACAGAAGTTGCAAAAGTTATCTTTGCAGTTATAATGCTTCTTATCCAGGTAGGGATTTCATATTTGAATGTATATATGATGTGCTTTATGTCGATTAATTATTCTGTGGAATTTTTTATGATCTAAGTTGTTGAAGAGTTGAGCTAGATAAAAATACGTGCAAGATATTGTTCTTTCATTTAGTTATTCCTTGATATATAGTACTAACTCTTTTGCTTAGTTCGCATGATTTTGTTCTCTCTTGCTGAAAAAATATGGTTAAACGAATTGTTAATCCTTTCTTAATTTTCAGGCTAGAAATCAGAAAATCGGAGAGAAGCCACTTCTTTCTATCTCCAGTTTTGTACAGGTAATGTTGACAAGTTTTAATTTTGGGTCAACATATTATGGCCATGGTTAGGGTTCTTCCAACAAAGAAGGCAGCATAAAGTACTAACATGTAGACTTCATATGCTTCGGGACATTTTTATTGGATGCAATTGTACTTTTACTTAGCTGAAGATGCAATTTTCTTACAATATATGACTTGATTTTCTTAAATGTCTGCGCTGCTACCCTTCTTGTCATTTTAAGCATGGGAGTATCTGATGTGAGTTCTTTTAATGAGATATTAGTCAGTGGTCATTGTGAGTTTCACTGCAATTTATTTTTTGTTTGATGATCTTAGCTTGCTAAATATTTTTTTATTGGCATTTACCTTTTGTTCTACATGCCTAGCACAGAAAATGTTTTAGAAGTGCAGCAGTTGTTTTATATTACTAAACAATGGTGCAAATTGATTTTACTTTTTTTGTTCTAAGCTGTATCCTTAATGCCACCAATTTGTGCTTTATCCTAGTTGACTATCGTCTCCAAAGGAGAGGTATTTGATGGATCAATATATTTAAATGGTAGATAGTGAGGTTGACATAAAACCTTACATTAAAGTTGGATGGTAAGAAATAAGGTAGCCCAGACAACTGAAAGGAATGAAAATATTGTTATTTGAGAGCCTAAGAACATCTAATAATTCACATTGCTGATTCACTAATGTGTTTGATTTAAAAAAAGGTATCTGGCTTGCAAATGTTACAAGAATTGAATCACACTGTTGATTTATGAATCAAAACATGTATTTGGCATTTGCATTTATTGAGTCCTGAAGATGATGTTACATGCTGTATCTATTTATGCGTCAAATTCTTTCAGAGTCTAGAACCTACACATTAATTCTTTTGTGGAAAAAAACAGCAATCTCGTGGTTTGATGTCTGCCATGTTTTTCTGCAGGCAGCGCGCAACAATGTGCTTCTTGCTGTTCCAGCGTTCCTCTATGCTATTAATAACTATCTAAAGTTCACCATGCAGGTACATTAATGTAGAAGTTCTTTTGTTATAACAAGTATTTCTAGAGAACATAAATTTTAGACTGGCTAATTTGAAAATGGTGGTACAGTTCAATTTTACTATTGATTGCAAGCAGAAGGAATGGCTATGATGAAACTTAAATTATAGTTCTAGAATGAGTTTGTAGGTATACTTTGCGCACGTGCTATAAGCTAAACCATCACAGATTCAAACTTATGCCGATTTACAACATTCGAGCAGTTTACTTCTATAATTGTTTCTTTGACATGTTTACATAAGTTTTTATTAGTTAGACATTAAAACTCAAGTCTTTGAAAGACCAAGGGTGGTGCCTATAGACACATGTTGGTACTTCAACAACATGCCGTGATTATCCTTAAACCAAACAACGAACAAAGATGATGTCAACGTAAAGGGAAGGGATGACAATATTAACGCTAATTTGTTCATAAGTAAATGTATTTGTCTTTGATGTTTTTTTCTGCTTAGTTGCGAATGTTGCGTAGAGCTTTTTATTAACCTTGAAGCGTAATGATATTAGAAGTAGAAGAAAGAACTTAATATAGGTGGAAATAAATCCATGAGCATGATTAGGAAAAGCAAAATTTCATTTAGTGGCATATTGACTTATGATGCAGCTGTATTAGAAAGATATATGTTAACTTTTGGAACATGTTAGCAAATCATTATGCATTGCATAGCGTAGCAAATCATTATGCATGGCATAGTGATTACCAAGCAGCTAGATACCTTTGCTACTTGTCCAATGAAGTTGTTTCTTTCATGTTTTGCGTTTTTTAATATCGATCAAATCACTGATCATATGTTTTACTGATGATCACTGTCAAATTGCATGTGTGAACTAACTGTCCACTTGCAATATCTAAAAATATTACTTGGAGCCTGGTATCTGATATGACACCTTTTTTGCAGCTCTATTTTAATCCTGCCACCGTAAAGATGCTAAGCAATCTGAAGGTAATTATCTGTTGTGTTGTTCCTCATGCTTAACTATTGTGCAGTTTATTTGATAATAGTATAGAGACGGATGCTGATGGTTTAAGCTGACCCTCTAATGCCTAATTTCTATTATATGGAGTATGGACCGTAGTCTCATGTCTTAACTTTCAAGATCACATAAAGTTTTCATCCTTGCATCAATATATCTTATCAATCAACTGTTCTGAGCTGTGAATGTGTTTAGTATCTTTCCATTGCCATGTGTTGGCTGATTTAGTTTTCTGGGTTGATATCTATTGGCAAAATTTTTCTCATGCAGAAAATGGACACACTTTTGACAAACACATATTCCCTGTTTTGGATTATGCATTTCGTTATTTTTCTTGTTGAACCCTAATATTAACCGGAAACTCAGGTCTTGGTGATTGCGGTTCTGTTGAAGATGATAATGAAGCGTCGATTTTCAATAATTCAGGTCTGTAATGAGTTATTAAATAGGTTCTCTTTTTCTTTGTGTTTTTCATGAGATCGGTCACCATATAGAATTCAATTTGTACGTGTGTTACCTGGTAAAAATTATTTAAACAGATATCCCTTTGGTTTCCTTCTTTTCTCCAGTGGGAGGCTCTTGCTCTGTTGCTTATTGGAATTAGCATAAATCAAATGCGTTCCTTACCTGAGGGCTCTACCGCGATGGGGCTTCCAGTTGCAATGGGTGCATATATCTACACACTTATCTTTGTAAGTTGGTTTAGCATTCCTTGCAGACTGATGTTGACTTAATTCTGCTCGACATCCAAACATACTGAAATGAAATGCATAATGCTTTGTTATGATGTATTTTAGCATCTCATTCTAGTTCTCAATACAGTTTGTATGATTTAACATTTTAACTAACTAACTAACTTGAGTGGAATATACAGGTGACTGTTCCATCTATGGCATCAGTCTTCAATGAATATGCACTCAAGAGTCAATATGATACAAGCATTTACATGCAGGTGATCTTGATATTGCATCCATTAATGTACAAAACAATTCTTCATCTTGTGTCATGTGTAGCAAGTTCTTCAACTATTGATTTACATTAAAAACTAATTATGGCTGAAAGGAGATTGCTTTTGCTTTATTTATTTTTTTCTTTGTTTGCATGATTCAATACAACTGGAGAAAGATTGGGCTTTTCTTTTCCTTTTTTAGAACGTGCTAATGTACTTTTACTTTTGTCCTGTTTTAGTCATTGTACTTTTTTTTGTACATTTGAGTCATTAAAACATGGCTTTTTGTCCTGATTTGGGTCATTATGCAGTTTGTTTTTACCATTTCGGTCATTATGCGGACTTGCTCAATCCTGTTTGGATCATCATTAAAATACTCTGTCAAACCCAAACGGGACAAAAGGCAACATATTATGGACCCAAATGTATGAAATGTAAAGACAACGACTAAAACAGGATAAAAATGAAAGTAGACTTTAGTATTTTATGCAAAAAATGCCAGAAACATTCGATAAGAGTGGCTTATGTTGGTATGATGTCGCATTCCTATCTTATATTGATAGACACGGTACACATGATCCAAGAGTAAGCCATACATATATAATATATGTATGATCCAAGAGTTAGCATCTCTATATATTCACTAGTACTGATAGTCATCGGGTTGTAATTGGCGTTGATTTCTCATGCAACTCCTTTTTCCTAAATGTGCTTTCTTTTCTGATGTAAATCTAGAAATTGGTATCTGAAGTGCTTTCTCTTCTGAAAATTTTGCCTTGTTGAATCGCAGAATTTGTTTTTATATGGATATGGTGCCATTTTCAACTTCCTAGGGATCCTTGGAACTGTCATTATTAAAGGTACTAATTGATCTGGGTATCCAGTCTCCCTATCTGCATTTCTATCGAGTTGCATTTACATTGGATATGTTTATAACTAAATCATGTATAATCTTCTTCCTTGTACAACAATGATGGCATGCAGTTTATTGTTCATAAGGATAAATATATAATAACAGATCAAGACGAATCAGCAGATTAAGAATCAAATTATAAGAACAGATTAAGAGGAAGAGAAATAGGAATTAGAAGATAGTTTCATTCATCAGATGATAATAAAGGGTTACACAATCAGAGAAGATTCAGCAGATCTGATATCTTCCTGCCCGAGCACAGCACAAGAGAATGTGTGTAAGCCCAGTTAAATACCTGTTCTAGGTGGGCACGATGTAAAATTAAATGCATCCAGCAATTTAAGAGGAGACCAGAAATTTTGACTGAAAAGATTTACATTGTATATCTTTATTAAGTTAACCATCTACAGTATAAGCCTGAGCTTTGTGTGATTATTCTTTCCAGGTCCTGAAAGCTTTGATATTTTGCAAGGACACTCAAGGGCTACGATGCTTTTAATTATAAACAACGCAGCACAAGGAATCTTATCTTCATTTTTCTTCAAATATGCTGGTAAGATTATAAGCATGCTCAAAGGCTATTATTAATTACTTTTAGAAAACTTTTAGTTAGAAAATTTCACAGCACTGTCATTTTAGTCATATTGTTAGTATCTTCTGATATTCTAAAATTGGTTTATGGCATGCAGATACAATTTTGAAAAAGTACTCGTCGACAGTTGCTACAATCTTCACAGGCTTTGCATCTGCTGCTTTGTTTGGTCACACTCTGACTATAAATTTTATGCTAGGAATTTCTATTGTATTCATCTCAATGCATCAGGTATTTCATCTCATGAGTTTGTCCTCTCTACATTCATCTTGTTATCTGATCTATTATCTTACTCTCCATTTCATCCTTTTTTAGTTTTTTTCACCTCTTGCTAAAGTTAAGGAAGAAGAAAATAGTGTATTGGAGTTGGAGCCTGTTCAGAGCAATCACAGGTACTCCCACCTGTTATATGTTGCTATTATAAAATAAATCCCTTTTGCTGTTGGCTGTTGCTCAGTTTATTAAAAAATCTGCTCTCGTTTTTCTCCAAACTTAAGCTGACTCGATTTTTTTTGTCTGTATAAAGGGACGAATTCGTAAATATTACAGCAGGGGCGAATGAGGAGGTACATATGTTCAGTGATTTATGTATTTCAATCCTTAAAAGACTGTTTTCAGTACTAAAATATGTTTTTTTCTCTTGAACTCTACTTCTCCAGGCTAGTCATCGTGTAGAATCTGATGAAAGAAGGCCTCTACTTCCTACTTGAATTTACGAAGGAGTAAGTTTCTCAAACTACAGAGGGTGACCTCTGCAAATACATTTATAACATCATACTTCTAGCCTGAAAGGTTGTCGTTATAACACCATGGTTACTGTAATCGTCGATTTTGGTTATTATTTGTCCCAAACTGGTCAAATGGTTGATAGTCGCTATAAGGTTATTAATATTGTCAATGCTTACAGTGCCTAAATTGTCTTGCTTTTAAAAAAGTTAGATTTATATTGTAATAACATAGTTTATGTAATCATGTGCAACACATTAACTATATGTAAAAAATTGACATTGCATTACTGAAAGAGATGATCCCAAAAGGTGGTGTTTAGTAAAACCTAGGAGAAAGTGTATAATGATTAAAAGCTCCCAATGTTTTAAATCCAAACAAATACATGAAATATGAGAAGAGTAATGTGGACTCAAGAGGAAAGGGCTAGTTTTGTCCAATAAGTAATCGAACTTGCACTAAATGGTTGAGACTTACGTTTATGTAGAATCTTTTGTGAGGCAAGCTGAACCATTAAGAGTTTTTCAGGCAAATTTAGTAGCTCATTTGGTGCCAAACAAACAGCCCATAACTATCTTTACAAAGACAAACATTACAACCAGTGATTATACTAGACATGGCAGAGTAGGTGGGATGGGTAGCGGGTCAAAATTGTAGTTTTGACCCTAAACACTCTATATGAAATTTATATATGCTTTGTGTGTCAAATATGATAACAAAAATTATATTATTATTAATAGTAACCTTATATTTTGCATACAATGATTAGGGAGTTTTTTTGTACTAAAAGCACAGTTTGGGCGACTTTTGACCTGTTTGATCCATCTCACTTATGTCCTTGTAAGCTAAGATTGATGTATTTAGAGATAAACATAACCTGAAGGGACCTGTTTGTAATAATTGGGTCAAAATGGTCACTTCTAGTTTATTTTTTTAACCTAAATTGTTAGGTTAGTTCAAGACATAACATGTGAATCTCAGTGCAGGTTTCTTCTTTAAAGTATTTTTCTGGCTCTATTTGCGGAGGGTACAGAAAGGAGAAGAAAATAATTAAAAGAAAACCCGTCTACGGTGTAGTGGGATATCATGATGATTGTGGATACTGTTGAAAAAGTATACTCCGCTAACAACCAATCAGAGGATAGTTAGTAAATTGTCTGTTTTCGGACTTTACTATCAATACGCGTTACCGATATACAGAACTTGGCAATTTATTTGTATTGTTTGCCTTAGACCATTCATCGATTCATATTCAGTTGTCATTACGGGATTCATGCTTAGCAGTTTTTCGGTTGTGTGTCAAATTTAGGAAGAATTACAAGAATTTTGCCATGTTTTCTCCCATGGAATATGGGCTTTGAGAGCATAAAATATGTGTAATCCCGACTTCATTTTGATCATATTGTATTGAGTTATGTTTTATTATTATAAGCATACATGAACTTTAGTTGTGCATGAATGCATTGTAAAATGTAAATCTCTCTCTCTCTCTCTCTCTCTCTCTTTGTGTTTTTTTTATTATAAGCATACATGATACATGAACTTTAGTTGTGCATGAATGCATTGTATCGAGTCTCTAGCACACATTCATCACACACCGAACACCTAATCAATCAATCACATTGAGATACGAGACCCAACAATTATTTTTATTTACAACTTTTCTAGAAACAGCTGAATTTTGCATAAAAACAAAATATAAAAATATATGTTAAAATAAAAAAAAATCTATCTCATTAAAATATCTTGGTAGTCTCCAAATATGCTCCACAATATGGCCTCGAAGGTTGATATGCATTTGTGTATTGTATAATTCTCTATGAGTTTGACAGCGTCTAGGTTGTCTCGAAGAAGAAGCAGTCATATCTTTATATCACACTCGTCATCTTCATCTTGTATGCTTAAACCATGTCGGCTAGGGGTGAGATCGGTTCAAAATCCGGATCGGATCGAAACCCGAAATCTATAAATAACTAGGATTGAAGACCGGGCCGACCGGTCCCGGCCTCGAACCGGTCTGGTTAGGTTCGTCGGTTTTTTCGGTCTATTGGTTGTTTTATACACTTTATCAAACAAAACCGGACCGGACTGAAATCCAAAATTTATAAAAAACAAAGACCGAAGACCGGACCGGCCAGTCCCGGTTCTGACCGGTCTTGGTCTGGTCCGGTTCATCAGTTTTTTCGATCTATCAGATCGCATGCTCACTCCTAATGTCGGCACAGGTTGAAAAAAGTTGAATGTGTCGGTCAAAAGAAGACCAAGATGATGATGAAGACTCCATTTTATCTTTGAGAAAATGAAATAAGAGAGTGTGAGTGATTTTGAGATCTTGAATGATTTGAAATAGAAAGTATTGTATTTATGTATGTTAGATTATATACAACACATTCAAGTTCATTTAAGCAAAGACGCAACTGATTTATCTGTTAAGAAATTTTCATCTTCAACATTTAAGAAAATAATCTATGATATTGGTCATTACGTGTTTTGAACTACTTTTTCCTTTGTCATGGTTTTGTCTGACTAAGTTTTCTTGACAAAGTTTTTAATAAGTCAACATTTTCAAGCGTATTAAATTATTTATTTACGGTTTTTCATTAATTATGTTTTTTTTAGTATAGTTTACCTAATAAGGTTTTAATAATTCATAGTATTATTAATGTACATTAACGAGGGAGTGCTATACTGCTATCAATAAATATGGATTAATATCTATTTTCTAATAATGTTTAGATAATATATTACCATAAGTTAAGGATTTATTTATTTAATACGTAACAATATCGACATATTTTCCGGGAAGGCGTCATGACTTCCATCTCAAAGTTATTTCATAGTTTCTCGCATCTCTTTGAAGAGTTTATTAGATTCTTCTAGTGTTTGGGTTTCCACAAACATTCGTTCTGAATCCTAAACCCTAGCTTCTGATTTCAGATCGATGCGTATCAGGTAATTGATTTCTTCAATGAATTCTTTAGTATATACTCACATTTGTGTGATTGATTTTTGTTCGTACACGCTCTTTTTTGTGATGATCTATTCCAATCCGTTTTCGTTGATTACTAATTAAGTTTTTTTTCCGATTCTCTTGATTCTTGTAGTTTTGCTAGCTTATTGAGAGTATTCGGTTTTTGTATGCGATGAATATGAAGAGCAGGTTAGGTTAAAGGAAATCGAAGGGTATGGTTTTATACATCTGTTGTTTTAGATAATGGCCACTGGAATTTTGAATTACGTACAAAGTTTATGGCCGTTTGCGAAGAGTAGAAATGATGACTTGCGTGTATCTGATGCGTTGGTAAGCAGATTGGAGATACCGGATGAGACTAAACGGTTTGTGTTTGCGATTCGTGAAGCAGAATCACAGGCAGTGGTTTATATACTATGTGCTCAAAATTTATCTGAGAGATCAGCCATTGATGCTGAACGTCTTGTTAGATGTGTTAAACCAGGTGCTGTTGTCGCTCAAGTGAAAGAGATTGAATTCGGTGATGTTGAATTGGCAGGTGATGATGAACATCTGGTTCCTACTTCTTCATTGGAAGTACTAAAGAGGTGTTTTCTTCATAAGATTGGTAAAGATAAGTATGAAAACGTGGCTGGGAGTTTAGTCTTGAAGGAGATTTTTGGTGTGGGATTTAACGGTCATTTTTTGGCTGCAAAAAAAACAGCTGAAGAAGTTGGTTCTTTGTTTGTGTTGCTTGAGTCTGCTTTTGTGAATATAGAAAGTGAGAACAAGCCCTTGACTGAGGTTGAATCAGGTAATGGTTTTCAAGGTTTAGGTTTGCAGCCTAGTAACTTGATGCCACAAAAAGCCAGTTCAATCATTGCATCAGGTTCAAGTAGGTTTTTCATTTCAGATGACTACATTCATTCTCAGATGTTGAAGTCATTATGCTCTCATTTGGTTCAGTTAAGTTCTGATCATAATCAGAATACGGGTCATGCGAACATTCAGCCAAAAGATGATTATGAGGCCCCACAGTATGCTCATTCTGTTTATCCCTTGCTCCAAGATTTGTACAACATTTTTATAGATATACCTTCAATTGGTAGGGCTTTAGCCTATGCACAAAAGATGCTTTATGATGTGAGCAAAGGAGATAGTATTGATACTCATCTCCTTTCAGAAGTCTATGCATTTAGAATTGCGGTTGAGGGGTTAAGGATTGCTCTTAATAATGCTGGTCGGATGCCGATCAACAAAACTGCAAACCATCAATCACCTAATGTCGATTTTTCTGCTCTCCCTGATGAAGAAAAGTCACACGCACTTCTTGCACACGCACTTCGTAGTCAAACCAAGAATTTTAAGTCAGTAGTTGCAGTTTTAGATGCTAGTACATTAGCCGGTTTAAGAAAACACTGGAACACTGTAGTTCCTCCAGGGGTCATGGATACAGTCGAAGAGTTGGTTGCTGAATCCACAAAGGACGGAGAAACCACCAATCACAATGATAAAAAAAGAAAATTAACAGATAAACCAGTAGTGGCGGTGGGGGCAGGAGCAACAGCAGTATTGGGAGCTTCATCTCTTTCTAAAGTTGTTCCAGCATCAACTTTAATAAAAGTTGTTACCTTTAAAGTTCCTGTATCTTTAAAGTTTTTAATTACGCAAACCCAGAAGCTTGTTTCTATTTCAGTTAGCAAGATTCTTGGTCCATCAAAAGTCATAGCCCCTAGTATGTTCAATTGTGGAGTAAATACCACATCTTCCATGAAAGCAGCTGCTTCTGCAGAGAAGATTAGAACCATTGTTCACAGTGTCATAGCATCTGCTGAAAAAACGAGTCTTTCAGCAATGAGATCAGCTTTTTATGAAATAATGAGGAAACGAAGGGTTCGCCCAATTGGGGTGCTTCCATGGGTAACATTTGGATGCAGTGTGGCTACTTGCACTAGCTTGCTTATTTATGGTGATGGTATTGAATGTGCAGTTGAATCTCTTCCTGCAGCTCCCTCAATTGCCAGTTTGGGTCGTGGGATTGAAAGTTTACAGCAAGCATCACAAGCAGTAGAACAAATGGAAAGCTCAAGGGTACAAAAATCTATTGAGTCACTTTTCAACAGGTTTAAAAAATGGAAACTTGCCTCATGATCCAAGATTACATGCTTCTCTATTGTTATAAAAACCTATGCATTCTTATAGAACAAAGTTTGGTGACATATTTGTAGATGGGAGTCTATAATAGATGGTACTTTGTTTTGGTAAATGATTTTGTACACTGCTTGAATTGTTTTTTGTTACCCTGTGAATAGATACACATTTGTTATTGTAGAGCGAAGAGCTATACTTGAGAGATATACAGTTTCTTCTCTATTCATTATGTCAATGCAGCCTCCTGCTTAGGTATAAGCTACATATGATACTGTGATAATTGAAGTATGATAAATTAAATCACTGCAAATTGTTTCCCTATTGATGAGCACACATGCAAACAAAACTAGACAAGCAAATGTGTGGGTATGTATGTGTATTAGATTACATGTCTCAAGTTATTTGAGTCATTTGGACAAGTTACACTGCTAATATATAGTTTTAACTCAGAAATAAAGGACACATGTTCATTTAATACGTGAACATTGTACGATCATGATATTGATTCATCTAACACTTTTGTGAAAGGGTCCTATACTCCTATTAGGGTTGGAAATTGGAGATACGACCTTGGGAAGAGTAAGACTTTTTAACATACTTTTTGTGTTAATTATTGTGTAAACTAAGAATAACTTTGGCATTTAAGTACTGAGATGACAAGATATGTGGAAAGGGTACGACTTTTTAACGTTCATCATGAGTTAATTATTGTGTAAAGAAAGAATAAGTACTGAGATGACAAGATATTTGAAAACATTTAAAGGCATGGAAAGGTGATTTTATTGATCACATTTATACTATATACACAAGATGCAAACTTTTACAAGTTAAGTAAGTAATAGAAAAGAAACAAGTGGGCAGCACCGCCTCTGGTTTACGTTAGTGAGCAGGGACGATAATCACGACCCAGATCCTGATTCTGAACTGCAATCCAAGAATGAGAGGTAGATCTGGATTCTGGAGGCCCGGTCTCTTTATATTTCTTCTTTTTGATTATCAATTATTCCGTGCTATTTTAATTATTTCCCTGTTTCTTTCTGCAGATGATCATCAGGATGACCAAAATTTATTGGAGAAGAAGACACTCTTTGCGCCTTTTATGTTGGTTGCCTGTCAGTTCACCACCTAATATATGCCCTTTGCAAGGTTTGAATTGTGCCTTCAATCACAATTATAGGTGGCAATTCAACCATTTTACTTGGGTTGATTTGGGTTCTGTTATACTTTTAAACAGGGAAAAGGGCATTGGGTCCAATCAAAGAATTTTGGTAAAAGTGGAACAGGTTGAAACTTGCCAAAGTCTGTAACTGCTGCATACGGCCTATCATTTTATTCAAAGGTTCAGATTGTTATTGTAATCATTGTTCTTGCAATCATCTCTTACGTCATAATTTACAATAAGTTTTTAAGAAATTGGACAAAAAGCTTTCGCTAGCTGATCAAATTCGACCTGTCCTGCATCAAACCTGTATTTAAGAAAATGGCTTGATTCAACCCGTACCCGTGTTGACCCACTGACACAGACACACAGTAGATCAGTTCATAGAGAACTGAACTCAGGTTGGCAAAGTGGGTCGATTGGTCACTTTGGTAGTGGGTGGTTAATTATGTGTTTACAAATTGAAGCGTATTATAGTAGCAACGTATTTGCATACTTGTAGTAGAATATGTTATTGATAATGATAATTACTTGAAATAGCAACTATTTCCACACTTGTTTTTAGTATATTGTTGACAGTGATAATAACCTAAACTATTAACACACTTTTAAAATTTTATTATATTATATTTTATAGGATGGTTTGCACGACTTTATTCCTATATTAGTATGAGCAGTAACGTGGTTTATTTTTTACTTAATTTTTTTTATTAATAACATCATTTGTGAATTGTAATTGACGCCGTTGGTAGAAATGATATTTTTTGTAACTTTAAAAGTACATAAATGAGTATTTTTAAGGAAGAACACCTCTTTTGAAGGGTATATAGAGAACGCCGATAAAAACAAAACTAGCCTTATTTTTAATTTAAAATAATATAAAACAATAAACCTCTAAATTATAATAACAAACGAATAAAAAAAGTAGATAAATATATTAGATGCACTATGCATCTAGTTTTTGTTCTCGTTAGATTAGTTTTTCAAGACTCAGATTTATTATTGATGTTCTTCATGAAATAGTGTCTTCCGTTGATCATGTCTCGTACATTAGTATTATTGATAAATGTCTTGTAGATACTCTACGCATTTACCATTCGTCCATTCAATATACGAATGTAACAGAATGAGTTGTAATTGTATATGTATGCTTAGTTTGCTATAGTAGATTGAGAGCTTTTTGTGTTAATGGAAAATCATTAATCAAGTGGCATTTTTATGTTTTAAATTTTCTTCTCATGGGCTTCATTCTTCTTTTATTAGTTTCAAGAATTATATCTGACACATGTTTTCAAAGTTAAGTTTTTATTTATATACTTTTATGTAACCATTTTTATGATGGTATTAATTGCCTGACATTCATGCCATTGGCTCATTATACAGTGTTTTTATGTTGGTTTATTGGCTTGTGCTTTATTTAATATGAATAATAAAAAAAATACTAAGTACTTTATTATGTGATGAATATTTCCTAAAATGATAGTGGAATTTCTTCATATGAAAAAAACATTAAATCTATATACCCGAGCAACGTACAAGTATTATACTAGTTTGGTATGGTCGAGATTGACTGCAACTTATAGTGTATAATGAGCTATGTGGTGTAAGTATGATGCTAATGTGACGGTATGATGGTGTGATGTTGTATGAGAACTAGCTGCAAATGCTCATGTTCATAGGTATTGCATGGGAACGTCATGTTTACTAGAAATACATAACCTTTTCCAACGATGTCTCTATTTCTTTTTGAAGAGCCCTTATCGAATTTGCACACTCACCAAACGGACAACCATTTGTAGATGTTTTCCTTTTTCAAACTTCTTTAGAGATTAAAGTACAATTAGTACGATGTTAACTTGTTCTCCTTCAATCTTTTCGACAAGGTTGACCTGTAAAAAGATATAACATAACACAAATTGACCAATTCTTAAATAATTAGACCAAAAGGCCAAAATACCACCATCTTCATTTCTATGTATTATGGTTAGGGTTTATCATGGAAAAAAGTAAGATTCTAATGGCTACCTTTTTCTTTCTTTATATTTACTATGTTTAATCGTGTCTCTTTTTATAGCAGAACACACACGTGCGCACTCTAATCTACTTATAAATTTACACCTTATGTTCACAATTAAACATATTTTAGTATGTGATGGGAGTATGATCCATTAATAAGGCCAAAGTACCGCCATCTTCATTTCTATTCGGTTAAGGATTAAAAATACTATTCTAACAGTTACTTTTTTGTTTCTTTATCTAAAGCACATGCAGGACTACGCTCAATCGTTCCTTCTCTTTGCAGCATGCAGTTTCTGAAAGCTCAACAACACGTGGTTCGTGCCTTGAGGAAAGCCGGTTTGAATATAACTTGTAGAAATAAGTTTGCACCAAAGTTTCATTGTCATAGTAACAGAATATGTTAGGGAAATTCAAGAGAAAAGGAAGAATGGTTCAAGGGAGGGCAAATAAGAAAAAGATTGTGCCTAAGCTTGAAACTGAGAGTTAACTGCTTAATGCATTTAATTTGCTGGTAGTCGAAGCAATCGACTGGGTAGTATTTTGCCCATTGCAGTGTTTTGGCAATGTACAAAGTTTAAAGCACAGTTTACTATCTGAATACTTCTAAATCATTTATTGATGGGTAGTTTGTTATTTACCTTCCTTGGAATCAGCATAAGGAGGTCACAAAAGTTAACTTCATCATCCTTCTTGCCTTCACTAAAATATGTTTCTTATTGAAAAATTGTTAAAGAGCTTATAATTTGGGATTATTTTTCGTAAACATATTTTTTTATTTAAATCACAATAAGTTTATAGGTCAGAAAATAAGCTTAATACAAATAAACCTAGAATTATAAGCCCTTAAGAAACTCATCAATGGGAATGAAAGTTTAACATTTATGAAACTTCAAGTTTTACTGTTATAGTTGAAACTTGGAAAAAGAGAATTTCTTGATTCCTATGTAATTAATTTGGGATCTTTGCCTCCACTTTTTAAATTGGCCCACTCCTCTCACATATCACATATGTCAAATCATTGGATTACAATTTTTAATATAAGTTTTACACTCACAAATGTCATATCAAATGGATCATTTAAAACTATAGGTGATGAGGGGTGTCCCAATAGAATTAGGGTGGTGATCCTTACAGAACAAAAAAAGTCATACGCAATAACTTTATAAATCATTAACTTCATAAATCATTAACTTGTACCATGTACATCAACTATTTGTACCTTGTTACGTATAGCTAAAAGTTATGTACGAATCAGCTCCCGTAGAATTACTCAATTACCCTATCTTCTAAGAATAACATTATGTCCAAAGTTGTTGAAGTATGGTGCTCAACAGAGGTGGTTAAATCATAAATGTGCTCTCGTGAGTTGTGTTAGGTAAAGAGTCCAAACTGGGTTTTGTTCTTTTTCTTTTTTTTAATCTTTGCATCCAGAACCAGAATACTACTATGAGTAAGGGTGGGTCACAGTTACTTTTCTTTTTTCCCTCGTCCTGTTTTATTTTAGAGTTTTTTTCTTTTTTCCTGCTGATAACTCAAGTTTTAGGTTATGAAAGTGTGATTTATTGCACTCTTATGATTGGCTTACTTTTAAATCTCGACTCAAACAAGTTCAAGCTTAAGTCGAACTCAAGAAGCCCGATAAAAACTTGACTCTTTATCTTTGAGTTTATAAAATCTATTTGCGACTATGAAAAGTGACTTTCAATGTTATTGGTTCCGGTTGTTATAAATTTCTGATCTTTTTTCATCCATTTCTGCAACCGAATCTGCTATAGCAAACAAAACATCTATACATGCATCTACAACCCTTCACATTTTTATCATTCATATTAACGTATTTTTCTTTAAAAAAATCAAAATAGAAAATGATGGTATTTTAAGCTAAGTGGCGGCAATTATAATTTATAAATTTTCTTTCAACCAGTGAAAGTTCAAGAGTCACAAAAGTTTGTTTGTTCACTCCCATTGATGAGTTTCTTGTTCCTCGTATTGTTAAATTTGGGATCTGGGTGTTTGACTTACGAGCTTATTATGACTTAAAAAGAGAGTATAAGTCAAGTTTATAAAAAATAAGCAAAAAAGAAAAATTATCCGAGCTTATAAGCTTAAAGCTCTTAATGATTTTTCAGTAAGAAAACGTATTTTAGTGAAGACAAAAGGAAGATGGGGTTAACCTTTGCGACCTCCCTGTACCAATTCCAAAATCCTTGAAGTCAAAAACTACCCATCAATAAGATGATTTAGAAATATTGAGATAGTAAACTCAGCCTTAAACTTTGTACATTGCCAAAACATTGCAAAAGGGCAAAATATAGTAATATACCCCAGTCGAGGATTTTTACTACCTGCAAATGAATTAGGCGGCTAACTCTCAGTTTCAAGCTTAGGCACAATCTTTTTCTTATTTGTCCTTGAACCATTCTTCCTTTTCTCTTGAATTTCCCTAACATATTCTGTTACTATGACATGAAACTTTGGTGCAAACTTATTTGTAGAAGTTATATTCAAACCGGATTTCCTCAAGGCACGAACCACGTGCTGTTGAGCTTTCAAAAAGTGCATGCTGCAGAGAGAAGGCACGATTGAGCGTAGTACTGGTTTCCCGCAGGGTACAAGTCCTGCATGTGCACTAAAGATAAAGAAACAAACAAGTAACTGTTAGAATAGTATTTTTTTTTCCATGATAAACGTTAACCGAATAGAATAAAGATGACGCTACTTTGGCCTGATCAATGGATCATACTCCCATCACATAGCTCGTCACACACCACATGTAATGGTCATACTCCATCATAACAAATTCTGGGACCCACATACCGCAACCCACCAATCAAATTTAGTAAAAAAAAAGGCACCACGGCCCACGCAGCCTAGCCGGGGTCGTGGTATTCTCCACGCCCACATTGAACACGGTGAAATGGAGTGGGTGGTCACACTCACCACGGTATGGTGGTCACCACACCATCCCACCACCTCTACCACTCTGGATCCGCAGCCACATGGTACCAGACCACCACACCACCACCTAAGCATCACATTCTCACGACACAGGTCACCAAACAATACATTTAGTGGTCACACCCTACTACATCAAATTCTAGGACTTACAAACCCCACAACTCACTCCCACACCATGGCCTGGTGATCACTACGCCTCACCAGCCACCACCACTGCCACCCCGAAACCCTGGATTCTGATCAAACCAAAGAGGTTCGCATACATTCATGCTCCAATGAGCAACCAAATAATATGAACTTTCTGATGTGAACCAAGAGTTTTAATATAACCAACTGGGAGTCTTCAAAATAATCAATACAGATTACAGACTTTAACCTTATTTCGATCTTACTAAAAAACAAGGCACCTAGGAACAAGACATGCATCAACCCAGCTATTGCTTTATAAGTTAAAAAGAACACGCATAGATCTTCTGTGCATTGAAAACCTAATATCCTGAATTTTAATTAACTACGAAACTCGTATACAATCACTGATATTGAATGAGTCTGTGTGTATGTGTGCACTGTGCAGGTTACGAACCTCTTTAGGAAGAACTCGCATGGCTTGTACAGCTGTTGCTTCGGGTCCGATAAGATATGAACATGACAAAATTTGGTTAAAGTCATGGCCTTCAGCCTGCATCCATTGAATACACACGGTAAGCCATTCCCATTCCCAATTACATTCCCTGAATCGATTCCTTCATCAATTCCGTCTCGAATTTGCTCCTGCTTTACGATATCTTTCTCCTCGTCGTTACGATCCTCTAGGAACGGGCTTGTACCGAATTTCCACAGATACTCCCTGTACCGAACCCTAACTTCCTCCATTAATCCCCAGTAATGATCACGGTAACACTTGGCCAGTTGCTTCAAGTGGTGCGATCGACGGTGGAGGACTTGTTGGCGAGATAGGTGAGTGGAATTGGAGAGGTACTCATCCTCCGGCGATAGTTTGATGCTGGAGATGGAATTGTTAGGGTTTTGGTGATGGTGTGTGGATGTAAGATCCATTCTAGGGTATGAGGTGTTGACGAGAGAGTGCGATGGCTGTTTGCTGCCGTATCAGAGGCCGGCGGCGTTGTTGTTAGGGTTTCGGTGGCGGTGTGGATGTTGAATAAGCCATGATGGTAGACAGAGAAAGTGCCGCGAGAAAGCGAGGTGGTGGTTTGTAACTTTAGCGATAGTATAGTCACGTATGAATCGTAACTTAGTCCCTCAAGGTTTATTATATTACGGTTTTAGTCCATAATCTTTGAACACACCGAGCGGTAAAGAGACGATTCCGGTTTATGGTTTTCAAAACCGGGTTAGTTATCATATGACCACCTTATCGATTAACAAGTTAGGTTTTGTTTGTTTGGCATAGAATTGCACCGTTTAGCACTTAAACATTGAATCAATCTAATACGTGTGTTTGACATACTTGTAATGAGGTGATGAATAAGAATTCGTATATTGACCGATTCTATCAGTAAACTCTCGGAAAAACATTTAGTGATGTGCAAATTACCTAAATACTCTCATCTTCTTTGTATGCCACTCTACAATCCTCGTCTTCAAGTTTGACGGTCGCTTATCGAACTTCCACACCCATAGACGATTGTTGATGGAGTATTCATAGGCCATACAACTCTCCATTCCACCACATTCTCTACGTCGATGCCACTCCCCACATTCAAGTTCAAGGGTTGTCTCCCTCCATAATCATCAATGTTTTTGGCATTCAATCCCCAATATCTTCAGATTTGAGTTTTTCTTGGTTTGATATTGCTACATGTACGCAAATCATCTCTGCGTTTTTTATTCTCTATTCGAGTTTTTCCTTCCATACCTATTGATTTGCTGTGTTGAATAAAGGTCACCTTCTTTTCCTTTTTTGATTGTTTGCCGTTATTATTTGTGTGTTTATCATTTTTAGATCAAATAATAGTGTATGTTTCCAATTCATGTTTGCTAGTTGGGTTTGGCGATTCATACTAGGTATGCATAACTATTATTAAATACGATTTTTATTTTGAAACTATGGTCATCCAGAATCTTTGAACTACTCAGATATTTGAATTATTAAGTGTTAAACCATTTTGTTTTATAAGCAGCCCTTCAGCCCTTGGACCGCTTTCAAGATATATATAACTTCATAATTATATAAAAATATGTATATATAGCTCAAGATTTTCAAGTTGTGCTACATTAATCATTTGAAAATAACTAAACAGGTTAAATATCTATTACCCAAATTTGAATAAGTTTAAATATTATCTAGACAAAATAAAACATACACAAACATAAATCATCAATTATAAATGTGTAAAATATAAGAAAAGCAATCAGAAGACAAGGATTGTTCAACACTTGTTTATTGGAACCTAATTTTCAACTACCGATTCATTTGAAGACAAATGGGTTGGTTTTGAAAAATGGTTTTTGGTTGATTTGGAGTACGGTCATATTCGGTTTTCAAAACATTGCTCAACATACACAATCATCGACAAACACAAGCACCTACAAAACACCTATTTGAACACACGCACAAACACAAACACCCATTCCAACACATACACATACATAGTCATGTGCGCACAACCACATAGGTGTTGGACCTAGATCTAAAAGGAAAAAAAAGAGTTCATGGTCGGTGAGTTCTTCATTGTTAAGTTTCTCAACTTCCTAATCATGAAAAGGACAATATCGAGTTCATCATCGTCATTGTTGAGCAGGTAAGGGCAACCATTTGAAGGCAACAACTACGGTAGTGACTAGAGGACAAAAGAGTTATGGAAGAGAGGATGTATGTGTCTTACAAATAATAGAGAGACTTTATTACGAACATGTAGAGGTTGTGGGTTGAGTTTATTTTTTTCCCTAAATGTAACTACTATAATTGATATGAAATGATGCACTTGCAATAATGTACACTACACATGAGGGTACTTAACAATTCAAACTAACATGCATCCATATAAATAATGGTAATTAAAATTTTCAAAGTAAATAACAGTTTACGTAACTTTAAGAACCAAAAGACTAGTCTATTGATAATGCATACAATGTGTTTTACATTTCTACCAGAGACAACTATAAAGCAAGTTCGTTACAAATGAGGTGTCCTTATAATTTCCGTTTTTTAAATAAATATTAAATATGTAATTAAGATTCTCAAATCAAAGGTAAACATATTATTTACAGGGATTATTTTATATAATAATAACCAAGTTTGAAATATGTTCTATAAAATAGTTATCCGCGCTTTATCTCACAATATATAAAATAAAGAGAGAGAATAATTTTTTAAATTTGTTTTGATTTTCCGAAGAAGTAAAACAAGGGAGTATGTAATGTTTTATGTAAATTATAAAAAGAGAAGGATATAATTTACGCATACGGAGCTACGCACACACGAATTGACTCTCAACAGAATTACAAAATTTCCTATTCCCATTTCTATATATAAACCTCACACGAATCCACAATCGATGGCGTCCACAACAGTCACAAATTTGACGTCTTTCCTCCTCGTTGCTCTCGCCTTCTTCTTCTTCTACAGACATCCTTCTTTTTCTCTCACTCTAAATATGGCTCAAGAAACCCCCAAATCTGTTCACGATTTTACCGTTAAGGTAATCATCTGAACAGCCTTCTTCTTCTTCTTAATTTACATTTTTCGATTCTGGGTTTTTTATATTCCAACTTCTAGTTCTAAATCTGTGAATTTCTTCTGGATACGTTGTTAAAGAAATTTGAATTTGAAATTGATAAATAAATCCCTTCAAAATTTGAGGATTATATTTACAATCATTGAACTATAGTTTTTTAGCTCGGTTATAAGTTTCGAATCAATTTTGTTTTGAGTTATAAATTACTAGATTTGACTCTAAAAAAATTTGAACTTTAACTCTCTGCTTACCCCTTATGCAGTTGGGTTTTAGTTACATTCAAGGATTCATATCAATTTTGAACTAGAAATTACTGGATTTGACTATAAAAGTCCAAAAGTTAACTCTCTATTTATCCTTTTAAGACTGTAGAGTATAGCTTCTAATGCATTTGGTTTTTAAGTTTAGTGGGTGGTAATTTGAAATTTCTTATTTTCCAGGATATTAGTGGAAATGAGGTGCCCTTGAGCTCATACAAGGGGAAGGTTCTTTTGATTGTCAATGTTGCATCAAAATGGTAATTAACCTCATTTATCCTTTAAATAGCTCAATTCTATATGATGTTTCAACTTTTAAACAAAACCAATTATGTTTTTGTGGATGTTATAGAGTTTATTGTGTTGTGTGTGTGTGTGTGTGTAACAGTGTAAAGATCTTGGTTTAAAAGTCCCTATGATGATTACTGCATCAAGCTCCTAAGTGTTAAGAACATTGATTATGTAAATTGTTTGAGGAAAAATTGAAGCATATTTAGATTAGATTTGATTGATGTTCTATGGTTCATACGTTCGCCTAGCTATTATTGATTCTGTTAATAAACTGAGTTCATTAATCCCTTTTGCTGATAAATTCACTCTTGATATCCTTATTTCTGCATTACGATTTATATATGAGAAATAAATGAAAATTTTCGAGTAGTTCTTGGTCAAGTTATCGCTTGATTTCTTTATTTTTGCATCATTCTGATATCATTTATTGTTTCCATTTCATCATGATGTATACTAGAAACATACAGTTGGTTGTTGAGGATATTCATAGCTCTTAGTTTATTTACTATGTATGCCAACTGCAAGACTATTATTATCATTATTACCACCTCAGATCTGAAAATAGTCCAAATATGAATTTCAGTCGGCAAACTAGTCATCATCTTCTATTTTTATGATCCACAAAGGTTGGTTCCTAGACTCCTTTCGTGTAAAGCGAAGTCGTTAGTCCACTTCTATTATTTGGATATTGATAAGTTCAAAAATCATATTGACGGAACATCTATACTTTTTCTTGACACCCTATTATTCTGTTCCATAGTCAGATTACTTCTGTCCTTTAATGGTCATTAATTGAAAAATGCTTTTATAATAGTAAGGAGTTGATAAGTACATTAATATGTAAAATTCTCAACAAAACAGAACAAACTGGGACTATATCCTTAAAAATTTTGACGTTAATATTGAATTTGCAAAGTCGAAAGTTGTCTTTTTTATTTCCAAAATTTGAACAAACTCTAGTTATAGGACATAGGGAGTATCAGTTTAAATTATCACTGTATATGAGAGTCGATCAGATTATAAAACTCGCTTGTTGGTTTTTACAACGGCTTAATGCCTACATAATACAACCAACTTTTGCTATTATCAATATCTAACTCTTTGGTTATCTCAATAGTGGATTAACAGAGTCAAACTACAAAGAATTGAATATATTATACCAAAAATACAAAGATCAAGGTACGTTTGCCGTACTGTGCACGAAAGTAGCTTTATATATACTTTTATCATGGTTCTGGTTTATGTGACTTTCATTTTCTGCAGATTTCGAAATCTTGGCTTTTCCTTGCAACCAATTTCTTAGGCAAGAGCCAGGAACAAATGAAGAAATTCAGGAAACGGTATGCACGAAATTCAAAGCCGAGTTCCCGATATTTGAAAAGGTAATCTTTGATGGCTTAATTTTCTTGCAAAGTTCTAATTATGTGTACAAGTTTTTGGAATTTAATTACATAACAAATAAGATGGTGTTTGGATGTGTGTCTAAACTCAAGTTCCATGATCAATTTTGAGTGATCAGATAAAAGTGATTATATTATGATTTTCTGATTGTTTAATGTAAATATAATCAGATTTAGAGCTACAAGGTAAGAAGATATCGGGTTAATAATGGCACCCTCTCATTAATCATGATTTTCTGATTGAATAAATGTAAAAAAGTGATCAGATAAAACTGATTATATTATGATTTTCTGATTGAATAAATGTAAAAATGAACTAACTGTCACCCTCTCATTAATCATCTAATTCTGATTCTGTTGATTCCAAAACACGAGTCTAAACACTCCATTAAATGAAGTTTACAATCTAACAGTAGAAGTTAACCTTTCATCTTAAAGAAAAGTTTGTAATGCCCTTTCATCAAGCAAACGAGTGAAGTTAACCTTTGGTTCTCATTCGCAAGTCAAAAGTTATAATGAGTTGGGGATCGATAACTTTTAGTTATTTTATCTTCAAGAGTTCCGAAAAAGAAAGAAACTTTGGAAGTACTCCGAATTTGAAATTTTTTGTAAGTTTCATGGAATTGATGGACATATTCGTAAATTTTATAGAAACGCTCTTGGATTCGTGCAGGTTGATGTAAACGGAAATAATGCAGCACCCCTCTACAAGTTTTTAAAATCAGAGAAAGGCGGTTTTTTGGTTGATGGCATCAAATGGAACTTCACCAAGTTCTTGGTGAACAAAGAAGGAAAAGTTATTCAAAGATATGGTCCTCGAACCCCACCTCTCGAATTTGAGGTTAGTTTAAAGAAAACACAGATATTTCTATTTTGGTTTTCGGAAATCTCGGATGCTGATTTCTTGAATTGTTTCTTTGACTTGAAACAGAAAGATGTTCAAAATCTGTTGAGTTCATCATCTTGAGGGACGAGCGCTTCCTTTCTTGGTGACAAATAAAGATTTCGGTAAGGAATTAAATATATTATGCTGTCGAACTCTTTCGGACCAAATGTATGTGTAATCTTGTGAATTTTATAGGTTTCTTGCAGAAGAGAGACAATGACTATGGGGCATATAGACTTCCAAATTGTTGTAGCTATGGTGTTTTGGTATATGCTTTGATGAAGTTCTACTAAATATGTGTTTAATGTATTTGTGGTTATGTGCTTGTAGTTGATGAAGTGATTAAATACTCTTGGTACATGAAAGCTCATATGATGAAAATTTTGTCTATGTTTGATATAAGTTTGCTTACAAAAATGGTTATTTAATGCCTAATTAAGTAAGTGGGTTTTCTAATTATGTGACCTTTTTCATATGAGAAAATAGTCGAAAATCAAAATAAATGATTTTGTAAAATAAGGAATTTTTATTAGATAATTCTAGCATCCAGACTGTAAGATATAGTCATATACAAGGTTCTAAATAATGTCAGGCGTAGTGTGGTGGCAGGGTAAAGTCTCAAGCCTTGAAAGTCAAGGCGATGTCATGACGTTTCATAAGACGCGACTTAAGGCGACAATTTTATACATAAATAATAATTATTTATATAAAATTATACAACAAATATAAAAAACACATGATTATAGGTTTATAACGTAGTTCATTAAATTTTTCTTTGTTTTTGGTAATCTAACCATTCTTATAACCGGATAACTATATATATTCGGTTCATATGACTTATTACCTTTAACACGCCTAAAAACACGATTTATAACAGGCATGTCAGCTGGACCTTAACGTATACCAAACCTTACGCCCAAACTAGCCAAGACGGACTTTTTAGAACCATGGTCATATAGCAATACTAAAATGTATCTTACGTGGTTTTCCTTTATCGTTTGAAAAGAGAGTAAGGTTAGAGAGAATGTTTCAATAAGAGCTTAAGCATCGATAAAAATTAGATGTATATGGTAAAAAGTGCATCATAATTCCACAAAAACATTTGAAATGTGTAGCTCATAATGAATTTTATGGTACTTATTTACAGGGTTTATTGCGTCAAAATACAACGAACTTTATATAAACTATTAGGGCAAAATACGCGAAAATACAATAAACTATGTCAATATTGTTATTGTATGCAATCAACTTTATTTTGTACCTAAAAATACAAACAACTTACAATATTGATTCATTGTATACAATCGGTGACCTGATTACCAGGTTACCGGTTACATATTGTATACAATGAATAAAATTTAAAAGTTTCTTGTATTTTTAGGTACCAAAGTTCTTTTATTTTTTGGTAGGTTACCAATAGTCATAGGTAACTTGCATACAATGAACCAAATTTATAAGTTGTGTGTATTTTTAGATACAAAATAAAGTTGGTTGCATACAATGGCAATATTGACATAGTTTGTTGTATTTTCATGCAATTCGCCCAAACTATTATTGTATTTAACGAACTTTGTTTCTTATCAATAAACACAATCAACTTTCATCATCTTCGTGTTATGTGCAAGTTGTATATAGTGATAATTTACATAAAGTTTATTGTATACAATTATAACTTAAAAATAACACACAACAACAACAATACATAATCTTGCTTTAGTAGGGTGTGGGGGCGGTAAGATATAGACAATCATACCCCTACCCATAGATAAATAGATTGTTTCTCAAAAGACCTCCGATATCAGAAGAGAGACCAAGAAGGCAAAAATATGAATAACAAATTAAAAAATAACAGTAATAAATAAAATAAATAAAAATGGATTAAAATATCAAATAAATAAATAAAAGAATAAAAAGTACTAAGAATATGGGTATATATATAGGGGAGGGTTCAAACGAGAACGGTTTTTCGTACGAGAACCAATCTTGGTCGTTCACTTTGGATAATGGAATTCACGGATGAATAGCTTGGGCGAATTGAGTGTGGCAGGATGCATGTAAGGAATTTATGGGTGGGCAATCCGATTGAAGGAGGGGGAAATTGACGGCTAAGATTGGTTCTCGCGGTTCTCGTACGAAAAACAGTTCCCGTTTAAACTTTTGTCTATATATCTTTACTATATTATAATGCATTTATCACTTATGAATCTCTTAAATTTAAGTAAATTGAAAATACCAATATACCCCTCACATCTAACAAAACAAACTCATGGCTAGACACATTCATAAATTCATAGTGATTTGATTATGATTAGTACCCTTTTAGATAAGAAAACAATCTATACCCCTCATTCCTAACAAACTAAACCCACGGCTGGATATATAATTGAGTTGGAAATTTTAGTAATTGCAATATAAACACTTTCAAATAAGGTAATGTTACAAAGTAACTCTCACAGTTGGATATTTTGAATTGGAAATGATTACAATATTTATGTAAATTGAATGTAAAAAGGGAAACTAGATATTAATTACAAAATTACAAAATATATCATATAATTTTGAAAAATAAATCAAAAAATAGGGCAAACCATGAACCACACTATATAAACACATAACCTTGCTATAGGCATTGCTTTCAAGAGAAGATAAATTCAGAAAGCAACACCATAAAATAATCAATGTTCGAATTATCAACATTCTCACTTGCTATAGAGGTAAATATCCACACTCATAACATGTATCCTCGAGTTTGACTCACGCTTTCTAGATCCCCGACTTCTTCTTTTCTCTCAACAAAATGTATCCACAAGTAATTATTGTTGTCAACATTTGATAATCAACTTTCCTGTGCAAATGCTATATGAAGCAAACTAGATAATGTAATTCTTTAGCTGTTAAAAGGATTGCAAATTTCATATAAAAAAGAACAATCTTTGATCTAGTTTTTATTTTAAGTGATACATTTTATTTGCACTCACAAATAAACTCAATCTTCACAGATTAAAAAAGTGAAGAAAAAAAAACCATTTAGAGTAATCTTCCCAGTTAACTTCTTTTGCATACAATTAAAAAATGAGCATGGTGAAGGTTACCAACACATATGTTATGCCATTATTTTGATGGGGTAATTTGATGAGTTCTCTTTTATCAAAACTTTACATTCTTATAGGAGAGTTCTGCTACATTATATAGGAACTCGATCACTCGGATATTAAAATATAACAAGCTCGATTTTGATGTTAAAACAGGGAATCACATTACTTGGCATTTGATAGTACAATTTCTAACTTCATATCTATAATACCATTGTAGAACAAGTAAACACATGGTGGCCTATTTTGTTGATAGAGGAACACATTAAAACTAAAATATTTAAAACCAAACTATAAGAAATGACAGACCATGTCATTGATCATATTGACTCTAGCAATGACCTTACATAGAAGTGTATTTCCCATAAAAAGATGTCACAACACTAGAAAATTACCGACTAATCATAACTTGAGTTAGAAATATGAAATTTAAAATCATCAATGACATCCCCACTTCCAAACAGAGCATTGCATCGATCAAAACTAATATACTTTATAATCCTATTATTGCATGTATAAGTAATTTAAATTCAATAATATAATAAAGTGATACTAAGAATATATGAAATTATATGCTATTAAAAGTCACAAGTCAAGCATTTTTGCCCAAAAACACCAACTATATTATAATTAGAAGGATACAACTATAAAAGCCTATTATCATATGTTAACATAAAAGTTAACTACGAAGATACTATGAACAAATTGAAAACATCACAACAAACATCAGAAAAACAAATCAGTAGCAGTAAAAATAATCACATTAAGTACCCAATAAACATCGAATCGATCGAGTAAAAGATCAATCACCTCTAAAGAGAAGAGGAAACAGATAACCAGCAAGGCCGACAAAATTAAAATACCAACGAACCCTAATAGAGGTGACGAACCATCAAACTGTCGATAAACCCTAATCAGTTGAGGAACCTTAACTGTCGACAAATCATTGAACCCTAATCGAGTGACCATTTAATGCGACACCTTAATCAACAAACCCTAATCGAGGTAGACAACCATGAAACTGTGGATGAGTACATGCTCTATGCATGAACCCCCACAACCATCGATGAATCCACATCCATCGACGAATTGAATCCTAATCAATGAATTGACAAGTACTAGCATGATAAGCATGAACATGAAACGACGGAGTCTTTTGACTTAAGGTTTCTTTAATATAAATTGTTGAAATTTGTTTGTGGAGTGGTGATATATCTCGTGCTAGGTGGGGAAATAAAAATAAAAAGATGAATTATAGTACGCATAGTTATCAAAATCGCGATCCTGATCGTAGGATCGTACGATCCTACGATCTCACCAACCAAAAACGCGCCGGATCGTATTTAGGATCGTAAATAGGTAGGAGCGTACCCAGGATCGTAAGATAGTAGCAAGATCGTAGGATCGTATAGTGATCTTACGATCCTAATTTTTTTGTTTTTTTACATTTTTTACATTTTTTAATTATTACTATTATTTTACATTTTTATTTTTTACATTTTTTGGTTATTACTATTATTTTATTTTATTAATTTTAATTTTCTAAGTGATCAACCTTGTGTTAAAAACAATTGTTTACAGTTTTCTACTTTATAAACGTCATATTTTTCATTTTTCTTTTGTTATAAGAGAGAGGTTTACGAGAATAAGATTTTTTATGAATTAAAGAATTAATGTTGTGCACAAGATGCTCTAGATTTATTGATTGTGTTTAAAAGTTACATTTTAAATTTTATTATGATATGTAAACCAATGAATTGTGATGACTTGTTATCTATTCTGTTAAAATTTAAAATTTAGACGATCTGATGTTTTGTTATTTTAAAATTTAATATTTTATTCTATCGTAAAAATATTATATACTTGGTTTTTGATAAAAATTATAGCATATAAAAAACCTAAAAAAACTTTAGTGACTTGTGGTAGGATCTTAAGATCCCGATCTCGATCTTACGATCCGATCTTACGAAGACAAAAACGATCCTAGGTAAGATAACAATCCTAGGTACTATTAGTACGAATCACTATTATTATTATTATATGTTCTATTATAATTATTACTTACGATTGAAAAAGTTGAAACTTGTTTGAAAAAACATGGAAAATAGAAAGTTTTCTATTTTTTTAAAAAAGTGTCTAAGTTAACTTTACAATTTTTTGGTTTTCTTGTAAAACTTTTTGCGAAAATTAACACAGCTTGTGTTTTTCTACTTGTTTTTTACTTTTCTTACGTTGCTTATAAATTTCTTTATTTAGAATTTTTTAACACCGGAACACACATCCTAATTTACATTTTATGTCCACTGCGAAAATAAAACTTATGATTAGGGATGTAAATGAGCCGAACTACTCGAGCTTGGATTGTTAAAAGCTCGAAACAAGCCGAGCCTTAACGAGCTCGAGCTTAGATCAAAGGTCATTTAATAAACGAGCCGAGCTCGAGCTTCAAAGAGTGGACTCACGAGCCTAAACGAGCTTAATATATAATATAATTTATATTTTATATATTTAATTTTTAATAATTATATATATCATTTTAATAAAAATATCAAAATAATACTCGAGCCTAAATGAGCCTAGCTTAAACGAGCCGAGCCCGAGCTTTATAAATATTAAACGAGCCGAGCTCGAGCTCAACATCTAAAGCTCTAAACGAGCCGAGCTTGATCTCGAGCTTAAAAAATCCTAAACGAGCCCAACTCGATAAGTGTCTGGCTCGGGTCGGGTCGGGTCGTTTACATCCCTACTTATGATCATAGAAGTACATTTTCAACACTTTTCTATCTCTAGGCTACAAGCTTTTTAGCTCTTTAATTTGTATCTTAATTTTGCATTTGACATGGGCGAGTCACCAGTTAAATATTTTTTTATTTATATACTTAATTATTGTTTAATAATTAGTTTATTTTTGTAGTTTTTAGTTTTAAATTATAAGATGTATTTTGTTTATAAATATCAAATTGCATACTAAACAGTTATCATTAGTCGTCTGTTGATTTTATTGTTATGTTGCTACCTTATCTAATAATTTAATTTGATATTACTGATTTATAATATAGTTTACATTAGAATTGTTTATGTGAGATTTATAACGATAAGCTATTGTTTGTTTGTAAATTGATTGGGATGGTCTCAAAATTTGATAAGTGCAAAGGCTAAAGATAATTTTTTCTTGTATGTCATAAAGCAATACTAATAATTTAGATTACATATGTTACCTAGGCCTAAGATTTTCAAGATTCCTTCTCACTTACGATGCCAAGCACTATTGACATCTTCATCGTTTAGCATGGATATCATATTAAACCTAAATGTGATGAATAGTAACACCATTTATTGTACTAGGTAACTATATTGTAAAATCATTTACTATTGTCTGGCACTATTCGTAACTGTCATCGACTCCACCGTGTCCTCTCCATCGCAAGCGACCACAAAAACTCACCGTCATCTCTTTTTATTTAGCGCCGCCGCATTGCGCGCGTACCCCACTAGTATATATATATATATATATATATATATATATAAGTATTACTAGAAATAATATAGTTAATTGGTTACTAATTTGGAGATATGAAGCGAGATATAGTTCTAGTTAAATGTTCATTAATTTAGTTAGATAATTATTAATTTATAACATCTCCTACCTTAATTTACTTTTCTGACTGCAACTCTTATACCTTCCTACTTCCGAAGACAGTTGCCTTCTCTTAAGTGGCCGAATTAGCAGTCTCCCTTCTCTCAACTTGTCGATAATAAATGTCACTCCTAATTTTGTTTTGAAAACTTTAACCGGAATTTTATCTAACACGGTTTTTCCACCTAAGCATTCTCATCTTGACACTTCCATCTTCTTCGCTTATGCCTTTTTCATAGGCCAACACTCAAATTCATATAACATAGTCGGCCTAACCGTCACTCTTAGAATTTTCCTTTCAACTTTAACAATACTTTCTTGTCACATAAAACTCCTCTTGTTGCTCTCCAATTTTGACACATGGCTTGAATACGGCTGACAACGTCCTCGTCTATCTTTCCTGTTATGTGTAATTTAGGTGTGTTCATTTTCGGATAGTGCATTTCGCTATCCGATATCCGAATCCGGCTTCGGATTCGGATATCGGATAATCCGAAATATCTGAAATTAATACTAAGTTTTTTTTTACAAAGAGTTTTTCCTGGTTAAGGCTCTTCCTGAAAACTTAATATTGAGATTACATGTCCTAAATATTAACTTACTTAGAACTAGAACTACTTTTACAAACTTCATTCAATTCCTTCAAAAACTAATTTATTTTTTTCAAACTAGAACTACTTTTACAAACTACTTAACTACACTTCATATAATTAGATCATCAACCAAATTATACTATATATACGTACAATCAAATTAATTAATTATTCTTTAACTTGAAGCAATATATAAAATATAATTAACGAGGGGAAATTAAGGATATAAAATAAATAATCTTTAGATGAAGAAGAGCAAAAATAAAGATATAGAAAATTGACGTGAGTGTATCTAAAATAAACATATAATAACAAGATCAATCAATCGATTGATGTAGAAACTAGATCATCAAGTATATATGATATCGATTTTGAGTTTTGGACATCTAGGGATGTTTTTCATATTTTATATTTGTTATTTAAAAAAATTTAAAAAAAAATTCGGATATTTCAGATATCCAAATATCCGAATATCCAAAATTTTAGAAAAATGCTATCCGAATCTTCGGATATCCGAATTTTCGGATAATTTCGGATCAGGTTTTTCGGATATTCGGATTTCGGATCGGATACGAATATTTTTGAACACTCCTAGTGTAATTGAGAACCCACGTACTTAAAAGATTCCCGGTGTCTCAAGGTTGTTCTCCTATGCATATATCCTCACTGTCATTGTTTTCGCTCTTGCAGAAGTCGAAATAAAGGTATTTAGTCTTACTTCTACTAATTCGAAAACCCGAGTCCGATAACTTAAAATAAGACACATAAAAAGTTATTTACATACACTAAGAGGATTATGAAAGTTGATTGTATGTATTAACAGAAAACAAAGTTCGTTTTATACAATGATAACTTATGTAACGTTTGTTGTATTTTGATGTAATAAACCCTTGTTTATATTTAAGTTCTTATTTAATCTATTTTCTAACATTAGTAATATACAAAATTTTAGGACGGGGTGTCTTATCTACAACTAGTTCATATTACCTACTCAAATGTCTATTAAAGCATACATAGTAAGGGATCACAGTCTCTCCTTAATGTCTTGTCACATGTTGTCATCTACTCCTTTCCGTGATTCTTCATTGTTATCACTAAAACGTCATGGCTATCAGGATTTTGTGGATCAAGATCCAGGCTTTTATGGTAGTGTGCGTGATTTGTGAATCACGATCTAAAATTTCTTCATTGGTTTGTGGTGGTGTGTGGTATTGTGGTTGTGGTGTGCTTTTGTTGGGTGTTCATCTAATACACCACATGACTTAACGATGTAATACGTTCTAAAAAAATAGAAAAGGCTTGAGAGACGAAAGATTATAGATGAATGAGTCTTTTATCTACTAAATTATGATATACAAAATTCACTAATTTTTTTTATATTTTCTCCTAATTTTGTATGTTTTAATCTAGCGAGTAAAAAATAAATTGAAATATTTATTAGGACATAAAAACCTCTTAATAGTTTTTGGGTAAATTGTATGAAAATATAATAAACTTTGTCTTAATTATCATTGTATACAACCAACTTTATTTTATTAAAAACAATACAATCAACTTTTATAATCCTCCTATTGTATACAAGTTGTTGTATATAATGAAAATTATAAAAAAGTTTATTGTATACAATGGTAGCTAAATACCAGACACAGAAAAAAGTTGTTTGCATACAATGAAACTTTTTTAAAAGCTAATTGTATTATTTTTAAAATTTTAAAGTTAGTTGTATACAATGACATTTAAGATAAAATTAATTGTATTTTCATTCATTTTACCCTGAGTTTTTTTTATTTTATATTTTCTCTTAATTTTGCCCCCCTAAAATTCCCCTGTGATCAGTGATAAAAAGTAAAAACCAACCGCAGGGGTAGGGTACTAGGGTAGAGTGGTCAGTGGTAGACCGTAGAGAATAAAGGCTGAGGTGCTGAACTTTGAAAGGGGATCACCGGGTCGAAGAATCATCGGAGTCGTCGAGGGAATGGATTCCGATGACGAGGAGAGGATACCTCTAAGCCAGAGACCGGAATGGTCCGACGTCACTCCGGTACCCCAAGACGACGGTCCTAACCCCGTTGTTCCGATTTCCTACTCGGAAGACTTCGCCGAGACCATGGGCTACTTCCGAGCAGTTTATTTGGCTGATGAGCGATCTCTTCGATCTCTTCAACTAACCGCCGAAGCTATTCACTTCAACGCCGGAAATTACACTGTACGAAACGCTCTATATCCCTATTTGTGTATTTGATTGTATGTAACACTAAATTTTAGGTATAGATTTAATAGTTGAAGATCATTTTGATGCAATGTCAACTGCAAAGTAGTAATTTATGAATTATGTTTTCGTTAAAAAAGAATCAAGCCTTAGTTGCAAACGCAAATGCCGTTTGAATCTTTGCGAATGCTATTAGAAAAATTCGCGACTTTACGATTGTTATCTGTGCTTGTAACTGAATTGCAAAAACGGTTCATGCATATGAAATTAAATGACCTTGGGTACAATTTATCTTTTCAGCATACCTTGTGCTAACCTTTAAGCTAAAGTGGGATCGACATGTTTAACGGTAACTTGTCTTAAACTAATCTAGATCAATAAGAATCAAGTAGAAGAAAGTCCTAAGACCAAATCATATGCATCAAACACAAACCAAAAGATCCTTGTTTGAACAGTGATCGTGTATAAACTAGCCATTCATCGTCATGATAATATCCTCAAAATAGCGTTGATGAGGACTTGGTGAATTCATAATGCTAGGCCATTAAACTGTTTACAGGCGTATTAGGGTTTTAGTAAATCTGGACAAAAAATGGTGAATTGATGAGCATGGATGAGCTATGGAAGGCATAAATGTTCTTCTTGTCGAACCATAGTTTATGTATACATATATTAGGGTGTGAGGTGGCTGTATTCAGCTTCAATTCTCTTTTCTCACAGCATGTAGAGCCTTTTGGGTTGGATCTACACTGGCCTATGTAAC
This sequence comes from Dittrichia graveolens, assembly GCA_038502395.1. Taxonomy (NCBI): domain Eukaryota; kingdom Viridiplantae; phylum Streptophyta; class Magnoliopsida; order Asterales; family Asteraceae; genus Dittrichia; species Dittrichia graveolens. Next base: position 1,889,695 of record JARJIL010000003.1, on the reverse strand, counting down.
CCTTTTCACAAGCTTTATACTAAGTGATGTGATGTGAATCAAACTAGAAATCAGAAAGAAAGACAAAAAGATAGAATAGTCGACTTTCAGTGGTTGATCGTCTCTCCAACGGTTTGCTTTCGAGAGGTAAAGAAACACTCCCAATCATATAAAAACCACCAATTAATTTCTGCATACTAAAATTACAACCCTAAATTGACCTATTTATAATGAAAGATAACAACCTACTCCTAAAATTAATCTAACTCCTAATTCTTATCTAAAGTAAACCGTGTCTAAATATGACAACTAAATAATAAATCCTAACTAACAAATCTTATCTAAATAATAATATATATCTTTTCCTGTTAATAATTATATCTGGATCACATCATGATGTATGTATGTATATGTATGTGGGAATAGCAAGAGTATTCATGCATGTTTGTGCATATGCATAAGAATGGGGATAACAGAAGGTGAAAGGAGCTATCTCTGGCTATAACTACATGTATCATTTCTTAACCCTATTGATTGAGTTCGTGTAGTATTCAGCTGATAGCATTAAAAAAGACAGAGCTAATTCTATCTGAATAAGTGTCTCGTAGTAGCATGTTTTCCCTGTTGCACTTAAAGTTAAGTTAGCCTGTACAAAGCTTACTTTACAATCCTCTCGTTGACAGTGATGATAAGTCAGATACTCTTCTTGATGTTAGCAAGCTATGATTGGGTTTCTGCTCCATAAAAGCAATTTATTGCATAAACTCATCTGTTGGTTAAAAACAATTTTGCTTTTTTTTCCAAAGGTGTGGCAATTCAGACGTTTAATACTTGAGGCTCTCAATGCTGACTTACATGACGAGTTAGAATTCGTTGAGCATCTTGCTAGCAAAAACTCAAAAAACTATCAGCTATGGTGAGACTAATCTTTTATGCATCTTGTTTCTTTCTTATGTTAAATAACGGATCCAAAATTGACATATAATCTTTTTTGGATCAAATATCTTCGCATTCACATTCTATCAGAATAGTTCTGAAAGTGAAATCTTGAATGAAGTAGATATAATCAGTAGTACTAGGGACGTATTTACTTCTTACCTCTACTTAGAGGTGGTAATTTCAAATAATTTATTTTTAAATGGCTCAATGCGGGTTTGTGTTTTTATCTCAAACAATTAAATAAATTTAGATAATAGGGTAAGGTTGAAAATCACTTAATGTCTATGACTCTATGTATACTGCATACAACCTCCAAAATCTTTTTATACAAATATTACTATCGTGTTCTAAGTTCTAACAATCACAATTAACACCTTATTATTTATGAAGGACAAAAAAGTGTTTTTGTATGAGCTGATCAACCGATACCGGCATCCCATTTTGGTCCATACTAAAGATGACTTGAAACTTAATATGTTTCGGCCCATTTACCTACCCATTCATCTTGCCACCTCTACCTATACACATTAGATGTAACCTTATAGTTATTTTGATTAAAAATCATAGTCTATGAGTAACCTCACTTTGAAATTATGGATTTATGGTATGTAATGATGATCAAAAAAATTATTGGTTTAGGCACCATAGAAGGTGGGTTGCTGAGAAACTGGGGAATGAAGCTGCTAGTAGAGAACTTGAGTTCACCAAGAAGATATTCTTAAAAGATGCTAAAAATTATCATGCTTGGTCTCATAGACAGGTATGCTTCACTCCTCTTCAGTAGATCATTTGTATTGTTCTATAATCTTATTTGTAGCTTCTAATTTATTATAGGGATACTGTATGAGGAGGCCACCCAACTACAATTTTATTTCTTCTTTCACCAAGGCCATCCAACTATTGAAGCTACTTTATACTTTATAGGGTCCCCAAGTATGCATGCGGTTTTGTTTATACCAGAACTGGAAACATGCTCGATCACAACAAGAATGTTTACATTATGAATGAAAAAGTCCCTTGATTAATTTTTCTTCCTATAAAGTAAAAAACTATCTGATAGTCCAGAAGTTGAAGGACGTTTTTGTCATCGTGTATGCTTATAAGTGTATTTGGTATAAATGAAAGTAGGTACATATGTGGGTGGCCTTAGTAGTTTCAGCAGTTGGGTGATCTTAGAGGAAAAAATTGAATAGTTGGTTGGCCTCCTTATACATGCCTTCATTATAATTGTGAAGGCTTCTTGTTTCAATAAACATACTATTTGAGATTTGGTTTTGATCTATTTCTTCCTCCCCAGTGGGTTCTTCAAAATCTTGGAGGTTGGGAAGATGAACTTGCTTACTGTACTGAACTACTGGAAGATGATATTTTCAACAATTCTGCTTGGAATCAGGTATTATGTTTCTCAGTTTGAGTTCTTTATTGTAATAACTGGATGCATTCTATTCCACCGATCTCTTTTGGAGGGGTGTTTTAGCATGTCCTTCAGGGGCAATAAAATAAACCCATTTGCTTATGTGTAGGTCAATTGTGGTTGTGTTGTGTCTCTAACAAATCAAATGGGTAAAAAGAAAAAGGAAGAAAAAACGCCTGATTAAATTGAAACGGGTCAATTGTTCTATCTGGAAGTCGTCCAAAGTGTATTTCTAATACAGAATGCCTCCTAAACCACTTGATTTAATTAGTTAAATTAATATTAAAATAATATGATACTTGTGATCATATTTGACATAATAACTATTTATATGAAATGTGACAATTATGGAAAACAAGTGTTCTGGGTTTATCCAGCTGACCGCTCGTAGCAAAAAAACACCCGTTTTGGTCAATTCCAAACCCGCTCATTTTGCCAACTCTACGGCATATTCTTTTAAATGGGAGCGATGTCCTTTGAGCTTTTGGGGGTCCCTACTGTCCTATAAATGTTTTCCATTAATATATGTGTGTATGTTTTCTTTGTTAAAACCGCTGTCACAATTCAACATATTCTTTTGTATTCTTTTTCATCCATAATGCCAAGTGTTATTGTCTGATTGATAGTTCCCTCTTATTGTTCTATTTATTTCAATGTGTATATCTCATCGTTTTTAAGAAGCTTTAATGGTTGGCTTAATGTTAAGGATCTTAATGCTGGTAGCCAATTTTGATTACAATTGGCTGAATATAAAGTTCTTCTTGAAGTTACGTGCACACATTGGACATAATAGCCCCCACATATTCTGAAGTATTTGTAAATAGATGTGTAGATCTATCATGAAAACTAGACATTAGTTGATCACAATCCCTTTGCTACAGGGGCAGGCACATGTGCTGTGCATATATTTGTTTGCTTGAAGTTTACACAAAACCATGTGCTATGTGCATTATTTTGTTTTGGTAGATCACCAACACACCAATTTGGCATGTGGCAAACTTGTGGTGGTTGGTGTTTTACTGTTTTTTCCAAGCTACAGCTTTAAGGGGCAATCGGATTTATGTTTTTGAATTGATTATCGGATGATTTTGACATAAAGTCCATATAATCAGTCTTTAATTGCTTGTTATATCATCTGCAGAGGTACTTTGTTATAACCAGACACCCTGGTTTAGGGGGCATAGAGGCTACAAGAGATTCAGAAGCGAGTTACACCATGAAAGCCATTTTGACCAAACCAGAAAACGAAAGCCCATGGAGATACCTCCGCGGTCTTTACAAAAACAACATGCAGTCATTCGTATCAAATCCTGAAATCTCGACACTTTGCCTGAACGTGTTAACTTCCAGAGGCAACCCTGTGTTTGCTCTTGGCCTGGTTTTGGATCTTATCTCCCATGGTTTTAAACCGGGCCAAGAGCTGAAAAGCGCCATAGAAGCCTTACTTCCAGAGGCGAACGGTCAAGACATGGAGATTTCAGCAACAGTTTGTTCGGTTTTAGAGATTATGGATCCAATGAGGATAAATTACTGGAGGTGGAGAAAGAGTAGTCTTCATCCTCAAGTTTCAGAGGGAGTTGCAAACCTCGATATCCATTGAAGAACATGTACCATTTATTTTCCCCATGTTTTTGTTGCCTTCTTAAGTAAATGAACTGGATCTCAAACATAATGTAAACCATCTGATTCTGTCAATAGTTTAATGCTGTAAGTTAAAAGTTTTTGTGCTGACAGTGATGTGAACTATTTGAATATTCTTGATGCCCAAAATGAAACTTTATTATTCTTTCAAGGGTAAATCATATGACATCAAAAATCCCTTGATGATCTTTAGGTTCAAGCTTGTTAAGCTGGTTTTTTTTACTTATAATGTAGCATACTGATCTAAACATATAGAAGCAGCCAATTATGGGTTTTCTGTTGCTATACCCTGTCTTGAAGGAAGATACGAGAATTGCATAGAATAGTAAGAAAACAGAAAGAGAACAAGATGGGAACTTTTATTTCTTGAATTTATTCCTCAAAGAATTATCATACAAACTATCAATTAACTCAATAGAATCAAAACACCATCAATAATCTTTCTTCAAACCTTAACCCCTCATAGATGGTAATCAAGTCGATAATCCCATCTCCAGATCAAGAATTTGAAAGCCACCATGGTCGAAAAAACCTCACAATCTCCACCCTCCACCACCACAACCACCAACACCGGCGGCAAAAACCGTCGTACCTTCTCCCACTTCTCCAAAATCGTCATAAAGAATAGAAATTAAGCCTCCACTAGGTGCATAATCAACAGATTCGTTAATTGCATAATCTAACTGTGCATGCTACTGCTTGTGCCCAATACTTCAGCCTTGCTTTCACATCCTCAGGATGATCCCCTACACAAATAAACCCTATTAGAGCTAGATCCACATCAATTCATAATTTCTAATCAACCAACAGATTCGTTAATTGCAAGATATAAGTATAGTGATTACGAAAACACTTACCAGGACTGGAGATCTTCCAATTAGCAATCGGAGCAGGAGGCGGTGACGCGGTTTCATTCATGGGCTCCGCCGCCGTGGGCGGCAGCGTATCCGGTGACTTCTGTTGCTCATCTAGAAACTTCTGACTCATAGAGTAACACAATTCAAGGGCCGGCAAAGTGGTGCAAAGCTCCGGAATCTCATCGTAACTAAACCCAAACCCTAAATCGAAACACCCTTTGAGTTCATCGAGATCTTCGTCGGTCAAACTTTTTGCCCTAACAAGATCATCTTCATCGGATGCCTCAACATACCCTTCAAGAAAAACTTGATTTTTCTTCTTCTTGATGCTGTTCTTGGACCGGGAATTGAAAAACCCAGATCGATTTTCATGATCAGTTGGTGACTGATTTGGGAATTCAAGCTCAGAGTATTGGTCTTCATTGAAGATCCTTTCGGAGATCGATGACATTGACTCGTATGAATAGCTTCCCATTGTTAATCTCCCCTTTTCTTGTTTCTTTCTGCAATTATGTGGTTTTGAGGTCTGTAAAAGTGGTTATGTGAGAGGAAAGAGTCGGTTTTTAAAGACATCTTAGGCCATCAGTTATGATGTATGTATGTATGGATGTATGTATGCATGATAACTCATGTATGTTACACTCATGTGCCTAGTCGTCCTAGTTGGAGCCCATATTGCCATAGAGTATTATCGTAGCTCTCTCATAAAATCATGTTGAATTAAGGAAAATAACTGAAATTCATCAAAAAAAAAAAAAATGTTTAGGTATCGTTTGATTCGCTGGAATTTGGTCGGTGATCGAAAAACTTGTTTAGTTGAAGGAATTAAGTAAGTGGATCTCTTGACTATTTATTTTAATTCCTTAGGCTTAATGATTTTGCAATTTCTTTTGCATTTGCTAAAGGGAAGGAAATTAGAACATGGAATCAGAATTCACCTAAATATAGATGTCGAGTACAGTCGGCGCTTGTCTACTTCAATTCTTCAACAACTTCATTACTCCGACAGCTTCAGTTCTCCAATAACTTTGTGCTTAACATCATTTGTCTGTTTTATTCTTCTTTAACAGTCATCGTTTACATTTGATTAAGGTTCATGAAACAAAAATGTTTATAAGATAGCCTTTTGAGTTAATGCATTCATTTTGCTAGTGATTAAGAAACATAATTTTTATTTTAAGAAAGAAATAAATAGAAGAATGTAATATTAATAAGAGTCCAAAGTCTAGATTATAGAAAAGCAGCAACCAACAAGGTATTGACATAATTATATTAATGACAGATGCTACATCGGTCATAATGAATTATAATTTTTAAACTAAAGTATATATACTTCTGGAATTATTATTATTATTATTATTATTATTATTATGTCATGCACCCAATAGCTTTAAACATTTTACAAAACCTTACATTTATAAATTTGCAGAGTTTAATTATAGATTCTGTTAGAAATAATGAAACCTTACTTTATAAATTTACAGAGTTGATTTTAAAAGTCGATATTTTTAAATGTGTAGATTTAGTAATGAATAAAAAATTAGAAAAGTTCAAGCTTAAGATCATGAAAAGTATGAAAATTTAGATAATTTTATAAAGTGTCCACAATAATAAATATGATATTTTGACTACAATTTTCACAACATCAAATATAGAAATTTGATAGGAAAGTTTATCACACCAAATTATTTCACGCTTGCTTATGTTTTTTCACATATTTAAGTGTTATAATATTAATAATAAATTATGGATAACCCATGAACTTTTAATAGTGTACATCCGAAAGAACAAACAAATTTTTAATATATACTAAAAATAATTTGTTATTTAATTCTAACTCGAATTAGTTTTTAAATGGTGAGCAAAAAAGAATTTTGTATCAGTTTTAAATTTCATATATATTGACCGTTTCAAAAATAATGTGAACATATTAATAAAATAGACACGATTAATAGAAGGTAGTTGCTAAAGTAAATTGTCAAGGACGAAGCAAGCAATTTAGTCAGAGGTCAATACCTACTTAATTTATTTAATTATCAATTTAATTGATCAATTAATTTATTAACTTAATGTATTAGACTAACATTAAGATGATATTTTTTTGGCTTTTTTTTTGGCTTTCTACCACATCTTCTAGAATAAGTAATCTAAAAAAGCTAATAAAAAATTTTCTTTTTCTTTTTTCCATAAGAAAGCAGGGAGAATAGAATGAACATTAAAATGAAAATGGGAACAATTGGAACGAAAATAGGAAGGGAAAATCGAAGAGAGAGCCACATCTTTAGCAATGACCACTCATAGGCGAAAATAAATCATTTATTACCTTAGTTGAGGACTATTCTTAATATATGTATTTGTATTTGATTAAACGGAAATATAAGGTGTTATTTGTTTTCAAATACATAAAATATTTTATGTCTTATTTCATGTTTTCAAGAGAAGATGTGGTATAGAAGGTGTTAAATCTGTGAAGACCTGCGAAAAAAATATGTTGTTTTTAGTTTCTCAAAATAAACAAAAATAAGACAGAATAAAGTCTTATATCTGCGAAAAAACAAACAAATTTATTAAAACGTCTGCGCGCCCGCAGACGTTTCTATGAAAAAACAAACAAGCTTATTAGAAACGTTTGAGCTCCCGTGAACGTTTCTTTAGAATAAGACTTTATTTTAAAAAAACAAACACCATCTAAGACACTTGATATGTTTAAGATTTTCCATGGACCGAAGCCCTTATAATGGCTACACAAATAGTTAATAGGGTTCCATCAAAATCCGTCCCTAAAACGCCATTGAGATTTGGACGAGAAGGAAACCTCTTATAATATCTAAAAACAATGTGGGGTTATCTAACCGAAGCTCAGATATGTAGACCTTAAATTAAAAAACTTGACTTTAAGACTATTAATTGTTACTTTATTGGGTATCTTGATAGATCCAAAAGTTATAGCTTTTATTGTCCGTCACGCACTATTAAAATTGTTGATACAAGACACGATTGAGTTTCTTGAGGATGTTAATTTGAGTGGGAGTTTTAGTGGAAAGACATTAATGATACTTCTAATTGATCCACCAATTATTCATTTTGAAGACCATAATGAGCCTATAGTATCTCATTATGAATCTTAAGAGATACTTGTTAAACCAAGTAATAATGATAGAACTCCACAACTTTAACACTGAAGATCAAAAATCTCACCCGCCTATAATTAAGAAGGTCTCAAAAACCTAGGTGTTTAACAAATTTTGATGATTATATTACATATTTAAATGAGGAGCCGATCTTTACATAGGAAGAATCCATGATCATATATCCTTTCAAGATGCAATAAGTTGTGATCAGTTTAGTTATTGGAATGAAGCTATGAATGAAAAACTTGATTCAATTAAAAAAATGTACAGGAACTTGCAGAATTACCAAAAGGTCACAAGCCACTTGGTTGCAAGTAGGTTTGTAAAACTAAGATAGACCCTAAAGGAAACGTTGAAAAATACAAATCTAGATTGCTTGTTAAGGGTTACACCCAAAAGAAAGGTATTGATTATAAAGAAACCATTTTTCACCGGTTTCTGAATGGGTTCTCTAAGGATCCTAATGGTTTTGGTAGCTCATTTGGATCTTAAGTTACATCAAATAACAACCTTACTGGGAGATTTGCATAATAATGTTTGCAAACGCAAGAAGTCAATCTATATGCTAAAACAAGCTTCTCGACAATGGTACCTTATGTTTGATGAGGTAATGAAAATAAATGGCTTCAACAAGAATCAAGTAGATTGTATACCTCAAGATCAGTGGGAGAATATCCATTGTACTTATGCTTTATGTCGATGTCATTTTATTAGCATGTAATGACCTAATTTTATTATGTGAATCAGAGCGTTTACTTTCTATGAACTTTGACATCAAGGATCTAGGTGAAGCCTCTTATGTTATAGGTATTGAGATTCATCCAAATCATGTCAAATTGCGATTATCCCCAGAGGCTTCAACATGAATCAACTTAATACAAATAATTTCAAGGCCAAGTGGAAAGAATGTTAGAAATATTACCAATTTATGTGTCATTGTATTACAAGATGTTAGATTGCCATGGGACAAATTAAACCTACTTAAGGTATATATAAGTTAATATATGATAGATATATTAACTCAATGGGTATATATATAGGGTTTATGGTTTCTTATCCAACAAGTGTGTGTATATATATATATGTGTGTGGGGGAAGGTTTATTTGAGAACCGTTTTTATTGCGAGAACCGCGAGAATCAATCTTAGCCGTTCATTTTGGATAATGAAATTCATGGATGAAGAGCGTGGGAGGATTGAGTGTGACAGGGTGCATGTAAGGAATTCATGGATGGACAATCCAATTAAAGGAGTGAGAATTGGACGGCTAAGATTGGTTCTCGCAGTTCTCGCAATAAAAACAGTTCTCAAATAAACTTTTCAATATATATGCAAATAACTACCTTCTACCATATAACACACCACTAGAGAATTTCCTAAGGAGATTTTGCATATTAATCTACTCCATCATTTTCAATATTTGTGTGGATCAAGATTCAGTGAGTTAAATGTCATCTTCTTCCAACACAACAAATATGGGATCGCAATCAAGTAAGTTTCTTGAACTTCTTCTTAGTTTAGAAAATTATATTGAATTAACATGAAATGATACATAAGATTTTTGAAATATTCAACAAAGGAACGATGATTGGCTCATATTGTGTAGAATATGGCCCTAGCCACTAAATGAATCAATCTTGGGGTGACCTACCCCTACCCCGACCCTACTAGAAGCATATATGAATGGATTAATATTTAATTTTATCTTTTATATATACAATTATTGGTTATGGAATCTTTTGATCCAATATCCAAGGAAAAATATGTGCACAACTTCGATTAACTATTATAAAATTACACCTAAAATAGGGATAATTTTATATATATCCTTCTAAACTTCTATTATTACATATATATCCTTTTAAACTTTAGTATTACGTATATATCCTCCTAAAACCTCTAAACTCTCATATATATTCAAATACCTAATTTATTATTATTTAATCTTTTAAAAATCAATAATCTATATCATCTAGTATATTTATTTAATGATTTACTATAATGCCCTTTTATGATATCATATTAGTAAACCTATTTTTTGATCTTTTTTGTAACATCCGCAAACCCGGGCTAGTTGATTAGCGGGCTAGCGGCAGATGATTTCGTATTTAAATTGCGTAAGTTGATTATGTGATTAATTGAATAAATATTTGATTAAATTGAGAGTATATATTTATGAATATTTATGTTTGTGTTACTGGTATAGAAAAAATTAAAAGAAAGAAAAGTTATGTAATTTATGTATGTATGAAAGTAAGTATGTATGTATGCATGCATGCATGTGAAAAGAATAGGAAATGAAATTGGACACCTCCTGCTTGAATAAATGAATATGTATACGTGAGAGTGCAATTCACCAGCACATAGTAAAGGTGAAGTGTGTGTTTGTGTGTTAAACTTCTTGTTGAAGAAAGCTAGAAAGAACAAGAAACTTGGAATTTCAAGTAGAGGATTTGGTGATTCATAATTCAAAATGAAGGTTAGTATGTGTTTATATGATGTAACAGATTGTTTTGATGTGTTTATATGATAAAATACATGTTTGAATGAAGAACTACCATGATAGGAGCTTAAAGCTCAAAACTTGATATATGGGTTTTGTTGAATAATGAGTTTTAATTGGATTTGATGAGTTATATATGTTTGTTGTGATGTTATATGAAGTTTCATGGGTGTTGGAAGTGTTTTGAGTTGAGAAAATTAAGATTGAATATGGTATGTTTATGTGGAGTTTGCTAAAAATCCGAGAGTTCAAGGAGGAAGAAAGTTGAAATCCGACGCGTCGCGGCGCGACACCCTGAAATCCAGGTCCTTTGAAAATCCGATAGAAGCAAATCCGAGAAACCCAAGAATCCGGAACCCGTAATCCGATACTCCAAATCCGATACCCAAATCCGCAAGCGTCGCGGCGCGACACCTGGTTTGGTCGCGTCGCAACAGGCTAATTTTAGGATATTGTTTGTTTTTGCTATGTACTTGTGCGGGAAGTGATGGGTAATTGTTTATATGATTATTGTATGTTGTTTACAAGTTATATGGAGATATAAATATATATTGTGAATATATATTTATCAGAGATTGACTTCGCTTTGTTGTGTTCTCAGGATTTGCAAAGACTCGGTAATATAGACAACTGAGCAGACGGGAACGTGGACTGAGGTGAGTGAAAGTGTACTCACGAGTGGGGTTGGTGGTAACGCTTATGGTTATATGTTTTGAGATATACTTATGATTTTGAGATGACATGATAGACTGTTTAGTATGAGATGCCTTGATAGACTGTTTAGTTTGAGATACCATGATAGACTGTTTAGTCTGAGTTGCCTTACTAGACTGTTTAGTCTAAGATGCCATGCTAGACTGTTTAGTCTAAGATGCTAGGATAAAATGTTTAAGTTTAAGTTGCCAGTATGGAATGTGTTATTTGATATGTGTCGACAGACTGTGTAATTGTTATTCGTTGATAGTTGATTGTTGTTTGTTGATTGGGATTGTTTGGATTGTTGCGTGGCTAGTGTACATGGTTAATTATATGTGCACGTGGCGAGACCTGTACGCATGGTTAATTATATGTGTGCATGGTTGGGGGTCAGCTATCGCATGTTTTGGGCTGGGCTATCTGCTATTGGTTGCACAGTTCTAGACTATCTATGCATTTGTTGCAGTAGAAGGGGTTTAACTGTACCAAGTAGCAAATAGCTAACGGTAAACCTTTGCTTTGGCCCACATCGGTTGCAGGTTCTGCAGAACCGTCGTTCCTCTAGAGATTGGATTGGTTTGTGATTGATTGTTTGATCTGTTGAGATCTGTTTGTTTGATCTGTTGAGATCTGTTTGTTTGATCGGTTGGTGATTGCTTGATGCTTGTTGATTGAGGATGCTTGTTTGTAGCTTCCATTCACTTAGCTTTGTGCTAATTCCCCTTGGTTGATTGCTTTTTGCAGGTTTGGCTGTTTAGCCTTGTTTGTGGGGAAGGGAAATTTGACCAATGCTCTGATATTATGTTTTGAGAAGAGACGAGCCATGTTTGTAAATATTTTGTAACACAACTTGACGTGATGTTTGTAAACAGTACTTTGTACTTTGTACTTTGTAGTTGTTTGTTTAAATGAAATCAGTTAACGTTTCCGTAGCGGTTTTAAAAAAAATGGCTTAAGATTTACGGTGTTACATTTTTACCCTAAACCATCGATGGTTTAAAATCAGATTACCCTTCTATTAAATTAGATTTTTAACTCCAAACCATCAATGAATTCACTGTGCCCTAAGTTCATCGTTTACCATTCGATCCTTCCCTGCTTTTGATTCAAGGTTCAAGATTCCTCCTATCAATCGATTAAGCCAGTGATCGAGTGAGCCAACATTCATCGTTTTCCCCATTTGATCAAATCACGGTACCCTAAGTTCATCGTCGTTTAGACTTGCGATGGATTTCGATTGGTTCATCGATGGAATCCTCTATATCACCGGCAACCATGGCTGAGTAAGGTAGACCATGTTGAATTTGGCAACGTGAAGGAGATTGTTGTGTTTGAGGTTACTCCGAATGTAGTAGAAATTCGAGAACAGTCTCATGTGACGCCGCCGCCTCCTCCACCACTGTTGCCGTCAGTTCTGTTGACCAAATCAAAGAGGCATGTGTACCAAAGTGTTGGGAAGAATGTAAAAAGTGAAGCCCTAAGGGAATATGAATCTGATGAGTTGGATAAATTGAGGTCTTATTCTCCTCCTACTCCATCACCGCCTCGCCTCCGCCGCCACTTCCTCTAACAATGGAGGTGAGGGTCCGCCGATCACATCATAAGCATAAGAAATTGGAGCCGAAAGTAAGTGATGCTACGAAGGAGATAGCTACAGCCATAACTTCATTGTATAATAAGAGGAAAAGGAAGAACGAACAGATCGTAATAATTCTGGTAGTCAGTTCATCTCCCACCTTCATCAGTATATTCGTTTGGGGTAAAAAGATTAAAAAAAAAAGGTTTACTAGTATGATATCATAAAAGGGCATTATAGTAAATGATTAAATAAATATATTAGATGATAAAGATTATTGATTTTTAAAAAGATTAAATAATAATAAAATAGGTATTTGGATATATACGAGAGTTTAGAGGTTTTAGAAGGATATATACGTAATATTGAAGTTTGAAAGGATATACGTAATAATAGAAGTTTAGAAGGATATATATGAAATTATCTTAATAAAATATTATTAATTAATGTAATATAGAATAACTCATCAATCAGTATGTTGTAATTTTACATTTATCAACCTATGTTTACATTAATATTCATCCATCCATCATATTTTAATTTTTAAAATAGTTATTTAATTAATAATGGAAATAAAAGATCTAACAAAGGCCAACCGCCATATATGCCAGGCTTGCCAGCAAAATTGTGCTGTCCTTTTACCCTCCACTTGATACTCTTCTTTAATTATCAATTAATTTAAATATACTTTTATTTATTTATTATCATATATTTATCCGAATTTGATTTCATTTCTCTTCATATACAAGTATATATTTAATAACTTAAAATTTAAATGTTCAACGATAATTATTTCTTATGTTTAATTATCATGACTTACACTAGGTTATTAAGTAGCGCTTTAATTACAATGATGTCTGATATAATTACACAAATGTATCAATCTTGTAGAAAAACATGGCCGCTAGACTAATGTTATTGTCGAGATCTCTAAATCAATGTCAATCTAGAACACTCTAAACCCTAAATCAATATCAATCTAAAACACAAGAAACCCTTTGTAGAATCTCCCCTCGCTACAAATCTTTGTAATAAGACAAACAAACTTGAACAGACGGGTCTCATAGCAGTGAATCTCATGAACAAAATGAGAAAACACCTAATCTAAACAAACTCAATCTTAAACATACACATGAATCATTTTGAAAAGAAACCCATAATCTGAAAGAAACCCCCTAAGCTAAATAAACCTTGGTAATATGGGCAAACAATGTGTATGCTCAAATGAAGTTCTAATAGTTGGAGTCCGGAACATTTGTTTCTGAAATCGAAATCCGGTGATCTTTGTTTGGAATTTGAAAATGATTTTCAAACCTTCATGAACGGATTGTTTTGTGTTAAGGACCTGCTATTACAGATCATTTTACTGAAACAAAGCTCATTACATATAATAACAATTTTTAACATGTTTATTGTATTTGCATACACTTTTCCGGATATTAATACTTATCAATTAATACAAGATATATCCAAGTATAAACTCATAGACAATGATTAGAATAAGCCAAAAAAAAGTGTTTTATTTATAGTTTTATAATTTAACAAACATTACTAAAAACAATTATGTAAACCCATGCTTGAATTATTTAAGCCGCAAAGTGAATAATACATACAACATGGCATAAGGAGAATAAAAAGAATATGCTTTTTTGATTATTTTATATTATATTAATAAAATAAAAGGAAAAAAAGGGAGTGGAGCCGGAAATATTGGGGCTTTTTCACATCTGAATGAAAAGAAAGTTAATTTTTGGTAAAATAAATAATAAAATATTAGTGAGGCAACATAGGTTACCTGTCGGCGTAGGTGATACGTGTCCTCTTTCATCTCCAAGTGGTCCATTATTGACTGACAGCTCATCACATCATGTATCATGTATGCCTATATATACATCATTATCATACATACCCATTGCATGCCATGCATCACTACACCAGCTTTTATTATCTTTAATATTTACTTACTTGTTTCTTTATTGTTTTATTATAATATAAAACTTTAAATCGGCACTTGTTGAATGTTGAAATGTAAAAGCGTTTTACGTCTATTTATAAAAAATAATTAAAATATAGTTTTATTATTCTTTAAATTTATTTACTAATTTATAGACTTTTAAATTTAAAATTTAGAAGTAATTAATTAACTCTTTCTTGTTAACATTTTATGTCCCAAGCTTACATGAACAGGGCCGATATATTAACTTTGAACCTTTTATAAACGTCTATAAGAAACATTTCTTTTATACATATTAAAAACCTTTAATTTGCGTATCAGATAACCTAAAGCGGATTCAAGGTAATTAGATTATTCTCTGGATCCAAAGTATCAATAACAACAGTAAATGAAGGAATTAACAGTATATAAAGTTAAAAGTGGAGACTGTATATTTAGAAACCTTGTCTAATGTTACATATCAAGTCCTTATACTACTAGTAATAACAAACTAGGAGCAAACTATGATATATTGATAAAATGTGCACAATTTATGTACTAACCCCTTATAAATAAATAAAAAATTACTAGCTTAGCTTGTTTCAATTTCGTGTGTAGAAACATGTGTACATAATTAGCATAATATATGTGTATGTTTAGTATGCAGAACAAGCAATTTACTTGTATCACATTAATCCCTAATGAGTTTAATTAATGAATTGATCAGCTATGCTCAACCTTAATTTTCTCCTCATGGTGTAGTTGATAAATGCTTTTGGAGAATTCATGATTTCTTTCTACCACTTCAATTCTCTCATGAAGGCGCGCTTACAACGATCGATATGACCTAAAGACTAACTACATCATCCTCGTTCTCTTGGATCTTTGGTTCCGTCCAAGGTTAATGTACATGCGCGCTTGGAGGGTTAAACTAGGTGGATTACCAAACTTGAAGTAATCTTGAGAAGATGAGTGTCGCTGTTGGATCCCTAGTGTGTCCTCTGTGCGGTGAAGACGTTGAGACCGAAGAACGACTATTTTAGGCATGCGTATTTCGAGGCCGGTGCCCGTAGAAATCACAAACTGGTGTACTTGGGTACAAATTAAGGCAAGACTTTA
The DNA here is from genome assembly GCA_038502395.1 of Dittrichia graveolens. NCBI lineage: Eukaryota > Viridiplantae > Streptophyta > Magnoliopsida > Asterales > Asteraceae > Dittrichia > Dittrichia graveolens. The sequence continues at coordinate 1,873,908 of JARJIL010000003.1, read as the reverse complement.
TTATTCAAAGCCACTTTTTAAGTCTATCTCTGGTCCATTTGGAGTCTCAGGAACAACAAGGTGTTCAATTCCCCATTGAGGCTTATCAATGAAGTCTCTAGATATATTCAAGCCATGTTTTATTTTCGGATGAAACATAGGAAAAAGAAAAAAACATTTTGTGGAATGGAGTAGTTAGTGTTATAATCCATCAGACTTTACGTAATGCTTCTGGTTGTGGCTTTAAGCACATTGCTAGACTTTTACCAATAAAGTCGTTAAAAATATACGGGTTATGAGATTCTGAGTACACGCTCATATAAGCTAAACCGAATCCACATATGGACGAAATGGTGAGGACAAGGACCATGACCCTTTACAAGGTATTAGAGGTAGTGTTTTTAAAAAGGTATACAGACAGTGTCCTGGTGCCTGAGTGATGACCTCGCTTGCCCGATTACGGGGTAAGGAACTCAGGAGTTAATACCCGAGACCTAAATGGATAAACCGGTTTACCAATTAGATTTTCAATTAATCTTGAAACACAATATTAGATGTCTTGTTTGATTCCGAATAAGAGACGTAGGTGATGATGTAGGAAATAAAGATTTAGTGAGGGAGAGACCATAGGAAATGGGTGGGGACTATGAGGAGAAGAGACAATTGAAGATCCAACATACCACGTGGAGGGTCACCATCAAGCACCGGTCACCCTCGACTTCGGTGAAGCATGTTTTCTCTAGGTTCCCCACCACACCAAATCACATATATATTCATTGCACCTACCATTACAAAAATACACATATATAATTTAATATTTAAATAAAAGACTTTTAAGATAAGGCATTCTTGCTTCGTTTATGTAGTTTTAGGAGTTAGGATCGGTCATGTATCACCAATTTGGAGCTATATATAGTGACATCCATTTGAGATATTTGATTTGATTGATGTTTCTATCTTAGATGCAACTAAAGAGTTTATATATAACACCATTGAGTGATACTATTTGGACTCCCATCTCTCACATTTCAGGCATGTCACATCAATCAATTACAGTCAAGGTTTTAAATAACGTGAAACATGACGCGACGGCAAGATTAAGCTTCAAGCCTTGGAAGCCATAGCGAGGTCACGGCCTTTCACAAGGTATGACTTAAGGAGACAATTATATATATAAATTATAATTATGTATATAAAATTACACAAACAAATATAAAAAACACATAATTATATGCTTATAGCGTAGTTCATTAATCTTTTTTTCCGGTATATCCAACCATCCTTCTAACTAAATAACTATATATATTCGGTTCATATGGCTCGGTATCTCTAACACGTCTTAAAAAACATGGCTTATAATAGGTAAAAGCATGTCAAGTTGGATCTCAGCGTACGCCAAAGCCTTGGCAGAGCCATAACTATGCCAAGACGAGGCTTTTAGAATCATGATTACAGTTTGTAACGTAGATCATACACTCACATACATCACATCAAAAAAGATAAATTAGATTATTAAAGGGGTCCAAATAATTTCACTCAAGACGATTAGGTATATTTTCCCCCATCTTTCTTTTGTTATATCCTTTACTTTTATCTAAACTTTTTTTTATTAAATGTGGTTTGTCATGTGTGAGAGGTAGAGAGGGAGCTAGCAAGTGGGTGTGCGAGCAAAAGAGTATAGTGTTTTATCAACGCATTCTTCTTTCTTTATACTTATTGGTTATAGACGCAACTTCTAACTTAGTCTTAAAAACTCCACTTGGTATCTTGCCTGGTATAATTTACTCACGTCCATCTTAAAATCCTTATGTTCCTTACTTCCATCTTCCTACTTGTGCCTTCTTAGGTTGAAAAGGATGGCAATTGAGTAAATTTAGGGTTAATGAGCTATAATCCAATAATATGCTATTTAAAATGAGTTATCAAAATGGACTTATTTAATCATCAATAAATTAATAAGCTTAAGCTTATAATCTAAGTCCAACACTAATTTGCTAATAAGAATCTTAATTAAGCTAATAAGCTTATAAGGGTTTTTAATCCAAACACCTTGTGATACTTGATAAATTAAAGGGTCTCTGTTTGTCCATGGACGTTTAAAGGGCAATAAGTGGGTTGGAAATTCGAGCGTGAGTGAGTCAAAATCAACATGAAGCAACCGCCGTACTTTTACTCAAGTTGGCTTCCAGACTCGTTTTGTTTTGTTTTTTTATGGGTGCAAGGGTGTGATGGGTATGGGTCAGCGTGTTAGGTGTTTGATTTCCAATGTGATTGGCTGACATGACACAGTGTGATATGTGATGAGTGTGAAACACGTCCTCCTCGTTATGAGGATTACTCTCTCAGCAACACCTTTTCAATCCCTAATAAGATATATTTTCAAGGATTATTACTGATGGTTTTATGTAAATTTAGTAATTATCCGATTTTCATAAGATGGCCCACCCAAAATATAAAAATGATCGTTAATTAATCGAGTTAACTTGAATAATCGACCTTGAAACCGACCAACTTATTTTAATCGGTTCAGAAAGCGAAATCTATTGCTTGGTATTGGCTTCATGTTTTTATTTTTATGAAATTTAAATAAGTTTATCATAACTTAAACATAGCCATTTGCCTATTTGGGCTAAAAACAACTGACATTTTATATATATATATATATATATATATATATATATATATATATATGTATTTCACCACACGATTAGGCCCAATACAACTTGCATCCTCATTCCTCAGTTCCTCACTATTCGGCCCAAGCATTATCTGAAACTATCGATTTTAGGCTCCAATTTACATCGTAACCCATCCAAACCGACTGCTTATGAGTTCTCTCAATATACACAAGCTCCAACAAAATAAAATTTTACATAAAGTGAGCGACAATGTATCTTATATTTTAATTATAAAGCACACCTATACATCTTTTCAAGCAAATCTATTGCTAACAATCCAAGTAGCCATTAAAACTGGCTACACATTATGCCGACTGGCAAGCCCGAACCACCTCGATACACAATGGTCCATGGTCACACTTTATGAGTCCTCCCCCTTTTCAAGAAGTGAGTCTGAGCCATGGCTACTTCCCCAGGCTCTCTCCTTCCATATCCTCTCGACTTCGTCAAAAGTCAACCCTTTGGTCTCAGGTACATACACAAACACAAACCCAAATGCCATCACTGCGATACCAGCCAAAATCAAGAAAGTCCAATCGGTCCCAACAGCATCAGCAATCGAAAGAAAGCTTTGAGCTACTATCAAATTTGATATCCAGTTCACCGTGGCTGACATTCCTCCACAAATCCCCCTATATGATTCGGGATATATTTCTGAGTTCACGGTCCATGGAACCGGGCCCATACCAGGTGCAAAAAATGCAATATAAAGGGTTAGCCCAAGAATCGCGATCCAGCCCACATTAGCAAAACCTGATGATTCAAGGAAGAATGCAACTGAGAGGAGAATTAAAGATAAAATGACACCAAATAAGCTGCTTAAAGCCAACTTCCTGCGGCCAAAATGGTCAATGAGATTAATGCCAACAATGGTGCCAGCGGCATTCATTAGTGCAACTACGAGGGATAATAGAAGGGCTAACTGGTTTGAACCAAAACCAGCCATCTGAACTATGGTTGGACTGTAATACATGACGGTGTTAATCCCTGAGAACTGCTGAAACGCCTGCAGATCAACATGTATTTTTTATAAAATTAGAGGTGGTTAGAGGTGGTCAAGTAGCAATTTCAATCTGTTTACTTATGTACGAGTTTATTTTGGTTATGATAAATCTCTAATGGGTCATACTAACAATTAACTAAAAAACAAATGTTTTGGACAAAACGTATTTTGGGTCAGCCCAAACCAAGGTGTTTAGACCCAAGGCAAAGAACTACCTGTGTCAAACCACCACCGTTTGGGCCTGTTGCCCAACCCGGCCGACCCACCCATCATGGTGCATACCTGAAGACCGGCTCCAGCAAAAAATGCAAGTCTGATTTCTTTGATTCTGAAAACATCCAAGTAACTAATGGCATTCTTGCGCTGGTTTTCTTCCTCTAATGCAGAAGAAAGCTGGTCAAGTTCCTCCTCTAACCGATATGGATCATAAATTTTTGACAGCACAACAATTGCCTCGGATTTGCTCTTCTATATAACATAACAACACCATTACTTTTTTTTTTTTATAAAAAGGAGTTTTTCCTAGTTAGGGCCCTTCCCGGGGGTCAAGCATTTGCTTAGATGCAGCCTAACCGTTACCGCGGCTATTTCCTTGCCACCTCTAGTCATCCCTGATTGAAACCCCCATGGACTAGAACCCTGGACCTCCCCTATGGGGGAGCCAGTGCCTTACCCAGTAGGCCATCAGGTGATGGTTATAAATAAGTAAAAAAGAGAAAAAATAGGAGTTTAGATGTAAATTCTTTAATTTTGACCTTCATGTAAAGCCAGCGTGGAGACTCAGGCAACAATAACATTAATAAAAACTGAATAATAGCTGGCACGGCAGCTACACCAAGCATCCATCTCCATGTCCCAGGAACCTGTTCACCAGCAATTTTTATATGAGATCGGAAACTATCGACTAAAATGCATCATGCTGTTTGCGAAAACAATATGAAGTCATATGATCGGAAACATTATCAAAAATACATATTTGTTGCTCTAACTTTATATACTGTAACCAGAAAAAACAGAAAAATAAGACGGTGATGCATAAAGAACCACCTCCATTACGGGGTAAGCCACATCTATTAGTTACATCAGACGGCTTTAAAAGATCAAGCAGCAAATTAGTATCCCATGCAGGCTGCCTTTATAGGAGAAAGAAAGATAATAACAAGAAACGCATGTTATAAGTTCATATGATCAAAAACATATTCCATTTGCAAGGTATACACGTAATTAATAAAATTTGCCAGGATATGTATGAAATTCTCCCGTAGTTTGTAAAAGTTAGTTTGTTGAAAGTATACTCCCCTTGTCTCAAAATAATTGGACCATGTCCCTTTTTCCTTTTTTGGCAAAGCTCAAAGCTTGAACCACCTATTTGTTATTGAGGTGTAATTTGAATATTTCATTAAACAGTGAACACTTTCTTTTGATTAGGTTCATATATTCTGGGATGGAGGAGTCGATGCTAAATTAAATTAATGACATGGTAAATTCTTAATAAAAAAATGATCAGGCATGAAATTAAAGAGTGATTTTGCCTCTCATGCAAGCCCCAACTCAACCTTGAATCTGCTTCCATGAAAGTTGAAGCTGCACAACCAAAACCTTTCTTGCTTGTCAAACATGAGAAAACAACATCCTTTTTGTACCATTACAGAAATAATTAATATGAATCAAGAGAAAAAATTATAATCAGATCACCACAGAAAAGAGAAAAATAAGGAAGTTCGTTCAAGAGGCACATTAGAGAAGATTTGTATTCTAACCCAAATTTGGGTGATGCCAAAATTTCTTGCCTCCATGGTTCTGATATGGTCTTACAAATGTTCACATTAAGTGGCAAGTTGATCCTAATTTGGGCAAGCTTTTAGTGTATAAAATTGAGCAGATTTTGCAGATCTTAAAATAATTTATCATGTATAGAAGAAAGGAAGTATAATATAAGGTTTTGATTGTAACAAAGTGAAAGGTCAAGAAGATTAGTTTGAATGAACACATTAATTTCCTGAGTTTCTATAGAGGTACTAGAAAACAATTGCTGACATGTATGGTTCATTATTAAAGCTTTACATGAAATAAGGCGACAACCTCTTACAGGTAGTGAAGCAGACATATCATAAAACCATAGAACTTTGCAATTGCGGCAAAATGGGAGGGTCGAACGGGTCAGGTTACATAACAGGGAAGACTGGTAGTCATTTAGTAGTTGTTAAAATGAGTGGGATCGGGTTGGGCCAGCCCACAAATACTTTCATCCATTTTTTATCGCACTTCTTATCCATAACTTGTGGGGTAAATATGATTACCAAATTTATGTAAGTAAAAAAAGGGAAAGTTTCATAGAATAGGCAACATACTTTTCAAAATGGTCCACTTTGGTAACTATACTTGTTTACGTCCCAACCTGGTAATTAAATTTTTTGAAATGGACTAAATGGTCATATTAGAGTTAATTACCGAATAGGGGCAAAAAAAATACTCTTTACCAAGCAAGGGCAAAAAGAGACTAAATGCCTAAATCAATAACTAGACCATTGCCATAAGGCATAAGCCCATAACTTTAATACCAGGTTGGGATATAATAAGGTTTAATTACAAAATTTGATCATTTCATAAAGTCCTTTGCTCTATTACGAAATTTCCCCACAAAAATAAGCTACATTTTAAATAAAGCAATATAGGGGGTTTTATACATTTAAAAAAACTCACGATGATTTCCAACCCATTTGACCCGTTTCTTTACTTATTTAAATCCTTTAGTGCAATCCATTTACCCTTGAAAGAAAACATTACTGAATTGAACCATTTATAGGTAAATGAATTGATAAAGCCACAACTACCAGATTGTCTCATGTCAAACCTAGAAATTTAAATACAATTTAGGATGATATTCAATCCCTTGACCCTTTCCATTATTAGTTAAAGACTTCAGTCTGACCCATTTAGGCCTAAAGATAAAACATAACCCAAATCGACCCATTTTTAAGTAAAGAATCAAAAGGTGCCACCTCTACTGGATTTTCTCATGTTCAACCAAGAAAAAGATATATATAGGAGAAGCGAAACAGAGTATTATAAAGCAAAGAGAATCTGACCTCAGTGAAAGCAAGATTAACGAGGTAGGAAAGAAATTGTCCACCGGTGATCATAAGCACATTGGTGCTTACAAGACCACCCCGTATTTCAGATGGGGCTGCTTCTGCAATATACATTGGAGCAGTAACAGATGCCACACCCACACCCAACCCGACCAAGAGCCGGCCTAGTATAAGTACGTATGGGTCAGGTGCAGCAGCCATCACAAATGACCCTAGTGCAAAAACCACATCTGCAAGAAGTGTGGCCCGTTTGCGCCCATATGCATCATTTATCCACCCACCAGCAGCAGCTCCTATCATTGCACCAACTAAAGCCATGCTAACAATCGTCTCCTGCATAAACATAGTTAAGAATTTAACTTTAGTGGAAAAGAGGTTTGTTAGAACAGTGCAGTGTAAATAATTCTACAAAATTGAATTTCCAGGAAAGAGTAACAACATCAAAACAAACCTTTAGATTATTTCTAATATATAGTCTATCTTTTAGAAAAATAAATTTATATACGTAAATAATCCAAATCATACTTGTTGAAGCATAACTGACTATTTACGAGAAATTAATATTATATATTTACTAACTCTTTCTTTTTACGCATATTTTCATTGTAATTAATCTTTTAAAATAACATTAATATTGGAATTATAAAAAATAACTATTTCTAAAAAAAATTGTCAACAAAATAATCTAGCTATGATAGTTGATAAAAAGATATACTTTCATAGTTTAAAACTTTAAATTTGAACATTTCTAAATTATATAAATGTCCCTTTGGTCTTTTTATATGTAATTCCACAAATAGTCATAATCTGCCAAACACTCGAACAACTTATTACCAATAAGCTTTTGGCCTAACAGTATCCAAGGTGTAGGTTAGGTGCTTCACAACCAAATAATTGTGGGTTCTAGCCCTGTTGTGGACAAAGGTATAGATTAGGTTGTGTGTGAATTTTTGCCTTTCGAAAAAACAAAGAAAAAGAAACGCAACAACTTATCAGTGCACTATTACAATTCAAAAGCATATTCAATCACCATATCATATCCTGCAGCACATGTTATTACAGGTTCATTATTTGATTGTGTTTATTCAATATCATAATAATCACTTTCAAAACGCACACCCAAACATTCCGAGATGATGAAACTTTCCAACTCTAAAGTGATCATTAATTGAACTTGTACCTGTAAGAGACTGCTTTGATTGACGGCCTCAAAGTCATCACGGATGTACAGAAGTGCTCCAGATATGACTCCTGAAACACATATTTTTGAGTCTTCAACATAAAGAAAAATTGAGCAAAATCTGTTTAAGTAAAACATCTTTGTTTATGACTAAAATCTCGTAGATAAGCCTAACAAGCTAAGTAGGAGAGCAAATTAGCTGAATAGCATTTAAATCAACTACTTCCACGATAGGAATTCATTGGCAACCATATAACTTACCATATAAGGACCTCATCAATGATACTGAGACAATAGAAACCCAAACAGTACCCCAGCCCCACAGAGACTTGGAAAAATATATAAATAATGATTAGAATTTCTTTTTTTTTGAGGATGAAAATTGTTTTTATATAATTCCTATACTAAAATCCGTACTTTTCTTTATTGGGCGCAAAAATTACTTTATTTATGATTTTATAACGAAATTTCTTAATACTTGGTAACTAATCCAATACACCTCAAAGGAGAAAAGCTTTAGTACCTTTAGTTTCACAACTTAGGGGTACCCCAATAAGACAATAACATCAAAATCAGCTAGAATCATTGGGGAAAAGTTACAGAGAAAGAAGCACAGAGAAACGCCCAACCGATGGCCCAGAGAAGCACATTCAAATATATGTTTGTAAATAATAAAGATAAAAAATTATTATTAAGAGCACCCTCTTAATCCTTCTGTCAAAGGGTGTTTAGGATTGCTTATTGAAACTGTTTATCTACTTACTGCTTTAAAACGGAAAAGCATTTTAAGTGTTTGGATGTAGAAAAGTATTTATGGTTATTTGCTTACTTTAGTATGAAGCAAGCTGTTTGGCCTGTTCCCAGTAAGCTAATTATCTGCTTCTACCCTGTTTGTATAAACAATCCCAAACACTTTTCTAATGATAATCAATATTGAAAATTTTGGATCTATCACTAACACGAACTTGGACTTCTCAAGTATTTCAGAAACAATTCATACAATCACGTCGTAATTGATGTAGGCATGACTCATACTATGTTAAGATGTCGGATTAAATCAGAATACGAAAAGATTGGGCAATCTACAACACACGATCCATTAATTGGCTAGAGAACAAAAACAAAAAAAAGAAGATTTTAGATACTGCAAATATGATAGCATGAGCATCAAATTGAACTGCTTGATCCACCAAAATAATATTCATATAAAATGGATTGAAATGAATATAATCATTTTATGTATGAGATCCATGAAAAAGGGGAAAGGAAATACCTGTATCATAGCCGAAAAGAAGACCACCAATACCAGCCACTACAGTCAAACCCAAGACGTATGTGTTGCTAAAATAGGTTATCTTCCTATCAATACCAGCATCTATATACCCTGAACTCCCCGGAAACGATTCGATCGTCATTGATTCTACAGTCTACACAAATGGATAACGTTCACCCGGTTGCTAATTCTAAAAACCTACAACCTACAAAAGCTTCTGCTAATAATTAATATTATACTAACCTCACTCACGCAATCGATCAAACACTTGGCGTGCTATGGTAACCAACCGATTAAAAGATATCGAGGTTTCTCAAGATATTGATTATTCTATTTCAACTAACGAAACCCCTCTCTGGTATCATCAAAAAACAACAAATTGACAGGCTGCTAAGTTGCTAAGATCAATAATAGTTGGGATATTATCAAAACTTCCAAAATCATAAACTGATGAAAAGTTTCTTGAGGTTTAACAGTAGAAAATGAGACGACTTTTCGAAGATTCAAAACTTGCGTATTCAAAATTAACCTATGAATATTCTTCTTGACTACAAGTTTTCGAGAATTTGGTGAACAAGTAAGAATTGATGACCACCTGTGAAATGCAGAGGCGATTTTAAAGATGCTCTTGAAGAGAAGTAATGTAAAGCGACAGGCAGTTGAGTCACGGTACGTGTAATTTCCCAAAATTACACTAATTGGAGATTTTCCTAAAAAATTAAAATATAAATATAAATTTTATTAATAATAAAAGGGATATTTTGGTTATCTGAAGTACTTTTTTTTAGGTTTCTCTTGCGTATCAAATGTTTTAAAATGTTTCATATGTTATAAATTTACCGGCTATTTTCATATTTAATAAAAAACATGTCGACTATGGCTGTTATATATGACACGATTAGAGTAAATAAATTGCTTTTAGGTTAAGATAACTAAAAAATACTAGAGGAAGACAAGACAGGTCGTGCTCCTCCTCAAGAAGCACGAGTGAAGAAAATGGAATGGGATGGACCGCAAGAGGCTGAAAGTCGTAGTAAGTCTTTCAAAATAAAATAAAATTGACTGTTTTAAGACTCAGCAATGAAGGGTTTTGTTATAAGAGATATATGAAAATTTACTAAAATAAATATGTAATAAAACAAATATTATGTGAACATGTGATAGTATCTTCAACCATATCTAAAATGGATACGCTCTTATCTACATTTCAAGATATGTATATATGCATATGTATGTATTTTATGTTAATTTATCAATTATTTGGGGTCCCTATGGTTGAGCTATTATTAGATCAACCAAGCATGTGTGCCTTGATAGTATTATATCTTTTTTTACCATTTATGTTGGAGCATATGGACCGGTTATTCCTACTACTAGTTTTGGTTAGTGATTGATCTTCTATCAACAAATACTAAAAATTTGTGATTAGGTTAGCAATGCATTATTGTTAGACTTTCAAAGTAATAGTGAAATAAGTAAAAGTTAATTGTGATCTACTAGATTTTACTCAACAATTAAACCTCAATGGCTCAATCTTAACGGAGACCATGGCATGTTCATGGATGCTTCTCTTCATCTTTATTAACAAGGATCATTAATCTTGTAATTTCTGAAGTGTTGTAAATGGTAATTTAAGGGTGAGTATGGTTCGGTTTGGTTTAGTTTTGGCATAAAATCGAACCCAAAACCGAAAAATTTGGTTTTTGGAAAACCAGAACCGTTTAGTTTTGGAGCGGTTTGGTTTTCGGTTTTACAGTTTTTCCGTTTTAACAATCAAGAATTAGAGTCATACGACTATCATTGTGAAGCTGTGAAATTAAACGGGATTGAAGCGATATTAAAAACATCAAGATGTGTGTCACTTAATTCAAACTATATATATTGTAATCGGTACAAACAAAATGTCTGTCAAATATTTAAATTTTAAAGTCAAAGTTAAAACAATCAAAACTTAAAACAAATTGATAAATAACATATTAACAAAAACTAAAAATCGAGATAAACAACCAACTCCGAATAAACCACATACAACTTAGAAAACTAGAATCTGAAAATCAAGTTAAACAACTAGAAATGGAAAGATATATACCGACACACCTTTTTGGCAACAAAATTTTCCACTTTGTTTCTTGGTCCTATAATATCAGATTTGAGCATAATAGGTGTATAATTTATTATTCAAACTTTAACTTAATAATGCTCTTAATGGACATTAAAAGATGGAAAAAGACGTACGGACTTTTTTAAGTAAACGAAATAATACTATATTAATTAAAAATATATTCAAATTAAAGTTAAAAACATAAGTAATGATTTGTGCATAATAAATTTTTATCATATATAATAATTATGATTTTTATGTCCCTACCAATCCACTATCTTTTATGATTGCTATTATTTGGACCATCTTCCTCTTACATACTAGACATGTCATATTAATCAATTATAATTTTCAATATAAGTTATACACTCCAGATAGTATCACCCTTTTTTATTCTCGTACACAAATTCAAAAATATAATCATACCAACAATTATTATTTGTTATGTATAATAAAAAATTGTTATATGCAACTTATCAATTTAAACGTATATCACGGTTCTCGGTGTTTCGATCTCATGGCATGTTTGAAGATGTGACATTGTTTGGTATAATAATATTCATTCGTTCATCGTAATAATAAAATAATAAAATGTTTAAAACGCTATCAACAACAAACGCGATTATTATTTTTAGTCTTGGGATTGGCTAAGACGACCACACACGTGTTATAGGGATAAGGAAGGGGGGGCGTTTGGTGACGCGCTAACAGGTATGGGTTTGAAAGCTACTCGCGTGTCTAGGCCATTACTTTTTGTTAGGTATCGGTTTGTCCTCAACTGTCGGGTTACTACTACACGCGCTATAGCCGGTAGTTTGTCACAGTCGCTAATGTCGTGGCAGATGATGAGGCTGTCGACAATTGTTCAATCTTGTACGTACGGCTCCCTTAACGTACACGTGGATGGATGCCCGACGTTTTCGTTTTTTTATATTTATTGATAAAATGAAATTGTGGGGCAATGGATATGGACATTCCTATACGGGAGATATATTTATGTATTGCGCTCGTTTGTCATATGTAATGAAAAACTATATATTTGAATATTTTGTTTAATCTTTTAAAGTTTAAATTTTTTAAAATTATTAAATTACTTCTTATATTAACTAAAGTTTAAATTTTTTGAAATTACTAAATTACTCCTTATATTAACTAAATGAAAACTATTATATAAAGTGACTATTAAATAGAGTTAATAAGAATCTTATATTCTATTTTAATAACTAAATCTTTTATATTTAAAAAATTCAAATAAATTAACTTAATTATTAAAAAATACTTTTTTAATCAAACCTTTTATATTAAATATTATATTATGTAATAAACATTTTAACATAATTATCAGAAAATGTATATAAGTATAACTTATAAATCTGAATAATCTATAATAAGAATTTATAAACATATATTTTAAAAATTTTTAAATAGCTCATATAATTAGTAGTTTCAAATTAGTTTACTATTTTCTTAATCTCTTAATTTTAAATAGTTTCAAATTACTAATTTACACTCAGTATTTTCATGCAATTTAGCTTATTTTATAAGTAAAGACTTTTTTCCTTATTTAATTGTTCTCAAAGTTTATTTAAAAATAATAAAAGAGTTGATTAAGAACAGGAAAATAAAGAAAGTAGATATATTATCAATGTAAAATTATTCGTTATCACCGTATTACGTAAATTCCCAAAACGAACAAGTTATCGAGTAGAAACTATTTAATGACGCCGCATTATACGGATACAATGCTAGTTATAATAAAATGCGTGATTAAGAATAATAGATGATAGGTTTGTATGGATATAAACTACATAGTTTTTGTTTATCTCAAAATGTCGTTACATACAAATCATCTTGTATATATATAATATGTGTGTGTATGAAACTTGTTTAAAAAAGAAATTCAAAAAATAAATAAATAAGATATATGATGTTATTTAATTGAAGTATATGTTAAGAGAATGATTAAATGAAATAGAAACAATTTTTATATATTATAAAACCCTGCATAATAGCATTATTTTTATTTCTTATTGGGAGCTGATTTGTATACAATAAAATTTCTTCATACATAACAAGTAAAAGTGACTAATAACATATGATATAAGTTGATAATGTATCAATTTATTATGTATGACTAATTTTATTATATACAAATTATTACCCGTTCATTCTTATCGTTACTTGCCAATATCATATAAATTGATGGATGCGTCTTATAGAAAGCTGGAGGTGAGCCGAGGGGACGACTTCTAAGCCCAATTATCTTGTAACGTATCCAATGTATTAATTAATATTAATATATTATAATATAATTATACAAGTCGCTTTTTTATTTTAATGTTGGGCCTCACCACTTCATCTCTTTGATGTTTTTTTAAAAATTTGGCACGGTTTTTTAAAGTTTTCTTTTAGATGGAGCTTTTCCGTTCTTTGGGAAAATGTTACAAATCTTCTTTAGATGAAATAATTAAAAGTTTTTTATAAATAAAAAACTCTAAAATAAAAAAAAAATTGAAGGATGGTTGTCCCAATTATCAACGATTCACTACTAGGTATTGTGTTTTTTTGGCTCCACACTCATCGATTGGAGTTCTAAAAAAACATATTAAAATTGGAGGGCTCATGCTGATATTGAGTTACAATATTGGATCATGTTTGTGATACTTTAGCTATGATTATCTCTTCCTTGTCCACGATATTACGGCGTGACAACATTAGCATGTATTTGGATCCCAATATATATGCCTATATGGTATTTTAACACAAAAATAATAATAATAATCAAGATCGATTTTTATTTTAATGGACATATATATGGTTTTGTCTCACACTAGCTAAACATGTTCAGCATGTCTCAACAACATATCAGATTGCCCACATTTTGACTAAGGGTTTGTGTTCTCACCAATATTATGTCCAAACTAGCTTCAAGTCGCTATGCATGGTTGTTTAGATTGGGGGTGTTAAGAGTATGTGTATACCTCTTGTTTGGTACCTTGTTCAGTTGCGTCGACTCACAGAAGTATATATATAGGATAGAGATCAAGTAAAAAGGATTTTATGGTAAACAGGGTAAGAGACAACAATAAAAATTCTTTTTATTGATTAAAACTAGTTTTTTATCGATTTATTTTTTATTAATCCAACATATTCCATCCACATTCTATGTTCTATATTTCATAAAAACTTTTATTTTGTTTATTGATCCTTGAACATTTTCACACTAATTGCATTTAACATCACTCTTGAGTATTGTCGAGATGCCATCTTCCAGTCCATCCCTGTTGTCATCATCGCTGCAAATTCTGGGTAACTGATCCGACCATCCTACAAAATAGTTCATAACCAAATTAACACATATATTTTCAAACATATATAATTTAATTTATTGAATTTGTTGCATGTTATCGATCCTTATATGTATATATATATATAACCTTATCTAGGTCAGCGTCTCGTATGATATCAGTAACTAGCTTTTCGCTATGTGAATTTTGGTCTTCAAACAAACACTCCTTCAATTCATCAAACTCGATGTACCCATTTTCGTTCTTGTCAAAATGATGGAAAGCTTGCCGAAGATGATCATCGTTGCTGATCCTTTTCAAGTGAATTGCCACCATCATAAACTCCTCGCAGTTCAGTACCCCATTTTCATCAAGATCAGCCTTCAAACAATTAACCACACAAACTATATATAATTAAGTAAATACACAATTAATTTTTAACTTCTAATGACCATAAGGTTTTATATATCCATGGGGAGTATAGCTAGGTGTTATTTTTCTAACACTAACGTACGTATACAACATCTACCTACCATTCTTGATGCATTATTCAATCGATTGGCAAGTTTACTTACAGCTTCCATTAGCATCCGAACATCAGGATCATCAAGCGGTTGATCTCCAATCGAACACAAACCATCCTTGAACTCTTCGAAAGTTAGTGATCCATTCTTGTCCTTGTCCATTTCATCAAACATCTGTTTTAGTCCATCTACTTGTTCATCTGGCAAGTTTTCTGCGACTACCTATATATATATGTTCAAATCTAAAAATAGTCAACACTTTGACTTTAAATTAGCAAAGAAATAAGTTAATTATTAACTTACCCTTATGACTTTCTTTTTGAATTTGTTCATCAAAGAGAACTGTTGAATTCTTGATCGTACGTGTTCTCCCAAAGGAATGTTGGGAACCTTGTGGGCATTTTGAATCCACTGATTCTCTGTATAAATAATGCAAATAAATGTATACGTTAGTGTTAGAGTCGTTGAACGAACAAATCCTAAATTTTATCATTTCCTGCTATCTATATTTATACAATTATATAATATGTCTATTTTAACTAAAAAGGTGTTTGTTTTAACTTCTAAGTCTTGTATATGCTCATAAATCCGACTTATTTTAATAAACTATCTTTTTTAATTTTGTTTTAACTTACAAGTTTATTATTACTTATAAGCACTTAATATACTAAACAAACACCCATGAAATACATTAACATTTTATATGACACATATTGAGTTCATATATGGGGTTAATCCGTTAACGGTGAAAATTCCGTTTATATATATATATATATATATATAGGGAAAGGTTTATTTGAGAACCAGTTTTATTGCGAGAACCGCAAGAACCAATCTTAGCCTTCCAATTCCCTCTATTCATATGGATTGTCCGCTCATGAATTCTTTACATGCACCCTGCCACACTCAATCCCTCCACGCTATTCATCCATAAATTCCATTATCCAAAATGAACGGCTAAGATTGGTTCTCGCAATAAAAACGGTTCTCAAATAAACATTCCCATATATATATATATGAACGATAAATCGGATATATTTCCATCTATGAGAACTTAGGTAAAGGGTAAAATGTATGAAAATACAATGAACTTTGTCTTAATTATCATTGTATACAATCAACTTTATTTTTTTAAAAACAATACAATCAACTGTTATAATTCTCCCATTGTATGCAAATTGTTGTATACAATGAAAATTATGGAAAAGTTTATTGTATACAATGATAGCTAAAGACTAGACACAGGAAAAAGTTGTTTGCATACAATGAAATTTTTTTGAAAGTTAGTTGTATTATTTTTAAGAATTTAAAGTTAGTTGTATACAATGACAATTAAGACAAAGTTAATTGTATTTTCATACATTTTACTCTTAGGTAAAAGGAAATTTGTTGAATGGTAGACTTTATTGAAATCATAATCAATCAAAATTCAGTTGTTTAGCTATATAATTACTTTATTATTTTTACAATGTTTTTTTTATCACTTTTTAGTATTTTTTTATTTTAATTATTTGTTTTGTTAAAAAAACATATTAAACTTTTATTTTTTTTATTATTGTACATATCAAACTATTTTTTGAACATTTGATGCAATAAAAGTATCTCTCATTACAATTTTACGCAATTGACCAAAATCTTTCTTTGTATTGCTATAGCAGGTTTAAAATTAGTCATATAGTTTTTTCTTACTTATACCACATCAATTGCATCAATGGTAATGCATATAAAGTTTATTACATTAAATCTTAAGAAAATTGTTCATTACATAGAATGTTATAACTAAAAATATGAAAGTTCATTACATTTTAATACGATAAACCAATTATTTACGAAATTAAATTGATAGGTTGTCCCCTAATTAACCAGATTGTTTCACCTAACAATGAAAGGTTACCCGTCTCAACATATTATCCCGCCAACTTGATCTCTCATCTTTTTTCCACCTATAAATCTTATACATGTATACAAATACAAATACGTACCTAAGACTTCTGTAACGGTGAGTCTATCGTATGGGTTTTGGTCTAGCATGCCCTTCACGAGTTTTTTCGCATCTTCAGAGACCCTCGGCCAAGGGTCTCTTAGAAAATTTATGTCACCCTTGATTATTGCTTGTGCAATTCCCTCTTCGGTTTCTGTAAATCATTATATTAAATATATGAAAATTCAAATTATTTTCCCATAAAGTTTGTTGTTTGGGGAAAGTATTCTATATACTTCTTTTCAATTATGATAGTATGATATATACCTAAAGTTCATCATTCAATGTACGTACGACTTATATATATTTTTATATTTAGAAAGACATATATAAAATTCATTTTTATCGTGGTGTGAATTACAGAGGGAGTAATATAAATTTTTTATGTTACATATATTACCCCTTAAATATAGTTTGGTCTATTTTTATAGAATTAACCACCGTAAAATGAGAATACCTGCCCAAAAAGGAGGAACTCCACAAAGCAAGATGTAAAGAATGACACCGGCACTCCAAATGTCAATTTCTTCTCCGTAGTTCCGTTTGAGTACTTCTGGTGCCATGTAATATGGGCTTCCGACAATTTCCCTAAATCTTTGGCCTACAATTAACCTAATCAAGTGTTAATATAAGAACAAATAATAAAAAACACGTTAGATTTGCTTTTAAGGACATACGTACCGGGCTTAAAGAATATCGAAAGACCAAAGTCAATTGCCTTTAAAGATGCATTTTCGCCTTTGTGAGCGTACAAAAAGTTTTCGGGTTTCAAATCACGATGTATGACTCCATGTTTGTGACATACCTAGACAAATATAAAGACTTATAATTTTTATTATTTACATGAAGATGTAATATTAGAATTGAAAATATTGATTAGTTCTTAAAATTTTGTTCAAAAGTAATAAGAGTTTTTATGTTACACCATTTTATTGTTTTTAGAGAACCCTAACCACATTTTATAATACGACGACAATTAAAACCAATAGATGTGTTCTTCATAAAGCATAAGTGTAATATCATTATATGAAGGCAATGAAACCATCCATTTTTATTGGTCGAGCTTATGGTTGAAAAGTCAAACAAATAATTTGACTTTTTAATACCATTTTGACCATCCATCTCCAAAAGAATCGAAGTGCACGCGATCAGATCGTAAAGCTTAATCGGAAATAGTTACCAAAACCCCTGAAAATATGCTCATTTATACGCTCTCCAATCAATATTTTAAAACCATGGTTTTTAGTTAAGACGGACGATCAACCAGCCTAGTTTTTAGAATTTTTCAAGTTTTTATATATAACTTTACATATATAAGAAAAAAAGCAATAAACCCGGTCAAAGTTGAACCACTTCTTCGACTGGTTCGGATATCGGGATCAACCCTAGCTAGTTTTAAAACACTGTTCATAATAATATTGGAGATTTATCGGATTTCATCATTGTCATACGTTGCGTGTATAAAAACATCAAGAGATCACGTAAATCTGACCAGATTTTTCTCATAAACCAAGAATGTATTTAATTAGTATCAATCAAGAACAATGAATATAGTAATAACCTGGACAACTTCAAGAATGGTCTTGATAACAAGGGCAGCGGCTCGTTCTGTGTAATGACCTTTAGCGACAATTCGATCAAAGAGTTCACCACCTTCACAAAGCTCCATAAGTAAATAAATGGCGTCTTTATCTTCATAAACATCTTTATAACTCACAATATTAGGGTGTGAAGGCATATGTCTCATAATAGCCACCTCTCTCCTCACATCTTCAACATCAATTTCTGCCCTTAATTTACTCTTTGATATCTTCTTGCATGCCACTTTCTCACCTGTTGCTATATCTTGACATTCATACGTAACCCCGAACTCTCCCCTACCGAGCTCTTTCCCGAGCTTGTAACGTTTAAATATGTCTTGCCCGGCCGAGTCTTTGAGGACACGAGCCGGGCGGGTGAATCTCGAGGTTTGAGATTTCATGGATTCGATTTGTAGACCATCTTGTGAAATGGGTTGGACAAGACTGTTTCTGGTTCTTCTCACGTAGCTTGCGTTGGGAACAGAAATGCAACCCCCCATGGATGATGATGATGATGATGATAGTTTTGGTAATGCAATTATGGTTTGAATGTTGGGTGGGGGGTGCAAGTTGAGAACATGAGAGATTAGGGATTCAGGAATCATTTTTACAAAGTAGATTGGGAATCCTGATTTTGTGGTGCATTTTTAGATTTGATGGTGATTTAGAGGGTGGATATTTTTGTGGTTCTTTTGCATCATAATGTCTCTAATACCTTGATTTTTGTAATTTTTACAAAGATACAATTTCAATATGGTGCAATAAGTCAATAACAATAATGGATAAACGTAAGTGGGATGATTTGTACATAATATTTTTTACGTTACAGAATAAAATGTGTATGTTTTGAACATGTGGTTGAAAAAAAGTGTAGTTAGTAGGAGTACAAAAATTATGACTGTTGTATATGACACAAAAATATTTGTGTAGCGAGATGATCCCAAAGCGAGAATGAAGCTAGAGCCATTACTTGACCAAGAACGTGAGAGGATTTCACACACCTTCCCCGGACCGGGTGGATACACTTTTTGACCCTTCCCAGGATTGAACTACGGGATCGATCTCTTATTTACCAAGATATGAAAGCCACGAGCCGCTTTCTTTCGATGTGCTGTCATGATCACATTCTCAGTTTCGTACGAGATTCCCAGTTTAGCTTACGGGGTCAAAGTCTTCTTCCCTAAACGTAATCTCAATTAAATACTTTCATTTTTGATTAAATAATATATAATTTAGAATTATAAAGTCAGAAATAGTAGTTTTGAAAAAGCACGTTTTACGTATTTTAATAAGCAGTTTATCTACATTCGGATAGAATCGTAGAAGTATGACCAACTATATAAATAGTAATCAAGTTTTTTTTTTTTTTTTTTAACTTTTGCTTCAATACAACTTACTTAGGTAGTAGTTACTTACTTATCTGTTATCTGGGCTTTCTTGTAGCTTCGGGTTTGTTTATTGGGCCCCCGGCCCACATCTTAGGACCAATAAAACAAACGTTAGAATTAGTTAGCACACGATGAGTTGTGCCCGAAGAATACGGGTAAAGATTCAAAAGGTAATAAAGGTACGCCAAGGTGGTGCCCTCGGCCACTGTCCTCTCCTCCTTTCCATTTGTATTGCCAACGCGGGAAATTGAACGACTCTGATGTACGTACTCACGGCGGCGACGTCTCTATCCACGGTGGGGCTTTAATTCAACTGAAGAGCTTGTTTCCGTAGCACCTCTACTACTTTAGGTACGTTTAAGTTTTCATTTCAAACCGGGAAAAAACTGCTGTAATTTGTTTATCAAAAGTTCAGTTGCGAGATCGAATGGTAGAAAGTTTTATGTCTTCGATATGCACAAATACGTAAATTTAGAAGGTACAGCTAGAGAAACGATCTATACTTTTCTACGACGTGATTTCATATTAGTATCGATTTCTACCTTTTGTCTTCCAAAACTGATGTTAGTCCTGAGATTTTATTTTATAATTATAATTATTGGCCTAAATTTGAAAAGTGCTCGAGTACTAACTTGCATTTTACAAAAGTAGGATGCAAATTAACACGACTATTGACCCGTCGTGTTCGTTTTCAGAATTGATGTTATTAATCCTACGATATGGCTGGAAGTTTTTTGTAATAGGAAGCTGCCTTTTGTAATTAACTGGTTGGCATTTTGGTGTTCAAGGAGATCCGGTCTTGCCTGTCAAATAAAACAAAAATAAAAAATCCTACCATCTTATTGAAGTTATTTAACAATCTGTACCACAAATGCGAAAATTTTATGTGTTAAATTTGTATATAACAGAAGTAACTTGCTTCTGGAAATGACCTGATCTAGGTGCTCTTACACTTACATACCACTTAAACCAGTAGTGTTTTGGTCATTTAGGTGTTTAAACAAGCCACTAAAATTGTTGGAATAGCATAAAGCAAGTGTTTGAAGAAAAAAACACATAATGCTTTAATTTGAATTGGAGCATATAAAGCGACTATTATCAATAGTATTATTTGAATTTTTCACAAGATGAATGTAGCATGTTTTTAACTCATTTTCAATCATCATTCATCTAGTTTGGTGTTTGGCTCTTCAAACAGCTCTTATTTTTTCTTTTCTTTTTTAAATGATATTTTATTTGCTTATCTTTGTTTTCATGAAGAATGTGCTCGGCTTAGTATAAAAATCAGCAATACGCTGCAGATATAAAGACATATGACCACATGCTGAAAGCTTCTTCTTTGATTTGTTCTTATTTCATTTCCTCAACTTTTCTTGGTTGAATCGGTAGTTAGTCTTGTTGGTCAATTATGCTAATTTATTTGAAAATTATACTTGCTCTGAACTTTGTGATCTTAAGATGAATTCAATATTCTTTTTTGGCCTCAAGTTTGTCCTTTTCTTCTTTGCTGGCATCTTGAAGGCTGTTTGTACTTTTAGCTTTTGTTATTTGGTGTTAGGATCTCTTTGCGTTCCCGAAACCTTGTTTCCAGAAATCAAGGGCACCTGCTTTTCCGAAACTGCATTTTCAGGCCCAAGAAAACTGATAATCACGTTGGTATAATGCAATTCCAAATGTCCCCTTAGTGGCTTAGTTGGATTACTAAGGATCTCCCAACTAACAATGGTTTAAATCACATTGACACAGTGCAAATCAGCATGGTGCATACAAAGGAATGTATTGTTCTCCAAGAAGAAGCGAACACCCCAAATTATCATGTACGCAAACTTCTCAGATCAGGATCAAATGAATCATTAAAACTCAATCTTTGTGAGATGGGTCCTGTTTCTAGACCCCGATTCAAGACTTCCAAAGAGGATGGTGAGACTGAAGATGGTGAATTTGGTATTACTTTGAGGAAGGAAGAATTGCTTGATCATGATAACTGCACATGGTTGTCTTCAGGTGGTGCACCATCTCCATCATCTTGTTGTCAATATGACAGTTTATTTGGTTACTTGGACGTTAAGTTAGACGCATGGTTCATTTCTTTATTATCAAAACAATCACCAGGATCCACTACCCTTTTAAGTACAGAAATTACATTCTTTGATGGTTCTCGAGCGAATCCTATTGAAGAAGCATCTTTAGTTCTTGATCAAAGAAAAAATATGGTTGAAGGTGTCCTTTTTCAGGAGAACTTAGAGGAGGAAGAAGTGGTGTCATGGCTGGAAAGCGAGTCACCTGATGATGGCAATTCAAAATGGTTTAATGGTCAGACTTTAGATGAAAGATCAAAGTCCGAGTTTGCATATTTCAAATATGATCTTGCCACTCCATTTAGTAATAGTGTTTCTTTGACTACTGATAGCAGTGACGAGCGCTCACAATTTTCTTCATCTTCTAGCTCTGATTACTCATCAGATATTGTGGATTTCGAAGAAATTGGTACAGATAGACCACTTTTTTGGCCATTTAATTCAGCATCTGATTGGGGTTCAGAGACTAAATGGGATTTCTTTATTATGTCCCCTCGTAAAGCCATTTACAAAGTTCGTAAGTCACCACAAACCTCTCGTCATGCTATGAACCCCAGAGTCCCTAATGGAGAACTGGATTCAGAAAAAAGCTGCAATAGAAGGCTTTTCTTTGGAAAAAACTTAAATTCATCAGATAGTTTGGATCTGAACAGAGCAAATGACATCAATTGTGGCAGGAGGATGAGAAGCAAGCCTTCAATTTTGAGAAAATCCACCAAAACTAGCACAAAAACACTACCTCTTCGCAACAAGACCAATTTTGAAGACACTAGGACTAAAACACCAGTTTGCAAAAGAATCCAGCTTGCTGCATCTAATGCTGATTTGTTTGAAGACACAAAAAATGAACACCTGCTTCATTCATCATCACTTAGTTGTGTTCCAGCTTCAGAAAATGCATCTCTTGAAGACACTAGTACTAAAACACCAGTCTTTTGGCCATCTAGTTGTGCATCTGGATGGAATTTAGATACCAAATGGGATTTCTTAGTGATGTCGCCACGAAAGACCTCCCCCAGTACTTTGAGACTTCGAGTTATTAATGGAAACATGGATTTAGAAAAAGGTTGCAGCAGAAGGCTCGAGTTTAGCAACAGTTCAAAATCCAGCACGAAAACAGTAGCCATTGGCGATGAATACGACACCATGGAGTTTCCAAAAGTCGAGGGTTTGACCAAAAAGTCCATGTGCAAGCACAAAATAGTACTGGAAGATCTTCTGTTAGTAGATAAGTTAAAAACAGATGGTGCCATTGAACAAATATTAGGACTTGGTGAGTTTGATGGGCATGAGGGTATTGAATCTGAATTCAACAAAGAAGAGTTCTCTCTTGTTCAGAGTACATGATTTTGTTTTGATAAAATGTCGAGTACTTTGAATCATCCCTTTATATTTCATCCTCGGCCCGAGTAGAGAACTCGCTTCTTTTGTTCAAGTTAGTGTTAGCGTGATTTAGCCTCATGCGTCAGCTACTTGCTTTCGGTTGATACTATGTATTTTGATCATTTTTTTCTTAGTTCAATCATGTACATTTGTGAGTAAAGAGTGCGTTCTCTTTGATTATTAGAGAGTGTTTGGTATTGCCTTTTAAACTATATATATCTGTTTCTTGTACTTGTTAATTGCACAGTTTGAAATGTTTAGATGGTACTTGTTGAATCTATTTATTTAAGGGCAAGGGACCAATTTTTTCCAATTTGATAACCCACCTCCCAAGAGTCTTCACCGACCTGGGGAGGACAATCGTGTAACCCATGGGTGTGAGGCATGTATCAGGGATAGAACCTTGAAACTCTTTTACAGATTTAATGCCCACAACCTTTATGTTACAATTGCCATGACTAGAGTTGGTGGATAAGCGGTGTTAATTGGGACTTGAGTAAATAATTCTTTCGAGTTGCTTCTATCTTAGTTTTAGCCAACCACTTTTTTGTAAATTGCCTAGGCTCTCGTTTTTTAGGGCTCTCTTTTTTGCAAGTCTCCTGCTCGGAGCCTTTATTGGATTCCTTTTTACCTGGAGGTGTCGTATTTTTGGTATCTTATCTTAGCAATAAAATCATAATATCCTTTGTCTTTAAAAAAGAAGAGTTGATGGATAACAATGCAATTAAATTTAAATGTTATGAAACAACAAGTTGAGATTTGCTAAATGTAAGTTTATAATTTACAACTTGAATTGATAATACTAGCAAGGTATCCGCGCAATGCTGCGACGGCAAATAATTTCTATTTTGCATCATGTTGCTTTTAAAAATGAAATAATATGTTATTCGCGCAATTCAATGTCAAGAAAAAATATCGTGCAATGTCAGTTTTTTATTTTTTTATTTGTATCAACTATTTTATTAATTTTAAAAATAAATTCTAAAAGACATTAAAATAAGAAAAAGATTTATATTTATGAAATAAGGAGGGAAAAGTTAATAAGGTTTTAAAAATTATGTTGATGTGGGTGGAGAGATATTTTAAATAGATAAAAAAAGTTAAAGTAAATTAGGAGAGAGAATGAAATGGTTAAGAAGGAGTATTTTAGTACATTCAAGTTACTTAAAATTAAAAATTTTAAGGTTATAAATGTATTATAAAAGAGTAAGATTAAGATATTTATGTAGTAAAATTTGTAAATATCTTTTGTTTAATGATCTATTGTACATACTACATAGAATTGACCAAAAGCAAGCTTCTAAACAATTTTGTTCTCTTTGTTGTCAATGAATATAATTTAACAGTATTATAAACGGTATTTATACTAAATCGTTTATTTACTAAAAACATTTTTATACACTTATATATTTTCAGATAACTCTTTTTATTTATGGTAAAATAAAGAAGCATACTTCAAAGATCTTATTCTTACTTTTTTTTAAATATAGACAGATAAAATATCAATTATTTTCATAAACTTCAATTCTAGATCACATCTTTTTATCAAGATATAAAAATAAGACATCTTACAACTCCAACAACATAAATCATAAGATTTAAGTTAAAGGTGTACAGAGATGAGATCAAATAAAAAGGAAATTAAAGTAAAAAGTGTAAGAGTGATGATTATTTGATCATTTTTCAATATATACATCAACTGATAATTGTTAGTTCATCATCTTTATTGATTAAAACTAGTTATTCATCGATTTCTTTTTGATGAATCCAACATATTCATCACTTTTTAGATGAAAACATTTTGTTCATCAACAAATTATTCCAAAATTTTGGTTTCAAAATCTACATTTGAAAATCTCTTTTGCTCTGTAAAAAGTGATAAATATGTTGGATTAATGAAAAATAAATTGATGAAGAATTAGTTTTAATCAATAAAAAAGATTTTTTTATTGCTTTTTATCCTTTTTACCATAAAATCCTTTTTACTTGATCTCTATATTAACAACTAGATCGATCAATCAATCATTCTTGGGGCAAAAGTGCACAATTTTAGTGGGAAACGTGGAAAATAAAAAATAAAAAAACAAGATAAAACGGACTCCCCATTTTACACGTTGGCTCACAATTTCGTACCAAATTTGTATCTCCTTATTACCCCCCCGTTTCCGCCTATTTACCACCAACCCTAACGCCGGCCACCCGACTTCAAGGACAAAACCGTCATATGCTCATTACACGTCAAACTAAACTCGTGATTTCTTCATTTTGGTATTTTTCTTTTTTCTCTTTTGACTTCAAAAAACCACAAATTCAAAACCCTACATTTTCTCAACAACTGCAATAATTATTTATGCTCTCTAATTCTTTGATTTTGATCATAATTCTACACAATTCCTTCAATTCATCAAAATTGTGCATCGGCGCATCGTAATTCAGTTTGTTTGTTCTTCGGGTATGTAAATTTCAGTGATCCTGTTGTTTTTTTTGTGACTCTAATTCGAGCTTTTCTTATATGGTTACTAGAGAATTATAGTTTGATTATCGGTTTATCTATCCGTCTTTGAAATCGAATCAAAATAATGTGATTAATGTTGACATGATGGTTTGATCCAATCTAATTCGTTTTAACATATATATTTTGCATTTCTTGTCTTATGGAAATTGATCTACTAAATTTTATTCAATTTGATGTAATAGACTGCGCATGGTAGAACTTTAAGAGTTAGATCGTGGTTTTGGTGTTAATTTCTGTTTATTTGCTTAGTTGATGACCTTTCTGTTACTATATGTTCGGCAAATCACATAACAGACAACGTACCTCATCATCTGTCCCTATGTACTCGGGAAAATACCACTTGCGCCGTTAAAAAATGTTTTTTTACTTTGGTCATTCAGTGACCTAATCCCGGTAATACTGGTGGAAATGTTGACTGTTGGTGTGTTTACCTTGGGATCGCTGGTGGAAATAGTGACTATTGCCGGACAGATGAAAAAAAATGCATTGATATGTTTTTGTAGTTTCACCTGATACTCAATTAGTTGGTGTGGTGGATAAGATGTTTTTATTTAGCATGAATGTATGACTCTTTATATTTATGCTGCATAACTTTGTTTGTTACTTCCTTGAGTTATTTGATTTGGTTTGAATAATAGAAGTATTGAATCTTTCACTCACACGTGGCACTTTTCAAGTTTTTATGATCAAACTCATAGATTTGTTTTCATGATTTGTTTGTGTATCAAATTGCTGATACATATGTGATTTTCTTTCTTCCTGATGTTAGATTTTGGTGATTACAGATTTTTCTTTGAAGAATTCATATTGTCTAGTGTCTGCTATAATGCGTGCACCATCGTTGCTTACACAATGCTTACCTGGCTTGGTACCCGATCGGGTAGGCCAAAGCATATCAACTGCATCTGACAGGGAGACGCATTTGCCTTCACCAGCTGTTGAAATTGTACCTTCTAAGGTATTGTATTATCTGAAGTAGAAAACTCGGGCTCTGGGGTTTAAGTCCGCTCCAATTTACATAACTTTCTGATTCAAATGCATAATGTTCCTCTCTGTGCAGATGGAACACCCTTATAAATATGCTGGTGAGAGCATAGATTTGCAAGGACTAGATCTCTTCAAGGTGCGTTATGTCCATATCTCGTTGTATCTACTGATATGCCTTTCAGTTCATGTTATATTTTTATAGTTTCTCGTTGGCTTTCTAGGGACTGGGTTCTCTCATGGGCTCATGGCTTAAACTACATGGGATTTCATATTTTCTTTTTGGCGTGTTGACGTTGTTCTTTACCTTACAAGTTCATGTGTCATAGCTGGATATGTTGTCATACATTTGTATTTTTTTGTCAAAACGCAAAATTTTTGTCTAGTAGCCACCGCAGTATAATCATATAATTTGTTTTTTCTTCATAATTCATACCCATAATTATGATTGAGAGTTAGTTTGAATACGCTGATGCTTTTGTATATTTTAAACACTTCTGATGAGTCAACTGTGCAGTGTACATCAATCATGTATTATATTAACATTTCAAACTATTTGATTTAATGTGCCTCCTAATTTCTATTGCAGGGAAGAGTTAGTGTCTCAGACATGATAGATTCTGAACTGATGTCATCAAAAGCCGATGGTAAGTTCGATCTTGCATCTCCTAATAGTTTTGCTTCCTTTTCTTAATATATTCTGCAGCAACATGGTGCCTCGTAGTAGTTGTATTTAGGTTGTAAACATGTATGTGTGGGCATGACATCATCAATTTTGTTAGAACTCAAATCGATTTTGGTGCAGGATCTTTCAAATCATGGGACAGCTCATTTGATCTCGTGAATGTTCTTAAACATGAGATCCGGGATGCACAACTAAGTTTTAGAGGCAAAAGAGTGCTGGAGGTATTCTTTTTACACATCAAACACCTTTTTGTGTTTTGGTTTTGCACGGTATACTTGTTTGTGTGTTATTAATATTGAAGTTTGAATATACTCAATAATATGAAGTATGTAATAGTAATTCTATCTATAATTAACATTCTGATAACCATATAATATTGATGCCTTTGCACAACCTATTCTTGAATGTTACTTTGCATACTGAAATTAATTATCTCTATTTTCTTATTTATCCAGCTTGGTTGTGGCTATGGGCTTCCAGGGATCTTTGCTTGTCTTAAGGTACATTTTATCATGCTTTTGTACCTTTCACTTTCTTCTTCTTTACTACTGCTGTTTGTTTTTTAGGAGGTTATTAATCACTTCTGACTAGTTAGAGATGGTTATGAAAGCTGAATCATATATCACTGTTTGTAGTTTGTAAACTAGCAAACATCTGAATGTTTGTAATTTTTCTATTTTACCCTTCAAGATAAGATTTAATGATTAAATTTATAAATGAAGTATTTGATTTAATACTACAATTGTTTTTAACTGCCATTAAATAAGAAAATTAAATTGAAAGAAAGAACACCAAATATTTGGTTATCTTTGCCCCTTCAAATACCCAAAATTCAAAGAACAAAATTTTGTGTAAGACGTCGATATACCTCGGCAAGAATATGAGGTTTTATACGAGGTTTGAAGTTTGAACTGTTGAACCGCTTTGAACACATAAAACCTATGACCAAATCAGAGCTAAGAGGTTTTCAGTGTTTTTATTAACACCTGACATATATTCTTATCAAAACATGGATGGTAAGAATTATGTGGATTCAAGGTGAAAGAGAATATTGACAGAAAAACAAAGAA
Source organism: Dittrichia graveolens (assembly GCA_038502395.1). Classification (NCBI taxonomy): domain Eukaryota; kingdom Viridiplantae; phylum Streptophyta; class Magnoliopsida; order Asterales; family Asteraceae; genus Dittrichia; species Dittrichia graveolens. Next base: position 1,845,127 of record JARJIL010000003.1, on the reverse strand, counting down.
CATGAACTATCTTCTAAACATAATGTATCTTAAATGACAAAGATATTGTATGAAATGTTAGGCAAGAGTCGTAACTTAAAACCTTACACTATTGCACATAACACAGGGAGCTTCAGTAGTACATTTTCAAGACTTAAATGCTGAAACTATAAGATGCACGACTATCCCAAATGTCTTGGCCAACCTTCAACAAGCTCGTGACAGACAGAGTCGACAGCCTGAAAATTCCGTAACTCCATCAAGACAAACTATTTCTCCATTGGTACATTTTTATGCTGGGGAGTGGGATGAACTTGCTACTGTTTTATCTGTTGTTGAAAATGATGTACCCGAATTACCAAAAACAAGAAACCTTAGTTTCTCTGAGGAGGATTTCATAGATGGATGCAGTAGTCAAGATGGTAGCATCATTGGACTTGAAAATTCCTCAAGGCGATCAAGAAAGCTTTCAGGAAGTAGGGTTTGGGAGAGGGCTAGTGAAGCAAATCAAGGAGGAGGATATGATGTTATTTTGATGACTGATATTCCATATTCAGCAACTTCTTTAAAAAAGCTGTATGCTTTAATTAAAAAGGTACATTTTCTTTGCCATTGAAATTTGGAAAGTGCAGTAATTAGTTTGTATATCTGGTGTCTTTTGGATTAGAGGCTGAAAATTTTGACCCAAGTACCGCCGTACCGGCAAATAGGTTGCTTTTTTTTGTGCGTTTTTTTTTAAATTGATAACAAGTCAAACGGGTTAAGCTATAGATTAATTAAGAGGGAAACGGGTGAAATGGGTCGAAGAATTTGAGAATCGTCTAATGTGTTTTCATACACTTGGAATCCTTTAAATCACTTTATTAAGCAAATTAACTTATTATCATTTTCTAATCATATTTAATACGTTTTATCTATTTATTAAATTTAAAAAATTAGGTAAATTTGCTGTTCAAAAAAAGAAAATAGGTAAACCAGTTTGAGGGTCAGGCAACCCATTTGGACTCGTGCCAAAAAATTATCTGTTTTGATCCATTGCTCAACTTACCCATTTTGCACCTCTACGTTAGATAATGCTTGGTTCCTTACCATTGGAAATTGGTGCTAGTTACAAAGTTAATATGTGGATGTCACCAGAGTATTCATCATTTTTCATTAAGGCCGCCAGTGTATTAAAACTAATATATAGGACCCATATTTATACCAATGTTGACCAAAAACATGCCAAATGATGAAAATACCCCTAAAATTCTTTTTTTTTAACAATAATTAACATACAACACGTTGACACTTCATCAAAGATACATCCGTCTATATAATACATGGGTCAACTTATTGAAAAAAGGTTACTTGAGGGACCTTGGATACATTATCCCAATTCTAGCCATTTGAATGGTTAGAGATAAAACATGACTGAATCATTACTAAAATCGCTGCTTCTACTTGATAGTGATTTAAGCTTCTAGTTCAGGTAATATATATGTTAACTCTTTCGTTATTTGTTTTTTTTTCATCAGTGCTTGAAGCCTCCTTATGGAGTGTTGTTTGTGTCCACAAAAAAACATTATGTTGGCTTCAACAGTGCTGCAAGACAACTGAGGACCCTGGTCGACGAAGGGGGCGTATTTGGTGCCCATTTGATTAAAGAAATGACAGACAGAGAAATCTGGAAATTCTTCCTTAAATAAACAAACCATCTGAAATATCCACAGAAAATTACAAGTTAAAATATTATCACTAATCTGATGGCCTTAATCCTTTTATTACTTCACATATATAATTGACTACAGTGGGAAATAAGTCATGCTCTATGCTACTAACTTTTTATTCTTTGCCTTGCGGATATCTTTCAAGATTTTTTTATTTTGGGCAAAAGATGTATGCTGCTAGCAGTTCTAAATTAGATACTTCAACCCTCACATACCTCCATTGATTTAGTCATTTCAACGTTTACTCGTCACGAAGGTATGAGAGTGTTACAGTGTCTGACCGAGGTGGTGTTATTAGTATATCCTTTTCCTTTTGACTTCATTTTGCAAATGTATATGTTAAGGACCTAGTGATTCTATAGTGGCTTTTTTTTGTAACTGTTATTTTTTAAATAATTTGTTTAATATTTCGCATGTTTCTGTGTTTTCGACAATAATATGAATTTGATATTGTGTTGTGGAACTGGAAGCTTTCCTGTGAGGTGTATGATTACATTACTGTTATTTTGTAATTTCTTTAATTTTGGTGATGTTCTAATATTTATTTATGGATTGTAATTTTCTGAAGACAGCAAAACAATAACACAGACTAGCTCACCTCTTTTACCCAGCCTGCACAATCTGGTGTGCAGAAAGTTCAAGCTGTCACAAGGTGGACTAGGGCTATCACCAGAATTTCCAAGATATAAGGAATTTGAAGGATTGACCAGAAGATATGCATACTTTGAAAGATAATGGCTATACATTTTCTTGAGAAAAGTTTTACATAACACCACCCATGTCTTGATTTATCATATACTCCACAATATTGAAAACTAGAGCAGAATCAAGAACAAGAAACCAAACCAAAACTCATTTCACAAATCTTATTTCAGGTAGGAACTAGACCCTAAGACTACACAAATGAATCTAGGTACCCGTACTTGTGCCGTTTGTTATACTGTAACAAACTTGCATAAGTTCGGTCCCACACTCCAATATAAAGGGTTTCGTCATCTGGGCTAAGTGACACCCCCGAGATTTCTCCAAAGAAATCAATTTCTTGTCTTTTTTCATAGTTTAAGTGGGTGTCGTAAACATGCACGAAATCTGCAGGTTCAGCCACCACCAAAAACTGCCCGTTTGAAGAGAACCGAGCTGACCTTACCGCACCCATGTTACCCTTGAGAATTGAAACCGGGTTAGAAAGGTTTCTTAGATCCCAAACCCTGCAGGTCTTGTCTTGGTTCCCTGTAGCAAATATTCTTCCATCTGGATGCCATGCAGAAGCAAATGAGTAGTCAAGGTGACCTTCAACTGATGCCACCGTCTGCAAAAATAGAATTAAAAAATTCCCCGCATAAGTTTATTGTCATTGCATACAACCCTACTAAATTGCTTTATTCAAAAGCATAGATTACTGTTGTAATAAGAACAGTCTATTAGGATCTTGATAAGAACTGTCTACACAAAGCAATGGCCAACTTGACCATACAACCAAAGAAAATTAAAACTGACAGATAAAAAAGCAAACACGTAAAAATCGCTTACTTTTCCATTTGATGAGTCCACAATAAGTCCATCAAGATGATCTCCAACAACAGTTATAAGCTTGCAATCTGGGCTTAATGATGAATGCTGCAACCATAACAGTTCAAGTTAAGCATCTGAAATTGAAGCATACAAATGAAACTTTGTTCACTGGCTGTGACAAAAGTGAAAATTGGTCGCAAATGCATGCCTTAAATACAAATTATACGACTGACAACGGATCTAGAAGCTCAACCAGGAAGAAAAAACAATTGAAAATTGGCTCAAAAGGAAATTGGTCAGATGAATTGTGTAGATGTCCAAGATTGAATTTTAATGCATAAAACTTCCCAGGTCCATATTATCAAAAAAATATTTGAGTGTCATAAAAATATATAACTTCTGTAATCATATTTCACTAAATACTTTTAAAAAAAGCAGGCTAATACATTTCGGGAAAAAGGTGTTCCTGGTCAACCAACCAATCTGCTTCTACTTGTCCGAAACTTACCTGTTTTGACCTGAACCTGTTCTAACTAATTACCAAATAAGAAAGAGAATCTGAATAATAAAATCAGCTAGAAACATACATTCACTGGCCAAGGAAAGCGGAAGTGATTCATAAGCTGAAATCGCTCCATATCATATTCTCTCACACCACCATCATTGTTTGATGCCATAAAATGCTTTCCACCACTACAAACCAACTCAGTAATCAGCATGTTAACACCAGCAAGATCATATATAATTATATACAGATGCAATTTCGGCCCATTTAGGTATGAACGAGTCAAATCAGGTTTTTTTAATCTCTAGTGAGTCGTACGGTGAAACTAGAAGTATAGCTAAAAACAGAACCGGTCAAATAACGGATCGAAAGCCAGAAAAGTGTACTTTTAATGCATAAAGCCCCTAAATCATTTAATTCAAAAAAATTATTAAAACAATTAAAAATACCATAACTAGTAACCACATTTGACAAAGAAATTCTTTATAATGAAGTTCAAGAATTTTTTGAAACAGAAAACAAGTGTTTTCATGTCAACCCAGTCTGACTTGTACCAAAAATTACCCTTCTTCACAATGAACTAATCCATTTGGCACCTGTAGTTAGGGTAACTAATCTGCCCTAGGTTGTAATTACCTCAAACTGTCATATATCTCAACAGCATTTGTTATGGCATTGTCATCATAAGTTGTTCTTGTACAGAAACTTACTCCCTGTTTATCCAAACGCTGCATCATATAACCAGAGAAATGAAAATATCAGAGACCAAGCATCATACAAGACAATAAAGTTTATAAGAAAGTAACCGATGATTGGAAGTGCATGTAAATAAGGAAATACAAATTAAGAGAATCTCCACACAAAGGATCCTAATTAACAACTTCCTTAATCGTGTGATATCTATCAAAGAAACCACATTATATTTCAAATGTGTTAAAAAAGATTACTTATTACGGTCCATGTAAAATATTTTCTCTGGGTCTCTTAAGATTATTAATTAGTGTACCTGGACAAAAGAATGATAAGAAGTAAAATATTTAATATTCCTAACAAGAACTTATGCTGAAAGAAGGCAAAATATGGTGTTGCAAACAGAACCAAATTGAAAATCCAGGAGTACAATATAAGACTTATTATAATGATCAGATAAAAATATAAATGTGCTTATCTGGTGAACTATCAGTAATTAGGAATCTTGTATCATTTTTCCTTCTTTTTAGCTCCCTCTTTTTCTGCGAAATTAGATTCTTTTACCGATAATGTGATCAACCACTTAAAAAACTCAAGTCCTTTACTTCTCTATCCAGGAAAAAAAGAAGAAAAAAAAAACCTTCACATCAATCCAGTTTGCGCATCTAACAGCAGTGCAAAAAAAGACCACGGAGCATTTTGCATGACTTATACCAAGTGCTTATTTGTCTGCAACTAGTTCACAATACAGTCTAGCAGACTCACAAGGTTTATAAAAAAAACATTTGAGTAGAATAGGAACTTATTTAAGAGCATCGAATACATATAATCAGCACATCTCCACAATATCCCTTCAGCAATGCTGCAGCTAGGGCCCAAGGTTACGCTAGCAGCCAAATAAGTTTAATAAACAAAAGTATTAATACGAAAGAAAATGGTTAGCCGACTATCGTTTTCAGCTTAATTTATAAATTGTATAGACATGCAATATACATAAAGATTGACAAATGTGGTTTCATCTTTATTAGATCCTTCAGCAAAAAAACACTCTGAGAAGGAATTAAAATCAACATAATATCATTAAATAAAAATGATAATAAAATTGGACCATTATACTGTTGAAATACCTTACAAGCAAGCTCCCCTTGAAATCCTCCAGCAACTAGAAAATCATCCTTAACTGCTAGGGTGCTAATCTGAGTTTGTGTAAAACCTTCCAGCAGACTCCCAGCATGTTTCTAGATAACCACAAAAGCATATAACATTGAATACTACTAAATCATAAATAAATAAAAAAATGAAAATAAATAGAGTAAGCCAAAATATCATCTCTTTCTTCGGTAACAACAAAAATGTCAAAGCATACCTCAGTAGGTGCTACATGCCCAGAGAAGTTTAGGATCTCAGTCAACTTGAATGATAAAGATGACCAATGCATGATTGAGTAGTTAGACATGAGATATACATCATGTTTCGAGGTAGCCCACACCAGGTTCCTTAGCTGCAAAATAATATACATATTTAATTAAAATCATGTATTGATCATGTCGAATTGTTAAATTACCTATTCCAAACAAAATAAAAAATTATTCTCTATACCTGAAAGTGAAGAATTGTAGGCTTCACCAATCTAGTATTGTGGAAAAACTCATAATAGTTGCCACCCTTCTGCTTTTGTTTACATTTCTAGACATAACAAAGAGGTTTTAATAATAAAATAAGGTGGTGTTCAGGGATATCTTATGCATGATATTATTCACACATACACACATAAAAGAATTAATAAATTCATACCTTATCAACAGCATCGCCCGATAAAGGAATGTTCTCATAGTTTCTGTACTGTTCCAGCCTTGTAAGTCTGTAACTTTCTCTTGTGATATTCAATCTTTCCCATGGAATGCCTTGAATGTCTTTACCTCTCCTTGCTTGAGCAGAGGACGTATCAGTCACCTTCATAAGATACTAAAAATGATTATTTTTGTAAAGTAAGGTGATAATTGACCCTCAATTCAAAATTAACCATTAGAGGTGATAAAACAGGCATGGCGTGCAGGTCACGGTCAAAACAGATAACCTTTTAAAAGAGTCGAAATAGGTTTTGTTGGCCCACCAACACTTTTGGTCCATCTGGAATTAAAAAATAGTAGTAATGTATTAAACATGATAACAAGAAAAACTACATTTATCAAAAGGTAGTCTTTTTTACTTCAGATAAGTGATTTAAGAGGTTAAAATCATGTAAATACACTTTGGGATACTTTCAACCCACCCAACCCTTTTATTAATTTTCCCTATTTGACCCATTCAGATGAGTTAAGTTGTTTCTAAAACCGAGTACAATGACAATATCATTGTGTAATAAGTTTACCTCGATGATTAACTTATGTTATGTGATACATACGTGAATAGTTTATTTGTCATACTTGATATGACATGCATGTGTTCCTAATTACGTGAGTTTAATTTAGAATATCAATGCTTTTTAATATAAATGGTCAGATTTTACCACCTCTAATTGCCATAAGAGTAAACAATACTCGAATGCACAACAGCAAACTAACCATATCATGATCATCAACAACTCGATCAACACCACCGTCTGCCTCCACATCATCCATCACAAAATCTAAAACATCTACTTCTTCAGCCATGTAATCGATTTCGTCGACTTCATTATGAGGCATCCTGTAATCCCTGCATCCATGAAAAAATAAACAAAGAAAAAGAGCTCTTTAGTAAATTCTTGAACTTTCACATCCCATGAAGTTTGCTGTTACTCAGAACAATCTTTAATTTATTTCAAACAAATAGATATGCCATATTCAGACACTAGAGTTGTAAACCATTAATGATTAAACTGGGGAAAAAACCAACCAAATTCAGTATCCCTTAAACAAAACAGCACTTGCAATAAAAAATTTAAAACATAATAAAACTGATCAAATTTACAGGAATCAAGATCAACCAATTTGGTCAGTTTATACCTATCAATTAATGGATCATAGGACAAAAAAAGCACTATAGTCGATAAAAAGAAGCCCAAAATTAGAGCGAACTTGGTTACTTTTATCAACAAAATCAAAAGTAATTAGCAGCTACATTAATCGATAATGAGGACATCGCAATAAAACCTAAATTTCGCAATCATAGAACAAAACCTAATCAGAAATTTGTGAAATTGCAACGTATAAATTGGAATCGAAGCAAGGATGAGTGATAAAGAAGGATTCGTAAGCGTACATGGGTAATTACGAGATGGGAAACCCGTAAGAAATAGTCTTCGTGTCTTCTGGTATTTTTGCAGCAGATTCAAAGGGGATGCGATGAATTGAAAGTTTATCGCTGAAAAAACGTAAGGAAGGAGATGAGATTATGAATGATTCACAATCTCAGGATCTGCTGATTCTCTCTCTAGATAGATTACAAGCAGTTTTCTTTCTCTCTCTCTCTCTCCAAGATCAAAGACGAATCTTTGGGGGTTTCCGCTTGTTCCACGATCTCGTGGATGAATTATTAAGAAAATAGATTGAAGTGAGGCCCGTTTTTTCACTTTTCATCCAAAGACGGGCTTTTGGGCACTGATGAGGATGATTTAACACGTTACTGTCGTGGCAGTGTTTATCATAGAGATGGATTAAGATCCGCTCGGTTAAACCAGATCTATCGTGGTCTCTTATTTTAAGTTAAAAATAAATTATTTTATAAGTTCTACTCTTATGTTTATAAATCCATGTGTTAAAAGACATGCAAACAACATTTTACAATATTTGAGGCCTAAACTAAAGATGAACAAAACCTAAACTAAAATCAGACATGTGCCCTAAATCAAGATTCAAAACATGAATTAAGGTGTGCAGACAATATTCGAGTTGGATGAAGCATACAAGATTGACTCATTCGAAACTATTTAAATCAGACCAAACAATAAGCTTAGTGTAATAGCCTCATTTCCAAAATTCGGCGTTTTAAAAAACTTTTAATATTTAATCAGTTAATAACAACAAAAGACTTAATATCATGTGTATAATAAATGTGTTCCACCTGAAGACAAATTCAATCATTCAAACCATAGTGACACCATCATAAATCGTCGACAATAAAAACCATTACATAACTTCAAATCCATAAATAATAATTAGAATTGTCTACATGATATCAAAACTATCTAAAGTCCAAACTACCAAGTAAGTGCCCTTCTCACCAAGCAGTACTCCTAACCCACCTTTATGAGTACGCATTTCAAATAAACAAGTGTCAGTTTACTCTTCGTGAAATAATAGGAGTTAGACAACCAAAATTGTGAAAACAATATCAATTAAATCAGACATGACAATAATTAATTAACCACACCAACCTATCATATATTTGACCCGATCCCGAGTTCGCCGTAAAACAAATAACACGGAAAACGGGACATATATTGATCATGTCAAGGCAAAATCAAATATTCGTATCATAATCATAGTCATAATCATATTATATATCGATAAGGTATCCCTAATGTAGAGTTTAAACCCACAAAGAAAACTCAATTCACTACTCACGTGTCAAGCAACCAGTGTACCGATTGAGTAGTTAGTCCCAATATTTACATAAGTATACCTTAGACTCTGCTTTCACTAATCCGATGTGCAAAGTACAAGTACCTCACGTTGTCAAAGTACAAGTACAAACGGAGGTCAATCGTCTATCTCCTCCCCACATCCTTGTGATGTTTTGCATATTACTTAACCGAATGGTCACATATCACTCCAGCAAAAAAGCACAAAAGGTACCCCTGCCATATGTAACCATAAATTTCTAGAAAGCCAGGAAACTCATATGACTAACACTATATCCTAAAAAGGTCATAACATTCCAACTAGGCTCGTAGTTCGTATATAAGCATGTAAGGTTATTACCCCATGCCCACTAAGTTTGAACACATGTATATAATCCGTTAAATATTCGTAGCATGCAATATACTAAATTAAACCCACGTAATTAGGAACACATGCATGTCATATCAAGTATGACAAATAAACTATTCACGTATGTATCACATAACATAAGTTAATCATCGAGGTAAACTTATTAAACAATGATATTGTCATTGTACTCGGTTTTAGAAACAACTTAACTCATCTGAGGTCCAGAAACTAGAAGTAACCAAATTTTAGTAAACACGAGATCTCAAAACAACCTAACATAGATAACTAGACTAGGTTGGCAACGATTCAAAATCTAATACTAAGACACCAACACTTCATAAAAGACCGCACTACATGTTGTTTTACGCGGCAGGGCTTCCTTTGCGCAAAGAGATTTGCGCACAACCCTTCCTATGCAACAGAGTGATGTGCATAAGGTTGTTCTACGCCAAAGGCCCTACGCAGAAGGGCATTCAACAAGTAGTTCGTCGATCTCAGACCCGATCAAGCAATTAAGTTTTCGATTCTTAATTATAAATCCATGATTCACGCTCCATTATACTCAGAAATCATTAAGGAACAAACCATAAACATCAATTTAAAGATTAATCACATCAAACCCTTGATCCCTTGCTTGTTCATCGCTAAAACAATGGGTCCTTCCCAAAACCATACCGATCGATCGGTTATGAACATCCAAATCAATAGTAAACAACTATAAATCAATGTTAAGGATTAGGAAGACATAATTGATGATTACTACACAAAAACTGATCGTAGATTTGTTGATTCTTCCTCTTCGGTCGAGAGTCACGTCGCACACGCACTCAAATATTGAAACTGCCAATCGTATGAAATGAGGATGCTAATTAGTTTAACTTAATACTAGTTTATCTCTTAATCTCTCTTTAATCCACCACCTAGCCTTTTTTGTTCGCTCCTTATCAACTTCCCCATTAATAGTTACAAGGCATGGAGAGCACAATGGGTTTTCTGAGAGTTGTTAAAAGTAGGGTGTGCATGAGGCAGTTTTAAGCTCAAACCAAACCCAATCCACTAATTTCGGTTTTAGAATTTTCAAATCCAATTGTTTCGGTTTCGGTTTTGGCGGATTCTAGTTATTAACAGTTCGATTTCATTTTTAAAACCGAACCCACTTGGTTTTCAACATTAATACATCATTTATACTGACCTTCGTTTTTTCAACATTATATACAAATTTCAACAACAATAATTAATTTCCAGCATTAAATTCAATATATAATATTTCAGCATTAAATATCATTTTCAGCTCAAATATTAAAAATATAAACATGTCTTGTATCATATAATCATAATATAAGCGTTGATCTGAAAAGAGATAAACGACAAAGGGAATGAAAAATTATTGACCATAGTAACTGGACCTTAAAATATTTAATGGGCTTCATTGACTTCTATTTAATAACTATAAAATTAAAAAATATATATGATATATTAAATATTAGTGGGTCGGTTTCTTAATGGAGCGGTTTCTGGTTAAAACCGAAACCGAAACCGAACCTATCAATTTTTCAAAATTTAAATCCAAACCATAGGTTTTGAAATGCTTTTAGTTTTATCGGTCTTAATGGATTAGTTTCGGTTTTTATGTTCACCCCTAATTGAGTTTTATTCATTTCACAAAAGAATCAAGAGAGCTCCTTTTCTCCTTGTAGTTTGAGCAGGAAAAAAAAAAGAAAAACCGAAGAAGCCTACGTTCTTATTCGTTGAAGACTTTTGTGTTAACTTTAGAGATTATTAAGTTCAATTTTCTTGCTTGATTTAATGTTTTTTTAAAAGACTTGTTTTAGTAAAATTTCATGTTCAAAACTTAGAAGGGTGGATGTAATGTAGAGTTAAAATATTAATAATGGTTCAAGGGATGGCCCATTAAAGGCCTTATTTTGATCAGCAAATTATTCTTTTCCAATCCATCACTTGACAAGTTGACATGGACTCACAGTTATTGTTTTATGCTAAACAATTTGGTTTTTCAGTAGAGTCTATGTATCATTACAACAAACTAAATATGCAACTAGGCTCGTATAATATAATTAACATTCTATATGTTTAATATCTATATTATACATATATATCATTTACTATACGAAGTCTATACAAGCCAAGTTTAAACAAACTGAACTCAAACTCAAGCTTAAAAAAGCCCAACTTAATAGGTTTCGGACCCAAACTCGACTGAGCTATTTTACATCCCTGTATACAACTCAGAAAACTACATATACCAATCGCATTTGATTGGATTTTCTTTAAGTTCAAAAAAACAAAGACTTTGTGTTCCCCAAAGAAGATGAGATGACTATTATCAGAAAGAGGAAAAATAATTTTATTTTATTTTGTTCTTATTTCCAACTCAGAAAATGTAAAATTGCAACTATTATCGTTTCTCTCCTTGATTTTTTCTTTTTTGGGTCATATCCAAACTCAGAAACAGAGAAATGGGCTTTATATATTGCAAGTCTGTAAAAGAAAATTATAACAAACTTTCGATGGTCGAGTTGTCCCTACAAGCTTTTCACGTAATAATTAAGACCGACAAAATTCAAATCCAACGACCATGAAATAAAAAACATGGTCCACAGGTTTCTTTATGCAAATAATGCATCTTTTTGCTACTGAAGATAGAGTTCTTTTTTTAAACCAAAAGAAAAACAGCTATCCCTACCCTGCAAAATGACTGATTTCCCACTAGCATCACGATTTAACGACACGCTGTATGTCCAGAGATACACTACACTAAGAGAGCTCAGGAAATACGAGAAACAGTTTTTTATGGTTACAGCGTTTTGAAGAGATTTAAAGCAATAAGACCAAAAACTCCTTTACAGCTTTCACAAAAACCCGGATGCAGATTCTGAAATTTATTTACAAAATCAATTCTGTGACGTCGCCTGAGGCATGTTTCACATGCTAGCAGACAATGGATCCAATACCTGTGTTATGTTCGCCTAACTCTTTACTGTATATATTGTGTATATAACAATAACCTACCTTTTAGAAATATCGGGGATCAAGATATCATATGGTGAAGTAGAGCGATTACTAAAAACGATAGTAAATATGTACGAGGTATACAGCTGCCTGCAGATGGTATAGAATGAGGACCTACTAGATGCACTGATCCAGTGATTTCATCCCTCAGTTTGATGCTTGAAGAGCCTGAAATCATACAAGATTAAAATAAATCAATAGTTTGGATTAGGTATAAATATTATTGAAGAATATGTTGTTAATTAGCGTTGACGAATATGTTGGGATTACTTTCCGAATAGATTTATATGATTATCTTATTCTCTAAATGATTATTAGGTACAATTCCAAACTTACAATTAAGGTTCAACTAACAAATTGTAAGAATGTGTATGCAAAGAGGAAGTTCTTGAAGACACGAAGGCAACGTGTTGCAGGATCACAAAGAGGGGATAAGATCAAAATGAAAAAAGATTGGATTTGTCCTGTCATCACCATCCTTAGGAACAAAAACTTTAGGATGGTTGTGCTTTCCTTGAAATCTTGAATGGAAAGAACTTGTAGCATAAATAAACTCAGGGAATAGGTAATATCCTGTTATACTCACACACGTGACATCCATCACCTAAGTAAAGTTAGTTGGGCTTAACTTGTAAACCATTGCCGGCTATACAACTTAAACTTATGTGCTTGTGTGATTCCTAAAACCTAGTAGATGCTAGATTTAAGGTGCTAAGTATGTCTAATTCCTCAAATATTATAGTTGTTCTAGCAATAGAGAGAAACCTAAGTCTTTACAACTGCAGGACATTGAACTCATTCCTAGTGCATGATTTTATCGAACAAACATGGTAATAAAAATACACAATAATAATTAATACTAGTAACTAAATGAAAATGTTAAAAGCACATAAAAGTTTAAAAAGTTGTTACAATCACACTAATGGTTAAATAACTCAACAAGTAATGCACCAATAAAATTTCAAGAGATTAATAATATAATAGAAAAAAGTACAATTATATATATACATACATATATATATATATTTTCGGACAAGATTAAACCCGCGAGGGGGGGGGGGTGTAAATACAAGTTCCCTAATCCTAATTCCTAAAACCAACTTTATAAAACCCTAGCCCCCCACCCCCATCGAATTCTTCAGCCTTCTTTTCCCATATTTGATTTTTTTTGAAGGCCAAGAACAAACATTGGGTGTGTTCATCAAGTTTCCAAGGAATCAACGCAACCGTTTATCATTCAAAGAGTTTTCGATATGTATTTGATGTTATGCACCTTTAATCTTTTCTTTCTTGTTACTCTAGCATAACCCTAGTTGATGGATCAAAAATATACAAATAATATATGTAATAATGTTTAAGATGAGTTTTGGTTAAATATCCAATCCTAGGGTTGATTTATTAGGTCAAAAGCATGCTTGTTATGATTTTGGAATCTGGGCAGGATTATGGGTGCAATTAAAGAGGCCATATCTCGGCCAAAACAAAATGAGAAAAATCGAATTTTGGTTCTAGGGTTAGTTCAGAGACTCTACTTTCGACTCCAAGTGGTTTCATGTCGAAATATTGAGTTTTGATCGGTCAAATGATTTAAAACATTTTAGTGCACGCTTCTGAAAATTCTAAGGTTTTATAAGGCAGAGTTTAGAGGATCATAATTCATTCAAGATTTCGAATTTGGCGATAAAAGTTAACAGGGATTAAGTTTAAGGTGTTTATGAGTTTCTGTAAAAAGATAGGATTTTTTTGAGATTTATAGCTATTTACTCGAAAATAAAACTTATAGTGATGCAAACAAGTGGGGTGTCTGGTTAATCAATTATAAACATTTTATTAAAAATGGTAAAACACAATTAAGAATTATAGAAAAAATTTCAGTAAATAGTTAAGACATTGAAGCATCTACAAGAACCCAATTTGTTGGTTAAAGGTATGTGGAAATACACAAAGTCGCTCCAAAATTTCAGAAAACAAAGAGAAAATCCAAAGTTATAAAAAGGTTAATAAAGTAATTACACTCAAGGCTAAAAGATATATATTCAAACCCTAAAAGGACAAAGTCTTTGAAACATAAGAGAATCACCTAATTAATGCACTGGACACACTGCTCCATGAACTCGAGTTATAACGGAGTGATTTAGCACCTCAATTCCATGTAACATATGTGTTTTACATTAATTCTAGATTGCCGGTCAGCTTGTGGAAATTTTGATACATCAAAGCATCGGGTGAGTACTCGTGGCCCCCTTTTCATATATGTTTTACCGAGATTAAGGAAAATGGCACTTAAAAATATTTCTAAGTTATTGTATACTGAGTTGACTTAATTACTTGATGCTTGTTTTGGACCAATTATGTGATGTGTATACGTTGTGGGTTATGACTATGGATGCATGTATGACTAATGTGCCAACTATTTAGCTCCAGCTCGTAGGTGATAGATTGGAAAACTAAGTGTATAAGCGTAGTGATCTTGTTTGATCGGATACCTCTATATATATTACTAATTTCTTGAAACGCCTGTACGTGCATATTGGTCCTACTTAAATTTTATTCATGGCGACTATGTTTTACCTCTTAACCTACGAGCTCACCAACTTTATGTTGATCTTTTCGAGTGTTTCATTTTTAGATAATGACAATAACAATGTTAGAAGAGTCTAGAGTTTTCTAGCCTGGCCTTAGCAAGACCTTGGAATTGTTAGCATGATAATACTATTATATAACTTCAGATTATTTCCTTTTTGGAACAATTATATTTCTTGGTTACTTTGGCTTGTTGTCTCATTTACTCATCCTGGGTTGTGGGATTGATACTTGTTGAACTAATTGGTCTATGCATAGTCGTGGAAATGACTAACCATGGCACAAGACTCCATTTGTGTCGGGGAGCGTCATGACATGTCGTGTGATTTCTTCTCATTTAGTACTTCTCTATTATGTCTATCAATGAGTTATGACGATCCTCTCCGTCACATCTCGTGTTTCCGCCAAGGCGAGGTGTGACGGTATCAGAGCCATTGGTTATAGAGAATAGGTGGATTAGCCTAGACTATAACCTAAGTACCCCATTTAGTTACATTATAGGAACTATGTATGCACTTTATTTTACATGAGTTATTTCATAGGGTCATACCCTCGGTCTAGCTAGAAGTTGTAGGCCCCAGATGACAATTCCCAATGTTAGCACCGGTTATATTTCTTTTTTAAGAGACGATGGTTCACACAATTAGGACTCGTACTAAGACGGAGGTGGCTAAGATCACATCACTCAGAAGAGCACTCGCCGAGAGGGACCACCTGCTTCGTCAAAAAGAGGAAGAGATCCGCCAGCTCAGAATGGCGATGCACTCAGTGGGCATGATCCAGACAGCAGACGGACGGCACCATGTACTCGATCATGCCCACTGAGTGCATCGCCATTCTGAGCTGGCGGATCTCTTCCTCCCTTTGACGGAGCAGGTGGTCCCTCTTGGCGAGTGCTCTTCTGAGTGATGTGATCTCAACTACATCCGTCTTAGTACGAGTCCTAATTATGTGAACCATCTTCTCTTAAAAAAAAGAAATATAACCGGTGTTAGCATTGGGAATTGTCATCCGGGGCCTACAACTACTACCTAGACCGAGGGTATGACCCTATGAAATAACTCATGTAAATTAAAGTGCACATATAGTTCCTATAATGTAACTACATGGGGTACTTAGGTGATAGTCTAGGCCAATCCACCTAATTCTCTATAACCAATGGCTTTGATACCAAGCTGTCACACCCCGCCTTGGCGGAAACACAAGATGCGATGGAGAGGATCGTCATAACACATTGATAGACATAATAGAGAAGTACTAAATGAGAAAAAATCACACGACATGTCATGACGCTCCCCAACACAAATGGAGTCTTGTGTCGTGGTTAGTCATTTCCACTACTATGCATAGACCAATTAGTTCAACAAGTATCAATCTCACAACCCAGGATGAGTAAATGAGGCAACAAGCCCAAAGTAACCAAGAAATATAATTGTACCAAAGAGGAAATAATCTGAAGTTATATAATGGTATTATCATGCTAACAATTCCAAGGTCTTGCTAAGGCTAGGCTAGAAAACTCTAGACTCCTCTAGCATTGTTATTGTCATTACCTAAAAATGAAACACTAAAAAAGGTCAACATAATGTTGGTGAGCTCGTAGGTTTAGAAGTAACACATAGTTGCCGTGAATAAAATTTAAGTAGGACCAATATGCACGTATAAGCGTTTTAAGAAAATTTAGTAATATATAGAGGTATCCTATCCACGAGGATCACTAGGCTTATACACTTCGAATGGTAACTAGTTATGCCTTGATCCCTTGGAAACTTGATGAACACACCCGATGTTTGTTCTTGGCCTCCAAAAAAAATCGAATATCGGAAAAGAAGGCTGAAGAATTCGATGGGGTGGGGGGGCTAGGATTTTATAAAGTTGGTTTTAGGAATTAGATTAGGATTAGGAAACTTGCATTTAATTTATTTTAAAGATTGGGTGATAGCTTCATCCATGATTAGGGTCCTCACATCTCCCGTCAATGGCACCCAGATTCGTTCCACAAGATACAACCCTCCGTCTTCCCTTATCTCCAACTGTTTGTCTAACCCTCGCAACATTTCCTTTGAAGCATTCGGGTCTTTGGTTGCTTCTTTCTGAGCTTCAAGTATCTTTTCTTTGATACCCGAATGAATCGTCATGCTCATAGCTCGTACTCTCCTTGGCTTGACCCTCTCTTTCCTACTTAAAGCATCAGCTACCATGTTAGCCTTACCCGGGTGGTAGCGAATCTCACAATCATAATCACTGAACAATTCAATCCAACGCCTCTGCCGCATGTTCAACTCCTTCTAGTCAAAGATATGTTGTAAGCTCTTGTGATCCGTGTAAAGAACACTTTTCGTCCCATACAAGTAGTGCCTCCAACTTTTGAGTGTAAAAACCACTGCAACCAGCTCTAGATCGTGTGTGGTATAATTCTTCCCATGAATCTTTAGTTGACGGTGCGTATTCAATTACCTTGCCCTTATGCATCAACACACATCCAAGACCCTGGTTCGACGGGTCGTAGTACACTACATAGTCATCCGGCTCATCGAGAAGAGTCAGAACAGGGGCGTTACACAACCTATCCTTCGGTGTCTGAAAAGCTTCCTCTTGTTCTTCGTTTCAATCAAACTTCTTGTCCTTTTGTGTTAGTAGAGTGAGAGGCTTGGCAATCTTTGAGAAGATCTCAATGGACCGACGGTAGTTATCTGCCAATCCTAAGAACGAACGGGTCTCTGAAGGTGTCTTAGGTATGCTCCATCTCTATATAGCCTCAACTTTACCGGGGTCCACATGTATGTTGTCGCTATTAACCACATGACCGAGAATGTGAACTTCATACAACCAAAATTCGTATTTCAAAATTTTGGCGAATAACTTCTCCTTCCTAAGTAGTTCCAAAATTAACTTTAAGTGTACCTCGTGTTCCTCCTTAGACTTACTTAGAATAGATCAAAATATTGTCAATCAAGATGATAACAAATTTGTCGAAAAATGGCTAACATACATGGTTCATTAAATGCATGAACACCGCAGGTGCGTTAGTTAACCCGAAAGGCAATAAAGATATGGAAACATGGTTAATACCAATCTCGAGCCAGGACAACAAATGACTTATAGTTTACTTGGTTTATGAAGCGTCCTTGTGAGCTTTGGTTGCTTAGTAACAGGAAATAATTTGAAATGACTTAGCAATCTTATATAGCTTGGGTGGTTATAGATTAAGGGCTTCTCTAGATCAAGTATGCAACAAACTAAAATATGTTTTTACTTGTCACATTTATGGTTAGTATGTTTGGAGAATATCTTACAACCGATCAATCCAACATAAGATTGACCCCTATGAATTAATGAATTTTGAGTCAACCTTAATCCAGAAAGAGGTCTTACAGAATACTTAGGGGGTGTTTGGTTCAAGTATTGTTTTTGAAGGGATTTGCATTTATAATGGGATTGGTATTTGGTGGGATTTAAAATCCCATCTTGTGTTTGGTTCATATTTCTTAGGTGGGATTTCCACCACCACTAAACTCCATCAACACCCAACTACCACACCGGTTGCCACCATCGAAGAGGAAGGACGGTTGACGGGTGACGGCACGGCGAATGGCGACTGCGGACGGGGAACGGGTGACGGTGAAGGGCGACGGCAAACGGGTGACAGCGACGGCAAACGGGTGACGGCGGACGGGCGACGGCGGACGGGCGACGGCGGACGGGTGACAGGGACGGCCTTGCGACGACGGTGACGGCGAAATCGGTGATGGTTCACCGGAATATTAGCCTGCCATCTGAGGGATTTCAAAATACCAAGGGGGTGGAAGGATTTAGAAATCCCTCATCTGTGGGATTTTATAAAATCCTAGGATTTGAAATCCCATCCCATTTTGCCAAACCAAACACCACATTTGGAGGGATTTGAAATCCAAATCCCATGAAATCCCCCCAAATGACACCAACCAAACACCCCCTTAGAGGGAGAGAGGAGGGGGAACAACAAAGAAACAATAAATTTTGAAAATGGAACTTTCATATAATGCATATTTGCGCATGGTAGACATAGCATATTCAAAAATAAGGGAAGAAGAAATTAACATAATTAACTAAAACTGTATCACAACTTACAATTATACTCGGTCCATCCAATTGTTTGGTTTTCAAGATCATATAAAACCAGCTTATTTGATAGAACCAAATCTGCAAAAAAGTAGAAGTGAATAACACTAAGAAATGACTGAAATGGTCAAAAAAAATTGAGATCCAATATGTAAAGCTCAATGAAATCTTCGGTTTCATAGACCGAGATTGAAGTATTCACTCATACATTAATAAAAGTTACAACAATATGATCGGACTAGATCCAATGTAACCTCTCATCGACTGGGTATTGAAAGTCAAAACGATTGTGTAAATCATACAACTATCCTTCTAAAACAAGTGTAGTCAACTTTTAAAGACACATATTACTTCTACTTTTACTCTCAAGTAGAGGTGCACTTTCTACATATTACCTCCCACATACCCTGCTTAGGTGGGATTGGGTACGGATGTATGGTGAAGGTGGTGGTTTGTGTTCAAGTTTAGCAAAGATTTATCTGATTATCTGCTCTTCTATAATTACACCAAACACTGAAATCTGTACATCAAATCATCAATGCTGAAATTTTAGAAGATTATTTTGAACTTGGAAAATAGAAGGATTAATATTCCAAAAATTGAACAAAGACACTTGATTTGGAATTGAGGAATACAATTATACAAGATACATAAGAAAGGTTGCTAATAGTATGATATTACTCATTCCAACATAATACAATTATACAAATGTCATCTTATCTTTCAATATAAATAAAAGACTAATTAGAAAAAAATTATTAGACAATCTAAACCCTTTATTTAACATAAGATTTAATCTTGATCGTTCATTTGCTTCAAATTAAAAAATCAATTTTGATTTTTTAGAGTCAAAGTATTTTAAATCTTATCCTACTAAATTAATCCATATGGTAATTTTAAACCTATATATATATATATATAGATTTTACTTATCTATATTTTTTAAATTAATATACCTAATTAATACTTATATTTAAACGTACACATTTAAAAGGGTTACTTTACTTATCATACTTTAAAATTGTTAAAAGATTCTATTTACCTATATTTATTATATAAATACTAAAAATTTTATCGTAATTAAATTTTACATCCTTCTTAAAAGTGTCATCGGATCGAACTCCTATTTCATTCATACTTTAGTTAAACGAATATAAAATAATATTTTCACATAAATAATTATGGTTACCCGTGTGTTTACACGGGTATCTAAACTATATATATTAAAAGAATAGGGTTATGACGTCATCATCCTATTTTTAGAATTTTTTATTTCAATCATATCTCTTTATTTTCTCAAATGTCTTTACAATTAGGTGTTTGTACGTAAAAAAACCTTACTCCTTACATATTGTTCAAGATTTTCATTTTTAGCTAATTCAATTTGTCAAGACTAAAATATTTTGACAAAAAAATATATTTAAATCATTTAATAGATATTTTTTTCGTAGTTATTTATGTAAACACGTACACCAATTTGATTAGATTAATACATTGAATTTTCATTATCCGATTTGTGATACCATTTTATTTTTGAAATCATTTCGAAAATGACGTCATAACATATCACTTCAAGTACATTCTTTCTTTGTTATTTTTGTTTTCTATCGTGATTTGTTATTTTATTTTGTGATATTATGTATATACGGGGTATTTGCTACCGTTATATGTATTTATACACGGGGTATTATTTGTTTATGCTTTTTGTATGCTTTACAATTGTTTTACTATACAAAAACTAGTAAAATTAACTTTAATCATCCCCGTGTTTATACACGGGGTGTTAAACTAGTAAATAAAGATATAGAGCTTACCTCCCAATAAAATTGTGTCCGTTGAACTTATTGAATCCAAGCCATTGTTTTGCCAGCCAAAACACAAGAAATCTTCCTGCAAGATATAAATGAAGTATTGAATTAATTAATTCAGCATAAAGATATATCAGAATGTAATATATACATTTATCTAGTCACACTTAATTCTTATTGTATTATCTGTTAGTGTCACAACTCATAGCTCCTATGCAATGACATCAACTTTTGAATAGAATAACATTTTGGTGTGACATTGCTTTAAGTGCACCAATGTTTCCATTGGGGGAAGTCATGTGATAATTCCTTTTAAAAAAGAAGGATGACGCGTTTAATTCGCTTTCAAGAACAAACATTGTGGATTAGTAATGTTAGCGATAACATTAGAGAAAGTAAAGGTTGAATTAAAACAGCATACAAAATCACATGCTTAATAGGAATATTGAGGGTAAAAAACTGCATACATAGAATTGTTCACGAAATTATCTCAGCCTTCATCTACTCATCTACGGATTTATGATCTCTGCATTACATCATGTTGTTTTATCGTACATCACATGCTAAGTCGATTACAACTTCTTTACAGAGTTCACAAACCTCTTTTCCACCTTCGGTGTCTTTGCCTCCTATTCTCTATATTTCAATTTCAAGAAAAAATGGATCATTTTGGTTCAATGAAGTTGCCTTTTTTTAGTTAGAATAAACACTTGCAAAAGCATGTTATGGACTTATGGTCCAAATAATGATCTAATCACTTATATTTCTATAATATTGAAATGCATAACATATCATCAAAGTGAGGAATAGAAGTTTAGTCAACTATAGCAATGACCAAAGAATTAACAGATTGCATGAACGGAGATACTTACGAAGGCGAACAAATAATCATGAGGATAAACCTTCAAGGAAAGTGAATCTTCAAAATAGAATGTAACCGCAGGAAATCCATCATCAACACTGCAAATGCAGAAGTAAGAGTATACAAGTCATTCTACTTTTAGCTCTCTGAAGAGAGAAAGGCCTACATATAACACGCAACGGTAAAGGTGGAAAATGGACGTGTTAGCTATCAGGCTTAGGTCAAAAGGGTATTTTGGTATGGGTAAAATAGGTAGGTCAGGTTGACCCAAAACATTTTTTCTCCAAAATTTTACAAATATTTAGTGTGTCAAATATGACCACACAAGTTATATTATATCATTAGTAACCTATTTTTTCAAATAAGATAGCTTAGGAGGTTTATGCATATAAAATATGCTTAGGACAACTTTCAGCTTGTTAGACCCTTTTCCTATAAAACTATTTGTTTATTTTACCTGGTTGACCCCTTCTACATATCACATAAACTGAATAAACCACTCAGAAGCGATTGGATTGAAATCGCCACTTCTAACCAAAGGACTTATAAAAAGAATGGCAACCAGTGGAAAGCAAGCAGAACATCTAAAACAAGCACTCGTGTGTGCTAAGTGCTAACTACTATGTGAGGAGGAACAATCATATATTATTGCATTAACATATCAAATGAAAGCCATGGGAAAACCTCAAATTACAAACCTATGACTGCAGGTAGGGATAGAAAATATTTCTTCATAAAGAAGTTAATGAAAAAAGAAAATTCCCAATTGGAATCAAGCATTCAAGCACAAGAATATAATGACTCCATACCCACCATACCTTCCGGAGAATTCAAAGCATGTATATTGGTCATGAAGAGTACGTAATCTCAAATCAGGCTGGCCAGCAACTATCTAAAGAAAAAGAACTAGAAATAAAAACAAATATATGATGCAACTTCTAAAGAAGCATTTTTAATAATTAAACTGAAAGCATAATGCATTAAAAGTTTCACCTCATTCACCAAGGGATTATAGATTGCATCTGGAAGATAAGCCAATGTTGTACCACTATCTATTATTGTTCTTCTCTTGTCCCCAGAACCATGCGCACTTGTTGAAAGATTTAGAAACTGTGTACCAACTTCAATTCCCGTAACATTAGCAGAATAGTGAGGCCTACAATTTCAACGGTGACCAATTTTAGTTGAGCAGCTATAGTTCAGAGCTTAATCTGATTTAAATGTCTTCAATGTCTGGTGAGGGAATGCACTTATATCTAAGGCAGTAAAAAGAATATGAAAAATTTCCATTACACTGATTGTGTTGGGAGTATGCCCTCGGCCCTCCAGTTCAACAAGTTATCAACATTGCTAATGATGCATATTTCTCACTTGGTAGAAATTGTTTTTATGTGAAATCCTTCGTTGCCAAAATGTATTTTGAAATGACCACCAAGTTCCAACAGGTTGTACATGTAATGTTATAATATTCGACGTGCCGCATTTTCATTTCAGATGTCATCATACAGAAAATAACCAACATGCACATCTAACTATTAAAGTTTATAGAATTATAGATACTGCGGGCAGGTATGAGTGAAAACAGAGCGAAGGACGTTATATAGCGCTTCCTTTTGGGCCCAATTTTCATATCAACGAAATATTCTAGAGTAAAACAGAAAAGCAGAGGAAGAAGTCTGACAACTTAATAATTGACAATTAGCCACACAGCTGTTTGATGTGGAAGTGCACAGGATAAAGGTGATGTTACTGTTATACAAATATGCTTTGTGATTGTGACAAACAAAAAAAGCAGATTAAATGTTAAGAATGACAGATAACCAAACAAATCCACTTGAAATCAGTTGGAAAGTCTCCCTTAATCGTTTTTTAACAAAAAATATAGACAAAGTAATAGCTTTCTGCAGAAAGAGAGATTTGCCACATACTCATCTGGGATCAAAGGTGTCGAATTAACTTTCGGTTGAACAACATGCCCAATGGCAAAAATACCACCACCATTGTCACCATCTAGACAATGTGCGAACATCTTTTTCACCTTCCCAGATGAAGCTAACTGTGAAATGATGGATGAATTTGATTTCCCAAAACCAAGAATCCCGTCAAGTGCTTCCTCAGAAGAACCTAGGTTCCCAGATTGTCTGGCACCACACCTGATTATAAAAATAGCAGTGCAGAAGCACTATGTACATAAGTATAGGAACAAACAAATACAAACACTAAAGATCAGATTTTTTATTCCAATTTGATGTAAGAATCTAACAAAAGCATGGAAAAAATCTCAAAGACTGTGATGTTATATTTTTAAAAAATATCAAAAGCAAAATTCTACTTGAACAACAGAAGCATGAAGAATAAAGTAACGCAACAAGTGAAATATCACATGACTATTCAGATCCTGTGACGTTATAAAAAGAAAGAAATCATGCATGCTTGCAACTAAAAGCTTTTAAGGATGAGCAAGGACTCAGGAGCAAAAGAAGAAACCATAGGTGCTCAAGTACAACCCTGTAAATTTTTAGATTAAATACGCCTTTTGTTTTTAAATTATATAAGGAAAATGTCACTTAGTAGAGGGAAAGGACTATTTTTCAGAATATGAGTATCATTCCAATCAGAATACTCCTGCCAAAGACGATTAAAAACCAAATACCCTGTCAAACAAATGATGTAACAGACTCGGGCATTGATGCTTGCCCTAATGCCACTTGCAACCAATAGGACAAACCATTACATTTCTAACTCATGTAGTTAGCACATATTGACAAGCTGGTATTCCTACTAAATATATGACACATAGATTAATAACTCTTTTCCCCTGAGTCTTATCCAGGAACATTGACTCGGATTCTACATTAAAGAAGGTAGAGAGAAAAGAAAAGCATACAAGAACCTACCAACATATGTATGTAGCAAGTCCTAGAGCAGCAACCCAACACTTTTATTTGCATGCACGGAATCTTATCATGTTAATTGGAACTTGGAATAAACTTGTGCTATTATGCTAGAGCAATAGGGTTTCAGTTGATAGAGAAGTTGGCAATTATTTAAAACCAACTTAAGGTATAGGCTTAAGAGAAGTAAATTTATTCAAAACCAGTTAAGATTTTGTACGAGTACAAAAAACTCGAATCCAAGCGAACTAAACAGATAAAATAGAAGGCACTTATCTTTTACATAACACTATTACACTAATGCTGGCCTATTGTGCTCAGGGTTAAATAGAAGATGCTTCTTTTGTTTTCATTGCAGATGTTTTAAATAAATAATAATTACCGTGTCATTGCTAGTTTAGGAAATAAAATTAGAGAGAGATAGAGAAGAAAGTAATACTTGACAAATAGACTGCAAATATCAGTAATAGAGATGAAAACATACCCAAATATAACACTTCCATTAGCCAGCTTAGTTTCCAAGTCACCTGATACACTATCGTATTGTACAACATCCCTTACAAAGTAACCAATACTGTAGCTCCCATCACCGTAAGTCTCGGTATATAGACAAGATGCATTGGCCTTGCAACCAGTAACTGCACCGCCGTTGATCTCTGCACAAAACTCTTGTGAGCATGTAACCGTATTCCCTGTGAACGAATCTTCGGGATTGTATAGTGTAAGTTCCAGCTGTTGGAAGCATTGTTGGTCACAAACTGTTAGCATTCACATGCATGAAGGTCCATATATGGCTATCTACCTACCTCAATAGTCTGTTTTCATATTTGTGGCGAACTTATACAAAAAAAAATTACAACTTCTAATATGTACTTGAAAACAAATGGCTCCATCTCAAAATTTCAAACAAACGGTACGGAAAACATACAACACTGTTTTAACAGCGCAATCAATTCTAGTGAATAAAAATATAAAATCATTTATATATAGAGAAATATTTTTTTAAAAATGAAATCAAGAAGCCAAGAAGGTAATACCCCGTGATAGCCTCTCTTGGGGCACTCTCGGCATTGTATACAGTTGATCCACATTATATCACTTCCTGTGTCTACTTGCACATAATATTCCTTCGGAGGTGTTCCAATTCCGATTTTGGCATAGTACAGACTGCAGAAATAAGGTTTATGTGTGAGATAAATGTCAAACCAGTGGACTGAACACACACGATACACTGTCATTCTACTATAAAAAAAATTAAACCACCATTATCCCACTTCATAGACACACTTGTTTGTAGTTCTTTGATTACCATGGATAAAAGTACCACATAGATATCCATGGATAAAGTACCACATAACAGCACCTAATTCTCGTGGGTAGTTCAATTAAACCAGAATGATGAAAGCACCATGACATTTTTTAGGATTCAGAGTACTGATACCCCTGTGAATTCTAAATCAGTAGCAATCATCATTTATTTAACTCGATTCATACGCCAATAATAGCAACAATTATCCTGAAAACAGTATCTCGTCCTGATTTCAGCCCTACACAAGCCCTAATTCTCTTTGAAATCAGACGAGTATCAACAATGTCTAAAATCTCAATTACTTAAAGGAAATAGGAAGCAATCAATATAAAGATCATAGACGCTATGATAGAATACGTATATATTAACATATTGCATCAACGAGTATGTGTTTACCCGACAGCTTCAGGACGACCGGTTCCACCTAGAGGTAGATCGACACCGGATGCTAGAATCTGAAGGTGACGAAGGTTATCGTGAGCTTTGAAAAGACTAAGTGACCGTTCTTTGCCGGAGAATTTGGAATTCACACCGAAAACAGCACCGCGGAAGTCGCCGTCGCTGCTTGAAGCAACGGAAACAGACATCAAAACTACGAAGAGCAACGAGATGAAACTGGTCATTTTGGCCATGATTGTGGTCTACTGGAAGTATATGATCGATGCTCTACTCTACGCCGGCGACTGAGCAGTACAATCGAAGACGGGAAAAATAGATGAAGACGACGACTGACCTATGACACGGCATCTTAAAGTTCACAGAAAGTTTATCGTTAAAGCTTCTAAAACTTTTCGGAAAAATAATTGGAAATCCTTCTTGTTTTAGAGTTTATTTTTATTAATTAAAAATCTTAACTATTTATTAAATTAAAGATCAATAATAATTTAATACTTTAATTATTAAAGTTTGAGTTTAGTTTTGGGTTAATTATTAGAGTTTTTTTCTAAATAATTTTACCATAAATATTGAATTTTTATAATTTAATCCTCAAATTTATACTTTATTTTTTGTTTAAAACTTAAAGTTTTTTTCAAATAATTTAACACTTAAATTTTTTATAGAAAATGGTTTAGCTCCTTAAATTTTGTTAAGTTTCTAAAAAAACTAACATATATAGTCAAGTGGGTCAAATAAAAAAAGATACAAAACCTTAGGGATTAATCCTTTTTCTAAAAAACTAACATATATGATCAAGTAAAGTTTTTTTTAAATAACAATTTTACCCTTAGTTTTATTATTTATTCATTAAATTTTGATTTTATTAATACTTATCATATGTTTACCGTATATAAAATATGCACACTCTCTCTTTCTCTCTAGCCAACCACCACCACTACTGACACTACCTCCCACCACCACCCCTATCGCGGGTAACTACCACTACTCTCGTCCTTGTGTCTCTCTCTTTCTTTATTCCTTTCTCTCTCTATCTCTCTCTCCTCTCTCTATTTCTCTCATGGTGAAACCACCACCATCGCCTCATTAACACTTCTATATCTCTTCTCTCTGTTTCTCTCGCAATGAAACCACCACCACTGCCTCATCTTCAAACATTCCTCCCTCATCTATCTCTCTGTTTCTCTCTCATGGTGAAAGCATCACCACCATCGTCTCATCTTCAAACACTTCTCTTTATGTTTCTCTCTTACGTTGAAAACACCACCGCCACCACCTCATCTTCAAACGATTTAGGGTACAGATCTAGGGTTTTCATATTAATTTGGTACAAATCTAGGGTTTTCGCACAATTTGGGTATAGATATAGGATTTGTGTGTGTTTATGTGTATGAAGGATGAGGAGAGTGAAAGACAAAGAAGGATAGTGAGCATAGAGGAAAGAGAGAGTAGTAAGTGCGGTGGCTGTGAGGTCTTCTTACATATCTATGACGGACGATGGTTATCTTTTATTCCCCCACCTACGAGAGGATGAGGAGAGTGAGAGACAGATGAGAAAGAGAACAGATAGTGTGGTAGTGGTGGCAATGGCGGTGGGAAATGCTCAGAGGGTAGTGGTGGGCAGTCAATCTCCAAAAGTGAGAAAAAAGTGTGAGAAAGAGTCAGAGTATGAGAGAGAGAAAGTGAGCTAGAGTGTGTGTTTGGGGGGGAGAGGAAATAGATATTGTGTGTGTTTATTTAAAATAGATAAACTTTTAATTTAAGGAATAAAAAATAAAAAATAAAAGGGTAAAAAGACTAAAAAAGTAGAAAAAATAAAATACTCTTGATTTAACTGACTTTAGTAACGGTTAATATTAGAAATGACTATCCTCACTATAAATGTTTTTTAAAGAACCGCCTTCACCACTTTTAAAATTAAAAGACTAAATCGACAAAAACAACTAAATTAAACGATGATATGACCAATTAAATATAGTTTAAATTGAAAACTAAATTTTTTTATATTCAATTCTAACAGGAGATAAGAAAGTTGATAACAAAAATATTATTTAAAATTTTAAATAATATAAAAGGGCTAAAGTTGCGTAATGGTATGAAAGTTGTCCTAATGTTCTAATATGATACTCAAAGTAGTTTTTTTACACATATGACAATTTAACTTGTTAAAAACGTATTAATATACCAATTACATCAAATGTTACTCAGTAAACAGGTAAAAATCCAAATTTGATGTTTTTCCCATCATTTTTTATTAGTGATTCATAAAAAAACTAGGGGAATTGCTCATTTGGAGCTCTTAAAGATGGCGAGAATGTTGTCATTATCGTCCTACAACTCCAATCTAAATTCAAAGCTTCAAAGTGTATGCTATTACGAGAAGCCAATAAAATGTCTAACATTATGGACAAGAAACAACCCTAATAGAAGATTCTTAACATACTCAAATTCTTTGCTATGATTTTGTATGAAATTAGTCACTAAAAATTATGAAAATTGCCCTAATTAGTCAATGAGAATTACAACCAAAGTTACAAACAACTATTTTATGACAAGGAAGCTAAATTTGCATGTACAAGGCCAAGATGAAGTTATTAGAGTAAAAAATGGAGGAAAAATGAAGTTTTTAAAAGATGTTCAGATGTGTACAAAAAAAACTTTAAGTACCATATTGGAACATTAGGACAAGATTCCTACATGCCCTAACACTTGAAATGAGTTTAATAATCATGAATTTACCGGCTAAGCCGATTGCAGGTTAAAAAAAGGTATATTAAAACGTTTTTGACAAATTAAATAGTCATGTATGTAAAAAAATACTTTAAGTACTATATTGGAACATTATAACAACTTTCATGTGATTACGCAACTTTAGTCCAATATAAAAAGTTGATAACAAGAATATTATTTTAAATTTTAGACAATGTAAATATATTTGTTCTGACAATATGACTATACGAGATTGTCATGTGCGACACTTGTGTTTTAACAATTTTGCATTTTTTATTTTGATCTCACCATATATCTAGAATTCACTAGAAATACAAATATTAACAATTTTTATTATTTTGATTTGTATTTATTTATATTAATTCATTCCGAAAAAGAAAAAATTATAAAAGTATCATTAAAACTGACAGTTACGATCTTTAATCCTGTTAAATTTTATACAAGTACAATAACTTTTTGATATTTATTATAAAGAGTTATTTTTTGATGTTACTTTTAAGAGCAAAGTATGTTAAAATACAACGAAATTTACAAAAAAATTTCATTGTATGTAACCAACTTTATTTTATACCTAAACATAAAATTAATTTTAAATTTTGATTCATTGTATACAACAACTTTCCTGTTTAGCCGGTTGCAGGTTAACTTCTTTAATTTTTTATTTCTTAATTACTATGTTATTGTGTTCTTGTGTACCTTCTTTTGTTCTTGAAATATTCGTATTATCTACATCCATTCATCCATTAAAAATAACAAAACCACAAAATCAATCAATTAAAAAGACTTCATAAACTCAGATATCAAACATAAGGTTAACTATGATAGTTTGTTTCTTCATTTTAGATCTACAAAACAAATCCATTAACTATGATATATGAAACAAACATGAATGCAATTAACAAAACCCTAAAACCAATCAAGCAAAATCGATTGAGCCACTATATACATCTATGAAACAAACATATCATAGATCTAAGGGATTAAGGTGATTTGTGTGAGAATACATCTGTTGATCTTTGTGAGTCGTTCTATGATGGAAGATTTTTGCAACCAACCTCTTGATCCGATTTCTCCAACCACAAACACCAATGAATCGAGTTCTAAAACATCATAGATTAAAAACCACAAACGCTGAGAATTGATTTATGTAAATGGGAAACACTAAGAATTGATTTCCTAACCCAACTTCTGCAATCAAAATCCATAAATAAGAAATCATTTGAACTAGTGAAATCGTGAACCAATATTAGAAAGAAACAACAAGAAATCTTAAAGATGTGATTGGAGATCTACAATCAAAACTCACACATCGATCTCTAAAGGAAGCGTGGATCTACAAAATGTAACCCATAAACCGATCTCCAAAATACAATCAAAACCCACAAGGCCATATATGCAGTGTAAATCAAAACCCAAACCCACCTGAAAGAACGGATTTGAAGATTTCAAAATCGAACGTGGAGAAATATTGCATTTGGAAAGTTTCTCTTCAAGGTATCTTCACTCAAAAAACCATAAAAATAAATAAAAAAAACAAAAAAAAACGGTGAGATACATACAACAACAAGTAATTCACATACAATGACGCATATTAAAAAGTTGATTGCATTTTTAGTACAAAATAAAGTTGATAGCATACAATAACAATTTTAACAAAGTTTGTTGTATTTTCGCACACTATGCCTTACTTTTAACATAATCAAATAAATTCAATGATTCAATTTATATAAAAACACATTATGGAATTGTAAACAAACATTTTACATGAACTTTGTATTTTCTTAGATTTGGGTAATATTACATAAAAATTAAAAAGAGATTAAAATTATTATTACATCATCATTATATTATTATGATGTTCCACCTTATTTTTTTTATAGGGTAAATTGCATGAAAATACAATAAACTTTATTTTAGTTATTATTGTATACAACTAACTTTATTTTTTTTAAAACAATACAATCAACTTTTATAATCCTTTCATTGTATGCAAGTTGTATACTATGAAAATAATGAAAAATTTATTGTATACAATGGTAGCTAAATATTAGACACGAAAAAAAGTTGTCTGCATACAATGAGAGAATTATGAAAGTTGGTTGTATTATTTTTAAGAATTTAAAGTTGGTTATATACAATGATAATTAAAACAAAGTTAATTGTATTTTCGTACATTTTGCCCCTTTTTATAAGGATAAAGTGTAAGAAAATACAAGAAACTGTGTCTTAATTGTCATTTTGTACAATAAGTTTTTTATTTTAAAATAGGGTTTAGTTCATCAAAATGTATCCAACTTGTCATGTTTTGCTATTTTATGTATCGAACTTTAAAAGTTTTTATTGTGTGTATCAAACTTTTAATTTGTTGCTATTGTATGTATTTTGGATACATAAAAAAGGGAAAAAATGTATATTTTAGTACATACAATACACAATAGCGACAAATTAAATGTTTTATACATACAATAGAAAATGTTAAAGTTCAATCACAATAGCAAAACGTGACAAATCGAATACATTTTAATAAACTAAACCCTTTAAAATACAATACAATCAACTTTTATTATCCTTCTATTGTATGCAAGTTGTATATACAATGAGAATTATGACAAAGTTTATCATGTACAATGGTAACTAAAACAGAGAGAAAAATTTGTTTACATACAATAAAAAGATTACGAAAGTTAATTGTATTATTTTTAAGAGAAAAAAAATTGATTGTATACAATTGTAACAAAGACAAAATTCATACACATCAATTTTCAAACTTAGTTTTGATTTTAAAATCAATTTAATTTGTGTTAAACAGTTTCTCTAATTTAGATTTTTTATCTAATACATTAATTTATGAATAAATATTCAAAATCTTTATCATTATCTATGTTTATTATATAGGGCAAAACGCATGAAAATACAATTAATTTTGTCTTAATTATCATTGTATACAAACAACTTTAAATTCTTAAAATAATACAACAAATATTCATAATCCTCTCGCCTCTCGGTGTATGCAAACAACTTTTTCCGTGTCTAATATTTAGCTACTGTTGTATACAATGAACTTTTTTATATTTTTCATAGTATATAACAACCTGTATACAATGGTAGGAGTATAAAAGTTGATTGTATTGTTTAAAAAAATAAAGTTGGTTGTATATAATGATAACTAAGACAAAATTTGTTATATTTTCATGCAATTTACCGTATTATATAATACAAACTTTATCGTTAATTACATTTAATGTATATCATTCCTAATGTTGTCATCATTTACTTTCATATGTAAAACCGAAATTAATATAAAGTTCTTTTATTTTTCAAGAAAGTTTGAGATTGTGCTTTTCTTTCGTTTATACAAAATAACTATATATTTAACTAACAAAATATAAATAATACTTTCACAATAAATAATTGTGACTATCCATGTGTTTACATAGACGTTTAAGCTAGTAACCAAATAATCAAGTCATAAGTTTTAACTGAACCAAAATAATAATTTGAAAATGAAAATAAAAAATGGTTATGGTTATTTCTTATAATTGAATCTGCTTATTGTTTTGTTTTTCTTGGTGATAGTGGATTTAAGCAGTTTAGAGGAATATTAACTTACATCTCCAAACATTCAGAAGGTTAAGAAAGTTTATTTGCACTAAAATGTAATAAAATATATTTATTTTAATATTTTATGTAACGAAATATACTTTGTTTATATTATCACAACAAACTATCTAAAAAATTTATTTAATGCAACATGACATGTGATTACTACAAGTTAGCCCTTTACCTTGATTTTAAATATTTTATTATTAGTTTATTACCTCTTATTTATTTATTTTTTTACTATTTGTTGTATTATTTTATTACCCCTTTATTATAATAATAATAATTATTATTATTAACACACAAACACACTTCCTGCAACTATCTATCCACGAATACCTATCTTCAAGTATCTTCTTCAACTAAACAAGAACATCTGCAATTGAGATTCAACATAAATACATAAAGAACACATATTTGTAACAAGAACAACAATCAAAGCCTAAAATGAAGATGAACAACAATCAAAGGCCAAGAACATGCACATCTAAACTCAAGAACCCACGGATCAAAACCTATTAAGAAACCCAAAATCGAAATGAATCCGAACAACAATGGGAACCCAATCGATTTTATAACAAAGCTTGTATAAATATTCTAATTTACAAACAAAATTTGAACAACAAAAATCAAACAAAGCAGAAAATCATGATCCTTTTGGATTAGAACAAGAATGTTTCTTGATGAACCAAAAACAAAGATTTGAACCAAGACTTGAATATGAAAAGATATCACCCCTTCGAATCACAACTTCTTCGAAACCCTAGGGTTCGAACGGTGGTGAAACCCTACATCGAATAGGCGGTGAAAGCTCAAATGATTGATGTGAAAGCACAGATGATTGAAACATCGATGGAAGGTCATTAGAAACATCGATGGCATCCCTAGGTCGAATGGTGGCATCCATGGTGGACTTGGTGGTGTTGTTCCATTGATTGAATTAGAAGCATGAATCGATTAATAAGGTAGATGGAAGTTGGAAGTGGGAAGATGGAAGTGTGTGGGTTGTGAGGTGTGTAAAATCTTAGAGTAGATTGTGGAGACATAGACGGAATTGGGATGATGAATCTTGGTTCAAGATATGGGGAAGATGAATAATAATAATAATAAATGAAAAAATATTTAAAAAATCAAGGTAACATGCTAACTTGTAATCATAGGTCATGTTGCATTAAATGAAATTTTCGGATAGTTTATTGTATTAATATCAACAAACTATAGTTCATTATATAAAATATTAAAATGATGATATTTCATTACATTTCAGTACATATAACCGTTTTGTCAAACAAGGCTCAAGTTTTGTATTCGTTTTTTACCGTAAAATGTATCTCTCTTTAATTGAAGAAGTTATAAAGGATAATTTATATGCGTCCTTAAACATCATATAGGTTGACAATGTCTACTAGAATCTGGCATCTTTTCTATTCCTCGATTTAATTATGTTTTAAATATATTGAATTAAATTTAAATATAATGTTTAAAAATTAATTTAATCCATCATAAGTCTATACACTGTCATTAAAATCGTACCTTTATCGAAACAATGCCCAAAACACATGATAATACGAGTCTTAAACTTATAAAGACTTTTATGAACTATGAATTTTCTTATCAAAATTAATTATTAGAAAAGCGTGGACATCTTTTGAGGGTATTTATCGACCAGTCTTACGGCCAAATAAATTTCGGTACTTTTATCATTGGACCTTGATTACAAATTTCACGTCTTTAATCGCTAAGACACCATTACAAAAACACGATTCACTTAAGATTAAAAGGAAATATATAACTTTGTAAAAAGATGTCTTTTTACACGACAACTAAAACATCATCCCATCAAATTTTTCATACATAATTTGAACTCACTTCACATATGTTTATTAATTAGCTTACTATATCGTTTATCATACGCTTCATTTGGCAATGTAGATAAAACCCATTACAACTCAACTTTTTTAAACATGATGAGTCGGGCCAATGGGGCGGATACAGATCACAAACATACTAACTTAATTAGTTGATGCAAGTTGCATATATCATTATCCGATATATAAAAGTCAGATCTGATTAATTAGGAAGCCGAGTGGATCCTCTCAAAATTTTCCACAAGCAACTTCAAAGATGA
Source organism: Dittrichia graveolens (assembly GCA_038502395.1). Classification (NCBI taxonomy): domain Eukaryota; kingdom Viridiplantae; phylum Streptophyta; class Magnoliopsida; order Asterales; family Asteraceae; genus Dittrichia; species Dittrichia graveolens. Next base: position 1,810,378 of record JARJIL010000003.1, on the reverse strand, counting down.
AATGGTTCCCGACACCCCAAGAAGAAACCCGATTACTATAAGAAACCCGTTAAGAGCCAAAATGGGTCTTGATATCTTACTCCAAAAGATCTTGATGTAAAAAAGTGGTGGAAAAATAAGAACAATTGCTATTGAAACTAGTGAGCCCGTGAGTCCAAGCACGTACTGGAAGTATGGGACCGTGAGGGCCAGAACAAGTATGATTAGCAACAAAATCGAGCCGATGGTGCCCCTTAGCACCATCTTGGTTCGATCCTTCATGTGATAAAGAAACCGATGTTCGAGTTGTATGGCTAAGGGTGCATATTCTAGTGCGTATTTGGTCATTGGTGTTAGAACCGTAGCCCATAAAGCGATTTTAGTGAAGAAAAGGCCTCTAGGCATGCTGAGGGTAATTTGAGAATTCACTTCTGGTCCAAAGAGTTTGGCTCCCATAAAGGCTAAAGATGTATATAGTAAGGTCACAGACGTGAAGCTTACTATGGAAACCTGAAAAAGGGCAAAATTGAAAACATCGCATCAAATTGTATTACTCAAAAAGTCATCTATGTGTATTACTATGTGTCGCTATTACTAAAGAAAACTAGCGACGAATTTTGGATTTGCAACGGAAAAAGGTGTCGTTAGTTGTTGCAAAAGACGGTCTGCAACATATGTTAGCATCGAATTTGCTAAAAGAATTGAAAGCAACAAACTTACCACAATGTATTAGTGACGTTTTTGTTACGGAAAAAGTGGACACTTTATTTATTTATATTTTAGTATACCTTTTTAATGAAAATTTTATAATAATTTCGGAGTCTAAACGACGTAAGCTTAAATGATTCTAAATGAGCCAAGTCCGAGCATAATGTATATATTAAATAAGTCGGGCTCTATAAAACTCAACATCACAAGCTCTATTCGAGCTCGAGATTTAAAAAAATCAATAACAAACCCGACTCGTTAATTAAGTATTATCAGAGTAAGCTAAACTCGGCTCGCCTACTTATATTTTTCCCTTGTGGAAGGAGAATAAACCAACCTTGGTGAACTTGGAGGGGTCTTTCATGGCCCTATGTATATCAGGGAAAACAATATGCCCAGCATAGCTGAACATATACAAGCCGGAGACATGAGGTATGTTTCGTAGTTGGAGAGCCGGAATGGGGTGACTGGTAGAGATATCTCCAAACACGGCGGTGCAAACCACCGTCACGAAAATCATTAACGACATAATAATCCCGCCGGTTGATAGCAACGAAATGGAAGAAAGATCTCGTAGCCATAAGCTAGGCAGCGCCACTAACACCGCCAACACAGTAAGCACCTGAGATGTTGACAGATGGTCATGAATCCATGAGAATCGGACATGTGTCCCGAGGAATACCATGTTCAGGTTGTCGTGTAAGGATATGGTGTAGGAAACAAGAGACATGAAAATCTCTAAGTAGATGAACGCCATGGTGATGGCTCGACCATGACCGCCAAAGGCGTGGTGGCCGATGTCGGCGTAGTTTCTTGTTTTACGGTTGTTTTCAAGACATTTTCCGAGGAGTTGGGCGGTGTATGCGCTGGCGATCCCAAGGGCTATGAGTAGAAATGAAGAAATCCAGCCTCCTTTCTCTAATGCGTACGGTGTGGAGAGTTGGCCAAGACCTGTTGGACATCATAGCGACGTTTTAGTGATAGTATGTAAGTTTTGAAGTTAGCGATACGAAGGTGTATGTAAAAAAAAGGACAACTCTGCAAACTCTCAAATTTATTGTTTGTACTGATACAACATCAATAATAAGTTGTATTAATGGTATAGTTAATATAAATTAAAATATAGTAAATTAGATTTGTTTGTGAGCTACTTAAACTCGACTCATAACAAGCTCGGGTTAAGTTGAGCTCGAGCTACTTAAGTAGGCTACGATATTGAGACCGAGTAAGAAAATATATGGTTTGTAAAAGTCGTTAGCTTTTGCCCCTTTACATTGCTACCTCATGTTATATGCATATTTACATAATTATCAAAAGTTCTACTCGAGTCAAGCCAAACAGAGCTCAAAAGCATCGAGTCTAGTATACTAAACTAATTAATATCATTATGTAAATAATAGTTCTTGCAATCGAGTCAAGCTCAATAATGTCAGGTAGCTAATCGAGCTCGAGCTTGAAATTAATACTCGAGTCGAGTTTCCTAATCGAATCGAGCTTAAGGTTGACCCTATGTCAACTCGACTCGTCTCACTTACATCCTTGATTGTGTGCTTAAATTTTAAATAATTAAGGATTTAGTTCGAAATTTTGAAAAATGCTGCCCTTTAACCTCTTAAATGTGACTCGCCACTGTTAGACGCATAGAGTGACAAACTTATAGGCCTAAAAGACCCTCTTTTACTTTCAATTGGTAAACAAATCTCTATCATATCTATACTATCTATACTATATTATAAATCATTTAGTCATTTTGTTTAAACTCTTAAATTTTAAGTCTTTTGAAATTACTAAATTACCCCTTATATAAACTAAATTTAGTAACTATTAGATATAGTTAATAACATTCTTATATTCCATTTTAATAACCAAACTTTACATATTTAAGAAAATCAAAGTCAATACCATTGTTTTGAAAGTCAAAACCTATAGAAAGTAACTTCATTATTAAAAAATATTTTCATAACCTTCTTTTTCAATTATGGAGACAAAAAAGTAAAGAAAATGAAAAAAAGATAAAGAAAATAGACATGTTACCGTATTACATGAATATCATACTCTCTACGTCTTGAAAATGAGCATGTTAACGAGTAGAAATTATTCGTTACCGTCGCATTACGTGATTATTTATCAAGGCAAAAAGGTAAAATAAGTATTTATGACAACGCGCTCCTAAAAAAATCATTATGACAACCTGTAAGTTAAATGAGATACTCAATGTGCAGGTGTTTAATACTGTAAACGTGAACTAAAAATATAAAGATGTACCTATGAGCATTCCAATCATATTAATAACGGAATGAAGGAAAGAACTATTGGCTTCAATTGGACGAGCCTCTGTTTCATTTGACACGTTGTTAACCTCGAACTGCAACCGATCTTCGTCAACGCCGCCATTCATGCACTTGCAAGAGTTCTTACCGTCTTCTAAACAAGTATCACAACTATCAACCCATTTCACTGCGAAGTTTGTTTCTTGAGCTGACTTTGATACCACTTGTTGTTTACGACAATCGGAACCATTCGAGTTCCAAGATAACGACGATAATTTCATTTTTGATTTTGTGTGAATCGTTGATACCTCCTCAAAGTTTGGAGACAAGGAACCCTAAAGGTTCTATTTGTTTTGATCAAGGCTTGATGAGTGTACAAGGACAGTGATATGTTAATATTTATAGGGTGCAAAGCGTGAAACACACATATGACTATATGAGAATCCAACGTCATAATGCTTTCATAAGTGTATGACACTACTTTAACGCCTTAACAGTTTACATAGTATCATGTTCAAGCATATATATATTTTTTATAATTACGTTGGTATAATTATAAAGTGTTATTTTCTGGAATTTAATGAGCTAAGATAAAAAGTAGATTCTTAAGATTTACATTTATATATATATATATACACTACTATATAAATCATTTAACACTCTCTCTCCTTCTTAATTTTAAAAGTTCTTAAAATTCAATCAAAACAAAATTTTGGCCTTTCATTCTATTTAACTTAATCTCATCCACTCAATTTTTAATTATTACAATCTCTCTCCTAATTTACTTTAACTTTTTATTCAATTAAAATATACTCTCTCACAAACATAATTATACACATATAACAACACAATTTCTAATATTTTATTAACTTCTCTATCCTTATTTCACAAATATGATTTTTTTTTCTTATTTTAATGTCGTTTAGATTTTATTTTTAAAATTAATAAAATAGTTTATGCAAATAAAAGAAAATTTGAAAAAAATAGGACATGTTGCTAAAGAAATTTTTTTTGTGACATTGAATTTTGCGAATAACATATCATTACATTTTCTAAAGTGACATATTATAAAACAAAAACTATTCGACTCCGCAGCATTGCGCGGGTACGATGCTAGTGTGTATATATATATATATATATATATAGGGGAAGGTTCATTTGAGAACCGTTTTTATTGCGAAAACCGCGAGAACCAATCTTAGCCGTTCATTTTGGATAATGGAATTGATGGATGAATAGCGTGGGGGGATTGGGTGTGGCAGGGTGCATGTAAGGAATTCGCGGTTGGGCAATCCAATAGAAGGAGGGGGAATTCGACGGCTAAGATTGGTTCTCGCAATAAAAACGGTTCTTAAATGAACTTTTCACTATATATAATAGCATCATACCCGCGCAATGCTGCGGCGGCAAATAGTTTTTGGGTTTACAATATATCGCTTTCAAGAATGTAATGATATGTTATTCGCGCGATTCAATGTCACAAAAAGTTTTCTACAGCAACATGTCCGTTTTTTCAAATTTTCTTTTATTTACATTTAACTATTTTATTAATTTTAAAAATAAATTCTAAAAGACAATAAAATAAGAAAAAAGATTTATATTGATGAAATAAAGAGAAGAGTTAATAAGATTTTAAAAATTATGTTGATGTGGGTGGATAATTGTGTTAGTATGAGAGAATATATTTTAAATAAAAAGTTAAAGTAAATTAGAAGAGAATAATATAGTTAAAAATTAAGTGGATGAGATTAATTTAGATTAAATAAAGGGTCAAAATTTTATATTGATTGAATTTTAAGAAGTCTTAAAATTTAAGAGGAGAGAGAATGTTAAATGGTTTATATAGTAGTATAGATATATATATATATATATATATTGATATTGTGAAATTATTATAACTAATTATATATATATATATATATATAGGCAAAAGTTCAAACGAGAACTATTTTTCGTACGAGAATTGAGAGAACCAATCCTAGCCATCAAATTCCCCCTCCTTCAATTGGATTGCCCACCCATGAATTCCTTATATGCATATTGCCACACTCAATCCCCCCACGCTCTTCATCCATGAATTCCACTTACAACTTGAATGTGCAAGGCTAGTTCTCGTAGTTCTCGTACGAACAACAGTTCTTATTTGAACTCTCCCATATATATATATATATATATATATATATATATATATGTTTAAAAAACGATATTAAAAATACTTCACAGCTTGTCATATTAATATAAATAAAAGTTTGATACGTTTTTTAAGACTAGCATTATACCCCTGTAATGCTACCGCGACAAATAGTTTATGTTTTAAAACATACTGCTTTAAAAAAATGTAATGATATGTTATTCGTACAGTTTAATGTCATGAAAATTTTTTCTATAGCAACATTTTCTTTTTTTTCAATTTTTTTTTAATTTGCATCAACTATATGATTAATTTTAAAAATAAATTCCAGAAGACATTAAAATAAAAGCAAAGATTTATATAGAATTTAATAAGATTTTAAAAATTATGTTGATGTAGGTGAATAAGTGATTGTGTGAGAGAGTATATTAGCGTGGGAGAGTATATTTTAAATGAATAACAAAGTTAAAGTAAATTAGGAGGAAGAGTGAAATTGTTAAAGGCTAAGCGAATGAGATTAATTTATATATAATGAAATGTCAAGATTTTGTCCGAATTGAATTTTAAGAACTCTTAAAATTAAGAAGGAGAGAAAATATTAAATGATTGATATAGTAGTATACTAGATTAGATACCCGTGTGATACACGGATTTATTAACAAAATTATAAATATTAAACATTAAAAAAATGTATTAAATAATTATAAAACACAAAAGAAATTATGATAGACGACCAATAAATATCAGACCAACGGCGGAAACATAAACGCGAAGTTGGGAGCACACGTAACAGAAGAAACATGATATTATGATACGAAGAGATTTGATTGTATTGCTTGTACAAACTATCGATCATTATTGCTAAAATTTAGACAATAAGGTTAAATATTTATTGGTTATAATTACAAAAATTAAAATAACTATAAAATATTTTAAAATGATAACATTAAAAATTTGGTTAAATTTGATGTTCTGAAATGTTATAAATGTTTAATATGATGTTTATAAATTAGAGTGGACAAATATGATATTTTAAAGTTTAAAAATGACATATATGAAATTTCTCTAATAATTTTGATTATTTTAACGTATAAAAGTTAAAATTGGAATTTTAATTTTGATTAAATGAATGGTCAAGAGTAAGTAATTAAGTTTATTTTATTAAATAAAAGGTTAAAGTCATTCAATAGTCTTTTATTTATATTAGATAGAATATTTCACATATGCCCTTTATAGACCTTAAATATTGTATTACATAAATAAATATATAACAATTAAAACTATTTTATCAAAATTTAAAATTCAAAACGTAGGATATAATTTACATAAGTTTTTAAAATCAATCTTGAATTTATTAAAACTTTATAATTATCAAAGTTTGTGTACCTATAAGTAATTAAATCTCAAAGTTTTTTTAGGAATAATCTAAAATTTAAATTATTAAAGATAATTTTATTTGTTTAACTCTGAAAAGTCAAAATTAAATTTAAATTTTAATTAAAATGGATGGTTTAGATTTGATCATTAAAAGTTTTTATCTAAATTAATAGTTAAGATTGTATAATAGATTTTTCTTAAGTTAATCTTTTATTTATAATAAAGATAAAGATAAAGATTCTACCATTACAAAAACATATTTTACCATACGTAATTATTTTCTTATGCATGAGTCAAAGTTCAATTTTGTAAATATTTTAAAGATATTTTATAAGCAAAATTTAAATATCAAGAAAATTTTAAATCTTCATAATTATAGAGCTTAAGTATAAAATAGTCAATTAACTATTCTTCCTCAATGGTACTATTCCATGACTCATTCTAAACGAACTCGATGTTTTGTTACTTTTTAATGAATCAAAATATATACATGGGTTTAGGCCATTAATAGTATCATACTTTTTTAAAAATGTTGATGTAGGTCATTTACTTTTTTTTATTATTTAAATAGGTAATCTACTTTATGGTGACCTGTTAAAATAAGTAAGGACCTGCATTTTCGAATTACTCCAACCGTTCGATCACCACAAACATTGGTGCTCTGATCGGAATTCTTTCCTGGTAATGATGGTGAAGTCTGATCGGCCTTTTGCCGGTCGCTATTGCTGGATTTTAAGAAAGCAACAACAACACAACTTTCTTTAAAGCTCGCAATGACGACGGACAGGAGGCTGATCAGACCACACCATAACCTCTAGGAAGGAATTCTGATCATATCACCAAAGTTTGGTGGTGATCTAATGGTGCAAACTCCAGTTTGAGCCAAACCCTAATAAAAAAATTCAAGTCACTACTTACTTTAACAGTTTACTATAAAGTAAGTTACCTATTTGAGTAATAAAAAAATAAATTACACACTTTTAAAAAATTAGGATGCTATTTTATGATATAAACCCTATATACATTTTGGAAAACAATCACATCTGTTTTATGCGAAAAAATAAATTGAAGTAAGTTGTTTATAATCTTTGTGAACCTAGAAAATGAAGACACAAAAAAATTATATGTCCCATGCAATTTAGCATTTTACACATGCTCAAAGCCGGCCTTTGTTATAATAAGGCAATCCACGTACTAGTCCCCATGTCGATCAATTTTAGAAGTAACATATAGGATAAAAATCATAGACAAAAAGAAGTGAGCCAACCAATTGAACTACAAGTGAGCGTAGGTCGATTATGACCTAAAATCGAATTCAGATCAAAATTTCGATTATTTAGAAATGAGATATAATGCTACACTTGGTATAGTTAAACTAAAGGCCGTTCAAAAACTTGAACAAAATTACATAATTGATGCTAAAGCGGAGTTCAACACTTGGTGGATTTAAATTAAGGTGATTTAAATTAAGGTGATGATCATTTGACTCTTTAGCACTTGCCGAAGCAAACTTCATTTGTTCAACACTTGTAGAAGTCATTGACCTTGTTACAAAAATACATAGTGGATATTGATGCCGGGTTTAGCACTAATTGAATGATAAAACTAATAAGTTGAAGGTGATTCTACGTATTTCAATTCAACTGATGATCTTACAATTCCTTAACACTCCTCGAGCCAAACTTCATTTGTTAAACACTTAAACAGTTGTATCACTGCCCTTGTTACATAAATGCTTTCAAAATAATAGTTAAATGTTATATAATTGTAAGTAGGGAATAATTTAGCTACACAATCATGTAACCAGTTAGCTACATGATGCAAATACAAACACTTGGTGGACTCTGCTTATACATTATGCACCATGGTGACCCCGTCAAGTGTCTGTGTGTGTATCATGTAGCTAATTGGCCACATGACGATGTAGCTAAGTTATTCCCTTGTAAGGAACCAACTTTTATGATTATGGTACAAAAATAACCATTTTTAAATGATTATACATAAAATAAACCAACTTGAATTTTTCAATACCTGATAAGTTTTCTTAACCATTCTTAATTAAAATTCGTAATGCTTTAATTAGGGTCAGATATTTAATTGTGAAAAATGCTTTTTATACACGTTCATGAATCATATTCAAAATACTATTGAATAATATTCTAATACCCCTTTAGTTTTAAGGCGGGCAAGCAAACACAAAACCATAATTAAGATCGATTTTTGAATATTTTAATATAACTTCATACCTTCTGAAGTGTCGCGTCAAAGTTGAAAGGCATAACTCTAAACTCTATACATTATTTACTAAAACTACTTCGGTATTATAAAAAGGATAATTTGTATGAAAATACAATAAACTTTGTATTAATTATCATTATATATAATCAACTTTATTTTTTTTAAAATAATACAATCAACTTTTATAATCCTCCAATTGTATACAAGTTGTTGTATACAATGGAAATTATGGAAAAGTTTATTGTATACAATGGTAGCTAAAGACTAGACACAGAAAAAAGTTGTTTGCATACAGTGAAATTTTTTTGAAACTTAGTTGTATTATTTTTAAGAATTTAAAGTTGGTTATATATAATGACAATTAAGATAAAATTAATTGTATTTTCATGTATTTTGCCTTTATAAAAATAAAAAAAGAATATATAAAGGTCATTGTGTAAATTATGCCAAAGAATTGGGAGATGAATCATGAAAAAGTGAAGATAAAATTACGTTAAAATATAATTAATTTTGTTTTAGTTACTATTATATATAATCAACTTTATTTTCTTAAAAATAATACAACTAATTTTTATAATTATCACATTGTATGCAACTTGTTGTATACTATGAAAGTTATGACAAAGTTCATTGTATACAACGGTAACTAAACAGCAGACACATCAAAAAGTTGTTTGCATACAATAAGAGAATTATGAAAGTTAATTGTATTATTTTTAAAATTTTAAAGTTGGTTGTAGTCGATGATAACTAAGATAAAGTTTATCGTATTTTCATGTAATTTGCCCCTAACATAAATATTGAACTATTTCTCTATTTTGTGTTATAAGAGATTGGTCGTCTTTCTCATATGAGACGATCTTCATTCCAGTTTAAAAAAATTAATCTGAATTTTTATTAAAACGTAAAAATTTCGATTTTTTTAAATATCTCAAATCCAACAAATGAAAACTTTTAATTTTATTCAATTTTGATTTTTAGGCAAAATTGATCTTTTATTTGGACTTTTTCTCTGGATTTTCATTACTTAAATTTGAATTTAATTATGAGAGGCTATATAAAAATATATATAAGAGGTTGTTTGTATAAATTATATATTTAAATTTAATGGATGTATTTGATTGTATATATTTATATTTTTTATAAGTTTTAACTTATAATGATAGATATAAATATAGTTATATATTTATGCTCATCTTATTTTTATCTACGTTTTAATGTAAAATATACCCTAATCAGACATGAAATTACAAAAAAAATATATTTTGAAACTTTTTTATTTGTAAAAAAAGTGAGTTACCGTCTTAGATTTTCTGTAAATCGAAGCATAATGACACTAAATCTTTTCCAGATAGGTATTTTCTTGCCTTTTTTTATAAAACTCTAAACCAGTTAACATGTTTATGGTTATTAAATTATATCTTTTCAAAACAATTTGAATCCTCTCATAATCATATTTCTTATGTCTGAATGTTGGTAATGTAGTAAAATATGATTATTTAGAATGGATTTAGTTTAATGCTTTTATAAGGCTTAACATAGTGTATTGAAATTGTATTATGGTCGGATTATCGAATTAATATTTATACTTCAGTTTAATTAATTCGATTATTAAACGTTTCTCTATGTATTATATATGTTGTGTAATGCTCAATTACACGTTATATGTTTAAAGTTTTTTAAAACTTTTTTTATATATACACGGTCATTCTAACTAGTTTCAATATGTAACGAAGTGGAGGAGAAATAGAAACAGAAACCAAAACTATGTATAAAAACTTGTGAAAAGAATATCATAAAGTAGGAAATTGTATTATTATTTAATTCATATAAAATTGGTCAAATCGAGTCGTTTGTATTTAAAAAGCAAAAAATTGATCCATTATATTAAATATATAAATATAAATATAAATATACAATGGATTAAGTCGAAATTAAGTCGAGTGATGGAGGAATATTCTTGTTTGACATGTGAAAACGTACCGAAACAGAATATCTAACTTGGTTTATGCAAATCCACCAAAACACAAGAAATTCAAAGGAGTTTAGAAACATCTTGAAGTTAATTCATTCATCTAACTAATTTTTCAAGAATCCCGGCCTGTCGAACTAAGTCATGTGTTATTCCAAAAAATATATATATATATATATATATATATATATATATATATAAAATATAATATAATATAATATAATATAATATGATGCTAATAGAATAATACAAACAAGAATATATAAGGCCCAAATTCGTTCACATGTTGGATGCTATCGAACAACCTAATCACTTGCTGCTTTCCACAATTAATGGGGAACCAAACGATACCGATTTCAGAATATTTTACGTACTAGAAATAATATATATATGATTACATGATCAAAATGTGACACATTTTCATATTTTTTATATGATTCATTGTAACTAAAACCATGCAAGTTTATTTTTTAATCTAAGTATTAATTAAACTCTCTTTATTTCTACTTTTCGAATTAGTTACTTGTAATTTGACATAATAATAAATTCATTATATATATATATATAGAGAGAGAGAGAGAGACTTATAGAGACCTAATTAATGTGTTAAAATCAAATTCGAGCGTAAACTTTTAAAAAAAGGTAATTTATAACTACATTAATTTGTTTCATAAATAAATTTATTTATTATCAATTCTATTTAACCCTTAGGTCCCGTTCGTTTCGCAGTAATTTAAATGAATGGAATGGAATTTAAATCCAATTCCATTATAAATTGTGTTCGGTAGCATTTTTCTGATTAGAATCAAATTCTTTGAAAGATATATATTCCTTTGTGTATGGGAAGGTCATTCCATTAGGTATGTGGATGGAATTAAAATCCATTCTTAAGGAAACCTGATAAAAGACTATTTTGCCCTTACTTTAACCCTATAACGCCTCACCACCGCCGCCACCACCACCACCACCACCACCACCGTCACCACCACCGCCGCCGCCGCCACCACCACCACCGCCGTCACCACCGTCGACACCGCTGTCACCACCGTCGCCGCCGCCACCACCACCACCGTCACCACCGCCACCGCCACCACCACTACTGTCACCACCATCGCCACCACCACCACCGTCATCACCACCCGCCGCCGCCGCCGCCACCACCCGCCACCGTCGTCACCACCCGCCGTCACCACCACCACCACCACCACCGCCGTCATCACCACCCGCCGCCGCCGCCACCACCACCACCACCGTCACCACCCGCCGCCATCATCACCACCCGCCGCCTCCACCGCCGCCGTCACCGCCACCACCACCACCGCCGCTGTCACCGCCACCACCACCACCACCGCCGTCACCACCGCCGCCGCCACCACCGCCGCCGCCGCCACCACCGTCGTCACCACCACCGTCGTCACCGCCACCGCGGTGGTGGTGGTGGCGGCAGCGGGTGGTGATGGTGGTGGCGGAAATGACAAGGGTGGTGGTGGTGGCGGCGGTGACAGCAGCGGTAGTGGTGGGGGTGACGACGGTGGTGGTTTCGGCGGCGGCAATGGTGGTGGTGACGGTGATGGTGATGGGGCGGCTGTAGTGGTGATTGTGGCGGTGACGGTTACGGGTGGTGGCGGCGGCGGGTGGTGATGGTGGTGGCGGCGGGAGTGACGGGCAGTGGTGGAGGCGGCGGTGGTGGCGGAAGCGGTGGTGGTGGTGGTGGCAGTGACAACGGGGTAGAGGTGGCGGTGATGGTGGTGGTGGCGGCGGTGACAACGGGGTAGAGGTGGCGGTGATGGTGGTGGTGGCGGCGGTGACAACGGGGTAGAGGTGGCGGTGATGGTGGTGGTGGCGGCGGTGGTGGCGGCGGCGGCGGGAGGTGTGGGTGGACCAAGGGGGGTTGTGGTGGGGTGAGTTGGGTGTGCGTGTGTGTAATGATAAATTTTTAATATAAAAAATGAATAAATGGGTATTTTGGTCTTTTGATATGATTCCATTGCAATTCTTTGTATAAAATTACAAACAAACGCAAAATAGGATTGTAATGAAATTCAATTCCATTCATTTTTCTGCGAAACAAACATGAACATGAATCTAATTCCTATAGGAATTGAATTCTTTAAGGAATTCAATTCCATTCCTTCAAATTTCGTGAAACGAACGGTACCTTAGAGATAATAAATAGGTGGTTTTGGAGATTCCATACACAGGAGTCTTTCAAATAGTGTCGTAAATCAAATGACATTTTCTCAGTTAGAACCTTAATTATGAGGATTCATTAATTGATGATAACATTCTTTGTCAATGGAGAGGCCAACGTACATAGAAAAATAACATACACACAAAAATAAAAACCAATTCTGGAATGCAAATAAACAGATTTGAAAATCTGTGAACAATATCTCAATCCTACAATTTTGATTTTCGAAGTAGCTCAAGAACACAAGTCCACATCCATTTAAACTATACACAAATTCAAACCCTAATTCACAAATTTAAGCAAAAGATAAATTCAAGAACACCATAAGAAAAGTCCAAGAATACCAAACTCTAAACCAGAATAAAAAAAAAGTTGAAGAATACCATACACATACAAAACACACACATCGATCTAAACCAACCGATTTGGAACAAGAACCCCAAATCGCATCATGAGAACAACAATCTCAACAACAATACTTAATCCTAGCTCCAGCTATATATGTATGGAAGAAGTAAGATATAGACATTTACATATATCTTTAGAGTGGTGGGAGTGGTTACCTCCTACCACACCGCCACATCAACTTTTTACTCTTACTACCCAGTTCACCACATAGACCTGTAGTGGTTACTTTCCACCACATCAAATTTTGGGACCCACCTTATATATTAATTTTATATCTAATAATAATACTCAATAATTAATATGTTTTATAAAAGCTTTATGTAATTAAAGTTTGTATTTTGTTTGGTATATTTGTTGATTAGAAAATGAAACAAGTCAAATTTAAAAGGATGAAAGTGTCAAGCAAAATAAAATTTGAGGGTGCTTTTTAAAACTTTTTTTATAATATTTAAATAAAATTATCTAGGGTTAGTGGTTAATGAGCCGCCTTTCTTTCTTCTTCCTCATCTTCATCTCTTCTTCTTCCTCTTGCTTTTTCTTTGTTTTTTTTCTTTGTTTTTTTTCTTTGTTACAACTTAGACTACTTCTGGTTTTCTTCTTCTCCAGCATAATAAAAATAAATCATAAAAAAAGCATGAAAACTCCTTCACGCCAGTACCATCGCGCGGAGTATGCAACGCCAAAGAAGACACCACACCGCCATGGTGTGGTTTCATCCACGCGGCCAAAGCCGCCCACTCCAATGACTCTTACCGCATATGTAAACAAACTAACCTATGGATTTAGCCTTTAGGTTAAGCCGTTAAGTCACATCTTGAAAACAAAATTCTGTTTTAAATTTTCGTGTTAAAATCAAGTTATGATTTTTGAAGACGGTTGCTTATATGAATGTCATTTCGATTTATCAGTTTATATGATTGTCGATCAGTTTATGAATCAAGTTATAATTTTATCATATTTTCTCATTTGAATTTTGTTTTGAATTTTCTTGTTAAAATCAAGTTATGATTATAAGATCATATGAATGATTATCACATTATATGTATCAAGTTAGATTATTTGAATTATGTTTTAATTTTGTGTATTTTATATTCTAATTACCTAATTATCATTATCATTCATCAATATGCTTTAATTTTCTAAAAGGATAAAATCTATGTATTCTTATAGATATATGATTTTGTTGCATTCTTGCATAATTAATCAAAGTACATCTACTTAAAAGGGTCAAAGTTCATTATACAATCTTTGAATGTTGAAGGCTTGAAGCTTAACCAGGTTTTATCCTTTCTAAGATTAGCTTTATTTTGTATAATGTGATTTATGTTTAATGTCTTCTTTGCTTAATTGCTTTATATGCTTAGTTACTCGATTGATTAGTTGCTTGATTAAACCACTAGCACGTATGCATTGTTTTAGGCAGTTTGTAACTTTCTTGTAGCGGTTTAAACTTTTATTAAAATTATGTTACATTTTATATATATGTTACATATCTCGTTTGTGCGTAGTAAATTTCATACATAGGGACATTAGTAGCCCGTTTCGCACAGGGCATCAAAACACTTTAGACCGACCCTATATATTGCCTGCTTTTGATTTATGTGTCACACAAAAGCTTAAAAGTTAAAGCACTCAATCCTGCTGATCATTTTGACATCTAGAGATTATGGAGTTGAATATATGATTTACAAAATACCTTCAAGTCTTATTGCTCAGCATTAAATCTTAGTGTAATTTGTTTGATGTATGTGAAAAATTAGCATGGAGAGCCATGTATAGAGTCCTGTATTAGTTGAAACATGGTTTGAGTTCCTAAATAGTACATGGATTTATGCTTATGAAAGGTGCACAATCATCTCAAGATATACTAGTGGTAAGATACCAGAAAAGTCTTTAAAAAAGAGATTTGGGTTCAATACTTGTTTAATAAACATCTTGGATGGTTGGGGAAGTATAAGAAATGGTTAGTATGCGTACATCATAGCATAGATACACGTGTCGCTGAATATTAATTTTCTGGGAACTTAAATACTTGATGCGTACATCATTACGCGAGTACGATGCTAGTATAATTAAATACATCCATTAAATATGTATTCAAAATTAATAACAATACATAGTTTTTACTAAATTTACAAACAATGTATTAGTATATTGATAACCGAGATCAATTCATCTAGTTTTGACCGAGTTCCGGTTCGATCCACGGGTCTGCTTTACAATGTACACGTCCCTTACCAAAAGCACAAGTTGAAATCGATTTGTTGTCTTTTATATTCGAAGGGTAAGCACCGACGGAGGCCGAGTTGCAGCGTGAGGAGAAACCAGCAGCTTCGTTGGACGACACGAAAAGATGGTGACTTTTACCCTATTGGATAACGAGTTTTACCAAAACATCATCAAAACAAGATCAAAAGCATCATTTCTCATTAAAACTTGTTTGAAAGATGAACTGGGTCGCTGAAATATTACATCATTTGGTAAGAAAGTTCCTGGAGTTATGAAAAGAACTATGTTTTGGATATCCTAGCAAGCTTCTCACTATTCCCCTCTTTCTTTCTTTCCATTCTGACCCACAGGGTTCAAATGGCAGAGGTTGTTCGTGTTATCCTTGAGCAGATACTCGTAAACCCTTAGCGGTGGGGTTAAGCGTGACGTAAGATAAGGCGGCATAAGGCGTGACGCGTATAAAATATTTTTTTTTAAAATTTGACTTTTTTATATGCATTTTGCGATCACGTGTATTGAACTTCTATACATTTGTATTTTGTAATTTGTATATGTTACTTTGCTCCTAATTTGTGCAACTTTGTGTAATTTGTACATTAATAATGATAAATTGGATATAAGCAATTATAAAATATATATAAAATTGCGGCCTTAAAAACCGACATGTCTCGCCATAACACCTAAAGCTTGAGCCTTGGCCTCGTCGTCACGTCACGCCTTACGTTATTTAGAACCATGAATGACCATGGTGAGAGTTAGTCCACGCAAAATTTGAGCAAATGCTCAACCCCTGGAGTAGCCTTAGAAAAACTCCTTTAAAGAGAAAACAAGTTGTATAAAAACTTACTTAAATGAAGCTGCAAAACCATATGTATAGATGACTGTTAAGAAATAGGATGAATTTAAGCACCATAAGTGTGAGTAATTTGTTTTCCTGTTCGTGTAGAAATCCAGAAACAGTAAGTTATAAAAGGTCACATTTTTAATAATTGTGGTGTCGAAACTCACAAAACCATCCTCCTCCCACCATCCAACTGCCTTCAAATCATTCACCAAAAACTTTGAAAGTGCTCTCTTTAGCTTTGTCCTTACGTTGGTGTAATGTATGTGGACAAGAAGATAAGTCTAACCACATTGTCACTTTGGTATTAAAACGCAGACAACTTATAGTATAAGAGAAGATATATGATTAATAATCAATAGCCTTGGGTTTCTTTTTCTTAGATTCTTGTGTTTTCTTTATTTCCTTTACGATTCGATGTCAATGTACAAATGCAAAGATTTCTTCTTTTGTTATGTGATAGTTCATAATGATTGATTACTTCATTTAGAATGTTGTCTTACCATTAGGTGAAGTTTCATCATCTCTCAGTCTTCTTGACTTTAAGGTTATGAGATCTGATAGACATTAACACTTATTTCATTTATGGAAATTCAATAATTACCAAAGATCATTATGATCTTGAGATGAGACTAATAAATCTTACTTCAGTTTTGGATTACTAGTTGTGTCTAGCTTTTATGGTTGAGAGCACATTGATGAGGAAGGAACATTGGATGTTGAGTCACTACAATGAGTTGATTCAGAACTTCACAATGACACTACCTGGTTTGTAGGTATTTAATCTTCCACACTCTTGAATGATTGTAAGATGGAAAATTCTGATGATTTCAAGATTACACAAATGATCGGTGAGAAGCCATAAGAGTATGTGAAGTAAGCTCGTGGTGAGCTTCAAATTGAGCCATGACGAGCTCATGCTCTTCGTGAGCTTATTGCAGCCGAGTCGTTATAAGCTCTTGATTCATGAGCTTGTTCCCACCATGCGATTTTAACGAGTTTTCCTTTCTTGTTTTTATAATTTTCAAGCAATTTTATGTACGGTAAATGTTTTGAGTGTGTTTGGTGATAACAATTATTACTGCGAAGTGTTAATAATGGGTTAGTGATGTTGTCATGGTTGTTAGTAAAGGTAGTGATATGGGTTAGTACCGCATGTACTTTAATACCTATGGTTATAGATTGAATTTTTTTTTTGTAAAAGGCTCACTCGTAGTAAGTATGACTGGATGTAGTGTTTAATGCAACCACAAAGATACATAGTAAGTTGCAAAAAGTTATCACGGTAAAAGAAATATCTCTATGCGGTAATGTATTGCTAAAAACTTTTGAAACCATCAATTTGTCTTTATGTGAATCGCATTTACTATATATGCTCCCTAATAAATATATCGTCAAAGAAATATCTCAATCTAAATTTCTTCCCCTCTTTCTCCCTCTTCTGAGTCCGAAACCGATTCGCAAAACCTAGGGTTTCGATGGCACATCATCATCTTCTCCCTGAAATCCATGAGCAAATACTTTTAAGATTGAATCTGAAGGATGTGGTCCGATGCAAAAGCGTGTGCAAGTCGTGGCTAAATTTGATATCTGATCCACTTTTCGTTAAAGCCCATCTTAACCGCAGGTATCAAAATGATCGCAACAATCAAGAAATTGGAGATAGAAGAATTGCTCTGTCTATGTATCCTGATTACATAATGTTTAATCAGTTTACTGCTGACATGTTCTATAGATTCAACGACTTCCATCTTCTCGGTTCTTCCGATGGACTGGTATGCATCTCCCCTTGCCATACTGAAATTGTAGTAGTTAATCATTTGATTAGAGAGGTAAAGAAAGTAACAAAGCCCCAAATTCCTGAAACCGAGTTTTTGTGTTGGGGTTTCGGTTATGATTCATCAAAGGATGATTACAAAGTTGTCTTAGGGTAAGAATATTACCTCTTTTCAAGTATTTAGTTTGAGATCTAAAATTTGGAAGGTTATCGGGGAGGAAAATCTTGCTTTTATAACTATGGTCGGTATCTTGTGCAAAGGGGCGCTTCATTGGGTGGCGTATGATAGTTTATTAAAAAAGAACGTAATTTGCTCATTTAGTTTTTCTGAGGAGAAGTTTATGGAAGTCCCTGAACCCGAGGATACGAGCTACCATTCTCATGTTGCTCAAGGTTCATCAATGCATTTAGGGATTTTGGAGGATTGTTTATGTGTATTTCGACGTGAATTACTTCCCCCCAATGAGGTATGGGTAATGAAAGACTACAATAAGAAGGAGTCTTGGGAATTCATTGGGTGTAAACGTGAGATTAAGTATGACCCTATGCATTCCATGAAACTATCGAGGTATTACGTTCCATATAAACGGCCCTTGTGTTATGAAACGTGGTTTTGTGAGAGTGGGATGTTCTTGGGGGCCCCTTCATATGTGGAAAGTCTTGTATCTCCCCATTTTCACAAGAGACGAAGGAGAAAGAGGCCGGCAACGAGTACCATGAAGAGTCCTAAGGTCGGTTTTGATTCTTCCAAATGATTATATATTTATATATCGTAAACAATTTATGCAGGTATTGACCTCATTCCGAAATGCATCATATTCAATCACACAAGAGTTTCGATCTTCATAGAAGTAATAGGGTTTGTTGGTCTGTTGATTTTATATTCAATTATCATTGTTAAACGGAACATCGCAGTTAACTTGAGCGGTCCACATGATATACTAGTCCTATGCATATTGAAGTTCTTTTTTTGTTAAGTCGCCTAGCTTCAATTATAATAATCTTTACAATATCAGTTTGGTTATACTACAATCATAAGTTGTTCCGTCATTCACTTCTTGTATCTCCATCTATCTCGCATAACCGTGAAAACGTTTTGCTGTTAGCTAGGCATACACTCACTTTTTTTTTGTTAAAAAATTCCAGGTCAAGATGAATAATTGTGTTGTAGCAATGTATGCCGTTCACCATGCCGAATCCAGTGCTAGTACTAGTGCGAGGGTATGATGATGTGGAAGCTGGCGCACTTTGCCATGTCAATGTTACTTGCTGTTTTTAAAACTCTTAATCCCGGTTACATATGTTTTATGTTTAAAGGTTTTCAAAATGTGTTCTAAAGATTATTACTTTGGTGGAGGTTTATGCAGATGTTAATGGTATTAACTATGCTTTAAGGATTGTTATTTTGTTAGATGTTTTTGTGGATTCAGTTTCAAAGTGTTGAATTCTTGGTGACCCTAGGGTAACTAATCTTACTACTAGGCTACATGGTGGTAAAATGGGTAAGTTGGGTAACATGTAGTTTATGGTTTGGACTAAAACAACTCAAGGTGGTTTGATCAGAAACACTGTTTCCCGTCAAGTGACTTTGTTGTATAAGGCTTTTTTTATCCATGATCATCGTCATTTTGGTTTGACGGAGTACGATTACAATGTGACGTGTGAGTTGATGAAGGCATGGGCGGACCCAAGGGTATTCTAACGGGGTCACGGGACACCATGCAATTTTGTACGTGTAGTGTAAATTTCGATCTCGCGTAGTGTAAATTTTGATTTTTTCGAGATGGTGCTACCATCCATTTCGAATTTTAGGTCCGGTGCTATCATCCATTTCAAATCCTGGGTCCGCCCCTGGATGAAGGGATAATAAGCAATTACAATATAACACCATTTGATCATTTACATATAAATTTAGGATTTTGTGACTTACAGTAAAAAATAATTAAACTGCTTGTGTTGCAATTGGATGGTTTGGAAGAATTATGACTCTAATACATTTGCCTTTTTGGGGATAATTATTCTAGGAGGGCCTTAAATGAAAAAACATATATAATCTTACTCATATATAATGTATTTACCATATGAAAAACTCTTAATTTTAAAAAGAGTAAATTTACTTAAATACCCCTTATTTATACCTCTTCTTTACCCCCTCCTTTATACATTTTCTTTACCTCTCCTTTAAGTCCATAATTAATGAATTTAAACAAATAAATATTGAATCTTACTCGTATATAATACATTTACCACATAAAAAAACTCTTATTTTTAAGAAGAGTAAATTTACTAAAATACCCCTCCTTTATACATCTCCTTTACCCCTCATTTAAGTCCACAATTAATGAATTTAAACAAATAAATATTGAAAACATAACCGACAATTAATGAATTTAAATCAATACTTATAACTGAATTATTTCTAACCATATATTTTTAATATTAACTTTTGATTTATGAGATCGTCATATTTATAACTGAATAAAGTTTAATCATATATTTTTAATATTAACTTTTGATTCATGAGATCACCTAAATTCCCGTTTTTAATAAATCAAGTTCAGGAGATTTCACAAACACCAAAGAAATGAAAGAGTCAAAGAGTTGAAATTTATAAACATTGCATTCTAACTCAATTACATAATAATTGGAACTATGAAACATTACACGCACATATACATACATATATATAATCAGCAACTTCATGATTCAGCCATGCGATAAAATTCTTCCAACAAACTGAAAGACAAATAACTCAGAGTTAGCAATTTAATTCTTAATTTCAAAGTGGCTCTCGCAAAGAATCTTCACAAACTCATATTATCTTCATCTCGCAAGGAATCTTCACAAACTCATATTAGCTCTTTGTGATTATTCGCCGCCGTCGCATTACGTGGGTACCCCACTAGTTAGTTATTAAGTATGTTGAGGGTTTTATTGCATTAACTATTATGTATGGTTTTGAATGATTAGCATGTATTTATAGTAACACTATATTTGTTTATTATTCATAAGTTATTTATTATTTAAAAAGTTTATTGACGGTTCACCGAACAGCCCCGTTCTCAAACAGTTTATGGTCGATTTACAGAACGTATGCTTCATTTACAACCCAGCTCTCAAACATCATTCACCATCGTCCCCATCTCTCTCTCTCTCTCCGAATCTCTGGCATCCACCTAAACCATTAGCCCCTGCTGCCAACCATTGTGGAAGGTCGCATTCCTCCCTGTGCTGATCGACCTAATGATATCACTAATTGAGACCAATAATTTTTTTTTCCAGATCGGCCGTTGTGATTTATCAACTCTCCATATTCAGCTCAGTTTTCTTTCTTTCTGTTTCATGCATGTGGCATGTTAGTGTAGCACAGATGCCTTTGATCAATATTGCACAAAGTGACCGAACACCTTTGCATTTGCTTACAACAATGAGTACCTGGAGAACCTGATTATGTTTGGTGGCTCTAAACACTTGATAAATATGAACTAATGAAAATACTAAAGTGAGGAGTTCTGTTTAACATGCAGCCTGAGACATGGGTTGATTAGGCTTTAAAGTCAACTTGAGAAGTTGTTGTGGACTCATGGGTGAAAAGCAGATCCACCTACTCTTCAAACCAACATCAGTTGGTTCATCATCTTCCTTTCATTCAGAGTCAAATTAAGCAAGCCATCTGTTGTGCAGTCTTTACCAATCCAGATACTATATATATTCATTAGGATGAAGTAAGTTAAGATCTACAGGAAACAAGGCATCATTGGAGATGCTAAAAATGAAACTAGGTTCACCCGGTCTAGTTGTTTCAGCACAGGGATGGGTTGTATGGGTATGTCCTGGCATTATGGGCTCCCAAAACCCGAACCCGATATGATAAACCTCATCCACCATGCCATTGGCTTTGGCATCACCCTCCTTGAGTAATTTATTTGATGTATGTGAAAAATTAGCATGGAGAGCCATGTATAGACTCCTGTATTAGTTGAAACATGGTCTGAGTGCCTAAGTAGTACATGGATTTATGCTTCTTTACTAGTTGTGTAAGACGCACAATCATCTCAAGATGGTTTAGTGGTAAGATGCCGGAAAAGTCTTAAAAAATGAGACTTGGGTTCAATACTTAGTTTGGTAAACATTTTGGATGGTCCGGCCGGAGGGGGGGGGGTATAGGAAATGGTTAGGATGCGCACATTAGAGCATAGATACACGTGCTGCTAAATATTCATTAACTGGGAACTCAATACTTGATCGTGTTCTGTAGTTTACTAATTATTTATTTATTTTCAATGCTTGTTTAAGCTTTTCATTTGTAAAATTAAAAAAATTGTAAGAATAAATTAATAACCTTGTTGTGTTTGTGAGCTATCTTTTGTGCTCTTTTAGTGGGTATTTCTTTCTTAATTTTGTCACTCGTCTCAGATGTCTTCACGTACTCTTCATCTATATATGATATAAATCACACATTACGCTTTCTTTCTCAGTTAAGTAAAGGAGATCCTTTAATACCTGGATTGAGTGGATAGTTTTATGCTCTTTAAGCAGTTAAGAACTTAAGATGGGTAGTTATGACTTTATGAACTTTGCTTCTTCTTGAAGGATTCTGTTCGATGAATTTCAGTAATTTGTGTTGGATGCATGATTATTAAAAGGGTTCTAAAATTGGCAAAATGATCACTGATATTAACATCACCTAAATTAGATAATGTTGCGGTCACAAACCATTTTAATTATGGGTGATCTGGTTGTCTCATTTTTGTGAAAGACTGAAGTAGCTAAGATGCCTCAAAGTCACGTAATCTTTTACTGCGCCTTTTCTATCAAACAACTTGGAAATCTATCGGCAGATAAGCATGTGGTAAAGGAAAACGCTATTTAATTTCTACTAAAAGCTTATAAATTTACACCTTCCAAAAGTTAATTAACTATCCGCTGACTCAGATCCTGGTTTAACGTTGCTCCTAGATATCCACATCATTGCGTGGTTGGCATTTCTTTGGTTCACTTCGATGCAAAAATAACCACTCACTCTATAATCGCTGTTTGGATCAAAAATTAAGAACTAACGACACTTAGATGTGGTACGTGCGCTTGCGATGTCTAGGAACTTAACCTTTTAAGTTGTCTTTTCATCACAAGCTCCTGGTGCAATTTTAGCCTCACTTTTTGAATCTGATTAGCAAAAATTGATACAGGTGACACTTCTGATAACTATGCATTTGTTTTGGTGTCATTGGGACCCATTCCTGAAGCCAAACCTCTTGCAATCTTACTCGGAAGCAATTATTATTCAAAAGTTTGATGCTTTAGAAAGGCGCCTCGGGGGTAAAGTGGTGACATCTTGAAGATTTTCCCCCTCAAATTCGTCAAGCTAACAGCTTCAAGCGCTATTTGTGAAAAGGTTGGAGGCTTTCTGAAATCATTCATAAGGCATAGTTTGTCCTTGTGTAGGTGAGCAACTCATCTTAGATGGTTGAAAAGACCATGTTGGTTGACGAGCTAATGCATTTCATAAAAGAGTTTAAGTTGCCAAACAAGTTGAGGGCTGTATTTCTGAGGCACCCTAAATGTTTTAAGTGAGTGTAAAAGTCTAGATAGACTAGGATTCTCTAAAGGCTATAATGACTGTATTTGCTTTTTAAAGAGGGTGAAAATCATCCGTTATAAAGATACATTAGTGGATTTGTTAACGGAAGCACAATGTTTCCTGAGCACAACAAGTTGAGGGCTGTATTTCTGAGACACCCCTACATGTTTTCACAGTTGCTAATGATGTGAGGGATCTGATCCGATGCAAGAGCGTGTGTAAGTCATGACTGTCTTTGATCTACAAGCCTCGTTTTATTGAAGCACACCAAAATCACAGTTACAGCAATGGTTGCAACAATAACGAAATCAGTGATCGGAAGATCGTTGTGGCTAACATACCTCATCTTGCGCTAAGAATTCTGAAGATAAACTTGGTCACATGTTCTTTAATTTCCTTTTTCTGAAGATCGCCCGGTATTTTGAATGACTATATATGCATACATGGTTGCGAATTGCTTCCCGAAAAAATTAATAAATATGGATAATGAAAGATTACAATGTGTAACAGTTTTAGGCTCCGTTTGGTTCGCAGAATGAATATGAAGGAATTGAAATTTGACCAAGGAATTGAAATTCATAGGAATTAGAATTTGTAAAAAAACTATGTCTTGTTTGGTTAGTAAACACCGAAATTGTAATCGAACCAAAAATAAATTAATTCAATATGTATAAACCAAAATAAATTATGCAATCAACCACCCACCACCCCCTCCGCTACCCTACCACACCCCTACCCTTACCCCCACTCTACCACCCTACCCTACCCCTATCTTCACCTTACCTTACTCCATCTTACACACCCTATCCTGCCCCCACCTACCCTACCCCTATCTTCACCTTACCTTACTCCATCTTACACACCCTACCCTACTCCATCTTAATTACCACAACATACTCCCACTCTACTACTACCATATCCCTATCCCTACTCCACCACTCTACCCTACCCCTACCCCAACACCTACCTTACCCCACCCCACCCACCCTACCTACTCCTACCCTACCCCACCTTACCCTTACTCCACCCTACGGTCTACCTAGGGCAGCGGTGGCGACGGCGGTGGGTGCGAGTAGTGGTGGGGGATGGATGTGAGCGATGGTTGGTGGCGGGGTTCGGTGGTGTTGATGACGGCGGCGGTGACAATGGTGGTGGCAGCGGCAGCGGGGAGGTGGCGGTTGCGATGGCGATAGTGGTGGCGACGGTGACGACGACGATGGTGGTGGTGACGGGCGGCGGCGGCCGCCGTAATGGTGGTGGCAGCGGGTGGTAGGGGCGGTAGCGGTGGGCGGAGGTGGTGATGATGGCGTTCGTGACGGTGGTGGTGAGGGAGATAACGGGTGGTGGCGGCAGTTGGTAGGCGACGGTGGTGGTTGAAGGTAGGGATATGGTGGGTGTGGGGGTGGGTAGGGTAGAGTAGAGTGGGATGAGGTATGGTAGGGTGGGGTAGGGATAGGCGTAGGGGTGGGGTGGTGGCAGGGGGTGGGGTAGGGTGGGTTGGAGACAAAAATTATGTTTTGAGATTGCTAATGAATTTGAAGAATTCCATCCATTTAGAGAAGGAATTCCCAATTCCTTGATTTAAGGAATGCATTGGAATGGTCAAATTTCATTCTATGAATTCCGCGAACCAAACACAAACAAGATTTAGGTATGTTCAATTCCAATTCTGTTCAATTCCATTCAATTCCAGCGGACCAAACGCCCCCTTAGGAAATGTTGGGACATGATTATGAGATAAAAGTACGAAGCTATACACACCTTGAAAGAACTGAACCGCGGCACACCCGAGAGGTCCTTTTGTGAGGATAAATGGTTGTGGAAGACCCTAGAGGTTTTTTTTGTTGAATAACTTCTAAATCTACCCCAATTTTATTAACAACCCTATATTTGTGCAAAGCCTTGTACATATATTGTTACTTGTCGTTTTTGGTATAATAAAATATTAGCTTAACACCTCCTGTATAAACACGAGAGATTGTTAAAGTAAATTTTAAAGGTTTATGATATTAAAAAGTACTAACATATATAGTAAAACAAATATAAGTTATACATAGAGATATAAAATCTCTTAAAGCATGGGTAAATCTATAAGATTTTAAAAATTCATACATAACATCATTATCAAATCTTTTGTAGAACCTATTTATAATCAAATTTGAATTTTTTTATTTAATCCAATTAGTATACGTGTTTACATATATAACCATAAAAATAGGTAGATGTATCTACTAAATGATTTGAATAAATGCTTTTGTTAAAATAATATTAAATTATAAACAAGCTAAATCATCTAAAAAATAACATTTGAGGAAATAACTCACTCGTAAGCCACTTTACAAAATAAAGGGAATGATTGATGAAGTTTTTTTTTCTAAAAATATATTGATGACATCATAAACCCTTCTCTTTTAATATATATAAAGATATTGTTACGTCTGATTTCTTGTCAATATGGTTGTAAACGAATTGAACGTTCTATGAACCGTTCAACGGGAAGTTTGTTTACGTTCATTTATTTACGAACACGAACAAAATTTTTTGTTCGTTTAGTTAAACAACCTAACACAAACAATGGTCCCTTTCGTTCATTTATGTTCGTAAACGGTTCATTTATATGTGTGTATGTATATATGTATGTGTGTGTGTGTATATATACATAAGGATGGTTCAAACGAGAACCGAGAGAACCAATCTTGTTCTTGATAAAATAAATCAATGACTAATAATTGTAAGGACTCATTAATGAGTCATTATTAAGGGTCAATAATGATTCATTAATGAGCATATTAATAAGTGATATTTTGGAAAATCAAGTGTCTTGCTCGTTAATAACGGTCTATCTGGATGCAGTTCACGGTTGGGTAAATATATAAATGACCACAATGCCCTTATTACTGAGTTATTAATGTTGTTACAAATAACTCTCGCAGTTTTCACACGAAAAACAAATCTCGATAGAACTTTTCCATATATATATGTATTTATATATAAGGGAAAGTTTATTTGAGAACCGTTCTTATTACGAGAACTAATTTTAGCCTTGATTAAAATAAATCAATGACTAATAATGATAATCGCTCGTTAATTTACTTTTATCAAGGGCTAAGATTGATTGTTACGATACTCGTAATAAGGATGACTCACAAAACACGTAAACCAAAAATGGAATTAACTCAACAAATAACCATCTTTCAAATTCTCTTTCTACATTTCAACTTGATGCCGTTTATTTAATATTTAAATATATAAGTGTGTGAGAGACGAGGAGAGGAAAGTTATGAGAGAAAGTGTGGGAGAAAAAGGTATCGATTTAACAACCGGAGATATATTAATGTGTGTAAAAGAGATAGAAAGAGTGTGTGAGAGAAAGATCAGGCGGTGCCGAATTGCAACAAATCCATACCTTATATGCAACTCGTGTTATTTTGCAGGATGGAAAAAAAAGGTAAATTGCATTGAAATGAAATAAACTTTGTCTATTATAATTATCATTGTATATAACTAATTTTAAATATTTAAAAATAATATAATTAATTTTTATAATCATTTTATTGTATACAAACAATTTTTTTATGTGTCTTTTGTTTAGTTATCATTATATACAATGAACTTTATCATAACTTTTATAATATAGAAAAAGTTATATACAATGTGAGGATTATGAAAGTTGTTTGTATTATTTTTAAGAAAATAAAGTTGATTGTATATAATAGTAACTAAAAAAAAGTTTATTGTGTTTTAATGTAATTTGCCAAAAAAAAAAAACTAATTTGAGGGTATTTGGGTTAGCTTATATTTTTAGGCTTAAGCTTAAGTTATGACTTATAAATTAATAAGTTCATTTATAAAAAATGTTTAACTCAACTTATTTTTATATAATTACTAAAAAGAACATGATTACATTACACACTCTTTTTTTTTTAATTATAAGGATTATACCTTCAAAAATCTTTACCCCGTTACGATTGAAATAAAAGAAGAAATAGCCAATAGATCCAATAAACAAAAAACCAATAATCATTAAGGCATTCTTAAACATAAAGCAAAGAATAAATCGTATGATAAAATTAGTTGAGGTCACCGAGTTTGTTAATAGCAGCGTCGGAAAAAGAAAAAAGTGGGATGAAAGATAAATAGGTAAAAGTATATAAATAATCCTAAGTAATGATAAATAAGTTGTTTTAATTTGACTTATCAAAATTGATTTATTTTTAATAAAATAAGTTTATGAGCTTAAGCTGGTAAGATAAACCAAACACTTATTTTTCAATCATGAGAAAAAAAGCTGACAAGCTAAATAACGAGAAAAAAAGTTAAAACAAACTTGTATTTGATGCATTCACCACAAGGATACAAGAAGTACAAATTTAATAGTTGTAATAACAAAAGATAATAATAATAATAATAATAATAATAATAATAATGATAATAAAACTATAAATTATGTTATGAGGTAAAATGTAATCTTATATAAATGGAAGGTCAAAAATAAAAATCTACTTGTGACTGAAAATTAAAAATTGAAGATTAAATTACAATTTATATAAATTAAAGGATGGAAAATAAAAAATTATTAGGGGGTAAAATGAAATTTGAAATGAATAGTAGTTTATTTTATGAATTGATTATAAGGGTAAATCTAGTAAAAAGATAAGATCTTTAAAAATAAAAAATTCTATTTATTTATATTAAATCCTTCTACTACTATATTCTAACATATGCAATCCATTTTTTCTTTTTCCCAATAACCTCTCTTGATTTTGAGATGTCATAATTTAATGAGTAGGAGAATATATAATCTCTCAAAAAAAGCAGTATTAATTCAACAAAAGACAAGTACTTTTTGAAAACAGTATTAAGCTTTAGCATTTCGTAGCTTCCAAAACACCCAACATAAGGTATATACCACAATAGAGAAAACTTCAAGTTTTCTTCCTGTAAACACAATTTTTAATCCCCAAGCAAATAACTCCTGAACATCAAAATACCCTATTAATGGTTTTTGCAATAATTCCTTAACATCAAGTTCAGAACTAATTCAGAAACTACATTCGTGTCCACGGGTCATGCCCACATTCAAGTTCGGAAAATTTAGCCTACGAATCCATAATCCGCACCCCCTTACGCGCGGTTAAGACTTGGAGTAAAACCACACAAGTTTTGGGAAAATTAAGCCTTGTTAAATTATGTCTCATCCAACTGTGCGCAATTCACGATTGAACAAATATATAAATAATCAAAATGCCCTTATTAATGGTTATCGCAGTAATTCCTGAACAACAAATGCCATTTCTCCCTATTTCTTCGGATTTTGTAGAGAATTAAAGATACAAAAGAAACTAGGAAAGAGAAATGTCATTTCTCCGCCTATTTTGTTCCCTTTTTCTCCCAAACAAGGGAATCCCCTCATTTCAATTTCTTCCATTTCCAAATCTCTCTACCAAACACAACCTTAGAGTAAAACCACATAAAAAAGTTTGTATGCCTTTAGACTTCTATGGTTATAAAGTCAGGGAGAGTTTACTCCTTCCTCCTATGCGTGACACATTTACACTCACTTGGTTTTGCTAAATTCTCTTTAAAGTACTCGACTTTAAGTATCAATATCTTATTCAGACTACTCTATTTGGACGCATTATATATCGTTCCGAAGCTCCAGTAATGAAAACTGTAAGGAATTAAGGATTGATTATATATAACATATATATTTATATATATGTATGTATCCAAAATTAATAACAATACATAGTTTTTACTAAATTTACCAACAATGTATTAGTATATTAATAACTGAGATCAATTCATCTGGTTTTGACCGAGTTCCGGTTCTATCCACGGGTTTGCTTTAAAATCTACACGTCCCTTACCAAAAGCACAAGTTGAAATTGATTCGTTGTCCTTTTTATTTGGAAAGTCAGCACCGACGACGGCCGAGCTGTGGCGTGAGGAGAAACCAGCAGCTTTGTTGGATGACAGGAAAAGATGGTGACTTTTATCCTATTGGATAATGAGTTTTACCAAAACATCATCAAAACTAGATCGGAAGCTTCATTTCCCATTAAAACCTGTTTGAAAGATTAACTGGGTCACTAAATATTACATCCTTTGGTAAGAAATTTCTTGGAGATATGAAAAGAACTATGTTTTGGGTTCCAATGGGAGAGGTTGTTTCTGTTATCCTTGAGGGATATAGGTAAGCCCCCAAGGTCTATACTTCATTTCAAATTTTATTTGGGTTTCGTTATGATTCATCCACCCATGATTACAAGCTTATTCTAGGGTTTATGAAAGAAGGTGAGGAGGTTTTGACTTGTTTTCAAGTCTTAATCTTGAAATTGAATGTTTGAAAATTTGTTGGACAATAAAGTATGCTTGTATTAGAAGGATTGGTACCTAATGGACGGTCCATGTTCTAGTTCCAGAGGGTTTCAATCAGGGATGGTTAGGGGTGTAAGAAATGACCATGGTGAGGTCAGTCCACGCAAAATTTGAGCAAATGCTCAACCCCTGGAAGAGCCCTAGAAAACTCCTTTAAAGAGAAAACAAATTGTATAAGAACTTACTTAAATGAAGCTGTAAAACCATAAGTGTGAGTAATTTGTTTTCCTGTTTGTGTAGAAAGCCAGAAACAGTAAGTTATAAAATGTCACATTTTTTATAATTATGGTGCCAAAACTCACAAAACCATCCTTCTCCCACCATCCAGCTGCCTTCAAATCATTCACCAAAAACTTTGAAAGTGCTCTCTTTAGCTTTGTCCTTACGTTGGTGTAATCAGTAATGTAAGTGGACAAGAAGATAAGTCTAACCACATTGTCACTTTGGTACTAAAACACAGACAACTTATAGTGGGAGAGAAGATATATGATTAATAATCAATAGCCTTGGGTTTCTTTTTCTTAGATTCTTGTGTTCTCTTTGTTGCCTTTATGATTCGATATCAATATACAAATGCAACGATTTCTTCTTTGGTTATATGATAGTTTCATAATGATTGATTACTTCATTTAGAATGTTGTCTTACCATTAGGTGATATTTCATTATCTCTCAGTCTTCCTAACTTTAAGGTTATGAGATCTAATGGACATTAACACTTATTTCATTTATGAAAATTCAATAATTACCAAAGATCATATGATCTTGAGATGAGACTAATAAAACTTACTTTGGTTTTCAATTAATAGTTGTGTCTAGCTTTGAAGTATGATAGGATGTAGTGTTTAACGTAACCACAAAGATACATAGGAAGTTGCAAAAAGTTATCACGGTAAAAAGAAATATCTCTATGCGGTAATGTATTGGTAAAAACTTTTGAAACCATCAATTTGTCTTTATGTGAATCGCATTTACTATATATGCTCCCTAATAAATATATCGTCAAAGAAATATCTCAATTTAAATCGCTTCCCCTCTTTCTCCCTCTTTTGAGTCCGAAACCGATTTGCAAAACCTAGGGTTTCGATGGCACATCATCATCTTCTCCCAGAAATCCATGAGCAAATACTTTTAAGATTGAATCTGAGGGATGTGGTCCGATGCAAAAGCGTGTGCAAGTCCTGGCTAAATTTGATATCTGATCCACTTTTCATTAAAGCCCTTCTCAACCGCAGTTATCAGAATGATCGCAACAATCAGAAAATTGGAGATAGAAGAATTGCTCTGTCGATGTCTCCATTTAGTGCTGGCATGCTCTATAAATTCAACGACTTCCATCTTCTTGGTTCTTCTGATGGACTGGTATGCATCTCCCCTTGCTATACTGACATTGTAGTAGTTAATCCTTTGACTAGAGAGGTAAAGAAAGTAACAAAGCCCCAAATTCCTGAAACCGAGTTTTTGTGTTGGGGTTTTGGTTATGATTCATCAACGGATGATTACAAAGTTCTCTTAGGTTTTAGGAAAGGCAAGAATATTACCTCTTTTCAAGTGTTTAGTTTGAGATCTAGAATTTGGAAGGTTATCGGGGAGGAAAATCTTGCTTTTATAACTAAGGTCGGTATCTTATGCAAAGGGGTGCTTCATTGGGCGGCGTATGATAGTTTATTAAAAAAGAACGTAATTCGCTCATTTAGTTTTTCTGAGGAGAAGTTTATTGATGTCCCTGAACCCGAGGATATGAGCTACCATTCTCATGTTGCTCAAGGTTCAGCAATGCATTTAGGGATTTTGGAGGATTGTTTATGTGTATTTCGACGTGAATTACTTCCCCCCAATGAGGTATGGGTAATGAAAGACTACAATAAGAAGCAATCTTGGGAATTCATTGGGTGTAAACGTGAGATTAAGTTTGACCCTATGCACTCCATGAAACTATCGAGGCATTACATTCCATATAAACGGCCCTTGTGTTATGAAATGTGGTTTTGTGAGAGTGGGATTTTCTTGGGGGCCCCTTCATATGTGGAAAGTCTTGTATCTCCCCATTTTCACAAGATACGGAGGAGAAAGAGGCCGGGAACGAGTACCCTAAAGAGTCCTAAGGAGGTCAGTTCTGATTCTTCCATATGATTATATATTTATATATCGTAAACAATTTATGCGGGTATTG
Organism: Dittrichia graveolens; assembly: GCA_038502395.1. Taxonomy (NCBI): domain Eukaryota; kingdom Viridiplantae; phylum Streptophyta; class Magnoliopsida; order Asterales; family Asteraceae; genus Dittrichia; species Dittrichia graveolens. The sequence continues at coordinate 1,778,124 of JARJIL010000003.1, read as the reverse complement.
ACCTCATTCAGAATGCATCATATTCAATCACACAAGAGTTTCGATCTTCATAGCAGTAAGAGGGCTTGTTGGTCTGTTGATTTAATATTCAATCATCATTGTTAAACGGAACATCACACTTAACTTGAGCTGGTCCACATGATATAATCTAGTCCTGTGCATATTGTAGTTCTCTTTTTGTTAAGTGGCCTAGATTCAATTATAATAATCTTTACAGTACTTGGACCGTGACTTCAACTCTCCTGAGAGATGTCAACATATCAGTTTGGATATACTACAATTATAATTTTTCCTTCTATCACTTCTTGTATCTCCATCTATCTCTCATAACTGTGAAAACGTTTTGTTGTTAGCTGGGCGTACACTCACTTTTTTTTGTTAAACAATTTCAGGTCAAGATGAATAATCGTGTTGTAGTAATGTATGCCATTCACCATGCCGAATCCAGTGCAAGTGCTAGTACCAGTTCCAGTGCAAGTAGTAGTGTGAGGGTATGATGATGTAGAAGTTGGCGCACTTTGCCATGTCAATGTTTCTTGCTGTTTTTAAAACGCTTAATCCTGGTTCCATATGTTTTTTTTAAAGGTCTTCAAAATCTGTTCTAAGGATTTATTACTTTGTTGGAGGTTTATGCAGTTGTTAATGGTATTAACTATGCTTTAAGGATTGTTATTTTGTTGGATGTTTTTGTGGATTCAGTTTCAAGTGTTGAATTCTTGGTGACCTTCCTTACCTCTCACATAATTCCAGAAGGCTAACTAATCTTATTACTAGGCTACATAGGTGGTAAAACGAGCAAGTTGGGTAACAGGTAGTTTATGGTTCGGACTAACCCCCTTAACTTAAGTGACTACGTTGCTTTTTTTGGGGGGGGGGGGTGTGGATACACCTCAACGTTGTTTTTGGGATTGGGGGGGGGGGTGCACCTCATCGTGAAAGGTGACGAGTCCCACTCACGAGGTGATTCCGTGCCATGTTCAGAGTCATTTTGATGTGAGTATACTACCTTGACTAAAATCTTAATGGACATAACTTTATTTTATCCTTTTTTATTGGGTATGATGGTGTGACGTAGTACGGATACAGTGTGATGATTTGAAAAGGATGACATTACAAAGTATGATGCGTTGAATTGATGAAGGGATAATAAGCAATTACAATATTACATCATTTGATTATTTACAGTTAAATTTAGGATTTTATGATTTACTACAGACAGTAATGGTGAAACTGCTTGTCTTGCAAGTTGATGGTTTGGAAGAATTATGAATCTAATACATTTGTCTTTTGGGGATAATTATTTTAGGGGGGTCTTAAATGAAAAACCATATATAATTAGTTATTATGTATGTTGAGGGTTTTATTTATTATTTAAAAATGTATTGTTCTGAATGATAAGCATGTATTTATACTAATGTTGTATTTGTTTATTATTCATAAGTTGTTATTTATTATTTAAAAAGTTTATAGACGGTTCACCGAACAACCCTGCTCTCAAAGAGTTTATGGACGATTCACCGAACGTATGATTCATTTACAGCCCTACTCTCCAACATTCACCATCTCTCTCTTTCTCTCTGGCATCCACCTAAACCATTAGCCCCCACTGCTGACCATTGTCAAAGGTCGCGTTCCTCCCTGATCGACCTAATGGTATCACTTATTGGGACCAATATAGATCAGTCGCTGTGATTAATCAACTCTCCATATTCAGCTCAGTTTTCTTTCTTTCTGTTTCATGCATGTGACATGTTAGTGTCGCACATATGCCTTTGATCAATATTGCACAAAGTGACTGAACACCTTTGCATTTGCTTACAACAATGAATACCTGGAGAACCTGATTATGTTCGGTGGCTATTCTAAACACTTGATATATATGAACTAATGAAAATACTAAAGGGAGGAGTTCTGTTTAACATGCAGCCTGAGTCATGGGTTGATTAGGCTTTAAAGTCAACTTGAGAAGTTGTTGTGGACTCATGGGTGAAAAGCAGATCCACCTACTCTTCAAACCAACATAAGTTGGTTCATCATCTTCCTTTCTTTCAGAGTCAAAGCAAGCTATCTGCTGTGCAGTCTTTACCAATCCAGATACTATATATTCATTAGGATGAAGTAAGTAAAGATCTACAGGCAACAATGCATCATTGGAGATGCTAAAAGTGAAACTAGGTTCACAAGGTCTAGTTGTTTCAGCACAGGGATTGGGTTGTATGGGCATGTCCTGGCATTATGGGCTCCCAAAACGCGAACCCGATATGACAAACCTCATCCACCATGCCATTGGCTTTGGCATCACCCTCCTTGACACCTGCTGTTTACGGACCTCACACCAATGAAATCTTAGTTGGCAAGGTCTGTAATGAGGTTTTTATTAGTTGAGCACATCTGTTAGCTGGGTTTTCTATTTTTATTCTAATTTGGAGAATCTGAAATTTTCTGCAGGCTTTGAAAGGAGGATGGAGAGACAAAGTTCAAATCGCTACGAAAAGCCCGATATTGGTGGTGATCTGGTTTATGTCTGGTCAGCTTGTGAAGCTAGCTTGAAGAGACTTGATATTGATCTCTATTACATTCATCAGATTGATACTCATGTCCCAATCGAAGCCACAGTTCGTTTCTCTTGCTTATCTGAGTGTTCTAGTTTTGGGCAAAGCCCTTTGCAATTGCTACCATAACACTTTTGCAACTGCAGAAACATCAAAAAATCAGTTGTTTTTTATTCACTTTCAATCCTGTATGGTAGCCATGGTATGCTTGAGGTTTTCTTAACACTTGTGTATGTGCAATAATAAGATGGGATAGCTCAAGAAATTGGTAGAGGAAGGAAAAATGAAGTATGTGGGATTATCAGAAGCGTGTCAAAATTTGTTTTTTTTTCAAGAATGATACAGTTAAACTAATTTTGAAGGCAGCAAGTGCATTTAGATTGTCAAATGTGGACTTCTTTACTCTTTGTTTATGAGAGCATGTTAATGAATGTGTTGTATACTTATGTTCCATCTGCTTAGTTCTTTCAGTGTACTGAGCCTTGTTTATATGGTATGCAAAGAACTAAAGATTTTTATATACATATATAGATATACGAACAGAGCCTTAAGTTGAACTAAAAAACTAGTGCAGAGTTTTCCAAGGTTTCATAATAAGACAGCAAGTGAATAAGATGGCAACAAGGGAAGGATGCACCACGGCTCAACTAGCATTGGCCTGGGTGCGTCACTAACGAATCGATGTGGTTCCAATACTAGGCAGGGACCGCAAAGCTTGAAAACTTCAACCAAAACATTGGAGTTTTGTCTGTAAAGCTAACACCAGAAGACGAAGGAGCTTGAATCTATTTGCTGATACTTTTGATGCATATATCTATGATCGCTGACCAAGTTCTTCTTGCAATTCTTTTATGATCTCGTCCTTTTCTGATATAATCCTCGTAAGTTTTTCATTTTCTTCTTGAAGCAACTCAAATTGACATAATATACTCGTTATTTGCACTTCAATGGCCTCATCACTCAGCTCAAACACACTCTCAACAACCCTCAAAACCCGCCACAAGCTCACCACAACAATCAACCCAACTCCAGCTCGTTCCATCAAAACCTCGGACAACAATGCCCCCATCAAAACCACACCATCGGCTACCAACCCCGGGCGTTTAAAGAACGAACTACCGCAGCCTATCACTAGTGCTAAACTCTTGGTAGCAAGTATCATCAAGATTCCAATTCCTACCCAATGGTACCAAACATCTACTTTCTTGTTAATTCTTTTGCTAGGTGGACAAGAAACGAGCGTTTTTGAGAGTTCGATAACCACCATAACAAGATCAATAAGGAGCAATATGATGGCTATACTATGAACCGGGGTTGATTCGAGGAACCCCGTTAAGTGGTTTCTCCATGGAGATCTGTTGTTAGAACTTTGTTTGGTTGATCCCGAGAAAAACTCCCAGTTTTGCCTTCTTTTGCAAGATCTAATGAGATTTTCGATGGATATTTTGATCGATTCTGTCAATATTATGGAAGTTGAGGGAGGCTGTGGCTGATGATGTTGTTCTTGAGATGAATCCATGGATGGAAATATGTGTAAATGGTAGGTTTTGATGGTTGTTATTTGTATTTGAAGTTTGATATAGAATATTAACGTTAGCTTAATTGGAAGGCAAGTGAAGTGAATGCCAAATTCAAAGCTTTGAGCCATCTATTTGGGTGGGTGAATGGGCTTTGAAGTTAAGTTGAGAGCTTGTCGTCATGCACGCACTCATGGGTGAAAGCCACAGCTTCAATTTGCACACCATGAAGTGGTTTTTTGTAGTTGGTAAATAAATCTTATATACCCTTTATATTAAACAATATTTTAACAAAAAAAAATCAAGAACATGACGTTTTTTTAACCAGTTAGACGATAATAAAGCTAATATTTGGGCTTGAAAATTTACCTACTTAATTATTGGGTATTGGCCGGCATATACATACATATATATGTGTATATATAGGGGAGGGTTCAAACGAGAACTGTTTTTTGTACGAGAACTGCGAAAACCAATCTATACAGTTCATTTTGGATAATGGAATTCATGGATGAAGAGCGTGAGAGATTGAGTGCCCACCCATGAATTACTTACATGCACTCTACCACACTCAATCCCCCACGCTCTTCATCCATGAATTCCATTATCCAAATGAACAACCAAGATTGGTTCTCGCAATTCTTGTACGAAAAACAGTTCTCGTTTGAACATTCCCCTATATATATAGGGAAGGTTCCGTTGAGAACCAATATTAGAGTGAGAACCGCGAGAACCGATCTTAGCCGTTCATTTTAGATAATGAAATTCATGGATGAAGAGCGTGGAGGGATTGAGTGTGCCAAGGTGCATGGTAGGCTATCCAATTGAAGGAGAAGGAATTGGACGGCTAAGATTGGTTCTCGCGGTTCTCGCAATAAAAACGGTTTTCAAATGAACTTTTCAATATATATATATATATATATATATATATATATATATATATATATATATATATATATATAGGGGAAGGTTCATTTGAGAACCGTTTTTATTGCGAGAATCGCGAGAACCAATCTTAACCATTCATTTTGGATAATGGAACTCATGGATGAAGAGCGTGGGGGGATTGAGTGTGACAGCGTGCATGTAAGGAATTCATGGGTGGGCAATCCAATTGAAGGAGGGTAATTGGACGACTAAGATTAGTTCTTGCGGTTCTCGCAATAAAAACGGTTCTCAAATGAACTTTTCACTATATATATATATATATATATATATATATATATATATATATATATATATATATCTTCTTGTTCTTCAGCTAGCTCCAAAAGCTCGCGTCTGAACTGAATTTGTGAATCGTGATTGAGTGATTCTGATGCGACAAACCATGTGCCAAATTGCCGAGGATAGTTGTTAAAGTGTGACTTGGAATTCAATGGTTTGAATGAATCAATGACTAGACCCCCAACGAAGTGGAATATATATTTGGTGTAATCAAGTACAGGATAATTAAGTGTCTAGAGCAAGCCGTTGAAGCTGTATGCACGACAAACGCCAATTATCCCAACAGGGATTTACTTGTATATGGACCAGTCCGTTAGTTACGTACTAGGGTTTTTCGGTTATAAATATTTACAGTTAGGTTACCCATGTTCCACTTTGAAAACAGTCGAATAACAGAACTATTTCAGTTCCTATGATCTGTAAACGTAGGTTTAAACATTTTTTTGATCAAATCACGTAAAATTTTTGTGTTATTTTTCTTGCTTCTCTTATATTATTACATCACGCAATAATAACAACATTAAAGATTATTCAACTCTTACTTTTAAATTAATATTAATTTAACTACCAATTATCAACCTTCTCGATCAAAATATTAATTTATATTTTGAAACGCTATTTATAAGTTTTAACTACTAGCTTATACATGTGATTTGTGTATAAGGTTCTAAGGATGAATAATAGCTAACTAATCGATTGACACTTCAACTTATTGTTTTAAAGTAAATTAATACACTCTATCAGTCTATCTTTAAAACAATTACTCTTCTGGATATAACATATTAATTAATATGTTATATGTTATATGGCCCGTATTATACGAGATTCGACTTCATGAGAGATGAGTACCCTTGATATAAAAATCAAGAGGATATATAATTATGTGTCTTAGTTTTACTGTTATTTTTTTTCTACCCATCGATAGTTTCTGAAATATTGATAAAAGTTACGATATTAATGAATCATCTCTAAAATAATATTTTCATATCATGTCATCCTTTATTCTGATTATAATAAATTTATTAGTGTATTGCATTAAATAAGAACGAAATAATTAAAGTATTATTTTATCAATCAAATAATAACAAATAATAATTAAATTACAAGTACATAAATAGATATTTTCATTTTCAAACACTAGCGGGAGTTGCCACACTCAAGACACATATATATACATAGCAAAAACGAATATCCTCTCTACGGCAATGACGTCATCAATGACTTCATCATCTTCCCCCTGCTGCCGTCTTAAGCTCACTCTGCCCACTGAATAGTTATAAGCAAGCTCCGGCATCCGGAGATTACAATGGAGGTTCCAAAAGTGAAACTTGGCTCACAAGGTCTTGTTGTTTCAGCACAGGGATTGGGTTGCATGGGTATGTCCGGCAACTACGGACCCCCAAAACCCGAACCTGATATGATCAACCTCATCCACCACTCCATTAACGCCGGCGTCACTTTCCTTGACACATCCGACATCTACGGCCCTCACACCAATGAAATCCTCATCGGCAAGGTCAGTACGAAGTTGTGATTAGTCCATCAGATAGATTGATTAGCTAGGATTTTATATTTTGACTTCAATTAGGGTTTTCTTTTGAAAGGCTTTGAAAGAAGGAGGACTGAGAGAAAAAGTTCAAATCGCTACGAAATTTGGAGTACGATGGATCGATGGAAAGCCGGAGGTGTGTGGTGATCCGGCGTATGTTCGATCAGCTTGTGAAGCTAGCTTGAAGAGACTTGATATTGACTGTATTGATCTCTACTATGTTCATCGGATTGACACTCGTATCCCGATCGAAATCACGGTTCGCCCCGCCCTTGATCTTCTGTTTGTTTTCTGGTTCCAATTTGCTACCGCAGAAACATTAAAACCAGTGTTTTTTGAGATTATTTATTAATCTGTTCACTGTTTAGTTTTGTTGTTTTTGCAATTTCAATCTTGTATGGTAGCCATTGGCAAGATTTCTGCAGTTCTTAACTAACTCCTGTAGATGTGACAAACTGTAATATAAAGATGGGGGAGCTTAAGAAACTGGTAGAGGAAGGGAAAGTGAAGTATGTGGGGTTATCAGAAGCATCTGCTTCAACAATCAGAAGGGCTCATGCTGTTCATCCAATAACAGCAGTACAAAATGAGTGGTCTTTATGGTCAAGAGATTTGGAGGATGATATTATTCCTGTTTGCAGGTGATCTTTAAGTGGTTTTGATGTTCTTCAGGGTAATTGGAATATTATATAACATAAATCCAGACCGATTTGCGTTAATATGAATGCCATGGTCTGTTTTGCAGAGAACTTGGCATTGGGATTGTTTCTTACAGTCCAATTGGTAGGGGATTCTTGGCTAGTGGTCCTAAACTGGTGGAAAGCTTGACAGAGGGTGATTTGAGGAAGGTATAGTATGTCCATATGCATATAAGACGTTTCTTGGATCCAAGTTTTAATCATCTAGCACAAAGAGCATAACAAAACTTTACACAAACAGATTACAGATTATTTTACATGTCGAAAGGAAAAATCTATATCTAATAGTCTAATGACAAAATGATGAGAAAAAAATCTTAAAGCATTTGATTTTATCCACAATTTTTTTTACATATGTTTCTCTTGATCACAAGCTGTGTTTAAGTTCCTACGTACTTGGATCATGTTAGATATTAAAAAAATCTAGTTGCCAGATATTTTTCTCTAAGGATTATATGATTCTAGTTGGTTTTGATAATATTAAGTGGTGCATTTGGCATGTAGAAAGTCAAATGTAGACTTTTGTTTCTTGGATGTGCATATGAAAGTGATTATTATGACTTTAAGAACTGAAGTTCGATAATCAGATATTTGTAGTTGGAGATAATTTGGTAATCTTAAGTTTACTCTACTCTTTACCTGTTTCATGAAGTCAATTTTATTGATTGTAAATGATGGAAACCAGCATGCTACTAATAAACAAACAGTGACTTCTCTTGGACTCAACATATGAAACTAATTGCAGGGTAATCCAAGGTTTCAGAATGTCGAGCAGAATAAGACAGTATTTGAGCGAGTGAATGATATGGCTACAAGGAAAGGGTGCACCCCTGCTCAACTAGCACTAGCCTGGGTGCACCACCAAGGAACCGATGTGGTTCCAATACCAGGAACCACAAAGGTTGAAAATTTCAACCAAAATATTGGGGCTTTGTCTGTAAAGCTAACACAAGAGGAGATGATGGAACTTGAATCGTTTGCTTCAAGTGATGTTGTGAAAGGGGAAAGACATGCATACATGCAAACGACCTGGATGAATTCAGACACTCCGTCATTGTCATCTTGGAAAGGTAATTAACGTGTTGTTTGATAAAACTTTTTAAGAAAATTGTAGATTGATAAGCTGATATCGATACAAAAGTATAATGTTTGATAAGAACATGGGCTTGCTCGGTTGCCCCTAAATAAATGCTAAATCTATACATTTTGCCATGTCAGCTTTCCTTGTTGTATCTTATGGTTATATGTGGTTGAATTAAGGTGTAAACTATGCTTTATAGAACTAAACTTTGTTGAATATATGTTATTGTTGTGTTCAGTTTCAGCAAATATTGAATTTCTCTTGGTGCTCTTGGAAACTATGGTATGTTTGATATAATTAGAAAACACTTAATTACAGTGTTGTAAAACTCCTTTTCCAAGGCCGAGTACTCGTGACAAGGTTGGTGACCTTGCCGAGTTGAGGTGAATCCGAGTACCGCAAAACTCGAACCCAACTGGGTCAAACTTAGGATAATTTGGTCCTAAATTTTTTTATAAATACTTAGTCTTCTTGGTTCCCATAATTAAAGACATTAATACATAACTAGTTTCCTTGTGTCATGAGTTAACAACTTGTTTGAGTATTTATTTTGTAATTCTATAGTCCCGTGAATGTGCCATACCCTGTAATTTTGAAATTTATATATAAAAATTTTAATCCAAATACTCCCCGAGTACTCCCCATCTAGGCCGATTACTCCCTACACCCCAGTCGGCCGCTCAAGTACCGCCTAGCGAGTTTTACAACCTTGCTTAATTATGTTATTAGTATGTCATGTTGTTGGTTTCCTTTATGCTTATTCCAAAAATAAAAAAAATAAAAATAGCATTTTTGTTAGAAATCTGGGTTTTCAATTGCTTGGATTACTGAGAGTCGTGAAACACTTTCAGATTGAAGTATTTCGATAATACAATCAGATAAAACTCAATATAAATTTGAACAGAGAATTGAGATTATGTTGTTCAGATCTTTTTTGTACCAATTCATGAAGATGACCAATTTCCAAAGGGGAGACTGCCATTGGAGTTAGAAAACTACCAAAAAAAACTGTCAAAACCGGGTGGATCAAAAATCTAGCCAGGGGCTCTGCCCTTGTACCCCGCCAGGGGTTGCCACCCCTTGGACCCTGCCACTAGAGGCGCTACCCCCGGACCCCCGTCGTTCAGGGGCTTCGCCTCTAAATAACATTGTACTTTGAATTAAAATAAATTTAAACAAGTCTGCACTCGGCACCACCCTTACTTGTTCGATATTTATCAAGAATCAATTGGTCAACAAGTTCATCTCATTGCACTTAAATAATATTGGTAATACAAATTACCAACAATTTTCATTAATAATAGTGTGTAAAAAAGCTATACTGTTATAACAACAGTTTACTTCCATCTCATCAGAGATAAAACATGACTCAAATCATGTCATAATTGCTAGAGTTAATTACATAAATGGTCCTTATGGTTGTTACAGAATTTCAGTTTAAGTCCTTTAACTTTAAAAATTACAAAAATAGTCACTATGGTTGTCACTTTGTTTCACTTTTGGTCCTTTAAGCTAACCGGTGTTAACTTTGACCGTTAGTCAAAGGATATTTTTGTCAATTTCTTACTTATCCTTATCACCGAACACATACTGCCTATTAAAATTCTTTCCAAACAACCATTCCTTTATATCTTGTTACCAACCACTCCTATTCTAATTCCTTTTTAGTTTGTATCAAGAAATCACTCTCTCACACCTCATTTTTTTCATATTCTCTCTTGCTGTAGCTAGAGCAACACCATCACCACCCCTTCACTGCCGGCAACAACCGCCGTACGTCCACCACCTCTCGTCCTCTCTCTATCTCTCTCTCTCTCTCCGATCTACATCGTCACCACCACAGCATAACCACCACCTCACACTCTCTCTCCGATCTACACCGTCCCACCACCGCACAACCACCACGTCACTATCTCTCTTCGATCTATAGCGTCACCACCACCACACGACTGCCACCTCACCCTCTCTCCCCTCCTTCCGCCACCATATCTGTCTCCACTGTTTCACCTACCATCACCACTACGCCACAAGATATGTCACCACCGCGTGACCACCTTGGTCGCTACACGAGTTCATCCAGAAAGAAGAAAGAACAAGGTTTTTCCCTCTTCAAAACCACCGCTACTTCATCCCCCAAGTTCAAGGACCGCCGTCGCTGATTTCTTGTTTTGTCACCACCACTACTTCATCTCTCTTCAAGTTCATCACATGGTTTCTTGTTCTTCATAAGTAATATATTTGTAAATTTCATTGGGAAAGAGATTTGGGAGTAGGAATGTAATCGAGCCGAGCAAACACAGTGCCAAGCTCGAGCTCGACTCGGTTCCAAAGCTCAAGGCTCGAAACTCGACTCGAGCTCGGTCGAGCTTTAATTTTCAAGCTCGACTAGAATAACTAATCAACACTCTCGAGCTCGACTCGACTAAAATTTAATAAAATTTTGTAGCAACAAATGTTAAAATGGTAAATTGGTAATTTAGTACAAGCTCGATTAGGCTCGCGAGCCTGACGAGCTAAGTATTTCTGAGCTCGAACTCGGCTCGACACCCTACTCGAGTAGCTCGAGCTCGAGCTCAACTCGGTTCAGCTCGAGTCGATTTCGATTATATTTCGAGTCGGTCTCGATTAGCTCGCGAGCTGTCTCGGCTCGATTACACCCATATTTGGGAGTTAAATTTTTTTAGTTTTCACTATTAAAGTTGTAAATATTTTGGTTTGAAGAACAAGAAACCAATTACTTCATTTTTGTAAATTAAGCAGTAGTTTTTTTGTATTTTTATTATTTTTCAAGCATGTTTTGAATATACTTGTATTTATACTCATGTGTATTTTATTTTGGTGCATTATCGGTGTTAATTTCATCCCAAATTTGTTAATTCTTGAATGTTGGGTTTTGTTATGTATTTACGATTAGGATGAATTCATCCCTAAATATGTGTTAATTTCCAAATCTTAAGAGTGTTTAATTTATGTAAAATGCTTATAATTTTAGTTGTTTAAATTCTTCAAGGTGATAAAGATATACCAGATATAAAAATTGGAAAAAAAATTAGGCCATTTAATATAAGTAAATGTAATTAGAAAGTTGAATAAAAATAAAAGGATAAGGAAGAGGTGAGAGGTTGTTTGGTAACAGGTATAAAATGAGAAAAAGATCAAAATACCCTTTAACTAATGGTCAAAGTTAATACCAGTTAGCTTAAAGGATCAAAAGTGAAACAAAATGACAATCATAGTGGCTATTTTTATAAATGACTTAAACTGAAATCCAGTGACAACCACATGGACCATTTATATAATTAACTCTAATTGCTACATTTTAATTTCCTTCTGATATGCAGATGCATCATATCTTATATCGTATTCCTTCTTAATTACTGCTACATTAGCTTTCGTATTTTACAACTTGTGATCTAAATTCATGGATAAAACATCATGTTTGTAGCATATCATATTCAAACCTTGGACAACGACTCTCCATTCAAAACCACGCAATCATCTATCAATTTATAGCACCTTGCCTACTACGAAAACACAAGTGTCCCCAACTCCCCACATCATTTTCGTTTACTTTTCTTTTTGAAGATCCGTTCGAGTGTCGTGGTTTAGAGTTGCTGTTGTTCATTTGAGTATTCATGGGTTTCGTTCAAGTTCCAGGCCGTAGGTTTGGTTTGTGATGCCGCCTTTTGAGGTCATGGGTACAATTTGGTCGAGGTCGTGGGTTCGAGCCAATGTTTCATAGGTCCGTTCTTTATCTTTCCGTTTGTGTTCAAGGCTTCCGGCCATGTTCGAAGGTCCAGAGGCTCGTGTTCAAGGTTTCCGGTCATGTTTTGAGGTCGCCGTCCAAGGTTTCAAGGTGCAATGTTCTTGATCAAGGTTGTCAGCCATGGTTGCCCGTAGTGTTTTCATGGTTCCGACAGTGTCTTGAAGTTCATGTTCAAGGTTGCCGGCTGTGTTTTCGTGGTTCTGACTGTGTTTCGAAGTTGCTGGACGAGATTTCAAGGTTTCGGTTGTGTTCAAGGTTGCTGGCCGTGGTTGCCGGCTGTGTTTCGTGGTTCGAGGTCGCTTGTCGAGGTTTCAAGGTTACAACCGTGGTTTCGAAAGTGTTTAAAGGTCGACTTGTTTCGTGGTTTTGAAGTTTTTTGGTTGTTATGGTTCGTGGTTTGTGGTTCGAGGTTTGGGGTCGCTGGGGCCCTTGACGCTGTGTTAAAGGTCATGGTTTAAGCAATTGGGATAGTTTCAATTAATCTGCTCCAAAATCTCGTATCACCATCACTTGGTTGGTCAATGTGTATCATTGTTAGTTTGTTCGTTTCAGGGATTTTGTTTTTGGTGTTAAGGTCGAAGTTAGCTAGTTTCGAGTTTACTGGGTAACCACCCTTAAGTGGCTTGCAAACTTTGGATAGGTTGATAGGATTCACCCTTTTTTATTGGGTATTTTAATTGTATTTTCTAACATCTTACTAGTTTTAATTTAATATATTACCTTTCAAAAACATAGTTCCTTTTTTTAAATACTAGAGTTGGCTTCCTATAATTGATAAACTCTTTTGAGTCAAATATGTTTCAAACAGGATTTTTATGTTTTAAAATAACTTGTTAAAGTGCAAATGCTATAAAACCAAATCTATTTAATTAAAATTGTGGTTTTTTAACAACATAACACACATTCTAAATCTACACATTGTTGTTGACAATAAGACTATAACTCATAACAACGAGAAACACTTTTTCAATACTTTGATAATGCTGGACTACAAAACCTTTGGTTGATATTATGGTTTTAAACATTCAAGAAATACAAAACTTGTTAATGATGTATCCTCTTTCCAAGTTATTCCAATAGATGGCTCCATTTAGACGGGACGTTCTAGGTGATGAGTTTTTGACCAAATTGGTATTTTTAAAAAACTTAATTACTAAAGTGGTATACTTTTACAAGTATTTACCAAAGTGGTACGATTTTCATTTTTACTATTTTAATTACATGATATAAACTAATATTATATTTAAATATATTATTAAATTATAAATTAAAAACTGAAATCACCTCCCCACGTCTCCCTCCTCTCCATCTCTTCACTCTCCCTCTCCACCAGCGTAACCACCGTGCCTTCGCCGGCGACCACCACAAGTCCATGACCCACCATCCCACGATTCATCGATTCATCCTAGCGCCGGCCATCATCTCCGATTCATCCTAGCTCTGGCTATCTGATTCATCCCATCGGCGGGTTTCACCCAATCGTCGGCCATCTTTGGCTATTTCTCCGGCACCGGCGAGTTTCCGTCGCCATCAATCCTCATCGTCTAAAGATTTGGTCTTCAATCGCTACTCAACAAAAAGCTCTAATCAACCAAACCGCTTCACAGTTACGAGGAATAGAGATGGGGTGTAACGGTCTGCGGTGGGAGAGAGATGTACGACGGGGAGGAGCTAGTGAGACGGTGAATGCAATCGTGAGAGGTGTGACGCGATTGGTAAAATCTAGACTCAACAGCGGTGGTCCATTGAGATTGGCAGTGCTAGGATGAAACCCACCGGTGAGATGAACCGGAGAAGATGGCCGGCGCTAGGATGAATCGGAGAAGATGGGCGGCGCTAGAATGAATCGATGAACTGTGGGATGGTGGGTCATGGACTTGTGATGGTTGCCGACTAAGGCACGATGGTTGCACCGGTGGAGAGGGAGAGTGAAGAGACGGAGAGGAGGGAGACGTGGGGAGGTGATTTCAGGTTTTAATTTATAACTTAATAATATATTTAAATATAATATTAGTTTTAATCATTTAATTAAAATAGTAAAAAGGAAAATCATACCACTTTTGTAAATACTTGTAAAAATATACCACTTGATAATTAAGTTTTTTAAAAATATCAATTTGATCAAAAACTCTCTAGGTGATGACCCTCATGTTCACAACATGATCCCCATATGATATCTGGCATGATTACTCAATCATGATCGTCATCACGTTCATTTCGACCGTTGTTTATTCATTTTACTTTATTTTAATGGTTTTAAATATAATATTAAAAAAAAGCTGTTTGTAATTTGATGAATAATGTAAACATGCATGGTCATATTATATAATAATAATAATAATAATAATAATAATAATAATAATAATAATAATAATAAGATTGTAGAAAAGTGAGGATATGCAATAGGCACCGTAGACAAATATAAAACTCTCCTCTTTCACAATCCAAACGAAGTGCAATCAACCAATTCATAAAGAACTGAAATACATGTTTTATAAAAGTAAGAAAATAGCAATAGACAAACACACATCCACATCTGAAAGATGTTGTGGACCATATTTGGGGATTTGCAAGACAATTTGGTTGATGTAATGTTTTTTTCTTAAATTAGTATTTCTTTTTAATTATTGTAATTTTCAATCGTTGTAACATTGGTTTTATTATTAATTTTAAATTATGATAAATTTTCAATAAAGTTAACATAATCTTAAATTTTGTATTAAAGCTTACATGTAATTTTTATGGCTGTCAATTCGGTTCGGGTCGTTCGGGTCAATTTCGTGTCAATTTATTTATTTTCGTGTCAGGTTCGAGTCATGTCAATTTTTTTCGTGTCGGGTTCGTGTCAACCTTCGGGTCGACCCATTTAAGCCAAATGTCATCAACGAGAATTTTTTCGGTTTTTGGGTACGCTTTTTTAATACGGTTTTCCGTTTCAACTACGATTTTCTTTTTCAATATTTCAAATTCCATGTTTGTTTTCCAGCGTTCGACACAAATTTTAAAAATGATTTTCATTTATATTCTAACTTTAATAATCAATGTTTGTTTCGTTGTATTCGAACTTTAAATTTGGTATTTATTTCAGTTTGATTGAAAATTTGATTTTACTTTTTTATTTGCTTATACAAATGAATATAATAAAAACTATGATGTATTACCATTCTATACAAATAAATAATTCATTGAACAACCGAATAATATAAGATTATTCATCATTAAATAGAATTATGAATCGATCCAAAATACTAAAGTATCACCTATCAAATAATCAAATGTAAAAGTATTAAAATCATATAGTAAAAATAACAAATACTAAAACAATGTACTATTGTTTTAACTATAAATCTTTTATTGTTTATTTTAAGTTTTTAATGTTTAAGGGTTTTGTATATTTTTTTGGCGGATTTTATTATCCTAAAATATCACTCTCTTATTTGAATTCATAATCTTCTTTTCAAAATTTAAATTTCAAATATTAAAGAAAATTTTAAAATGTTATAGTTTTACTTATAAACGGGTCATTTTCGGGTTGGCGGGTTGACCCTAACCCAACCCATTTATTTTCGTGTCGATTTCATGTCAACCCGTTTTTGACCAGTTTCGGGTTCGTGTCACTTTTTTCGTGTCGGGTTTCGGGTCGACCCAGAAATTGTCAGCCTTAGTAATTTTTCTTTTGTCGAAAAAGAACTATAAAATTTAATTTGTGATAAAAAGGAGTAATCAGTTTGACTAGAATCTTGTTAAAAATTGACAAGGTATCTTAGATATGTCTTTTGTGGCAGTAATTAAAAAAAATTGATCATTAATAAGTCAATCTCTCTCTTATTAAAAAATATATTTATGATTTATAGCAGTGTAATATTTCATAAGTACCACAAATTTCATTGCTAGCATTGTTAAGAGAGTGAAGTTTTATACATATTGTAGACTTAGTGACACAAAACTATTTTTTAAATAGCAGAACACACGGACACATTAATCAAATTCTAAATCTAGACTTTTTATTCATAATAGGACTTAGAACTCATGATCATAGGTTATGGAAAACTTCTTTTAACACTTTGATGCAACGAGGCTACAAGCCCCCACCACTCGTATGGTGAAGATTTGTAGTTGCGTTGGATGTAGTCATGGTGTTGGTGGTGGTTTGTGTACAGTTAGAAAATCAAATTACGACAAAAAAATTAAACAAACAAGATTAAACATTTTAAAGCCCAGAATGATTTTTGTTAAATATCAAACCTATAATAACAATTAATACACTTTCGATTCTGGTGTTCTTGATGCAAATAAAGAAGGAAAGATGAGAAAGATTTTTCTAATTGCTTAATTCTAATTACGTTATGATTGATATCGTACTTAAACTTAATTAGATAACTTATCTAATTTTAGATATAATCAGACTACTAAATAAGATAACTCATTATCAACTAATATTTGAAAATTGTATATTATTATGTGAAAGATAAAAATAGATGGAGAAAAAAAAGATAAGTTTTAGGGGGTGTTTGTCTAAGCTTATTATTTTGGCTTATTAGCTTATATTTTGAGCTTATCATGTTTTAGGTGTTTGGTTAAGCTTATTAGCTTAAGCTTATTGGCTTATTTTTAACAAAATAAGCTCATCTTGAACTAGCTTATTTTCTTTCATGTGAGCTTATTTTTACAATTTTACCTTTATACCCTCTTTTTAGTCCTTATACATTAATAAGCTAATGTAAGGAAGCCCTTTTTGGTCATTTTCTATATTTTTAAAAAATGTTTATTAACTCATAAATTATAAGCTAATCCAAACACTTTTTTTTCTCAAAAGCTTATAAGCTCATAAGCTCAAAAGCTCTTAAGTTCATAAGCTTAAGCCCTTAAAAAAGCTTAAACAAACACCCTCTTATTAATAAAGTTTGAGATTAAATATGTAATTATTTGAATAAAAAATAAAAATAATGTTGACTGTTGATAAATGGTAAACAACAAAAAGTTAAGGTAGTATGTAATAATGTATTATATCACTAATTCTAATGCGCTGTTGTACGATAACAAATATAAATTAAAATCATTAAAAATAAATAATAAGAAGAATAAAATATAATTCTAAGTTCTAGAATAAAATACTAAATATATATACATGTACACACACATACATAAATGTATAGAGTAAATACGAAACTATTTGAAAACCATATGTGAACTGAGTTTATGATTTTATAAAAGGACAAAATGGTCCATTTCAGTAACTTACTCAAACAAAATGACTAAATAACCAGTTTAGTAACAAAAAAACAATCATAAGAACATGTATTTAATTTTTTATCTTAAAAAATAAAACCAGTAATTTTTAAAAAAACACAAAAACCATTTCAGTAATTTACTCTAACAAAAATAATTAATTTTTAAAATGTCGTGGCGGGCTACTAAACCTCTTTAAAAAATATCCAAAAGTACTGTAGGAGAGTAGGGGTCCCTCAGCCCGATGGCATTACGAGTAACGAGCTAGGTGTCTAACCTTTTTTCTACAGTTGTGGGGTCATCAGTGACTTCATCAGCCTCCCACCGCCAGGCTTTCTGCTTCTGCTGGGCAAGTTTTACACCTATCTATATATATTCATCTCATCAAGGCTAACCAAATTCCATTCGACTAGCAACAATGGCGTCTGTGGAGGTGCCAAAAGTCAAACTAGGCTCACAAGGTCTTGTTGTTTCAGCACAGGGATTGGGTTGTATGGGTATGTCCGGCAACTACGGACCCCCAAAACCGGAATCCGATATGATCAAACTCATCCACCACGCTATTCACGCCGGCGTCACCTTCCTTGACACCTCCGACGTCTACGGCCCTCACACCAACGAAATCCTCGTCGGCAAAGTAAGTAACGCTCCATGTTGTTATCAGTCGATCGTATTCGTTAGATGGAGGTTTTGATTTTGAGGTTCAAAATTTGGGGGAATTTTATCTTTTTTTTTCAGGCGTTGAAAGGATTGAGAGACAAAGTTCAAATCGCTACGAAATTTGGAATACGAAGCTTAGACGGAAAGCCGGAGGTGTGTGGTGATCCGGCGTATGTCCGATCATCTTGTGAAGCTAGCTTGAAGAGACTTGATATTGATTGTATTGACCTCTATTACATTCATCGGATTGACATTCGCGTCCCAATTGAAGTCACGGTTTGTCCGACTGTCTCACTTGCTTTCATGTGTATTCTAATTTCTGAAAAGCCCTTTGATGTTTGTCATGGCTGCCATAACATTTTGCTACTGTAGAAACATCAAAACCCTTTGAAATTAAGAAATTTTGATTGATGTACTGCTTAATCTTGCTGTTTATGCGATTCCAATATTGGTATGGTAGGCATTGGCAAGACTTGAGATGTTCTTAATTAGCTCTTGTTTTTATGAGCAGATGGGAGAGATCAAGAAGCTGGTAGAGGAAGGGAAAGTGAAGTATGTGGGATTATCAGAAGCTTGTGCTTCGACGATTCGAAGGGCTCATGCTGTTCATCCAATAACTGCAGTACAGAATGAGTGGTCTTTATGGTCAAGAGATTTGGAGGATGAAATTGTTCCTACCTGCAGGTGATCTTCAAGAGGTTTTCATGTTATTTTTGGGTAATTTCATTATGGCACACAACATTAATGCTGTGATCTGTTTGCAGAGAACTTGGCATTGGGATTGTTCCTTACAGTCCTATTGGCAGGGGATTCCTAGCTGTCGGTCCTTCATTGGTTGAAAACATGATAGATGGTGACTTCAGGAAGGTATGAGTTTATAGCATAAATTAACATATCACTTGCTTTTATTTATTCAACCGCAACACATGAAAAAACTGATTGCAGATATATTATGTGTATTTAAACGCTTAGCATTAACTATTGAAACCTTAAGTTGTACCCAAACTTGTTGCAGATTATGCCAAGGTTTCAAAATGTGGACCACAATAAGACTGTATTCGAGCGAGTGTATGAGATGGCTACAAGGAAAGGGTGCACCGCAGCTCAATTAGCACTGGCCTGGGTGCACCACCAAGGAACAGATGTGGTTCCAATACCAGGGACAACAAAGCTTGAAAACTTCAACCAAAACATTGGAGCTTTGTCTTTAAAGCTAACACCAGAGGAGATGGCAGAGCTTGAATCATTTGCTTCAAACGATGTCGTCAAAGGGGAGAGGCATGCGCATATGCAAAATACGTGGATAAATTCAGAGACTCCTCCACTATCTTCATGGAAAGGTAATTAAGTTGTTTGATAAGAACCCCGAAAAAAACTCAGACAAGAAACTGTTTACTGATTACGAGTTTTTGAAACTCTATCTAGTCATCTAGATATGATGTCAAAGAATAGTTATTGTTTGGAGAGAATGTTTGGTTGTTCTCAAGTTAATCATTGTAGGGGCGCTTTCTTGTGTTTCTTCTCAAACAAGTCGTGTATCCGGATTTAATGCTTTACATGTGTAATACATAATCTGAGGTATTTAGGAGTAATGCTTTCTTGTTGTTATTGAGGTAGATCATATGTGGGAAACGCTATTCGCTGTTTGAATCGATTAAACCTTTCGCAAGTTGATTCCCGTTCGAATTGAGGGTGTTTGAATCGAATAAATATGCATAAATCAACCAAAAAGAGATGCGTTAAGAAACTTAGATGCATAAATCTAGACATCGAAGAACCGAACCCAAATACTTCAAGATCCCTAAATGCCTAAATCTAATGCGATACAAATCTAATACATTTGTGTAAAACACGATTTGAACTCATTATTGATTTTAGGTTTGAATAACAAGATTAGGGTTCATGTACTTCAGGATCCTTATCAACAAGATGTTCATAGTATTTTTTCCAGAAAAAAACAAAAAAAAAAAGAAAAAATAACTAGATGTTCATAGTATTTTTCCAGAAAAAAACAAAAAGAAAGAAAAAATAACAAGATGTTCATAGTATTTTTCCAGAAAAAAATAACCTGTTGTAGCAGGTTAATTGTATACAATGTAACATTTTAGCAAGTTGATTGCATTATTTGAGACTGTACGAAGTTTGTTGCGTACAATAATGGATCTTAGCCGAAAATGATATTTTCTTACTGTTTACAACTTTACAAGTATAAATGAGTAAGATATCGTGCATTTGTTTCATAATTAACACAAGAGAGGTAAATCTGTTGATGAAAGACGTGATGTAAAGATTTGATCTATGGACCTCATTTCATGTTGTATGTCCCTGGCCTGGCCTCTAAACCATCATATGGAATTCATCCAAAAGCTTAAATATATTTCCAAGATGACAATGGAGGAGTCTCTGAGTTTTTCCACGTCATTTGCATAAATAAGTGCCTTTCACCCTTCACTACGTCACTTGAGGCAAACGATTCAAGTTCCATAATCTCCTCTGGTGTTAGCTTTACAGACAACGCTCCAATATTTTGGTTCAAGTTCTCGAGCTTTGTGGTGCCTGGTATCGGAACCACATCGGTTCCTTGGTGATGCACCCAGGCTAGTGCTAGTTGAGCCGCGGTGCATCCTTTTTTGGTTGCAGTCTCATTAACTCGCTCAAACACGGTCTTATTGTGGTTCGCATTTTGAAACCTTGGATAAAACTGGAATCAAATCAGTTCCAAAAGCAATTAAGTTATCTGAAGTTTAATATTATAAGTTGCAATCAAAATACACATCCAAACACCCCTTTGGCTTTGGATATAGTTCTTCCCAATGAGTATCATAATCTGGTTTGTGTAATATTTTCTTGTGCTCTTGTTGTCTAGATGATAAACTCTTTATGCCATGCATATTCAACTATAAATATCATACCTTCCTTGAGTCACCCTCAATCAAGTTTTCAACCAATTTAGGACCGCCAGCCAAGAATCCCCTGCCCATAGGACCATAGGAAACAATCCCAATGCCAAGCTCTCTGCAAAAACAAACAGGCTGTACAAATCATCATCAAACAAAGAAATCAGTATAATAATGTTGTATGTCATACCCAGTTACTCTAACATAACAAGAAGACCTCTTGAAGATCACCTGCAAGTAGGAACAATGTCATCCTCTAGATCTCTTGACCATAAAGACCACTCATTCTGTACTGCAGTTATTGGATGAACAGCATGAGCCCTTCGAATCGTTGAAGCACAAGCTTCTGATAATCCTACATACTTCACTTTTCCTTCCTCTACCAGTTTCTTGAGCTCTCCCATCTGTTCATAAAAGTTGGTCACATAAACAAGTGTTAATTAAGAACTGCTCAATCTTGCCAATGGCTACCACACAGTATTGAAATCTCAAAAACAGCAGAATTTACAGCAATCAAAAGTTCTTAATTCAAACTGGTTTTGATGTTTCTGCAGTAGCAAATTGCTATGGCAACCATCACAAACATCAAAAGGCTTTGCGAACATTAGAATACACATAAACAGGTGTTAATTAACAAGAGCTCAAATCTTGCCAATGGCTACCATACAAAATTAAAATCTCAAAAACAGCAAAATTAAGCAGTACATGGATCGAAATTTCTTAATTTTAAACTGGTTTTGATGTTTCTGCAGTAGCAAATTGTTATGGCAGCCATCACAAACATCAAAAGGCTTTGCTGAAATTAGAACCGTGATTTCAATCGGGATGCGAGTGTCGATCCGATGAGCGTAGTAGAGATCAATAGAATCAATATCAAGTCGTTTCAAGCTAGATTCACAAGCCGATCGGACATAAGCCGGATCACCACACACCTCCAGCTTTCCATCGATCAATCGATAACCAAATTTTGTAGCGATTTGAACCTTCTCCCTCAGTCCTCTTTCTTTCAAAGCCTGGAAAAAAGTTTCAGATTTATTGAAATTGAAATTAGCAAAACAAAATTATGAATCGGATCGATTATATATTTAAAGAGCTTCAATTCAATCCTGAATTACTTACTTTGCCGATGAGGATTTCGTTCGTGGTAGCGCCGTAGAAGTCGGAAGTGTCAAGGAAAGTGACGCCTGATTCAACAGCGTGGTGGATGAGGTTGATCATATCAGGTTCGGGTTTTGTGGGTCCGTAGTGCCCGGACATACTCATACAACCCAATCCCTGAGCTGAAACAACAAGACCTTGTGAGCCTAGTTTCACTTTTGGAACCTCCATTGACGCCATTGTTGGTTATCGATTCTAAAGATATCATCTCTACCTTAACTCTATCGGTAAGAATTTGTGGTTTTTGGCGCCATCAGCAACTTTTTTTTTTTTGTTTTATGCCTTGGTTTAGCCGTTTAGCTATGCCTATTTTAGAGGCCAAAATATCTCCTCTTAAAATACTTTATCTTCTTTTCTTATATTTAATTGCTATTTTATAATAATAATAATTATTATTATTATTATTATATCTGCAAAGATGATTTCTTGATGAACTTCGGCACATAAAAACCTAAGAAGCCATCAATGAGTTCACGAGAGCTGCGCATAAAAAACCTAAGACGCCATGAATCAATGTTTACATCTTCAAAGATGGTTTCTTGATAAACTTGTGATGAATCCACATCTATTGAACCACTATCAAACCACCACCGACACCTCCTTTGTCTTCAACAGCCTTCCGCCTCCTCCTTCGTCTTCAAACACCACCATCTCCGCCTCCTATTTTCTTGAATTTAGAAATAGAGGGAACCCTAACAATACTCGATTGAACAAATTAGGGTTTTCATCGATCATCAAAGTCAATTACGTTTTTGTTTCAGATCTGTTTTTAGGGTTTTCAACTATCGGTTTTTAGGATTTTTGTTTCAAATCTGTTTTTAGGGTTTTGTTTCAAATCTGTTTGTGTTGGAACTTGGTAGTTAAAGAAGAATGTGATGATGGTGGTGATGGTTGTAGATGAAGGAGGTGGCGACGGTGGTGGTAGTTAGGGAAGAAGAAGGTGGTTGAAGGCAACGGAGGTGGCAACACCGGTGGTGTTGCAGACGAGAGATGTGGTGGTTGTGGTGTTGAAAATGAAGGTGGTAGTTGTGTTGGTACTTGGTAGTTAAAGGAGGAGGTGATGGTGGTGGTTGTAGACGAAGGAAGTGGTGGCGGTTGAAGAAGAAGCAAGTGGTGGAGGTAGGTATGGGTGTGCATAGAAACCGAAAAACCAAAATCAATCCGTTAAATTAAAAAACGATGGGTTCGGTTTGGTTTTGGTTTTAACCAGAAACCACCCAATTAAGAAACCGAAGCGGTTCGAATGTAATATTTTATATATATATATATATATATATATATATATATATATATATATAAATTAAATGGAAGTTAGCCCATTAAAATTTTAATATCCAATTACATTTCATTCCTTTTGGGCTTTGGCCTTTACATTTACCCCTCCTAAAAAACACATACTCATAGTCACATATCAACATTTGAATTTGACGTTTGCTTTCTTCAGTCTTCACGACGTTTGGGGTTTTCTTTTGTAGATTTGTTTTCGAAGAGAAAAAAACCAACAAGTGATGATGTTTCTATGGATTTGGAAGAAGATGAAGATTATTTTGCATAATGGTCTGTTTTTGCTGAAATTTGTATATAACATATACTAATGTTGAAAACCAAGTGGGTTCGGTTTTAAAACCGAAACCGAATCTTAATTGGCTAGAACCCACCAAAACCGAGACCATTAGGTTTTAAAAATCTAAAACCAAAATTAGTGGATTAGGTTCGATTTGAACATAAAACCACTTCATGCACACCCCTAGAGGTAGGTGGTGGAGGAAGTAGTGGTGAAGGAAAAAGCAGGTGGTGGTGGCGCTGGTGAAGAGATATTGACGGGGTAACTTGCAGATCTACAAATCCATCATTGAAGATGATAAAATAGAGAAAGGATATAACAATAACAATAATAATAATAATAATAATAATAATAATAATAATAATAAAATAATAATAAGGTAACCGGCTACATGTTAGCACTTACTTGCTTTGCAGGTCAACATTACACAAAATGTAATTTTCTGATAGTTTACTGAATAAATATAAACAAAATATAGTTCGTTACATAAAATATTAAAACAGAGATATTATATTACATTTTGGTACACATAACCCTAATAATAAATATATACGCAGTGGCGTGGCCACAGTTATACATCTGGCTTCTTGGATTTTTCTGCATGTCTAATGGGTTGACATCAAGGTTGGCATAGGTGACATGGCTTCTGGCATGAGGCACCGGTGAGGAAGCGTTACAAACTAGGTTGGCGTGACAAATCAGCAAACCAATGCAGATCGTGATCGTTATTTCTTAGTGACTTCTAAATTAAAAAAGTGTTCCCGGCTTATGTTAGATTTAGGAATTAGAATAACAACAAACTTGAATAATTATTGGATTGTGTTTACAACACTTTCAGAAATCTGTAATCCGACCCTATGTCGGGGGTATCATGAATTCAGATATGCGATAATCCAAGAAATCGATTTGAATTACAGGCTTAATTCAAATTATAAACACATAATCTCTTTGCTTTGATTTGTGTTGAAATGAGACCAAATTCCGGCAGAATAATGACATCAACATCGTTTATGTATCTTCAACAATGCCTAATGCGGGACCACCGCTAGGGGCTCAACCCCTTGGAACCCAACCAGGCACTAGGGGCGCTGCCCTCGGAGCCCTGTGTTCCCAATATTAACTTAACATATCCGAGCGTGCACTGTGCATTTCCTGACTCGGATTATAGTTAAGTTTAATTTTGGCTAGGCTCACATTAATTCCGATCATACTAAATGGTTTAATGATACTTAAATCACCAACAACTTATAATGAAATGAGGGGTTTTCTGTCGTAGTAGTGGATCTAGTGATAAGCTTATCAAGAAAAAAAAGATGTATTGCTAATTAATGAGTGAAAAGTTACGAGCACATACATAGAGTATGTTTGGTAGAAGCTTTTTGGAGCTTTTAGTTTTTAGAAATTAACTTTCACTAGGCTCTGTTTGGTTGTAGCAGCTTGAGTTTTTGTTTTTAAAAAGTAAACTCATAAAAGTTTTAAAATGAAAAACTACTGCATGTAGTTTTTAGGAGCTGATGAGAACTTTTAAAACTTAAATTACATAAATAACCTTTAATTAATTTGTTTCTTATTTAAATGTTTATTTTATGACTTTTTATGTTTTTTACAGTTTTAAGCTATAGCTACTTTGCTAAACACTTTTATACAAATAAAATTATAGCTTTCAACTAGTTATGTAATAAAAGTTCCATCTCTAGATACCAAAATTTTTATCCCCAGCTCCATCTTCGAGCTAATTATGCCAAACATACTCATAATGTATTTGTGCATTGAATTTTATAGGCAAACAAAAATGTACAATATAAAGTTACATATCCTTGATTAAAAGGAAAAAGTTTGGTGTTAAAATTGGATTTATGTTGTCGTATTGCAAATGGATTAGACAGGAACCATAAAAAAAACTAAGGAAATGGGTCAATCTAAATTTTGCTTTCAATTAGATACTTTTCGCTCTGTTATGAATTTACTGTGTTTTTTTAACTGGTCAAATAAGTATGTGTATGTTACATGTACCAGATCAAAGTATACATGTGCTATGTCTTTTGATCCGTCACTACTATTCTGAAGCTATGTGGACTAGCATGACACCCATTATTCAGTTGACTTCTGATTAACTTACAAAACCTATTACATCAGTTTACTATAAAAAAATAACAACATGCCCGAACTTGATAGGAAGCAACTAGTGTGGAATCACTTTGAGAAGAAAACATTTTATCATTCCTTAAATTGCAAATCACCCAATAATACATAACAACCATAGCCATTAAGAGTTTTCTTTTGTCACCTTTATTAGTTTAACAAATCACCCTAAGAGATACCATATTGAAGTGATGGACGGTCTAGATATTGTACCCGCGACAAAGGTCAGCCCTCATCGACCTTGAAACTTCATAAGACCCTAAAAGGTGCTCTTCCTCTTCAATTAAAAGCCTACAAAGAGGACACAACAAGAAAGAATCGAAGGGAGATAGCTCTTTGGTTGAGATTGACTCTAGTTTGGAGACGACGACGCATAATCTTTCAAACAAAGATATTAACCATACCAGGAATCAAATTGATTCAATAGAATGATAGCCCCTTCTTATTTTCTAAATAAAAGTCATCCGCAACCTTTCTTAAGATAGCCACAGTGAACAACAGACACGAAAAAGCAAAAGCTTAATACATCGGATACTATTTATGCGATGCATTGCGAAGTAATTAAGAAGGAAAGATACCATAAGTCCAAAATAATTAAATATATAGCGATTAATCCAGATATTATTATTTTATAATGAAAATAACAAATGATATACCTACACCTACCTAGAGATGCCTGTCGAGTCATCGACGGCGGCCGCATATATATATTAAGAAAAGGTAAAGATGGAAAAAGAAAAATTTTAAAAAAAAAAAAGGGTTTATTGACTTATTGTGATGGTTTCTCCAGAAATTCAACTGACGACCGTTGAAATACCAATCACAGTTTCAATCACCTTTTCTCAACTCGATTCCCCCCAATTTACATAAGATCGACCATCTTTTCTAATCTAGGGTTGGAAAACTATTCTCCTAAAAATGTCAGATGTGAAGAGGATTAAGCTCGGATCACAAGGGCTGGAGGTTTCAGCCATCGGACTAGGATGCATGGGCATGTCTCAGGGCTACGGTCCTGCCAAACCTGAGCAAGATATGATCAAAGTCATCCACCACGCCATTAACTCTGGTGTTACTCACCTCGACACCTCCGATGTCTACGGACCTCACACCAACGAAATCCTCGTCGGCAAGGTCATTTTTCTCCTTATTTCCCGTCATTCGTTGCCTGATTATGATTAATAATTTCTAATTTAAGATTGTTCATTAGACGAGCTTCAAGTTAGGCTTGATATTAAGCATTTAACTAGTAAAACTCGAATAGCTAACGACTAGCTTGACTCACATGAACGCTAAGACCCCCGAATTTGACTCGTTTTGTGTGTGTGTGTGTGTGTGTGTGTGTGTGTGTAAATCTATGCTTTGTTTAGGCATTGAAGGGAGTGAAGAGAGAGCAAGTCCAATTGGCAACAAAATTCGGGATCAAATTTGGGGAAGGTTTTGGTAATCCAGAAATCCGTGGTGATCCGGAGTATGTGAGGGCTTGTTGTGAAGCCAGTTTGAAGCGGCTTGATGTAGATTACATTGATCTCTTCTATGTTCACCGCATCGATACAAAAGTCCCTATCGAGATCACGGTTTGTCCCTCACATCATTTACATCTATATATGCATTAGCTTGTTCTTATGTCAGATTCAACTCTGCTCTAATTTAGTTATATTGTAAATTGTGAACAAACTTCTTTTGGATGCATGTTTATCATGATTATTGTGGTTTGAAGTAACAAAGTCAATCGAGTTTAACAGAAACTAATTCGATCTAGTTACATAAGAGTCAAAATATCATATTTGATAGAATTTTTTTTAAGAAAGTTGATTATTAATATAATTGTAGAATCAGTCAACTATGCAAACTTTAAGGAACTGATTACCTGACTATGTAAGCTTCTAAGCTACGGTAATCACTTTCAAAGTGCACCTATCCTTCAAGAATCATGATGCCATCAACCTTTTTGTATTACAGCTAACAGATGATATTGATTCTGGTTCACAAGATTCCATTATTGTAACATTGACATAGGGCGTTAATGAGGAAATCATTATAATTTAAATTTTAGTTTAAGGAAGAAACTATATTTATTTATATTTCGTAGATGGGAGAACTTAAGAAGCTGGTTGAAGAAGGTAAAATAAAATACATTGGTCTATCTGAGGCTGGTCCCTCTACCATCAGAAGAGCACACGCTGTTCATCCAATAACCGCTGTGCAATTGGAGTGGTCTTTGTGGACTAGAGATGCAGAAGAAGAGGTTATTCCTACTTGCAGGTAAGCCATAAGCTACACGTTACTAATATCGATTATCAGGAAATAACAAGCCACTGTAATGTTTATTTTTATCTTTTGCAGAGAATTAGGAATTGGGATAGTTCCTTTTGCTCCTTTGGGTAGTGGGTTCTTTGCATCTGGTCCAAAGTTGATGGACAATTTGGCGGATAACGATTTCAGAAAGGTTTGTGCTTTATAGCATATTGGGATTCTATGGGAATCTGATATTTCTATGTGTAGATTACTAAAGTAGTAATGCAAAAATAAATGCCACACATCAATTAAAAGATCTATATTTGGCAAAAGGAGTTAAGGAGCGGGTTAGGTAATGGGTCAAAACATATAGCTTTCTAGTTTGGGCTGCATTGAGTTGACTTGAAACCTTTTTTATACAAAATTGCCAAATTTTTTATAAATAATCCGTCAGTTAAATACGATTACAAAAATTAATTTTTTTAGAAGAATTTAGTGCTTTCACATAAACTATCTAGGAGAGTGTTTTTAGAAAAACAAATACCCCCACACTGTATCACGTTGGGACTTGAACCCATAACCATTTCACCTGTTTCCTTATGCACTATATTTTTGGACTCTACGTGTTGTTACTGTTAGAGATAAAACATAACACACATTGGCCACTTTATTTGCTAACCTGGTTGAAATTGCTTCCTCCGATTTAAAGATTCTTAGTATGGGATGGTGCTTCCTTCTTTCTCTCTTTCAATTTTTTATTTTAGGAACCGTGTACTTGTTTATCACTTTATCCTTTCCGCCCCTTAGGTTGCAAGAAATATGTACATTGAACCTTCTAAAACATCTGGAAACATATATTTTCTTCAATCTTCTTACTTATAATTTTAATTTGGAATTATGTTTATTAATGTTAGTGCATACACCGGTTAAAACCCTAGATCCACCTTTTTTTAAAGTTATTACTCCCCCCGCTACTTTAAGACTCATAACTCACATTCATAGTTGATGTCATATATGGTACACACAATGTATGAACAATACCATATTTCTCAATGTGTTAGTCTTACTTATTGTAAGCCACTTCATATTGTAAATTTTGTTCATCCTAATCATTTTATTTTTCATCTTTAACAGATTCTACCCAGGCTACAAGGAGAGAACTTTGACCACAATAAACTTGTATATGAGCGAGTGAGTGAAATGGCACAAAGAAAGGGGTGCACCCCTTCACAGTTGGCACTGGCTTGGGTCCTGCACCAAGGGGATGATGTAGCTCCAATCCCTGGTACAACAAAGATTGAAAACCTGAACCAGAACCTTGGAGCGCTGGCAGTTAAACTCACGGCTCAGGACATGACTGAGCTTGAATCCATGGCTTCATTCAAGGGTGCTAGAATGCCCGAACAGATTTTGGTGCATAGTTACAAGAACTCGGATACTCCCCCCCTGTCGTCATGGAAATCCACGTAAGCACGACCTTTTGTTTACTATGAGCCTAGTGAAAGCTTGCCCTTAATAATGTTGTTTCCGGTGTTTTTGTTATAATGAAATATTATGTACCATGTATTTATATTTCTGTTGTGCTGATATTTGAGTCTGTATGTGATTTGGTTTGATTTTTTCTTGAGCTTAGAATTATCAAGAAGTTATGAACCCCATGTACATTAGATTAATGTCGACATTAGTGATATCTAGCGTGTTTTTTCCTTTTTGTTTTATTTTGCTTTTTTATGTTTAAAATATCACTTCTAGATTCAAAACCACCAAAGAGAAGTGGAATTTGATTACATATTTGTGTATCATACATAATGTTGGTCTTACACACATCTTAATTTAATTAGTTATTTTAATTTTTATCTTTAATCCCTATTCAAGATGGCCTATAGAAGTTGCTAAAATACTTCTTAGACAATAAATTGTGATGGGTCAGCCCATTTGAGGCATAAGATGACAGCAAAAGGAGTATGAATGTCACCTTTCCAAGTAAGATTTCATTAGTTTTGGGCCCTAGACATCGGAGGTATGAAGAAGGGTGATGCCAACATCGATAGCGTAGTGGATGAGGTTGATCGTGTTGGTTCGGGTTTTGGGGCCCCGTAGAAAGTGGACATGCCCATACAACCCAAACCCTGAGCTGAAACCTCCAAACCTTGTGAACCCAATTTAAAATTTTAGGACCTTTTCCATCTTAAGATCAAATGGTTCTTTTGCTAAAGTTAATCCGAATGTGATGGTATATGAAATTATGAATATAGGTTATGATCAAATTGTATATGTGATGGCATATAGCCAGTGGGTTAAATCAAATTGTATAGTTTTCATAACTTTTGATTTGTTTATTTTTGAACTAATCACCCGTGTATATATCGAGAACTGTGTTAAAAAACCCAGCAAACGCGAATTTTTTTCTGAAAAAATATAGCAAAATCGGTCTCAAATCAAAGAGCATAATTTTCTCGTCAATTTAGTTATAACTTTTGTAATTTAACGCATTTTTGTTTGATGGATATAATAGTTTATAAAAAATGGGCGTATTGTAAAAGTGTCTAAACTACCCTTTTGATTTTAGTTAATATAAAAACACAAGAAATTAAATAATTGGTCCAAATTAGTATAACATTCTTAACTTTTTTTTCATACTAAAACTGTTTATAACATCATTAATGATTTATAAATAAAAGTATTTTGATCATTTATATATTTACTCGATCATGAATTGAAGACTTAATTTTCCCAAAATACTCTTCATTAATGTTTCATTAATGAGTTACCAAAAGTTCTTAGCATTGACTTATATAATCACGGGTCAAGATTTGTTCTCATAGTTTTTGTACAAAAACTACGAGAACCAATCTTTATCCTTGATTATAATAAATCAATAGCTAATATTTTGATTAATAAGTATATGACTATGTGGCGGTTAAAGCAGGCTAACTGTTACTATATTTATTATTATCTTTGCGTAAAAAACACATGAAATATCAAGATATTCGCTTATTTCACATTCTAAAATAACCTATGGTGAAAAGAAGTTTGAAAAGTATTTCACCAAATACTCACTCCTCTATGTGTAGTCTCTCACATTCAAATTATTATACCATCCGTTATACCCAATCCGCCCCAGATCGGGTCCAGGTGGTTGTCAGGTATTTGGAAACAAACACCAAAACGGCATGCATGGATCCCAAATAATTACCGAGTTTTTTGGTTTTTTACAAGAGAAATGATATATCCTCCTACTTTTTGTTCCTATTACATCTTCCCACCTGTTCAATGTTTGACATGATATCATATCTTGATTTTGACACTTGTCTTGATGAGTAGATGGACAAGTAGAAACAAAAGCTAGAAGGATATATCATTTCTCTTTTTATAATAACCAAGAAAATATAATGAGTTGAGATTGTTGACCATCCTGATCTAATTTTGCGTCTGCTTGATAAAATCATCTTCAACAGCAGCAACATATTTTACCACTACTTTTCATGAGAGGTCATCAAGAGATCTGATACACAGATCATCATGCACACACAAGACTATACCACCATTGAGCTCCTACGGGATTGATAATTAATTAGAATGGACTAAAATGATATTCAAAGTTGTAACACCAATCATCATACTAGATTGTAACTCGAAGGTTGGAATCCAAGGTCTTGAAACTAAAATCAAATTAAATGCTTACAACCAAAACAAAATTAGTTTTCCCATACCAAACAAGATCATATAACAAAACTCACCAAGACATTGTTCTCACTTCAGAGGGATAAACCTGGAAGAGTGAGTAGCCCCTATACCAGGTCTCCCGTGCTTGACTGGTTTGTATGAGATTGAGAACTCAGCCAAGTAATGGCCGATCATCTCGGGCTTGATTTCAATTTGGTTGAACGTCTTTCCATTGTAAACACCAACCACGCTTCCAATCATCTCTGGAACAATGATCATGTTCCTCAAATGAGTTTTGACAAGCTCTGGCTTCTCACCTGCCGGTGCCTCACGTTTCTGTACAAGTAACATTAGTACATTAGCAATAGTGAAATCAAATCTTGAAAGCAAAAACTACTCAAATCAAAATAGATGGTCACTAGATGAAAGCAGGATGGGCAATGCTTGTGAGATTAACTAGTTCATGTGTATTGTATAGAGTGGCAAAAAGATAATTTCTTAAGATAAATCATATGATAAGATTTCATTATACCATGATTTTAAAAAATATTCTTATTTTAATCACAAGTCTTGAAAAAACATGTAGGTATAACAATAAAAACCAAAAGAGGATGCAGCAACAATGCTAGGTATGCTAGACCAAATAACAATCAATCAAAAGCATACTATGATGATCATGATACTGGCTAGTTAAAGAGAGAACAAGGTGTTTGCAAAAGTACATCATGCCATATTTTTAAACAAAAAAAACCTCACCCTAACATCTACAATTCTCTATCATGATCATCTGAAGTTTTACAGTTATATATGCAAGCTTGAATTGATAGCTATCTCATTAAACATGGCAGAAAATTACATTCCCTGCTTATTTTTCACAAACTGCAGTCAAAATAAGTTCGAGTAAGGTTTTCATACAAGTAACTGCATCGATAATTCCCATTCAAAAAGCTACAAATAAGTGTATCAAAACAACAAATGTTCGACTATCAGTTCAACATAAGATCAAAACAACGGTAATTTAATGTATTTACAACTATGAAGACAATAAACCGTATAAAAGAAAACTATCATCAGTGAAAGGTTAAGAAACATACTGCTTTTCTCAACTTCTTAATCAAAGCCATAGGCTTCCTCTTCAAACCTCTCTGAAACCTAAGAAGAACAACGCTCCAAAATCAAATTCTTAAAAATGTCGAGATTTTTGAGATGTGGTAAATGGTATACCTTCTGCGAGCACGAGCGGTGAAAAGCTTCACAAGGTCATCAGTGGACATGTCAAGCAGAGCATCCAAATCAACACCTCTGAAACTGAACTTCTTGAACGTCCTCTTCTTCGGCGCTCCGGCTGCCGCTACGTCAACCTCCACATCCGCCTGCAACAACAAACATCAGAACTCGCTCTAAGATCAGATTGTGACAGGTAATTTACAAGGTTGAGAATAACAAAGCGATATAGATCGAGAATCACCATTGTCGAATTTCTGCTGTGACCTGCTACTCTGCCGCTACGCTAGGGTTTTGAAGAGATGGGTGAACGCTGAATAACCGAGTATATATCGCAAGTAATGTTAGGATTTAGGCCCAACTTTGATATAAGGATAATTGGGCCTCGCTTGTGAAGTATTGGACGATTGGGCTAAACTAACTTTATAAAAAATTTAACACAATATAAAATAAAAATTTTAAACTATTTTATCACGATAATTTATAAAAAATTATCAACCACGTTTAAACGATTCTAGCAAGATAATTTATAAAAAATTTCACCATATAAAATAAAAGGAAGGGTAAGTGATTTAATAGAACAGTTTTTCATCCTAGTTACTATTCTATGACCACAGAGATTAAGTTTTACTATCCTTGTGCTTAAGAGTTCAGTTATTTGAAATTTTTACCTAATTGTTGTTCTCCATGATTTTTTTATTCATAAGAGGGTAAAAATTCATTACATAACAACTTAATTTTCTTAATTTTTTATTATAGATGGTATATATTTTAAGTTATCTATATCTATACTATATTATAAAGCATTTAGGAATTTTGCTTAAACACTTAAATTTTAAGTGTTTTGAAATTACTAAATTGTCTCTCCTATAAACTAAATTGAGTAATTGTTAGATATAGTTAATAAGATTGTTATATTCCATTTTAATAACTAAACTTTACATATTTAAGAAAATCAAAGTCAATATAATTTTTCTGAAATTAACTTAATTATTGAAAAATATTTCATAACCTTTTTTTAAATTATGGAGAACAAAAAAGTAAATGAAATGAAAAAATATAAAGAAATTAGACATATCACCAAACGAAATTATTCAACGTCACCGTATTACAAAAATATCATACCTTCTACGTCTTGAAAATGGACATGTTAAGGAGTAGAAATTATTTGTTATCGCCACATTACACAGGTATCATGTTAGTTAATATATATATATATATATAAAAGCTATAAATATGATCATAAGTTGTTTTGACATGATATTATTGATCATATTATAATATATTATTATTATTCCTATTATTTATAATAATCACAACTTTATCATTTTTTTTTGTTCTTGACGTTATCTTCTAATATAAATAGACTAATTTGAATAAAATCTATTAGATAATTCTAACTATTAAATTTAGATAATAATTTTAATTATCAAATCTTAAAAATTCATTTTAGTAAAAATTAAACTTCAATTTTGATTTTTCTTGATCAAAATTGGATTCAATTTTGACTTTATTTAAATCAAAATTATTTGTATACCTTTCTTAAACCCTAAAATATCATATTTGCATACATTAGTTTACAAATATCATATACATTACAAATATATTGGATTTCGAAAAAGCTTACGATAGTTAGGACTGGAATTTTCTGTTGGATATAATGAAGCAAATGAGATTTGGAAAAACATGGATTCAATGGATAAAGTCATGTTTGGAATCGTACTATATCTAGTTATTAATCAATGGTACACCTACTAAAGAGTTTTTTTAGGGAAAATGGTTAGACAAGGGGATCTTTTTGCACCTTTCTTGTTCCTTATAGCAGCAGAAGGTCTAAACATTATGTTACGAGAAGCGGTCGAAAAAAGTGTGTTCGAAGGGTTGATGATCGGGAAAGATAAAATTACTGTCTCCTATCTGTAATACGCAGACGATACAATAATTTTCGGAAAATGGAATCGTAACAACATTACAGTGATAAGGTCGCTTCTAAAATGTTGGGAAGTAGCTTCAGGGTTGAAAGTTAATTGCAGCAAAAGTAGTGTGTTGGGAATGGGGGTGTCAAGGGAGGATCAGATGAACTTCTCAGACGTAATTGGATGTAAAGTGGGGGATAAAGTGCTAAACTACCTTGGAGTTCCGGTTAACGCAAATATGAAGAAAAAGGTAAACTAGAATAAAGTAATTTTGAAGATGGAATCAAAGTTGTCGTCTTGGAAGAAGGGGCTTTTATCGTTTGGGGGAAAGCTAACTTTAATCAACACGGTCTTGTCCAATTTGCATGTATATTTTATGTCCGTGTTTTGTGCTCCTCCTGTAGAAATTGGTAATGGTTCAAATATCAAATTTTGGAATGATTACTGGTTAAGCAATACAAGTTTAAAAGAAGAATCTCCAAGACTTTACTGCATAATTGGGAAAGATTGCTCTGGGTTTGCAACAAAGATGGAGCGGCTTTTAATGGATATGGGAGATAGGGTGTTCTATCAGTTGGTGGGGGAGAGCAATGGATGAAGCGTCTAAACTCTATGTAGCTTAATAGGGTATCCTTACAAAAAGACAAGAATGAGAAATGGTTGTGGATAGTTAACAGAGAGGGCCTTTACTCGGTAAAACTCATGAGGGAAATGCTAGATAAAAAACAGTTGGAAAACAGAACACAAAACAACACGTAGAGGTCAACAACTTTCTGGTCCAAGTTGGGTCCAAAAAAATCTGTATTTTTGGGTGGAGAGTGGACAAGGGCATCTTTATAAACACGCATATATTTTTAGCATTTTGTATTCTTATTGACTTATTTCATTCATTAATTTATAAAACATGCATTTGTAATGTAACACCGTATTTTAACCCAAAATTTTTCATTTTCATAATCATAGCGGAAGCGAATTAAACAACCAAAGTGTTTACAACTGTACAAACACTACTGTTTAAATATCAGTATTACAAAAGACGGCTCGTCACAAAATAATATATCAGAGTCCTAGGTGATTACTCCCCAAGCTAACCACTCTCAGCCGAGCTGCTGACTTACCAAAACCTGTAAAAAGAGTGAGAGGTGGGGGATTAGCACAAAGCTAAGTGAATAGAGTCAAACCACAACAGATATATCAGCAAATAACCGCATCAATATCAACAACATATAACAGATAATCGTGCCCCGGGAAGACCGGCGGTTCTGCAGGAACTTTCAACCAATGCCGGTCAAAGCAAAGGTTTACGGATAGTTCATTTGCTATTCTCACACAGTATTACCTTAAGTTGCAACAAATGCATCAAAAGATCCCAATACTGATTAGCCGATAGCAAAACAAACCCAGCCCATATGCCCAGCCGAAGCTGACTTCCCAACCTCATGTATACATATCACTGACGCACAATTAATTAACAATCAACAGTTAATCAATTATCAGATGCACAATCTATCCATGCGTCAAACCAATAGCAGTTGCAACCCAATCCAGTTAAAACTAATAACATCTGTGAGTAAACGTCCACTCACCTCAGGCTTTCAGTTTCTCCACTCGGTGATCTTATATTACTAAGCCTTGTTTGTTCCTGAGAACACAACAAACTGAAATCAGTAACAATTCATAAATATATGTCAAACACATAAATTTATATCCTTTGAATCAAACATAAACATGTAAGATTCACATATGCATGCACATATAACTTAACATTTAAACAATGCAAATCAACAAGTCCAAACTATCGGATTTTATGTGAAATCCGATACTACCATCGGATTTCACCAAATCCGCAACCCTCCATCGGATTTCATAAGAATCCGACACATCCATCGGATTTGAGGAAATCCGCAACCTCAATCGGACTTCCACACTTGCATTTAACTTGATACCTGCAATGGGTTTTCATAATAGGAATCCATCATCGGTTTCCACACTCTCGGATTCAAACCATCGGATTCAAACCATCGGATTTCACACATCCGGGTTTAAGAGTATCGGATTTCAACATAAGTCCCGGATTTTTAAAGTACCGGATTCAACACCCGGTTTTCACTAGAATCGGATTTCATCATCATCAATAAAATCCGCAAACTTCATCATTACAAGAATCCGATAACTTCAAACCTTGCATACATCTTATATCCAGATTATAAACAAGTTCATATAACCACATATAAACATGTTTAAACACATAAGCATGCATCAAAACACCCTTTAACACCAAGAACATCAAATCCGATAACTTCTTAAAGCATGAGCATATGA
The DNA here is from genome assembly GCA_038502395.1 of Dittrichia graveolens. Taxonomy (NCBI): domain Eukaryota; kingdom Viridiplantae; phylum Streptophyta; class Magnoliopsida; order Asterales; family Asteraceae; genus Dittrichia; species Dittrichia graveolens. Next base: position 1,740,721 of record JARJIL010000003.1, on the reverse strand, counting down.
TGTTCATATCAAATCCACTCAAAAACCGTAGCATGTTAATACTAATCGAAGTATAACAACAAGAATCAAAGAAGAATCAGCAACCTTCAATCCTTGAATCACAATTCACAAACCACACAAAATCCGATTTCTTGCTTCTTCTTGTTTTCTCTCGGTTTTGCACACAGTTCACACACAAGGATTCTTCAAAGTGAAGAATCCATATGAAAACCCACGTATATACATGCCTTGAAAACATTAGCATGAGGTGGCAAAGTTTAACCATCTAAGCACATGCACACACACACAAATCCGCATGCGTACATACATATATATATATATATATATTAAACATACATCCTCATTTATTTCTTTAATTAATCAAACAACTAATTATTTAAAACCATATAGATTAATATTAACAAGTAATTAATCACGAATTAACATACCAAAGTTTCCTAATCTACTAGACCCGATCTGAGGATGTTACATGTAACAAAAGACAATCATAAATATTTACCACTTAACAATGTTAATTAGTATCTCATCTAATATTTAATTACTAATTAATTTTGTTTATCTATTCTTATCGAGTTCATAGTTATATTGCATCTTTAGGTTCTTCTTGAATCTCCATGTTAACTTTTGTAAAAATAACAACATACCAATAACACAAAAAACAAATACATACACACACACACCATTGACTCTCAAATAATGTATGTGTTTGATCATCGATTTAATATCTAAAATACCGTACTCACCAAGAACATACACACATCAATTTCTAGATTTGCCGTTCGTGTCATGGTCTTTCTTGATCATCGATTTCCAAATCTTGAAATAACAACTCGCGCAAAGACGATCTGAACCACACACATGAAAACAAATACAAAAAAGAAAGGGGAGATAAAAAAATGCAATGGCTGTTCAAAACGGGCTAGTTGTCATCCGAATGGTTGTGATGGTCTAGAGGTCAAGAGCATCATAATGGAATTACATCCAAGACTTTTTTTTTACCTAAATTAAAAATGAAAAGTAAGTTATTTATAATAGAACATCTTTAAAAGCAAGTTGCTATTTAATGTTATTGCCCAGTAATATTCACATACTTTGTTATTACATTACTTTTTAATGTTATTGCCCCGTAAAATTCACATACTTTGTTATTCACATCTTTAATGAAAACGGGTATCCCGTTTAATGTGAAATGTAATTAAACGGGTAATTTTTCTTACGTGGATCGCCATTAAAGTAAAACGGTAATTTTTCACCGTAGGGAGCCGTCACCGTTAAGATTCTGCTACGAGTTTTAGAAAACAATTATACAACATTATTGAATATAAACATATTCGAACCGAAATTAAAGTCTTAGAGAGTTCAAATACATCCAAAATATCAAAACCAAGGAACCCAAAGAAGACGACAACAATTAATATATATAGTGAAAAGTTCATTTGATAACCGTTTTTATTATTATTTCCGTTAAAATAATCAGGTTTTCCCGTTCCGGTCTTGTTTATACTTACGGACTTTCTTTCTTTTCTGAAGGTTTTAATTTTTCCTTTAATCCCTACCCATGTAGGTCCAATATTTAGCCTTTTCTACTTTTGCTTTCTATGAGCCTCATAGCAGAGGTCCATTCACAGTAGAGATAAGTTTAAGAAATGAAAAGGTTTATAATTAAGTTATATTGGAAAATAATTAAACCTTGTAAAATCTTATTAATTATTTTTAATTTTAATTTAAATACGCTATATTGAAAAAAGAAAAAGAAATTTCGTTACACGTGTCCTTCGTCGTCGGCCACTTGTAGTGAAGAATTCTTACACCGCTGCCACTTGCTTCTGTTTACAGTTTCTGGTTTTCCAATCGAGCTACACATTTAATCAACTGATATTTCCTAGCTCTTAACGGAATCATAAATACTTTTTTTAAATACGTTTCAAAATCTGGATAAAAAACTCACCAAAAATGTCGAATGTAAGAAGAATCAAGCTCGGATCACAGGGGCTCGAGGTTTCCGCCATCGGATTAGGATGCATGGGCATGTCTCACGCCTACGGTCCGGCGAAGCCCGAAGAAGATATGATCAAAGTCATCCACCACGCCATTAACTCCGGCGTCACTCACCTTGACACCTCCGACGTCTATGGGCCTCACACTAACGAGATCCTCATCGGCAAGGTCTGTAATTTGTAATTTCGTAGCTTCAGTTGTCAGAGATTACTTATTTTGCCTGTATCCCCCTGACTACTGTGTGTTTTTGTGTGTGTGGGAATGGATGATTGGTACAGGCTTTGAAGGGAGTGAAGAGAGAGAATGTTGAATTGGCAACGAAATTTGGGCTGAAATTTAGGGAGGGTTATGGTGATCTTGAAGTCGATGGTGAACCAGAATACGTTAGGGCTTGTTGTGAAGCTAGCTTGAAGCGGCTGGATGTTGATTACATTGATCTTTACTACGCTCATCGCATCGATACTAAAGTCCCAATCGAAATCACTGTTCGTTCCTATACAAACAATTTTCTTCTATTAACCAAAAATTTTACATTCCCGCCGCCCAAGCAAGGTTTATAGTGTTGAAATAATCTGAATCTGAAATTTTCGGATTCAGATTCGGATATAATATTCTAAAATTTCGGATTTATTTTGAAGATGGGAGAGCTGAAGAAACTGGTTGAAGAAGGTAAAATAAAGTACATTGGTCTATCTGAGGCTGGTCCGGCAACCATCCGAAGGGCACACGCTGTTCATCCGATAACCGCCGTCCAATTGGAGTGGTCTCTCTGGACAAGAGATGCAGAAGAAGAGGTTATTCCTACTTGCAGGTATCCCAGAATATATACTTTTTTTTCTAGTTATCCTCCTACGAATATGCGTCAAAATCAAGTAGAAAGATTTAACAGGAATATAATTTCCATATACTATACTAATACTAATACTATTATTAGGAAACAACAAGCCATATATTGTGATGTTAACAATATTATTATTATATTAGTTTCTATATGCTTGACTTTTTTTCCCAGAGAATTAGGAATTGGGATAGTTCCTTTTGCTCCATTGGCTAGCGGTTTCTTTGCATCAGGTCCAAAGGTGATGGACAATTTGGCGCATAATGACTATAGAAAGGTTTCTACCCATATACCATATTGTTGTTCTATATATATTTGTATATGCATTTGGTGTGTATATTTCTTTGTATTTTCATTCCGATAGGCAGCGTGACAGGTTTCCGGTCAAAACGAGTAACTTTATACGTGTCAAATGGGTTGGGTTGGACCGATTAGTAAACACAGTTGCTTCTCTTTTTTTCATGAGGTTGAATTTTGGAGGAAATGATAGGTGTTGTTAAGGATGTATCATTTGTTGTAGAACAAATGCCAAAGAAGCTATAGTGATAAGGTTAAAATGTAATTTTCTATACATTTTTAGACTTTTGTTGACACTACAAAACCTATCATTTGCCCCAAATTATAACAATATGATTTACAAAATTGTATTCTTAAAATAATGATACAATAATTTAGGATGTTCTAACATGATTATAGTTGTATAAATCCTAATCGATCTTTTTCCATCTTTCATAGATTCTACCGAGGTTTCAAGGAGAGAACTTTGTCCACAATAAAGTTGTATATGAGCGAGTGAGTGAAATGGCACGAAAACATGGATGCACCCCATCACAGTTGGCACTGGCTTGGGTCCTGCACCAAGGAGATGATGTGGCTCCAATCCCTGGTACAACCAAGATCGAAAATTTGAACCAGAACCTTGGAGCCGTCACGGTTAAACTCACGGCTCAGGACATGGCTGAGCTTGAATCCATAGCTTCATTAACCAAGGCTCCTAGAATGCCTAAACAGATTTATGTAACAACTTACAAGTACTCAGATTGTACTCCACCCTTGTCCTCATGGAAGCCCAAGTAAGGTTGAGCATATATATATGGCTTTTAATAACTAATGTTTTTCAAGTGCGCACTTTGTTAGTTTGTATTCTCATTGTAATTTGTGTTTGAGTTTGTTTGTGAACTTATAACTCATGATTTTGTCTTTCTGGCTAGCCAAGTTTTGGAGAAAATTTTGTTTACACTTGACATGAACATGAACATGAACATGAACATGAATGATATACGTACTCTAACAACCAAAAGTGGTTTTACTATTATGACACTTAGTTTATACCAAAGTTCATTCAATTGTACTTAAAAACTTATATTTTCTTAAACAAGATTCATTCCATTAAATAAATATACACATCAAATTAAGACAAAGAAACAGTCACAAACTCCTTTTTCTACAAGGTGCAGTTAGAAAAAACAACACCGAAACACTCAACACCTAAAAAAAAGAAGTTGACACACAAACCTCCAGACGTACTACGTGCCAAAGCGCAACAAAAACCTTACGGCTTTCTCTACCCCATCAAAAAAACAAACACGACAGAAAACCAACAAAACAAGATCTTCGAGTACCTACTTGTAACATCCGCAAACCCGGACTAGTAATTAGCGGGTAAACGGTAAGTGATTATGCGTGTTTTAATATTATTACGTGATTATATTAAGTTGATTATTAATTGATGATAAAATTAATTGAATTAATTTATATGTATGTATGTATGCATGATAATATGTACGTATGCATGTATGAGTGTATTAATTGGATAGGTTTTCAAGAAACACCTCATGCTTAAATTTTGATGCCTGTGGGTATACGTGTATATGGATAAAGAGCTTAGATAACCTCCTGTTCATTTTGAAACAAAAGTTGAAGGCGTATGTGTGTGAAAATTGCTTAACTTTGAAGAAACCTCAAGAAGTTGATTTCTTGAAAGTTGAATTTGAAGAGTTGGTGTTTTATAATTTAAGCTAAAGGTTAGTTTATGATTCTAACATGTTTATGATTATTATGTTATGTGTTCTATGAGTTTTATGAAGAATCACCATGAAAAAGTTTGAATAAATCTTGATTAAATGGGTTTTGTTAGATTTGGTGATTTAATTGATTAAAAGGTGTTCTTGATACATGAAAACATATTCAATAATGTTTGTATGTATTTTAGTAATGTTTTTAGTAAGTTTTAAATTCTGAATCTGGGTATTTTTGAATGGAAAGTTGGCTGAATCAAGAACAGGAAGAAGATGATGAAAAAAAATTAATTAAATTTGAGGAGCCCAACCTTTAGGTTTAGAATTCGAAGTAGCCTATGGGCGATCCGCTCGAAGTGGCCCATGGGGGGAATCCGCTCGAGTGGTTTTGGCTCGAAGGGGATCCGCTCGAAGTGGCCTACGGTTCGAAATTTGAACCACTCGAATGCTTATTGTGACATGTTTGGCTATTTTTTTTTTCAGAATGTGAGATTTTGTTTGTTGGACCTTTTGGAAACGAGCCATGTTATATTTAGTAACACACGAAGGATACAATGTTGAATTTGAAAACAGATGGTTAATGTTTGTAAATATTTGTACTTTATGAAATCATGTTTGTATAAAGCTTCCGTAGCACGTTTTAAAAAAATGACTTAGGATTTTCTTGTGTTACATTACTGAGAAGCAAAAACAGCGGCACAACTTCGACATTATATTAGTAGTAGACTAGTGGTGGTGGTGGCCGGCGATGACCACTATTGGTGACTTGGTGGTGGTGGTCACTATGGTATTTTGTTAACTAATAATAGCAGCAACAAAAACAACAATAACAATACTAATAATACCCTTGCGTTGATCGGGTTTATTAATTAAAAAAAATAACTCAAATATTATACATTTGTAGAATTTTAAAGAAATACCAAAAAGTTAACTTCTTCTAACCCTTTTTGACCCTCATTAAAAATTAAGTATTTGATCCGAAATTCTTTTTAACATGTTCAATCGATGGTATTGAACTTAATATTCTTTCACAAAACTTTTATATGAAAATGTATTGTCTATTGTACTAGAATTTTCAACCATCTAATAATTTATTAACATTCATATTAATATAACAAAAACGATAGAACATAAATATGACAAAAAAAATTACAAATACTTAAAATGAATATATTAAACCTTATATAAAGGTTGTGAAAGTAAGATCCTCCGAAAATATAGAAGAAAATTATTAAAAATGTATACCAACGTTTAATTTATATTTTATTTTAGTACATGCGTTATAATAAGTAATAAGTATAGAAATGGATTGTTGGGGGTGTATTCCTCCATGTCACATCCACATATATTAATATGTTAACTCTTTGATATACATTAGATATATTATATAACGAGGTGATCGCTACCCGCACAACGCGTTGTGACGGATAACTAAAATAAAGATAAAAAAAATATAAAATTTCTTACAAGTTTTAATGTACAATATTTAGTGTAAATCTATCTATATCTCTATATATTTGTATAATATATATAACTTATTTATCTACATTTTAATATAAATTATAACGTTGTATGATAGTTATTAAATGAAACTTTTTTAAATTATGATTTTGAAAAACAAAACATATAAAATTAATTATTTTAATATAATAATAAAAAATATGACCGTCACAAACATACGTTCGAAAGTCTAAATTGAATGTTACAGTAGAAAAACAAACAACATATAAAATTAATTATTTTAATATAAAAATTGAAAAAAAAAATTGAATTGAGATGATCGATGCCTTCATGGCATTCGTTGGAAAAAGAGCACGAAGAAAGAAAGAAGGTGGAAGGAAAAAGGGTAATTCTATATAGCTTTCTTGATTATCTACTTAGCCTTCTTAATTTGACATATGTGAGTGAAAAAGGTGCATTGAAAATGTAATATTCTTGATATGACATGTAGGTTTGTGAGGAGAAGGGGGCTAAATAGTAGCAACCAGAAAAAAAGGACTTGGCTAAAAATAATAAATTGTGTGGGTGGTGGCGTTGACGATGGAAAAAAGACAACTGTCTCCTCGAACCTAGCTTTTGCAAAATACCATAAATGTTAGTATATATAATATTCTAAATAAAAAGTTTATAGTTAAAAGATATAAAAATAAAAAAAGTAATAGACGATAAAAATGAAAGTAATTCCTTAAAACTTTAAGGGGTGTTTGGTTCAAGTATTGTTTTTGAAAATATTGGGATTTCAAATGGGATTGATATTTGGTGAGATTTGCATTTAGTGAGATTTAAAATCCTATCTTGTGTTTGGTTCATATTTCTTAGGTGGAATTTCCACCACCACTAAACTCCATCAACAGCCAAAGACGGCGGACGATAAACGACGGTGAACGACGGCGACGGCGGAAGACGAACGAACGACGGCGGACGACGAACGATAGTGGACGACGAACGACGACGACCACGAACGAAGCACGGCGGACGACGGTGAACGATGGCGGATGACCAACGACGGAGACAACGGACGTACGACGCGGACGACGAACAAACGACGGCGGACGACGGTGAACGACGACGGACGACGAACAAACGACGGTGAACGAGGGCGGATGACAAACGACGAACGAAACACAAGATTTAGAAATCCCTCATCTGTGGGATTTGTAAATACCATGGGGGTGGAGGGATTTAGAAATCCCTCATTTGTGGGATTTCAAGGATTCCTGGGATTTGAAATTTCATCCTATTTTTACAAACCAAACACAAGATTTCTCAGGATTTAAAATCACAAATTCAAAGATTCTCATGAGATATCACGAACCAAAACACCCCTGAAGGAAAAGTAAAAAGTTAAGTCTAGTATTAATTACTTATCTCCATCATTTGTTCTCCTCCATCTTCTTCTTTACAACTGCCGAACTACACCATCATTCTACCATTCTTGTTGCCTACGACCTCTCTCATTCTTCTCTATCATTTTCTTAGCAAACACAACTCACTTGTCCAGCTCATATATGCCAGCCGTTTCTTCCCTTCCACCACCGACGACTCCTCACTAAAAGGTAAAAACCAAAACAGAGATCCAAAATCACCATGGTAGGTGACGCCACCATAGCAAATGAAGCTGCTCTTGACAGGCGTCGAAGATTACAATTACTACCAGTAAATCTGAGATCTGCAACTAGGGGTGTAAACGAGTCGAATCAAACTCGAGCTCAAACTCGACTCGAAATCAAATGAATCAAATCCGAGATTACAATTACTCGACAGGATACATTTTTAGCTCAAGCTCGGCTCGAAATGCTCAAATTAATATAAAAAAATTAAATTCTAAAAACAAATTATTCAAAATATAGATAAAATCTGAAATTAATGATTTTTTAGTAATTACTTATTATAAATAGTACGTATATAAAGTAGATTTGTTTCAATAAATACTCCTTTTTAGTATGTTTAATATTATCCCATCATTATATATAAATATACATATAGTATATAAGGCTCGATAAGGACTCGAGCCGAACTTTTAGAAGCTCAAGCTCGACTCGTTAAATAATTCGAACTCGTTTTTTGGTAAGGTATATTTTATACTCATACAAAATAATATTAGTAAGATAGTTTATGAGTACGAATATATTGTTATATTTTGTATATATCTTTTGTATGTATCTCTTGATTTCCTTCTCTTAATTTTTGGAAAGTTTGTTTGCAACATTATATAAGTCTCATATATATATATATATATATATATATATATATATATATATGTGTGTGTGTGTGTGTTGGTGCTGAAGATAGCTAGAGATCGAAACAATGGGGGATACAATCGTGATGCCAACAAGAAAAATCGGGTCACATGGTTTACAAGGATCAGCAATTGGATTAGGATGTATGAGCATGTCTCAAACCCCTAATTCTGAACAACAAATGATCCAACTCCTCCACACCGCCATTGATTCCGGCGTCACCTTTCTCGACACCGCCGACGTTTATGGCTCTCACGCCAACGAGCTCCTAATCGGCCAGGTCAAAGTCATACCTAGCTACTTGTTTTGATTTTAACTGAGATCCCGTGACCGACCTTGTAATTGATAGGTTGTACCGATTCCTTATTCGATTTTAAATATCTCTTGGTTACAGGCTTTAAAGGGGAGGAGGAGAGAGAAAGTGCAATTAGCTACGAAATTTGGGATCAAGTCTATCTCACCGGAAACAGGGCTGGCGGTGAGAGGTGATCCGGCGTATGTTAAGGAAGCATGCGAGGGTAGCTTGAAGCGATTGGGCGTTGACTGTATTGACTTGTATTACATCCATAGGATCGATACAAGCATCCCTGTTGAACTCACGGTTTCTCACTTTCTCCTTCCTTGCCTCTGTTGCTTGTCGATCTTAACGAAGCTTTTTCATTTTCTTTTTTAAAAAGTCAAACAAGATTAAGACATTAACATGGTATTCAGATTCAACACAAAATCTCTATTCTTGTTGTCTACAATTGTAACCAAGAAAGGGACCAAATGATCAAATGTATGAGTTGTGTAACAGTTTGATGTTAACATATAGATGGGAGCACTAAAAGAATTAGTTGAGGATGGTAAGGTGAAATACATAGGTTTATCTGAAGCGTCACCTGAAACCATTAGAAGAGCACATGCTGTTCATCCAATCACTGCTGTTCAGCTTGAATGGTCCTTGTGGACTAGAGACGTTGAACAACAAGTCATTCCCACTTGCAGGTAACTAATACTCTTTTTCCATTTTTAATCACTTTTTAAGGTACAAAAGTCAACATTTTGACTTTTTATTTTTATTTTCAAACTCTGTATTCACTTTTCAGGGAACTTGGTATTGGGATTGTTCCATTTTCCCCTCTAGGAAAAGGGTTTTTCTCTTCTGGTCCAAATGTTGCTGAAAACCTTGCCATCAATGACTCCAGAAGGGTTCTATTCTCAATCATCTTTTTTTTCCTTAGATGATATAAACTGGACTCAAAAGTAAAAAAGTATAGTAGCTTAAGCTAGAGATGGAGTTTCAACCAATATATTTAGGAATGGGTCAAGTTTATTGTATTTTTATCTATAGTGCGTCAAAGAGGTGAAACTAAAAACGTTTAAAAGGGTGAAATGGGCCGGATTGAGTTATAAAACTATCTTTTTAACACATACAATCTTCTAAATCCTTTTTAACGAGTTACAAAACTCATCTGACCAGTCCGGTCTGCCACCTCTAGCTAAAACAAGTGTAACTTCTAATTCTCATGTTTGCAGCATCTTCCAAAATTTCAAGGTGAGAACCTAGAGCAGAATGCATCTTTGTTTGATAGGGTAACTGAAATGGCAAAAAAGAAAGGGTGCACCACATCACAGCTAGCATTGGCGTGGGTCCTACACCAAGGTGATGATGTGTGTCCCATTCCTGGCACAACCAAGATCGAACACTTCAAAGAAAACATTGGAGCTGTTTCTGTAAAATTGACGCACGAAGACATGGCAGAGCTTGAAAAAATTGCATCAATGGTGAAGGGTGAAAGATATCCAGACGCAGTAATGCCATTTACTTGGAAGCATGCTAATACTCCACCATTAACATCATGGAAAACAAAATAGACACCATAAACTAGCTATTAATTGTATGACGAGCTCGTTATGGGCATCAACTCCACCGTCATCCTCTTCACTATACTTCTTTTTCGTCAAACCCTCGTCATCCTTGTTCGTGATGCATCTACGTCATGCCGGTGGCGGCCATGACGCCCATTAAATTTTTTTTAAACGTTACTCAACGGTTGTACATGATGTATTAAAAAAGAAAAGTTATTTTTGTATATTAAGGTTTTATTACAAGATGATCCAACTTAAATATAAATCCTAATAGACGCTAATCATCTACATAATTGGTTGATCAAGTTACCAAAGATGTCCATCAAAAAACAAAAAATGCAATTATCATGATAAAACATATACTGGAGTAAAATCACCAAAACAACCATCAATATATGTGGCTACCCTATGAGCCTTGTTTAAATTTCCTCAAATTTTCACTCTAAATATTTTAGTTTTGTCACAAAAGGAAATACTAATTTATAATTTATTGTATTATAAGAAATATAATGAAAATAAAGAGATTGGGAGCTACATTATCATCTTGATTTAAAAATACCGAATTCTCTTGATGATAGAACTTTATCGCAAGTCCATGAAAGGGTAAAGTGGTAAGCGGATATGTTCAAGTAAACCCGTAGAGTGTCTGAGACTCGGATATAGGTAGCCTAATGGGTATACTCTTGGCTCCATGGGACTAGAACTATTGATCTCCTCTTGGGTGTAAGTACTCTACCTAATAGACTATCAAGTAATGGTTATGACCGTGAAAAAGACCTTCATAAACCGGTACACTTTAACTCTCTACCTTTTGCAGTTCACCCCATTGAAAGAAAAAAATTTAAGCATTTAATAACCAAAAGAGAGAACCATGTTACTCGCACATACTCTTATATACAAAGATCACTCTTATAATTCCTGTGTAAACTCTAATAAAGCAAACTTAACATGCAACCCAATCTTACCACCATCCATAACCAACCGACCTGCAGTCACCAACCAATGTCCCGGCGAGTCATGTGGCCCCCGCACAACCTCGTCCGTGTCCACAAACTTACACAGCTTTGCAGACCGGACTGGCACTGGTGGGGTGTCAGCAAGTACGCCCGAGTTAAGTATTGAAGGTTGTTGCTGTTGCTGTTGCTGCTTCTGTGCATTAACAACTGATCGCTGTGTGAAACTGAAAGTTGAGCTGAGGTTATTAAAAAGACTAGATTTCTTAGCCACTGCTGGTGCACTGGCCCATTCGGTTTTACGAATGGTGCAGTTAGGCAGGTGAGTAAATAGTAAACGAAGGTGTAGAACGGTTTTTGGCCATTTTCCTTTGCTGATAAGCTGCGCCCCGGTTACAATATATACACCCCTGGTTGATTCTTCATTTGACCAGTTTGGGTCATGTTTAACTACAGATGAACATATATTTGAATACCGTTTCCATCTGACTGGCTCGAGAAACTGGGCACTACGGTCATATTGGTCAGATCCTCGCCATTCAGACGGTCTGCGGGTTATGCTGGAATTTAAACATTTAGATTTTATGGTGTCTGGAAGACTTGAGAGATGCTGTACATGCATTGCTAATCGGTTGCTTTTCTTGCCTTCTAAAAATAAACGTAGACCAATTGCCGGTTTATCATCTGTTAATACCTGAGAAAGTATCCATAATTCTAATTATCAAAAATCAAATTGTAGTAATTAGTAAATAGAGAAAAGAAGAAAAACATAGAGGTGGCATTGTGGCAAGATATGTAGGTTGGGTAATGGGTCAAAACCAGTTTGGAATGAAACAAGTCATTTTTGGTGCGGGTTGACAAGGCAAGGAGGTTTGAATTGACCCACAAACCCTTTTTTGGCCATTATTAAAAAACAAAAATTATTTATTTATATATTATTTAGAGGAAATGATACATGCAGCTAACATCACCTAAGTTAGGTGATTGTTACTCTCACATACACTTAAGATGACTAGTATTAAGGTCATTTCAATGTTTTAATGATTTAAGTGATATGTGAAAGCAACATCACATAAGGCTGCATGTATTATTTCCCCTATTATTTATGTGTTAATTACGATTACAAGAACATTATTATTACAATAGTTATCTAAATCTTTGAATAAGAACAATTTAGTAGGATATATGCATTAAAAAGACTTAGAACGATTGTAATAGTGTTCTTTGGTGTAATTACTAATTAGTAAAATAACAAATGATGGTATTTGCATAAACAAAATAAGCTATGATAGTATTTATTGTCTTTTCCTGAGAGTTTTCCGAGACATTTCTCCCGTTTATCTGATAACAAGTCATTTTTACACTCTTTTGAATAAGACAAAAATTGTTTATTAGTTAAAGCGCTGTCAGAAACAATTACTGGTCAAACCTATGTATAGGTAATAGTGTAATTGTTTTTTCTATTGCTAACCCTATTAAAATCTCTAACAATATTATATCGATGATTATACAATTCTATGAAAGTATGGATACTTTATCTGATAATTGGAGAGATGACAACTTGTCAAAAACCGGCCAAGTTTCTATTCTGCTCGTTCTTTCATTATATCTAATAAGAATATCATTTGGGCCTATTTAGCTTTTCAATTGCCCTTCATACCTATACTACTATATAAACCATTTAACATTCTCCCTCCTCAATTTTAAGAGTTCTTAAAATCAATCAAGACAAAATCTTGACCTTTCATTTTATCTAAATTAATCTCATCCACTCGATCTTTAACCATTTCATTCACTCTCCTAATTAACTTTAACTTTTTGTTCATTTAAAATATACTATCCCACACTAACACACTCTCTCACACTAACACAATTATTCACCCACATTAACATAATTTCCAAAATTTTATTAACTTCTCAGTTCTCTCTCCTTATTTCATAAATATAAATCTTTTTTTCTTATTTTAATGTCTTTTAGAATTTACTTTTAAAATTAATAAAATAGTTGATGCAAGTAAAAGAAAACTTAAAAAATGGACATGTTGTTGTATAATACTTTTTCGCGACATTGAATCGCGCAAAAAACATATCATTACATTCTTGAAAGAGATATGTTGTAAAACATAAAGTATTTGTCGCCGCAACATTGCGCGAGTACAATGCTAGTATAATAAAGAGAACGGGACACCTAGGACACCACCCAAGTATTAAACTTCTATTATTAAGGTTACCCAACTATGGAACTACTTTATAGGACACCCAAGTATGTATCTACTATCTAGTATCTAGTTTTGTTTAAACCAAATTCAGCTGAAAACAAGATAGATCACAAAAAGTTCAAGAACATTTTCATCATTTAGCATGTTTTTAGCCAGATTGGTACAAGCGCTATAAAGTTTTTTTTAAGGCAATATAATGGCTATAAAGTAATTTCAATAGTTTGGAGGCCTTAATGAAAAAGCTGAATAGTTAGTGGCCTCTTTAAGCATTATCCCAAAATAATAAAAGACTCTATCAAAGTAAAAGGCTCAAAATTGCCACATCTAGAAACTTCATAGGGTGGAGTAACAGTGAAAGCATAGACGCAGCTTACTTGTGTTGTGCTGACATAAATTTTGGGGCCCATGAAACTAAATTGAAGCCGAGGACATGAGGCTTTTCTTGTTTGATGCCTAAGAGGTAGCTCGCAAAATAGAGGTGCCCATTGTCTAGGAACTTGAAACTCCAGAAAACATTGCAAGTCTTCTAGAGCAGGCTTATCTGCATGGTTAATCAAAGAAATAATTATAGAACTCGTGAACATAAATTCATCAGTCATGAAAGAAAGCCAACAAATGACTTATTCAAGATGGCATATTTATAAGTTAATTCACTTACAGCGTAAATATAAGTTTATTGCATGGCTAAGATATCCACTGCCGGGAACCCCATTAAGAAGAGAAGTAATTGGTACAAATTTGAAGAGCATTGCTTCTGGATTAGTACCCACTGTTTGTAGCCACTTTGAATGACTGTCTGAAAATACATCCCCACCTCTTTTACACTCGATAATTGTGAGGCCCTATTATAAATTAGGCCATACATTAGTATTGTAAAATTGATGGGTTAGGTAATGAGTCAAAACCAGTTTAAATAAAAAACAGACAGGGTTTTGTACACTACCACTTTTGGTGTGTACATCAAAATTGGGCTTTGAACAACTTTGTCCTTAAATGACGTATCCTTTTTTTTCTGCCTTCTTTAACTATGTAAGGGTAAGACTGTCCAAAGCTTAATTTTGGTGGTGTGAAACTCAACTCCCATAGATTAACATGCATATTATTTCAATAGTAAGCAAATTTATTGAATAAGATTGATTCAGGAGGTTTAATGCTTACTGCTTAGAAATACACTTTTGGAAACTTTTGCTGATTTGACCCATTTCCTTTGAAGCTAATGTTTTTAGTTTTAACCGTTATAGATAAAGCATAGACCAAATCAACCCATTCATAAGTAAATGGGCCGAAACTGTGATCCTACTCTATTTGTCTGAAGAAATGTTTTATGTATTCTGGAACTTACATCCTTGCTTGATGTTTCTGTAATGTTGGTGAACTGTATGGTGTGCGGCTGCAACATACGGGTGAAGACATCTGGCACCTGAAAACAGTTGTGTGGTGTATATCAAAAACTTGTGTGATGTAGATCAAAAACTTTTGTGATAGTTCAACAAAGGAAAAAAATAGTAAATTAAAATTTACTCTTTGTTTGCTATCTCTTGTTTTCCTCTCTAATAGAGAAGGACTTCTCCCATCTGAAAACAAACTATCTCCAAGATCGTCCAAATATCCTCTAAGTTCTGCAGGGGAAATAGTGGAGGATGGTTTTTGCTTTATACATATTAAATCCTGGCCTCCGACAGCCATCCCCACAATAAGGTGTGTTCCGTAAGTCTGAATGAACCTGCCATATATAAAACCCGCGGCATGATAGGTGGGTCAAACATGTTACGAAAAAATCTTATTAATGGTTCAAGTTGGGTTGGACAGACCCATCAACAACTCTGTCCATGTTATGTATATTGTAAATAATGATGGATAAATACGATAACAAAGATTATACTATTAATGTAAGAGGAATTCATTAGTACAGCTAGCTGTTAGCAAGTTATGTGCAACAAAGGGTAAAAGTAGGGTAATGGTGAAACTGTTGGAGTTAAAAAAGAGTGTGTGTATGTGTGTGTCTATATATATATATGTAAGTATTTCTTTTTCTTTGCTGCGTTGGGTCTGCTCACTGCATGAATGTTAGCCCCATAAAACAATAAGATAATTAATGTTATATTAAACGGTTTAGGACTTTGTAAGAATTTGAAACACAAATAGGTGACTCTTGAACCTGTATAAGTTGATTGACCTGTTGCATTTTTAGCTGATTTTCTACATTTGACCTGTTCCATTTTTAGCTGATTTTCTACATTTGACCTGTTCCATTGTCTATTAATTTTCTAGATTTGACCCGTTTGACCTGTCATCAGTAAAACATCACCCAAATTGACCCATTACTGATTAGAAATCAGAAGAAAGCAACTTACAACTGAGACTCTTAAGATTGCAACTTAGTCTATAATGTAAAACAAATATTTACCTAGCTAGTAAAAATGGATTCCAAGAAGTTGGAACAGATTTCTTGATGCTTTCTCGGAGTACTAGTGGAGATGCTGTTAGGTGCAAATAGTACAGAGAGATAAAGTAGCCATCAAAAGCAAGATATTTGGCATCAGCAACATCATTTAACCATGCTCCACTTAGATCAAATAATGCATTGAAGTATCCTGATGGTACTTTTCCTTGTATTGATGATTTTTGATTAAGTAATTCTGACATCTGAGAGACAGATATTAAAAAAACATATAAAAATCATATTAGCAATAAGTACATACCACCTGTATATAAGTATAATTATTTTCATGAATCTTGATTAAACGATATTATAGCTTCAAACTTTTCTATAAGCATATAAACATGATACAGATTACATGTTCTCTACAACTTCACAAAACAGTAACAAGAACGCTTTCTATTTATGTGGCTGCTAAAGTGCAAATCGAGTCTTTAAATTTGATTTCAAGCAAATCTTGTTTCGACATTCTATATGTTTTCCTTTAAATTCCACCAAGACTATATTATCATATTGCAATAATTCATAAAGAACAGTGATAGTGATACTCTATGTTTTTTTGCCAAAGAGTTGATATTCATCAACAGTTGAATAAGTCAGTAATGCTACTTTATGACATTTCACAAGATTCCAAAAACGGAACTTTTACCAAAACATAGGTGTTCATAAAAACCAGGAAAATCTTGAATTCACATAAATCTAATGTGGTACTTCCAAAAAACAAAAATGAGTACTTCCAAATTTACGGCTCCTTTTGAATTTTGCAGTCACATGCCATAACTTCAGTTATTATATTGCAACTTGTATAATTTACCCACGTAAATTTAAAATGATGAGGAACTATGCAATAAAAGGCATTACACACTCGATTGCAATAATGAAACTTACTAGTTTTAAATACAAAACATCAAAAGTGTGCCCTAATCATACGAAAGAGTAGCATGATTGTAGTATAATTGTCGAACACAAACTCAATTGCTAAAAGAATTTGAAAGAGAATTTAAAAGGGAACAATTAATCACCTTATTAAACTCCAAAACATCGGATTTAAACCGAATACGATCTCCTTTATCACAACGAATATCCTCAGGAACTCCAGATACGGTAACGCCGGTGCCTCCGGGAAGAACAATGTCCCTCGTCCTCGATTCATCAACCTCCACCAACCGCCCACCATCAGGACATCTTTTCGCGAACTTCAACCGGAAATCGCTGGCGAGATCAAACCCTAACCCTAAGGAATCCAAAGGCCTGAGCTTGATCGGCTTGTTAGAATAATCCATCATTATCAAATTACATGAAAGATGGAGTACTGGTGCAGGTAGATTGAAGGAGTGAGTGTTGGTTGATGGTGATTATAGGAGCTACAAAATGGGAATGGAGATTGATAAGGATGTTTGACCTGGTGGTGGGGCAGTTGTAGGTTTGCCATTTTTCGTGGCAGCAAGGTTTGACCTGGTGAACGTAGATTAGCGACTACAGTCGCTGCACGGCTCTATTTTTCAACCTTTTTCCCTACCAAACTCAACCGGCCACGCCGATTCTTTCTTTACTCCCGCAATCACTCAATCAATGATATATAATTTTTCTTGAGTTTTTTATTGGTTAACTTTATCCGTAATCCGTTCAAAAAATATTGGTAAACTTTGGATTTATTAATTTATTATGAATATAAAATCAAGCTAGACGCTAGAGGAGGAACAGAAAAACAGGAAGAAATTTACATAAATTATAAAGCTAGTTAAGGGGGTGTTTGTTTTAGCTTATTTCAGGCTTATTTTTTATAAGCTAGTTTTTTTTAAGCTTATTATGAGTTACAAGAAGAAAATAAGCTGGATTCATGAAAAATAAGCCAGAAAAAACGAGCTTATTAAAAATAAGCCCGGAAAATAAGCCCAAAATAAGCTAAAACAAACACCCCCTAAAAAGGTGATTAAAACCTAAAAGTAGGTATTTGACTCTCACTACGACCGGTCCAATGATTTTAGATGCCCCGTGTAAAGTGGGATAAAATTGTCCATATTTATGAACTTCACGACATATGAAAAAAATATAACATAAATATGTAAAACTTAAAAGTAACATGTTTTGTACTTGAAAAAGTACATACCATTACATATATACTTGCAAACTATCTAAACTGATGCCTACTCGCATTTTTTGAAGCAAATTCATCAATAACTTTATCATAATTAATATTTGCTAGAAATAGGTTTTCAATACTCAAAATAACTAAACCGTTTTATCTATGCAGTTTTGAGCATCTTCTTTGATATTTTTTTCTTATCTAACAAAATATTTATTCAAAGATCCTTGCAATGAATTAATAATTTCTTGTTCTCTTTTTTTACGTTTTCTATTTTGAGCACCAGATGGTTGGGATTGAGGAGAGATGTTAAACAATCAAGAAATCAAACTAAGCATTAAGCAATCTTGAAATTAAGCACTAACCAATCAACAAAGCAAACAACTAAACAATCAAGAAATCAAACTAAGCAATCTTGAAATTAAACCACTAAGCATTAAGCAATCAAAAAGATATATAGATTAAGATATACTTAAGCTTAGAAAGATAGAACCTGATCGATGTAATCAATCTTCTTTTGTTTGGATTGTAGTTGCAACCCCTTCTCTTTTCATGAACCAGTAACCAGTCAACTAAGCATTCACTGATTCACATTCACAATATTCACAAAAATCACTAAAACTAGACTACTAGAAACAATTAAATAAAGATTGAAAGTCATAATCACATAAAGAGACTCTTTCAAAGAGCAACTCACAATTGTTTGTTGAATTGCACATATCAGTTTCGAGTGTAATTTCAGTTTCAAGTTGTAACGCTCCAATTTTCAAAACATAAATAAAACCATACTTTAAGTTCTTTTAGAAATAAAAGAGTTATTTTACAAATAAGCGGAAGCAACAAAAACTGTTTTGAACCCTCAGGTTCACATAAAAGCCTGATAGTTACATATTTACATCAAAAGATGCTTTCTCATTAAAACAACCGGGCGTTAATTTTCAAAACACTGTTTTACTTAAATACATAACAACCGTCAAACTGAAGCTTTGCCTCTTGTCTTTAATAAAACCTGCAAAACATTTTATAAAATAATATCTGATAAGTTGCGAGAGTTTAGTGAGTAAACTAGACTGCCAATCATATAAACACATGAATATAATCATATGACAAACACTGATAATAACTGATATAAAACTCTGAGTAATTTACTGAGCCACTACTGCCCAAGGCAGTATGCTTACTGATTCACATAATTAATTAACTGAGCCACTACTGCACAAGGCAGTATGCTTTGTGATATCTGATTAATTAGATATATATTTTAAGCAATGTCTGTTTTATTTTAGCCTGTTATTGTTCGTAAATAAGTAAAAGACACTTAATTATCTTCATTTAGTGAATTACAGGTTAAAAAGGCGGATGATGGAAAGTTTTGAGCAAAAACCAGAAAAACTAAAGAAAATAAGAAAAGTTGTCCGTGCCGACACACCTTCACTGTTTTGATCATATCTCACTCATACGAACTCGGATTGAGGTGATTCAAAAGGCCACGGAAACTAGACTCAGAGGGCTACAAAATCACTTCTATGGTCACAGGCTGAAAAAGCGATGTCGCGGCGCGACACCTTCAAGAATCACGGCGCGACGGAGCTGTTCAAGATAAGGTCCAAAAGCTCGCCACGTGTCGTAGCGGCGCGACATTTGCTTGGGTCGCGGCGCGACGCATCAGATCACGTCAGAATTCAATTTTTAAAAGAGTTTTGGATCGCGTCAAACTCACCCGTCGCGACGCGACGTCCCTGTTTTCAGTTTTCTATATAAACGAACATCCAGATCGGTTTTGGGGAGAACCACCCAATTTATACTACCCAAATACTTCCAAAACACGTCCAAAAGTCATTCCAAGAGCTGTGGAGCTTAATTTGAAGGATTGGAGCTTGATTTGAAGATTAAAGTGGCTAGGAAGCTTGCTTATTACGGTTTTATCATTCCTCTCTTGTTTCTTATGTGTATTCATGATTTCCAGAAGCTTGATATGACTGTTATTGGCTAGTTTTCTTGTTTTCCTCCCTAGAGGAGATGATACTTTGTAAAGATGCTTGATTTCCTTTGATTAGAACTTGTTTTCATCTCATAATTTGTCTTACAAGCTTACCATTGATCCATATGTGTTAAAGATTTGTTCTTTTGATTATTTATATTCTGAGTTTATAAAAATTGTTAAAGATCTATTTTTATAGCTTTTATCATGATTAATTAGGACCAATAGTTAATCTTGACTAGTGATAGATCATATCCTAGGCTTAGATAATCAAGAATGGAACTTTTTGTGTATGATTGACATGTAATAACCTTTATTTGTCAATTTAACAATTTAATAACCAAAACAATTGTTAAAGGTGGAGTCTTGTTTTACACGAACTTAAACGCGTCTAGTTATGTATTTAAACGATTTCTTGACCATATAATTGAATAAATGCATGATTATAAGGCTAGAACTCAGACCAAGAGTTTATCCATTATAGAAATCGGTATGAGATGAAACAAATGTTCATTGCACGATTAATTGGAAATTAAATGTTTTAAAAAAGTAGAAATCGAATCTAGGGAGGGAAAGCTTTAATTTGATAAGTTTAATCCATAAAAATCTTTGCTTTTGTCGTTCTTGGTTTGCTTTTGAGCGTTTGCTAGTGTTAGGAGTGATTTTAGATAATAAAGTTTGAATCTTTATTGTTAAGATTCTAAATTCCCCTTTAGTTGTTCTTATTAGTTTAATATTTAATTAGTTTAGTTATATTCAAAATCATACCCGTTCCCCTTGTGTTCGACACTTGTACTTATTTACTATACTATCATACGATTAGGTTCTCTTGCCTATTTGTGTTGTTAGTCGTGCTAAATAATTCGAATTTTATAAATTTAAAACTGGTACGCTACACGCACATCAATAACACTACTGAACCTTACCGAGCATAGCATCTACATCTGAGTGATCTAACATATCAATAACCTGATATAATAACATACATGCCGTATATATGACTAGTAGTCTAGAAGACTCACCTTATAGTCTGTGATGCTATAATAGTCCACAATCAATAATAATATAGCGAACGCGCCTCTGATAAATCTCTACATGAAATAATACTGATAATACATCAACACCTGCATCTGCTGAACAGAACAACTGAACAAAACACTAGGCACGCCTGTGCCTCGCCAGGCACGCCCGTGCCTTACATAAGGTACTCCCGTGCCTTACACCCAGACCACCCCGTGGTCTCTAGGCACCCTCTGGGCCTTTCTAGAACAGGGCACGCCCGTACCCTAAAGGTTACACCCGTACCCCCTTAGGTACGGCCAAGGGCACGGTTGGATTGTGAAGGTCACGCCCGTGCCCTTCAACTGGTAGCAGCAGTTTGGCCGACTTACTTGCTGTCTCCGGCCAAAACACCCCAAAAACCCAACTATAATTCATAAAAACACATCTAGGATGTTTTCCTACATCCCAAACAACTTCTAATCCATAAATAACAACAATAACAATCTAAAATCTGTGATTCACCATTGAATCACTAAAACCCATTAAAACTTCAAAGTATATCATCAAGAACTCTTACCTCCACTTGTATGATCACTAGCTTCTGTTGTTACACCTTGCTTCTAGCTGTTCCTGCTCCAAATCTCAGAGAAAAATGGATGTTTAGAGCATACATGAGTTTAGTTTTGCAAAAGTGAAGACTTTGACTATCTTAAAGTCAAAGTTGGCTATTTATATATATATATATAACTATGGACTAATTGCACAATTAGTCCCTCAACTTTTCCAAGTTCCGTTTTGAAGGTTTTAGCCTCTCTAGTTCATAGCCACATACTATCACGTATATCCATTAGTAACTCGTATACCACTTTGTACATTTCTCGCGTTAACTTAATAATAGAATTTCCGGGTGTTACACAAGTCTTGATTCAAAGAGCAACTCTCGAGTCTTGATTCTTGAAGCACATATCCATTTGAGTTCAATTTCAAAATCACAGAAACAGAGAAAGTCGAATTTAGATTTTTATTTCAAAATATGCACGGCCCTAAGTGAACTAGCGAAGATAGCCTTGTAATCGTACCTGATGTAATCGTCTGTGCCTACTACCTTGTAATCGTACCTTGTGCGACTGCCGACTGCCTTGTAGCGAAGATAGCCTCCATAGCCAGTAGCCTCGACTGCTCGATGCCTCGACTATCGACAAATGACGCCTCGATTCCTTCCAAGTTTCATCGATGTCGCCTCATCTCTTACGTATCATCGCCCAGACGATTACACCAAGCAGGCCCCTAATCCGCTATTTGCCCTATTTAATTGGGCTGTGCTTTTTTATAAAACCTAATGGACCTAATATATAGAAGTTGGGCTGTAACAGTGATTCCCCCTTGTTATATGATGCCCTGGGCCCAAGCCCAGCCTGCACATGGCTTGGGCTGGCCCTGGTTTCATCAATGACATATATAAAGAAGTGGTAGCAATTATCGACACAGTATAGATTTTACATGTAAATAAATGGTTTGGGTCGAGCATAAAAAGGTTCGGGTCATTTCGGATTGACAGTTAACCCGTATTAAACAGGTCGAGGTCGGTTTGTTTAGCGGATTCGCGAGACAACACATCTTTTTTTTATTTTTTCGTTTACCCCTTTATTTTTCACGGTTCCTAGTTTTGATATAATTGTTTTCTCTTGTTAATTAGTCCTCGTAACTTAAATTAGTGTATCAGGATGTTAATCTTAGATCTTATATCAGTTCGATACGTCCACCTACTAGACTCACCTTTGGCTTTCGTCATGGAGACTTTTTGGTTAATCATGCTATTGCTTTGGATTTACATACAACTATGTTGATCTTAGTAAAAGGTGCGTTAGATGCACGTGGTTCCAAGTTAATGTCAGATAAAAATGATTTCAATTATAGTTATTTATGCGATGGCCCAGGGCGAGACGGTACTTGTGATATTTAGGTTTGGGACGCATGTATTTCGGTGTTTATCATAGCCCATGGAGCGGTAATGGGCGGAAAGAGCTATGATAGGAGTTAATGCCTTTTGCCTTCGCAAGGCTTGCTTGAAAGTCCCAATTAAAAGGACAGTGAATAATTAGTAGTTGGCTCAGTTCTCCTTGCCTGTGCTTTGTTTCCCATGCCTCGTTTGTTGACGTCGTGTCGTGCGCAGGATAAATGATTTGCACAGGATAAGCATTTGTTATAGTGTAACTTTAATAAAAACAAATTCATTGTTTCCCCTTTTGTTTCTTTGCTGTTTTAAAAAATCTCAAGAGTAGACACATTGAATCTCAATGTTTCAGCATTTGTCAAGCAACAACGGTTCACATAAAGAGAAATTATAAAGCTATTTTAAAAGTGCTCTTCGTCTTCTAAACAATCACCACAAAGAACATAGGAATAAGATGCAATTTGGACTCCTTTTTGCAATAAATTAGAGCGAGTGGGAAGATGGCAATATATAAGTGTATATTTATCTTTTCTAAAAACAAATTTACCTAAGAGAATGACTCATCTCTGTTGTTGTTTAGATTGATAACATGAATAGCTCGCCGAAGTGAGGTCACTATGTACACATTTGAAGGATCAAGAACCCAAGACCAAAAGTCGAATAGACTTGAGACAGAAAACTTCAAAAATAAAGAGGAAGAAGAGTCAAGTCCCTACTCAAGCCGACATCCATGTCATCTTTATCGAAATTTAATATTTCATAAGTTAAACATGATTTGTTTGAATCAAGCCACAAAAGTTTTGGGAAAAAGAGATTAAGATGATAATGGCCGAACCAAAGACCACATCAAAATTTGGCGTCAAAATTCGACCTGTATTTTTAAAAAAGATATTATAATGAAAGATTCCTTGAATTCAACTTTTGGTAATTAAGATGGTGTTGTTGGCATGAGTACGTCCCTCCCATGTATATAAAAAGCTTCTAGCTTAAAGTTCAAACAAGATATATAGTAGCTTTTATTAGGGAGTTAAGATAAGATGTTAGAATGATTTAATTGCGAGTGTACAAAGAGTGCAATGAAGAAGCCGAGGCAGGATCGTTGTTGAGAAGAAATTTATCATAAATGAATTTAATTACTTAGATTAAGGTGAAAATGAGCTCGTGATTACAAATCAGTAACATAGATTGTCGAGAGACACGTGAGAATGTATTTTAGAAAAAAACAAATTAACGATTGCGGTTATTGCTAATGAAGTCTTATCATCAAAATTAAAACAAGTGCAGAAGATGAAGAAAACCATATATAGTGCGTTTATGTTTCTAGGTACGTAGAGATTCTGTTCACCATTAAATAACAAAGAAAATATGGTTATATGGAAATTGTAAAAAACGCCATAAATAAAACTCAAGAAGCATTAAAGGGTAATTTGTCGAAAAAGGTAATCTAAATATTAAAATTTATCAATAATGGTAACGTTTAATTTTTTTGACCGAGAAATGATTATAAATTTCAATTTTTAACAAAAAAGGGTATAATACATGAAATTTATATCTTTTTTGTTACAAATTAAATTTATAATTCTTTTTTAGGTCTAAGAGGTTATTATACCCGTTTTTTTATAAATTGAAATTTATAATCTTTTCTCGACCAAAAAAATTAGACGTTAACTTTATTGATAATTTTTTATATTTAGGTTATTTTTCTCGGTAATTTTACCAACATTAAATACGAAAACGATATATCTATTTACGGATTAATAAGGAACGAACAGAAATGTCCCGTGATTTAATGTTCACTTAATTAATTAAGATAATTATTTGTGAATGTCACTGTTATTTGTGCATCCTAAAAAGTAAAAAGCAAGACTATGATTGATCGTGAATGTCATTGTTACACAAGTATAGAAGAAGAGTGTAATATTTTGATTATTATATTATTATTATTATCTATACTATATTATAAAGCAATTACTCACTTTGCTTAAATTTTTAAATTTTAAGTTTTTTAAAATTACTAAATTACCTTTTATATAAACTAAATAGAAACTATTATATAAAATAACTATTAAATAGAGTTAATAATAATCTTATATTTTATTTTAATAACTAAACGTTTTATATTTAAAAAATTCAAATAAATTATTTTAATTATTAAAAAAATACTTCATAATCAAACCTTTTATATTAAATATTATATCATGTAATAAATATTTTAACATAATTATCAGAAAATATGTACGAGTAGAACTCATAAATCTGAATAACCTATAAGAAGAATTTATAAACATATATTTTAAAAAATTTTAAATAGCTCATATAATTAATAGTTTCAAATTAGTTTACTTTTTTCTTAATCTCTTAATTTTAAATAGTTTCAAATTACTATTTACACTCAGTATTTTCTTAATCTCTTAATTTTCGTTGTCACCGTATTACGTAAATTCCCAAAACGAACAAGTTATCGAGTAAAAACTATTTGATGCCGCCGCATTGCGCTGACACCATGCTAGTTATTATTAAAAGAATTTAAAACAGCTAACAAAGTATTATAAATTGATTAGATAAAATTTAGTTAAGAATATAAGACTTAACTCTGAATGCTCATTTGATTTTTTCGGATAGTCTATATTTGATCTTTCATTTAATTTATTACTTAACTATGAATTACAACCGATAAATTACGATTGTTAGATCTAATAGATTAACATCTAATTTTTATAAATATGATATATCATATTTTTATATTTATTATTTTAAAGATCCAAACTCACTATTTCGTTCTACCTATCTCCGACTAGACATAACAAATTAACGATATATATTCATTATTACGTGTCAAATTTAAAGCACCACCACTCATCCAGAAGAAGGATGGTCAAAACAAAAGAAGGCGAGAAGGAAAACACAAGCCACGTAACTTGCCACGCGGTAAACCGAAGGGGCCACCTATTCCACCCTCATTGCCACCTGTTAAACTGCATAGCTCAGCCAGTCATCCTCCGACCTTTAAGAAGTAAGAACCCATTTCATTAACCTCACAGAAGATCGTCATCGCTTATCACAACTAATTCGGCAAATCACGTCGGAAAATGGAGCCCGTTCACGCATCAGTCCTCCCTGACGTTCCCGGAGAAAAGACCAAACTCGGCACATCCCTTGTTGACACCGCCGCCTCCACCATCCAGTCCTTCGGCCCTACCAAAAAAATCCACCAACACCTCTGCGCGTAAGTCCTATTTTACAGATCCAATCGACTCATTATTCATCAATCATGTAATAATCATCCAATTAGTACCGATTTCCTTCATTTGATGATGCGTAATTCTCTGACGGTAACAATCGTTTTGGTACTAATAATTTCGTTCATTATGATTCACATGACTCTAGATCATAAATTTAATAAATCAATAATCACTGATTTCGTTCACTTTGATGCTACGTGAGGCTAAATCTCAAATTCAATTGAATCAGTATGTATTCGTTGATCCTGTAACATTCATCACTGAATCAGTACTTATTTTGTTGGTTTTGAATAAGATTTCACTTTTATGCGGATGACATGACTCGACAAGTGGAAGCGCATCACTACTGCGGCCATCTGAACGACGAGGTACGGCAGTGCCTGATCTACGACCGTCCAGAGGCGGATGCACGGCTGATCGGAGTGGAATACATAGTGACGGAAGAACTGTTCTTGACCCTACCTGATACCGAGAAACCGCTCTGGCACAGCCACGAGTATGAGGTGAAGAGCGGCGTGCTTTTCCTTCCGGGAGTACCTGGTCCGGTTGAACGACAGGATCTGGAGAAGGTGGCGAAAACGTACGGGAAGACGATCCACTTTTGGCAGGTGGACAAAGGGGACGAACTGCCGCTTGGTCTACCACAAGTGATGATGGCTCTAACAAGAGATGGCCAACTCTACCCGAACCTTGCTAGAGGTATCCTCTCCTTCATTCTTAAACCACCAAATGGGTCTTTAATATATATACAGTTTATACATTCCTCTTACTTTTTTGCTATCTTTTGTAGAGAACCGCCGAAAGTTCCAATTAAAAAATAAAAAAATGAAATGATTTTTCATTATATATATTCAATTTGAACTTATGTGAACTTGCATGATATGTATATATAATAACGTAAACAAGTATTGTCAAGCTATTCAAGCCTTGAAAGATGACATGGATATCTATAATTACAGGGGGATGTTTTACGTGCTATAACATAATTGATTGATGCACACCGGGAAATATTTAGAAAAATATAATATATGTCCCTTTTAATCGGTAAAATATCATATATGTATATACACTTGCACACCAAAAACACAGGTTTTTGACGTATAAAGTATAATGATATTGAAGCATGTTTAGGGTTTATATAATATTTCTTAAGTTAAGTGGAGGGTATATGAAATTGCCCCCATAGTTTTAGACGGAGAAGAAACACACACTTATAAATAAATAGTAGCTCCAAGCATGTGGTACTTCATTAGGGTCTTAACATATAAGACTATCTGCATTCATTCCACACCGTCTCATATTTTCTAATTATCACGTTAGCGTCACATAATTTTTCTCTTCCATCTCAATTTATCCCATAAACCCCCACATCAATCTCACACCACCATTCTCTATTTTTTAAAAACTAAAGTAGAGAGAGGAGAGAGATAGAGAGAAGGGAAAGAGAGCCGTGTGAGGGAGTGCTGGTTTATGGACCCGTAATACTCCCTGCCACACCAACCAGCTATGGGGGTCGATGGCGTTCACCATCAACCCATGCCATCCCACACCTATTTTGCATGATCGTCGCGATCAACCTAATATTTGTTCCTACAAAACGTGCATATTTACTTTTTTTCTAAAATTAAAACGACACCAAGGGCATGTGAAGTGGAGATGATTTTGGGTGTGGGATGGCTATCATTTGCGTGGTAAGGTGAAATCTGATTTTGGGTGTGGGATGGCTATCATTTGGGTGGTAAGGTGAAATCTCCCTCTATAAATGAGGGGGTGGGTAGGGGAGGTTTGAAGATGACACAAGTAGAGTAGGTGTGTGCTGGGTTAGATGTGTGTCACCTCTTTCAATCTTTCTTTTTATTTATTAAAATTTTTTATTAGTAGTGGGTATTGTGTGTGTTTTCGAATTTAGTGCGATATAAGAGATAAATAATTAGAGAGAAAAAAATTGACGTGACGGTATGATGAGAAGGGACCACCTCTAATAGCATCGGATGAAGGGGATGAGTGAGAAATCACTAAGCGGCCGAGCGTTTAAGTAGTGGGCGAAAAAAAGCTAGTAAGGGTATGGTAGGACAAGACCACTTTTTTCACTCTAACGTTCAGTTCTCGAATATTTTAAGGAAGGAGAAGGGAGGGAAAAAAAAGTGACCAGAAAGAAAGAAAAAGAAGAAAAATGATTAATTTGTGTTTTTGAATTAGAAGGAAAAGAAAGAAAATAGATGAGGGCTCATTTCCTTTCAAATCATCTCATATTTAGAATAATAATTTTTAAACAAATAGCCCCTCATTTTCTCTTCATTTCCCTTCTTTTTTTTTAAAAAAAAAAACTTAAGAATACGACCTTAATAGTATTCATCCTTTTACCTCTCCTCCCTTTTAAAAACCAACTAGACATAATAGTAGTAAGAGAATTAGGTGAAGGGATTGTGAGAGATGGGGAGAGGTCTTCCTAGACATTTCCCACCCACTTTTAATCAATAAAAAATATTATTTAATCTATTTAGTAATACCAATCAAACTTTGATTTTTAGAATTTTTATGGTCTTCATTTTTTTTAAAAACTCCAAAGTTGGGAAGGATCTTAAAGGAGTTTGTAAAATGGGGTAATTATTTATCGTGGGGTGGGTGTCAAGTACGCTTTTTAGCTGAGATGTGATGTGCATCACACACCATATACCTAAGTGTCGTGGGAGTGGTTACTTTTTATTATACCAACTATGTACACTCGTTAGATGGACCCACCCATGTGCGTTTGTAGGTGTTTTATAAAAATGAAATGAGTTATTATATATGTGTGTGATCGCTTTCAACCTTTTGTCATAAACGAGTTCATGAGATCGAGTTAGACCTTAGCTAGATTGTAAGCTCAATAACAACAACATTACCTAATCCCTTCAAGACGGGGTATGGGGGAGATAAGATGTAGACAGTCATACCTCTACAGATCGGTAGAGAGACTGCTACCAGAAAGAATTGTAAGGTCAACAAGCTGAACTTAATTCCGCCAAACTCAAGCTTTCTTTTTCTTTCTGTTCTGTAGCCTAGAGCTAGTAGAATACATTTTACATTCACGTTCAACAATAACTGTAACAATTGGTTACAGATATGGAAAGTCGATATGGCGTCTCCTTCCAGAAAGAAAGGGAAAACAGGGCATACATGGAGGGTTTATCCCAAGGAATCCACCCAAAGGCAAATGCAGCAGGAGTTGGGCTCAAGACTGTCCTACGAGAGATTGAATGCAAGCCTTCCAGCCATCCTAGTCTGGAACCTGTCCCAAGGGTTTTCGTTTAAAGTACACTATTGTAAGTATTTCAAGTTTAAAGTACACTTTGTTTTAGAATAAAGACGCTGATGCCAGGAGTTGAGCAATAACATACATCAGTAAAGTAAAAAAAAGAAGGTAGTTACAAGTTTAATCTGATTTCTGTACAATAAGTAGGAAAGTGTAATAATTCATGTATATCAACAACTTAAAGAGCAAACCGACTCAAGGAACACGTTCCAGCACTCTCTGCAGTGCACTTTTTATCCCATCTTGATCGAGTGAAGTTACCAGTTGTATTTCCTGTACCTGAATCATATTTTTAGCCATAATATTAGTTGATAAAATATTAGTCATCGCTACATCTGTAGTAATTTGTACACACTTGTGAAGTTATGCTTTTGGTTAAAAATTGAATCAAAATTCTTTAATTCATGTTTTTGATAGATAATTACTTTACTTAATTAAATGTTCGTGTGATACGCGGCTTGGTTTTAAAAAATGATTACTATCTAACATTAATAAAAAGATGTTAAATAATTATAAAACAGGAAAGAAACGAGAATCTAAAAAAAGGGTGATAGGCTGCTTCAACATCAAGACCAGTAGTGGGCGCAAGTGAGAGGGCAAACATGACGGTAGAAACATGGTATCATGATACGAAGAGATGTGAGTGTATTTTTTG
The DNA here is from genome assembly GCA_038502395.1 of Dittrichia graveolens. Classification (NCBI taxonomy): domain Eukaryota; kingdom Viridiplantae; phylum Streptophyta; class Magnoliopsida; order Asterales; family Asteraceae; genus Dittrichia; species Dittrichia graveolens. The sequence continues at coordinate 1,710,449 of JARJIL010000003.1, read as the reverse complement.
TATCAGTTATTGATAATTATTGTTACCCTTAGTGACAACAAGGTCAAGTTTTTATTAGTTACGAATAGTGACGGTAAGGTCAAGTTTTTATTGCTCTAGACCTGACAACCATTACTTTACCTTAATTATTACAAATAAATTACTTAATCCAAAATTTATAAAAGCAAATTAAAAGTTAAATAAGATGTAGAATGGCTTGGTTTTGGTTTAACTTGGCTCGGTTTGGGGAAAACCCAGACCAAGTCGTGTTTCGATTAATCATAGCAGCAGAAAGCCACAATCTGAATTATTGATTTTCTCTTCAGTCGTGTTTCGATTAATTCTGTTTCTGTTGAACCCCCTTTCACCTCGAGTCTCTCTACTCTCAAGGCGAGGAACCTGGTTTGACCTAGCTTAAATGTCGATTTTCTAATGCTTTTCAAGAAGAAAAAAACAATTAGCAGCTCTAATAAGCCCATACCTGTCTTCCAGCACGAGCAAGGAGAGTAAATCGATCCCCGTTAGGTGGTGCCTGTTGCAGTACAAGATTAAGACATGTAGATTTTGCTTACATTGCTTTCAAATGCCAACTATATATAGTGATACAGGCCACTTACATTTGACAACCAAAGCTGTAGATCCTGTGATACCACTCGTTTCTCGAACCCTTGTCGTGTTATCTTTATGTCAATTATGCTGGTTTAGTGAACCTATAAGTTAGAACCATAGATGGTTGAAGATCAAGAGATTTGTTAATAAAGCATAAATCTCATTATACCCATCTTCTCGTTGTAGCTCCTCGACTATCGTTTCGAGCCCTGCAAGTGGCTCGATTACATAATCAGTGGTGCTGTCAGAACCAGCTGAATCATCCTGCGTGTGATAGGCTATGATCATCAATGTTCAGCCAGCGGATAACAAACACAGTTAATATAGATGAAAACCGTTAGTTATACCTGAGGGATGACTTTCTCCAAAGTCTCCAGTAGCGGATCTTCCTCTAGTTGCTTTATTGACAATGTAATTCTTGATTTATTCCTGCAATATGCTCTCACAAATGCTCATACGTATTGTGTAAAGAAATTTTCTGTAAAAAATATTACAGTGTATTTATTGGGATATAAGAATTATTCACCTATCGACACCGATGACTTTGACCTTCACATCATCACCCTCGTTCAAGATATCTCTCACATCTTGAACCAAATCCCATGACACTTCCGAAACATGTACAAGTCCAGTAAGATGATATAAACCTGCATCGAGCTCCCGATTGCATCAGTATTAACTACCAACATTGACCATATTACCAATAAACTTTGACCCGAGCCTAAACTTCTTACCATCTGGGAACTGCAAGTGAGCAAACGCACCATAGTCTTCAACTGACCCAACTTTTGCTTGATAAACATTTCCTACTTTTACAACATTTGAATACTTTGACCAAGCAGCTTCTTTTTCAGAGAATATCAGCTTCCTTTTCTCCTCTTCTGCATGAATCACCTGGATATCAATCATATTAGCAGCTTGCTGCAGTCATCTGGTTTTCCTTCTACATGGGAACTTATAGTAGAAGAAAACCACAATTTGCGCACGAAACGGCTCATTATAGTAGAAAAGTACCTTAACGGACATGAGAGAACCAACTAGGGCTTTTGCAATCTCTTGGATGGACTTGTCTGGTTCTGCAAGATTTACCAAGTTTGTTGGGAAAGCTATTAGTATGTCATATTGAAGGGTTTGTGCCCTATTCGATTGGCATAACTTACAAAGTTTTACTTGGCAAATGAGCGGGTTCCACATTAGAGTTTGTTCATCTCAACGAGTGAACTTAAGCTATATAATTACCTAAGTTAATGGAAGTGGACTATTTCGTCACTGAAATTGAGTGAATGATGAATAAATTGAGAAAAAGGTGTTTGAATGTGCACATTAGAAGTGATTACTACAGATTGAAGAGATATTCAAATCGCATAATCAGTTATTTGAACTTGGCTATGACTAAGTGATCCATCCAACGTGTATTTAAGGTGTCCCTAATAGGGTTAACTTTTGTCTGTAAGTGCATTGTTTGAAGAGTTAATGTTGGAGGTTGCATACCTTTGCAAGAATGTGATGGACTCAATTGTGGATATGGGAGAAACCCCACAAGAGAATAAAACCTAATCAGCAAACCACCTCCATTTGATCCTTCAACTCTGCCTTGATATACAATCCCATTCTCATAATGAGCCCTTGCTGCTTTCCAATCAGCAGATCTCTACTTCTTTGCAGAAACAAAGTTTTAGATACAAAATTAAGTCCAAGAACAACAATCATTTTTTCTTCATGTTCATAAGTTTTTACTATATCTTCAAACTTTTTATGCAAAATAACTACTTGCGTAATCACCCCGTGATAGGTTAATAGGCAATCCCAATTCCATCACAATCACAAGCTAGTAGAAATAAACTAATAATCATTCTTCTTCAAGGAACCAAATTAAGCATCAAAATCTGTTCAAAAGTGCATCCAAATGCTATTGATCAAATCTAATGAGAATGCAGTAAATGTGATTGGTAGTATCAGGTTATGATCACTTTAGAATCATTTTAGGTCAGCGTTTTTTTCTACAGAACCAACAATAATGGTGGAAAGCCAAAGAGAAATTGAAGTAAAGAGAGGATAAAAGCACACCCGAGCTTGGCGAACGACGTCGACATCGTCGTCGATCAGATCAACGAGTTGAGTTTTAGAGCTTTCGGAAACCTTGGGGGCTGAAAAATAAGGTGAGGGTCGTTTAGGGGTTAAGGAGCATCGACAAATGAGGTTAGTAGGAGAATTCAAATGTAACAGTGGTGTTTTGAGAGCAGAAACGTCGGTGGCGAGTAAGTGGGAGAGAAAAGCAACGGAGGAATATGGCGATGGAGCTGCGGCGGCGGTGGCGGAGGATTGCATTTTCCGGTGGTGGATGGAGTGGAGAGACGATCAGGATATGGAGATCGAAGAGAGTGGGTGTGGGGAGTAGCATACCACACACATAATGAATGATAGTAGTGCCCTCCTCATGCTCCATGGATAACGATCAGAAAATCAAGAGTAGATTGTGTGTCGTCCTCATACCCACGTATTGACTCTCGTCTCCCTAAACCATTTTTACTAATGGATTTAAGAATTAATCTAATTTTACCACATTAATTTAATTTAACTTTTTTTTATTTCATAAATATTTTTTTATTTTATTTTAAATCCTTTTAGAATTTATTTATAAGATTAATAAAATAGTTGATTCAAATAAAAAAAATTTAAAAAATAAACATGTTACTGAAGAAAATTTTTTTACAACATTAAATCGTGCAAATAACATATCATTATATTCTTGAAAACGGCATATTACAAAACAAAAATAAAAAATTATTCGCCTCCACAACGTTACGTGAGTACGATGCTAATATTACTCTAAAAATTAAATACAATAGGAAAAATGTACGTGGTTTTTAAGGGTGCGTACTTCATAATAGTGTCACTCAATGGTCATTAAGATATCAAATTTTTGTTCATTATGGGCATTATCACTTAAGTAACACATCACGCATAATAAGGCATCTACTTTGTCATACCATTACATCAATTACTATAGGAAAGTTCTATTTTTTTCGCATCTCATCCGTCTACTAGTTTAAGAGAAAGAGTGTTCATATCAATGTTATAACCCCCATAAGTGACAATATTGCAAGAGAAAGAGATCACATTGAAGCTTTTCCCGACAACGGTCCCTCTTATCACCTATTTTTATTTTTTGTAAGTTTTTCCTAGCTCTCTTAAAGAAACTCATGTTTTTGCTCAATGTACGTGTTTTAATCGTTTTTTATCTCATGTAATTAATAAAAGAGTCAATTACACCGTTGGTACTTTCAAATCAGCTTATGTCTTGTTCTTTGACCTCAATAATCATGGACTAACGTCCATTGAACATGAGCACACAACAGGGTCAAAATAAACCTGCAACCCCTAATTCAAGAACCCAAAAAATTAAACTTAAATTATATCAATTTCCATCACATTAAATAAAACAAAATTTTGAGGAAAAAGGCATCTTAACTGTTTAAACTTCGACCAGGGTTTTGTGGTGTTCATGATGTTCGGATTATTGCAACCTTCCCGCACGTACAGAACACCATTGTCATTCTCAACCTTCTCCGTTGTATCAAGTGTTGCACAAGCAGGTCACAATGGAAGCCGGTTGATTAATTAGCGTGTAGATTGCTATATATCCTTAAATTGTCCAAAATACCCTCAACCTAACATTACTAATAAACGTCTGTTTCACTAAAGGACTAATTACGTATGAAAAACTTATTTAAAGGACTAATCTTACAAGTTTTTGACTTAAATGACTTCCTCTATTCCTATACATACCTTGGCATTGCAATCTCCCCCAAATTTTAGCCGTAGATAGGTATTCAAATAAAGGGAAGCACCTTGCTTTCATGATAAAAAGTGAAATAACTCTACTCTAAAATGACCAACATTGTATTTGACTACCAATAAAATATTATACATTTTAAAAGTACAAAAAATAAGATTTGTTCCAAAATGCATGGACCCACGCCACGCCTACTCCTCCCCTAGATTCCTTTATTTTTTTTCTCTCGTTTTTTAACCCAGTATACTTGTTTTTATCCTTTTTGACCTTTTCCTATATCCACTCATATTCTACTTGATAGGCAAACAACATGGAAAAATTGCAATTCTTATAAAAACTGAAATTTTTAATATTCCTTTTGTATCGTAGAATGTATTCACTGTTTTCCAAGTATAAACAATATAATTCCATAAAAAGAAACTCAAGTGTCAAATAAATGTTTGATACCAAAACCAAAGATATTAAACGTTACACCATCTGAAGTAATGACTACTATCATTGTTATCTAACTGTCATGTTAGTATTATTACGCACCATTAAGGCGGTATGTGTTTAGCTTATTAATGGTTTTTGAACTTATTTTTTATAAGCTAGTTTTTTTAGCTTATTTTCTAACTTTGAGCTCATTATTACTTATACCTTAATTTACAAATATCATATTTACCTTTTATAACAATTTAAAATATCATATTTAACAAAAAAAAATTAGTTTTATCATTCTAAAATATTTTATAATCATTGTAGTTTTTTAATTATAACCAATCAACATTTAACCTAATTTCCCTCTAATTGAAACGATCGATGACTTGTACAAGAAACACAATCACTTCTCTTCGTATTATGATACCTTGTTTCTGCCGTCACATTTGTCCTCCCCCTTGATCGACGTTTCCACCGTTGAGTGTTGATTTCGTCTGTCTTTATTTTTTAAATGCTTATATCATTCGTATTTTATAACTATTTGATATATTTTCATTAATATTTACTATTTTTTATAATCAATCACGCAGATATCTAATATAGTTTTTTTCAAGGCTAAATCTAGTTACGTTCGTATTTTTATCAATCGATTGTTTTATTATTTTGATTAGTACGTAGTTTTCCTCCAATAACTCGTCTGTTGGTACTTATAAAAATTTCAAGGCATTTAGCGCTATTCGAGCTTTTTAGGATTCTTGTATTGTGTTGATAGCCGACCTCTTTGTGTTGATGGAATCGATGTTGTATCGACTAATGATTTCGAGTCGATCAACAAGATCGTTGGTGGATGAAGTACATGAATACGTACCCGACTTGACGAATTATATTGGATTTTATCCTTTCTTTGTCGTCCGGGTGGACGGAAAACTGGATCATCTCCGATTTCCTTGTTGTCGAGATCGACATAAGCTTCGTCTTTAGTTGGCTGTTTGGTTTTTCTACCAACGAACACGGTTGGAGGAGTGAGTAGCCCACTTTGGCGTCAAAAATTCATAAGAGGTGTAAAAAATGCTTGAACCAGATTAACCGACTCGAACCAAACCCGAATAACTTCATTAAATCATTTTCAAGCCGTGTATAAAATAAAGCTCAAGAAGCAAATTTCATAGGAAGCCCACACTACACGTGTATGAACTTTTTAACGTCAAATTTCATAAGTCTCACCTACATCGACTGTAACGAGCAAGATGGCACGTACGTCCCCACTCTATCCACATCAAAATTGAGATCGAATATTGGTTTCTTTGACGTATCGAACAAGAAGGTCGGCAACTCATTTGAAGTAAAATTGAACAAGAAGCTAATCTCGACTGTGGTGTTGTATCGTGCGACAGTTTTGAAGAACCAAGGTTGGTAATAAAACGATACGATGTGTTGGTAATTGATTATGGGCTTAATATCAATTGACCCAAACCTGACTAACCTGAATTGTAACTGAGTCGGGTTTTGGACATTTTTTTAGAAAAACCCGACTAATTGAAACCTGACCGGGTTGACCCGGTTAACACCGTCCACCGGGTATAATGCACGACCTTTTTCAACATGTGTACTCCGGGTCTTCTTCCGTTAAGCACACTGGTAGGTTCCTTCATTTTGAAAGTAATATAGTCATGCTCATGTTGATTCTCAGTAAAGTGTTGTATTGCTCTTAAACTCGGAATTCCGAACCAAACGAAGTGGGCATTTTGAGAGAACCCGAAGTTTCGGTCCTTTTATTAAAAAAAACTAGCATGGTATCCGCGTAATGTGGCAACATCAAATAGTTTCTACTCGATAAATTGTCTGTTTTCGATATTCACATAATACGATGATAACGATTTATTTTACTTTGGTAACATGTCTATTTTGTTTATCTTTTTTTCATTTTCTTTATTTTTCTGTTCTCAATCAACTCTTTTATAATTTTTAAAATAAACATTGACAACAATTAAATAAGAAAATGGTCTCTACTTATAAAATAGGTAAACTGTATGAAAATGTAGAGTGTAAATTAGTAGACCTTTTAAAATTAAGAGATTAAGAAAATAAAGTAAATTAATTTGAAACTATTGCTATTAAAAAAGATTACAAATATATGTTCATAAATTCTGATTATAGGTCATTTAGGTTTGTGGGTTCTATTTGTATACATTTTCTAATAATTATGTTAAAATATTTACTACATGATAAAATATTTAAAATAAAAGGTTTGTTATGAAAATATTTTTTTATAATTAAGTTAATTTGCATTTACTTAATTTTTATAAATATGGAAGGTTTAGTTATTAAAATAGAATATAAAAATCTTATTAATTCTATTTAATAGTTACTTCATATGGGGAGGGTTCAAACGAGAACTGTTTTTCGTACGAGAACTACGAGAACCAATCTTGGTCTTTCATTTTGGATAATGGAATTCATGAACAAAGAGCGTGAGGGGATTGAGCGTGACAGGGTGCATGTAAGGAATTCATGGGTGGGTAATCCAATTGAAGGAGGGGGAATTGGACGGCTAAAATTGGTTCTCGTAGGAAAAACAATTCTCGTTTGAACATTTGCCTACTTCAAATGATAGTTTCCATTTAGTTTATATAAAAGGTAATTTTAAAATACTTAATAGTTAAGATATTAAACAGAAGGTAAAAATACATTATAATATAGTATAGATTTAAAGAAGAATTAATCATGCGTGCTCGTAAGAAAAGACATATAATTAAGGTAACCACTCAATCAAATCTCCAATAACTCATCTATGAATGATGTGGTGTCGCTTTTATTAAAACGTCAACAAAGAAAATATGCAAACGTATGTGATTATAATAATAATAATAATTCAACAAATACAAACAAGATTAGATTAAACATCATGCTATACATCTGTCAATGAATTTTATTTCACTTTATTTTTAAAAGATATTTTTCATTTTATTAGGTTTTTTTTTTAAAGTTAAGCTATTCTATAATGTATGTTGTCTAAACATTTATGTAATTGCTTTCTATACTCTTATTAATCATTCAAGATGTTTACACTCAGCGAGTATTAAACCAGTAACTTTAAAGACATTTCAGACATCTTACCGCTACGCTATCTTGAGATTGTTTGGTAATCTTATATTGTCACAGGAATATATCTAATTATTAAACATGACCAAAATCAAGTTCATATAGTTTTAATAACCTATAGCACATCGTAATAACTATATATTATACTGTATAAATACAGTTGTATAAACATATAACACAAATTTAATAAAAGAAATTACCGAGGTTAAATGAACATTTTCTTTTATTAATTTAGGTAAATTACAATAATTTTAATAATGTTATTATTATTTGTTTACCACACACTAGTCATGAGAAATCCAAACAAATTATCAAAATATGGTTTTATTTATTCTATTTAGGTTTCTCAGATATTGAATTGTTGGTTTAAGAGTGACTCTTATGGAACAAAACAAAAACATATTTGGTGATAAATAAAATTATAATATATAAAAATCTGTATCATCATTTTATTAAGACTAAATTACTGACTTGCACTTTATAGATTAGTTTGACATAATAATATTATATTATAATAATAATAAGATAAACAAAAGAATATGTTGAAATTTTAGGATTAAATATGTATTTGTTCAGCAGCGCTTTTCTTTGCCAATTGCCATCCTAAAAAAAATCAAAAACAAAAAAGAAAAATAAAATAAACCCTCTCCTATCTTTTCTTTATGCTTTTATGTTATTAGTTATTATTACTTTCTCTCTCTCACACACACACACCCACACCCACATACAACACCATATACATTATTTTTCTCACACATAACCCCTTTTTATCTTTCACACACTTGAGTGAATTGCAAGAACCAAAAAGAAGACCACTTCCCCCATCAAGTTTCAATCTTCCTCAATCAGTTCTTAAAAAACAGGACACCCATTTGGAGATTCGCCAAGAAAGTGTAAACCCATTTGGCATTTCACTTCAATTATGGAAAAGCAGAAATTTTTCTCCAACGAGGGAAATGGAACTGAAATCCCCCAAGCCTGGAATTCCGTCTTTGGAATGGGAATTCAAGGTAGTGAACTCAATTCCAGCTCAGGCCAACTTCCCAATTGCCTTTTTAATTCCAATTCTGACAACTCAATGGACCAAAGGGATCTCTTCGAGTCTGCTTTGAGTTCAATCGTCTCATCTCCGACCAATTCCCACCCCGGAATCCCAGTTCCCGGCGGTGAGAGCATTGTTCTCCGGGAATTGATTGGTAGGTTAGGAAGTATATGCAATTCCGGTGAGATTTCACCTCAGTCTTGCATTAGTGGAAACTACAGCACAACCAATTCTTGCTACAACACTCCTTTGAATTCACCACCAAAGCTTAATCTGTCCATCACAGATCAAAAGGTTCAAGGGAATTCCCCAATTCCAGGGAATCACCTATTACCACTAGCTCAATTTTCTGCAGACCCAGGATTTGTTGAAAGAGCAGCAAGACTGTCCACTTTTGGTGGCAAGATTGAATTCCCTCATGTAATGGAATCAGGGAAGGTGTCTAGAGTATCAAGTAGCCAATCTTTCAAGACCGCTGGATCTCAATTCAAAAGAATCTCAAAGGAATTGGGTGATTTCGTGGAGGAATCATCGGTATCGGAAACCGAAACCGGCATGAAAGGAGGAAAGTGTAGTAATAATACTAATACTAATACTAATACTAATGGGAGAAAGAGAAAGGGGGTGATGATTCCTGAAGGAAAGGGAAAAGAAACACAATCTAGTACAACTACTACTATCTCTGCTAAAGACATCAAGGTTAGTTTAGTCATTTCATCAATTCATCAATTCCTTTTGTTCTTGTTCTCAGATAGTTCAAGATTTTTTTAATAATTAATTAATCTTGTGGTCTGCAGGTTGTGGCAGAAGTAGAAAAAGAGGAATCAGATGCAAAAAGAAGCAAGTCAAATGAAGAAAAAAAGGGAAATGAAAAGGCAACAGAACCACCAAAGGATTACATTCATGTTAGAGCCAGAAGGGGTCAAGCTACTGATAGCCATAGTCTTGCAGAAAGAGTATGCAGAACTTTCCAAAATTAGCAAGATTATTAATAATGTTATCTACTTACTCAGTTCTGTGTTCATATAACAATAATATTTTTCAAGAAGTGTATATTGGAAAAAACCATTTTTTAATTAGTAATCTCAAACACCTGATGATTTAATAACAAACCCAACTTACATTTCTTTCTTTTTCTGAAAATTTAGGTCAGAAGAGAGAAAATCAGTGAGAGGATGAAATTTCTTCAAGATCTTGTTCCTGGTTGTAACAAGGTAAGCATAAAGCTTCCATTTTTATCATTGTTATTCATCTTTTGAAGCTGAAATTGAAGCATTTGGACTGCAAGTTTGTAATTTGAGATGGGCTTTTGAATTTATAGGTCACGGGGAAAGCGGTTATGCTTGATGAGATTATAAACTATGTACAATCATTGCAGCGACAAGTTGAGGTAATTTAGATTGATCTAGTACTAAATTTTCATACTATGATTGAAACATGTCAATTTTGTTCTTCAAGTTAATATTTGATTCTCTTTGGTTGTAGTTCTTATCGATGAAATTGGCAACGGTTAATCCTAGAATGGATGTGAGCATGGAAGCACTTTTATCTAAAGATGTAAGCCTTTCTAACATATTTTTATTATAACCTTTGACAAGTTAAAGAGGGTTGTTTGGATGCGTGTTTTGAAATTGGTTGTTGAAACTCGAGTAATCAGAATTAGATAATCAGTTAATTAAAGCTAAGAATAGGTAATTTCAATAATCAGGTTCCTTACATCAGCTTATTAATCATCCTACATAATATGAAAATTATCATCACAAATACATGAACACTCAAAAACTGATTAGTGTAAATAATCAGTTTAAACTAACATCCCATCCCAACCCTCTTTTAGTTTATGTACATGACAACTGGGGTAACTTTTATGGAATTTGGGGATAATTTGTATAAATTTTTTGTTTTTTATTTTTCTTTTTAGATGATTCGGCCTCGGGTGTCTGTGCCAACCAGCGTGAACCCTTTTGACGCCTTGGTACAACCATACCCTTATGGATTCCAATCTCAAAATAATGGTGTCGTTTCTGATGGACCAGAGAATCCCTTTTCAATGAACCCTTTAACGGGGTTCATCAACCATAATTCAATCATAAAGCCATCTCACACTGATGGTTTTGGTGAGGTAAATTATTTTTCACCAAGTTAAATATTTATCAAGATTTTTATTTATTGCAATGTGTTTATCAAGTTTCTTTTTAAAATGGAAAATTTTAGGCTTCAGCATTCTGGGAAAATGACCTTCAGAGTGTTGTAAAGATGGCACTAGGGCAGGATCTGCCACAAGGCTTTCTTGGTGAGATGACTTTTTCTAAAGTTTGACTTTTTGTGATTTAGAAAGTCATTTTATCTTCTGTGTGAACTTTTTGCAGGTCAAATGAAAGTTGAGCTATGATACCTCTTATCATTTGACATAAACGCTGGATTCGTAGCGAGGTAATTCTGTATAGAGAGACGAAGAAGACACATTGATGGCGTCTTTAAGAAATTGATTGTATAATTCTAGACTAATTTCAAGAATCCGGTGGCACGGGCAGGCCGAGGGTGATGAAACATTGTAAAATTAGTCACTAGTAAGATGTTGTAACATGGTAACGAAAATATTTTTAGGGGTTGATGAGAGGAAAAAAAAAGAGCTTTTGCTTCAACCTTTTTTTTTCTTATTTTTCTTACCATTTGATAAATTTAATTATTAATTTTCTTGGTTCAGTTTTGAATTTTTGCTTGATCTCTTCTACTTAAGAAGTTTATATTACCCTAAACCATCAAATAAACTATATTTGTTGACTTGCCTAGCTCGTTTTCTTATCTCTTTAGCGTAATGTGTAGTTTTTGTTTCGCGTATTCAAAAACACTCATCCCAAATCCTGCATCATGACACTTTTAAAAAGAAAAAATGATTCTTATAGCGAGTAGCAGATACACAAAGTCATTTGACAACCTTATTTTTTATTTATTCAATAAAAAATAATGTTACATATAGATTTACAAGCAAAATAAGTGTTTTCTGGCCATCTCTTCAAGGAGGGATCATTTATTTGTTTAAAAAGAAGATATAAAGAGAACAAAAATATATTAGTGATAAATAAAGATACAAAGGAGACCTCAAAAACAACACCTAAAAGAAGATGGTAACAAAAAAATGGAGGAGAAGCTCCCTTTTCTTTAGGTTTCTTGTCTTTTCAAGAAACTTTTAGGTTTTGTCAAGATTTTATTGAAGATTTTGCATATACATTCACAAGATTTTGCATTATATGATGATTGCTTCAACTTTCTGGGCCAAACAGGAAAAGGGGGAAATGAAAGAAAGATTTTTATTGAATCCCTGATGTTGATTTAACTTGTAGAATTGTCATAATCAATCACAGGAAATTTGATATTCAAGAAACCTCTAAACCATAATTAAGAGAAGATAGCTTTAAACTATGATGATAGATTGAGTTGAATAGTTTAAATAGTTATATTTTCTGGTATAATTGAAAATTATGATAAAGCATATATAATGAAAACTATTTTTCATATGAGAATTGTTTGTAATACCATTAATTACTAATTAATAGAGGTAATTTGCTAATTTATATATTTACTTAATCATGAATTGTGTCCAGATGTACTGTGATTAATGAGTGTGGATTGATTTTGCTATAATATCTCTTATTAATAAGCCACTAATGAGTTATTAATGAGTCATTACCATTAGTAGTCTTTGATTTAATTTAAACAGTGACCAAGATTGATTCTTACAGTTTCCGTACAAAAAAACAGTTCTCATTTGAATCCTTCCCTTTGTATATACTAGCATGGTATCAGCGCAATGCGACGGTATCGAATAATTTTTACTCGATAACTTGTCCGTTTTCGGTATTCACGTAATACGGTGACAACGAATAATTTTCCTTTGATAACATCTCTATTTTCTTTATATTTTTTCCATTTTTTATTTTTTTTTTGTTCTCAATCAACTACTTTATTATTTTTAAAATAAAATTTGATAACAATTAAATAAGAAAAAAGGTTTCTACTTATAAAATAAGGTAAATTGCATTAAAATACAGAGTGTAAATTAGTAATTTGAAACTATTGATTTATGAGATATTTAAAAATATTATAAATATATGTTTATAAAATATGATTATAGATTATTCGAGTTTATAAGGTCTACTTATACATATTTTTTAATAATTGCGTTAAAATAATTATTACATGATAGAATAGGTTTGTTTATGAAAATATTTTTTAATAATTAAGTTAATTTGACTTGATATTTTTTAATAATGAAAAGTTTAGTTATTAAAATGGAATATAAGAATCTTATTAACTCTATTTAATAGTTACTTCATTTAACTTTCCATTTAGTTTATATGAGGGGTAATTTAATAATTTCAAAATACTTAAAATTTAAGAGTTTAAGCAAAAAGCTTAAATGCTTTATAATATAGTGCGTGTGTGTGTGTGGTGCTAGCATGCTAGGTTGAAGTTGTAGTCGGGCGGCAGGAGGTATTGGGTTATCGTCGACAGCAGGGTTTTCTTAGCCAGAATACTGTAGATCTTCTCGATGGTTCCCGACGGCGAGGGAAATCTTCTCCATTTAGGTCGATGGTGGAGGGTCTTTGTCAGCGAGTGACATGATAGTCGGTGATGGTGTAGATCTTCTTGTTGGGGTTGTGGAACTTCTCCTCAACGACCGATATACGATCGGAAAGAGCGAGGATCGTTGGAGTCACAAAGGTGATGGTGAGGTGTCGAAGGAGCAATAGCAAAGATGATAGTGTGAAACGGAAAGGGGAAATGGTGGTGTTGCTCGGTGATGGAGGAGGTGGTGGCGGCATGAGATCTAGGAGGGAATATGTGGACTGTGGATTATGTTTAAGGTTAAAGTGTTTAAAGGAAAAGTGAGAGGAGAGATAAGAGAGGCAAACAAATTTTGTTTTAAAAAGTCCTTTTTACCCTTCTTTTATTCACACAAATGCCATTTTAGTTTATTTAAATTATTAAACTGTCATAAAAAATGATGACTATTGATCAAATAATCTAAGGGACAAAAAAACTTCTCGCACTTTTCGTATGAACTTCCCTCTATACGAGAACTGCTATTAATACGAGAACCGTGAGAACCATTTGTAACCACAATTAATTATAGTTAATAGGGGTATTTTTAATCATTTATATATTTACCCAACCATGAATTCATCCGGATGAACAAGTCATTATTTAATAAAGCTTGATTTTCTCAAAATATGTCTACAAATGAGTCATTAATAGGCTCATTAATAAGTTATTAATGAGTCATCCACATTATTAGCCATTGATTTATTTTAATCAATGAGCAAGATTGGTTTCCTTAATAAGAATGATTCTCAAATGAAACCTAATATATATATATATATATAAGATGGTTCAAACGAGAACTGTTTTTCATGCAAGAACCAATCGTGTCCCTTAATCATAAAAAATCAATGGCTAATAATTGTTATGGCTCGTTAATGACGCATTAATGAGTGACTCTTTTGAAAAAATCAAGGCTCGCTCATTAATGATAGTCCACACAAACACACTTCACGGTTGGGTAAATATATAAATGATCAAAATACTCTTATTAGTGAGACATTAATGATATTACAAATAGTTCTCGCGGGAAAATAGTTCTCATTTGAACATTTCCCTATGTATATAGGGGACATTCAAACTGGAACTTATTTTGGCATAAGAACTGCGAGAACCAATCGTGACATTTGATTAAAGTATATCACTAGGGAAGGGGTTATGGCCGAAATCGTGGTGAGAGGCGTCATGCATATGACGTTTATACTGGTAGGAACTACTTATTGTTATATTTTTATAATAAAGTCATATTTATTTATTTTTAAAGAAGATTATGATAGTCAACGTTAGAAGCAATCAGTCATACGAATGTTACAGATAGTTATAACACTATGCAGTTGTCACTATGGATAATATAATGTTAAATTTTGTATTTAGGTATTACTCAATGAACAAAAGGATGCACGGGTCTAAAAAATAATTTGTTTAAATGTAATTTTATTTGGATCCATGAAATACTTGTTGATAATTCTAGTATCATTAACTACATTTTTAAGTTTAATTTGGTTTAGTGGAGACAAAAACGGTTTTTTAAGATAAAATAATACGAGTTAGGAGGTACGGGGTGCATGCTTGTTTTAATTGATTAAAATGTCGTCATAATAAAGAGCAGAGGTCAAGAGGGCTGCTAGGGTCTAGGGGCAACGACCCCTAGTGGACAGTTACTTTCGGCTTTTTGGTCTTTATGAAACAGAACATATATACGAATTGTCATGTTCTTTCCTCGGTTCTTCCACAGAAAAGAAAGAAGAGGGAAATCTTTTATACTATCTCAAAGTAATATATGATAAAACTCAAATCGTTAAAGACGAATAATTATTTTTAAAAAGTGTTTATATAAGATCCGAACGAGTATCCAAGTTGATTCTTATCGATGTCTAGAGATTTCTTTACAATACTCAATTGCGTGACATATGGGAAGATTACATGTTTAGATTTTCTTGTGTTTAATTGTGTATAGTTGTTTGTGGGGTCAGCAATCCACTTGGTTTTGATTATTGATGATTGATTGATGTCTACAAATTAGACGAATTTACGCAAAAATAACTTCTATCATTCAATACACAAGTTTGCATTTAATTAAATTCGTGATAAATTGTATACGACTTGGGAGTATAGTCTGCTTACAGCTATCTTGTGAATAATTTTAGTTTTCTTATTGTTCATTTTCTATACGAATTATAGAGTTGTGTTCAATAAAGTTTATGTAAAAAACATAGTCCTAAAATTTAGTATACAATCACATATGATTTGTAAAATCATTACATGTGAATTACGAAAAATTACAAAAATGTTACTCCACCCAAATTTTTAAAATGCAATCTGGACCATTGATGTCATTGATCCAAGAGCTAAAACTAGTCCCTTAAGACTATGAATTAAATATAAACTATATTGAACATTACACACGAATTATAACCCGGGATGGATGATCATAACATGGTTCTAAATAACGTAAGGCGTAGCGTGGTGGCAAGGTCGAGCTTCAAGCTTTGGAAGCCATGGCAAGGTCATGGCATTTCATAAGGCGCGACCTAAGGTGACATTTTTGCATATAAATTATAATTATGTATATAAAATTATACAACAAATATAAAAACACATAATTATAAGTTTATAAGGTAAATCATCAATTTTTTTTCTTTGTTTTCGGTATATTAAACCATCCTTATAACTAAATAACTATATATATCTGGCTCATATGACTCAGTATCTCTAACACGCCTAAAAAACATGATTTATTACAGGTAAGGGCATGTCAAGCTGGATCTTAACGTACACCAAGCCTTACACGTAAGCCTTGGACCATGTTGTGACGGCATGGTCAAACCTCAAGGCTTGGAGAAGCCAAGACGAGCTTTTTAGAACCATAATTGTACTTGATCAACCTAGAGGATTTTAAGGTAAGCCTCATGATCTGTTGTAAGCGTATGACTGTGATATTATGTATCTCGAAAACTGCAGTATGTGAGGTGGACATTAGATACTAACATCAAACCATCCTTAATGTAATCCTTAGGAGGTCCGTATTGCTTCACACTTTCACTTAGTGTCATGCCAGTTTTTTTCTCCATCACAATTGTCATCACTTAAGCATAACACCGGTCACACTAGCCATTACTTGATTGTCTTTATGTCATCATACCATAATCACCCATCACTTGAGCCCACAATGGCACGAAGGAACAGACGTCCCACTTCATGATGGCGTGATATGTAGCCACCGATGGGGACCAGGGATCTTCACACCTACAAAGGGTCGTGTGGAGCTTAGTCTCTTATTCTCTCACTTTCTTTTATTATTTTTAATTAGTTAGTGAATAGTAAGTGGGTTACAAAATTTGGTGTGATATTAAGTAATCATTACGTGACCAAGTGGTAGGGTAAGTGATTGAAGAAAAAACTGAAATGATGGAGTGATACATAGGTGTGACAAGTGTTTCTAAGTGTACTCACTTAATCATTCTAATTTACATACACTGTAGTCTTAACTGGAAGTGCAAATTCAATGAGCGATACTGACATTTCACTAACTTATGAAATAAATGAGCATAAACAGGTACTATCAACTAAGCTTAGACACTGTACTAAAAGTTGCTGTAAATGTAAAGTACATTCTAAGGCAATTTATGGCTCTTCATAATGATTCTTTACAACAAAAAGCCAAACCAACTATTACAATTACAAACATACCCAATCATTTTTTCCTATTCCCACAACTAAACAAATACATGTTTTTGTTTTCATGTAATGCTAGCTTCTCCTACCACAAGAGTTCTTGTGGTTAGTCTTTTTATTCCACTTCAAAAGATTGAACTATGCACGAGTTGAAAACTTAAATACCGGGAAACGATCCGTGTCTGGACCAACTATTTTGCTTTATGCAAGATCCCAGATCATTTTTAAGTTGTTTAACCATATCTAAAATGTTACATTCTGCTAGAACATCTGAAAACTTTTAAAACCATGATCTCAAGTAATAAGCAACATCAAACCTAAACTACTCCAATAGTACTGTACTAGCTAGAAGCCTTGGATTGATAATGTACTTTTTTTGATGAAGCAATATTGTTGGAGTATGGTACAAGCTAGGGAATGTAATTAGAGATAAGGATTCTTGTGGAATAGTGAAATGGGCAACTGGGGTTGTCCCCTCTTGAGTTATTATCCACCAAATAGTGGTTGAGCCAACTTTTTTTTTTCTTTTGAATATTGACATTGACTTTACATTGTTTTAGAAGATGATAAATTGGTGCAAACTGTAAAGGATTGCCAAACTTGTCACTAGATTTCAATCCTCCTCCCATTTGTGAACTAAATGTTTTCTTACTTCTATAAAAAAAAAGTTAAACAAAAACAAAAACGAGAGAAATTTTGTATGAATTTCTTGTAGCGTAATGTGCATCTCGAATTATTTATATCCTTATAGTTTACAGGAAAAGAAGATTTATCATATATATTCGGGTAAATTGCATAAAAATACAATAAACTTTGTCTTGATTACATTTGTATATAACTAACCATAATTTCTTAAAAACAATATAATAAACTTTCATAATTCTTTCGTGTTAAAGGCTTGACACCCGCTTTCTTCTAAAAGTTCTACCTTCACGTTCTTGTTTCAGGTTTTTTTTAACTTGCTTTCTTTTATTTTTTACTTAAATATTTATTTATTTAGATTATTATTTATATAAGATTAACTATTTTCTTTTTCCTTTTTTTGGTTGAATATAAATTTTTTTTCTTTTTTTTGTTTTAGATAAAAAAATTAATTATTTAATTCAACTATTATTTACGCATTTTAAAATCATTCTAAATGAGAATCTTATAACGTATATGTATAAACCTGGGTTCGAGTACACTTAAGTTTGTCATGACAAAAAAATATATCTTTCAATATAGATTATCTATACTATCTATACTATATTATAAAGCATTTAGATTAAATGCTTAATCTCTTAATTTTTAAAAAAGTTGAAATATCTTTAATATCCCTCACATCTTACAAATAAATACTTAAAATTTAAATGAAGAGTAATTACTGTGGAATTCTTAAAAACATTCCATTTTGTATCTAATTCCATTTGTAAACATGGTAAATTTATTATAAAAATGAAAGATGTTAGACCCATTTGTAATATGGCAATTATGAATGTTATTGTCTTTAAGGAATAACTACAAATATTTAATATAAATTGATAATAAAATTGGTTTACATTTATATCTATACTATATTATAAATCATTTAACTTTTTTTTCTCTTAATATATTACAATAATAAATGACAAACTTTCTTGTAACTTTCGTGATGAAATAGTTTGTGTTTTAAATTTTTGTCGCGACACGCGGGTAATCAAACCTTGTTATATACTTTTATTAGGATGTGTCTCTATTAGAATATTTAAGGTAAATTATATGAAAATACAATAAACTTTGTCTTATTTATCATTTTATACAATCAATATTATTTTTTATAAACAATACAATCAACTTTTATAATCCTCTTATTGTATACAAGTAGTTGTATACTATGAAAATATAAAAAAGGTTAGTGTATACAATGACAGATAAATATTAGACACAGAAAAAAGTTATTTGCATATAATGAAAGGATTATAAAAGTTGGTTGTATTATTTTTAAGAATTTAAAGTTGCTTAATGATAATTAAGATAAAGTTAATTGTATTTTCATACATTTTATCCGAATATTTAATAAAATTTGTTAGAACCTAGAGGGTTAACAACCTTGCTCTACATCCACTCATTGGCCTCACCCACCAAGAGTTGCTCCACTAACTTCTCTCTTTGAAGGTAGAGATAAACCTTTTATAACTTCTCTCTAATTCTAAAGCTAGAGATGATCCTCACTTCTCTCTAATTCTAAGGCTAGAGATGATCCTCACTTCTCTCTAATTCTAAGGCTAGAGATGATCCTCACACAATTACAAATATATAAGAAGGTAATGTAGTGTTTGAACTTTGAAGGCTTTCACTCTTGCTTCATTCTTGATCTTGAGTTAATGAATTTGTATCAAGAATATGAGCTCACAAGTTTTTGTATATGTTCTGTGTTTTTCAGATTGCAAGAGCTTGGTAAAAAACAAGACTTGAGTTGCCTTAAATAAGGAAAAAGTTTGATGCTCAAAAAGTGTCCAGACGATCCACGGTCGACTGTGGAATCGACCGTCGCACTGCTAGAGATTTTTTAGCCTTGTGCATATAGACGTTGGGCTTTTACCAAAACCACACACAACCCATTTTCACTATAAAAATGCACTGAAAAGGAGCTTTAGAGAAGTTGGATAAATGTCATACTTCTTAAGTTTGAATTTAATCATAAAAATGGTAGTTTCGAAACCATATGCACAAAGCATGTTGGAAGTTTACCTCTTTGAGAGATTCCTTTTGCTAAATATGGTTTTGGCTTATTTCAATAGAAGATTATGTTTAGTATTTGCCAAAATAGGAATTCATTTGCTTTGACTACCAAGCTTGTGATTTTATAAAAAATTTCTCAATTTTTATAAAAGTTTTTATAAAAATTATTTTATAAAAACTTCAATTTTTATAAAAGTTTTTATAAAAAATATTTTATAAAAACTTAAACTCATTTGATTATTTATTTTGTAAGCTCATAAACTTCAAACGTTTGTTTGTAGGAATCTTCGACATCGGCTTCTACTTGAACTCGGATCTTGACGATTGGAGCTTGGCCATTTGATGAAGCTTATTTTGTAGATCATAGATGAGAATATATTTGATTGAATATATATATATATATGTATATGTGCACATATGTTAATGTTAGTACATACAATTATATAAACAAGTTATATATTTTTGTGTCAACAAAAGAGGATATATTTGTAAGCCTATTTTTCCCAACAGAATTGTATCTATTTTGATGAAATTTTTTTAATGAATATTGACTAGTGACCAATATTAGTGTAGTAGGAAAACACGGTCAAGGTCCTACGTTATTTTGTTTCAAGATAAATGCAATCTTTTTATACTAAAACTTCCATCAATTATAATCTTGAAAAGTGTTTTATCAAATATTATTTAAAGTTCTTATATCAGATATTTAAAAAAACGCTTAAAAGAAGAAAATTCAATGAAAACACAATGAACTTTCTAAAAATCGTCACATTATATGCAAGTTGTTGTATAATATGTAAATTAAGAAAAAATTTATTATATATAATTGTAACTAAGTATCAAACATAAAAAAAGTTGTTTGTATACAATTAAATGATTATAAAATTTGATTATATCACCTATTTATATTTGATAAGCTTCAAAGATACCTAAATGCCACAATTAAATGGTGTTCTCCTTAAAATAATTTCGATGAGTTTGATGGAATACTTTTGTTATATCATTGTGTTAGGTTACTTGTAATAAATTAATAGGTTAAGTTTTGTATCGTAACTTCGTAAATGGTCCAATAATTTAGAATGATTGTCCGCTAAAGTCTTAATGTGTAGAGACTTGTATAGTTGTATGCACATGACTACATGTACATCTACATGTGAATATATATATATATATATATATATATATATATATATAGACAAAGGATCGAATGGGAATGTTCGCACCGTGCGAACGCCTACAAAACACTACTCCACACCGTGGACTTAGGCCTCATGACTTGAGGCATTCAAAATTTTGTTACTAGTCAAACTTTGTAGGTGGGACAAAGTGTGTATATATTATTGTTATTGTTATTATGTGTAAAGATGATATGCAGTATTTTTAGATAAGATGCAACGATTTTATACTAGATGCAGTGATTTTTAGACAAGATGCATTGGTTCTTAAATGAGAATCCACCGATTAGTTCACGCATGATAGACTAGTTTTAAGAGAACTACATGTTTTTTAGATAAGATGTAGTGATTTAAAGTTAGATGCGATGATTTTATAGACAAGATACAATGTTCCTACCGTTCCTATTTAAAAACTATTCCTATTGGATCTTCACCTTATATATATATATATATATATATATATATATATATATATACATACATACATACAGAGAGAGATGGAGTTTCATGCGAAAAGGAGTTTTTTAACGAAAAGTGCGAGAAGTGTTTTTGACCCTTAGATTATTTAATCAATGGTTATTATCATCCATGGCATATTCGTAATTAAAACAAACTATAATTATATTATTTAAATATAAAAAGGGCACATTAGACATTTTAACATACATCTTTAACTCATTTCTCTCTCCAGCTCTCATTTTAAAAATCCATGAGACCCCAAGTCATCTTAACCTAATCTCAAAAGCCCTGGCCGTCGTTTCCACCTTCAACCGTTGTCGCCATCACCGCCATGTGTCACCCGCCCTCTCCAGCGTCCTCACCACCACCGCCGCCTTCTCCTTTGCCAGTGATGAACGGACTCCCCTCACCCGATGTCACCAGCAATCGCCATCCCTACCAAGAACTTCGTCACGGTCAACCTCTCTCTCCACCATGACCAGCCGGCGGCATCCTCTAGCTCTTTCTCTCTCTCATGGGTGACCGGCGTCGAGAAATCCTAGAAGCCCATGGTCGGCGCCTTACAGATCTCCCGTCACAGTCCATCACTGCAACCATCTTCATCTCCCTCACAGATCTCCACCTTCGAGATAAATAAATGTTGGTTAATATTTGTCGTTGTTCACAATGTGTGCTCGATTAAATAAATGTGTGTTTGACAGTGTTCACTAGAGTGTTATTGATTAAAAAACTCATAAATCTTTGACTGTGTTTAGTTTGAATTTTGTAAAAATTATCTTAAAATTAGTATAGTTTTGGTTGTGTTTATTATTGAATACAAATAAGGATGAAAAGCTCATAAATATTTTGGGTATGTTCATCGATAAACTCCGTAAAATTAGTTTACTAGTTAATTATTTTTAATTTATTTTGGTTTTTATTAAAAATTTAGGAGTTAGGTATAGATTGGAGATAAAAAAAATTTTGTTTTACCATTATGCCCTTTCAAATTAAAAAAAATCAAATAAAAATAAGTGATTAAGATTGCTTATCTTACTTTTCGCAAATAAAACACTCTTCGCATAAACCCACCATATATATCATTAGATTTTCTTTTAACAAATATTAGATTAAACGATTAAAATTTTAACAATTTAAAAGATGGGCAAATTGCATAAAAATGTAATGAACTTTGCCTTAATTACCTTATACAACCAACTTTTTTTTTCTTAAAAACAATACATTCAACTTTCATAATTCTTTTATTGTATGCAAACAACTTTTTTCTGTGTCTTACCATTGTATACAATGAATTTTGTTATAATTCACATTATATACAACAATTTACATACAATGGAGAAGTTATGAAAGTTGGTTGTATTATTTTTTAAAATAAAAAGTTCATTGTATACAGTAGTAGCTGAGACAAAATTCATTGTATTTTCATGCAATTTACCTTTAAAAGATTTGTCTCAAGTTTCAACTATTCTTAAATTTTGATGATATTATATACAACAAGGGTTTAGTTCATCAAAATGTATACACTTGTCACATTTTGATATTGTGTGTATTGAACTTTAATAATTTTTATTATATGTATCAAACATTTAGTTTGTCGTTGTTATGTGTATTAAACTTTCTATTGTATGTATTAAACGTATACACTTTTTTTCATTTTTATGTAACCAACGTACATACAATAGTAACAAATTAAAACTTTAATACATACAATGAAAACTTTTAAAGTTACATATATATAATAGTAAAAAGTAATAAGTTTGATATATTTTGGTGAACTAAACCTTATACAAAAAGGCAAAAGAAAGTTGTAATAATTAATCTTTAGAAATCATGATAAAACTTTCATAATATATATCGACTTTGATTCATAGAATTCCTCAAATTAATCTAATATCCTTATTAAAAGAAAGAGATGTATGAGATCAGCATCGTTTTTTACCTATTACAACCTTTGATTTCGCAATTTTTCTTAAAACCTTCCTGATAATTACCAATCACAACCTCTAATTTTCAATATATCACTTTCCTTATATCAAGGGTGATTATTCAAAATTCAAACTAATTTTAGATACCATAAATTTTCAAACTTCCTATATTTCTAGGTGAGTAGTTTTGGTAAACAATATATGTTTACTATCCAACAATATATATATGTAAATAGTGACATTAAGTTTAGAAACTTTCCGATGCCATTATCTATTAATTAAAAACATGTTTATTTTAAAAACAATTGAAAATGTTTAAAATCATCACCGCATAAATTGAATTACTAGTCGTCCATTATTTCATTGTTAAATTACTTTTCAAATATGGATGATTATGAATTGGACGATCGTAACTATTGTAGACATTTATATCTTAATTTTATAAACATTGTTGCATTTCGACATCACACATGTTGCTCTGGTTCTTCTTCATTTTGATAGCTATCAATTATGGAGAATTAACAACCCTCTTCATCACTTTCAAAGAGATCTTTAATGGAACAATCTTCAACTACTACAAAGAAATCGCGGTTAAGAAATTTAAAAAAAAAACAACTGTGTTGAGAATACGATTTATATTACTATGTATCTTTTACAATTATTTTCTATACATGTTAGTACTTTTAAAAACCTAAAACGTTTAAAATTGACTTTAATCATCCCCTATATTTATACATGGATGTGATTTTCATAGCGTAACAGTTTTAAATTTATAAATCTGAGTTATTTAGCACGACTATAACACATATAGACAAGAGAACCTAATCATATCGTAGCATGGTAAATAAGTACGGGTGTCGAACACAAAGGGAACGGGTATGACTTCAAATATAACTATATTAATTAAATATTAAACTAATTTAAAGCATTAAAAAGGGGATTTTGGAACTTCAACACTACCAACTAATTTAAACACTTATACTACTAAAAATCACCAAAAACAAATCAAAGGAAGCAAAAAGCATGAAACTTTATCATATTAAACTATTAGAACGAAGATTTCCCTCCCTAGATTCGATTTCACCTTTTCAAGTTAAATGATTTCAATTAAATACGTGCAATGGATACTTTATTACCACATACTAATTTCTAATGTGATTAGACTCTTAGTCAGGTAATTTAATCATATAATCATGCATTAACTAACCCTATGGTCAATGAGTCAATTTAAAGCATAATTAGGCGATTTGGTTCGAATCAAGAAAGACTTAACCTTTTGTGATTGTCTACGTTCACAAATCATTCATTTAACATATAAAGGTCATCATATGTCAAAGCACACACATTAAAGTTTTATTTTTAGTAGTTTAACCCTAGGATTGATTAATCACTAGTCAAAATTATCTATTGGTCGTAAAACACATGTGAATCTTTGATTAAGCAATACATGATAAATATATAATAAAAGATATCCAAGTTTAATGAAATCATGCAACTTTAACAAGGTTCATCTCCTCTAAGGAGGAAAACAGTAAATCTAGCCCATAATCATCATTAAATACATTCTATAATCATTCAAAAACATAAACATATGAGTTAAGAATGAAAAATCGTGATAAAGTAATGATTAAAGTGTAACGCCCATGATTTTTTTCAAAATTTCACCATTTATAAAAACATTTAATTAATAGCAAAAACATGCAGCGGAAGTCTTAAAAGTCATAAATGGAAATAGTTGTTTTCGCCATAGAGGCGATTACAGAATCCTTCGTAATATAAACCATGGGGTTACGACCGCAGTCATTCAAAAAGTCAGTACAAGTTTAATGTTACGAATTTATTACATAACCGGATTGTTTGTCGATACCAAAATATAAACTAGAACTAATACTACCCTCCTCGCCGAACTACAACCTCTAAGCCACCTGCGCGAGTACAAGACACATTTCGAAAGAAACAAGTGTCAGCTTACGCTAAGTGAGTCAATAGGAGTTGTAATCAAAAACCATAAAACATGTTTGTAAGTAGAATATGACAAGTAAATAAATACCATATCCCACCCTTAACGTATTTGACCCGTACCGAGAACCCGCAGATCACATAGCACCAAATGGGTCAAATATTCACAAGTCATTTCATGAAATCAATCGCACATAATCATAATCATACCGCATGATATTTCTTAGATCATATCGCATCATAATCGCATATATCATATCGCATAAATCATATCAATAGGATGATTCTATTGTAGAGTCTAAACCCACACTAGAAAACCCAAGGTTCGCTACTTGCGTGCCCGGCCAACCTATGTTTTCAAGCGGGGCGCGACTCCCACCTGAGAACATAAATCCCGAGACTTTGCTTTCGCTACTCCGACGGTGCGAGTACAAGTACTGCATTGTCGTTCTAGTACGAGTCCAAACAAAGCCGATCGTATTTCAGCTTCTCCTCGCACTCACATGATGTATGATCTAGCCTCCTTGGCCTACATCACTCTAGTACTCGAACACCGAAGTGTCCACATACCACGTGTCAAAATAGTCGTCTAGAAAGACCAAATGACTCTTGTTGGCTGGCACTTTAATCCTAGAAGGTCAATCATGCCAACTAGGCCCGCAAATCCGCAATATGGGTAATATCGTATTCTACCCCCGCCACAAAAATACATGCATGCACTAACTCATAAGCAGTCATATGTAAATCGCAGTAAAATCGTGAATAATCGTAACATGCGTATTTCGTGTTTGATTATGCATGCAACGAGTATTTAACTTAGAACACATAACATGTATCATCAATCAATATATAGATATATGTATAATCATCTTTATTTCAAAAATAAGGTTTTGTCTATGTACTCGGTTTTGTAAAAGTCTACTGAACTCACCTCAGTCCAAAAATAAACCCACAATCTAGATTCGACGAACTACACTCTCGGATCGTCAAGAAATCGACCTCAACCGTCTCGAATAACCTAGATATGTAAAAATATACTTTCGATCAAAGATATACGCGTCGCGAACTTAGAAAGTCCATCAAAACATGCTAGAACGACATGCATATAGAATATCAAGCTATACAACCGAAATATTAGCTTAAGTCTAGAAGAATATACCTCTCGGGGTCACCAAAGCGAAACCACGGTCGAAACTACGCCCGAAACGCTATCTCCGTTCACCCCGCACCTCGAATACGAGTTCTAACGAAACCCGACACCCTTAAAAGTTCACTAAACTTGATTTCTCTTGAAATTTGGGCAGAGTAACGAAATGGTAGAAGTGTGTGTGAAATTCGGATGAAGAGGTGCTTGTATTTATAGACCCATTTTCTGGCCGACGCGTCGCGTCGCGACGTACTGACACACGCTACCGCCTGCCACACGCAACCGACACGTGTCTTGCCGCCCAGACGCGTCACGTCGCGACCTATTATTTTTCAGAATTTTAATTTTTTTTCTTTTATTTTAATTTCCTCTCGTTTTCTATTACTTTTCTTTTCTTTTAAATAATAGTATTCCTTTATTATTATCACCAGGTTGAACTTCGAAAATAATATTCATTTCTCGATAAAATATTATTACTATATTCGGGTCGTTACATAAAGCCTTGAATCTTCACTCCTAAGCTTTGATCTTCAATTTCAAACTTTCAATCTGCCTTGAGACGTTTTTAGGAGTATAAAGTGTGTAAAAGTCAGGTGGTTCTTCCCCCAACAGATCTGAGACTTTGTTTAAATAGATAAGTTAAAACAGGGGCGTCGTCGCAACAGGTAAGTGTCGCGTCGCGACCTATGAAGTCATCGCATAATCCGAACTCTTTTTTTGAAAATTTGAAATATGCGTTATCAGGTCTCGTCGCGTCGCTATCTCTTTAATGGTCACGCCGCGACCTCGCATTTTTAGGAATTGACCATCAAAGTGATTTTGTAACCCTCCGAGTCTAGTTTCCGTGACCTTTTGAATCACCTCAATCCGAGTTCGTATGAGTGAGATATGATCAAAACAGTGGAGGTGTGTCGATGCTGACAGCTTTTCTTATTTTTTCGATTTCTCCAGTTTTTGCTCAAAACTTTTTATCATCCGTCTTTTGGACCTGAAATTCAATAAATGAATATAATTAAGTATCTTTTATTTATTTACGAACAATAATAGACTAAAATAAAATAGATATCGCTTAAAATATATATCTAAATTTAACGATATCAGGATGTTAAGCTAGTTAGTTTTTATTACAAGAGGCTTTATGGATTGACACATAATTGAAACTAGTGTACGTGTAGGAGTCACGTCAAAAACAATAACACATGTTAACACCTATATATATTGTAATTTAGTCATTGATCTTAACACTACATTTCACCTTTATAACGCAAGTCGTGTAGACTTCTAGAAGGATGTTTGCACTATAAATAGAGATATTATTTATTTAGATTGACTTGTTTTAAAAAAAATAATGTTTCTTTAAACTAAAAGGCAATGCATATAATGGTAAAATAGTTTATAAAAAGGCAATGGCAACGTATGGTTAAAAAAGTAGGTCTCCTTTTTAGTTTTTTACCAGAAAGTAAATTGAACAGTCACTTTGACTTGGTAAATAGAGAGGGGAAAAGAGGAATCATGAGACTTCCATGATTACAAGTGGGAAAGAAGGTAGAAGGGACTAAAGACAAATACTTCCTCTTAATAAATCATTTTTGAGTAGAAACTTATGTCATTTGTTAATTAAACTCAAGACTTCTAACTCATATTAACAAGAATCTTGGACAAGTTTAAAGGTAAATTACATATAATATAAACTTAAATTTCTATTTGTTCCCGTTAGTTATATCTTATCCGGAATAATACCAATAGAGTCACTAAAAGATGGTTTTTTGTTCCGCTAATGCCATGTGCTAACCTCATGGTTTATTGGGAGACTGACTCGGTTATTGAATGACCCAAGTGAAAGCCATTCTCTAATACTCAAAGTGAACAAAAAAGCATCTTCTACTAATAAAGTGTAACAACAGGTAAAAAAACATAAGCATCAAGTATTATGTTTTATGTAACTTGAGTACTTGAACCGAGTCTAACAATAACCTCTAGTTACCCGACTCCGGCTGATCTTTGTCTTACCAAATATCTTTTATATGGTTTTTTGGTGAATACTTATAACAAGATTGCTAATGCAATAATAAAGGGAATAGTTAGGGGGCAAGTGATGGGAGATGTTTGTTTGTGGGGTACATTTAGCATCAATAATGACCAAGGAAGATGGGTCACTAACCAGGCTGTCAACAATTACATATTCATAAATCACACTCTTTGCCTTTCACTTTATGTCTCTTTCCTCCCAACCTAACATGCTTTTACTTGGGTTGGTATCATCTTTCATTTTGCCTTGGGGAAACTAAGGGACTTACTTGTGTATTCATTCATTTGAGTAATAAAAAAACTTGTTATGTAAAAGTAATGGAAAGATGGTATATAATAGCACTCCAACAACCAAAACTGTCACCAATTTGGTTTTAAATGTTAGGGGTGGTCCTTTTTCCAAATAACTTGTCCATTTTATGTCTACAAAATTTTCCATGTAAATTCAAATGTATAACAATTATTCTAAAAATTGCTAAATCATGTAAATCAAAAATCATACTTGATCCAATTTAATGACATATGATAATAGACGTGAAATTTTCAGTCCATTTCGTTATAATGTGACAATGAGAGTTATATTTTATCTTAAATATACCAAATCAGGTCAAAGATAGAAGTTAAGTGAAAAGGGTTTGATTAACACATATTTTTACTCGTGTTATAGATATCACCATCATACCCATTCCTATATCTTGATATTCTTTCATAAAAATCCATCTTTCTAGAAATTTAAAACCAAAAAAAGAAATGGAATTTGTCTATCTCATTTTGATATGTATGGCTAGGATTGTTTTGACCAGTCCTAAAAATGACCCTTATCAACCTAAACCAATTTTCACCCATCACTAGACCAGCCCATACTGCCTAATAATCTTCTTCAAGTAAGATATTCACTTGTAAACTACCTTGTTTCCTCATCTAATCCTAGATGCATTGATTTCCATATATCACCATCATGGCCCATTCTCTTCTTGATATTTAAGAAAGAAAAAACCCAATCTTCCTGCAAATTAAAAAAGAAAAGAGAGGGGGGTGTTATCCATCTCATTTAGATAATTTATGGCTAGGATTGTTATCTATTTGTTCTTTTCCTATCTTCTGGTCCAATATTACATATTATACCCAAGTGGTCCACAAGTAGGGAAGATATACATATCAAACAAGACAATACCACAAGATACTTGTTCCATGGTCTCCACTGACATGAGGTAGACTCACCACACAACAGGATTCAGGAGGGCTCCAAAGATGGTACTTGTTAACTCCCTGTCTATGCCTTCTTCCTTTTAAATTATACACAAAGAAGCAACAGACATGATCTACTTGAAGATTGCCCCCTATCCATTTGACACCAAACACCAAACAAAATAAATGATAACAGAATTCTAAACTTAGAGTTTGCAATCATGAAATCCAAGACCATTTGTCTTTATGTATTTTGGGCCCTACATTTATTTTTATTTTTTTGGAAACAAAAAACTAAATCATCATACAGAGTGAGTGGTCAAATGTGATTATTATTGTGAAAATTGAATTGGAAATTAATTCATTAATCTTTTATAGGAAAAAAAAATATCATAGTTGTGTTTATATGCATATATAACAAGAATTTACTATTAGTACATACAAATCTTCCAAAACAAAAGTTTGGTACCTAAATGTTGCATCTGTCGTATCCAGAGAACCATGAAATGGGCTCTTCGGGTAATGTGGTTAGCTCTTGTTTGTCCACATTATAGAATTGCTCAAACTCCTCTTTGGGTTGCTGGTCAACAGTGATGTTTACCTCTTCTCTATCGTAAATTGGAATATCATAAATGGGATTTGATGCCTCGATCTTTTGCTTTTTCTTCAGTTTTTCAATCTGTTTGAAAGCATTTTCCGTTTCTCTTTCAGCGTCTATAGCTCGTGCCTGCATATTTTTATAGAATATATGAGTGTGACAAGAAAAGTATGTACTGCCAAATCTAACATTAGACAAAGAAGAAACACCATTATAAAATATCATGAAAGATTAGCGTAAGGTAAAAAATAACTCAGGTATGTTCAGTTAGGTGATGATTAGAATCAACTATATTACATCCAATTCTGAGAATAACAGTAGACTAAACACAATCAACTTGAAATTGTTAATATCTAAAAAGTAGTAGTGAACAAAATTCAATTGGTCGATATAGAATCCTTAGTCCAAAGCAACACGGAGAAATATACTTCATCAAAAGCCATCCCACCATTTATAAAGATTCAAGTAAGCAATTTTTGTTTACAATGTATTTAAATCCAGCAAATAGGGGGGAGTTCAGAAGAAATGTTTAGGATACTTATTTTATTAGTATTAGTAATACATTTTCTATATTTATGACAACAGCTATTATATGCTTTTCGTTTGACAAATTTCCCAGAGGAGGAAATATTGTAATTTATATGGAACATCCCAAATGGTGAAAAGTTCATTCAACACCCTTATAATTTGTGAAACAGACGCTATCATTTTAAAAAAGCATATAGCTATCAATTAAACGTCAATAGTCACAAAGCCTCAGACAGATTGTTTGTGTAACTAGCTACATAGCCATAACGAAGTTCGTGAAGTTAGAAGTTCTATTATTCTGCCAATGGTGAAAAGTTCATTCAAGGTAAGGTGAATAAATTCAACTGGCTATTCAAAGATGATTCAAGTACGTTTACAATGACAACAGCTTAATGAAGTACTACAAAATTTCAAGCAGCTCAGCTGCAAAAGAAGAAACAACAAAAGCAGCATTGACAATGGAACTAGAGGTGGGAATACCGACCTATTTACTTAGAAATTAATCTTTTAAACAAAAAGCTTCATGATAGTAATATATCATTCCAATAATAGTCTAAACTTTTGAACAAAATGTTTTATGGAACTAATGGTTGAAAGAAACGCTAGTTCTTCTAAAAGAATAACTTTTTAGACAAAAAAATGTGTTTCAAGACCCAGCGTGGCCTATTTTGACCCTAACCCATCTTAAATTTGTTACCTGCCCCGCCCAATTTTATCATAAGTAACAGATACTATTTTTCAAAAGGTAAATTTTTAGAGTACGTGTTCAGAGTCGACCCAATTCGGCCCACCCTGTCTTGACCCCAGCCCATTTTTCTGTTACACAGCCACCTGCCCAACTATATCATAACTGACATACAAGTTTTTTTAAGACAAATTTTTAGGCGCAAAGTATTTCGAGTTAACCAGGCACGGCTTGACCCATTTTAATTACAAGTCATTTTGAGTTGCTACGCACCCGCCCATTTTCCTACCTCTGAATAAAACCACAGAGAAACTTTAGTGTTACAAGTACTACAAACAGATATAACAGGAAACTCACCTGTGCAGCAGCAACGGCTTCTTCTGCATCTTTGAGTCTAACAACTAACTCACCAGCAGCTTGTACAGCTTCAGCAGTGTCCCTCAACTGTTCCTGAAGGCCTTTAATTTCATCCCTAAATCTTCTTCTCTCTTTTTCTCTTTCCACCTTCAGAGTCGAAATCTCAGCAGCAAGAGCGTTTATAAATCGAGATTCTGCCCCCTTTACTCCAGCTCTGATAGCTGCTTTCTTCACATCTTCAATTGAGTCTTGAATTCTACGTTTATTTATAAGCATATTCATATGTTTTTCCTCTAAATCGGCATACTGTTCAAGCATGCGTGCATGACCCTCCATTGCCATTTGCATAGCTTCCTTAAGCTCTTCTGAACATTTTCTTTCAGTGTCTATTTCTTGTTTTTGCTTTTCAACAAGTAACCGATTAGCTTCTACTTCATATTTCAGTTCTTCTACAAGAGAAATCCATTTACTCTCTTCTTCATTCAAGTGGATTCTCTGAGTTTCTAATCTTTGTTCAGCACTCTCCACAGTTGACTCTCCATTGGTTATTTGCAAAACAGGAGTTTGTTTTTTAGTCAACTTAGGTGAACAATCTATATATGATTGAAGTTGACTTCTTAAATCTGTAATTTCTTCTAACAACACATCTCTCTCACCCATATCAAAGAAGTTCTTATAACGTTCTAATTCATCATGTACACTTTTTAACTCAACTTCTTTCCTCAAAATTTCTGGATGATTTTCATATTTCTCCTTCAGAATCTGTATTACATGTAGGAAAATGATGCATTAAAGACTAGAAATGGGCTGAAAATAGAGATGTAACTTTTGAAAGTTTATTTATGAATGAGACAATTTAGATTAGGTTTTAACTCAAGCAGATTTAACTAAAAAAAAGTTAGTGAAAATGGAAGCTAGTCAAGTGAATTGAAGGCCATAAGTGTATTTTTCACGCATACAGCTTTCTAAATGCTTTACTCAAATATTTAGATTAATATTATAAGATTTTTGTTTCTGTTAACATTATGAACGCATTAATTATTCATGAAATTTTTAAAAAAAAATAAGAACAAAGTCTTAGCTGAAAATAAACCAACTTGGCCATCAGTTTCGGCACAAACTGAAAATAACCTTGACACCTCAAGTTGAGACAAAAATCAACAATATAAGGAAGGAATTGGAAATCATACTTCATGCTTTTCTGCTAAAGATGCTAACTCTTCATTTACAAACTCATCAGCCGACAAAACACCATTCAGCAAGTTCTCAAGTCGAGCAATTTTATCTTCCTGCAACTGCCCAATAATCGAACTACATTCCCGTTCGTGTTTGTATTGTTGCACCTGTGGTGAAATAAAACTTATTAAAGGGAGCAAAAAGTTATTTCACGTTGGCATTGAGCAACCAAGTGGATTTAGATTGTGTGTTATCTCCTACAGGTCTAATGGGTCAAAAAAAAGAATAGATATAAGAGAATCCGGTCAAATGAGTCAAACAGGTTTAAAGGCACTCGAAGACTGTTTTCTTAGTTAAAGAAACCTCCTAAGTTATTTTACTGAAAGATTCAGATTATTATTTATATATTGTAATAATATCATTTTCATAATCAGAATTGAGTCAATTGACAAATCAATAATCATATAACATGGACATAAAAAGCATTTACAGGTCAATCCAGCCCAAGCATCTTGCTACCTCTAGGAGAAAAAAGCATACCAGTCGATTTAGTTGCATGATTTCAGCGTTTTGTCTGGTGCAATAATCTTCTAAAGCCATTTCTCGCCTTATCGCTCCAGCCAACACCCTTTCTACAGCCTGCAAAAATGTTAAAAATAAATAAGAGCAATAATGAAATATATATACGCTAAAAATTATCATTAAAAATCATACTTTTGGAACGATGATCTGCTTCGATTTATTATCGGCCAATGGGGATTCATCAACGGGAACCAACTGCAGATTCGAATCGTCGTTGTTCTCTTTCACTTCTTCTGAGTTTCTACGCTTGCAAATGCTGCACAAAAACTCATTATCCAGAGAACTTGTTTGCACACCAACCTCTTTTTTAACTGGTTTCTGTTCAGATGCATCAGGTTTGTATGAAAATCTGAACGATGAACGTCCCAGAATAGAACTTTTTCGATGTTTATCAATCACTTGAAGGCCATGATGTAGACTGGCAGCCAAACGATCAGTTTCTGCAAAAGCACTAATATTTGCAAGGTCACTTTGAGCACTCGCAGTTAAGGAACTCCTCACACTTTTCCTGCTGCTGCTAGTAATTGTTGGTGAAACACTCGGAGTTGGAGATTTGAGAGCTAGCGTTACTTCAGATGGTGCTATGGTTAGGTCAGCAATAGCATCATCTGTTGTGGCATGAATGTCTGAATCTTTATCACATGTGTCATTGGGCTTCCATGAAGAATTTTGATCACTTGTTTTATCTAATGAATGGACCAAGATTCCCTGATCACCGGTAACATCTGTAATCGAAATTTTGTTGTTTAGGCTTCTGTGTTGAGACATTTAGCGAAATAATTATTAATTACAGTTTGACATCTACCTGATTCCATGTTTTTGCATGCTTCAGTGGCTGCTAAAATAACTTGCTCAGTTTCCTCAACTATTTCCATTTCTTCATCATCGTCATCATCCATGCGAGGCAGCATCATTGGATGATTCAGGCTAAATTTCAGAAGATTTAAGCTTCTGCGAGCGTTCCAACCTGTTGAATAGCCTGCACCTGGATCAGCTTGATTACCATTTGACTTCATGCGCAGCAGTTCGTCCTGTTAATTATCATTCCCAATTAGTAGCAGTATCACAAATTTTAACAATAGAGGTGGTACTATTTACTTATGAATCAGGTTGTGATTTATCTATACCGGGCAAAATTTTCTTTTCTAAAACAAGGAAGCATAAAGGAAACACATCGAATTGGTGGAACCGGTCAGAAGTCAACCAAAGTGTACTTTTTTAATGCATAAAACCTCCTAAATTAGATTACTAGTCTCGACCTGAACCCATTGTGACCCAGACCACACATTAATAGTCTCGACCTGAACCCATTTTGACCTATTACCCAACTTGCCCATTGTGCCACCTCTACTAACAGATAATACGGTATCCTAAGCGAAAATGAAGGGAAAATGTACCTTAAGTTGCCTTATAACTTCACGTAGTGATTTGACGTCATCTTGCATCTGTTCATTAATAACTGCCTTGTTTTTAATGGCCTTGGCACGCTGGGCAAATCTGAGGGTGCTAAAAGTCTCACTCTTACAGCTGTACCAGTAAAATATAAGATATCAGTCCTTGCACACCTTTGTTTGAAGAGTTGAAATAATGAAATGTATAGAGGAGGAGGATTAAAAAAAATTCATGTTACCTTAGTGCCGGAGAGATGGCACAGACCATAGCAAGTTTTGCATTACCACCAAGAGATTCCTGCAACAAAAATGTCAATTTTGAATCTCTATAAGGGATGTGTCTTTGCTTTCCTGTTTGGGAGACCTCTGCTAGAATATTAATTAAGTTTCTGCAAATGAAACACATAAGACTTCAATCATAGTTACAGAAGCAACTTAAAAATATGCAACAAAATGTTCAAATCTCATACCCAAGTTGTGAGAGTGAACGATTAATATTTCCAGCTTCTTTTAGGCGTTCTCCAGCTGCCCCTGTCAACTTTTGTCTTTCTGACCCGGCAAGATCAACAAGGTTTATTCGGCTTGTTTTGAAGGAACTCAAACCATCCATGCTCTGAAGAGTTTAAATTTTATTTGTGTGAATCAGGTAAAATCAGAACAAATATACATTTTGTTTGTAGTAGCTGCAACAAACTATTGACAAGCTTTGTCATGCATACCACAAAAGAAATAACTTGAAAATCTACTCTATTCATCAAAAAACTTATTACCTTGCATCTTGATTCAACAACACATGTAAAAACACTGTGTGATCGTGAACTCTCCATGTTTATGCTTGTAGCTCCTGTCCTCCTATTTGACAACCCCTGCATAGATTAACAGAATTATAGTCCGTATACATGAGTAACAGTTTAAGTTTCTATAGTTTCCGTGATAAAATGCAGTCAACTCAAGAAAATAGATTGCAAGTTAAAATGCTGCCAAAGTTGCAGTGTCTATTTAGTATTTCCCAATGCTGCTTGTTTTGAATTCAACATATACCACTTTCTCATATTCCATGCTCCCATTACACATAGATGCTAAGTAATCATGGACAAACGAACAAGGTGAGATTTCCATAAAAGTTTAACTGGAGGTGAATTTTAAGACCTCAAGACATAAAGCAGCATTGTCCTTTTTTGCAACTTGTTAGCCAGATTTGACATTGTGATACAGGTACATGTTATCATCACTATACTGAAACAGCAACCAATTCATGATATAGATAGAGCTCCTACTTTTGCAAGGTCTTTCTAAATTAGAACATACAACTTAGTGTTCAAATATAAGAAAAATCCTTGAAAGAGACTCAATTGTGGTACGTACAAAATAATTAGAATATACATGTAATAATATATGAACTAGAAACAGAGGATGGTGTAAGAGCTCTGGTTTGGTCAAATCACTAGTATGCCATGTTTTGTTATATATTGTTTCAAAAGT
This sequence comes from Dittrichia graveolens, assembly GCA_038502395.1. Classification (NCBI taxonomy): domain Eukaryota; kingdom Viridiplantae; phylum Streptophyta; class Magnoliopsida; order Asterales; family Asteraceae; genus Dittrichia; species Dittrichia graveolens. Next base: position 1,673,844 of record JARJIL010000003.1, on the reverse strand, counting down.
CAAAAGTAGTCATTGAGCCAAAAACTAGGCCTAGGCGGCCGAGTACTCGGCGACTAGTCGGTAGGCGGGGCTGGACCTTGGCATACAATGGCAACTCGGACTAATTACTTGGTTCTGGTCAAACTTGAGGCTAGGCGGGTCTACTCAGGCTAGGCAGATCTACTCGGGCTAGGCAGTCAAAGAAAGTCAACTTTTTTTATCAAAAGCAAAAATGGTACAGCCCCATACAACCTAGGTCAAAAATAGTTTCTCGTTGGATTTCTAGTTTTATTTCAAGTTTTATGTTGATGTTGGATACTTGGATTTCGATTCTTGCACAGCAGGCAGTAGCACATGTTTTCAAGTTTTATTTTATGTTGCTGCTTATCACATTAGTATTTAATAAGCACTAAATGTTGTTGGTTTAATGAGTAGTTTTTTAGAAAGATTTAGACCGTTGGATTTCAATTCTTGCACAGCAGCTCATGTTTTCGAGTTTTATGTTGCTGCATATGACATCAGTATCTAATAAGCACTAAATATTGTTGGTAATTTCATTTTTCAGAAAGATTTAGTGTTTTCTGTTTTGATTACAACAGATGTGTTACCTACAATTTGCTTCAAATCTTTTGGGTTCAGGGGTTGTTGATGAAATTTGTGTTTGAACTGGTATTTAATGTCTTGAACAATTATGTTAGTGGTTCTAAACATATGTTTAAGGTCTATGGACAATTATATTAGTGTTTCTAAACATATGTTTAAGGTCTATGAACAATTATATTTATATTTGACTATTTATGAACATGTAGTATATATAATTTGAAATTTATATATAAAAAAATCCAATCTGAGTACTCCCCGCCAAGGCCAAGTACTCGCTACTCCCCGCCCAGCTCCCGCCTAGGTAGTTCTACAACCTTGAAACTTATGGATCATCACTATAACAAATTTAATTAAAACAAGGATAGTGGGTGCTGAAACCTTTTTCAGAAGATGGGTCACATCCTTTATACTGTGAACAGACTCCTCAGTCAGATTTTCTACATAAACACCTGTTTTGATATCTTCTCTTATCTGAAGGTTTTTTTGAGCTGGATCCAACAAATCAGTAATTTGTTCATTGTAGATCTGCAAACACAATGTCTCATAATCAGGCTATCTGTAACAGCAGAATTTCAACCGTCAAATGATAAGTAAACTATCATGTTACCTCAAGGAAAGAACAACGACATTGATACACGAGTTGCTTTTCAACATGTTTGCTTTGTTCCTGTGAAAGTTTTCAATTGATTCATGAAATAACAAGACAAATGAACATTAAGGAACCCAATACAAACTTGATCAGTAAAAAATAAGGATGACATACAATCTCACCTCAGAAATGCGGGAAAAAAGTCGTTCAAACACACGAGGTGTCAAACCTTGTTGATCACCAGATGACTTGTCGTCCAACAATGCATTGGCTGGCCCCCAAATTGTGTACGTCTTGCCACTCCCGGTCTACTCAAATTTTTAACATGGTGCACAAGTTAACATAAATAAGCATATAGACCTTATAAAGAAAGTTGTTAGGTTCATAGTCAGCACATATCTATACAAGGGAGACCAAATAAAACCTGCCCGTATGCAAATACAGAACTGTTAAATCCAGCAAGACAATTTTCAACAAGGGGAGCTCCTACAAGATGGAATATATCAACCTGAACAGACAAATAGAATGCAACATAGAAAAGAATAACTACTTCATCCAGATTAAAGTCTAAATTCATGTATAAGGATAAACAATGAAAAACTAGCCTGAGTAGATGCTGCGTCTGCTACTGAATCAAAAGTAAACGGTTGCCCAAGAATCGACAAAGAATCAGCAGAAGTCTTCTGGACTATAACTTCCCCCTCTTCTTCGTTCTTGTTTGGTGGCCTCATTCGCACAACAACCTAGATTGAGCCAGATCACAAAAGGTTAACTATATACCTTACTATGCTGCCAATCCAGCTGATAATTACAAGTGTAAAACGGCACTGATATTTAAGTTCATGAACAATTTTGCACTGGTAGGGAGTTCTGAAAAATAAGATGATGTCCAATAGATTTACCTTCACTCCCGTATCAGAAGATCCAGAAACGCCATTTTCAATCAGAAAATCATTACTAAGCTTCCGCTTAAGAGAATTTGACGGAGGAGGTCGTGGCGGAAGCGGCGATTTCAACTTACCAGCACCGGCTGGAGAGGGTTTACCTGAAAGACACTGAGAAGGTGACGAATCTGGAACGGAGTTGAGAGTCTCAGACGGTGGAGCATTTTCTTTGGAAGATCTCTGCTTTCGGCTAGGAGATTTCTTAATAGGGCTAGCATTTGATGGTGGTGTGTCAACCGAATTCTCTCTCAAGATCCGTTGCTTAATGTGCTTCATCTTTACGAAAACCTAGACCGGAGTGACGATCTAGATGGTGGGAGGAAATTAGGGTTCCCGCAGACAATTTAGCGAGAAATTAGGGAGAAACACACTGTAAAGAGGAAGATTTAGATTTAGCCGTTGCATAGGGGTTTTGGGCGGATGGATGATTTCAAATCAAATTGGGGATCCACGAGTTGCTTTAATTGTTCTTCCACCCTTGTAATATGATTGAAGTGAATTCTTGCCCCTTATATTTATTGTAATATATAGTAACTACCCTTGAAGTGAGACTTTCCAAAATAAAGGTTACATTTATTTTAATTCTTACGCTTTAATAATCGTACAAAAATTTGAAAATGCAGGTGGAGTAAACACATGCATCTTCTCCCCACCCTCTTGTTCCCGCGTTTACAAGAACCACTAGTGTTCGTTCGTTTCCTTCCCTTATTATCATATCATGTTTATCACTCTTATGACTTCAATATTATGTATTATACGTTAAATAAAAGTTTATGATGTATACATTTCAGTAACATTTCATTTCTAGCATGATGAATTAAATAACATGTTAGTGTGTTTATGAAATGCATGAAATATATGCAAGGACGCTTCGAGATTAATAGAAGTTAGATGCTAGTGATGCATTTTAGTTAGAAGTTATTCATAGACTATATGTTACTATAACACTATAATTTTCAACCCCCTTTTTTAAATAACTACTGAAGAGCTACTATAATTAGAAACTTGTTTACATAAGTATTTAAGTAAACAAAATATATAGTGTTATCAAAAGTCAGTATATCAAAACCCAGTGTTACTTAAATTTACAAACGGGCTCATCCTCAAAAATATATCAAAGTGGTGGTCAAATATCCCAAAACAAACACCAACTCATAGCTCAATAGTTGTACTTACCAAAACCGGCAAAATGGAGTTTAAGGTGGGGGATTAGCTCAAAGCTAAATGAATGGAAGCTTAACCAACGAAATAGCACCAGCCACAACAAAAGGATACAAAAACAACAAATAAACAAGCAACACAGAGAACCGACGGTTCTGCAAAACCTGCAACCCGTGTCGGTCAAGCAAAGGTTTACTGATAGCACATTTGCTATTCTCACACAGTAATACCATTATGTTGCAACGAATGCATCAAAAGATATAATACCGATTAGCCGATAGCAAACGAGCCCAGCCAAACTTACCTCCTTCAACCATGTGGACGTATCAAAGACTCCACAGCTAATTAACACATAACCAGTTAACCAATCATCAGACTAAACTGTCTATCAATGCATCAATTATAACAAACAGTTGCAACGATAACCGTTACAACCAAATACTACTCGTGAGTTAAAAGTCCACTCACCTGTGTTCTCTATACTCCAAGCCTAGTAGTCTAATGTCACTGAGTCTTCTCCTTACCTAAGAACACATCACAACGCGAATTACAAATCAAGTCCCAAGTAATTCCAAAACCAAGTTATTTCACAAGCGGGTCAAAACTCACCCAATTCAACCAATTCATATAAACCATCATAAAATACGTCCACGATTAGCATGTAACCTAATTATATGTGATTTATAACATTTAGAATCCAACTACACATGTACAAGGTTCATTAAAATCAACTTCTTAAATTAAAGTGTGTACATAACACAAATATCTCCGTACGTGGCATTCAATATCAAGCTAATTCATTTATCTCAAATAAACCATGATAGAACCAAGCGTGATAGGTAAGAACATCATACAACTACAAAAAGCAGAAAACACTAAAAAAATAAATCAAAAGGGCTCACACCACGAGTTACGACGCACAACAACCTGCAGTTTCTGTTTTTTTGTGTTCCAGCCCCAACCAAACACATCAATACCAAATCAATTTTTGGAAATCGACTAGTAGCAGTTCTATAGCAATCAAAAGCTCAAATAACATGTACAAACACTAACTACAACATATTAAAACCATTTGGGCAACAATCCCTTTCAAACTCAAATTCACCTTCTTCTCCATTAATGGGGTTTCAAGCTTCAATCCACAAATACACATAAATTAAGCATAAAACTAATACCAATTCAATATACATCATGCCTAAACACAATAACACTTTCAATTTATCATATCATTCAAATTTCTTAAGAACCCTAAAAAGAACACATACGTATTCTAAGCAATAACACAAGCAAAAATCAAGAACTAACCTTCAAATTAGAAGCAAATCAACACAAAATAACAAGATTTCAAGGCTACCTCTTGAGGATTCTTCAAAGCAAGGTAAAACACACACACACACACACATATGAAGCCAAACATCAAACATGGAAGAAGGAGGAGCCAAAGTCGACTCTTAGGGTGCCTTTGGTATAGAGAATTGAATTATAGAGAAATGATTGCAGAGAATGGAATTGTAGAGAAAAGGAATTGGTCTAGAGAATGAGATTTGGATCTTTTGTTTGGTATCACAAAGATTTCAGCAGAGAAATATAACAGAGAATCATTTCTCTTGTTTGGTAGCAGAGATTTCAACAGAGAATTATACCAGATTTATCTTTTTCACTCATAAATCATAAATTTTCATATAACCATATACTATGTTTACATTGTAATGAGTTTAAGATACATATTAATTAAATTAAAATTTACTTTTAAACCGATATACAATCTTATTTCTAAACAAGCTTCTTTTTATCTCATTATGCCCATTTAAGAAAAACACTTTCAAACAGACATATTTTATTACTAAATAGAAAATGTCTACATAATAGATATGTCAATCCAATTTCATCCTTGTTCATTGTATCACTTTTTTGCTTTTCACCTACAACCCTTAACTATAAACCATTATATCCATTTCTATTCCCCATATCAGTTTTTCCCAAAATTCTATCATAGCTTTGATGATAAAGACCAACAAGTTCCCAAAACTTCAAAGATCTGATGAGAGAGACATGACGAGACAGAGAGATATACCGGTCGCTGTCGCTGAGAAGGATAAGATGAAGCCGTCATCATCGAGGCTGGGGAAGAAGCTGTCGCCGGATAAGGATTCGCCGCCACTGCAGAGAGTTGTTGTCGCCGTCACCGGAGAGAGACATAGCCACCGCCGGAGAGATATAAATGCAACCGGAGAGAGACGGAGTTGTGTTTGTAGGAGTATAGAAGTCTCGCTGCGAAGAGGTTTCGGTAGGGAGAGTCGATGGGTTTGGTAAGGATGGAACTCTTTGTGTTTTTGTGATATATCCCCAGAGAATTGAAATTTTAGTTCTCTCCTTTTCTCTCCCTATTGCGAAGAAATGAAAATAGAGATTTGGAAATGCTTTATTTCTCATTTTGGGATTCTCACTTCTAAACAAACAAAGGAATTCATTACCGATTTACCGTCTCCTTTTCTCTGCCTCATTTCCCTCTACCAAATACACCCTTACGTTTTAATTTAATAAACATGCACAGTACACTTGTCTGTTAACTGACTCATATTTGATCAATTAAACAGTTCTACTCAATTAATTATTAGCTAACGAGGTATTGTTTACGACCATCATGTAAAAACGAATATATTGGTACAATTAACACATAAATATATAAATCTATATATTTTTACTTTTAACCTCGTGGCTCGATTATTATTTCAATAATCATATAAAATTGCAAACAAATAAGTAAATAATGATTAAACTTACCACCAACACGCGAATCTACTAGACCACTAACGAGGATGTTACAATTACTACTTTCGGTCTTCCATCATCGTATGAATATTGTTCTCGTGTAATTGTTTTGAAGAAGCAAATAGTCCAGGCTCTAGTTCAAAAAATTTAGAGGAGTGGATCAAAGTATTGTATTTGTTAACAACATCTACGTGTTACATTTGTTAAATACAGAAGTCACCAATCAGCCAAAACCAAAATGATCTGGCAATTTTGATTTATTTGGGTACGTGATTCGAGATTTTGGGTCTTTAACATTGGCAAGGATGTATAAATAATTTTATTTTACTAGTCCATTAAGTTGTTGTTGTTGAGAATGTTCCATATTGAACGAAAGGTGACTTCGTAACGTGCTTAATAAAGGTCCTGGATTACTCATCTCATAACAAATTGGTGACTTCGTAATGTGCTTAATAAGGGTCATGGGTTACTCCTCTGCATAACCGATTGGTTTTGAGTTGGAACTCCACAAACTTACATGGTATCAGAGCAAGGTTTACTTGTGGTTGGTCAAAAACCACACAGACTCTGCGTAATAAAGAAATCTTAAGATGAAGAGAGATGTGTAATAAAAAAACAAGAAACACATGTGATGGATGACCTTAACCCACATGCGTAATTAAGAAACAAGAAACCCAATGTTAAAGAGAAAGAAATTAATCTATTTTGATGAAGACGATGAACAAACAATAAGAAGAATAGAAAACAGCAAGAACCTCATCAAATTCGAACAACCAACAAAAATAGTAGAGTAGAAATAAGAAAAACACCAATAACCTTGTGGGAAAACAATAATAACCACCAGAATCGTTGCCGAAAGGGGTGAGTTGGGTGGCTCCAGCAACCGTTTTCGGTGGAATATCACATGGTTGTGGACGGTTTCAAGTAGGGATCAAAGATCTATGCTCTTATTATGCATCCTTTATTATTTCGTATGTCGATTTAAGGGGAAAATTAGGGTTCGTAACTCAAATAAAGTTGGGATACTCTAAGTAAGCATCGATGAGTCAAGGCCAACTGAATGACATAATTATGCAAAGCCATCAATTTCATTCATGAATATTCACTTAAGACCAGCTGATTTTGTTCTTAAGACCATCATTGATTTCATTCGGAACCCTCGTGAATATTCTTAAAAAGTCAATAAACAGGAAAAAAAACAGAAAAAATTTCATAAAACCCCATGTTAACCCGTTATCATAGTAAGTTGCGTACAATGGATAAAAATGAAAGTTGGTTGTATTTTCGGATAGAAAATAAAGTTGATTGTATAAAATGATAATATTGACAAAATTCGTTGTATTTTCGTGCACTTTCCCTACATTTCAGGACCATATATATTTGTGACGACTAAATCTGTAGTTAAAACCATCCGGAATTTTTAAAGACAGTCCTAAAAAACCTTGTCCCGAGGGGTAAATGTTCATTCTTTGTCTATAACAAGTTTGTATCTTTTGTATTAAACTCTAATGAAAGAAGTAGTAACATTAAAGTAGGACAAGTTGCATGTTGGTGGAAACATGGGAAAGGATATTAGGTGATAAGCTAAAGTCTTATTGGATGACATTGAAATTATCTATCACATGGCCGAGTTGACCCTTTTTTGTAGCGGCAAAATAAACATGTGATGCGAAAATAAAAACCAACAGCCAAATTTGAACATAGTTCGGATCAAAATTTTAAATATGTTTTGGATCTACTTTCAAGCTGTCGGCTTTTGAGCATATATATGTACTTCCATGAATGATTTTGTGATTAACCAATGACCATCAAGTTACCAATAAAATATATAAGTGTTTTAGTTAGAGATCTCGGAATTGGCCCATAACGAATTCGTAATGAGTAGGTAGCAACGAACACTTGCATCGTCATCATGCTACTCTGGGTGGTGTGTTGCGAGGTCGTCATGGTTTGTTCGTGATCATGGTTTTGTCGTTTCCATGATGCATATAACGAGCATAGTGATGCTTCTTTTTTCAACCAATCATATCTAGGAAATTTGATTTTGTGTGGGTACACTCTTGTCGGTCATTACCTGTTGGGCATAAGGGTATTATCAGAGGGTGATGTACATGTACATAATTGTCTTATCGAAACAAAAGTTATATTTTGAACTAATATTTGCAAACAAACTTACTATTCCAAGGGCATGTTTGACTCGTGATAAGATAATTCCTTTCAAAGTTCAAAGAAGATAATTTCACTTGTTGTATGTTTTACAACGACGATAAACAAAAGCTAATACCAATCGCTATGTAGAGTGGGTTTGTTTTTAAAATCTTGTTTTTACATATGGTTGGCTATATGTTGTTTTGTCTATATTTAAAAGTAAGGAGGGATTAAAGCTATTATTTTATATCTAATTCTAAGTTAGAAGACATGAATGTTGTGTATAAAAAAATATCTTTAAATTTATAATTTATATCTAATTCTATAGTTCATTACTTACTATAATATAATTATTTTATATAATGTTAACTTTTATAGGTTATACAAACTCATGTAATAGACGGCTTTTAAACCATTTTTTTTCGTATGCAAATCCAAAACCATAAGACCCTAGATCATCTAGAAACGACAAGCTAGGGGAGTGCCCATCTGCTAGATTTATGCAATTATGCATCGCTGATTTTGGACCCGTGACTATTGGGTCATGTTGGGTTTTAATAAAAAAGGGCGCGGGTGAGTTTGGGTGGAATTAGAAGCAAAGAACGGGTCATACCACCGACGGATCGACCCTCAGATGAAACAGATCTCGTCGTACTTTGGCTTCAGATGTGTCGCCATATACGAGGGGAGAGATGGATTGGTTAAACGACATCAATAAAGGGGCTCTAATTTATTATGCGGAAGAAAATAAGAAAGCAAGTAAATGACACAAGGATTTAACATGGTTTGACCGAATATGTTTCGACCTATGTTCGTGGGAAGGAACCTGAGACATTTCTTATTAAATTAATTCAAAATTTTACAAAGATGATCATGGTGGAACCCTAACTACCAATACTTATAATTAAATAAGAAATCATAACCGTAGATGGATTAAACATATACACAATAAACACCAAAAAACAGTACCTTATCAAAGGAAAATGGTGCACATTGTGCACCCATGCACCATGTGAGCCATCCTCCAAACCCTGAATCTCAAAGGCTTATTGGCGTGCACTAATATTGCTCCACGGCGTGTATCATCTTTGTTAGGTTCTCATCATAAGTTCCATCACGCTAATTCCAGGTCGCCACCTAACATAACCATTAACAGATTTCGGTGAGGTTGAACGGTGATTGAATCATAACCTTGCCTCAAATCGCAAAATTGACTCTCACCGGTAATAATTCCCCAAAATCGCAAATCAACTCTCGCTGGCGATTGACGACAACCTCCTCTACCACCTTATCTTCTCTCGACGGCAAACGGAGCTTTCCAAAAATCAACAACAACGATTTTGACTTTGAGATTAGTCAAAAAAATCTTATAGAATAGCGATTAACTTTGTATGATATTGAGTAAGAAACCTTATAGAAATCTTATTCCTATAATATCGTTTGCAAAATGAATCGACAGATAGGGTCGTAAATTTACTAGTTATTTTATGCTTTTATTTTTGTAGTTGAATATGAATTGACAAATGTTTGCTTTGAATTCGAATTTCCAAGCAAGTAGTGATATTGAAGTCAAGTGGATAGTAGATCAACCTCATCTCAGTTAATCTACTCAAAAGTTAATTCATGCTTGATATCAATGAACAAGTAATGTTTCATTAGGAATTTAGCTCTTTTTACTGGGGAAAATTGCTAATCTTGCGAGGACGTTCCTGATTTTTTAAGGTCCTATATGAATAGGAAAAATGAGCCCCTTTTATACACTCATATAAGCAGAATTTTAGTAAAACTATGGTATTTGTTATATCATTAACTAAAACGAAAGAACCGTAGTATAAATATTTTATACTATAAAATTATATGAATCGTGAAATTCCACTATCATTATTGGAAGCAAAGTTTTAAATCAACTATTGATAACCGGTTACCCTCCAAAATACCGTTATCAATAGCTATCATTTTCATTCCATTAAATCTTTCTTGTGGCATTCTAAACAATAAGTAAGACTTTATCAACTAAATTTTTGAAAAACTTGTTTATGTGCATGTCAACACTATTAGAATAGTCAATAGGTTTTCTATATGCAATAACTTCATTAAAAAATAATCGACTTGTTTAATATATTTTCACATGGTTATGTTTGATAGTTTTACCGGGTAAAAACGTATCAAACAGCTTTAACTCCATATAAAATTCATTTGCATCAAATTTTAATCGCCCATCATACTTAAGTGCAACTTCATCACGCCTACAACATATTAAGATCTTTGTCATCAAATCCCTAATATATATTTTTTGTGGGGCTTATAAAATAATTATTTAAATATAGGCTTTCTAATATTTCTATCTTATTAAGTGCGCTTTGAAATTCATTAACATTATATCTATATAAAATATATGTATATAAAAATCTGTGTCCTGTACGGTCGCACCTCCTGCACTTTCTCAAATACAACCCGTGAGTGCCTTTTCATGGCAGAGATAACTATTACATCAGAAGTCAAATTTGCACTTGCAAGCTGCAATGCAACTTTGGAAAATTTTTACATGAGCCCAATGCCGTAAAGAACTACAACTACACCCATTACTTTGGAAAATTCTCTGCCTTTTCATGGCAGAGTATATGAAGTGTGTATACTGGGATCAAAAAGCTTTATTCTTCCTCAACTACCCATCTTGCTTTCATGAAATGAATTATGATAATGTTTCCCAATTGGGGTGTTTGAAATTAAAGGAAATTGAGTTTTGCCTTCCTTGTTGTGTTTGTGTTTTTTTTAATCTACTAGACTTTGTTTAGTAGATAACTAGTTATTGATTTATAAGCATTTTCTTATTTCTTAGAACATGGGGTGTACATGTTTGAAACACCCCATGCTTCAGTGCCACATCAGCGTCACTACATACTTCACGCATGCTTAAATCTCCATACTAACCATGCTTCGTATGCTTTAAAGATTTTTGTTTAAAAAAAATACTCTATCTCCTCTCTCATTTTTTCTCTCTCCTCACTATCTCCTCTCTCTCATTCGGCATTCAATAACTGAATGAATCATGTATTTTCGGTACCAAATGAAGGGGGGTGGTGTTGCCCTCGGTACCATCTATCCACATAGGCATACCGATGCAATGCTTCAACCACCCCCATGCTCTTAGAAACAATCCGTTTTAGGCCTAAACCGTTTCGACATACTACACAACCCGAATCGACCCGTATCTTGGTGATATTTTTTATCCATGAGAGAAGATTTGTAAAGGAGATTGTCTTGTCTTTCAACAAAGAAGATAGTGAATTTAGAATCTCTTACGCTAAGAAATGAAATAGAAATGATTTGTTAATATTCACTTGAATCTCATTACTTATAGATTATTGTGTTTTTTCTATATAAGTTTAGAAAATTTTAATATATATATTGTTGACGGAGTTAAGAGAAAGTGTGATGTGACAAACAAATGATGACGTCATTAATGACATGCAATTATGATATAGACAAATAGTACGCTGTCATTGGTAGATAATGGGAGGAAAATATATTACATCTAAATTTAAGAGGGTTTGGATGTAAATTGTGATGGGCTGTATGAAATATGTTAGGGGTTTTAAAAAATTGTATATTAATGTAATTAATTATAGGTTGTTTAAAAATTTTGTTTAATAACTTGTCATATATTTTGTTTAGAGAAAAAAATAGTTATATATTTGTGACCGTCTCATTTTTATCTACGTTTTGATATAAATTTTATCGTAATATGATGTTTTTTTAAAAAATTAGTATATTTTAATTATTTTATCGATCCAGAGCAATGGGTAGGTAATTATTAAATATTTTATTCGTTTTTATTTATTCTCTTTACATAATATAGTCGATATAATTACCGATTTCTTGGTCTTTCGATGAAAAAGAATTAAAAATATACTATTTTTAAAATTTTTGTCGTGTTACGATAAAATTTATATATTTGATAACCACTTAGTTAGTCTTTTAAAATCATTGGTTTGTGGCATAAAGCTGTTTACAAAACTACCACTATCATTTTAAGACTCTTTAAAACTGATTGTTAGTGTTTGAGTAAATAATCGAAGAAACTATAACTCTACATAATTACTGTGTAATTAAATAACCATTTCATGTTAGTGTGTTTTGTAACTACACATACAACTTAAATGAGTTTAGTTCATCAAAATGTATCTAATTGTCACGTTTTACTATTCTGTATGTCGTACTTTAAAATTTTCTATTATATATATCGAACGTAAATATTGTAGATATTGTGTGTATTAAACTTTCTATTGTATGTACTAAACTTATACATTCTTTTCTTTTTTTATGCAATCAAAATACATATAATAATAACAAATTAAAAGTTTGAAACACGCAATAGAAACTTTTAAAGTTCAATACATACAATAACAAAAACATTGACAAGTTGAAAACATTTTGTTGAAGTAAACCCCAACTTGAAATGTTATACAATTATTTTAATTATCTAAGTTTTCTTACTTTTTAACTAATAACTTGGTTCATAAAATTAAGGTTATTATTATATGGATATTTAAATTCAATGTTATCTTGTGTTTTCAATTATATCTAATTAAATAATAAATTATACTTAAGCAATTTACGCATGTATAAACATAATCTATTATATGTTAAGATTTTATTTTTATGTGATCTAATTTGTGTATACTTAGCAATCTAGACCTAGTGACAGATGACATGTTATGAGCTACGATTTATTGACATAGGTCTAAGTGTACAAGATTAATAGAAAAACATATAACGGATTTGGGATTTAAAACACTTTTGATAACGCATGTTTATTTGGGATTTAAACCACTATCTATTATTCACAAATTCAATGATATAATAGTCAAAACAATTACTTATTATTATATATGATAAAAAATTGTTATACAAAAATCATCACACGTTAAAAACATCATTGAAACAGAATCCAAAAATTTTGAGTATGTAAAAAAGCTAAGCATGGGCACGGCTCTATTCATACGACTTAGGGGTGGCAATTCGTGTCGGTTTCGGGTTATCGTGATCGTGTTAATTCCGTATCAACTCGAATTTAATCCATTTATTTTCGGATCAGTTTAATTTTCTTGTGGGTTCTTGTAACCCGGCCGTACGTAGAAAGAACAATCAGACCCATTAAACCGTGGGTTCTCGTAACCCGGCCCCTAAAAAACAGTGTCCCTTATCCAAAATCAGCCAACAACAAACTCGGTGCCGGTTGCTTTCCACATTCCCAAACGCGTCACGCCGCTGCATATATACACCACCAAATTCACCCCTTTCAAATCAAATACTACAAATCTTACAATTCCGGTTCATCATGGCGAGAACCACGATCTTCACCCTCTCTCTCGTGATTTTCATATTCTTCGTCTCAAATTTCGTGGTGAACGCGATTCCGGGCGGCAGAACGAAGATCGGTGACGTGAAAACCAACAAGGAGGTTCAGCAACTCGGAAGCTATTCAGTCGATGAATACAACCGCCTGCAACGAAGCCAGAAGACCGGCGCTGGAGAACTGAAATTTTCGAAGGTGGTGGCGGCGGAGTCGCAGGTGGTGGCTGGGACCAAGTACTACTTGAAAATCGAAGCGTTCACGAAGTCCGGTGTAAAGAAGGTTTTTGATGCCGAGGTGGTGGTTAAACCGTGGGTGCATTCCAAGCAGTTGCTCGACTTCAAACCGTCACCGGCGAACAAGTAATTAGAGTATGTGTAATGTGTTATGTGTTTTTTTCGCCCGAATCGTCGAGATCTGTTAATGATAATGGTTATCTAACTCGGTTTTGCTAATAAAATCTATGGATTAATGCCTACTTTTGTAAGATTTGCAATAAATACGAAGATTAGGGCTTGAAATCAGTACCCAATGGTCCGTATAAACGAGAAGCAATTGACCATAATTTGACATGTGTTTGAACAGAATCAAATTGAGCAAACAGTTCAAACAAGAAATAGAAAGAAAACAGATCTGTGATCAGATCACCATGTTTATGAACAGGAGGTGATTTCTGGGTTGTAAATAACAAGAAAAAGATGATAACTCTAAGCAATATAATTTTCAGAAAATAAAAATAAAATTAGCTTGTTGATCATCGTCTTGATCATTATTTTTGTCAGGTCAAAAAGTTATGGCACACACACCCTATTCTTATTCTTATAAGTTACTACTACATTTACATATTTTTGTTAGGTCAAAATGCCTCCATTATAATAACACTTGGATGAAACTATGTTGCATCTGAGATCTTAATTATAGCATTTATAATTACAAACACTGTGTTCTTGAGTTTTTCTTAGAAAAAAGAAAAAGAATTTTGTACATTAGCTTCGCGAGTATAGGCTTATTTTATCTTCAATAATATTGAAGGAAAAAAAAATCGCTTTCATTTGATTCTCATTTCAACTTGATAACACATCGGCGTCGCTTATGTCTCTATTTTATGGGTAAGCAAAAAAAACCGAAGCAGAACAAAAAGAGAACACACATAAGCAATATAGCAACCGACGGTTTAGATTTTGAAATTTCAAAAAATGACTTTTTCATTTTTGTTTCGGTTTTTAAAATTTCGAAAACCGAACCATTCTAGGGGCAATATTGTAAATATATATGTCCAAAAAAATCAAATATCTTATGACTTTCCCATTTATACAATCGAGCCCATTTATATTGAGGTTCCACTAAAAAAAGCCTCATACTCGTTCAGATCTCCTTCGCAATTACAGCTTCGTTTGGTCATCGGACTATTTGATTGAGTTGATCTACATCACTTTATTTCGAGTCGACGAGTTCACTTCTTCTCGATTTAATCCATTTTCAGCTTAATATATAAATCCATTTGTAGTTGTTTATCTCGATTTTCAGGTTCTAGTTTTCTGAGTTGTATGCAGTTCATCTGGAGTTGGTTGTTCATCTCGATTTTCAGTTTTGTTAATATGTTATTTATCAATTTGCTTTGAGTTTTGATTTGTTTTAAAATTAGCTTTAAAGTTTTAAATATTTGACGGACATTTTGTTTATATCAATTGCAATGTATACAGTTTGAATTAGGTAGTATGCATTTTGATTTTTTTAAAATTGCTTCAATTCTGTTTAATTTTATAGCTTCGTAATGATGGTTATATCAAATCTTGATGGTCAAAACAGAAAAGCTGCAAAACCGAACAAAAAACCAAACCGAAAACCGATTTCAAAACTGAAAACCGCACCACTCTAAAACCAAACGTTTTTTGTTTTGATTTTTCAAAAACCAAAATTTTCAATTTGATTGTTTTATACCAAAACTGAACCAAGCTCACCCTTACTCTATTCCATAAAACTAATAAATACCAATTAAATACATATAAAAGCATGGTTGTAAAACTATATTAAAAACATGTAATATTCCGAATTTATAAATGTCATCAAAATCGGTTAATAATGCAATTTATATATGGGTAGATTTAGAAATTATGGTATATTATAGATAATTTGAGAAAATTTATCCATTATGAGAGTGATTAGAGCTATTTAATGATATTAGCTATGAAGTACAAATAGTAATACACAAGGTACAATTGATTAAAGTTTCAAATAATCAAAATTACAGATGCTATGAGTCAAGTGTTATATGTGTGAATTTAATGAACTTTGAGGGTGAAAAGTTTCAAGCAATTAATAGTTTGAGGGTTAAGGTGAAATTGTGTGTGTGAGTGTATTTGACTTAAAATTGGGGTCAAAAACCCTCAATTTTGCTGTGGAAGGATCGAGAGAGGTAGGAACAAGAGGGAGAGCTGTAGATTTCAAGATGAAGGAAGAAATCAAAGGGGAAACTTTGTAGCTTATGTTGTTCCTAGCCTATATTGTGTGATCCCATTGCTCTTTGCATCATCCAAGATTGATTTTGAGCAAGGAGAAAGCTAACACCAGTTGGGGATTGATAATCAAGTAAGTGCTAATGTAACACCGGAAAATCACAAGCCATTTTTTTTAAACGCGCAGCGGAAGCGTGGACTTGGGCTTGTCTAACTGGTTGGTTGAACAGTAGTAATCTTTCTGTTGCATTTGTTGCTCAGAGGGAAGTTTACTATGCCAATCTAGTGGAAAGCTATCGGTAAACCTTTGTTTTGGCCGGCATTGGTTGTAGGTTCTGCGCCGAACCGCCGGTCTTCTCCAGATATGTGATTACATGATTGATGATTGATTGTGAATGTTTGCATTTGTTGCTTTAGCCTCTGCTCACTTAGCTTTGTGCTAATTCCCCTCGGTTGATGTTTTGCAGGTTCTTGTTTGTAGTTGAAGAAGGAAGAGTTGACCACACTCTGATACTTGTTTTTAAAAATGAGACGAGCCAGTATTTTGTAACACCAAACATTAGTAGATGAAGATGTTAACTTTCAAACAATGTTTGTACATTTGTAATTATTGATTATATGTAATCAAGTTGGTTTTAATTAGCTTCCGCAGTGCGTTTAAAAAAACTTGGCTTGTGATTTTCCGGTGTTATAATAATAAATAATAAACATATATAACTTCAAACACAAAGTATCGGATTTCTTTAATCTCCCGGATTTCCAAGAATCCGCAACTTGAATACCGGATTTCACCACAATCGGATTTGGGAATCCGATTGACTCCAAAATGTCGGATTTCCCTTTCACTCGGATTCTAGAGTACCGGATTTGAGACTATCGGATTTGAACTCATGTCTCGGATTTAACTTCACCGGATTAGAGGTTATAAGTTTTGGGTATCGGATTCTATCATTCGGATTTCAAGTCTACCAGATTTGGGTCTCGGTTTACGAGTATCGGTTTCTTAAAGTATAGGATTTAGAGTGTCGGTTTTAGAGTTCCGGATTTCAAGTACTTGGTTTGCAACAATCGGATTTATAAGTGTATGGATAGATATATTTATGAGATTGAGACTGATTTGGTTATTGATGTGTTTACAGGCAATCAAAAGCTCAGTAAAATTAGATATCTTGTTTGTAGTCGAAGAAGGAAGAGTTGACCACACTCTGATACTTGTTTTTGAAAATGTGACGAGCCCGTATTTTGTAACACCAAACATTAGTAGATGAAGATGTTAACTTTCAAACAATGTTTGTACATTTGTAATTATTGATTATATGTAATCAGGTTGGTTTTAATTAGCTTCCGCAGTGCATTTAAAAAAAATGGCTTGTGACTTTCCGGTGTTACAGCTAACTTTGATTTGTGTTTGATTTCAACAATATATGATGTGTATGGTTGATTTTTGTGAAAATGATAGTAAATGGGTCATTTTTGGGTTTAATGGTGAAATTATGGTTTGCATAATCAATTAATATGTTAAGTATTGATGCTTTAGTATTATGGAATGTTATTTGGATCTTTGGTGTGTTGCAACCAAGTTTGATTTGTAAATAATTGAGTTTTGGCCGAAATAGGGTTTGAAAAACAAGCAGAATGTTACAGTTCACGCTAGCTCGCGGCGCGAGTCTGCTGGTTTGCACAAGGTGATTTTCCAGGGATTTTCTCGTGGCGCGAGATGCCCTGTTTCGCGGCGTGAGACACCCTAAAACCTTCAAAAATGTTATTTTGACCCCTTTTGACCTTGTATATGTTCGGGGTTTGATTTCAATTGTTATAGAAGGTTTATTTAGAGTCTTTCAAGACCCGAAAGAGTGTCTAAGCCTAGAATTAACAATATACTCTTAAGAAATATTGTTTTCAGTTAACTTATGTAAGTTAACCTTGTGTTTTGTGATCATAGGCTATTGATCAAGTGTTTGAGCTTGGTTTTGGTTAGGGTTGTGATCCTCATCACACCCTCGGGTGAGTATACCCTGCGGATACCCAACTTTTGTAAAACTTACAAGTCATCACAAATGTGAAATGTGTTTTATATGATTGGCAATTTATTTTATGAAATCTATTGATTTAAGGATGTGGAACTTGTGTAACCTTTCTATGATTAATAAACTTGTTTTATGGAAACAAACGAGACTCATGCACCACTTCAAAGAGGGTCAATGTTAATGTTGGGTTTATACTTGATAAATTCTTGAAACATGATACTCCAAATAGGAGTGAGCTTTGATCTTGTAATAACAAATATGGTTTTGAGTTAATGAAAATTATGTTTACACCTAGGGTGTATTGTGGGCATGGTGATGCCAATTGTGATATTGTTTGTTGAGCATTTATGCTCAAGAGCTATGATTTATGTGAAACTTATGTGGATATTGTAAGCTTAATTTCTTGAGTTACCTGACCTTCATGACATGTGCATTATATGACCCTTGTGGTTTGAGTTTTGGTCCGGTACAGTGTTTGAGATATAGTACTTTGTACGATAATGGTTCCTAACCATTAGGTGATGTGTATTGGTTCATGTGGCTTCGGCAATTGAGGAACCTAGATACACCGGTGGTTGAGGAATTGGTGTAAAGAGTGGGGGGGATGATAGTACCCATTATGACCGTGTGGTTCAATGGGCTGACGAGCCACTGAACCTAAGCAACACGAGTGGACTTGGGGAACATGACATTCACTCCAGATAACCGATGTACGGTGGAATGCTTCGTGCTTCCCCCACCTTGACGGGGAGATGTGGTTATCCCCCATGTGGGCACGTGTTGACCGTAGCTAGCTATCACGTTGAGATATTGTGGCTCAATGGACAGATCCGCATCCTTATGTGCTTATGTGGATACTATTATAGTATGTTTGTTGCCAAACTTGGGTTTTGAAAGATTAAAGTTTTTTGTTGTACTCGCTAGCTATATTTATAGTTAACATGGTGAAATAAATGTTTTGTATCTGTAGGTTGTCTAGTGGCCTTTGTGAGGCGGGTAGTTGCTTGGGAACATTGCCTTGGCTTGAGTTAGTTTTCGGTAATCTTGGATTTCCTATTTGTTGGGTTATCGTCGTGAGATTGACTATAGTAACACCAAAATATTATGAGTCATATATGTAACACCCGCAAACCAGGGCTACTAGATTAGCGGGTTTATGATACGTGCTTGTTTGTGTTTTAATTTAATTATGTGATTAATTAAGTGAATTAGTTTAATTAATTAATTAATTGAAATTTGAAATAAGATGTATGTATATAGCCGTATGTATGCATGCATGCATGTCTAGTGGGGTTTACACGTGGGGTGTATGTGGGATTTAGTTGCCACCTACCTTGCATGTAAACAAGTAGTGTGTATGTGTGTATCCTGTTTCTTTTCTCTCAAAACATTCAAGAAAGTGTGTGTGTGTTCTTGCTAAGAAAACCGAAAGAAGAAGAAAAAGAATCGGGATTTTAGAAGTGTTCTTAAAGCAATCAAGATTTAAGGTTGGTATGATTCAATTAACATGTTAATGTTCTTCTTGATGTGTTATCTAATTTAAAAGAAATGATTTTTTTTGTTTGGTTTGAAGATTGCATGATAATACGAAGAACACTATGTTCAGATTTGAGAAATATGATTTTGATGATCTTGTAATGGCATGTGTAGATGGTGTTTTAATGTATGAAAATGTGTTTTAAAATGATAAAATTATGATCTTATATGAATGGATGAAATTATGAAAATCTGGGTTTGGATTACTATATTATGAAGCTCTCGGATTTGTTGGAAGAAGAAATCTGAATCTTGTTTAAATCCGGGTCATATGAAATCCGAAAGTGCAAATCCGATTACCTTAGAATCCGAGACTTGGTTTATGACAACCCCAAATCCGAATACTATATTTGCATATGAAATCCTAAACTTGGAAAATGACTAAGTCAGAATCCGATACATGAAATCCGGGACTTAGTGAAATCCGATACTCTTGAATCCGAGACTATGAAACCAAGTGTTTGAAATCCGATTAAGGTAAATCCGACAGTTTGGGATCGGATTCCATAAATCCGACACCGGTGAAATCCGATATGTGAGTTGCGGATTTTCAAAGAATCCGAATGAGAATCCGATAGTTTTTTTGAAATTTGATATTTTGTGTTTGGATTTGTATTTGTTTATTGATTGTTGATATTATGAATGAATTATAAATATATGTCAGATATATTTATAAGATTTGAGACTGATTGGTTATTATTTTATTTCAGGCAATCCAAAGGCTCAGTAACACTAGACTTCTGAGTACTTCGTCTGAACTTGAAAGGTGAGTGGATGTTGGATGCGAATGGTAAAGATTGTGTTTAAATATTACTGATGTGAGACATGATTGTATGTGATGGTTTGATATTAGAACTGCTGATTGTGAATATTATTGATGTCTGTTGCATGACTATTTGTTCGATACGCACTCTTAGTATGATTTTGAGTTGCGTTTGAGAAGTCAGCTATACGTGGAATTGGGCTGGGCTCGTTTACTGGTTGGTTGAACAATGATAGCCTTACTGTTGCATATGTTGCTTCAGAGTGGGATTTCACTGTGCCAATTCTGTAGATGGCTATCGGTAAACCTTTACTTTGGCCGGCATTGGTTGTAGGTTCTGCGCCGAACCGCCGGTCTTCTTAGAGTTGTGATTACATGATTAGTATTGACTTGATGTTTGCTTTTGGGTTTAGCCTATACTCACTTAGCTTTGTGCTAATTCCCCACAGTTGTTGCTTTTTGCAGGTTTGTGTTTGTAAGTGCTCGTGGAGGGAGAAGTTGACCTGACCTGATATCTAGATTTAAAATGAAACGAGCCAGTTTATTTTGTAACACAGACTTATGCATGTTGGATTTTAAGAACAGATATTTTGTTTGTAAATGCTTGTAAATTTTGTAAATGGAATGAATGTTTAAAGTTAATCAAAGCTTCCGTAGCGCGATTAAAAAAATGCCTTAGATTTTACGGTGTTACAATATACATCGGTGGAAATTGTTGTAAAGCTTTGTACCGTATTTTGTATAAATACTATAAAAGAATTTTAATGCTTCTGCTTTTAGTTAAAGGGTTTTATGTAAATCATGGTTTTAAAACAAGTTTTAAAAAGTTTAAATTTGAAGGAAAATTAGAATGTTACAAAACATCAAAACCTGATACATGTTTTTTATTTTTTTATTTAACACAAATAGAATTATAAACTTTTGTTCTTTTTTTCTTCATTTTATTTTCTTCTTGTTAAAATAAGAGATGACACTCTAATATGTTAACTCCACTAAACCTTCGTCTTAAAAAAAGAGATCATACTAATATGTCAACTCCACTAAACCATCTTGTTATGATAAGAGATCATACTATAATATGTCAACTACACTCAACCAATTATAAAAAGTAGATATGCTATATGCTTATAGTAGCATATATTTTATGTGTTTATACACTCATAGATATTTTTAAATAAAATATATATTATTTATTTCATCATTTACTCACATAAATATTTATAATTATAAAAACAACTATTATAAATACTTTTAACTATTTCATTCCCCATTTAGTTTAGGGCAAAATGAGCGAAAATATAAAAAACTTTGTCAATGTTTATATTGTATGCAATTAACTTTATTTTGTACCTAAAAAATACATACAACTTACAAATTTTGTTCATTGTATACAATTAGTAACCTGATTACTAGGTTACCGGTGATCGATTGTATACAATTAACAAAATTTGAAAGTTTTTTTTTTGTATTTTTAGGTACAAAAGTTCTTTTATTTTTTACTAGGTTACCGGTAAGTTACTTATTATCATAGGTAATTTGCATACAATGAACCAGATTTGTAAGTTTTGTGTATTTTTAGGTAAAAAATAAAGTTGGGTGTATACAATGACAATATTAGCATAGCTAGTTGTATTTTCGTGTAATTTGCCCTTTACGCCCTGTTCTCGAGTTATTTTTTGGAAGGAAAGGGAGGGGAAGGGAATGAAACAATCAGTGATGTGTGTTCTTAAATTTTTTAAGTATGGAAAGGGAGGGAAAGCGAGGGAGAAAGATGAGTTATTTGGTTAAAAAACCATCCTCCCAAATCCCAAATATGAGGTGATTTAAAAGAAAATGGTTTTCTTTCCTTTTCTTCTAATTCAAGAACATAACCTAGTAATCTCTTTTCCTTTAACCTAGTTTACTAGTTTTAATGAATCATGGTTTAATTTTGCGAGGGACTAATTTTGTAATCGCTCATAAAATCGAGGGCATAAAGTGCCAACTCGATTAAACATTCCCAACCCAGCGTTATATACCTTAGGGCTATCGGTCCTTGAAAACGAGCAAGGACGCGCCGGAGAGAGCAGACGGTCATTCGTCGTCTATCTGCAACCACCGCCAAAATGGGTAAGTTAACTTATTTTCCGGTAATCTCTACACTTATACCAATGCATTCGTAATTTGGCTTGAGAATGACCTCCCATGACGTTATATCTAACCCTAGGTATCTCACGAGATTCGATGCACAAGAGGCGCGCCACGGGAGGGAAGCAGAAGACCTGGAGGAAGAAGCGAAAGTAAGAATACACAATGTTTTCTAGCACACATCGTTTTAATTGCTTGTAAATTCGGAGAAACAAGGCGAAGTAATTTTTTTCATGTTTGGGGGTGTTTGTTTAAGCTTTTTATTTCAGGCTTAAGCTTATAAGCATATGAGCTTATAAATTTTTGAGAAAAAAAGTGTTTGGATTAGCTTATAACTTATAAAAGGTGTTTGACTTAGCTTATTAATCTAAAATGACTAAAAGGACCTTCTTACATTAGCTTATTAATATAAAATGACAAAAAAAGGGTATAAAGGTAAATGTGTAAAAATAAGCTCACAAGAAAGAAAATAAGTTGATTCAAAATGGCTTATGAAAAATGACTTATTTTTATAAAAATAAACTAATAAGCTTAGCCAAACACATAAAACTTGATAAGTTCAAAACATAAGCTCATAAGCTAATAAGCAAAAAAAAAAGCTAAAACAAACACCCCCTTTGAACGGCAGAACAAATTCGCACCTGAACCTAATCCTAAGGGGGTTAGCTTATCAAGGGCTTTTTTTCCGGATTTATTTTTTATAAGTTTGTTTTTCCGGCTTATTTTTCATGAGTCTAGTTTATTTTCTTTCTTATAACTCGTAATAAACTCAAGAGTCAGAAAATAAGCTGGAAAAAATTAGCTTATAAAAATAAGCTCTAAATAAACTAAAACAAACACCCCCTAAATCTACACCGTTATGTTCACTACGTAACTTGAAACCATAACCTTGCACATCTCAAGTCGAATAATGTCATTAAAAATTATAAAAAAATTATATTTTATATGGCATTTGAAAAGTAATTTGAGAGAACCGTGTTAAAGGACCCCGGAGAAGGGGTAGGTCTAAATCAAGGGTCGAACTGCGAGTCTGCTACTCTAGTTATTTACTGATTTTTGAAACATCTATAATCAAGCTTAAGTATTCAAATTTTACGACTTGATTAGTATCTGTATTAGTGAACTCCTCTTTCGGTAAATCTTATGTGTAAGATTCATCTAGGGGTGTAAACCGTGCAATCATCCTATATTCCTATATTGACTTGAAAATTATTTGAATTTACTTGTTTTGAGTAGGGATGTAAAAATGAGCCGAGCTGAGATGAACCAGATATTTATCGAGCCGGGCTCGTTTAGGCCTTTTTAAGCTTGAGCTTGGCTCGTTTAGAGGTTAAGATGTTGAGCTCGAGCTCGGCTCGTTTAAGCTAGACTCGTTTAGGCTCGAGTATTATTTTGATATTTTT
The DNA here is from genome assembly GCA_038502395.1 of Dittrichia graveolens. NCBI lineage: Eukaryota > Viridiplantae > Streptophyta > Magnoliopsida > Asterales > Asteraceae > Dittrichia > Dittrichia graveolens. The sequence continues at coordinate 1,649,980 of JARJIL010000003.1, read as the reverse complement.
ATTAAAATGATATATATAATTATTAAAAATTAAACATATAAAATATAGATTATATTATATATGGAGCTTGTTTAAGCTCACGAGCCCACTCTTTGGAGGCTCGAGCTCAGCTCGTTTATTAAATGAGCTTTAATCTAGGTTCGAGCTCGTTAAGTCTCGGCTCGTTTCAAGCTTTTGACAATCCGAGCTCGAATAGCTCGATGGTAGCTCGGCTCGTTTACATCCCTAGTTTTGAGTTTCTGGAGCATACTTGTAAGGAATTTTTTTTCACAAATGAGCTAATTTTCTAAAAAATTATCATAAGTAATGCTGCTTTTTTTACGGAAATACTATAACCAGCATTCAAGAAGCCGGTGTTAATGTGAAACCACCCCTTGAAGAGCCGGTTTTTATCAAGCCTGGTTTATGAGACTAGGACACTGACACACTCTGCGAAGCACTAAATCCAAAGGTAAAACAGGCACCTTAGAGGCCGGTTTTAACCCTCAAAAACCCTAAACCTAAATTTCAATTAAAACCCATCCGTTACGGCTTGTTCTCAAGTTGGTTTAAGGAAGGGAAGGAAATGATTGCTAAGGCAGAAGAGGGGAAATTATGTTCTTGAGTTTTTTTTAAAAAGGGAAGAAAAGGGTTGGGAGGGATTGGGAGGGGTAATTTTACTATTTTAATGCTTCTCCCACTTTTGTGATGATTAGGAGGGTTTCCATCCTTCCCCTTCTCTTTCCTTCATTTAAAAACTCGAGAATAGGCCGTTACTCCCATTTTAAAATTATTTACTAACAAATTATTGTTTCTCTCTCTATATTTACTAACAAATTATTTTAAAAAACTTCATAAATATCTTGAATAAATAACTTCATAAATAACCTTACAACATAGTTTTAAACAAGGTTCTAAAAAATGTAAGGCGTGGCGTGGCGGCGAGGTCAAGCACTCAAGCCTCAAGCTTTACGAGCCATGGCGAGTCATGGCGTTTTTTAAGGCGGTAATTTTGTATATACTTTATAAATATTTATATTCAATTTATCATTATTAATATACAAATTACACAAAGTTGCACAACTTTGGAGCAAAGTAACATTTACAAAATACAAATTTATAGAAGTTCAAATCACGCGATTGCAAAATGTACATAAAAAAAGTCAATTTTTTTTTAAAAAATATTTTTTTATGCACCACGCCTTGAAAAACTCGCCATTTGGCAAGTATAGGCGCGCCTTATGCCGCCTTGTCTTACGTCACAGCTAACCCCACTGCCAAGGGCTATTTCTTAACGTCGGAGTCGCGCCTCGCGCCATGGCGTGTTTTTTAGAACCATGGTTTTAAAAACTGAAAATATACCTAAAACATGACAAGTTTAAAATTTTAAGCATGAGTGTTTGGGCAAGTGGTTTAGTTTACTGCAACTTAACAATATGATCATTTATAATTTAAATAATTAAATACAAACTTAATTATAACTTACATATTTTTTAATAAATAATAAACTAATGAATGTGACCTAGTTTACCTCCTCTACCACAATGAGGTGCTCTTCTATTTCTACCTTCTTTATCTTGTTCTTCAAAACTGGGATTCCATGGTAGATTAATATCTATATCCATGTCAAAATTGTTAAAAGGTATAGGAGAATTTGCACGTCTATTTACATGTTCACCAATCCTTGCAAAGGTTGATAACAATGCCTGAAAAAATCACTATAGTTGGAGGGATCTTCGGATTGAAGCTATAAATCATAATGGGGCGTCAAATATTGGAACTGGGGATCACATTCATATATGTTTTGTTGATGAAACTGATTTCTTGAACCACTCGTTTCACCCATGTTTTGAATTAAATGGTTATAATCAATATTAAAACCACTATCTGGTGCACTTTGGTTCGAGGTACCAGCCTCGTATTGACCACCAGTTTCCTGTTCTCCATGAAATGAAGGGCCTGCTCTTCCTGGTTCAGGGCTCCCGCTTCATCATGTTGCGCCTGCGCTGCCTACGAGCACCTCGTCTACCCTCTCGCCTTCGCACTCTTTGCACTTCGTGCATCTCCGGTAGAGAATCTGGGATTGTAGTATTTGCATCTACCAAATGTGTAGATGTGTGGTTAATAACTTAATACGGCCATTTGCATGTGGTAGATGTAAATACTGCTCAGACATATCAAACCATGGTTGTTTGCATTGCTGACTATTGTGGTCATTTCCGATCATGTTCCCCATCCCTTGACGCATCCGGCAACCTATGCAGAATTTATATATAAGTTATCCACTTTATTAATAAATATTAAAATCAACAACCAAACATGAAATAATAATGAAACAGTACGTAACTCAATAGTTCCTCCAAGATTACTAAACCGGTGCGAGTTTTACCGGAGCAACCTCTGGTTTTCTATTTAACAAGACGGTACGAGGCCAATACCATCCCATATAATCGTTATCCGTTGTCGGATAATTGGAGAAAACCCCTATGTTGGAGACGATCTTCCCACCGAGTTATATATTGCGCATGATACGTTGCCCAGTCTCTTAATGCTGCCCCTCTACGTGAGAGCGCGTGTAATTTAATATGATGCGATGCACTTAATTCGGGGTTAGGTGGAATTGACTGTGTGAAATGAACTGCCTAATTACCCTACTGGGTTGACACTCCTCCACAACTTCCCAATAAATTATAAATTTATCACACAACCAATCTAACGGATCTCGTTTGCACATTTGAGGCAGTGAGGATATGGCATCCAAGCAAGGAGTCCAGAAAAACTGCAACAAATAGTTTGATTTTTTAGCTACCATATTAACCAATAAAAAACCGTCATTTACAAAAAATAAATTACCTCGTTTTCGTTTTACGCCTGCAGTCTCTCCCGCTACACCGTTAGGTTGTATCGAGCGTTGTCTCCGAAACGAAGTGGACACTTCCACCTTACTACAAAAAGGAAAATAATTATTTTTTTAAAGGTTAATAAAAACATTAGTTACACAAATTAAACATACCTAAAACCATAAGGTTTGGTTCTTGGATTATTTGGGTCAACTTCAAATTTTGGACACAGCCCAACGAAAGTAACAAACACATGTACATAGCTATCACACGTATCCGCAAAAAGGTCACAGCCCAACGAAAGTAGTATGTACAGTCGAGCTCTTTGTTTACACTTATCGTCAGAAGTGCTTTTGGATAATGGGAGTCTATCCAACTCCTTATATAAATAAGTTCTCACCTTACCGTCTTAAAATGGCCGGTTTCTGTCGCAAGACCCAGCAATGTCCGACACATTCGGGACATGATATCATAACTCCACTTCCTTTCTATACTCGTAACAACAGCACCAGGTACATGTAAACCCCACATAACTTAGAACGTCTTGGAGGGTTATAGTCACCTCTCCAATTGGTAAGTGAAATGTGTGGGTTTCGGGACGCCACCTCTCAGCAAGTGCGGTGATAAGACTGTGGTCAAGTAACTTGTAACCACCGTCAAACGCACCTCTGAATCCAGTGTCTTGAATGTACCGCATCACCTTCGTCTGGATTGGACGCCTCTTGATAATTGTCCATAGTTTCTGGTCAGATCTTCTGACATCCAAAGGTTCATCATCTAGCCCGCCTTTAAACAACTTATACGCTCTATGATCAATCCCCAACCACAATTAAATCTTTTTCAGCCGGACCGGGCGTAATTATGGTATTCTCCTTTGTTTCTGGCATAGAAAAAAAATAACAATTACAATTGTGAGAACCAATTTTTTTATTAGCAAATAATAACTAAAAGTCTCGAATGAAAACATTACTTACTTAATATTGGAGTTGATGTTGTTGCTTGCTTGCTGTTTCTTTCTTGCTTGTTATGTTTTTTTATAACAAGAAAGTGAGTTAAATATTGAGAAAGCCTCGGTTGTATGCATGCATGAGAGAGAGGAGACTGATAGGTTGGTGTGGAGGTGGTATTGTCTTTGGATTTAGTGAAGTGTCATGTCTCATTGTAACACTCGTGACTAGCTAAAACTGGCTCTTGAGGGGCCAGTTTTACCAATTTGTCAGTGGCTTGCATTCAAGAAGCCGGTGTTAAATGTAAAACCGGCCCCTCAAGAGCCGGTTTTTATCATCAACCATGTCACCATCTGCAAGCCATTCACGAGACACTGCAAGCCATTGTGGTTGGGGAATGATCATAGAGCGTATAAGTTGTTTAAAGGCAGGCTAGATTATGAACCTTTGGATGTTAGAAGATCTAACCAGAAATTATGGAAAATGATCAAGAGACATCCAATCCCAACGAAGGTGATGCAGTACATTCAAGACGTTGGATTCGGACGTGTGTTTGATAGTGGTTACAAGTTACTTGACCACAATCTTATCACCGCACTTGTTGAGAGGTGTCGTCACGGAACCCATGCATTTCACTTACCAATTGGAGAGGTGACTATAACCCTCCAAGATGTTCAAGTTATGTGGGGTTTACGTGTATTCGGTGCTGTTGTTATGGGGATAGAAATGAAGTGGAGTTATGATATCATGTCCCGAATGTGTCAGACACGGCCATTTTAGAGATAGTATGGTGAGAACTAATTTATATAAGGAGTTGGATAGACTCTCGTTATCCGAAAGCGCTTCTGATGATGAGTGTAAACAAAGAGCTCGACTGTATATACTACTTTTGTTGGGTGGTGTCCTTTTTGCGGATACGTGTCATAGCTATGTGCATATATGTTTGTTAACGTTAATAGAAGACTTAGATAAATGTAGTGAACTTAATTGGGGGAGTGTTGTTATAGCATGTTTGTACAGAAACCTGTGCAAAGCAACATAACCGGATGCAACACAAATTTCAGGGCCGCTTATGTTGTTGCAGCTGTGGTCTTGGTTTTGGTTGTCATCCACTTCCCAAATTGCTCCAAAATTTGAAGTTGACCCAAATAAACCAAAAGCCGAACCTTATGGTTCTAGGTATGTTTAATTTGTGTAACTATTGTTTTTATTAACCTTTAAAAATAATTATTTTCCTTTTTGTATTAAGGTGGAAGTGTCCACTTTGTTTAAGAGACAACGCTTGATACAGCCTAACGGTGTACCGGGAGAGGGGAGAGTTTGCAGGAGTTACAAGAAAACGACGTATTTTGATTTTTTTGTAAATGACGGTTTTTATTGGTTAATATGGTAACTAAAAAATCAAACTATTTGTTGCAGTTTTTCTGGACTCCTTATGTGAATGCCATATCCTTAATGCCCTAAATGTACAAACGAGATCCGTTAGATTGGTTGTGTGATACATTTGTAATTTATTGGGAAGTTGTGGAGGAGTGCCAACCTAGTAGGGTAATTAAGCCGTTTATTTTACACAGTTAATTCCACCTAGCCTGAATTAAGTAGACGAGGTGCTCGTAGGCAAGCGCAGGCGCAACATGATGAAGCAAGTGCCTTAAACCAGGATGAGCGCACACCTTCGTTTCATAGAGAACAGGAAACTGGTGATCAATACGAGGCTGGTACCTCGAACCAGAGTGCACCGGATAGTGGTTTTAATATTGATTATAACCATTTAATTCAAGACATGGGTGAAGCGAGTGGTTTAGGAAATCAGTTTCATCAACAAAACATGTATGAATGTGATCCCTAGTTCCAATATTTGATGCCCCATCATGATTTATAGCTTCAATCCGAAGATCCCTCCAACTATAGTGATTTTTTCGGTCATTGTTATCAACCTTTGCAAGGATTGGTGAACATGTAAATAGACGTGCAAATTCTCCTATACCTTTTAACAATTTTGACATGGATATAGATGTTAATCTACCATGGAATCCCAATTTTGAAGAACAAGATAAAGAAGGTAGAAATAGAAGAGCACCTCATTGTGGTACACGGGGTAGAGTAGGTCAGAATCATTAATTTATTATTTATTAAAAATATGTAAGTTATAATTAATTTTGTATTTAATTATTTAAATTATAAATGATCATATTGTCAAGTTGCATTAAACAGAACCACGTGCCGACATGCGTGGCGGCGAGGTCAAGCCTCAAGCTTTAGGAGCCATGGCGTTTTTTAAGGCGGCAATTTTGTATATATTTTATAATACTAGCATGTTACCCGCGCAATGCGGCGACGATAAATAATTCATACTCGATAACATGTCTGTTTTCGATAACATAAGGTATAAAGTTCACGCACTATGATGACATCGAATAATTTTCATTCGTAGCATGTTTATTTTCTTTCCCCCCTTTTTCATTTTATATATTTCTGTATTATCTATCAATTCTTTCGTTAATTTCTAAAATAACTTTTGAAAAAACAATAGAATAAGAAAAAATCTATTCTTTTAAAAAAGAATGTAAATTGTGTTGATTTGAATGAGGTGTGTTTTAAAAAATGTATGGATATTCAAGATTATATTAATAATTTTCTATTGCTTAAAATTTAAGAGTATAAGTAGAGTAATGTTAAACATATGAAAAATGAAACTTTTTAATTTACTTATATGGGTGCTTATAAATTCGGGTTATATGTTATCAGGTTTATGAGTTTTAATTTTACGAACTTTCTAATACTTAAATTAAAATATTTGTTATATGATAGAATATTTAAAATAATTTTTCTATGGAGGTTTTTTTATTTAATTTATAATTTGTTTAATATCTTATATGTTGAAATTTAATTGCATGAACTTGACAGTTTTAAACATTGTTTCTTATGGAAGGTTTAATTATTAAAATGGTTTTCAAGAATCTAATTAAATTCATTCAATAGTTTCCTTTTAGGTTTAAATGAGTGGTAAGTTAGTAATTTCAATTTACCTAAAATTTAAGAGATTATTTTAGGAGAGATAGTGCTAAATGCTTTATATATTAGTATAGATTTATATCCAATTTATCATTATTAATATACAAATTACACAAAGTTGCACAAATTAGGAGCAAAGTAACATATACAAATTACAAAATACATACTAAGAAGTTCAATACACGCGATTGCAAAATGTATATAAAAAAAGTCAATTTAAAAAAAAATATATTTTCTGCGCGCCACGCCTTAAAAAACTCGCCATTTGGCGCGTAAAGACGCGCCTTATGCCGCCTTGTCTTACGCCACGCCTAACCCCACCGCTAAGAGCTATTTTTAACAGCGTTGTCGCGCCTTGGCGCGGTTTTTAGAACCCTGGTTTTAGGTATATTTTCAATTATTAGAACTATGTTGTAATGTTATTTATGAAGTTATTTATTCAAGATATTTATGAAGTTTTTTAAATAATTTGTTAGTAAATATTGAGAGAAAAACTATAATTTGTTAGTAAATAATTTTGAAATGGGAGTAAAGGATGGGGTTTAATTGAAATTTAGGTTTAGGGTTTTTGAGGGTTAAAACCGGCCCCTAAGGTGCCGGTTTTACCTTTGGATTTAGTGCTTCGCAGAGTGTGTCTTGATAAAAACCGGCTCTTGAGGGGCCGGTTTTACATTAACACCGGCTTCTTGAATGCCGGTTATAGTATTTCGGTTAAAAAAGCTTTACTTATGTTAATTTTTTAGAAAAATAGCTTATTTGTGAAAAAAATTCGCTAGAGTATTATAATACTCAACTCTATAGGTCGTTAGCCCTCCCTTCCCGCGAGCCTTCCCTTCGTGCATATGTACACTATATAATTACTGGTCTCGAAAGTTGTGTTGTTAAAAGCGCGCTTCAGCTGCGCTTAAAGCCTTGAAGCGCAGAAGCAAGGGCTTTTCAAGAAGCGAAGCGCACAATATGCACGAGGCGCCAAAAAGCGCGCTTCAGATACACGTAGCACTTTTGACCAGTTTTAAAACTTTGACCTTAGTTTTAGACCTATATAACCCTCGACACACTTCATCAGACTCAAAACAACTTCTGATTCTCTTCAACTACAGTGGAATTTTACATTCTTCACAACAAAATCATTGATTCTGATTTGTTTAGGAAAGCTTCAATTTTTGTCTTGTTTATAGCAATCCATCAACAATTTCTCCTTTTGTGGTGTTAGTTGATCAGGTAACTTTATTGTTAATTTCTGACTTTTTGATCCATGTTAATTGAGTTCTGTTCTTGTTGGTACTCTGTTTGAATTATGTTTGATGTTTAACACTTTAACTATATTGGATATTTAACTATGAAGTTTACAATTATGTTTGATATTTATGCTATGAATTTTAAAATCATTTTGATATTTAGATGCTATTTTATTTATATTATATCACGAGATATATTTTTTTAGTTTTTTTTAATATTGTACGCTTCGCCTTCTTGAAGCCCGCACTGCGCCTTGCGCTTCGCGCTTTAAGCTCTAATACCCTTTGCTCTTCAGTGCGCTTTTCGCTTTTGACAACACTGCTCGAAAGTATCAAATTGAGTCAAGCTAAGCTTGAAAGTTCATGCTGAGTCAGACCAAGCTCAAATATATCTATTTGATTGATACTACCCTTGATTAAATTATTGTTGATATTTTCGTACTGATAATCAAGATTGAAAATTAAGGCCTGATCAAGCTCAAGTTGAGCTACAAGCTTTGAGTTTTATAGTCGAGCTCGAGCTTGGCATTGTGTCAACTCGACTCCGTCAGCTCTCTAGTTTACACCCCATTTTATCCTAGATTTATTAATTAGCTTCAGGTCTGTCCTTGATTAGTATGTGCGGTTTTTTGGCTTGTTTCGTTGTTTATAATCGCGTGCATTAGGTAGCTATAATTGTATGTATTACATCATATGTTAATTAATATTGGCTGGTATCAGGATTCAGGCGTATATATCTCTATAAACTTGTGTTTATGATTTCTGAATTTGTATATTGCTGCAGGTACGAGCTTGGTCGTCAGCCTGCTAATACAAAGATCTCAAGCAACAAGACTGTAAGGAGAGTCAGAGTGAGAGGAGGCAACGTGAAATGGCGGGCCCTTAGATTGGACACTGGAAATTACTCATGGGGAAGTGAAGCTGTTACTCGCAAAACTCGTATTCTTGATGTGGTTTATAATGCATCAAACAATGAGCTTGTGAGAACGCAGACTCTTGTCAAAAGCGCCATTGTTCAAGTGGACGCAGCCCCATTCAAGCAGTGGTATCTGCAACATTATGGGGTTGATATTGGTAGAAAGAAGAAAACTGCTGCTACTAAGAAGGATGTAGAGGTTTGATCTATGAAAGTTTTATGCTAACATTTTCCCCCTTTTTATTATTATCGTGCTAATAATGACAACTGACAAGTGTTTTCTGAACCCCATTTGCCTATTTTACTGTCTATCTTTATACCAAGGATTTCCCAAGAGCAATGATTTTTTATATCTAGATTTAGGCTACAGTTACCTTTATCATATGCAAAGGAATTGTATACTGCTCTTGATTATCAACTTCTCCACTGAGTAAAAGCCTATTTGTCTCTAAATTAGTCATTTAAAGTTTGTTAGGTAGATCCCCATATCTTTCATTTTTTTGTATTTCCAAAGGAATGGAAAGGGCTATTTATTGGCATTACTGTCTGAAGAGTTGCTTTAGTTAGGATTCTAGTCTGCAGATTTAAGATAAGTAAGTTAAGTAGAAATATAAGCAGCTCATTGTGGGAGACATCATGTCTTATATGGTTTTATGGAATATATATAGTGATAAATAATAAAGTCTAAAAAGTTCAACAATGTTTCACCCATGTAACAATATGATATCTAATCTATTTTGTTGATGGTACATTGGTACATTTTTTGTAGGTATCATATTGGTACATTGGTGAAACGTTGTTACATTTTTGTGTCTTTATCCCATATATTTATGATATAAAGTAAATAAAACACAAATTGCGTGAAAATACATTAAACTCTGCCTTAGCTACTATTGTATAGATTAATACAACAAACTTCTTCTTCTTAAAAATAATACAATCAACTTTCATAATCCATCCATCGTATGCAAACAACTTTTTTTTGTGTCTGATTTTTTGTTACCATTGTATACAATAAACCTTGTCATAGTTCCCAATTATAAATATAAGTAGTAGATCACTTGACTTGAAGGGCAGTGATGAATTCGTTTTCCTGTATAAGCATGCAAATAAAGTCAGATTGAATGCGGATTCTGTTCTATTGCATGTATATGTGATATCATTAGAGAAACATGTTTTTGTTGTATTGCATGTATATGTGAATCAAATAACCTCACATCTTGTGGTGGTACAGGAAGGAGAAGGAACAACAGAGGAAACCAAAAAGAGCAATCATGTCCAAAGAAAGATCGAAAAGCGTCAAGAAGAACGTAAACTTGATCCCCATGTTGAAGAACAGTTTGGTTCTGGTAGGTTGTATGCTTGCATTTCTTCTCGGCCTGGTCAATGTGGCAGAGCTGATGGGTGAGTAATTATTTTTATTTTTATTATTACTAGCTTAACACCCCGTGTATAAATATGGGGGATGATTAAAATAAATTTTGAATGTTTCTCGTATTAAACAGTACTAACATGTATAGTAAAACAATTGTAAATCATACAAAAAGTATTGCAATAATGAACGTTACGAACATTGTATTTTTTTACCAATGTTGCTTTTTATACAGTAGATATGAATAAACGATAAGCATTTTTAATTATGTTTAATGAAACACAATAAAGTATAAAACAGATAGTATATTACTATGAAATAAGTTTACGAATTAATATGAAACGTACAATTAAATATATCTCTTAAAGGCATTCGTGGAGTTATTCCATTATTTGTAATTGATAATGCTAGGTTCTAAAAAACTCTTGAATAATATGTAAGGCTTAAGGTTTTTGACGTAAAAACAACTAATTCAAAAGACATTTAAGAAAATAAATGGACATTATTGGTGAAAAATATTCTAAAAATAAGATGATATCATAATTCTATTTTTTTAAAAAAATTTAAAAAATTAAAGATAAAAATTAAAAATAAAGGTTATTATTATTATTATTTTTAAAAACCATACCATAGTTGTTCAGCAAAGCTTAAAAATAAAGTTTGGGTAGAGATGATCATGATACATGAGAGAATGAAATTTTCTTAATACCGAGAATGATATTTTTTATACCGAAAATCTTGCTAACAGGATACAACTATTTATGCTTTAATTTATATTAATTTATTATTTAAGAAAATAAATGGATATTATTGGTGAAAAATATTCTAAAAATAGGATGATGATATCATAACCCTATTCTTTTAATAAAGATTAAAGAAAGATAAAGATTAAAGATTAAACATTAAAGATTGAAGATAAAGATTAATGATTAAAGATTAAAGATTATTAACAACACATGATTTTGAGTTCTGTCACACTTCCTTTGTATGTTGGCCAGAGGTTGCAAATTAGAGGGTTGGGCTGGCTAGTTAAGGGTTCAAAACAGGTTCAGGGTGTGAATAAGTACCTATTGGGTTGTGTTGACCTGAAACATGTTTTTTCCAATTGCTTTCAAATTTAATCAACAATTAGTGTTTCGCTTGAGTACAAAATTTCTATTATGTTAACAATACTCTAACAGGTCAAAACAGGTTCGGATCAAAATGAGTATTTTTTTGTTAAATGTCTTGTTTGTTGACCTGAAACACTTCTTGTTCTATTATTTTTAAAATAATCAAAAAGTGAATACATAAATATGCATTAAAAGTTTACTTTGAGGACTTCTGGTCTCTGTTTCTTTAGATAATTATTATGATTTTAATCTTTTGGACTTGTTAAAGTATAACCCAAATCAGCCCATTTACAAGTGGCTTAAATGGCCACATCTAGATGTTGACCTTCAGAATTTCTCATGTGTTTCTAAAAAAACAGTTACATTCTGGAAGGCAAGGAGCTTGAATTCTACATGAAAAAACTTCAAAGAAAGAAGGGCAAAGGCGCTGGTGCTGCGTAAACTTCTTCACATATGTTAATCTCTTCAAAGTCGTGCCGTTTTGGTATGTTGGTAGCTTTTGTTTCGTGTGTTTTACCTAGCTGAACCTGGTTATTCGGTTTTAGTTACATGTTATGTGCAATTTGGCATAAAGGTTATACTGCTGTAGGTTTGTGTGTTTCTCATGAAACTTTTCCTAAAACATCGGACCCCCAAGAAGTGAAACAACTGAGAATCGAACATGGCGTGATCCTTCCGAGGGGTTTCATTTCTCCACTTGGCCTGAATTTGTCTCATAACTAATCTTTCTTGTTTCGATAGTGTTAACCAGTAGCCAACAGGGTAGATATCTGACTGCATGATGGCAAGCTGGACTCGAGCCTGGACTCATTTAGGCTTTTTTTAGCTCGAGCTCAACTTGTTTAAAGCTCGTGATGTTGAGCTCAAGCTGGGCTCATTCAAGATTTACGAAGCTTGGGTTCAGTTTGTTTAGGCTTGGTATTATTTTGAAATTTTTATTGAAATGATATATGTAAATATAAATATTGAAATATAAAATATAAGCCCAAACGCGCGCACTCTTTGAGACTCGGAGCACAGACTTGTTTACTAAATGAGCTTTAGCTTAGGCTCGAGCTCGTTAAGGACCAACTCATTTCAAGTTTTAACGATCCAGACTCGGGTAGATCCCAAGTAGCCCAGCTTCTTTTCATCCCTAGCCTAGTGTTGTTGCAGATAGAACCAAAATATGTTTTTACGCTACCATTTACAAAATAGATCCATGATCTTTAATGTTTTCTGATATTCACATGATTTATGATCGAAGTTGAAGAATCACAATATGAGTGCTCGTTTTACCAACCAAGAAATTTGAGTTGTAATAAAAACGTGATTTGTTATTATATAACAAAAAACAGCAAGATATGTGACCATTTTTATGCTTTGTTATTCAGTTGAATTAAAAAGGAAGTTGGACAGATAAATGAAAAGAAAGTGGTGTTTTATTTTAAGATATAGATTAAAGAGAAAAACAAATAATACATAAAATTAATTATTTAAATATAATAAAAGTGAAAATTGATATCTCAGACCTTATTAAGATTCGGGTTAGGTCAAGCTTTTGCAATTTTTCCAATTCTTTAAATCTGTGTGTATAGGCTTGATATAAGAGATATATGAACGTGACAAAATACTTAATCGAGTTAACCCAAACCCGGATAAAGATATTAAAATCAACTTGAAATCCGGTTCTATATATACTTCAGGTTTGTATGGTCAACCTGATTAAGCATTTTAAACCCTAACAAATACGATCATAATATTCTTATTCGGGTTTGGATCGGGTCGTACTAGTCGGGTCCGGTATATTTCACACCCATAGTTTCACAAATTCTACTTGGTAATTTAATAGTTTATAATTTACTTTAATAAAAAAAATTGCCTGATAAACAAAATTGTGCAAAGAATAGGTGACCGGTAATTTTCTCTATTATCACAAAAACATTTCAAATCTTTTGATTGTTTTATAAAACAAATAAGGTTTTACACATACAAATCCTAACAGATTATACCAACCAAACGACAAGATTTAGAATCCTTTAGAATGCAAATCCTTAAACAAAATACAAATCCCATAAAAATTTCACAAAGCAAATGCCCCCTTGGTTGAAAGCGAATGAGTAGATATAGTTTGGATATATTAACATCTAATGGAACCATCATACACTGTGTATCGTCGTTTTCTTTTCTCTTACTCTTTTGCATACTTGCATTATACATCTTGTTAGTGATAGTGTAAATATTTTCAACATCCACACTAGTTTTTATTTATCTGTTTGTAGAACATGTAGTTGAAATTTTTGTATGAACAATTAACATTCTTTTGCTTTTGAGGTTGGATTAGAAAAATATTTTGATAGTTTTTGTTAAATTTTTGGCTAACATGAACTTTAGGCTAACACGGTGAAAATTTAACATGAACTTTAGGTTATTTTGGGTTTATAATATGTTCAGAGTAAAATATTTTGGCTAACATGAACTTTAGGCTATTTTGATAGTTTTCATATTTTGAAGTTAGCCAAAAGTTTAACCTAACTTGTTAATTTGGGTCGTGAGTTTATAATATGTTCAGAGTAGTCGTGGGGCATAGACCCATAAGAATATACATAAAAGCTCACACATAAATTTGTAGAGAAAAGCTTAAAAGGGAAGAAAAGGTAAAAAACCAAACCATTTTGGTTTTTTAAAAACTGAATTTTTTATTTTAGTTTCAGATTTATGATAAAGTTAAACGGTTTATACCTTTAACTAACAATATCTAAGTTATGTTTCGTTATTTTCTTATACCATTTAAATGAATTAAAAAAAAAGTAGCTAACACCTAAGTTACGTACGTTCACCTTATAGTCTTACATACCTAGTACTGATAAAATTATATTTATATAAACACTTAACTTAGTAGCATAATATATTAGTTAAATGAATGAATTATTTAATTATTTAAATGTTGAATGATTTAAAAGAAAACGATCTAAAAAAAAAGTCAGTCTGGAAAAGAAATTAAGCCAAAAACAACAAACAATCTAACTGTTTCATCTTTTGTGCACATACAAAGATCATCATCATCTTTATCAAAATTCAGCATCATCAAGATCACCATCACCATCACCGTCGGAGAGTAGATCCAGCCTTTGACTCTGAAGTTCTGTTCCTCCCCTTTTCTCCCCTGTTTCTCTTCTCCCATTCATTCCCAATTTGTTATAAATTATTATTATACTCATCAATCAAGCTTCCATTTTCCCCCCCGGCCAAAATGTCGACGGAGATGGCCACCACCGACCCTGAAGGAATTGACGGTCTTCGTATGACCTGGAACGCCTGGCCACGCACAAAAGTCGAAGCCAGCAAGTGCGTCATCCCTTTCGCCGCCTCAATCTCTCCGATCCGCCCTCATCCACACATTCCGACCAACCCTTACGCCCCTCTCCGGTGCAAGACCTGCTCCGCCGTCCTCAACCCTTTCTGCCGCGTCGATTTCTCAGCCCTAATTTGGATCTGTCCCTTTTGTTTCCAACGTAATCACTTCCCTCATCACTTCTCCGGCATCTCGGAAACCAACGTCCCTGCCGAACTATATCCTCAATACACCACGATCGAGTACGCTTTTCCTAATTCCGATATCCATCACGCCATTCCCCCACCTGTTTATGTTTTCGTGCTCGATACGTGCATGATCGAGGAAGAATTGTCGTTTGCCAAATCAGCATTACAACAGGCGCTTGAATTCTTGCCGGAGAATGCATTGGTTGGGTTTGTATCTTTTGGGACGCAGGTTCAGGTTCATGAATTAGGGTATGCTGATATGTTTAAGGTTTATGTGTTTCGAGGGTCAAAAGAGATGACTAAAGATCAGGTTTTGGATCAGCTAGGATTAGGTGGTGTTGCCGGTGGTCGAAGAGTTGGTGGTGGGCCAGGCCAGGGGTTTCAGAAGGGGGTAGTACAAGGTGGGGGGTTTCCGAATTCAGGTGTTTCTAGGTTTTTATTGCCTGCTTCTGAAGGCGCATACATCATCCATTCTGTGAGTTTTGACTTCTATTATGATCTTTGTTCAAAACTAAATGACATTATTGATGTGCATTATTACTAAATGAAGTGTTATATTTTCAGCTTTTGGAGGAATTAGGCACGGATCAGTGGCCGGTTCCACCAGGTAATCGATCTTTAAGGTGCACGGGGGTAGCATTGAGTGTTGCAGCAGGTTTGCTAGGGGCTTGTATGCCTGGGACTGGGGCTCGAATTGTTGCACTGGTTGGTGGTCCATGCACTGAAGGCCCTGGTTCGGTAATTTCTTCTATGAAATATTGAAATTCTTGTATATCTTATCTTTCAACTGGAGATTGTTAGGGTTAATGCAGTTTTTGTGTAATTACTGCTGGTCAGTTACTATGTTGTAGTGGAATCATGTTTTTAATTCATACATTTTTACTAGAGTTAGGCAAACACCATTAGTTTCTTGAATCTGGTGATCATCTTTAGAAGGCTCAATAGGGTTATACCAATGAGTCTTGTTATTTTGGTGTTTGCTAAAATCATTTGTCACGATGATTGTCTGATTGTTAGTGTCAAAATAATCAGATTTGGAGAAGCAGGTGAGAAGTTGTTGTAAGGAAACTGATTTTCAAGATTTATGTGAAAAATTATTCACCTGCTGCTAGCTTTAATCAACTGATCATCTGATTACAACTTTGATTATTCAAATACAAAACCAAACATCACATAATAGAAGACCTTGAGTTCTTGCACCCCTGTCGACCAAGCTTTAGAATCAATGCATTTTCTATCATAAGTCCATGTTCTTCAGTCTGGTTTCATAATCTTCAAGTTAGCATTTACTACTGTTGATTTTTGTAACAAATTCTCATGAAATACTTCCTACTCGAGCTTTCACTGATTGATCATGTCGTACATGTGACATAACATAATTGTATCCACTGATTCCTTATGTTTGGTATATTGTGAGCTTTTCTTGTATTTGGAGAATGATGAGCTCAATATCATATCTACCTGCCATGTGGGATTGGCTGCAACGTTTAGAACTAGGGTTAGTTTAGCAAAGAATTCTTAAATGGAAATTGCAAAGGAAATTATGATCGACTTTTACGTGTGAATAGCTCATATTTGCACTATAAGTGATTATGGTATAACAAAACATATGCTACCCACCATTTAAAAATTTACAGATATAAAATCTCTGCAAGTTCTGGTCTTTTCAGGTCTTGTTTTGTTAGTTTGATAAACTTAATGAACGCGATCACTGTGAGCATATATGGATAGACTTGATTGTTCAATAGCTATAAAAAATAGGCATTTTTTTCTTTTTTCTGTTTTGGTAGCGTCTAATCTTGTGTTAGTTTCTGGTTCCTTTCAGATTGTTTCAAAAGATCTCTCAGATCCGGTACGTTCTCATAAAGATCTGGATAAAGATGCAGCACCATATTTTAGGAAGGCAGTTCAATTTTACGAAGAACTCTCAAAGCAAATGGTCAGCCAGGGTCATGTGTTGGACCTTTTTGCTTCTGCACTTGACCAGGTGAAATCTCATTAGTAGATTCTGATAATCATTTGAATTTTAGCCTTTTTATCTGATTCTAGTTTGATTTGTACGTAAATATGAAGTTAAAGCTAATAATAATGTTATTACGAACATATTAAAAGCTAAAGCTAATAATTGTCTTTGTGACTGGTGTTATTTTAAATGTGGCCTTCCTTTCTAATTATTATCCTATATTCCCTTTGAAATAAGAAAAAACAAACTTATATCTACATATTAATCTCTTGAGTATTAAATTTAATTTTTTTTAAAACCCCATTAATGCTTTGTACTATCACATTCCTTTGCATGTTCAGCTCTTTGATGTGTTTGGTGCGAAAAGTCCAGATTTTTGAATGAAATCATTTTGACAAAAAAATTGTTTGGTTGTACATTTGAGAAAGGGACTGGGTCGTTTAGACAAACTGTATTTCCCCGAATCTCTTGTTCTCGGGGAAGATGGTGTTCTTTTTCCATTTCAATAAAAAGGGGATAATAGTAATAACAGTCACTACTTTTTAAGCAACACTATTGCCCTGTTCTCGAGTTTTTTTAGGGTGGAAAGGAAAGGATTTGGAAGGAAATCTATCTAAAAGGTGTTCTTGAGTTTCATTTAAGGAAGGAAAGGAAAGGGAGGGATTTGGAGGGGAAGTTTAGGCTTATTTTGATCCTAAATCTATCCTCCCAATTTTGGGATGATTTGGAAGGAAAGGATTTCCTTTCCTCTCCTTTCCTCACCTTATTAAACTTGAGAACAGGGCGTATGTTATTTTTTCTAGATTTAAACCACCAGAATTTATGGTTACATCCGTAGCTTCATTTTCTAATTGCTTGATATTGGATGGGGTGTAATTGGTGTTTGGAAATTTATAAATTAACTTTATCTATGTATCTTAAAAAGTTCAGAAAACTAGTTCCCTGTTCCAATGTTTCACCTCATATTGATGAAGATTCTTAATTGT
The DNA here is from genome assembly GCA_038502395.1 of Dittrichia graveolens. Taxonomy (NCBI): domain Eukaryota; kingdom Viridiplantae; phylum Streptophyta; class Magnoliopsida; order Asterales; family Asteraceae; genus Dittrichia; species Dittrichia graveolens. The sequence goes on along the minus strand of JARJIL010000003.1, from coordinate 1,632,090 downwards.
TGTAATAAACTTTGTTTCATTTTTTTTGTTAGGTTGGTGTAGCAGAGATGAAAGTTGTTATCGAAAAAACTGGTGGCCTTGTTGTTTTATCTGAAAGCTTTGGGCATTCAGTTTTCAAGGACTCTTTTAGGCGTGTTTTTGAGAAGGGGGAAGAATCTCTTGGTCTCGCCCATAAGTGAGTTTCTGTCATGCTTCTCAATCTGGATTATGCATTTTCTCTCCTTCCCCCAAGATAAAGGAAAAAGCGAAAAATAAAATAAAATTGCTCTTCAATAAGGAGAAGAAATAAAATCACTTTTCAAGGACTCGTTTAGGGTTCACTTCCTTTTATGGTATCAATAAATCAATATATCATTATATTATTTATTTTTTAAAAACTATTCACTAAATTATTACTTTCAGTGGCATGCTTGAGATCAATTGTTCAAAGGATATTAAAATTCAAGGGATCGTTGGACCATGCACATCTTTGGAGAAGGTCATTTATCTGCCCGGATGCAAATTATTTGTTTAATTCATTTTCGATAGAGTGTATGTGGATGCAGCTAAATAATTTTACACTTTTTAATTAAGGCCATGCATGTATTAAAACGGTCATATAAGCCACACAAGTATGCATCCTGTATCTTTACACAAATTTCGACCAAGAACACGCAAAGTGATGAGAATACCTTTTTGTCTTTTCTTTTCTTTTTTTGGAAAGAAAACTACAATTTTTACATATAATATGTTGATATTTTTTTTGTCGAAATCGGTATAAATTATATTAGACACAAAGTTGGGTGGCTTGTATGATAGTTTTAATTAATAACACACGGGTGACCTTAATGAAAAAAGTTAAATATTTGGGTTGCCTGGACACACATTCTCCCTTTAATATTTTTTATTTTTGATCTGGTTTGCCGACTATTATTCACCTTACAGAAGGGACCTGCTGTTGCCAGTACGGTGATTGGGCAGGGGAATACCACAGCTTGGAAGTTATGTGGATTAGACAAGAATACTTGCTTGACCGTTTTCTTTGATATATCATCAAGTGACAAATCAGATGCTTCAGGAAATGGAAATCCACAGTTGTATATACAAACTGTCACAAGGCAAATTTCAGATTCTTTTCTTCTAATAATCGTGAATGTTTTTTTCTCAATTTCCCCTTTTGTAGTTGCTTTATCTTGTTTGATTGAAATTAATTGATTCTAAACCTTGCAGTTACCAGAGTATTGATGGAGAATCGAAGATGCGAGTTACCACAATTACTAGAAGATGGTTAGAGAGTTCTGCTCTCTCAGAGGTAAAATTGTTCAAGGTTTTAGATACTATCTGTGCATACTGTATAATATTTAATGTTTTGGGTCTAGTCGTCAAGAGTCACAACAACAAAATCTTGCTTGACTAGGGTATGGGGAGGTGAGATGTAGACTGTCATACCTCCACCCAACGATAGAAAAGACCTTCGGCATATACGAAAGGCTTAGAATTGTAATAACCAGTGGAAGCTACCAATTATTATTATTATTATTATTATTATTATTATTATTATTATTATTATTATTATTATTATTATTATTATTATTATTATTATTATTATTATTATTATTATTATTATTATTATTATTATTATTATTATTATTATTATTATTATTATTATTATTATTATTATTATTATTATTATTATTATTATTATTATTATTATTATTATTATTATTATTATTATTATTATTATTATTATTATTATTATTATTATTATTATTATTATTATTATTATTATTATTATTATTATTATTATTATTATTATTATTATTATTATTATTATTATTATTATTATTATTATTATTATTATTATTATTATTATTATTATTATTATTATTATTATTATTATTATTATTATTATTATTATTATTATTATTATTATTATTATTATTATTATTATTATTATTATTATTATTATTATTATTATTATTATTATTATTATTATTATTATTATTATTATTATTATTATTATTATTATTATTATTATTATTATTATTATTATTATTATTATTATTATTATTATTATTATTATTATTATTATTATTATTATTATTATTATTATTATTATTATTATTATTATTATTATTATTATTATTATTATTATTATTATTATTATTATTATTATTATTATTATTATTATTATTATTATTATTATTATTATTATTATTATTATTATTATTATTATTATTATTATTATTATTATTATTATTATTATTATTATTATTATTATTATTATTATTATTATTATTATTATTATTATTATTATTATTATTATTATTATTATTATTATTATTATTATTATTATTATTATTATTATTATTATTATTATTATTATTATTATTATTATTATTATTATTATTATTATTATTATTATTATTATTATTATTATTATTATTATTATTATTATTATTATTATTATTATTATTATTATTATTATTATTATTATTATTATTATTATTATTATTATTATTATTATTATTATTATTATTATTATTATTATTATTATTATTATTATTATTATTATTATTATTATTATTATTATTATTATTATTATTATTATTATTATTATTATTATTATTATTATTATTATTATTATTATTATTATTATTATTATTATTATTATTATTATTATTATTATTATTATTATTATTATTATTATTATTATTATTATTATTATTATTATTATTATTATTATTATTATTATTATTATTATTATTATTATTATTATTATTATTATTATTATTATTATTATTATTATTATTATTATTATTATTATTATTATTATTATTATTATTATTATTATTATTATTATTATTATTATTATTATTATTATTATTATTATTATTATTATTATTATTATTATTATTATTATTTATAGATTATTATTATTATTATTTATAGATTATTATTATTATTATTATTATTTATAGATTATTATTATTATTATTTATAGATTATTATTATTATTATTTATAGATTATTATTATTATTATTATTATTTATAGATTATTATTATTTATAGATTATTATTATTATTATTATATTATTTATAGATTTGTATATTATTATTATATTATTTATAGATTTGTATATTTAAGGTGATCCAATAATGTAATGTGCATCTAAAAGGGGTGTATGTAACAACAACGATAATGATTACGATCACGAGCTCAAGGGGCACGATGACACCGCGTTGTCGCTGCTACCGATCCACCCTAAATCTTATTCTCCATGTATTCCTATCAGAGGTCATGTCCTTGGAGAATAAAAAAGCTCTCCCATGTCGAGCCTCGATTTATCTTCCTACCTTAGTTGTGGGTGTCCTCTCCTTATTACGTTGACTGTGACATCCTCCACTCTTCGAATTGGCACTATCAGTTGTCTCCTCTTGACATATCCATACCAACGCAATCGTCTTTCTCTTAACTTATGGATGATGAGGGCAACTTCTAACTCTCAGCCTTGATTACTCCATTCTGTATCTTGTCAAACGTGGTTTTACCACTTGTCCTCCTTAAAATCCTCATTTTTGCCACTTTCTCCTTTCTCGCTTGCATCTTCTTCATTGGCTTGCACTCCACCCTGTACAACGTAGCCGGTCTAACTAGCTTCCTGCAGAATTTTTACTTCAACTTCGTTGTGTCTTTGTTGAATTCACACCATAAGTATTTTGTCTTATCTCGGCTTATTTATAAAACTCTGTCCTTTAAGGCTACCTTCCACTGTTCTAGTCTGTTATTTAACTCTCCTATCATCTTTGAAACCAACAAAATTGGCAAATAACATGCACCATCGTATACTCTCCTGGATCCCTCATGATAGCTCGTCAAGTATCACTACAAAAAGGTATGGGCTAAGAGTTGATATTTGGTGTAACTCTATTTCTACTAGAAAGTACTCGATCACCCATTGGAGTCCGGATATCTGTCATCGCTCTTCGTATGCCCTTTGGGCCAAGGGTAGTTTTATATTAAAAAAGTTTACGAATTACTTAGAAATGGAAACAAAGCTAACAATTTGACAACTATGCCCTTCCTATGGAAATTAGATTTGTCTTAGATCAAGGGGAGTTTTGTCGTAAGAAAAGTTTACAAAACCTTCTTTCTCTCTCCAAATCTCCCACATGTAAGGGGGTGGTGACGGGGAGACTCACGCCACCTTGATGCCTCTGGTCATAATGTGATTGCCTTACCCTCTCAGTGTGATTGGTCGTGTGATTCCCCAACATGGGGAGAGTGACGTTGTTTCAAGGTATTTTCTTTATTTTTAGTTTTTGTTTTTTGTGGATGTGATGGGGTACGGTCTAGTGTGATTACCCGTGTGATGGGGAATAAAACTAATGTGACACGGAGTCATTGTGTGAGTTAATGAAGGTATACCACCACCCTTAGGAGGAAAGTTAATAAGTTATGAAGAAAAAATTATCCAAAAGTTTTCCTTAGTTCTTTAATTTTATTTCTTGAAAAAACTTGAGCACACCATAGATTTTTAGTTCTCTCTATTATTTTTTCAAAGAATCCATCTCGCAATCACAATGTTAAAGAACTAGATTAGATGCCCATATGATACACGTGTAGGTTTTAAAAAATGTTAAATATTAAACATTAATAAAAAGTTATTAAATAATTATAAAACGCTAAGAAATGAGAATTAAAAAAAAAGCGATAGACGGCGTCAACACCCAGACCAGCAGTGGAAGTGTCGACTCGAGAGGGGAGAGAAAACGTGATGGCGGAAACGTTGAATGATGATACAAAGAGACGTGATTGTATTTTTTTGTACAAGTTATCGATCATTGTTGTTACAATTAGAGGCAATAAGGTCAAGTCTTTATTGGTTACAATCAAAAAGAATTTAAAAGGATTATAAAATATTTTAAAAATGATAAATCTAAGAATTTGGTTAAATATGATATCGTAAACTAGGGTGGACAAATATAATATTTTAAGGCTTAAGAAGGGTATATATGAAAATTTTCTCTGATACATATGATATTTTGAAATGTTAAAAAATGTAAAAATGAAATTTGACAATTTGTAAATTAGGTTGATCAAATATGATATTTTAAGGCTTAAGAAGGGCATATATGAGTTCTCTCTAATAATTTTAATTCAAATAAAAATAGGATATTATTACCAAAATGGATGCTTTAGATTTGATAATTTAAAATTATTATCTAAATCAATGGCTCGGATTTTATTCATGTTCGTCTTTTATTTATAGTAGAAGATAATACGACATCCACAAAATTGGTACCATTAAGTTCTTCACTTCAGAATTGTTCCATGTAAGTCCTTTTTTGCAAGATGATGAATGATGTGGCTAAAGCATGAAGCTCATTATTTATACGTATCTATTTGGTAGAATTCTGAATAAATGACGGGTTGCTTTTACAGATCACATATTTTCAATAGATTATATTGTTTTCTTTAATCTAGGCTTGTGATTAAATTTGGAATGTTATCAGTTAACAAGTCTTAACTAAATAAATCGTCATTGACAGGAACTGATACAAGGTTTTGATCAAGAGGCTGCTGCTGTGGTAATGACTAGATTGACTTCATATAAAATGGAAATGGAGGTACTAAAAAATTACCAATCACTCAACTCAACCCAACTAGTCCGCGTTACAGTTTTTGTAATTTATTTATTTATATAATTTTATTTTCTGATAAATTTATGAGAATTACAGGAAACATTTGATGCAACAAGGTGGCTTGATAGAAACCTCATTCGTCTCTGTTCTAAATTTGGTGACTACCGAAAAGATGATCCATCTTCTTTTGCCTTGAACCCTAGTTTTTCATTGTTCCCGCAGTTTATGTTCAATCTTCGAAGATCACAATTTGTGCAGGTAAATTTGTACAGGAAGCTCGATCTTTTTGATCAATTTTTTGTCCTTTTTATTAATATTCTTTTTATTTTGTATGACAGGTGTTTAATAATAGTCCAGATGAGACTGCTCATTTTCGTATGATGCTTAACCGTGAGAGTATAACAAATGCAGCTGTCATGATTCAACCTTCTTTAATATCTTATTCATTTGATTCACTGCCTTCACCTGCATTGCTTGATGTGGCATCCATTTCAACTGATAGAATCCTTTTATTAGATTCGTATTTCAGCGTAGTTATTTTCCATGGACTCACAATTGCACAATGGAGGAACATGGGTTACCAGAATCAGCCCCAACACCAGGTATGTGCTAATTGATTTCGTTCTTCGTTATTCAAAAAATAACATTTTCATTTATTTTAGTTCATGCACTGCTATACGACGTATTTTTATTTTTATTTCTATTTTTATAGGCTCTTGCACAGTTGCTGCAAGCACCACATGATGATGCTGAAATTATAATACGTGATCGGTTTCCTGTCCCAAGATTGGTGGTGTGTGATCAGCATGGTTCTCAGGTCATTGATTAAATTTGATTTCATTGACATAAAAAATTGCTTTCTTTGTGCTCTCCCGTATACTTCAGATATGGAAAATTAGACGGATTGGGCAACGGGCAACATGTGTTAAGTTTAAGACAGGTCAAAATTATTTTGAACTACAATTTAACAAATATTTAATTTATTAGATATGATTATGAAAACTATTATTAATATAACTTATTCTTGTTTTTTAGTAAAGCAAATTTAGGTTGCAAAAACCTGATGTCCTGGCAATGTTTAAGCTGTGTGGCCCATATTCTTTTTAGCTAAGTTTTTTATTTTACCCATGTGACTCGTTAGCAATTTAATATGCGAATTGACCCATTTTATATAAATTGATATATTTTTTTGAAAGGCTTAATATGTTAAATGTAATATTAAGCACTAGTATTAAAAATAAATGATCCTTAAATAAAGTGTGGCTTTTGACATCTTCGGCCTGTTTTCTCTTTAACCAAAGTGTATCCATTTGACCTACTGAAGATAAAATATAGCCCAAGATGAGCTGTTTTCACAAAAAAACTGTTGATATGACCCCCATTAGTAGACTGTCTTAAGGTCAATGAGGTTGTTCAACAAAAAATTTTAGAACTTCTTATTGTGGTGGAGCAGGCTCGATTCTTGTTGGCAAAATTGAACCCTTCAGCAACATACAACAATGAAGGGCAGGCTGGAATGGATGTTATTTTTACAGATGATGTGAACCTTCAAGTATTCTATGAGCATCTACAGAGGCTTGCAGTTCAATCTACTTGAGACCAATTTATAAGCTTAGAACTTTTATACAGTCCCAAAATTTATAGGTCATTGTTTTTCCAGTAAAAAAAGATCTTAATACTCCCCTCCCCCCTTTTGTTTTTGTTGTTTTTTTTTTTTTTTGGTGATTCTTTAAGGTGTTGCAGGATGTGAATGTGATGAAGAGAATAAGGAGCATATGGGGTGATTTTTAATGTTAGTGATGAGAAGCAAGATTAGACACCAAATTAGGGATTTTACATTTGACGGTTTTGTAAGTTACTGTAGGGATTATTATTATTATTATTGTTATATCTTCTCGTGTATTGAATTTCTGAGGTTATATGATGATGAGCTTAGGCCCCGGGGGATCTGGAAAATGCAAGAGAACTTTGGCCTCTTGGTTCTGCATTTGTTTTGCTGCATTATATTTACACTTCTAATTTTTGTTTATGATCCCATTGATTTGTAACCTGGATATACTTCACTTGTGGTCTGAAGTTGGGTTTTGTTTGGGAGGAAACCCTGCTTCTATTTGTGTGGAATTCATTTGCAAATTCTAGGGACAACTCACACGACGAAAGTGAACAACCACGACGGTAGCTACATTGGTTTGTTACTTTTTTTGGTTTACAAAATATTTTTTATCACAATTAGTGGTGCGCAAAAACCTATTGACCATTTCAGTAACAACAGACTGAAACTGGCCTGAAGTAGTTTGTTTGGTCTGCTCTTCAGGCGCTCAATCGATTGGGTATCTGTCCCAGCCGGTTCCAAACTGATGATAATAAACATGACATTATTATGTTCTTTTGGTCCTCTATGGTTCCAGCCAGAACCAAATCGAGTACATCAACCTTAGCTAGATCTGCAACATGTTTAGTTGTTTACTGTCTGGTTTGGAACTACACAGCTTCTAAAATATTCTTCATGAATATTTTCGAGAGGCTTCTCTTCTTTTGCATAAAAAGATTAATCACTAGCTGAACCTAAGGTTAACAGTTTAGACAAGTTAAGCTTTGATTCCTTTTAGCAACACTAGAGCTTATATTCAAAGTAATTTATAGTCCAAACAAGCCACAAAGTCACAAACACCCCTATTCATATTCAATGTCCACTATGTAAACACAACACTGATTACACAAGCCCATCCTATATCAATTCAAGAAACAATCTTGATCCATCTACTATATAAAAAGATATACAAACACGAAACAAACAACGGTTTTCACACCAATTACAGACCAATTAATCCACCGTCTAGCAAGCGAACACTCTAGTTGACAACATTTACCGAAGAACAACACACAAATGGGACCCACGAGCTTCTACCCTTTACCTTCTTCCCCCCTTTCTTACCGTCATCAATCAGTTTTGGTGGTGATGAAATATCCGCGTTGACTGCAGGGTCTTCACCTGGCTTCTCATTATCAGCTTCATTTTTCTCAGCCACAGCCTCAGGTTGTTTAGCTGGTGACTTGGCTTCACCAAGCAGGTTCTTTAGAGGCGTTGATTGTCTTCCGGTTCCAGGGGTCCAGTTTGTAACTTTGGCAATCGCTTCCTCATTCTTCTTTCTCCCTTCGGACTCGTTGTTGACTTTGGTCAAAGTCGGGAACCACCCTGCTTTGGAATTTGGTGGTTGTTTTGAATCGTCCACCTCAGAAGAACCTGACTTCTGATCTTTGCCTTCAGGTTCCACTAGTGTCATGAAAGATGGAGGCTCAAAGACATCACCCCCCGAATGGCTATCTGCTGCAACCGACTTACCGGTGTTGACTTTCGACTTTTCAGTAGAATGTAAAGTTTCAGCATCAATTGAAGCAGTAGAGAGCACTGTAACAACATATACAAATAAACAACTTGATTTTTAGTCCACAGTCCCATGCAAGGTTGCAATTTTGACTCGTTTCGGGTTATATGTCAACGACAGACAACATAAAAACAACAAATAACTTAGAAAAAACAGGTCAATGTGTCAAAACTTCCCTAAAGTTGTAATTTTAATGCATAAGAACTTCCAAATCATATTAATCAATGAATTATATCATCATCAAAATAATATTCTTTCATTATCATGATTTGACACACTAATTAGTTATGAAAGGTTATATAAAATTTTGGACAAAAGGCGTCCCGGGTCAATCCAACCTGTTTTGACCTATTACCCAAAGTGTATTTTTAAAATAAAGAAAAGAGTGGTTCAAAGGAAATGGGTCAGAATGTGTCAAAACTTCCCTAATGTTGTATTTTCAATGCCTAAAACAGGATATGTCAATTTATTAAAAAAACAAATAATATAATTTTTTGAAATCATGATTGACAACTAATTACTTAAAAAATAAAAGAAAATTATGGACGAAAAGAGAATCAGGTCAACCCAAATCGTTTGAACCTGTTACCCAAAGTGTTTTTTTAACATGAAGAATAGATCAACTTAAAAAGGGAACAGGTCAAAACTTCCCCAAAGTGTGTTCTTAATGGATAAATCCACCCAAATCAGTTTGAAGAAAATTTCAACCCAACCCGCACCACACCACACCATTACTTGTTTTGACCCGTTACCCAAATTGCCACCTCAATTCCCAAGCATACCATTAAAACAATGAAAGAGTAAGGAAATCGAAATGCACCTGAAACCGATCCCCAATTTCCTTCCAAACTGTTGCGACTACTTGAATCTACCGATAAAGCTGCACCAGAATCTTGATTGTTTGTCAGCTTTCCATTACCTTCTTCTGCAGCAGGTTCAGGAACAACACCAGACAGATTCTTGCTATTGGTAATGGAATTATCGGATGAATCTTTCAATGTATTTTTATTTATGCCAACATCAGCTACGATATTACTAACATTATCGACATTTTGTTTTATTATAACTTCATGGGAGTTTTCTTTTGAGCAGTTTCCTGACTTGGGTGCACCAGGATCCTCGCTTTCAGTGAAAACTAGATCGGCCTCTTCAACGACGTTTTCTTTTGAGCGTTTTTCCGATTTGGGTGCACCATGATCCTGCTTTTGGGTCAAAATAGAATCAGGATTTTCTAAAACTTCATGGGTTTGTTCATTTGATTGTTTTTCCAAGTTGGGTGCACTAATTTCAGTCAAAACTGTGTTAGGTTCCTTCACAACTTCTTGAATCTCTTCTTTTAAGCTTTTTTCCAGTTCAGGTGCACCAAGATCTTTTTCGGCTAAACTTGAGCTGGGTTCCTTTACAACTTCCTGAATCTGTTCTTTTGAGCTATTCTCCAATTCGGATGCACCAAGATCTTTCTTGATCAAAACTGTGTGCGGTTCCTTCACAACTGTTTGAATCTGTTCTTCTGGTCTCTTTTCCAATTCGGGTGTACCAAGATCTTTTTTCTCGGTCAAAACTGTGTCAATTTCCTTTACAACTTCTTGAAACTGTTCTTTTGAGCCTTGTTCTACGCCGCAATCTTCCGTTTCGTTCAAAATCGTGTAGGGTTCCTTCGCTACTTCTTGATTCTGTTCTTTTGAGCTTTTTTCCAACCCAGGTAAGCCACTATCTTCTGTTTCGGTCAAAATTGTGTCGGGTTCCTTCACAACTTCTTGGTTCACTTCTTTTGAGCTATTTACCAATCCAGGTGGCCCAAGATCTTCTTTTTCAGCCAAAACAGCAACAGTCTCCTTGACAATTTCCTGATTCTGTCTGTTTGGTGCACCAGGATCCTCCTTTTTGTTTAAAACTGAAACATTATGATCAGTTTTGGATTCTTCAGAAACTTCTGGAGTATGGTCATGATCTGATTCAAACTTTTTGTGCTTGATTTCTTCACTGACTACCCATAAATGATCAATTTCAGGCTCATTGACAATTTCTGGACTAAGCTTATGATCAGATTCTATCTTATCATGCTTAAATTCTTCACTGATTCCCTTTGAGCCTTCAACAGTTTCGGATTCTTTAACTTCTTCTGAAACATGTTCACAATCAGATTCGATCTCTTGCTTGATTTCTTCACTAATTTCATCTGCAGTTGCTGATTCAAACTTCTCAATCTTGATTTCTTCGCTGATTCCCTCTGCACCTTCAACAGTTTTTGATTCTTTAACTTCCAAAACATGTTCACAACCAGATCCAATCTCCTGCTTGATTTCATCACTAATACCATCTGTAGTTGCTGATTCCAACTTCTCAAGGTTTTCCTGCTTAACATTAGCGCCATATCCACCGACAATTTCAAAGACTTCAGGGGGCGTTTTGCTCATTTCTAAATCTTTAGCTTCTTCAGTAATAGCTTCGGAGGTTTGACTTTTTTGACCTTTTTCCTCCCCTGTCTCCATGACTTCATCTTTGACCAAGATATCCATCTCAGTCGACTCAATGGGCGACTCAGAGGAATCACATACAGTTTTTATCTCAGTTTCTTCAATTTTCTCTACATGGGTATCTATCTTTTCAGAAACTTCAATACTACTATCGACTTTGCTGATCTCTATTGGAGCATTCGACACCACAGTAGTACCTAACAATGAAAAACAGAACTAGCATAAGGGGAATTGAAGTGTAAAATGGTGCATTTAAGTAACATATCCTAAATTAATTAAAAAAAATACATAACTTAAGAACATAACATAATGTTTACATGATCTCGAACAATAAGACTATTGGAGCGTTTGACTTTGCGTATTGAAACTAATTACGTGATATAAAATAATCATAATGCAATAAATCAGGCAGAAGCATGAGATAGTTTTTGTATGTGCTTCTTCTATTTAAAGTTATGATAAACTGATAACTAGTGTCAGTTTTCATCATATCCAAACACTAGAAACTGATAATCTGCAACTTGAAAACTGAATTTTCTAATTTTCAACTCTAAAACACAATCCATATAATGTTCACAACAGGATATATTATTTCTATTAATAATCATATCAGTTGCATCAATTTAATCACAGATACTAGTTATATAGGAATTATCAAGTGAAAATAAATGCTCAATCACCATTTTCGGCATCTTTAAATGAAAAAAACAAATCTCTTTCCAGAGTTTTGTTTGCAGATCCTGCACTGTTTCCACTGTCTGAGAATTCTGTAACTGCATCAGAAAACAGATCATCTTCAGATCTACTGAAACTTCCCCTGATTCCACCACCATCAGCCTTGGGACCTTAAAGAAAACAGATTTGACGAAATAAGAAAATATAACCCCAACAACAAATTTCTGCAAGGAAAGAAAAAAGAAAGAAAACATGAAATCTCACTTGGGGTCTTTTCTAAATCATCATCTGGATGATGTTCATCATCTGAAACCACTTCTGAATCGATCAAAATCGTATACCCTTCGATTGTTCCACAGATCTTCTTGTGGGATCGCCTGTGTCTAGCACTTGGGTGTGGGTTCGGGAAAGGCCACCCACATCTATGACATAAATGAACCCCATGACTCTCATGTCCTGCAAACATCAAGAATCGAAAAAATCAACATGAAATCAACAAACCCCAGTTGTAATTTCGAGAACCCGTAAAGAAAAAAGGTCAAACAAAGAGGTCAAGAACCGCCATTGATGTGTCGAATCGACAATGGCGTTTAGAAAACGAGTGTGCTGATTTGAGTAGAAAAAACAAGAAACCTGATGGAGAGGTGTGATCTTGGACATCCATGTCTGCGGGAAGATCAAAGTGAGTAGAAAATGGTTAAAGAAAGAAGATTTGAGGGAGAAAAACAAGAGTGTACGGAGAAATAGTGAGAGGGTTTTGGTATAAAGTCTTGAAGATGATAGGGTGGCTCAGTATGAAACAGAGAGAAAAGGTGCTGAATTTTATACCCTAGCAATACCCTGTCCTTGATTAATAAAGAGAGCAAAAAAAAATATTATGCACAGTAACTTTACCTATGATTAACTTGTATTATGTAAATCAAGAATTTGTATGTTATATATAGTTAAAAATTATTATATACGGATCAACTTTTATTAATAAACTCTTTTAAAAAAATTTATTTCATAAATAAATAAAATAATAGTAATGATCATGAATTAGTTGTTTTGATAGCTAAAAATACAACTCACAATCTTAACTTCTTGAAGATGATAGGGTGGATCAAAACATTTAGCTATAAATTATAGTTTTTATGAATATTAATTTTTATTTTGCAATGGTGTGAGAATCATGTACTTTAGAAAAACTTGTAAAATGTAAATACAGTCTCTTGACATACTTGAATATAAATTAAATATATATATTGTTGACAGAGCAGAGAGAAAGTTTACTCTGTCAGCAAAAAAATATCACCTCATTGCTGACTGGAAAATGTGATGTGGACAAATAAGTACTTGTGATTGGTGGAGATGTGAGAAATCGTACATTTTAAGTTGAATCGTGAGGGGGTTTGATTAAAATTAGAGGGTGTTTTATGAAAATACGAGGGGGTTTGATTAAAATTAGGAGGGTGTTTTATGAAATATGTGAAGTGGTTTTATAAAAATTATATATTATATGTTGTTTATAAATTATGTTTAATAACTTATAATATATTTTGTTTAAAGAAAAAATAATGATATATTTACGACCGTCTCACTTTTATCTACGTTTTGGTATAAATTATATCGTAATCTGACATTATTTTAAAAATTAGTATATTCTTAATTTTTTAATCCATCAATAGCAGTAGGTAGGTAATTATTAATTTTTTTTATCTAAGTAAATGCTGACAGGAAATTATGACATGGACAATGATGGGTTTTGATTGGTAAAATGTGATAGACATGGACAAATCATGGGTTTTGATTGGTAGAATGTGATACAAATGGGAGAAACAGTTCAATTTTAAATGAATTGGAAGGGGGTTAAATGAAACATTTGAGAGGGTTCTATAAATATGTGAGGGGGTTCTATAAAAATGTGAGGAAGTTTTATAAAAATTGTATATTAATGTAATTAATTATAGGTTGTTTATAAATTATGTTAAATAACTTGTGATACATTTGTTTAGAGAAAAAATAATTATATATTTACGACCGTCTCATTTTTATATATGTTTTGGTATAAATTTTACCGTAATATAAGATTTTCATAAAAATTAGTGTATTCTTAATTTTTTGTTAATTGTTATGTAATAGAAGTGGGTATGTAATTCTTGGAACAATTTATATGTTTTTCATATTCAATCACTCTACGTATCATAGTTGATATAATAACCAATTTCTTGGTTTTTCGATAAAAGGATTAAAAATATATTATTTTTTAAAATTTTGTTTTATGATGATAAATTTATATAAAAAATAAATAAGATTTATAGTGAACTAATGTGTATTTTAAATAGTTGATGCATTCAAAATATTATTAAAAATATATTATATTGACATGTCATGATTTAGTAACATTATTTTGTAAAATATTTAAAAACTTATATTTAAACGTAAGAGATAAACGTACATGTACCAACTTACAAATAAAATATTTTATCATAATAAAACTCAATCCGAATAATAAACATCAATCAATATCATATTATAAACAGTTATTTAAAGAATTATATATATATATATAAGGGTTTAGTATCCAAAAGTGTATCGAACTTGTCACTTTTTGCTACAACTTTCAAAACTACCATTTGATGTATCCAAGTTTCTAAAACTACCGTTTAGTGTATGGTAACTTGTTATAACATGTTAATGCTTATGTGGCACAAGTTTATGTTATGTGGTAGTGACATGGCGGATGATGTGGCATGTAACATGCAATTTTCAACTAAAAAATAATTGAAAATGAAATTAATATTAATTTAATTTATTTAATAATATAGTATAATAAATAATTTTCATCTTCATCTTCAACGGTTTGAATACCACCGACTTCACCACCACCGACCGACCACCACGACTGCACCACCGATCTTCTTAGGGTCATCGACTGGTACTTCTGTACACGGTCTTGATTTGGGGCTTCATTGACTGCTGCTTCGATTTGGGGCTTCATCGCTTTTGATTTGGACATCAAGTTGAAGGTCACCATCGACTGCACCATTATAATCGAAAGGGGTTTTTCGATTTCTAGAGTTTCTTCGAAAGAGGTTTCCAAATCTGAGTTCTAACAACATCACCACCATCATTGGGGTTTCTTTTGATTTTAGGGTTTCTTCCGATTCTGGGTTCATCGAGGGTTTTCAATTCCATGGTAAGTATCGATGTGTGTTTATGATACCGGATATGCTTTGTGTTTCGTTTGTTTGGGTTTCGACTTTGATTCATCTGCTTTTGTGTTTCGACTTCGTGATTCAACTAATAAGGCTGCGATTTGTTCTTGTTTTGACTTTGATTTATCTGCTTTTGTGTTTCAAGTTTTCAACTTTGATTCATATGCAGTTTTAGATCCGACTCAGGGTTTTTGATATGAGCTTTTAGATCTGATTTTAGGGGTTTTTCATATACGATTTACTGATTCATCTTCATCATGGTTCATCATTATGTTCTTCTTCATGATTTTGTTCTTCTTCATTATTCTCATTCATCTTCATCATGGTTCATCTTTTGATGTTTCTTCCAGTCAAGAACAAGATATGTTCTTCATCATTCTTTCTAATTTTTTTAGCATGGATAACAATAATAATTTAGTGACATGGAATTTCAAAATAAATCAAAATTAAGAAAATTACCTGCAACTTGTCAAGCAGGTTTTCCAATACATCAAATGGTAGTTTTAGAAAGTTGAGTACACTAAATGGTAGTTTTGAAAGTTGGGTATACACAATAACAAAAAGTGACAGCTTCGATACACTTTTGGATACTAAACCCTATATATAATGGTCAATAAAAAACCTCTCTTATATATATATATATATATATAAATAACTTAAGGAATCATTATGAACTATTAAATCTATTCATCAAGGGATTATATATATATATATATATATATATATATATATGTATATACATATGTATGTATGTATATACATATGTATGTATGTATGTGTATGTATATATACATATGACGTACGTCCCTAACATAAGAGGACATATTTGGAATAACAAAAATACGCTATACTGATATATCTCATTTACCCGTTCTAACATGATATAGGTGGTTTTTTATATATCCATTACATAAATATTACTTTTATTAACAATAGTGAACACGAGAAATGCATTTATATTACACTAAAAACTTTTATAAGTGAAACATAATTTTATATTTTTTTTAAAGAGTACTTATGAAAAGTATTAAAAAATACTGATTGAAAATTATGACGTAGACAATTGAATAGTTTTGATTGGTGGGAGGTGAGGACCGTGAATTTCAAATTAATTGGGGAGGGGCTTGAATGAAAATTTTAGGGGTGTTTTATGAAGTATGTAAGGGTGTTGTATGAAAATATTAGTAGAGTTTTATAAAAATTATATATTAATATAATTGATTATAAGTTGTTTATATATTGTGTTTAATAACTTGCGATATATTTTGTTTAGAGATAAAATAATTATATATTTGGGACTGTCTCATTTTTTGCTACGTTTTGGTATAAATTTTATTGTAATATAACATTTTTTTAAAAATTAATATATTCTTAATTTTTTGTTATCCATCAATAGCAATGGGTAGATAATTCTTGGCACAATTTATATGTTTTTATATTTATTCCCTCTACGTATCATAGTTTGTATGATAACTGATTTCTTGGTCTTTCGATACAAGAATTAAAAAAAATAAAAATTTTGTTTTATAAGATAAAATTTATATAAAAATAGATAAGATTAATAATTAACTAACGTGATAAGGGTGGGTTTTCATTTATCCATTACATAAATATTAGTTTTATTAAAAATAGTGAACACGAGAAACACATTAATGTTACACTAAAATTTTTTGGACGTAAATAATTTTATATTTTTCTAAAGGAGTATGTATAAGATAATTCATTACAATTGCATTTATCATTTTTTTAGTGAACATTTTGATTGCAACGGAATTAACCGAGATCGTATTCGAGCCAAGGATGTTGAAGGCAGCCAAAGTAAAATATAGAATGTTACGTTAGTTTACTTTTATGTATTTGGACAAATAACTTATTGGTTTTATATTATTTATGTATCGTTTTGTGATATGTAAACTTAAATTTTTTCATGCTTGACAACTTATTTTAAGTTTAATGACCTTTTTACTTATCTTTTAAATTAAAAAAATAGGTATGACAAATTTACACAAGTACATGATATGTATTAACAAAACTAGCACATGTATACACGCATGTATATATATTAGCAAAACTGACCCGGCCAACGGCCGGGTATAGCACTAGTTAGTTCTTTTGTGTGAAAGAATACTTTGCCTTTATAGTTTTATTATTACACTAGAATTAATATTACTCTATTAATAAACAGGGTTGTGTTTGTAAACTTTTATATAATCTAGCAATCTGTTTTTAAAAGTCCATAAAGATAAGGTTAAAGTTACTGTATAAAAAACGTTTGTTTAATATTTTATTATGGTATATGAAGTTTTTTGTGTTCATATATAGCCATTAATGTTTACAAGCGTTTCGTATGTGTAAACATTTAGAACAAAAAATGGGCATAATGAAATGTTTTGTAAAATTAATGAGTATAATGACACGTTTTGTGGACATTAATGGAGATGATGAAATATTTGTAAACTTGATGTGTATACCTGACCAAAAAACTTCGTGTACCATAAATCAGTGTTCTAAAAGCGTGTTATTACGTACGCCGTTAAAAATGACCTTAGACGTAAGTATTAGGTGTGACACACACCAAGGTGCGCTTTACGTGCTAAATAACGAGTTTTTTATGACGTGTCATGCAAAAAATCAATTTTAAAAAATTGAATTTTTTTTTTGTATCTGATTTGTGTTCTTGTAAATTGAACTTCTATACATTTGTACTTTGTAATTTGTATATGTTACTTTTCTTCACATTTGAGCACTTTTGTGTAATTTGTATATAAATAACTATTAAAATGCATATATATAATTATAAAATATATACATAATTGTCGCCTTAAGTCACGCTTTAAAAAACATTATAAAATATATACCTTACTGTCAAGTCATGTCTTACGCTAAACCATAACCATAATAAAACATTGAGTAAACGTTCTATATTTTCGTAAGATAACGGATAAGGATCTAATAATATATTTATTAACTCTTATACTTGTATGTGCAGTATCCACCATCTCTAGAGGTTATAACACACACACACACCTAATAATTAGTCGAGTAAACAAATTAATATTTTACCTGTTCAAATATGATGTTTAAAGCTTTCTGTAATGTGTTGGCTTTATATTAACAAGAGCAGGTAGACTCACATGGACAGATAATGTGTTTGCATGTGAAATTGTCAACTAAAAATAATATTTAAAAAAAACATAAATAATATTAAATTAATCCTCGCGCGGTGTTCATTTTCGATTATTCGATATCGTATGCTTATTATTGTTGTTGCAGAAATTTAAACCCGTATCATTCTTACAAAAAACGGAATGAGTGATATTTGATCAGATTATTCGGAAGAAGTCAGGATTTTGATTCGAATTTAAAGCGGCCTAGCATATAACCTCGTAGCGACTACCCTGTTGCCAAATCGTAGGAGTAGAAGTAGGACTCGGTTGATGAGATTTAAATATGTAACACTGTGATTTTTAAAAATGTCATTTAACATTTTTTTTATTAAGCATTAGCAAAGGAAGTCTTAATCCATATGTGCAATAAATGTCAACCAGTAAAAATCACAATGTCATATTGTGACAATCCGTGTAAACCGTTACAAATCCATACATGAAATGAAATAATAAATGTTTATCAGTATCAATCGTCAATTAGCTATCTACCCAATGCGCACCCCAGCTCACCAAGTAGAACACTAAGTCATATGCAGGAGTACATGACACATTTCAAAAGAACAAGTGTCAGCTTACGACTCGTGAGTTAATAGGGTTAAGTAAACAAAATGCGTAAAGATGTATTAAAGATGAAACATAAATACAATTATCAATATCAAACCCGACCCGTATGTATATTTCACACGTCTCATGAAGCTTGCATATCATATATCATATATATGGGTCAAATAACCGTACCTGTTAACATAACATGTCATAACCCATCACATACCGCATATCAATCACATATGGCATACCATAGTTCGTATATCTACCCGCTAAGTTTTCCCTAGCCATTGGGCCCCGCCCAGATAGGTAACTTTGTTCACTAATCACACGCTAAGCAACCAATGTATTGATTGGGTAGCTACTCCCGATCCATGTATGAGTGTACATTAGACGATGCTTTTGATACTCCGACTGTGCAAGTACTGCATTATTGTTCAGGTGTAAGTACAAACGGGGCAACCGTTATCTACCCTTCCTGACACTTGCGTGATATTATCGATATGACTACACCTGCTGTCATACGTCACTTCAGTACTCGAGCACACAATCGTATTCTCGTACCATGTGTTCCGCAACTTTATATGTGGCTAGCACCTATTCCTAAAAGATCATCAAATGCCTACTAGGCCCGTAAATCCATAAGTGAACATGTAAAGTTACAATCCTCGCACCAACAAGCCATATACATGTATATAAATCAATGATCAATCATAATAACTGTAACATGCAATAACAACCTTGTAAGCATACGTGAATCATATATTTTCAAGTAATACACTTAGCATATAAACCATTAAATACGTTTTCGTTCAAAATGTTCAAAAATATAGATTTTATCCATGTACTTTGTTTTGTAAAACTACCAAACTCACCAAAAGTCCTAGAGGGTCACCGAAAAGATCTACCGGGAAACCTAAACAATAAACGAGTCCTAATAAGTTGACTGAGTCATAAGAATAAAAAACAACTAATAATTAAAGGTACGAATTGAAAATCCTAATCTAACATTAGGGATCACAAATTAATCCTCATAATCAAATCGAAAACAGCCCTTCAAAATCAAAATTGTTCCTTGCCAACCACTCCACGACAAGCCTTCTCGCCAACTTCCAACCATGAATCTGTCACACAAAACATGAATCGAAGTCTTCACTCCATTGCTAGAACCGAAAACCTCCATCCCTTTGAATAAAAAACTTTCACATGAAACCCAGATTGTAAACCATCACATGTAGCCCAAATGAAAACCCTTACCTTTAGATCAACCGAAAACCTTTGATCAGTTGAATCACAATTTGATTATAGGTCACAAATCGAAAACCATAACATCTCATAATTGAAAACCTCAACTCCATCACAATCGAAATCAGTCCCATACAAGGCAGAATCAAAATTCCGCCTCTGTAACAATTGAACCGTGAATTGAATCCCATTAAAGAATCGTAAATCAACTCTTAGCATGTACAAGCGAAAATTCATAACTGTTAACAAATCGTAAACCTCATGTATTCAACAATAAGAATCGTAAATCCCATATAGTCAACCTATCAAGAACAGTTGACCACGCAGTTGCCAAATCACAACCATTTAGGTGTTGTTTGTTTTCGAAGACATAAGTTGTAAAGGTCTTATTCTATATCTGCGAAGGTCTTATTGGATAAGATAAAGTTTAGAAGGTCTTATGTCTGCGAAGAAAATTTGTTTGTTTTTTTAATTTTAAGAAATGTCTTATTTACTATAACTTTGCAATTTCAAACTAAATTCTAACAATTTGACTAAAATTATCAAATATCTAGTTTCAACACATTAATATCCAATATCCAAAACATTAATATCCAATGTCCAAAATATAAAATTCAAAAAAATAAAAATAAAATTGTTACAAATTTGCTTAATTAACATAACAAAGTCACCGAAATTTCTACATTTGCATCAATTGTTTCGCAATTTGATCTCACAAATGAACTATGTACTCACGATCTGCTGCACTTCCATGTGGTTGGGTCTCATTATCAACATCATCATTACCATTGAGCTTGACCACCCATTTGAATGAACTACATTTTGAACAAGTTGTTAAACGGGTCAAACAAAATACCTTTTTCTTTATTAAGAGTTCTATCTAATTTTGCCCCAAAATCATGCACAAAAACATACCTTTTTCTATAAACATAGGTGATTTTCTATGTTTTATGAACTATTCTTTGGTATTTAAATCAAATCTCTTTCTGTTTTCTTTTAAACTCAAATTGCTATCATTTCAGATTTTTCAATAATAAAACTCATTATGCACAAAAACTGTGTGATTGCACAATAGCATATAATGTTAAGAGATTTCTATCCCAGTTATACACTTTATGGATGTGTGGTGTTGTAGCATATACTGTTTACAACAAGCAATAAAAGACACAAGTGCATAAATCATTTACAAATTCTTAACAAATTCTATAATTGTAGTCCGATATATTGTATCTGTTAACAATTCTTTAAAAAGCATAAACGAACTTGAGTGAAAACTGATAAAACTCATATTGCATCTGTTATCAGGTATCATCCTTAGCAAAGTCTCTTTGATCAAAAACAATAATTCAAAGAGGGTAATTCAAATATGGAAACAGTAAAATAGACGAAGACAAGCAATGAATAGGAGTGCCCTTGGAAACAAAGTCAGCCCCACAAACTCAAGAGGTTTCCCATATCTTTTATTTTTATAGTCAAATTCTCCCAAACATTCATAACACTCTTTACTTTTGGTCATTCTAAAGATCTGTCCTCAATAATCAATTTGTTTTCTACAGATTTTTCACTAAATACAACAGAGTTCTTTATGACTGGGAAAGGTAGAATCAAGGGTTTCAAGTCAAACAATCACATTCTGACTTTTCTTGATCTTGTTTACTATGCAAATATAGAGGCATTATATACTAATAATTAAGAATATATACTAAGAGGTCCCAGTGTAGAAAGCTATCTTCAAAACACATAATCACAAGAATAATCACAAAATCATTAAATCATAAGAAATTCAATAAAACAAGAATCAAAAGTCCAGAAATTCATATACTTACATACGAAATCACGGAATCAATTTCATATACTCACATACGAAATCAAAAGTCCAGAACAATTTCAAACAAAATACCATTGAGCTTGACCAATCAAAAGTCCAGAAATTCCTATACTCACATACGAAATCACGGAATCAATTTCAAACAAAATAAAGAATCAGAACAGAAATTCATCGAATGGTAGCAAACCCAAATCACAGTGCAATTTCAAGCTTCAAATCATATACCTGTAGTTGATTGATGGAAGGTTCGTGCTGTAGCAAACCGAGATCGTGTTTGATTAGCCGTGGACGAGCTCAATTGTCGGACCGAATGATTTCATCGACTGTGGCAGATTTCTGGTTCGAAGAAGGGTTTGACGTGGAAGGGTCGACGATGGGAATGGTCGGTGATGGAAGGGTCGACGGTGTAATGGCCGACCGACGAGGGTGGAAGGATCGATGGCTTCGAGGAAGATCGACGGGCATCGAGACGACGAGAACTCTTGTAGCGTTAGGGTTTCTGAGGGTGAAGAAAGTCACGGGTTTATAAAATGTCTGCAAGTTTAGAAGCTAATTTTATTACTTCACAGGATAAGCTATAATAAGATGTAAAAATATCTTATATCTGCGAAAAAACAAACGTTCTTCATAAAAAACGAGTCCCCACCCGTAGATGTTTTCTAAAATAAGATCTTATTTGAAAAAACAAACAAGGCATCTCAGATCTAATTGTATCTATAATTCAATAAGTAATAAATCCCTAGTGTCAATTTTAGGATTAATAAACATAAACTCAATCAATTTCTAATATTTTTAAATGAAACCGTCAACCCCATAAACCCACCGTTCGATACTTCGATCCATACACAACGTTCAAAACATGAGCTAATCTTTTAATTCTTAATACAAATCGCTTATAATAATATCCAACTAATTTCTCAACTGTCTTATTAATTATCCAACTATAAATAACGGAAAAATATAAAATATTCTTAAACTACGTTTCATATAATTTTTTTTAAAAAAACGGTTCATAATTACAAATTAGAAAATAGCATAATAAATGTTGTATTGCTACATGCGTCTTTCGATTCACGTTTGTTGAATTATACTAAGACAAACTATACATAAGGCATACGACTCATGATGATAATAATAATTGTGAAGAAATTAGGTACGTAACTAAACTATAATATTTTGTTGTCGTTGACTTTTGTAAATAATGTATTTGATTTATTATTTACATGATATTAAATCAATATGTGTTTATCAAAACTAGATAGAGACCAGATTTAGAGATTAAATTTATAAAAATAAAAATATGTTAAAGTTGGAAAATGCAAAATGACACAGAAGTATGATCCTTTAGATTTATCAAAATTAAATGGATAAAGGTGACATCGTACTTTTTGTAAAATTATCTCTTAATAAATTATTCATAAGTTATTCAAAAGAGGTTATCTCTAGATAAATTATGAAGGATTGTATTTCTAATATTTCTTGCAAGATTTAGACACCAACGAGGCTAAAGGAGTTTGATATTATGAAAATAAGAATCTCAAGTTCCTATAATTTTCGTAATCTTGGTATTGAAAACAACCCAAAAATTTTAATCTGTAGAAAGACGCGTAAATAATATCGAGCTTAATAGAAAACTAGAAATATATGCATGAATAAATAAATATTGAACTCAATAGAGATCATGAGTTTAAACTTTAGATTTCCAGTACTAAAAATATTGAGCATATTAAAAATATAAGCATGAATATATAAAAAAGATAATCATAGTAAGATATTGCAGAAATATAGTCAATGTTATTGATGTATGATTAGTATTTAATATTATAATTATACAATTAAGCACACTCACTTAACTTTTTCTTTAACACCTCATGGTTATTGGGATTAATTGTTTTTTTATTGTTGAAAGATAAGTTGCCTAACGACCCCTCTTGAATAGTTTGTTGGCATATGTTGTTCAAGGTATAAATGACGTTAGTTGAAAGTGAATTTAATTAGTTATATATATAAAGTAATATATTTCACTTCAATGTGGCAAAATATGAAAATATGAAAATGGGCCACACAATTTCTATTTATTATGATTTATTTATTATTTATTTATAGGGTCAAAATAGAGTTATGGTAGGTTGAGTATTTGTGTATTTGTTGTGTGGACCTCACAATATTTCTTTTTGAGGTGGTCTTATTGACTCTCTTTATAATCTAAGTTGCCTCATTAGTTGTAATATTTATGAGTGTATAATTTACATTAAAAATGATAATTGAATAATTTAATATGTGTGATTTGTAAGACGAGGAGGGCTAAATAGTAACACCTTTTTTTATTAATTATTACATTATTATTATTTATAACTCGTTAATAACTACTTACTTTTTTCATTATTAAATAATATTTGTAATTCACTCGTTATTTTTTATCATATATTCTTAAAATATGACAATTTTGTATGATTTTTTTTTTGAAAGGGAATCCCGGCCATTAAAATGATAATAATATATAGTTTGAATATGCAATCTAGAACAAGTTTTCTAATGGCTTGTCTATTTGTTTGAGTTTTAGTGAAGTTGTCACATATAACTCTTGTTTTAGAGCCTAGAGAAGTAAGCTATAGTTTGGAAAAACTCAATTTCAACCAACCTAGCAAAATTGATCCTACAAGTTAGGTTCAAATGCACCGTAACACGTCCAATTTTGCATCAATTGTATTGTGTGTAATGAACTTACAAAATTGCATCAAAAATTCGATGACATGTTACCGAATGCATTAAACTTTACTCGTATAACATATCTTTGGTGTAGCTTTCTTAATTTATCTCGTTCGCACAACTAGACAAAACTGGAAATCAGTTTGAATCGTCTGTGGATGTTAACGAGAACCCTAAACTTGAAAAAAAAATCAGATGATCCATTGGTTGAGCTCATAGATTTGACCCAGAAGATGAACTCAAGAATAACTCGTAAAACAAATAATCTATTATTAACTCTAAAACACAAAATCTATGCAAAGCACCACCATATATATCTAACCTGCAAATTTACTAGTCTTTTCAAAATATATAACAAGCTCGATCAGGCTCGCAAACATTGATCTATTATTAACTCTAAAACAAATAATCTATTATTAAACTAATAGTCACGTCTACGAAAAGCATGTTATTAATTATTAATTTTCTTATTTTACCCTTAATTAATTACTATTCTTACATTTTCCACAAGTCAATGATGTATTAAATGTAAAGCTAGAAGTAACACTTAACTAATTAAAACATTATATTAATTGCATTGTCTTAAAATGTGCGTGTGTGTGTGTTTTTTTGTCTTGTGACAATAATTTTGAGACAAATGAAGTAAGAGTTTTAAAAGGTCTAACATTCTATTAATAAAAGCGTGTCGTGATATATCCGGGTCAGCTAAAAAACAAGTTTGAAAAAATAACCGGTTAATTTTGTAAAGGTAATCACTTACACACCAATACATGATTTGTAAACTTTAGTACATATAGAACTTGAAAATTTTCAATTTCACTACGCACAATACAAAATGGTTCAAATTTGATGCATATTATATATATATATATATACGTATGTATTTGATAACGTAAACTTGTGATCGATCACACATGCATGCATGAAACCATCACATCACATGTGCAATAAAAGACAAACTACAAGTAGCAATGCACAACATAAATGACGCATTGTTTATATGTGATTGCCTAAAAATAAACTAGAATTCAAACAATACGACGATTTACCAATTTCTAAGAGCTTTAAAAAGTTTAACGATATCCTTTTTATGGTCATAACCTTTTATTGTCGGCCTTTTGTCTTATAACAAACTGTGACACTTTTTAAATTTTCATCAAGACGATTATTGAGGAATCTGTAAATATGATATTAAGACAATCTGTATAACCTATTCTTTGGGTTCACCAACCCAGTTTTCACATCAACTTTTTCTTTCCAACAGTAAAATTAGTATAACACAACTTAATTTGACTTCACTTTTTTATTTTATAGTATATATATATATATATATAAATATAAAGTTTGGTTCAAATAAAAAGCAAATTAATGTAAAAAAAGTAAGAAGAGATCTGATGTGGCACTATTGATTAAAAGGTAATAATGGTATTTGATGTATCCCACATTCCTGACTTTTCTTCTCTAAATCTCTCTTTCTTACTCACATGCTAGCCCAAGAACCGTCGATGGTCTTCCCCGCCTCCTCATTCGGTGTAAATTGTGAAACCACCATCTTCATCCCCGCCGCCCCTGTGAAGTTAAGGCACGAAACCCGCATGTGAAGTTGTCACCGACCACCACCGCCCCATGTGAGGACGTCTTCACTTGAAGGTCACCGTCACTTCTAGGATTTGTGTTGTTGTCGTCGGCCAAATCGACCACAGGTCACCTCGTCCTCCATGGTTTTGTTGCCACCATCGAGATTGTTTTGATTTTTGCTCTTTTGTGTATAGATTTTGCATACCTCCGATGGTTGCCTCCGCTTTTTATTGCCGACGATGTCTAGAAGAAACAATCTCAGATGTGTATCATCAGGAGCGGACCCAGGATTTGAAATTGATGGTAACACCGTCTCGAAAAAAATCAAAATTTACACTACGCGAGATCGAAATTTACACTACGCAGACAAAATTGAATGATGTCTCGTGCCCCAATTGAAATAGCCTTGGGTCCGCCCCTGTGTATCATCAAATTTATATGTTTTAGTATGTTCATTAAATTATGATGTTTCAAGATCTTGGTAATCAATTTCTTTCTGTATAATTTATAACAAAATTTTGTTCTAGTTTATTTTTGTATAATATCAATTTCTTTTTTGTTCTAGTTTCTTTTTGTTTAATAGGTTATAACAATTTCTTTTTGTATAATATCAGTTTAATAGATTATGCAGTTCAATTTCTTTTTGTATAGTTTCTTTTCATCCTTTTTGTTGAATAACAATTTTTTGTTCTAGGTTCTTCATTAGATGCTGCTTCAAGCCTGTTTATCATATTATAGAAGGTCAACCCTTTTAGTTGAGCTTAATCAAACCTACTTCATTGCTTGCCGGAACAGTGACACATGCATAATTTATTGGGTGCATTACTCAGGAATAGTGGTTGGCTGCCTCATCTCGAATTGTTTGTATAACATTCTTTGGCTTGTATCATGTTTGTAGTCGAATTAAATATTTGATTGAGTGTTTATTGTTCATCCAATTTTAAGTTCTTATGTATAAGTATATTGTTGAATTGTGCATCATATTCTTGGTAGTGACTATGAATCGGTTTATAAATATTATTTTGGGTTCAAGTGGTTGTGAATGTCTGGTTTAGTAAGATATAAGTTTAGAAAAATCTGATATTGATCTGTATTTTGTTCTTGTGTATCTCAAAAGGAGTTGTTCTAAATTGTGCATCAGTTACCTTTTGAATCAAAATGCTTTAGCATCAGTTTTTTGGCAGCCATTGTGCATCATTTTTCAAAAAAAAATTGGTTTTATGACTTTTGAATTTGAGTCCTAAACTAAATGGGAGTTATATGTATTTTTAAATTACAATTAAGCCCTTAATTTGACATTTTATAATTAAAAGCAAAAGAAAACACCCCGCTTTTTTGGGATTTGATCTAAGAAATTCAATGCTTGATAATTCTCCTTACATTTTTTACTTTAATTTTCTTTTTACAATAATCTCACCCCAAAAGAGAGAAAGAGAGAAGAGAAAAGAGAGAGAGAATAGAGGAATATATAAATGGAGAGAAGAAAGAGGAAGAAATATCGTTTAATGAACCTAAAAGGAAAGCTGATCAAGATGAGGGGGTGGCGTACATCCTTACCTGCCTAAACCAGTAGGGAGCCCAATGACTTAACATGATAAAAACTTGAACTCGAAACAAAAAAATTATAAAGAGACTAATACAAACCCAGTGCAATGTTATTACATCCCAAGGGAACACTAAATGCACATGGTCCTTTTTACCACATGACACTCTTAAAAACAAAGAGATACACTCACTTATTATTGAGATGTTCATTACAAATAAGAAAAAAAAAGTCACTCTCGAGTCTTGATTATTATGTGTTTAAATAAGAATAATATAATCAGACATACTATAAAGGCTTTTGTGTCTAGTTGCAAGAGGTAAGAATTGTTTTGAGTAATCCATTTATTTAGATAAAAGTTAAAAGGTTGATAAATAACTGTCATTCCCCTGACCATTGTATCATAGTTATACTATAAATTGTTTGGTTTGTTTTCTCTTTGGAATTAAGTGAACATCATATATTGTGAAAATCAATTTATGGCCTTCTTCTATACTTCGATTTGACGGCTTTAAAATTTAAAATTTTATTTTTGCTGTAATGCCCCAAAATCTACGAGTTTATAAATCTAAAATCTCTATTAGTTACTTAATGAATTATATTCTTGCATTAGTTTAATAAATTTAATAGAGAGTATACATTATTTGTGTTTTATATGAAATAAAAGAGTTTAAGGATTGAAATTGTGATTACCATATATCATTATGGGAGTATATAAATTAATTGCAACTATTATACAAATTATAGAACTCAAGGGGTATTTCTTGCCAAATGCCTAAAATAACATATATAAAGTTGGAGTGGTCAAAATTGAATGTTTGTGTGTTTGTGGTTGGAATGTACGAGAAATAGAGGAAGAGGAATCCAAATTGAAGGTGTTTTTGGTTGAAATTACTTCAATTAAGAGCTAAGGTAAACATTAAACCTCAAATTTAGTATTTAAAGTAGAAGATTTAATGAACTTTTGAAGAGTAAGTGTTGTTGAGTCACCATGGTGTTGAAGAATCATTTTGGTACTGATTCTAGTGTGCTTGTCATCGTTGTTGATTGTTAATTAGGGAAATTAAACTGAGCTTTTGGATTTTTATGTGTTTTTAAGTAGCAAATGGGTCAAAAAGTGAGTTCATATAATTGTTTAGTCTGTGGATGATCAAAATATACATTTTAGTTGCTTTGAAGAGTCGCTAGATGTTAATAAATTATAAGTGATTACCGGTGTTGGAATACACTATCTTATGTTATTTTGAGTTGTGTATGAATTTTGGTCTAAAAACAGTTGTCCTGGCCAAACAGTCTGTCAAAAAATTGGTTAACATGGGTTGTGTACATGAGTGCTGGCTATGTAGTGTATCGTGTAGAGGAACACTGGGCGTGTTCAACCCTTTTATAGGACATGCCATGTAAAAGAGTTATAGACCGTGTATGGTCATACTACACGGGTTGTGTAAGAAATCATGGGCCGTGTAAGAAAACATGAGCCATGTAAGGTTAGAGATTGACACTGGCATGTGTGGTCATGTTGAGTGGCCGTGTGGAATATTGACAGAGTTTAAAATGAGCAATACGAGGATCTAGATTAGAGTATAATTTATTGTATGTGATGGTTGCAGAGTATGTGTTGAATATTTTGTTAATGACGATGGATTAAGACAATATTTGGCGTTTTAGGTGAGTTACACGATCCCTACTATCGAACTTGATGCATATGTGAGGTTTTGTATGTAGTGTGTTGATTTATGAAATGGTCTGGGTGGCAACCTATAGCCCGAATGAGAATTTAATAATCTGGGTGATATAATAATGGGTTAGCATTACTACAATTAAGACTTGATATTTAGGGATGGTTATTTGTATATAGTGTGTATTTTACTACGGTGTGTTAGTATGAATACGTGCATATTCTGTATAATAAAATTATGTGAAGAAGATTAGATGATGTGCTGATAGCCCGCTTGACAAATTATGATAGGCTGAGTGACAAATTACTAGCCCAAGTGGCATTACAATAGTTGGAGTGACAAATTATTAGTCATAGTGACAAATTACTAGTCCGAGTGTCATTACGATGACCTGAGTGGTAGATTATTAGTTTGAATGGCAAATGTTATGATAGATGTGATATGTTATGATGATTTAATGTATAAGAGTTGTATGTGCAACTAATTATTAGTTTTTGATTGTGTGCTCATTAAACTCCACACTTATGAGTGTTAGTATTTCTTTTTTGAAAAAACTGATGATAGAGAAGCTCCGCTTGCAATATTTTGAAACATTAAAATTATTTTTTAAAAGTAATTCATAAGTGTATAAACTTTTTATAGTTTAGCATGTTTAACACGGTTGTAATCCTTCAAAATTCCAAAAGTATTAATTATGTTGGATATTTTTCTTATTTAACCAACCTGGCACCAACACGTGTATTTCCACAACTTAGGAATATGTTTGACTTACGAACACTCGACTTCTTTTGAACACTGTGTGTTTTATTTGTATGATTGTGTCTATAAAATCATTAAAAATATTGGAAAAAGAAAAAAAAACTACCTAGATTAAAAAGATTGCGCTTCTAAAATTATATTTTTCAAGTGATCAAATTTAATTTCATGCCATCATTAATTCTTTACTACACAATTTGTCACTGTGATATTGTAATCTGAAAGTATCTTTTTTTATCGTTAACGTTTTAACATTTTTACACTTTAAGAATGTTGTTTAATAATTAATATGTTGATTCTACGATATGCACATATAAATATAAAAACACACACACATATATATATATATATATATTTAAAAAGTGAAGTTATGTTAGTGGGCTGGGTCCGCAGTGACATCTATATAGGGCAGTATGCGAGCCCCAAGCCACGCGCCAAGTTAATAATTAAACGCCTTTGCCTGGGTTTGAACCCAGGACCTCCAAGAAAGACTTTGCCTTCCACCTCCCTCTTAACCACTAGGCCAAGAGATCATTGGTATATATATATATAGGGTAGAAATCAAGTAAAAAGAAAATTAAAGTAAAAAGGGTAAAAGGGATGATTATTTGATCATTTTTCGGTATATATATCAACTGATAATCGTTAGTTCATCATCTTTATTGATTAAAACTAGTTATTCATCAATTTCCTTTTGATTTCAAATACAGATTTTGAAAACAAAATTTTGAAATAATTTGTTGATGAACAAAATGTTTTCATCTAAAAAGTGATGAATATGTTGGATTCATCAAAAAGAAATTGATGAATAAATAGTTTTAATCAATAAAGATGATGAACTAACGATTATCAATTGATATATATACCGAAAAATGATCAAATAATCATCTTTTTTACCCTTTTTACTTTAATTTTCTTTTTACTTGATCTCTACTATATATATATATATATATATAAACATATTTCATATTTTAAATTTTCATCCCCTTTATATATACATGTCCTAAATTTGAATAGAACGAGGTTATAACGGGTCCTCGCATTACGACGAGAAAAATAATGATACATAATATAACTAACATATAAATAGAAAGGGCAAGGAAATACAACAAACTATATTAATATTGTTATTATATGCAACTAACTTTATTTCGTACTTAAAAATATACATAACTTACAAATTTGGTTTATTGTATACAAGCTATCTATGACAATAGGTAACTTACTGGTAACCTGACAAAAAATAAAAGAACTTTGATATCTAAAAATATAAAAAACCTTCAAATTTTGTTCATTGTATAAAATCGATTACTGGTAATCTGGTAATCAGGTTACCAATTGTATACAATAAACAAAATGTAGCATCCTCAAAAAAGACCTAGACGCGCGCGAAAGTGGTACGTTAGATAATTTAAATAAATTAAAATAAATATATATTTGTAAGTTATTGGCATAAGTTATTAAAATAGTTATTAAACGAGATGATAAAAATAATATTAAAAATAGATAGAAATGATAAAATAATAAACGGTTTAAGACAAGGATTTCAAAAATATCCCCTTTAGTTGAAATGGGTAAACGGGTGTTGTGTTGTAAGTTAAAAAGGAGAACAAGATACCCACTTGTGGATAATTAAACCCACAAGTCGGTTTTGCCTCTTCAAACTACACAGACACACACACGAGACACACATTACACACACCTTTTGCTCTTGAAGAATTGAAGAAGGAAAACAAGGAGAAGTCAAGAAGCTGAGATTCCAGCCTTGAAATAGGGTTCTAAATCAACTTATAATATGTTCTTCATCTTCACTTTCCATTTGTAAGTGTTCCTCCTTCATGTTCTTGAGCTTCCATGTTCCTACAACTCATATAGATACTTAAGAACACATATTATGGATTGGAATTGGTAGAATTGCTCAAAATCAAGAATTAACCAAATGGGTCAAAATTGCAAAAAACGGGTCAAGATTGCAAAAAATGGGTCAAACCCAATTTGACCATCAATGACTGGTTTTTCATGCTCTAACAAGTTCATATAACAATGGTTTTAATTGATTTGGTCAGTTTCAATAGCTTCAATAAGTCATTTTGAGTAGGAATGATCCATTGGATGTGTTGGAATTCGTGTATTTCAAGTTTTGGCCATAATGGACATTTTCTTGCTAATTGACGTTTGATTTTTGAATGCATTAATTGGATAAGTGTTAGGAATGTTAGAAAGCACCTACAGGTGCCGAATGATGCTAGGGAATACTGAAAATTGGTTAAAGTTGAATTGGAGTTGATTTGGATCAAAATAGCACTGCTGT
Organism: Dittrichia graveolens; assembly: GCA_038502395.1. NCBI lineage: Eukaryota > Viridiplantae > Streptophyta > Magnoliopsida > Asterales > Asteraceae > Dittrichia > Dittrichia graveolens. The sequence continues at coordinate 1,599,367 of JARJIL010000003.1, read as the reverse complement.
GCAAAACTGCCATTTTGCACCTGCAGCATGGAACACGTCGCGTTACAACTATGACCGCGTCGCGTCAGACAAGTTTCATGCTGTTTTGTGTTGTTCTTTCATGTGTCGATGTTTGGGCTATGGTTATAAGTTAGAAACACTATTAGGACATTGTTTTAAGTGTCTTGATGGTTTCTTTGCGTGTTTAAATGTCTAAATGTAAATGATGTGTTATAGGTGCTAAGGACGACTAAGAAGAGCCGGAACAATATATTTGCCTATTATAGCTCAACAGGTGAGTACTAATTAACCTAAGTATCATATCAAGAATGCTATATAGATGTTTGCATGCTAGAAACCAAAGACTTAATAATTATGCGTGTTAAAGGCTTGTATAGGCCAATTGAGTTGTAATTTGATATGTACGCATGTTAATGGCTTTTGTAGGCCCAACTTGATATGTAATGGCTTTTGTAGGCCAACCATGATGTGTTATGGCTTTTGTAGGCCAGTTATGTTATGATGTGGCTTAAGCAGGCCAATGTGTGTTAGTACCGGTACTTTGTTATATGTTTGAGGCCAACTTGTCTGGATCTAGTTGGGGCCTTGTGCTGTCAGCTATGATATGTGGCAATTCGATGATCACGAATCTTGGTTCTTGCAAAACCTCCGCCCTTCGAGACTATTATGGGCTCTTAGTTTCCGCTGATCCCGATTGGGGTGAGTTCCCCGTTAACGCAATGGTTGACCGCTACCCGCTTCTCCACCGGCGCGAAGGAAGTGACGGTTTCCCCAGTTAAGATCACTGAGCCGGGCTCATTACCCTACAATATGTGGTTCCTGCTGACTAACCGGTGCTTCATAACATGCTATGATAGACTTGTTTGTTGATATGCTATGTATGTGATATGTATATGATATTTTGATATGATGCTTCCACTTAGTTGTTACTCACTAGCTATTTATAGCTAACCCTCTCATGTACATTCCATGCGCAGGTAAATAGATTGGCTGACGAGGACGGGTACCTACTAGGAATGTCATGTTTGTTTTGGGAACACACGTTTAAGTACTTTGTTAGTATGTTATATTATGTAATGGTCGAACGAATTTGGTAACGCCTTGAGATATCTTTTGTTGCAACTTATATATAGGTTGTAAATTATTAAATTAGTTTAAAATGCTTTCGCTGTGACAGCTGTAAATACTTTTATAAAAGCAGGTTTTGAAATGTTGTATTTACAGCTGTATCCACACAGTTCTGAAACTCGAATGGTGTTTATTTATTTTTTAAATAAGCTCCTCTAATTTAGGCGGCGTTACACAAAATTTGTAAGTTGTATATTTTTAGGTACAAAATAAAATTAATTACATACAATGACAATATTGATAAATTTTTATGTATTTTCTCTCAAAAAATGATAAAATTATGTTTTTAAAAAATTAAAATAAATATTCAAACTAAAGCTGGTTTTTTAAATTTAGGATTATAACAGGTCATTTGCTCCAGATTTAAACTATATATATGTGTATATATATGCACTTATGATTTCAAAAAGTTTACTTTTTTGGTAAATATTGTATCATAACAAAATGTATATCGTATATAAATAAAAATAAGATAGTTATAAGTATATATTCATATTTAATAAAAAACAAATAATATATAAAATTAATGATCTTTATAAATGCTGTAAAATTAATGGTTTTAGTTAATAGTAATATAAAGAAAAGAGTATATTAAAATGAAATCCCACACTTAGGGGAAAAGAAAATATGAAATTTTTTTCCTCGAAAAAATTAAAGCAAAGTTTATTTAAATATAATATTAATAGAAGAGGAAATAGGGAAATAAGGAATTAAGGCTAAGTGGTGTTTCACTGAAATTAGAAAACGAGAACAAAAGAACTTTAGAGACATTTGAACCCCCAACATGTGTCGACCATTGCATGCCTACGTTGTTCACCACTACGGTACACCAATATATTGGTCTTATTGTTAATACAAATTTCATATAATAACAATATATATAAGAGAATGTTACTACTCATTTCTCCAGCTAATTGTATTATATTAATGTTAGGAGCATGGTTCTAAAAAGTCCGTCCTCGCTTCGCCAAGGCTTGACTATGCCGTCACAATGCTCCAAGGTCTGGGTGTAATGCTTGGCGTACGCTAAAGTTTAGCTTGACATGCCTTTACCTATTATAAGTCGTATTAAAGGTACTAAAAAAATTGATGAACTACGTTATAAACATATAATTACGTGTTTTTCATACTTGTTTGTATAATTATATGGGAAAATGATCTGTAATGTTAACATTACCTAACTTAGATGGTGTTATACTCACACACACCACTTTAATGAGTAAATATAAAAATGACTAAACTACCCTTAACTAAAGTGGTTGGTAAGTGTAACATCACCTAAGGTAGGTGATGTTAACATTACGATGATTTCCCCTAATTTTATATACATAATTATTATTTATATACAAAATTGTCGTCTTAACTCACGTCTTGTAAAACATCGTGACCTCGTCACCGCTTTCAAGGCTTGAGGCTTGACCACGCCACCAAATCACGCCTCATTTAATTTAGAAGTTTGGTTAGGAGTCTTGTGAAAATAAAAACACTTCAGTTAGAAAAATATGAATTTTCTACACAACCAAATACAATGTTAGGAGTCTTGTGAAATTTTGAAGAAATAAGGCGCCAGTATGAATTAATCTTTGTGTCGAGGGACTAAAAGTGTAAAATGGTCGTACTGTTATTTTTTTTCCTCCTGTATTTCCCGCTATCTAATCGACATTTTTCCCGCCATAAAGTCTTTCCCGCTGGATTTCACCCTACTACTTCAGCCCTCTCCCCCATTCAGAAGAAGACCCTAACGCCGGAAAAGGTTCAAGTTGAGAAGAAGTTTAATCGATGGATTCAGGTCTCCGATCTCGCAAAAGGAAGCAACGATCATCGGAATCAGATCCGTTCGGCGGCATCTTCACTCGCAGCAGGTCGCAGATCTATCTCCACCGACACAGATCTGGTTACGCTCGAGCTGATTCTAGTCGAAGCGGTAAAATTTACAAATCGCTGAAGAGTACGGCAGATTCACTACTAAAACAAGAGCAATCTCAAGTTACAGCTGATCACAGATCCGGTTACGCTCAAGCCGATTCCAATCGAAGCCGTAATCTTATCAAATCGCTGAAGAGTACGGGAGAATCACTAGTAAAGCAAAAACAGTCTCAAGTTACAGCTGATCAAACTACAAGTCAAGTCGCCGTCAAGGATCTTCGTGCAAGGAGGGTGTTTTCTCCTGCTGCTATTTCAGATGATGTTGCAAGCGAAATGGATTTGGAAGGTGGTTTGGATGTTCATAAGAAGAATGATGAAAACCCTAACGTATCGGCTTCCGAAACTGACGCTGGTCATAGTGAGTTGGGGGTCTTTTACTCTGTTGACGACGATGTGAAGGCTAGTCCGGAAGATACTGCTGATCTTTCTTCTACTAGAGAGACTGAGCTCACGGAAGCTGAGGTGGTTGTTCAGGTGACACCAACTATTGCAGATTCTGATCAAGAAACGAGGCCTGGAGAGAAGCAGGAGAAGATTTCGGTTGCAAATGTGATCGCAGACACTAAAGGCTTTATAAGCAAGAGCCAATCTTCGGTAAGGGACGATTTACTATCACCTCAAGTTCATTAAAATTGCAATAGTTTACATTACGTATTTGCTAATTTTCATGTTACTCCTCGAGTCCTCATTGGTGGCATCGAGTTGATCGTTGCAATAATGAGGATATATTTTGTGGGATTGCTTATTAACCTGCTTATCTTATTATTTGGATCATTGAGCTGTTTTGAAGCTGATTGAAACTGTTTTTCCTGGATCTTGACAAATCAACGAGTTGGTTTGTGGACGTTTGAAATTGTTTAATGTTTTAATAAGAAAATTGAAGCTGATTTTTCCAAACGGTTTATATTATAAAGTTAAAAGCACATAACAGATTTAATAAGCAACGCTAAACTCTCCTTTAGCTGAATGTCAATGTCAATGTTATCTGATGCGTCGTTATGGTCAATTTAAATATATATTACGAATACTCATAGATAAGACATTAAAGGTTTTACTTTATGAAACTAAATGATAGGTAACAAGTTTGCGTGGTCGTAGGAAGATATTCAAAAGTCCAAGCTCATTTAGCTATAGAAGGCTGCTCCCTTATCTAACGGATTTAGGGAATAATGGTACATACACATCTCAACTTTTTCTATTTATTTATTTGTATATCCATCTCATGGGTTTGTTTTGTTGTTAACTCTGTTGATTTATGGCAGATTCTTCAAGTTTTGAAATAGTTGAGGAGACATTGCCTAAAGTTCTGAAATCAAGTAATAGGGTCCCGGTATGTAAAGACGAGGAAATTGGTTTGGAATCCAATTGTAGCAAATTGGCAGATGGCTTATCTAACAGTGCTAAAAGTTGTGAAACAAAGCTTACAAACAGTGTGAATTCTGATTTAGTTAGCACTGTTGAGAGTTCTGATGTGGTGCTGAAAAGCCAGACAGATGTTGTAAATGACACAGTAGAGGAGTGTGAGCAGATGACACCACCTGATTCAGACATTTACGGTAAACCCAAGACTGATAAAAAATTGGGCGTGCTTGTAAAACCAACATCTAAGCTGGTAATGTTCAGCCTCTATTGTTTCTACTTAGTTATTAAGAATTTATGATTTCGAAGTTAAACCTAACTTTACTCTGTACTTTTGTTGATAACTGATTTTCATCTGTTTTGTGTTTTTGTTAGGTACTTAAGTCATGTTCTAGAATGAAAGTATTGCAGACTCCAACATCCTTTAGTCATAGAAGATTGCTTCCATTCCTGATGAACGTTTCTGGAGATGATTTATGTAATATTTTATTTAATCTTTTACTCCACTTGAGATGTGCGCCACCCCAGCTTTCTCATTTGGTCAGCAGGCAATCTTTTAGAACTAAACTTTTCTTTTTTCTTTTTTTACATAGGTGTCTCAAAAGGCAATCAACCTTTAAAACTCGAGAAGGCTACGGAGCAAAACCAACAGCCACCACCGCACTCTTTGTTGCATCAGATTGTTAGTTTGGATGAATCTAAAACCAATAGCAACCATAAACAGCCAAGTACTGCAGATCAGAAAACAGATTCTCCTACGTCTACTTTGATTCCAATTGATACATCAATTGATAGAATAGAATCAGTTACTTTAGTTTCAAACGACAATCTTTTGGATTTTAATGGGCTAAACAAGGAATGCTGTGGATCAATCTCACAGTTGGAGGTGAATTCACAAGTTGAAGCTATTAATTCTGACAGTTCCATAAAGTTGGAACAAACATCGCCAAAAAATGATTTAAAACATGTTGAGGAAGCTACTTCTAAAACCATAGAAAGTTTGCCCAACATATGTACTGAACAAGAATTCATGGGGTTAAGGAATAGTAATTGTGAAGACAATCAGAAGGCAGTCAATGAAAGCACACAACAGTCTTTGTTGCATATCGCACCATTAAATGGAATTCTGAAGAGAACTCCAAGAGGGTGCAGAGGGATCTGCAACTGTTTGAACTGCACATCATTTCGTCTACATTCTGAAAGATCCTTTGAGTTCTCCAGAAATCAGTTGCATGATGCTGAAGAGATCGCATTGGAGCTCATCAACAACTTGACATGCCTCCGGAACATTTTAGAAAGAACTGCTAGTAATTCCAATTCTCTTGCTACCGATCATGAAAAACAGGTATCTCTTCATCATATTATCCATTTATTTTTTTATTATTTTTGAATGGCTCATATTATCCATTTATTTAGGAAAGCTTGCAAGATCTAATTGTTTTATACAATCCTTTTTAGCTTTCATTAGGCTTAGAAACTAGTTAAATGACACCCGTGATTTGAAAATTAGTTTTTTAAGGACATCTAGAAACCACACATTATGGTGGTGAATTTTAAAATATTTTGCTCATAATTCACATTTAACACAACAATTTCTAGGGAGAGAAACTACTGTGATTACTTACAGAAAGATGTTGATTATCACAGTTTACCATAAGAATAATTTTTAGAGTAAATAAAAACTATGCTTTATTCAATGTGAAATTGGTTGACTTTTTAAATCAAAGATCGGTCAATAATAATTAGATTGGCGAGTTTTAACAGCAGGATATCTTTGATCATAGTTTGGTTTGAATGGCATTTTTGTTGTACTTAAGGTGAAAGAAGAATGTGCAAAAGCTTTGCACAAGGAACAAGTAGCAAGAGCACGGTTGGCCCAAATGAATGAGGATTTAAGTTTTCACTGCAGAAGCATGGTATGTCTTCCAATAACTATCATCGTCTTAAACCGTCTGTAGAGTATACACCATCACTTCAAGATATATGGGCTGGGTGTGACAAATCGAGGTGGTTAGATAACAGATGAAAACCGATACTATTACTATTTTAGTACTGGTCAAAGCCCAAAGGTTCATGTTGGGTTCTACTTATTTTTCTTTTACAAGTAATCAATATATTACATATGATTGTAGCATCTGTACTATTATATATAAATATTCTTTTTACGAATTAAGTAACTTACCTTTAAGATTTCACTTATGTTTTTAAGTTCAACATTTTTTATTTCTACCTGTTTGAAGATTTATACAATCAAAATGGATTCACTTTAGGTAAACTAGTTACCTATCAAGAACATTGACCCTCTACAAAATCAAATTTTTATTTCAAGGCATGATACTTTTGAACTTAAACTGGACATTTGTGAGTAAAAATTAGATTATCATAATGTTGAATTTACCTGAAGACGATGATTTTTGCGATGTAACAGAAGCTGATGCGGCCAACAGTGACATTTGCCAACAAGATTGAAGAAAAACTTATTTCAAAGAATGAGGTTGGTGGGAAGAATAAAGCCTAATTATGTGCACTAAACATATACAAATGGCAGAGGAGCCAAGGGAAATTTATCTTGATGGTCAATGTGTTCTTGTTTGTGTAAATCTTATGAGATGGTTTGGTTTTGCACCCAAGAGACTTGGTGTTTTACATAGTATGGGATATACTGAAGGTTCTAATGAGTTTCAGGTTATTTCTGAAATTTGCAATTTTTGACTATTGACACCGACATAAAATACGAATAGAGTAAGCAGCAGGTCAACATGAACCAACATGAAAATATCCAGGTTAATTTGCTAATCCAAAGTTGATAATTATGCATTAGATTATTATGAAATATGCACATGAGCAATCAATGATGCATCATACATTGTGAAATACAAGTATATATATACATACCCTACACTTAACAGTTAACATACCCCTTATATGCTATTTAGATATTTGGTTAAAAAGATCTATATAAATTTTAATTTAACATATTCAATGACTTTCCAATTTGCATTGTAAGTGTAGTAGCTTGAGAAAAACACTAAGACCACCTGTACCCGATTACAATGAGCTCATTATGGGCAACTTGTCATGGGTCAACATCATTATGAGCTCATTTGTTGTTAACAGTGGTTTTCAAATGAACCCTTCTATTGTTCTATATTCACTTACCATTTAACTTGTACTTCAGTAGAGTTTTTATAAGTATAACTACTCAGAATCTTTTATTATATTTTTTTAATATTTGTTAATCATGAACATGTATTATGTATTTATGTTGTTTTGATAAGGTGTTTATTAGTGAACACAAATTTTTGTTATTCAATAGTATACCGAGTTTAAAAAGTTTATTAATGATTTTGATAACAATTGGAGTATTGGATGTGGCTGTGTTCACTACACTAGTGAACACCATATAGATAATGAAAAGATTCAATGATAAAAGAATTTGAGCTTTTCTTACTTATGATTTTATATTTTCAATGTTTATAAGTGAACACCATTAATTATAAGAATTTGTTAAAACTGTTCAACATCTTAAAAGATTTGTGTTTTAGGTGCACAAAAGTCTTTGATTTTTTCTATTCTATAGCATTGTTTATCATTGAATAGTAAAAGATTTTCCGGAAAAAATGAATATTTAGTTTTTTCATTACTGATCTTTTAAAAGAATAGATCAAGTCAATAGTTGGTTCATTGGGGAAAAAATGGTTATTTAGTTTGTTTATTAGTAATTTTTTTGTTTAAATAATGACAAAAGAAATTTTATACAAAAATTCACTACAAAAAAGTCATAAAGAAAAAAAAAACGTGAAAAAGAGATAAAAATCTAAAAAAAAAATTTAATTAGAAAGAAGAGAGAAAATATTTTTGTTTACTAATTTACCCTTTAGAATTAATTAAAAATATTAATTATGATTATGTGAACCACAAGATCAAAAACTAATCAATTGCTGAAATTGTTTCTCGCACTTTTTATAAATAAAACACTTTTGCATAAACTATCTTTTATATATATATACACACATATACTACTATATAAACTATTTAACATTTTCTCTCCTCCTTAACTTTAAGAGTTCGCAAAATTCAATTAAGACAAAATCTTAACCTTTCATTCTATTTAGTCACATCTACTCAATCTTTAACTATTTCCTTCTCTCTACTAATTTACTTACTTTTTAATTTATTTAAAATAGGACAAAATCTTAACCTTTCATTCTATTTAGTATCATCTATTCAATATTTAACTATTTAACTATCTCTACTTATTTACTTACTTTTTTTATTTATTTAAAATAGGACAAATTGCATTAAAATATACTTAATTTTGTCTTAGTTACCATTATATACAATCAACTTTATTTTCTTAAAAATAATACAACAAACTTTTATAATCCTCATATTGTATACAATTTATTGTATACTATGGAAGTTATGACAAAGTTCATTGTATACAATGATAAATAAACAACAGACACGTGAAAAAGTTGTTTGTATACAATGAAAGAATTATGAAAGTTAATTATATTATTTTTAAATTACCATGGTAACTATACAATGGTAATTTTTAAAGTTTGTTATATACAATGGTAATTAAGACAAAGTTCATTGTATTTTTATGCAATTTGCCCTTTAAAATATACCCTCACACTAACACACTCTCTCACACAAACGCAATTATCCACTTACGTTAATATAATTTCCAAAATTTTATTATTTTCTCTCTCCTTATTTCATAAATATAAATCTTTTTTCTTATTTTATTGTCTTTTAAAATTATTTTTTTAATTCATGAGATAGTTGATGCAAATAAAAGAAAAACTAAAAGAAACAGACACGTTTCTCAAGAAAACTTTTTCGTAACATTGAATTACACAAATACTATATCATTACATTCTTGAAAGCGAAATGTTATAAAATAGAAACTACCATTAATGCTCATTAACGACCAATTAATAGATGTATTTTGGTCATTTATATGTTTATTTAACCGTGAATTACATCCAAATGAATAAATTATTATTTAATAAGACATGATTTTTCTAAAATACTCCCCATTAGTGAGGCAATAATTAGCCATTAATGAGCTGTTAAAATTATTAGCTATTGACTTACTCTAATCAAAGTCAAGATTGATTCTGGCAATACTCGTAATAAAGATGGTTCTCAAATAAACTCTCTCATACATACACACATCTATATATATTTTTTTATATTAATTCCATATTTTCTCACTTTCATTCTCTCTCTCACTTTTTAAACTCTCATCTCTGATTTTATAAAACTCTCCTTTTCCTTCAATTTCTTCTTAATGGCTACTCGTCCAACCCATATCAGCGTAAATGCTTACTATGATGGTGAAATTGAATTTCACCCCTTACCTCATTACTGTGGTGGCCAGATGTACCAATTTACAATTTTCTGAAGGTTACCGGTTTGAACGTCACAACATTTGAGACGTTCCTGCATTGCCAATTTCACAAGTTTGAAGACTTGTTATATTGTGCTCTGATGACATCACCTAATGAAGATACCAGACGTGGGACATTGGCTTCAACTCACTCATTTGCCTCGCGAGTAGGCTTCGTCGACGTCTACTTTTCTTACATAAATATCAATGATTGTACTAATTTATTTTAATGTAGTATTTTAAGAATTATATATATTAGTTTATAACTTATTTTTTCTTGATATTTGAAATTGGAAATGAAAATGAAAATCGGTGATGATGTAGATGTTAGTTATGACAGTCATGACTCATAAGTTGGAAAAGCTGATGTAATAAGTCAGTCATAGCAGTCATGTATATCATGACTACAGGGTGGTATAATCCAAAATATCACAACTAATAATTACATCTACGAGCATAATGAAGACAACGAATTGAAAAGGGTAATAGATGGCTACTTTCACTCCCAACCTCTCCCTCATGTCCGATCCCCAATCCTTTTCTTTTCTTTCAAGACATTAGAAAGATAAACAAAGGTCGGTCCAAGGAGTTCAATGTATCAATGACTATGCCCCTTATATGACAGCTTGGCAGACAGACGAGGAGCATTTTTTTAATTATAAAATTTGTCATTTTGCCATTCAAAAAAAAGGGACAAAGAACATGTGCTTAAAATTTTACAAAATGCGGTAGTCAAATAAGTATTATTACCGTAAAATAAAACACACAGGTATGACTGTCTAGATCTTACCTCTCCATACCCTGGAATTGGATTCTATTATTGTTGTACTTTAAAACGAGAAAGTACAATGATTTTGTTTTAACCAAGATTACACGGCAACCCATCATCATCGGAATACCCTAAGCGAATGATTTGTACATGTGAAACCTCCATCCACAAACAGGTTCGCCCCACTTACATATCTCGCATCATCGCTAGCTAAAAACAGTACAGCATTTGCAACATCCTCGGGTAGCAGATCCACACCTTGCAAGTTAGCATTGTTTCCGACAAAAGTCTGGAAACCAGCCCTTGCATCATCCGTCCTTTCATCCTCAGACAAGTGGGCCAAAGCCAGGTTGGTGAAAACCGCATAAGGCGAAACACAGTTGACCCGTATTCCATGGTTCCCGAGTTCAGCAGCAACACTCCTTGTAAGTCCCAACACTGCATGCTTGGACCCTGTGTACGCATGTGGGCCCAACCCCCCAATACAACTTGTAACACTTGAGAGGGAAATTATTGAACCTTTCTTTAGGGGGATCATGACCCGAGCTGCATGTTTCATCCCAATAAATGTACCCTTAACGTTTAAATCAAATACCTTTTCGAATGTTGATATGGGAAATTCACGGATGTCAGGGCATGGCGGCCCTCCCATCCCAGCATTGTTGACCATGATGTCGAGTGTGCCAAAATTATTGACTGAAAAGTCGACCGCGTGAGAAATGTCATCTTCAATGGTCACATCGCCATGAATGAAATGGGTGTTGTCACCAAGTGTTTGACACAACTGTTGACCAAGGCCGTCGTCAATGTCTACTACGCAAACTTTTGCACCATGTTTATGAAAAAGACGCACAATGCTCTCTCCAATACCAGTAGCACCACCAGTTACCAAAGCAACTTTACCTAATAATCTGAAAGAAGAAGTAACTAATCATTGTAGATGCATTATGCCAAAAAAAAAACTTATTCATTGATTCCAAGTTTAAATGTAACAGTCTTTTTTCAAACAAGAAGCAAAAGAAAGGAATCAACAAGGTATTGCAAGTCATCAATCAAAGAAAATGGGAAGTGTACATAGATCCATATGGTTAAATATGCTTTCTGCTATACCTTTCACTACCAGTTAGCCAAAATTTACCCTACTAACTTCATATCCAAAGGTACCTAAAACTTACCTACTCAGGAGTATAACAATGAACAGCTGCCACATTCCAAATAGGACTTAGAACTTTTGAAATTGTTCAAGTTTGCTTACCTTTGAGCGACGAGTGGAGGATCACTAGAGCTAGCGGTTTCCATTGCAAGAACTTCTTCACCTTGGTTCTATCTCACTGCAGATATAACATGAATGGTAACAAATGGGTGAAATTTGAGATTTGAAATCGAAACTGCAAAGTTCTGAATCCCTAATTGATTTGAACTAAACTGCAAACTTCTAATCGATCCTTTTGGCATAGATCCTCTAAAATCAAAATTCTGCTAAATTCAATGAATATATTGGCTTTAGCAAGAACAGCATTCACAAATCAAAATCCTAATCAAATCACAAAAAGCTTCAACAACATATCATTGCAAAACCTACCAGGTTTGAACGGGGCAAAAGCTTCAGACATTGACAAGTAAAAAGTCGATTGTGGAGGGTTTAGAACAGAGTTACAGTGAGTCAGTGATTTATACCTTGGGTCAGAATTCAGAAGCCCTCGAAGTCTCGATTATCGAAGTCGGTGGTGATTGAATCCGTGTCGATCGTGGTTTGTGAAGTGTGGTTGATCACCAAGATTGTAGTGTTGCTTTTGCCCTAAATTGAGGAGAAAGAAGATGGCAAAATAGCAACGTGTGGAGGAACAAACGAATCTGGGACCACGCAAGTTAATGGAGATTGAAGCCCAACGGTTAGTTAGAACATGTGTTATAAGTTAGCGTCGGTGATATTAGTGTCATCAAAGTTATTTAGTATAATCGGGATTGACTTTGAAACTAGGCGATTCTAGACTTGATTATATTTTGAGTTTGGAAGGACGGAGCGCACACTCAAATAAATTAAAGTTAGTATCGGGATACGGTACAGGGGTTCCAAGAGGCATCGCCCCTTGGCGGGGTCCAAGGGTAGCGCCCCTGGCGGGGTCCGAGGGGCGTAGCAAAAATTATTTATATATTTATATATATATAAATGCGAATAACTGCCGCCCAACCGTCACAACCACCGCCGGCGGCTGCCATAGTAACCGCCATTATTTCGCTTATATAAGGCCATTCGGCCTTGGTTTTCGTGATATACAAAATTGCAGAAAACATACGGAATACGTTAAGGCGGAATACGGAAAACGCGAAAGTATACATACGATGTACGTACGAAAAGAATACGATTACAAAGTCGTTATTCTGTCAAAATAGTCTCAAATAAACGAGAGATAAGCAAAAGCATTCTGTGTTTACGATTTGAATCAAGCCTGTAATTCAAATCGAATTTCTTGGATATCCTATATCTGAATTCGTGATACCTCAGGCAATAGGGTCGAATTACAGATTACGAAAAGTGTATTCTACAATATCCACGAAATTATCCAAGTTATTATTGTTATTCTTACTTCTTACAAACTCTTTCCTTCAAAGGTGATCATCAGGTAAAAAAGAAATGAATGTAAAAATGGTGAGAGGGATTGTAGACCGCAAGAAGAATTAAACCAAAAGTCAACAAAATATAGTTAAAATTAAATATTCGTAAGCCTCAACTAATTGGCGTTAAGGGCAAATTTAAAGTGCTAACAATTCCTAATATCACGGTAGTTACAACTTACAAATTCATGTTAAGCTCCACTACACAATTTTGAACTTTTGAATGAATTTATAAACAAAAATTGATGCTCGTCATCAAGAAATTTTGATTCGTTTTTTTTTCATCAATAAAAATTGATAAACATTAATCATTCATTTCCGGTCGAAACTTTTAAATCCAAATTTTGTATAAAAAATTCAAACATTAGATATTTGAAATGTATAAATAACCCAAATGATGAATAGTTACTGTAATTAAGTATTCTGTCTACAAAAAACATGAAAACCCAAAAGAAAATCAATGAACAAAACCAGCGATCTATTCTTAAACATAAACTGATTCACTCGTAACCAATTCACAAAGAGGAAGAAATCCACGTGGGTTTTGCTACAGATCAGAGAGAGCAAAAGTGAGAGATGTTTCTTCTTGCAATTGGTGGCAACAGAAAAGCAGGAGGAGGTCGACTGCACCCACCGATGCTTTTGTTCGTCCGTCGGCAATTGTGCGGCGGTTAGCTGAGCACCAATCTGGAGGCGTGGGATAATGGTAGTGCAACAACAATCGCCGAGTGGCGGTAGTGAATGTTCGGGTGCGCATCGACGGTGGTCACATGGAGAAGCGGCGGTCGCAAGGGATGAGCGGCTACGGTGAATCTGATTTTAGTGTTCCGGCGAGAACTTTGGTTTCTATAAATTAGTGAACATGGTTTAGTAGATTCAAAACATGGGATCGTATTTTCTAAACTTACTAAATTGCCCCTGATATTTATTGAACACGTGACAGCCTCTAAATAACTTTTATAATTTTTACCTTAAAATTCTTTTTATTTGATCCTAACCCATAAATCCTTTTTCTATCTCCTTTGCATCTTTTCACAGAAAAATATTTATAACGTTAAAATGGTGTGTGAGTGTAAAAGTATTTAAATTATGTGATGTTAATATTACAAATCATTTATCTATTAATTAAATATTAATATTAATTAAAATTAGAAAAAGGTATACCAAGGTAAAGTGATTGAAAGAGAAATAAAGAAAGAGAAAAATAATCTGGATTTTATAGTAAAGATTGAAATTGATGTGTTACAAAACTAAACTAGGTCAAAAGAAAAAACAACAAAACCAAGATTGCAAGATTGCAAATTTAACCTAAGCGCGGATAGGACTTAAAGTAAAATTATACAAAGAAGCTTGTATGTTCTTACACTTTCATGGTTGTAAGCCCATTAAGTGGCTACTTCTCCTTCTTACGTGGGACGCATTTTCAGACCTACTTGGTTTTGCCAAATTCCATTCAAAGTACCCAAGTTTGAGTATCCATATCTCATTTACACATATTCTGTTTTGGACACATTATATATTGTTTCAAAGCTCTCATAACGGAGAATACAAACTTACTAAGGATTTAACATATATAACACTTAAAATGTGTCCAAAGTTAATAAAAACACATTATTTTACTTAACTTTCTAACAATTTCGGTTAGGTTAGCCGGTTTGGATAGACTTGTATTTTTTATGAGCTACTCACCGTTGTGGACTCAAGACGACAATTGTAGTACGTTATAAAATGTAAACTGACATATGAAAAGATGCATACGAATATAAAAAGTGTTAACAAAATATAGAGTTGTATTCAATAAAGTCCATGTAAAAAACATAATCCTAAAATTTTAATAGTCAATCACCGGTGATTCAGTATACAATCACATGTGAATTACGAAAATGCCACTTCACTCAAAATTTTAAATGCAATCTGGACCATTAATGTCATTGATCCAAAGGCTAAAATTAGTCTCTTAAGACTATGAATTAAGTATGAATTATATTGAACATTCTTCACAAAATATTGGATATTCTTGAAGCTCCCCCAAGTACTAGTTCTTTAGTTATTCCTAGTGTGCATGTTTCAACTTTGAAATTTAGGGTGTATTTCGTGAAACTAGCTGGGGCTGATTAATTGATGATCTCAAGCCTAAGTCATAAGCTAATTGAAAAAGCTTTTATTTTGGGGGCTTATGAGGGATTATGTTTTTAATAATCTCCTCAAGATTTTAACACCCGAACGAGGCTAGAGGGCTGGGATTATGAAAACTAAAATCCTAAGCCCCTATAATACCTCATAAACCCGTTACCGAACACACCCTTAAAGAAAACCCTAAAGAAAAAGTGGAAGATGGAAGCCTCGATGAAATGAAAGGGTTCTGATGAAAATTTCAGATATATATGTTTTACTTTGTGGATGAAGCCTTCTAGAGTTCTAGGGAAGGACAAATAAAACATTTTTACTAGTTTCTAAAAATATATTAAAAAAATTAATAACTATATGTGCGGGCCGGTTTGGTTTTTGCAGTTTAGTTTTTGATGGTTACCATAACAAAATCGTTTTAACTTGTGAATTAAAAGTCGTTAACCAACCGTC
The DNA here is from genome assembly GCA_038502395.1 of Dittrichia graveolens. Classification (NCBI taxonomy): domain Eukaryota; kingdom Viridiplantae; phylum Streptophyta; class Magnoliopsida; order Asterales; family Asteraceae; genus Dittrichia; species Dittrichia graveolens. The sequence goes on along the minus strand of JARJIL010000003.1, from coordinate 1,583,588 downwards.
GCTTTACTATGTTGAATTGATTCGGTTAATTTAGTTATGGGTCGGTTTTTCAGTTCATACGCTCTCACCTATGTTCAAAGGAGGTGCATGGTGTTTCTACAATTAATTTACGCGTTAAAATAATGAATACTCTGTGGTAAGAGAGAAAGATATAAACTCAGAGTTCATCCGCTCTATCTGAGTGAGAGGAGTGAGATGATTGATGCTAACCTATTTGACATTTGTGGGTAAAATTTGTTATGAATTAGATGAGCATAATGTTGAATTTACGTGAAGACATTGGTTTTTGACTTTTTGTGAAGCAACAAAAGTTCATTAGTGACGTTTGCCGACAAGATTGAAAAAAGGTTATATCAAGGAACTATGTTAAAGAAGCTACATAGTCAAATTCATGTGAAGAAAACATATACAAAATATATAACCCTAATATTCAAACATGAACGAAGATTTTAAATTAGGTTAAAAATAAGTCGGCTTGAGCATGACATTACTTGTTATTTTCAATACCACTTGAATTGACACCTTTGGTAATAGTTTAATTAAGTTATTATTTTAGTCACTTATTTACTTTTAATATTATAAAACACTAAATTTAGTTTTACAACCTCACCAACTAAACTGTTCCAACAAACTTGTATACATTCCATGGAGCCTTGGATACCTTCCAATACAAGTTTTTTTAGTAAATAAAATAAAATAAAACAAAATGGGCTTACTGTTTAAAATTAAATGGCCCAATCTGTGAAAGAAACGAAGCCCAATTGCTCAAACTCCCCAAGGCCCAAGCCCTATTCAATATTTCAGTCGAGTTGAAAATTCTCATCTAGTCAAATCAAATCTTCATAAGCATCTAGTCATCTACGGCTTAGCATGGATTTTAAGCTTTGGCACTTAACACGTATATATATATATATAGTTATATACAAATGTATTAGAAAATAGGCCCCTCAAACATTGGATCCTGTGTAATCGCTCTGCTAGCCCATGCCCAGTTTGCAATCGCTCTGCTAGCCCATGCCCAGTTAGCAAGCCACAATTCCCCAAAATCAACATGCCACTCTACATTCCTTTCAGAATCCAAGCGGAAATCATCATAAGGCTTCCCATCAAAACAATGATTCGATTTAGATACATCTCAAAACCATGAAAATCTCTCATTGAGAGCTTTGAATTTATCGCTACTTACAATGTTCCTCGTCTTCAACATCTGCTTTTATGCTACGTTGATCGAGAAGTAGATTTTAAGATAAGATATATTTCTTTTGTGGATGGTGATACATTCCCCGGACAGAAAAGTTTCCTAAGTGTTCCCATGCCCGTTAAATCTGGAACTGTTTTTATTTGTAATCTATCAATTAGAAAATTAGTAGTTATGGAAGTGCTTAATGTCTTATACGAGCTCTACTCTACTTTCAAAGAGAAATAAAATTCACCCTTAATCTCATTCAACTTAGTATGTTCAAAATTTGATCGAGTTCAATTCATCAAATTAAAAGATGTTCCCACAATCACCGATGAAAGTTGAGAGAAAAAGGATGCCACCTGCAACAATTCTGATGGTGAAGATCGATTGTGTTCATAATCTTTTAGTTGTTTTCATCATTTTCCATATTTTTTTTATAATTTATTTACATAAAACTCAAAAGATTGTTATTAGTAATCGATGATAAAATATATGATTTTAACAAGTTTCTAGAACCTGTGTAAGGACACAGTGTAGTTACACATGTATAATAACACTACAACAGTATATATTATTTTATTATAGACAAGCGGGACTAATAAAGCGGGATATAGATTTACACTTTTTCGATAACTACATAACAAAAAGTGTTTGATTGAATAATTATATACTTGAATATACAGACATAAAACATTGATAATGGATTTACGAAGATATAAATGTCATGATTGTTCTCGTATGGTAAATCATTGTTGCGTGCAAATCTTTTCCCCAACAAATTATATGTATGACGATAAACTGGTAGGAACACCTAACTTATGAGTGATTATTTGTATATACCAATGATTCATCATACACAATAATTATGATATTTATGCTTGCATAAGCTTACTATCAATTATTTTTATTCCACATAGTTAAGGTTATAATTGTTTAACTAAACATTTATTGTTATGTATGAAAAACTATTGTTGTGTATTAATCATCTCCATAACCTAATTGTCGTAATACTTACATACGTTCTTAATAAGTGATATTTTAGTTAATTTGATATTTATTTATTAAGAAAGTATGTGAGTTAACTATACTTAGCAGGTGCTGCTAATTGTATATATTATATTTTTTATATTAATAATAATAATTGAGAATAAAAGAAAACAAAAAAACACAGAAAAATAGGTAAGAAGCAGGAAAAGAGAATGAAAATGAGAGGAAGTGAGGATTGGTCAGAATTCAAACATTATCATCGCATTAATTATACTTTTTTTTAGTTTTATTATTAATAAATGTTGTGGTATCAAACTAAAAATAAAAAGAAAAAGGCAAAAGCATATACATAATATGACAAATATGTTTTACTATTCTCAGTGGCTTCCATGAACGCCCTTATACGCGTTCCCTCACTTTTCAACTCTTGACCCTTATCTCCCTTCTATTTACCATTCTGCCATTTTTAACAATAATAATAATAATCTCCACCTTTCTTTTTCCATATTTATTATTTATCCAATTCTTCTTTTATTACGATACGACTCGAATGTAGTACAACACAACTATATCTACAACATACGTATGTTAACAAGTTTTTCAAATACCAAATGGCTTGTAGATTAGCGCTATTAAAGTGTTAGCGATCATGGATTCAAGTCCCGCTATGAACAAAAGGTGTATATTTAAACCTAGATTATTGTATGCGTATGTTCTGCTGTTAAAAAAAATAAATTTTTCAAAGTTTTTAATACTTGAAAGAAAAAATTTTATTTAATAAATTTTTTGTTCCAATGAATGAGTTTTAAGTTTTTTATTTTTATTTTATTTTTTTATAAAGAAAGCTTTAAAAATAAAAGTTATTTCAAGTACATTTTAAAATTAGTCGGAACTTTTGATAAGCAAATTACTCAAATACTCTTTAATTAATTTCTATTTACTATTTATAGTTTCAAATACTCTTTAATTAATTTTTATTTACTATTTATAGTTTTATATTTGTAATCTTTCAAGTTATTTTATATTTTAAGCTACAAATTGGATTATTCTGCTAAACTTTTATATGCGGATACAAACTCTAACTAGTATTGTCATACATATCCTAAGACACAATTCAGAAAACACTCGCACAGTGTTTTCGAGTTTTTTCCCAATGCTAAAAAAAGATTTAGAAGAAAACAAAGAAAAGTCGTTATTTTCAAGTTTCATTAAACGAAGGAATGTGAAGTGTATGGATGGGAGTTTAGGCTAAATTCACCATGAATTATTTTTATCAAAAAACAAGAAGATTTGAAAAGAAAGGATTCTCATCCCTTTCCTTTCCTTTATTGGACTTGAGAACGTAGCATTAGAGATAACATGAGAGAAACAATTAACAAAATTGTGCCTATTTTACAATTAAAAGACATAAATTAATAAACTCTTATACAAAAACTCCGTCTTATCACGACATAATTTTGTCTGCTTTGCCTCGGGCAAAAAGGCGAGAACTTTTCAGGAGGGCCACTCATCCTTAGATTGCTCCCCTCAAAACATACTTAACTGTAGAACTCTCACAAGATCTACCGTGCTTGTGGCCCCAAAACATGTTGTTCTGTAAGGTCAAAGTTTACTTGTAAGCTCATCATCTCTTTTGTCCATGGCCAACGAGGGATCCACCTAAGGTACGTGTTACAAACACCCCCGGGACTCATCGTCCTCAATGTGGTTTGCCCCACTATCTCGAACGGCACAGGAGTGGCTTTGATACTAACTTATCTTAAATGAAAAGAAAAGATAAATACGTCATGCTTTCTATCACATCTAGTTTTGTATTTGTTAGATTGATTTTTTAGTGACTCGAATATGTTCTTATTATTCTTTTAGATAAGGTGTGTGCATGTAAGCGCGCATACACACGCACACACACAAACACACACACACACATATATATATATATATATATATGAAAAAGGTCAAATGATAAATGTTTTTTGTGAGAGAACTGTTTGTAACATTAGTAATGACTCATTGATAGGTGTATTTTGATCATTTATATATTTAGACAACCGTGAATTACGTTTGTACTCTCCCTAATGTAGGGTAGGGATATTGTAGAGTTAAATCTAGATAAGAGGTGTAACCAAAGGGGCTTACCCTGGTGGTAAAGGAGTTTTCCAAGTGAAGGAGAGGTCTTGGGTTCGAGTCTCTCTGGAGGGTTTCTTCTTAGGAGTAGCTGAGGGTCACTCCTTCGTTGGTGAAAGCAGCCCTACCGAATTAATTAGGGGGGTGTAGTTGGAGTGGTTTGAAACCGGGGCCCGGATTAGATCAACCGGTTTCGATCCTGTGCCACTACCGCTGAGGCGAAGCTGTTAAAAAAAGATAAGAGGTGTAAGAGGGATTTTGAGCCATTAGAATTCATCTAAAGTCAACTAAAAATGGTCAAAAGCTAATTAATAGTAATTGTCAATTTAATAAAGTTTAAGGGTAGATTAGGAAATCTAAAAATACTAACAGTTACTATAATCACGTCTATTCCTAATTATGAATTGATGAAAACTAGATTATACAATTTTACTAAATATGATGGAAAAAAAATAAGAACTCTATAGTCATCAACATATACAAACTCTAAAATTGATGAATAAAATGAATTTATAAACAACCTTGAACAAATGATCAATTATACAATAAAAAATTACCGTTAATAGATTTGATGCTCAAATCATCAAGCTATTCTTGATTTATAAATCCTCAAATTTGTATTTGACGAACACTATCAATTGAGACGTAGAAAACCAATACACATACATTTGATAAATGAAACAAAACAAAAAATTGATGAATGAAGGGAGTTTATGAATTAGTTCATGCTCTTGTGCTGGTGATAATCGTAGATTCGTGTGATGACGGTAAACAATTTAGTTGATTTAGGGTTGTGAGAGAATGAGAAGTTATTATAGTCCTAATTTTGGGTGAGATAAATGGGGAAGAGTTACCATTTTTAAAGGATTTTAATTAATAAATACTCTAATTGTAATTATAAGATACCTATAATACCCTTTTGTTTAAAATGCCACATGTCACTCATACAATCACTTTTACCACTCTTACAATCTTTTGACTCTTATTTGATCCTAATCCCCCTAAGAGTAACGGTGTGGGGATTGGGGAAGGTGGTGGGATGGGGGTGAGGTGTGGTGAAGGGGTATCCACACCATGTACGTGTGGTAGGAAAATTTGGGGGTGAGTATCACATGGAGGGGTGTGCATTTGTGGGCCCAATTTATTACTTCTCTCACATTAATATTATTTATTTATTTATTGATAGTGTAATATTTGATATGGTGTAGAGTGACCACTACATAACTGAGTGGTGGATTGAGTGGTGAAAGAAAAAGCTGATGTGACGGTGTAGTGATAGGTGAGGGTTACAAACACTCTAATGGCCTAATGTATATGTGTATATATATATATATATATATATATATATATATATATATATGTTTAAACTTTAATCAATTATTTAAGGTATGTTTTGAAAATGTTTGTGACTTGAGATAATAGCCTAATACAGAAGTAATGATAGCATGATTATTTCTGAATAACCACTTAACAGATAATGATTGCAGCATGTGTGCTGGATTGGATACTCTTCTTTTGTTTTGTAATTGAGCTACCTTTTTAGGATAATTTTATAGCTTTATTGCCTTACATAATTGAACATTATGTGAAGAGCAAAATGTCTATTTTTCGCTAGACAAATTGTAAGTTGATGTTTAACTTGTGAAAGTTGCGAAAATATAAATGGATATATCTTAAGATCATGTATTAAAATGGTAAATTTTTTCAAGAAAATAAATACTATTGTTATATCAATATCATTTAAATATCAATAGACTCGTGTACACTAAAATAATGGTCGTACTACTATTACCAGGACTTACCCTTTTTAATTTTTTTTTATTTTTCTATAGAACATATAAAACTAATAAAATATATAGAGAATATATTAAATTTAAAATCACATTAAATGAAAATATAATTCATTATTTAATTAAATAAATAAAATCATAAAAAAAGAAAATTACATTAGATTAATTATAGATAACTTAATTTTGAAACCCATCCAAGAAGTCATCTTCTATTGTTAAGTGTTATATGTTTCTTTTGTGTGACCTTTTGGTAATGTAATTTGTATTGGAACTCAATATGTTCTGTTAACGGAATCTATGTTGGAATACAAAATTGTTGTGTTAATAAAATCTATTTCCATTTCATCAAGGTGAGGGATTACTAGCTCGTAGGCTTAAGTATGATAACTTCTTTTCTTGCTCTCAAACAGTCAAACTCACCATCTAACGACATGAAACACTTAACACTGGTATATCACTCAAATTAAATTTTATAGCACGCCAACAAAAGGAGATTTGTACAAAAGATTTGTCTTGTTTTAATTTGACTTTCTCTTATATAATACCCAACACTATATATCTTAGTGTGGAATAAAACTAGAATCATACATACAAAAGATGGAGAATAAAATTAGTGTAGACATTTTATTTAAAATGGAATTGAAGAAAGTGTTAAAAGAGTAATGGAGAATAAAACAGGAAGCATCGAGTTTCATATGATACATAAAAAAGATCAAGATTCCAAACCCTTGATAGATAGATAGATAGATTGAGTGTGGCAGGGTGCATGTAAGAAATTCATAAGTGAATAATCCAATTGAATGGGGGAGGAATTGATATATATACCATTTATTTAAATGATTTATAGATATAGCAAGTTAGCAACACTTAAGTTATATGAGATATTTCGTAAGCAACAAATTGTATACATAAATAAAGTACAAGGTGTATATAACACATAACATAAGTTGACAATGATAGAGATCAAGTAAAAAGGATTTTATAGTAAAAAAGGTAAGAGATAACAATAAAAATCCTTTTTATTGATTAAAACTAGTTTTTTTATCGATTTATTTTTTATGAATCAAACATATTCATCACTTTTTACAAAGAAAAGAGAGATTTTCAAATACAGATTTTGAAACTAAAATTTTGGAATAATTTGCAGATGAACAAGATGCTTTCATCTAAAAAGTGATGAATATGTTGGATTCATAAAAAAAATCGATGAATAACTAGTTTTAATCAATAAAGATGATAAACTAACAATTATTAGTTGATGTATATACTAAAAAATTATCATTAATAATTCCTCTTATACTTTTTACTTTAATTTTTTTATTTGATCTCATCCCAAGTTGACAAAACCTAGAGTTGTATTTATAGTTTTGCTTTGTACGAATGAGTTGTGTTCAATAAAGTTCATGTAAAAAACATAGTAATAAAATTTTAATATTCAATCACCAGGTGATTTAGTATACAATCACATATGATTTGTGAAAGCATCACATGTAAATTACGAAAATACCACTCCGCCTAAAATTTTAAAATACAATATGAACCATTGATGCAATTGATTTAAAGGCTAAAATTAATAATTTAGGACTATAAAATTGTACGAACGATATTGAACAATTTTCTTGTACAAATATAACTCTTTTTTTTAACAGCTTCGCTTCAGCGGTAGAGGCACATGATCGAAACACGGTTGAACTGATCAGGGCCCCGGTTTCAATCCACTCCATCTGCACCCCCCTAATTAATTCGGTAGGGCTGCTTCACCAATGAGGGAGTGACCCTTAGTTACTTGTAGGAAAAAACCTTCCAGAGAGACTCAAACCCAAGACCTCTCATTTACTGAAAAAACTCCCTTACCGCCACCTTTTAGTTACAAATATAACTCTTAAATTATGTTTTTCAGCCGCACTTATATAATTTTTATTAAAATAAAATCCACTGAAAATAGTTAACAAGTCAGCAGTACAAGTCAAGCACAAGGGTATTTTCGTCATATAAAATGTACACCCTCATTGATTACACCATATTTATCTCCTAAACTCGTCACCAACATCTAGAACTACAACATATTCAACAAGAGTAGCCTTTTCTCTCCAAATCATAATAATCAGACTCTCTCTCTCTCTCTCTCTCTCTCTCTCTCCTCTCTGCAAATCAAATCTTTGAATTTCAGTTACCAGAAGAATAACCAAAGGTATGTCTACTTGAAGATTATGTTGCAATCATCTTTAATCTCTCTCAATCATTTCCCCAAAATTTGTGCTTCGGACATGATTCCTTTTTTTTTGTTTCTTTTCATGGATGGATGGATGGATGTATGACGCCATTAAGATTTCATTTACTTGATGATTCATGGGTTTGGTAGATTGGTTTTTGTTGAATCATTTGGGTTTAGTCTTGTACGGGGTTCAATTCAATTCGTGTAGTCAAAGTTTCATCTTTTTTTTATTTCTAATTAGGGTTCTTATCAATGAGGCAAAACGGCATCATTTGAAGAAAGATGAGATATTTTGTTGTAATTAAGTTTATTTTGATGATTAGGGTTTTGTTTTTCATTTGACGTGACTCGTTTCAGTCCAATTTAATTGAATCGGCTAGTTGATTTGGTGTTACTTCTCTCTAGCGACACTTTTGATTTGGGGAATTTCTTTCGTTGATCATCTGGTCTATATAATCAACAAGGGGAGGTTTCAACAATTCCCCCCAAATCAATTTCCCTTTTCTTTTAACGAAATTCTTTGTCGCTTTGAATTTATATCATGTGTGGTTCTTGTTAAGTATCATATTTCTGGATCTATCTGTCTGAATCATTGTCCGAGTAGAATTAAATGTATATTTGAGTCTATTCTTCAACCGGGGTTTATCTGTTTTTAGGGTTCTTAACATCATTTTTGTCTGTATTATATGTTTGTTTCCTCTGTACAATGAACACTCATTTACTGCTTATTTCCAATTTTCTCATTTCTTGAATAATTTTTGAACTTCCAGGGAAAACAACAATTGTTGCAGGCAATCTTATGAATCGGGCACGGTTTACTTGATTTGATATAGCGGCTTATCCTAGTAGAAAAATCTTGCTGTTAATAGTTGGTGTTCTTGGAGAAGCTTGTTAGGATTTTATTAGATGCAAACATCCCAAAAAATTCGAAGCTCAGGAGGAGCAGCTGCCATCCACAACCAACCCGAACCGTTTTACTTAACTGGTTCCCATTTCCAAATCTTGAACAACAATGGCTATCCCACTGCCACCCGCCACCATGAAACCTCTATTGTTTCAACTCAGACTTTCAATGACCAATTCTTCACCTTGGAATCATCTCCAGCCGTAGAATATCCCGTGTATAACTCCCCATTTGGTGGTAGCGTGTCATCAAGTAATCGTAGCCCGTTTTCTCCACAAGGGTCTTCTCAATCATGCTTATCAAACTTACACCAGTCCTCCCCTGAAAACACTACTTATGGATCACCCACTAGCAATGGAATAGAGCAGGCTCTAAGAGAGATGGAGATGGAGCTACTAGGTCCCGGATCTGATTTTGAAGATGGATCTATTACTAGCTCATTTGACGACGACAAAAACAAGTACCGTAGGGTTTTGCAATTGGGTATCTCAAATTTGGATGTGAAGCAAACCCTCATAGATATTGCTCATGCCATGGATGATGGAGCTAAAGAAGATGCAGAGGCTCTAATGGATGCTTTACAAAGCAAGGTTTCAGTCAGTGGTGAACCTATTCAACGGTTAGGTGCATACATGTTAGAAGGCCTACGGGCTCGACAGTTATCCTCGGGGAGCTTAATTTACAAAAAGTTAAGGTGTTACGAGCCCACAAATCCAAAAGAGCTCATGTCTTATATGTCAATCCTGTATGAGATCTGCCCTTACTACAAATTCGCATATACGTCTGCAAATGTGGTGATAAAAGAAGTTATGCAAGGCGAGAACCAGATCCATGTCATTGACTTCCTCATAGCACAAGGTAGCCAATGGGTCCAGCTCATTGAAGACCTTGCCAAGCGTCCCGGTGGGCCCCCGAAGCTTCGAGTCACAGGAGTTGATGATTTTGACTCATCTTACGCCCGGGGAGGCGGGCTCGACCTTGTTGGTCAACGGCTTGCCAAGGTTGCTGAGGCTCACGGGGTTCCTTTTGAGTTTCATGCAGCTGCGATGTCAGGGAGTGAGGTTTATTGGGGGAACCTAAAGTTGCAGCACGGTGAAGCACTCGCTGTTAACTTCCCTTACATGTTACACCACATGCCTGACGAGAGCGTAAGCACGACCAACCATCGTGACCGGTTAATCCGTCTGGTCAAACAATTGAATCCAAAGGTTGTTACCCTCCTCGAGCAAGAATCAAACACGAATACCGCCTCATTTCCTAAACGGTTTGAGGAGGCTCTTGATTACTACACGGCTATGTTTGAATCAGTAGACGCTAAGCTGCCGAGGAACCTAGAGATGCCACGGGACGACAGGCGGAGGATTAGTGCAGAGGAGAACTGTGTTGCTAGGGACATGGTTAACATAGTGGCATGTGAAGACATTGACCGGGTGGAACGACACGAGCCGCTTGATAAATGGAAGTTTAGGCTACAAGCGGCGGGGTTCAGGGCTCAGCCATTGAGTTATTCGGCGGTGAGTGCAGTTCAAGAGGTGTTAAAGGAATATAGCCCGTGTTATCGGCTAGGAGAGAAGGATGGTTCGCTTGTTCTTGGTTGGAAAAGCAGGCCCATGGTTACTTGTTCGGCTTGGAGATGATTACTTTATATGTAAACATGTGCTAGCAAGCAAGCACCCTGAGCTTGGAATTTTTAAGAAAATTAAATGTTTGTATTTTTGGGAGATTTTAGTTGCCACTAACTTTATGTAAATTACTTAATATATCAGGAAAACTTTAAGGTTAATATTATAAAGTAGCGATGCAAATTTTATTTTATTTTTTTGTTTCTGTTTTTGGTAATTGTATTTGTTTGTTTTGCTATGTTTTGAGTTGATACCTTAGATGTATTTTTAGTAATTCCATTTCTTCGTAGTAAATCCGTACATTTTATTTTCTTATCCATTAAATTGTAACACGTGAAATTCATTAATTCATTTTAGTTACTTACACACCCACTTCTAAGTATAATTACTAAAACAAGAAAGAAATTACACACCCACTTCTAAGTATAATTACTAAAACAAGAAAGAAAATAAAACAAGAAGAAAAAGAGGAGGAATTTGCTGAGCAAATATTTAAGTTGTAGAAAACATCACCTCATTATTAGGTGGCCCAACCTAATAAGATATACAACCATGCGTAATGCAGGTCTTGAAGGCTTCTGGAAAATCACCGGGCTCCTCGGGTTCGTTTGGGTTGACCACTACGCCTTCATTCGGGCTCCCAACCAGACTCACCCAATGTCTTTTTTTGTTGTGTAAAAAGTAGGAAGAAGAAAAATATTGGGTTGTTTGAGTTACACTATGCTTGAGTTTCAGGTAAAAGATAAAAGAAGAAAAAAAATGATATGTTGTCACAATTATTTTTTAAAGGGTCAAGGATTATATTGTCGGCATGTTCGGTCAATAAACAAAATTTGAATATTACGATTTCTATTAACTTACCAAGACATTCTCTATTTCATATAACTTAGAAGATTAATATATATATATATATATATATATATATATATATATATATATATATAGGGATGAGATCAAATAAAAAGAAAATTAAAGTAAAAAGTGTAAAAGAGATGATTATTTGATCATTTTTCGGTATATATATCAACTGATAATCGTTAGTTGATTATCTTTATTGATTAAAACTAGTTCTTCATCAATTTCTTTTTGATGAATCCAACAACAGATTTTGAAAACAAAATTTTGGAATAATTTGTTGATGAACAAAATGCTTTCATCTAAAAAGTGATGAATATGTTGGATTCATCAAAAATAAATTGATGAAGAACTAGTTTTAATCAATAAAGATGATGAACTAACGATTATCAGTTGATATATATACCGAAAAATGATCAAATAATCACCCTTTTACCCTTTTTACTTTAATTTTCTTTTTACCTGATCTCTACCATATATATATATATATATATATATATATATGAGAGTTTGTTTGATAACCATTATTAGTGTGAAAACCGCGAGAACCAATCTTAGCTGTTTAATTGGTAAGTGAAATTCATGGATGAAGAGTGTGGGAGATTGGGTGTAGCAAAGTGCATGTAAGAAATTCATGGGTGGGCAATCCAATTGAAGGAGGAAGAATTTGATGGCTAAGATTGGTTCTCGTAATAAAAACGGTTCTCAAATGAACTTTTCACTATATATATATATATATATATAGGCAAAAGTTCAAACGAGAATTGTTTTTCGTACGAGAACCAATCTTAGCCGTCCAATTCCCCCTCTTTTAATTGGATTGCCCACCAATGAATTCCTTACATGCACAATGCCACACTCAATCCCCCCATGCTCTTCATCCATGAATTCCATTATCCAAAATGAACGGCCAAGATTGGTTCTCGCAGTTCTCGTACGAAAAACAGTTCTCGTTTGAACCCTCCCCTATATATATATATATATATATATATATATATATATATATATATATATATATACTAGTAAGACCCGAGGCTGTGCTATGCACAACCCATGACGTTTTATAATGATTTTTTAAAGGGCAAAATGCATGAAAATATAATTGAGTTTGTCTTAATTATACAATTAACTTTAAATTCTTAAAAATAATACAACCAACTTTCATTATTCATTCATTGTATGCAAACAATTTTTTTTTTTGTGTCTAGTATTTAGCTACCATTATATACTATGAACTTTTCTATAATTTCCATTGTATACAACAACTTGCATACAATGGGAGGATTATAAAAGTTGACTGTATTATTTTTAAAAAAATAAAGTTGATGGTATACAATAATAATTAAAACAAAGTTTATTGTATTTTTATGCGATTTACCCTTTTTTAAAAATAAATAAGTGATCTTGTTAAAACAAAAATATATATATATATATATATATAAAGTTTGCAATTTAATATATTAGATGATACTAAAAGCAAGAAATTTGTAGTTTTACTACTAATTTTACAAACATAAAATGTCATTAGCCTACTAATTTGTAAGTTACTTCATTTAAAAATATATATAATCAATAAACTTGACCATATACATAACAATGAGTTTTGTTCAATAAAGTCCATTTAAAAAAAATAGTTCTAAAAATTTAATATTCAATCACAGGTAATTCAGTATACAATCATATGTGATTTGTAAAAACATCACATGTGAATTATGAAAAATTACGAAAATACGACTCCGCTCAAATTTTAAAATTTAATCTGGACTATTGATGACATTGATCCAAAGGCTAAAATTAGTCCCTTTCATGAATTAATTATGGACTATATTGAACATTATTCGCATAACAATATTGTTATCCTCATACTGATAAATGTTAATACATTTAGATAAATGCTTATCAATGTATGTCATTTTATATAACTAATTTTTTAAAATTACCGAGTTTAATGCTAGTCATGTAAATAAAATACATTAATTTTTAATATCAAAATCATTTAATTGTTTAAGTTGAATTTATAAAGGTTTGATTATCTCTGATTTATTATACTTCGACAATTATAAACTTCTAACTAAACTAAAAGTAAATAAAAATGAATGAAATATTAAAATATTAATACAAAATGTGACTTGTGTTAAATAATATTAATATCTTACTATGTCATATATTTAAACATAAAAATCTTTTAGAAGAATGTTATCAAATTTTATTTGAAATTTTAAATAATTTATAAATATCATGAGTCCATAAATTTGGATAGCTAAATATATAATAAAAGTTCAATATGTATTAAAAAGTTTTTCTTTTTTGGATTTCAATATAAACTATTAGGTATAGTAGTTACAATAATAAATATTTTATCTTTAATTTTCATTGTTTACCAAGTTAAATGAAACAAAAACAAATAAAAATGTTAACATAAGTTGGAGAATTATAGTAATGAATACCTTTTTACAATAGAAAAACTAACAAAATAATGATATGAGTTATTTGCTTTAATGTATTTGTACGAACAAATGAAGATATCTAAAATAATATTTTAACAAAGTTAGGTTTGTAAGAAAGTTAAATACTTTGAGTATTTATTTTCCTATATATTATTTCATCAATAAAAGCTATATATCTATACAAAAACAAATTATTATTTTGTATTAATAGGTGAAATAGTTTTATACTATTTTAATGGGATAAGTGTTGATTATAGAGGGAGTGTGTTGTTTTTATATATATAGGTATATATATATATAAAATAAAAATAATCTTGGAATATGAAGAAAAATTGAATGGCATTACCTCGATCCTCAAGTTCTCATGGTCATGTAAATGGTTTTTCTTCATTTACCATGCTTTTACCTCCACATGCCAAATACTGCACATCATTTTTTAGGCACAAAAAAAAAAGCATTTTATCATGTGGTATTGCTAAAATAACAAATAGCTGAATTGTTGCTAAACCAAAATAACTACGTAAAAAGAGATATGATTTTTTCACTTATGAAATTAATCCATCCAAAGCATATGCCTGTTTTACTGACCTGTAACATAGCTTTAAAAATAGTATACCTTCCGTCAATGAATCAATTTTATAAGTAAAAAAATCACATCTCAAACAAAAAACATATATCTAAAGAGCGAATCTTGACGAAAATGAAACCCACAGTTGTAAAACACAAGCGCTTGTCTATATAAACCATCTCAAGAATCAAAATGAGCTAGTTAGATTATATGGTGTGCTCATGCCTCCATGCCTTCCGATTTTTCCTATTTCACGTCATTACTCTATTGTTGCATTACCCATCCTTCTCTCCATTTTTTAAACCTAGGAAACATCCATATTTTCCTGACAATTTTGGAACAACATATCTTTCGGTCAATCCAGTCTTTCATGCGTAATTTAGAGACTAATTTTTACTTTATCAGAGACAAAATATCATGCAAAAAGCTCTAGGACCTTAACTTTTTGAGACATGCTAATTGTAATTTTTTTTGAACGGCAACGATGATTTTTATCATCAAAAAGGAGCAAGCCTAGCAAGAAGCTATATGAACCCAACATTACAGAAATAGAACGTCAAAATCTACTACAAAAATACTAAAAGACACCATATAGCTTTTGACATTTTGACGTTTTCCTCTACTCCACCTGTTCTTGAACCAAAAGAAAACCAATGCTAGAAGCTTTCCATGTTGGACTTCTCGTGAGGAATCAAAGATCCTGTTGTTTATGTGCTTCTAAAACAGATAGACATAGTAGGATATATAAGACCCGTATGAATCCTTTCTCCATGTCTCCTTTCAATCTTAAAGCATCTCCCCATTGCAGCAGGTTATCCGGTTATGTTGATGGAACAAGAACATTCCACGGGTAACAAAAGTTCTTTAGTCACGTTATGAAATTTTACATTTGTCAAACAAGTGCTTCTTGGTTTCATCTTCTTTACACATAAAGAACAAATTGTGGAAATAATTGGAATGCCTCTTTACCAATGTTGGGAGCCTCCTATTATTTGGTTTGCTTCTCTAAACCAAACCAATGATGTATCTTCATATCGGTTTTAAATGAAGCTTGGTATTTAATTGATTTTTAAAAGAAAGGTAAATATATTACATACATCAACATACTTATGAAAAATGCTCCACTTGACTATGACAAGTACGTAATCAACCCATATTTTTAAAACTCCTTCCTTTTTAATTAATAAAGAAAAGTTTTTTTTAAGAAAATTTAGTTAAAATGGGACTACCGTTAATCACTAGGTTTATAATTTATAAATATTGCGCCAAGTTGCACCCTTATATTTACAAAAAACCACCCTCAAGTTACAATAATTTAACAAGCAACACCATCGACTTTAACTCCTCATTTCTCGGCCACATTAATATCCCCCCACCTACCACCACACCCATCTTCCCCCCCCCCCCCCCCCCCCCCTGAAATCAATGACCCATCACCACCGCCGCCTCCTCCGCCTCAGCTACTTCTTCCTCCTCCTCCTCTCCTTCTCCACCGCTGATGACGCCGCCTTCATGTCAAAGCTCTCCACCATCATTTCCCCTACTCCATCTACCTAGAAAACCAACAGCTTCTGTGATTGGGAAGCGATCAAATGTGACACCTCCAACCGTGTTACCTCCATCAATCTTCCTTCTTAATCACTCACCGGAACCCTACCGGCTGATCTTAACACTCTCTCACAGCTCAAGACTCTAGCTCTTCAACACAACTCACTCTCCGGCCAGCTACCGACTTTAGCTAACCTCACACTCCTTGAAGAAGTATTTCTCGACGGCAACAATTTCACTTCAATCCCTTCTGATTTCTTTCTCGGCCTCACCAATCTCCAGAGTTTCAGCATTTCCGATAACTTAGATCTGTCACCGTGGAGTCTCCCTAGCAATCTCACTCAAAGCACCAATTTGCAAGCGTCGAAGCCAACAATGCAAACATAACCGGTTCAATTCGGGACATTTTCGGTAATTTCCCCAGTCCGCAGAACCTCTGCCTGTCTTACAATAACCTTACCGGAACCCTACCAACAACTTTTGGTGGATCGGATATTTTGAATCTATGGCTCAACAATCAGATTCAAGGACTTAAGGGGACGCTTGATGTAATCTCTTCAATGACTCAGCTAAATCAGGTTTGGTGACAAGCTAATGCATTCACCGGTGCTATCCCGGATCTTTCAAAATGTACGAATTTGTTTGATTTGCAACTTAGGGATAATCGGGTAACAGGTTTAGTTCCTAATTCGTTGACGTCTCTGCCTAACTTAGCCAACATTACTTTACAAAACAATAAGTTGCAGGGTCCATTACCCGTGTTTCAAAGCGGCGTAAAGAATGAATTGGGGATAAGTACTAATAGCTTTGTTTAGCCACACCAGGGAAATGTGATCCGCAAGTGGCAGCACTCCTTGATGTCGCCGGAGCCCTTGGGTATCTGATGTTATTGGCAGAGTCTTGGGAAGGTAATGATGCTTGTGAGGGAGGATGGAATTTTGTTAGTTGTGATTCTTCACTGTGAAATTTGGAAACTAGAAATTTTCTGGTACTATTTCGCCATCTTTCGCTAATTTGACTTCGTTGAGGAGTTTATCATTAAATGAGAATAATCTCATGGATTCTATTCCCGAGATTTTGACATCATTGCCAGATCTTCAGCTTCTTGATGTGTTGAACAATAACCTTTCTGGGCCTATACCTGAATTCCCACCAAAGGTGAAGTTTCTACATGATAACAATCCTTACTTAGGTCAAAACATTCCTAGTGGAAATGTTAAGCCACCTGGGTCCGCCTCGAATTCTAGCATTTCAGGTCAGAACTCGCCTGGACGGTCAAAGGGTTCATCTGGTTCAGTTGGTATGATTATTGGTATTGTGATTAGTGTTCTTGTTTTTGTTGGGATTGTTCTTTTTGTGTCTTATAAGTGTTATATGAAGAACAAATACCAGAAGTTTGGGAGGGTTGGAAGTCCAGAAAACGGTAAGGAATTGGTAAAAGAAAGTGTAGTGGGAAGTAGTTCAAATGGTTTTAAAGTTCCTAGTGAATTACAAAGTCAAAGTAGTGGAGATCATAGTGAGATGCCTGTATTTGAAAGTGGTAGTGTGATGATTTCCATTCAAGTTCTTCGACAAGTTACTAATAATTTCAGTGACGATAATGTGTTGGGGAGAGGTGGGTTTGGAGTTGTTTACAAAGGTGAGCTACAAGATGGAACTAAGATTGCTGTCAAGAGGATGGAATCTGGTGTGAGGGGAACAAAAGGGATGAATGAATTCCAAGGTGAAATTGGAGTACTAACAAAGGTTAGGCATAGACATCTTGTTGCCCTTCTTGGTTATTGTATGAATGGTAACGAGAGGCTATTGGTGTATGAATACATGCCACAAGGTACTTTAAGTCAACATTTGTTTGAATGGAGAGAACATAAAAGCCCTCCTCTGAATTGGAAACAAAGGGTTTCAATTGCTTTAGATGTGAGTAGAAGGGTTGAATATTTACATAGTTTGGCACAACAAAGCTTCATTCATCGAGACTTAAAGCCATCTAATATCCTTCTTGGTAATGATATGAGAGCAAAAGTTGCAGATTTTGGTTTGGTTAAGAATGCTCCTTATGGGAAGTACTCTCTTGAGACGAAACTGGCAGGGACTTTTGGTTATCTGGCACCAGAGTATGCTGGTGAGAACTATAATCACTTTTCTACTTTTGTTCTTTTGCAATTATATTTTCCGTTGTCATCTAATTATAACCTCCGTTTACACATTAATGCAACACAATACTTGACTAGACACAAATCAGTAGAAGTGTTTGACCGTTAGTTAAATATCTAAATTACCCTTCAAACAGCAGTGGAGTAGTGGACCAATATCAATTAGATTATTCTTTGTAATCACTACAATTTGGTAGAGTTACTGGTTTGAAAGTGCATAACTTTGTTAAAAAAAACAAAATGTTGCACTTGCTTAGAAGATAACCGACGAGAATGATCGATCATTCACGGGGATGGAACAAAGGGGCCTCCAATTTTTGTAGTTAATAGACGCATTTAGAAATTAGTAGAAAATTGTCTAAGTTTAATATATGCCTGCTGCCCCAAAAGATTTTATTTCTTTTTAGATTTTATCACTGTGTTACTAATCTCTAAATTTTTAAGCAAACTAGATCTATATTCCTTTAGACAGCAACTTAGTTAAAGTGACCCAAGAAACCAGTCTTTACATATACATATTTTTTTCTGGACAAAACAGCTACCGGGAGGGTGACAACAAAGGTTGATGTTTATGCATTTGGGGTAGTCTTGATGGAATTAATTACTGGCCGAAGAGCACTAGACGAAACGAAACAATGCCACATGAAAGATGTCATTTGGTTACATGTTCGATATGTCTTTTAGTCAAACTCAATCAAGCATTCCAGCTAAACCTACAGGATTTTCTGACACATTTGATACCACAGATGGCCGATAGCGAGGAAAAAGAGTCAAATTCAAAAAGTAAACTTCCAGCCAAGAACAGAACGTCTTCAAAGAAGATGAATCGTATACAGGTTCTCGCTTTTGTCAAGTTCTTTTATTTACTGAAGATGATCAAGAATTGTTCATTAAAGTTGATATATTCTTCTTGACTAAAAACGCAACCATGAAGTTGTTGACTAAATTGGATAGCGTTGTATTGCTTGTAAGAGCATGTTTTGTGATGCTAAATTTGATTAGGGTTCTTGAAGCTGACTGATTCCATGCATGAAAGGTGGAAGTGGGAAGATGGTGTTGTAGTTTTGTTATAGTTGAAAAAAGATGGGGTGAAGCAAATTCTCTTATACAAATATTATTTTCTGCTTTAATGTTAATTTCTTTTTTATTTTAAAGGGGAAGCTTGCAGATGTAGGAACATGGGTTTGTCTTCATTATTAAGGGTCATTCATGATCTGGCCACAACTTCTTTTTTTTTTTTTTGAAAGGGATATTACACATTTAAGAATTCTGATATACAAGTTGAATTGTTCAATTTGTATTAATGATCTTGTTTTTCTTTTATCTGGTTGGGAAGTGAAGGTATGAATGAGTAGGTACTTCACCATTACTTACTTGTTGGTTGTGGGTTCAAGTATTACTATATGACAGGCTAAATATTAATGATCTCAGTTTCATATGTGGTTATAAAACCGCATCTCAAACCCGATTTTATCAAATCGGGTACACGATTACTAAAAAACATTTGGTTTGCAGATGAGTAATGCATATCCTGGTTTATGATCTTTGTAAGTTAAACTTCACCCTATTGGCATTTCCCTTACCGAGAACTTGATGACAATCTCATCCAAAAAAACTAACTTGTTTTTCTTTAAAAAAAATCCAATTTTTAACATCAACAAGTTTAAAATCTAATAGATGTTACATTTATATAATCCATTAACATACAAAGTTTAGAAAATCTGAATTTCGTTATATATTAATCCAAATCATAAAAAAAATAATGAAAACAATAATTATCATTGATCCATCATTCTATGATTACAATTAAAAAAACAAACAAAATACGTTATTAAAATTAATTTTAAAGATAAACACATATTCGATGAATTTTCAAGTATTCGATGCAACATATGTTTACCTCTTTCACATCATCATCATACTCAAATATTTGACAACATGGTTGACACTCAATTAATTAATATTATAATATAATATTAAATTTTGTTTTCTTTTGTTCCCCTTGAAGATGCTCCCAATCCCAATAGAAGGCAATTTTTTTAATGTACCAGAGAAGAGAAGAGAAGAGGGTCCTTTTTAAATTTCTGATATAAACTATATATGGAAACTTTATGTCAGTTACAAGTACATAACCCAAAGTTTATTTAATCTTTAACTATGTTGATCAAGTAACACACAGCTTTATTGTTGTTTTTGACCAAATTTTTGTGGTCTAAATCCATATATCTGAAGTGCAGTCACCACCTGGATATCTCATTTCATGAGCCAAGCAAGGGCCATCTGGTTCAGCTCCAAAGTCAACATAGAAATTAGGGTTTATACAAAGTCCACCTTTCTCAGTGTTGACATCAATCTGCAACATGTGAGATCCTTTCTCCACAACCTCTGGGTAAAATTGTTTGTCCCATTTGCTAAATAACGAGTTTGTAACATACAGACGTTTCCCATCTAAGCTCAGCTGAATCATCTGCGGTCCTCCTATCAGTTGGTGTCCCTAAATAACCATAAACATTTTAACTGAAAATTATGACATGCATGAGAGTACGTGATTATATGATAATAAAAATGTGCTATGGCATTCTTTTTATGCATCATGTTTTTGAGATAGAGTGCACACCACCCTAAGTAGCAAACCTGCATCTGCCAATGTAAGGGTATAAAAGTAGTTTTATTCTAGATTTTCATAAATGTTTTATAGCAGTTTATATCAAACAAATTATTTAAAACTCGATGGTTTAACCTCATACGCGAAAGTATGTTACTCCAACACTAAAAACTCATCATCACACCTCATATAACGACTTTCGAAACGCATATCCAAAAATATATAATTCGTTTAGCAACAAAAAGACATACCTTGACTTGTGGAACATCAACTTGATAAGTTGTACCGTCTTCTTTCTCAGCAACTACAGGGCTTCCTTTCTGAAACAGCCCACCAACCCAAACTTGGCCCACCAAAACTGGACTCTTAGGCTCCTCGATATTATACTGTCTGATATCCCCATGTAACCAGTTCACAAAGTAAAGAAAACGATCATCAAGAGAAATTAGGAAATCTGTAATAAGCCCAGGCATTTCTGGTAGAATCCAGTTTTGAACCTTCACGGGTTCCACGGACATTGCCACCTATGTTACCAAGTTTAGACAGTTTATTACTAAAAAATGCTTTAAATAAAGTTATACATGAAATGAGATGGAGGAGGGGTAAGCAAAAAACCAAACCACTAATTGAATTAATATAAATAAACGCCCACAATAACCGACTCAGAGTAAAAACCAATGGTTTGGTTTCTAGATTAATCACTATATCAGTTCAGTTTGGGTTCGTCATAAAACGAACCATATAAACCACACCAACCCAGTCTATATATATTATTTCATTTTGATCATATTTTTTTAAATTAATTGTTAAGTAATTTACTTGGCAAATAAAAATTTGCCCGTATTTCAACTTTTTGACCAATCAATACATCCAATACAAGACTTGAAATGTAGTTTGTTGGGCTCAAGCCCAAAAATGTTGAAAGAAACTGATAAAAAGATGATTTTGGGCCCAAGCCCAAACTTTAGTTCTATAAACAAAGTAACCAAAACCGCCATTTTATGAGCCAAAACTGACTTAACCCAAACCGAACTAACCAAAACCGACTTGTTCTTAATGTATTTACTGAACTATTCGATACTGGGCCATGACGAAGTGGATTAGAAAGATTTAAGTTTGCACCTCATGGCTCCATGATCCATCCTCAGTCTTGAAAAAACGCACCATGTTGCTACTTAATGCACATCCAACAAACCCTGTATCTTTAGTAGGGTCGTGCAAAAACCTTATCTGTGAATACAAGAATTCATATGTTTATTAGGAACAAATTTTATCAAGTCACAAGAGCAATATCTTTAGTGAGGCCTTTTCAAAGTGATTATCGTAACTTAATGAACTCAGAATCAGATAATCACTTGCTTAGAGTGAACGATGGTTAGCTAATTTTAAATTGATCTCAATAATCAGTTTCCTTACACAACTATAGAACTACTTACCTAATTACTCCTATCTGATTAAATTGACAGCGAAATAATCAGAAAATCATAACATAACTAATTTACACAAACACTGAAGTGATTATTGCGGTTGCAAATTACATTTTGTTGAAGGGTAATCTAGACCTTTCACAATTGTTGGTTAATGGAAGTTATAATCAGTTATTAAAAAGTTAGTTAATTATGTTAATTGGGGGTAGTACGTTTGGGTACAACAGGCAAATGCATGAAACGTTGCACTGTTTGAAACTTGTGCCTATTTATGTGTGTTCACATTATGTAATTTCCTGTGGGATTAATAAAAGGGTGTATTTGTTCTTTGTTAAAACACTCTGTTACCATCTTCTTTATTTGCAAATAACTTAATGGAGAAGATGATGCTTGAGATTGATCCCAACACATTTGACATCTTAAACGCATATTGAAACACCCACTAGATGGATCTATATTAGAATTTTGCAGTACTTACCTCCAATGGCAGAAGTCCATTCGGGCCTAGATCAATTGTTTGTTTCAGTTCACCCTCAGGCCAGCTATAGACGTGCAAATGGCGACCATATAAACCGTCTGCAACATGCTGAAGGTTGAATCCCTGTGTAAAAGCAGCTGGGGCTCCCCATGATGTACTAATCATGGTTTTGTGTCGAGGTTGGTACCAATAATCATACCCAAACAATGGACTATGCCCAGGTTTCTCCCACCTAAAATATAACGATATTTTTGCACTATAATACCATATGTATAATTGTATATCATAGCAAAATGTATTACCTAGGTGTGTCAATTATGGCTCATTGACTAATAAACATCTCTTTATCTCTAGCAGGTAGATATTTAAAAAGAAGGCATAATGTATAAGGAAGTCACCCTGTTATCCTTTTTTTTCCAATATTGCTACCTTACTATAAAACTACTGTACAATGCCAGTATGCCACCCAAGTATGTATCCAGCATTGTTTATATTAGATCTAGTTAAAAACATGCTAGATCAAATTTTTGAAAAAAAAGAGAAACAACTTTGGTTGAATTTTCAATTCCGTAAACTAAAGTAATATCGAGTAATCAAAAAATTGAAGGAAATTTCCGTCATTAATCATGTTTTTAGCCAGATTTGGTATAACAAAACTGAAAACTTAATTAGGTGGCCTAAGAAACAGTTTCAATAGTTAGGTGGCCTCCTTATACATTATCCCAAAAAGGCTAGAAAGGAACCGGGTCAAAGCTCACCTAAACTGGATTATGAATACACAAACCAATAAACCTCCTGACCTTTTTTATTCAAAAATTAGATTGTTATTGATATGGCATACTTAATGCAATAATAATTGAAATACTAATTACTTATAATATTTAGGAAAAGAGAGTTTTTGTCAAGCCGGCCGAACCAAAAGATTGACAATTTTGACCCGTTACATACTCAACTAGCTTGACCCGCTCATTTTGCCACCTCCAGTGGTATTACCTTTGAATTTGGAAAAGTAGCTAACATTAAACGTAGAACAATTATCTACCTTCCTTTCACATTGAAATCAGAATCAAGCAGAAGGAACCCATTTCCCTCGGCTTTTCCATCTTTGTCTCCGAGGCATGAAACCATTATGTCACCAGAAGCAAGACAATGAGCAGTGTGGGGATACGCAAGCCCGGTTTTGCCTGTTATGTCACTTGGCTCAACTGCCTTATGGAAGGTAGGAGCCCGTGGATCCTTTTGTGTGTCAACAGCATATATTCTACCCGAACTGAAAAACGAAACAGATAAAACATATAAAATACTAAAGCGTTGTCTTTGTTTTTATAGCGAACAGAAGATTTTGGAGGTGTTTGATGCTTAAAAAATCAAGATCAAATAAACAGTTAGAGTTGCTTAAAGCTAGAGATAGTTGGGTCATTTGACATTTATTTCAAATTTTCAATACTTGTTTTCCTTACTTCTTGTCTACACCTATAACTTAATGCAATCATTTTGACCCTAAATACTCACAAAGTCATAATCAACCAAAAGAATTGTTATAAACCTGGAAAAGTTTTTATTAAATTTAATTGGTGGAAAGATCTTCTATAAGAAGACGGGTGAAGGGTCAATCCTCATGCGGATGTATCGCATGGCTCTACTTAGTACATCAACAAAATCTTATAGCATACTTCTAACCTCTTGTTCCTACCTTGATTCAAACATCCTCACCAAATGAACTAAATGTTAGTTTTGGTTGGATAGTCAAAGTGGCATCTTTTTTAATATCTCCAAAGTAGCGCTACAATATCATATCATATTTAAGCTTAAAGTCGGTTTTTAACTTATAACAGCTAACGCAAAAAAGAGAGAAAAACTTAGTCAAGCAAAAGATGGTTGAGGCACAGCTCAATCATGGTGTGACCGTTCACCTTCTAAAGGATCCAAACTTGAGATGTGCACTTTTCTGTAAATTGAGACCCTTTCTATCATTTTGAACCATCCTCTTGTATTCACATATAGATTCAAGCGATCTCTAGAAACTTCAAATACTTTCCATATACCAGAGAGACCTTAGACTAGGAAGAGAAAATTTTGTGTAGTGGGCAAAACTCATAAAATCTATATACATATTTGTGAGAGGTGATCATTACCTTATTAGTGAGAAGATTGTGAGGTGAGTGTTACCTTAATAGTGGGAAGATTAAAAGGTGTTCACTAGCTTGGCTTAGTTGGAAGTTATTGGTGATCCCTACCAAGTGTGATTAGGCAAAAGCATTGGTGATCACTTCCATTTAAGTGAGAAATTTTGTAAAAGGGATCTCTCATTCTCTTGCCTTTTTAAGAGATAAGCTTAGTGGAGCAGCTCTTGGTAAAGCCAAGGAAGGGATGTAGAGTGGGTTAGCTAACACCCACTCGAACCATTATACTTGATTGTGCAAATGTGGTGATAGCTCCCTAACCCTTCTCCCTTTACATATTGCATTTATCAACTCTTTAATTAGTGTCTCGCCATTTACACAAGTGTTCAAGCTAAGATATTGTTAATCATCAAAGATGTTTTAAAAAGTGGTCATATAATTTTTTTTAAAAAGGAAAAACCTAGTTCTTACCCTGTAATAAAACACATCAACTTCATATCTAAAAATGAGTCTTTCGACTCTCAAAAGTCCTTAACAACTTTCTTGTAGGGAATTGGTGATACTTACACAAGAGCAGGAAGAACCAGAAAACGACGTGAAGCCTTTGAATCACCATAGCAAGAGCTGCAGGCATTCCAACCAGAATGGTGCAACTCATCACCTATATTGGGCATAGGCAGCCTGTGGATGACTTGCGAGTATGTTTTTGAGGTAGGGTCCACATCCACTGTTCCCACGAAATCAGGCTTCTCCTTTCCTGTTCCTATTTATTATACCCAAAACAAAGAAAGGAATGTTCAACTTACACCCAAAAAAACTAGCTCGTAATCAGATTAATACACAGAATCAATGGGAGTTGAACCAGAAACTTCAAAATTGAAAAATGAAAATATGCATATTCTCTCATCTTTGAGTCTTTTAAATGTCCACTGATTTTATTAGACCCGTAGAGTTGCAGTGTTTGCAATTGCTTGTGAAACTGCTAATGTGATAACAGTGTTTTGTAAAAAGCAACTTTAAACTAGTTACTCAAACCAGCTTACTTCGCTAACATATAATCAATACGCAATTTCAAACCCCCTATTACTGCAAATTCTTTTAGGAAATCCACTCTAATAGTAATTTTTCATTTTCATGCTTTTACACAACAAAGCACATCAAAAAGATTTTCAGTGTATGGAATGTTTTCTACAAAGATCAGATCTTGCTCATCAATGAGTCGACCTTGATTAGGTAGCTATTAACAAGTTATAACCTTGCATAATAATATAATATAATAAAACATTCGATCAATTAAATCTAACTCCATCATAAGATTTTGAGCACTTGTATAACCACATGATTCAAATTGTTGATTTTCAGAGGTTAAAAAAGTCAAGTGGTTGAAGTTGAATCATCTTGCCCTCAGGATCAAAGATTCTAAAACTTTAGTTATCTAAATGAGCCTGCTTCATTTTTTACTGATGTTTTAATTATTGGTGTTCGGTTATGGGCTATCTTCAATCAAAGTTGTGAATTTGAGTGTTTGGATTCATTTTTTGTCACAATTACCACTTTTCTTATTCTGTTAAAACCAACTTACGATAATCTCAATAAAAAAAAATTTATCTCTCCATTTTATCCTTAAATGGTCATAATACTATAATCTTAAATTACTTTATCCAAACACCCTGAATTATGAAAATACCGCCCATACACAGCTTGAATTAAACTATCACTTGCGATCATCACTTTCAATCATCCCCTTTCCTCAAGTTAAATCTAGGGTTTTCTTTAACCACCAAAAAAGAAATTCGCAAATTTCAATTGCAACATGCTCCTTAAATAAATCTCGATCATCGATTATTGTTTCCAAATAACCAACATAATTCGTCACAAAACTAGCCAGATCGAGCTATGAGCACACCACATGCATGTTAGATAAAGATAGATGCATAATTGCATATACATACTTGGCAAAGCTAGTTCAAGTAACCGCTCGAATCAAAGTAGCAAAGTCCGGATTCAACTCTCATCGGAACACAAAATTAGAAGCTAAAGTCAATTTAATCAGATCGAAGAAGATGAAGATTAGATTATACATACCAGTGTAAACACAAGTGACGTAGATGAGTGTCTCTTTAGGGCCAGCCATGGCGTCAATTGGGGTGGCGTAACCAGGCCCCCTGCTGCAGCAACTGCCATTCGCCACCTGATTATCACCGATCGAAGCATGTTGGAGCACTGCCACCTCTGTAGCCATCTTCTTTGTATACTGATCGCCTGAAAATCACTTGGGGTACTGGCTGTAGAGATTAGAGAAGGATGTTGAGTATATATATATATATTAGTTAAAAGAAATACGAGGTGAGGTGGCAGATAACCATTTCACGTGAATCGTTTTTGGGTGTATCTTATGGATTCATTTTGTTTTTAGACTTATACTTTACCCCCTCCTACTTTATTCTATATTCATTATTTGCCCTCCAAAAGCCATTCTTTGGAGTTGGTTTGTTTTATTTTCAAAACTTCTTTGTAACCCATTTTCCATCACGCAGTGTCTTAACCACAATTTGCATCGTTTTTTCTATTTTTAGAACGACAAATGAAAAAAGTTTTCAACGAGAATGCAAAACCTTAGGTTTAAAGTATCTTGGCTATGTGACTCAGTTTTACTTTTTTTTATTTAAAAAAGTTTACACCTTCGTTATGACTTTTTTACGTAAGAATATTATTTCTTATCCTTTAAGTTAATAACACGTCATATTACTCCTATATATATATAACCCTTGACATTTAGTCCTTAATTAAACAATGCATGAGCTGGGTGATGTACTCCACAAGGAAATCTTTTTTATTACATGTGTCTTGTTTTCGAATCAATTTTGTATAAGAACTTTGACATTTCGTTCTCCTTTTATTGGGTTACATGATTCATGTACTCTTATTCTTGAGTTTTTAAACGAAGGAAATGGAAGGGGAGGAAAGGAAAGGATGAAAAAACTCCCCCTTTCAATCATCCTAAAAGTTGAAGGATTGTTTTAAAGCATAAAAATGGTAAAATTGTCTCTCTTTCCCTCTCCATTCCACTCTCTTTCCCTCCAAAACTTGAGAACACACAATCTTGATAGTTTCTTTCCCTTCCCATCATTTTCCTTCCAAAAATCAACTCAAGAACACAGCGTTAATCTACTTGTGAAAAAACTTGAATGGTGAAATCAAAGTTATAAGTGTTAGTGTTTTTTAGTATAAATATTTATAGTTAAGGTTTACAATCTATCACTTTTGAAACATTTGATAATATAAAATATCTCTAGTTTCGTTGATGCAAGTCTTATTTTCTAAGGTTATTTTTTATAAGCTTATTTTTTTAATGAGATAGAATATGGATTAGATGACGTTAACATAATATACTGAGGTAAATATACTCGATGCTTTAAGGACACCAAACTATATAACAAGGTTTTAATGTGAGTGATATGATTTCGTTTTGACTTGGAGTTGTAAAATTGAGGGGATTGGAGTTGAATTAAAATGAAAGTTTAGGGGGTTAAAGTAATAAATATAAGAAATCATTCCGTATTGGGTTGTATTTGTGGGTGAAGTTAAAAACTACACGTAAAAGTGGCAAGGCCTATGATGGGCTTGACTTGAAGATTAAACGAACGGCTGTGATTGAGAGTGTCTTGACACGTGTCATCGGCTTAAGATTCTAATGAAGGGCGGGGATCTCTATGATCCCGTATTAAATCAAGATTTTGTTTTAAGAATAGCAGTCAGTATATTCCTGTTGTCTATAATCTTAACCAGGATATTCAGCCGCTAATTTATTTAATGCGTTATTTAATTATCGCTTATGCTCTTTACTTTAAAAAATTGGTTTATTTTTCTATTAATATTAAGGGGTTGTTTCTTTTAGCTTATTTTTCTAACTTATTTTTTATAAGCTTGTTTTTTCAATTTATTTTTTCATAAGTTTAGCTTTTTTTTTCCTTGTAAATCATAATAAACTGAAAAGTCAGGAAAAACTAGCTTATAAAAAATAAATCCTAAATAAGCTAAAACAAACACCCCTTAATTATTAACTCAGCCACACTTTAAATATGCACGTGTCTTGTTATATTTTACCTTAGGTTTCTAGCCTAATGGCATTGAAGTAGTATAGGTTTGGTGTTGCTTATGACTTAAGGTCATGAGTTCAAGTCCCGTCGTAGATAAATTTGAGGTAGATTAGGAGTTGTTCAAAAAAAACTGGTGTAGCTAATATCGAGGCTCAAATAGTATATATGAGTAAACATTGAATTTACTTCTCTATCTATCGTTTAAATGGTTTAAAAATGTAATATCATCTACGTTAGAAAATGTTACATGACTGGTTATTTTTTCGTAAAGTAAAGCTCTTGAATAGAATATGGATTTATAATTGATTATCTTCTTCTCCACCAAATAAACTAAATATTAATTATGAAAAGGTCCATAATGGTTTAACCAGCAAAGTTTTATTTCAGTTTCTGTTTAATTATCAAAGTTTAATTTTAAAGGTTTTATTATAAATTCTAAATTTGTTATAATTTAATACTCAAAGTTGCACTTTTTTTTTGTTTTAAATCTTTTTTTTCCAAATGCCTTAAATTCTTTTTAAATAATGGTATCCCTTATGTTTTGTAAAGTTTTTAATAACACTAACATATATAATCAAGTAAATAGGGTAAAATTAAAAACTATACAAAACTTAATGGATTAATCAGTTTCTTTAACAAAATTTTAAGGTTTAAATCATTTGGAAAAAAACTTTGAGGTTTAAATCATAAGAAATTCAAAACTTTATGATAAAATCGTTTAAAAATTTTTAATTATTAAACCAAAACTAACTATAACTTTGATGGAATGATAGTTAAACAGTTATTGACATGAGTATTTATTAAATTTTGTTTATAAAATATAACCAAAAATCAATCATGTACAGTTACTGATTATAAGTTTCAGTTTAATATTCCGTTCTAAGAAATCACTGGTTTTGATTTCAGTACTTTTGGATTCTATATTGACTAGGTCCGGTTCTAATACCAAACTCACCGTTAAATCCCCCACCTTTAACGTACAATTAGCATTGGGTACTCGTATATACCCCCTGATCCTATGATCGAGGTATCAAGTATGGACGCCTTAAAAACCATTTTCCGATGTTTCCCCAAACCCTTTACCGCCGCCGTGACTTACCGCCGCCGATCATGTCCCACCGCCTTGTGCCCGATCTGCATGGATGAAATCGCCGACGACGACAGCATTCGACTGCTCCCTTGCCGCCACTACTTCCATACCGAATGTATTCTCGAGTGGCTTTGGCGCAGGAAAAACTGCCCGGTCTGCCGCCATACCATTCCACCGACGATTAACGTTCCGGCAACGGATGGATTATGGTTCCGGCAACCACGACTAGTTCGCTGTAGTTCGTGTGTGTATAGCGGAGAATTCAAACTACCGTCGTTCCGGTGGTTTTACCAGCTAATGGATCTAATTGATGCATTTTCATTCAAAGGTTTGTGAATTCATAAGCTCATGGCCAATTTGAGTTTCTAATCGATCTAGGGTACTTCTAAATGAAGGAAGCAATCTGAGTTTCTAACCTCATGGATCTAGCTAATTGATGCGTTTAAATGAAGGAATTAGGTTTACCAGCTGATAGCTCGAATTGATTAAGGCATGTTAGGAGGCCAATTATTAATATTGGTGTTCGAATGTTGATTAGGATTTTAATTTCAGGTATTAAGGTTCTTCTGATTTGTAACGATTGATTGAATAATTCTAGTTTCAAAGACTGTTATTCGGTTTTTGTTGGAGATTGTTTTTGCCCGGCCTACATATATGCATGGTTATATATTATACTTTTATTATATATATATATATATATATACATATATATATACATATATATATATACATACAGGGGAGGGTTCAAACGAGAACTGTTTTTCGTACGAGAATTGCGAGAACCAATCTTGGCAGTTCATTTTGGATAATGGAGTTCATGGATGAAGAGCGTGGAGGGATTGAGTGTGGCAGGATGCATGTAAGGAATTCATGGGTGGACAATCCGGAGGGGGAATCGGATGGCTAAGATTGGTTCTCGCGGTTCTCGTACGAAAAACAGTTCTTGTTTGAACTTTTGCCTATATAATGAAGAAAAGATTGACGATTGGCAGTTCTCGCGGTCCTTACTTATAGATTAGTTCAAAAAAGAAGTTACATAACTTACTACCTCACTCTTTGAAACCTATTTGGACAGTTGTATAACCCACTATAAAGTTTTGTGAGTACCGAATTTTTATAAATTTAATAGAAAAGTGCATATTGACATGGTTAAATGCATACAGTTTCTCACTGTGGCATTTCTTTTAGCACTTACTGTGTATGATCAAGGATCTTGATTACTCTTATTCTAATCCAATGGCTATATAAATTAGAGAGACTTTACATGGCTGAGATTTAAAGTCAACACGGTTCAAAATGAAAGTCAAAAGATTGGCGATTGGTGATTGGCTTGCTCAGGCGGTAAGGGAGTTTTCTCAGTGAAGGAGAGGTCTTGGGTTCAAGTCTCTCTAGAGGGTTTCTTCCTAGGAGTAACTGAGGGTCACTCCGTCATTGG
Organism: Dittrichia graveolens; assembly: GCA_038502395.1. NCBI lineage: Eukaryota > Viridiplantae > Streptophyta > Magnoliopsida > Asterales > Asteraceae > Dittrichia > Dittrichia graveolens. The sequence continues at coordinate 1,551,934 of JARJIL010000003.1, read as the reverse complement.
TGAAGCAACCCTACTGAATTAATTAGGGGGGTGTAGATGGAGTGGATCGAAACCGGGGCCCTGATCAGTTCAACCGTGTTTCGATCCCGTGCCTCTACCGCTGAGGCGAAGCTGTTCAAAAAAAAATGTAAGTACGAAAGATGGACCGGCGACTTGGCGCAAGGAAGAAAGGAGAAGTCGGACGGTCGGACGTTAGATCCTCCAAGGGAGAAATTGGCGATGGAAACCGCCAATCGCCAATCTTTTCTTCATTTGGAAATGAAACGACAAAGTAGCAATTTGTAATTTCGAATTTTTGGTTTCATCCTTTTGAAGTTGCAAAACAATAAACGATTAGATGCTTTCTAATATTTGGTATGTAAATGGTATATGAATAATTGAGTAATTTTTGTTTTGATTTCACACTCTTGCACAACACTTAGTTGAATAGAAAACTAAAACAAGGCTTCAAAGCTTAAAATAGGTCTTGAATCTTTATTTCTTGATTTCATGTTTGGGTAGTTATTTGGTATTTGTATTTTAAATATTTAGTAATTTCACATCTAATAATCCTTGATAAAAATAAAATAAGTATTTTAAAATAAAAAGAAATAAAATTAAGATTTAGCAAAGTCAAATTATTCACCACCAAGATTGTTCCGGATAGTATAAGTAGCAATTAATAAACTACAAATTAAATTTCATTACAACTTGCACTTCACAAAGTACAAGTAGCAATCACAAACTACAATCACACTTTTTTTCCAACACCCTATGTCTATATTTTTAACCACACTTTTTCCCTAACTCACATCCACCGCTTTTATAAACCCTAGATTATTTATGTGAAGAAGGAATACAAATATAACAACTCACATGTGTATGCTTTTATAAATCCTAAATTTCGGTCCACCTCGTGTAAAAGAAAAAATGGTGTGGTAGCATCACGCAACAATGCATTGAAGTCTTCAGTCCACCTTACCATCGCGCAACAATGCATGCCACTTCAACCCCTTCACCATTCCGTCATGGTGTGGTAGCTACTCCCACTACGGCGCGGTGTGGGACTCCTCCACGCAGGTTTGGTCGTCCACTTCGACCTCTCTGATTGAATTTAGGAGCAATGGCTATGAAAATTTCATTTTCGATTTTAGTCGTACATCGGCTTAATTTATAAACCCCCCACCCCCCAACAAAAAAAAAGAAAAGAAAAAGAAAAAACAAAGGGTAAATGCATAGAGGTAAAAAAGATCGGAGAATACAACCAAACATTTGTTTTAATTAATTATAATAAGAAAAATGATATATTCTTCTAATTTTTCTTCCTACTTCATCCTCCTACTCACTATAAGATGACATGTGAAATTCACTATTTAGGTTTCACTACCTTCTCTATTGATTTTAACACTTGTGTTGATCTTGTGAGTAAGAGGATAAGTAGAAGTCAGCGATATTTGGTGTTAGTGGAGTGGTGCTCCATCCAAGAGATTGTGAGTTCAAGTCTTATTGTGGACATTAGAGTATATTTACGGGTAAGTTTGGTGAATGTATGTGTTTGCCGTTCAAAAAAATAGAAGGATATATCACCTCTCTTATAATAAATACACTCAAGGATTTGTTTTTCTGGATGGAGTTGTCCTTTGTTGTTTGCGAAATTCCAAATACTGGAGGTGAGCATGTTGTCGAACCGGTATCGCTCTAATCGAGTATCGAATTTGATCTAAAGACGGTATCAATTACTGTATAATGTATTCGTATACAGTACTAATACCGCGTACCTATTTTACCTAATCAATTTTGTACTAATCTTAAATACCGAGTACCGATTCTTTTGGATCCTAAACTCACCATACAATCCACATCAACGAGAGCGTGACCCATTCTTTAAAACGACCCATCATATCATATGGCAATGGCATGACCGACGGCATATTTTACCACCTCCTATTCCTATACATACATATATAATATAATATAATTACACACACTGACACACACATAGCCCCACTTGTCATTACTATTTTCTTTTTTGGCTTTGTAAAAAATCAACAATGGTGTAATGTGGGGCACATGAATTGGGAGGTTTCCTTTTCTTTTGTAGGTGAGATGCCAATGCCATGACCTTCACTCAATCACCACCCACCCCCTCATTTATTGTACCATCAAACATTAACACCTTCCCCCCAAAACAAAATCAATCACACAACACTCTCAACATCCCCCCAAATGAAATCCCTCTTTTTTCTACTAATTTCATCCATCTTTTTTCACACCCTGATCAATATCTCAACTGGGGTTTCAATTTTAAACCCTAAAAAAGATGGTCTTGGCTCAGCAGTGAAGAGGGTTTGTGCAGAAGATGAAGAGATGATGGAATCTGAAAGCAGTAGGAGGATGTTGCTGATGGGTAAAAGGTATATAAGTTATGAGACATTAAGGAGGGATGTTGTACCTTGTAATACACCTGGTGCTTCATATTACAATTGCAAAGGGAAAAGGAATGGGAATGGGAATGGGTTTGCAAACCCTTATAACAGAGGCTGTGAGATCATTACCTTTTGTGCTAGGGATGCTATAAATTCATGATCATTAATGGTGGAATTGGTAATGTTTTTATCTACTTTATTACCACTTTAATGAGAATCCCTGTTTTTTGGAATCTTGATTATTGCAAGTTTATTCAGTGTAAGTTTGTAAGTTTGTTTTTGAAGAGATACTGACCATGGTATCATTTCATCTATTTGTCTTGCTTATAAATCCATTAAATTTACTGTTTTGTATTTACTGTTAATTAACTTTTATCTTTTTTATGTCATATTTGGTGTATCCAATGTTTATTGATTTGTAGCTAATGACTAAAAAGAAACTAAATCTTGAATGCAGATTAGGGAATTTCATAATATTATGTTTAACTCATGTAACCCAGGTCCATGTAATCTTAAATTGGTTGGCGGGCCGACTTGTTTATCCGCGACCCAAACACGATCCACTTATTATACGGGTTAGCCGGTTTGAGGCATTTACTACCCAGTCGCATTATGTTTTAAGGTGCAATTTCAACATTATGTGCTGGTATCATAGAATACTATGTGCGGAAAAGGCAGGGACGTTGTAGTTAGACAGCTTTGTTTCCTGAAGGGCTGATTTACGGTCAAGGGTTAGCTTGACTAGAATATTTATCGAAGACCGGATGTTGGCTCAAAGACTCGAACGTAAACCTGATTTGATTTGCTAATTATGTGCATCCAGGAGTATAACGGTAATGTCCATTGGTTTGACTCGTACTTGAGTCATACCAGGTGACATTATGTTGTCAGGTGCATAACTTTAGTGAATTCTTTGAATTATGAAACCTTTGCTAGAGAAATTCTTTTGTGTGCTGCAGATAAACATAGTTTTAGTGTTGTTTTTGGGTGAGATGATGTAGACAATTTTCCCATAAGTGATAGTTTTGACCAATTTAGCTATAAATAAGTTTTTTAAAGGAAATTTACCTATAAATAAGTGATCTATCATTTATATGATTTGTAGCGTTTCAACAAGTCAAGCTTTCATCAAGCAATCCAAACGTGGCTCTAACTCGTGCTCATTTGAGTTCAGGTTTTAACGAGTTTGAGCTAGAGTATGAAGCATAAAAATTGGCTTTGTAAATGAGACGAGCTGAACTTGGAATATGCAACGAGCATAAGAACAGTTATCAAGCTTTATTCATTTATACTTATATATAAAAATATGTGCATATATAATTGAATTCGTAAATAATGTTATTATTATATTTTATCATGGTTAACCGGTCTTTATGTTGAATAGAGCTCCACGTGGGGAGGCAATGGAGAATGTTCCCATCAAAGCGATCATTTTTATATGTATATTTGAAGTGAGTTTAGTTATTTAATATAACTTTTACACATATTTAAACCAAGTAAAACTATATATATATATATATTCAAGCTTTTCAAACAGAGTGTAATTAAGCATGTGTCAACCGCGATATAAGGATTCGACGAACACAATAATACTATACTATATATATGTTGAAGTATTAAACTGATTTAAAATTCTTTTCTCCCTTTGATTTTCTCAATCAAAAACATTAATTAAAGAAAAAAAAAACAAATACCAACTACAATGTTTCACTTTTACACCACCTTCATACTCCATCCTTATTCAAACCATCGTATCCGAACCGGCTTTCCCACCACCAAACCCCTCAAAAACCAACCAACCAACCAACCAACCAACGTTTTCTTCTTCTTCTTGTTAAATGCTCAGTACCTGTAATGAGCAGGCTTGTACGGACCCTCAACTGGCACACTAATATAATCAGCCTGGTCCTTGCTAAGCTTGGTGAGCCTGGCCCCAAGCTTTCCAAGATGAAGAGCAGCCACTTTCTCATCAAGATGCTTAGGCAACACATAAACCTCCTTTTTGTACTTCCCGCTTGACTTTTCCTTCCACAGCTCTAGCTGGGCGATCACCTGGTTAGTAAACGAGCAAGACATCACGAAACTAGGGTGACCCGTTGCACAACCCAAGTTCATGAGCCGACCCTCCGCCAACACAATGATGCCACTGTTGGTTTCAGGGAACACCCACCTGTCAGTTTGTGGTTTGATGGTGATTCTCTTCACACCAGGGTAAGTTTCTAACCCCAGCATGTCGATTTCATTGTCAAAATGGCCGATGTTGCAGACGATCGCGTTGTTTTTCATCTTTTTCATGTGGTCAACCATGATGATGTCTTTGTTACCTGTGGTGGTTACAAAGATGTCGGCTTCTGAGAGAACGTCTTCTAGAGTTAGGACTTGGAGACCTTCCATGAGGGCTTGAAGGGCGCAGATGGGGTCGATTTCTGTCACTATGACACGAGCGCCAGCTTGTTTCATGGCGGCGGCACAACCCTTGCCGACATCTCCGTAACCGCAGACAACTGCAACTTTGCCGGCAATCATCACATCAGTGGCTCTCATTAATCCATCAGGGAGTGAGTGGCGACATCCATACAAGTTGTCAAACTGTGATCATAATGGTCCAAGATTTCAGATGAGTGAACTACCAGAAACAGTGTTCAACTAACTAAGAGTTTAAGAACTTTACTAACCCGTTGAATTCAAGCAGATATTAACAAAGATTAGCTAACAGCATACTATTGTGTGAGTGGTAATTTTTCACCTATTCATGGATATGAAAATGCAGAACCATTCTAATATGGAACATGCTGTAATTAATTTAATAAAAAAAATCAAAACTTTGCAACAAAAGTTAATTATCTACTTATCTATCCTGTTCTATACATTCCCGCCATTTTTCTCACAGCTGGTTAGCAAAAAACAAGCATTTAGAAACAGATCTACGTCAAAAAAGCTACGCCAAGTTGGTAGCTGAGAATTTAACTGTCATCAAAACAACTAATTAGGTTAAAGAATTATCTTAACCCGAACGTATTTAAGCAGATCTGAATAAAGATTAGCACACAGCATGCTAGTGTCTTATGCAAATTTTCCCCATTTCATAAAGTGAAATGCAGAATCATTGTAATACGTCACATACTGAATTTATATAATATAAAAATTGAAACCTCGTATCTGAAATTTATTTTTCTTAATTCTATAAATTCCCGCCATTTTTGTCGCAACTACTTAGATGTGAGGCAAAATTATGCACACAGAAACAGATCTACACCTAAGAATCCACTGTAGTTGGCATATGAGAATTCAATTGAATAAAGCATGTAGAAATTAGCAAAATTAAGAGCATAATAATCACAGATCCTACAAATTATCAACTTAATCAATCACGTCCCGTCAAAATTAACGAAATTAACCAATTATACTACGAGAACCAATGTGATTCGTAACCACCATACCTTGCTCTTGGTGACTGAGTCATTGACGTTAATGGCAGGGAAAAGCAAGGTACCGTTAGCTTGCATCTGGTACAACCTCTTAACACCGGTGGTTGTTTCCTCAGATACACCGACCAGCCTATCTTTCATCTTGTGGTACTTCTTCGGGTCGCTCTGTAACCCTTCCTTAATGATCGACAACACGATCTGGAACTCAGCGTTGTCGGTTGAAGACGGATCCGGCACTTTCCCGGTTTTAGCGTACTCCTCTTCAGCTTTCACTCCTTCATGGATCAAAAGCGTTGCATCACCGCCATCATCAACGATCAGATCCGGTCCACCGCCGGGACCCCAGTCAAGAGCTCTCTCCGTACACCACCAATACTCCTGAAGCGTCTCTCCCTTCCAGGCGAACACGGCGGCGGAATCACGAGCGATGGCGGCGGCGGCGTGATCCTGAGTCGAGAAAATGTTGCATGAGCACCATCTCACCTCGGCACCTAAGGCAGTTAGGGTTTCGATCAGGACTCCGGTCTGAATAGTCATGTGAAGTGAACCAGTAATCCTGGCACCCTTGAATGGCTGCGATGGTCCGAATTCGGTCCGGCAAGACATCAAACCGGGCATTTCAACTTCGGCTAATTCGAGTTCAAGTCGGCCGAAATCAGCCAAGGACATATCCTTGACCTTGTATTCACGGCCGGCGGAGGTTTTCTCGACAGTGAGAGCCATGATCGTCGGAGTTGGGGTTTTGAATTTTTCAGATTGGATCTGAAACACAGTGGGTTAGGCAAGGAGAGAGTAGGGGAGTGCAGGGGTATAAATAGGTTTAAGTGAGGAGAAATGGACGGCCGAGATTCGATCAGTGTTTGGTGCATCTGTGGATTTTATTTTTAATAAAAAAATTGGTTTAAGAGTAACGTCGGGTTAGGAAATGGGGGTTGTTGGATCCACGTTGTCGTATTTTGCAAAAAAAAAAAAACATTATTTCCTTTGTTTCCAATTTTCCGTTAATAACATTTGTAGTTCAAAAATAATTTTCTAATATGATTAATATTTTATAGGCTTTGTACGTTCGTTATAGTATCATACGTACAGTCATGATCATTGTAAATGTATCTAGGTAAGTTAAACCATCATTAGCATCCGTTTTTCTTCTTTTTTTATTCGAAACTCAAATATAGTCTAACTCAAGCAAATCAAATATTTTTTCTTTTCTTACTCTCTCTTATACAACAATAACAAAAATAAAGTGAACAGGTTGCTAGGGTTTGGGAAACCGAATGTTAACCCAAAGGGGTAGGCGTACCGGTATTTCCGACAGGGGCGGACCGAAACACAAGCCGATTGTGACACATGACACCTGCCAATTTTGTCCCCGTTGTGAAATTTTTGATTTTTTTGAGACGGTGCTAGCACTCATTTCAAATCCTGGGTACACCCCTAAAATCCGAGCCAACCAAGCCGGCCCAATCTACCTGAGGCTCTCCCGAAGACATTCGGGCCATGCGTCTTAGTCGATTATATGATTATTGTAAATGCTAGGTTTTTTATTTTAGTTTAATTAATTCTATTTGCTTATCGCTTACTTATATATTGTGTTGAAAAACTAAGTAAATTATCAATTTTCTTTCATCTTTTCTATAATTGAATTAAACCTTATTCTAATTTAATAAATTTTACATTGTTAGTTAACAATTCAGATTCGATTTTTGGGTTCAACACAATTTCAATTTTATGTTTTATTTGGTTCGTTGAGAAATATGTAAGACTCACTTTTGGTTTGACCCACTTTGAGAAAAAATAAAACCGTAAAACTCGAAGAACATAAAAAAACAACTATATAATACCTCAACCTTTGCACCCACTTGACTTTTTTCCCTTGTTCCGCCCCTGCCCATGGTCCGGAACCGAATCTCACTTCCCGACCTGCAGTTCATGCACTAACCGGCGTATAATGCCTCATAGACCATAGCAAAATATTGTGGGTATTACCTAACTTTTCTCCTATAAAAGGAGATGTGTGTTTGCTTATGGGCTCTATAATTTCGGGTATTACTTATTAGAGGTTGCTCTCTCTATAAATAAATAACAATTCATTAAAATCAAAATTGTTGTTTTATAACAAAATGTCAAAATAGTTTCTTTTATTGTATCACTATTTTAAGAGGTGATTTTGTAAAATCATATTTATGTCGCCGCATAAAGATAAAAGCTACATATATTAGGTATATTTGGCGGAAGTTGCTGGTAGTTGTAGCTGTAGCTGGAAGCTGGTAGCTGATAGTTGATAACTAGTAGCTAGAGCTGGAAGCTGTATCTTTTATATGTATATGTGTTTGGCAAAATAGCTGGTAGCTGGAGCTTAATGGTGTAAAATAACAAAAAAGGACAAATAATAAAAATAGAAGGAATTGTAAAACAATTAAAGAGTGTATTTAGGTAATTTTATATATAAAAAGCTTCTAGTTACTTTTAAAAGCTACTTCAAGAAACTTTTTATTTTTGAGTTTTTTGTTTAAAAAAAAGCTTCCAACTTTTTAATTCGAACAAAACTTGTAGTTTTTTATTTCAAAACAAAATGCTACCAGCTCCAAAAAACTGCGTACCGAACATACTTATTATATAGTTTTAATTTGTTTACATGATGATGTTTGTTTATTTTTATCATCTATAATTAAATTTATTTTTAATAATGTTAATTTATTTTACTATCTATAATTTATAATTAAATAATGTTTATCATTTATAGTTACCGTAAATATATCACGTTTATTTATTTTATCATTTACAATTAAATATAAGATTATATAATAAAATTACTAGTTAGATACGATACCGTTATTGAAGAAAAAAAATTACAATTTATAATATTTAAAATGTCATGATAGTTTATCTACGCAATGTTATCTTAATCTATAAATATTATATTATCTCTTATTTCTTCTCTTAATATTTATAAATTACTACTATCCATTTACTATCAACATTATAGAGGGTTTTTGGGATTGCGATTTGAAAATAAATTATGCGTTTTTAATAATCAGAATTAGATAATCAGCTGTAAGAGAACGTGCTACTGAATAATAGTGTTTGGATTTGATTATGTTGCTTCATATCGCAATAATCAGATAATCAGTTTTTAAAGTGCTTAGCAAAGTAGATTAATTGATTTTTAAAAGGTAACATCACAATAATCAAATAATCAGTTTGAAAAAACAACTCAAAAGTAGATTCTCAAAACTGCGTTTTGTAGTCTCCAAAACGCAATAATTGATTTTTGAAAACACAACTCCAAACACTTTAAACTAATTATTTGCGATTTCAAATCACAATAATCAAATAATCAGTTTTTAAACGTAGTCTCAAACACCTTCATAGTCTTGCTTGGTGGGTGATTTTCGGGTTTATACATTTATCTATTTTATTTTTCCCCTTTTGTACACAATCCAAGTATTTTTATTATTTATTTTGTGTTTCTCAAATTAAAAAACAATAAGAATTGAAATTCATGGCTTAATTTCCCCTTTTTTTTTAAATAAAAAATAACTTGCGTTCCAACATAAACGACGTGGTTGGTGACCATTATAGCCACTTCAAGGATACCACACCGTCAACCTAAAAATCTAATAAAGCGAGAGCAATAATGAGTAGGAAAAATATGGTTAGGAATTAGGAGATACGATGTATCATACTTGATTTTTTTTTAATTAATTTATTCATAAGATTAATATAAGTGTCAAAAATCAATAAAAAATATAAGAAAAAATAACTAGTTGATTTCATATATCATCTTATGATTATTACAATAACAAAGTAGAAAAAATAAGTATAAGAATATATTATTTTTTATATGGTTAGCTGGTACTCACTACTCTTTATTACACTATTACATCAATATTACAATTTTAACTATTTAACTTATGGTATGGCCACGTCATAATTCTATATTTTGAGAACAACGTATTTTACTAACTTTAATTTTTCTTTTAAAAGAAAGAAAAAACATCACATTCATCTAACGACATACTCCTCACCACATCATTGAACCATCACGCGTGGTGGCGTTGGGGACAACGTCATGGTTGGTGTTGTGACCATGGCCTTACTTCATGTCTTCGTGTATATTATGGGGATAAAAATTCATCTTAAATTAAAAGAACAATAACATATTATGTTTTTTATTTAAGAAAATTATGTGTTTAGTTTAACTTAAATTAAGAATTCTATATTTTTTATAATAAGAAAACATGATTTATCATATTCTTTTAGAAACAAATCTCAATGCCTTGTAATTCAAATTTTTATATTTGTGAGATAATAAATTTAAGCTCACGAATCATAAGTTCATAAGCTTAAATATAAATTTATAGGTTCATATTAATAAGCACCCAAGCCATATAACAAGTCAACCAAAACATTTCCGGAATTTAAGCCAGATTAAACATAGAATTTATTTCATCATTATTAACTTTTTTTATAATGGGTTTGATTTTTAAAATGTATCAAAGTTGTTATATTTTATTATATACTAAATTTTAAAAAATACTATTTAGCATATTGAACTTACCAAACTTATAATTTAATGTACTCAACCTGATATATGAGGTTGCATAATGATGTGACATAGGTTTGGTTGAGGTGTTAATGATGTGGCGATAATGTGCATAATAACATGTTTTTTTTAATGATTCAAAAAATAAAATCAATATCATTATTACTTTTTATTAATTATAAAATCAAGTGATTTGATTCACCCATTGATGAAGACTTCATCTTCACCCTTTCGGTTTCTGGTGTTAAACATGTTGTTCATCTGATTTGCGTTTTATTCGGTCTTTTGAAGCGGTATTCACCTTCAAAACCAATTCCTGTAAGTTTAGGATTTGAAGGGTTCGTTCATAATTGATGATTTGAGTTCACATAGGGAGATTTGAAGGGTTTATTTGTAATTGATGTTTTGAGTTTAGATAAAGCGATTTAAATGGTTTGACCGATAGTTATTTATTTGCGATTGATGTCCAGTGGCGACTTCATCTTTATCTGGGTTTGTTCTTCATCTTAACAAGTATGCATTTTTGTTTATATCTTATGATTCATCTAAGAAGGCAGTTTCTAGAGTTCTCTTTCGAATTTGGTTATGATAGGGTTCATCGATTGTTTTGTCTATTTGATACAGGGTTCATTATGGTTGTATTTCTTTTTTGATTTGGGGATGAAGTTGAGTGTTCTTTAAAATTTTATTTTTATATATTTTATCTATATTTCATTTTTTGTTTGTTTGGGGATGAAGTTCAGTTTTTGTATTCCATTTTTTAAGCCATGAATTTTTAATCTGTAACTAGAAAAGGTTGACTAATCTTATACTAGTTATTTGTTAATATTATTGTTTAATAATTCTATTTCTCAATTAACATCTTAACAGAATATTAAATTCAAATCATCAAATACATATCACATATCAAGTGAATTACATTATTGAATTCTGATTTGACATTGTTCGATTTAAATTATATTCTTAGTGTCAAATAAATTGTATATTTCATTATTTGTTTCATTTAACGTAAGTAGTATATTTAATGTGTATTCATGTTCACTATATAAAACAATATTGATGATAAATATAAACAATGCTCGTGACGTTCGTAATTGCAATACAAAATATGTTATGTTGTTGACTAAAGAACATAAATTTTACAACATTATAAGAATCATTTCTCCTAACTTTATTTGTTAATGTAATTTTACACTTTTCAACTATAGATTTACCTACTTTGGTTTTCTGCTTCCAGCCCTAGCTTAAAACTTTTACTTTTATTTTCTTTTAGTTATTTCTTCAAAACACGTCCAAACTCAATGAAAAAAACAAAAAAAAAAACAAGGTGGCACAAATAAAAAACTTTAAATTCACGAAGGGTACAAATTGTAACATCTGAAACCTTCATCTGCCTATAAATACCCATCTCCTCATCGCTACTGAACTCGAACCACCCACCCACCAGTAGTCTAACTGGTAACAATCTGTCCTCGTCTCCTCCCATTCTGTAACCACCATCGGCCACCCATCTGCGCCATGGATCCCGTTAACGTATGGGGCAACACCTCCCTAGACACCGCGGACCCGGAAATCTTCGACCTCATCGAAAAAGAAAAACGTCGTCAGTGCCGGGGAATCGAACTCATAGCCTCCGAAAACTTCACCTCCTTCGCCGTAATTGAAGCCCTAGGCAGCCCGTTAACCAACAAGTACTCCGAAGGCATGCCCGGAAACCGTTACTACGGTGGTAACGAATTTATCGACGAAATCGAAAACCTTTGCCGTAGCCGCGCCCTACAAGCCTATCGGTTAGATCCGACCAAATGGGGCGTCAACGTCCAGCCGTACTCCGGTTCTCCGGCGAACTTTGCTGCGTACACTGCACTTTTGGAGCCACATGATCGGATCATGGGCCTTGATTTGCCATCAGGTGGTCATTTAACTCACGGGTATTATACTTCTGGTGGGAAGAAGATCTCCGCTACATCGATTTACTTCGAGAGCTTGCCGTATAAGGTGAATTCGACGACTGGCTATATCGATTATGATAAAATGGAGGAGAAAGCGATGGATTTCAGACCTAAATTGATTATATGTGGAGGAAGTGCTTACCCTAGGGATTGGGATTACAAGAGAATCAGATCAATCGCTGATAAATGTGGTGCCCTAATGCTGTGTGATATGGCTCATATCAGTGGTCTTGTTGCTGCACAGGTATGTATGTATGTATGTATATATATATATATATATATATAAAACCGAAAAAAACTGAAGTTATAGAAAATAACCCCAAGATAAGCTAAAACCAAACACCCCATGTTTTTTATGATTTTAATTCGGAATTGTGTTGAACCCGGTTGGTGATATGATATGGGTTTACGATTTTAATTCGGAATTATCGAAAAAGTTCGTTTTTTTAATATATATTTTGACTTTGTTAGGAAGCTGCGGACCCGTTTGAGTTCTGTGACGTGGTAACAACCACAACCCATAAGAGTCTTAGGGGACCAAGAGCTGGTATGATCTTCTACCGAAAGGGGCCAAAACCACCAAAGAAAGGTCAGCCTGAAGATGCGGTTTATGACTTTGAAGACAAGATAAATTTTGCTGTTTTCCCGGCACTTCAGGGAGGGCCCCACAACCACCAAATTGGGGCTCTAGCCGTTGCTTTGAAGCAAGCTATGTCTCCTGGTTTCAAAGCTTATGCTAAGCAAGTTAGGGCTAATGCTGTTGCACTTGGCAAGTACTTGATGAGCAAAGACTATAAGCTTGTGACTGGTGGAACTGAGAATCATCTTGTTCTTTGGGATCTTAGGCCTCTTGGATTGACTGGTAAGGGGTAATTTAGTCATTTCATGCTTGCAAAAATAAATTAGTCATTTCATCTAGGTGTGGGTTACAGTTGTCGAACACACTACTACGGTACTACCTCAGTCCATCACCAAGCTTAAAAGCTCGATTTGGGCTAAATTGTATACACCATATGAGCTCGGCTGTGTCGACCCTGTACAATTCTGACGTTGTCAAATGGACTTGTTTTAAAAACTTAGCCAAACAGTCCCTACTTTGCATCTTTATATGATCAGTTTATATCATGCTCTGTTATAGTTGGGATGTTAAAAATCAGTTAATCTGCTCATTTATTAATCAGTGATTTATCACTTGCATATCATTTATATCATGCTTGGTTACTTTGTGTATTATCATGCCCTCTACACCTGCTAGAGCTCACTGCTCATATACTTGTTAACGTCGCAGGTAATAAGGTGGAGAAGCTATGTGACCTTGCAAACATTACCGTGAACAAGAATGCTGTTTTTGGTGACAGCAGTGCCTTGTCCCCAGGTGGTGTTCGTATTGGTAAGTAACTCTATACAAAGAGAATTCAAGTAAATCTGTAGCCACCATCAATCATATTATCAATCTTGTAACTTTTTCTTGATTACTCAGAAAAAGTATAGTTATAATGTGAGAAAATATGCATCGACTTTCATTAATAGATGATGGCATATTCTCCCTCCTAATTTCATGCTTTTCTCAGCCAAATCTTTGCAATTCCAGCCCATTTACTTATGGATTGATCTTTTTGGGTTATGGTTTATCCCTAGCAGGTCAACGGTAGAAACAAAGAGTTTAGCTACAAGATAATCGGATCAAACTGGTCGAATAGTTTAAAGTCACCTATATCATATACTTGATGGTTATTGGTCTCTCCTAAATTGTTTTATTTTGGTATTCAGATGACATAATATAGTTAGATTGTTTTAGTTAAGTAATCATATTAAGATCTTACAATTTACGACATCCAATATCGTTTTGACCGGGTCCACTAAATCTAGGTCTTCTAATGCTATCTTGATCATGATTGAGATATATATGGAAAGTGAGGATAGTGGTCGACTAAACAATACTTATATAGGACAGAGGTGTCAATCGTGTCATGTGCGGGTCAACCAGAAAATGACCCGAACGAACATGTTTATGCTCAATCCAAACCCGTTTATCTGCGTGTCAGGTTCGTGCCGTGTCGATAATTAACACTATTGGTAAACATGATGGGAAAGTTTATTATCTAAGTAGCGCAAATATCCTTCTAGTAATATTCAATGCGTCAATTGCATATGGTAAATAGGCACAAAAAAAATGTTTTGTGGGTCAACCCAACCTCCCCGCGGTCTGATTACAGATATCCTATCTTGCCACCTCTACTGAAAGATAATGAAGTTGTAATGGTGTTTTAACTTGAACAGGTACTCCAGCTATGACATCAAGGGGTTTGGTCGAGAAAGATTTTGAGCAAATAGGAGAGTTCCTTCATCGTGCGATTCAAATCACTTTGAATATCCAAAAAGAGCATGGTAAGCTCTTAAAGGATTTCAACAAAGGCTTGATTAACAACAAGGAGATTGAACAGCTTAAGGCGGATGTCGAGAAGTTTTCAGCCTCTTTTGACATGCCCGGGTTCAAGATGTCTGAGATGAAGTACAAGGATTGATGTAATAAACTCTTCTTTTTATTGCTTCGTCAATGTAATTGTGTTGTCATGATCGATGCTTTACAGGGTTTCTTTTAACCCTACTGAATGACACCAAATTCACCCCGGGTATGTTGCATCGTTTGCTGGGATTACAAGAAGGCTCTCTCGAGTTCATGTTGTATGTTTAAGAAAAGAGAAGAAAGATTTATATTCTTGGCTGCGTATATTTGAGTTGTTTTGTATACCCAATCGGGTGTTTGTATCTTTTAAAAGTGGTTATATATTTTCAGAGGTCTGTATAGAATTAAACACTAAACATAACAAGAAAACTCGATGAACAAGTAATGAATCGCTCTATAAACATTGCAATAAAAACTTCAACAAACAAAATCAGTACTTGATCGATAAGAGAATTAGGATGACGGAACTAAGGCACCAATAGCATATGCAAAGAAGCAGTGAAGGTCGGCATTAGTGTGTCACGACGGTGGGTGAGGAATTTGAGCAACAACTTGGAAGGTTTTTTTAGCATATCAATGCGACAACAATTGCATCATCGTGTGTTTTGTGTTGGAAAAAGCCTATTAGATGTTTCTTTTGTGTTAGGGATATGGTAGGCTTATTAGTGATTCAATTATGAGTTTCTAACCTTTACAAATTTATAGTATTTATAGAAGGAGAGCAACTAGTTAATTGTCAACTACCAAGTTATCAAGAATGTAGATGAGGAGATGAAGTTATTTTTTGTTTTATGCACCAATTGTAATCATTACTTTATTTCTTAACTTAACATTTTCCTTTTTCAAGCTCTTGTTCTTATTTTTTAACTCCTCATTTTTAGCAACTATTTTAGAGCTAAAATCATAATGATAGTCATCATTATCACTATAGTAGCTAGAATCGTAATGTACCTCACTTGTCTCAAAAGCCATGAGACATTTTTCTTCTTTTCTTTCCTCTTCTTCATCACTTGAGGATTCTTTGACATGTTTAGCTTTAAGTGCAATGGATTTTCTCTATCCTTTCTTTAGCTTGGCAATCTCATCATCTTTTTGCATTATTACTTCACACACCTTGAGATTTCCTATTAGCTCATCCATTTGTAGTATGTTCAAGTCCTTTGACTCCTCAATAGCCGTCACTTTTGCTCTCCATTTTGGTGAAAGAGCCCTAAGAAACTTTCTTACAATCTTTTTGTTAGTGTAAGTAGTCCCAAGTGCCTTGAGACTAGTAACAATAATATTAAACCTTGTAAAAGCATCATCAATTTTCTTATCATCAAATATTTGAAATTGTTCATATTGTTGAACAAGTAATTCGGTTTTGTTATCTAGAACTTGGGCATTTCCTTGATGTGTGATGACAAGAGATTTCCAAATAGCATTTGCACTTTCACACATGAAAACTCTTTTCTAGGTAAAGCATTGTATAGAAAAATTTTTGCTAGAAAAATTTTTGAAATCATTTTCTTATCCTCTTGATCCCATTTTTCTTTAGGGGTTGGAACATAAGCATTTTGTTTAGAATCAAAGGTTTTTGGAACATGGTCTCCTTCTTTAATAATCTCCCAAAGGCCAAAATCTTTGGCCTTTACATAGGTCATGAATCTTTGCTTCCAATAGCAAAAGTCTTCTTTTTCAAGAAGTGGAGGTCTAACCATAGAATTCCCCTCTATATAATTTTGTCCCATTTTATCAACTCAAAAATTTTTGAAAAATATTTTTAGAAGATTTAAACAACTTTTTAAAAATTATCTAGAGCAACTTGCTCTGATACCAATTGTTAGAACCTAGGGGGGGTGAATAGGTTATATGCCCACTTTTTGAAGTTTTTAACAATATTTGCAAGTAATTAAAGAGTTTAAGGAAGAAAGATATCACCAATGAAGTAGTTTGGACACAATTATTTATAGTGGTTCAAGCAAGGGTTAACAACCTTGCTCTACATCCACTCCTTGGCCTCACCCACCAAGAGTTGCTCCACTAACTTCTCACTTTGAAGGTAGAGATAAACCTTTTACAGCTTCTCTCTTTAGCTTACAAGAATTACACTTCACTCTTGCAAACAAGGCTAAGATAAACCACACTTCACTCTAATTTGAAAGGCTAGAGTTGATCCTCACTTCTTTCTAATTCTAAGGCTAGAGATGATCCTCACTTCTCTCTAATTCTAAGGCTAGAGATGATCCTCACACTATTACAAATATACAAGAAGGTAATGTAGTGTTTGAACTTTGAATGCTTTCACTCTTGCTTCATTCTTGATATTGAAAGATTGAATATTTATCAAAGAATATGAGCTCACAAGATTTAGTATGTGTTCTGTGTTTTTCAGATTGCAAGAGCTGAGTAAAACACAAGACTTGAGTTGCTTTAAATAAGGAAAAAGTTTGATGCTCAAAAAGTGTCCAGACGATCCACGGTCGACCGTGGAATCGACCGTCGCACTGCTGGAGATTTTTTAGCCTTGTGCATATAGACGTTGGGCTTTTACCAAAACCACACACAACCCATTTTTACCATAAAAATGCACTGAAAAGGAGTAGAAAAGTTGGGTTAGTGTCATACTTCTTAAGTTTGAATTTTAAACATGAAAATGGAAGTTTGGAACCAAATACACAAAGTATGTTGGAAGTTTTTCACTTTGGGAGATTCCTTTTGCTAAATGTGATTTTAACTTGTTTCAATGTAAGATTGTGTTTAGTATTTGCCAAAATGAGAATTTTTGCTTTGACTTCCAAGCTTGTGATTTTTATAAAAATTGTCTCAATTTTTATAAAGGTTTTTATAAAAATTATTTTATAAAAACTTAAACTCATTTGATTATTTATTTTGTAAGCTCATAGACTTCAAACGTTTGTTTGTATGAATCTTCGACATCAGCTTCTACTTGAACTCGGATCTTGACGATTGGAGCTTGGACATTTGATAAAGCTTGTTTTGTAGATTATAGATAAGAATATATTTGATTGAATATATATATATATGTATATGTGCACATATGTTAATGTTAATGCATACAATTATATAAACAAGTTGTATATTTTTGTGTCAACAAAAAATGATATATTTATAAGCCTATTTTTTCCAACAACTTCCATTGGTCAGACAAAGCAACTTAAGCCTTCGGTACCTTAAAACATGCCATGACCAATGTCCCTACTTTGGCTCTACCAAATTTCACCAAGACTTTTAATGTTACTACAGATGCATCGGGAACCGGCGTTGGTGTCATTTTATCTCAAAAAAGGCACCCTATTGCTTTTTTTTAGTAAAAAGATGGGTAAAAGGATGTAGGCTTCTTCCGCTTATAACCGGGAATTGTATGCTATCACGGAGGTGGTACATAAATGGCGGCACTATTTATTGGGAAGACATTTCAAAATCTATACCACCAATACAACCTTCGTCATCTTCTCACCCAAGTAATTTAAATCCCGGATCACCACAAGTGGGTTGCCAAGCTTTTGAGCTATGATTTCTAGATTTTGTATAAGCCGGGACAAGAGAATTGTGTGGCAGACGCCTTGAGCAGTGTTGATGAGTCTCGTTGCCTAGATATGTCCGCTCCAATGTTCTTGTGGCTAGCAGAAATCCGGCGGTTTTACTCTACTATACCAACCGGCATTTAGTTTCTTTGAGCTTTAGCTGAACGCCCAGATGCGTATCCTCAACATCGAGTTTATGATGGACTAGTTTACTAGTCTAACCGTTTTTTGGTTCCCGATTTCGAACATTTGCGCAGTCAATTAATTGCCAAATATCATGCTACCCCCGTCGGGGAACACTTTGGTGCACAACCCACTCTTCGCCGGCTGCAATCTTCATTCTATTTGCCTGGTATGTCGGATGACGTTCCAAGTTTGTTCGACAATGTCCTACTTGCAATTAGGTTAAGTAACCGACTCATAGGCCTTATGGCCTTCTCCAGCCCTGTTACCGGTTCCCAATTAGGCCTGGGAGGACATTGCGATGGACTTTATCACTCACCTTTCATCATTAAACGGTAAAACGGCGATATGGGTTATCATTGATCGACTCTCCAAGGCAACACACTTACAGTCCTTTCATCACATTACACCGCCGTGACGTTAGCTACTCTTTTTCTCGCAACAAATTTATCGGCTCCATGGGTTGCCCAAGTCTATTGTTACAGATCGTGAATTGTGATGCATTGTTTCTTAGTCGTTTTTGGCAAGACACATGTTGCTTTTAAAAGGCATTTGTGTTTTTTATTATATAGGTAGATAGATAGATAAATATAAAAAAATTTAAATTACTCACTCCTAAGTGATACAAGTATTATTTCCCAGGTGTCAATTGCTAAAGAGTCTATTTTTATTACTATAATTTTTTAGTCAAACTGTGTAAAAAAATTAACAAACTTTACTCAAAATACTAATATACGCAACTTACTTGTTATCAAGTAATACACAAATGTTAGACTTTATGCAAACACCTCACAAGTGAAGAGACTTATTCAAATGTTAGACTGTATACAAACACCTCTTACGACAGGTTGTCGCCGTAGATGGTCGTTAGTATGAGTTTGAAAGTAGTTGGAGTTGAGTTTGAAATCCCATGGGTATCCAAAAATGAAGTTTTTTTTTTCAAGATGTTAAAAGTATGTAGATAGGTGGTGGTTTTAGTATATAAATATTGTTGGCGTTTGTCTTATGTCGTTAGAGTCTATTTTAGGGCCGGAAACATGTGATGGTCGTAGTTTGCAAATTAATTAAACTTAGATATAGTCCAATACTACAATAGAGTTTCTTGAGGATTGGCATTTATAAATATTGGAGTTAAATTGAACATAGACTAACTTCAAAGTTTGTTGAGGGATGCGGTTTATATATGTTGGGTTCGTGACTCGAGAATAGACGATAATCGTAGTTTACAAAAGTAATTAATGTTTAATTGAAGGTTGTTGAAGTCTGAAGGTCGTCGGAATTTGTAAATATTAGCCGAATTAAGTTAACGACTTGCAAAATGAAGATTTCATGCAATACTATTTTAACGGAGGTTGATCTTTTTTCGGCTACTAGCGTAACACCCCGTGTATAAACACGTGTGATTGTTAATTTAAATTTTAAATATTTATGGTGTGAAACTTTAAAGATATAAAGAAACATTCATGAAAATTGAAAGACGAAGAAAGAAAATTGATATACTCACAAATATGCGCCAAATCCGCCAATAGTTGTTAGTTGAATTAGGAAATGACATTAGATCTGATTAAGAAGTTGGGTGACCTATTTTTACTTAAGATCCGCGCTTAACTTAAAATTATCAGCTTAAGACTTTTAAGATAAAAAACTATTTATTTGTTAGCCATTTTATAAAATAAAAAAGGATGATTAGTGAGATTTTTTTTAATTAAATAATAACATCATAACCCCTTTTAATATATATTAAATATATTAAAGATAAAGATTGAAGATGAAATTCGTATAACAACATCAACAATATACGATAAAGCCTTAATATAGTGTTATTATTAGAGAGAAGTTAAGATTCTTTTATATTATGATAAAATATGATTCATTGTTTTACGGTAAATAAATATACAAGTAGATTATTTGTTTTAAGTTAAAAATGAATTTTTTGGTAAATCTTATTTTTATATTTACGAGTGAGCATGTATGATTAACCGCTGAAGGAGAGTGCGATATCTCTCGCTAATTTTCACGTATTTGCGATTTTGACGATTATTTGTTGGAAAGAAGACAGACTGACGGACCGACCGCCAGAATACAAATCCCTTTTCCATTTTGTAAAAACCCTCCCTTACCGGAACGTCTAAACCCTACAACCCCCATCGGATACCTTAGTTTTTCACCGACGTAATCGAAGTCAATCGATGCATTTACTCATGCTGGTGTTTTTCATCGTATACTCCTGTAGTATCATCTGCTGATTTCAACTTCATCGTCAAGCCATACACTAATCAGAAAGCAAACATGAGTACGGTAGACAAGATGTTGATTAAAGGTATCCGGAGTTTTGATCCGGAGAACCGTAACGTCATCACCTTCTACAAGCCATTAACCCTCATCGTCGGTCCCAACGGTGCCGGCAAAACTGTAATTCATTTTCCCTCCCAATCTGGTTTCGGTTAATCAGAAGTTCAGTTTATCATGTGATTCGTACTGTTAGATTTTATACTCTTTATCATAATCTCATAGTGCAACGTGTTTTGGTTAATTACTTCGTAGGGTTCGTGGAATGTGATGCAGATTTTGCGTATGTAGTTTATGTTATTTAGTTACATTTTGGCTTGGTTTGCAGACCATTATTGAGTGCTTGAAGCTATCCTGTACTGGTGAATTGCCGCCAAATGCTAGGTCTGGTCAGAGTTTCATCCATGATCCCAAGGTCTCTGTTTGTGTATCTTTACTTAGATGTACATATATAAAAAAGCTGGTTTTAATGCTTTACTGTAAGTTGGTTTTCAAGTTTTTTTGTGCTGATTTTTGAGGTGACTAGCAAGTTCATATGTTATCAAATGCCAAGATACTTAAAAGTATTACAAAAAAATCATATGGAACTGTTAATATGAGAACATTGTATTCCTTGTTTTTCTGAGGAGAGGAATGAGGAAACACAAAACGATCTGAAGCCAGGGGTTTGAAATGCGTATTTAGTTAATTTATATTTGCATGGTTATGAAATAATTTCAAGTGGATGAAATGTGTGGGTGTAGGTTGCAGGGGAAACAGAAACAAAAGCCCAAATAAAGCTGCGTTTCAAGACAGCAGCTGGCAAAGATGTAGTATGTATAAGATCATTTCAGTTGACTCAGAAGGCTTCAAAGATGGAGTATAAGGCAATTGAGAGCGTGTTGCAGACTATAAATCCTCACACTGGGGAGGTACTCTAATGGTCTCTTAATACTTGGAATTGTTGCTAGGTATCTATTTAGGTATATTGACTGTGAAAGCCTTCCATTTGCTTGATTTTTCAAAGTATTGTTCACCTTCCATAAATGTACTTATTCATAATATTGATTCGGTATTTTGGACATGTGATGGTTTTTTTATTGATGAAGTTGGGTAGTCTAGGAAATTCCAAAACGATGTTCTTTATCAACAGAATGGTTGTTTAAGAAGCCTTGAAGCTCGTGTCAACATCAATCCGAACTTTTCACAAACAACTTCCTTTGCTATTTTAACCAACCCAACAAATTTTATAAAGTCTTTTTTTATGAAGTGTTGCCTCTGGCTGTCCAGATTCATCATGTAGTACGTTAACTACGATTCTTTTGATAATTGGTTTTTATTTTGATTATGAGATCCTATTTTAGAAAGTTTTTCAGAGCAGTTTTATAAGACATGTTTAATAGATTCACAGAATATTAAATATGCTTCGAGTAAGTGTTAATGGTATCATGCGAATGTAATAGTGTTTATACATTATTTTCCTGGCTTATTATTTTTGAAATCTACATCTGTCCACTTCCCAAAATTTAATCTATCTATATCCTGGTGTGTGACTATGATTTTTTTAAATATTTCTGGCAATAATGTAGTTTAATAATTATTATATGCACAATATAACTATTCATTGTTCTGTAAATGCAGAAAGTTTGCCTTAGCTATCGTTGTGCTGACATGGACCGTGAAATCCCTGCTCTTATGGGTGTCTCTAAAGCCATTCTTGAAAATGTTATATTTGTACACCAAGACGAGGCGAATTGGCCTCTGCAAGATTCTTCGACTTTAAAAAAGAAATTTGATGACATTTTCTCGGCTACAAGGTACTCCCTTCAATCGATGTTTCTAACCTTATTTATTTTGAAAAATGTAATAAACTGTCTATAGATTTCTGGAGTATTAGATACAATGCTTGCCCGTTTGAATACTTCAACATGGAACTGTAATTGATGTTGTATTTTATGTGCTTCTATCTAATGCTTAGTTGACTATTATTTAAGGCTTAATTTTTTTACCGGGCAATGATTCTTACCGTTTTTCATTGTAAAACTGCACTTAAAGATACACGAAAGCCTTGGAGGTTATCAAAAAGCTTCATAAGGATCAGGCTCTGGAGATTAAACTGTCTCAAAAGGATTTAGAGAAGCTTCAACTCTTGAAAGATGCTGCATACAAGGTTTGTACCATTTTTTTCCAATCGTAGGATACGCGAGTCTAAGCAGCATTAGTTAAATTACGTGGATTCCAGCTATATAACTACCAATTATGTTTGGCTGAGAATGCTGCTATATTGCAACTTCTTATTTTATACTTTAAAGCAAATGCAAAAATAATATCCTATTTTTATAAAGTGCTTAATCAATATCTCTTAGGGATTTTAGATTGGCACAAGAGTCGTTTGCACTTGTTTTTTTTTTGATGATGAGTTTGAAAAAAGCTCCAAGGTATTATGTGAAGTATATAAAGCATATCAGTGTCATTGTTCATAACGTTTATAGGAATTATATGGTCTTTCTGTCAAGTTGGATGTGTGGTATTATATCCAACCTTACTACCAATTTACAAAGTGATATTATCTAAGTAATAGTACTTCCATATATAATTTTATACTAGTATAAAAGTGATTTTAGAAACAAAAAGCTTGATGGCTTTGTGGTAAAGGCACCTTACACAAATGTTGTCTTGTGAATCCATTCTAGGCCACCACTTTTGCGAATATTATTTTTCTCTTCTTTCCAATTCCATAATATATTACTACTACTGCCACCACTACTCAATTTAATTCTCATTTCCAGTTATTTGGGATTTTGGAAATTTATTTAATAGGTTGAGAGACCTATCAGCTTAACATTTTTAATGACCTTTTGATTTGGGTTTGGAAAACACCGCAGCCCAAAGTCGAACTTAGTTACCCTAATTAGATGACCCTATTTACCAGATAAAGATTTGGTTTTGGAACCCAATTATTCAAATCAAGAGATCTTATATGTATTGGACAAACTGGGTTATCAAGTTGACCCGAATTATTTACGCCTCTGCACCTAAATGAGTGGTTATATGAGGTAAGTCTACACATTTTTTTCCTGGGTTCAACCAAGAAACGTAAATCAAATGCAGATGTAAATGAGAATTTCATCTTGGCGCAATGCTTGGGGCCTTGGGGCGGTATAAGCCTTGTCAGTGTCATGCTGAAAGTTTTTCTAGGAATTATATGGTCTTTTTGTTATTTTCACATTGCAATTGTCCAATTTTGTAGATATTTTTTGTTGTTGAAGTTTTAGAATGTTTGAACTTTATGGAGGCTGTAGATAAATTTATTTGACAAAAAAATAATTTCAAATAAAATAATAGCATGTGCTCTTTACTAAGAAAAAAGTATTATGTTTTATTATATAAGTACTAGAAAATGTTGCATCATTCTATCAGTTGTTTTATCGAACATACTTTGTTGGGTGTTGGTTATGCTGCATCGGAAATTTTGGGTTGTAATCTTACATAAGTTTGGTTTTGATTGATTTTAGATCTTGTTGTCTTCTCACAGCTTCGGCAAAGTATCACACAAGATCAAGAAGAATCAGAAAGATTAGGCAGTAAAATGCAGGACCTAGAACAAATTATCCAAGATGTGGATACAAAAATTCGTCAAACTGAAGCTACCCTGAAGGAGTTGCGTAAGCTTCAGGACCAGGTTGCCACCAAAACGGCTGAAAGAAGCACTTTAGTTCAGGAGCGAGAAAAGCGTTATAGAGCTCTAGATGAAGAAAATGAGGGTTTGTAACTAATGCACTTACTCCCAACACCGTTACACAAAGTGCCCATTTTTTCACCTCGAGTTTTACTTCTTTCAGAAAACCCTAATGGTTTCTTCTATGAGTTATTTTTTAATTGGTTTTTCTCATCATTTTTTATATTTGATAGATCCTGATGAAGATCTAAGGGAATGGAAAAACAAATTCACTGAAGCTATAGCAGCTCTACAAGATAAAAGTAACAAGGCAAAGAGGGAAATTGAGGACATAGAGACGAAAAGCTCTCTCTCTCAGAAACAAATGAATGAATACATCTGGAAAGTTGGCAAGCTTCAGACCGAAGCTGAAGTATCTTCTTATCCTATGTTGATGCTATTTTTGTAAAATAAAAGAAAAAAAAAATCATATCCAAGCTCTTTCTGGTTGTTGTTGCTAATCAATATTCTTCTTTTGGCCTTAGAGTTATATGTCCTTGAAGAGGGAAAGAGACTTGACAATACAAGAGCTTTACAGGCAACACAATTTGGGGTCTCTTCCAACAATACCTTTCAGCAACGAAGTTGCTCTAAATCTTACAAGCTGTATAAAATCAAGATTGAAAGTTCTCGATAACAACCTAGATGAGAAAAAGGTGGTTTTATCTTATTTGCTGAAATAAAGCTACTCTTACTAGATAAATACAGCTACTCTTACTAGATAAATAAAGCTACTTTTGTGCAAGAATTTGAAACTTCATCCAAACAATCATTTGGATTTTCATTTCTACAAACCAATTCTCTAACTATTGTTTTTCATAAATGTACAAGAGAAAATGTGTTTTATCGGATCTTCATTTTACAATCAGTTCTGTAAGATTGAAATTGTTAGAGAATTGAAATCGTGAACATATCAGATCTTCAGTTTACAAATCAATTTCTGCTAAAAAGATTGAACTTGTAAACATATCGGATCTTCATTTTACAATCAGTTCTGTAAGATTGCCCAATGTAGCTATTACAAGGGAAAATGTCGTTCATTCATAGATAATAATTAATCTTACTCCACGTGATCATGTGAGACATTTAGGCTGATTAACATCTGTCATTGTATATTTTTCTTTTTTGTTATTAAATGAATCCAAATTAATTCACTTTCTCAGAAATTCGTGGATAAAAAGCTTAAGATGGCATGGGATCTCTACAGTGATTCAAGTGGCCGATGTAAAGATGCCGAGGCTAAAAAGTGTGCTAAATCAGATATAAAGGTATTATTTTTCAAATGCTGGTTTGCTCACCAATATTTGAATTGCAGTAAGTCTGTAACTTGATGCAGAAGGACATAGTTACGCGGAAGAAAGAGAAAGAAAACGAGCGGGATCGTTTGGAGCGTGAAATTTCGGACTATGATGTGCGTCAGATTGATCAGAAAGAAAAATATCTGGTAATGGCTTGCATGTTTGATTATGGGTTTGACATTATTATGACATAAAATAGGGTGGTTTTTCTCTTGCTTGCTTAGTTCCACAATACTTGAACTATTGTGTAAACTAAGCCATGCTTGATGGTTTCTTTCCGGCTTTTAGTGGCGAATCTTGATGGAATTTTTGACCCTTTTGCTTATAAATAGGTCGATTTGGGTTGTATTTCATCTCAAATTTCCAAACGGGTTAACTCAAAGAGTTCAGCTAAAAGGGGAATGGGTTAAAACGTTCCCAATGACTATACTAAATACACACGACCTCCAAATCATGTGTTCAAGATTTAGATTATCACTGTAATAGTACTCTTTTTGTAGGTATTCATTTATGATAAGAAATTTACAAAAATGCTAGCGGGTCAAGCGCACCTCGCTCGTTGCGGTGAATATCAAAATGTGATTAGTCCAACTCATCCCTGTTTTGATCTAGGAGCCAAACCTCATATTTTTCCACCTCTACTCAATATCACTGTTTTCGTAGTTTATGATTTATTGGAGTCTGATCCTGTTTATTTGGGGTTGGTAGGGTAATGAAGTTGATAAATTGAGCAAGATGCTTGCTGAAGGAGAGTTCGATGATAAAATACAGCAAAAGTCAACAGAGGTAGAAGCCCTTGCAAATAAAATCAAAGGTCTTGGTCGTGAGAAAGACCTGATGGCAGCAGATTCTGAGGAGAGAATCTTACTATCTATAAAGAAAGAGGAGCTGGAAAGCCACAAGAAAAAACAGAAAAAAATGCAAGTCGAAAAACTATGCACATTCTTATATAAACTTCTTCTCGTTCCACTTCCACCCAACCTTCATCTCTTTGCTAGTTTTTGTGTATTGATGATTTCTGTTGCTTTTACCTTTTAGAATAGATGAACACAAGACCAAAATTAGAGGAGTCTTGAAAGGTAGGCTGCCTCTGGACAAAGATCTAAACAAAGAAGTCACTCAAGCACTAAGGTTATGTCTTCTACACATGTTCTCTTCTTGATCATTGTAACATCCCTATTGTCGGCTAAATGTGTGTGTGTGTGTATATATAATTTTTGTGTTTAAAGAAAACATTTGGTTAAACATCCAAATTTACTATAAAGCTAAAAATGCTTAATATACAAACTATTTGGGCTAAATCAAGATAGATAAAGCCTTTAGGTAAGAAATGTAAATAATGTAAGTAGACACTCAAGAAGCTTACAATGCTACTTACCAAAACACAAACATGGACCACAAAAACTCAATGATAAGGCAAAGCTAGAAGAATGACAATTCAAGGCTAGGAGCATGAGGTGGTGAAGCAAGCATATGTGTTGTACCCTTATAAAGTCACAAGTTAAAGAGCTTAAAGAACAAGTACCCTAAAGCAAGACACTTACACTATAAATAGAGGCCAAAGGTAAATCATTCTCTTCATCCCTAAATTCTAAAACATCTCAAAAGAAAGATTAGTAGTAACTCAAGGAGATTAAGAAGTTTAAGAAGCCGCAAAGCAAGGTGAGTATGTTATGTGCTTTAATGATATATATATATATATATATATATGCGCTATATAAATGTTTTATGCATAAAGCAAGTTTTATTATGATATATTATTATGTTCTCTTTGCATAAGGTTATACTATGATTTAGTAAGTTATGTGGCAAAGTATATGTTTTATAACATAATGTTATCATGCATATAATACATAAAAAGTTTTTATACATATTAAGTATGGCCATTGAGATATCCAACGTACAGGATATGGAAAGAAGGTACGTCTTGCAAACGGACCTTATTGGGCAGCCCTTATGTGGACCCGAGGTTAAAGAACCTGTGAGAAGCTTGGCATACTTAACATATAACCGTGAGATCTCGAAGAAATGTTTTATAATTGAAAGTGGTTTAAAAGAAGAAGATTGTTTTTAGCCTTTGATTTGGCTAAGTATTTGTGAAAAACATTTATCATGAAACCATAATTGCTCACCAAGCTTAAAGCTTACGTATTCATGTATGTATCTCAGGAGACAAGGAGTAAGGGACCATCAAAGTATTATTTTCCAATAAATTAGAACTTTTGTAATATTATCTTACGCATTTCCGCTGATGTAATAAGCTCCGTATTAAGTTATGATGAATAAAAGTTTTAGTTTTCTCTATATTCACTCCTACTAAAGGCGCAAAGATAATACCCACGAAATCGGGATGTTACAATCATCATATAAATAAACTTTACAAGCAACTTATTTTGTGAGCAAATATTTGAAACGATCATATTTAATTTTTGATATATAGTATGTCATCTCAATTTCCCGCCTTCCAAATAGTCTGTCGGGGTAAAGTGAGGGGTGGACCTAGTATTAGTATACTGGTCAAAGGCTACCACTTAATCAAGCCTGAGAGTAGAAAATTTGGTATCATTTTAACCGACCCATTTTGCCTTGAATCTTTCTTGATGAGTTACATAAGATTTTACTTTTTTTGTATTTTGATATTTTGTGCCTCCGTCCTTGTGTAGAGTTTTATTAGTGTGAAGATGTGGATTTGTAAACATGAGGTGCTGTGGGGGGTTTTGAAATTTGAGGTAACCAGGCAATACTATAAAGTTGGTGTTACCAACCGGGTTCCTCAAGTACAATATTATATGCAAAAGCAATTGTATTCAAATTCAATATGTTTGCGTGCAAAATGTAAATAGGAGTATAGCTGTCTTGATCAAGCGTTATGATTTGTCTGATGTGGGGCCATGTTTAATTTTGATCTGCTGGAATAGAAATACAAAGGAAACACAAGGTCTAATATGAACCAGTAAATGGTGCTTTATTTCATTTAATATTTTGAGCATCTTTGCCTCATTTGATTCTTTGCATGTGTATATGTTTTATGTCCTGTAAGCCATGCATTAACTTAGACTTGCATCTCCTGCTTAGTGTCACGTCCCTTTTTCTTTGTTTAGTTTCACTTGTCTCTCTCACTCTCTCTCCATAACATTTTTACCTGTACATACTTTCTTTTATATACATATATATATATATATTTATATTTATATTTATCTAATAATTTTCATGGTATGCCAAGAATGAATGTAAGGTTTGAATGGTCTGTGATGAGGAATTGATTAGTTACTGAAATAGTGAAGAATTTAGGGGATGAGAGACCGATTTCATTAATGGAGAAATAAGGAAAAAGTACAGATAGAACCAGGGAAGAATCCCTCTCTCAACGCATGATGCAAAGAGCCTAACAATAACCAATACAAAAATGGACATGCCCTCAACGTAATCTCCCCTCCCCTATAAAATCCTGATAACTAACTTCTAGCCCTGGTGGTCAGGAGGTTGTTATTACATGGGGAGGTCTTGGGTTCAAGTCTCCTCATGGGGGTTTTCCTTCTGTGGTGGAGGAGTGGGGTTTATCCCCTCAGGAGCGTGGCTTGGGGTCACTGCAGACCCAGCCCACTAAGAACTAGATCGCCGTTCAAAAAAAAAAAAACTTCTAGCCACTTTCTGTAATTCCTCTTTTACCCCTTCTAGAATACACTTTCCACACCTTAGACCCATTCCCTTTAGAGGTTATTAATCCTGAATTCATATTAGTCTGTAAATTTATTGATGTTTTAGTCGAGTTCTATGCTTTCAGCATGTTTTTTTTATAAGTCATGCATTAACTTGGACCTGATGCTCATGCCTTACACCATCCGTCTTTTTTCCCTTTAGTCACAATAGTATAGATATTTTATATGCAATGCCAGTAACTTATATTTCATGAGTATACTATATTGTGGGGTTTGCTAGATATGGATCAGTGCTCACATTCTAATATTTAATAATGACCCCAAAATTCCTACTCTTAACTTTAATTTTATACTAGGCGTCCATTTGAATGATGGTCGATTTGTAATCTGATATTAACTATCAGTGCAGGGCACTTACCATCGAGTATGATGATTTGAACTCGAAGTCCCGTGAAGCTGACAGAGATGTCAATGCTGTGCAACTAAAAATACAAGAAGTCAATAATAACTTGGCCAAACTTAACAAGGATAAAGACTGTAAGGCTTATTATACCCGTAAAAAGCTATATTGAAGGAAAATATGATCGTCAGCCCTTCCTCTGTTTGCTTCAAAAAATCTATATCTGTTGGCTGTGCTTGGATAGTTTAAGATACACAGTTCATTTCAATATTGACTACCTTATAAAATTTATAAACACCAGGTCTTATAAATATTTCCAGTCCTAGTTTTTCTATTACTTCTTGCATTATGTATATTAGTAGTGTTTCTGGTTATAATGCAGCGAGGAAGAGAGTTATCGAGTCAAAGCTTCAAACCTTGGACCAGCAGTCTGCGAGCATTGAATTTTATATCAAAGTCCTGGATGTGGCTAAAGAAAAAAGAGATGTTCACAAAAGGTTACTTCTAAGAGCCTATCTCATTTCATGCAACAGTAGGGTTGGGTAACCGGGTCAAAACAAGATGGGTCAGGTTGGCTTTAGCCACCTATACTTTTTTGTCTAGTCTTTGGGATTTATAATGTTTAGTTTATTAAATATGACTACAAAAACTTTACTTCAAAACACAATAGCTAATATGTTTTAGTAAATTGATTTTAGAAGGTTGAAAATGGTCTAGTAACACTTTGGGCGACTTTCAATCATTTTTGGCTAAATTTGTACATTTGACCCTGTTGGAGCTGAATTATAACCCGAATCTACTCAATTTTCAAGGAAATCAGTTGAAATTGCCACCTATAAGTACTACACTACAATTCATACCCTATTCACGTAACCTTTTCATTCTATGAAGCTAACCAAATATACTTGTGACAATGGAGACAGCAAGTACAACATTGCTGATGGCATGCGACAAATGTTTGATCCTTTTGAAAGAGTTGCTCGCGCACATCATATATGCCCTTGTTGTGAACGTCCTTTCTCTGCGGAAGAAGAAGATGAATTTGTTAAAAAGGTTGATTTAGTTACCTTGAAGTGTTAAATATGTTCAGTTTAATTTCTTGGATGAGGTACACTCATGTTGTCATTTTACCAAAATAACCCTATAACTGGAGTTTGTATTCAGCAAAGAGTGAAAGCTGCAAGTTCTGCTGAGCGTATGAAATCATTGGCGGTGGAATCTTCAGAAGCAGAATCTCATTTCCGACAGCTGGAAAAACTTCATCTAATGTATGAAGAATACAACAAAATTTGCAAAGAATCAATCCCCCTTGCAGAGAAGAACTTGAATGAGCTGAAAGTAGAATTGGAACAAAAAAATCAAGCCCTTGATGATGTAATTCTTCATGGCAATATTCTATACAAGATTTGTTTCATATACTTCTTCATCACATTGATTTCTGGCATGGATTGTTTATTGCTTGTATTTCTTGTTTGGTCCATATGGTAAAGTTATTATTAACAGCACAAACTGTGTAGGTGTTGGGTGTTTTAGCTCAATTAGCTTCTGATAAGGAGTTAGTTGAGTCTTTGAAGCAACCTGTAGAGACGTTCGACAGACTTCTTGGTGAAATACAAAAGCTACAACAGGTAGTTGATGATTTGGAATATAAACTTGGTTTCCGTGGGGTAGGTGTCAAGTCAATGGAAGAAATACAGCGTGAGCTTTATACCGCTCAAAATGCAAAGTATGAATCGATAATTAATATTCCAATGAATTTTGGATGCAAGCTTTTTTTCTAATGAATTTCATCTTGTTTAAGGGAAAACTTGGAAAGAGAGTTAGGAAAATTACGCGAGGAAAGAAGGGAAGTGGAGATTGATCTACAGAGGGCTTCTTCAAGATGGCATACTGAGAGAGAACAAAAGGTCAAAGTGGAGCATGCCTTGAAGAATCTTAAGAAGGTTGAAGATGAGCTTGATGAACTGGATGAGAACGCGAATCAACTTGACATTGAGATCAAGGTAATTCTTTAAAGGTGGCAAGATGGGTGGGGCAGGGAAAGGGTTAAACCGGATTGGGAAAAGTGACCGGGATGGGCCTGGTTGACCCACTTACTCTTTTTTCTCCATCTTTTATGGATGGATCAACCAGGTATTGAGATCAAGGTAATTTGTTGGAGGTGGCAAGATGGAAGTGTCAGGTATAGTGTCAAAACCGGATTGGGGAAATGGGACAAGCTGGGTTTGGTTTACTCACTTACATAGTTTTGTCTATTTTCTTTTAATAAACAATGCTTTAAATTTCAAAAACATTGTTATGACAATAGTAAGTAATCTTTGAATTGATCGATTTAGGAGGTTGTATGCATTGAAAATGGACGTTTCACATTTGGTTTACTTTCAACCCGTTTCCCTTTTAGCTAATTTTATTAGGGATGATATATGACTTGTGAATCGAACTTTTTAATTTAAGGCCACTCATGTATTAAAACTACTTTACAGGCCATCCAAGTACGTATCCCGTTCCTTTGGTACCAGATTTGGCCAAAAAGTTGCGTAATAATGAAAATATCTTGAAATTCTGATAGACGATAAAGCCATTATAATGATCTATCAATAAGCAAGGACTCAATGTAAAAAATCAGGCTGTTTTTGCCATTTTACAAATTTCTGGTGTGTTTTTGGCTGGATTTGGCATACACAAAAATGGATACCTACTTGATGGCCTATAAACTATGTTTCAGTATATGTGTGGTCTTAATGAAAAAAATTGAATACATGGTGGCTTTTACATACATCATCCCGATAATTAATGCTTTCATTATGGTTATAATATCATTTTTACAACAATGAATTAAATATTTGAATAGAATGATTTAGGAGGTTAGATACTTGTATGCAGTGATAATAGACTTTGTGCACTTTCAACCTTTTTGCCCTCTCCCTCTTTTAGCCTTATTTTTTTAAGCTGTTTGACATAAAACACATTCCAAATTGACTCCATAGGCAAGTCGGTCGAAATTGCCAACGTCTATAACATGTTGATCAAGAGTTTCCTCTTCAATTTTGCTTGATTTGCAAATATAGATTAAATTTCAAAGCAATATTGGAAAATTTACATGCAGCTTGTTGTCAGGAATCAATATGGTTATGGGCTTGTCCTCAGGAATCAACTGAATGCAATCATTCAATGTTGAAATGTTGAATGCTGAATCGTCAATGTTTGGCATGTTTCATTCCCATTCTGAATTAAGACTATGCTGAATGAGAAAAGAAAATATTGTTGAATCATTCCACTTTAAAACACCCACCGAATTTTTAAGCACCCAATATTTTACCATAAAACCCCCTTTTTGCTTGCTACCTTATGAAGCAATCATACCTTATTTTGCAATAAATCATTATGAACGTTAAAACATACTTGTTCATTATTAGATTGTTTATTTAGAATCCTTAATGAACACTCTGTTACATTCATGTAATATTCAGAACTAATTTCATACAGTTATTCTGGCCATTAATCATTTTGTTTTAACAAGCAGTTGCTAAGTATATTCTCATCTTCTCTCTCTCTCTCTCCCTCTCTCTCTCTCTCTTTCATATATATTTCTTTTTTATGCTTTCAGCATTTAGAAGAGGCTGTTTGCCCTTTATCCAAGGAGGCAGAGAAGTATAGAAATGCACATGAAGATCTAAAAAATAAACTTAACGAGGAATACGAAGAACAAGCTGAACTGAAAAGAAAGTATCTTCAGAATGTTGACATGCTTGATAAATTGATCTCTAAAATTCAAAGGCAAGTTCTTGGTCTCAAGGGTTTAAATGCCATTTTGCTTACTATTGTCTCTGCTTACTTCAGGTGTTGTTCATACCAGGTATGAAGCAGATAATATCTCTGAAAAACTTAAGGACCTGGAAGAAAAAAAGTCTCTAGAACATTCTAAGCTTCAGAGTTACACTAATAAGAAGCAGGAATTGTCAGCTGAAGTCAACAAAAATGATGATTTGGTTCGTAATCGAGATAAACTAATACGTGATATTGAGGATAATTTGACATACAGGGAGATAAAGGCGAAAGTAGATGGGTGCAACATTGAGATAGAATCCTTGGAAGAAAGAATGCTAGCCATGGGGGGCATTTCTGCCGCAGAAGCTGAGCTTGGGAAACTTAGCAAAGAAAGAGAGCGACTTCTTTCCGAGGTACGGGTGACAACAGAGGTGGGAAATTGCTGGGTGGGTGGTTTGGGTAATGGGTCTAAAGGGATATTTTTAAGTACAGCTGTACAGGTTGAAAAGGGCTGGCGTCGTTGACCCTAAATACATTTTTCCATTTTTAGAAAAGTGTACTATAAATAGTGAGTGCTTTAAATATGGTAAACAAATTATATGTTATGTCAATAATAATCTTGTCTTTTGAATATAATGGTTTAGGATGTTTATGCATAAAAAATAAGATGTCGGTTATTTTTGACCTGTTCTCCTGCTACTGTTTATACTTTATACCTTTTTTAAGATTAATTTCTTTTACTGCTATAGATAAAAAATTTGTTGAAAGGACCAATTCATTTGTGAGTGATCTTTCTTTTTGATCCCTCACATCTCTTTAGTGTTATGTTGTCAATACAGGTCTATTATACTATTACTACGACTATTACAATTATTCAGTATGATTATTATAATATCTGCCTATCCCTTATCATTATCGTTTGAGAGGCATGTTATATACTTGATTTATGGATGTAGGAACACTCTCTCTCTCAGTCTATCTGAATGTGTGAAAGAAAATGAGAATTTTTGTATTTTGCAGCTACACAAATACCATGGTACTGTGTCTGTATATCAGAAGGCTATATCAAAGAATAAAGTTGATCTTAAAAATCCTGAATACAAGGAAATTGACAAACGGTATTTTGATCAGCTATTAAAACTCAAGGTAAGGGCAATTGTATTTTCCCTTGTACGGATGAACCTTCTTTTTTCTGAACTTTTTACTGTGCCATTTATGTGATGCTTCTTTTCACAGACGACTGAGATGGCTAACAAGGATCTGAATAAATATTACAATGCACTTGACAAGTGAGTTTCTTTATCTGTTGTGTCCGTGCGAATACAAAACGTTAGACATTTGTGCATGATTTTCTATTCCACTTGGGGTTTTAGTTAGATTTTGTGTATTTTATGTACCATGTATACTATATCTGCTGTTAACTGCAAATGCTTCCTACCTCATGTTCTTTCTTTCTATTAGGGCACTCATGCGCTTCCACACAATGAAAATGGAAGAAATAAATAAAATTATAAGAGAATTATGGCAGCAAACGTATAGAGGTCAGGATATAGATTACATTAGTATTCATTCAGATGCTGAAGGTGGTGGTACACGTTCTTACAGCTACAAAGTAAAATCCTCAAAATCGGTGAGTTTCTGCCTTTTTAGAACTGGATTATGTTGTGTTTATGGTTGTTTGTATGTTTAGGTAGTTATGCAAACTGGTGATGCTGAGCTGGAAATGCGAGGGCGTTGTAGTGCAGGTCAAAAGGTTTGTGACATCTTTAACTATTTGATCTGATATATTTTTTTTACAAAATCTGTAATTAATACTAGTACGCATTGTGTGTTTTTATTAATTTATGTTAGAAGGGCACAACTGTTTATATTAGGTAATTAATGGATCAATCACTTATATCTCATATCATTAGAGGTGACATATGTGCGTGTCAGACTAATTGGATAATGACTTCAGGTTGAACCACCAGCACTTTTTTTGCCCTTTTGTCTTATAACAATAATGATATAAGTTTCTAAATAAAAATGACCGAGGAGGTTTGTCTTCAGGAAGACTTTCGGTGCTCTTTTAACCCATTCACCCCCTTTAAGAAAAAAATCATATGGACGAATTTGGGAGAAATTCATATCCTTACTGAAGTTAAAACCTAAACTGGCCCATTGATTAAGTAAATGGGTTGAATTGCAAGTTCATGAATTGTTATTTGCAAATGGAGTCTCAGGTGCTTGCCTCACTTATCATACGATTGGCATTAGCTGAAACCTTTTGTCTCAACTGTGGAATACTTGCACTTGATGAACCAACTACTAACCTAGATGTCCCAAATGCTGAAAGTCTTGCTGCAGCTCTTTTAAGGTACTGCTTGCTCATTTTGTTTTACATTCTTGTGTTTACACTACCCATCGACTATTTCGGGTTTACAGAATAATGGAAGATAGGAAAGGACAAGAGAACTTTCAACTGATAGTAATTACCCATGATGAACGATTCGCTCAACTTATTGGTCAACGCCAGCATGCGGAGAAATATTACCGCGTTGCAAAAGATGACCAGTAAGCCTTATATATTTACTTTTATTCTCAGTTAACAAGGTATTTTAATATTGCTTAGTAGACCCGCTTATCTACTTATTGTGTTTGTTACAACAATAATCTGTTTCGGAAGGTGTTTGGGATTGCTTATCTGATTATTTGTGAATGAAATGAGAGTATTTTGAATAAGCAGTTTCAGTTTCAAATTGTTTATTCCAAACTGCTTGTTTTAAATAGCAATAAGCAGCTATAGTAAGTAATCCCAAACACCCCCTAAAACATAAAGCAGATTCTCACCCATCTATATCGGATTATTTGCGAGTTAAATGAGTTTTTTCGAGTTCACGGTTTAAAGTTTCTTATTGCAATCTGCATGTTTAATGCAATAAGTAGATAAGCAGTTTTAATAGATCCTAAACACCCCCCAAAAAGAACACTTTTTGGCTTCCTTTTTTCTAATTATTTACGAGTGAAAGATGTTCGAAATAGCAGTTTGAAGTTTGCTTACACCAAACTGCTTTCAAAAAACATCACGTGGATAAGCAATTTTAATAAGCAGTCTATAGCACCCTCTACAAAATAGGACTAGGGATGTAACGAGCTGAGCCCGAGCCCGAACCCGAGCTTGCTACTTATATAGTTGGGCTCGTTTAGGTTTTTTTAAGCTCAAGCTTGACTCGTTTAGAGCTCGTGATGTTGAGCTCGAGCTTGGCTTGTTTAAGATATATGAAGCTCGGGCTCGGCTCATTTAGGCTCGTTTAAGGTTGGCTTGTCTAGGCTAGGGTATTATTTCGAGCTTTTAACTATTTGAGTTGGGGTAGCTCGCTAGTAGCTTGTTCGTTTACATTATTATAGGACACACAACCACCACCCTTTTTTTGTTGCTCAAAATATTGACATAAACCCGTCATCTTTTCAGCCAGCATAGCATCATTGAAGCCCAGGAGATCTTTGATTGAACAAGATGGTGCAATTATGAACCCTTTCTTGATACTCCGATGCATAAATCAATTTATGCATACATCGTGCTTGCGTTTTATTTGGTTAGCTGGGCTTTGTCGAATAGGTGTGCAAGAAAGAAACCGATGAGTCACTCTGGTCTTGTTTTTCTTGTTGGGCGATTCCTGTTTGCTTGATTCTGCACTCATGCATGTTGGTTTGCATTTGTTAGCTTCAGTTGTGTGCGTGTTCTCCGTTTGTTGTTCATATGACCACTCTGCTATTATTCGAACTTGTATCAAACTCTTTTTTTGGTAAAAAACTGACCTTGTTATCTTGAAATAATTAGTTTTTTTTAATGTTGCGAGAAGGGGTGGATCTCTTGTTTACTAAACATTGGAGTCAACCGAACATAATAGAAATTTTTGGGAATGTTTAAGTGGCGCCGCTAGTTAAATTTTAGGGTGCTTCCGGGTGCTCCAACTTCAATTAAATTTTATAAAAATCATAAACATGATCGAAGTGGACGTTCGATACTTGAAGTGTATATACACCTTCGTTCTCTTTCAAACATGTGTAACTGCGGTTTTATTTTAATGTTAAATTCCTTGTTTGCCTTCATTAAAAAAAAAACTTAGACTGTGTTTAGTTGTGAACATATCTCGACTCCTAAAAATATTAGTTAAAACGCGATAACCTTTTTTAAAATACGATAAAGAATCCTTATTAAGGATAGAATTAAAAAATATGTTAGCCATAAAAATTATAATGTTGCTATTATATATAAAATGGTAAAATGTGTTAAGACACTAATAAAAGTAAAAAACTTAAATGTATATCATTAGTGCCGATACCCATTAAAAAATTCACTCATATATATATATATATATATATATATATATATATATATATATATATAAAATTTCTACACGTTCAATTGACAATATCACTTTATCCATGAGATTTGCATAGAAATGATTTGGAAAATTTGGATTAACACTGTTCTATTTCTAGTGTATTTTTGAAAAAGTGAATTTCCTTTTCTTTATAAAAAGCTATAACCAAACATGTTTAGGCACAAATGATTCAATATTATTATCCTGGATTAAGATTTTAAGTTGTAAAGACATATAATCATAAGTCATAGTTAGAGCCAAAAGCATCACCGACATTGCCGGAGGCGGCAACGGTGTTAGCTACAGTTGTGGTGATGATGAGCTCATTAAGTATTACTATATTCCAGATTTTTTTTGAACAGTAGAACAAACGCATACACTAACCTACTTTTAATTTTTTTTTTGTTCATAACAAGACTTGAACGAACGACCATAAGTGATGAGGAACACTTTTCAACATCTTGATACTGCTAGGTTACAAGCTCTTAGGTTATTATATTCCAAAGTTGATGTAAAAAAAATCCTACATAAACACAATGTAATATGAAATTAACTAAAACGGTATATTTACTG
The DNA here is from genome assembly GCA_038502395.1 of Dittrichia graveolens. Lineage (NCBI taxonomy): Eukaryota > Viridiplantae > Streptophyta > Magnoliopsida > Asterales > Asteraceae > Dittrichia > Dittrichia graveolens. The sequence continues at coordinate 1,513,375 of JARJIL010000003.1, read as the reverse complement.
GGGAGTCAGAGTGGGGATATATAACGAGCATATTGTTTCATTTTTGCTTTACATTTTATCTTTTTTTTTATTTTGCTTTCTATGAATCAATTTTTAAACCATAGTTAAATATCGTCGTATCTAAGTATCATTTTTGTCGGGTTTGCACTTTGATACTAATTTATTTAATTTTCGTTATTGAAACCATTAATAAATAGATAAAATCTTATAGGTTCAAATTAGAACATAGATGAATTAGAATTTGATATGATAAGTGTCGTATATAGATTACAACCCTTTTAGATCTATTGATTCCCGTTGCATAAATGATTTAAATTTTTTTTATTATGATTATGATTCACGTGTAGACTTATATTTTTACGATAAACTATCCATAATTCCGTGCAATAAAATTTAAGAAATTTTTGAATGAATTAAATATAATGTTCTAAGATGCTAAAAAAATTGTACAATTTTTTATAACTAGAGAAAATTAAGATATGAATAAATTTGTTGAATGTGAATAACTATTTAAGGAAATACAGACAAACATCGAAATAAATTTTTTGTTGCCTTTCGTAACATTGTAGGTTATTTTTTCACGTTAATATTAGTTATACATATCAGTGTACAAGTTCAAAATCAATTAAAAAACAATATATATATATATATGTGTGTGTATGTGTGTATGTGTGTGTGCATGTATATATGGTTTTACTTGTTTACCAATTTTAATTTTCTTTTTAATAGTCATTTATGTGTGTATGAATTGGATTGTATGTTATTGAGGAGTATTTTAATTCCCCCTCCTTCAATTGGATTGCCCACCTATGAATTTCTTATATGCACCCTGCCACATTCAATCCTCACACTCTTCATCCATGAATTCTATTATTCAAAATGAACGGCTAAGATTGGTTCTCGTACGAAAAACGGTTCTCGTTTAAATATATATATATATATATATATATATATATATATATATATATATATGTGTGTGTGTGTGTGTGTGTGTGTGTGTGTGGGTTCCTTGCTTCTACAATATTTGTGGCTGGTTTCTGTGAATATACTTGATTAATTTGCTTGTTAACTTTAAATAGATGATCAAAATTAATATCCCTGCAGGTTTAAAGGATGACAAACCAGGTATAGAAGTAGAACAACTGAAGAAGGATCCGGTGATGATGTAACACTCAGTTTCTAGAGGCTACTTATACGATACAAAATAGAGCAAAAATCTAAGAATTTGTACCTCAAACCATTAGTGCTTTGCTCTCGGTCTCCTTACCCATCAATTCCCGTGTAAACCTGCCGCATGGAAAGAATGCAGCTGAGCTAAATGCCCAGTGCGCGGATACAAAACCAACAAAAATAATACAATATGAACACAACATATCGGATAGTAAGACTAACAATAAGACAAATATGAAAGCAGAACAATAGGTAACGAATCAATGGAGTATGAACAATCCGAGCTCAATAATACCAACACTTGTAATTAACAAGCACCGGCCAATAAACAATGGGTACATGGACCTGCAGATCCAAAGTACCAAACAATGATGGATAAGGTGTTGGGCACTACGCCTCTATCCACAAACAATAACAATACAATAACTATGGTTAACCAATACATCTCCTAAAACTCTTTTCACACCACAATGAGAAGACGCCGTAACAAATCACACCGTTACGGAAGTGTCACGCCACCGTTGCCACAGTGACGCGCCTATGGTACCTCCATAGGTGGTTAATAGCTCACATACCTGGAGTAAACAATAAGACAATAACAATGAAGCAATAACCATACGATACTAACGGTGACACAACCTCAATAAGGAACTCTAAAGAGGTATATAATAATAATCAATAAGTCAATGAACGAACGAAGTCTAACCAATCTAATCTGAACCGTATAAGACGTGAAAAGAACTAAGTTTAGTTTCGATCTAAAAAGAAAAGGTTTTGGGACTAATTTATATACAATGTTTTTAAAACAAGGTAGTGAGAAAACCTGATTTAAAGAAAATAGGAATCCTTATTAAAGGAGTAAATATATGTACCAATATCACAATAAAACACTAGTCAATAGGACCCAATAACGAAAACGAACAGGAATATTTATTGATGAACTACTAGCTATGAAAGGAGCAACGAATCCGGACAAACGATTATTTAACGATAGCGAAAGTATAGAAATCCGTACATAGAAGTTAAGAATCCGTACCTTGCTTTCATGATCAAAGATTCAAAGATGTCCAAACACTACTAATAGCTTCAAGTTTAGTCCTTTTTCCCTTCGTCTAAAATATATAAATTACCGTTAGTAATTATCTTTATTCTCATTCTTGTCTTTTATTACCAACTCAGGTTGTTTCATTAGTAATGCTATTATATATATATATATTTCGGTTTAACCAATATATTAACATGACTTTCCTTTATCAAAACACTGGTTGTCACTACAACTCGAGTCATTATGGATTTCCATAAGTAAACTTTCCGTTACTTATTCTTTCTTTTTTTTATCAGGTTCCATAGCTTAATAAAGAATAACTTATTAAAAGATGTTTATGAGGGTTTTATCCTGACTTTAAAAGAGACATACCCAACTTAAGTTCCAAATATGCTACCCTAACATAATTCTGTTTGGATAATCTCTTGTTTACAAACAGTTAGCAGAACCTATTTAAGTAAGAAAAGGGACTATGACTTCCTTAAATTTTGAAATAACAGTTTAGTGGTGTTCCAGTTCAATGGTTCCTTTCAAAATCTATAGTTACTATTGCATCCAAGTGTGTTCCTAACAATTCACATTATACTTTCAGTGTTAAGGATTAAGAGAGCTGTTGTATTTAGAGCTAAGTCATCAATTTATCCCCATGTATTTCAAAGCTCATAATCATTACATGTAATCAAGCCCCAAGTTGTTTCATTTACACTAATTTTAAATCCTAGTAAACCAATTTGATTCCATAACAGCTTGAAAAGTCCAAACAGTGATACCAAATTTGACACAGTAGTTTCAAAGTAGAGTTTCTAATCTCATATATGACTCTAGTTCCAGATTTACATATTGATTTGTCAGATACATGTGTTGCTTATAGACCATGTTTTAACAAATTCATATATGATTAGTAGTATACATACAGATTTTCTTAGGTACTGATTATAAGGCTTGTATCTGTACAATTGGCCAGTCCAACTATAACCTTAAACCTGATGATCCTAAAAGCAGTCTTGAGCAGTTTACATACTTAATGCATCTACCCAATTAATTCCAGATTTTCATAACCTGCTCGTATACGTCCTAGTTTACTCAAAAACATACAACCTTCATCTTAATTACTGATTTAGTAAACATTCACAGGAACGTAGATGCTATAGAACAGAGTAATCAAATCAGTTTCATGTGCTACCATCGTGTGACCAGTAGACAAGAACAGAAAGAAGGAACAAGCTAACCTTAATCGTTGCTGTTAGGTACTCGATGAAACCACACTCAACTATAATCAACTTAGGGGTCGTTTGTTTTTCTAGAAAATGTCTTAATACATCTTAATTTGAATCAATAAGAGGTATTAAGATGTAAGGGCTGTTTGTTTTTTCTTTTAATTAAGATCTGAAAACCTCTTAAAACCCCTTAACGAATAAGAGATAAAATTACCTCTTATAACATCTTAACAGAATTTATGTTTCATTATCCAATAATAATCAGACTCCTTCACTAACTCATGTCAACATCTACTCCTCCACTACTCTACATACTTGGACATCTTTTACGGTCGTTGTCGGCCGCCACATGCCGCCGTGCATCTCTCTTCTATATATTTTGATTTTAATTCCCTATATTATTATGGTTTGATAATTGTTATTAAAATATTTTACTTTATCATTAGAAAAGTTTAAATTTAGTTAAATATGTAATAATTAAATATAAAATATTATAAAACAGACATTTCAAAAAACAAACATCAAATTATGAATGAACATTCAGACTTCACAATCACCTCGACATGATATTTAGATTCAGACTCAGAACCTCTTAATAAACAAACAACACCATCCACGCTTGATTTGCTACTTACCTGGTGTTTCCTGGTCAGCCCTCAATGGCTTCCCTGCTGTCGTCAATCGCTGCTTCCAAATCCTCTCTCTCTCTCTCGTTTGACTTAGGGTTTACAGCTGAATGGCTACGAAAATTGCATAGGCAATTGGAATTTATCGAGGGACTTGGTGGAGAGTCGTATGAGCAATCACCGATTCAACCGGAATCGTTATCCCCCCCTTCTTCGGCCGATTCGTTCGAGTCGTTCCCCAGATAAGCTTTGAGGGCCCGGTACATGAAGGCATCAACTAAACTTTGTGTGTAGGCTCAGTGGATTTGGGCTAAATCAATTGGGTTATCACTTGTTAGTCCATTAGTTTAAAGGTATAGGCCCAAGTCTTGTTTAGTTTTGCTTAATTATTTATTAGTTATTATGTTTTTATCTTTGAATTTTTAGGGCATTACAGATGACTGTCAAACTAATGCATGTATTGACTAAAAACTTATCTGATAGATAATTCTACTAAACTTTTATGGGCAAACTGCATTAAAATGCTACGAACTTTAGCTAAGTTACCATTGTATACAACGAACTTTAAAATTTTAAAAAAAATACAATCAACCCTCTTATAACTCCCATTGTGTACAATTTACCTGTAAAAACAGGTAAACAACTGGTTGTCTTTATATTTTTTTATATTTTCTAATTTTTTATTTAAATTTATGAGGATGCTCTGAAGATAGATCCTTCCTTTCATCTCCCCTTGTCAAACAAACTTCAAAATACCAACGCCAGATGGTTTGAAGATGTGTACACCATAGATAAAATCCAACACCGCCTCTCAAGATCAGTCTCGAACCACCATCACCGGCGTCTCCTTCGAACCACCACCACCGGCGTCTCCTCCGAACCGCCGCCGCCGCGTAGCTTTTAGAACCACCACCACAATCGCCACCTTCGAACCACGACCACTTGCGTCGTCGAGTTCTGGTATGAAACTTTGTGGGTTTCTTGCGTCAAAACCACCACAACCGCCGCTGATTCAAAAGGGTTTCTTGCGTAGCCTACCACCATCGTTGAGATCGGATCTGACACTTTAGGGTTCATGGTGTTGATGGTTTGATTCTTCATCCGATAACCACCACCACCGCTGAGTTTTAGGCAACCACCACCGCCGGCGCCGTAGCCTTCATGATTTAAGGTTTTAATTTTTTTTATCTTCAGTAGTTTACAATTTAGGTTTTCATTGTTCATTTTCAGATCTGCAAACCCGTGATTTAGGGTTTTATATTGTTCTTCATCTTCAGATCTATTAATTACGATTTCGATTTCATGAGTTGTTATATACATGTTCATCTAGTTAAAGTATGTATTATTCTTCATAAATATCAAGTAGGATTTATGGGTTTACAGACACTTATCATGATGAACTCATAATACTTCAAGAACACATAATTAAAAAATTGAAAAAGTAGAAAATTAAAATCAAATGACCAGTAACCTGAACTTCAGGTTATGTTTTGTATATAATGGGATGAATAAAGAAGTTTGTTGTATTATATTTAAAATTTTGAAGTTGATTGTATACAATGGTAGCTTAGCTAAAGTTCATTGTATTTTGAAGCAGTTTGCCCAACTTTTATTCACTTGTATTTACATTGCAATTTATTCAAACCCTCTTCTTGCATGGTGCAAATTTCAAACTATTATCTTTCCTTGCAGACAAGAAATAAAACACACATAAGCTACACATTTCACCACCTGAGTCAACATGCAAAGCAAACACCATATTTATGATTAAAAAAGTTTAAATTATGTAAAAATTGGATTCTATAGACAGCTACATTCTTGCAACTAACCCAAGATTTTTTACACACGGTTTGTTAGATTTCATTGATGACTCATCAAAGGCTGAGAGCGAGGTTAACGAGAGACATATGAGACTGTTTGTAAGGACACTAAATCACTCTTCTCACGCCTCTTCGAATTCTCATGCATTGATTCTTACGCGACTTAATGTTCTACAAAATCTGTTTCTAAATCCTCTGCCCGAGGATTATGATCGTTTTCATCTTCTTCATTTCCACTGTTATATATATCAAGATACATGTCCTCCCCTTCCTCCTGCAGATAGATGGAAAAAAGGCAAATCACACAATAAAAATAAGCAGCTGCCCAAAAATAGAATCCTGTACTTTGGTTGAAATTATAACAGCGGCCCGATTTGTAGAGTTTTCTGTAATGAGGTGCATAACTAGTATGGAAGAAACTTCCCATACTTCATTGAACAATGGAGATAGTTGAACTTCTAAAGTCAAGACGACTAACTTCAAGTTTCAAACATTTAAAGATGAATGTGAAAGCTAGACTAACCCTAGAAGCATCAGTATTGCATACAAGGCTTCAAGTGTTGTATTAAAAAGATTATATCTTATTTTGAATTTGAAAAGTCAGAGGTTAGACCTCAAAAGTCGAGGCATATCCTCTTTATATATTGAGCAGATACAATTCGACATTTACCTCACTATCCTCGTCTTCAGTGGAATATGCTGCATCTAATCTGTCATACATCCCCTCATCACCTTCCTCTTTTGTAGTCGAGACATGTTCCTAAAATCGTTCATTTAATGTTAATATTCAGCCTACTCAGCAAGCAAATGAACCAAAAATAAACTAATAAATACGAGATCTTACAATTTCAGATTGCAGTTTGTTGATTCTGGTGTGCAGAGTCGCAATATGATTCAGAAGGGCCTGTTGAACAAAGAATCAAGAGAATAATTAATATCAACATCAAATATATTAATAAATACGAGATCTGACTTATTTTACAGAAACATCTGCAGGGCGATTCCAGAGACTCTTTGTTTAGGATCAGACATAAGTACTACGCAGATCTTATTTTCACTTATTTTTAGAAGCGGTAAATTATAAATTAAACCTTGTAGACCTCCGCGGACTTTAGACTTCTAGGCCACCTCTTTTCCCATAGACATGGAATAAAACATGAGACCTTTTATGTCTTAAGAAACAAAGACCACCTTGGTAATTCTACTCTTATCTTTGATAATCAATATTGTTGCACTTTGATACAATTGACCCATAAACAATCAATATAATCACATCCAAACACCCCCAAAGATGACATAAATTGAACAGAAAAGATTATGAACATCTCATAGAAATTTAAACCATGATAGAATTTCTAAAAGAGATACCTCATGTCGTTGAAGCTCAATAGAACGTGCCAAAGCCTTCCTCTTTGTTAGCAAATTCTTGGGTCTTAATGCAGAAGGCCGTTTATAATCATTACCACGAAACACAATAATTGCAAATCCTTTTGAAACTTTGTCAACAGACACTAATACACCGCCACTCTCGGATTCAAGAGATAAAGCTATATTTTTAACCTCCTCAAAGTTTGTTGTCTTTACAATGATTTTAACCAATTCTCTATACTTCCAATGAAGATGCATGTTCTCCACTGTGCCATCAAACACTCCGCGTCGACCTAAAATAAAAATTCTTTTTAAAAGATGGTAATTTCAACTGTTTACACATGGACATGTTAAAAGGTATATTTCTATCTCTAACGAATCAAAATCATAAAATAAGAAACGCCTAAAAAGGAGCACGTCAAACTAATCGAAAGCTTAGCTTATTCTTAATGCATAGAATTTGTAAAAATTCTTAAAAGGGTAATGCGTAAGGAAGTCACCCACGTAGTTGAAGTTTCTCATCAAGGCCACGGGCCAAAAATGTAGTTAACTTATCATACAGACCATCCAAGTACGTATCTTATGTCATTTATACCAATTTCAACCAAAATCATAACGGAAGATGAAAATGAACTTATAATTTTCATAAAATAACAAAACTATCTTTGATGAGGAGTTGAAATATTATATCATTAAATTGTTATCTTTTCGGAAAAATTTAATGTCAATTTTGTCATTTGACATGCTTTTGGTCAAATTGGTATGAATGGCACAAGTACAATACTTAGATGGCTTATATGATATTTCTAATCAATGGTTAGCCCTAATAAAAAAAATTAGAATATTTGGGTGGCCTCCACTTACATTATCCCTTCACAAAGTTAGAATAATATGAGACATATCCATAGTGACTCACCCAACTCGCCCATTTTGCTACCTCGATATTATTTTGATCTTTTGTTATAAGAAAAGTGGGAAAATGATTAAGTGAAACTCAAGAAACGCCTTACCAAGGAGCAAGAAGGCTTTCATCCTTAAACCAAGTTTCCTAAACATAAATCTTTCTTCGTCAGTGATGCTCTCCGGATCAGCTTGACGATCTGCTGGATTTAGAAATGCTTCCACTTTAGATAAGGCTTTTTCGGCTTTCATTAGCTTTCGATCCGCCTGTAAAGAGAAGAGTGTTGTGATTAATGATGAACGGTGTAGACTAAAAAAGAATTGTTGACTTTTCGAAACACTCTACTTGGTTTTTGCTTTATTTTATTTTCCTAGAAAAAAACCCTCATTTAGTAAAATAGATAAGATATCAAAATAGATTTGGGTCAAATAAGTAAACTCTATAAGCATTTACATATATTATGGTGACTTTCATCATTTTTATTATGGGTAAATTGCATGAAAATACAATGAACTTTGTCTTAATTATCATTGTATACAACCAACTTTATTTTTTTTAAAACAATACAATCAACTTATATAATCCTCCCATTGTATGCAAGTTGTTGTATACTATGAAAATTACGGAAAAGTTTATTGTATACAATGGTAGCTAAATACTAGACACAGAAAAAAGTTGTTTGCATACAATGAAAGAATTTTGAAAGTTGGTTGTATTATTTTTAACAATTTAAAGGTAGTTGTATACAATGATAATTAAGACAAAGTTAATTGTATTTTCATGCATTTTACCCTTTTATTATTATTAATATTAAAAGTTTTAAATTTTAGGCATTTGACCTGTTGGAAATAGATTACAACCCAAAAAAGGGTCAAAAATCCATCTATAACTTTGTAAGAACGGGAAAATTTTGGACAGAAAGTGTAAGGTAATGTCGTTTCCTTTTTGCATTTAGATTTACACTGTTTGTCCAAGACTGTTCATTTTCCCAAACTTTAAGCCTTTCTTTGGCATCTTAACAATAAAAAATAATTATTTTAAAATGAAAAACCCAAATAAAATGGTTCAAAACGTCAATAACCTAAAAAGAAAAAGGCAAATATTGTAAATCCAAATTTCAAGAAACTCACAAAATGTAGCTTTCTTTCAAGTTTTCTTATAAGGTTGGCCTGCCTGAGTGTTTCTGCTTCTTGAAGCACTTTTTTCTCATGATCATCATCAAGTCTTTTCGCCCACCTAGCATTTGCATCAAGAGTCTCTCCAAGTGTACCAGCAGATCCCCAGTGGTCTTCTTGTGTTTCAACTCTCGGTGTAATAAAAGTTGATGCTCTCAACCGAGCCTGCTCTTCTTCATCTTGTAAAGATTTTGCCAATTTTTCTTTTTCTAATAATGCTTCTGAAACATCAGGTGACAAAAAATCTTTTCCTCTGTAGAACACCAAAAAGTCTTTGTTTCTAGAGAGAAGTATGCCTCCTGTCAATTTCTGCATTTTAAACTATACATATTTAGTCTATACACACTAAAAATGAATTGAAAAAATACGTATCTTTCGGTTAGAAAATTGTGATGAACTTTAACAAATATTTAATCATATCCATTTTTTAAAGGAGTTTTTCCCAGTTAGGACTCCTCGAGCCTTTGGCTAAGATTTACGCGGTCTAAAGTATTTAATCATATCCATTTGTATTAATTTAGTATGCTATTTCTCAGGTACCTTGATATCTTCAACCATTCTCTCACTTGTAGTTAGTTGGACTCCACGTTTTAAAGCGACTTTTGCAATCGAACTCCTTTCCCACAATCTAACTATCGCTGCCGCCAGACCTTGATGTTGTCTGCTCCTGCCTACTCATGCAAATAATCAAATACTTCTTTGACAAATTCTGAGGTACTATTTGTTCATACCATTCTCTTCAACTATGCTTTCTCCATTTGTGGGCCCCATATTCATTTTTCTCCAAACCATATAAACAAGGCCCTCAAAATGGTGAATGGTATAAGCAAATAAAACTTTAAAATTTTGAATAATATAAATAGTAGGATAAATTGCGAAAAATAGCAACATATCTTCACTTCATTTTTAATTGGTCCCTAGTCTCTAAATTGTTACTAAAACCACCATACTTCTCAAAACTGATCACTATAAGGAAACTTGGTCAGAAGCAATTAAAAAGGTTGCATACTGCTTTCCAAAGTTGAATGGTTTTCAGTTTCACAGCGCTATCTGAAAGTTGGATGGTTTTCATAACAAATTTCAAAATCTAGTGACAAAGTTTGAAATGGAGCAACATTTTGTTGCTATTTAGATGCAGTTAATTTTCTATTACAGAGAAGTGGCATACCTAAAGCAAAATGTGGAGGGAGAAATCTTGCTAGCCTTCTTAAATTAGTAGCCTCCTTTCCCACAAGTGTAGCTTTTACACCATAAGGAAGTATTCTGAATGGTGGTTGGTAACCATGGATCGTTCCCGGGAGTAAATCTGCATCCACGGGTAACGGACCGGGTCCGGGCCAATCCATGTACCTAGGGCCCAACCCATCTAAGAGCTTGTCCACTTCATTTTCATAATTAAGTTCTTCTGTTATTTCGGTACTTTCTGCATCTAATCCATGCACTTGTAAACCATCTATTGAACTCGTTGTAGCACTAGCATCCAAAAAAGTTGATTTTTCAGATATTTCCTTGTTATATTCACGTTTTATTTGTTTTAATGATGGATCTTGGTATCCTACGCCCCTGTAGAGAGCAACGGTACTTCCAGACCTCCAAATGACTAACCCCCCGGTTCTCATCTGAATAGCACAGGAATGATGTCAGCAGAAGCATTATACTAAGAACTAAAACAAAAGTAGCTCAACAAACGTTGTTGACAAAATATGAAATTATAGAGTAAGATAATTTTTAAAAAATGGGTCTATGAAGAAAAACCCGAACACAACAATCACAAGCAAAAAACACTACAAAGCCCAAATGAGAGAAAATAGTTTATGCAAACGAATAGTAATGACAGATCTAAGATTTCAGACCAGGGTATGCAATAAGAAACAGCAATCCTTTTCCGGATGCACGAAAATAATCTTATTATTTTTACAAGTACTTATATAATAAAAAGCTACAGAAAATCTAAGGTTAATTTACACTACAATGACTATTTTATGACATGGTGAACACTGGGAAGGCTTTCATGTACCAAAAATCTAAAGGTTAATTTACCCAGACTTGTTGATCTGACAGGGGACAAGTGGCTCTGTGGCTGACTGGTCTCTCAGTTTGAACAACGGAGATGAAGTTTAAAAAATTATGATATCCAAACAGACAAATATACCAACATATTTTGATCAGGGTATATACTATTATAGCATCTTTTAACAGGGGACGCACTGTATTTATTTTTCTCTTTACACTATTAAACACAGAAATCTTTTTCTAATATATGCATGTGCATTCTTATTAAACCGAATATGTATGTATATAAATGAGCTCATACTATACACTAATTTTCCAGAATTGTTGAATCTCAACATCCACATATAATGTGCAAATATCCTTGAAACAAAGTTCTAGGTTCTTTAACAGAAAGTTGCTTACAAGTTGTTAGATTCTTTTAGAAAAAAATTGCTAAAAGATTTAAAAACAAGGGTTGAAGAAACTTACCTCTAAGATCTCATGCAACCTTTTCATATTAAGTGCACCTGAACCTTCAACTTTCAGCTTCACAATTTCTGCTGATTTCCACTTATCTTTAATCAAAGCCACCATTTCCCGAGTAACACCAGCGCCCTTAATCCTCGTTTTATTCTTTAACCGAAAAGCTAAATTCCTCAACCTTCTCAACTCTGCTTCTGGAAGTGTCAATTCAGCTACACAAGTTTTACTTTTTAGCTTCACTGAATTCCTCTTTTCTTCATCGTCAGGTGAAGGTTTCTCCCATGGAAATCTCACTTTCCCATCACTTCCCCTAAACACATCTTCAACACCAAGAGGTAATTCGGGAGAAAACCCGCCTCTCGCATTTGGTAAAACCCCTTCTTCGACATAAAATATATCCTCAATTGACCCCTTCTCAATTTCTCTCTCTTTCTTTTCTTTAACATCATCAACAAACCCAAGTTTCTTCAATTTTTCAACAATTCTATCCATTGTACTACCACTATTATGTACATCATCACTATCACTACTGTGATTATTTTCATAATCAGAATTATTGAATTCGTCGTTATATTTATAATCAAAAGCTTTTTCAGCTTGTTTAGGCCAGTTTTGCTTGTGTGTGTCATCCCATTTCTCTAACCAACCACCAATATTGTTACTCTTAGACTGCAAAATAGGAGATTCGGCAATAGAATCCGCTTCATTGTTCTTGTTTCTAAGAACAATTTTCGATTTTTTTGGGGGGTTTGGGTTTAAGTTTGTTGAGTTACTTTGGTAATTTGAAGTAATTTTGTGTTTCTTGAAAGGATTATAAGAGCAGTACCTGAAGAAATGGAGCTTGTAAACTGAACTGTGAAACGAGTCTAGACGAGTGGGCACCAGAGCCATGTTTTCTTGGAAGAATTCAAGCAGAAAGATAGATACTTTAATCAAATGACCTAATTGAAAGAAACCAAAAATCAAGAGAGATTTTTACTTTCTGTTCTAAATAATATGTAGGGGTGTTCGCGGTTCAGATTGGTTGGTTTATGTAAAAAAATTCATAACCAAACCAAGAACCTCGGTTTCAAGAAACACTAAACCAAACCAGACCATTAAACTAGCCAAACCAAACCAACCAGACCATAAAAACCGGTTGGGTTTGGATTGATTTCGCAGTTATCTGTTATTTGTATTTTTAAAAATCAAATAGTATAAACTATTGTTAACATGGATAAACTAGTATATTACCAACATCTTAATGAGTGCATACCAACATATTCAAGATTACAAAAACCAAATTCACAAAAATATAGCAATTTTCGTAATTATATATATATGGAAGGGTTCAGACGAGAACTGTTTTTCTTGTGATAATTGTAAGAACCAATCTTGGCCCTTGATTAAAATATATCAATGGCTAATAACCCTAAGAGCTCATTAATGAGGGTTATTTTAGAAAAACCAAGCCTCGCTTATTAATGACGGTCCACCCGGACGATATTCATGGTTGGGTAAATATATAAATGACTAAATTACCCCTATTAACGAGTCATTATTAGTGTTACAAATAGTTTTTGCAGTTCTCACACGCAAAACAGTTCTCATTTGAACGTTTTTCTCTATATATATATATATATATGTGTGTAGGGAAGAGTTCAAACGAGAACAGTTTTTTGCGCGAGAACCAATCTTGGCCCTTGATTAAAATAAATCAATCGCTAAGAATTTAGTGACTCGTTAACGAGGGGTTTAGGAAATTAAGTCGATCTAAGAATGACTCATCCACCTGAACGCAATTCACACTTAGGTAGATATATAAATAACCAAAATACTCCTATTAATAAGTCATTAATGGTGTTAGAAACATAATCACCCTTATTGCAAGTACCGCGAGAACCAATATGAGCTGTCAAATCCCCCCTTTCAATTCCATCACCCACCCATGAACTCATCACATGCACCTTGCCACACTCTCCATCCATGAATTCCATTTACTAAATGAATGACTAAGATTGGTTCTTGCGGTACTCACATTAATGGTGGTTAAAAATGGTACTTGCGATACTTGCAATAAGAACGGTTCTTAAATGAACTTCTCCATATACACAAACATCCCGTGTTAAAACATAATATTTACTAAAATCATATAAAAATAAGAAAAAGGTAACAAAAAAGTAGTTCTATTTTATACGGTACAAAGTAGAAAAATGATAGATTTTTCAAGCTATGGTGTTTTTAAAAGTGGTTAATGCTACATGGATATCCATGAAAAAGAGTCATGGGTGAGACAGAGGTGTTTTGCAACAAATGAGATCACCTAGTATTTTTCAATCCAACCCTTATTATGCAGTGTCTTGAACTTTCATGCTATAATCTATTATTTATATGGTTTTAAAATATGTTCTTGATCTTTCCATATAATTGTAAAAGTTTGGAATATTGTACTTGATGTTTCTGTAAAATGGAACTATTAGAATTACAACAAAGAACAACCATATTTACAAATAAATAAGTAATTAATGACATAAAACATTAAATTTAGGTAAAAATCACAATTCAACAAACTATAATTTCAAGTTTTAAACCGTATAAGCCAATTTAACAATCTTAAATATATCCGAATAACAAGTGATAACCATATACTTCTTTTAATTTCAACCAAATTAGGTTTAGGGTTGGAGTTCATTTACCTCAAGATTTAGAATTTCTGAGCCGTGAGAATGAGGGTGAGAGTGAGTCACCGATTTGGAATTCGTGAGCCGTTCTTATTTGCCGAGACCGTGAGGCGTGACTGAATTCGCTGTTTTTATCTCCCCCAGGAATCACAAACAACTTAATTGAATTCGATAGCTTTTGAAGATAGACGAGGCAAAGACTCAAAAATTAACAACAAACAAGGAGTCTGTAATCCTCGATATAACTCAAAAACAGATTACCATCGTAAATATAGAACAATAAACGATTAGCTTTGAGATACTGATGTACAGATAGTGACGTCGATTACAACAGCTTGAGATTTCAAGAAGCCAATGTGCAATCGAGAGCCTGAGATTTCGATTTCGAGAAATGAGGATTGAGCGGTAAGCAGCGTATGGGGCGTAGACGCAAAGTGGAGTTACTGATTTTGGGTGTATATTCAAATCGATTTTGGGCTGAGGTCAGGCTTTCACACAATCACAATCACAATCACAGACGTTTGATGTTCTCGATCGTGGATAAGGGAACGGGTGAATCCTAGCGGCGATATGGTTTGTTTAACATAACAAAATTAGTTTATCATACATTATTATCAACTTATTTTACGTTATTAACCAATTGCACTTGAAAAAAATTTATTACGTATAAATCAGCTCAATATAAAAATTAGTATTTTTTTAGAACAGTTTTTTTTACAAATATATCTTTAAAAAGCTTGGTGAGATGATTTATACATAATATTTTTTTGTCATATATAATCAAAAATGTATGTTCGAATCACAATTCTTAGAAAATATGGTTCATAAAAATAGTTAGTAGGTTTGTAGTGTGTATCTTTGGTCTGTTTAGTTTGTATAATGTTTTTAATAAAATTGTAATCTATGAAAGAATTGGAATCTGAATTTTAATCTAATTTCTTGTGTATTGTGTTTGGTTGTAATTATAATTTAAATTTAAATGTAATTTCATCTCCCCATAACCACCTACGGGCGTTTTTCAGTCGGTTGATTGGTTTTGAGGTATTAAAATTATACTTGGTAACCAAACCAAATAAGGTTCGGACTATTCGGGTGCTTGCCTCATTCATCATATGATTGGCACAAGATGAAACCTTTTGTCTCAAATGTGGAATACTTGCACTTCGATGAACCAACTACCAACCTAGATGTCCGAATGATAAAAGTCTTGCGACAACTCTTTTAAGGTATTGCTTGCTCTTTTTGTTTTACATTCGTGTGTTGACTCCACCCATTGACTTTTCCGAGTTTTCAAAATAATGGAGGATAGGAAAGGACAACATGTGGGGAAATATTACCGCGTTGCAAAAGATGAGCATGATATATTTACTTTTATTCTCGGTTAACAATTGTAGTCTTTTTCGAATTGCTTATCTACTTATTATGTTCGTTACAACTATAGTCTTTTTGAAAAGGTGTTTGAGATTACTTATATGATTATTTGTGAATGAAATGATTGTTTTGAATAAGTAGTAGTTTCAATTTCAAGTTTCCTAGCTAATTGCTTGCTTTAAAAAAGCAATAATAAGCAGTCCCAAACATCCCCTAAAGATAGATATAACAGATTCTCTCACTCATTTATATATGATTATTTTTAGTTCAAGGTTTGAAATTGTTCATTGCAATTTGCTTGTTTAAAGGCAATAAGCAGTTTTAATAAATTCCCAACACCTTCCTTCTAAAAAGATAACTTTCTCACTTGCTTCTATCTAATTATCCATGAGTTAAACAAGTTGTTTTGAAGCTTGCTTACCATTTATGGTTTGAAGTTGTTTACAACAATAGATCCGTCGAGATGAGCCAAGATTTGAGGTTTCTTAATGCTTTGATTTATGGTTTATGCATTTGGGGTTTTCTTAATGAACAGGTATGCCCCAGACTTGGGAGATTGTAATGAACACATATGCGATTGAGATTAAGGTTGCGATTGAAGCAGATATGCAGTTGTTTCAATCTTTATAATTTTGAACAAATTTGGGTTTCTTTATGATATTTGTATTCGCGATTTTTACTGTAAGTCAATTGTTCTTGTGAGTCGGTTGTTCACCTTCTTGTATGTCAATTACGGCAAATGTTTCAAGACCTGCAAATAGCTAGGTTTCTCTGTTGAAACAAAATCGATTCGATGTTTCCCCATGATTGAGTTCATGAGTTTACGACTTCTGGGTTTGATTCTTATGATCTGCAGATGGGTTTAAAGTTTTTGGAAGTTGATGGTTTGAGTTTCATCAAATGGTTCTTTGATTTTTAGGGTCCGATTCATAGGTTTACGACTGGACTTTCATTTGGTTAGTAGCTTTAATTTTTTCGTTCAAGTTTTCCTAGATCACGTCATCTTCATGATTATTTTTAACTTTTTTTATTTTTTTTAATTATGACAATTATAGTTTAAAAATAAATAAAAACAATTAATATCTATAAAATAATAAATTTTAAGAGTTCAAAACATTAGAATGTAAGTTTGAAAGTTGTAAAAAAGTTTTATAAGGTAAACTAAACCTTATTTGATGGGTGATAATTTGTATGTAATAATTTTTTTACCATTTATAATAATTAGAATTTTTTTATTCCTATCAATCAACTATCTATTATTCTTATCCATAAATCTAAAAGTATAACGATACATACACTCATTTTTTATTGGGTACGGTAAAAAGTTATGTATGAATCATCATTAAAAGGAACATGTATGATCACGAAATCGTACCATATTAGAAAGGTGCATCTTTTATTGCATGTCAATCATTTTACTATGAATCTTGTTTAACCCAATCGGGGAATTTGGGACATATGCTTTTTCGTCACTATCCCTTTTCTCAAAATCCAATTTCTTTCTTTCTAATCCCCACTCCATGTGCATTCACACACACACTCTCTTTCTCTCATATCATGATAAGCATGCATGTGATATTGTGATAGTGGTGGTTTGGTTGGGTGGCTAATGGTGGTGATAGTCTAGAGGTATGGGATCCTTGTCCCCCTCCCAACTCGATCTCCTTTTTGCAACTTGCAATTATATATTATGATCCGGGCAGCCATTTAGATTTCTTCTACTTTATCATCTCTAAGAATCATATATCCTCCACTATATATGATGTAAACGAGACAAGCAACTCGCGAATTATTCGAGCTCGGATCGTTAAAAGCTTGAAACGAGCCGAGCCGTAACAAGTTTGAGCTCGAGTCTAAATTAAAGCTCATTTAATAAACGAGCTGAGCTCAAACTCCAAAGAATGGGATCGTTTAAGCACGCGAGCCTAAATAAACTCCATATATCATCTAATATATGTTTTATATGTTTAATTTTTAATATATATATATATATATCATTTAAATAAAAATATCAAAATAATATTTGAGCCTAAATGAGCAGAGCCTGAGCTTTATAAATCTTAAACGAACCGAGCTCGAGCTTAAAAAAAGCCTAAACGAGCTCAGCTTGAAAAGTCTCTGGCTCGGCTCGGCTCGGCTCGGCTCGGCTTGTTTACATCCCTAGCTCGAGTGTTGATCACTTACTTCAACCCATGTTCAACTTCAGCGACCACCATCCCCTAAGTAGGACATCCACCAGGAGCGCAACCCTTAAAACCCTGCAAAAAGATGCAACCCTTTGACCTACGCCTATTTCGGTCGGAAGCTTCACCATGACTAATACGAGTTTGCACTCTCCACAACCTGACCAACTTATCTAGTCGTGTAATTACGTTACTGTTACTTAAATGGGTTAAAATTGAGAAAGTACAACAACGTTTTTACCATGTACCAATATGATACCTAAAGTTATTTTTTAAACATATGGTCAATAAAGTTCCAGTTTATGTATCAATACAGTACCTTTGGTAACTTACTAGTCAGTTACCGGTCTCTAGCAAAAAATTTTGGCGGCTTACCATTTCCAGTTATCTTCTCCAGCAAACAACGATGTTGTGATGTTCTCTATTTGAATTTAATTTTCTTTTTACTTATTTGATTTTTTTCGACTAATATTTGATTGTTTTTTCGACTAATATCTTTTTAAACACCATTATGTTTGGCGAATCACTATTAAATTCAGCAGTTCACCATTATTTCCATTAAGTTTTAATTGTGAAAAATAGTATTTTAAAACGTATACTGAACTACTGAGATCCCTCGACCACCCGTTTGACCATTTTCTTCCAAACGAGAATTTGTAGAATCAACGAGATATGTGGCTAAAGTCTTGTTTCAGTTTGTTTTAGTTTTGTAAATTTGGTCTCCAACTTGGAGACTGTTTTTTCGTTGGATCAATAAAATATTTGCTGTGCTTTGCTTTTTAAAAAAAGGAAAAAAAAAACAAATAACTAAATATTTAAAAAAATTATAAATAATTGGCTACCTGTATAGTTCAAGTTATATATTACATACAATAACACGTTGTAGAGAGTTTGTTGTTGAATTAAAAAATGAAAAATTGTAATTTGTTATATTAATTTTAATAATAATAATAATAAAATCTGATTGTATTTAATTTAATGTAACTAGTTTAACCCCCTTTGTTTATGATTAAAATAAATTTTAAATGTTTCTTGTATTAAACAATACTAACATGTGTAGTAAACAATTGTAAATTATACAAAAAGTATCGCAATAATAAACGTCACGAGTATTGTTTGTATTCTCTACCAATATTATTTTTTATATAATAGATATAAATAAACGGTAAACGTTTTTAATTAGGTTTAATGAAACACGATAATAAAATATAAAACAGATAATATATTACTGTGGAATAAGAATATGAATTAATATGAAACGTACGATTAGATATATCGCTTAAAGACATCATTGGAGTTCTTCTATTATTTACAATTGATACTGCTAAATTCTAAAAATGATTGACGTTTGTTGTTACGGTGAACCGTGTTTTCTTAAAGACTATCTATTGAAATCTTTTTGGAGCTGATGGAGACTATTTTTATTCTTTATAATTGAAAAGTAAATAACGAAGAAGATGAGTTTCAATTTTCAAACAACTAATTCAAAGGCATTTAAGAAAATAAATTGACATAATTGGTGAAAATATTTTAGAAATAGGATAATAACATAATAATCCTATTTATTTAATATATATTAAAATTAAAATTTAATATTATATAAAGAAATTTTCGGAAAGTAAAAGGATTTGGTAAAATAAATAGGACAGACCATTTTTTTAACTTTTTATAAGAAAGAGGCATCCTATGCTGTGAATAGTATTCATAAATAAATCAATATAAGTTAATTTCAATCGTGTTAGAAGCAACATCACGAGTCAAATTAATTACGAAAAATAAAATATTTAAAAATAAAATGTGAAAAAAGTGACTCACATGAATGCTATTGCATATGGAATGTGATTCATACGTAACAAAACTGATTATACACAATAACTTTATGTATAATCAACTTATACCATATGCTTTAATGACATGTACCTTATTACGTTGGGCAATTTGCACGAAAATACAACTATGTCAATATTGTCATTGTATACGATTAACTTTATTTTATACCTAAAAATACACACAACTTACAAATTAGATTTACTGTATGCAAGTTACCTATAACAATAGGTAACTTACCGGTATCCTGACCAAAAATAAAAGAACTTTGGTACCTAAAAATACGAAGAAAAAAAATTCAAATTTTGTTCATTGTATACAGTCGATAACCGGAAACCTGATAATCAGGTTACCAATTGTATAATTGTATACAATGAACAAAATTTGTAAGTTGTATGTATTTTTAGGTATAGAATAAAGTTAATTGCATTCAATGATAATATTGACAAAGTTTTTTGTATTTTCGTGCATTTTACCCTATTATATATGACTATAAACTGTTATATACGAATCAGTTCTCGTTACATTCTAAGCACCCCACAATCATAAATAGTTGGCAATTAAGTGGAAGGGGAATACATTAAATACATTTCATTTTATATTCATTTTAAAAATCTATTCTTTATTTATTATAGTATAAAAACCAAATTTTAATTGTTAGAAAATGTATATTATTCTTTTTGTGGAAATATTTAGTAATGATATAAAAAGTACAATTGTGGATCAATTAACTAAAAGTGTGCATTTTTTGACAACCAAGTTAGAGGAGGCAAGACAACAAGACAAAGTAGGAAGGACGACGATATAGAAGAGGCAGCGCATGTGTCGCTCAACAACATCAGGTGGAGGACACATAACCGGCGGTGGTGGTGGGGTTACATCGATGATGAACGATGGCTATGGGAGATCTCCGATGTCGGCGACGGTTGAAACAAAAGAAGGGCAACGACTTCGAAGAGAGAGATTTGAACGGCAACGGTGGTTGAGTTATCGTCTCCATTGGGACTACGAACGACAGAGGTTGGGGCGGGCGGGCAGGGGTTGGCGATGGTTGAGTAACATTCCCTTCTCCAGCGAACTCTCTAAAGTCTCGCATGGTAGCTCCGATGGTGGTGGCGGCCGCGGATATCAAAGGGTAGTTGGAGAATGAGATAGATGAATCGGGGTTTTCAAGAGTGACTGTTACGAGAGTAAAAGAGATTGAGGAGACTAAATTGTGAATTAATTAGGGTAAATATTATTTAGGGATAAATGTCTATTTTACCCTTTTGATCTAATTTATAATCCTTAAAAATACACTTTAATTACCAAAATGTCATCCTAGCATTTGATTAAATGATCTGATGGTTGTAAATGCTTCTTTCACTTTTGTTAAATAAAATACTTTTCGCATGAAACTCCCTATATATACGTATATTTATAGGGGATGGTTCAAATGGAAACTGTTTTTCGTACGAGAACTACGAGAGCCAATCTTTGCCCTTGATTAAAATTAATTAATGGCTAAGAATTTTTGGCGGCTCATTAACGATCCATTTGGTGAGGGGTATTTTTGGAAAATCAAGCCTCGCAGATTAATAACGGCTCACCTGGACGCAATTCACGGTCAGGTAATATTTAAATGACCAAAATACTCCTGTTAGTGAGTCATTAGTTGTGTTACAAATATTTCTCACAATTCTTGTTAAAAAATAGTTCTCAATTGAACTTTTATACATATATATACTAGTTGAATCTCTAGGTTGTGCTACACACAACCCACAGAGTTTTATGTTAACGTCTTAAATATGAACACGTAATATTGTAAGACATTTATGTATATAATACATTTATGTATTCATCAGAAATCGGTCACACGCACGTTACATATAATAACACGTTAATAAAAATTAATATATTTCTTAAGTTACGTTAACAGTTAAACTGTGTAGCAACGGAAACTTGTGAAACATATAGCTAGTAAACGCAAACTCTCGCACACAAGTACAGTACTTGTTTCATCAGATTCAAAGATTTGGGTATTCACCATGTATCTAATCTAACCACATAAATATATAATATTCTTACAACAATAGAAATATATTATATAATTTAACATGAAAAAACCGTCATAGCTATTTTTTTTCTTCAAAGCACTAAAAAGTATTATACTAACATAATATATTATATGGTAAAACACACTTGCTATATAATAGACCAATTACACCTATCTAAGTTACAACTCATTTTTTAATCCTAGTCTAGAAATGCATACACACATGACACACACAATCTCTCTCAAATATCCACCAACTCAGGTCAAATCAATCAATTTAAATCAATTCTACGAGAGAGTATATATAAAGTTGTAAACGAACCAAACATTTATGAACCATTTGTAAAATCATTTGGAAAAATTAGTTTATATTTCTTTGTTTAATAAACGAACGAACATGACCAGTATTTTTCATTCATTTAATTAAAGGAATAAACACGAACAAAGCTTTCGTTTGTTCATTTATGTTCATAAGACAAGCTGTTCATTTATGTTCATTCACTTATGTCCGTTTATATTGGTCTGTGTATATAGATATTAATAATATATTTTAATTTTAATCATATATATACTATAAATTAAATTAAGTAGGTATTGTTAAATGCATTAAGTACCATTCATCACACTATATTCTCACAACAAGATGAGTGTAGTCTTGTGTAAAATCTTCTTTTACAAATCTTCACATATTATCATTTTATAGTTTACCAAATTCTTTCTAAGTTATACAAATTATACGCCGGTAATAATAATCTCTTTTGTGTGTGTGCTCATTTGGTCATATTTATACACCGTGACTACAAATAAGAACTAAATAATAAAGTGTCAATTATTCACTCATACAAGTTTTATGTTGTTACATAAGTCATTAATAATAGTAGTGAAAATGAAAAGGTTACTTACAGTCAAGATTTTATAATAATACCGACTTCCTCAAAACAATTTGAAATTTTGATATTTTATATAAAATAGCGAAGTTTGCAAATTTTTAAATAAGATATAACTAAACCCATACAATATACACATTAAATTTACCGTTCAATATTCTATTACAAGTTTAGCCTTCCAGACTTTGATATAGAGTATATATTATCAAAAGCAAAGTGTTACGAAATAAATATGAGATAATATAATAAAACAAATCAACTTAAATAGTTTAATTAAAATGAAATAAAAAATTCAAAATTTATCTGGAGTCATTTGAAATAAAAAATAAAATTTATGAGATATTTATCAACTTAAAAATTTGCAATATAACTAAAAGTTTCTATATATTTATAAATACAAATATTTGAAAAAAAAAGAGTTATATTCAAATTGTGTATATCTTTTAGGTAGGCATTATATAAAAATATATTGAGAAAATATGTAACCAAATTGTACGTATTATGTTATGAATTTTTTTTTATTATTTGCTATTTTTTATTTTTAAACAATTTATAAAAAATATTTCTTACTTTTAAACAATTTATAAATACTAATTAGTAGAAGCTTTGGATGAAGTGAATAGTATGAAATTATTTATGGACATGTGTTGGTTCAAGAGGGATTAGATGCTTTTTATATATATAGGTAGATAGATAGATGTAATCCAATTTTGGGTTAATTTGTTGATTTTTTGGACTTCCAATCTGGATTTCAATTGTCTGTTCAGTAATTTCTTGTTCATTGACTTTGTGATTCTTGTTACTTGTAAAAAATCGATTTTATGGGTTCGATTTCGGAACTTGAAGAACACCAAAATCATATGAATATCCTAATTAAAAAAATCAAAAATAAAATAAATAACCGGTAACCTGGTAATATTGACAAAATCTGTTGTAATCAGGTAACCAATTGTATACAATAACCCAAAAATGAAACTTGTTTGTATTTATAGGTACCAAATAAAGTTCGCTGCATACAATGACAATATTGACAAAATTTATTATATGTTTGCCCACTTTACCCATGTTTATATGTAAATATGTTTTAAATTAATCACGTTTTTAAGTGTGAAAAATATATGTTTTTCTCAGGTTTATAAACATTAAGAAATATATGTTTTTCGCATTTTAGATGTGAACAATTATATAATTTCGTTCCAATTTTAAGTGTGAATAATTTTATTAGAATTTTAATAATTTAAAAACACTTACTAACAATAAGCTTAAATTTTAAATATAAATTAAATAAATTTCACGGTTCTCATAACCGCGCACATTCTCACGTTTAAATATGTGACAAAGCATAAATTTTTGTACCTAATTTCTTCATGCATAAGCTAGGTGCGATCTTTATAATTATTCGCACTTTCAAGTGCGTAAATATGACTTAATAAGCGTGTACAATTAACCACTTTCTTGTAGTAGAGGGTATGAATTCGATCTATGTATAACACGGCCGGGCTAGATAAAACATGGTTTAATTACAAGGTTTTTCGGCATACATGTTGACAAATTAATCTCGTGTGTGTATGTGTGTGTGGATGCAAGCTCTGAGATAGCCCAGAATACACGTCTGTTTTTTGTTGGTAACCCTGCCCACAAGTAAGAAATCTATTCTTCCTACTAAATATATGTACACACACATATATATAAGGAGAAGTTCAATCGAGAATTGTTTTTCGTATGAGAACTGTTTGTAACATCATTAATGACTCGTTAATAGGGGTATTTTGGTCTTTTATATATTTACCCAATCGTGGATTGCGTCCGCATGAGCCGTAATTTATATGCCAGACTTGATTTTCCAAAAAAATCAGGGGGGTAATGCATCATTAATATGTCATTAATGAGCCCCCAAAATTTCTAACCATTGATTAATTTTAATTAAGGGTTAAGATTGGTTCTCGTAGTTCTCGTACGAAAAACAATTCTCATTTGAATGCTCCTCTGTGTATATATGTCGACATGTATATTAGTTATGTGATCATATTTATATATGTTACATTGCCCAAATATATTATGCTTTTTAAATTCTTGTAACTAATTATTTCATAAAATATAATTAAAACTTTATTTATTTGCATGTGTATATATGTGTCTTCATGTAAATATAATATATATGAAGCACATGAACACGAAAGCATTCAAATTCTATACTTCTTCTTATCTTCTAGCAGAAGAATAAGCGTCGATCAATGGACATCAAATGTACTTTAATTAATTATGTTAAACAAATGGACCATAAAGTATTAATTATATATATCTTTAATTAATTGTTTAATAAGAAGATATATTCATTGATATAGATTAATGTTTAAAAAGGATTGAAAGTTTATCATCCCACGCAACATTAACAAGTCCATCATAAACCTTGCTTTAAGTCGTCTTTTTTAATAACTTAGTTGATTAGAGTTGTGGTGTGGGTTAAGCATACCATCGGTATGCTGACTTGGAAGCTTGGTACCGAAAGGCACACCAACCTCCTGACTTCGGTACCACTAAAATTTGAAACCATTCGGCGATTGAATGCTAAAGGAGAGAGGAGAGAAAAAGAGAGAAAAGAGGCGAGAGAAAAATGTAGAGAGGAGAGAGGGTATTTTTTAAATAAAAAGCCTTAAAGTGTGTGAAGCGTGGGTAGTACGAGGGTTTAAGCATGTTTTAAGCATGGAGTGTGTTATGATGATGTGGCACTGATGCATGGGGTGTTTTAAGCATGTACACCAGATGCTCTTATATCATATACCACCTTAGTTAATTAAGTTATATATATATATATATATATATATAGGGATCCGGTGAGAACACGTTTTAAATAGAGAACACTTGTAGATCAATCATTTAATTAGATAAATAAGAGTTATAAACTCAACATACCTTAATTAAACCAAATTTTAATATCAGTCATTAAATAAAGATCATTCCAGGCCTATAAACTGTTTTTCAATTTTTTACCTTAAAAGATATTCTCATTTCATCCTACCCCCCTCTCTCTCTATCTATCTATCTATCTATATATATATATATATATATATATATATGTAAAAGTTCAAACGGGAACTGTTTTTCGTACGAGAACCGCAAGAACCAATCTTAGCCGTCCAATTCCCCCTTCTTCAATTGGATTGTCCACCAATGAATTCCTTACATGCACCCTGTCACACTCAATCCCTCCACGCTCTTCATCCATGAATTCCATTATTCAAAATAAACGGACAAGATTGGTTCTCGCAGTTCTCGTACAAAAAACAGTTCTCGTTTGAACTCTCTCATATATATATATATTATAGGGTAAGGTCGAAGAGAAAACCTTTCTAAATACACAACAGTGAAACACATGGGCAAAATTGAAATTTGGCAAATTTCCTCATGTCTGCTCACGCTCCAATTAACTGCTTAGACAAACATAAATCTCACATCGTAAATCTTAAAGCTAAAATTATTCCTAAATTATTAACTTTTTTAATTGAATAAACTACATTATTAAATTCAGATTTTTATTCTCTATAATTATAAACGAGTCTTGACCTATTTAAAAAAAAAGATTGTATACATTGATGCAATTAATATTATCCCTTAGACTTTCGCTACACTTTCATCTATTGTTCATAAAATGTAAAAAAAAAAAGTAGGAGTAGAAGTTGAAGAAAAAAGAATAGAAGAGAATAAGTTGGCTGAAATTGTAGAGTCAGATACATACCTTGTTGGATATGCATATCTATTTTCCCCATTTCATAAATTTGTGGTCCTTCATGAATCAAATGGATTGTAAATAGACTGGATGCATCACATGTTTTCCCAAGTCTATCAACTTAATTCCAGAATTGGATGCATACATTCAAAATAATCATTAACTTCTGAAATACGAAAGTGAATCTAGATATCACGATCCATATCGTTAACAAAAAATGGAAAAGAACTAGATTTTTAATGTTTTCGACCCATTTGAAACACGAAAGTGAATCTAGATATAATGATCCATATTGTTAACAAAAAATGGAAAAAAAAACTAGAGTTTATTCATCCAACATAGATACAAATACAAATGGGTCGAAAATATTTAAGATGCAACAGTTGCATCTACATCTTTTTTTGTCCTCGACCAAACTTTATTCTCATTTTTTATCGACTAACTGTTGACACCAATGAATTTTTATTCTTCAAAAACAAATGTGTGGTAATCCCAATCAAATCAAACTCAATAATATAAACAAAAATTAGATAATACAAACAAAAGTTAATGAAATCATAAACAAAAAAAAGGATCAATTCAATTTTAATCGATAGAGATTGTCTCATTTTGTTTGTTACCTACAACCTTAAATCAACACCTGCTAGTCAAAAGGATTTTACCAACTACAATTTTAAGTAAAAGACATTTGTTTTGCTGATAAACTAGTAAAAAAAATACTTACCATACAATCTTGACTAATATTTCTTGCTCGAGGAGTGGTTAATTAAACACACATTTGTCCATTTATTGACAGATTTGCAAATAGAACAGAAAACTCTAGAACAATGGTGACGATGGTGGTGGTTGGGGTTCTTAATCCCCAACGATAGAGATGGTTTAGGCTTTTAACGGCAGTATTAGTGGTGGAAAAGCTAACAATGATATAAAATATGCTCTTGGTTTTTAACTGTTGACGACGGCGTTGGTTGATGGCTGATTAAGGCCGATGAAGAAGAAAAAAGGAACGCCAGCGGTTATGATATGTCCAAATAATGGATTATCTGATGGTAGTTGTTGAAATCAACATCAAATGAGGGCCAACGAAGGTGTATTATATACGATGGTGGAATCCCCGGCAAAAGGAGTGGGAAAAAAAAGGAACCATTGCAAGAGAGAAGCAAATTACACTGAGTCAGAGAAAAACCTTACATGGTAGAGAGAGTGGGATTGAAGTGTTTTTTTATTTTCCTAATATACCTTCTAATCACAATCAAAGATTAGAGCATATATGGATAAATTTTGACATTAAAGTAATTAAGGCCACCAAGTGTTCTTCCTGTTGTATAACTAATAAGTGTTCTCTCTTTATCCTAACTCTCTCTCTCTCTCTCTTTATATATATATAGGCAAAAGTTCAAACGAGAACTGTTTTTCATACAAGACCGCGAAAACCAATCTTAGCCGTCCAATTCCCCCTCCTTCAATTGGATTGTCCACCCATGAATTCTTTACATGCACCCTGCCACACCCAATCCCCCCACACTTTTCATCCATGGACTCCATTATCCAAAATGAACGGCCAAGATTGGTTCTCGTACGAAAAACAGTTCTCGTTTGAACCCTCCCCTATATATATATATATATATATATATATATATATATATATATATATATATATATATATATATATATATGCAAGCTAGGTGTGATTTGATCATGCATATATATACTACGTACGGAAATATTCCATCTCCAAATGCTTTATCCTTTGATGCTTAATTTAACCGTCCACATTGTTTGTGATACCTGACAGCCGGCGACAACTTAAAAAAGGAAAAAAAATTATATATTTTGGTTATATAAAATGTATACGTTTATTACATACAATAAAAATTTTTATATAAATAATAATAATAAAAATTAAATGTTTGATATACACAATAGAAAATTTTTAAGTCCAATACACACCATAGTAAAACTTGACAAGTTAAAATATATTTTAGTGAACTTAACCTGAAAGAAAATATGTAAGATAATAAGTTAATTGCTTGTTTCGTATTATTCTCACTGTTCACTCAATAAAAACAGATGATGAATTTTTTTTAGATTCAAAATTCAATTTAAAAACCAAACAAACCGATTTAAATCGGAATGTTTGAATTTTATTGCAGTTTGAATTTCGTTTTTTATAAATTGCATTGAAATATCAAAAACCCTAATTTAAAATATCTAATAACTTGTTCTAATAATCAATTCTTCATATAAAAAATGTTAAAAAGTATCCAATGAATAACTTAAGTATCCAATAAATATTTTCCTTTTCCTCCACTCCCAAAAACCCTTTATTTCAAATCTTAGCGCTAGTGACCACACCCCCAATTCCGGCCGTCGGCATAAGTCAGCAGTCCAGAGGACCTTCTTTTTCCTCTTCATCTTTAGCTTTCATGTCGCTATTTGAAGATCCGATTCGAGTGGAAGTTCGTGTGGTTCGGTGCACTTCAGGTCGATATTTCATATCCTGTGTTTCGAGTGGAAGTTCGTGGTGTTCCCTATCTCTAATCGGGGTTTCAGAACCGGTGGTTCGAGTAGAAGTTCATGGTGTTTAGTGTTTCAGGTCCAGTGGTTCAAGTGGAAGTTCATGGTGTTTCGGATCTGGCAATTTGGTGGTTCAGGTTAGGTGTTCGAGTTTTGGTCTCTAGTCAGGTTGCTCAAGTGTTTGGTTTCTAGGTCGTTTGAGTTTCGTTGTCGGGTTCTTCAAGGTCGTTTAAGTGATTGGTTTCCGTTCGAGGCTTCTTTGTCGTTGTTACTCCAGTTTTTGTTGTCGCCGTTCGTGGCTATGTGTTGAATGTTCCGGTCAACAGTTCAAGTTTTGTTAGAGTTTTCAAGGTTTCAAGGTCATGGTTCCTGCTGGTTTGATTTTGGTTTGAAGCTCCTCGAGTTTTTCTGGGTCGGTGAGTTCTTAGAAATCTAGGTTCACTGTATTTCGTGGGATTTTATGGAATGAGATTTCAAATAAAGGGAAATGTTATGTTTGGTTGGAAAAAAAGGAAGGGATTTTAAATGCTGGGAATTCTTTAAAATCCCTCAAATTCCCTTACTCAATGGATTTTACAAATGCATCCACCCCATGGTATTTCAAAATGCTTTGTATGAAGGATTTTCCATTTTACCATTTTGCCAAATGCAAATCCATTTTAAAATCCTGTCAAATGCAAATCCTGCGAAATGCAAATCCTTTGACAGAATGCAAATCCCATGAAAAAAATCTGCGAACCAAACGCCCCCTAAATGTTATGGGTCGAGTTCAAGGCTTCAATATCGTATTGGTTCAAGTTTTAGTTCGTCGTGGTTCGGTGGTTGTAGTTTAGGTGGCCCGTGGTTTGGTGATCGTGGTCCATGGTTCGGTGGCTTATGGTTCGTGTGGTTAAAGTATGCAGATGATTCGGTGGTTGTGGTTTGTGGTTGGTTCATTGTATCGAGTGTGGTTCGGTGTTTGTGGTCCGTTTTTCGAGTGTGTTTTTGTGTTTCACAATTTGTGTGGTTATGGAACGTGTGTGGTTAGTGGCCGTGGTATGTGTGGTTCTTGGTTCGAGAGTGGTTCGTGTTAGGAGTTAGGGATCTAATTTTACTACTATCTGCTTCTCATTTTGTTTTGTCGGATTGTATTTTATTTTGGTGACTCTTATTATCTTTGGTACCTTACAAAAGTAAAGTTGGGACATGTTTGTAATTGTTTTTGTTTTATGTTAATGGTAATATTTTCTTTTAAAAAAAAGTATTCTATTTTTAGTCTTTAGTTATAAAGAAGGTTTAGTTCTTAAATATATGTATCCAACCTGTCACCTTTTGCTATTGTATGTATCAGACTTTCAAACTTACTATTTAATGTATTCAAGTCTCAAGAGTTACCGATCAATGTACTGAACCTACTATAGCAGGTTTATGGTGATGTGACACCGGTTTCGCTGACGTGACGAATGATGTGGCAAGTGACATGACATTTCAAACTAAAAAAATCAAAAATAAAATTAAAATTTACTTTAATAATAATAATAATAGCAACAATAACAACAACAAGATGAAAAGGTTTCAGATCCTTAATCGTGGCTTCCATTCAAGTTTTCATTCATTAGGATTCAATTGGGGGTTTGAAATCTTGCTTCCATTCATCTTTTCTATTCAATTTCAGGCACCACCACCAACGTCAAGTTCCAGCAACACCACCACCGTCAATTTACGGCACCACCATCACTGCCGACTTTCGACACTACAACCACCATCGACTTCAGATCTGTTTTTTAGTTTCCGATTTAGGGTCTTTTATTGCGATTTAGGGTTTTCTGTTGCAATTTAGGTTTTCATAAATGACGATTTGAGTTTAGATCTTATGGCAAGTTTCAACTACCTGATTGCATGTTGTTTTCGAGTTCGATTATCGCACTTTTAAATCTCTAGTGTTTCATTTTTGAAGATTTCATATTGTTTCAAGTTCTAAGGTTTTCTGGGTTTGTTTTTTATTTTGTTCTTTGGTTGCTCGAATGTTGTTCATGAAATTGTTTGAGTCTGCATTTGCGTTTTTGAATTTAGATTTGCGTTTTCGATCGAGACCTGCTCACACGTTATTCATGAAATCGAATTTTGTTCATGATATTGATTGAAACTTACCATATGTTATTCGATTTCAGACGGGTTTTCGAATTCAGATTGAGGTTACGATTTCAGATGGATTAGATTCCAGGTGTGCTCTTCATTTACGTTTTAGGGTTCATCCTTCCAAACAAAATCCTTTCAATCTAATTTTGGACAAGATAAAGATGTTCATATGGGTTTTTTATTGTTCATAGATTTTTTAAATTTTTTTTAAACCTAATGATGATGTGGCAGTTAATTAGTGATGTGGCATTAGAAAAAAAAAGAATATTGAAAAAGTTACAGGCAAATTATTGAATAGGTAACACAAATCATAAAATGGTAACTTTTAAAAGTCTGATACAATTCATAAAATGGTAACGTTTAAAAGTCCGATAGCAAAATATAATAACTTGGATACATTTTCGTAAACTAAACCCTATAAAAAAATAAAGAATACATCACACTTTCTTTTTGCATAAAATGCAAAATTCATCAGATCATCTAAATTAATAACTAAAATAAATTATGTCATACATGTCGACATAAAATAAGTATTTTTCTTTAAGATAATATAAAATATAAAAAAATATTTATTACTATATTATTTTAAAAATAGAAGTTTACGTGTGTTATTGCAAAATTTACAAATTATATATATATATATATATATATATATTCTTATAAATTTTAAAATTACATTAATTTCTTTTGGACTTTTTAAACTATCATCTATATTAAAATAGCTAATTTTAGATTAATTCATTTAAATTGAAAAGAGAGTCCATATAAAATCATTATTTATTTATAAATGTATATCGAACTCCATAGTTCAATGGTTCAAATCAATTTTATAAACAAATATCTAAAAGAAAATACCAACCACATTTGTTTATTAGCTTTAGTTTACAATAGGAGTGGGCATGAGTACCGAAAATACCGAAACGTACCAGAACCGGTACTGGTACCGAGTTAGAGTTTTCGGTTCGGTACTCGGTACTTGAAATAGTGCTAAATCGGTATTCGGGACTAGTACCGAAAAAACTAGGTAAAATAGGTACGTGCCGGTACCGTAGTATGAATACTCGGTACGGTATTCGGTACCGTCTTTAAATCAAATTCGGTATTCGGTAAAACCGGTACCGGTTCCGGTACCATGCTCACCCCTAGTTTACAACCGAATAAAAGCGACTAAGATCTTGGGTCCAAACTAAAATTAATGAACTTACAGAAAAGCAAATCCAAGTATTTTTTTGCCATGGAGTCAACTAGATCAAGAGTCGATAACAACCAAACTAGTATAGAAGAGATCCAGGTTTTGTGTGGTTCTACCCGGTGAAGTGGTGGTCGTTGTTGAAAAATGTGGATCCGAGATTAACCGAACCTAATTCTGAGCCTAAAATACTCGAAAAATAATCAAATCCTCATAAATAAATTTGAAAAATGATTTGTGCTCACAAATCCTTCTGATGGCATTTACGGCAAAGAGACGGAGAAATGGGAGGAAGAGTGGTGATCACCACCGGAGATGGAGATGGTTTGAGATATGTTGTTGTAGATGGCTGGAATGACCGTCAAATACATCGGTTTTCAGATTTGTAATTGTCGATGGAAGAGGGTAGTTGCCAGCAATATTGGGTGGTTGGCGGTGGGCGATTAGGTGGTAGGAGGTGACAAGATCTACCGCAGTAGATGGTTGGAGAGGTCTTCAAATACATTGGTTTTCAGATATGCAATCATCGGGGGAGAGGGGTGGTCAACGGTGGCGATTAGGTGGTCGGTGGTGAGAGTCGGTGAGAGAGATGACAAATTGTTTATCCTCTTATGATTTGTAAATATTATAATAGATGGTTAGATGCTAAGATGTGTATACCGGCTAGATATATTTTATAATTTGATAAAACTATCATTTTAATTTAAAGGAAAATAAAAAAGACTATAAAATAAATGAATGGTTCTTATGATTTTTGTAATAGAAATAATTCTTAAATAAACTTATCTCTATAAGGATATATAAGTAGTTTGTAAGTTTTACAAAGACATAAATAAAATTTCCCTATTTAAAAAAATAATATATAATCTTAACATTACTTAACTTGAATAATATTAATATTACAAAAACACAAACCATTAATTAAACAAATAATAAAAAAACTAAATTACTCTGCATTTTAAATAGATAAAAGCTTTAAACTTCGAAGGCGTCTTCCTAGTCGCCTAATTTCTTCCCCCTTCATTATTACATCTTCTCTCACTGCAGCTGCAGCTGCATCTGCATCAAGATCAACTCCTCAAGCTAGCCCTTCAAATTAAGTACACAAAACCACCCCCCCTTTCCATCTTCTTCACTCACAAAACCTGCAAAAACTTGTATATCAAATATAAACTCTCATTTCTTGCTTTGATTAAATCCACCATTAATTAATGGCGTCCCCGCCGGACACCAGCAAAACCACCAAAATCGAACGCTACAACACTTACATACGCAAACTCAACACCACCAAACTCTTATCAGCTTCTTCAAAGCTTCTTTTTCGTCTCACTCTTTTAGTAGCTCTCATTATTATCTTTTTTTTCACCTTAAATTATTACCCCCCACCTGAAACCACCGCCACCGGCAATCACCGTCTTCTCGCCACCTCCCACGTCCTCTCCTCCGCATTTTACGGCGGCGGAGCGTCATGGGAGAAGGAGGTAAGAAGGTCAGCCACACCACGTCGGAGTAATGGATTTTCCGTTCTTGTCACCGGCGCCGGAGGTTTCGTCGGAACCCACTGCTCGCTGGCACTTAAGAAACGTGGAGACGGTGTTTTAGGTCTTGATAATTTCAATTCTTATTATGATCCGTCGTTAAAACGCGCGAGACAATCGTTGTTAAAACAGAACGGAGTTTTCATCGTTGAGGGAGACTTGAACGACGGCAAGTTGTTATCGAAGCTTTTCGACATTGTTCCATTTACCCACGTCCTTCATCTAGCGGCTCAGGCCGGCGTTCGTTACGCTATGCAAAACCCTCAGTCGTATGTTAGCTCCAACATCGCCGGATTCGTTAACCTTCTCGAAACCGCAAAGACCGCGGAACCTCAGCCGTCGATCGTCTGGGCATCGTCAAGCTCTGTTTACGGGCTGAACACCGAAAACCCGTTTTCGGAGTCTCACCGTACGGATCAACCGGCGAGCCTTTACGCCGCTACGAAAAAAGCCGGTGAGGAAATTGCCCATACATATAACCATATTTACGGTCTTGCCATCACCGGACTTCGTTTTTTTACCGTTTACGGGTCGTGGGGACGGCCGGACATGGCGTATTTTTTCTTCACGAAGGATATTCTTCAAGGGAAGGCGATCAACATTTACCAGACGCACGACGAGAAAGAGGTGGCGCGTGACTTCACGTACATCGACGATGTTGTGAAAGGGTGTTTGGGGGCGTTGGATACGGCGGAGAAGAGCACCGGAAAAGGTGGGAAGAAGAGGGCGCCGGCGCAGTTAAGGATATATAACCTGGGGAATACGTCGCCGGTGTCGGTGGGGAAACTGGTGTCGATTTTAGAGAGTTTGTTGCACGTGAAGGCGAAGAAGCACGTGATCAAGATGCCTCGAAACGGCGACGTTCCGTTCACTCATGCTAACGTGAGCCTTGCGTACAGAGACTTTGGCTACAAGCCGACCACTGACTTGTCGACGGGGTTGAGGAAATTCGTGAAGTGGTACGTTAGTTATTACGGTATCAAGCCGAGGGTAAAAAAGGGAATCACCGAAGAAAAATGATCCGTTAATGGTAAACTTTCAGACTTTTTCTCCGCCGCCAAACTTGTCCTTTTACCAAATTTACCCCTGAGTTATAATACTTAATTCTCATGTAAAATTCCACTATATTTTTCTAAAAAACATATAAAATATTATGTGGTTATTTCACAATTTGTAAACATGAATAATAAGATAACTATATTTTAATTTAATTGGCTGATTTCCTGGGTTGTGGGAGGAGTTAGTTATGGAACAACCTCCCTCAAGGTGGTAAAAAGAAGTTCAAAAGATGGAGAGGGGGGCGAAGTGTAGATCTGTGGAAGTTAGGGGTTGAATTTGTAATAAATGTTGTTTAGATGTAGATCTAAAAATTGGTTTTGTTTTGTGCCCCTAAAGAATGAGGGTGCATTTCAAGTTGTGTATTATGAAATTCCAAATTTCATTCTTTTGGGTAATTGTGAGATTTGTATATTTCAATTCACTTGTGTTTTTAAATAATAGTTTAATTTAATAAATATCTTTTTTTTTCTTTTTATTATTAGGTAGTAAAATCAGTCCATCTCATAACAAATACGTTTGTCGAGGCAGAATCAAGAGAAAACGCGCTTATTAAACTTTCTATAAGTAGTTTTTTTTTTCTTATTTAGAAGTTAATTAAAATGTATAAATTAAACTATATGAACTTGGCTACTTGTTTTACTTTTTTTTTTCTACTTTAAATAAGCAATGTTAAACTTTCTATAGTAACTGATGATTACACTCCACTAAAATTATATTACTTATCGTGCATGCTTATATCATTTCATCCAATAACTTAACATATAATAATGCAATTTGTCTTTTAAATATTACTTTTTAATTTAATATTTTATCTTACCATTTTAATTAATAGATACCCTGTGTGCTAAGTTAACGGGAAGACGTGAAAGATAAATAGTATAATATATTTTTAATTATCTTTGATTTGATGGATAAGACTTAAAAGCTTATGTAGCCAACCACGAAATAATAAATAATACGAGTATAATTTTGTATATTTTAAAAATATTACTTCCCCCCGTATAAAAATGTCTTTGAACTAGCGACATCAAGATAGTTTGGCGTTAAAAAAATAATTGATATTTACAAAAGGATTAAACGTAAAGAGAAAAAAAAGGTAACATAATCATTAATAAATGTTGAATGGATGGATAATGACTAATTGGTCTTTTTCTTTTTCCCTTTTTCATCCTTCATTTCGGCTTTACTTTTATGCCTTTTTCATAATTGAAGTGAACGCTTCATTTGCACATACTTAGTTTTTTTTTTATTTTCTTTTATCTCAAAAATTAAAAAGATATATATATATATATATATATATATATATATATATATATATATATAGGGATTGGATCAAATAAAAAGAAAATTAATGATTATTTGAAAAAGTGTAAATGGGATGATTATTTGATCATTTTTCGATATATATATCAACTGATAATCGTTAGTTCATCATCTTTATTGATTAAAACTAGTTCTTCATCAATTTCTTTTTGATTTCAAATACAGATTTTGAAAACAAAAAATTGGAATAATTTGTTGATGAACAAAATGTTTTCATCTAAAAAGTGATGAATATGTTGGATTCATCAAAAAGAAATTGATGAAGAACTAGTTTTAATCAATAAAGATGATGAACTAACGATTATCAGTTGATATATATACCTAAAAATGATCAAATAATCATCCATTTTACTCTTTTTACTTGATCTCTATCTTTTATATATATATATATATATATATATATATATATATTCTTATATATTTTGATACTTGTGTTAGATGAAAATATGTTTAAGAAAAAAAAAATTGTTCTTCAAAAGTCAAACAAGGAATGCATTGAAGCTCTTTTCTTATTTATGTTAATTTTAAAATAATATTTTAATATACAAAACTGCGTGATCCGATGATGACAGCATATACTGTATTTTAATAGGTACCTTAAGAATATATTATTCAATCGTGGTATTATATAAATTAAAACTATGAAAAAAATAAATATAATGGGTCAATATTATCTATGTTATTATAAAGATGGGTTATAGTACATTGTGTGTGTATATATAAATACTAGCTTTTAATGATATTTTCATATTAAACAATAATATTTTAATAATAATTTTTTTGTAATGACGACATATGTGAAATTCATATAACATCAAACTTGATGAAAGATATTATGTATTTGTTATGTTATATTTAAGGTATCAAAAAGATTATAAAAGCAGAAAATGAAAAGAATATTCTAAGTGAAAAATAAATGAAACGATAATTATGATTTTGTTTAATTAATAAAACGAATAGAGTTATAAAATGAAAAGAATATTCTAGAGTAACGATTAATTTTATATAAAATGAAATAATGATGTGCAAAACTTGGCATGTAATAAATCTTTCCAGATCGAATAAATTAATTAAATATTTATTTATAGGATAAATAAAAATGAGTGTTAAACTTGGGTAACGGTTAGTGGCCCTATTCATCTAAGAAATCATTTGACTTTACACGTACTCAAAGTGGTGGCAAGTAGTTGTTATCGTTTATTATCCAACTAGCGTAGAGAATCGTGTATTATACGTCTTAATATTTTATATTTATATAAAGAAAGTAAAAAATTTTAAAATATCAATGGAAAATAAAAATGAAAATGGTATTTATAAATCACATACACTTTGGTAAGTATAATAAAATCAGGTCTTAAATAGTTGTTATTGATCTCGATACTAGATATCAGCACAACCTTCACTGCAATTAAGATAGACTCGGGAACACTTCAAACCATCCACAAAAATGAAGGTTGTCCTTAAATCTTCCAAATGTTAGAAACATGTAAAACATTAAAATTGGATGGTGAAATTCAATACATTGATATATGAAAGAATAAATTTTGCAACAAAAGACATGAAACTAGTCATGCCTTCAATCAACACGAATTCCAACTTTGAACAACAGCTCATTTAAAACTATAAGCAATAACGAAAGTAAGAAATGTGATGGTCTTATGTCTACCATCTTTCATATGCAATAGAGATACACATTTGTAACAATTCTAACCTCAATAATAAGTTACTTGTTATAGTACCTGATACCTGTTTATTTGTTAACAAAAACATTATGCTCTTATGTCTACACATGTTTATTTATTGAAAATACTCTAGTATATTTGCTAAGATACTACCATATAAGATGCAATTTTCATTTTATGGAAATTATTTATTCCCTCAAGCTCTCTATATATTCTCTCTTTCTCCCTCAATTTTTTATATGTTTTCTCTATTATCCTTGTGCATCTCTAATCGATCTTCCTAGTAATTCTCATTTAGTTCACTACAAAATAATATATCCAAAGTAACTTCTTCCCATTAGCAACTCTTTATTATGTTTTTGTGCCTTTTGTACTATAATATGTATTTATTTCACCTCTATTAGATTGTTATTGAGATAGTATGAAGTATAATCATATTTCATCTCTATTAGATTATTATTGTATTTTGGGTCAACCTAACCCGACTCACTTTAACATGTACAAAAACTGTGAGATTTCACTGAACCCCTATTACTTTGAACCCTCCTCTTCAACCGAGAACTGTTTTCGTACGAGAACTGCGATAACCAATTCTGACCGTTCATTTTGGATAATGGAATTCATGGATGAATAGTGTGGGGGGATTGAGTGTGGCATGGTGCATGTAAGGAATTCGTGAGTGGACAATCCAATTGAAGGAGAGGAAATTGGACGGCTAAGATTGTTCTCGCAGTTCTCGTACGAAAAACAGTTTTCGTTTGAACTTTTGCCTATGTATGTATATGTATATACATATCCTATCCAATAAAACCATGTCTATAACTTGATCCAATAACGGTGACATAAATTGTAACATTTAACTTACCCGGTTTCCACTTTAAGTTTGGATGGATCAGTTTAACATGACCAAGTAAGTACATTCAATTAGATTTCGGCTTAAAAAAAGGATCCTAACCGTCCATACAATCTTAAGGCCTGAACCGACCAACCAAATTACAATAATTGGTTGGATCAGTTTTACAAATTCGGGTTTTCATTCATACCTAAATATATGCTTAAAGAGTATATATCCTACAAAAAAGATTCAACACGTAATATAAGTTCATACTAATATTGTAGCAACCATACAACATAAAACCATTGGTAATTGATAATATTGTAGCACAACACCATCTAGATATTACGCATACGACATACCAATACCAAGTCAATCAAAATCATCTAAACTTGTTGTTCCACTTCCCTTTGGAGGTGCCACAAAATATAAAGAATCCATCAATAAGTAATTGAATAATTAAAACTCTTATAGATATTATTTACCTCTTCCACACCATAATCATAGTCGATAGAACGACAATATGCTTCAGTCTTGGGGGAACACGTCTCTATATATAAGAAAACATAAAACAAGACAAATAATTGTCACCACGATGAAAGCTTCTCTTTCAAATGATTATCTAACTCGGTCATATCTCCCACATCATCATGCTCGCTAGCAATAGAAGCAATGTCGGATAATATATTTTTAAAACCACCACAATGACCGGATATCAATATATTGATTGGTTTGAGTATTCATATCTTGATTATTAGATTTGGTTTGATTTGGCAGATATGGGTTTACACATATTTTGTTCGAGGTGGTTTCAAATGTTAACTTCATCTTCAAGTATTCATTTCATGAATTAAAAAAATAAAAATTCAAGAAAAAAAACCTGTAACCTGATAAGGAAGTCATCGATTGCATACAATGAATCAAAAATTAAACTTTGTTGTATTTTTAGGTACAAAATGAAGATTGTTGCATACAATGACAATTTAAACATAGATTGTTGTATTTTCCCACACTTTGCCCTTTTGAAAAACAATACAATCAACTTTCATAGTTCTATTGTATTAAGTCATTGTATACAATGTGAATTACGGCAAAGTTTATTGTATACAAATGTTGTTGCATACAATGTAAATATTATAATATTGATTGTATTGTTTTTTATAAAAAACGTTGATTATAGAGAATAGTAACTAACAAAGTTCATTATATTTACATACATTTTGTATTATTTTAAATGGTTAATTATATGTCATAATCTAGCATTTGTTACGCTATCTCAGCATCTTCACTTCAAAAGATGCGAACCTTAAACAAATTAAAAGTTACTTGATTAGAATGTTTATTCGGTTTCGTATTGCTATTATGATATATACTCTCTTTATATTACTATTAAGATTAAGATATACTTTCTTCGCCTTAAAATTATTGTTTATGGACAAAAAAAAACAGTTTAAGATAAGTGCAATTAGTAGATGATTTAATTAGTGAAAATGCTATTTTTAGCGTTACATTTAATAAATCATTCACTTGTAAAAGATATAATAATGTAGATAAAGATAACATAGTAAAAATAGCAATTAATAACAATTTTTATAGTTTTCATAGCAAAGAGTTAAAATATACATCTTTTGTATAGTTTTCATTACAATATAGGTTAATTGAGACTCTTGGCACCACACATATATATATACATCTTTTGTTTAGTTTTAAAAAAATTAATAATTGTATTTACAACTAGTAGAGGATCAAGATTTTTTGTGACTCTTGACACCATATAATATAATGATAAAATACAATTAATTAAAACTTAGGGTCTTTCTCTTTTTGTTCATATTTCTGATTATAGGTCAACTGAGATTTTGGTTATTAAACAGATAACCAATTAACCAAACAACAGCAAACAGACCAAAAAAGTAGGTTCAATTTGTTTTTTACCCAAACTAAATTATTTATAGGTGGTGATTCGTACATAATAAAATGGGGCATACAAAAACAAGTATTTGACTATTATTTGTTTTCTTTATAATTTCTTTATAAATGTTTAACAAGTTAGATTATAGAGTTATTGTGTCTTAAGCTGGTTTTAATGGATTACATCTTTATTGAATTTTGAAATGTTGACTAATAATTATGCAATTACTATTCTAGCCTTTTTGTGTGATGGTAATTTGCGAATGACCTACTGCATTTATGCCAACCACGCACCCATCTTATTAACCCCTTTTATTGCAACTTATTAAAAATTTGGTCTTTAGACTTCTTTTATTGACTTTAATATTTTAAGACAACAAACTTTTTAAAATTTTAACTTTGTGTTTTATAAATAAGCCATGCATGTTTGTTTTGTGATAAATAAGCCACAAAATCCGATTAGAAACAAACCCCACTCCAAAACATGGTTTGAGACTTTGAGTAGAGTTACAAAACAAGGATTGCAAATAGGCAAGCTACCAAATCTTGTATCGTTAGCTTGAACTCGCTTATTAGAGTCTTGAAGAGTGAACTCGTTTATTAGAATCAGATATTAAAATAACAAAAAACTTGAATAATTTCTGGGATCGTGTTTACAACACTTTTCAAAATTTGTAATTCGGCTCTATGCGTGGAGTATCACGAAATCCAAGAAATCGATTTGAATTGCAGGTTTAATCCAAATCACAAACACATAATACTTTTGTTTTGATTTGCGTTCTAATGAGAGCAAATTCCGGTAGAATAACGATACCAAAATTGTTCATATCTCTTTTGCAGCGCCAAAACAGGCATATGTAATGATGATGAAGATGGCAGTTGTGGACTTGTGGGTGGTTACTTTTGACGGAAAAATAATGGCAAGATCCATATTAATGCTTGTTAACAGGGCAATTTTAGAAAAATCAAATCTCAATAAATAAGAAATCATCCACCCGGACGCAATTAGCCAATTAATAGTCGTGTAAATATATAAATGACCAAAATACCCCTGTTAATAACTCATTAATAATGGTTACAGATGATTCTCTCGAATCTCGCATTAAAAGTGGTTCTCAAATGAACTTTCCATATATACACACACATCACAAGCTATAAATAATTCCGAAAAAGGTGACTAGTTAGATAATATGGATATCGAGTGAATATACATGTAGATAAATTTTAGACATGTTTCAGATAGAACCAGACTTGATACTGATATTGAGTAAATATACATATAGTAAAATAATTCAGAAAAAAGCTGACTGTTTAGACCGGATTTTTAGGACCGTTATGAGACTGATTTTAAGACCTGTTTTGGATCGGACCGGACAGGCTTACATACACTCAAGTTGAACCTGTTCAGAGCCCAACCACGAACTGGTTTGAGACTGCATTCAAATTGGATGAAGGCTAAACTGGTGGACCAATCCAAGACCCCCAGTTTAGACCAATCCTGGACCAGCCACTACGAACCAGTTCAACTCCAAACAGTATTAGTAAGCCAAGCACCTAGCCTTATATGGATTGTGAAGAAAACAATAGAGATATTTATTCTCAAGCCCATCCGGGGAGTTCCCCTTTGAATTTGGATCTGCATTGTAATAAGAAACCTAATGGTTCTATTAAAAAAATTATTACCCCAAAAGCTCCTTTCCCATTAAAGTCGAAATTGATTCTTAGTCAACAGAGGAGAAAAAATTTCAGATCATGTTCTTCTGATAAGGCTATGAGATCGAAGAATTCAAAGGAGGTCTCATCAGATTCTATTGACCTTGATAGAGAATTTCAAGCGACAGAAGAAATAGTAGCGGATAACGCAAAAACACAAAATGAAGACGGGGGGTCAAGGTTGTCTTCCTCGCAAGGATTCTCAGAAGAAATCAGGAATACTGTTGAGATTGGGAACATCATTGGCTTCAAAATGGATGGCTTCGAGAATGAGATTGGAAAGGTAATCTCAAAATCTGGTGTTGTTTCTGTTGAAAAATGAAGATACTATCCATCAATTCAAGGGGGTGGCTTCAGATTTGAAGCAAAGCTGGATTAAAAATCTCTGTCTTTATAATAAAATTCAATTTTTAGGAGTTCAGGAAACCTTTTTAGTTGAACCTGATGCGTTTTTGCTACAAGCTGTTTGGGGGAACAAGAATCTTGATTTTGACTATGTGGAGGTCAGAGGTAGATCCGGTGGGATTCTTTCAATTTAGGATCCATCGAGTTTCAAAAAACAGGGGGTGATAAAAGGACTTAACTTTCTAGCAATCTGGGGGTTATGGTCTGGAATAAATAACTTATGTGGTTTTATTAATGTTTATGCACCACAAGAAACTACATCGAAAAGAACTCTATGGTCGAATTTGCTTTCTATTCTCAAAACTCATTTTCAGGTTAAATGGATCGTATTTGGAGATTTTAACGAGGTGAGAACTCCAAGTGAAAGGAAAGGAACTATTTTTTCTTCCTCAGGTGCCAAGATATTCAATGAATTTATTCATGATGCTGATTTGGTTGAAGTTACAAGCGGTGGTCGGATGTTTACGAGAATGAGCTCTGATGGTACAAAGTTGAGTAAACTTGATAGAGTGCTGGTTTCCTCTAATTTTCTCTTGCAGTGGCCGAACCCTATTGTTGAAATCTTACCAAAACTTCATTCAGATCACAGTCCTCTGCTTTTTAAAGCATCTGTAGAAGATTTTGGCCCAACATATTTTAAATTCTTTAACTCATGGCTTATGGACCCGAAGATGGATGAATTGGTGAGATCATCTTGGTGGGATGGATCAACTAAGCTTGGCAGATCAGTGGTTTTTAATTTTATGTCTAAACTTAAAACTGTAAAGAGGAAAGTGAAAGCATGGAGGGCTGATTCAAAGAAGTTGTACAGGGAACAAGAATTAGCTATTAAAAAACAAGTGGAGACCTTGGAGTTAAAAGCTGAAAAACACATGCTTTCTTCGTCTGAGAAAAAATTAAGGATAGAAGGGGTTCTTGAATTAAAAGAGATGGCTATGAAGGAACAACTGGACTTGAAGCAAAAAGCGAGATTGAAATGGGCAGTTGACGGGGACGAAAACACTCGGTTTTTTCATGGAATTATTAATAA
Organism: Dittrichia graveolens; assembly: GCA_038502395.1. Lineage (NCBI taxonomy): Eukaryota > Viridiplantae > Streptophyta > Magnoliopsida > Asterales > Asteraceae > Dittrichia > Dittrichia graveolens. The sequence continues at coordinate 1,469,568 of JARJIL010000003.1, read as the reverse complement.
TAATAGGAGGAATAACTTCATACATGGAGTCTCAATAAATGGCTCATGGATCACAGATCCAAATGAGATTAAAGTGGCAGCACAAAACCACTTTACTTTGATATTCTCTAATCCTTATGTTGTCCGTCCTGCCTTCTTTAGTAATTATTTCAAAAAGCTGTCTCTCTGGAGGTTGGCTTTTCTGAAGAGGAACTTAAAAGAGCTGTCTGGGAAGTTGGATCAGACAAGGCCCCGGGACCAGATGGGTTTTCCTTTGCTTTTCTGAAAAAATACTGGGAGATGATAAAAGGAGAGTTATTTCTTGCCCTTAAATATTTTGAACACTCCGCATCTTTTGATAAAGGGTGTAACTCTTCATTTCTGGCTTTGATACCAAAAATTGATTCTCCTCTTACTTTTAATGATTATCAGTCAATTAGCTTACTTAATTGTTTGTACAAAATAGTAGCTAAAGTCCTTGCTAATCGGTTAAAACTTGTTATTAGGTTGATTGTTGGACAGGAACAGACAGCTTACATTCAGGGCAGGAATATTTGGATGGACCTTTGATCATCAGTGAGATAATCTCGTGGATTAAAAAGGAAAAAAGGAAAGCTATGGTTTTCAAAGTTGATTTCGAAAAGGCGTTTGACTCAATAAGTTGGGAATTTCTTGATGAAGTGATGGGCCAAATGAATTTCGGAAGGAAATGGAGGGGTTGGATAGCGGGCTGCCTCAAATCAGCTTCTATCTCAGTACTCATTAATGGATCCCCATCAAATGAGTTCCAAATGCAAAGAGGTGTTCGTCAAGGAGATCCCCTGGCGTCATTTTTATTTATTATTGCAGCAGAGGCACTCAATGTGGCAATGAAGGAGGCATGTAATAGAGGAGTCTTTAGAGGGATCCAACTACCTAACTCAGGGCCAATGATCTCCAATATGCAATTCGCTGATGACGTTCTTTTTGTGGGCGAATGGGATGGACAGAATGTTGCTAACCTCATACGCATTTTGAGATGTTATCAACTTTCTTCTGGGCTGAAAATCAACTTTACAAAAAGTAATCTGCTTGGTGTGGGCGTTGAAAAAGAGGTGATCGAATTCTTTGCACGGAAAGTCCATTGTAAAGTTGGTATGTTCCCTTTTTCTTACTTAGGAGTTCCAATTGGGTGTTCTATGAATAGATATGAATCTTGGGCTCCTATTTTAAATAAATTCATGACGAAACTTTCTAAATGGAAGGCTAAGTGCTTGTCATCGGGAGGACTTATGGTTTTGAATAAATCAGTTCTTGGAACATTGGGGTTGTACTTTTTTTCATTATTTAAGGCTCCAGAGAAAATACTAAATAAATTAGAAAGTCTTAGATCAAACTTTTTTTAGGGATCAAAAAATGGAGAAAGGAAAATAGCTTGGGTAACATGGAAAATGGTTTTAAATGATAGAGTAAATGGTGGGTTGGGTATAGGCAATCTAAAAGCACTGAATCTCGCCCTTTTAGCAAAATGGTGGTGGAGATATAAATCTGAAAATGGAACACTTTGGAAAAAGGTAATTCAAGCAATTCATGAGGTAGATGGAGGATTGGGAAGGGTAAATCCGATGGGGAAAGTACCGGAGGTATGGAGGAACATTCTAAAAATAAAAAAGTCTTTTGAAAAAGCGAATATCCCGTTAGATAGTTGGTTTCAGGAGCATATTAACCAACAAAATCGGTCTAGATGTGTTACATGGGTGCTGGAACAATATTCTGTTAACTCCCTAAGAAAAAAATTTGATGATTTATATCTTCAAAAGGCTATTGGAGGTTATGATATATGGAATGATTGGGTTCCTTCGAAGGTAGCCATACACGCTTGGAGGTCGGCTCATCAAAGGTTAGCAACAAAATGCAATTTACAGCGAAGAGGAGTGGTTTTATTATCATTAACATGCCCATTATGTGGAGAAGAAGATGAAACAGAAGAACATCTTTTTGTTAAATGCGCTCAATCTAGGAAGATATTGATGAAAGTTGGTAAGTGGTGGGGAGTTGAAGCAAGAAGCATTACATGTCTACCACAATTATTTGAATGGGGGAAAGGTTTAAACTACAAAGATGACATCTTGAAAGCTTTTATGGCCATAATATACACATATCTATGGTTTATATGGAAAATGAGGAATGGAAAAGTTTTTGCCAATTTATGCAGGGGGAAGGAAGAGTTTATTAACAGTCAAATTCAAGCCAACTCTTTCTTTTGGGTGAAGAATAGGGCTAATAACCGAAGTCTTGCAAATAAATGGGCAGATTGGTATATTGCACCTTTATCCTGTTTTTAAGTTCGGTGCCGTCAATTTTGGTTGAAGTTCAAGTCACTTTATTTTCTTGGGCTATGTTTATAGCCAATTTTAAGTCATTAAATTGGGCTATATGGTGTTGTAATCATTTATCTCCTTTTTAATTGTAATTGTACTATGTACTTTTGCTTTTAGCGTCTTGCTTAAAGCCTTTTATTTATATATTTTGGGTTTGCTTGTCTTGAGTGATGGCTATGCCGAAGCTCAAGGTAAGTTTTTCCTCTTTGCCGTTCAAAAAAAAAAGCCAAGCACCTAGAGAGAGAGAGACTTCTAATATTTAAGGTAAAAACCAAATTCTAGACGGTAATCACATGTGAAAAATGCAAGACGTGAGCGTGCGGATGTGTGTGGGTAAGCGTGTTTAATTAGTCTATTAGGAAAACAAATCTGTAATGACAATATACACTTGCATTATATTCTTCAATTGTGTATTCAAGTGCAAAATAGAACACTGAGTTCCCAAAATACAAGCAATATTAAAGAACACGTATACAATTGACATTAAAAGGCACATACTAATGGATTCGTAAAGCTTGTTACAAAATTAGAACAAAATCAATGATATTGTGTTTATAACGCCAGACTAACCGTTGTTATTGAATAAGGATAGTACTTAGTACCCATCATTTCCAGCATTGCCGAAGTTACGGTTATAGCCGCCACCGAAACCACCGGAACGAGGAGCACGCTCGGTAGCAAGGCTAACACGAATGCTTCGACCGTTAAGTTCCTACATTAGCAAGAAAGACAAGACGTGTTAGAAATTGGGTTAGCAATCTCGGGGTTTGTTAATCGAGCTGAGTTGACTAAGTGCCAGACTCCAGCAGAGTCAACTTGTCTATGAAACTCAAAGTTCAAAATTCGACTTGAGCTCGACTGCGCCTTTAATTTCATACTCAAGCTTGATTAACTCATAGCTATTGATACTTTCGAGCTCAACTTGCAAGATCATCAGTATTAAAAACGTAACAAGGGATTATGTGAAACAATACAAGGAAGCCACCCAACTGTTCAATCTTTCTCGTCAAGGCCACCAAAATATTGAAACTACTTTACAATCAACCCAATACATATTCATATTTGGTTATACCAAAATATATGACCAACAACAAGCCAAATGATTAAATAAAATTATTTCTCATAATTGAAAAGGTAAACAAACATATTTTTGTTTATTCAAAATCTTTAAGCTTACACCATCATCCAACATGTTTTTTATAGGATTTGGTATATAACATGCATGACACGTGTTTGGGTTGCGTATTAAATAGTTTCATATGTCATTGCTTTAATGAAAAAGTTGAATTGTAGGGTGGTCGCCTTATAGATACATTATCCCTATCAATGATTTGGTGTTATTCAACTTGATACTTTCAGGCTTATATTGACTCAACTAGATACTTTTGAGCTCGACATGAGACTTTTGAGCTCGGATTGACTCGAATCGATTAGATATTATGGATATTGAGTAAAATATACATATATACGAGCCAAGTAGGCAAGTACGTAAAAACAATAGCGACTAAAAATCAAACACAATAGCTCGAGAACGACTTAAATCAATTAACAACCACCAGCATGCCCAGTCTTGCTTAAGTGAGGTATTTGGGAGGTAAGATGTACATCTGATTCCCTAAAGACCGACTTAAATCAATTAGATTTTTAAATACTTTCTTGGTCGACCTTGAGTAGTTCACGAGTTAACTTGATTCAGTTTACCCCTAAATGCAATCTAAGATGATACAACAGAACTCATTTTCTAACCTGGCCATCCATGGCTTTCATAGCATTGTTGGCTGAGTCCTCACTCGTGTAGTTCACAAAACCGAATCCCCTTGACCTCCCAGACTCTCTGTCAGTAATAACTCTTGCTGAATCAAAGGAGGAAACGATAACTGATTAGATTATATATGATAATAACAAGCAACAAACCTGCAAATCAAAAAAGGGGATTACAATCAATCTGCCCTCTGTTGCAGTTAAGTCTTTATGAAATAACTTACAATTCAGAAGTCTACATTTGGGGGTGCAAGCCGAGTTTTACAGTTTTTAACAATACCAATAACAAGCATCCCAGTTTTGTAGATATATAGAGCTGGAAGAATGAATCATCCAGATGGCACATAGATTAAGCATCAATATTAAAACCATAATATCTGTTTTCTGGGTCATTTACTCATTCATGTCTTAACATATTCCCATGTGCTTTCAAGGGAGAAACTTAACCATTTGAAGGAGCATTGGACAGCATATAGCCAACAAAATTACTGCATTTTAGATGCTATAAACGGATATAGAATCCCAGCTTATTGATTCAGAAAAACGTTAGTCATGCATTAATAAGAACCCCTGTATAACTATTAATATCTTAAACTGGAAAGGCTGGATACTTGAATTCTGATACCAATATCAAGATTTGATTGTACTCACCTTCAGTAACATCCCCAAATCCAGAAAATGCTTCCTTCAAGGAGTGATCATCAGTCTGAAAAGAAAGACCTGCAACATCCATAAGTAATTATATATCTCAGATTCAGCATTTTTCCTTTTAACTTTATTAAAAAGTTTGACAATTTCAAGAATATATATATATATATATGTGTGTGTGTGTGTGTGTGTCATGCGCATACACAGTCACACACACAAACGCACATATGAACAAAAGTGAGTCCACGACCATCATACAATGCGTAGACCGTAGAACAAGAACATACCCCCAACAAAAAGCTTCGAAGACATGCAGCGAATAGCATTGAACATCGACGGTCCTGTTAATTTGCCATTTAATACACTGTTACCGGAAACAGTTTGTTTCATGAGACCTCCAATTTTGTTGCAAAAAGCCATTTTAATTGTTCAAGCTATGTCTAAGAAGTAAGAACCTGCGCATAAAAAAAAATTTACTAAAAAAGTTCCAAAACACAAAATAAGAGTAGAAGAGTGCCACGAAAAATCATCCATTATACTCTCGAGAGATGATATATCCTCCTACTTACAAGATTGTCAAAATCAATGGAAGAGGTGACGAAGAGAATCAGGGGACTACACATGCCATCTTGTGGTGGATAGGAGGATGAAGTAGGAGAATATATCAATTTTCTTATTCTTTCAAACACAAAAAATCACAAATCATTGTAACCTCCTAAAAATCAGTTTCAACATGCATTGACTCTAAGATCCAGCCTGTGAAACATTTTTCTCAGCTATATGCTATAGTTCTGTATAAATTATCATCAACCTGACAGAGAGCGATACTGTTAATTACATCAAAATGTAACTTAAGTAAACTTGCGCACACAACTCACCGATCTTCGGAAGAACAACACAAACAGATACAAATCACAGAATTGGCAACGATAACACCGAAGTAGATTATGATATATGCTCAACAGAAACAAAAGAAACTTTTATAAGGATGTGTTTGCCAAAATGATGCGCGCATTCAATAAATTAATCGAAAGAACAGTTAGGATCAAATACACAAATCATGCGAAAAATGGAAAACTAATTTAGCTATGATGAAACAGAGACGTGATTAACTTATAATGAACAATAATTTGTACATTGTATGTACATGATTACCTTCTGTTGCTTTTAACGTATAAGATTGAACTTAGAAGAAGTGGGAATTTGGAATACCTTTGATGTATTAGGGTTTAAGGAGATAGCGGCTAGGGTTTATGACACTGGTGAGATTTTGACCAAAAAGGTAAAAAAGTATCTGTGCTTCTTTATAGAACGAAAATAATTGCGTGCAGGCATTCGTTGATTACGTCAACATGTAAATTGTTCGGTAACGCGAAGATGGTGCTTGTTTTGCGAATTTGAAGAAATAGAATAGAACTAAAATTAAATTATTTGTTGTGTTCTGTTTAATAAATTTGTTTTTAAATAAAATTTTATTTTTTATAGTGTTTATATTCTCTCAAGTATATGAAAAGTTTATTTCATATGATAGATCGAATGAAATTTAAATAAATTTAATTTCATCGAATTCCATAAAACAAACGGGACTTAAGTGTTTCTATATTAACAAATACTTAAATAATAAACAAATAATAAAATAATTAACATATTTTTTATTTAAAGTATTTGTGATTATAAAATAATCTAAGATACATATAATCTCTTCGTTTCTCTTTTAAGTATCGTCGTCTCAATTACAATAGTTGTGTAATGCACAGTGTCATGTGGGCAATCGCATGTGTTAGTAAGTGTAATACTTTCAGATATACTATCTATATTACTATATAAATCATTTAATATTTCCTCTCCTCCTTACTTTTAAGAGTTCTTAAAATTCAATCAAAACAACATCTTGACCTTTCATTTTATTTAAATTAATCTCATCCACTCAATCTTTAACCATTCCACCCTCTCTCTTAATTTACTTTAATTTTTTATTTATTTAAAATATACTCTCACACAAACACAATTATCCCACCCATATCAACACAAATTTTAAAATTCTTATTAACTTCTCTCTCATTATTTAATAAATATAAATCTTTTTTCTTATTTTAATGTTTTTTAGAATTTATTTTTAAAATTAACAAAATAGCTGATACAAATAAAAGAAAATTTTAAAAAACAGACATGTTTCTGAAAAAAAACTTTTTGTAACATTAAATTAAAGGAATAACATATAATTACATTCTTGAAAGCGACATTTTACAAAATAAAAACTATTTTTCACCGCAGCATTGCGCGGGTACTATGCTAGTGTATTTTATATATTTAATCTTATTATGTTAAGTCTATAATTAAAAACTGAAAGAGGAATGTAAAAGACCTTTACTAACACATAAGTTTACTTACAAAATAAAAACTAGGAAAATATTACAATAACCATCAAGAAGATGAACCCTAAACTAATGTGTAAAGAAAAAAGAATTTCAAAGAAGAAGAAAAAGACGACCATATAAAAATTAACCCAAACCTATTTTTCTTTACTCTAATATATAGTCACGGAAATTACAATATGAGCCCTCGAGAAAACTGCTTCATTTTACCAACACACCAAACTACATCAAAATGTCTACTTTAGCCCTGAACTTGTTTTTTTTTTCTATATCAACCCAACCTACATAAATTCCTACACAATAAAACAAATGTTAGAAAGTTGAAGATATGTCCTTTCATGTTTTGATTGAAACCTCAACACTCCCGACAATCTAAACATGAAATTGATCAAACATGTTAAGATTGTTACAAAGTTTGTTATGTTAAACACTAGTCAACCCCTTAGTAAAAATGTCATTTGTGTTATAGAGTAAGCTGATTTTAACTATTTTAATAATTTATTGACTTATTTTTTATCTCACAAAATGTAAATTTATTTCAAAATGTTTTGTACACTCATGAAAAACGAGAGTAGTTGCGATTTGAATTGCAAAACTATTATCACAAAAAAAATATTGGAATCAAATCTTTAAACCCGCCATCATAAAAAAGCTTTAAGACACACGTAACTTCACAAGTAACATATATTCTACTTCAGCAAAAGATCTAGAAATAGTATGCTACTTTTTAGATTTTACTCTCCCAATACACTAAAGAGTTACCATAAAACAAACAAATAGAGATTGGCGACTTACCCATTCAGTGACTTTGGTCCCCAAACGGGTACTGTCGGGAACATGTAATAGACTTTCTACTAGTAAACCACTTGCACCAGTTTGAATCTACATAAGCACTGAAAAAAATTCTTCAACTTTTTTATCATAACATAGTGTGCATGCATAAACTAAGAACGAATATGAACTGAATAAGAAATATCAAACCTTGTCAAAGTAAGATGTATTAACTTTCCAACCAATTTATGATATTCTGTTACATTTTCAAGCAAAGGATCTAGAATAGAAGTGTGATTTTTACTAAAACATTCAACACTCGCTTCAATTGAAGTCTTGCAATGTTTACAACCTAGCAACCCAAACTCACACAACACATGAAGACGGTATTTCCTTTGTGATAAACACAAACCTTCTTCATAATCTATTACTTCAGTCCCAAGAAAAAACTTTAGTTTAAACAAATCATTAATCATGAACTTAGAACTCGATAATTGTTTACATTTATTAATCTTATTAATATTATTACCAGTTAACACAATATCATCTACATAAACTAGTAATGCAACAAAACTATCACCACGAGATTTTATTAATAAAGAATAATCGTTTTTACTTTTTAACAAAACTAGATTCAAAAAGAGCAGCAATCAACTTTTCATTTCATTGGAGTTTGTTTAAGCCTATACAAAGACTTAACCAATTTACATACCTTAGTATCATACTCATATAAACATCGTTAGACAATTCTCCATAAAGAAATGCATTATTAACATCTAATTGATATAAATCCCAACAATTTTTAACTACAATATTAATCAGGCACCTAACTATCACCATTTTTACAACAAGATAAAATGTTTCGTCAAAATCTATAGCTTCTCTTTTATTAAACCCTTTTACAACTAATCTCGCTTTGTACCTTTTTATCTACCAGCAGACTTATATTTGATTTTATAAATCCACTGACAGCATATTGGTTTCCTACCGGGAGGTAAATCACCAAGGACCCAATTTCATTTATAAGTTAAGGCATCCATTTCACAATTAATGGATTCAACCCACAAAGGTTTTTACTAGCCTTAAAAACAAAGACAATTCAATACTATTGTTTAAACTTAAACAAAGAAAAAATTGTCATTTGGCAAACCAAAATAATTTACAACAACCCCATAACTAACTTTTTCTTCTACTGCGAAATCATTAATTTTTGCAGGCATTTTAATAGACCTAGACGATTTTCTAGTTAGTTTTGGCCCTTGCGAAAGCTATTATCGGCACCAAGTGTTGCGGCAAGAGGCTCACCCTTAGCAATACCTTGCATGCTACAAGGTTGATGAATGTCACTACCATCACTTGAAGTAAGACCTCTCCCATCACATCAAGGCTTCAAGATTATGTTTGTCTATGCAAGCATCATATTTATAAAAAAAATCAAACAATTTATTTTTTCAAAAGAATCGTTAAAAACATCAACTTTGGAGTTCTCTCTTATAGGAAAAACATTTTCATAAAACTTCACATCTCTAGAAACCAAGATTACCTTTTGATCAAGACTAAACAGTTTATAACCGTTTTCAGTGTTAGAATATCCCATCAAAACACACTTTTGAGATCTAGTACTAAATTCATTCAAGTTATTCAAAATTGTAACAAAACATAGACATCCAAAAACTCTCAAATGGAAATATTTGGTTTAAACCCAAACACCAACTCGTAAGGAGATTTACCACATAAATTTGGTGAGGGAGTCCTGTTAATCAAATAGGTTACAGTTAAAACATATTCAATCCACATAGAAAGAGGAATACCCTCTTGAAACATTAAAGCTCTTGCTACATTCAAAAGGTACCTGTATTTCTTTTCAACTATCCTATTTTGGTGATATGTATAAACACATGAAGTTTGATGAACAATATCATTCCCAGATTCTCTTTACAAAACAAATCCATCTTGTTATTTAAAAATTCACTACCATTATCATTTATAGAGCTTTTTACACGTTTTTCAAGCTAATTTTTTAAAAGATTATAAATTTTTTTAATATTCTCAAACACTTCACCTTTATACTTTAATAAGTATATCAAAACAACTCTAGAAAAATCACCAAGAAGGAAGTTTTTATAGCCTTCTTTAATAGAGACTTTGTAATGACCCTACATTTTAAGATGAACAATTTCACAAACCAAAAGAAATTTATGCTCACTCAAAGAAAAAGGCTCTCTTGTCTGCTTAGCTTCATGACATTTTTCACATATACATTTTTCTAAACCATGTTCAAATTTTAGTTTGTTACTTAAAATACTTAAAGCTTGATCTGCATGGTGCCCAAGTCTATTATGCCAAACTATCTTAGACAACATACAATCACGAGAAACATTAGAATCTTCCTTAATACCTCAATTATCAAATATAAACAAACACAACCAATGCCTTTCTTTACTCGTCCCTAACACTTTCTTTGAATTCAAATCCTGAATGCAACAAACACTTTCATCAAAAACCACAACCAATTTACTATCTCTAGCAACCAGGGCCGGTCCAATCCTTTTTGAGGCCCTGTGCGAAAATTTAAAAAGAGGCCCCTAAAATAATAATATACAAATCAAACAAAGAATCTGAAAACACATTTATATAATTCTCACGTTTTCAATCATGTTGTGTTCTTATATGGGTAAAGCAATGGTGTATAATTTAGTACCTTTGAATGTTGTATAGTAGAACCATCATCACTGTTTTTTCAAACCGAGTAGGCATGGATACGTACTCTCCAACCATGCTAAGATTGGAGCTTAAACATCAGTTTACAAGCTTATGGAAAAAACATAGAAGTGAACTAAAAAACAAGAACATAAAGTAGATTTGTAAGATATTCACATACATATATTTAGTACTAGTACCATCAGAAAATAACTAGCATAGATGTGTTATGTTAACACCAACAGTTTAAAACAACATGTTTTAGAAATTTACCAGAGAATCAAATCCAAATTTACAAGCAAAGTTTTAAAAACTTAACATTAAGAATTTCAAATACTGATATATCAAATAATAAAATAATTGAAAAAATCAAGCAACTGGTACCTTTTAAGGCCGAGAAAACCAAATCCATACAACTCAGGTCTAGATTCTCCCTCAACAACATTGACTCAATCACTCTTCTCTTGCAGGCTGCCTATTTCTTACTTTGTTGGTAAACATTACACATAAACTATGCCAATGTCAAGCTACTAACAAAGAATATGAATAATGAATAGAAAAGAGCATGACCTCACATCTTAATTAATATGTTAAGCACAAACTTGCATTCTGCATTGATATAACAAAAAGATAGCAATACGAAACTTTTTTTTTTGAAAAGCTAAAATATATAAGACAAACCTAACACTTAAAAAGCAGCTAATAGATTTTTCAAGGAGCAAAAACTCTCTACAGAACCTCACATTTGTTGGACTACGAAGAAGATTCAGAATCACGATATATCTAATTGTTTGAAACTTAGAATTATTTCTTGCTTACCTCGAGCGAACCTTTCGATTCAAACGATTTTCAGAGATGATAAACCCATATGATGTTTGTTTGAATTCCCGAATCCCGATCAATGGATGGTTGTCGTTTGATTTCTCGATGTCTTTCTTTCTCTTCATTCCGCAGCTCGCCCGCTCCCTCCTCAGAACTCACGTCTTCAACCTCGCTTCTTTCCCTTACATTGATGATTCAATCGATATTTGGAGATGATAAACCCATACGACGTTTGTTTGAATTCCCGAATCCATATCAATGGATGGTTGTCGTTTGAATTCTTGATGCCTTATTTTTATTTTCATTCGGCCGCTCCCTCCTCATATCACATATTTTTATTTTCATTCCGCCGCTCCCTCCTCAGATCACACGTCTTCAACCTCACCTCTTTCCCTTACACTTGGGCTAAAGGTCTCCTGCACATAATTTGGGCCACATCCGATAAATGTATATACACTACACAGAATTTTTTTGGGCCGCTTTATCCCATGGGCCCTGGGCATTTGCCCTGGTTGCACAGCCCATGGGCCGGCCATGATCTGACACCTTAATGATTTTATACGAATTAACAAAGTTGACCCATAGCTACTGTCAAAACCACCAACTTTACAAAACCTTCTAAGTCATCTTCTAACACATACATTCACACCTAGTTGAACTGACTTAAAACACATCCTCTATACCAAACAAACACAATACATAATTGCTTACCACACACAAACCATGCAATACACACATAAACACAATCAAATCCACACATGCTACACATTATCATGCGACACACACAAACCTTGAATAATTTTGACACACTCACACACACACACCATACAACACGCATATACATAGAATTCAAACAACACACACCTACACACCATATAACACACGTATACACATAATTCAAACAACATACACCTACACACCATACAACACACACATACACATAATTAAAACAATACACACCTACCATGTGACACACACAGTCACATGGAAATTAACTTGTCACACACACAACATACGACACACACACGTGTGCAAAATTAAAACAACACACACCTACCACCATGCGACACATACACATACACCGTAATCGAATTATATAGTTGAGTATGATATCCTTAAAACCATCTAGTTCTAACAAAAATCAAATGATAAATCAAGGTTAGGGTTAGGGATACTTACTTGGATGATTCCCTAATGAGAATAACTCCTAATTTACGATTCCTTCTTCCTTTGCCGGTCGCACCAAAAACGGAAGCCCACTCCTTTGACTTGAAGCTGTCGTACAGTGCTAGAGAATCGGGGTCTCTTCTAGTCCTTATAATTTGATTCTTTTATAATTATATATTAAACAATTAATAATCTTGACAACGACAATGAACTAAAAATACCTTATTGCTATATCAAAACCTGGTTGGTCAAGACTTCTTTTTCTTTTTATTAACTCTGTTATGTTATTAATTAACGTTAATTATTGATAATTATTCTTTATGAAAATCGGGATGTTACAATAAACAAAACCAATATTCTAAATTTTCAAACAAGAATGACTAAAACATGGATGAGAATAATTGAAACTAAATAACAACTTACCTTGCTATGGTGAATTATAGAATCAACTGAGCAAAGCTACCTACTTTCGTTTATTTTTCGGTTATGCATGACTGTTAGTTTCATACTTAGCTTTTTTTAATTTATTTTAATCGTTTTATACAGTCTAGTATTTTAGTGATACATTTCTAGTTATGCCTTAGGACAAAATCTAGATGACCATGAGAACATATCAAGCTTTAAAAGCATCGAGTAATTTCCTGAGTAGATAAACGATTAGAGTTTTCAAGTGGAAGGTATTTTCCACCTTTGAACGTTTGTGTTATTCTACTTCCTTGTTGGTCTATATATGTTAACAAGTGTTTTTGTTTTTAATTTCTTTTTGGAATGTTTATAATTTTTTTTCAAAATAAGTGGAAGTTTGAACTAGAGAGTTGGCGGCGGAGGCAACACTTTGAACCATAAAACAGATACAGCAATGGTGGTTTGAACCACAGAGTCGACGGTGGTGGCGATAATGGTTTGAAATATAAATCAGAGGCGATGATGGTGGTTTGAAAAAGGATTCGACTTGGGTGGTGGTTTGAACTAGAAACCGGCGGTGGTGGTGGCTTGAAAAAGAAATTGATGGTGGTGGTTTGAAGATGGTGGTTGCGGTACTTCGTCCATGGCAAATTAGCAAGAGAGAAATCTATAGATATGACAAAAATGAACTATTCTGGAGTCTTCATTGTTTTTTTAATCTATACTACTATATAAACCATTTCACATTCTCTCCTTTTTAACTTTAAAAGTTCTTAAAATTAAATCAAAACAAAACCTTAACCTTTCATTTTATTTAAATTAATCTCATCAACTCAATCTTTAACCATTTTACTCTCTCTCCTAATTTACTTTTAACTTTTTATTCATTTAAAATATACTCTCCCACTAACACACTCTCTCACACAAACACAACTAGTGTTATACCTGTGCGTTACTCGGGTACGCAAATAAAATTTTTATAAGTGTTAATTTTACACATACTCTTTTTTTAAAAACATGAAATTATATTACATGTCTAAAAGTTTTTAGTATAATAGTAATGTGTTTTTCGTGATGGAAGTTTGTCCCGACATTATAAAGCCGCAAACATAATATTATTGTTGATATTATGATATCAATAGCTTAAAAGACATTTTATTAGCCAATTATATGTTTGAATCTTTAGAATTGTAAACTAAACTTGTTAAAATTAAATAACAATGACATCAATCTAAGTATACACAAATTAGATCATATAAAATCAAGATATTAACATAGATGAGATTATGTTTATTGTAACACCGCGATTTCGAGAACCAAATTTTTCTTTTTAAAATACTAATTTATCGTTTTCATTCAAAATACGCAGCGGAATATAAAACAAGTGGCTAATATTTTACATTTAAAAATTGCCACATACTAGGTTCGGTGTTACAGTTACTGAACCGGCCGACCATTATCTGCTACAAGAGAAACATAACATCAGAGCTAAACAAAATACAGTGTTCCTCCTAAAACATGCAACTACCCGCAGGCACCCGAGCTCACAGCCTAAGGAACACCTGCACATGTGGAGAGTAGTATCTGTTAGCTATAATAGCTAGTGAGTACACGATAGCATGCAATCAATATAAACATACCACATATCATCAATCATGCTCAAATAGTTCTATCCTAGCATCTCGCGATGAGCTGGCGTAGTCAGGAGGTAGCATATCTCGCAGGGGGATCAACCCGGCTCGACACACCAAACCGAGGTACCAGACACATCAACCGCTCCGGTGGGAGAGCTGTTAAGCGTCCACCGTTGCGTTTTGTAATCAACCGATTCCTCTGTTGTACAATTGCAGCTATACCCGAAGAGGACAGCTTTGTCCTTAAGTAGAACAACTTTGTTCTCGTTGTAGGACAGCTTTGTCCGGGGCAAACCTTGCCCAATAGGTTGGACAGCTTTGTTCGGGCAAACCTTGCCCAATCACAAACACATAATCTGATTCAACCGAATTATCAATCAATCAATAATCATATCCACATAACATACAACTAAACAGATGCATATTATTTATACCAATCAAATATCTAGCATCATCATGCCATTCATTCTTTACCTCATTGCGTGCACGCAATAATGTATATATCTATCATCATAACATACACCTAATCAAGTGCATGCTATTATGTATCAATAAGTTAAGCCTAGCATCATCATGCTATACAATCTACACTTATACAAGTGCGTATCATACTGTGTCAACATGTTAAATCTAGCATCGTCATGCTTCACTAACCATACTTATCAAGTGTGTATAATATCCTGATAATCATTTATCATACATACTACAAGGTATACAACCTTTTATCAACATATCCAATCGCTTTATCGATGGTGTACAAATCATTGTATTCAATTCAATTCATTGTTAATATATGTTATATATATATATATATATATTAATTGTTATGTTATCAGGCACTCACCTGGCGAGCTTAAATTGCTAATTATACGTTTCGGGTCTTCGGTTGTTAGGCTCACCTAAACAAACACCCCGAATATAAGAACAGCGCGAATCAATAAATTTTCTGCAGAAACAACGCTCCTTGTGGCCACAAGCAAACTGCTTGCACCCACGAGGGCAGAATATTGCTTACACTCATAAGCAGAATATTGCTTACACCCATAAGCAGAATATTGCTTACACCCAAAAGGGCAGAATATTGCTTACACCCATAAGGGCAGAACCATGCTTGCGCCCACAAGCAGAAAACCCTTTGCGGCCGTAAGCAGATACCCCTTTGCGGCCGTAAGCAGACACCCCCTTGCGGCCACAAGGGTGGTCCTTGCGCCCGCAAGCACACCTACACAGACCAGTGCGATTTTTCAGCCTCTGTTTTGGCTATTGCAACCCCAAAACTCAACCAATCGATTCCAATCCAATTACCAGTGTTCATATATGATTAGACACTTAAACTAAGCTAGAAACAACAATCATTTCATACTTTAACATCAAATTCAAGGATTGGGATCAAAATCTCCATTTTGACCCATTTGCACTTTAATTCAAGAACTCAATCAAAAACTCTGTTTTAATTCAAGAATTTGATTGTTTACAATTTAGAAATGATATAGGAACTTATTGGAATCAATATAATCAATTGTAGAGGTCAATTTGTAAATTGACCCATTTGACCTAAATAGTCAAAACTTGAAGAACTTGGTGATTTCATGGAAGGAACTTACAAAAAAGATTGGAGATGATGAAGATGATGTTCAACAACAAATTGGAGCTTTAATCCTTGCAAAATCAGTAGCTTGTTTGATCTTTTTGATGATTTCTTCTTCACAAGCCAAGAACACCAAGACGAGAGAAAGAAAGAGTTGTGTTGCCTGTGAAAGTGAAATGGTTGTATACGTGGGAGATAAGCATAGACCGACTTGTGGGTTATCAATATCCACAAATGGGTATTTTGTTCCCCTTTTCAACTTACAACTTGACGCACGAGTACCCGTTTTAACTAACGGGGATATTTTTGGAAACCTCGTTCTAAACCATTTAATATTTTATTATTCTTATCTATTTTCAATAATATTTTAATATTATCATTTCTTTATCATTTTCTTCTATTTTCCCAAATAATCAATTATATATATTTTCCTTTATTCAATATTTAATTTGAATTTCTTGACGTATTAGATTCGAACACGACTAGGCCCAATATGAGGATGTTACATTTATACATACGTAAATTGCATAAGTGTAATTTATTATTTAATTAAATAATTAAAAACACAAGACAACATTGAATTCAACTATCCATGTAATAATAACTTTAACTTTATGTTTGAAGTTATTAGTTAAAAAATAGGGAAACTTGGACAATTAAAATCTTTAAATAATATTTTAAGTTGTAAGGGTAGTTAAAAAATTTACTAACATGAAGGTTGTTTCACTACATAATAATTATGTTTGATTATAGATTATGTACAGTTATTTACACATACACACACAATAACAATTAATTTTATAGAGCACTAAAGTGGTAGTAGTAGTTTTGTAAACAACTTTACGCCACTAACCAACGGTTTCAAAAGACCCATTAAGTGGTTATAACATATAAATTTTATCGTGATATGACAAAATTTTTAAAAATAATATATTTTTAATTCTTTTATCGAAAGACCAAGAAATCAGTGAAATATTGATTATATTACGTAGAGGGAATGAATATAAAAAATGAATAAAATGTCTAAGAATTACCTACTTGTTACTCTCGATGGATAACAAAAATTAAAATATACTAATTTTAAAAAAAGTCATATTACGATAAAATTTATATCAAAACGTAGATAAAAATGAGACAGTCACATATATATATTGATATCGACAAATTTAGATATATATTTTAAGCGATATCTGTTATATTTTAGCCTGTTATTGTTTATAAATAAGTAAAAGATAATTAATTATCTTCATTTATTGAATTTCAGGTTATAAAGTCGTGTTATAAAAAGTTTTGAACAAAAACGGAAGAAATAAGAAAAGTTGTACGCGCCGACACACCTCCACTGTTTTGATCATATCTCACTCATACGAACTCGGATTGAGGTGATTCAAAGGGCCACGGAAACTAGACTCAGAGGGCTACAATTTAACTTTTATGGTCATGTAGTAAAAAGGCCAGATCATGGCAAGACACCTTCAAGAATCTCAGCGCGACAGAGCTGTTCAAGATAAGGTCAGAAAGCTCGCCACGTGAATTCGCGGCGCGACCGTTGGCTGGGTCACGGCACGACGCGTACGATCACGTCAGAATTCAAGTTTTAAAAGAGTTTTGGATCGCGTCAAACTCACCCGTCGCGACGCGACGCCCCTTTTTTCAGTTTTTTATATAAACACGACTCCAAATCCGTTTTGGGGTGAACCACCCAATTTCTTCTACCCAAATACTGCCAAATCACGTCCAGAAGACATTCCAGGAGCTGTGAAGCTTAATTTGAAGGATTGGAGCTTAATTTGAAGATTAAAGTGGCTAAGAGTCTTTGCTTTTACGATTTTATCATTCTTCCCTTGTTTCTAATGTTTATTTATTACTTCCAGAAGCTTGATATGACTGTGATTGGTTAGTTTTCTTGTTTTCCTCCCTAGAGGAGATGATACTTTGTAAATAGGTTTGATTTCCATTGATTAGAACATGTTTTCATCTCATAATTTGTCTTGTAAGCTTACAAATGATCCATATGTGTTTAAGAATCTGTTTTTAATTATTTATATTCTGAGTTTATAAAAATTAGAGGACCAATCTGTTTTTATTGCTTTTAATGATTAATTAGGATCAATAATTAATCTTGACAAGTGATAGATCAAACCCTAGGCTTAGATAATCCAGAATGAAACTTTAATGTGTATGATTGGCATGTAATGACCTTTATTTGTCAATTTAACAATTTAATAACAAAAACAATTGTTAAAGGTTGAGTCTTGTTTGACACGAACTTAAACACGTCTAATTATGCATTTAAACAATTACTTGAACATAGAATTGAATAAATGCATAACTATAGGGCTAGAACTCGGACCAAGAGTTTATCCATTATAGAAATCGGTATGAGATGAAACGAATGTTCATTGCACGATTAATTGAAAATTAAATGTATTGAAAAAGTAGAAATCGAATCTAGGGGGAAGACTTTAATTTGATAAGTTTAATAAAAAAAGATCTTTGCTTTTATCGTTTTTGGTTTGCTTTTATTGATTGATAGTGTTAGTAGTAATTTAGAGTGGTAAAGTTTGAATCTTTATTGATAAGATTCTAAATTTCCCCTTTAGTTGTTTTATTTAGTTTAATATTTAATTAGTAAAGTTATATTCAAAATCATACTCATTCCCCAAGTGTTCGACACCCATACTTATTTACTATACTACGATACGATTTGGTTCTCTTGCCTATTTGTGTTGTAGTCGTGCTAAATAACTCGGATTTTATAAATTTAAAACTGGTACGATATACGAACATCATATATATAATTATTTTTTTTCAAAACAAAATATATCACAAGTTATTAAACATAATTTAAAACAACCTACAATTAATTACATTAATATACAATTTTTATAAAACCCCATCATATATTTCATAGAACCCCTCACAATTTACATCAAAACCCTCCCAATTAATTTGGATTTAAATTGTTTCCTCTTTCTTCTACTAATCAAAGCTTTCTATTTGTCCATGTCACATTTACATGTCATCAATTACATCATCATTTTTTTGTCACATCATACTTTTTCTCTGCTCCGTGAACAATATATATATATTAAACTATTCACCACCATCAACACAATTTCCAATATTTATTCTTATTTTAATGCCTTTTATAATTTATTTTTAAAATTAATAAAATAGTTGATGCAGTTAAAAGAAATATTAAAAAAACAAACATGTTGTTAAAAACATTTTTTATGACATTGAATCGCGCAAATAACAAATCATTAATTACATTATTGAAAGCGATATGTTACAAAATAGAAGCTATTCACCGCCGCAACATTACGCGGGTACGATGATAGTATTAAATAAACAAAAAACAGACGTAACAGAGAAAGGTCGGTAAATGATCTGTTATAAGAGGCTGCTCGCATACAATAACATATTTTATAAAGCTCATGTAACATCCTCAAATTAGGCCTAGTCGTGTTCGAATCTGGTACGTCAGAATCTCAAATTAAATATTGAATAAAAGAATTATATTTATATAATTGATTAGTTGGAAAATAAAAGAAAGTAATAAAGAAATAATAATATAAAAATATTATTGAAAATAGATAAGAACAATGAATTATTAAATGGTTTAGAACAAGGTTTCCAAGAATATCCCCCTTAGTTAAAACGGGTACTCGTGCGTTGAGTTGTATGTTGAAAATGGGAACAAGATACCCACTTGTGGATATTATCAACCCACAAGTAGGCATCCCACGTATACAGCCTCACACATAGACGCTTATCTTTTTTTCTTTCTTGGTGTTCTTGGTTTGGCTTTTGAAGAAGAAGAGAGCTTCAAGAATCATTCAAGCTTCAATTCAAGTGCTGTAATTCAAGTTTATAATCTCTATAAATCATCATCTTTCACATCTCCATCTTCAAGTAAGTTCTTGTTTTTTGTTTTCAAGTTTCACCAAGTTTAGGTTCAAAGGGGTTTGATTGAATTAGACCTCAATAATTGGTTTTAATGTTTCCAATCTGTTTCTAATTGGTTTATAGGTATATATAAATCAAAATATGGAATTATAATGATGAATTGAATTGATTTTAGAAATTAAAGTGCTAATGGGTCAAAATGGTGATTTTGGTCCCAAACTTCTGTTTTGGATGTTTAAATACATGAAAAGTGTTGTTTTAGTTTGGTTCTGTAGTATAGGTTCATATGTGAAATAAAGAATTGAACTAGAAACGGTAATTTGGGAATTCTGTTTGGAAACAAGCAGGTTCTGCACGAACTTGCTACTGTAAATGGAAAGGCACGGGCGTGCCACTCAAGAACATGCCGTACCCTAGGGCGTACCCTAGGAGGCACGGTCGTACCTCCCAAAGGTACGGGCGTGCCTAACCCTAGCTAGTCCGGGGAGTGCCCTACAGTCACGGGGGGTACCTGAGTGTTAGGTATGGGGCGTGCTTGTCCAAGCCAGGGGCGTGCTTTGCCAGGCACGGGCGTGCCCTGCCTATGGCAGATTCTGTTTAACATGGTTTTAATATCTAGAAACTTTGTTTAGGTACATCAGTTGGTCCAGGAGCTTCGGTATCATAGTATATTATATTCTAGCTCGTCAGGTGAGTGCCTGATAACATAACGATTAATATATCTATAACATATATTAGCAATTAATAGAGAATTGTATACCATGACTTGTACACACACTTGATTAAGTGTAGGTTGCATGATGATGCTAGATTTAATATGTTGACACAGTATGATACGCACTTGATTAAGTGTAGATTGTATAGCATGATGATGATAGGCTTAATTTCTGATATACAATGATATGCACTTGAATAGTTGTATATTATGTTGATATATGATTATGTGCGCGCAATGAAGATCCGATTGGATTAGATATGTGTTTGTGAACGATTCGGACCCTAAGGACAAAGTTGTGCTACAAGAAGAACAAAGTTGTTCTACATTAAGGACTAAGCCAGGTTAGCTCCCCTGTCAGATATGTCACCTTCTGACTACGCCAGCTCATCGCGAGATGCTATGATAGAACTGTTTGAGCATGATTGATGATATGTGATATGTTTATATTGATTGCATGTTATCCTGTACTCACTAGCTATTATAGCTAACAAGATACTACTCCTCACATGTATAGGTGATCCTCGGTGAGCTTGGGAGCCTGTGGGTAGCTTACTTTCTTAGGAGGAACACTATATTTGTTTAACTCTAATGTTATGTATGTTTGTAAACAGATAATGGTCGACTGGTTAAGTAACAGTAACACCAAACATAGTATGTGGCAAATTTTTAATGTATAATATTTGCCACTTGATTTATTTTCCGTTGCGTGTTTTAGATGAAAACTGTAATTTAATATTTTAAAAAGAAAATTTTGGTTCTCGAAATGGTGGTGTTACAGCTCATTGTATTAAACTTTAATGCCTTGTTTTCGAGTTTAAGTAAGGGAAATAAAGGAAAAGAAAGAAAATCCTATCTTTCCAAATCATCCCAAATTTCGAAGGATAGTTTTAACATCAAAATAAGCCTACATTTTCCATCAAAACCCCTCAATTCCTTTTCGTTCCTTCCCTAAGGACCCGTTTGGTTGGAAGGATTACATGGGATTATTTGGGATTGGAATTCAATTCCTAGAAAATCTAATGTTTGATTTACTATGAAATTGGAATTTCAAGGATTTAAAATCCTTCATGGGAGGGAAAGTAAAATCCTTCAAGATAATTATGGATTTTAAAATCAATGGATTAGGGAACGTGATTTTTTTTACCATTATACCCTTAACCCTAAAATATTACCCCTTTTTTTCATCTGCTCACCTTTAAACAACCCACACATATCTTGTTTGTCTGCCTCCGCCTACCTGTCTTCGCGTCGTTGTTCGTCCTCGCCAAAATCAAATTCGCCGTCCACTAGTCATCGTTCGGTGCGTCCCTGTTTGTTAGTCACCGGTCGTCATTCGGTGCGTCCCCGTTCACCAGTCACCTTCCCATTCATTAGTCACCTTCCCGTTCGTCAATCCCCATTCGTCGCCGCCTTCCTCAATCCTCCACCGCCGCCTGCCGGTAAGTTATCTTTCTCCTGGTAGGATTGTAGGCCGTTTGTGGGCTCTTGAAAAACAAAGCCTGTTGAAAATTAGTGACATTATAGGCTGTTGAACTTGTTATCTCAACTGATTTGTTTATCTCAACTACTGATTTGTTGATTGCAACATTGTTGAACTTCTTATCTCGACTAATATGTTATCTCAACTACTGATATGTTATGTCAACTATTGATTTTGTGGATAACTGATTTTGTGGGTAACTAATTTGTTGATCTAACTACTGATTTGTTGATTGCAACATTGTTGAACTTCTTATCTCAACTAATCTGTTATCTCAACTACTGATATGTTATGTCAACTATTGATTTTGTGGGTAACTAATTTGTTGATCTAACTACTGATTTGTTGATTGCAACTGATTTTGTGGGTAATTGATTTGTTATATTTTTTTGGTTGCAACTGATTTTGTGGGTAACTAATTTTGTTGCTCTTAAGAATGAAGTTGGAAGTTGTAGGTTTAATATTATTGTTGGTTTGTTGTTGATTTTATGGGTAAATCGTAGATTTGTTATTACAACTGATTTTGTTGTTGTTAAAGTGTGAAGAATGAAGTTGGAAGTTGTAGGTTCAATATTACTGTTGATTTGTTGTTGATTTTATGGGTAAATCGTAGATTTGTTATTGCAAGTTTGAAACTGATTTTGCTGCTATTAAGAATGAAGTTGAAACTTGTAGGTTTAATATTATTGGTGATTTGTTGGGCTTAATTTGTAGAATATGTTAATACATTTTCCTCAAATTTGTTCATCATCTTGAATATGAATTTGTACCGACTTAATTTAACAACACAAAATCGTAGACAACGACAAAAATCATTAATTTTGACATGGTAGAACATGGTTTTGCACATTGTTACAGTACTCTTGTTAATGATGTTTAAAAAACATAGAGATAGAGCACGTCTTAAATATTTTTCTTCAAATGTAGATCGATACCTAATTATAGATAGATATGTTTTTGAGAGTGACACCATGTCAATATCACAAATTAGGATGCCTCAAATTAGGACACCTTTCAAATCCTTGTTTGGTTCAATTATTGATTTTGATTGGATTTGCATTTGGTGAGATTTAAAATCCCATGTGGTGTTTGGATGAGATTCCTTAGGTGGGATTTCCACCACCAGTAAACCCCATCAACACCACCCGCGACCTCCATTGCCACCACCAACCACCACATTCGTTGCCACGGCGAACGGCGACGGAAACGAAGCAAACGAAAACGGCGACGGCGAACGGTGAATGAAGGGATGACGGAAGTGATGGAGTGGATTATGAACAGAAGCGACAGGAACTGAAGAGGGACGATGATGGCATCGATGGTGGATGACGTAAGCGACGGAGTGGATACGGAAGTGATGAAAGGAAGCAACGATGGGGACGTCAATGGTGGATGATGGAGGCGACGAACGACGACATCGATGGTGGATGACAGAAGCAACAAAAGGAAGCGACGACAGCGACATCGATGGTGGATGACGGAAGCGACGAACGGCGACATCGATCAGTAAGACGGAAGGCGAAAGGACGACGGTGGACAGGGTCGCCAGAGAAAATCCCCATATATGGGATTTTAAAATACTGGGGGGGGGGGCTTAGGATTTCAAATTCCCCCATCAATGAGATTTAAGAGAAATCCATGGATTTGAATTCCCTAGTTACTTTGCCAACCAAATACCATATTTAAAGGGATTTGAAATCCCGATCCCATACAATCCCCCAAATGACACCAACCAAACACCCCTTACTTTTCTTTTTTAAAAAAACCCGGAGAACTAGGCGTAAATAAATAAGTTTATTGCAAAAACAACTTATACATAGCATTGTTGTATCTTATTATATACTAGACTAAATGCCCGTGTGATACACGGGTTGGTTTAAACGATAATAAATATTAAATATTAATAAAAACGTATTAAATAATTATAAAGTTAAATGAGAATTTAAAAAATGACGACGTACGACATCAATACTCTAACCAGAAGTGAAAACATCGACGCGAGTAGGAGTCCAGAATTGATGGCAGAAACGTGGTATCATGATATGAAAATATATGATTGTATTTCTTATATAAGACATCAATCATTATTGTTACAATTAAGGGTAACAAAGTTAAACGTTATTGGTTATATATAATTAAAAAGGATTTAAAATGATATAAAATATTTTAGAATGATAAAACTAAGAATTTGATTAATTATGATATTTGAAATATTATAAAGGGTAAATATGATATTTATAAATTAAGATGAACAAATACGATTTTATATGATTTAATAAGAACATATATAAAATTATCTCTAATAATTTTGACTCTAAAAAATCAAAATTAATTTTTTAATTTTAAGTAAATAAATAATTAAAATTAAATATTTTTTTAAATGAGTGATTCACATCATTTAATTTTTTTCATTAAATTAGTTTGTTATTTATATTAGAAGATTAGAATACAGAACATATTTCGGTTTGCCCGATATATTTTAACATATTCCAACAACCTTAAACCCTAATCCAGGGTATTACACAATCACCGGTTCCATATTTCTAGTCGCTACACTCTCTCCGGCTGCCCTCCGCGCTCCCGTTAGGATTAACCGGTTCTCCTCCGTGTCTCCGCCTTCTCCGACGTCCTGAACGGACCAGCCAATCCCAAACGCCGCCGCCGTCTCAGTAGGTATCCTTTTTTTTGTGAAAAGCTCTTAGTAGGTTTTCCTGATTTCCTGTTCACTTCATCATAGAACAGAGAATTGTTAGTTAGAAGTTGAAATAACTGTTTAAAGTTTCTATTGGAATCAATTGAAATTGGATAAATTTTGTGTAATTATCGTCGAAGTTGAAAGTTAAAATGGCGCAATATGTAGTTAGGAATACGCAGTAGATGCTTGGAGTGAATTGAGTTAAACGGCTGAGTTTAAGTTTGAAGCTATTGCACGTACCTGAGTTTCGAGTTTTTGAAGTTAAGTTTGAAGTAGATGAATGAATCAGACTGCAGGGGTGAATCTGTAGTTGGTTCTTCAAGAACCCCCAAGCTCATAAAACATTGTGTATTCTTGTTGGTGACAGATTTTGTTTAAGATAATGGCGACACAAGCTCATGCTCAGGCGGTTAAATCCTTAAACAAGGGAGCTGGAAAAAGACGCTTTGTGGTACGCTTTATCTCCCAAGCTTTTAATATCTGTAACAACGCTACACTAGTTATCGGGTATTACAGTAGAAACATATTATTGAACAAATCCGGAAAATACAAGGATCCACTCGTTAAAAGTGACAGTTGGGTCAAATCATGGCAAAAAGAGGGAATGCTATTCTGGTATTTACTATAAGCTGGCTAAACGCTGATGATGCCTTTGACACTGAATATGTCTGTGATTGCAGTTCAAGACCTTCTCTCAGCGAATTGAAGAAATTGATGTCGATGTTTTTCGAAGTCTTGATCCTCTCAAGCCAGAACCCTCCGAAGGCTCATCTTTTTTTCGCGACTGCCTTGTTGAATGGAGGGTATGTACACCTCTACTCTAATTTCATAGGCCAACCATGATACGACTATGCAGATTTTTAGTGAACTGGCCTTCACTAAGTTTGTGTGCCTTTTTGACACTTGCAAACGAAACCCTAACAAATTTGGAACGGAGGGTACTACATGTTTGCGTAGGTTTCCTTTAGATAAAATTTTTAGTGTATTCTTTGCTGATATGTTTAGTGAATTCATGCATTCAAGGTTCTCCATGTCCATAACATTTCCAGGCTCTTTTTTGTACATTCTGTTATTCGACTAGGCTTTCGGTAGATTTTCAAACCAGTAACCAGTTAATTACATTAGAAAAATTTTCATTACTAAACTTTGTTCAGAGCAAAGCCATTCATGAACATGATTTTCATATCATGATATGTGTCATCATGCTAGCCCAAGTGGGATGTTACTTAATTTGGCTGGTCTTCTGTCTGCCTGGTCCAGGTCCTGTGCTTAGACACACTCTATTGATTTTACACTGTCTGTTCATGTATTGAGTTGATAATCAGCATCTGGATTCTACCTGTCTACAAATATGACTTAACTTAATTTTGTCTTAATCTAAATTTTCATCTTTTGTACAATCTGTGGTAGTAGTTGACCAGACTCTCTTCTATTACATTCCTATTGGCTACTTTGACTTCTCAAATGTTTGTAAGGAACTAAGGATCCACTTTGCTTCTATGATCATGATGGTCAAATACAATAACTCGGGTATTATATTATGAGGAATCAAAGTTATTAGCCCCAATTGTATTCCATTCTTGAAGTTCTATTCTACCCGAAAATCTTATAGTGAGAGATTTTATATCACTTATTAATGTTTTCCCTTTCATCTACACGTGTAGGAACTTAACACAGCTGAGGATTTTATATCATTTTATGAGGAAATGTTGCCATTGGTACAAACATTACCACAGATTATCTTACAGAAGGAGTTTATACTTTCAGAACTTCTTTCTAGGTTGGATATTAAAGGCAGACTATCACTTGAACCTATTCTCAGGTTTCGCCTCATATTTTTTTTAATTCTATTTGCATCTCTGTTTTTTACAAGTTCTTAAATCTCTTGCTGTTAAATTGGAATTTCTTATATTGCTGCAAATGGCTTGTTGGGTAAACATGAATTTTTACTTTAGCAGCAACATTGAAAATTCTGCATTGCTGAAACCAATCTCTATCTGGTGACTGCACTAGAATCCTTTTCATGCATAGCACCTCTCTGGATTATTGAATAAGGGATTTGAAGTGGGAAGCCTTGAGGAAAAAACGATTTTTGTATCAACTACTCTGTAATTAGAGTTTACATGTCATGTAAGGTCTTGTTGAAGGCATATATCCTGATCAGTGTTGTAAAACTCGGATTCCTCGGCCGAGTAATCGCCAAGTACACGTCAATTGCTTGGTTACCGAGGCAAGTAGAAATGAAACGGTCACAATACTCAGTTTTGGTCAAACTCGGTGCCAAATCGGTGCAACTCAGTCTAAATTGATGCAACTCGGTCCAAATTGGTGTGACTCGGTCTTCACCAGAGGTATTATGATGTTATCTCTGTCATCGTCGGAGGTGAAGACGAGGGGGAGTGAAGATGAAGATACGAAATCAGATGTGAACAGATCAACCGACGAAAAAGACTAGATAGAGAGAAAGCAGGAGAGAAAGACGGGAAAGAATCATTGTTATGTGAAATGGGTGGGTGGCTCTCAAATTTAGGGTTTTCCTAAAGTGAAATGGGCGGCTTTCCAGATTTACAGTGAAATGGGACCTAAAGTTTCAAAATTAACTCTCATTTTACTCTAAAATTTCAAATTTACCCTTGTTTTATTCTAAAATTTTATTTACCTGTGAAATAGTTAGCTTTAATAGTTTAAGGTGTTAAACTAATTTAATATACATATAATTTAGAAATATTCCTCAAAATTTCCAACCCGAGTACTCCCCAAGTGCTCCTCGCTTAGGCGAGTACTCGCTACTCTTTGCTGACCGCCTGGTTTCTGCCTAAGGAGTTCTACAACATTGATCCTGATAAATACCTAAACATGGGCCGTCATTTTTCTTTTTTTAATGATTGGTAGAAATGGTTGCTGCCTAAGGAGTTCTACAACATTGATCCTGATTAATACCTAAACATGGGCTGTCATCTTTCTTTTTTTTAATGATTGGTAGAAATGGTGACATGCTGTTATGATAGGATAATGAAAGATGTAAACGTATGCATGTTGATATGTGTCGTGTTCTCATGGAGCGTATAGGAATAAACTTTCTTAAGTTGTAATTTCCTTTATCTTGGTAGTGGAGAACAAGCTGTTTCTTGTTGTAAAAAAATTGATTGACTATACAATATGTTCTTTTTTCATTACTACCCAGCTCCTCTTCTTGTGCGCATAGCTTACCTTTGGTGATCTTAAATGTTTTTATGCAGGTTAATAGCAGCGTTATCTAGAGATCTCTTGGAGGACTTCATTCCGTGAGTCATTTTCTTATGATATCCTTGTCTGTCGCCAATAATGTTCCTTTAATCTTGCTTTTTGGGACAACTAACTACTTTATTGTAAATTCCGCCTTGGTTTACATCTATATTTTGCTCTCATGTCTTGGATTGCTACAGATTTCTGCAGAAAGTTGCAGACTCCATGGTTTTGCTTCTCAGCAGTGGTGCTGATAGGGAGACAGAAATAATTGAGCAGGTCAAAGCTGTTATTTATGGGTGATTCCAATTTCATACTCACATACCTAATAACAAAGAAATTGATTTTTTTGATGTGTCTGCAGATATTTACATCATGGTCATGCATTATGATGTATTTACAAAAATACTTAACAAGAGATGTTGTCAATATCCTCAAGTAAGTAACATGTGCTGTAATCTGGAAAATGTTATTGACAGCGTTTACATATTCTTCTTTCCCCCTAAACTTTTACAGATGCCTGTATTCAGCTTTTAATGAAGAAAATTTCCTAACATTATTGCTCATCTCTATGTGTATCTCCTAGAATTACAAAAAAGTTAAGGTTCTATCCGAAAGACTACATCCAAGAATTTATGGCCGAGTCCGTGTCCTTTTTGTTGAGGAATGCACCTGTTGACCAGATTAACAAAGGTAGGACATTATATATGTGTGTGTATTGTTTACGCACACACACACTAAATGTTAAACACACCAGATTTATTACAAATCGTTGTCAACACCTATTAGTAACTTGTGACATTTAAAATTTGCAGGTGTGAGAAAAGTAATATCTGAAGTGGTTGCAAAGCCTTCGGAAACTAGAAAATCTGGAGTTAGTGCTTTGTTATTTTATGTTATGAAAGGATTTTCGTCAAAGTTACATTCAAGGGCCGAGCAAGTGCTGCAACTATTACTCCACAGTGAAGTTATTGGAAGTGGTGACATAGACCCTCAAGGCAATTCTTATTTCCAGTTTTACAGTTTTACCATCTAAAATTACATTTTTATTGTGGGTCACTATTGAAATTTATGTTGTTTTGTATTATTAATGTCTGCATTTGTTTTGTATAGGCTTGAGTCCAGTTGTTGAGGTTGTGATTACTGTTTTTCAGCAGTTATGTGAAGAGCTGCGGCCCTCAGAGTTGAAATTGCTGTTGCAACGTGAATTAGAGGAAATACATGACTGTATTTCTAATGGACACTCGCTCCACCTCTGTCATCTTCTGTCCCTATTTATTTCCAGTATGCAAATTGATACCGTGCACAAAATGATAGGTAAGATCAGTCTCCTTTTTGTTTATTCTTCTCTATTGTGTTTATGTTAATACCTAAGCAACGTTTGTATGGATTTTACTGCGGCAGACTTTGTACCAGTGCTTGACTTAGTTAAATTGCTTATCGGGAATTTTATCATGCCTTCTAGCATGCTGAAGGCTGAGGACCAATCGTCTCAAGTTATTGATAAAATTTTGCAACTGATGCTTTGTATTCTTGACGTTCTCTCTAGTGGTAGTCATGTTGGAGCTCTTACTGAATTGTCGGTTTCATGGGCTCCTATATTTGAGATGAGGAATAAGAGGTATTTAGCTTAGTATTGTAATAGACAAATTGTTGGTATTCTTTTACTGGTTTTGTTGTAACTTGACATTTTCTGGTTACAGTTTTATGACTTTCATTAAGGAGCTTCTATTGAAGGACATGTCCATAGTCCAGACTTTCAGAACTAGTATTGTAAGGTAAGAATGACATTGTTCTATAGGTGGCCCAATGGGCAGGTAATGTGTCAAATCAGGATATTTTTTGTGGTTTGAGTCTGATCTGGTTAACCCAACACACTTTCTCTTCAAAGTTTTTTTGATTCCTTTAAATAATAAATGTTTTAAATATGATTACAAAGCGCTATTAGCTCAATAACAATCATATCTTTTTGTTGAATAAATGATTTAGGAAGTTTAATTCATTAACATGACATTTTGGCTGATTTTCAACGCGTCCTGACTCATTTGACTTTTTTTCCTTTTAAGCTAACTTCTTGATTATTTGCGTTTAATCTTTTAGAATTGAACATTACCTGAATTGACCCATTCAAAGTAATTGGGTCAAACTTGCCACCTCTGCTTGGTTTGTTCTGTGTATTAATGGACACCGGTTATTATTACACCTTGCTTGGTTATTTATTTAACCTTTTACAATTGTTTTTCAGTGCATTGACTGATTTAATCATGACCTCGGAGGATGAAGTTATATACCTGCTTATCATGTTCTTCGAGAAACTACAATCTTCAAAAATTTGTCTATTGGAAGAGAAATCCAAACAGGGGATTTCAAGAGTTTGTATTTTTCTTAAGGAACATATTGCTCGCTGGATCGAGAAGATTAATGATGCTTTACATAAAGATTCATCATATGTGGAGTTTAGGACTACAGATATAGCTCGGATTTGGGGAATTGTCAGCTGCTATTCTTATATGATAGACTTTCAAGCTAACCCTTCATTAGTTATGGACTTTGTGGAAGCTCTTGATCGCCTTTTAATGAGCAGCTCTGGTATGAGTATGGTTGAGCCCATCTTTTGTAAATCACAAATTTATGAATGTGTGGACTAGTCCTTCATATGTAGTTGATGACTCATGTAATGATTTTTTCAGAAACAATTGCAACATTGCCTAGAAGGATTTGGGAGAGTCTTATCGGAGCTGGTTTAGTTTCCTATCAGAATTTGTGCATCAATAAGATAGCTTGGACTGAGGAATTACCAGTGGATAGATTCTTGTATTTTGCTAAACAATACAAATCTTCTGTGTATATATTATCTGCAGTTGCCGACTTCTTGGATTTACTAAACGTGTATGTTGATCTTATTCTTTAGTCGTTTATACTTTCCAACTTCATGTGTTGTGAATGTATTTAGTCTACTTTTATTTTGTTTGATTGGTTAATGCAGTTCTACCATTGAAGCTGGCAGCACTCGTAAGAAGTATCATCTAGAGTTAGAGGCGGGAAAAATGGCTGATGCATTTGTTGTATTTTCTGAAAACTTATGCCACTCTGACAAAAGAATCCGTCTTCTCACCCTAAGAATCTTATGCCACTATGAATCCTTAAATTCTGAGAATTCTTCAAGCAATCAACCGTCAGAAGATGGTATGCTAATTGATGATCACAGCGATAACGTATGTGCCGTTCTTTATTTTATTATTATTATTATTTGTTTCTGCCTTAATATAATAAAATTTTAAATTCAGCCTAAATATTGTTTAAAAATTATAATCACCTTCTATTTCAGGTACTCCATTCACTGCTTGCCATTGAAGCAACCTCTCTTTCAATAGCTACAAGTAGAAAAGTTGTTCTTTTGATATCTCGGATACAGATGGACCTCAATGTTGGAAGGATAAATGTGGCTTATATACCCCTTGTTTTAAATGCCATTATTGGCATTTTTCATAATCGGTTTAATTATTTATGGAATCCAGCTATGGAATGCTTTGCCTTCTTGGTTAGCCATTATCATGAACTGGTGTGGGAAATATGCATGAAGTTTCTAGACAAATGTGTTTCTAACTTCATATCACATCAAGAACATCCTGATCAAGGCAACAGTGAATTACATGACAACAATGATGGTATGTTTTTAACTTATTATGTTCCATCTAAAACAATGCCATGCTTGCAGTTTCTTTTACATGCTGTTATCTCATAAATTTGTTAGATTGCTTTAAAAGTTAAAAAAATTGTATGACATTGTGTATTTTGGTTTCAGATCTTCTCAGTTGTTTTAACAAGTTTGTTGGTCCTTCCTATGATGATGTTCCATCCCCAACTGTATTATCATTGTTGATCAAGTCCTTACAAAAAGTATCAGCTTTTGTGGAATCGAGGTCTCGGCAAATTGTACCTTTGTTTTTGAAATTTTTGGGCTATGAGGTTGCTGATCTTTCGAGGTAATTATCCTAGCTTTACTACTTTAATAAAAGTTCAAAACTCTTTGCCTGTTTTTGATGTTATATCCTGACCTCCCCTACTTTAAATGTTGCAGCGTGAGATCCTATAATTTGCAAGTTTCTGAAGGAAAAGATTGGAAGGGTGTTCTTGAAGATTGGTTAAACTTACTAAAGTTGATGCACAATCCAAAGTCTTTTTATCGAAGCCAGTTTCTCAAGGAGGTTTTACAATATAGGTTGTTAAAATTCAGGAATTATGTAGTAATGCGCTTATGATGGCCTGCACATTTCTAGTTCGACTAAAGCACTATTGTTTCCCTTCTGTTTATTAATACATTTAACTTGTCTTCAGGTTGCTTGATGAGAATGATCCTGAAATACAGTTGAAGGTTCTTGATTGCCTATTAATGTGGAAAGATGAATTCCTGCTCCCATATGCCCAACATCTGAGGAACCTGGTTAATCCTAAGACCCTGAGGGATGAACTTACAAGGTGGAGTTTATCTAGGGAGTCTGGTTTAGTTACTGATGAACACCGAGATTCTCTTGTGCCCCTAGTCATCCGTATTCTTGTTCCAAAAGTGAGGAAATTGAAAACACTTGCTTCTAGAAAGGTTTGTTTTGGCAATCAATTTAATCGATCTTTTTTTTGCTTTTCACTCCTAAGAAGTAAATATAACGAGTGTTGTTATTTCTTCAGGCTGCAAGCATGCACCATAGGAAAGCAGTTATTGGGTTTCTAGCCGAGCTTGATATCAACGAGCTTCCTCTGTTTTTTGCTCTGTTAATAAAACCGTTACAATCTGGTTCTTCAGGTGTTGATGATGTGGATGAGTTGCTTTGGAGTTCACCTAAAAGTTCTGCTAATTTCGATTCTTCAGGTGTTCTGAAACATTTTACTATGGATAACATCAAGTCACTATCTTCAAAGAAAATATATGGTTTTTTACATGTGACTGGAGAAATTCTTGGAGTTTTTGATGAGTCACGTGTGAAACCCGTCCTTGATATATTGATGGGAAGTGTTGTGCGCATATTAGCTAGCTGTGCATCGTGTGTGGATGACACAAAGAACTCTTATTTATCTCAGGCATTAAGTGGCAGTAACAAGGAAGAAGGTGGAGCAGAACAGCAAGCCACGGTAATTTTAGTATGCTTTTAGATATATTTTTAAAAATCCAATATAAGAAGGCTGATGACCAGAGATTGCCAACTTCGACCCATTTAGTTGTAGATGGGTTGATTTCAAATCTGTTCATCTCTGATGGGTCAATCGGGTAAAACGAAAAACTTAGCTAAAAAGGACCAGGTCAAATGAGTTGGAAGTGTTATATGGTCGAAAGTTTCAAAAAGTGCAATCTTAATGCATATAATCTCTTGAACTGTTCTATTCAAAAGTGACCTTAATATTGAAATAAAATACTTCTCATAATCATATATTTACAGAATAAAAGAAGCTGGACAAAGAAGTATTTTTGGTCAACCCAACCTGATCCATTTTAACTTGTATGGTATATTAACCATTTTGATCCATTAGCAACTCTCCCAACTAGTCCCAAGTTTACCACCTCTAGTGGTGGCAAATGAAAATTTAACTAGTACTTGCTTTTTCTGCAGGCACTGTTTTAGTTGACATGTGTGGCTGCCACTGAGATTAGTGGTTACTTAGAAATATTTCTCATAAACACCCTGTATACTGATATTGGACACTTAACATGTTCTATAAATTTTCTGCCAGTGTTACTTGTTACTTATAAGTTTGTTGCCAATACTTACTCATCCTAATTTGTTTTTGAGTTGCAGACTAGCTTGGGCTGGAAACAGTTAAAGGATTTGAGATCTTTATGCCTGAAAATTATATCTCTGGCACTGAGTAAATTTGAGGATCATGATTTCAGTTTGGAATTTTGGGACATCTTCTTTTCTGCATTAAAACCTTTAATTGATGGTTTCAAGCAAGAAGGAGCCAGCAGTGAGAAGCCAAGTTCACTGTTCGTATGCTTTCTTGCTATGAGTAAAAGCCACAAACTCATAGCACTATTTCAGAGGGTGAAGAATCTTGTCCCAGATATCTTTTCAATTCTAACAGTCACAACAGCTTCCGAAGCCATTATATCTTGTGTTCTTAGATTCATTGAGAATATTCTTAATCTTGACGTCGAGGTGGAAAGCGGTGATACTGACGTTAAAGCGATTCTACTTCCTAATATTGATATGCTTGTCTGCAGCTTGCATCACCTTTTCACATGCAAAAGTACAAGCAGGTAGATATATCCGTACATATATATCAAAGTTTTGGGCATAGATACCCTCTTTCATTGCTATGGAAGCAGCAAAATAGACGGGGTGGGGTGGGTTGGTTAACAGGTCACTAGATCAAAAGTGGGTTCAAGTTCACATGGGTCATTTTATGTCCGGGTTGACCAGAATAACTAGTGCATGTCAACTGTCATATATATTTAAAATTGTTATATTTTTAGTACTTATCTAAATTATTGAATAAAATGGTTTTGGAGGTTTTGTGCATCGACAATAGACTTTAGACAGCTTTTGACCTGTTTCCCTTTTTAGCTGTAGGGATAACACATAACACGAGTTAATCTTTTCAGAAGTAATGGGTCGAAATTGCCATATCTACCTGTTAACATGAATTTCTTTTGTAGAAAATCAGTTAAATCTTGTGGAGGAAGAGAGCTAAGCATTTTCAAATTATTGACGAAGTATATTAGAGATCCTTTACTTGGGAAAAAATTCGTTGAGATTTTGCTTCCATCTCTAACCAAGAAACATCATGACTGGGGTTAGTAACTTAGTAAATCTTTCTAATGGCATTTTAATTTCTTGTTTGATCAATTTTATAATATATCCATTGTAACTTGTCACCTTCCACTCAGATTCATGTGTGGAGACTTTGCATGTTATTCAGAGGATGGTACTGATGTTAGGAAGCGAAGGCAGCTTAAGAATCTTGAATACTATTTCTTCACTTCTTATTCATGCCACTACAGATGTTCGCTTAGCCATATGTGATATCCTTGACGCTCTGGCTGGAAGCGACCCTTCTTTGGCCCATGTGGTAGTACATACTCTTTCAAGCTAGTTTCCCATTACTATTGCTTAGAGGTGGAAATTCAACTCATTTTTTCTGAATTGGTTGATTTGGGTTATGTTTTTTTTCCAAAGGTTAAAAAAAGGTAGCTTCAAAGGAAACTGTTTGAATGGCTAGAATGTGTTGAAACTAACAAATCACCATGCATGATACCTTCTATATCGTTTTAGTTGAACGTTAAATACTATAACTTTTTTGATATATCTGATACACTAATTATTTATAAAAAATTAAAAGTTTTGGACTATTAGAGTTCTGGGTCAACCCAACTTGACCCAATCCGTGTTGACCCATACCAAAGAGTAACCCTTTTTACCCATTACCCAAACGCCCCTGTTGCCACATTTACTATTTCTTAACAAAATCCATTCTGCATTCCTTAGGTATATTGACTAGATATTGCCTTCTAGAAATAAGCATGCTTAAAGTTGCGTTTTTTCATTCCTCCATGCTATATGCTCTAAAGGTTCTTATTTTTGGCTGCTATTTACTGATCAGTATGGTGTTTTTGTGCAGGCAAAACTTCTTCGAGAATTCAATGCGACATCAGTCATGGAGATAGATGTTCTTGATTATGATGTCATAATTGGTGCTTATGAGAAAATCAACATTGAATTCTTCTGCAGTGTTCGTGAGGAGCAAGCATTAATTATCTTGTCACATTGTGTACATGATATGTCATCTCAGGACTTGATTTTGAGGAACAGTGCTTACAGACTTTTGCTTCTGTTTCTTGATTTCTGTCACAAGATCCTTAGTGGTGAGTTGCAATCAAAGTTTGGGTGTTGGTCTGAAGCATCCATTCAGAACACGGTGAACAACTTCCTTTTGAAGCACATGGGGGATGCTATGAACAAAGAGACTACTGTTATAAAGGTTAAGGACTCAAGTTATCTATTTTTCCTCGCTTCATGTCTTTTGTTTTGACATTATTACTGGTTTCTGGAACATTATTTGACATCAAATAAAATAATTTGCAGATGTGGATGGATTTACTACGAGAGATGGTGTTGAGGCTTCCTAATATGTCTAACCTTATATCATATCATGATCTGTGTGGTGAAAATGCAGAGCAAGACTTCTTTAACAATATCGTTCACTTACAGGTTAGTAACTTAATAAAGAAATGGACTTGTTGAATATTTGCCTAGGGTTTTCGTGCACTGATACAGTTCCTGCACTCTTTTTTTTTGGTTTTTTGGTTTTGTTGTTTATGGAGTTTTCGTGCGCTGATACCTCTAAGTGTTCTGTTTTCAGTAATATATTATGTTGATTCAAAAATTACAATAATCTTTTTTGTGTTACTTGAGACGTGTCCATTATCTATTTGGTTGTAGCAGAATCTAGTTTTATAGCTTATACAAATAAGCAACGTTTCAGGGTTGAAATGACACTTTTTTTTGTATTTAATTTAATGCATACAGAAGCATAGAAGAGCAAGGGCATTGTTGCGCTTCTGCAGTTTTGTCCGTTCTCGCCATTTATCAGAGGTAGTAATTTCTTTTTTGCTTGCTACTAGAGGTGCATTTTGACCCATCTACTTATAAGTGGGTCCATGTGAGTTATGTTTTATTTTTAACTGTCAAACGGGTTGAAAGTTGCCAAAAGTATATTTTTGATGAATACAACCTCTCTAATCTCTTCATGCTAAAAGATTGTCATAGTGTAATAATATAGTTTTTGTAACTTTGTTTTACTCTTACTCTATAAAAAATATGTGGATTACATGTTATTCTTGGTTCAACCTGACTCAACCTGTTTTGACCTGTTACCCAACTCGCCCGACGTGCCCATTTTCCACCTTTGGTTAGTTACATTTGTACTTTCCTCTCATTCACTTTCATATGCGTTGCATCAATCATCAGGTTATTACAAATAAAGTTTTAGTCCCACTCTTATTCAATATGTTACTTGAAGTAAAAGATGGAAAAGGAGAGCATCTTAGAAACGCGTGTATCGAAGCCCTTGCATCTATTTCTAGTTCCATGGGATGGAAACCCTACTATGCACTCTTGAACAGATGTTTTAAAGAAGTTAAACTCAAACCCGACAGACAGAAAATGTTTCTACGACTCATTTGCTCTATTCTTGATGACTTCCATTTTCAAGAAGTAGAATCCAACAAATTCTCTGATATACAAAGTTCTCTTCATGAATACATCCTGCCCAAAGTACAGAAGCTGTTGACACTTGACACTGATAATGTAAATGTTAATGTGAGTCTTGTTGCACTCAAGTTATTAAAGCTACTTCCTGGTAACGTATTAGAGCTGCAACTTCCGACTATAATTCACCGTGTTTCAAACTTTTTAAAAAGTCGTCTAGAAAGTGTTCGTGACGAGGCGCGTTCTGCTCTTGCTGCTTGTTTGAAAGAATTAGGGCTAGAATATCTGCAGTTTATTCTGAAAGTGTTGAGATCGACTTTAAAAAGAGGATTTGAGCTTCATGTGCTTGGATATACACTCAATTTCATATTGACCAAGTGCTTATCAGGTTTCGTTTCTGGGAAGTTAGATTATTGCTTAGAAGAACTTCTTTCTGTGGCTGAGAATGATATTCTTGGTGATGTTTCCGAGGAAAAAGAAGTTGAAAAGATTGCTTCAAAAATGAAGGAGACAAGAAAGAAGAAGTCATTTGAGACGCTTAAATTAATTGCTCAAAGCGTCACGTTTAAAACCCATGCCTTGAAGCTGATTTCACCCATTACACGTCATTTGCTGAATCAGTTGACCCCTAAGCTGAAGTCAAAATTAGAAAGTATGTTACATCATATAGCCTCAGGTATTGAAGGAAACCCAACTGTAGACCAGAAAGACATTCTTGTTTTTGTTTATGGCCTCATCGAGGATGGTGTGGATGGCAATAACAATGGTGATGTCAGCAGTACAAAAAGCTGTGCTGGCTCACAATGTTCTCATCTCATTACAGTATTTGCTCTCGGTATTTTGCATGGACGTATTAAGAAAATGAAACTCGAAGAAAACGAAGAGCAATTTTTATCATTCTTGGACCCTTTTGTTGGATTGTTATGCAGTTGCCTGAGCTCCAAGTATGAAGATATAACATCTGCATCTCTTAGGTGTCTTTCACTTCTTGTGAAAGTTCCATTACCGGCACTTGATTCCCAAGCAGATAATATAAAAACTGCACTTTTTGTTATCCTGCATGGTTCTGTTAATGCTAGCACCCCATTGGCTGAATCTTGTATAAGGTTATTGACGGTTCTTTTAAGAAGCACGAGGATTACACTTTCGTCTGACCAGATGCATATGCTTCTCCAGTTTCCACTCTTTGTTGATATTGAAAGGAACCCATCATTTGTTGCACTTTCACTTTTGAAGGAAATCGTGAACCGTAAGGTTGTTGTCCCCGAGATATATGATCTTGCTAAACACGTTGCAGAGTTGATGGTAACAAGTCAAGTGGAACCGATACGCAAGAAATGCAGTCGAATCTTCTTAAAATTTTTGCTTGATTATTCCATTTCACAAAAGCGTTTGCAACAGCATCTTGACTTTTTGCTCGCAAATCTAAGGTAAGTACGAGTCTGAAAATGTTGATCTTTTATGTTAGGTTTAATTATTTCCTACTAAACTGATTGTCTTCTTAAGATTTAAATGGTATGAAACGGAAGGAAAAGGGGTGACAAGAAAAGGAATGAAAGTTTATGATTTTATTCGGGTTGCCAAGCTAGAGAAGAAATTTGAGAGTAGAGTTTTTCATGTTCTTGAGTAGGAGAGAGGTTTTACAGCTATGCCTTCTAAATGTATCTAATTGATCTTAGGTTTACAAAAGACTATAAATGGTTTCCTGTCCTTTCATACCCTTTCTTTATAAAAAATGGGAGGAAAACACTTTAAATTTCCCCTTCATTTCCTTTCCTTTCTTTAGTTAGAAAGAACTTGAGAAGATGATTTTTTTTTCTGTTTCCTTTCCTTTCCCTTCTAAATAAAATAAATTCACGAACAGAGTGTAAAAGCTATTTTATGTGTTGTAGGTATGAACACCCAACTGGAAGAGAAGCCGTGCTTGAAATGTTCCATGCTATTATTATCAAGTTCCCACCGCAAGTTATTAATGAGCAATCACAAACTCTTTTTCTCCAATTAGTTGTTTGTTTAGCAAATGATTCTGAGAAAAAAATACGCTCTATGACTGGTGCTGCCTTAAAGCTTCTGATTGGTCGTGTCAGCTCTCAAACTCTTCATTCTATTTTAGAGTACACTTTGTCTTGGTATTCAGGGGAGAAACAGGGTTTATGGAGTGCTGCAGCACAGGTATGTTCTTATACAAATTGCTTGATTTCTATAATAATGCTAAAATACAAATTGCTTGAGTTCTTTAATAATGCTAGAAATGCACTACATATGTTCTTTATTTAGCTCAAAGTTAGGGGTGGCATATAACAAAGACAAACAACTATTCTACTTTTTCATCAATGCCACCTAAGTATGTTAACAGTTCTGTTTATATACCAAATCTTAAAAGAAACTTTCTGAATGACCTTCAATTTTGATTATTCAATCATTTTAAAATTTACAGAATAGAAAAGGTAAGCAAGGGAATCTCTGTTTTAAAAAAAAATATAAGGGTATATTCACATTGGTGGCCTTAATGAAAAAGGTTAAATAATTGGGAGGCCTCTTTATACATTATCCCTAAAATGTAAGAGTTTGAGACAAAACCAATTAGAAAGACTTGTAGACTCATCATCGAAGGTTTATTTTTTACTATTAGAACCAGAAAATGCCAATTTTGACCAGTAGTTGAAATTCACAAACAGGTTATTTAATTTTGTTACCTTTTCCTTTTGTTATATGTATATAAATCGCAGGTCTTGGGACTATTGGTGGAAGTAATGAAGAAACGCTTTGCAAAACATGTTGATGCTATTTTTGCTGTAATGAGACGCATATTATCATCTGCAGTCAACGTTTTAAAAAATGGTCAAACAGATCTTT
The DNA here is from genome assembly GCA_038502395.1 of Dittrichia graveolens. Classification (NCBI taxonomy): domain Eukaryota; kingdom Viridiplantae; phylum Streptophyta; class Magnoliopsida; order Asterales; family Asteraceae; genus Dittrichia; species Dittrichia graveolens. Next base: position 1,429,272 of record JARJIL010000003.1, on the reverse strand, counting down.
CCAGTGAAGCAACAATTCCCCTATGGAAAGAAGCATACTACTCACTGGTTCTTTTTGAGAAGATATTAGTGGAATTTCCAGATCTGACCTTGGAGAAGGATCTTGAGGTACATTCATGATTCATATCTAATTGATGCACACAACATGCAGATTGTAAAATAATTTCTGTATGGCGAATTTATTAATTGTTTAGTTCATTACTTTTTGTTTGGTTGCAGGACATGTGGGAAATAATCAGTGAATTCTTGCTGCATCCTCACATTTGGCTGAGAAATATCTCAAACCGTGTTATCGCATTTTATTTTGCAAAACTAACTCCCACCGGCAATCAAAATGATGATGAACAGATTAGAAATGTTTTCTTAATGAGACCGAGCAGACTGTTTTTCCTAGCAGTGTCTTTCATATCTCAATTGAAATCCTCTATCAGTGATGATGATGCTCTTAAGAAAAATATTATTTTTGCAATTTCTAGATTACATTCTGTGTTAGGGATACAACTATTCTGGTCTACCCTTGTACCAGAGGATGAAGAAATTCTTCTGAGAGCTTTTGTGATTCTTGATTCAAGAAAAGGAAGAAGTATGTTTGCATCTCTTGCATCAGGGCCACACGGTCATTGTGACACGGATAATGTTGATAATTATCAATATTTTCTCATTTCCTCTCTGCTTAAAAAGATGGGAAAGATTGCACTTGATATGGAGGAATCTCAGGTTAGTATGATGATGATGCTACTACTACTATTATTATTATTATTTATTTATTTATTTTTATTTTTTTGGGGCGGTTTCATCAGGCTGTCCAAAAGCTCGAAATTTCAATTTTAGAACCCTATTCTACTTTCTATCTAGTCTAAAACTAGAGATGGCATGATCGTGTGTTTGGTAATGGGTTTTGATGGATCATATTTTCAATACGGGTCTAAATATGCTGGACTGGGTAAGGACGTAAGGTTGACCCATATGCACCCCTTCCCCCTTTCTTTTTTATAATTTTACAAATATGATGTCTTAATTGTGATTTGAAAAACAGTACTATTAAGTAATCTTATACTTTGAATAGAACGATTTGTGAATTTGTATTAGGGAAGCAGCTTGTCTACCTACGGGTACGGCTATGAGTGTCTACATGTTAACTCCTCCATACCCTGCTCTTACTGGTTGTTGTCAATTTATGATATGTGTTAAAAATAATCTTTGGGTGGACTTCCAAATCATTTGATATGTTCCCCTTTTAGCCAACTTTTTGTATTTGACCCGTTTTGGTCTAAATTGGCAGCCGTTTTTATCTAATAATGGCAGCACTTCTCATCTTCTCTTGGAGTTCATCATCACTGACTGGTGGTTGTAAACTTTTTGCAGATGACAATCATCTTTGATTGTTTTAAAGAATTATCTCCAAAAATCCTCGATGACAATGAGGTTATAAAACAATTGGACCAAAAAGATGGTCAAACTTACGCAAGTCAGTTGCTCCTGCCTTTGTATAAGATTTGTGAGGGATTTGCTGGGAAAGTTATCTCTGGTAAGTTTTTAGCATCCAATAGCCATTTCTCTTTAATTGGAGGTGGCAAAATGTGTGGTCCTGTGGATCGAGTAACACATCAAGTTGGGTAACATTTGTTACGTGTTGACTCAAAAGGAAAAGATTTGTCCAACTTTTTCTTAATAAACAATTAGTGTGTCAATTGTGATACAAAAGCCATGCTGTCTCAATAACATTACACGTTTCAGGATAGAATGATATAGGAAGTTTTATGCATTAAAATTACATTTATGCAACTTTAAAACCGGTCGGCTCTCTCTCACCTATTTGACCTTTCTTTTTGGACTTCATGGGTAACTTTAGAAATGGTCAATATTAGGGGTGTAATCGAGCCGAAATAACTCGCGAACTACTTACTCAAAATCGGCTTGGTTTAAGTTGAGTCGAGCTCGAGCTACTCGAATAGGCTTCAAGTCGAGCTCGATTAATAAAATACTCTGCTCGTAAAGCTTGCTAGCCTTATTGAGTTTGTGTCATTTTACATTTCTACCACTTTTTTATATGTATATCTGCATAATCATCAAATTTCTACTCCAGTCGAGCTGAACTCAAGAGTAACGAGTCGAGCTTGAAAGTGTCGAGTTGAGTAATAGTAAACTAATCAATACTATTATTCAAGCGTAATGAGTCGAGCTCGAGCATGGCACCGTGTTGACTCGACTCAGCTCAATTACAACCTAATTGTCACCTCCAGTTTTTTCCTTTTTTCTTTTTTTAGTAAACTTCTTACCTCCCCCTCCCCCTCCCCCATAACCTGTCAAGGTGGGATTGGGTATTGTTATTTTTCTTTAGATCAAGTAGCCGTGGGATTATAAAACTATATTGTTGAGTTTTGACTCGTTTTTCTTGTTTCCTCTTTTACCCTTTGCTATGTGTGTTTATCTTCCAGATGACACGAAACATGAAGCTCAAAAAGCGCGCGATACCATCAAGGATGTGATTGGGGTCCAGAATTTTGTTCGAGTTTATCATCTCATAGGTAAAAACCTCAAGGCGAAAAGGGATAAAAGAAAACAAGGTGAAAAAATCATGGCCGTCGTTAACCCTATGAGAAATGCCAAGAGAAAGCTTAGAATTGCTGCCAAACATAAAGAGAACAAGAAAAGGAAAATTATGACAATGAAGTTTGGAAGATGGATGCATTAAACATTTGATTACTCCAAAATTTTGAAGTTTCTTAGGATTTAGGGTTTTACAAGATGTAAATTGTTATGAATATAGTTTAGGCTATTAATGATTAAAAATCGTTTTTATCGTGAGCTTACATTGAGAAACGAAGTGTTTGAAATATTCAACAGGTGGTTCTATACGAGTCAAGTATTCTTTTACGCATTCATTTTAAGCCATCTTGGAAAGTCATCTCGTTCAAAGTAAAGAAAGCTAAGAGCCACATAAATATTCGGTTAGGTCACATGATTATGCGCCAAAAGGCGATACTTTGTGGGCTAGTTCTTTTCGAAATGTGGTTTAGGTAGTTTGTTGTTTAGGTGTGCTGTCTTAGTTGGTTTTGCGGTCTTCTAGATCCTTGATGTTGCTTTGGGCTAATGGTGTTAGGGTAGTTTGCTTCTTGTTTGAGGGGTATGTATTATGTGGTTGGGCTAATTAAAATTATACATTATTTCTTATAACTGCTAACACATACGCCCTCTAATTTAGTATGGCGGACATCTTAATACACCTTGATGGATTTACGCACTTAAATTTTACTTTGAATAGAAATGAAGGGAAACAGAAGTTGAGATAAAAACATGTGTTTTCTGAGATTTTGTTAAGAGGGAAAGGAAGGGAAGAGCAAGCAAAGGGAGGGGAAAACTTTACAAGGTTTCTGTTGAAAGACTTTGCACTTATTCTTTTGTAAAAAATAGAAAGAAAAGGGTAGGGAAGGAAACAATTATAATGTTTAAGAATAACAAAAGTTCACTTATGTTTTAAAATTGGGGTTAAATATGTATATATCATTGTAATAAGTTCAAACGAGCAAACCTAGAAAACCAACAAGTCAACAAGCACTAACCACTAACCATCACTAACGCCGCCACCACAACCACCAATAGTTGCCACCGCCACCATCACACCCTCCTAGCTACAACCATGACCATCACCCTCCACGACCACCAACCAACGCCACCTCAGCCACCACCACCGTCTACTGCCACCACCAACCTTCATTCGACCCTTTTGTCTGGGGTATCACGAACTCAGATATAGGATAATCCAAAAAACTTGATTTGAATTACAGGCTTTATTCAAATCCAAACACAGAATATCTTTACTTTGTTCTTCGTTTATCAGACTTTCTACAGAATATCGACTATGAAAATCGTATATCCTTCGTATGCTTTCTCTGGATTGTTCGTATGTTTCGTGAAAATCACAAAAGCCAAATAGGCCTATATAGGCGAGAATCCGGCAGTTACAGAGCGGTTACTCGGTGGTTGGGGGGTGGAGGCCGCCGGCGGCGGCTAAGGTGGCGGCTTTTTCCTTTGGCAGTTATTGCGGCGGTTATATATATAAATAATTTTTGCTACGTGGCACTGCCCTGCACCCTGCCCCGTTCAGCCAGGGGCACTACCCCTCGGACCAGCCTCTTGGAACCCCTCCAGGGGCCAGCTCTCGGACCCCCGTACCGTATTCCCAATACTAACTTAGTTTATTCAAGTGTGCACTCCGCATTTCCAAATCCGAATTATAACCAAGTCTAGAATCGGCTAGTTTCACGTCAATCCCGATTATACTAAATGACTTGATGACACTAAAATCACCAATATATTAGTTGTACTATAATGAAAGAAACCCTCAAATCGTTATACGACACGTTTAGATTATACAACATAAGTGCTTATCTAACTAAACTAACACTAAAAGGAAGTTGTGTAGATTAAACCCATCATTTTTGTTGTTATCATGCATCATCACCCCCTTTTTTGTTCACAATTTGTTCACTATCATCACTTAATTTCTGGATTTGTGGGAAGTAGATAAAAGAATCTAGTATAGTTTATAATAAACTAAAAAAATTCATTCTTCCAAAAGTAAATCTATAGTCAATTTGTAAATTTGACACAGCTTCTGGGATCTTGATCAATTCTGCTCTGCTACTGTTCACAACGATCCTGCACTCGTTCACAGACTCTGACATGTCGAAGTTCTTGCTGTCGGGAATTTGTTTCCACACACGGGTTTGGTGAATTCGAAGAAGCAGGTGGACCCGCAGTTCCCATATCCTTAGTTTTATGAAGAAGGAAAGTCCCACAGAGAATTGTCACAAAACCACATATTTCTGTTGCAATTTGTGTTCCACTCTGATCATCCCAGTCCTGTTATTATCCCAACCACCAAAAAGTTAATCAAGAAGTTCCATAAATACGGGTATCATATGCTTCAAATTTGTTCACTTGGTGCTAGAGGTGACTCGTTACTTTCGGGTTATGTTTTATCTCTAATGAATCAAAGAGTAAAATAATTAACCCGCAAGCTTAAAATGAAATGATATAAGTTTTGTAGTCATGTTTGGCACACTAATTACTTACAAAAGAAGTTAAGGTTTGAACAAAAAGTGTTTCAGGTCAACCCAACCCGTACAAAAGAGTTGCCCATTATTCTACCTGTACTTGATATGAATACACACTGAATCACCTTGAACATGATCACGCTAGCGAAAATGGTGAGGCTTGTAAACATGACATAGTATACCGGAGAAACGACATTAGTGTTGAAGGTATCTAGTGCCTGCAAGTAGATATTCCAACTTTATAAGCATCAAGATTTCATAAATAGTAAATGATAACATTACACCAGCAGGTCAAGGATTTTCGAAACAGGGTATATACTAATATAGATTTATTATTATTTTTAATTGGGGTTATTGCATAACAGGTAGCAGTTTGCTTTGATTTCTATTTGAGTTTCACAAGGGATTTCGCGCTTTAGCAAGTTCCCCGGGAAAGTCGAGCTATCTCTAATGTACGTACGCAGTGAGGATTGAACCCGGGTCTTTCCAAGCACATCTTGAGATGGTTTGATTTCTATTTGAGTAAACATATTTATACAATAACCCCTTTAATCGTCTTTATCGATATAGAAACCTGTGTCCAAACATACCTTGTTTAAATAGTTGAGTTGTGTTAGACAGAAAACAAGAAGTAGCAAGGTGAAAAACCATGTTTGAAAGTACTTGAACTGATTACTTCCTGAAAACGATAGCTTGATAGCGATTCCGACTGCTTTCACACACATAACCTACATTTCATGAAATGCTCATGAGAGCACGATATATATAATGAAGTGTGTGTGTGTGTGTATGTATATGAAAAGAAAACAAACCGTCAAAGAGCCCATAAGAGAGCAGATTCCAACATATATGATTAGATGAGTCTGCCCATAAAGTGGCACATAACGATAAATGAGTACACCAACAAGAACCAACACAGTGCATGCATAGACCATAAAGCCTGTTGATACCAGAATTTTTTGTTAACAACAAGTTAGCCCAGTAATGATTAATGAAACCAACTTTCTTTATAGTTTTAGCATAGAATTATAAATTGAATAATTTTCCCCCCCATGTAAGTTATAAATCAATTTTTAAGTTCTGCATCCCCTTGAAAGATTTTCTACCTCTCTTTTTGCCCTAAACTAAGTTAAAATTTACATCACTCATTGAGGAAAATACCCGGACCTTTATAAGGATTTATGTCCTTTCCCATGATTTCTAGAGTTGCAAATTCGGTGGCTTATGTGAGGATGGGTAAAAGGTCAAAATGGGTTGGGTTGGGTTGACCCTTTAACTCTTTACTTTTCTTTTGAATTTCGTAATAACCATACACAAAATGTGATATAAAATTTTAGAAATTTTTACTAAAAACATTCTACAATAGTATGATAAGTATGAAACCAGTTACTATGGCAATGTGATGGGTCAAAAATATGGAGTAAATGCTTACAACCTCTCCTAAATCATTTCATCCTAAAGATTTCATTATTAATTTAGGAGTCCATTTCAAATAAAAATAGGAGGAAAATGTGTTGGTGGCTCAAGACAACCACATCCAACCTGTTTTGACACACAAATCCTTGAGCACTTTTTTCAGTTGTAGCCCATGATCCATTTGGGATATGTTCTTTCACCCAAACAAACCCAAAGGATCAACAAAAAAGTCCAGATTGACCCAGTTTCATCCATGGACCATAATTGCCCCTTCTACATGAAATGGTCGGCAATTATGCCTAGGCTTCAAGAGCAAGTGGTCGGAGAAATTAAACATACCTGGCTCAGTTGCAAAGAACCACACTTGTTTGACCGAACTAACTTGAGTCTCGTGTGGAGCATGCAATACAATTGTGGTTGAACCCACCAAGCAGAGTACACACCCTACTACACCAAAAATATGCAACCTTTCGTCCAAAAAATAATGGGCTAACACTGCACTGCAACAGATTACATATACCGATAATAAAAATCTCAACTTTGCATCAATTAAAGTCTTTTCATAAGTTCTTTAAATGTACCCTCGATGATCAAAATTGGGACGTTTCCTTCAAATAGAAACACAAAAGCTATGATAATGTGAACTCAAAGTTCCAATAAGGGATTTCCTGCTAAAGCAGGTTCCCAGAGAAGTTGAGCTATGCTCTAATGTACGCGGCCTAACCATTTTTTGTGGCCGTTTCCTATACTTCTCCTTGCCATCTAGAATGTTTGCACCCAGCAAGGATTGACCCGGGTCTCTTCCAAGACTTTCCAGGCATCCTACCACTAGGACAAGGCCATCATGAGATGGTTACGTGTAATCAAAGCGATACGAATAATAAGACTATATGGTCCACTACCTGACTATTATACTTAGAGCTCCCAAGGGGGTAACAAGAATGGCAGGAGCAAAAGCATATGCTGCAAAATTCGCTATCTCGCCTAAGATCACTGCAAAATTATAAAACCTTTAAGTAACGAAGAGAATCATCATAGATATTAACTAAATGTGGAAGATGCGTGGGTTGGTATGGGTGTAAATGGGTCAGGTCGGGTTGACATGTAAACACATTTTTTTGGCCACTTTTATATAAAAATTAAAGGTTACCTAATGCGTTAAAAATGATAGCAATAAAAATGTATATTTTTAATATAGCCGCTTTAGGAGGTTGTGCATATTGAAAATACACTTTTGGCAACTTTAATCCCGTCCAACCCGTTCCTTTATAGGTAAGTTGATTTTTACCTATTTGAGACAAAAAAAAAACAACCCAAACAGATCCATTCACAAGTAAACGGTTTCAAATGGCCACCACTGATTTAAAAATAAAATAAAATAAACAACGCGGATGAAGTTTATATGACAATGTCATTTGACTTCTAAAGAGCCATATTTCGATGAAAATTCGTTATATGTAAGGACAGATAAAAAACAACAGGGATGCAATTAGAACTTACTGCTCACCATCCCAGCCCACCACAAAGGTTGCATCAAGTATGAGTGACCTCCTGAACCTAAAACAGATAATAATTTTTCTAGTAAGCATTAACTTGTTGTTCAATAATGGCAAATGTCATCTAAAATAATATCTAGATGTGGAAAATCAATCTATATATAAACAACTAACCATGGAACATTCAGTTGGCTAATGGAATACTGACTTTTAATAGGGGTATGTAGTATTAAAATAATACAAATAATATTATAGAATAAAATTTAAAAAATTGAACCTGCTCTGATTCCTGAAGCACCAGCCTTCATGAGACCCTTTTTCTTGATTATAAAGCTAGACCCAATAAATATACTTGATGACAGAGCTAGAACAAGTCCATGAATATTGTCAGATGACATTTCCCCCATTTTATCGTGACAAAGAATTGGAGAAAATATCAAATAACCAAATTTGTGCACAAACTGAGAGGGATTACTTCATTGATTCTGCCCTAAACCCAAAGCTCTGCACAATGATCTAAAACACACATACTAAATTTAACCCTAAACCCTTTACTTCTTATCTAAAAAAAAAAGAATTCAAACTAAAACTTAAAGATTGCACCTTTTTGGGTGCCTTGGCAAAAATGGGTACGTTGCAGAAAGATCTTTTTTTAGACCACCATGTGAACAACGATTCACCACCAATTTTAAAAAAGAGGGTTTTGAAAAAGTTTTTAACTTTTTTAAAGATTTTTATGTCAATAATAGAAAATTATCATATAAAAAAGATGGTGGTATGAATATATATACATATATATGTATGTATCTATCTGTTTCTCACTATCTCCTGCAAGGTCTATGTGAGAGAGAGAGAGAGAGACTGAGAGAGAGAGAGACACTAAGAGAGGGAGGAAACCAAACAAACCAAAATTTCTGTTATGTGAGCCTGAAAGGCAAAAGAATAAAATAATAAATCAACTGGCACCACAGCTTATTATCTTCGCAAAATCGCAAGTATCCCGCGTTAATTGAAATTCCATTTTTGCCCATTAAAATATAGAAGATTTTATAGCAACTTATATACATTATTATACTTTACGTCACTAAAGTTTATATAAATCTACAAAAATCATTCCATACTATCAATAATTACGCCTCTATAAGTTCCTATTTGTAATGTTTTATAACGGATTTGGTATTTGACTTTGACGGGGTCAGCCTTTGCCACTCAAACCTCATCATGTATCTATTACATGAAGGGCATTTTCGTCTTTTCACTCTTCCAATCATAGTACTTACCTTTTGAAACAAGCATGTAAACCAGTCTATATTCCCCCATGTTTTCTGAGCAAAACCCAACAGCAAGGCAAAGTAACAGAGCATAATTAAGAATAAAATCATGTTTTTTTGGTTCAGTTTATAAGGTAATTAATGCTTTAGGTACAAAATCAGGCAACTGGTGATGTTTAAAGAGTGCAAATCTGAAAGAAAAGGTTCATACACTTCTCATTGATTTGCCCAAATTTCATGGGCCGTTGGAAAAACAGGTAAGCTGGATGTTTTTTGGGAATCAATCTCTTTATTTGTTTGCAGGTAGAAGTATCACTGTCTTGATTTTGATTTAAGGATTTGCATATCGTTCCGCATTTAGATTCGCATTCTTTTGTTTGGATTTTTTCAGGATTTCTTTATATTTTTTTTTGCTAATGTTTGGATTTATTTTTCTGATTTGTGTTACTGTTTGGTATCAGCGATTGCTGATTATTTATTTTAAATTTGTTCAATTTTGAATATGCGACAAAATTTAGAGGGTGAGTGTGGATGATCTCATGAATATTCTTAAATGGGAAATGATACCTAAATATGATTTTAAGAATATTCTTCCAAGATAAGTGTATATGTTGCTGAAAACAAATATTATGAAATGAGGTCATATATTTATTTCCAAAATTATGTATCAACAATAGTTTGACAAGAGTGATGATTTATTTATTTCTAAAATTATGTGTATTGTCAAGAGTGATAGACTTATATAACACTAGTTTGACATGTACAATAAAATATATTTCTTTAGATCATATACGCTTAAACACTTGAACAGAAAAAAACATATAAGCGCATAGTCAAGGGCAAAACTATAAAATAGAATTAGTCTAATCGCTCCTCAATAACTTTTATTTAGTGCATAATTATTTTGGAATGAAAAAACATTTATCAAAAACTCAACATAGTTGGCTAATTATCCTTATTTATTAATTATGCATATAAATAAATAAATACTTTGAAAATGCAATAACAAGCCCTAGCTCCTCAAGCAGGGTTAGATTATGTTGTAACGTGGTTGATGTCTGCGTATATAGTCATCTACAAAATTATAATAATACAAATACTAAAATTCAAGAGTGTGTGTCAGTGTGTGTGTATTGCCTTGCTTTTAGTAGCCATGCCATGTTGACTGGGATCCCACTTCACTTCAGGTGAGCAGGTGATTCCAAATGCAAAAAATAGTCATCAAAATATCAGAGTTAATAACTATCCAACAAGCTATTCCTACTTTTGGTTGAACACTATATATGGGGTCTTGGGAAGAATTAAGATGATGGTATATATACCAAACGCAACCTAAGTATCTTCTTCTTCTTCATCATCTTACTAGACACTTGTCAACAATCCATGCACCTTCAAAACTCAACATCGTATAGTTTTATATACCAAGTGATCATTACTCGTCAGTACTATAGTAGAATGGCCAAGATAATTGAAGGGATTTAGCATGTGTCTTTAAGGAAAGTCCTACAAAAGTTAACAAACTTGAAGAGGCCGAGTATAAATCCTGATATGACATGAAGCATGACAAAAACGCAACATTACATTACAAGAAATGGTTATTAGGATGGGGTCTAAAGGTTTCAGGTCGTAAAAAGGTCGACCCGCCTAACCCATTTGATAAATAGTAGTGTTCCCATTGGGTTGTGGATAAACGGTTCGTCCCACAAACCATATTCAACTTGATATCAAAATAGAGTAAGAGATTAAACAAATGATTAGATATATAATTAAAACCCTGGATTAGCTCCGTTAGCAAGAACAAAATCAGGGGCGAAATCCCATGACCCACACAAATTTTTATCTTCAGAGGCCCCTTTTTCAGATATATGTGAAAGCAACCCATCTTCAGAGGCCCCTTTTTCAATTTTTATCTTGCTCAACTTTTTGCAGCAATGACCAACAAATTGCAGTCCAATGTCCCTAATGGCATCCCTAGCATATAGAACTTCTAAGTTGGGACACCTCAAAAACAATAAACAATAGGCATCTTTATCAAATCTTGCGCGTGTTAGGTCTAGTTCAATTAGCTGATCTGAAAAACCCAGTAATAAAGGAATATCGGTTTTACCCATGGAATCCATTACCATGAACTGCAGCTTTAGAGGAAACTTGATAGAAACATGTTCCTCAGGATCATAGAATGGAGAACCACCAAAACCTTCTAACTTGACAGCATGCTTTAAGATATCTCCAAGATCCGCAAGATTACATTCAGTGATCTTCATAGAAATTAAAGACTCGCTACAATTTTTTGCAAGAAGAGCAAGATCTTTATAATCACACGCATAGAGACTTGTCCTGTGATAATTCAATGATTCGATAGCTGTGTTACGCAAAGCTAATTCATGTAACCATTTCCCATCTTTCTCAACAATTTTGCTTCTATGCAAATACAATGTTTTCATATTATTACAGTACATACCGATATGCAGTAATCCATCAGTAGAAAACCCAGAGCAATCGTCAATTTTCAAAACCCTAAGTTGTTTACCACGCGTTCTAGCCAAGAGCTCGAGATCCGAATCACGAACAATCATGCGCCGGAAATGAACTGCTTTCAAACACTTAGATGAATTGGCGATATTCTGAACCCATGGGGTGGCGTAAGCACCCCAATCCTCTGGGATTGATTCAAACATGGTAGCCCATGGCATTGCAACTCGTGGCTTACCCTTTACGGTTAGTGACTCGAGATTCGGAAAGCGTTGAAGGAGACGCAATGGTGTGATGGAGTAACAAATGGGCACAGTTACGTGCTTACGGGTCACACTCTCGAGCTCGAACCATTTCCGGCAGACCAGAGAAACGGAGTTCCGATCGCGGCCGTCGTGAATATACGGTACAATGCAACTGAACACCGTGTCGATTGACTCTGTATCCACACGAGGCTCCTTGAAATTATCCTCCATTATTTGAAACCAGAAGCAAATGCTTGTTCAACCGATTAAGGAACAACAAAACCCTAGAAATGGTTCTAGACTTCTAGGAATTTTAGGCGGGTCTCGAGTCTACAAGGATGGATTCCCCCCATATTCTTGCTTTTTCATCAAGATGACAAAATCTACCCTACAATATACATGTAATTACCTTTATAACCTTTAACCGTTTTTTTTCTTATTTATTGTTATTTTATAGTAATGCCACCTCATTAAACAAATGTCATCTCATCTCATCTTTCTCATCTTTTAATCATTAGACCTTTTAATACATCGTTATTAAAACAATTTTCAAAAATTAAGAGTATTTGAAATTGTAATCATCTATAACCGTTATAACTAGTTTTTATGTCAGTATAACTAACTTATAATTAAACAATCATAGTAATAACATTCATAATTGTTATCACAAACCTACGCACGATTATTTATCTTAATTTATATTGGTTGAATAAAAACGAAAATAAAATGGATAACGAGGGCGTAAGTTTGTTACCACCACAACGATGTTTCAAAAACATGCAAATAATGAATGTATCACAATGAAAATAACGACGGGTTGGCGTTGTGTACGCTCGTTATAGGTGTTAATGAACACTCGTTGCGGGTGCTTTAATAAACCAAAAACCAGCAAAACAGTCATACACACCAAGATAGAGTATAATTGTGAATTGTCGGGTTCTCAGTTTCTCACTAACGTTATCATTATCATCAAGACAAAGAACTCAAGAGCCACTTCCAATGCTAAGAACTCTACCGTCAACATCCTCATCGTTCTTTCTCTTCATGTTCCGATCTCTCTCACAGAATGAGAATGATAGGTCTTTCACACATACCGCTAAATCTCCGGCAACACCATTAAGGATGTTACCGTCATTAGGATCACACATCTATTGTCTCTTTCTACTTATTTGAAGTCTGTATTTGTGTGAAATTTCAATATATGGGTTTGATTGTGCATGTGTGAGGGGTGTTCTTAAATGTTGTTGTGTAAAATGTGTGTAAAGGGTCTATAAGATTTGTTTTTGTAGTATGTATGTAAACCGGTTTGGTTAGATACGTTTGTGATTTGGGTTTAATCGTGTGCATATTTGTGTGTGGTTTCTTCTTAAATTTGATTGTCTTTTATCAAATCTAAATTTTGGTATATGTGTATGTTTATATTTTCTTTCTTGAACTTATTTGAGGGAATGTGTTGTATCTTATTCTTGAATAGTCATGAAAAGACAGTGTCTACTCTTGAACCGTGATTTTAAATATTTATAGATAGCATGTGTGTTCAAGTAAATCCCAATGTATCAAAGGTGGATGGTGGGTGTGGCGACAGTAACTAGTGAGTTTATCGACAGCGGTGAGTCAATGTGGTGATGACGTTTTTGAATCTTCAAGAACACGATATATGCATATTTAAGTAACACACTCTTATTAAAATGTTGTTATAATTAGTGTTTGGGTTAAGATTAACATTAAATTAAGTTAATAATTACAAGAATCAAATAAGTTAATAATTAACTTAACACTAATAGTTATAACCATAGTAAAAGTTTCATACATTTAATTATTTAAATCTGGTCAATTTATGAGGACAATAAATAAATATTGTAAAAAAGTTCATGTCACGACTCATTCGGGATTAAATTTGTAAAAATTGTGCCAGTAGGAGTATATTCATATTTTTTACTAAACCACAAGAACAAATATATAATATCCTGAGAAAATTTATTCAAAATTTAGATAAATAAAATTAAAAATGATAAATTTGTTCATTAAAGAACAATCGATGTGATTTATTCAAAATTTGTATGATAAAATTTGTCAATTCTGAGAAAAATTGGACAGAATAGATTTTTTTTTTGTAGAATTGAAAGAGGTCTAAATAATAAATATGGACCCAGAAAGCCCAAAAGTAAAACAACATTGGGTCTGAAAGCCCAACGCAATCCATTAACCATAAAGTTTTGAAGTATCAACTATAAACGGTTAACACAATAGTGCGTGTTGGGTGAGCCCAAACAAGATGTTCATAAACGTGGAAATCGATAAAAATGTTCGAGGTTTAGCGCCAAAACACTCGATACGAATTCGACAATCAATTCAAAATTCCGAAGAAAGGAATGAGTTCCAACCACTCAAGAATTAGGATTTGTGGACAACGATCGATCTCGTCGACATTCATCCGTCGTCGTCCATCCACTGATGATGATCAGTAAGTCTTCCAATAAACCCTAATTTTTCGATTCCGATAAACTATTTCTCCTGTAGTTTTAGATCTTGTATGTGCTTTAATATACAGTTCGAGTGAAAATCTGGAGAAGCTAAGGGCAAAAAAGAAACGTCCGACGATTTCACTCTCTGATTTCCTTGATCGGAAGCTGCAGAAAACGTCTGATCAGTCGAAATTAGTTCAGGTATTCTTAATTGCATTTATGATTTTTTTTTTAGTTTCAGTTCTATGATAGAATTTAAGTTAGTAGGATCGAAGGTTGCTCTGCAAACAAAATTATTGACAGTTGATTGCTGTTAACTGATTTTTGAAGTTAGTGTACATTTTTTACTTCCAAAGATGCCATTTTTAAGTGTATACCTGAATGACTACGGTAAATAAGAAGCTTATTTAAACTGTCTTTTGTTTTATGTGTAATCTGAATAAGTGGGTGTTTGGGATTGCGTTTGGAAGTGTCTTGGAATAAAAGCTACCTTTAAACTGATTATTTCAGTCTCAAATGATGATATAATCAGTTTCATCCAAGCACTGGTACTGATTACCTGCTACTCGAAAACACTATAATTATTTTGTAACCAATGTCAAATACTTCATGAGGTCTGAGTGTTGCCTCTTGAGAATTCTAAGCAAGAGCGTCCATCGTTATCCTTAAACTTTCATTTGTTAGTATATATATTCCGGGTAAAGGGGAAGAACCCCGACAAAATTTTATTGAATGAAGGGAACATTGCACATGATTAAAGGAGGGCATACCCAACAAAGCACATCCAAGCGTATACAACATATCACAACTACTTCTCACATCAATATGGTGCTAAATTGGTAGACACTTGCAAGCATAAAACAGCTAGCATCACACTAAGTTTGATATATTTCCAATCTTCTATAGCCCCCATAGCCTTCACTGCATTGGGCGAGTGCTTAAACTTCAAGGTAAGCAACTTGAGGCTCATATCACAACAGTTGACTCACCTGGTTCACTATCCCGCCTATCCGGCTGCCTTTTTTGTGAACTCAAGAATTTTGTTCCTGCCAAATGTGGTAGACTGCCCCAGCAAATGTTAAGCGACCAATATGCTCTAAATACTTCTTGTATTTGTTCTAGGCTGTAATTATTCTACAATATCTTTCCATGCTTCCAGCAAGTTATCATTATGCCAGCATTATAAATACTGCTGCTTATGAGTTATGAATTAATGGGGCTATCAGTGACCAATTATCATGCCATAAGGGAACATATAGTTACCATTACCAATATTTCAAGTGATATGCATCCTAATACTATCCCTCACTAAAACCAATTGTCTCCATCCCCAGCTAGCATTGTTGTTGTGCAGGATATCCAAGAAATACGAGCTCTTAAGTGGTAGGAGTGAACCCAATTGATTCATAAGGTAATTGGCATGATTCAGTTTCAATAGACTCTTCGATCCAAAACCTTCTTGTGTTTTTGTAAGGCATAACATGTCCCATGAAGCATCTGCTTTTCCTCTTTTCTTTTCTCCTAGACACCACAGAAATCATCTCGTAAGTTTTTCCATTTGCTTGACGAGGGAGCAAGGGAGAATGAACACTGAAGCCCAGTAGATATGCATGGACAGCACTGAAATATTTAATTGAAGTCTCCCCGTAAAAGGTAGACTTTTCTTTTCCAATCACTAAGTCTGTTCTTAACTTTTCCGACAAGAAGCTCGCAATCTTTGTATCTAGACGTGATCAGGGGCACTACAAGGTACTCGCCTGAAGTTTACCTTCTTTTGAGGGCAAAAGGTCTAAGATCACACTCTTGACCACTGGTTTTACATTAAGTGAATCCATAATTTGTTTGGCAGAATTAGGCATCTCCATGGCAAGATAATATAAGATAATCAGCAAAGCAAAGATTCGTAATTTTCTCCTCCATGCATTTTGTATGGTATTGAAAATCACCCTCTGCTTCAATCCTTATAGCGATTATCAAATTAAGAACTTCCATGGCTAAGGTGAAAAGGCAAGGAGCCAAGGAGACATCAAATCACAATGACTCAAACCTCATCTTCTGTTCTACCTGAAAAATCCCCATAAGGATCACCATTAATATTAATCAAGTAATTGATGGTAGAAACACATACTATGATCCGTTTTATCATGGAATTTAAAACTGCCTAGGATAAATCTCAGAAATCCCTAACTAAGTTTATCATAAGCTTTCTGGTTATCAATCTTAAAACATCTTGCTGCACCCTAATCCAAGTGAAATTTCAACTTAAGCTCTTGGGTGAGAAGAATTTTGTCCAAACTCCAATTAACATCTCCCAGGGAGACGTGATTTTTCCCAACAATACTATCCAACCGTCTTTTATACAGTCCAATTTGATCTTGTATATGCATTCATGTAACATATCAGAACGAGATCTTGACCGTAAACCAGTCACTTTGGATGGAGTGGGCACTTTGGGAACAAGAGAGATGATGGTGTTACTGACTTCCCCTTAAAAAATCCGTTTGGAAAAAATAATCTAACTGCTTCATATATTCTCATGCAAACAATGCTCTAAGCTGATTTGAAGAAAGTGGACGTATACCCATCTGGCCCAGGAGCTTTGTCATTCTCAATCGAGAACATCACTGATTTTATTTTAAGCATAGATGAAGCAATCTCTCTAGAAAGTTTTTTAACAAAGAGGCTAGACGGTCTGCGACTCACCCATCTGGCCGAGGAGCTTTGTCATCCTCAATTGAGAACATTGCTGATTTTATATCAGCATAGATGAAGCGATCTGTGTAGAAAGTTTTTTTTTTTACAAAGAGGCTAGACGGACTGCGAGTTGCTTCAACAGCATCCTCCATTGAAGTTTGGATTTTTGTTTCAAGAATCTTTCTTATTCTAGCACAACTTCATTGCTAGCTTTTAAGTATCTGCCTTTCTCCTCAAGAAGCACTTTGTTCTGAAGGTCACCATCAAGATCTCTCTAAACAATGTCAAGCTTCTCACGGCATTTAATTGCGTTTTGGTGCAAGCTCCCTCAGTCCCACATTAACTTACGAATTGGCTTTTATTTTGATGACGTTGTCAAGTGAATGTAACACATAAAGTAAGGCTGAGCCCGTGAAATGTTACTTGAGTTATTTCCCCCCATGGAATTGCTTTCAAGATACTGATAATGTAGGGAATGGGCTCTTAGTTGGAAGTTGGAACATCGGTTAAAGATATTTTGTCCTTAGGGGATTTAACAGTGCTACCCCCTTTAATAATACTAAAGTTTGACCTGCTGTGAATTTTTTCTTTCTTTTTCTATGTACTGGATTTTACTTATTAGTAGTTATTGTCAGGGTAAGGAGAGACCATTTCTTTCACCAGGAACCAATGTGGGTGCTAATCAGTCCGTTGACGGAGCTAACACTGACCATAAAACTGAGAGATCAGAGTTCAATGGTATCCTTGATGTTGTTCTTGAACAGTTCAAGCACAGTAAAGAGAATGAAAATAATATCCGTCTCAATTTAGAAGATGAGGTACAAAGTAGTACCGTCACGAACTTGACAGAAGAATCCCAACTTCAAGATCCGAGTAAGCAACAAAATCCATTTCAAGGTTTGTCTTTGGCTCCCTGCATTTTTATTTTATTTTTCTTTTTTGTTCTTGATCTGATTATTCGTTTGGCCACATTTTTAAAAAACTAGCTCGGTTTAGCGTAAGCGGCACATTGTTTTCAGCTCCCTAGCTTTATAAATGCGTGGTCTTTGCAACTCTGGTTAAGTAGTTTCCATTTGCTACAGAATGAGTACATACCTAAAACTCTCTTTAAATTAACTATTTAACTGAATGCTTTTTGGGGGCAAGAATGACATTTTATTTTTTTCCCTGGGAAAGTTGCTAGAAAGGCTACCAAGATCCCACTTTCCAAATTTTACAGTGTGGGGTATGAGTAATTTACAATCTGGTCAAAAGGAATTGAAATTCAATTTATTTTTTTTGACAAATTAAGAGTTAAATTTTAAAATTTTGACAAATAGAGGAGTGAAATTCTTTATTTGACAAACATAGGAGGACGACATATAGTTAAATCTTGATATAAGCTCCCTATATTTTTCAAAAATTGAACTTTCACTTCTTCGAGCCCCATTGTCTAATTTGGATTTGTGGTTCCCTGTGTGACCGATTTTTTGTTGTTTAGGTTCGGACTCTTCTTTGAACCTAGTTATAATCTTTAAAGCACTTTCTTATTAAGGCATTGTATTTGAATTCGTTCATGGCATATTGTACCTTGGAATGTTATGCAATATTCTTCAATGGGTCCCTTTCTTGGCTGTATACAAATTTCATCCAAGTATATAGTTCTTATTTAACATTTGAGTGGCCTTTTCAATGATCACAAGGTTTGTATGGCAAACCTCCTGCTCCAAAGGGTTTGGTTGTTCTGGGAGGTGATCCAAAGCCGAAGCAAGCAAAATACCCGAAATCCTTCATCAGAAAAGAGAAGCTACCGCCTCGTTATAACCATTGTAAGCACCCGATCTTCAAAAAGATTAATGATTTTGATAATGGGTATGTGAAAATTTTTATATATAATTGCACAAATATCTGATAAACTACTCGTCCATAAATAGATGCAAGTGGCGGTGGTTGGTGGGATAGTGATATGGAAGGTATTGACAATGATGAAGTGGGGTTCAATGAAGTGTGGGAGGGTGTGGGCTCCGCCACAATCGGTGGACTCGATTGGCATTAGTCCAAGAATTAGTTTTATGTTAAATGGATCATCAAATGCACTAAGAACTTAGATTGGTTTAGGTAAGATAGTGGTTTGAATCTAGAAAAGGTACACACTTTGTGTAAATTATGTTTATTTTATGCAACTAGACTACTGAATGCAGCTCCGCATGACATTCAAGTAATGTTGTATGAAGAACTAGCTCAGTACCTCGTGTTTACACGAGAGATTTTTAATGTAAATTTTAAACATTTATGGTGTGAAACCTTAAATATATAATATATCAATATATCAATAACATATGAAGAAACATTCATAAAAATCGGAAGATGAAGAAAGAAAATTGATATACTCACAGATTTGTGCCGATAGTTGTTAGTGGAATTATGAATTTACATGAGATCCGATTAAGAAACTCTTTATTCCATAGCTATTTTATAAAATAAAAGGGGATGATTAGTAGAAAAATATTCTAACTGTGAAATAATTATATCATAATTCTTTTTCTTTTAGTATATATTGAAGATTAAAGATGTTAGTTTCTACGTAGTATATCGTGCAACTTCATACATATGTGGAAATAAAAATCTTAAGAGCTATTGGTCTAGAGGTTAAGGTTAGTATTGAGTTGTTACTTGCCGAAACCATTTGTTATTCGGGTTATTTGAAGCTTTCGGTTGAAAACAAAAAAACCGTTTTTTAAATAGGAAAAAACTCACACTCTTACTACTGAGATTTAAACCTTCAATCAACGTCTTATTGAATAAAAACATATAATGACATTTTATGTGATTTACATGAATCTTAAAAGATGTAGATCTCGTTTACTGGCATATGATAGATAGAATTTAGATGCTAGAACTTAATGGCATATGTTGCCTTAAGTTCAAGTAAATTAGAAAAAAATAATGAGTTGGGCCACCTAGATTATTTGTATAATTGTATGTCTGATGTATGAAAACCACAAACCACAGCATCTTTATTCCACATGCTCAATTATTTACAAAATAAAAAAGACTAGATGCCTTTTAGTGTAAAAAATAATATAATAAACTACAGGTTTTAAGATGAAAATTTTATATATAAGAATTTCAACTAAAGTTAACTTGTAATTTATTAAGAATCATTATCATTATTAATAAAAATATTTCTGTTTTTATTTTTTGTTGTCAAAAGCAAAGTTTAAGGTAGCGTTTGATTCGCAGAATGTTTATGAAGGAATTAGAATCTGTCAGGAATTTGAATTTGAATTTGTGATCTGTTTGGTTGACAGGAAATGGAATTGAAATTTGGTTTCAGTAATGTAAAATGACAGAATTTTTCTTATTGTTTTTTTACTTATTTTTAGTTTGTTTTATAACTTTCATGTAAAAATATATTGTATAAATGATAAAACTATTAAAATTTAATTATATTAATTAAGCATTCATAGTAATAAATTATGAAAATCACGCTAATAAGCATAATTTTGATTTGTAAACGGAGGAAGGCTCCAACCGAGGGTTTGGAGGCAGCGGCGGCGGAGGAAGGCTATGGCGAAGGTTCCGGAGGCTATGACGGAGGGTCTGGAAATAGCGGCGGACGAAGGCTACCGCAGAGGGTCTAGAGGCAACGGCGGAGGAAGGCTACGACGGAGGGTCAGAGGCTATGGCGGAGGGTTTGGAAACGGCGGTTGAGGAAGGCTACCGAGGAGGGTCTAGAAGGCAACGGCGGAGGAAGGCTATGGTGAAGAGTCTGAAGGCAGCGACGGAGGAAGTTTCCGGTGAAGGGTCTAGAGGTTGCGGCGGAGGGTCTGGAGGCGGCGAGGATGAAGGCTGCGGGCGGAGGGTCTGGAGGCGGTGGCGGTGGAAGGCTGTGGCGAAGGGTCTGGAGGCGGCAACAAAGGAAGATTGCAACGGAGGGTCCGGAGGCTACGACAGAAGAAGGTTGCGCCGGAGGGTCCGGAGGCGTCCACAGAAGAAGGCTGTGGAGGAGGGTCAGAGACAGCGGCGGAAGAAGGCAGCAACGGCGGGTGTGGAGGCGGCAACAAAGAAAGACATTGGCAGAGGGTCCGAAGGCGACGACAGAAGAAGGTTGTGGTGGAGGGTCTAGAGGTGGCGACGGAGGAAGGCTGCAGAGGAGGGTCTAGAGGCGGCGACGGAGGAAGGTTACGGTGGAGGGTAGAGTCGTCTCACATGTTACGTCGATGGAATGACATAGATATATTACGTTATAAAGATGTTTAAAGGTAACAAGGTGATATTCCACATTCCCCCATTCAAAGGATTTTAAAATCCCTCCATCTAGTGATGGATTCACTTTCTCTCATTTGATGGATTCCAATTGCTTCAGATTCTATCATTACAGTGAACCAAACACAGGATTCCTTAGGAATTTGATTCCAATTCCTTCATAATCCCAATGATTCCTGTCAACCAAACGCTACCTTAAATGTTTTAGAATTGTTTAAGGATTCCGAATCATCTTGGATGTCACACTAGCTTATATTACTCCACCACACCGTCACACCAAGAATTTATATGTTGTGGTTTATCGTGGTCCAAAACATGTCTAAAATGTTAAAAAGAAAGAATAAAATTCCACACTGACAGATATGCAAAGCATGAAACCTAGACACCTAACACACCTACTGGTGTGCCATCCGGTCTCACTCGAACCCTGACCAAAGTGTTTACTGTAAGTAACAAACATAAGAAAACATAGTTGTGTGACTTCCCTCCATTGTCTTTTAGTGCAAATTAAGGTGAGCCTTGATAATTCTTTGATTAGGACAGCTGCTGCATCCACCTTGTCTCTATCTATTTGTTTTGATTATGAATTAATTATGAGAAAAGTGTTTTCAAAATTTCAACCAACATATCCATCTCCTTTTATATGTTTATATATATTAAGCATGTCACATATATACATCATTTCATTATTATTTAAACACATATACGTTTGATCTTTTTGTCCTCGTTTATATTATTTAACAATTTATTCAAATAATTTATTTATAATCTTAGGTTTGAATGGATGTTTAATTTCATGAAATACCAGACTTTTTTTAAACAGAAAAAATATTTAAAAAAAAGGTCATGAAATTGAAATGATGATCATTATTTTGTTAGTGTCGTTAAATTTCTTGATTGGGACAAGATGTGATTGTGCTTATTAAAAAAAGGTTTAATTAATATGAGAACAACAATTATTAATATTAATATTAATATTATATATATAGTTGGATGAATGAATGTGTTTTAGTTGGCTCCAAACATGCGAATATATATCCATTAATTTAATATGATATAAGATTTTGTTAGAGCGAGTATAATAATATTATTATAAAGAAGTCATTATATATTTTTTATTATTTTAGATATATACATATGCACACACTATAATAATCGGATAATCCTACGATTGACTTGATGAGGTAATCATCTATGGTTGAGATGTGTACATGCATGGTGGGTTTGAATATAAATAAATACTCCCTATCTCTAGCTCTAGTTGTTTGAGTTGATTAAGTTGTGATTTTGGATTGTTGTGTTCGTGGTTGCGTTAATTGTAATGTTTTAAAATCCGGATTTTTAGTTGACCCGACCTTCTCATCGGGTCAACTGGCAGTTCAATCCGGTTTTCAGAATTTTCAAATCTATATATATATATACATATACATATATAAACTGCAAAAAATAGAGAAAAACATTGTCTACAATAAGAAAATAATATAAACCTATAATATCATCAATCTAAACACATTAATCAAGTTTAACATAACATACGATACCAAAAAAATAAAATTCAAACATTAAACAACAATTCTTATAGATTAACAATCAAACCAAATTAAAAATTTTGAGACATTGGAAAATGAGTTATGGATTTAGGATTAAAAAGTCTTTAAAAAAATATATACGCTAGTTTAACCACTAACCCGGTCGGGTCACACCGTCACACCATGCCATAAATCACCAAAAACCCGCTTTAGCCACTGGTCCTGGGTCAACCAGTTTGACTGGTCGGGTCGACCCGAGTCTTAAAACATTGGTTAGTCATATGAACATTTTAACTTCAGTAATATATATATATATATATATATATATATAGGGGAAGGTTCAAACGAGAACTGCGAGAACAAATCTTGGCCGTTCATTTTGGATAATAGAATTCATGGATGAAGAGCGTGGGGGGATTGAGTGTGGCAAGGTGCATGTAAGGAATTCATGGGTGGGCAATCCAATTGAAGGAGGAAGAATTGGACGGCTAAGATTGGTTCTCGCGGTTCTCATTTGAACTTTTGCATATATATATATGAGTAGGGTCTACTAGGTGTTTGTGGGTGCAAAGTGTATTTAATTGGTTACACCATGGGTGTAGCTAAGTTATTCATATATTTATATATATATATATATATATATATTTATATATATATATATATTTATATATATATATATATATTTATATATATATATATGGGAGAGTTATTGTGAGAAAAAATATTTAGGTGATAATGAAAGAAGGAATCTTAACCATCAATTAGATGTTGAAAATTAGTTTATTACACGTATAGTCTTATCTCAGCTAATTCATAGGGCTTTGGCCTCTACAGTTGCTTTCCATTCTTCTAGCGGTCAATTTACTTCTCCTTTCATCACCAAAAAGCAACACAATGTCATATGCAAACATCATGCCCCTTGAATGTTCCCTTGGATCCTTCATGATAGCTTGTCGAGAATAACTGTAGTAAAAATACGGGCACCTGTTTTCTAGTGTGAAGCACTCAGTGCCACTTACTGATTCTGGACATAGGTCATCGCACCTTTGTAAGATCTATTATAGACCTTATATCTTTCTCTGGTACCATTTTATCATTGACGGTCCTCTAGATGATATCCCAAGGGACACTGTCATACAAAATTTCTAGAATTATAGTAGTCACATGTAAGTTTCTTTGTATTTTTTCACAAGGCTTATAATAAGGTGTATTACTTATATTGTAGACCTCCATGGCATAAAATTGAATTGGTTTTTTGGTACGACCATTTCATGATGCAACTTGTTCTCGATCATTTTCTCTCACAACTTGATAGCATGGCTAAACAGTTTAAAGTTCAAACCCCGACATTTACTGTAATTTTGAGTGTCACCTTTGTTCTTAAAAATGGTATCATCAAGCTTAGAGTCTCCATTTGTTTGACATTTTAGCCCTTTGAAGAATCATATTGAATAGGTTCGTCGACCACTTAACGCCTGCATCTTCTAAGCAACCATTGTTGGGGTTTGTTCGGTTTTTCAAAATATATTTTAGCAACGGAAGCATGAACAACAATTTTAAACTTTTTAAAACTCCCCACCAATGATCCATATGTAAGCCTTAAGAAACAAAACAACCATAGGGTGTTTAGAACTACAACCTTTGTAGCGTGAGTAAACCGTTGAAGAAGTAGTTGATCTATGAGAAGCCAAGAGAAGACTTCCTCCAAGGTATCCACAAAATCAATGAATCCAACACCTCCAAGATGCTAGTCTCTCCAACCCTTTGGAATTCAAGCAAGCAAGCAACAACCTCTTGTTCTTCTTCTTGAACTTACTATGTATGTATATGAGTATGTATTCTAGCACCACACTTTGCTCACTTGAAGAACACCAATACTACAAAGTAAGGATGTTTTCAAGTATCAAACACTTAGAACTTTTCTAAGAACTCAAGGAAAGGTGGTAGCATAAACTTGTACACAAAAGAGCCATGCATGAAGACTTAAAAGCACCAAGAAACAAAAGCCAAGAGGGAGGCCCCTCCCAAGGCCATTTTCGGCCGAAAATTGGTGAGGGAGGGAGGGCCCCTCTTTCCTTTGCTTCTTCACTTGGTGTACATGTCCATGCCTTGCTCCATTCCAATCAAGAAGCCATACATGGCCCCTTTGAAGGATTAATGTGTGAATTTCTAGTTTTCTTTCAATTTATATAAAAGAGTATACTAGATATGTCATACTAAGTATAAAATACATCTACATGTATTTTATATACATACTTGATTGTTACTAGTAACTCTTTACTTGTAACAAAGATATACATGCATTTATATAATTTGTTACTAGTAACAATTTACTTGTAACAAATATATATTTATACATATATATATATATATACATATATAAAATCATATGTTTATATTTATGTATTTCATATGCATTATCTTGTATCAATATACAAGAGTGATATTATTATTTCACATAAATAACAATATGCAACAATGCATATATACTTATATATATATAACGAGTTGGAAACATATTTAAATCATATTCAAATATGTAATTGGTGTCCATTGATTGTAGATGTGTGACCCTATGGGTTTATTTATTATCAGTAATATCGTATTAATTTGTGTCTTGTGCACATAGAACCAACAATCTCCCACTTGCACAAGTTACAACTTAAGCCGATATAGACAATGGTAAGAACGTCTAGCAACATCCCATTGCCCCTAATAATAAATAAAGTGTGTTGATCAACACTTTCACCAACGAAATTTACTCACTAGCTACAAATCGTTGTTATAGGTAAGTCATCAATTATCCCTTTGTTTTAACATCTCGTTGAACATGAGACATGGATCGTCATCAATTCTCATATAATGTTCAACTTGTTTTAGGGCCCAGAGATATTATACTCCCAATTAAATGAGAGAAACAAATTCCATCTTGACCACATACGTCTCTTATAAGACTCATATCATACCTAATAATGGCCTTTATAACTACCCGGTTAAAGATAGCGTTTAACCACATTAAAGCATGATACTCCTCATACTCGAGTCCCAATATGTGTCTCAGGTCTAAGGATACAAAGATACCACCTTTTTCTCAAGATTTACTTATGACACTGATCCATGAAGCGATCTTAAGAGTGGGTCATGTCCAATGTTTGTTCCCTAACAAACATTAGTGAATTTGGCTGCAAACCCTTTTGCCTACTTTCATCACGAATGAAAGTCAACCAACTTATTCACATTAGTCTTAATTCATAACTATTCCCATAGTTATAACCGACTATGGACGTTTTAGAATAAAGAACTATTCATGGATTTAAACATGCTAATAAAGAACACAATATATATTAATGAAGTGATCATATCCCATACATCATTCAGATAAAATAGATATTGTCATAATGTTCCAAAATATCCAAATACTAAATTACAATTCAAATCCAATCCCTTGCAAAGCGAAGACCTATTGCCCTAGTATGAGACTCATGCTTAGTCGAGGCAAGAGGTTTCGTAAAAGGATCTGCAAGATTTTGATCTGTATGAACTTTGCGAATACACACATCTCCTCTATCCACTATATCCCGTATGTAGTGGAAACGCCTGAGGATGTGTTTGGTGCTGTGATGTGATCTAGGTTCTTTTGCCTGGGCAATAGCACCTTCATTATCACAAAATATTTCTATGGGGTCTTGAATGCTTGTTACTACCCCAAGGTCAGCAATGAATTTCTTCATCCATGCAGCTTCTTGTCCAGCCTCAGAAGCAGCAATGTATTCAGATTCTGTAGTGGATTGTGCAACTACACTTTGCTTAGAACTTTTCCAAGCAACCGCGCCTCCATTCATAACGAAGACATAGCCCGATTGTGATCGAGAATCATCTCGATCCGTTTGGAAACTAGCATCTGTGTAACACTTTACACAAAGATCTTCTTCCAAACCCCCATAGATCAAGAACATGTCTTTGGTTCTTCTCAAGTATTTTAAAATCTTCTTGACTGCCATCCAATGGCTATCTCCTGGGTTTTGCTGGTATCTGCTCGTCATGCTCAAAGCATACGAGACATCTGGCCTAGTGCATAGCATGGCATACATGATGGATCCAATTGCAGAAGCATATGGGATCTCACTCATTCTATCTAGCTCTTCTTTTGTGCTAGGGCTTTGAGCTTTACTCAAAAACGTGCCTTGTGCCATTGGCAAGAATCCTCTCTTAGAATTCTCCATCTTGAATCGTTTCAAGATTTTGTCAATATATGCACTTTGACTTAGGCCAATAAGACGCCTAGATCTATCCCTATAGATCTTTATTCCAAGAATGTAGGCGGCTTCTCCCAAGTCTTTCATTGAGAAACACTTCCCAAGCCAAGACTTGATGTCTTGCAAGGTCGGGATGTCGTTTCCAATGAGTAGTATGTCATCAACATACAAGACAAGGAATGCTACTGCGCTCCCACTAGTTTTCTTGTAAACACACGGTTCATCTTCTGATTTGATAAAACCAAACTCTTTTATTTTCTCATCAAATCGAAGATTCCAACTTCGAGATGCTTGCTTTAGTCCATAGATGGATCTTTTAAGCTTGCACACCTTATTAGAATACTTAGGATCTATGAAACCTTCAGGCTGAACCATATAGACATCTTCACTTAAGTGTCCATTTAGAAAAGCCGTTTTGACATCCATTTGCCATATCTCATAGTCATAATATGCAGCTATGGCAATAAGTATTCTAATAGATTTAATCATGGCTACCGGAGAGAAAGTTTCATCATAGTCAATACCATGAGTTTGAGTGAAACCTTTCGCCACTAGCCTTGCCTTAAATGTGTGTACATTTCCATCCATGTCTGTCTTCTTCTTGAAGACCCACTTGCTCCCTACAGTCTTACTATTGGGAGGAAGATCAACCAAGTCCCATACTTGATTTTCATACATGGACTGCATCTCAGTGTTCATGGCATCAAGCCATTTATCGGATTCCGGATCCGATATAGCATCTTGGTAGTTAGTAGGCTCAGAAGAGTCTACCAAGAAAATCTCATCATTGGACACGAGAAATCCGTATCTCTCGGGTTCTTGACGAGGTCTACCAGATCTACGAACACTTTGTGTTTCAGTAGGTTCTTGAACAACCATTTGTTCAGGTTCAACAACCGTTTGTTGAGTGCTAGTGTCAACCTGACTTGTATTTTGTGGTTCTTGAATTTCTTCAAGGTCTACATTGCTCCCACTTGCCTCTTTCGAAAGAAACTCCTTTTCTAAGAAAGTGGCATGCCTAGAAACAAACACTTTGTTCTCAGCTGGGTTGTAGAAATAATATCCTAATGAATCTTTAGGATATCCCACAAAATTACATTTGATAGATCTAGGATCGAGTTTGCTTAAAGCCTCTTGTCGTACATGAGCCTCACAACCCCAGACTTTCAAGTAAGATAAGTTTGGAACCTTTCCATACCACATCTCATATGGTGTCTTATCTACCTTCTTGGTTGGAACCATATTTAATATGCGCGCAGCAGTTAATAAAGCATAACTCCAAAAGGACGAGGGTAGAGTACTTTGGCTCATCATAGACCGAACCATATCTAGTAGAGTTCGGTTCCTCCTTTCAGATACACCATTATGTTGTGGTGTTCTAGGAGGAGTAAGTTGTGAGATAATCCCACAATTACTAAGATGATCCATAAACTCTTGGCTTAAGTACTCACCACCTCGATCGGAACGAAGGGCCTTGATTGTTTTGTTGAGTTGATTTTGTACTTCGTTTTGAAACAGCTTGAACATTTCAAATGTTTCATGTTTATGTTTCATCAAATAAACATAACCAAATCTACTATAATCATCGGTGAATGTAACGAAGTATCTATCACCATCCCTAGATATTGATCTAAAAGGACCGCATACATCCGTATGTATGATTCCTAATAGATCTTTGGCTCTTTCACTTGAACCGGATAAAGGAGCCTTAGTCATCTTTCCATATAAACATGATTCGCAAACTTCAAATGAGCTAGAATCGTTTGATTTTAAAATTCCATCCTTTTGAAGTTTTGCAATGCGTTTCTTGTTTATATGACCAAGTCGACAATGCCATAGGTATGTTTGACTTAAGTCATGCTTAGGTCGTTTGGTGCTAGTGGTATATATAGAATTATCATCAAGAGATCTTTTAAGATTAACTTCATATATTCCATTAAGAGGCCGAGCCTCAAAATACAAAATATCGTTTTTGAAGGCACGAATGCCATCATCAACGAAACCAAATATGAATCCAGATTCTCTTAACCGAGCTACTGAAATAATATTCCTAGTTAAACTAGGTACATAACAACAATTGTTTAATATTAAGTACAGGCCATTTGGTAATAATAATTCAAAAGTTCCAAGGGCTTCAACAGCAACATTTGCTCCATTGCCCACGTGGAGATCCAAATCGCCTGGCTTCAGCAGCTTATTTTTTCTCAACCCCTGCACATTGTTACAAATGTGAGTTCCACAACCGGTATCAAATACCCAGGAATTAATGGAAAAAGTATACATTTCAATCATATATATACCTGAAGTGCTAGCCTCGCCAGCCTTCTTCTTTTTCAACTCTGCAAGGTAAGTTGGACAATTGCGCCTCCAATGTCCTACCACCCCGCATTCAAAGCACGGGTCATTCTTGGGAACCTTTCCCGCCGTCTTGGGTGTAGGAGCCTTGGCAACTTGCTTGCCTTTGTCCTTTCCCTTTGCCTTTGCCTTGCCCTTCCCTTTTGAGTTGTTTATCTTTTTCTTCTTGATTCTCCCTTCTTGAATCATCAAGACCTGAGGTGTTTTGCTTGGAATCTTGCTCTCAGCAGTTTTAAGCATCCCATGCAACTCTGAGACAGATTTCTCCCAATTGTTCATGTTATAATTCATGACAAATTGGTCATAGGCTTTGGTCAACGAGTTAAGGATCATATCCTGTGCAAACTCGTTGGTTATGGGAGATCCAAGCCTAGCAAGCTGGTCAATGTATCCTTTCATCTTTAGCACATAGTCGCTAACGGATTGACCTTCCTCCATCTTACATGCATGGAAAGCTCGAGTGACCTCAAAGCGTTCTTGCTTCGCTTGCTTTTGGAACATTTCCTTAAGCTGGCCAAGCATCTCATATGCTCCATGCTCCTCAAGGTTCTTTTGAAGATCCGGAGACATGGTAGCAAGCATGAGGCATGAAATTTCGACCGAGTCGTCGGAATGCTTCACCCAAGCATCCCTAACGGCTTTGGCCGCAGTCATTGGAGGTTCCTCAGGGACGGGATCCTCAAGTACGTACAATTTCTTTTCGTGCTTAAGAACGATTCTCAAGTTACGATACCAGTCTAAGAAATTTGTACCATTGAGTTTTTCTTTCTCTAGGATTGAACGAAGAGATAAGTTGTTAACGGGCGTAGTTGAGTTAGGGGCCATCTACAAAATTTAACAAAGTTCAATTTAGTATTTTTGATATTTAATCCTTTAATAATTAATACCCTTTAGAATTATAAAATTCTTTAATTTTTAAAGGCTAGGATCCAAGTTGAACTTAACCTTGAATGTTTGGCTAATGCTCTCTCCATCAAGTTAAAACAACAAGGTAGGTAACGTTTACCAATTACATCTCGTATGTAATTCCTAGATCTTTATGGGATCCTAGACAACGATTGTCAATTTTGGCATGTTTGATCCCATCTATGCCTCGGGCTTCCTTACGTTTGGCTAATGCTCTCTCCGTAATAAGATTCCGATTAAGTCGTCCTATTTCAAGACGGTGAATTTCCGGCCCAAGACGTTCATGGAATTCGCGGAAAAACACCTCGGTTGTTACAAAAACAATCCACGCGTTTGGCTAATGCTCTCTCCACGTGAGTGTCGTTGCAACAAGCGAGTGTCTTAAAATGGGATGACATAGACTTACGTTTTGAAAAAGGGCTTTTACCGTTTTGTATATTTATTAAATAAAACAAAACGAGTCGTGCGACTAGTATTGCATGCATACAATAACAAGTCCACGTTTTGATAAAACCATATTTTATATATATTGGTCTTGAGTATTCTTAAAATCCATATTTTACGAACTCTCAACGCGTTCAATTTTAAACTAGTATTAATATCCTATATTAACGTGTGTAGTTTCGAGCGCGCAAATACGACCAATTTTAGCTTGTAATAAAACCATTTTATTATTAAGCTTGAATGGAGTTTGGTTGAGTTTTAAAATCTCTATTTTATAAAACTCATATATATATATATATATATTTTGACATAATGAATTTTAATCTTTACAAAACTCCTTTTATATAAAATTCATTTTACATCTTATGTTATGTCAACTTAAAATACCAAACTCCCATTGTGTGATTTATATTATGTAAAAATATTATCTAGCATGCAAAAATCCTATTTTCAACCATGCATAATAATATAAACATAAACACACACAAAAAAAATGTATAAGTGCATAACCAAGCCATTTATCCTAAGTGGTATTTTTGTGAGCCATACAAAAAATACCAAGTCATAACTAAGGACCAAATATTCCTCTTGTGATGAACTTGAAGCTCCCACTTGCCAAAACAAGTCCTTGTAGTGCAAATGACTCCAAGCCTCCATGGTTGACTCCACCACACTTGAAAACTCCAACTTGGTCATTTCTTCATCTTGTTACATTTTTTATAAAAGTAAACAAGTCTAAACTATTCTACTACTTACAAAATACAACAAGATGAAACAAAACTAAAATTATTATTACATACCAAATGAAAAAATAATTTTACAACCAAATCGAATTTCCAACACATCACAAAAGGTCTATGGCTTGTTATGCACAACATACACTCAAACAAATATATATATCAACACTTGATATTTAGGCAACTTTTACAACCAAACATGCATGTGGTTTGGTTGTTTCCCAAAATAAATATATAAACATATATAAGTTGCCAACAAGAAAATCCACAACTTTTCTAACAAAAGAAAAGTTGTCCATTTTCTTAAAACAATACATACTCAAAAGTTTCTTAAAACTATACATAAGTGGCTCTGATACCACTGTTGGGGTTTGTTCGGTTTTTCAAAATATATTTTAGCAACGGAAGCATGAACAACAATTTTAAACTTTTTAAAACTCCCCACCAATGATCCATATGTAAGCCTTAAGAAACAAAACAACCATAGGGTGTTTAGAACTACAACCTTTGTAGCGTGAGTAAACCGTTGAAGAAGTAGTTGATCTATGAGAAGCCAAGAGAAGACTTCCTCCAAGGTATCCACAAAATCAATGAATCCAACACCTCCAAGATGCTAGTCTCTCCAACCCTTTGGAATTCAAGCAAGCAAGCAACAACCTCTTGTTCTTCTTCTTGAACTTACTATGTATGTATATGAGTATGTATTCTAGCACCACACTTTGCTCACTTGAAGAACACCAATACTACAAAGTAAGGATGTTTTCAAGTATCAAACACTTAGAACTTTTCTAAGAACTCAAGGAAAGGTGGTAGCATAAACTTGTACACAAAAGAGCCATGCATGAAGACTTAAAAGCACCAAGAAACAAAAGCCAAGAGGGAGGCCCCTCCCAAGGCCATTTTCGGCCGAAAATTGGTGAGGGAGGGAGGGCCCCTCTTTCCTTTGCTTCTTCACTTGGTGTACATGTCCATGCCTTGCTCCATTCCAATCAAGAAGCCATACATGGCCCCTTTGAAGGATTAATGTGTGAATTTCTAGTTTTCTTTCAATTTATATAAAAGAGTATACTAGATATGTCATACTAAGTATAAAATACATCTACATGTATTTTATATACATACTTGATTGTTACTAGTAACTCTTTACTTGTAACAAAGATATACATGCATTTATATAATTTGTTACTAGTAACAATTTACTTGTAACAAATATATATTTATACATATATATATATACATATATAAAATCATATGTTTATATTTATGTATTTCATATGCATTATCTTGTATCAATATACAAGAGTGATATTATTATTTCACATAAATAACAATATGCAACAATGCATATATACTTATATATATATAACGAGTTGGAAACATATTTAAATCATATTCAAATATGTAATTGGTGTCCATTGATTGTAGATGTGTGACCCTATGGGTTTATTTATTATCAGTAATATCGTATTAATTTGTGTCTTGTGCACATAGAACCAACAACCATCACACCCTAATAGAGATTTGATCTGGTGCTACTACTTTGTCTCTCCCATCTTTCTTAATAACTTCCTCCCGATTGATTCTCGTACAGAAGCAAAATATTGTAACATTTGTTATGCACTCTACCTCATTACTCAATTTTATCCTCCTTCTGTCGTTAAATAGAGTAAGTAGATATTATACATGTATGTTAAAATATAAAAAGTATCATTGCAGTTAAAAATGAACATACGAACATATATATATACACATAGTGAAAAAAAATTTGAGAACCATTTTTATTGCGAGTATCGCGTAAACCAATCCGAGCAGTTCAATTTCGCTTCCTTCAATGTCATCACCCACTCATGAATTCATTTTTTGCACCTTGTCACACTCAATCCCACCACGCTATCCATCCATAAATTTCACTTACCATATAAACGGCTAAGATTGGTTTTCGCGGTACTCACAATAAGATCGGTTCTCAAATGAACCCCATATATATATATATATATATATATACTAATACATACATACAAATACAAGAATACCAAAATTTTGACAATAAAAAAAAACAAAAATTGTAAATAACTTCATGTCCTTTATTATAAAAAGAACTTGTATATCCATGTTTTTGTTACAATACCCTTCTCGGCTTCTCATTCAACTTTTAAAGGTGAATACTATAAATGTAGTCGTCGACTGCTCTCTGTGCGTGAGAGAGAGAGAGAGAGAGAGAGACGCCATTAAAGACTTCCTTGCTTGCTTTCTTTTTTTTCCTTTTTCTTTCTCTTCCTAAATTGATTATACACATGGCGGAAGTTGCACATCGTGCTTCCCAGGTGTAACATCCTCCATCGTCACCCACCGGCCACCGCTCATTGCTATATTTACTCACCTCGTTATTTGATCCCTTTTTGTACGAATTTTTTCGAATCTAAACATTATTTTAATTCAAGTCGGTTCAATTCTTTACAAATTGACCCCATTATATCCGTTTACACTTGACTTCCAACTCCCGACTGCTAATCATAATCCCCATTTTACGTTTTAGCTCACAATTCTTGACGATTTTGATTTTGATTTTGATTTTGACTTGACGTTTGTTTGGAGTTGAAGACACTTATTTGTAGTTGTTGAGAGCCGATTGATTTGTAGCCGTTGGGATTAGGTTATCAATCATACACTTTTTGTCGATCCAAAGGATCTGAGTTTTTCTTCATTGGTTTTAGGGTCGTAGGCTATATAGTCTTTCCAAGAGTAATTATATTAAAATCATTATAAATTAGTCGACATGGTTAGTGGAAATATATTTCATTTTAGGAAGAATTCATGGCCTCCTGAGGAATATATAAATCGAACGAGTCTGCAACTGGTGAGTTAAATCTTTAGATTCGATTGTTTAGTGATCTAAATGTGATACTTATTTGGTAAATTGTTGGTTTTGTTGAATGATTTCCTTATGATTATTGGATATACAGCTTGATTTTGACGGTGGTGCTCCTCCTGAACAAGCATGGAGAAGGAAGTTAAACACTCATGCCAATATTCTCAAAGAATTCAGTATTACTTTTATGGAGGCACTTAAAATGGTGATTATTGCTTTCTATGTAATCTTTATATCAGGGTTTTTTTTATTAAAACTGCTTATGTATTTTTTATGTGTTTTGATGCAACAATGAGTTATTTTGAAAGTGTTTGAGATTGCTTTTTGTAGTGGTTTATCTGATCATTTGCGACTGTTGTGTTTTAAGCTGCTTAGCAGACGAGTAGTTTTAGTATAAAGCAAATTCCAAACATCCCTCTTAGAAGATTTTTATGGCTTAAAATGTGGTTATGGTTCCCAGTTTATCACCTTATGTTTTGTTTTTGTAAATCTTTTATTGCAGATGCGGCTTGGGTTACGTTTGTGGTCATATGTAAGAGAAGAGGCCTCCCATGGAAGGGTAATCGTTTTAACTAAATCCTTGTGCATAATTTGAACATTTTGAAATGAAGAAGATGGAGTTTTTGAGATAAGAGAGATATGGAACAAAGGGGTGTTCGAGATTGTTCATTGAAACGATTTATCTTCCTTAATCAACAATATGTTTGGAGGTGTGTGGGATTGCTTATTATGGATAACCCGTTCGAAGTTTGCTTACTCCAAACTGATTATTTCAAAAGTAATAAGCAAATAAAGGGTTTTAATAAACAATCCCAAACATTCTCTCTGGCAAGTCATGTTTCTAATCTTGTTCTACATTTATTATTAGTAGTAGGCGATCCGAACTCTAGAAACTGATGATCGCTTATTAATTCCAAAATGTACATCCAAATACCCCTGTAGCCCTTCCTCTGTGAGGATGTGTGATTTTTTACTTCCTTATAGTTTATTGCTACCCAACCAATGCAAAATGTGATTTAATAAGATTTTTAATCTTCTAATAACTAGTTTGCAACATAACTATTCAATCACACCACAAGTGACTGCCAGTTTTTTTTATAAATGTGGGATTCCATTACACCTGTTTTTTTGGCTTAATATGTACAGAGGGCGCCTATTGATCCTTTCAATCGTGATGGAAAACCGTTAGCAACACAAGGGGTTCCGCTAGGTGGGATGGGGTAAGTTGTGAACAAATCAATAGTTAGCAATTTGCTACATCATTATATCGACCGTCCATTTGACTTATTTTGACTTGCATTATACAGAAGTGGCAGCATTACTCGAGGTTTTAGAGGAGAGTTCAGGCAATTCCAAATCCTTCCGGGTACATGTGAGGCTTCCCCTGTGATGGCCAATCAGTTCTCTGTAAAATCTCTACCTTTGCTTTACCAATTTTTTACTTGTGCTTTTGTTACATGCATACAAATGATGTTCTAAGTGTATGTTTATGCCTTATGTAGAGCATTTAATTACGGAACATTATATTTATGTACGTGTATTTATAGGAATATGTTTCCTAGATGTTATTTGGCTATTGATGAATTTTTTTTTTGGATCCTCTTAGTTCTAAAAGCATTGTTTAAATGAATACAGATTTTTATAACACGAGAAGGTGGCCACAAAAAATATGCATCGGTTTTATCCCCAGGCCAACATGAAGGGATAGGGTAAACTCATAATTTCAACCCCCATCTCTTTTATATTTTTCTTGCTATGACATACTTGAGGTTTTGTACCCTAGGGAGAGGTAACAATTTTCACCCATTTACATACTAATGAGTCGTTTTGGGTAATTTTCATCTTTTATGACTCAAATGGTTAAGATACAAGTTTTTAGCTAAAAAGGAAACAAGTTAATTGTGTAGAAAATCTCCAGAGTGTACTTTTGATTACACAACCTTTCAAATCACTACATTCAAATCTTTTTACTTTTACCGTAGTAATATATATTCTATGATCATATTTGGCACACAAGTTATATATGGAAAAAGTTAAAGTCTTACCCAACCTATGTGACATTCCCATCATGCCACCAGTAAGTCATCAACAATGCAAATGTGATAACTTCAGTCTATACATTATATGCCAGAAAATGTACAGATCAAGGTTTATCATCATGGGGCTGGAATTTGAGCGGCCAGCATTCCACATATCATGCATTATTCCCACGAGCATGGACAGTTTATGATGGTATCATTCTGGCATTGTTTTTTTTAATTCTGCTAGATGTTATACTTCCTGTATAAACTAGTTTATACTGCTTATTATCAGGTGAACCTGACCCGGAGCTAAAAGTTTCTTGTCGCCAAATTTCACCGTTTTTGCCTCATAATTATCGAGACAGTAGTCTTCCAACATCTGTATTTGTTTACACGGTATAAACAACGGCTTAGTGAATGTTATCTGATTTCTCCCATTATGTTGTGGCTGTTATTTAATTACATGGTCTTTTACTTCTTTTTTTTCTGTTTAGTTGGTGAATACCGGGAAAGAAAGGGCACGAGTGAGCCTTCTCTTAACGTGGGCCGTAAGTATAAATTTCTTTTCTGCAATTGACAGCTATTTTAAGCGTTTAAAAGTAAAGGTGGCGTAATGAGCGGGTTTGTAATGGGTCAAAGTAGGTCAGGTGGGCCTGACACACAAACACTTAATCTGTTTTATGAATTTAAACAATTACTAATATGTAATATATATTATAAAAGCAAACAGTTACAGAAACAGCCATTCTTTTTTTTATGTTAAGTTAATAGAAATGCTTTAGGAGAATTGGTATGCATTTGAATACACTTTGGACAACTTTCAACGCCTTTGACACGTTTCTTTGAGTCAAATCCTTCGCCTTTACCATTTTGACTTATTAGTGCTTAAAATAACCATACAGGTCCATTTATAGGTAAATGGGTTAAAATTGGCATCCACATTTAAGAAGGATTCACTTTGGTTTCTTTAATACTTAATTGTTGTGTTCGCATTGTACAGAACTCAATCGGAGGTATATCACATCTTTCAGGGGATCATGTGAATGAGCCATTCAAGTGAGTCTAATTTACTTGATGCTACAGAGTCAAAATATTTGTAACTTCGTGTGTCATAATTTTTTGTATTTTTTAAATGACAGAGGTGAAGATGGAGTCTCTGGTGTGCTTCTACATCACAAGTAAGTAGCTGTATTTCCTCCTGATAGTTTCATTTTGTGTGTTCAAAGATTGTTGTTAGAGGTGTTAAAAGTTGAAAGAGGCAGGTTGGGTAACATGTCAGCAAAGTAGATGTATTTTTTGCATCAATGTTAAAACTTTTTATGAATAAAGAATTAGTTTGTCAAATAAGAAAAATGTATTATTCGAAGCCAGTTTGTCTTGTTTGCCCCCGTTTTCTTGTGAGCTATTTTTTCAGTTTTACCTGTTTGATCCCTTTCAGATGAATCATATCTGAAATCCACCTAATTATAAGTAAATGGGTCAAAATTGTGATCTCTAGTTCTTACCGTTTTATTTGATTTGCAGGACAGCCAAAGGGAACCATCCTGTTACTTTTGCTGTAGCTGCCTGTGAAACCCAGAATGTAAATGTGACGGTTTTACCGAGTTTTGGTTTGTCAGAGGGAAGCTCAGTTACTGCTAAAGAAATGTGGGGTAAAATGGAGCTGGTAATGATTTTACTATTTTTAAATTGTTTTACAGTTCTAACTTTCACGGGTGCCCCAATGTAGTTATTTTGTAATGACAATATAGTAAGAAACTAAGAATACTAATTAAAACAGTTGTTCATATGTTATAGGTAAAGAAATTTAAAATTTAACTAGGTGTAAATGATGTAATTGGTTGATTTTATATGTGTTAATTACTTTGTGACGAGATTACGAAAAGAATTAAGCAACATAAATTGGATTCATTTTGAAGATACTGAGTAGAGACTTCTAAGAAGTTGAAACACACTCGCACGCTCTTTAAAATTTAAAATTTTAAATATGGGAAAGGTAACTAAAAAATTGGATAATTAGTGATTAATTTAGTGATAGGAGGGTGTAGTTATAAATTTTCGATGTAATTGCTTAATAAAAGAGTGATATAAATTAGGTAGATGACCATCAAATTTAATTGGTTTCCAATGGGAGGCCAATCTACGCGTAATTGATTGACATGTGTCCAGTATGGCCAATTGACCGTAGCTGTTCTGCTTTATGATAAAGATTTGACTCGATTAGTCTATTGTTAGTCACTTTTCTCATGTCGACTTTGGATGTCTGTAGGATGGTCATTTTGATCAGGGTAACTTCAATGTCGGTCCAACTGTTCCATCATCTGCTGGTGATGCAAATTGTGCTGCAGTATCTGCTTCAACATGGGTTGAACCAAATGGGAAGTGTACTGTCGCATTTGCAATTGCATGGTCATCCCCCAAAGTCAAATTTATGAAGGGGAAGTCATATCACAGGTCAACTTTCATATTTTTGAGTTCAACTATATGGTGTAAAGTTGTTTAATGAAATTATTCTTCGTATGTTGTGTTATATGATTGGTTTAATTGTTTCAGGCGGTACACCAGATACTATGGTACTTCTGAAAGGGCGGCTCAGGATTTGGTTCATGATGCTTTAACAAGTAGGCATTATAATCTTGTAGTTGGTAGTTTTATATGGAAATGAAATGATTAGAAAAAGTTTACAATTTGTTTTTTCTGCGTTTGATACATTGGTTAGATTATAAGAGGTGGGAAGAAGACATCGTGAAGTGGCAAAATCCGATTCTAAAAAACGACAAGCTACCAGAATGGTAACCTTTTAACTTCTTTTGAACTCTTCTGATTATTTTTTATGGGTCAATAGTTAGGTTCATATTACTTCACAACAAAACTGATTATTGATAGCTACCAGCCTACCACTAACTTAACCATTTTCTGATTTCTTTTTTTAGGTACAAATTTACATTATTTAATGAGCTCTACTTCTTGGTTGCTGGTGGCACAATCTGGATTGGTAATTTATAATCCTTATTTATATAAAATTTAATTAATTTGTCATGTAACTTATGTTGCTTTAATTTATACTTCATGGCCAATTTTTCCTTCAGACACGCCACTACCATCAGCCGATTTTGTGCTTGATCATGACCAAAAGCCTAAGATAACACCCATTGCAAATAATCATAATGACATCAGCAATAATGGTTTTGCATACGATGATGAAAATTCCATCACAACTTCTAGTGAAGATGAGCCCGAGGGGGAAGAAGACAAAAAGCATGCTTTGAATTCAAATTATGACAATGAAGATGTCGGTAGCTTTCTATATTTAGAAGGTGTAGAATATATCATGTGGTGTACATATGATGTTCACTTCTATGCATCCTTTGCTCTTCTCGAACTCTTCCCAAAAATCGAACTCAGTATTCAAAGGGAATTTGCGAGAGCCGTGTTATTTGAAGACCAAAGAAGAGTCAAGTTTTTAGCTGACGGGAAATGTGGAATTCGAAAAGTCAAAGGGGCAGTTCCTCATGATCTTGGAACTCATGATCCATGGCATGAAATGAATGCATATAACATACATGATACAAGCAAATGGAAAGATTTAAACCCTAAATTCGTTCTTCAAGTATACCGGGATTTCGCTGCAACGGGTGACTTATCGTTTGGAGCTGAGGTGTGGCCTGCTGTTTGTGCGGCCATGGTTTACATGGACCAGTTTGACCGTGACGGTGACTGTTTGATTGAAAATGATGGGTTCCCAGATCAAACATATGATGCCTGGACGGTTCATGGTGTTAGTGCTTACTGTGGTTGCTTATGGCTTGCTGCACTTCAAGCAACTGCAGCCATGGCTTCACAGCTAGGTGATGCTGTCACTGCGGAAGAGTATAAACGTAAATTCATCAAGGCAAAAGCGGCTTATGAGTCTAAACTATGGAATGGGTCTTACTTTAACTATGATAGTGGTTCAAGTAACAATAGCAAATCGATTCAAGCTGATCAATTAGCGGGTCAATGGTATATGGCATCCTCGGGTTTACCAAATCTGTTTGATGATGTGAAGATTAGGAGCTCTTTGCAAAAGATATATGATTTTAATGTTATGAAAGTTGGTGGAGGTCGAATGGGTGCTGTCAATGGTATGCACCCTAACGGAAAGGTGGATGAAACTTGCATGCAGTCTCGTGAGGTGTGGGCCGGGGTTACTTATGGTCTTGCAGCTACTATGATTCATGCTGGTATGGAAGAACAGGCTTTCACAACAGCAGAAGGTATATTTACTGCTGGCTGGTCAGAGGATGGCTTCGGGTAGGTCCCTTCTGTCTTTTCAGGTTTGTTGGGTTTTCTTTTGGGAGGGGGGAGGGGGGGGGGGGGGGGGGTTTGCGGTTTGGAACTGTTTATTCAAGGCGGCTATGATTGGTAGATAGGAAT
Organism: Dittrichia graveolens; assembly: GCA_038502395.1. Classification (NCBI taxonomy): domain Eukaryota; kingdom Viridiplantae; phylum Streptophyta; class Magnoliopsida; order Asterales; family Asteraceae; genus Dittrichia; species Dittrichia graveolens. The sequence continues at coordinate 1,388,373 of JARJIL010000003.1, read as the reverse complement.
TACTACGGGTGTAGGCGGTCCCTTTCTTAGGTATCCTCAAAACCCATCGTACCAAATAAATACATTCATTCCCTTCCAACACCCATTTACTTAATCCCAAACCCCCAATCCAAACACACCCGGATAATAACAGCTTGAAGCTGCAAAATTGTTTTTGTAATATTTGGATAAACATTATTGGTTTGTGATTATGTGATTGTTCTAGTGTCAAATAATCAATTTTGGCAACGGTAGAGTACCATCAAGGGCAAGTATCACCTACTAGTAGTCAACTTTCATTAATAGTCGACTAAAGCCGATTACTTTTTTTTAACTGCAAAACCGCTTGAGTTTCAATATTATTATTGTCATGAAATCTTTCATGATGTAGTAAAGCTGAGGCCCCAAAATAAAAGTTTTGAATCTTGGTTACTATATAGTGACATTTTGTTTCAAGTTGACCCAAGTAACTCTTGAAAAAAAAGTTACTAAATTATAATCAAGTTTTTCAAAAAGTTACTAGATAGTAATCAAGTTTCACGCCTCATCCAAATAATTCGATTTTAATAGGTTATAAAAAATTCATAGTAATGTAACAATATTGAAACTTGAGTGGTGGTTGTAGTTGAAAAGAGGTTTGAATAACTTGAGTGGAACAATACTGAAATCTGGCTATCATTTACCCTTTCTTTAGCCTGGTTTGAGACTTCAGTTTTCGAATCACATATAATCTATATACCCTTCTTAGTCACCTTATCAATCGACTACTTGAATAAATAAAATTTTGTCAAGAATTTAAGCATCTTATCATTACAAATTAAAATAGCATAAGCCTGTTGAAATACTATTCAAGTATGGACCATCGTATTATGACTGATTTATTTGATTCTCATTACTTAGAGATGTGTTACTGGTGTTTGCAGATATGCGTTTCAAACCCCCGAGGGATGGACGATGGACGGGCATTTCCGGTCTCTTGTATACATGAGACCACTTTCAGTTTGGGGAATGCAATGGGCGTTGTCTCCTGCAAAGGTGGTTTTGAATGCACCTATGATTAACATGATGGACAGAGTTCATGAATCGCCTGCGGTTTTGGGCAACGAGACGGGTGTTAAAAAGATAGTTCATGAAGCCAAGTGCTTGAGTAGTTCTGTCTTCCATTGCACATGCTGACAGAGTGACAGTAATCACCTTGTGCTCTCGATGGCTGACCAATCGTTTGTTGCATAAAACAAGGTAGTCTCGTCAGGTGCATGTAATCAACAGGTCCGTTCTGGTATCAAGAAGATTACTAACGATCTAGTCTGTCCTGTCCCGTTGGTCAATGTAATTATAAAGTTCAATCTGATTGATTCTTGAACCCTGTGACTAGTTATTACAGAAGTGAACCTTGGATCAGCTTAAGGAACGCTACTGCGTGACTCTGGGTCGACGTCCCACGGCCACTCCTCATTCCTCCTGCTGTAAATGTTAATTATGTATTTATGTTTAGACTACACGTCTATAACACTATAACAGTAGCCACGGGTAAAATGGTGTGGGTTTAAAAGGGTTAAACGCTGTAGTGTATCCTCATTATGTTGTTTTGACCTGATAGATTGGGACAATTTGTCTTTGGTGTGCAAGGCATAATTATAATTTAATGGGTTATCGATATCGTAAGAGAATCATTCTTTGCAAGCTAGAATGAGTTGTGTTTTGGCATACACGTCCCTTATGGTCGTCGTGGGTGTGATCTAAAGTCTTCACCTCTGTTCGTTTAGCATCTTATCTTGTCTATTCTGTTCACTTCTTTTCTTAAACTGATTGCGAGACCGTGTGAGCCTTGATGTGTGGGTTAGGTTGACCGAACGGTGATGTTGCTTTCGTTCAACTATCTCAAGCGCAGAATCAAATCTAGACGGTGTTGTTGTCTAGAACGGTATTATTCTTTAAGGATTGTAGACGTACGTAGCAACCAAACATCCAAACATTTTGAATTAGTTAGCATCTTTGTAAAACAATCCACTAATTGACAATGATGTTCTCCTCTCTGTAGAAAAAGGTGCAGTTTACCCGTTTGGTAAAATGAAATTTGATAAAGAAAAATAATATATTTCTCTAATATTTCTTCTTATCTTATTCTCCTACGAACACTTGGAAGCTACTAATTCTTTTTTTTTTTAATTTTGTTTCTTGATTTTGATATTTATGTTGATCTTGTGAGTAGAAGGTGTATCATTTGTCTTTGATAAAGGAATTTGAAGGAAAGAGTGTGTCGGAAGTATAACACTTAATTCTATTTGGCCGGTAAAGTGGTTTAAGGAATTGAAATATTGTTTTAATATCTTTTCTATTTTTCTTGCATATTTTGTTTATTCATTTCAAAATTTAGTATTATGACTATGATCAGAATTTTCTTTTTCCATCTATTGAATGGTTTAAATCATAAATTACTTAAACTAGAGTGCTATTTGTTTTTTCAGAGATAAAATATCTGATGTCTTTTTCCGTCTATTTCTATATCTGTAGGAGAATATGTAGATTAAATGTTTGCAGTCTGCACCAAAACAACTGTTTGTTTTTTAAACTTAAGAAATTGTCTGAAAAAATGCCATGTTGCAAAGTAAACTTTTTAAATAAACGCGTGAGGAAATTCATACATTCTAGTACAATTATAAAGAATAACTCGATTTTAAACACCTTATTTGAGCCGTAACTTGAATACACTTGCTATACATGTATGTGTGTGTGGGTAGGTAGATGTTTGTACTATGTGTATATTATATATACATCGACATATATATGTATGTATATATACATATATATACACGTATGTATGTGTGTATATATATGTATTTATGTATATGTATGTGTCATGTGTGTATGTATGTGTATATATGTACATGTATGTATGTATGTATTTATGTGTATATATATAAATGTATGTGTGTATAACCGGTTTGACTCGGTGGTCGAATAGTGATCCGTTTATCACACACGAGCAACTGAATGTCTGTATTATATAATACTAGAATTATAAAGTTAGAACCAAGGACGAAACTAGAGAGTGTGTTGCGGATATACATATAAGAATGTCTATTTAAAAAAAAAAAGATGATACACCATTGTTAAAAATAGATGTAAAAAGATCTGCAAAGCTCTTTTCTAGTTACGAAAACAGGTTGTTCTTTAAATGTCTGCACACTTGCGGACATCAAAGGAAAACGGATTTGTTTTGGAAAAACAAACAGCAACAAGAAGGTAATTTGGGATTGGCATATTGCATTTGGAGATTCATTATCTAATTATTGTGATCTAAAATCATAAATAATTATTTTAAAGCATCATTGTCTAGTTAAAGTAATATTTTACCTTTTAAAAATCAATTAATTTACTTTGTTAAACACTTAAAAAACTGATTATCGAATTATTTTGATATAAAACAGCATAGTCATATCTAAACACTATATTTTTTTGTAGAACTGATTAACTGATTTTAATTCTTAAGAACACATAATCCATTTTCAAATCACAATCTCTAAAACACCTAAACTTTCATGTTTGTATAAAAATGCTATATTCTAATCCAATCGTAACAACTATTTCGTCCCGGTAAAAAAATCCTAACTAAAATAAACATAGAACATGTGTTTCTTCACCATATATGATTGATATAAAAACAAACAAATTCCGATAATTCAAAGTTTGTGTTAAATTAAAAATAAAAAAAAATGTAGCGGCATATCATAAGGACTTAAAATCTTATTATTAAAAGCTTTTGGTTAAAGTTAAATGTTTGATGGGGGTGCCCAAGTTCCTTTACAAATTGACGGGTGTAAAAGAAAACAAGCTGTTCCTTCAGTTGGGAAATTTGGAGACTCTTTCCTTGGAGTTTCTAAGTCTAAATCAGGATGATCATCGACTAAAGTGAATTGCCAGTGGTTAAGACTTTTCATTAAATACTTCGCTTTTTAAGGAGAGAAAAGTGAAGGCGCATAATCGTCTTCATTTTTCTTCTTTAACGATAAGTGACACATGATCGTGTGACGCTATCAACTTTGTGTGGCTCCTTGTTGTTACATGATTCTCACTCTGCTGTATAGTTCTAACAATTTCCAAGGCTGTGATGGTCTTTACACATTTCACTAGTTTTTTAAGGAATAATTTTAATTGTGGGATGTTGTGATCTTTGCACAACAAAAATAGTCATACACAACTTTATGCATCATTAACTTATACCATATGAATCAACTGTTTATACCTAGTTGTATATGACTAAAAGTTGTTATATATAGATCAGTTCCCTTTAATCAACCTGCTTTATATAGCAAAAAACAATAATCACAATTCGTTAGATTGTCCTCCTTTTTATCCCACTTGTGGTAAAACGATATGTAGAGAAGTAACATCCACATTGAATGTACAACTGTTAGCATTGCTCTTCGAAAAATTCATCCTTAAAGTCGAATTATAATGACCAAGTAGCAAATGACAGTTGGAAGCAAAGACGGTTTTGACAACTAACGCCAACTGCAATGCTTAAAGTAAGAATAAACCCTGGCTTCCAAACAGCAAAAGATGTCAATGAAAATGGACACCAACTACACAGAGCCTACCCGAGCATGCACTCCTCTTCAATGAGTTTAGCTTCAGAGGAACGAGGCACTAATCAGTCTAAACTAGTTAAAAAGAAGAAAGAGTAAAACAAAACCATTAATCAAAGGAAGAAAGTTTTTCACTATGCCAACTGTAGTTTTAGCAAGTAGTAGACCCCCTCCGAGATCAGCGGTTCCAGCCATTTTAAACCCGACACAGCAACAAAAAACAATTAAACCACCACCCATGGAATAACTTCTACTCATCATACATCAAAATTATCATTTGTACCATAAACAAGTTTCTGAGTTACCTCATCATCACTGTCACACATGTTGATTGCCGATTTGCCTGCTCCCCTTCAAAGCAGGTACCTATCACCAACCAAAAACAATCAAGGCAGAGAAAAATTCACATATATACCAGCAATGAAAAGCAACATCACGAGCATACTACAGACATTATCAATTGGACAATAGTAGCATCCATATTCAAGTAGTTCAAACACATGGTAAGATCAAATAGTCAACACAGATTTGAGATATTTTATTAAACTAGTATCATCGATCACCTCAGACAAACATAGTCAATTCAGGCCGACTGTAAACATTGTCTCCTTCATCCTCTAGTACAGGATAAGCTGCCACCAGTGCATCCTGAGCACCAATGTAGAGTGAGTTGTAGATTTTCCAGTACACTTCCCTAACCTTCCTTGCAGGATGGAACAGACCCTGTAGACAGTAGTTGAGCACAACAGCTGCACCCAAAGCCACCCGCATCCCCTCGATGGCTTCCATCACAGCATTTATAACATGTGGTGAAGTTTCAAAAATGTTGGGCCAGACATAGTTCAATAAGTGGACCAAAGCATCCTCACAGCCCAACCCAGCCACACCTAGAGCCATGTGTTTGACCGCAGAAGCTGCAGTTTGTCTGTGAACCAAGTCACGGTCCATAAGAGCATCTTCAAGGAGTGGAGTCACTGCATAGATGTAATCTTTCCCCATTTCACCAATGTACTCAAAAAGGAAAGATAATGATTTCAGGACACCATTCTGCACGTTCAGCTCGGGTACACGATACTCGTTCATCAAAGCAGGTAAAACTGTGAATGGCGAACATGTTTCTGCAACGATGGCAATTGCAACAGTTGTGCACACACGGTTCTGCCGCTCTTGCACCTTGAGATTGTTTAGAAGGGTAGCCAGCACATCCTGGGGTCCAATTGCTTTTGCAATGTAACCAAATGTGTTCACTGTGGCTCGACGGATTCCCTTTTTGTGGGCTTTCAGCATTTCAAGCAACTCAAAACAAATCCTCATCCACTCTCTTGCAGGGACAAACTCGGCACCACGGTCGGCAATTCGACCCACCAGGTCAATACAATTTTCTTGGACCTTCTCGTGACGATTCTTCAAAATTGGGGTTAAACGTGGAAGAAGGTCTTTAATCGGAGGGGTCATTTTAGTCATACCAATAACATTCACGATTGCTTTTAAAGCACCCAAAATCGAACCCAAAACTTCTGGATATTCTTCTCCTAAATACTCGTACAAGACAACCCCAAGATGTCCCATGAGTTGTTCTTCCTGGCATTGTTTCATCACCACTGCAATTCTTGAAATCAGATCTGCAGCCTGTTGTCTCACCTTTGCACTCTTGTTGTTTAGACGCCATTTTATAGTACCACAAATTTGAGGAAGGTATGGTTTCACTCTTTGTCCAAGAGAGTTAACAACTGCCCCAAACCCGTTAAGCATCACATTAGCATCATCACTAGTTTGTTCCTGGAAAGCATACAGAATTCCATCGATTAAAAGCTCTTCCAAACGAGCATCGATATCAGATGCACCAAGATTTGCTACGACTTTCTCGATTGTCTCCATAACCATCCTTCTGTAAGGTTCACTTTCATCTTTCAGATCCTCGACTATTCTGGCTACAATGTCGGGAACACCAACTTTATTTGCAATCTCGACAGTTGTCTCAACCAGCTGCTTATAGTTTCTACGATCCAAAGCCATCCTTCTGACCCAAAAGTTCCTGAAGAACTCTGGAAGGATATCACTTCGAATGTAATCAGCCTCAACACCCTCAGTACTCACACACTGCTTCACCACTTTCAACACAATTTTCTTCATTTCTTCATCAGGAGACTGGAATTCACGGATTAGAATAACCATCACTTCCTTGGTATAGTAGCTGGCATAAATAGCATCCATAAGAGGAATAATAAACCCAATCGCCTTCAAAAAAGCAGCCAAGACCTTGCCACGGTGAGACCGAATACCCTTCCATAAAGGCTTGAGAACTGAGTCAAAGCTCTCGATACCGTACGGTGCAGCAGCCTCAGCAAGAGCAGCCAATGACAGAGCAGTAATTGTTCTGACTTTTTGATTCTCGTCATTAAGTCCATGTTCTATAATCTCCACAAGTGACCTCAAGTGGGGAAGAACCGCACAGCCAATCAGTATAGCAATTTGTTGAACGATCTTGATACCTGTGTGCCTGGCTTGCCATGATTTCTTACTTTGACACACTGCTTTTAAGAATGGTAATAATGCTGGGATACCAAGTGCTGATGCAACAACACTAAAAGCTCTTGCAGTGGTGTTCCTCACGTACTCGTCAATGTTATCAATATCTGGACGCATAGCAGCAATCATAGTTGCTAATCCAGCCGCCTTGCTGAGATTGGATATGATTTCTCTCCCTTCTACACGAGCATAATAGTCTTCATCAATCAGCAGAGGTTCTATCACGACCAGAATCTTGTGTACATAAGGTCGTACAAGCTCATCCAACTTGTAAAGAACTCTGTCTATGACTTTCACCAACAAGTGTCTCTCCTGGTCCTCCAAAGTAGGCTGCATAAGCAAGGGAAGAATACGATTGAACAACGGCCCAGCTCCAAATTCACGAGCCTTGTCAGTCAGCTGCCTCAAAGCTGTTTTCCTCTGTGGCGGGGTCCCGTTCTTGACCTTGAGCAGCAACTTCATGATTTTTCGCTCTTTTTGTTCATCAGGAGATAGTTCCTCCTCATCTTCTTCATTCAGCAAAGCACCAAAATACTGGTAATCTTCTGGCTTCATAAACGGCAATCCACCTGGCATTTCCTTTGGAACATCAAACTGCTGACCTCTGTTTTCTTCAGGAATGGCATATAAAGGTGTTCCTAAAGGAGTTGGGGTAGCCAGAAGCTTCCTTGCAGGTGTTCTAATCGGAACATAAGAAGCTGGGGGTTCCAAAATCTTGTACCCCTCTTGAGGGAACATTGTATCAAGCTCTTCATCTGTGAGTGGCCGATTCCTATCTTCAATATCTTTCTCCCATCTCAACAAATTATACTGCTCTGGTGTTATTGCACCACGCAAATTTATAGCCCCTGGGGTGGGAGTGGCAAGTTCAACCCCACCAACCGGGGTCACACCAGGTGTATATGCTGCTGCTGGTGTAGCACCCCCAGGTGTAACACTTCCCATAGTTGCTGGAGTCTCATCCCACCTTGACCTCTGACGTTTTGGTGTGGGGGTAGCAAGTCCAGAGAGCTTAGGTGTGGCATCCCAAGTCATACCAGCTGGAGTAGCACCCGGTGTGGCTCCACCAGCAGGAGTAGCATCAGAATCAGCCAACCGACCAGGTGTTGGCGTTTCATCCCACCTGTTTTTCCTCGACAAAGAAGGAGTCGCATCACCAATTCTCCCTGGCGTGGGGGTAGCATCCCATCTTCCAATCCCCGGAGTTGAATCAGGCATATCCCAATCAGAACCTGTTTTCGCTTTCTTTGCACCTGAATCATCCTGAGACTGATCCCATCTGTTCCTCCTTTTTTGGGCTGGTTGTGAAGCAACAGCATCTCTATCCTTTCCAGCTGCCTTATTTTCCTCCTCTTCCTTCTTTTTCCTAGCGATCACTTTCAAAGTCTCCTCTTTCTCTCTTTTCAAAGCTGCTTCCCTCATAACATCAGCATAGGTCCTCGTTTCAGGCTTAGGAGTCTTATCCCCATTCGCAAAAGCATCATGTCTTTCTGGTGAAATAACTTGATTCAACCTCCTCCTCCTGTAATCATCTTCCCTGTCGATAATCCTTTGAGATTTTTTAAACCCTAGAGACTCGTCATCCCCAGCCCTGGGCATATCATTCAACAGAGATTTTGGAGCAGTGTAAGAAGCTAGCTTCCTGGCAACCTCGTTATCCATAGCATCAGCGTTATCCTCATCATCGTTAGCAGGAATCTCCCTGTTATAATCCTGAAACCGATTGTTTCCATCATAAAGCTCGGTATCGAAAGTAATAGAGTTGGGCGCTAGTGCTGCCTCCATAATCTTCCTTTCTTCCTGTGTCTTTGCGATCTCCACATCCACCGGATCCATATTTTCAATTCTTCCTCAAACTGTAGAAAACACCTAAATCAAATTAAACAATCAACGTTACTCCCGGTCAAGTCAATCAAAATCCAAAATACGTCAAATTGAAGAACGTAAACTTAACGCAGACTCGCTATATCATCCCACAGCATCAAAACATCAGACAGAGTTAAGAACCCTAATAATTTTTTTTAAAAGAAACCGATAAAATACAATATCCAAGTAAAAAACTACTAAAACCTGTATATGGTAATAATCCTAGAAACCAACAGTAAGACGAATCATAAATCGATATCGTGAATCAACCGTGACGATAGTATAATTCGCATAAGGAGCAACTGTAATCAAAGATATGAAACGCTTATATAGTAGAAGATTAAGCTATTTGCGCAAGAAATCAAAGCAGAAACTTACTAGGGTTTGTTTGTGATGATGAGATCCGAAGAAAATAAACGTAAAGGAGAACGCGGTGTGTGGATGCGAAAATTGGGTAAAATGAGAGTTTGGGGTTTCTTACTTTTTTGGTTTATATCGGGCGGTTTTTAAGTCGGTCAATGGATCGGTTCGGTATTGACCTAGTTGATTGGAATCGGGTAAGCATTCTAGAAACGTAGAAAACTACAAGACTAGTCCCTCAACTATTAGGTCCTGTTTAGTTTGGTGTATAAAATAAAAAATCTTTGTTTATGAGAGTTTATGTATCTTTATACTAAAACCAAAGGACATATAATTAAGAGGTACCGAGTGGATTGAAAATATGGGTGTTTATGAATGGTTAACCTAGTATTCAGTTAACCGGATTATTTGTTTCTAAGTTTCGTAAATCTAAACTGAATAAATCGGTTAACCGATTTTTTTGGTTTGCTTTTCGATTAACCAAATAACTATTTATATTGCTACTAAATATATTTTTAAAATGAAAACTTTCAAACTTAGTATCCATGTTTCAGTTTGGATATGGTTTAAATGAGAAATTTATAAACATTACAAATTATTTTATTTATTTATCAACTAATTAATTATGATAGAAGAAAAATATTATGAAAAAAGACGTAAATAAAATAGAGTGTAAATTAAAACATAGTAACATATAAGATTTATAAACTTAACCGACTCGTAAACCTAAATAATAACTACGTACATTGAAAATGAAATGTACATATTGCTTTTGGTTATAGTTTGTTATGAGATGATAATTATTATATTGTAAATATTGATCAATTTGTTCGTACCGATAAACTTGAAAAATAATTTAGTATTTTTCTAATTTTCGATTTTTCGATTTCAGAAATTTTTAAATTAGTTTAATTTAAAAGCAAGCTACCTTTTTTCGATAATTTATCCTTTTTAGAATATGTAAAATCTCAATTAGTGCTCTGTTTTATGTTTGTTAAACTATTATTCTTATTTTCGAGAGGTTAGAAAGTTATTGAATTAAATTACTAATTCAGTCAATCAACTTAAAAATGTCATTAATCTATGACATTGGTTATAATATTTTTCACGTAAATCTTATGTTAGATCACATAATAATATACATATAGTTAGATCACATGGGCAATTATTTAATATACATATACATAGAATTAGTAGAGTTAGATAATAACAAATTATTGTTATTAAGAGTATCTAGTATATTCACATCCTATCATACAATATCATTTGTCAGTATCATACTTTGATAACACAACACATAATATAATCACATCCAATTTCATAATTTAGTCACATCCCACATCAAACAATTCATGGAACTCACATATCACAAACCATCGATTAAAATTTAGGTAGCATTTGATTCGTAGAATGTTTCTGAAGAAATTGTGTAACACCGGCTTTGCATATAGCAGATTTTAGCAAAAATTTACGTTTTTAAACAAGCGTGAACTTAATCACGATTAATTAACATTAAGCAGCGGAGATATTTACAACAAGCTTTGTTTCAGTATCAGGTGTTACTGTAATATTCTAAATTTTAGAATACCATTTATATTACTCAATGAGGTATTTTATATGTGGGTGAAACAAATTATGTCATATTAAAGGTAATTTGGATATTTATTGTTTTTATGTATGATCATAGCTATTTAATGACATTAGCCCAAGAAGTACCAACGGTAATGCATGATATGCAACCGGTTAAAGCTTTAAACAATTTGTAGTATAGATATTATAATTTAATAGTTATATGCAAACTGAATGAAACATTACGGTTAAATGTGGCAAGTTAGGAACTAGAGGGGCTGAATGGGAAAATTGAGTATAAATATCTTTGTTTGACTCAATTGAGTCTATTTTCTCAGCCATAAAGGCTGGAACCATCGAGAAGATAGGAGAGAGAGGGCCAAGGATGAGTTTTCAAGGAAGAAGAAGGAATCAAGGGGTGATCTTGAGGCTTGGGGTGTTCTTAGTCCTTAAAGTATGTTGTAACACCAAAACCATGATCAAGGATTTGGGTTTTTGGGCAAGAAAGAGCAAGAGCAAAAGGGGTTCATAATCAAGTAAGTTTTAACTTGTGATTGTGTTTTATCTTGGCTTTCTATGTTGTATTTGTTGGTTTTATGGTGAAATTGTGAAAATGATAGTAAATGGGTCAAAGATTGGAAGAAATGGTGAGCTTGGGGTTTGATTAATTAAAGATATGAGAAGTGTTCTTGTTATAGTGTTATGAAGTGTTATTTGAGTCCTATTATGCTGCAAACAAGTGTTGATTTCAAAAGAATTGAGTTTTGGTCGAATTTGTGTTGGAAAGCAAGCTGAGAGTTACTGTTCACGCTAGCTCGCGGAGGTGTGTCGCGGCGCGAGGCCCTGGGGCTGCGAAGGTTTTGTTTCCAGGGAATTTGTCGCGGCGCGAGGGCCCTGCGCATGCCAAAACTTGGTTTTGTACCCCTTTTGACCTTGTGCATGGTAGGAGTTTGTTTCTATTGGTTAGAAAGGTTTAAAGAGAGTCTTTTAAGACCCGAAAGAGTAATAAGCATAGATTTGAGTTTGGAAACTTTGCTTTTGGTTAACTTATGTTAGTTAAGCTTGTGTTTTATGATCATAGGTTTATGATCAAGTGGTTTAGCGTTGGTTTGGATGGGGTTGTGATCCTCATCACACCCTCAGGTGAGTACACCCTGCGGATACCCAACTTTTGCTTAAAAGTTTCAAGTCATCATGTTATGTTTTGTTTGTTTGGCAATTGTGGATGAAACTTGATGAATCAAAGTTTGTGGAACTAATGAATTGTTTCATGATGCGGGTTATATGATTTGAAAATGTTTATGAGGCTTTTGGAACTTAAAGAATATGGAAATCATGCATTGTTTTATAATATGGTTTATATGAATTACAAATGCTTTATGACACTCTTGGGTTTCAAAGAATGTGGAAATTGTGAATTCAATTTAAGACGTGTTTTAAATGGTGGTTTTCACTTTTCAAAATAAGACCATTGCTCCATGTTGGAGATGGTCTATGTTTGAATTGTGATTTGATTAATGGTTTTGAAGCATGATACTCCATGATGGAGTGGACTTTGAAGTAACAGACATGGTTTTGAGAAATAAAAGATATGCTTTCATCAATGATGTTTTTAGGCATTGAGATGCCAAATATGATTTGATTGTTGAGCATTTATGCTCAAGTGATATGAACCGTGATACTTGCTCGTTTTATGATAAGCTTGAATGCTTGGATTACTTGGCCTTTATGGCATGTGATATTTGGTCTTGTTGGCATATGATTTATGTGACCCTTCGGGGTAAGTGATTTTATGACCCTTCGGGGTATGTGATTATATGACCCTTCGGGGTAAGTCTTATGTGACCCTTCGGGGTATGTGCTTATGTGACCCTTCGGTGTATATGTGCTTTGGTCCGGACCACTGTGTGATATGAACTCTGTACCATAGGGTTCCTAGTCATTGAGACGTACACAGAGGTTCATGTGGCTTCGGCAATTAAGGAACCTCGAGGTACGGGTGGCTGAGGAATCGGTGCAGAGAGTGGAGGGGTATGTCAGTAGCCATCATGAGCGTGTGGGTTCACTGGGCTGACGAGCCACCGAACCCGTGGCAACACGAGTGGATTTGGTGAACAGTGTATGCACTCCAGATAACCGTTGTATGGTGGACTGCTTCGTGCATCCCCCACCTTGACGGGGTGATGTGGTTATCCCCCATGTGGGCACGTGTTGACCGTGGCTAGCTACCACGTGGATACATTGTAGCCCAATGGACAGACCCGCATCCTTATGTGCTATTATGTGTGATTTTAAAAGGATATTGATTGCCAAACTTATGTTTTCAAAAGTGAAAAAGGATGACTTGGTTTTGATAAAACAAATGTTTTGGTTGTACTCACTAGCTATGTTTATAGCTAACCCAGTGTGTGAAAATGTTTTGTATCCGCAGGTTGTATAAATGCCTTGGTGAGGTGGGTAGCTGCCTTGGGCAAGTCTTGCTTTGGTTAATTTTCCGGTAATCTTGGATTTCCTACTCTCTATTTATGGTCGTGAGATTAACTGTAGTAACACCAAAAGGTTTTGGGAAATATTTATGAGATAAACCTTATTGTTAAAATGTTATTGTATTTTGATGAAATATTTCAAGAATATTACTATGCTTCCGCGAAATGTTTAAAGAGTTTTGTATCAAGTATGATTTAAATTGAGTTTTGAAAAATTTAAATTTGGACCAAAAATCGAGGTGTTATAGTTACTCTACAAAATAACCGACCATAATGTATTTATTACAACATAAGTGTTCCATCAAAATATCCAGAGGCAGGGGACCCGGCTCACCAGACAATCTAACTTCGATATGCAAAAGCAGTTAACATGACACCATTAGCTACACTTAGCTAGTGAGCACAAACTTAGCATAAGCATCATTAGAGTAAGACATGCATATCAGGAATAAACATACAATGCTATCCTATCACATTGTGGTGTGCTGACACGATCGGTATAAGTTGTTTCTTGCAGGATAGCTAGTCCCACTCAACACCAATACACCGGGGGATCAGACACAACCCTCCGCGCTGGTGGGGGAGCATAAAGCAGTCCACCGAGCATCGTTAACAGAACCAGAGGCTCCTTAGGTAACTCAACCATTTCTGACTGATTAACCCTCATGATATAAGGCACGGCGGTTCTATAGAACCTATGATCCGGAATGTTACCTCGAATCACCGTTAAATCCCGAATCTCCTGATCAAGGGTCCCTGGGATCCAGCTAACCGGCTGACCTTAACCATGCTTGCAGATGTTCTCGAACACATACACATGTCTTGATCATTTACTTAGCATGTATATTCGTTTACTTCTTTTAGCATGCATTTACATTCAGTTACTTCATTATGGATCCAATCTGGATCCCTAGCATACATATCATTAAGCTTTCACTTAACTGATTCATTCAGAATCAGTAACATACATACATTTACTTAACTAAGCGGTTCCAGTTCTGGATCCCGCTGGCATGCACTAAACTTTATATACGACAAGTATTTAGCACGGCATTGTACTTTAAGTAACATGACAATTCTTATTCATTTACTTATGAGCACAAGTGCACTCAAATCACTTAGCACATAATTCTTCCTCTACTGAGGCTTATGGAAGTCGGTACTCACCTGAGTAGCTTAAACAGATAACTATTTAATTTTCTGCCTTGTCTAGGGTGTCAAGTTCACCTAGAACATTAGGATTTACATCAATTATCTTAAAATACTAAGCATAGCTACAAAGCCAACAAAGGAAGTCCCAAAGTCCGGATTCCACATAAATCCGACAAACTGTCGGATTATAGTAAATCCGACACAATCTGTCGGATTACAAGAAATCCGACACTCACAGGGAAAATCCGATACTTTGTAAAATCCGACACTCATCGGATTTCAATACTTATGAACTTGGAAACCTTGACATACAATTGGAAATCCGACCTTCAATCGGAATCCGACACTTTTGTCGGAATCCAACGTTTTCAAAGGAATCCGATACTTTCGGATTTGACTGGTAATATATACGTGAACTTCAAGGAAATCCGATACATATCGGATTTAGAACAATAACTCGGATTTAGACTTGATGCAGATTCCGACACCACTAAGTCCCGGAATCCGACACTTAGCGGATTTGGCAACATGCAGATTTGGGCAACTAACGGATTTCGACACACTCATTGTTGGTTCTATGTGCACAAGACACAAATTAATACGATATTACTGATAATAAATAAACCCATAGGGTCACACATTTACAATCAATGAACACCAATTACATATTTGAATATGATTTAAATATGTTTCCAACTCATTATATATATATAAGTATATATGCATTGTTGCATATTATTATTTATGTGAAATAATAATATCACTCTTATATATTGATATAAGGTAATGCATATCAAATACATAAATATAAACATATGATTTTATATATATGTATGAATATATATATATATGTATAAATATATATTTGTTACAAGTAAATTGTTACTAGTAACAATTATATAAATGTATGTATATCCTTGTTACAAGTAAAGAGTTACTAGTAACAATCAAGTATGTATATAAAATACATGTAGATGTATTTTATACATAGTATGACATATCTAGTATATCTTTTATATATTTAAAAGATTAATAGCTAGAAATTCTCACAATGAGCAAGAAAGGGGCCATATGGTGTATTCTTGCATAAGACTTAACCAAGACATGCATGTATGGGACAAGTAAGGAAGCAAGAGGCAAGAGGGGACCCTCCCCCCTCTAATTTTCGTCCATAATGCAAGGGAGGGGGTCCTCCCTCTCTTGCTTTGCTTCTTGACTTTTATAATTACATGCATGGTCCCTTTTGTAACATACTTGCATGCTATCACCTTTCTTTGTGTTCTTAGAATTGTTCTAAGTGTTTTATACTTGAAAAACATCTTTACTCTCTAGTATTGGTGTTCTTCAAGTTAGCAAAGGTGATACATAAACACATACTCAAAATACATACATCTAGTTCAAGAAGAAGAACAAAGGTTGTTGCTTGCATTCTTGAATATCAAGGGTTGGAGAGACTAGCATCTTGGAGGTGTTGGACTCATTGATTTGTGGATACCTTGGAGGAAGTCTTCTCTTGGCTTCCCATAGATCAACCACTTCACCAATGGTTTACTCACGCTACAAAGGTTGTAGTTCTAAACACCCTATGGTTGGTTTTGTTTCTTAAGGCTTGCATATGGATCATTGGTGGGGAGTTTTAAAAAAGTTTAAAATTGTTGTTCATGCTTCCGTTGCTAAAATATATTTTTAAAAACCGAACAAACCCCAACACTCATGTCTCGGAATCCGACAGTTTCAACCCAGAAACCGCCATCTTCATCTATGGCTCATTTTCTAGAATTCCATTCATAGTTCATACATTTTTACATTCTAAAACATCCATTTTCGTTAGTATGACTTTGAAAACACATCAAACCCATACAATAACACCAAACGAACAAAACCCACTTGCAAAGTAAGCTTTGCATGTTCTAAGTAGTGTTTTGCAATAATTTGAGTATTTATTCATGTTTTACACATAAAAACTATTTCATATATGTTAAATCTGAACAACAAACAAGTGTTTACCTTTGTGTGGATTCAAAACCACCAAATCTTTGCTGCTTCAATAAAACCCGAGAATAAGAGAGTAGAGAGAAAACCGAGAGAAAGAGAATCCGAGAGTTTCTTTATGGTGTTTTGCTTTTGCAATGTTTGACCACCATTTGACTTTTCACATTTATATATCTTTCACAATCCAGAGGCACCGCCTCTGGATTTCTTTTAATTCCTTTTCTTCTATTTAACTTAATTTGTATATATAGATATATACACAAAACACATAAGCACATAACACATATACAATTAACTCTTCATTAATATCATTAACTTACAAGCTTACTAACTTAATACACGTTTAACAGCTAGGCCCAAATCGAGGATGTTACAAATCTACCCCCTTAAGAAGATTCCGTCCTCAGAATCTACTCAGTGATAAACAGGTGAGGGTATCTTGTCTTCATCTCGTCCTCGACTTCCCACGTCAGGTTCGGACCTAAACTGTGTTTCCACTTAACAAGAACCAGCTTGATCATCTTCTTTCGTAGCTTCTTGACCTTCGTGTCAAGAATTTCAACAGGTTCTTCTACGAGTCGCTTAGAAGAGTCAACCTTCAGTTCTTGTAACAGAACAACTGTTCCTCCTCAACGTTGCACTTACGCAAGTAACATACGTTGAAGGTATCATGTATTCCAGATAGCTCAGGCGGCAACTTAAGAGTTACCGTCTGATCATTGACTTTACGCACAATCTTGAATGGGCCTATGAGACGTGGACCTAGTTTCCCTTTGCGCCCAAAGCGAATAACGCCCTTCCAAGGGAAAACTTTCAAGAATACACGATCACCGCCATCGAATGTAGCGGGACGACGCTTAGGATCCGCATACATCTTCTATCGATCTCGGGCTGCTTTAAGCTTTTCTAAACTCACATTCACCTTTTCTGAGGTTATCTGGACAATCTCAGGTCCAGCAAACTGTTTCTCTCCGGGTTCCAACCAGCAGGTCGGAGTGCGACATCGTCTCCCGTAGAGCATTTCGTACGGTGGCATTCCAATGCTGGAATGATACGAATTGTTATAAGCAAATTCAATCAATGGGAGATGAGAATCCCATGATCCACCGTATTCAAGTACACACGCTCGAAGCATGTCTTCAAGAGTCTGAATCGTTCGTTCTGATTGGCCATTAGTCTGCGGGTGATAGGCAGTGCTCAGATGCACACGGGTGCCTAACTCACGTTGCAAACTTTGCCAGAAATTAGATACAAATCTGGAGTCACGATCAGAAACAATTGAACAAGGAAGACCGTGACGTGATACTATCTCATCAATGTAAAGCTGTGCCAAACGAGTCAACGAAGCCGACTCGTTGGTCGTCAAGAAATGAGCACTTTTAGTCAGTCGGTTAACAATGACCCAATTTCTTCAGATTCCCTCATTAAAGTGAACCAAACACAATACTCCTTGGGAATTAGATTCCAATTTATTCATAATCTCAAGGATTATTGCTAACCAAACGCTACCTTAGAATACAAAAGATGGATTAGAGCACCATGCATGATTCATTACTATGTTGTAATAAGGACCACATCCCCTTATCACACTGTGATGGTATGGTACGATGTTCTTATACATGTTGATCCCAACTACGACATCTATCATTTTAGCTAACAATCTTTATGATTGCAAGAATAGGATTTGTGATGCGACATACCATTGACTAAGTCCCCTTCGGACCTCCTACCTTAGTGACTTGTGAGTTCGGAACATCAACAAACAATTTAGCGAATAGGAGTCTTGATCTTGATCTCATTCTTCGTCCAGGTCCTCCAAGAGTTCGATAGAAACAATCAAGCATAAGTTTCTATTTGAACATAAACGAGTCTCGATATTGATTTTTGATTCAGCCGATGATTCCATGAAGGTAATTATTGAGTAGGTTGAGTCACGAGTGGTGAATTGCATAAACAAGAATTCAAGAGAGAGTGTGAGGTGAGGACAAAGTGACATTTTATTTATGCATTTTTTATTCAAAATCTTATTCTCTTTGGTTTTATATCTGAGATGTTGTACACAGTATGTTCCTATATAAGTTTGGTATTATTTGTCATTTTCTATTTGATAAATTTGTATTACAATGTTGAGGTTATTTTAAAAAAATAGGTGAATCTAGTTTAAATGATATTCTTGAGACAACACACTATTGAAGAAACAATTGTTAAGGATAAAGAATATGAAACTCCTTAAAATGTAATAACTTTATGCTATTTGTTTTTAACATATTTTTAAATTTACTTCCGTTTTTAGAATGCTATTAATTATATCATACTATTCTGCTCGGAGCCATAACTAAAAAAAATTCTAAGCCATTATTTAATCCTTCCATCCGACTAATTTTGTCATATAAACTAAACTGAACCTTAATATGTTTGAATCCTTGTAAGTCACCAGAAAAGAAACTCGACCAACTAGAATATCATTATTATGATTTATCTTTACAGGAACTCCTAAAAATTATAATCTTTATTTGTGCTATATTTGTCATTCTGTATACGACAACACCCTATTTTCGTCGGATAACACGTCAATACGTGCAAATGGTCTAAACATAGTGTTCACTACATTTTAAGAGCATAAATCTTGACCACTGACTAGTTAATCCAACACGCCTAAAACAATGATGTGGAAACAAACCCTATAAAAGTTGATACTTACAAAGAGTCGTACTTAAACTCAGACTTCTAGTGTGTGACTGTCGTTTTCTTTGCATAACAAACTAGAAGACACCCAACAACGAAAAAGCTCGAGACTTTATAGCTTATACAAATATTAGGTAATGTTAGAAGGTCGGTATTTTATGGTCCTCCATTTGGTCGTGCTGCTATGATGTATCATGCAGTAGGTTGACCAAAATGAGGATCCCAAATTGCATGACAAATAGAACTATGACAACTTGGGGATGATATAATCTAATAATCTTGTATATGTCTATACACATCTTGAATCTGAGCGTTTTCGGCCTTTGTATTATGAAAATCTTTGTGTCCATTTACAGAACACACATTTCGTGACAACAAAATAGCTAAATGTAACTTGTTTTATGAGAAAGTATATGATAGTTGATAAGGCTCATCTAAACATTTGTGTTTCACTAAGTTGGTTCTACTTACATGATTGATACATACGATATTTGGTTGTGCATCGTGATGTATGCAGGGATTACGCACTGCCTACTCCAGTTCCTTGACACGCATCACAAACTGAATGACCATTACCTTCACAATATGGGCATTTTGTGTCTTCGCCTACCCACTCCAAAAACTGCAAAAAAACACAAGATTATGCTTTGTGCCAAAAGTACCCAGAAAACCGAACTTAAGGAAGAAAATTTTGGACAAACATCTAATAATTAATTAGTTAATAACGACGCTTCATTATATATGCTAACCTGTGGTTCTATGTTTGGCTCACCAGTTCCATCGCATTCTGCAGCCAATAACTTGTTAGACAACTATTATCATAAGAAACAAATAGGACACTTCTTATAGGAGTGTTCAAAGCCATATATCCAAATTCCGGAGGGAGGAATTTGATATCCGATATCTGAGTCTGAATTTTGGATATCAGAAATTATATACAAAATTCCAATCTTAAAAGAATAAAACTTATTAAACCTCGTAAACTATAGTTCGATTATCAAAGGTTAACACGAAACATCTTAAAATGAAATATTAGATAACAGATGTAAGTCATTTTACTATAAAAAAGAAGTAACTATCCGCAATTCCGAGCCAAAAATGCAGACATCCAAAATTTCAGATCGGATTCTTGGGTGCGATGTTCGGATAACAGGTTTTTGAGTGTATTTGCAACTCAAAATCGCTATAAGCAGTTTTGAGTGTATTTTAAAAAGTGATTATAATATGATTCTTTGATAATTTAAGGTAAAAATAATCAAATTTCGACCTGGTTGTTAAGATAATCTTAAAACAACCTTAATGTATTTGGTTATTTACACTTCTAACTTTTCAAGTCACAATCTTTTAAAACGCACATCCTTTAGGGTCATTGATCAAACATGGCAATAACTGTAAATCAAAAGAATTAAACCATCTAATATTTCTTAAGGAGTGTTTACTCATTTGTGAAAATAAAACTTTTGTGTAGATCAAGTAGATTAGAAACTGCACCTAAGCACAACAATCGGCCTTCCCCACGACATGTAATGCACTTTGTCATCAAAACACCTTTGCTATCTCTTTGACTTTGACTACCCTCTTTATTTCGGTTTTTCAGTCTGGAGGAGTCTTCCCATCTATTTTCTCCCAGAAGAAAGACTCCATGCTCAGATACATAAGGTTCTGGATCTTCTTTCACAATTTTAATAGGGATTTCAGGTACCTTTACTGCAGAGGTTGCAGCAGCACCATTTGTCTCCTCCTAAAACAACACAAAACATCAACATCAGCCTTGATGGCATTTCTTAGAGATGGAGGTTTTGACCCATGTATATACAGAGATCGATTTGGGCTAATGTTAGCACTCTAGCGGATCCAAAATACATTCAAATGTATAAAACCTTCTAAATTGTTATCTTAAAAAACATTTTCATGTAATAATATTGTTATCATAATATATTTAACACATTATCTTTTTATAGGATGGAAGGAAACAAAAGGTGTTGGGGGTGAGCACAAACCCAATAGTGCCTGTTTTGGCATGTAATAGAATTTACCCATTTTGACCCGCACCCCAACCAACATTTTACCACTAGTATTTCTAAACGTCTATACTATCAAGTTTCAGGATTTGCTCTCACCTTGAAGCCAGAAATCTTTTCTTTTTGCTCCATGAACAGTCTTTCAAGAAGCTCCGCTGTCATTATTCCAGTTTCAGGCACATCTATGGAAGACTGGAAAGCATGAATCACACAAAAGTAAGCTAAAGCAGTAAATAAAAGAGTAACACAAGGATAAGATCATAAGAGACAATATATTAGAGGTTGCAAGATGGGAGGGTCCGGCAGGTCGGGTAACGGGTCAAATGGGTACCTTTTCATTTACAGATCGGAATGGCCCATCCTACAAACACTTTTTGTTTTTTAATTTAATTAGCAATAAATAAGTTAGGCATGTGATAGTAATCTAATAAGTTTAATAAAATTATTAAGGATGTTTTATGCATATTGACTACACCTTGGGCGACTTTTAACACATTTGATACATCTCCACTTTAGTTAATTTATTTAATTAAACTGTTATCCAAGTCGGCCAATTTACTCATGAACTGAACTTTGCCACCTCTATGATGAATCATCTTTAATAATCACAAAACGCGACGTATTCTTATTTTTTTTTCTTCATTTCTGCTACAAGAAGTGCATAACAGCTTACCTGCCATGTTTTTACAGCTCTCTCTGTGCCACTTGAGAACATAGCAAACTCCTCGTCTTCTTCACCACAATAAAATCCTAGTTTCTGCAATGCCTCCTATCAAAGACATGAAAAGATTACCGGACATGTTAAAGATATCAACATGAGAGCATACAGAGGCTTAAGATAAGGATTCATAAATAGTCAGATGGATAAAAGTATAAAACTGTGTAGCAGAAGCATGCATGGTAGTCTATTATAATTTAAGCTAAACTGGTCGTAACAATACTTGATCATGCCTAATTATATTAACATTCATTATAATAAATCAACTTATTACAAAGGTTTTACTAAAGGGGTGTTCGATTTGAAGAGTCAGTATCACGTAATTAATAAACATATGCTGATTGCTGAAATTAAGCATTTATCTCGATAACTGGTTTCCCTACATGGCTACATTAAGTTTTTATTGTTTCTCCAAATCTGATGATTTTGAACCTAAATAATCATAAAATCATATTAATAATCAGTTTTTCCAAGCAATAGTAAATGCATATCCTAAGAGGTGGTTCATTCAAACCGAATATTGCAACTTGAAATAGCGATATCAGTTTGGAGTGTTTGGGTAAAAGTAATTAAGATATATTATATGTCTATCCTTAATCCTGAAAGCTGCAATAATCACATTTAAAAGGACATCCAATCCTAAGACTCTGTGCGCTTAAACGGATGCACTAAAACGGACTAGGCGTTTGGATGTGATTACGTTTGAATTGGTGATAATCAGAAAACAAGAGTGTGAATGTTCACAGATTTTGACTAAGGATTTACATTTTCACGACTAACGATAATCAACTCAATCAAAATTTGCAGTTGTTAACAATTTGAGAAACAGAATCGAATATATAGAATTAAGCAAACCTGCAACATCTGAACCTGATCACCTTCTGATCCTGCCCTCAACGTTGCCCTCTTCATCTTCACATCTTTCTCCTTTACCTCCTCCGCAGCCCTAACCACCTCTTTAACCACCACCTCTTCGGCCTCCTCAATTGCCGCCGCCGCCGCAGCCTCCACCACCAAAGGCCCAGCACTAGACCCGCTCTCCGGAATCTGACTAACTGTTTTCTTCAACACACGCAACAGATTGGCAACGTTCGAAACAGAATGACTACCCTCTTCACGTCTCAGCTCCTCAATTTGGAGTTTCAAAGCTTTAATTTCGTTCAGAAGAGACTCCCTCTCAGCCTCCCACCGTTGCTCCTCCCGAATCCACCGTTGCTCCTCCCGCAACCACCGCTGCTCCTCCCTCAGCCATCTGATCTCTTCCCGTTCGTATTCGGAGCTGTTGTTGTTGAATGCGAAGCAAATGTGAGATTTTGGCGTGTGTTTGGAGAAATTGGGGAAGCTAACAACATTGATATTGAATTCTGTAGGCGTTCTGGATGATTTCTGCCATGAAGCGAGAGAATTAAAGCTCAGGGGAAGAGAAGAAGACATGTAGTAAGCTTTAAGAAAACGGACACTCACACACAAATATTAGAGGAAAATTCGAGGTTTGGATTGGCGAATCTTTTGGTTCGTTTTAGATATCTTGTTCTTGGTGATCAGTTTGAAGAGGTTAAGCCACACCACGGATATATGATGATACGTTTGTACGGGATGGAAACTAAATTCCGCCAGATGCTTCTTCGCTAAAATGCGCAGCTAACGCAGTATGAAATAATTAAGCCTTAATAATAATAATAATAATAATAATAAGCTAACCCAAACATCCCATGAAAAGATGTTATTAGGATAAG
Organism: Dittrichia graveolens; assembly: GCA_038502395.1. Taxonomy (NCBI): domain Eukaryota; kingdom Viridiplantae; phylum Streptophyta; class Magnoliopsida; order Asterales; family Asteraceae; genus Dittrichia; species Dittrichia graveolens. Next base: position 1,364,691 of record JARJIL010000003.1, on the reverse strand, counting down.
AAATGAGATACATACAACACAAATGGTATGAAAATCTAATGAATTTGTCTAAATAATAATAATTATCTTCAATTTTTTTTAAAAATAATATAATTAAAAAACTTTCTATACACAATCTACTTTTAACAATCCAGAATCAACTAGTTTTAATTTCTTTTAAAGGTTTTGATTGATCGATTGTATTAAATTTAAATATGAATTTTATGATTTGACATTCAATGCAAGAAAAAAACCTCAATTCGTCATCTTTAACAACATACAACCCTTCTTACTGATTTCATGATTTGTTTTTCATCGATGGCCTCTAGCGATCCGTATTCAACGTCAGTGTGTACATTTATGTACAAGTGTACAACCCCAAAAAAGCTTGTAAGGTTCGGCATTCTTCAAAAGAGGTCTTTCATTCAAACATCGTAAGCTAAAACTCCTTGACGCCACTAATCTATGAGTCTTACGAGGATTTACATCGTATTAGTAAAAACTTAAAATTATCTAACATTTTAAATTTTAGCCAAATCAATATTTCAAATTTAACAACAAACCAACAAGCGCTGCATGCTTCAATAAAATGTCATTTGACGTTTATTAAGAAATCTAGACATCATTATTCAAAACTTTGCATACAAAAGGCAGGATTCTGCATAATAAACACACCCATCCCAGTCTTTCTTACTTTCCCACCTTAAAAATACAGAAACAAGATCCATTGTTGCTATCTGCTATGTACCCTCTGGCCACCAAGCTTAAAATGCCTAATAAATTGAACCGCTATAAGTTCAACGGCTAGAAGCAACGAATAATAAATATGATAATTGTCAAAAGTGAAAACAGGGCATGATTCTTCTTCTGACAGATCGGTATGTCTGACTTTTTAGTCGAGCTTGACGTTAGAATACAAAAGAGTGTCCCGTGTGAGTGGCATGTTCATAAGGAAGTGTATCTGCATAAACAAAGTAACCGCACCAAGATAAGAGCAATTACATGGCTTAACTGGAGGAGACAAGTTCAATGTGTAAATACGTCCATTTGGGAAAATGTTATGAATTTACATCATAACGTTATTGTATGTAATGAGCTTGTATTTGTACTTATAATGTAACATACTTGCATTTTCGTGCTATCGTATGCAACTATCTTGCACTAAATGGTAAAAGATGTGAAAGCGAGTTTCATTATGTTGCAATTATTTTACATACGATGACGGTCAAATAGGATTTTGTTACATAAAATGGTAAAAAATGGAAGTTCATGGCATGCAATAACAATTTTGTAATAGTCCTTCACGTTTCGTGCAATAAACCCAAAACACAAATACAAGCTAAATCAGAAATAGGTCAAACAAGTCGAATATTGTCCAAATTGTATTAAAATGCTCAAAACCCGATTAGTAAATATTATATAAAAATAGCATAATTCTTTATTATATAGCTCAAAGTAAGTGTTTGCGAAAAAATAATAATAAAAATCCACCTCTATGTTAATATATGATCAGAGACTTTTAACAATTATCAAATTTTGGTGCGACAGTTTATGTATGCAGTCTTTGAGAAGTAGGTGTTATATGAAGAAAATAGGTTTCCAGGAGATGGCAAAGAACCCGCACCCTAAGGAAAAAAAAACGAAAATTTCAACTCGGGTTCAGGGATGTGGTATCAGGCGCTTGGGGGGGTTTGGGGGTTCTCAACAATGATTCTTATTGGGTTTAGGGTGGGGACAGGGCTTATTATCCGCAACCTGACCCGATATATGTATATAGTTTTCACAAACGATTGAAAAATGTTAAAGTCGTTATTTGATTGTTTGAATCTTAGCTGAAGAATTTATTTTTTTTAACTAAAAAGAAGTAAAAAATTGGGGTGGATTCACCGGTGGGGTTCAGGGAAGGTTTTCACTTTCAGGTTTAAATAAGGATAACATTCCCCGCCCCGTCACCATTCCTAGGAGACTTAATCAATAAGGATATCTTAAAAATGAAACGAAACACAAGAGAAAAGAAAGCTTGAATCCTTTTGTAAACACAAGAAGCTTACTCCGAGGAGTGTGGCAATTATAAGAATGATTCCTGTTATCCAGGCAAGGGTTCGCCTAACCAACAGCACTTCTGCAACTGCAATCTTGGTTGGGTCAGGCATGCCCTTAGTCTCCTCCAACCATCGAGCGGATGGCCGTGAATCAAAGTTCACAGTCAACATTGCCTCTGATTCTTTATTAGCTGATCCATTCACAAGGACAACTCCCACAATTTGACCTGCACAGTGAATCAATTATGATGACACAGAAATTTTAGACTGTGAATGATGCAATGAAGAGCGGATAGTATAGGTGAGAAGGGATGCAGCGGGCGAGTTCGGTAACGGGTCAAAAGGACACTCATTTAACGTGGATCAAAACGGGTCAGGCGGATTCATCTGATCACAATCCTTTCTTTTAATCCATTTTATGTTTTTATAAATGATCAATGTGCTAAATATGAACATAAAAACCACAATCCTTTCTTTTAATCCATTTTATGTTTTTATAAATGATCAATGTGCTAAATATGAACATAAAAACCACGTTATTAGAAAGATAACTTTTGTGAATAAAGCGATTAAATTGTTTTTATACATATCAATTTGACCCGTTTTTTAATTAATTGGATATGTTACCTTAACCAATTTGACCCAGTAGAGATAAATATAACCCAAATGGACCTATTTAAAGGTAAAAGGGTCAAATGTGCCACCTTTAGTCGACCAAAAAAAGCAACATATTGCCAATATGGCATCTATGTTGAACGGCTCAAACTCTTTATACACACTCTTTCTATTTAAGTCCTTTCTCAAAGAAAACTAAGGTTACATTTTCAGTTCACAAGGAGATTGTAACATTACAAAAATGAATTATCAAAAGTGGGATTGAAATGTATTGCTCGTAATACTTTAGTGCAGGTTAAAACCTGACGGGGAAAATAATCATGTTAGTAGTTTTATCCAGAATAAAACCTGTATACGCTGTTTGCAAGGCGTCATATAACTTGGATAATGAAGTCACCAATAATTCAACACCTAGCTGGACAACGTCGTCTGTTCCATACTGTTCTCGCAAAACCTACAACATATCACAGTTACAGTAGAAAATTAGCAAGTTACACACACATATTCATGTTTGTCTAATGAGTTACAACATAACTATGACTTGATGAATTGAAAGAGGAAAGATATAAATTTATCACCTTGACACCATCAAATCTTCCTTTGATCAACTCTGCTGGACAAAGCACACTTCCAGATAAATCTTCATGCATTTGCACTGCCCTCTTGACATTGTAGATGAGAGAGATGAGGCTCTTCGTAAATTCTCTATCTGCTTTCTGCAAGAGTTAATAGAATGGCAATTTAAAACTATAATAAGAAAGAAAAGCATAACAAGAAACCTAGGAATAAATAAGACAACGAAAGAATTTGGTTTAAGAAATAAAATAAAACAAAACCTTTGACATTTGAAGTTTTAACTGAACATTATTTGCCAAGGGTACAATCAGCTCTCCACTCAAGGGATCCTGTATGGTACTAACATATGATCCACCCACCCAAACAGCCTGGAAAGAAGAACCAATGAACATATCAGAACACATTTGAAAGGCTAAAAAAGAAGAGAGAACTAAATTGGAGTAATAAAGATGTAAATGAAGAGTAATAATGATGTAAATGAAATTTAAGTGAAAACTTACAAAATCCATCAAATCCTTGTTGGTTGATTCTGAATATGAAGGCACGGGTTCATTCAAAGACACCACTGATACCTCCTCATCTGCAAGTTCAACACCAAAGAAATAAAATATAATAAAAGAGGTCATCTAAGGAAAAAAAAACTCTCCGACACAGAACAGGAGACCACATGTAATACCTGAAAGTTGAATATTAACATCATTTTCACCAAGAGAAACTTTACTCTTAAGAGCCCTGCTGAAAACATCACTTTCTGGTTCTAGTCCAAGTTGCATATCTGCATGTAACATGACAAATTGAAACAATTAGGTGGACTCAGAAGCATTTTTTCAAGTGTTACATGTAGAAATTAGGCACCTTCAACTCCATCAATCTCTAACATGAAAACAGCACGAGGCCTATCAAATGGGTTGGGCATGAGAACCTCATTCAACTGCAAAATTAACAAGGGATTATCTCACATTTTCAGAGCAACATTCAAGCAGCAGAAACAAGAGTCCAGAAAGATTTTTGCGCTGTAACGGTCATGACCTTCTCTGAGCTTGCAGAGGAAAGTGTAGAAGGAGGTGCAAAACCAAGCAAGATCGATATAGCAGCACCAACATCCGGAAGTAACAAAGATTTAGGCTGCAGATATGAACACAAAATTTTAAGTAATATCTTAATTTGTACTCTTATTTTTTTCCCTTGAACTAAGTAATATGAACTTTCACTAATTGTTCATGTTGAGGATCTCACGTCCTCTATGAATCTATGACGACAAAAGTGCAGAAAAAGAAGCCAAATACTTATCAAGATTCAAGATATCAAAGTCCATAAATCACAGACACGATAAGTCATTAGTTTGTTAAATGGGATGTCTGATTTGTTTTTAATCAGGCATGTAGGGAGTCTAACGTAACATCTACCCCAAATAGAAGTTGTGTTTTAAAAAGCATGTGGCATGCCTTAGGTGCTCAGAGGTGGTAGGTGAGTCAACGCACTCAGAAATTGCTTCAGAAGACCTAGGTGTCACACTGTACGTGAGACGGGTAAAATAATCGTTAAGAAGGTATATACACATCTAATTGACTCCATTTAATTTGGTTAATGATTTTCATTTTGTTTGATATGATGAGTAAAGTAGTAACTTCAAATTACTTAAAATTAAAAGACTAAAATATTGAACTGCATACTTTATAATATATAGTATGTGTATAGACACACACACATACATACATAAATACGCACTTAAAGACGTTTACCTATGGTACTACCTAGAAAATCTGTCTAAAGCTACACTCCTCTACACTAATTCTCCTTCCCCATGAGATCCTATATTCCTATCATAGATCGTCTCCTCGGTGAGTCGTAGCTTCACTCTATCTTCCCACTTTGTCTCAAGCTCTCAGTCGGCCCCTCCTTTGGTTGTAAACTGTGTCAGCTTCCACTTTCCTAATTAGCGCGCTTGGTAATCTCCTTTAGACGTAGCCAAACTATCGAAGTCCCCCTTCTCTCAATTTAATGTAGATGGGTGCAACCCCTAGCTCAGAAAACACCATTCAAAATGATGTGAGACAATGTGTTCCCACAAGACTATCTTAGCATCCTCCTTTATGTGACTTCCATCTTCCTGGGTCTTCTTTAACAACCAACACTCCTTCTCATACAACATGGTTGGCCTAACGGCCACCCTATAAAGATTACCCTTCAACTTCAACGGTATTGCTTGTCACACAAAACTCCGGTAGCCATTCTCCACTTTAGACATCCAGCCTTTCAAGGTGGGTCACGTCTTCATCTCTGTCTTATACAACATAGAGCTCAAGTACTTTGAAAACTCTACCTAGTCCCCTATGCATATCTTGTCCCCTTTAATTATTCTATTTTTGTTGAAGTTATACATAGATATTTTGTCTTGTCGCGTTTTATAAAGCCTTTATCTTCCAAGGCCACACTCTGGTGCACTAGCATGTAGTTTAAGTCTCTTTTAGTCTCTGTGACTAGCACGATAACGTGAGCAAAAACCATGCTCCACGATATGCTCCATAAATCTCTTTTACAATCTCATGTAGATCATGGCAAAAAAATAAAGGCTCGTGGCCGAACCTTGATGTAGTCATGTAACCTCGTTTTTACTAGGAAGTTTTTTTTCTCCCCATTGGTGTCCGAAGACTCCGAACACATGTCATCGAACCTTCATACATATCTCGAATAGACCTTATGTATATCTCCCTGGGACCTTTCTTTAATTTAATGTCTTCCGAATCAAATTCCATGGGACACTATCATAGGCTCTCTCCAAGTCCACAAAAACCAAGTGTAAGTCCTTTTCTTTTTCTTGATATTTCTCCATTAGTCTTCTAAGAAGGTTTATTGCTTCAATCAATGTATGGCTTTTATACTCTCCTCCACAGTTTCATGGTATAGCTAAGCAGTTTTATATGCCAATGGTTGCCACAACTCTAGGGTCTCCCTTGTGTGTGTATATATATATATACATATATAGGGGAGGGTTCAAACGAAAACTGTTTTTCGTACGAGAACTGCGAGAACCGATCTTGGCCGTTCATTTTAGATAATGGAATTCATGGATGAAGAGTGTGGGGGGATTGAGTGTGGCAGGGTGCATGTAACGAATTCATGGGTGTGCAATCCAATTGAAGGAGAGGGAATTGGACGGCTAAGATTGGTTCTCGCGGTTCTCGTACGAAAAACAGTTCTCGTCTGAACTTTTGCCTACATATATAATTATATATATAAGAATCACCTCAACAAGCCTCCGGTCTTCTGGCATCTTAGCTCTCTTGAAAATAAAGTTGAAAATGTTTGTAAGCCAAATAACAACTACCTCTCCTAGGCAAAGCTACGCCTCAATAAGGATCTATTCCGGTCTTACCTATTTAACTCTTCTCATCTTTCTTAAAGCACTCCTTACTTCCTGCTTATTGATCCTCATGCAAAACATCACTCCTTACTTCCTACTTATCAATCCTCATGCAAAACAATCATTAGGATATTGGTGGTGACCTCTTAGCCCCCTGGACTTTACTTCCCTCTACCCCTCCTGCCTTGTTAAATAGAGTACTGAATGTCAAACCCCGTCTCTCCTTTATTTTGTCCTCTTTCACTAGTGCTTAATCATGTCATCTTAAATATGCATGCAAAACTTAAGTCTCGATGTATTCTCTCCCTAGATTTTGCTAGTTTATAGATATCATTATCTCCTAATGGCTAGTCAAAGGGCCCTTGTAGAAAAATGGGTTAAGGTGAGGTGGCAAGCATGCTTTCACAAGTGTGCTTATTTATGCAATGTCTTTTTTTCCCATTAGATAGTTGTACTCAAGATGCGGAAAGACTACATTTTTATTGTTGGTATCATATGCCTTTTGCACATTCTTATGTATCACCGAATCAATTCACTATGAAGGGAGCAACATTAGCAGAGATTGATGTAAATAACAAAACTGTCAAACCCTATACGAGTTATTAAACAATGCAATTAGAATCCTAATCTACGAATCACAAATTCACAATTGCCTAGGAAACTGCTCATTCGATCATAATATATTCAAAATCTTTCATTACTAGGCAGATTTAACTTGGAAACAATCAATAAGTAGATAAGCAGTGGTAATTTCGAGGCAGGATAACAAGACGACCTATAAAAATGTCAAATTGAAAGTAGACGTCGTCAATGAGTTACCTCGGATGAGCGAGATCGAAGGTATTGGTGAACCGAGCTATCGAGAAAGAAAGCCGAACTAGTTCCATCAGCCTACATCCAAAACAGGCTGTAGTTATTCATCGATCAAAACAGTGTCTGATAAACAAGTAAAATCATGTATACGGACCCTGGATTGTAAGCAGAAGGCCGATGAGAAAAGCAGCAAAATTATAAAAAAACTACGATGATCTAGATAATGAGAATCCATCGATTGAAGATGAAGAAATCGAAGTATTAGAAGAGATACAACTGAGACCGGTTTCTGATCTATTGTCTTTGGCAAGACCGAATCGAATTGGGGAAGATGATGTTGGCCTGTTTAGGAACAAAGCTGAGGCTGAACGACGTCGCATACCTCTTTTTTAATTGTTTTTCCTTTTTCAATTTTTGTTATCGCTGGATCAATGTTTAAAGAAAATTTAGTTTAGTGTTTTAATTTCTTTATTTTGTTAAGGACAAGAAATTATTAATTTGTATCACTGGATCAAGATTGTATGGTATTAACCAAAGGACTTGTAACCCAGCGATATTTGATATTGTGAAGTGGTATCTCTTTTAAAAAGTTGTGGGTTCAAGTCTAGCTGTAAATAATAGAGTAAATTTAGAACTAGATTATAGGTGGGTGTATTTGTCATCCAAAAAAAAAGATTGTGTAACATTAAAATCTTATTATGGATTGTTGGTTTTTGCAACATAATGATCGGTTACACGGGATTATGTTCAAAGATCCTTGCTCGAAAAAAAATTAAAAGTTTTTTTCGTATTTAAATAATCTCCACTACTATATAAATCATCTAGCTTTTTTTCCTAAAACAATCGTAAGTTAACTAGGACAACTAAAAATGTATCTTTTACAATACTTTAAAGCAATTTAAATTAAGTATTTGTTGAATTTAATATGTAATAAATTACACAAGTCGATTACAAAATATTTAACCAAAAATTAGTAACAATATTTTAATTACTAATATAATTTAATATGCATTAAGTTTTATATATATATATATATATTAATGGATTTTTACTTATTTTGATACTCTTATACATAATTGTTTTAAAATTAAAATTAAAGAATTCACTAATTTGTATATGATAAATATTATATCTTTAAAGTATCAAAATACTAGACTTAACTAGAAAACTTTTATAACATATATTATCAAAAAAAAAAAGCATTAATAAAATTTATATATTTGTTTAAGTTTTAATGGTTTCTTTTCATTTTTATATTAAAAGAATGACTTTTGAAATTAATCTTAAAAGTTCCGATAAGTTGATATCCAATTAATTATTAGTAAATTAAACTAATTAAGGTAGAAACCTAAATCTAATCATAAAAGCAAAAAAGTGATACCATTCATCAAAATTAGTTGTTCAAATATTTTTTTAATTTGTATAAAGTTCACATCTTATTGATAATCGTATTCTTCTCACTCTATGTTGGTTCAAAAGCAATAAATTAACATTAACATCTTAAAAAAATAAACATATTATTTCTAGCTGTATCACGCGGATAAAATATATTAGTCTCTTAAAAGACTAATATTCATAAAATATATTATACAATAATAGATTTTACTATAAAAGACTAACATTCATAAAAATCTATTATAAAATTCTAGTTATTAATTTTCATAAAAAATTAAATGGCAAACTGCACCAAAATATAACAAACTTTACCTAAGTTACCATTATATACAATCGACTTTTATTTTTTAAAATTAATACAACAAACTTCTATAACCATCACATTATATACAAATAACCTGTTATAGCAAGTAATTTGTTTTTTAACAACCGGTAATTTCTTTATTTTATTTTATTTATTTTATGTAAATAAAAATAAAAAATAATGAAGATGAGATAAACACAGCAACAAACACTTGAATATGAAGCCTTAAAGAGATGAACAACAAACAACCAAATCACGAAAACTCAAATACCTAAATCACATATACCCAAATCAGAAAAGCTCAACTGAAATCGGATTATCAAAGCTAAAAAGAGATACATGTATAAGAAGAGTTCTTGTTGTGTGAGAATGGAGATACAATTTCGTGAGAGTAAAGTTGTCAAGGATCTTCAGCATAACAGATAGAATAATAAATCTGAAAATGATCTGCTCAAATCGAACGAGAACGATCTCTTCATTCGATTCTAGACTCATTCGATTTTGAAGACCCTGAAGTCGAACTTCGATTTTAGACAACCACCGCCGCGACTTCAAACCACCAGCGCCATCTCCGCCTTCAAACCGCCGCGCCGCCTCCGCCTTCGAGCTCTGATCGTATGTTAGGGTTCTTCATGTGCAATTTTGACCTCCGGTTTTCAGTTCCGAACAAGATGACGGAAGCAAGATGAACGCCACCGCCTATTCGATTTTGACCTTCGGTTTTCAGATCTAAAGCTTTTGACCTCCAATTTCGACATCTAAAGCTACTTCAAGGTAAGTTGGGATTTTGTTTCAGACCAAAATCACAAACCTTGAAGGAGGCAATGGTGGTACATGAAACTTATGAAGAAGAAAATAATTAAATAATAAATAAATTTGAGAAAAAACCGGATACCTGCCCTACAGGTTAATAGTTGTATACAATAGGAACTTTTAAAAAGTTTGTTGTATTATTTTTAGAAAATTAAAATTGATAATATAGAATGGTAACTTAGCTAAAGTTTATTGTATTTATGTGCAGTTTGCCCAAAATTAAATTATCAAGTCTGATCCATCAATTTTGTTAAAATTTGAAATCTAGATTTGAATTTTCTTGGTAAAAATTTGATTTTTGACTTTAATTTGAATCAAATTTATTAGAGAGGATTTCATCTATATCCTTTTTAAATATTAAAATATAGTATATGCCCGCCCTAATATACAGTTATCATATTTATCCTTTCATAGCATTTCAAAACATCATATTTATTATAGAGAATTTCATATATTTCTTTCTTAAACCTTAATATATCGTATTTGTCCACCTTAATTTACAAGATCATTTATACCCTTTATAACATTTTAAACTATCATGTTTAACCTAATTATTAGTTTTGTCATTATAAAATACTTTATAGTCATTTTAAATTAAAATTTCGTTATAACCAAATAAATATTTGATCTTATTGTATATAGTTGTAACAATAATGATCGATAACTTATACAGAAAATATGAACGCATCACTTCGTATCATGATATCACGTTTCTGCCGTTATGCATGCCCTTCCTCTCACGTCGACACTTCCACTGTTGATATGGATGTTGGCGACGTCTATTGCCCTTTGTTTTAGTTCTCATTTATTTCGTATTTTATTGTTATTTAATACTCCTTCCGTCCAAAAAATATTGCCCACTTTTAACTTTTTGAAGTCTCTATTTTCAACTTAATTCTTAAATATTTTTGTCTATGTTATATAATAACTGATGCAAAATATATAAATGAGTTGCATTTAAATTTATTTTCATTGTTATAATTTTCATCAAGTATTATATAACACAAACAAAAATATTTAAGGTCGATGCTAAAAAATAAAGACTTCAAAAGGTCAAAAGTGAACAATATTTTTGAGACGGAGAGATTATTTTTTTATTATGGTTTAATATTTATTATTTCAAAGTCATCCCGTGTATCACACGGGTATCAAATATAGTTGATATCAATATAACAAATTAATTTAAGATTTAAATTATAAATAGAGTTAATTGCATTTATTTATCTCTTTTGTTTACACAAAATTTCAGATTTGGTCCTTTTGCTTCAAATATTACAAAATTGATCCTTATGATCTATATTTCGTTTCAATATTAGTACCTAGTGCACTTTAAATGACAGCAATGCCCTATTAACTTTACTTTATTCTTTTATTACGTTTAAATATTATAATAAATACTTAAATATTATTCATAAAATTATCATTATTAAAAAAGTTAAAAAAAACCAAAACAAAACATCCCCCCCCCCCCCCCCCTTCCCATTTAATTCACCCACATGTCATTTCTCTCCCCCATCCTCTCCCCTACAACCGCCCACCCACCATCACCGGAGAAGGCTATCACCCTTGTCAGACTATAACCACCCTGTCAACTCCAATCACCACCTCATATCCTCCAATCATTGTCGTTGTCACTCAAATTGTCTCCAACCTAGCCACCGCCTACAATTATCGTTGTCGTCGCTAACTTAGCCCCCACCGACTTTTTGTTGTGGACCTGTTCACCGGCAACAGGGCACCACCCACAAAGGTTTTTTTGCTTCAAAGGCCTTCCATATATATTCCTCGATCACCATTTTGTTTATGTTCTTTGATTAAAAGGTTTGTTCGATTAGAAGGTTTTGCTTGTTTATGTTCTTCGTTTAGGCTGTGCCCTCTGTTCAAAGCACTGTTTTTTTTGTTTATGTTCTTTGTTTGGCTGTGTGGGTGTTACGCTTTGAATGTTTTCATTAATTTCCTCACCTTTGTTCATTGATTGTTGAATCTGATTTTGATTCTTACAATTTGTGTTGAACGTGTAAATGGTCAATTGATTCTTGGTTTTGATTGTTGCTTTTTTAACAATCTGGATTAAACCACCTGCAAGTGGGTTTTAGATTTGTAGACGGTGGTCGGTGGTGGTCTGATATGGCTTGTGGTGTTTTTTTTTAACAATCTAGATCAAACCGTGACATAACACAGAAGTAGAAAAGAGTCGTATCGTACACTTAAGACTCGTAAGATAAAATCATCATAAAATTAATTTTTTAAAATTGTTTTGACAGAGTAGGAAAACAAACATTTTATTTTTCATCATCAAGAATTTATCTCTTATACCATTTTTCCTATTGGCGCTTTTTTTTAACAAACCTATTTTATTTACAGATATTAATTTTTAAGTTTTTCATGTTCTTGTATTAGAAAATTAGAATGGCTCTCTGGGTTGGGTTTTATGTGAAAATCTCTTTTTAACAATCTCATATATTATGTTGGATGTAATAAGCCTATAAATCCATTAAATAAATCTCATCATGTTATGTAAGTTTTATATTATAATCATTATTTGTTTTATTACCTCTCATGAGTTGTGTTCAACAAAGTCCATGTAAAAAACATAGTTCTAAAATTTCAATATTCAATCACAGGTGATTCGGTATACAATCACAAGTGATTTGTAAAAGCATCACATGTGCGTTACGAAAATGTCACTCCGCCCAAATTTTTAAAATACAATCTGGACTATTGATGTCATTAATCTAAATGCTAAAATTAGTCTCTTATGACTATGAATTAAATATGGACTATATTAAACATTCTAACTATTAGTTTCTTATTTAATTTATATCAAATGGTAGCCTTTCAAGAAGATATATCAAATGGTAATCATGATAAATTAATATAAAAATCAAAGTTGAAACATGATATTAATAGAAGAAACAACCCTTAAAGATTTATATTAGTAATTATTATTATATTATTATTATAAATTTAGATTAGAATGATAAACCTGAAATTTTATGAAACTACTTTTATATATCAATTTAAGGGTTTACATATTCATTTTATATGTTACATTAACAAAATTAGCTTATTTGCAAACTTTTATTTGAGCTTTAGTAAGATCGAATTAGATCGAGATCTTAAGATCTTATGATCAAGATTGAGATCATACGTAAGATCTTATGTCAACAAATATCATATAAAGGATCGAATTGTTTTGGCTAAATAAAATTATTAGATCAAAAGATATAAATGATTTGATGTAAAAACAATCATTACTTAATTGGGTCGTAGTTTCAGGTTTTGTAAATTAAGTTATATTTTTTTATTACTAAATCTTTTTACTTACTGTATGATTACATATGAAGTTTATTAATGGTGATTGTATTTGATTCTTTGTAAATTTAAATTTATGTATATGATATATATTGGAAACTTTAATTGATTGATATAACATATTTGGCATCCGAGAGAGAGGTGATCCAAATAGTAGCTCTCATCTACTAATTCTCTTTCTTTATTTATTTTCTCTTAATTTTGACAATTATTTTGATATTGTAAGTAAAACATAAGTAATATACAAATTAAAAGTTTATAAAACCTGTATTTTTATAATTACATTTAGACTTTTATTTTCTTGTTTTCTTATGGCTCTATCTTGAAGCATTGTACAATGTACCATATTGTTGGTATTTAAAAAAGTTTTACCTGTCTAAAAAAGTTTTACCCCTCTAAAAAGATAATCTTTAAATTAAAATGATAAATACTAAATATAAAATTAAAATATTGTATCATGTAGTAGACATTTTTTACTTAAATATTTAGCATTGGATATTAAATAAGAAATTGTAAATGCTAAATTAAAATGATGATACAAAGTTGAATATTAAATATTGAAATTAAAAGTTAGTAATTTACATTAAAGCGTTTGATAGCAAGTCAAAGAGAACAACACCTCGAACAATAAAGATTCACTCTTTTACTCATAAAGGTTAAAGGTACAAGTGTTGGAAACTGTGTCGCTGGTTTTACTTACCAATTTATAGAAGGTAAAAAAGTTGCCATAAATAAAAAAAATATTCATGAAAACTTATTTAAATTTAATTCATTTATTTAAATTCATAATAAAAGATGGTAAATTGGTATTGTGTCACGCTTAGTTCATGGTTATAAGAAAGGTTGTGATGATACGGTCAAACTTTAAATGTTGAAAGTTATAAGGAGGATACAACGTTTTATAAAGTATGATTTAAGATGAACACTTTGTGTATAAATTATAAATATTCATACACAATTATACAAACAACAATAATAAACAAATAATTATAGATTTATATTATAAATCATCATTATTCTTTTTCGTTTTTGGTATATCTAACCATCAATTATAACTTAATACAAAATTGCTTGTAGCTCAGCGGTATTTGGTGTTGGGGAGTAGTGCCTCCTCCCAAGAGGTTGTGGTTCAAGTCATGTTGTGAACAATTAAGTAGATTTATGAATAGGCTTAATGGGTGTAGGTGTGTGTGTTTGCCGTTAAAAAAATCAATTATAACTCAATAACTATATATCAGACCCTTATAGCCTGATACACGTAATGCCCCAAAAACACGACTTATAACAGGCAAAGATGTGTCTAACTAGCTCAATAAGTATTTATCAGACCCTTATAGCATGATACACGTAATGATTCAAAAACACGACTTATAACAGGCAAAGATGTGTCTAACTAGACCTTAACATACATCAAACCTTCAACCCTCTCACGACGGGATAGTTAAAACTCGCATCTTAATGTAGTCATGTCGAATTTTTTATAATATTTTTTAAGTAATAAAAGTATTTACTTGAGCATGAATAAACAACATTCTCAGTTCAACCTTGTTCTCTTTTAACTAAAATGCACATGTTTTTTTTATTTTCAAAAAAATGTTTTTTTACGTTAAAAGAATAGGTATATTAATAGAAACTAGCAATATGTTATCAGATACAAAAGATTACATAAGAGTTTCATGTGAAGAATTTATACACTAATTCAATAAAGTGTATTCATACATTTATTTAAATACCAATCTAATATAAATTTATTTTATTTAAAGGGTTAAAAGTACTAGACTTTAATGTGTAAGCTTTATGTTGTCAAAAGGAACAAGACACAATTAAACAAAAGAAATGGACAAACAATATGAAGATTCAAAAAGCTGATAATTCATTTACTACAAATATTAAAATTTTAAAAAACGTTAAATTTAATTTTCTCCGAAATTAAATTTAAAGGTAAGATTTTGATTTAGAACACGCAATTAATATTATTTAATTACTAGAAGTCGCATTCTTTGTGAAGTACTTTTAATTAGAGAAAAATCAATGATATAACAGTTAAGTAAACAAGTAAGAGTGTTTGGAGTGGGCAGTTTTTTTATACGCTGTGAGCAATGACGTAAAAGAGGAGCTTTGTCATTCCATGACTAATGACAGCAGTAGTAAATGATACGCTGCGTGGATGTTGGAGTAACGAGCCATATTTTAGCTTTCTCTCTCTCTTTTAATTTTAGTCTGTAAGTGAATATTACATGTATCTTAAATTTAATTGAGTAGAAACTGGACGCGTCTGAATGATATAAGAAAATGATTATCGGTTATAACCTTATTTAAGCTCAGATAATTATCTTTTATAAAAATTTTAAGTCAGCTTATAAATAAAATAAAGATATAAAAGTTAAATAAACCGATAAATTGTACCAAAATAACCCCCTAAATACATTAAAAATGACAGACGAATGATAGAATCTTCTTAAAAAATGCAATTGGACTTTGGAGGACCATTTTCGCAATTGAGGAATTGACAAAGGGGCAAACATAGAAAATTTCAAACGTAATGACAAATACTATTGTCTGCATCGACTCTTCCTTTGTGGTACACAAATGAATCAACGAGTATGAATTACCCATTTCTTCATCCAAACACTAAAATTAGTAACCATTTTCTGCAAATTTAAACATTGGGTTTCTCCCAAATTTCATGGATATTGATTCTTACCACATTTTTGGGGTGGTTCTGCTGGATCTTGAGCTTCAAAGTTCAGCTTTAATGGCGGTTGTAAGCAATACTCTGGAGCACCCTGAGCTTGTTCTGTTCATCAGTGTCCTCTTTCTTGTTCCTGTTTTTGTTCAACCTCTCGTGTTTCCGGCAAGAAATCTTTTGGATCGACGTGAAACCACCGTGGCTGCAGTTACTACCACCGCCGGCAAGAAATCTTTTGGAGGGTTTCTTGCAGCTGATCATGAGGTTCCAAGCGGTGCAAACCCAGATTCCAACAGGTAGCTGAGTCGAACTGTGGTGGCCACTCGAGTTGCTCCGGTGACCGATGAGTAGTTTAGTAGTTAATGGGGTTTTTGGGAGGTAGATTAATTTATGTGATCATTCAACCATTGTCAGCCATGGATCATGTTTAGCAAGCTAGTTTCTATGTGTATTATCTTACTATATATCTTCCTAGATGGCAACTCTAAATTTAACTAGTTTCTACTTCTTTCTATTAAATCCTTATATTTCCTTCTACCAAATCCTCTTATTCTCTAAAATAAAATTTTTAAATATATGAACAAGTGTTTGTAGAAGTTGGCTCGTACGTAAGACGAGCACATAAATCGTATGTGCATGACAAATACTTATTCATTAAGGTGCAAAAACAATCGAATCTCCTGTTATGAGTCATTTATGACGTACATATAGTTTTATTTGTTTAACAGCAGTCGTTTCAATTGTAGTTAAGATTTATGATCATAAATATTTGTATTTACCGTGTGTTTGACAGTGAGTTTTTCGGGCTTTTAATTGCTGAAGTTTTAATCTTTAAAAACAAACTCCGTTTAAAAAACGGTTATGTTTAACTACATGAGTTTAAGCATTTATTTTAAAAAAACTCTAAAACAAACAACTACTTCTATCTAATGAATATAATCTCTCACTAGTTTTAATTATATTGAAGTAGTGTTTTTTACACTTTTTTAATATTTGGTATCGATAATTTATAATTTCAACACAAAACGCCACTTAATTAATGTCCTACCGGGTAAGGAAGTGACTTCCCATAAGAGATGATCATGGATGGTAAGAAAACAACTAAAGTAAAGATTAGACCGCATACATTTAAGTAATTGCTCGACCTTTGAGAAAAGCCCTAATTGAAATTTCTCTGCGTTTAGTAGTAGAAATTTTTTCTGTTTTTTGTAAAAAATTGTGGAGTTTTTATTTTCTGAATTAAAAAAAACATGTTTAGATGAAAGAATGGAGTTTTTCTTTTCTAAGAAAAAATAACATGTTTAGTTTAAGTGTTTTCTTAAAAAAGTTGTTTGAAAAAGTATAAG
The DNA here is from genome assembly GCA_038502395.1 of Dittrichia graveolens. Taxonomy (NCBI): domain Eukaryota; kingdom Viridiplantae; phylum Streptophyta; class Magnoliopsida; order Asterales; family Asteraceae; genus Dittrichia; species Dittrichia graveolens. The sequence continues at coordinate 1,347,440 of JARJIL010000003.1, read as the reverse complement.
AGTTTGAAAAAATCGAAGAGTTTGGGAAAAGGTGAGAAAGCTTTCTGTTTTCTAAAAAAAATTTACAAATAAACATGTTTCCTAACAATCCAAATGGGCCAGATAGAAAACGTATAGCTAAAATGAAACAAGTCAAATAAGTTACATCTAAAGTTGAATTAGGTATTAGTAAAACACATCAAATGGGTTGACTCAGTTGAAAGTCGAAGTCAGTTCAAACTTCAAAGTCTATAAATATATTTCATCAATTATCTGATTTATTTTTACAAGGCCCAAATAAGGGTCCATTCACTCCAATGAATCTTTTACGGCCCAAATACATAAAAGGCCGTATAAAGTAGGCCCACCGGGACTTTTTTAATCTCAATCTCAAGATAAAAAATACCATTCCCTCAATTTCAATCAGTCGACAAAATCAAGAATTATACCTACTTAAATTCATAAACCCTGAAAAAGTTGTGCACTCGACACCCCTATGAGCATCGTTGGCTGGTAAACTTGACTGTAGATGCTAACGACATCGAAATCGTCAATGAGTTGATAGATACCATACCCGAGAAGGCGAGAAGGAGCCTTAGGTGTTGTTTGTTTTCGAAGACATAAATGTCTTATGTCTTATTTCATGTCTTCAGGAGAAGATGTGGTTTAGAAGATGAAGGTCTGCGAAAAAAAGCTATAGATTTTAGCTTCTCAAAATAAGCAAAAATAAGACAGAATAAGGTCTTATGTCTGCGAAAAAACAAACAAGCTTATCAGAAACGTCTGCGCACCCGTAAACGTTTCTTTAAAATAAGACCTTATTTAAAAAAACAAACAAAGCCTTAGTCAGTGGTGCAACAAGTAGCGAAATTGATTGTATACTTCGAAAGAACACTTTATCGATCTAGGGTTCGGTTTATTTTATCGTATTTTAATTTTAGTTCTTACATTAAAATTGAAATGGGCCATTTAGGGAGGGTTTTAATGTACGAAATGGATCGATGCCAATGACTCCTTCTAATTTATATAGAAGAATGCTTAATATAATCCTTATTTAATTCATAGTTTTAAGGGACTAATTTTAGCTTTTGGATCAATGACATCAATGGTCCAGATTGCATTTTACAATTTTGAAGGGAGTGACATTTTTATAATTCGCATGTAATTCTTTTACAAATCGCATGTGATTAAATATTAAAACTTTATGACTATATTTTTTACATAGACTTTATCCAATAAGCCCATAAGCTATTTTTATAAATGACGTAATTATTAAATTGCAATTTAGTCGGAATTCACATACTACTATACTAGCATCGACATCTAATCTAAAATATTATAAAGTCTTTAAAAGATAAAATGGTAAAATATAATAATTATCTGTAAATTCATATAAGTAGGACATACTATGTTAAAATGCAATAAAAATTATCTAAATTATCAATGTATATAACGAATTATGCTTTCTCTCAAAATCTCAAATAATACGAAGAACTTTAAAAAATTATTATTGTGTGCAATTAACCAGTAATATCTGATAATCAAGCGGGTTTTTTTTTATTTTTCTATTATTTTGTTCCTTACATCTTTATTGAATCTTCTTACAAAAATTTGAATATCTTCATTCCAAATGAATTTGTTTTAAAATAATCGTATGAATTGTTTGTTTGTGCCACCATCCAGGCCAGTATCTTATCCATTGTAGATCAACATTCATTTGAAGCTAATTTGAACAACTGAAATTAACCCCATTATCTAGATCGTTTCGATTGAAGCCTTTTGCTTTTTTATGGTTTCTTCATGCCTGTGATGTTGACTTTACAATGAAGGTACAATTTTAGTGTGCTTGATTCTAGGTTTGTGATTCTAGGCATGATTTACCGACGTACGATTTGTTCTTCTACGTGCAATAAGGGTATAATTCGATTAGTGTTCTTTAACGTCACCAATTGTGCTTCAGATGTTGAATCAAGTTAGGGTTCCTGGTTTCTTTTCAAATCGAACATGTGATTAGAAGTCTTGGGTTGTTTTCAATGCATGTCACTAGATGTGCAACTAAGTTTCGTCAACCTTAAATCCACATTTTGAACCAATTCGGGGGTTGTTCTTAAAATCAGGTTGGGGTTTGCAAATGCATATATCAACTAAGTCATTTTCCAAATTTTAAATGTATTTTGTTCTTGTTTTGATTTTAGAGTTTGAATATTTTTTCAAATTATTTAATGTTGATTCGATTAACTCGCCAAATGTGTTCTAGATTTTAAATGTATTTTGTTCTTGATTCAATATAAATGGTAAAAATGTGTGCATCCATCTTTTATTTTAATTTTTCCAAATTCATCTATTTGCTAACGAAGAAAGATGAAGAACATGATCAAAGAAGATGAAGAACGCGATAAACAAAGATAAAGATCGGATACATATATATCTTACTCTTTTATAATACATTTACAACCTTAAAAACTTTTAATTTTAAGTAAATTGAATGTACTAAAATACCCCTTTTAATCATTTCATTCTCTCTTCTAATTTACTTTAACTTTTAAAATACCCCTTTAACCATTTCATTCTCACTCCTAATTTACTTTAACTTTTTATTTATTTAAAATATCTCTCTAACACTAAAACACCCTCTCACACAAACACAATTATCCACCTAGATCAACATAATTTTTAAAATCTTATTAACGTCTCCCTTCTTATTTCATAAATATAAATCTTTTTCTTATTTTAATGTCTTTTAAAATTTATTTTTAAAATTAATAAATAGTTTATACAAATAAAAATAAATAAAAAACTGACATTGTACGATACTTTTTCATGATATTGAATTGCGGGAATAACTTATTATTATATTTTTAAAAGCAACATGATGTAAAATATAAATTATTTGCCGTCGCAGCATTGCGCGGGTACCTTACATATATATATATATATATATAGGATCAATATAGAACTTAAAAAATAAATCTGGACCAATGAATCATCTAAATTAATGATTGAGATTTGAAGGTGATAATTTTGTAAATTATATAAAAATTATATTAGGTAACTTCATAATTGAGGGCAAATTTGAAAATCCTCTTTTTAGCTCCACCTCCTGAAATGCAAAATGATAACTAAAATGCAAATCATTGAGTTATTTACATGTTAATGACTTAATATTATTTGCATTTTCGGTTATTTGCATTGTTGTTATCTTCTTTTATGTCAGTTGCATTTTCGTCAAACGATTTGTATTTTTTAGTTGTTCTTTTTTTCATTTTCGGCGGCATTTGCATTTTCGTCAAACAATTTGTATTTTTGTAAAAAAAAGTTAGAAAACATTTCAATCCTAGTATTAAATTAAAGAGGATAAAAAACTGAATCTAATGATATATTTTTTTTTGCTAAAATTCTTAAACATGAATAGTTTATGACCATTTGGATGTTTAGTAGGATTTTTTTTAAAAATGAAAGTTTGGGGGTTGAATGAGAGAGAGGGGAGTGTGTATTAATTTGTAATTTTTTTTTCAGTTTTAGCCTTGTTAGAACCTAGAGGGGGGTGAATAGGTTATATGCCCACTTTCTAAAGTTTTTAACAATATTTGCAAATAATTAAAGAGTTTAGGGAAGGAAGATATCACCAATAAAGTAGTTTGGACACAATGATTTATAGTGGTTCAAGCAAGGGTTAACAACCTTGCTCTACATCCACTCCTTGGCCTCACCCACCAAGAGTTGCTCCACTATCTTCTCTCTTTGAAGGTAGAGATAAACCTTTTACAACTTCTCTCTTTAGCTTACAAGAATTACACTTCACTCTTGCAAACAAGGTTAAGATAAACCTCACTTCACTCCAATTGGAAAGGCTAGAGTTGATCCTCACTTCTCTCTAATTCTATAGGCTATAGATTATCCTCACACTATTACAAATGTATATGAATGTAATGAAGTATATGAACTTGAAGACTTTCACTCTTGCTTGATTCTTGATCTTGAAAGATTGAATTATCAAGGAATATGAGCTCACAAGATTTTTATGTATTCTGTATTTTTTCAGATTGCAAGAGGTTGGTAAAACACAAGACTTGAGTTGCTTTAAATAAGGAAAAAGTTTGATGCTCAAAAAGTGTCCAGACGATCCACGGTCGATCCACAGTCGACCGTGGCATCGACCGTTGGCCTGCTGGAGATTTTTGAGCCTTGTGCACATAGACGTTGGGCTTTTACCAAAACCACACACAACCCATTTTTACCATAAAAATGCACTGAAAAGAAGCTTTAGAAAAGTTGGGTTTGTGCCATACTTCTTAAGTTTGAATTTAATCATAAAAACGGTAGTTTAGAAACCAAATGCACAAAGCATGTTGGAAGTTTACCTCTTTGAGAGATTCCTTTTGCTAAATATGGTTTTGGCTTATTTCAATAGAAGATTATGTTTAGTATTTGCCAAAATAGGAATTCATTTGCTTTGACTACCAAGCTTGTGATTTTATAAAAAGTTTCTCAATTTTTATAAAAATTATTTTATAAAAACTTAAACTCATTTAATTATTTATTTTGTAAGCTCATAAACTTTGAACGTTTATTTGTAGGAATCTTCGACATCGGCTTCTACTTGAACTCGGATCTTGACGATTGGAGCTTGGCCATTTGATGAAGCTTATTTTGTAGATCATAGAAGAGAATATATTTGATTGAATATATATATATATATATATATATATATATGTATATGTGCACATATGTTAATGTTAGTACATACAATTATATAAACAAGTTATATATTTTTGTGTCAACAAAAGAGGATATATTTGTAAGCATATTTTTCCCAACAATCTCTCCCTTTTTGTTGAAGACAAAAATTTATAACTTGTATAATAAATTGTATATATAACTTTAACATGTTAACATGTGCATATATATTTATATATTCTTCTATCTTCTCCCCTTTTTTGTCTTAAACAAAAAGGAGACTCCCCCTTGACATAAGCTCCCCCTTAAACGTGGATCACCATATCTTGATTTGGATGAGCTAGAGTACATACAAAATTCTACCAAAGACTTGCACGAGTGATGTGAGCATAGTCAATATTAATCACAATACATGTTATATGGAAAGCATGCATATCAAACCACAGAACGTACATCATAGCATAAAATATTGTAGCACATGACCAACATAAATACCATATTGTGTGAATACATAGAAATAAATTGTTTGAAAGACAAATGTGGTAATCATAAAACATAGACTCATGATTGAGACGGCTCACCCCCATCGGTTCCGGAATTACATTTAAGAGCATTCATAATTGATCTCAACATGCCCTTTACCCCTTTCATTTCTTTACGGAGAGAGCGAGTTTCATTCCGTAAAGCATTCACATTGCGATTTAGTGCTGCAATTCGTTCATCGGTAGTGCCTTCAACCATGCCGAAATCCGGAGGAATTGAACTCTCCGCTTCACCTTCCTCTTCTTCACCAAAGGTGAATTTGTCAATCTCGGCTTCCGTATCTCCGGAAGAGGAAGAGTGTGCCCGTTTCGTCCCTTTATGGGAAGACATCTTGCGAAGTGTCGCAAGGTCGATGGGCATGGAGGATCCCGTAGTTGAGACAATGCGAGAAACATCCGGTAGATTTGTAAAAAGAAGAGATAGAAGACGGCCATAGGGAAGATCCCTACGACTTGTCACGAGACCACTCATGCGTTTAGCAAGTATGTGCGTGAGGTTGATCTCGGTCCCCGTTTTAAGAGCATGAAGAAGAACAGCTTGAATAGCACTTATTTCAGAATAATTCCCAGATTTGGGAAAGATATTGGAATCAATGATTTTGTTCCAAACGGCACATTCGGGAAGAAGATCTCTTCCGAAAAGATTGGTTGTGGTGTGGGGAACATTTGGTTTGCAAATTGACCCAATGATTTCAGGAATGGTGAAGACGGGTGGAAGGTTTGTGAGGCTATGACCGGTATGATAGTATTTGAGGCCGGAGGATGGGATGTGTAGAATCCTACCTAGTTGGACAAGAGTGAAGGTAAAGTCCTTACCTTCAATGTTGAAGGTGGTTACTTCATCATCCTCATTATAGATGAAGGAGGCATAAAATTCATAGAGACGATTTTTATAAATGACATTTGAGAGAGAAAGGAAAATAGTCCACCCAATAGCCTCAAAGGTGGCTTGGGTCCTATATTGGTCAAGTTGATTGACCGCAACTACACGACCCTCGTTTATGGCCCGTTTCTTTAGAGCATTGGCGGATTGACGAGGGGTAGGGTTGTCGGGTTTTCTTGAAGCCGATGTGCGAACACGTGGCATGATTATCTATAGAGATAATAATTATATGATTAAGTACAAATATATAGTATTATGACTAGTGTGTGCCTAAATTTGAGAAGATTTTGAAAATTTTATGAATCATGTGGTTACTAAGGTTAGTTGATGTAGATTAAGCAAAACTACATTGAGTTTGGACATTAAAAGTCAAAACATAAAAATTTAAAAGTTCAAAAAATTTCCAGTGGGCTTATGGTCGATGCATGGTATCGACCGTGGATCGACCGTCGTTGGTCTGGATTTTTGGTGATATGTTGCGGTAGAAGTATGGTCGACCGTGGTTCGACCGGCAGTGGACGGTTTTCAAGTTTTCATTTTTGTCCCTTTTTGACATGATATGCATATACTAATTGAATCTTATAATAATAACTTAGACATTATCTATATTTAAAACTGAACCCATCATTTTCATATACCATTTACTACTCAACAAACCTAACATATTTTCTTTTCCAAAAATCAACCTAATCCTAAGATCCACATGATTCTTTGGTGCAAAGAGAGAGCCCTAAGAAAAAGGAAGAAAAGATAAACTTATACCTTGAACAAGAAATTCGTGAGGAAGGGAAAAGGCAAGAGAGGATGAGTCTTCAACCGTGGATCAACCGTGAATCCAACCGTGCCTTCGATTACCGCTTCAACCGTAGTAAAAACCTTGATTTTTGAGGTAATTTTTAAGCTCTTAGTTGTTAATGGTGGCTAGGGTTTGTGTGGGGAAGAGAAAGTGTAAGAAAGAGAGAGTAAAATAGGGTTAAAAATCGTCAGGTACCATACGGTCGATACACGGTCGACCGTGATATCGACCGCGCCCTTTTTAAGTCCGTTTTGGTGTTTCTGCAGTACCCTGACGGTCGAGACACGGTCAACCGTGGTATCGACCGCGTGTTTCTCAAACTTTTGGCAGTGCCCCTACGGTCGATACATGGTATCGACCGTGGTTCGACCGTGGAGCCACTGGGTAGCATTTTTTTGCTGTTTTTCAGTTTTTAGGTGTTTATCTCTTAAGGTACATGTTCCATCATCCCCAAACCAAGTCTTATTGTGTCAAATACTTCCTTTTTTAGTGGTTTAGTGAATATGTCAGCAATATTTTCACATGACGTAACTTTTTCTAAGCTTATATTGCCTTTTTGCACATTATCACGTAGAAAGTGATGTCTAATTTCGATGTGTTTAGTTCTTGAATGCTATACAGGATTTTTACTTAAATCAATGGCACTTTTATTATCACACATAATAGGAATTTCGGATAGATGTACCTCATAGTCCAATAAAGCTTGTTGCATCCATAAGACCTGGGCGCATGCTCTTCCGGCGGCTACATATTCGGCTTCGGTTGTTGACAAGGCAACGGATGTTTGCTTTTTCGAGAGCCATGAGGTAAGTGCCAATCCAATAAAGGCACATACTCCACTTGTACTTTTTCTATCCAAGTAGCATCCACCGAGATCCGAATCCGCATATCACATTATATCTAAGCCGCTCCACTTTGGATACCACAATCCCAAGTTGATTGTTCCTTTAATGTATCGGAATATTCGTTTGACGGCCTCATAGTGTGATTTCTTTGGATTTTCCTGAAAACGAGCACACACACATACACTATACATAATATCGGGACGACTTGCCGTTAGATAAAGCAAGCTCCCGATCATACCACGATATCTTGTACTATCAAATCTTTCACCCTCTTCATCTTGTGTCAAGTGTGTGTTTGTAGCCATAGGTGTACTCATTGGTTTCACATTTTCAAAATCGAATTTCTTAAGCATGTCTTTAATATACTTCTGTTGATTTATGAATGTACCATCTTCATATTGTTTTATTTGAAGTCCAAGAAAGTAATTCAATTCACCCATCATACTCATTTCAAATTCATTATGCATAAGTTTTGAAAATTCATCACACAAGTCTTGGCATGTTGATCCAAATATGATATCATCCACATAAATTTGTACAAGCAAGATGTCATCTTTTCTTTTCTTTGTGAACAATGTATTATCAACTTTACCCATATTATATTCATTTTTCAACAAGAATGATTTTAATCTATCATACCAAGCTCTAGGAGCTTGTTTAAGGCCATACAATGCTTTTCTAAGTTTATATACATAAGATGGATGAATGGGGTCTTCAAAACCGGGAGGTTGACATACATAAACTTCTTCATTTATAACCCGTTTAAAAAAACACTTTTGACATCCATTTGATATAGTTTAAAATTTTGAGCATAAGCATAAGCAAGTAGAATCCTTATGGATTCTAATCTAGCAACTGGAGCAAAGGTTTCATCATAATCTATCCCTTCTTGTTGGTTATATCCTTGGGCTACTAGTCTAGCTTTGTTTCTAGTGATATTTCCAATTTCATCAACTTTGTTTCTAAAAACCCATTTAGTTCCAATTATTGTGTGACCACTAGGTAAAGGTACTAAGTCCCAAACTTGGCTTCTAGTGAATTGATTTAACTCTTCTTGCATTGCCATTACCCAATTTTCATCTTTAATTGCCTCTTTAATATTTTTGGGTTCTATGTGTGACACAAAGGCAAAGAAAGTATTAAGGTTTTGGGCTTGGGATCTAGTGAGTCTTTGATTCAAGTTTCCTATGACTTGAGTTATTGGATGGTTCCTATTTTCTTTAATTTCATTTTCATTACTTGTGGTTTTGTTATCTATTATTGGGATTTGAACACTATGATGATTTATGTCTAATTTTGAGAGTTGTTGTTCTATGGCTTCTTCTTCTAATTTGTCATCATCTACTAAGGTTTGAGTCTTAGGAGGAAGTGGAGATTCATCAAATGTGACATTAAGGGATTCCTCCACAACCATAGTGGATTTGTTTAATACTCTATAGGCTTTACTATTCAAGGAGTATCCTAAGAAGACACCTCATATGCTTTAGGATCAAATTTTGTCAAGTAGTCTTTGGTATTAAGGATATAGCATTTACTACCAAATACCTTAAGATGTCCTAACGATGGTTTTCTACCTTTGATGATTTCATAGGGTGTTTTATTTAGCATTGGTCTAATCAAGACTATATTTAGGATGTATGTAGCCGTTGAGACCGCATCACACCAAAACTTTTGTGGAATGGATTGTTCATTTAGCATTGTCCTACTCATTTCTTGTAAAGTCCTATTTTTCCTTTCAACAACCCCATTTGATTGGGGAGTGCGAGGAGCCGAAAAGTTATGAGACACTCCATGTTTTTCACAAAATGCTCCAAATTGCGCTTCATTGTCAAATTCTCTTCCATGGTCGGTACGAATTGAAATGATCGTACAACTAAATTGGTTTTGAATTTTCTTGCCAAGAGTTTTAAATTTGTCAAAAGCTTCATTTTTGTTTTTCAAAAATAGTGTCCATGTATATCTAGAAAAGTCATCTACAACAACTAGTGTGTAGAAGTTTCCCCCATAACTTTGAATTGATGAAGGGCCAAAAAGATCCATATGCAATAGTTCAAGACATCTTTTTGTAGTTATAGCATTTTTAGATTTATGAGATGAATGTACTTGTTTTCCTATTTTACATGCATCACAAAAATGATTATCGAATTTAATATTTGGTAAGTCTTTAACAAGCTCATTTCTAGTCAATGTTTGTAGTAGTCTCATGTTGGCATGACCTAGTCTTCTATGCCATAATGTTGAATTATCAATTATAGATGCAAGACATACTTGTGTGTTAGGATTATCACCAAGTCTACATGTATATAGTCCATTTCTCCTAACACCTTTTACTAAAACTTTATCATCTTTGCATATTAAGCTTTCATGTTTGGTGAATTTAACATTTAGATCTTTATCACATAGTTGACCAATACTTATTAAATTGTAAGCTAAACCACTAACATGCTCAACATTCAAGAATTTGATATTGTCATGAAGAATGTTACCTTTACCAATCACCTTTCCTCTTAGATTGCTTCCAAACACAACATGTCCTCCATCATACTCCTTGTATGAGGTGAAGAGTTCTCTATTACCGGTCATGTGTTTTGAACAACCACTATCAAGAATCCATTCATGAGACATATTCTCACTTTTATTGCAGCCCTACACATACGAAGTTTTCATTCAAACTTTTGGTACCCAATGTTTCATGGGTCCTGGATGGTTAGCATCAAAAACTCCTATTCTAATCCATCTTTGTGTGATTCTAAAACTTTTATAATACCATGTGTTCTTAGGGTTTATGGATTGAGAGTATTTTGGTTTTTGAGTCACATTTGATTTAGGTTTCTTGAATCCAAGTCCATGCTTTGTTGTTGGAGTATAAAACTTTCTCATTAACTCATTACTTGCAACCTTGGGCATACAAGTGGAAGAGCTAGAGACAATGTTTACATTTTTGTTCTTTTGAAAATTCCAGTGACCCGACGGTCGATGCACGGTATCGACCGTGGGTCGACCGTGGAGGTCCTGGATTTTTTCTTTCCCTTTTTTTTCACAAATTGAATGGTTTTCAAGTGACTTATTGGCATGTTGTTTGAGTGCCCAGAGAATCCAATGCCACCCTTATCTTTTGATGATTTTTGAATCTTTAACATTTCATCTAACTTTGTTAAACTATTCTCAAATTTTGACAGTGTGGTTGTATCCAAGTTTGTTTTTAGCTTACTCTCCAAATCTTTTATGCTTGTATGTGTATGAGATGCAATTTTGTTTTCTAGATCTTTTATCTTTATAACTAAGTCATCATTTTTATTTTTCAACTTGATATTTTCCTTTTTCAAACTTTTATTCTCATTTTTTAACTCCTCATTTTTAGTAAGTATTTTTGAGCTAAAATCACATAATTGATCATATTGATGGCCATTATTGTCACTATAGTAGCTAGAATCGGAGTGTACCTCACTTGTCTCAAAGGCCATGAGACATTTTTCTTCTTTTGTTTCTTCTTGATTTTCATCACCACTATCACTCCATGCACCTCCTAGGAAGGCTTTGTGATTTTCCTTTTTCTTTGAGGCTACTTTTGGACAATCACTTATGAGATGTGAAGAGTCTCCACATCCATAGCTTGGCAATCTCATCATCCTTTTGCATGATCACTTCATACACTTTGAGATTTCCTATTAGCTCATCCATTTGAAATATGTTCAAATCTTTTGACTCCTCAATAGCCGTCACCTTTGCCCTCCATTTTGGTGAAAGAGCCCTAAGAAACTTTCTTACAATCTTTTTGTTAGAGTAAGTAGTCCCAAGTGACTTGAGACTAGTAACAATAGTATTAAACTTTGCAAAAGCTTCATCAATTTTCATATCATCTAGTATTTGAAATTGTTCATATTGTTGCACAAGTAATTCAATTTTGTTATCTAGAACTTGGGCATTTCCTTGATGTGTGGTGACAAGATATTTCCAAATAGCATTTGCACTTTCACACATAAATACTCTTTCAAATTCTTTTCTAGGCAAAGCATTGTAAAGAAAGAGTTTTGCTTCAAAAATTTTAGAAACCATTTTCTTATCCTCTTGATCCCATTTTTCTTTAGGAAGTGGAACAAAGGCATCTTGTTTGGAATCAAAGGTTTTTGGTACATAATCCCCTTCTTCAATAATATCCCAAAGATCAACATCTTTGGCTTTGACATAAGTCATGAATCTTTGTTTCCAATAACAAAACCCTTCTTCTTCAAGAAGTGGAGGTCTAACCATAGAATTCCCCTCTACATAATTTTGTCCCATTTTGTCAACTCAAAAATTTTTGAAATTTTTTTTTTTAGAAGATTTAAAACGACTTTTCAAAAATTATCTAGAGCAACTTGCTCTGATACCAATTGTTAGAACCTAGAGTAGGGGTGAATAGGTTATATGCCCACTTTCTAAAGTTTTTAACAATATTTGCAAATAATTAAAGAGTTTAGGGAAGGAAGATATCACCAATGAAGTAGTTTGGACACAATGATTTATAGTGGTTCAAACAAGGGTTAACAACCTTGCTCTACATCCACTCCTTGGCCTCACCCACCAAGAGTTGCTCCACTATCTTCTCTCTTTGAATGTAGAGATAAACCTTTTACAACTTCTCTCTTTAGCTTACAAGAATTACACTTCACTCTTGCAAACAAGGTTAAGATAAACCTTACTTCACTCCAATTGGAAAGGCTAGAGTTGATCCTCACTTCTCTCTAATTCTATAGGCTATAGATTATCCTCACACTATTACAAATGTATATGAATGTAATGAAGTATATGAACTTGAAGACTTTCACTCTTGCTTGATTCTTGATCTTGAAAGATTGAATTATCAAGGAATATGAGCTCACAAGATTTTTATGTATTCTGTATTTTTTCAGATTGCAAGAGGTTGGTAAAACACAAGACTTGAGTTGCTTTAAATAAGGAAAAAGTTTGATGCTCAAAAAGTGTCCAGACGATCCACGGTCGATCCACGGTCGACCGTGGCATCGACCGTTGGCCTGCTGGAGATTTTTGAGCCTTGTGCACATATACGTTGGGCTTTTACAAAAACCACACACAACCCATTTTTACCATAAAAATGCACTGAAAAGAAGCTTTAGAAAAGTTGGGTTTGTGCCATACTTCTTAAGTTTGAATTTAATCATAAAAATGGTAGTTTAGAAACCAAATGCACAAAGCATGTTGGAAGTTTACCTCTTTGAGAGATTCCTTTTGCTAAATATGGTTTTGGCTTATTTCAATAGAAGATTATGTTTAGTATTTGCCAAAATAGGAATTCATTTGCTTTGACTACCAAGCTTGTGATTTTATAAAAAGTTTCTCAATTTTTATAAAAATTATTTTATAAAAACTTAAACTCATTTAATTATTTATTTTGTAAGCTCATAAACTTTGAACGTTTATTTGTAGGAATCTTCGACATCGGCTTCTACTTGAACTCGGATCTTGACGATTGGAGCTTGGCCATTTGATGAAGCTTATTTTGTAGATCATAGAAGAGAATATATTTGATTGAATATATATATATATATATATATGTATATGTGCACATATGTTAATGTTAGTACATACAATTATATAAACAAGTTATATATTTTTGTGTCAACAAAAGAGGATATATTTGTAAGCATATTTTTCCCAACAATCTCTCCCTTTTTGTTGAAGACAAAAATTTATAACTTGTATAATAAATTGTATATATAACTTTAACATGTTAACATGTGCATATATATTTATATATTCTTCTATCTTCCCCCCTTTTTTGTCTTAAACAAAAAGGAGACTCCCCCTTGACATAAGCTCCCCCTTAAACGTAGATCACCATATCTTGATTTGGATGAGCTAGAGTACATACAAAATTCTACCAAAGACTTGCACGAGTGATGTGAGCATAGTCAATATTAATCACAATACATGTTATATGGAAAGCATGCATATCAAACCACAGAACGTACATCATAGCATAAAATATTGTAGCACATGACCAACATAAATACCATATTGTGTGAATACATAGAAATAAATTGTTTGAAAGACAAATGTGGTAATCATAAAACATAGACTCATGATTGAGACGGCTCACCCCCATCGGTTCCGGAATTACATTTAAGAGCATTCATAATTGATCTCAACATGCCCTTTACCCCTTTCATTTCTTTACGGAGAGAGCGAGTTTCATTCCGTAAAGCATTCACATTGCGATTTAGTGCTGCAATTCGTTCATCGGTAGTGCCTTCAACCATGCCGAAATCCGGAGGAATTGAACTCTCCGCTTCACCTTCCTCTTCTTCACCAAAGGTGAATTTGTCAATCTCGGCTTCCGTATCTCATTAATTTAATCATTTTTAATTATAATCATTTTTAATTATTTTAATTATAATCAATATTAATTTGACTATAGTGTCATTAATTGTAACAATAACAATCGATGATCGATTAGTATAAAAAATACAATCATGTCTATTTATATTATGATACTACGTTTCTGCCATCGGCCCATAACGTTTGTCTTATCCTTTGTGTCGGTACTTCCACCACGGATTTGAATATTAACGTCTTGTTTCTTTTGTATTTTATAATTATTTTTATATATTTTTACTAATATTTAATATTCATTAGTTTTAAACTAACAAGTATATTAAACTAGAATCTAATATAGTATTTTAATTTTTTTTATCAATAAAGAATAACACAATGCTTAATAATTTATTTCACCAACTATTATTTAATCAAACATATAAAGGTCAATTGATTTCTTCTATTTGATAAATTTATGATTAAAACATATAGGAATATTTGTCGTATTATGTAATCATTCATCGTATGGGAGATTGGAATCCAATGCATGTTTGTCATTTAAAAACATTATTATAATGTTTTTTTACCGCTGTGTTTACTCCCCATAAGCCATCCTATCACTAATCCATGGTTAGTAAAATCTTTCTAGTAGTTTTTAATTAAAATATATGTTAAAAGTTAAAACTCTCTCCTTAATTAACCTTTTTTATGTTGAATTTTTTTTTTTTGAAATTGATAACTTAATTCAATAATCTCTTCAAATTCATTAGCTTAGAATCGTTTAATTAGTAAAGAAAATTATCAATTCCTCATAACAAGAAATACCACAGCTTTGTTTGTTCTTTTGGCAACCATCGAAGACCCGCACCCACTCATCACCGCCGCTCACCACACACCACTCCTATTATCACCATCCACCAAGTAATTTTTTTCTCAAATAATACAATGAACTTGCTCAAAAGTGTTATATTGTGTGTAATGTCACTCTTACTACATATTGCCACCTGAGTTTGATTTGCAAGTTGCCTAAGTTGAGCTTTAAGGTCGCAAAGTGGGTTTCAAGGCTTATGGTGGGTGGGAGGGGGAAGATGGGGTTGTTTAGGGTTATGGGCGGATAATATAGAAGATAGGCGGTGGTTGAGGTTGCAAAGGTTGGTAGAGTTTTTTTGTGGTCGTTGGAGTATGGTTAAAGATCATTGGAATTGAGTTAATGGCCTCTTGGTGGGAATGTGGTCAAAGATAAATGGTGGATGGTTTTTGGAAGATCATTGGAGTTGAGTTTTATTGTAGTTGGGGTTTAAAGGTTGTCGTATCCGCAAGTTTTGCCAAAGATGGTTATATAAGTTAACTTTCCATGGTATGTAAAATTGCATACAATGTGTCAATGTGATGTTTCAACAAAATTCGTTGTATTATACAAAAAAATTAAATTAATTGTATATAATATAATTTAGGCAAAGTTTATTGTATTTTGGTACAATATACACTGCAATTAACTCATACATTAAGTCATTAAGATCGGCGTTAAAACGTTTCAATAAGTCATTTTACAATGCCTTAGGATTATACATCGAATTTAATCTATTTTTAGTTCTAACTATAATTTTAGCACGACCGTTTCTTTGTTAAATGAAAAAATATATACGATGACAATTGAATAATAATTTGCTTAAAACTATAACTTTTATAAAATTTATTATAATTGATATATGATAAGAATACGGATATGTTAAATAAAACTAGTTAAAGGTGGAGTTTTAACTATATTTTAGTACGATAATTTCTTTAGTAAATAAAACAAAGAAGACGATAAAATCACATCACAATCGAAGAATAAAACTGTGATTTTTAAAAGTTACTTCAATACTAGGTTATATAAAACTAGTAATTTATATATAATAATGTTTTGTTATATACAATAATAATAAAATTTATATCCTTACAAAACTTATATCAATAGTTTCTATCCATGTGTTAAGTATATAATTCTCCAACTAAACCATTGTTGCTATAACAAAATATTATTGTGTATAAATTTTTAAAAATATATTTTTCTAATAAATACATCCTATTAATAGCCATCTATTGTTTATTTAGGGGCGAGTATGTAAATTTTTAAAATTTAAAGTTGAAGCATAGAGATGCCCTCAAATCCGAAATTCAATAATTCACCTTAAAACTACAAATTAATCTCTCTCT
The DNA here is from genome assembly GCA_038502395.1 of Dittrichia graveolens. Taxonomy (NCBI): domain Eukaryota; kingdom Viridiplantae; phylum Streptophyta; class Magnoliopsida; order Asterales; family Asteraceae; genus Dittrichia; species Dittrichia graveolens. The sequence goes on along the minus strand of JARJIL010000003.1, from coordinate 1,331,204 downwards.
CTCTCTCTCTCTCACACACACACACACAACTTCAAACGGCCCGCTCTCTCCGCTTCAACCACCAACGGAAAGCAATCTCTTTCACGCAACTCAGATGAGATTCCGAGCTTAAAACCAGTCAAGACGCCGGCGAGACCACCGGAAAACCATCAATTCCCTACGAAAGTCAACGAACAATGGGCAAGTACATGAGGAGAAAGTCGAAAACTACAGGGGAAGTGTCGTTAATGGAAGTTCCTTCTCTCGGCGGCGTTCTCACCCGTGCAAAAACACTCGCTCTTCAAAGAGCCGCTGCCGCTGTTGCCTCCTCCGGTGCCGCCGCCGATTCCTACATTCAGCTCCGTAGCCGTCGTCTCGTCAAACCGAATTCAACCAACAAACCAAAGGAGAGCTGTGTTCCGACAAACCCTAATAAACTTCCCGGGCTCAATTCGTCAACGGTGAAGGTTGACTCGCAGGACTCTGCTGGTTCTGCTAAGAATTTGGTTGATAAACAGGATGAATTTCGTCAAGAAAATGAGATTAATGATGCTGTAAATGTTGGAATTGGTTATGAAGAAGGTTCATTTGGGGAAAACATATTGGAAGTCGAAGGTAGAGGAAGGTGGGTTTCTTTTTTGAAATTAATTTAGATTCATTTCAGTTAAAAAAAATTCAATTCATTTTTCTGGGTATTACTTTCTTCCTTATAATTGAAATTCACGAATTAGGGTTTTCTTCCTTCAATTTGCTTAACTTGAATTCAACCCTTCTGCCGGATATCAGTTTTTAATCATAAAAAAATATAATATAGATTAGGGTTTCTTAATTATAAACTCTGAACTTCTTCCCCCCAGTTAACTTCTTAATCATGCTATCTTTGGTTAAAAAGCAGATAACATCAATTTTCATCAATTTTTTTCCTTTAAAAAGGTCAAAATTGAGATATGAACTAATAATAGGTGTGGGGATTTGTAACTTCTGTTGATTTAGTAACTTTCATCCCTGAAAAGTTATTTCTAAAAGGGCTTTTCAGTTCTCTGTCATTCTCTGGTGTTTCCAGAGATGGTTGTAAGGAAAAGGAAGTGAGTAATTAAAAAAATTATCTATTTCTCTTTTTCATTTTTCCCCATGTTTGTAAAAAGTTATCTTCTATAAAGGAATGAATGACGTCTGTTTTCTTGGTACATCAACTCTGTTTTCTGAGTTCATTAAGTTCTTCAATCATTACTTCATTATTTAGGACACATAAAATATATTCAAGGTGAAATTTAGGGTTCTTTTCTGCATTTCTGATATATGATTGTTTCTCAGAGATACTTCTTGCTATTTCACCATCTTTCCTGATCAGTTTAGTGTTGAATAATCTTCTTGCTTGCATTCTGGCCTAACAGTGAAGCCTTCAATGCCTTGTGTGGTCTTGTCTTCCAAAACACGTTCTTGCTTGCTGGCTTTCCCAATTTTGTCCAAATTGGCTTTCTGTTCTCTTTTCTCAATGGCTAGGATCAAAATTCAAAAGTGTTTTTCTTTATCTTTTTTATTAGGAAAAATTGAAGAGACTAATCTTGATTTATGTTACTTTATGACCACTGAAGTTTCTAGTTTTTCTACTTGCTCAGTGGTTTGCGTGCGTTTTGGGTTGTTTCTCAATATTTCGTGATTAAATCGCAAAAGTTATATTTTGGCTTTACTTTGAAAACTTATGTGAATGCTCGAACAAGTTTCCATCCATCAAGGTATTGTTCTACTCTCTTGGTTCTGTTAATTGGTTCTTTGCACTACTTAAAGCACGCAAGTTATGCTTTTCAATTCTTTAATGCGATATTTCTTTTTTAATAGTAGTACCTTCCTGCTTGTAATTTTGATATGGTTAAATAATTAAATCTAGCGGATTATTTTTGAATCGGGGTTTCTGTAGTGCTTACACTAACCACTTTGGAACTTGTTATTCTCAGAATTTTATTCCTTTCTTGTGATACTTGTTTGTCTCTAAAGAAAAAAACATTCTACCAACTATTTGTGCCTAATTGGTTCTGGCACTATTCTTGTTTTTATGATAACAAGTTGTATAAAATTTGTCTTTAAGTGGCTTAGGGATCTTGTTTCTATTTTTTTTTTCTGGTTGTGATTCCTGATGAAAAGTGTTTATTATTGCCCATTTTAGCTCTTCATTAGATAAATATTTAAAATTGCTAAACTTTAGAAGATTGGTACATGGGAATACCTATTTTATCCTAAGATGGCTGCATCTTTTTATGTGACAGGGGTACTCGAGAGACAACACCATGCAGTTTGATTAGGGATCCAGATGCCATTAGGACACCCGGTTCCTCTACAAAGCCAACAAGATCTACTGATGGCAAATACAGGGTACAAAACACCACACCAAGGCACATCCCATCAACAAGTGAAATGGATGACTTCTTCACTGGACCAGAAAAGCAGCAGCAACGACTCTTTATTGAAAAGTATATGTTTACTTCTTATTAGAGACAGTTAATTGGGTGTATGGGTAACGGGTCAAATGGGCTTGGGTCAAAACGAGTACTTTGAGTACAAGTCCAAATGAGTCGGTTCGATTACATCTGCCTGAAACACCTTTTGTCCAAAATTTGGGATTTTTTAAATGAGAAAAGGATGTGTGTAGCTAAAAGCATTTATGATAGGTGCTTCTACACTCACAAACAATTAAATGAGTTTATGATGAAATGACCAAGATACCCCTTGTTTAAAGTGTATGAGTGTGGAAGCACTTATGATAGGTGCTGTTAGAAGCATATATCCTATCCCTTTTTAAACATATACAACGTGTTAAATATAATTATATAAACTATAATTTGGGCTTGTTTATAAACACTCCGTCCGACCCTTTCTTTTTTTGTTAGTTCTTTAAATCTAAGCGTTAGAAATTGAACACTAACTCAAATCGAATTATTCACAAGTGGATGGGTCAAAATCACTAGCTCTGCCTCCTATAGTCCTATGTAGTTTACTGTAATTCCAAATTGGTTTATTTATATATTTCCAAATGTTCTGCAGGTACAACTTTGATCCTGTGAATGACAAGCCCCTTTGTGGGCGTTATGAATGGGTGAAACTCGATACTACCAATAAGAGTTGATCAACGGTTGATCAGGACCTGTTTCATTTCGGTTTTGATTTGGACTCAAGATTAACATAGTTGAAGATATGGGTAGGAATAGATTTAGATTTAGATTTTTGATCTTTATGCGAGTGGCTGTAGAGTAATTCTTAAAACTCCCAGTCATTCTTGTTTTCTTTGTAAAGAACGAAGCTGGACCCATCAAAAACCGGAGAGCTAAATGTAGATCAGAAGATCTGTAACATTAGAAAAGAGAGCTTCTAACAGTAGCAACAGATCATCTATTAACAGGGGAAAAGGAAATGATGATGATGGTAGTTTTTTGAAGGGATCCAATGACTTCAGGATAGTTTTTAGTCCCTGTGATTGTCTATATTCTGTACTGATGGAAACTCTGAAAGATCCTTTTTTCTTCTGATATAAATTGACCCTTTTCTTCTTATTTTATCATCATGTTATGGTGGATTTATAATCATGTTATGGTGGATTTATAATCTTTAAATTAATGTGTACACAAAACACAAAACACAATGAATCTTGATGTTTCAAATATGGATATGATGGTGCCAATTTGTACAGTGTTTCCTGGTGATATGTGACCTACCATGTCTTTTTAGCAGCTTGTGAGAAATGGTTGGTGAATGGTGATGGTGGGGTAGCTTTCTTGGTGGTGTGGAGTTGGGAAGAATCTTGTCATTCTCTATTATTGTGTCAGTATATGTACTTTTCTACATATTTTATTCCATTTATCTTTTGAATACCCACTAGTTTCATCTCTCTTTCTAAATAAATAAACAAATTAATCTATCTGTATATCATATAGCTAGTTACTTACATAATGTATACGTAAACACTAGGTGGAGTCATTATGATGCATAGTGTATAAGTAGGGCTTATCAAATATTTGTGTGTATCATATAGTTAACTGGCTACATAATAATATAATTGAGTTATTCTATATATATAAACCTTAATTCAATAATATGATGCAAACGTAGAATGATGAGATAATTGTACATAGAAATGTGTGAATATGGTGGTAGAGGTTAGAAAATATATCGTTTTTACCTAATCGAACTTTATATATGATTTCGGGTATTCGGTATTTTCGGGATCGAGATCATTGGTGATTTGGTCCTGGGTAAATTCGTTACTAATCCTGAATTTATATATTGGTTTTTAGTATTTAGTTAATTGTTAAAGTTTGAGCACTCATAATCGTATCATACAGACTCAAATTTAATTGATTTTTCTTCCAATATATTCTTTGTTTCGTAAACTTCATTGTAGATCTAAACACGTATTGCTTTGTTGCACTTAAATATGTTTTCATAGTCTCAAATATGGGCAGTTGGATTATTTAAACATTTTCACTCTGAAATTCTTTTATAATTATCAATTTGTGTAGAATTTTCAACACTCATAACTATCTCATAAGAACTCGGATTTGGCTTATTTTTCTTCCTATGTATTCTTTGGTGTGTGAACTTCATTCTAAAGTTATAAACTTACTGTTTTGTTTCACTTAAATTTGTTTTTAATGGCCTTAAACATAGGCAGTTGGACTACTTGTAGCATTTCTAGACACAAATTTCAACTTTTTCGAATTGTGCAAATTTTTTGTTAAACTTTGAGTGATCATAACTATCTCATATGAACTGGAATTTGACTGGACTTTGTTTCCTGTATATTCTTTGTTGTGTAAACATCATCCTAGAAACAAAAACTTATTGTTTTGCTACACTAAAATATGTTTTTCATAGCCTCAAACATTAATCGTTGATGTTTTTGAAATTTTGGTAATCGTTGATGATTTTGAAATTTTGGTACTATAGCCTCAAACCTTAATCATTGATGTTTTTGAGAATTCGGTACTATAGGGAAAATGTACCAAAGTACTAGTACCGATACGATTACCCAACCAGACCAGTACCTTTTACTCGCTTCAGGATACAGTACCATGAAAATAAAAAATTCGGGATACGGTATTTTCAGTTTAGTACCAGTACAGTACCAAACTCACCCCTAGGTTTGGGGTGAGGTGGGGTGGTGTTCATGCAAGGTATATGTTATTTCAACCAAATAATTGAAGATGCATACGATAATATGCACTATTCATCGTAAATATTCATGACTTACGATAATATATAAAGTGGTAAATAATTTAACTGGTATAATCCTAAATTTTCATTGGAGATTACATGTTTTCAATTAACCACTAGGCTAAAATTACAAGTTTATTTTTTATTGTTAACTATAATGTTATTTGTCATAAAAAATTAATTTTTATTGGTTGTTACAGGCATAACACACTTGTTTGCCAATTTCCCTTGTATTTGAAATCCTTTTGACATGATTAAAGTTAATGGTTTTGTTGATTGTGTATTGACTCAATTTAAGAGAGTAGTGGGAAGATTAAGCATGATATGTTGCCTCCCACTATACAACTCAACACCCCTCTCTTCAACTCACCACATCTCAACAAAAAGGGTATAATGGTCAGACTGACAATAATGCCCTTGCCACTTTCTTCTTCTTATTAAACTCATATGCAGGATGTATGTTGAGTGCCACTTTGACCATTGAACACACTAAATAGCTTAACTATTCAACTTGTTTTAGCTTATTATGGTAAATATGGCAAATAAGCTTAATTACCTTGTTTTTCATTATTCCGCTTATTTTACTTTTTATCTCATAATAAGCTTGAAAGTAAAAAAACATATATATAAACGGAAAAATGAGCTTATTATAAGTCGGGCTTGTAAGCCATTGATAAGCAAAACCAACCCATGAATCTAATTGGCTAAAAGATCGGATACCGGTTACAAAAGAAGCAAATCTTGACATCGATGATCGATCACTTGTAGAACATAAAACCAATAACGACTCCAAAGATTGCCAAGGGGATAAGGAGCCCAACCGACGACTTCATCATGAAACCTAGCCATGATCCTATGTCTTCTTGTGCCACAATCTGTCGTTTAGGGTGACTTTCCGCTTTAGGGCTCCTGATTGTTGAAACACCATAAGAGGGAGTTACAACATCCGCCTCGCCAACATAATATTCGTCTAACATCAGTCTCGCAACACTTCCATGTCCTACTTCCTCAAACTCTTCACTCGCGTCCTTACCTAAACAACACGCGTAAATACAAATTAACATGTGTTCATTTAGCTAGTTTTCTGTAAATATATATATATATACACATACCTGCTACGTCCAACAATGCATTATCTCCTCCAGGGTGATCGTTTAAGAAATTTGTAACATCATATACCTAGATAAGTCAAAACTTGATTAGTCAACTCAATCATTTGAGAAAATTAATTAAGTGAATATCGAACAAGAAAGATACGTTGAAATGTTTGTTTACCCTTGCGTTGATAATGACCCAACAATCTTTAACGTTGTTGTGCAAAGAGACATCGGCCAAATCGAAAACCTTATTGTTCAACTTCATGATCCTTAATTTCTTTGATTTGGTGAGATATGGCAGGAAGCTTTTAATTTAGACAGATAACAAATTGGCAAAACTTTGAATGGAATGGGGGGTTAATTGCATCTTATTTGTTTATATATATGATATGATTTTGATTATTTTTTGATTGTCTATATGCTAATGGACTATTGATTCAGGCTTTGATTCCCTAAATGATTGTAAATTGACATGCAACCAAACATAAACATCTTCTCTTCTAATGAATTTAATAAGTGGATTGGTAATTTTATATGGATAGAACGAGTGTGGATAATATAAAATATATATTACTGTATATATTTACGAGTATATACATAAAATAAAATATATATTACTATATAAGCTAAAACGGGGATACAAATACATAATCTAGACTAGATTCCACCGCGCTGTGATGGGAGGTGCCGTCACACCATGGCAGCATGGTGAAGGGTTGGCTCACTGTTTTTTCTTTCTTTTTCCTTTTCTTTCTTTTGTAGTCTCTCTCTTCTTTACTTCTATTTTTAATTTCTAAATGATTGATTAATTGAATATTAGATGGGTTCTAAAATTTGGTGTGGTTGAAATATGAGGTTGAGTGGTGGTGTGAAGCCCAGAAAATCTAATCCAAGTTCGACTAATTATAAATTTAAGATGTGAAGCCCATAAGAAGTCCAAACATAATGGCCCAATAGCACCCCACGCAGGCCCACTTACAAACTTTCACTCGTCAACATAATCCCTCCCCTCGATATCGAAAAGCTAGTATGACTGTCGAGGTATTACGAAGGCATAGTCAACAACTGTGTTGGCCAAATCATATATTAAACAACACCTTGTCAAAACCACCTTTCAACCTTCGCACCTTAAAGTATTAGACTCTCAATCAATTCATAGCCTTCTAAACTGAAATTTGAAATTCGCCCCATTATCCCTTATTCCCTATCTTTATATGGTATTTAGAGGTGTTTGTTTTAGCTTATTACTAGATTAGTTGTCTATGTAATTTACATGTTGAATTTCAAAAAGGATAAATATTAAATAGTAATAAAAATATTCAATAATTATAAAATACGAAAAAATAAGAATTTTTTAAAATGGCAACATACAACGTCAACAGCTATACCAACACTGGGACAATGACAGACATATAAAATATTTTAAAATGATATAACTACTGATTTGGTTAAGTATGATATTTTGATATGTTATAAAAGTTAAATATGATATTTGTAAATTTGTGTGATTAAATACAATATTTAAAGTTTAAAAAAGGGTATATATGAAATTTTCTCATATAATTTTATTTCAAATAAAAGTTAAAAATTGAATCCAATTTTGATAAAAAAAATACAAAATTAGATTTCAGTTTTTACCACAATAGATAGTTCGTATTTATTATTAGAATTTTTATTAAAACCAATGGCAATGATTGATTACTAGATTTTATTTGTGTAAATCTTTTATTGATATCATGAGATGGGCTTATAAACTTGACTTATTTATTATAAGCTCGTTGTTTGTAATGTCCCAATTTTCAAAAACATAAATAAGACCATACTTGAAGTTCTTTTAGAAATAAAAGAGTTGTTTTACGAATAAGCGGAAGCAACAAAACTGTTTTGAACCCTCAGGTTCATATAAAAGCCTGATAGTTACATCAAAAGATGTTTTCTCACTAAACAACTGTGCGTTAAGTTTAAAACACTGTTTTCTTTAAATACATAACAACTGTCAAACTGAAGCTTTGCCCCTTGTCTTTAATAAAACCTGTAAAACATTTTAGAAAATAATATCTGATAAGCTATGAGAGCTTAGTGAGTAAACTAGACTGCCAATCATATAAACACATGAATATAATCATATGATAAACACTGACAATAACTGACAATAAAACTCTGAGTAATTAACTGAGCCACTACTGCTCAAGGCAGTATGCTTATTGATTCACATAATTAATTAACTGAGCCACTACTGCATAAGGCAGTATGCTTTCTGATATCTGATTAATTAACTGAGCCCCAATACTGTGCTATTTTTGAGCCACTACTGCACAAAGCAGCATGCTTATATTAACTGAGCCTTACTGTACATGGCAGTAAGCTTAACACACATAAACATATATACTGTAACATTACTGTAACACTACTGAACCTTACTGAGTATAGCACCCATATCTGAGTTTCCTAACATATCAATAACCTGATATAATAACATACATGCCATAAATATGAATAGTAGTCTATAAGACTCACCTTATAGTCTGTGATGCTAAGATCTCCAACTAATACTGATCTGATACAAGGTCAATCACCTCCCTATATATACCATACAACAAAGTATCACTTTATAGCAATCTGATCTGAAACATAGACTACACGGGCCGTGTCCCTTAAACACTACACGTCCTGAGCTGGCTACATAGCCAATGTTGACCAGTCATCCTACACGGGCTGTGTTATGTACACGGGCCGTGTACCCCTCCTGCTACACGACCATGTCTTGGCTACATGCCCGGTGTTGACAACTCACCTACACGGGCCATGTAGTCCCACACGGGCCGTGTACCTCATACTCTACACGACCATGTATACCAACATGGCCCTGTGACCGCCTTCTACTCTACACGGGCCGTGTACCATACAGACCCAGCGACTGTTTGCTGTAACTCCGGCCAAACCACCCACAAAACTCACTTATAATTCATAAAAACGCTTATGGGATGTTGTCTTACATCCCAAACAACTTATAAACTGAACATATCAACAAAAACAAGCTTACTCCATGATTCACCATTGAATCACTTGAAAAACCCATAAAACTTGAAGAACTTGGTCAAGAATTCTTACCTCAAGCTTGTATAGTTGCTATGCTCAATCCCAAACACTTGTTCTACTGTTCTTGATCAATAAACTGAAGTAAAAGTTCCTGCCTTGAGAGCAAACGGGAGTTGGCTTCTTTGCAAAGTGAAGAAAATGAAGACTTTGACTATACAAAGTCAAAGTTGGCATTATATATATATAACTATGGACTAATTGCACAATTAGTCCCTCAACCTTTTCAAGTTTCGTTTTGACGGTTTTAGCCCCTCTAGTTTATAACCGCATACTATCTCATTTATCCATTAGTAACTCATATACCACTTTGTACATTTATCGCGTTAACTTAATAATATAATTTCCGGGTGTTACATTGTTTTGCTTACTTTTTTTAAAACTTGGGTTATTTTCTTTATTTCTTATTTAAGCAATAGAGTTGTATTCAATAAAGTCTATTTAAAAAATATAGTCCTAAAATTTAATAAGTGTTAAAATTGAAAAATCAGAATGATGTATAAAGGGAATTGAACGCTTAAGCGTAAAGTGCGAAGGATACCTTTATACACCTTGATACTATTAAACCAAAGACCATTTGATTTGTAAATAATAGTAAGTAATTTTATTGGAGCAAATGTAACTTATATAAATTTAAGAGTAAATAGTAAAAAAAAATTAAGAGTTAAAATTGAAAATAAAAATGAGTACTGCTTTTACTTTGATAATTGATTATAGGGAGATAATTATTAAAACTAACTATAAGTAATATACAAATGTGTATACATATTACTTTTGTAAACATGTGGCACATGATTATAAACATGATAACTCAATGTAATGGATCATTTCAATTCACTCTCTACTCTATTATTTTGTCCATTTGATTCATTTATCTTTTCATCCCGTCCAACCAAAAACACCTAATATACTAAACCGAATCAATAGCACCATTTATATTTCTCATACACTGCATTTACTTCAGGCAAGTGTTCCTTCAATCAATCGTAGATGTAACCTTGTTATTTTTTAGTCAACATACACTATTAGAGCATCCGTAATGGATACTCACGAGCTCGTTGAACGGGAAAAAACACCATCATAAGATAACTCCCTCGTTACAACCATTGTGCTTGGATTGTTATAGGGTCGTGGTGAACGAGCTTGTCATTCGTGTCACGAGCGTGGAAGGGCCCGGGTTAATTATTTTTTTTCTTTTTTTTCTTTTCAACCAATAGAATTTAAGACATATAATTGGTGAGAGTCTAGTGGTGGTAGTGGTGCATGTTATAACCGTAAGTTGTTAGTGATAAGTTTGTGATATCGATATAACGATCAACGATGCTAGTGATAGGTGTGATGATTGTAGATGTTCAAGAAAAAAAAAGATAGATAAGTGGGTATTGAGGTGGGTGAATTAATCAATAACTATGTGGGTATACAGGTAACTATGATGGTAAATAAAAGAATATTTAGTTGATCAAAATGTATTCAACTTGTAATGTTTTGCTATTGTATATATTGAATTTTAAAAGTTACTATTGTATCTATCAAACTTTTAATTTGTTGCTATTGTATGTATTTTAGTTACATAAAAAAATGTATAAGTTTAGTATATACAATATAAAGTTTAATACACACAACAGGTACAAATGAATTGTTCAATACACATAATAGAAAATTGTAGGGTCAATAATGGTTTAACCATCAGAGTTTTCGTTTAATTTCGGTTTAACCATCAAGGTTTTTTTCTAAACGAAATTACCATAAAGTTTGAATTTGTTATGATTTAAACCTCAAATTTTTTTTAAATGATTTAAACCTTGAAGTTTTGTTAAAAAACTGATTAATCACTTAAATTTTATATGGTTTTCGATTTTATTCTCTCTACCTATTATGCATTTTACTTTTTATTGAAAAGTTAGCAAAACTTAGAGGGTTAAATCATTTTTTAATAAAAAATTAAGGGTTAAATCGTTTGGGAAAAAACTTTAAGGTTTAAAACAAAAAGAAGGTGTAACTTTAAGGATTAAATAATTATAAATTCAAACTTTATGGTAAAACTATTTAAAAAAAACTTTGATAATTAAACCAAAACCGGAGTAAAACTTTGATGGTTAAACCATTATTGACCCAAAATTTTAAAGTCCAATATATACAATAACAAAATGTGACAGATTGAATACATTTTGTTAAAATAAGCCATACAAAAACTTATATATTTATTTATTTTACACGAGTATTTTAATTCACATGATTTAAAAAGAGTATAACTATGAAAATTAAATTATTTACAAGTAAATTATCAACCCAATTTGTTCATACGATATAAAACTAAATGTAACTCAAAGTCATATTAGATTATTAACTCGTCAAGTATTAGCCATATTTATTACAAGGATAGTAATCGCTGACATGACACAAAATACGATACAATATTACAGATAAACAAACGGTTTTGAAGGTCATTTGCGGGTTGACTAACATAACTCGTATAATAAATGAGTTGCTTCAAGTTATGCTTAGATTTTACGGATTGATCACTTTCCCCGTGATTTTATATGTTTTTTCTTTCCTATTTCCATATCCTTTAATTCACTATTCAATTTCAGTTCACCTAGTTCGATATAGGGAGTCTTTGTTGTTTATTGTTTACTTTACCTTTACCTAGCTTTGGCCTTTAATATGAGGAATCAATTTGACCATTCATCTCATTTGGGAATGTATCTATTATATTCTCTTATAATTTTAATAAGAGCACGCCTTCTTTCTAATTCCCTAATTACAATGTTATAATGCAAACTTCGAACATGTCAGTTATTAGAATAAAATGGGTTACATGGGTTGCATTTGTGTTAGGCATATCTAAAGTAATGTTGAAAATCATGACATAGTAATTATATAATGCTCGGATATGAAAATAAAACTTTTATATTCATACTTTTTATACATATTATTTTTTAAAACAAATATAAAATTATAGTTCACGTTTAAATGTTTTTAGTGTAAGATTAATGTGTTTATTATATTTCGTGTCTAAAGTTTTTAATGTAATGTCAAATGCTTAATTTGAACAAATACATCTTTATTAGTCAATTATATATTTGTATCTTTAAAATTGTAAACTTAATTTATTTAAAGCTAAATAATAAATATATCAATCTAATTATACTCAAATTACATAACATAAAATTAAGATCCTAACATATAATATATTTTGTTTGTACATACGTAAATTGCTTAAGTATATGTTTTATTGTTTACTTAAATATAGTTTAAAACACAAGATAACATTGAATTCAAATATCCATATAATAATAACCTTAATTTTATGTATGGACTTATTAGTTAAAAGTAAGAAAACTTTAATAGATAAAGTCGTTATATAAAATTTTAAGTTGTAAGGGTAGTTACAAAACTCATTAACATGAAAGTTGTTTCACTATTTGGTAATATGTTACGTGACAGTTTCTAGACAGTTATTTACTCGTCTATAACCAATGGTTTTAGAAACGAATAAATACAATTTGGCAAACAATAATAATTCACAACCATGGTTAAATATTTTAATTTTTCTCATGCATTTTTATATTGATTGATGTTTCGTTATTTGACTTGAGTTCTATTATAACAAGTAATTTTAATTTTAAATTAGTTCATGTATGTTTATTCATTACGTTTAATAAAAAATCTGTATACTAAACTATAACAGATATATAACACACTCTTAATTATATTTTGAGTGCATCAGCTATTTAACATACACCTTAGTTCATTAAAATTTTTATCTATGTGTAAGTATAAATATTATCGTAATACAATAACATTTTAAAATAGTATATATTTATTTTTTATCGAAAGACAAAAAATCAATGTTTATATCAACTATGATGCATAGAGAGAGAATGAATATAAAAAACCGAATAAAACGTCCAAGAATTACGTACTTACTACTCTGGATGAATACAAAAAGTTAAAAATATACTAATTTTTAGTAAATGTCATATTATGATAAATTTTATATCATAACGTAGATAAAAACGGGACAATCACAAATATATAATTATTTTTTCTCTAAACAAAATATATCACAAGTTTGTAAATATATTTTACAAATAACCTATAATTAATTATATTAATATACAATTTTCATAAAACCCATTCAATCCACTCACAATTTACATAGAGTCCCCTTCAAATTAATTTGAATTTGAATATGATATTATGGTTTTCTACACTTTCTACTAATAAAAAGATGGGATTTGTCTACGTCATATTTACATGTCATCAATAACATTATTATTTTTATACAACATCATCACTTTCTCTTTGTTATGCCAACAATATATATTAAATTACTATATCGATCAAATAGCATAGTAAATAACAAATTCTCATGAGATTTTGAGCAAGATTCTGGTAATTTTGCATCCGTCTTACAATTTAATGTTTTTGTGAGATTTTGCAAATATTGCGAGATAATTAAAAAACACGAGAAATAGAAGAGTGATGGCTGGGCTATAATGACAATCGAAGTTGAAGGCCGGGAGTCGAGCATGGGGTAGCCGGCGACTGTTTTGGTTGGGATGGTTGTAGACAATGATAGCTTTCAATCATATAACAAAAATCGGATATTACATGTAAAACATGATGGGTTAAAGTTGACAATAACCAAAAGTTCAAGGGAAATATCAACACAAACCTGGATTAGATTACTATACACACCTTGCCCCTCCCCAAAGAAATCGAACCAAATACACGTCTAAAAAACTCTTTCTCCGGCATCAAAAACCCTAACCCTGATCCAATTCTCCGACTCTCCGTTCGTAAATTCGAACTAGAACGGCATTGATTGCGTGTTTCATCGAGCATCGGAACTATGGCGGCGACTATGGTCAGCTCGGCTGGAGGCCTCTTGGCGATGCTTAACGAGCCGCATCCGTCTCTCAAGCTTCATGCTCTTTCCAATCTAAACGCCTTTGTTGACCACTTCTGGCCGGAGATCTCAACTAGCGTCCCAATCATGTAATCATCACTGTCCCTTTTCGTTAATTATGTGCTTTTGATACGTTTGATCTCGTTATTCAGCCTTTGGAGTAGAGGATTTGTGGTGGATTAGTTTATTGCCCATAGGAAAAACTGGATTTTGTGTCGTATCACGTGTTTGGAGTTCGTTGAAGTTAGAACACAAGCTTAACTCTGCATGTATTTCATCGACTTTTGGAAGTATTTTAATTTATTTTTTGTTATTCTAGTGGTCTATTCCGTTTAATGAAAATCATGCTTTAGAAAGTGTTCACATTATAATCATCTGGCTTGATTAAGAGTAAAAGAAAAGAAGACTTCTTGTTCAGTGCAATCTTTTGAGGTATGCAAGTGCACCCCATGCTTTTTAAGATTCTCTGTCCAGTGGCGCCTTAGGTTGAAGTTCTGGTTGTTGGCCAGAGGTGCTTAAGTGCTTCTGTTGTTCCTGTGTAGTGTGTAGCAGGTGGCCCTTTGTGCAGTTGCCTTTGGTGTGGGTCAAGTCCTTAGATTTAAAATCAGGTTTGAGCGTCTGTTTTTGGTGCTTTTGTCAGGGTCTGTTGGCGTTGTTCATAGTGAATGGAATTTTGTATGTTTTCTAGTGTTGTTGTTTTGGTTGGCGGTGGCTTTCAGTCCTGGCTTTTATTGTTTGTTCCTTTAAGGCTGCTCTTTCTACTCTCCAGAGTTTCGGTGGTTTTTAGTGTTTAATAAATCCTTTCCATTAAAATTAAAAGTGCATGCCAAGCTTTGGTATTTGTTAAAGACGCCCTATCTTTGATAAATATTTAGCTTTAGGATGTTGTATTTCATAGAAGTTGGATTTTAAAGACAAAAAATGCCTCTTTCAGGCTATTTAAGTTGATGTGTCATATATAGGACATGGAACAAAGGGGCTTTCAGGCTCAGGCTGTATTCAACATATTGGTCTTGTCTAGGAAAGTTCAATACTATGTTTATAAACCATATAGATGCTATTTTTCTCAATTATTTTAAGCTTTGAACGACCTTCTTGGCTGCTTGTCCCTCGTGTTTTAGTTGCTGAAACTTATCATGGGGCCGATCCTATTTATAGCTAGTTAAAATAAAGAACCGAAGATAATGAAAAGTTCACTCCATATTCGGGGTTGGATTATATTAAGGAGCAGATGGACAGTTCCTTCAGTCACTATCTCAAGCTAATTCTTACAATTGAAAAGGTCATAAAGATTTGTCTTAGTATGGTGATCTTATTGTTTGGATTTGTACTGACAAGGTCATGGGATTATGCTTCATTAGTTCCTAGCATTTTATTAAAGTATTAGACATCTAAAGTTCTATGATATAAGTAGATGCACTCCTGAATTATTGATATTTTTAAAATATAAGAACTTTGAATCTTCTGGGAAGCTTCTTATCTGAATGGTTTGGGCTTGCTGAACGTGTTTTAAGAAATTATATACAAAAGGTGAAAAGGATCTATGCGCCTGCTGTGAGATGTTTATAGGGTTGCCTAATCATAGAGCTTAATGGTGTCTAAATTTTACATCAGTTTATATAAGGACTTCGGTTTTGTTAATTGAACAGTCTTGAACTGAGATTACTGTTGATTTTGCAATAAAGCAAAAACCGTCAAGATTGGATTGAGCTTGAACAAAGGCTGTGGATATGTATAATCAGAAGTTTATAAATAGTTCACTATTATCAAGCAATATTTTCCATAAATCAAGCAAATAATAGGGTTTAGGTGGTATTTGGACAGTGAAAATTATGGTTATTTTACTGCAAAGTTAAGAGGAAGAGCCCAAGCATACTTTATTCTATAAACTAATAAGTGTTGCTTCGTCAAAAGAACTTGTAACTCAATTCTGACTGGTCTGTTCACATGATGACTTTTCATTTTGACCTGATTCATTTCCCCCTTTTAGCCTCTTGTCCACTTCCCTAGAACTATATTAAGGTATCAAACTATCAGTATTTATGTTGATCTTTTTGTGGTTAACGTAGTATTTGTCAATGGTTTCTCTGACTTGCATTTATCTATTTTCTGAACTCAGAGAGAGTTTATATGAAGATGAAGAGTTCGATCAAAGGCAGTTGGCTGCTTTACTTGTTTCAAAGGTACCTGTTGATTACCTGCTTCTGTATTATTTCTGCGAAATTCTTTGTGGATTTGATTATTCATATATGCAAGCGTTATGAAGTGTGAATTATTGGAATTGTATTCCTACATCTAATACTTTTTTTGGTTGTTATTTAAACACGTGACTCTATTATATGCATAATGCATTATCTGGGCATGAGCTACTCAAGCCTAGTTTTGTTGTTCTGAATGTAGTATGATCTCCTTTTTTCTTGATCTTATATTCTTGTGAAGATGCAAAAAGGAAAAAAGAAGAGGTATAGAGGAGACTAAAGAAGTTTGATGCGTGGTTTTTGGTGATTGTATTTTCTTGGAAAATTCTTATTGACTGATTAGACGATTATTTGTATGATTGTATACTATAGAGTTAGCAGGGACCAACTAAAAGAACTGGTTATGTCTGCAAGATGTGTTTCTTGTATGCCAGCTCATAGCTTCTCTTGTGTAGGTTTTCTATTACTTGGGAGAGCTTAATGACTCATTATCATATGCCCTTGGAGCTGGCAGTTTATTTGATGTTTCTGAGGATTCAGATTATGTTCATACTCTTCTTGGTAAGTTTTGCTTCACAAGTGCAATTTATTCTCTTTTATGTCATCAACTCATCATATTTACTTGTGGCTTTATGTTGGTGTTGGTCATTAAACATATCTTTCTGCTTTGTGGACTCATATCTTTTCATATGATGTTGTTCCTTTTCTCAGCGAAAGCTATTGATGAGTATGCAACTCTCAAAACAAAGGCAGCAGAATCAAAGGAAGAATCTTCTGACGTGGACCCTAGGCTGGAAGCAATAGTTGAGAGGATGCTTGATAAGTATGTACGCTTTTACTTGTTTGCAATATGATGGTTTCTTAGTCCCTCTTTCAAGTCCCAATCAAGTTATTGAACGAAAATAACTAAATAAGTAATAACAAAAGAAGTGGTTCACCAACTTGAGAGGTCAACTGTCTCCCCCCAAATCATAGACACAATAGAAAGTGGTTGTATACACGCATCCGGAGTATATTACTCCTATTTATAAACCGTAATTATTAAACTAGGCCGACGGCTATCCCTAAGTGTCTAACACTCTAATATGCTCTTGTGTTTTCTCTTTATATAATTTTATAAGGTGTATAACGGATGGGAAGTATCAACAAGCAATAGGAATGGCAATTGAATGCCGAAGGTTGGATAAACTTAAGGAAGCAATTACAAATAGTGATAATGTTCATGGAACTCTCGCATATTGCATGAATGTATCTCATGCTTTTGTCAATAGGAGAGAATACCGTCGTGAGGTAATAATAATTTTATTTTATACTTAGTATTCATGCTCCCATGTACACGTGAGACATGAATTCAAGAGGTTGCTTTCTACATTCTTTTACTGATCCATGTGGATTGTGTCTAGGTACTTGTTCTTCTTGTCAAAGTATATCAGGATCTGGCATCCCCAGATTACTTGAATATTTGCCAGTGCCTTATGTTTCTTGATCAACCCGGAGGTGTTTCAAGCATACTAGAGAAACTTTTACGATCTGAAAACAAGGATGATGCAATGATGGCATTCCAAATTGCCTTTGATCTCATTGAAAATGAGCATCAAGCTTTTCTATTGAGTGTGAGAGATGGATTGTCGAGTCCCAAGTTGAAACCTGAACAGCCAATAGCCACTGAGACGGAGGATACTCATATGGCCGATGAAACCCAACCTCTTATTGCTACAGTACCTGAAGCTGACCCAGCTGAAGTGACATATGCTGATAGGTTAAATAAAATGAAAGGGATTTTGTCTGGTGAAACATCTATTCAGTTGACTCTCCAGTTTCTATACAGTCATAACAAGTGAGCAACTTTTTTTTCTCCTGTGATGCTATCTTGATCTACTTCTTCTAGAGGTGGCTAACCGGCTAGGTTGGATATTAAGATGGTTAATCCTTGGGTGCGGGTCGGGTTGGCCTGAAGCACTTTTTGTTCATACTTCAAAGTTCTTTAATTTCTAATAATGTTTAAGGTGTCATATATGATCACAGAAAAGATATTGTAAAGTAATAAAATATACTTTTATGAATAAGATGATTTAGGTGGTTTTATGCATTAAAAATGCACTTTGGAATTTTGGATGACTTCAGCCATTTGAACTGTTCTGTTAAAGGTGAATTTTTTAATTTGAAATTTGTCTTATTGACCTGTGAGATATAAACATAACCTGAATTGACCCATCTAGTAGTAAATGGGTAGAAATGGCCACCTCTAGTTTTGGTTTATGTTGTTTATAGTTGAAAGAATCTTACAATGTTCTGAATCTTCGAATAGGTCGGATCTACTCATTCTTAAGACAATAAAACAGTCAATCGAGATGAGAAACAGCGTTTGCCATAGTGCAACTATATATGCTAATGCACTTATGCATGCTGGAACAACTGTGGATACATTCCTAAGGGAGAATCTGGTATTATAATTTTTATACTAAGTAACAAATATCTCTTTTTTAGTGATAAAGTTTTTATTGCCAATTCTTAATGTTGGAGGATGCATATGATCTTAGGATTGGTTGAGCAGAGCCACAAATTGGGCTAAATTCAGTGCAACAGCCGGGCTAGGGGTTATTCACCGAGGACACCTGCAGCAAGGAAGATCACTAATGGCTCCTTACCTTCCTCAAAGTGGGTCGGGTGGTGGTGGAGGTGGTAGTCCCTATTCTGAAGGTGGGGCTCTCTATGCTTTAGGTTTAATTCATGCAAACCATGGAGAAGGCATCAAACAGTTCTTACGCGATAGCCTACGCAGTACTAATGTTGAGGTGCTTGTTTGTCTGCTAACCTTATCAAAATCTTTATGGCCAATGTATGTATGGCCCACCAAAGTACCTAACTTTTTTCATTAAGGCCACCCATGTATTAAAGCCATCATACAGGTCACCAAAGTATGTGTGTTGCATCATTTATAGCAATTTTGATTTAACAAAAACATGTTAAACGATGAAAAATAACAACAGTTTATTTCTAAATGCAAAAATTTCGACATATTATATACCGACACATCATTAAAGAATATGTCTTTCTAAAGAGCTTAAGGTCATTTGACATTTATTTTGGATCAAATCTGGTATAAATGTTGCAGGATTCATACTTTGGTGGTCTATATGATAGTCTTAATGGTTAATACATGGGTGACCAAAATAAAAAAATGAGTACATGGCTGGCTGGCTGGGCGCCACATATATTATCCCAAAAATCATAAATGCTTGACGTGTATAGATATTGTGCATGGTTGTTGCCACAGGTTGTTCAGCATGGTGCTTGCTTGGGTCTTGGCCTTGCGGCTTTAGGGACTGCTGATGAAGACATTTATGATGAGATAAAGAGTGTGCTTTACACTGACAGTGCTGTTGCGGGTGAAGCTGCGGGTATTAGCATGGGTTTACTAATGGTTGGAACTGCAAGTGAGAAGGCATCAGAGATGTTGGTGTATGCTCATGAAACACAACATGAAAAGATCATAAGGTGAATCATGCTTTTCTCAATTTGGTTCATGTAATTCAACACATCATTATTGCAGGTGGAAATTTCTACTTGCTTCAATTATATCTCTGCAAAATTTCAAAATCACGTTAATGTCACTTCCAAGCTTCAAAGTTACCTCAATCGTCTTTCAAGGCTTTAAAATACCCATAGTCATTCATCCAAATAAATAATTTAATGATTTAAATCTCTAAAACTCGTATCTAACAAGCTGCATGCTCATTTTACCCTTCCCTCAAGATTACACACACATACTTCTAAAAAATTTAAATACTCATATTTCCCTGAATAAATAATATAATCATAATTGAGGAGCTCCAAAATACTTTAAAAACTGGAACCTATTGAGGGACTAAACTAATGTTTGAATGATGCTCTGAATTTATTCAATTAGAGGGAGAAGTAAAAAGGTAATATAACTTGATATGTGTAAAGGTTAAATATCTTGTTGAGTAACATTTATATAAGAGTTGTAAACCTTAAAGTCATTTTAAATGTTATTTAATTATGATTAAATTGTTTATTAGATTATTATGAGTATTTTGAAAAGATATTGATTTACTTTTGAACTTTAGAAGGATATCGATGTGAATTGGAGTTTGTAAGGATATAGATGAAATTCACCCATTATTAAATGGTCTGATATGGTTTATGTTTTATATTTTTAACGTGTAAATTCAGAACAATTGAGAAGGAATGGAAATTGCTTGTAGTGTATTTCTAATGTTAAATTATAATTTTTTATAATCATAAAAGATTTTGAGAAAAACGAAGCTAAAAAAAACTGAACTGTATGGACCTGAAACTCTACCGAACTATTTAATTCGCCTCCAATCATTATCTTTTTGTTTTTTTATATTGTTAATGTTATAAATACATGCTGTGTAGGGGGTTAGCATTAGGTATTGCCCTCACAGTTTATGGAAGAGAAGAAGAAGCTGATACTCTAATTGAGCAGATGACTCGTGATCAAGATCCTATAATCCGTTATGGTGGGATGTATGCTTTAGCATTGGCATACAGTGGAACAGCGAATAACAAGGCTATCCGCCAGTTACTTCACTTTGCTGTATCTGACCTCAGCGATGATGTCAGACGGACTGCCGTTTTAGCCCTTGGATTTGTCCTGTACTCTGAACCCGAACAGGTTAATATATATTTTTAAACCTTAATTCATCAATTTGATAGTTCCGTGGTCATAACTTAAGTTTCTAGTTTTATTCTTAGAATTATCTGTTTTCCTATTACTGTGGTTTCTGCATCTAATATTAGATGATCATGGTGCAAAGTTTTTTATGTTCTCAACAGTTCCAGTGTGAATCGGGCTGAGAAAAAGCAGTTCTTGCCCAACATTGTTTTCTGTAATTGATATTTAGTGTGCCAGATATGATTACGTATTTTAATAATAGCAGTAACCAGATTTTTTGAATAAATTTTATACATTAAAAGCATACGATAATTTGGGTTACCTTTTAAGATAATTTTGTAATAAGATTCGTTTTGTTTACTGCAGATGCCACGTATTGTGTCTCTACTGTCTGAGTCCTACAACCCACACGTGCGTTATGGTGCGGCCATGGCTGTAGGCATTTCTTGTGCTGGTACTGGGCTAAGTGAGGCCATATCTTTGTTAGAACCTCTGACATCAGATGTAGTTGACTTTGTCCGTCAAGGTGCTCTAATTGCAATGGCCATGGTCATGATCCAAATCAGTGAAGCTAGCGACTCTCGTGTTGGTGCCTTCAGGTATTATTATTATTGTTATTATTCTTTTAACATACAAGTCCTGCTATTGCTATTTTGAGAGGTGCAACCGGCAGAGCAGGTAACTCCCTGAATAGGTCAATGTCGGGTTGGCCTGAGACATTTTTTATGTCTAATTTTCTTTTCTCTTTATAAACAATGCATCAAGTGAAATGTGATTAGAAAAATAATATTGATTGGAATAATAGTGTAACTTTTTATTAAAGTATAGGAGATTTTATTTATCAAAATATAGTTTGGGACTTTGGGCGAGTTTCAACCTTTTTCCGTTATAGTAATTTTTTTATCTTTTAATTGCTTAACCAGCCATTTATATTTGGATTTTGCTCTTTTCACACATGGTGCTCTAAACTATTAACAGACGACAATTGGAAAAAATCATTCTTGATAAACATGAAGATACGATGAGCAAAATGGGTGCTATTTTGGCTTCAGGAATTCTTGATGCAGGAGGAAGAAATGTTACCATTAAGCTACTTTCTAAAACAAAACACGACAAAATGACTGCAGTTATTGGCCTTGCTGTTTTCAGCCAGTTTTGGTATTGGTATCCACTCATATATTTCATTAGCTTAGCTTTCTCCCCCACAGCTTTAATTGGACTCAACTACGACTTGAAAGTACCAAGATTTGAATTCTTATCCCATGCAAAACCATCATTGTTTGAGTACCCTCGACCAACAACCGTACCTACCGCCACATCAGCTGTGAAACTCCCCACTGCTGTCTTGTCCACATCAGCAAGAGCCAAGGCTAGAGCTACCAAGAAGGAAGCAGAAAAAGCTAATGCTGAAAAGTTATCTGCTGCTGATTCCTTGGGTTCTGGTAAAGGGAAAGCGTCTGGTGAAAAGGACGCAGACTCAATGCAGGTATGTCATCCCCTCTTTATTGTTGTCATGACTCCCAACTACCTGACAAGTTTTGCAAAATGTCATTTGTGTGCTCTAGATTTTGCAATTAGGTGTGTTGGTCAGTGTCAGACTGGGATCTTTCACTAGGGTCAAAATCGGTCGGGTTGACCTGTCTACACTTGTTATTCTTTTTACATATAACTATAAAGAAGTCGGGTTGATCCGCCACTTTCTTCATTTTTTTAATATCAGAAATAATTAATGTACAAGACATTATAGCAAACACTAGTGTTGAGTTAATAAATAATTTCTAACTAGTTCGATTAGCTCAGTCTGGGAGCCTGAAAAAATGGTCAAAATGGGTTGGACCGAGTGACTGACCAATAATATTGTCCTTTTTTTTCCTTCCTGATTTTAAATATAAATAATGTAAATATTTTAGAAAAGCTATATACCTATATCCCTTAAATATAATATCTGATCCATTTTTGTCTAGGCGGTTGAAAACATATGAATAACACAATTGACTTCCATGTTTCAACTCACTTGACCTGTGTTAATTTAGCCAGGTTTCTTATTTTGATCCGTTAGATATAATCCAATCAACCTTGAAGTGAAAATGGGTTAATATCGATTCCTCTTAATGATGCTCCCAAATAAAAGGCAAAAACTTTTTGCTCAAAACTAAGGACTAAAGTTCTGCATCTTTGCTTGTTTATGCATCTAATAGGTTGATAGTCCTGCTGCGGAGAAGGAGAAAAAGGCCGAACCCGAGCCAACATTTGAAATTTTAACAAACCCCGCAAGAGTGGTCCCTGCTCAAGAGAAATTCATTAAATTTCTAGAAGATAGTAGATATGCACCTGTGAAAGCAGCCGCATCTGGTTTTGTTCTCTTGAAAGACCTTCGGCCAACAGAACCAGAAGTTTTGGCTCTAACTGATGCACCCACATCAACAGCATCAACGGCTGCTGGTGCGACTGCAGCCGCACAACCAGGGTCTGGTGCAGCCATGGCTGTGGATGATGAGCCTCAGCCACCGCAGCCTTTTGAATACAGCACATGATCATGGTGTTAACGGTAGGTATGTCTATGACATTTTGGGTTGTCGGGTCCCGTTATGGTTAATGCATTCAGCTTATTATCTGATCTGGCTCGTCCCGGCTGCAATTTCAAGTGTTTGTGCTGTTGTTGGGTATGTTCCTGAATGCAATTGGAGTGATACAAGTGTAGTTGTTATTTCCTATTGATGTAATTTTACAAGACACTGTTTGGTTTTAAGGATTAGATTTGATCCTGTGTTTGTTTGTTTGTTTAGCTTATAACAAGTGTTCAGTTTATAACACTCTTTAAAACCTTCTCTTTCTTCTTCTTCTTCTTCCCATATCACTTTTTACTGAGGGTGGTAAGGGAATGATGATAAGGATGAATTTTTTTATTTATTACTTCCCCTTAATTAATTAATTAGTTTAGATGTAGGCCGGATTCTTTAGTTAAAGTATTGCAGTTGTATGCATGTGTGTCTCTAGCTAGCTTCGACCCTCATTTGTATTTCTAGCCTTTAATTTAGTAATGGTAATTTATTTTTCAAATAAATAATAAATTAAAAAAAAAACATGCATGTGAACGTTTTTCGATCTCAGATGCTAAAAACATACAAAATGACCGACTACACGAAGATACTCGACAAATACGTAAACAATCAAATGAAATTTTAAATTTGTTAAACAAAATAATCTTTACTATTGTATAAAACATTTAGCTCTTTGTTTTAAGACTATTTTTTAAGTTAAGTAGTACAAGTAATATAACATGTTTTTATAATAACTTTCAGTAATAATCTTAACACTTTTAAAATAGTACAATTCAAATAGCATTATTTACAATATGTTACAACAATGATCTTAAACACTTTAAAACTGTCTAAAAACTTAATTACATAAAACTGTCAGAATTTAAATACATAATTAATACTTTAAAATTGTCAAAAAATAAATTATAAAAAACTGTTCTAAATTTAATGACAGAAAACAGACTAAAATAATTTGTCTACATGTATCTTATAACTGTCTATAAAGAAGTGTTGCGTGCTGAGCGAAGTACATATGTATTTAGCATGATCTAAATAATTGTCATATTTGCTTACTGTTTTCAAAAAGTTTTATATTCTACCATGTAATATGATCGTAAAAGATGGTATGAATTCGTTCATACAAGAATAGAAAGTTACACTTAAACGTAAGTGTTGTGTTAACTTGATATTTGTACGAAAATCACAACCACCATATTTTCCGGCAACATCACAAATAACATGTTGAATTGACATGTCGACAAATGAAACTATTTTACCCCGTCGCATTGCGCGGGTAAAATACTAGTAAGAATCTGAAAGCATTCAAAGTTTTTTTTAATAAAAATGGTGTAAATTGTTTATAAATACATAAACATTTGGCTATGTTTAATTTGTAAAATAAGATAATTGTTACTAATAAGTATTATCATTTATTAATTATTATTAAATTAAATTAAATTAAATAGGTAAACAGTATCTAAATAAATAAGTGTTATCTAAGCAATTGTGTTTAGGGTTCGTAGTATGCTTCAACATTGCCTCCAATGCGATTGTGTTTAGGGTTCAATTGCTGCAATGGGGTGTTGGTAGTAGAATTACATTCTTCATAGCAAACAAAACAAAATACCTTATGAATCGTATTTAAATTTTAATTCCACAATGATTTTAAAAAATCAAATTTTATTGTAATATATTCCAACAAACCTAATGTATTCTTTGTTTTTTCTTTATTTTTCATCCATATGGTCTTTTCCCTTTCTCTTTCTTACACAAATGTCACATTATTATAACATATTTTTTTCTCTTTTTTCTCTTTCTTACCCAAATACCATGTGTGTGTCTATATATATATATATATATATATATATATATATATATATAAGAGAGAGAGAGAAGAGGTTGGTTGGCATTGGGTGTGGGAAACCAATGGTCTTACCCGATCGTTTTGTTCATGGGGTTGTACCAATGTACAACTCAAACCCAGCCAGCCTGAAGGCATACCCGATAGAGATCCTGAAGGCCATACGTCGGTTTAAGGCCATCCATATTGCCCTTCTTTCTTCTCTTTCTTACCGAAATATTACATCAGCATCACATCACTTTTTCATCCTTTTTCTCTTTATTACCTAAATACCTAGTATAGCTTAACACAAACTAACCTAATCTTTTTCACACGTTTTAAATTTATTTTGTTATATATTTATTTCTTAAACAAAATAAAATATTTATAAATTATATAAAAATAAATAAAATAACAAATAATAGAAATAAAAATGTCATAACATTAATAAAACATTATCATTAGAAAATAAAAAATACAAAACACTAAATCATAAATAATAAAAACGTCTACAAATCTAGTCATCCTTGTTGACGGGAAGTTGGATACGTGACATATGTTCGACTAAATCCGATCGAAGGTTATTATGAGTCTCCCTATTTTTGACTTCTCGAATGTTTGCTGTGCGTGCTTCTTCACTTATTTGTGTTTCGATATCAGACGATAGAAGGTTGTTTTCAACAAAACTACAAATTGCATAGTCTTCGTCTTCAAGACTTCAAGTATCATATTGTATAATATGACACAAGCGTACATGATGTTTCCTAGTCTTGTTGGATGTCATCCGCGTGTCGGATTATGAAGTATGTGCCAACGTTATTTGATCACATCAAAAGCCCGTTCAACGTCTTTTCTTGCCAATTCTCACGCGAACTTAAACCGTTTTTGTTTATCGTCTTGTAAACATGTAAATGATTTTGTGAAAGTAGCTATTCCAGATATATCTCATCCGCTAGATAATATCCGTGTTTGTAGGCGACTCCATTCACCTCAAATGGACACTTGGGTGATTTTCTATCATAGACATAATTGAAGATAGGTGACTGATTGAGAACATTGATTTTGTTATTGGAACCCTCAACATCGAAGTATGCATGTTAGATCCATAGATCATACGAGACCACAACCTCTACCATGATTGTCGGGTGCTCATAATCACCTCTTAGAACCGACCATGCCATGCATCAGGCAATTTGCTCACGCTCAATGAGTACAGTCTATGTTGCCAAGCATGTTGGGATATTCATGTTTTTCTTCACATGTGGTGTATAACTACTGAATATCAACATAAGTAGGCTTGCATAATTTTTTTTACTATAGAGGTTAATAATACCTCTGAAAAATTTATATAGGTAATCCCGTGACGTTTTTTCTCCTATCCTCAAGTACTCATCAAGTGAGTCGGAGGCCCCTCTGTATGCTAATTGCCGAACAACGAAAATATACTTTTGTATCGGAAATAAAAAATTCCTTTGGCGTCCCACATTTGTTTATAATACCGATACTCTCTTTCAAAATCATCAACTATTCGTTCGAATAGTTGTTTCCTCATCTGGAATCGCCGTCTAAACATATCTCTTAAATAAACAAAGTTATAGCCAAAGTAGTCATTTATAAGCCGCTCGTTTGTAGTTACCAATCTCTTTCTATGTTCTCACTCATCAGTCTTGTTGACGATTATGCGGTGCTACCATAAATTAAGTTTGTCGCTTCTCAAACTAACCATGTCGCTTGATATGGATGATGATGATTCTATCGATGAAGTGGATTGTGGTAGATTCATATCGTGTAAAAACTAAATAGTTTTTGTAGTAGAAAAGAGATAGAGAGAAATATAGATTTTGGGATTAAAATTTTAAATTGTGTAGTGGTGATTTTATAGGATAGGGGGAAAAAGTAAAACAATTTTTATAGCCATTGTTCAACGGCTTTATTTTTTTGAAAAAAATTGAAACGCGCTCGGGTTGGGGGAACCAAACAATGCACCCTACCTGAATGAACCCAAAGCCTACCTGACGGCTTCGGGTAAAGCTATACGGTTAGTGAGTGCAACATTACCTAGCTTATGTTATGTTACACTCACAAACTAGTTTAATGAGTAAATATGTGAATGACTAAGCTACCATTCATTAAACTAGTTTGTGAGTGCAATATTACCTAAGGTAGGTGATATTAATATTACGGATCATTTTCTCTAATTTTTATGTTATAAATCTCTAAATCAATAATCATTTTCAATTATGTATTTTTTATTTAGAGTATATGTATAGATATATCTTCACATATTAGTGAGGTATAATACATTTTTATGGGATAATTTATATTTGTGAATCCCTAAATTATTTATCTTTTTCGTTGACATAATCATACAATATTAAACTCTGAATCTGTTTTTCGATGCCAATGATTTCATAATATATAAAATATTGACTAAATTGTGATGATTTTAATAAACAGACTATTTGTAAGAGATTATCCGGCCAGAGTTTTGCATGTCAAAAAAGAAGATTATGTGTATGGCACCGAATTTTAAGATAATGTTATTATGAGCGAATGAGGTGATTTATGTATTCGTTATGATTTATAATTTATGTTCTATGTAATAACAATGAGAATTTATGGTTAAATTATATTTTAAAATAATCCTTAAGATTTTTAAATTAAGAAGCATTCATTATTTATATTAAGATGTTTGACTATCGTTTTTAATATACTATGTTTTTTATAATTATACTTTGATAAAAATAATTATAACTAATCGTGTATCAAATGGGCCTCTAACAAATGTTGAGGAATGAAAGATCGTCTTAATTCAATTTTTGAAAATTCGATTAATATGTTATTTTTATTAGTTATTTTTCTATGGATATGATTCTGTTTGTTTAAATTGTTTTGTATATTTTATTTATGCTTTGTTACATGTTAAATATTTTAGGTTTTTTTAAAGTTTATCTAGTATGTGCACGAGTCATTCAACTAGTCTATATTAAAAGAAAAAAAGTTATGATGTCATCATTTCATTTTTAAATTTTTTCACCAATCACCCTCTTTATTTTCTCAAATGGCTGACGAATTAAACGAGTTGTATTTTGAAATGCCAATTTTTAAATGATTCGTTTGTTAACACTCAACTACTTAACTATCTTAATAAAAGTATTTATTCAAATCATTGAGTAGATACATATATCTATTTTTATGTAAACACGTATACCGATTAGATTAAATTAAAAAAAATTCAAATTTGATTAGAAAGAGGTTTTACAAAAAAAAATTATTTTGATGTTATGTATGAATTTCTGATTCTAATAGATTTACACTGTTTTAAGAGATTTTATATCCTTATGTATGTTTTACAATACATGTTGGTTATCTTTAACATTATAAACATTTAAAATTTACTTTAACCATTATTACGTGTTTGTACACGAGGTGTTAAACTAGTTCGTATATAATTGTACATGAACTAGGTAATTTATAGCCCGTGCTTCGCGACGGTAAGAAACTTTAGTTTATTATTATTACATTTTAAAGTATATTTTTTAGAAAGGCATGAAATTTTTATTTATATTGATTTTAATCTATCGATTTTTTTATCAAACAATTTATAAATTACTATCCTCTAATTAATTGAACTTATTCAACTACATATAAAATTTAAATTACATCAAATTTCAACTGGCAAGTAACTTATTTTGCAATAATTTGTACTTATATAAAGGGTTTAGTTCACAACAATGTATTAAAGTTGTCACATTTTGCTATTATGTGTATCGAATTTTAAAAGTTTTTATCGTGTGTATTAAACTTTTAATTTTTTGTTACTATACGTATTTTGGTTATATAAAATAGAAAAAAATATACAAGTTTAGTATATATAATAAAACTTTAATACACGCATAATGACAAAATAAAAGTTCGATACACACAACAGAAATTTTTAAGTCCGATACATACAATAGCAAAACGTGACAACTTAAATACTTTTTTGATGAACTAAACCTTTATATAAATAATAACTTAAATAAACGAATAATTTTATTCTAAATAAAATGGTAAAATACAAAGAAATTGATTTTGAATTAATACGAAAAAAATAAAAATAGAAGAATGAAATTACTAAAACAAAATTTAAAGTAAATTTAACTAATTAATAATTTGATTATTATAATTAATAATTTAAAAAGAAGTAAAGAAAGAAAAATGAAAAGGCTGAAATAGATCTTTTAAAAAGGAAATGTATGAAAAATTATTTATTTTAATTAACAAAGAAAGGGAAGTAAGGATATAAAAAAGAGCAAGAAATTAAAAATAAAGGTTGTTAATGCCATGAGTAGAACCCAAACCTAATCCTTTTAAATCAAAAACCCTCCAACCAACTTTACCAAAATACATTTTGTTTTTTATTAGTGCCGCAAAATATTTATATTGAAAATGCTTAGAGAAGTAAAAAAACATCAAGTGAGCCAAGATTCAAACCCGGGGCTCCAGCCCCAAACCATCGCTTTCATACCACTTCGTCAAACATCTCTTTTGTTAACCTTATGGATGATTAATTATATATTGATTTACATCGAATGTGGAAAAAGACAAAAAAAATTCCCAGTAAATGTATGGTATAGTAATTCTCACTTCAAAACGATATATGATATATTATTGCATAAATTTCGTCCAATAATTGCTAAACTGTAAGTTTCTTTTCTAAAATTTATTAGTTTTGCGTGTTTTCTAGTTTTTTTTCCTTATTTCCTAAAAAACCAGAATAATCACACATAATTGGAGGCAAATTAGGCTCATTCCATATTTAGTAATTATTCTTTTCTAGTAACTTAGAAGAAAATTTCACGTTGAAAATTTCCATATTTATAAAAATTCCAACGAAAATATCAATTTATCGGTTTGTTAAAAGTAATTATATATTCTTTTAATAACCGTCGTTCTAAAATTTATGTAGATATAGAAATACATATATTATTTTCTTCAAATAATAATAATAATCTATATCTATATAACTATATAAACCATTTAACATTTTTTCTTTTTTTTAATTTTAAGAGTTTTTTAAATTCAATCAAGATAAAATCTTGATCTTTCATTCTATTTAAATTAATCTCATACATTCAATCTTTAATCATTTCATTTTCTCTTCTAATTTATTTGAACTTTTTATTTATTTAAAATATATTCTTCTACACTAACACATTCTTTCACACAAACATAATTATCAATCCATATTTACATAATTTCTAAAATCTTATAAATTTCTCTCTTCTTATTTCATAAATATAAATATTTTTTCTTATTTTAATGTCTTTTAGAATTTATTTTTAAAATTAGCAAAATAGTTAATGCAAATAAAAGAAAATTTGAAAAAAAGAACATGTTGTTGTAGAAAACTTTTTAGTAACATTGAATCGCACGAACATTATATCATTACATTATTGAAAGTGATAAGTTTGTAAAACAAAAACTATTTGCCGCTGCAGCATTGTGAGGGTATAATACAAGTAATATATTAATTGTGAAATTTTATAAAGGGAAAAGGTTTCCTTAAAAAAGGAATATTAAAAATCTTTTCAGTTGCCCCTCATTTAAAGAAAAAATCTTTACAAAATCAATTTAAACCGGGAATTAATCGTTATTTATTCACTTAACATTCATTCATATATAAATTAGACCTTTCAAGTCAAGTCTCCTCCTCCGATGATCACACATTCATACATACAATTCTTTCATCTTCTTTTCTTGTTAATTCTTCTTGTCCAAATTAATTAACAAATATACGTTTTTGAAGTTTTTTTTTCTTTCAAAAATCAAATTAACTAAAATGGCAGTACTACTTGTTCCAAGAATATTTCATCTGCTTCTTCTTGTGTTTTTGGTTGGTTTGAAGAGATCAGAAGGTGGTGGTGGTGGTAGGGACGGCGGCGGAAGTGGATTAAGAAGACGAGTGCCGGAGTACCAAACGATCACCGTCGATCAATCCGGCGGTGGAAACTACACAACTATCCAATCTGCCATTGATGCTATTCCTTCTCAAAACATGCAATGGATTTGTATTTACGTCAAAACCGGCACTTACAAGTAAATTTATATTTATAATTAATTATTATTATTATTATCAGGTGATGTTTATTTTTATGGATATTAATCTGTATCTCTTGATTAATTATTTAATCTTAAATTTATGTGTTTTTGTTTGGGTACGTAGTGAACAAATAAAAATCCCACATGATAAGCCAATGATTTATCTAAAAGGAGGTGGTAAAAGAAAAACCTACGTCGTCTGGAGCTCCCATAACTCCATTGAAACCGATGCTACTTTTATTTCTGAAGCTGATCAGCTGGTCGTCAAGAGCATCACTTTCATCGTACCTACATATTTTTATTTTATTTTATTTAATACTTGATCGATCTGTCCTATATACACACATACATCTTTCATTAGTTAACCTTTGTACGTTTAATCTTCAGAATTCTTACAACTACCCCTTGGTAAGCAACGGCGCCAACCCCATAATGCCCGCGGTGGCAGCAAAGATCTCCGGTGACAAATCCGCCTTCTACCGCTGCGGTTTTATGGGTGTTCAAGACACATTATGGGATGTTTCCGGTAGACATTACTTTAAGTTGTGCTCGATACGTGGTGCTGTCGATTTCATCATGGGCTCTGGTCAATCTATATACGAGGTGATGTGTGCCAACGTGTTATAATATCATTCATTAATTCTCTAAAATGTAAGAAGAATTATAAACCGTCTAAATATATATTTTTGATTGATTTTTTTTAGAGGTGTACATTGTCTGTGATTGCGGGCTTCTTAAGCCCGCAACCAGGGTTTATCACGGCCCAATCAAGAGATGGTGCGAGTGAATCGAATGGGTTTGTGTTTAAAGATTGCAACGTGGTTGGAAATGGCACGACGTATTTGGGAAGACCATGGCGAGGCTACGCTCGAGTTGTTTTCTATAACTCGACGTTGTCAAAGATTGTTGTTCCTCAAGGATGGCTTGACGGGGACTTCGTTAACACTACAATGTACGTACGTCTATCTTTCTTTTTTCAAACTACTATGTGTGTATGTGTGTGTCTGTCTGTTTCTGAAAGAGATCGAATGTATAGGAAGGATTTGGTGTTTGCGGAGAATGAATGTCGAGGGGAGGGATCGAAGACGTTGGGAAGAGTATGGTGGGAGAGAAGGTTGAGCAAGGAGGAGTTATGGAGGCTAACAAGTATGTCTTACATTGATGAAGAAGGTTGGATTCAAAATCAGGCTTTCAATATGTTATCTTAGTTAATTAATTCATCTTTGAATCTGTTTTTTCTTTCTTCCAGTTTTTCTTTTTTCCAGCGCATATGTAAATTAAATGGCAATATTATATGAGATAGTTTGATTTGATGATGAAGTTGGATGTTGTTACAAGCTAATTAACTCAAAATCAAATTAACATATTCTACCCTCACAATTTCGATCACTTCTTTTATTATTTAACAAGTATTTTGAAAATGTACTCACTTATCAAAGTCAAAGTATAAATATAATGTAGCTATAGTAAAATTAAATTAAATTACGATATGATAACATATATGAGGGATAACCACAATGTGTGTGTGTTGTTTAAATTTAAATTAAGAGGGGTGTCATTTGTGATGCTTTAAACTTTGATTAATGGACTCTAGAGTAAATGTAATTTCATAGTATTAAGTGTCAAGTGTGATTAATTCCCATTTTTGTTATTTAAACTTTGATTAATGGATTCTAGAGTATATATATATGTATTTCATTATATTGAAAGTGAAGTGGTGGTGCCATGACAATTTGAGTGAGACATAATCAAACTAAAATTAATTTTCATAATTAGATAAACTTTGAAGATAAATTCTTAATATTTGAGTTACTTACATATTATTCCTTATTCCCAAGAATAATTAGTTATGCATAAATGGTGGATTTGATCTCTAGGGTTAAACAATTATTGGTGACAGAAGTAGCTGTTGGGAAAGTAAGAAACCAGAACTTGAAGTTTTAGGCATCAGACAATAGCCTGAATTGGCAACTAATTAATGTATTGTCTCTATTTTTGGTACAAGATGTCATTTCTCCTGGAGTTTGAATTTTCCAGCTTTTGATGAAGATGTTTATTTGGTATTGTGTGTCGGAACGCTAAGGTAAAATTTAGTATTCATAAAGTCGTCGAGAAGAGGGTTGTATCCGTCTTTGGTCTTCGTCTTTGTGGGCAGACCAAATTCTTCCATGAAAACCGATGTATCAAGCTGCACATGTGATAACAAGTCCTTAGTGAATAGATGAAAATATCTGATGATAAAATTCACACGTAATAGTAGATGTCATAGAGGTGGCAATTCTGAACCATTTAACACTTAAGAATGACTCCAATTGGGTAGGCTTTATCCCAAAGGGTCAAATTTGTTTGTGTTTGTGAAGAGGCTATACACACACATATACAAGCACAGACAATTATGTCATTTCACATGTTTTAAGCCTTAAAGAAAAAAGTTGAATAGTTGGGTGGTCATCTTGTACATTATTCCTTATTGCAATAATAATATTTTTGCAATAATAGTTAATGTATTATTTCTTCAAAAGATTTGGACAATAAAGTTAGAGCAGAGTCGAACCCATCCGGCCCGGTTTGACACAACCTGTCTGTCTTGCCACCTCTAGTTAAAAAATTAGTTGAAGAGCTTGAATATACCGTTATGGTGCGCCTTTTCTTTCCTTGTTTGGATGACTTATCAAAAGACTTAATACGTGATTTTAACCACCCAGAGCTGTAATGATCAATACGTTCCAAAAGCCAAAAGTCTGTTGGGAAAAATATATCTGCATCACCCTGCAAGAAAGATAAGCAAAATGCAATATCATTTGTTTTGTCCAGATTAAAGAGTAATTTAGATAATTGATAACTAACCAATCATAATCTTTGCAAGAGTATTTAAAGAAGGATATGAAAAAAAGGTACCTTGGCATCCAGATATGTGCTGTGATCTGAACTGCTTCCATCTTTCTGTAGAGATTTAAGGCAGGATGGTCAATGAACAATGATCATGTTAGAAAGGTGATAATGTTTATCTAAAATTATATAATAGTAGAAGAATTATCTGACTAGTAAGGTTCCTTTTAAATGGTTTTAGCCAAAGGATTTTCAAAGTCACGTTTAAAGAGAACGTATTTTATAAAGCCGGCAATTCCTATCTGTGTTCGGGTTGGCAGGTTAATATAACCCAACCCCTAACCAGTTCCAGTTAGTTCATATTTACAATCTGTTTGTATGATTAGTGTCATTGGTATCCACAAATCAACTACTCAACTACAAAACATATAGGAAACTAGTATAAGATTTAAAAAAAATAACTAATACAGTATAGGTATAAGATCAAATAATCCCTTATTATTAATCAGTTTAACTCAAATCATCCTCTATTTTTGGAAAAGTGAAATAAAAATTTATAATTTCATTTTTTTCTTTTAAAGAGTTGGCAGGTTGGAAATAGGCCGGTCAGGTCAGCCTCGACTTGATCCGTTTATTAAATGGGTTAGTCGTGTTACCCGTTTATGACCCTAAACTGTTTAGCCCCAACCCTATCCCGTTTACTTTGTGGCAGGTTCATGTCAATTTTCGTGTCGGTGCGAGGAATTGGCAACGCTACATATCTTGCAATTTGTTCTTTACATTTGAAACTTCAATCCCTATTTTATTCTTCAACATTCATGAGCTTTTAAAGATTTCATTCGATTGGGAAAAAGATTAATTGTTGTATTCATTGGTTGTTATATTGTTTTAAAGAATTTATGGGACAATATATAAGGAGGCCACCCAAGTATTCATATTTTTCCATTAGGGCCACCCAACTATTAAAACTGCTTTATAGCCTTATAGGCCACCCATGCCATGTATGTACATGGTTTTGTTTATACGAATGAAGGCCAAAAACATTGATAAATCATAACGATAACGTTTAAATTTTAGTTAGAAAAATCAAGGTTAGTTTTTCTATTCTGTAAAGTAAAATTTATTGGACATTCAAAATATTTTAGAAGTTTTCATCATTTAACATGTTTCTAGCCAGGTCTTGTATAAATGACATGAAATACATACTTGGGTGCCTATGAAGTAGTTTCAATACTCTGGAGCCTCCTTATACATTATCCCATACACACATCATTCTGATGTTGTATATATATAAATTTGGACATGATAACTAAAAAACTGTGTTACTCAATAAGATTATGTGATACAGACACACATACCTTGGTTGAAACCAAAGGAGCTCTTTCACCGGATACTTTAACATCAGGAAGGTAACTAAAATCAGAAGCAATCATTGACATCTTTGGCAGGGCTCCATGTAATGCTTCCAGAAGTTTCTGAACATCATATGAAGGTTTATAACTTGGAATAGATGGATAACAGAATCTTCTTTTTATTATATATGAATTATAAACCAACTCTTACTAAGCAACCAGTGGGCAGCCAACATCGTCTAGGTTTAGGAAAGATTTTAGCCCAGATGTTGCTTGGCAGTGAAGGTGCCCCAGTTGCTTGGGGTCTATAGTCTTTGTCCACATTCAAGATATCTAAACAACTTTTGATCAAGGGATCTTGCATCGGTTTATACAGCTCGCACAATTTACCCCTGTATAAGCACACAGCCATAATCCTTAAGAGGAACACACTAAAGGTTCTGTAGGTATTAGATTCACAAGGTAACAGACACTATTTGTTTTGACCATTTAACATTATTTCATTTTCTGGTCCAATTATATGTTCCAAGCGATCAGAGAAGAAGATTATATGCATACATAATGTTTTCTCAGACTCTTCATTATGTGGGCTGGCCCCATCTCCATTTTGTATCAATTTCCCCTTGGACATTTTTCAATTCCAATGTTCCATATTTGGACATTTTTCAATTCCAATGTTCCATATTTGGCCATTTTCAAGGTTACATGAAGAGAAAATAAAGAAAGATAACGGATTTGAAACATTAAAATCAAGTTATTTCCAACAAGGATAACGGGTCAATAGGTAAACTAACATAGAAAGTATAATGCATCTCTAGCCTGTGTCATGATAGAGAAATAATATCATGATGTTAGATTTTTAACTATAAGGGGTAGAAAGTATAATGCATCTCTAGCCTGTGTCAATAACTTCTGTTTGCTCTGAAGAAAGTAACAAGGTCATAAAAAATAGTGATAAACAAAGTCATGACGAGTGTCAATGGTCCCTTCATGAAATATTTGAAAACACGCACAAACAAGTCATAGATGATATCGACGGGAAGGAAAATGTACATATACTGCATACTTCATATTGATAAATTTGGTTTAACTAGGTGCATTCATTCACCTGTTTTGTTGCTTTTCTACCCAAACTTCCATCCACGGTGAAACTTGATTTTCTGAATAAATAAGGTCATGCGGAAGGTTATCAAGAACCTAGCAGCGCAAAGAGAAAAATTGAATAAATAAATTAGGAATTGGATGAAAACCGCATAACAAAAGGCTGATGTACATTATTTTTTTCCTTCATAATACTAGCATGTCAAGCAATTTTAATACAAGTAGATGAAATTAAGATAGCCCTACCTCTAGCATTATAACCCAACATGGTTGTTGCTCAGCATCCCCTGTTTTAAGAGCAAAACTATTAATTTTCCGACTTGTTCATGAACTGCAGAATCTATCAGCAAAACACGACTTTCTCAAAGCTTCATTAATTAAACATAAATTTTAATAAAGTATAATGAAAATTTCGAGTTAAACATGAGTTTGTCAACAACAAATATACCCCATCCACTACGATCAGCAGCATCACGACATTCTACTTTGAACTTTGATAAGTGACTCTGAACTTCGCCAACAGTCTCCAACTGTTTCTTGGCTAATGACGAACTAATTTCTACTGAACTGCACAAGACATAATAGTTCTTCACAAGACTAAATAATACAATTACAATGAATGTAGAAACCTGGTCACATTTTTGGCACATTACAAGTAAGATTTTGCATAATGTTAATAGTATGTTGAAAAGTTTAGCACCAACAGAGGTTGATACTTGCAACTTTTAAAGGAAAAACACAACCACGTACGTGTATGACATGTTATTGTAAACTCGTGTAGGTGCATTCAACATTATGTAATCCATTATGCCCTTTGCACAGGTTCCTGATCCACCTCCGATTTCATAAATCTGAAAAACATCACGTTAGAATCAAGAGTTAACCTCGACATACGAAACAGGATGAAAACTAAGTTTTTTTCTCATTCTTTATCATTTAAAGAACCTAGATCAAAGAAAACTGATGAATAGATTATATCATGCCAAGCTCTATTTTTCAAAATTAACAAGAAATAAATTAATGAACTAACCTTTAGCGGAAAAGAAAGGTTAGTTGTTCGCAAAATTGCTTCAGCAATCCCGTGGGCATACCAAGGCTACAAGCAATAAGTTGAAAATGTCATATGGTCGCACATATATGATATGCTAATATAGAAAAAATGAATGTGACTTTTAGTTACCTGTTTATCTTAAGGCTAGTGTAATGAAATAGCAACGTACATGTTCTGGTGTTCCACATTGGTCAACAACACTACCTAATCTGAGTGGGGTATGAGGGAGGTAAGATGTAGATCGTCATACATCTACCTAAGAGTAGATAGACTGATTACTAAGACCTCCGGCTTGTGGCATGTCAATTGTGGTTTGATCGTTGCTAAAAAAAGGTTCCACATTGGTCATGTACTTTATTTCATACCAATTTAGACTAGGGGTGAGCATGCGACCCGATAGACCGAAAAAACCGACGAACCGGACCGAACCAGACCGAGACCGGTCCGGACCGGGACTGGTCGGTCCAGTCTTCGGTCCTTGTTTTTTATAGATTTCGGGTTTCGGTCCGGTTTTGTTTAATATAGTGTATAAAACAAACAATAGACCGAAAAAACCGACTAACCGGACCTGGCCGGACCGAGACCGGTCCGGACCGGGACTGGTCGGTCCAGTCTTCGGTCCTAGTTTTTTATAGATTTCGGGTTTCGGTCCGGTCCGGTCCGGTTTTTGAGCCGTGCTCACCCCTAATTTAGACATTAAACTTGGTAAAAAAATTGTTTCAATGTTTGTCATTTCCGAGTCATAAAAGAGTAAGGTGCTTTCTAAACCTTCACATCGGTAAGTGTATAATTCATCAAAAAGTAACGAAAATGGTACATGTTTCAAAGTTAGATGACTAAATTGGTAAAGATCAAAGTACAATGACCAATGTGGGACACCGAGATGAGTATATTTCTGTCTGATGAGATTAGCCTTAGATATTTGTATGATTGTATGTATAAAAAAGTTAGAAAAAAATCGATGTTATTCAAAACGACATGCCGGACTCATAGCTTAGATTGCGCACATTTCCCAGTTTCTTTGTGCCCCATTTGTGATTATGTGATGTAGCATTAGTACAAACTACCACTTTAATTATTTATCAATGGACATTAGACATGCCGGATTTAATTATTTATCAATGGACATTTCTGAGATAGCAAAACTGGCGTGTATTGTATATATCACGATTCACGAACCCATCTAACTTTTTCAGATTAATTATATACTTTTATACAAAAAAAAGCAATATGTATTAAGAAACAAGAAGCTAGGTGGAAATTGGAAAATGACAGACCTATTCTATAAGTGAAATATTTCATTGGAGTGTAAATAAAAGTACCTACCCTCACCCTATGTCATATCAGAAAGATAACATACAAAAGAATTGTTATATGTGTGCGTTACCAAATTGCCCATCAAGGCAGCGTCCCCTAATGTTAATCAAATAGGTATTGGTGTATGTTATATATACCTTGAAAAGCTCAACTGGTGTAAACCAAGAAACATCATTTTGCTTGTATAGTTTCTCCAAATGAGACATGTAAGCCTTCCTACCTGAAAAGCCCATCCATTCAGGTTTATAAGCACAAAATTAATGTTTTAATGCTCATTAAGCGTATGTGAGTCTGAAATTTTCATCTGGCAATAAAGAAGCAAGGTCATGCAACTATGACAACACCATCTTCCCCTAAGAGGATTTAACAAGAAAGTGTAAAATTTTCTAAGGTATGCCAATCATGAAAGAATCCAAAGTGACCTAATTTGAGGTAGAACTACCAACTCTTAATGATCAATGATGGGTTGGTGACACAAAGACCTCGCACACCAGA
This sequence comes from Dittrichia graveolens, assembly GCA_038502395.1. NCBI lineage: Eukaryota > Viridiplantae > Streptophyta > Magnoliopsida > Asterales > Asteraceae > Dittrichia > Dittrichia graveolens. The sequence goes on along the minus strand of JARJIL010000003.1, from coordinate 1,291,442 downwards.
GACGTATATTAGAAATGCTTGTTGATCTACCAATCAGAAGAATAAATTACCTGACACTAAAAAGTTAGTACTTCAACCTTTATTCTAGTTCCATGTGAAAGTAATCAATTAAGCTAATGTTTGAAGTTGGTCTAACCCCCAGATGATGAATGTCACCCACAGTAGACTTTCTTCCTACTAACACTCTATATCGGTCATGGAGTGTTTGAATATTCATTTGCGATTAGTTGATTATTGCGAGTTGAAAATCAAGTAATTGGATAATCACTTGCTTAAAATTAGAGATTGTTACTTAAATTTACATTTGGCTTCAATAATCTGTTTTCCTACAGCAGCTTCTTACAAGACAAGCTAGAGATTGTTATAGAATAATAATTCAGTTTTTTTTTTAACACTCTGAACTGATTGTTGTGAGTCGTGATGATCAGTTTGAAGGCACATCCAATGTCCAAACACCACCTCGATGTTGTATTATACTATTAAGAGTGTGGTTTTGAAGAGTTGCCAGGGATTTTTGAAAGCTAATTAAGAAATAGAGTAAAAAATATGTGATACCTTGAAGCTTATGAAAGTTAATGCTCCTGTCAAGCACTCCAACAGACCTTGGAATTTGTGAAAAGTAACCATGATCAGGATGATATAATGCCGAGTGAATAAAGTCTCTAACCTATTCAATCGAAGGAAAACAATGACCATCAAGTTTATTTTCACTGGTATGATCCATAAAATCGAATTCGCTTTACCATTTTCACTGGCACGTTCCATGAAAGCATGTGGTTATAAGTTATTACATGCCATTGAAACCCTTAACAATTTATCTAAAACTGATCAGATCAATGGGAGATAAGGGCACATACTAGGACAGGAGTATCGCCGACTAAATGTGTGGAGAAAAACGCCGAAATCCTGAAATGTCCGCCGGAGCTCACTGGAAGATGCAATTAAATGAAAAGAAATATTAAAAAAGCTAGAAATTTGGAAATTGATACATAGAAATGAGATGGATGGAGGATACCAGTATTGGATTTGTACAGAATGGTGTGGGAATGAAGAAGATGACGACTGTATCTGTATGTATATGCCATCACCGACTCCGACGTCTGCCGTCCGTCACCGGAGATTTCAGGGTTGAGTGAGGGTTTTTGGATTTCAGGATTTTCTTATTCAATTTTAATGGGGTTAACTTGCACTTTCTAGCAACTAACGAATCTGGATGGTAAAATACACATATTTTCGATAGAGAGAGGGACTAAACGAGAACACTTATAATCTTTAATGATGATATTTATTTTTAAAAAATATATTTAAGTTGTTATTTTTTACTATTGAACTTTCAAATTTATTATTTAGTGTATCAAGGTTTAAAAATATACTTTTTTATGTACTTTTTTACCTACTAAACCCTTAGTTCGTTATTAATTTAAAGACATGTACTTGTTTTTATACTTTTTATTTATTTCATATAACACATCACTTTTTAATTTGCACATCATTATGTTTATATAAATAGTTATCTTTCTCTTGAACATCATTTTTCTTTATCAAGAACATTCATCTTTCTCTTGAACATCATGTTCATTAATCTGATCTATAATCTTGAACATCATATTCATAAATTGCATACACATCCTAAATTGATTAAAAATCGGTATGTTCATATCTTCTGAAGAAATCGATAAACCGATTAGAAACGAAAATTGATTTGTTCAAATCACCAAGAACCCTGGCTCCTATTTTGAAGAAATCAAACTAAGAACTAACTTAGATTTGAACCTGAATCGATAAACAAATGTAATTTGGTTTCTAACAAATAAAACCCTAACTAAGATCTGAACCAAGAACAATAACTCAAATGAGATGCTGATCTTGAAGATGAACCAAATCAAACCAAAAACTCATATCTTAACCAAGAACAACTCAAACCTAAACCAAGAACAAGAACTCGGATTTGAATCAAGAACTTACCTTGAATCTGAACCAATAACAAGAACTCAAATCCGAAGCCTAACTTAGATCCGAACCAAAAACAAGAACAAAAACTCACCTTGAATCGCAACCCCTAAACCGAATTGGAGGTATAAACTTAAAAGTCGTAACCCCTTAAACGAGAATCAAGAAACTTAAGAGGAGATTGAACAATTCGACCTGTAATATTAAGAATGAATTGATCAAGTGTAACGTCCCAAATTTTTTTTTTAAAACATAATTCATTCAATAAGGATATTCAAAATCATTAATAGCGTAATTACACAACAAATTGTTTGCGGGATAAACACCCATAATCCATGAAGTTACAATCATTCTCATTGTCTGTAATTAAAACTGTTACTGTTGGTACGTTAAATGGTAACTTTGAAAGTTCAGTACCTACAAAAAGTGACAACTTGGATACGTTTTCGGTAACTAAACCTTTATTTAATGGTTGAATGGTAAATTAAGGCATGTTGTATTTTAATTATTTGGTTTAATTAAGGTATGTTGAATTTATAGCCCTTATTTATCTAATTAAATGATTGGCCTCCAAGTGTTCTCACAGTTCTCTACTTAAAATGTGTTATCACCGGATCCCTTCTCTGTGTGTGTATATATATAATGAAAATATCATGTGAGAACTATTTTTATTGCGAGTACCATTTGTAACCGTCATTAATGCTCATTAATAGGGGTATTTTGGTCTTTTATATAATTTTCCGACAATGAATTGTGTCTAGATGAGTTGTCATTAATGATCGAGCCTTGATTTTCCCGAAATACCCCTCATTAATTCATCATTGATGAGTTATTAATGTGTCATTTATGAGCCATTAATGCATCATTAATGGGTCATCATTTTTATTGGTCATTGATTTATTTTAATCAAGGGTTAAGATTGGTTCTCACGGTACTCGAATAAAAACAGTTCTCAAATGAACCATCCCATGTATATATATATATATAGGGTTTACTTCTCCAAAATGTATTAAACTATACCCAAAATGTTAATGTGTGTATCTACCTTCCAAAAATGTTATTGTGTGTATTGAACTTTTATTTTGTTGTTATTGTATGTATTTTGATTACATAAAAAAACAAAAAAAAAGTATAAGGTTAGTACATACAATAGGAAGTTTAATACACACAATAACATGTTTTTTGAAAGTTTGATACACACAATAACATTTTCGGAAGGTGGATACACACATTAACATTTGGAGTATAGTTTAATACATTTTGGAGAAGTAAAACCATATATATATATATTATAGTATGATATCCGCGCAATGCGACGATAATGAATATTTCTACTTAACATATCTGTTTTCGATATTCACGTAATACGGTGATACCGAATCATTTTTGTTTAGTAACATATCTATTTTGTTTACCATTTCATTTTCCTTATTTTCTGTTCTCTATCAATTTTTTATTAACTTCTAAAATAAATTTGGAGAACAATAAAGTAAGAAAAAAAGTCTCTACAGTTGCATTAAAATACATGGTGTAATTAGTAATTTAAAACTATTTAAAATTAAGAAATTAAGAAAATAGATTAAATAGTGGATACTTTTCTATTTTGTTTTGATTGTATGATGTAACACCATAAATTCTAAGCCATATTTTTTTTTAATTTGCGCTGCGGAAACTATAATTAATTAAACATTCATTTCATTCACAACATTTACAATAACAAAATATCTGTTCTTTAAAGTCAATAAACAAAACTCTGTGTTACAAAAGACTGACTCGTTTCATTTTATATCTAGACATCAGAGTCAGGTCAACTTCTCCTTCCATGAGCACTCACAAACACAAACCTGCAAAAAGCAACAACTGTGGGGAATTAGCACAAAGCTAAGTGAGTAGAAGTCAAACCCAAAAGCAAACATTAAGTCAATACTAAACATGCAATCACAACTCTAAGAAGACCGGCGGTTCGGCGCAGAACCTACAACCAATGCCGGCCAAAGCAAAGGTTTACCGATAGCCCTCTACTGAATTGGCACAGTGAAATACCACTCTGAAGCAACATATGCAACAGTAAGGCTACCACTGTTCAACCAATCAGTAAACGAGCCCAGCCCAATTCCACGTATAGCTGACTTCTCAAACGCAACTCAAAATCATACTAAGAGTGCGTATCGATTAAATAATCATACAATAGTTATCAATACATAATATTCACAATCAACAGTTCCAATATCAATTCATCAAATACAATCATGCATCACATTAGTAATATTTACCAAATCTTTACCAATCGCATTCAACATCCACTCACCTTTCGATCACAGTTGAAGTACTCAGAAATCTAATGTTACCGTGTCTTTGGATTGCCTGAAAACATAATAGCAAACAATCAGTTCAAGTCTTGTAAATATATCTGACATATATTTATAATTCATACATAACATCAACAATCAATAATCAAATATAAATCAAAACACAAAGTGTCGGATTCTAGAAACGATCGGATTTGTACTCGGATTACCTAACTGTCGGATTTAGGAACCCGCTAGGTTCAAACTATCGGATTTGCCTTAATCGGATTTCAACCACTTGAATTTAAAGTCCCGGATTTAGAAGTATCGGATTTTAGGTATTCCCGGATTTCAAGTTCCGGATTCTGAGTATCGGATTTTAATATCACTTTCCAAGTATAGGATTTTATTTTATACCATATTCCATGTATCGGATTTATTCAAGGATTCCAATGTCTCGGTTTTCCAAGTGTCGGTTTTATGAGTATCGGTTTTTTACCTCCTTCACCAAATCCGATAATATCATATATCATCGAATCCGCCAGCTTCAAGACTTCATAACTCAAACCCAGATTTTTCATAGATTCATAACATTATTCCAGAAATATAATTTAAACACCTTTAAACACATTCTCATGTAATGAACATCATATTAGCATATAAATCATATGAACACATAAATCATTAAAATCATATTCTATCAAAAACCGATTATAATGTTCTTCAAATTATCATGCAATCTTCACACTAATCAGATGTTATGTTTATAGATTAGATAACTAATCAAGAAAGATAATAACATTGTAATTATACACACCAACCTTTTAATCTTGTTTTATCAAAACACCAATTTAAATCCCGATCCTTCTTCTTTCTCTTCTCTCGGTTTTCTTGACAGAGAACAAAGCACACACACACCTTTTCTTCTTTTGTAAATAATGGTAACAGGTGTATACACATAGACACATATGTTAACATGCAAAATAGGTGTCATCTAATTCCTAACTTACACCCACGTGTACTCCACTTTCATACATGCATACATACGGCCACATATACATACATACATTCATACTATTAATTCTAATTCAAATAATTTAATAAACTAAAATCACTTAATTAAATTAAAGCAATTAAAACACAATAAACACATACCATAAACCCGCTAATCTACTAGCCCAGGTTTGCGGGTGTTATATATGAGTCGATTAAAAAAATAAAAAATGTTTATAAATTATGGTTATAGATTATTTAGGTTTATGAGTTTTACTTAAATCCACTTTTTGCTAATTAAGCTAAAATATTTATTACATGATAGAATATTTAAAATGAAATGTTTTATTATGAGATTTTTTTTAATAATTAAGTTAATTTGTATTGATTTGATTTTTTTAAATATGGAAAGTTTAGTTATTAAAATGAAATATAAGAATCTTTTAACTCTATTTAATAGTTATTTTATTTAATAGTTTTTATTTAGTTTATACTTTATATGATGGGAGGGTTTATGCAAAAGTGTTTGATGTACGTGTAGCGTACCAGTTTTAAATTTATAAAATCCGAATTATTTAGCACGACTACAACACAAATAGGCAAGAGAACCTAATCGTATCGTAGTATAGTAAATAAGTACGGGTGTCAAACACAAGGGGAATGGGTATAATTTTGAATATAACTATACTAATTAAATATTAAACTAATTAAAACAACTAAAAGGGGATTTAGAACCTTAACAATAAAGATCCAAACTTTATGATCCAACTCAATAAATAATAGCAACACGAACCAAGAACAAACCAAAGGAAGTGAAAGCAACAAACTTTATGGATTTAAACTTATCAATTCAAAGGTTTCCCTCCCTAGACTCGATTTCACCTCTTTTTAGCTAATTAATTCAATTAATACGTGCAATGGACATATAATCACTATATACCGATTCCTATATTAGTTATACTCATGGTCAGATTATAACTCTATAATTATGGTTTTAACAAACCTTATGGTCATGAGATTGATCAAAACACATAATTAGGCGAGTTTAAGTTCGTGTCAAGAAAGACTTAATCTTTATGTTTGTTTAGGTTAACAAAATATGTATTAACATATAAATGGTCATTATATATTAATCACACATTAAAGTTTCCTTTTTTAGAAGCTTAACCCAGGATTGGTCTATCACTAGTCTAGATTGTCTATTGGTCCTAAACAATCAAGATTCAAGTCACACAAGCGGATTGGTCCTCCAACTTGTGCAAACTCAGTAAATAAACTCTAAAAACAGAAACCAAAACACATATGTATCATCAATTAAGCAATACAAGAAAAATTATATAGCAAACATGTCCAAATTAACATAAATTAATGAACTTTATTGAGGTTTATCTCCTCTAAGGAGGAAAACATGAAATATCAGCCAAGAAACATCCCAATAAACTTCTGGAAATTAATAAACATTAAAAAACAGAAGATGGATAAGAAAGAATGATAAAACCAGAATGATCCAAAGCCGAAATCTTCAAAATCAAACCTCCAATCCTCCAAATCTGAGCTCCACAGTCCCCGGAATGCTTTTGGACGAGTTTTGGGAGTATTTGGATAGTATAAGTTGGGTTGTTCACCCCAAAATCGATCTGGACATTCGTTTATATAGAAATCTGAAAACAGGGGCGTCGCGCCGCGACAGGTAAGTGTCGCGTCGTGACGGGTGAGTTTACCGCGATCCAAAACTCTTTTAAAATTTAAATTCTGATCAGATCGCGTCGCGCCGCGACAACCTTAATGGTCGCGCCGCGACGTCGCTTTTTTAGAGTTTGACCAAAAAAGTGATTTTGTATCCCCTGAGTCTAGTTTCTGTGGCCTTTTGAATCACCTCAATTCGAGTTCGTATGAGTGAGATATGATCAAAACAGTGAATGTTTGTCAGCGCGGACAGCTTTTCATATATTTTTTGTTTCTTCCGTTTTTTACTCAAAACTTTTCATCACAGGCCTTTTTAACCTGAAATTCACTAAATGATGATAATTAAGTATATTTTACTTATTTATAAATAATAACAGGCTAAAATAAAATAGATATCGCTTAAAATATATATCTAATTTTGACGATATCAGTGTTTTATTTGCGAAAAGTGCGAGAAGCAATTTCAGCCATTGATTGATTTTTTATCTTGTAGTTCACATTAATCATAATTAATATTTTTATTTAATTTAAAATGGTAAATTAGTAAACACAAATATCCTCTCTCATCTCTCTAATTAACTTCTTTCTCTTTTTATAATAATCTTTTTCTGTATTTTTAAAATTTATTCTACTTTATTATTAATACTATATTCATTACTAAACACAATCTACGACTTACAAAATTTTTGTTATGTATACTATGTTCATTAGTGTACACGGCCACGCCTAGTAGTTATCAAACCCATTAATACTTTTTGAACCATATAATTGGAAGTTCACCACTGAACATGTTACATGCGTTATACCATATCTTTATTTCTACAAATAACAAATGTTCATTCGTGAACCCATTACACACTTTTTTTTATCCACGACCATATTAAAGTGTGTTCACTATTAAATATATGATTTCTTTTAAATACTATAAAAAAATCAATTTTACAGGTGAACCAAAAAAATTTGTTCAACAAGAGAAATAAAACTAAAATCTAATTTTTAAGAATATAAACAACTTATTATCATATATATTAGTATTACCTGTTCAATAATAAACAAGTATAAATAAACTTTATAAATAAATGTAGAAATCTGTTCTTGGTATAGTGCATCAAATGTTCCACAACAAACAAAAAAGACATCAAAAATTAAGTTTGAGGGCGGCAACGGCGGCGGATGTGAATCAACATCACTGCACAACACCTAGAAGAAACCACCATCAACACCGCTACCACATATGCAGATCTGGAACGGAAACAAAAAAGAAAAAAAGGGTGCTGAACGGCAAGGCGATGGTGGTGGTAAGCATGGCGGCAACGGTGTCGAGTGAGCAGCCCGACGATGGTCGATGGCTAGACGGCGATGGTGGTGAGCAGAGCAGCGATGGTTGACGATGAAAATAGTGATCAAAGCGGTAATGGTCAATGATTGAGCAGATCTATAACAAATGCAGTCGTGGCTGACGGATGAAGAGGATTTAGATGAGAGATCTATGTTGGCCACCGGAGGAGAATATATTTGAGGGAGGCTGGTGTAACACCCAAGGTTCAGAAATTCCTATTATTAGTAACTTATCGATATGATGCGTTTTGGTATTGCCTAATTGAGATTAGGAGGTGTTTAGAAACTTGAGGGAGTTGTGTTGTCATTTTTTTGAAACTAGAAAGTCCAGGGGCCATTTGTGCCATTTTCTAAAGTATTATATATATATATATAGGCAGATTTGACTTCGAGGAGTCAAACCATTCACTTTCTTCTTCCGCATTCAAACGAGAGAACTTAGAACAGAGCTTCCTTTGAGGTTTTTGAGCAAGAACAGCAAGAGCAAGTGATTTTCATCTATACCTAGTTAAAGACAAGCTAAGGTAAGGTTTCTTTTGGTTGTTCTTGAAGTTTAAGTTGAGCTTTAAGGTTGATTCATAGTGAATCAAGATTAAAGCATGTTTTGGTTGTTTTTATTGGTTTATATGTTGTTTGGGGTGTAGGAAAACACCCAGTAGTGTTTTTACGAATTCTTAGTAAGAGTTTTTGAGGTTTTAATCGAGTACACAATAGACAGTCGGCGAACTTGAGCTGTAGGTAGAAAGGCACGGGCGTGCCTTTGAGGGGTACGGCCGTACCTCATGGCCGTGACCGCCTCTGTTCTTGAGGTCCGGGCGTACCTAAGCATGGGCGTACCTGGATAAGGTACGGGCGTGCCTGGGTCCGGTTTAGGGTGTACCTGACCCGGTACGCCCATGCTTGTTAGGGCCTGCTTTTGGGCCTTGGGCCTGGGGGCACGGGCGTGCCCTGCCCCTGGTCAGTTTGTTTAAGTGCTGATTTGAGAGTATCTTGATACTATAACTGTATATGATTGTAAGGATTACTATTTGAAGTATTCTGAGTTTGCGTGATATATCTCTGTGTGATATTTATAGCTGAGGTGAGTTTTCTAAACTCTGATTCATATCTGGATATGTGTGTGTTACATTGTAATGTGATATGTTATTGATCAGAGGATCACCAGAGAGAGAGAGCTGTAGCACGCTGTTTTGTGTAGTAGTTGCTACGGACAGCATTTTAGCCTTCTTGACGGATGCTAAGATGGTGCAGTACTGTGTCCATAAGAACTGTTACAGCATTCGTATATGTGTATGCGCATGCTTATATGATTTACAGTTTAGTTTCTCACTAAGCCTTGTGGCTTATCAGATACCGCATACTGTTGTTTTGCAGTATTACTAAGCCTTGTGGCCCGGTTGTATTTTGTAAAACAAGTCTTTTGTTGTAAATATTGAATACCACTTTTGTAACTGAACCAGAGGGTTCAGTGTAAATAGTAGCTTCCGCTTTGGTGTAAACTCTTTTTATTCTAAAATACTTCTATTTTAGAGTTTTACTTTACTTTAGAATTTGGGACGTTACAGCTGGAAAAATTTTAACAGCGAGAGAGAATAAAGTAGAATAAATTAGGGTTGATTTGTTTGGTTTAATGAAAGAAATCAAGAAATTGGCTACATGAGAGAGAATAATAAAATCTTTTTAAATTGTCCATTTTACCCTTGTTTACTATAACTGAATACCATTTAATTTATTTTTAATTACGAAATTGTCATATTAGATCATAACCATTAATGAACTAATCTAAGGGCCTACAATGCTCCTCGCATTTCTCGTAAAAGTATAACTTTTCGCATGAACCCTTGTGTGTGTGTATCTATACATATAGGGGATGGTTCATTTGAAAGCCAATTGTATTGCGAGTACCGCGAGAACCGTTTGTGGTCATTGATCATAACTAATCAAGGGTTAATATTAATTGTGGCAAACATGTAATTAGTTAAAAATCCTTAATATCTATATGTTTGGGGGCGTATAATAAAATTATTTAAATATAAGCTTCCTAGTATTATATCTTATTAAGTGGGCTTTAGAAAATTATAACATTATATTTATATGAAATATATGTATATGAAAATTTGGGCTCCTTCTAAAACGTGGGTACTGTGCCGTCACACATACTATACTCCTTTAAAGACACCCCTGCTTAAAAGCTGAAAAACTCAATTAATGTATATATCTTATTAGTATGTTTCGCATAAATAATTTCATATGAAAATTACATTATAAGAGTTGTGTTTAATAAAGTCCATGTAAAATACATAGTCCTAAAATTTTAATATTCAACCACAGGTAATTCGGTATACAATCATATTAGATTTGTAAAAGCATCACATGTGATTATGTGAATTACGAAAATGTTACTCCGCCTAAATTTTTAAAATGCAATCTGGACCATTGATGTCATTGATCAAATATTAAAATTAATCCCTTAACACTATGAATTTAGTATACACTATATTGAATTTTTTCTACATTATAACAATCGTTTCCTTTACATGCACTTGTGGTCTTAATTATGTTGATCAATAACCGACATCCATAGATTATTAAGGAAAATATTTAATAATATATATGAAATAAATTAAATATATATGGTTTACAAAATAAGAAGTTTGTAGAAAAACAAAATCCACCAAAAAACCCAAGAGTGAGGTATGAGATTCCAAAAATATTTAACTTATTTTTCTGGAATTCAACTCAATTTTATGACATCTCACAAACCCAGATTTAGCCATATTCTTAAAAACAAAAAAAATAGTATTATTTTTGAAAGTTTTTTTTAATTTATATTATTTATGAAAAAAATTCTCTTCCTTACCGTTTTCACTTAATTTAGATATCCTAAAAATGGAATTAAAGTAGAGATATATCATACCTTATCTTAGCCTTTGATTAAAGGATCTGATCTGATGACTCTAAATATTTCTCGCATTACTCACAAAAAAGAACTTCTCATATGAATTACCTTCTATATTGAAAACCAATCTTATTGTTAGTACTGCAAAAATCAGTTTTAGCTGTTTATTTGGTAAGTGAAATTCATGGATGGAGAGTGTGAGGGATTGAATGTGACAATATGCATAAGATGAATTTAATGGTGGGTGATGACATTGAAGGAGAGGAAATCAAACGGTTCAGATTGATTATTGCAGTACTTACAATAAAAACGGTTCTCAAATTATCTTTTCATTATATATGTATATATGTAATATAATATAATATAATATAATATAAAATTTACGGTATGATTCATGATCGAACCAGTTTATCTGGATTGTGACTTTTTTTTTACTTAATTGTATTAGTTTTTCTCATTCAATTTTAGGTTAACAAAATGCATGTCACAAACTTATATCTAATTCCCCCGCTTGCATACGTGTCTATGTCATGTGTTTTTATAAACAATTACTAGAAACTAGTATAATTTTTCCGCGCGTTGCAGCGGAATTTTTAATATGAATAAAATATATAAATTTACATTAAAATATATATATAAATACTTAAATTAAAACGTGAAAAATTTAAATATTTATGATTCACTGAGTTAAATTTATTCATATTATTATATACTAAGTCAAATGTATTTTTCTCTTAAAGTTTGTGAAAAATTTAAACATTTAAGTTGTTTAGATCTAAATCGATTTTCAGATTTATTTTTCATATTACATCTAATGTATCTTCTTATACGTTTTGATGTATCATGTTTAGTATACATCTACATATATATTTGTAACCAACTCAACTATCCACATTTTGTTATACATAATAGTGAAATGTTCAATATAGTTCATATTTAATTCATAGTCTTTTAGCTCTTGGATCAATGACATCAATGGTCTAGATTGTATTTTAAAATTTTGGATTGAGTGACATTTTTGTAATTTTTTATAATTCACATGTGATACTTTTACAAATCACATGTGATTGTATACTGAATTTAGGGCTATGTTTTTTCTATAGACTATATTGAACACAACTCATAAATAATAATGTAATATGATAGGTATGAAATGTATTTTTTAGTATTGGATATTGAAAAACACATTTTCTTAAATAAATGTGGTATTGTGCTCAAATTTATATCGAAATATAGATAAAAATTATACAGTCACGTATATGTATTTATATTTACATTAGACATAATGAGTTAAAAGTTATAAAAGAAATACCAAAAATATATAAAACTAATAACCTGATCATGATAATATAAATATAAAAGTCAAATAATAACACCTCCTGCAATGAAAAAAATAGAAGAAAAAGAAAAGCCAAGTTTCAAACCTTGTACCTCTATTATTGTAGTATGCTATTCACTTATCATGCTACTTCCAAAGCAACACAATATGATCAACAAAAATCATGAACCACGGTATATCATTCCTTTGAGTCTATAACAATAGCTTGTCAAGAATCATTAGTTACATATTTAAACAAAAATGCAATATTTGTGTAGATAAATAACAAGATTTCTTCCGAAAACATCGATCACTATTTACTATTTAGATCAAGGCTGCTTTATATATATATATATATATATATATATATATATATATATATATAATTTGGACAGGCCGACAGGCTATAATAGGAATCCTCTATGACATCGATTAAAGAAGATTCTAGTTAGGATATTTGTTCGGGAGATAATCACGTCACCTTAATAATTAACTCTGTTTATTGAAAGATATAGGATTTGATGATAACCAAACCATACATTCAGTATGACTTAGAAAGTATTCAAATATGTGTTGTTTGAATTAGATTGAAGAATTCTACCAAGTATGGAACATCGGCCGAGGATCAGCCTGTGAGGAGCTTCAAAAAGAAAAGACCAAGTATAGAAGACCATTAGCTAAGTGAACAAACTTGATTAGTCGAGTGCTTACAACCATCAACTGAGCAAGCTACTTTGATCAGCTGAGGAATTACAACTATCAGCTCAACAAGCAACTTTGATCAGCTGAGGAGTGAATAGATCAACTAAGTCCTACCTGCATCAGCTATGTAAGTCTTACAAAACACAAGTCTTTGTCTTTCATAAGCTTATCTCTTTGAATGATTAGCTAAGCATACCTGAGCAACTGATCATCTAGATAGACGAGCTTACACCTTCTAAGTATAACTGATTGATCAACTGATCATCTCTATCATTAGCTGAGCATATGTATCATCAGTTGCTGAGCATTAGTTATCAACCGAGTCCTTGTAAATCATCAACTGATCATCTCCTTAGGCTGAGCAATCTTATTTTAAAGAACTTAGTATATTTTGTTAGCTGAGTCGAGCAAAATATCATATCAACTCACTGTTTCACTTTGTAAGTTTTATAAGTAAAAGGCAGAACATCCATTGTTCTATTATGTCTTTAGATCTTTGTTTGTAAAAGTTTAAAACACTTTTTGGATCAAGTACAAGACAAAAAAGATAGATTTTATCTTCTGAAAAAGGAGAAAGATACTTTTGAAGATGAAGATCTCGAAAATTTGTTTCAATAACTAAGTATGGTTGGCAACTCTATATTAGTAAAGTCAAATTAGAAAGAAGCATGGTTGTTGATAAAAGTGTAATAATGGAAAGAGAACATAAAACTTCTGAGGCAAAAAGCACAAGATATATTATTATTATATTGTGAGTGTGACACATCATTCTGAAAAGTATACATACTTTATGCAATACTTGATTAAAGTAAGTTTAATTTTCACCTACTAACTTTATAATTATAATATTATATTTAGCTCTTTTTGTCTCCTTCCTCTTTGCCAACTGGATGCCATTTTCTTCTATAAGGGTGTGTTTGGTAGAGAGAAAAGAAATGGGTAGAATTGGTTTCTCTTGTTTGGGAGAAATGATTATAGTTTTGGGAGGAGAAATGATTTCTCCACCAATTTTCATTTCTCCCCTTCCTTTATATTTTCATTTCTCTTCAAATTGTGGAGAAATGGAGAGAAATGACAACCAATGTCTACTCATTATTAACGAGCAGACTGTATCTCTTGAATTACCTCCTGAGCTATCTGGTATTCACAACACTTTCAATGTATGTTATCTAAGAAAGTGTAAATTCGATGAAGATCAAGTTCTACCTCTGCAAGAACTAAAGGTTGATTCAGCTAAACGTCTTGTAGAGGAGCCAGTTGAAATTCTTAACGCAAAGACAAAGAAGCTGCATAAGAAGCTGATCAGACTGGTTCTTGTCAAATGGAAGCACAACCTAGGTCCTAATATGACATGGGAAACCGAGGATGACATGAAGGCACGCTACCCTCATTTATTTCCAGTTGAGCAGATTCCGAGGACGGAATCTTCTTAAGGGGGTAGAGTTGTAACATCCTCAAATTGGGCCTATTCGTGCGCTTCATTTGGTACGTGTATTAATTAAGAAGAATTAAATTAAGAACATGTGTTAAGTGTTTTAAATAAATAAGTTATTGGTAGATTAAATGGGAATTTATAAATAATAAAGAAAATAGAAAGTAATGATTAAATATTAAATGGTTTCAAACGAGGTTTCCAAAAATATCCTCGTTACTCGAAACGGGTATTCGTGCGTTAAGTTGTGTGTTGAAAAGGGGAACAAAATACCCCCCTTGTGGATAAATGAGAACTAAAATTAGTTCTCATGTCTATCCATCTCAGACACACATACACGACACACACACTACACCCACACCTCACTCTCTCTCTTTTTCCTTGTGTTCTTGAAGAAGCTTGAGGCAAAGATCAACAAAGCTGTGAATTCAAATCTGGAATTAACTCAAGAAGCTGTTGTTAATCTTGGTAGCAATCTGTTCTATATCATCTCTTGATTCTTGTAAGTTCTTCCTTGAGTTCTACCAATTTCAAAGTTTAGGTCTAAATGGGTAAATGTTCAAATTAGCTTCAATCTTTGAAGTTAATTATTCTAAGTTGTTCCTAGATCAATTCCAGATGTTTAGGAATCAATATGTGTAATTAACTTGATGTTTAATGATGAATTGGTTGATTTTGTGAAAATGGGTCAAATGATGAAATTGAGTCCCAAATCTGCTATATGTTGTTAAAGTGCATAAAGTTAGTGTTTTTAGGTTGTTTTCACAGTGTTAGTTCATATGTGAATGAAAGGGAACATCTGGAAATGACTTGGAATGAGTTTTGGTTAATTTGGAATGGTAAACAGCAGGTTCTAGTCGAACCTGCTGCTGTGTGTCAAAGGGCACGGGCGTACCCTTCAAGATCCAACCGTACCCTAGGGCGTACCCGGGTAGGCACGGGCGTACCTCGAAAAGGTACGGGCGTGCCTAAACCTAGAAGGCCCGGGGGAGTGCCTTTGGTCACGGGGCGTACCTGTGACCAGGGTACAGGGCGTGCCCCTTGAGTCACGGGCGTGCCTTGCCCTGTGACAGTTCTGTTTTACAGCTTATCTGATATGTAAAATCTGTAATTAGGTATTCCAACTGTACCAGGAGTGCCACCACTGTAGTTTGCCTAATACTAGTCTATAAGGTGAGTATTGACTTTCATGAGATCAGTAAAGGGAGGTTTAATTGGTAAATGCACTACACGGTTATTGTATGCTAAATATGGTACACACGGTAGATATATGTATGTAAGTTTGCAAAGCCAGGATTATCTGATATGTGAACATGTATTTATTACATGTGCATATATATGTTGATGAATACAAGTTATCTGTAAAAGCATGCATGCAATTGTTCCTGATAAGGATTTCTGATGAGCTATGTGTATGTCCGGACAGTTTCTTGATTGAGGTCAGCTTCGGCTGGGTCCAGAGCCTTTAGGCGTAATGTTTCTGGACTAACGGTACTCGAGTGCCGTTCCTTATAGTACTTGGGAGGTGATTGCCTTAAATGGCTAGCCTATGATTCTTGGTTCCAAAACGAGCTTGGTAATTCACTTATGTGATGAGACCGGCAAGGGATGGTAGTGTTTGATTCCCCCGGTGGTAGTGGTTTGAGCTGGATTTGCAACCCGGCAATATAATACACTCGCTGGACATGTCAACACTCCGCAATGTGATAGGATAGCATTGTTTGCTAATTTTGATATGTATATGACTTGCTTTATTGCTTTTCATGCCTGTTAGAACTCACTAGCTATTTTATATAGCTAATCCCGTTGATGTTATCTTTTACAGATAAGGAGTAGGTGTGCCTGGTGAGATGGGATTCTCTGCTGGGAATTGTATATATCTTTTGGCAAGAAACACTTTAACTGGTACAATTTGTACAATGGTCGGTCGATGATGTAGTAACACTGATACAATGTGATTTGGCACTATTTTGTTATGTAAATATAATCGCCAAATCATTATGGCTTTAACTCTGTAATAACTAATAGGTTTGTATGTTTGATATAAATATTTCCGCTGCGTTGTTTTAAATTACTAGCTAGTTAATCAATCAGGTAAACCCTTTTGTTACAAACCTAACCACGCAGTTTAAAAGCTTAAATTTACACGGATTTTGGCAATAGCCGAGGCGGTGTTACAAGTTAGGTATCAGAGCCTAAGTTTGAGGGAATTGGGTACTTGAAAGAGTATTCAATCTCAAACTCGGGCCCGACCATTATGAAGTGTTCCTTATTGGGTAAAGGGGATTGAGTATGAGTGTTATATGATTAAGGCTTGTTAGTAGTTAAGTCTATATGTCGGTATACAAGTATAAATGCTATAATGAATACCTTCCTTTCTTATAGCAAATCGATAAAGATGTCTGCACCACGTGATGCAACTGAGCAGGCATTAAAGAAAATGGAGGACGAGGCCTCACATATACCACCACAGGCTAGAGACGCGCAGTCTCAGCACCATATAGAGGGTGCACCAGCTGAACAGGTACAACAGGAGTATATTCAACGCCTTGAGGAGGAACTCCGTGTTGCAAAGGAGTTACTATTTAACTCGGCTCTGGGTAAAGCACCTCGCAAGCCGTGTTCTTTTAAGAAGTTTTTGACATGTAAACCACCTACTTTTGAGGGGAGTGATGACCCCGTGGTTACAATGAGGTGGCTTCGCGAGATTGAGCAGGCTTTCGAGTCGTGTGAATGCGAAGCTGAATACCGCGTCAGGTATGCAATCAGGATGCTGAAGGGTCGTGCCATATTCTGGTGGGACACGGTCAAGGCCTCAGTTAGAAAAGAGATACTGGAAGCTCTGTCTTGGGAGCAATTCTCAGAGAAGGTGCAAAAGAAGTACTGCACAGAATATGACATGGAGCGTTTGGAACGCGAGTTTAATAATCTCCGAAAAGGAGATAAATCTATGGAGCAACATATTGGCGCTTTCACCGATAAAATGAGGTTTGTACCTCATTTTCTTACTGATGAAAACCTGAAGATAAGAAATTTGTTGCCACATTACCACTCGAGTTTTGGGCACATGTCCGAGCAGCTGATCTGGATAGAGCTTTTGAGATAGATAGACAGATGGATGGTGATCGCATCCAGTGCAGGAGTGAATCTGCAGAGGGCAGCGGCAAGAGGAAATTTCAATCCTCTTCTAACCCAAGTCCTGCAAAAGGACAGTTTTCTGCAGGTACTAAATCGGGCGATTCCAAAAAGCCCAGGTCTGATGGAAATTGATACCTTAAATAGAGTAGATAATTCTATCATCCCTTAAATAGAGTAGAAATTGATACCTACAGTATCATAATGAAGTAGGAAATATTATCTGCGGATCCTTTTAACGATTCCTCAAGTTCCAAGATGATCCTTGATCCTTTCTTCCTCTATTCTTCGAGAACAACACACACACAAGCATACACTGATTTGATGGAATGAAACAGTGAAAGTAAATCTTGGGGGCTAAGCCCTACTCCTCTATTTATACGGTTCTTCTCAGGGCATGGCCCAAAACACACTCAAACCCATCAAGCCATCCATTAAATCCTTAATTTTCTTTAAGACACATTTGCCCTGATAGATTTTTAGCACACACTTTCACTTATCCATTTACTAATAACCACTCGAGTCCAGTTGATCAACTAGTCCACAATTAATTCATAACACAATTAAATCATGATATAACAATTATTGTCAATAAAAAATATTCTTTTATTAATTTTGGAAGTTCAGGTATTACATTGCATGGAGATTATAATAGATTCTATTTAAAGGAAGAAAAACTTATATGTATATTCCATAATGTGTTGCCTTTATTAACCATGATAGTTATTGTCATTAGTCTTTTATTTTGGTGTAGGTAAATGAAGATTTTCAAACTGTGAGTGTAAATGTGAAGACTAATATATCTAATTCAGAGGTAAGAATAAGACTCTGTCTAAAGTAGCTTTCGTAAGAATCATGACAATTGCTAATCATAATATATTTCCACATTTATTAAAAGACCTTTAAAAAGCTTTAAGCTACTTATTTTTGTTTGTGGACATCACATGTTTGATGTGCCAACGGTACAATCCCTAACAAAAAATCTTAATTAAGGCACATGTTTGTTTGCGGAAGCAACCTTGCACCTCTTGTGATGCTCTAATTTGGTAAAACAAGGATGCCACCCAACCCCTAAGTCATTTTTCTAATTTCCATTTCTATGTGGCTTAAGATATTTTGCGTGATACTCAAGGTTTTAATTTCAATCATTTACTCATGGATGGGTTTATTCAGATTATTATTATTTCTTGTGATCTAATAAGGGCTCAAATGATGGTAAATAGGAACAAATCAAATGATTGTTTTGAGTGGACATTTAAAGTAGTATTGTATTTTTTAACATGTAAAACCTCCTAAACCATTGGCGTATGTCCTTTAACTCAAAGCATACATTACTTCAACATTGCTTACTAAAAGCATAAGATAATAATTAGTATTGTGTGTGTAGCATCCACAAATCGGGGTTAGTAATTTACGAGTTAATGGTATGTGATTTTATGTTTAATTATGTTTAATTTGTTTAAGTGGTTATTTAGAATCAATTGGTTATTTGGAATTAGTTAAATCAATTAGTAAATGGGAAGAATATATATATATATATATATATATATATATATATATATGTGTGTGTTACTGGAAATTGAAATTAAAATAAAAGAAGGAAAAGTTATGTGATGTATGTATGTAAGAATGTCATGTATGTATGTAAGGAAAGTCTAGCCACCTCCTGCTTCAAATAAAATGAAGATATGTATACGTGGGTTTCATTTCATCTGCACATAGTAAAGGTGAAGTGTGTGTTTGTGTGTTAAACCTCCTGTTGAAGAAAGCTAGAAACAAGTAACTTGAAGATTCAAAGTAGAGGATTTGTGATTCATAAATCAAAGTGAAGGTTAGTGTGTGTTTATATGATGCTACAAAGTGTTTTTGATGTGTTTTTATGTTGAAATACATATTTAAATGAAGAACCACCATTGTAGGAGCATGAAGCTCAAAAAGTGTTAAATGGGTTTTATGTGTTTGATGATTTAAAAAGGTTTATGATGTTCATGATGTGTGTAAAGATGTTATATGAGGTTGTACATATGTTAAAAGTGTTTTAATTGAGTTAAATGGATGATTGAGTATGAAATATTTATGTGTGGTTGGCTGCAAATCCGACAGTTTAAGAGGAAGAAGGTCTGAAATCCGACGCGTCACGGCGCGACCCCAAGAAATCCGGGTCCTTGAAAATCCGACTAATGCAAAATCCGAAACCCAGGAATCCGCTACCCGAAATCCGATACTCAAATCCCGAACCCAAATCCGCTAGTGTCGCGGCGCGACACTAGGGTTGGTCGCGGCGCGACAGACCCAAATTCATGAATCTTATTTGTTTTGCTTTGTACTTGTGTGGGATGTGATGAGTTATTATTTGTATGATTATTCTACATTGTTTACAAGTTATATAGAGATATAAATATATATTATGGATATATATTTATGAGTCAGAGATTGACTTCAGTTTGTTGTGTTCTCAGGATTTGCAAAGACTTAGTGATATTAGACAACTGAGCAGACGGGAACGAGGACTGAGGTGAGTGGAAGCGTACTCACGAGTGGTGATGGTGGTAACGTTTGTGGTTATATGAATTGAGATATTCTTATGATTTGGATTTGTCATGATAGACTGTTTAGTCTGAGATGCCATGATAGACTGTTTAGTCTGAGATGCCATGATAGACTGCTTAGTCTGAGATGCCATGATAACTGTTTAAGTTTGAGTTGCCAGTATGAATGTGTTACTTGATATGTGTTGATAGACTGTGTTGATTGTTATTCGCTGGTAGTCGATTGTTGTTTGTTGATTGAGATCGTTTGGATTGTTGTGTGGCCAGTGTACATGGTTAATGATATGTGCACGTGGCGAGACCTGTACGTATGGTTAACGATATGCGTACATGGTTAGGGGTCAGCTATGGTATGTGTTGGGCTGGGCTATCTGCTATTGGTTGCACAGTTCTAGATCTTCTATGCATTTGTTGTAGTAGAAGGGGTTTAACTGTACCAAGTAGCAAATAACTATCGGTAAACCTTTGCTTTGGCCCGCATCGGTTGCAGGTTCTGCAGAACCGCCGTTCCTCTAGAGGTTGGATTGGTTTGTGATGATTGTTTAATCTGTTGAGATTTGTTTGTTTGATCGGATGGTAATTACTTGTGCTTGTTGATTGTGGATGCTTGTTTGTAGCTTCCATTCACTTAGCTTTGTGCTAATTCCTCTCGGTTGATTGCTTTTTGCAGGTTTGGCTGTTTAGCCTTGTTTATGGGAGAGGGAAATTTGACCAACGCTCTGATATTATGTTTTGAGAAGAGACGAGCCTTGTTTATAAGTATTTTGTAACACAACTTGACGTGATGTTTGTAGACAGTACTTTGTACTTTGTATTTGTTTAAATGAAATTAGTTAACGCTTCCGCAGAGATTTTAAAAAAATGGCTTGAGAATTTACGGTGTTACGGTGTGTATTTATCTTTTTAAATTATTGGTTTTTTTCACTTGCTCATGGAGCAAAAGAAAGCTCTTTCCGGACAATACAAAGAAAGAATAGATAAGGGAACATGCAAATCTACAAAAAATATTCTACATTACTATATGCAGGATACGTTTTAAAAAAAACTTTTGAATGACACTTATGTGTCAGATATTCTACATAAGGTCATTTAGTAATGTCATGAACGCCAAAAAGAAAATTATATTCTATATAAAGAGTCTTATGTTTTATTATCTAAGGCATATTGAAAATGAAAAATATCTTGTCACTTGTATTTCTAGCATTTTATGATTCTAATACATTTGCTTGTTTTTGGGACCCTGGATACATAGTACAAGTTCAAAACTTGATCTCTGATAGCAAGATCTTGGTTCACTGCAAGTCTAAAGATGATGATCTAAAAGATCATTGACTCACTTCTAATCAAGAGTTTCATTGGAAGTTTTGTGAAAACTTTTTGGATAATACATTATTTTTTTGTCATTTCTATTGGGGTTTGAAAGAAGAAGTCTTGGATGTCTTCAACCTTACATTGTCCTTGGAATGCAACTACCATAAAGGAGATAATAATCCTTGTAAATGGTCAGCCATGAAAGACGGAATATACTTATATAATTTTAATAACATGGTTTGGGGAAAACAATATGATTGGAAACCCAGAAGTTCTATATGAATAAATTCTACATTAGTTACCAGTATCTTGTTACTATAAATGAGTGCTTTATCAACATCATTACTATATATCAAAGGTAAATCATTAGTAAACACAAATCGGCAAGTAATGATAATTACCGAAGAAACTTTTACAAATTTAGATGTTGCAAACATTCTTTGGACACCACTCTTGTGGTGCAAAACTCTTTATCGATTGTATCATTTTCACTGCTACCTTTATATTTTTTTGTTTTGTGTAAAGATTACTAATTTTAATAGATAAATACCAAGATATATAGAGTGCCTTTTCATAGTGGCTAATTAAGAAATTGAGCAAATGATTTATGAAATATACTTCTCTTTGTAATCGATTGTATATATTATTTCTTAAAAATAAAAATAAAAATTAATGAGTAATTCAATATCTTTCTATTAAATCTTCTTATTTATCCCCGATCATCTAATCAATAAATATATTTATCGATAAGGTGCTATTAGTTGGACCACATTCCTTTCACATACTAGACATATTACATCAATTAATTACAATTTTCAATACAAATTATACACTCACATATATCCTAATAGAATCACCCTACATTGTATTATAATATTATAGTGGTCATTATTCTTATTATCATTAATGATTATATTTGTTATTGTTGTTGTAAGGGTCATAAATGCCAAAAAAAATTATATATATTTATGTCTCATATCATAAGATCACCGTTTTGGATTGCTTTTTGCCTACTTATTATAGTTAGTCAAAATCAAAACCAGAGCTGTGTTTAATAAAGTCCATTTAAAAAACATAGTACTAAAATTTTAATATCTCATCACAGGTGATTAAGTATACAGTCATATATGATTTGTAAAATCATCACATATGAATTATGAAAATGCCACTCCTTCCAAATTTTTAAAGTTTAATCTGAATCATTGATGACATTGATTCAAAGACTAAAATTAATCCCTTAGGACTATGAATTAGTTATGGACTATATTGAACATTCTTCATCAAAACTAGCTTAAACTTAAATCGTTTATGTATTAATTAATAGCATGTATATCTATTAACTAATAAATTATATCTCTTTATCAATTAATACTTAACTAGCTTTATCACCCCGTGTATAAACACCGGAATGATTAAAAAAAATTTTAAATAATTATGGTGTTAAACAATACTAACATGTATAGTAAAAAATTTGTAAAACTTTATAAGTATTGCGATAATGAACGTCACAAACCTTATTTGTATTCTCCACCATATAGTGGATATGCATAAATGACAAACATTTTTAATTAGGTTTATCAAAATAAATAATAAAATATGAAACAAATTAAATAAATTATTAAAGATTAAAGATGTTAGTTGATGTGCGTGATTCAGATTAGGTTTTATATTTATAAATTGGAATCACCAAAATACTAACTACAACACAAATAGACAAGTGTAGCTAATCGTATCGTAGTATAGTTATGGTAAGATCGAGTGACGAACACTTGGGGAACGAGTATGATTTCAGATTTAAAAGCTTTAATTATTAATTAGTCTAAAGTGAAAAGGGAATATGGGAATAAATATAAGAACGCAATAGACAGTACGAATTAGACAAAAGAGAAAACAATCCAAAAGTAAGATAAAGCTGAGAGCTTGGAATGTGAAGGATCAAGAAAAAAAGTGTTCTTATTTAGATTCGATTACCCCTTATTTATGATTGATTTCAAGATAATGCAATGGATATTATTTATCATATACCGATTCCTAGATTGGTTAGATTTCTTGGTCAGAAATTCTAACCCTATAATCATGAAAAATACTAATCCCTATAGTCACGGGATCAAGTATTATCACAATTAGTCAATTAATTTCGAATCATGCAAGACTTAATCAATATTGATTTTTAGTATTCAATCAATCAATCACACACAATGATAATCACATGCAATTGTTTACACACATTCAAGTTAACTACTTTGTCACTTAACCCTAGGGTCTAGTCAATCACTAGTCACAATCACCTAATTGTCATAGATTATCATGATAAAAGAATACATAGATATTTGGTCCTCAAACCTATGTAAAATCTACAAATAAACAACAAAGTATGAAACTTTAACACATATGAGTCTTAGATCAAGCAAGACATGATAAATGTATAACTATTAATTCATCCAATTCATTAAAATCAAAACATAAAACAAAGGTAATCTCATCTAATTAAAAACCATGGTATTTAAGCCATAATCAGAAGAAAATAACATTTGAAAATCATAGATGAATGCTAAACATAGACAATAAAGCAAACCGAATGAAAGCCGATGATTCGTTAATTCTGATTCTTCATTCTTGAGCTCCAAATCCGCTCCCAAGCTTCGAAAATCACTTATGGATCCCCTCTATCATCATATTGAAGCCCTAAAACCGCATATATATATATATATATATATATATATATGTTTTCTAAGTCGAAAATAGGGCTGAATTTATAGATTTCATGTTTCTGGCACTTCGTGTCGCGACCGGTAGATAAGCACAACTTTTTTTGATGTGGAATCCCGTTGCGTCGCGACAAATGGTCCGTCGTGCTGCGATCTTGCGTTTTCAAGCATTGACCATAAAAATGATTTTGTCGCCTCTATGTCTAGTTTTTATGGCCACTTGAATCACCTCAATCCGAGTTCGTATGAGTGAGATATGATCAAAACAATGGAGGTATGTCAGAGCTAACAGCTTTTCTTATTTTCTTCACTTTCTTCGGTTTTTGCTCAAAACTTCTATTCATCTGCTTTTTTAACCTAAAAACCAACTATTTAACATATTAAGTATCTTTTGACTTATTTATGAACAATAAAGGTTAAAAATAAATACGATATCACATAAAATATATATTTAAATATGACGATATCAAAATACCCCACACTTGAACTTTGCTTGTCCCCAAGCAAATCATAACTTTATCCAGACTATAGAACCCAAATAAATAACATCATTCTTTGAAAAATAAGATATCACTTGCGAGTGTCACAATGGTTGATTAAAAACAAGACATTAGTATTTAAATACATAATTAAAACTATTAAAAAATTAATTACAAAAAACTGTCAGAATTTAAATACATAATTAATACTTACTGTTTTAAAAAAGTTTATATTTTACCATGTAATATGATCGTAAAAGATAATTTATATATATACAATATATAAATGAGAATTAAAACATATATATATATATATCTTTATCTTTACTACTCTATAAAGCATTTAGCTCTTTTTTTAAGATAATTTATTAAGTTAAGTAGTACAAGTAATATAGCATATACTTTACAATAACTTACAACAACAATCTTAACACTTTTAAAATAGTACAACTCAAATAACATTATTTACAATATGTTCCAGCAATGATCTTAAATACTTTAAAACTGCCCAAAATTTTAATTACATAAAACTGTCAGAATTTAAATACATAATTAATACTTTAAAACTGTCAAAAAATTAATTACAAAAAACTGTCAGAATTTAAATACATAATTAATACTTACTATTTTCAAAAAGTTTTATATTCTACCATGTAATATGATCGTAAAAGATGTTATGAATTCGTTCATACAAGAATAGAATGTTGTCATTTAAACAAAAGTGTTGTGTTAACTTGGTATTTGTACAAAGATTACAACCACCATATTCTTTGGCAACATCACAAATAACATGTTGAATGGACATGTCGACAAATAAAACTATTTTATCCCGCCGCATCGTGCGGGTAAAATACTAGTATCTATATAAAGAGTCTTATGTTTTATTATCTAAGACATATTGAAAATGAAAATCATCTTGTCTCTTGTATTTCTAGCATTTTATGCTTCTAATACATTTGCTTGTTTTTGGGCCCGTGGATACATAGTACAAGTTCAAAACTTGATCTCTCATAGCAATATTTTGGTTCACTACAAGTCCAAAGATGATCTAGGAGATCATTGACTCACTTCTAATCAAGAGTTTCATTGGAAGTTTTGTGAAAACTTTTTTGATAATACATTATTTTTTTGTCATTTCTATTAGGGTTCGAAAGAACAAGTCTTGGATGTCTTCAACCTTACAATGACCTTGGAATGCAACTACCATAAAGGTGCTACTATTTGGACCACATTCCTCTCACATAATAGACATATCACATCAATTAATTACAATTTTTATTACAAATTATACATTCACATATATCCAAATAGAATCACCCTACATTGTATTATAATATTATAGTGGTCATTATTCTTATTATTTATTATCATTAATGATTAAATTTGTTATTGTTGTTGCAAGGGTCATAAATGCCAACAAAAAATTATATCTATTTATGTCTAATATCATATGATCACCGTTTTGGATTGATTTTTGACTAATTATAATTAATCAAAATCAAAACTAGAATTGTGTTCAATAAAGTCCATTTAAAAAACATAGTTTTGAAATTTTAATTTTCAATCATAGGTGATTCAGTATACAATCACATTTGTGATTTGTAAAAGCATCACATATGAATTACGAAAATGCCACTCCTCCCAAAATTTTAAAGTTTAATGTGGACAATTGATGACATTAATTCAAAGGCTAAAATTAGTCACTTAGGACTATGAATTAGTTATAGACTATATTAAACATTCTTCATCAAAACTAACTTAAACTTAAATCGTTTATGTATTAATTAATAACATGTATATTTATTAACTAATAAGTTATATCTCTTTATCAATTAATACTTAACTAGCTTTAACTCCCCGTGTATAACCACCGGAAATATTAAAATAAATTTTAAATATTTGTGGTGTTAAACAGTACTAACATGTATAGTAAAACATTTGTAAATCTTTTTAAGTATTGCGATAATAAACGTCACAAACATTATTTGTATTCTCCACCATATAGTGGATATGCATAAATGACAAACATTTTTAATTAGATTTATCGAAATAAATAATAAAATATGAAACAGATTAAATAAATTAAATTAAATATTAAATATGTTAGTCTTTCATTAATATTTGAAGAAGATATAAGTATTATAATTAACAAATTACTATATAAATAAATTTAACCAATTTTAATATATTAACTATATATTTATTTTCTCTAAAATACATATACATAATTATTTCTTTAATTAAAAAAATAACAACATTGACAGCTAATGATACCATATATTCATACAAGATTATCTGATTTTTATAGGGGTCATTATTCTTATTATTATTATCATTAATAACTAAATTTGTTATTATTGATCAAGGGTCATAAATGCCAAAAAGAAAATTATATCTATATAAAGAGTCTTATGTTTTATTATCTAAGGCATATTGAAAATGAAAAACATCTTGTCTCTTGTATTTCTAGCATTTTATGCTTCTAATACATTTGCTTGTTATTTGAACCCTAGGTACATAGTACAATTTTAAAACTTGATCTGAAGATCTTAGTTCACTTCAAGTCTAAAGATGATGATATAGGAGATCATTGGCTCACTTCTAATCAAGGGTTTCATTTGAAGTTTTGTGAAAACTTTTTTGATCAAGGGTTTGGGGAAAACAATATGATTGGAAACCTAGAGGTTCTATATAAATAAATTCTACATTAGTTTTCAGTATCTTGTTACTATAAATTAGTGCTTTATCAACATCATTACTATATATCAAAGATAAATTATTAATAAACACAAATCGGCAATTAATGATAATTACCGAAAAAAACTTTTACAAATGTATTTTAGATGTTGCATAAATTCTTTGGACACCACACTTGTGGTGCAAAACTCTTTATCGATTGTATCTTTGGCACATTTTCACTATTACCTTTATATTTTTTGTGTTGTGTAAAGATTACCAATTTTAATAGGTAAATACCAAGATATATAGAGTGCCTTTTCATAGTGACTAATCAAGAAATGGAGCAAATGATTTATGAAATATACTTCTCTTTGTAATCGATTGTATATATTATTTCTTAAAAATAAAAATAAAATTTAATGAGTAATTCAATATCTTTCGATTAAATCTTCATATTTATCTCCGATCATCTAATCAATAAATATATTTATCGATAAGGTGCTACTATTTGTATCACATTCCTCTCACATACTACACATATCATATCAATTAATTGTAATTTTCAATACAAATTATATACACATATATCCAAATAGAATCACCCTACATTGTATTATAATATTATAGTGGTCATTATTCATATTAATTATCATTAATGATTAGATTTGTTATTGTTGTTGCAAGGGTCATAAATGCAAAAAAAATTATATCTATTTATGTCTCATATCATATGATCATCGTTTTGGATTGCTTTTTGCCTAATTATAATTAATCAAAATCAAAACTAGAGTTGTGTTCAATAAAGTGCATTTAAAAAACATAGTTCTGCAATTTTAATATTCTATCACATGTGATTGAGTATACAATCACATGTGATTTGTAAAAGCGTCACATGTGAATTACGAAAAATTACGAAAATGCCACACCGGCAAAAATTTTAAAATTTAATCTGGACCATTGATGACATTGATCCGAAAGCTAAAATTAGCCCTTAGGACTATGAATTAGTTATGAACTATATTGAACATTCTTAATCAAAACTAACTTAAACTTAAATTGTTTATGTATTAATTAATAACATGTATATTTATTAACTAATAAGTTATATCTCTTTATCAATTAATACTTAACTAGCTTTAACACCCCGTGTATAACCACCGGAAATATTTAAAATAAATTTTAAATATTTGTGGTGTTAAACAGTACTAACATGTATAGTAAAACATTTGTAAAACTTTTTAAGTATTGCGATAATAAACGTCACAAACATTATTTGTATTCTCCACCATATAGTGGATATGCATAAATGACAAACATTTTTAATTAGATTTATCAAAATAAATAATAAAATATGAAACAGATTAAATAAATTAAATTAAATATTAAATATTAAATATGTTAGTCTTTCATTAATATTTGAAGAAGATATAAGTATTATATTAACAAATTACTATATAAATAAATTTAACCAATTTTAATATATTAACTATATATTTATTTTCTCTAAAATACATATACATAATTATTTCTTTAATTAAAAAAATAACAACATTGACAGCTAATGATACCATATATTCATACAAGATTATCCGATTTTTATAGGGGTCATTATTCTTATTATTATTATCATTAATAACTAAATTTGTTATTGTTATTCAAGGGTCATAAATGCCAAAAAGAATATTATATCTATATAAAGAGTCTTATGTTTTATTATCTAAGGCATATTGAAAATGAAAAATATCTTGTCTCTTGTATTTCTAGCATTTTATGCTTCTAATACATTTGCTTGTTTTTGGGACCCTGGATACATAGTACAAGTTCAAAACTTGATCTCCGATAGCAAGATCTTGGTTCACTGCAAGTCCAAAGATGATGATATAGGAGATCATTGGCTCACTTCTAATCAAGGGTTTCATTGGAAGTTTTGTGAAAACTTTTTGGATAATACATTATTTTTTTGTCATTTCTATTGGGATTCGAAAGAAAAAGTCTTGGATGTCTTCAACCTTACAATGTCCTTCGAATGCAACTACCATCAGGAGATAATAATCCTTGTCATTGGTCAACCATGGCAGATGGAATATACTTATATAGTTTTAGAAAGATGGTTTGGGAAAAACAATATGATTGGAAACCCAAGGTTCTATATGAATAAATTCTACATTGGTCAGCCATGGAACAGATGGAATATACTTATATAATTTTAATAAGATGGTTTGGAAAAAATAATATGATTGGAAAGCCAGAGGTTCTATATGAATAAATTCTACATTGGTTATGAGTGTCTTGTTACTATAAATTAGTGATTTATCAACATCATTACCATATATCAAAGGTAAATCATTAGTAAAGAATAAATTCTACACTTGTGGTGCTAAACTCTTTATCGATTGTATCTTTGGCACATTTTCATTGTTATCTTTATATTCTTTTGTGTTGTATAAAGATTACCAATTTTAATAGGTAAATACCAAGATATATAGAGTGTCTTTTCATAGTGACTAATCAAGAAATGGAGCAAATGATTTATGAAATATATACTTCTCTTTGTAATCGATTGTATATATTATTTCTTAAAAATAAAAATAAAATTTAATGAATAATTCAATATCTTTCTATTAAATCTTCTTATTTATCTCCGATCATCTCATCAATAAATATATTTATCGATAAGGTGCTATATTTGGACCACATTCCTTTCACAAACTAGACATATCACATCAATTAATTACAATTTTCAATACAAATTATACACTCACATGTATCCAAATAGAATCACCCTATATTGTATTATAATATTATAATGGTCATTATTCTTATTATTTATTATCATTAATGATTAGATTTTTTATTGTTGTTGCAAGGGTCATAAATGCAAAAAAAAACTATATCTTTTTATGTCTCATATCACATGATCACCGTTTTGAATTGCGTTTTGCCTACTTATTATAATTAATCAAAATCAAAACTAAAGTTGTGTTCAATAAAGTCCATTTAAATAACATAGTTCTGAAATTTTAATATTCAATCACATGTGATTTGTAAAAGAATCATATGTGAATTACGAAAAATTACGAAAATGCCACTTTGCCCAAATTTTTAAAATTTAATCCGGACCATTAATGACATTGATCCGATGCCAAAATTAGTCCCTCATGACTATGAATTAGTTATGGACTATATTGAATATTCTTCATCAAAACTAACTTAAACTTAAATCGTTTATGTATTAATTGATAACATGTCTATTTATTAACTAATAAATTATATCTCTTTATCAATTAATACTTAACTAGCTGTAACACCCCGTGTATAAACACCGGAAATGATTAAAATAAATTTCAAATATTTATGGTGTTAAATAGTACTATCATGTATAGTAAAACTTTTGTAAAACTTTTTATTGCGATAATCAACGTTACAAACATTATTTGTATTCCCCACCATATAGTGGATATGTATAAATGACAAACATTTTTAATTAGGTTTATCGAAATAAATAATAAAATATGAAACCGATTAACTAAATTAAATTAAATATTAAAGATTAAAGATGTTAGTCTTTCATTAATATTTGAAGAAGAGATAAGTATTATAATTAATAAACTAATATATAAATAAATGTAACCATTTTTAATATATTAACTATATATTTATTTTCTCTAAAATACATATACATAATTAATTCTTTAATTAAAATATTAACAAACGTTGATAGCTAATGATACCATATATTCATACAAGATTATCCGATTTTTATAGGGGTCATTATTCTTATTATTATTATCATTAATAACTAAATTTGTTATTGTTGTTTGAGGGTCATAAATACCAAAAAGAAAATTATTTTTATATAAAGTGTCTTATGTTTTATTATATAAGGCATATTGAAAATGAAAAACATCTTGTCTCTTGTATTTCTAGCATTTTATGCTTCTAATACATTTGCTTGTTTTTGGGACTCCGGATACATAGTACAAGTTCAAAACTTGATCTCTAATAGCAAGATCTTGGTTCACTGCAAGTCAAAAGATGATGATCTAGGAGATCATTGGCTCACTTCTAATCAAGAGTTTCATTGGAAGTTTTGTGAAAACTTTTTTGATAATACATTGTTTTTTTGTCATTTCTATTGGGATTCGAAAGAACAAGCCTTGGATGTCTTCAACGAGAAAGTTTAATTTTTTATTATATTTAATTCAAAACCAGTCTCGACATATTTTTGAAAAGAAAACGTTTAAAATGCAACTGAAAAACACATCAGCCTTTATGAAATGCAACCATATAAATGCAATGTCTCGAATATATATTATAACCATCTGAAGTAAAGGATGTAAACACAAAAACAAATAATGTAAACACAAAAACACACAAAATTTATGAGCTAAAATGTGTTTCTAATTGCATATCATATAAAATGAAATTCATTTCACCCATATGTAAATTAGATTTAAAAACTGAAATAAAGACCAACAAAATACTTCCTACAAAAAAAAACATACGCATAAAAAAAATATTGAATTGTTGGCAACAAAACAAACATCAATAATGTTTTTACCACACACAACAATTCCTGTATGTTTTATAGCCTATAGCAAAAAACAACAATCTAATTATAGATCAAGTAAAAAGCAAAATCTAAAACTAAATCGCATATAACTTGAAAATGCAAAAAAAAGTAAATATAGTTATCCTGAAGCCTATAAATGTCAGATGTTTGTCAACTAAAAATCAATTGTTTCTTCCCCATTAATGACGTAATAATTCCCATGCTATATTGTGTGATCTAGCTGTTACGTTACAAAGAATTCTCATTGATCTACACAGCCTATGAAGTTTGTTACTCTACATTCAATGGTATCTCAACACGTGTTAATGTAATAAATGGCTAGGATTATTTAAATATGTATAAATAGTTTTTTCTTATGTGAAAAGAGCTAATTATCTAAGTCAGTTCTTAATCGGTATTTTCATCACTCAAGTATTTGTTCCTGAGTTGATTTCTAAAGTTTGTTCTTTCATAAAGTTTGTACTCAAACTTGGTTTGTTTATTAATATAACTATTGAGTTTTTTTTTTAAATTCTCACGTGTTTGTTTTATTGGTAGACTTAGTAGTATGAATAAGTCCAAGTAGTTATGAAATTGTAGGGAAATTTGTTTTCTTTTTGTGTTCCGTTATTCGTAGCTTGTAAAAGCCTATATAAAGGTTTGAACCTCTTTCAAAATCCAACAATAACAACCATTAGATAATTGTGTTTTGTTTCTATATTAATATTTCTACATTTTGTTTTTCTTCATAACAAAGACACTAATTCATCTCTTAACATAGGATCTCAGATTTGGGAACAATTTGGAAGTTGCAGGAACAAACTGTAGCAAACCATGGAGACTGTAGGTCACAATCAACAAGGTGGTGGGAGATCGCAAGATGCGTCTTTGTTGATGTGGTAGATCATCGGCGAGAGGATCAAAAGACTCACTGTGAATCAAAGCAGTGATTCACGATATGGATGGAGAAAGGTGATTTTGTGAAATCGAAGGAAATTAATTAGGACACCACAAGATTTGTAAAAATGGTGGCACTTTGAGATATGGTGACCAACGAGAGGATGCCGAGATGGTGGTGGTGAAAAAATATACCGTTAAATCACTACTAAACTTTGGTGACATGATCATAATTCATTTCTAGAGGTTATGTGGAGTTTCATCGGTCTCCTGTCGGCTGTCGTTGCGGGATTTAAGAAAGGTGCGTTGTTGCTGTTTTCTTTAAATCCGGAAACGACGGCAGACAACAGACAAACAACGGCCGATCAGACTGCACCATCCACTACTAGGTAAGAATTCCTATCTGAGCACAAAGGTTTGGTGGTGATCGAACGGTTTGAGTAATCCGAAAATTCAGATCCTTAAAATAGATTACCTATTTGGGTAATAAAAAGGTAATTACCTACATCGATATTTTAAAAAAATAGAATGTTATTCAGTGACCTAAACCCTCTTTAAATAACAAAGGGTCTTTGTTATTCAGTGACCTAAACCCTCTTTAAATAACAAAGGGTCTTTGTTATTCAGTGACCTAAACCCTCTTTAAGTAACAAAGGTTCTTTGTTCATTCTTCGCCTTGTTTAATTAAATCTATTAGCATACTTACTAATCGTAACACCTCTACACAAATTAAAAGGAAAACATGTTTTCACAAAGACAACATATTTTTAAATGTCACACGAGACATATGAGATGCCTAATCATTGTGACTAATCAAGAAATTGAGCAAATGATTTATGAAATATACTTCTCTTTGTAATCGATTGTATATATTATTTCTTAAAAATAAAAATAAAAATAAAATTTGATGAGTAATTTATATCTTTCTATTAAATCTTTCTATTTATCTCCGATTATCTAATCAATAAATATATTTATAGATACACACTATATTGAGTAACACATTAATTAAACAATGTTATAATGTTACTTTTATACATTTTCCCTTAATTACCCTTCTAATATTTATTTTTAATGTTTTAATGACCAACGATGTAACGCTACTCTAGTGTGTGTGTGTATGGACTTCAATCATCGAAGTACACCCATCATTTGAGATGGACAGTTGGACAGTTACCAAATCGGCTTTCTATTAATATAATATTGTTTTCATTTTAGATTAATCTTTTATTTATATTTTATTATAATTTATAATTTAAAATAGTTTATTGATTATTATAGTTTAAAAAATAATAATTCTAAATCCCTCCATTATGATCATTATGTAGCAACGAATTAAATAAGGTCATTTAGTAAGGATCATTTCCATTAATTAATTGTTACAGTTGACAATTTATCTAGGAGTATGCTTTAACAAATCACATATTAGGTGTGCTTGTTACATTGTTATTTTGAGTTGGTATTAAGCTACAAGTTTTGTTTAAATAAAAGAACCGGAAGCTATAAAACAAAAAACCTTATTGAAGTACTTTTTAAAAACTAGCTAAAGCTTTTTTATACAAAATTACATAAGTGCCATCTTTTAATTGTTTTAAAATTATTCCTTTAAATGTCACATGAGACATATGAAATGCTTTTAACAAACGATTCATGAAGACAATACATGATATGTATATTATAAACATAAACAATAAGTGTACGCATGTCTAAAACCACTTAATTATAGGTAGTTTTATGATACCCCTCTCTCTCTCTCTATATATATATATATATATATATATATATGCAAAAGTTCAAACAAGAACTGTTTTTCGTATGAGAACCAATCTTAGCCGTTCAATTCCCGCTCCTTCAATTGGATTGCCAAACCATGAATTCCTTACATGCACCTTGTCACACTTAATCCCCCACGCTCTTCATCTATGAATTCCATTATCTAAAATGAACGGTCAAAATTGGTTCTCGTAGTTATCGTACAAAAAACAGTTCTCGTTTGAACTCTCCCCTATATATATATGTATATATATATATATATATGGTGGTAGTATCACATATATACGTACCACAAGACTAATATTTGATCTATATTCGACCTCGATCAAAGTCGAACGTACAGTATGATATATACGTATACACATATAATTTAAAGTACATATCACATAAACATGTAAAATCAAAATTCGAAACGGGTATGAAACCTAGATAGCTTGGCTTTTGCAAGTTTTCATAGTTTAAAATTTGAGTTTATTGTGTTTGTTCGTGTGCTTTTTACAATGATATATGTTTGGTAAGATGATATACTTGTTCTTGATTTTTTAATACATACAAACAATTAATTTATTTGATTGATTAGAGTATGTACGTAATTTTAATGTGTAGTTATAAGTTTAAACGAGAACTGTTTTTCGTACGAGAATTGAGAGAACCAATCCTAGCCATCCAGTTCTCCCTCCTTCAATTGGATTGCCCACCCATGAATTCCTTACATGCACCCTGCCACACTCAATCCCTCCACGCTTCCATGAATTTCATTATCCAAAACGGCCAAGATTGGTTATCGCAGTTTTCGTTTGAACTCTCCCCTATATATATATATATAGTAAAGTTCAAACGATAACTGTTTTTATACGAGAACTACAAGAAATGATTGATTAGGTTCTCAACTAATGATTTTTATCGAAACACACTATATTGAGTAACTCATTAATTAAACAATATTATAATGTTACTTTTATACATTTTTTCTTAATTACCCTTCTAATATTTATTTTTAATGTTTTAATGACCAACGATGAAACGCTACTCTAGTATATATATATATATATATATATATGGATTCCAATCATTGAAGTACACCAACCGTTTGAGATAGACGGTTGGACACTTACCAAATTGGTTTTCCATTAACATAATATTGTTTTCGTTTTAAATTAATCTTTTATTTATATTTTATTATAATTTATGATTATGATTTAAAATAGTTTATTTATTATTATAGTTTAAAAATAATAATTATATTTACGTATATTTGTATTTGTATAGTGTAGGCTAGAGATGCACAAAATCGGTCTTGGACCACAGCCGGACATCATAGCCGGTCTGGTCCGGACCTAGTCGGTCTCGGGCCGGTCCAGTCCTCGGCGGACCGTTCTTCGTGTAAGACCATTTCGATAAATTCGCTCTTTGGGCGGTCCTAGACCACTTCCGGACCGGTCCAAGTCTGGATCAGTCTGGCTTCGGATCTGGACCGGTTCGTTTTTCGTTCATGTGGTTTAGACATTTTCAAGGGTGATTCATTCTATACATGACAACTCTGTTTATAATAGTTCAATAATGATTGAAAATGATAGAACAAGTTCACGCATTACTTTAAATGATATATCCAATGGTGCGTTTAATTTCAAATTAGAAATTAGTTCAAAATTTACATAAAGTCCAATAGATTTATATTCATTTTATATGCTTTATGATGAGTATATATATATATATATGTATATATATACTAGCATTGTACCCGCGCAATGAAGCGGTTACAAATATTTTTTCTTAATAATTTGTTCGTTTTTAAAACATGGATTGTGTGTTTCTTTTTAAAATTACGATGGATCAATAAAAATTTTACATCGATGGTAAAATCTAACAAGAATGTAAGCATTACAATTATATTCTATTTTAATTATATTACCCATTTAAAAAATCCAGTAATTTTAATTTATAAATTTATGTTGTATGATATTTAAATTTAATCCTTCTAATTATACGTAATTTTTAATAGTTAAGTTAAAATATTAATTACATGATATACTATTTAATATGAAAAGTATAATTATTAATATTTTAATTATTAAGTTAATTTGTATTGATTTAATTTTTTAAATAATCTTTATTTTGAAAGGTTTAACTATTAAAATGGTATATATGATTGTTATTAACTTCACGAAATAATTGCTTTATTTAATAGTTTACATTTAGTTTAATATTAAGGGTAAATGAGTAATTTTAAATTACTTAAAAATTAAGAGATATAAAGGACCTAAATGTTTTATATAATAGTATAGATATATATACACTTGTGTAAATATATACACATATGATTTAATAAATGATTCCATCTTTATTTTATAGTCACTAATCATTTAAATCTTCGGATGATTTTCAATAGGTATATATTAATGAAATTTTTAAGTAAAATTAAATATATGAATTACAATAAACTAATGAAATTGAACTTACTGTCATGATCAACATTGTTTCTCGAATCTGCCAACCAAAATTGTCTGTTAATCGGAATTGCTTTAATTTATTTCTAATTACTTTATTATACATGTTAGTACTCATTAAAGCTATATAAGTTTAAATTTGACTTATATCATCCTCGTGTTAACACACGGATCGCTTAACTGGTTTTATAATAATGGGAGAAACTATTTAGATATTACTTATAAAAAACTACACTAAAAATAGAATGAGAGATGTGATGGTCTCTTTTACGTATGACTACTTTACTATTTAACTCTTGTTTATTCATATACATGCTACAATTTTATTTTAGAACTAATAAAATAAACAAAATTGCCGTTTTGATTATATACATATTTAGGTATATTTGTATTTGTATAGTGTAGGCTAGAGATGCACAAAATCGGTCTTGGATTACAGCCGGTCTGGTCCGGACCTAGTCGGTCTCGGGCCGGTCCGGTCCTCGGTGGACCGGTCTTCGTGTAGACCATTTCGATAAATTCGCTCTTTGGGCGGTCCTAGACCACTTCCGGACCGGTCCAAGTCCGGATCAGTCTGGCTTCGAATCTGGACCGGTTCGTTTTTCGGTCAGGTGGTTTAGACATTTTTGGGTTTTTTTAGTTTCGGTTGAAAATTTTCCGGTTTTCGGTTCGTTTTTTTGTTTGAAAAAAATGTGACTTGTTAATTTAAAAAAATTGCAAGTTATAAAGTATAAACAAATATAGTTACAAGTTAATAAAAACATATAAAGAACATTGCGATACAATTACGAAATAAAATTACATATTGTTGAAACTTGAATTATTTTTTTAACAAGAAAAAAGAACTCTAGCAATGCAGCTTCGGCATGGCCATCACCTCTAGTTAGAGACCCCGAAATAACTAACATGTTCTTCGAAATCAAAGTACATAATGTTCGAAAGAAATAATGTCACAAGATATAAAGAGACAACTACTGAAATTGATAGTTGGAATTGAAATTCCAAAAGTTGTAACTATCGTCGGTATATGATCCATAATAGGCGACTTCGTTTGAGTTGACGTTGGATGAGAGGATGAGAGAATGGATGGCGCAAGAAATGAGTCTTACAAATAGGGTATTTATGGAATTGGAAGAATTTTTTTTGAAAAACTAGCCGTTGGGACCGGTTTGGAGCCATTGGGATTGAAAAAAGATCCGTTAGTGACTTGGACCGAGCTTGGGCCGACTCGGTTTGGACCGGTCTTGGTCAGAACGAGGTATGGACCGGTTCAGACCGTTTCTGTTGGTGGTGGTCTTGGACAGACTTGACTCGTTCAGTCTTCGAAGGACCGATCCTTTTTGCCCATGTCTAGTGTAGGCCTGTTTGTTTACATGTATGTCAGTCCATGGCCTCATTGTATTCTATTTATCCTCGGTCCCTTGATTAAGAGAGTTAAGAAAAGGGTTTAGTTCACAAAAATGTATCTATGGTGTCATGTTTTGCTATTGTATGTATTGGACTTGAAAAATTTTTATTGTGTGTAAGCGAACTTTTAATTTGTCACTATTGTGTGTATTAAACTTTCTATTGTATGTACTAAACTTGTAATTTTTTTACGTTTTATGTAATCAAAATACATACAATAGCAATAAATTAAAAGTTTGATACACAAAATAGAAACTTTTAAAGTTCGATACACACAATAGCAAAACGTGACAATTTGAATACATTTTAATGAACTAAACCCTTAAGAAAACTACCATTTTACATGGTATTAGAGCCAACATACTCTTCTAATTTCACTTTTGGTTTGGCCTTGTCGATCCTCCACCCAAAAAACCCTAAACCGGTAACACCTGCCGATGACTCCTTCAACAACTTTCTGATGCCCTCCCCTTTCTTGTTTTTGATTGGAAGCTTGCCCAATGGTCGACAAGTAGGACAACAATGCCGACATCAAACCCCGTATGGCCGTATGACATTACTAATATCAAAGCCTTTATTTCCGAACGAAAAGAAATTACGATGCTCGACTGGAGTTGTCGCAAATGATGTGGTGGTGGTCATCCTCTTTACTACGAATGCTTATCCATAAAATCGAAGATTAAGATTGACGTTTGAATTTAAAGACGTTTTTAAGAAGGAAAAATCTTTTAACATAATCTGGTTAGACCAGTTATAGTGGACACTACGAGCTACAGGTGTCATGCGCTCGTCGCCGACGTGCTTGTCACCATCAAGATGAGCTACAAAGGGGCTCAACCTCTTTTTTTATTTAATTTTTGTGAAAATAAAAAAAAGAGTGACGGTGTAAAGATTAGTCATACATTTCATGTTTAGAACTGTTTAATTATGACTATATTATAAACTGAAAAACTAATATGACAATAAGTTATGCACGTAAGGCAAGTCTATAACAAAATTTTTTTTTAGCCTTATTTTTATTATTAGTGTATATGTATATGTATGTATAGATTAGAGAGTGATAGGACTAGTCATACCATGTTCTCCATGTGTTGAGTGGTCTTTCTTCACTAAAACACCAACCCAACCAAAAATTGGCAACCTCTGCATTCCCCATAAAATATTGCAAAAACACTACACAAAAGTGACAGACTAAGACAAGTGAAGAAGACGACATCGCTGTCACTCTCTTTCTCTCTGTAAAAATTCAAGCTTTTTCAGCATCTCAATCCCCTGG
Organism: Dittrichia graveolens; assembly: GCA_038502395.1. NCBI lineage: Eukaryota > Viridiplantae > Streptophyta > Magnoliopsida > Asterales > Asteraceae > Dittrichia > Dittrichia graveolens. Next base: position 1,251,623 of record JARJIL010000003.1, on the reverse strand, counting down.
CTCTTCTTTTCATTCATCTTTCTGAACCACCTTTTTGATTTTTTTTCGTCATCTGGGGTTTTGTTTTTCTTTGAAATCAAACCCTTATTTCAGCTGGTGTTTTGTTTTTTTTTCGCCGGCGAACGGTCAAATGTATTCAGGGATTCACTCGATTTCGTTGGATGGAAGTAATTTAGGGCATGGCGAGTTTACGGGTCAGTTAGATGCCACCAATTTCGTTGGGGATCCGTGTTTGGTGTTGACCACGGATCCGAAGCCTCGTCTCCGGTGGACGGCGGAGCTCCATGAGAGATTTGTCGATGCTGTCACTCAGCTTGGTGGACCTGACAGTTAGTCCTTTATCTCTGATTTTGACTTCCATTGTTATCTGGTTCTCTGAATGCTGAGTTTTTATTACATTTTTTGGGTAATTTACTAATTTATGTATCTTTCTAGGGTTTAATGGCTTCAAAAGACCTGAACATTGGATGAACAGGGTAGTTTTCTTTTGGAAATTTCAAATTTGATGATAAACTAGAATCATTCAAGTTTTACTTTAGAAAGCATTAGGGTTGACCATCAGAAGTCAAGGTATAGCTCTGATTTCTGGAACATGTGTGGAACTAAAGTAGTTGTTTTACCGGCCGTTTGAACACATATTTTCTAAGTGACTGTTGTGACTAGAATAAGAAGAATCAGAATTAGATAACTAGGGGCTTAAGTTAGGTCCGGTTATTCTATGCTTAACTTTCAGAAAGTCAGAAAGATGATAACCAGTTTTCATGAAACACTCTGATTAATAGGGTTACTCTTTTGGATCTCCTCTATCCCAACAGCTTCTTTAACGTTTTTTAAGCAAAAGTATGAAATTGGAACCACTTGGTGTCTTATTCGGGCAGCTGTGGCCTGTCACCTGTGTGCGGTTGTTGTCGTCGAAGAATTTAATAATTGTTTTCTGTTTGTCACTGCATGAAGAGAAGATTATCCTCTTGTTTTATCCTCTTGTTTGAATCTTATTATATTATGATGAGATTTATAGTAATTTAACTGTGTTAAATAACATACGATACTGCAGTTATTCTGCGATTTGTTGCTAACTAGTGATGGATTCTACGTGCTTTTGACCACAAACTTTCATTTAATGCTATTTCTGTTGGGCTCTCTTGTGAACTGGCGGTTTTGTTACATATAGAAGTAAAATGTTGCTTCAAGGAAATTATAATGCAGATGGCGTTCATACTTATTGAATGCAATGCATACGAGTTAGTTGATAATTTATAATACATTTGGCGTTTGTTGAATGTTGACTTATTTCAATGATTCATATTTCATTTAATATATTATGTATGATTATTATTTGATGATACAGTTGTGTTTGCTAATATCTTATACTTATTTTAAAGGGATTGCACCAAAATACAACGAACTTTGGCTAAGCTACCATTGTATACAATGAACTTAAAAAAAAATTTAATACAACAACTTGCTTATTTCTCCCACTATATGCAATTTGTAACCTGGTTAGCAGGTTACAGGCCACTTTATAATTTTTTCCTAATTTTATTTTTTGATTATTATGTTCATCATCTTTGTTCTTCAAATCCAAGAACATTCAAACCCCATCTTAAATCTGGAATGTGTTAAAAGAGATTTGCAAATCCAACCAAAAATGTTAAAGAATGATCTCAACAAATATGAATAAGAATCAAAGATGAACAATGAAAACATAGAAATCAGAATCAATCATGTTAAAGATCTAAACCCAGGTGAAGATGAAGAACAATGAAACTTTAAATCATGAACTCGCATTTCAAAATCAAAACTCAAAACACAAATTTGGAAAATAGATTACAAACCCTAATCAATGATGGACAAATCCGAAACTCTATTACATATGAATCGATTTTGAAGTAGATGAATAATGAAAGCCCTAAATCAAAATCATAATAAAAAACTCACATATTGAAGATATAGAGATGGAGATGAACATTTACGATGGTGGTGGTTTGAAGGGGGCGAAGATGTGGTGGTTTGAAGAAGGTGACGGTGGTGTTGGTCTAAAGGTTCTGACGAACAATCACAAGGCGGTGGTCGGACTAAGGCAGCGGCCACATATCTTCAAGGAGGTCAAGGAGGAAGCGGATCTTCACGGCAGCCACAGATCTTCAAGGAGGCAGCGGATCTTCATGGCGACCACAGATCTTCAAGGCGGCGGCAGTGGACACAATGGTAGCGGATCTTCACACCTATACAGAACAACGGATCTTCATGGCGGTGGTTGGGCTAGGGCGGTGGTGGTTGGACTACGGCGGCGGTGGACAAATTGTGCCTATTAACTGAAGATGTGGGTATTTGTGTGTGAAGCAAGGAGAAAGATGAAGATTTCAAGCAGATGAAGATTTCACTTAATTATTATTTTATTAAAATCATTAAAAAACAAAAATAAGCCTAAAAATAGGGTTAACTGGTTGTACAGGGAAGTGACTTGTTATAACAAGTCGATTCGCATACAATGGTACACTTTTGAAAGTTTGCTGTATTAATTAAAAAAAAAGTTCGTTGTATACAATGGTAGCTTAGCCAAAGTTCGTTGTATTTTGGTGTAGTTTGCCCTTTTTTAAAAAGCACAAATCAGTTTTTTGTTTTTATTTTTGGTTTTTTCATACTTTCTAGTTTCTAAGCATAATGTTAGATGGCTTGGTTGATAGTATTATGCAGTCATTGTTGAATGTTGACTTGGTTTCTGTTATCTTTTTTTTAATATTTTTTTAAAAAACAATCGTCTTATTTCTAATTGTTTAGCGACAATCCTTATGCTATTCTATGGTTTTTGCAATTATATAATGGGTATGGGAGTATATAGAAATTTATTGTTTGGTGTAGTTTTTGTAGTAAATCAAATATACATGTAAATTTCACATATCCAATGCCATAAGTAACCCATACTAAGTATAACTCTTATGATATTTCAGAAGCAACTCCAAAGACGATTATGAGGACAATGGGAGTGAAAGGGCTCACACTATATCATTTAAAGTCACATCTACAGGTTGGTAATTTTTAATGATTTCTTGATCAGTTTACTTCTAAACTCTAACTGAGGAAGACCACAAATGCAGGGTGTTTGGTCGTGCTTTTTTATAAAGTGATTTTATTATATCGAGTAACCAACTATAATAAAACGAGTGCATGAGATGGTAACTGGATGTGCTCCTGCTTGAAGTTGTAATAAACTAACAATTACTTTTGACATGTCGATTGTCGAGTATGTATCAAAATCTGATAACTTTAAGGAAATTATTGATAAATATGGCCATATGGGTATATAAGTAATTTACTTATACTGTATGATAAATCTTGTTGTAATTCATCTTGCTCATATTACTGCAGAAATATCGGTTGGGGAAGCAATCTTGCAAAGAGTTGACTGAGAATTCCAAAGATGGTAATGATCTTTCAAATCCCTATATTCTACGATTGTGAGCTTTGTACTTTACGTAGACATAATGAGTGGTCTCTATATCCTATGAAGTATTTGTGACCTAAAAGCATATGAATATGTAAACCACAAAATGGTCTGTTTTAGGCAATCATTGGGGCTGTCTGGATGTGCAATTTAAATGTGATTGCTGTTGCTCGACTATTAGAGTTATATAGTTTTGTATTTTTACTATAAACCTCCTGAATCATTGTATTGAAAAATTCGCTTTTTTATTGAAATAATATGATCTTTTCATACTAATTATTAAGAACAAAAATCAACTATTTAGGCTAAAGTGTTTTTTGGGTCAACCCAAGTCCCAACACACGATCCTTGCTGGAATTTACCTGTCTTGAAAATTGCATGCTTATTTGCTCCAGACACCCCTGAAGTTGAAAATTGCATGCTTATTTGCTCCATCTATGTACTTATCTTGCTTGTTGCTTACGGTTGGTATTTACTATTTAGTACAACCTTTTATTCACTAATAGTTCATGGTCATTTTTCAAGCATCTTGCATTGCCGAGAGTCAGGACACAGGTTCATCCACAACATCATCAACAAGAATGATGCCACAAGATTCAAATGAGTATGTTCAATTCTGGACTTCTTTAAATAAATAAATAGATAGTAAAAAAGTTCTGGAGTTCTTAACATCCAGGGGTCATATAATGATGTGTGCTAATCCCATTAATTGCTTCCCTTCAACAGTGGATTTCAGGTTACAGAAGCTTTGAGGGTGCAAATGGAAGTCCAAAGAAGATTGCATGAGCAGCTAGAGGTTAGTTCATTAATGTGGCATGTTTATCGTGTCCACTGGAAGTTTTAATATTTTGAAATTTCGTTCAAGGTAGAAATTTTGATCCATTTACTTAGTGGTGTGTTTTGTAAACCACAAAATGTGGACTATTAATAGCACATTAGCACATGGTACAACATCATACTACTAATGTTGTGTGTAGAGTAATTTTGGTGGTGTATGTGTCACTTCCCATTTCTTTATGAATGGTTTGATTTTGGTCAAGTGCGTAATAGCACAAGGATCAGCTAAAAGGAGAATGGGCCAAATGCTTTGAATGGGTTAAATTAGTCAAAGGTTGGCCAAAATGTATTTTTAGTGCTTATGACCTACTAGGTTGCTTTATTAAGTGTTATTATTGTCATTTTTTTTCTTGAGGGCAAATTACAAGAACAATACATTTTTGGAAATGGTCCACTTTGGTAATTATTATTTATATGTCCCAGCTTGGCACTTCACTTTTTTAAAAATAAGCTAATGTGGTAATTGTAGTGTGAAAAATAATTACCAAATAGGGTCGATAAAGACTTTAATTACCAGTTAGGATAACTGTATAGGGGCAAAAAAGCTTCAAAATCTCTACCATTACCATAGCTTGAATTACCAGATTGGGACATAAAGTCAATATAATTGTCAAATTGGACCGTTTTGAAAAGTTCATTGGTGTTTTCTGGAATTTCTCCTTTCTTCTTAGTCATCTTTAACACATTATCTTTTACTTTGATGATCGGGCTAAACGTGTTCCGGTTCAACCCGACCTGGCCCATACAAAAAACACCACTTTTGACCCATTAGCGACCCCAATCTTTTGCCACCTATAAATTTCATTTGAATTAGCACAGTTCAAAGTTTATTGACTCGTATGCTATTTCTTACACTGTTCTGGACTTATAAAAGGGAAAGATTCGGAATTCGGGAAGAACCCAAAATTTTACTGTGTGCTTGAGTTCTTCTGCAAGAGACAAAAGTAAAAGAAATGGAAATTTTTGCTAATTTTCTCTCCAGCACTCTTCTTTCTGAAACCAATGGGCTTTATGACTATTGAGATGGCAGAAGTAGAACCGCAGAACTACCCTTTCTCAGGAATTTTTTTCTTTTTTCGTTTCTTTCTAAATAAGAAAAATAACTAATAACACAACAGTTTCTTTTCAACTCAAAAGCACTCCAAAGATTGTTACCCATTTTTCCTTTCTCTCAATTTGTTAACAATATAGTTGTTGGACTTTTTGTTAAAGCTCACTTTTTGTTTAAGACTGTCTTTAACACCTTAAGAATTTCCAGGTTCAACGTCGTCTCCAGCTTCGAATAGAAGCACAAGGCAAATATCTTCAATCAATCTTGGAAAAAGCATGTAAAGCTCTAAATGATCAGGCTGTTGCAACCGCTGGGCTAGAGGCAGCTAGGGAAGAGCTTTCAGAACTAGCGATTAAGGTAGCCAATGACTGCCCATCATCTGTCATACCCATCCCTTCCCTTCCTGAAGTTGCAGCTTATCTTGAAAATGGGATCGCACCCAGTGTTGACAGCTGTTTGACATCCAATGGAAGCCCGGTTTCACCCGTGGGCTTGAGCCCACAAGCGGCTGCTGCTCTTAAGAAGAGACCACGGTCTATGTTCGGTAACAGTCAGGGAAGCAGAATGGATGATGTCTGGATATCTTAATATCAGATTCTCTCTCAGAAATGGATTTTTCTGCTTTCTTATATCTGGGCATTTTCTGCAACTCCTCTTTGTTTTTATTTTTTAATCTAGTTTTGTTCGATGTTCAATTTGTGATCATTGATCACTATTCTCAACCAACTGTAACCTTAGTGTTGTGAAATGTGAATTGCAAAACAACAAAACAATTATCTTAATTAAATTTGTGTTTTTAATTAACTTAAATTCAAAAAAATTAAACTAAAAATGTATTTTTTTTCCCTCAGAAGAATGATTAAATGTTATTGGTGGGGGCTTTTGTAATATCACTGAGCCTTCCACCTTCAAGATTATGGAGAAAAGTGGAACAATTTTTAACTCTAAAAGTCACAAGTACATCATTGTCATCTCACTTTTCTAGAACCAGATTCCATTCATCTTTCTTCCCTTTTCTTCTTTCTACTGATATTTTCTCTTTAAGTAAAGCGTTTCTTGCCCCAAAACTAATATATATCAGTTCCCTTTCTCTTTCTTGAAATAATCAAAGCTTCAATGGGTAACTCTCTCTCTCTCTACAAATAAATTGTTTAATTTTCACTGCTGTTCTTAGTTGCTAGTTCATGATGCTTTGATCCAGTAACTTTGAGTTATGTGTGTTTCACGATGCACTCACCTGTCCAGTTTACTTACCATTGATAATTAAAAATAAAATAAAACAAAACAAAACATCCGTTTAATCTTATACCCTTGTTTAATCTTATAGTTGGATATTACTTGTAGTTCTATGTTATGCTTCTGACATTCATACTCCAACTGAACTTCAAATGTTGAAAATCATTTAGTTTAGCCATTTAATCATGGGTTGCTTTCTTAGATTTCAATAGAAGAAAAACCGATTAACTATGTCGTTCCTGAGCTAAATTTAACGGGTTTTTGAACCTTTGTATGGCCTCATGACATATCGTGGTTTATGCATCTGTTTCTTTAAGGTACGACTCACACGTGCCCTTCTTTCAAGTCGTTATCCAACAAAGTTGGAGGGATGTTATGTTGTTGCAATTCACCAAATCGGTATGAGAGGTTAGACACCAAACTCGAAAGGAAAATGAAGGAGGTCAAGCACAGTAGCATACAAGGGCAGACCAGTTTCAGATCCATGAATAGCATAATCTTAAGGTTCCCTAGGTTCAAAGAAGGATTAAAGGAGATCCAAGGTGTGTTTGAATTATATGGTAAGCTTAACAAGTTCTTTAATATATTACTTTACTTTCTTTTGCTTTCTGTCTTTTCTTTTATAAAGTTGTTTTGACACTTTGCAGATGAAGATTCCAATGGAACCATTGATACAGAGGAGCTAAAAAAATGCTTACAGAAGCTGCAATTTCATTGTTCTGAGCAGGAAATTAGAGATCTTTTTGAGTCTTGTGACATGGATGGGAGCAACGGGATACAATTTAATGAATTTATCGTTCTTTTGTGCCTCATTTATCTTTTAGCCGGTCCTTCCACTTCATCTCATGCGGTAAACCACAATTTTTTATTAAATATCTTTGGTTTCTTGATTAGTACTTTAGTAGGGGTGACATTTTCAACATGTTTATCTATGAACAGATGGATTTGGGTTAGTTTTTACGGTAGAATAGAACAGTAAGCTCAAAGGAAAACGGGTCAAAGATCATCCAAGGTGTATTTCTAATGCTAATAGGCTCCTAAATCAATCTATTAAAAAGACAATATAATGATTTATTTAATCATATTTCTACCCACTCATCTTACCACCTGGATTGATAACATTTGTGAATTGAATCCAACCAAAGTGAAATCTTGTTGCAGACATCAACAGTGGGGTCTCCTGAGCTCAAAGCAACATTTGATACCATAATTGAAGCTTTTTTATTTCTTGATAAAAATGGCGATGGAAAGCTGAACAAGAAGGACATGATCACGGCTATGAATGAAGACTTCCCAATGGAGAAATCGCCTATCCACATCACCACCACCCGATTCAGTAATCTACTTGATTTAAATGTTTTCGCGAGAAAAAGTTTTCAATCTTTTGAATATTTTTTCTTTATTTCTTTCTTTCTTATTAAATGCAGAAGAAATGGACTGGAACAAGGATGGTAAGGTCAGCTTCAGAGAGTTCTTGTTCTCTTTGATTGACTGGGTTGGGTTTGAATCCGCGGATGAAGTCACTGTTACTGCAGTTTGATCATGATATACAAGCATCAATGGTGATAATGAGTAAGATTGATCCCTCTATGCGATTAACATATTCGTAGTTTATTATTGTTAAAATTACCTATCAGTTTTGAACATCATTTCTTTGTTTTATTTTGAGAAGTTTGTTAATGTTATTAAAGAATATTTACATGTATGTACCAACCAAGTTAAAATTGTTGAAAAAGACGACAATTGACTTTGGCGTTTGATCTTCAAAGTCAAAATTAGAGGTGCCGATCTCAACCCATTTACATAAAAATGAGTTGATTTGGTTTATATTTTCTCCTTAGAATCATAATTATAAATAAAAAATAGCTGAATAGGATATATGGTCAAAAACTCAAAATGGTTAACGGATCAAACCGTTTGAAAATAGCCCAAGATTAAACAGTCAAACTTCCTAATTTTTTTTTTTGAGTTGTCTAATTTGTTCTTTGATTTTGTTACATCTTTTTTGGTCCTTTAACTTTAAAAGTGATCACAATAGTCATTTATGAACAATTTTATGGTCTGAATGGTCCTCTCTAATGTTGGCCATTAGTCATATCCGTTAAAATAGGGTAAAATGACAATTTTACCCTTTTATTTTTATTTTATTTTTTTATTTTTAACTTTTACTCATTTTATGCATTAATTAATAATTAAATATTATTTAAAGGTAAAATAACAAATCAAAATTTTTATACAATAATTATTAACTTTTATTTTTAACTTTTACTCTTTTATATTTGACGTTTACTAGTCCCAACCACCGAACACCACCTAGCACCGGACACCACCCCCACCACCAACGGACACTGCCGCAACCAATTGAACACCACCGCTCCATCCTCTCTCTCACCTCCTTTCTCTCTCTCTCTCTCTCTCTCTCTCTCCACACCACACATATTTAAACAAACCACCACCATCTCCACCAACAACCACCTCGTCCCAGTCGATGTCACCACCACCACCACCACCACCTTTCTCACTCTCTCTACTCCCACCGCCACCAACGCAAACCAAAACAAGGTGAAAATCACACAAACGAAAGTTCAAACACAAAATCAAACCTACTGTTCTTGAAATCAAACCAGATCAATCACACATAAAATCAAACCTACCCTAACCAAATTTGAAGCTAGATCTGAACGAGAGTCCACAAATTTTAGCCAGAAACTCGACCTGAAACCATAACCAAACAAACTCGTGTTCGATGGTGGTGGTTTTAGTGGCGGAGTGCAGTGGTTACGATGGTGGCGGTGACGAAGTGTAGTGGTGGTGGAACGGTGGCGCTCGTATGAAGAAAGATAGAGTATAGTGAGACAAACTCAATCTGAAACCCTAACCAAACAAACTCGTGTTTGGTGGTGGTGGTTTCAGTGATGGAGTACAGTGGTTCCGACGGCAGCGAAGTGAGGTGATGGCAGCGGTGACAAAGTGTAGTGGTGGTAGCACTCGTATGAAGAAAGAGAGCAGTGGTGGTGGCGCTCTTCAGAAGAAAGAGAGTATAGTGAGAGAGCGTATAGGAGAGATATGAGGGAGAGAGAAATTGTAATTTCTTATTAAATAAAAAGATATATATTATAAAAAATTTAAAAAATGGTAAAAAGACTTAAATGCCCTTGAACTAACGGATTTGACTAACGGCCAATGTTAGAAAGGACCATCTAGACCACAAAAATGGTTCATAAATGACTATCTGGATCACTTTTGAAGTTAAAGGACTAAATCGGAAGATATAGCAAAGTTAAAGGACGAATTGGACAATTAACTCTTTTTTTCTTCTAAAAACTATTGTTTTAAAAATATAGTTTTTCAAAGTCATATTTAATATATAATCTTCTAATATAAATAAAAGACTAATTTGATAAAATTTATTATACGATCTGAATTATTTATTTAAAAAAATATTTAATCTTGACCATTCATTTACTTAAAATTAAAAAATCAATTTTGACTTTTTAGAGTCTAAGTTATTAAAGATAATTTCATATATGCCCTTATTAAATCATATAAAATCGTATTTGCCCACCTTAATACAAATATCATATTTACCCTTTATAATATTTCAAAATATCATAAATTCATAATTAACCAAATTCTTAGTTTTATCATTCAAAAATATTTTACAATCATTTTAAATTTCTTTTTAATTATAACCAATAACGTTTAACTTTATTACCATTAATTGTAACAATAATGATTTATGACTTACATAAGAAATACAATCATGTCTCTTCGTATCATGATACCACGTTTCTGCCGTCAAGTCTACCCTCCCACTCCCGTCGATGTTTCCACTGATGGTTAGAGTGTTGATGTCGTACGTCGTCATTTTTTAAATTCTCATTTAATTCGCGTTTTATTATTATTTTATACATTTTTATTAGTGTTTAATATTTATTAACGTTTAAACCAACACGTATATTACACGGACATTTAGTCTAGTTAGTTATAAAACTAGAAAAAGAGGATAAAAAGTGATTATGTGTCAACCTGACTAAAATATTATCCGGTTTGAATCAAACTCATTGACTATTTACCCAACTCCTCTGACCGTTTATCCGCTTTAAATTAAAAGGTAATTCATTTTTGTGTTGAATATATTTTCATTCATCCATTCTTACAATTATGTACCATTATGAGCTAAAAAGGTCATGAAAAGCATACGTATTTAATCATGAATTAGAAACAAGAAGAGCATCCCAAATTATGTCCATATCCAAAGATGGCATTCTGCTGAGCTGAACCTCTTCTTCTACATCTGGCCGCACCACCGCATCCGCCCTCGACTTGCCTTCAATCATCAAGCTTTGTGATAAACAAACCTCCGGCAAAGGCGGTGGTAGATCATTAGCCTTCGAGCCCACCACCCCTTTAGATATGGCTTGCATTTTGGCTTCTAGCAGAGCTGCAGTGCTCCCATTTAATGAGTTAGCTTTCAACTGGTTCTTTAGGTTTGGGAAGTTAAGGTGTGCACATTCGCCTCTTAGCATATAAGCCGCTGTATCATATGCAAAGGCGGCATCTTCGGCAGTATCGAATGTCCCGAGCCATACCCTTGTTCGGTTTCTTGGTAACCGGATTTCGGCTACCCATTTTCCCCAATGCCTTTGTCTTACTCCTCTAAAAAGCTTCCTCGTCGAACAAATTCGATTTCTATCTAATGTTGAATTAAGTTGTCTTCTGGTATATTTCATTGGCGGAGCTCTGATAGAGCTTAGCCAACGATAATCACAAGGATGGGGGTTTGTTGTCTTCTTGATGTTGAGCCAATTCGCCCCTGGTTGCAAATTGGCTGCAAGTTTGGGTTCGTTCAATAACAATCTAGAAGTGTTGCTGGACGAACCTAAAGACGGGTTAGAGGCCAATGGGAAGCAGGATTCATGAAAACTCAATGGAATGCGACCACCACCGCATTCTGATGTCAAGAAAGAGTACCATGAACCACCATCGCCGCAGTCACCGGTTAGCTCGTTTAGAGCATTTGAAGTGTCGAGATCACAATACGATTGTGACCCTCCGGGCGTTGGACGAAAATAAGAAGAAAATGCTGGATGTAGGTGATGATTCTCCATTGGATTATGAAAGAGATGGGAGGTGCAAACATGTGAAGACTTTAAGGTTTATATATAGGTGGTTATAATGATTACTAAAAGTAAACAAACGAACTATTAGCCGGGAAGATGCTGATTCATTAATTGGATTAATATTGATATAATTGGAAAAACATTTAGGTAACACTTTATGTTTGATGTCATAATGTTTTATGTATTTGGTTTTTGATATTTTAAGTAACGAAGAATGTTCAATATAGTCCATACTTAATTCATAGTCCTAAGAAACTAATTTTCGTTTTTTGATCAATGGTATCAATGGTCCAGATTGCATTTTAAAAATTTGGACGGAGTGACATTTTCGTAATTCACATGTGATTGTATATTAAATCACCTATGATTGAATATTAAAATTTTAAAACTATGTTTTTTTACATAGACTTTATTGAATACAACTCTTTAAGTAATTTCTAGTAAGCAACTCATGTTGAAACTTGAAACTAGTGTTCTTTCTTTCTTTTTATTTTTTAGTTTTCTGTGTATAAAAAGAGTTAGTAACTCTATAAAAAATAATACTTTTTTACTAATAATTAAGCAACCAACTCTAGAATGAGAGATGTGTTTATGGTTTTGTGTTTATGATTATTATAATTATTGTTGGGTGTCATTATCTTCAAGCTTATTGGGCAAATGGCTTTTGAGATGTGTTTGGGGGCATATTCTTTTGTGTTGATTGGCAATTTATGGAAGGTTGTTGAAATCCACAAACACCTCCACTTCCAACTTCCTACATTTACAACTTTAGATAACATTTTAAACACTAAATAAACTTAAAAGTTTTCTTATTATATTATAAAATGAATTTAGTGCATCTAAATAATCAATCTACTTCATCTAATAGAAATGTTTATTTAATAAACCATAACATGTGACTCTAATATTGTTAACCAATTTCTATAATAAATTATAATAAGGACTAAATGTCAAATTTATCTTTCTATAATGCACTAAATTTGTTAAGAATAAAAAATCAATACAATTTTGTAATAAAGTATTAATTAACAACATTATAATGAGATACAAGATAACTTATTCCAAAAAAGTTTATTCTTTAGAGAAATTAAAATAGAATAATAGTAGTTTTCTTTAGATGGAAGGATATCTTATTTATATAGAAAGAAAAAAACAAGTAATAGCAATAATTACAACTAGCAACAGAGTTACTTTCACTTTTCATTTCCTCAATGTTAGGTGTGTTTGGTGTGCAGTTTTTTAGAGTTTTTAGAAGCTGATAGCCTTTTGTTTTGTCTGTTCGGATGAAAAAACTAAAAGCTTTTTGTTAACAAAAGCTCTAAAATAAAAAGTGGTTTGAAGTAGCTTTTAAAACTAGTTGAAATGTTTTTTTATATACAAAGTTACCTATAAACCCCTTTGTCAAATACATATACAAATAAAACATACAGTTTTCAGCTTTAGCTATCAGCTACTAGCTTTTAGCTACAGCTACCGGCTACTTCAGCTATCAACTACTCTACAAATAGCATGTATATTACATATAAAATATACTTTTAGATATGTCCATTTCAGTCGACTGATAATTAAGGAAAAACATAGTCTCAATCTTTGAGGCTTATGTCTAATAAAATTCCTTGCTTTTCCAAAAAAAAAAAAAAATTAAGGAAAAACATAGAAAAAAGAAGCATTGTAATTGTTTCTCATTTCTAAATTTTTTAAAAATGTTTTCGAATACATTTTTAAGGCGAATAACTTTATGGACTACTTTGACATATATATATATATATATATATATATATATATATATATATATATATATATATGTTCCCTATAAAAGTAATAACTTTTCTTGTTGTCAATGTTTTTCCTTAGAAACCTAACCTATTAATATGACCCATGCTTTGTACATATTTTTCAAAAACGATTTTCTGTTTTGATAAGTTTATTGGAGAAAGCTAGCTATGCTCTAATATATATGGTTTAATTATTTCTATAACCTCTAGTTATCCAAGATGTTTGTACCAAGTGATAATTTATTGAACTTTGGTTTATTCTAAGACTTTTCAAACATATCACCGAGTCATCTTGAGATAGTTACATACTTACATGTTGTATACATACAATACTCGAAAACTTGACTAGATCTTTTAAAATGCGAGATTTAAACTAAGTACTTCTTTTGATATTACAAAGAAGTTATAATCGTGTCAACAAAGGCTTTTGTATGACCAAGTCATTTTACCCTTTATTAAAGTTAAGCTATAGTCGCGTTTGATGCATATTTATGTTTTTATGAATTTTTAATTAAGATGTATAGTTATCAATCTAATAAATTTGTATGTGTATTTGTGTGTGTATGTGTTTGTGTGTTTTTTGGTTAAAATACATATGTATGACAAATATAAAGTAGTTTTATTCTAAGGCGGGGTGCATCCAACCATCGGGTGCGTGAGCCCCCCATGTACACCATCGCCCCCACCCTCTATAACCCCCAAGTTGGTTTCCACTCACGCTGAGTGTTTTTGGACCATGTGTGTATATATATATAGGTGTGAAAGATGGGATGATTAAAGGGGACGGATGTGGAGATTAGAGTAATAGAAGTGAGATGAAGAGAGATGTAAGAAAAAAATGATATAATGCTAACGTGACAATAAGAATAAAGTGGATATTACATATTGTCTAAAATAACCAAAATGAAAACAACATTGTACCAACCCAACATTGTCACGAGGGGGTCCACTAAAGGTGACTTCGGTTGCCCTTTTAAAGTTATTTATTTACACACATATTATCCTGCAATTAAATAACAATTAAGAGTTTAAAAATAGTTTAAAGATAAGAAGAATTAAATTTTGTGGCCGAAAACAAGGAGGATTAGGTATAGAAAAGCAAAAGTTTAATTTTAATTTAAAAATATAGGAGACCGAGATGAATGGACCACATAAGCTATGGCTTGTTAAGTACGACGATGTCTTCTTCAAACATATATTATTAATTTTTTCTGTGTGACTCTTTTTATATTCTTTTAAAATGTTTATATTTAATTTAATGAGGATTGAATTAGAGTTTGTTTTGAAACTTTCTAAACATTCAACCACAACACCATTTCAAGATTGTTTAAGTTAGCAGATGTGATATTTGTAATCCATTCGACGAGACACACTCGCGATATTGAGGGTGAATTTGACGGAAATAGCTGGTTGCTGTATATTTTATTTATATATATGTTTGACAAAATAGTTTTAAATGACATAATAAAAATAGTAGGAATTGTAAAACAGTGAAAATTGTATTTAGGTACTTTTATATAGGGTTAAAAACGATTTAACCATCAAAGTTTTAAATCAATTTTGGTTTAACCAGCTAAGTTTTTTTTCATATGGTTTTACTATAAAATTTGAATTTGTTATGATTTATTTCTCAAAGTTACATCTTATTTTTTGTATAAACCTTAAAGTTATTTTTCCAAATGATTTAACCCTTAAATTTTTGTTAAAAAATAGTTTAACCCTCAAAGTTTTGTTAAGTTGTTAATAAAACTAAAATGCACAATCAAGTACAGTGTAAAATCGAAAAACATACAAAACTTAAGCGATTACTCCGTTTTTTTTACAAAAGTTTAAGGTTTAAATCATTCGGAAAAAACTTTGAGGTTCAAATCATAAAAATTCAAAACTTTATGGTAATGTCTAGAAAAAACTTTGATGGTTAAACCGAAACTGAACTAAAACTTTGATGGTTAAACAATTATTGACCCTTTTATATTTAAAAAATCTTTCAGCTACTTTAAAGTTACTTCAAAAAGCCTTTTATTTTGTAGCTTTTTGTTTAAAAAAAAACTTTCAACTTTTCTATCTGAACAAGACTTGTGGTATTTTCTCTTAAGACAAAAACTAGCAGCTTGAAAAAAAGTCCAAAAAGCTGCATACCGAAAAAACACTAAGTTAGTATATGATTATATTAGAAAACAGGGTAAAGTTCTTTTAAGTGTATTTAATTTTCTACTTATTGTGTGTATTAAATTTCCTATTATGTATACTAAATTTATATATATTTTTTCTTTTTTTATGTAACTAAAGTACATATAATACTAACAAATTAAAAGTTTGATAAAAAAAACCTTTTGAAGTTCAATACACTAAATAACCAAAAATATAAAATTAAATATATTTGATGAAGATTACCCTAAAAAATTATGTAATGGATATGATGACATTAGAGCAACTGGCATGACGTTGTTTAGAAGAGTAAGTGTGTTTTTGGTTTAACATAATAAAAGGACAAAATAATGAGATGGATAAGGTAATTGAGTTAGTGATGGAATTGAATGATAGATAGTTATATCGTCATGTTTGTTTTGCATAAAAAATGAAAGAGATGTGATATATTATTTTATTTTTTGGTAATGATTCGTACATAACAAAATTAGTCATACACAACAAGTTGATGCATTATCAACTTGTACCGTATGCTATTAACAATTTGCACTTGTTGTGTATGGAGAAATTTTGTTGTGTACAAATCAGCTCCCTTTATTTTTTTCTTCTACTTCTCATCTTACTAATAGGATCAACATAAATGTTAAAATTAATGGAAAAGGTAAAGAAAAAAATTAATTGACTTAACATGACTATGATAAGTAAAAATATAGGAGGATATATCATTTTTCAAAATGAAATGAAGCGACCATTTAACTACATTGTCTTTTTATATTACTTTACAAACTTTTTATTCGAATAACCATTAAATATAACATGTTTAGAGATAGATAAAATATTTTTAAAAATAACAAATACATACCCTATTAAACTACATTTATGATAATAATAAGACTTGAATCCTTAATATTAAATCTCAATGAGGGATGAACACACCTTAGTACCATCAGACGAAAATTCTTTTGATGTAAAATATTTCTTTTACTTGTATATTTTTATTTGAAAATGATGTTATGCTATATCAATTATTCATTCACACACACAATTCTAAATCTATATTTTACTTTTACTTGGTTTATAATTTAGTAAAAGGTATATAGATCTACTTTTGATTACATAGAAAGATTAACATAAAAGAGTTTAAAATTTTAATTAAGGTTATTATATAAAAAAACATTTTAGCAAAATTTTAAAAATACGAAAAGCTATTTTTATTATAGCACAATAACTTGAGGAATGCTAAATCCTAAATACTCTGCAAAAATAACATCATGATTAATTAGGCTAGTCATAATAACAAGCTCGCTTTTTTTCAGAGGTTTTCTGAAAGCAATCTCTCTAACTATAAATAAAGTTAGAGCTGTATATATTTTAACTCTCGCATACCTCATTAAGACGTAAATGAGTAATATTGTTGCGGCTATGGTTGACATTGAAATCAGAGTGACATCAAAGCAAGTAGCCTCAAGTGCTTAAAGCTTTAAACAACAAATTAAAGCAATTTCGTTTAAATCTTTAATTCGTAAGGCCAAATAATTATTAGTCATTATTTTGGGTTGCACTTAGAAATTTTTAAGAGATTACACTATTTTAGTTCGGAGGTCTTCGTCAACATGTTATGAAGCTCCATGGTGAACTTCACGCAGGAGAGACATTGTGTAGTTCGGTATTTAGCCCCAAATAACATTCATATATGTACATAAAAAATTCTTGACAAAATTCACCACTACATAGAGATATGTTCGGTTTTGAAGCCGGATTTTGGTTCGATTCTAATGATTTTCGATATCCGGTTTTTGGCTTTAACAAAATGGGCTGTTGTAATAAGAAAAAGAGATATTTTGGTTCCTTAAAATTGAGCTGAACTGAAATATCTGATAGTATTTAGGAATGGAAAATGCTACATCCTTTCTTACTAATCCTTTCTTTGGGAACAAAAGACGTATTCATAGGATGTTAGGATCCACCGATTGTTTTTAGTAAGAAAAGAATGTATCCGCGCAATGCGGCGCGATGATCAAAGAAGGATGATGGTGAATACTTGTAGAGTTCTAGTGATGAGGACGGAGGAAGAAATTATGCTTACGAATGAAGCCTAAATGTTACAAAAAAATTGAAATAATTTAAGTGGTATTATTCATCAAATTTATGTTATATGAAAGCTTTTATTTAATAATGTGGTAATATTGTTTATACACTTTTACTTAAAAACAATACAAGGCGGTACAAATAATACTAATATCTTATGTTGACCTTGAAAATCATAAGCACTATTTAAAACTTATAACATTTTCATGTTACTCAAGAACATAATATTAGTGTAGACGCTAAAAAAATTGATATGTATATTTTTAGAGAAAAATAAATTATAATTTATTGCAATCAAGACATTTATTTGTTGAATGAGAAATAATAGAGGGGGGGTTTAATGAATTGATAGATGAGATTAATGTAAATAAAATTAAGGGTGAAGATTTAGTTTTGATTGAAAAATTAAGAACTCTTAATTTTTTAAGGATGTATGCTTAATATAGTAGTGTGTGTGTGTATATAGTGAAAAGTTCATTTGAGAACCGTTTTTATTACGAGAATCAATTTTAGCCGTATAATTCCTCCTCTTTCAATTGGATTGCCCACCCATGAATTTTTTACATACTCAATGCCACATCCAATCCCCCCACGCTCTTCATCCATGAATTCCATTATCCAAAATGAACGGCTAAGATCGGATATCGTGGTTCTCGCAATAAAATTGGTTCTCAAATGAGGCATTAGATTTATGAGATAATAACTAACTTTGTTTAAATTAATTAATTAAAATTGGTTAGTTGAGGGTATATTAGTCTTTTGTTATTTACCCACCTTCTAAAATCATGTAAACATATTTCACACTAAAAACACTTATTCGAAATTCAAAAAGCGATGGATTAATAGATTTGATGCACAACACAAATTATCAATTATAAATTGATGCACATCAAAAAATCATCAATTATAATTTGATGCACATCAAGAAATCATCAATAATAAATTGATACACAATAAATTTATTCACTGGTGCACAATAGCAATTCATCAAAAGAATATTATGCAAATCCTTTTTTCTATGCAAATCCTTTTTTCGATTCCATTGATTGTAAAAATGATACATAAGCATAAACCAAGAATCATAAACATGATTCATATCCCAACTTGAATATGATGCACAAGATGTTTTTCACACATCAACAAGAAACACTTTTTATTAATAATTAGCTCTAGTTCTAGGGAAAGATACATAAATATACAAAAAATCAACTATGAGCTTCTCTAGAGCAAAAGACAAAAAAAATTACGGGGAAAAAAAAATGAAAACCAACTAACTGCACATTTTTGGAGTTACGCACAAGAAATGGCAACTGGCGATTACATTCCGCCGATGAAGAACAACAAAGCCATCAAAGGGGTGATGCAACCGATGAAGGCCAGGAGCATCTGTGAAGCCATCGTAGACAGGGGAAAACTTCGGTGGCTCTTCGTTCTCGGTCATTGAAGCTATTGGAGTGGAGCATGGGCTAAGGCCATTGCGACGGATAGAAACCCTTAGTGGTTCTTATTTCTCGATGCTGCAAGGCCGGTGGCTAGCAGTGGTGGACAAGGGTGCCGATGACGCGATGAATACATTGGACAACGATTGGGGACAGGGATGTAGGTATTCTTTTTTGATGATTCTTCAACTCCCTTCACAGATGAGAAAATGAGGAAGAACAAAGGCAGTGGGCGGATGGAGAGGCAGGGAAGGTAGTTTAGGGTTTACCATGAAAATAGGGAAAAAGAGAGTAATGAAGATTTTAAAGGAGAGAGAGTAATGTGGGGATATAAATTTTAATTTACCTATTCTACTCTTTTGTTAGTTATACCATATGTCACATTCAGAATTCTCGTTACTCTTTTTATATTAATATTTTTTTATTTGAACCTAACTCTCTCTCTCTCTCTCTATATATATATATATACTACTATATAAAGCATTTAACACTCTCTCTCCTCCTTAATTTTAAGACTTCTTAAAATTCAATCAAAACATCTTGGCCTTTCATTCTATTTAACTTAATCTCATCCACTCAATCTTTAACCATTCCAATCCCTCTCCTAATTTACTTTAACTTTTTATTCAATTAAAATATACTCTCACACAAACATAATTATACACCCATAACAACATAATTTCTAATATCTTATTAACCTCTCTATCCTTATTTCACAAATATGATTTTTTTTCCTTATTTTAATGTCTTTTAGATTTTATTTTTAAAATTAATAAAATAGTTTATGCAAATAAAAGAAAAATTGAAAAAAATAGGACATGTTGCTAAAGAAAATTTTATGACATTGAATTTTGCGAATAACATATCATTACATTTTTTAAAGCGGCATATTATAAAACAAAAACTATTCGACTTCGTAGCATTGCGCGGATACGATGCTAGTGTATATATATATATGGATGGTTTATTTTAGAACCATTTTTATTGTGAGCATTGTGAGAACTAATCCTGACCCCTAATCAAAATAAATCAATGGCCAATGCAAATGACGGCTCATTAATGATGTATTAATGAGGGGTATTTCGGAAAAATCAAGGCTCGATCTTTAATGACAACTCACCCGAACGCAATTCACAGTTGGAAAATTATTTAAAAGACCAAAATACCCCTATTAATGGGCATTAATGGCGGTTAAAAATGATACTCACAATAAAAACGGTTCTCAAATTTTATATATATATATACACACACACACGCATAGATATTATACACTGTAATTGCAAAAACTTAAGAATGTAACTCGAACATGAGATACTGAAATCGCAACATTAAGCCCTTGAAAACTATAAACTAAAACAAAGTGATTAAACTCCCTTGAATCGAAACTAGTAAGATAACCTTCAACCTTAGGAATGTTCACTTGAAGAAAGAACTTATAAATAACTTTAAACCTAGGTGAATCACTTTAACATATGGTTTGGAGTAGCTGTGCCTCCAGCTTCGAGATGAAATTGAGATGAACTTTGTGATGAATTCAACTGGCCCAATTGACAGTCGACACGGATCGTAAAAATCCTAATCAAAGTATCGATTATCAGAGGTTGGACCGCTGCAACGTGGAACCATAGAAGTGTCGAGCCGCTATGAAGGAATTAGGAACCATTGTAGAAATTAGGTCTGATCGAGAATTGTGTGCTGCGTGGTAGGGGTGTGTTCAGTTTTTGAACCAGACTGGAATCAAAATAACTGATAATCGAAAATGATGAATGCTAGAACTGATATAAGCTATACGGTTCTGGTTCCTGTTATTTCAGGTATGGAGCCGAATATGAAGTATTGTGAAAACTATAATAAGCGATAACCTGTTATGGGATTCGTTTTTGGGTGCTTTTTTAACAGTTTGGGTTTTCTGATTTCGAGTACGTGTGTGTGTGTGTGTGTGTTTCGACCTAACATCGATTTAGGGTTTTATGGATTTCGAATCTGGGGTTTTATGGATTTAGGGTTGTATGTGTGTGTGTGTGTGAGTGTTTTAACCATTTGGGGTTTCCTTTTTGGTGGTGGGTTTTGATTTTGTAGTGATGGTAGCGGTGGCAGTGGTTTAACAAGGTGTCGGTGGCGGTGGGTGGGTGTTCTTGTTGGTTGGAGTTTGAGAGAGAGAGAGAGAGAATGTGGCGTGAATGTTGGTGTGTGTCTGTGTGTTCTTGGTGCCGGTGGTGATGGTAGCGGTGAATGTGGCGTCGGTGATGGCAGAGGTGGAGGTGGTCGGTGGTGGTGGTTTTCTTGGTGGTTGAAATTTTAGAGAGAGTGAGTAGGTCGCTGCCAATGTGGGAGTGGTGATGGCAGAGGTGGAGATGGTTTTCTTGGTGGTTGGAATTTTAGAGAGAGAGAGAGTGTGTGTGTGTGTATGTGTTCTTAGTGGTGGTGGTAGGTGGGCGGTGGTAATATATGTAATATAATGTGAGTTTGATGGATAGGACGAGTTGTGTCCATATTATAATAAATATGTATTTAAAAAAAATATTTAAAACCAATTAATAATTATAAAACCAATTAATAATTAGAAAAATAGTAAAAATACCCTTAATTTAACAGACCTAGTTAACGGAAGTCGTTAAAAAGGACCATCCATGCAACAAAATGGTAGTTTAAGAATGAAATTTACAACTTTTTCAAAAAAAAGGATCAAACTTGCAATTTGCGGTTAGTTAAAGTACCATTTATAAAATTAACTCTATATTCTATTTAAGGTATATATTGGAAATCTGGAATAATAATAATAATAATACATTCTAATGTTGGACTAAGTTTAGATAAATTTACATATGCTGGAATTTTTTCAATTAATTGCTTGAAATTATATATTTATACAAAATGAGTTGTAGAGATAAGCTTGTCTAGTTGGAACATACTATACTAATTAATAATAGATTAAATAAGACATAACAACTCCATTTTGCTTTTAAAATTATATCGTTGTTTGCTAATTATATTTAATTCTCTTTCTTATTATACTGAAAATAATTGGTTTACTTCTTTTTATTTAAAAATAACTAATAACTTCAATTTATTTATTGGGCAAATAAATAAATAAATAATATTGTATATAATATATTTTGAAGTATTTATTTCTTTTGTCATTTAAGAATACAAAGTTTTATTTGTATCTTTAATTGATAATCAATGGATTTAATAAGATATGATTTTTGTTTGTAGTTGGCTGGCCATCATTTTAAAGTTAGGATGTTAGATTGATTGGTGAAAAACGTATTCATTCTTGATTTTAACCAGATTCAGTCTTGTAGCCAGATTTGACACAAGAAATTATCACTATTCTGTAACACATATATAACTTTTTTTCATTATTAGAATTTGACTTGACCATATATTGTGCAGTTGATCTTGTCAAGAAAGCGGATAGCGGTCATAGGAAAAATATGAGTTCAAGGGTTGTAAAAATTGGCTATGCTAATCTCGCCGAGATTCGAATATCTAAATACTTCTTTTTTTCCTTCTTCTTCAAGAATAGTTCTCAATCTAGTGAGAACTAATCAGTCGTAAGTTCACTTAAGTTGTATCAAGAAGAGATCTAAGCTATGGAAAACGAAGTCAGTCATGATCGTAAAGTTTGAATAGCTTAATGTATTGTTTTTAGTGACTAAAAATGAAAAAGCTGAAAGATTGTTTCTTGATTTAAAAAAAAAGCACTGAGATACAAGCCAAATGTATTAGTATTTTTATAAACGTTTTGATAATATCAAGTGATGTGAAACTTGATTTTACCTATAATTCATCATTCATAGAAAACAGAAATCTTCAAGACTTGTGTTATTTGTTGCTACTTCTTTTTACCTCCAGCATCACCACTCCCTGCAGCTGCCTGTGCTGCTTTCTTAGCAGCCTTCTCTTGGAGCGCTTTTCCATCCCTGCATATTTTCTGTAAATTAGCATCAAAGTATACAATAAAAATATCCACGCTGTAAATAAAATTCCCCTCGGTCAAGTGGCGGGCGAAAATTATTATATAGTAACCGAATTTCAATATTGTTCCACTATAGTCACTTAGGTTTCAATATTTTTCATGAATGGTTAAAACAAAGTGATCAAAAGGGAGCAGTTGCCAAGTTACTATTCAGAACATCATACTTGACTTCTTGTTACCAACAATCATACTAAAAAATAAAAATAAAAATAAAAAAAATCATAATTTACACGAATGATGATGGATGCATTTTAATATTTAGCTGGCGCGCAGCTTGGTTTTGGAGGGAGGAGAGAGACTAAAGGGTAAGCATATATTTCTTACAGATAAACAACATTTGCAACACTCTTACACACATAGTCACATAGTTTGCGGATTGCTTCGGTACGGGAACGAGGATCGGAAACACGGTTCGCTAGGTTGGGCGTATCCGGTACAGAGGGGGGTAGGTTCATTTGGGTACGCGCTCGGTACGATGTACCTTACGTTTTGGTACACTTTACCCACTACCAAAAACAGATTTCATGAACCAAACATTAAAAAACATTCTAGTATTAAAAAACAAATCAGAAACATAACAATTAACAGAAAACATAAACAATAACATGCTGTAATTCATTAAAACAGACCAGAATTGCACTAGACAGTGTATAATTGAACTGTAGAATTACAGAAAGCCAAAGAGTGCAGAATTAAAAAAAACATAAGCATAAACAGTGCCAATTGGAGTCAAATTGAAGAGTGTGTAATTAGTTGACTGGTATGAAATCAGGTAACGAGGCTTGGGTACGCTGGGTATGGCCAATTGGATTTCAGTTTTCCCGCCGGTTGAAGAAATACGACCCAATCGATGGTCAATCGACCCCAATAGATGAAATTCGCTTTTTAATCTTGACTGGATCGTTCCAATCGATGATACCGTCGGCGAATTGAAGAGGCAATCAACCCCAATCGATGAAATTCGCGTTTTGATCTTGACTGGATCGTTCCAATTTGTGTTCCAGTCGATGAATTGAATGGGCAATTGATCGATTTGACCATCGATTGGGGTCGCGATCCTACTAACGACGGGATCGAAAACGTACCTCGATTGGGAACGGAGTGACGGGAACGGAGATCGTGGCTTCTGGAGCGATCTATGTGACTATGCTTACACATATTATATTCTTCATAGCTCTCTTATCAAAAAATAAAAGAAACTTAATAGCAATCACCCAATGCACATTTATTTAAAAAGAAAAAAAAAACTCAAGAACAGAAACTGAATGCTATGTTGTCTTCGCTACAAGATTACAGATTTATGTATGCAACTCCAAACATATCAAGGCCAGGTGGGTTTGATATCCTGGCTTTAAGAGCTTTGATTGGATAGGTACAACGTCCGGAATGGTTAATGCCTTCCACATGCTACTTTAATTATATGTTAATGTTTATGTATACATGATAATTCATAAACAATAGATACATGTATGATTGATATCTAAAGCCTAAACTAACTGAAACAAACTTTAACTATTGGGCATAGTCGGCAGACCAAACTAAAGACTAAAGCTCTTGAAGTCGGCTTTCAAACACAACTGGCCCTAACATTTGGAGTTACCTAAAGTCCTAAAGAAAGTTATGGAGCTTTTGGTAAGAACAACATAACATTCAACTTTCGATTTCTTGAAATAGGTTTCAATTGGTGATTAAATAGAGGCTATAAATATATTAGTTTTCTTTTGGTAGGTAAAATGTCCAAAATGGTTTTGAACAAAGCATGGAAGGAGTCGAGTTTAATCTTGGTTTCAAAAGATGCAAACACTCTAAGGGATCCTGTAAGTCAAAGCGCTAGGTGGATGTGCTCGCCTCAAGCAAGCGAGGTGCATAGTATTCAAAAAGTACTTATAAATTACACCTATATCACATGTACTACCTTATAATTTCTTAAAAATTACTCTTATATCACATACACTACCTTATAGATACTTAAATACTAAACAAAACAGAAGTAGTCCAAAAGGCATAATAAGCGTCAATGTCAAAAGCAAATGTGAAAGTAACCAAGAGTGACCACAAGTTAATCTCCCTTGAACATTGCCACTAGAAACTCTAATAGCAATATCTTCTTCAATCTCATATTCACATCTTCATCCACCAAGCCTCTATGAGATGGTCTACTAGATGCAGGGTGAGCAGGGCCTTTTTCTTTGTTACTTTTTAATGGTCAAGATCCATTACTCCCTAATACTGATGTTCTAGTCGGATAAACCAGGCTCGTGATAAGTACATATCATACCTGCAGCCCTGTAGGAGATGTTTTTAACAGCTTGAGAGGAGAATAGAGGAGAGGATCACTTTACTGCTTCATATCCACAACCTTCGATTTCTACATAGACGCAAGTCACACGATCATGGCGGTTGCATTGGCTCTCTGCCTTATCGCCATTTAAGGTATATCCGGCTCTAAAGGTAGCCCAATAAAAGAAGGCCGCTCATAAAAGCCCACCAAAAAAGCCAAAACAATCTAGAAAGCTTAGTGTATGTACACGAAGCACTAATAAGCCTTGAAGCACACCTCGCCTTAACCAGTGCCAAGAGGCACACCTCCAAGTGCCTTCCTATTATTGCCTCGCCTACCCTACTCCGAAGTGCCCTGACCATCGCCTCATAGCGCCTAGGCACTTCTTTTTTAAACCAAGAGTTTAATTTCGATTGTTGTCAACAAATGAACACCTTTCTGACAAAATGACCAAGTACTTTTTTTTTTTTTGCATTTACACTCTAAAAATTCATGTGTAATGCATATCTGGCCAATAGATGATGAGGTATTAAAATAACTTCAAAGGATTTTCCAATTTTACATTCAATATTAAGTAGTAAAAATATGCACGCAACATCCTTCAATAATTGCAACATTACTGATTACGTAAAAAGTTACATGATTCTCTCCATTCCAAAAAAGCAAGTATAATGTGACTCTTAACATCATATAAACAAATTTCAACTTTGAAAAACACTAAATGTCTCTTAAACAGTTAAACTTCTAAAAAATAATTTTAAAAAAGGGTAAATTTCACCCTAATAATAAACTTGCAATTTTGAATCCACCAAGAATAAACTGGTTTGAAAAAATAGACAAGCATAACCATTTTTTTCATCCAAATAGCACAGAGCCATAGAATGTTTATCTGCTTCAGGGGTGTTTGAGGGTGCTTATTTTACAGTGATTATATACTTTGTAAATAAGTAGGCTGCTTAGTTTTAAGAACTAATTCCTTCTAAAAGAAGCAGATAAACAGTTTTCAAGAGAGCGGGTTGGGATTGTTTATCTGCTTTAAAATAACACAATACAGATAAGCACTTACATAAACCCTCTAAGAGATGCAATAAAAAGATGAGCTGTTTAAATAAGCAATCCTGACACTCCCTTTGATGATTACTTTTCTTCATATGAAAAATTGTCTTAGTTCACTAAGCACGCCATAGGTCATTGGTTTCATGACACATGTAAGAATTCTAGCAAAATGTAAAAACTAGAGTGCTCATACTTTTGTTAACTACAATTTTTACTGTTTTTGTGATTATTAATCCTATAAGGACATAAAAAGGGTGTAATTCACAAATCTAACAAAAGTACGAGCTAGATCCATTTCATGATAAGAACCAGATCTGAGTTAGATCAAAACACTCAAGAGGACTAAAAACCATAAGATGCAATAGATACCAACACAGAAAGCATAAACCCTCATCAAAACGGGCTAAACCACAAAAAAGGGTGCTAGACTCCTCGTTAACTACAAGCATTACTGTTCATGTGTTTATCAATCCAACAATGACATACGATATACGAAGGGATCTTATTCACAAATATAGCAAGAGTATTTTCCAGATCCAATACATCATCATGACATAAATCTAAGTTTGATCATAACACTCAACGAGTAAACGAACCACCATAAGATTTAACAGAAAGCGGCACAGAATTACATAAACATCCGACCAAAATTAGGGCAAAAAATCAAACCTTTCACGGCGTTGTTCAGGAGTCAACCCATCGTCTTTGTTCTTCCCTTTACCGCCGGTACGAGCTTGAGCTCTTTCGCGATCCTTCTCCCTCTGGTTACCGCGTTCGATCCTCGATTAAGGAATACATACAAGAAAACAAATCAAATTTGTACATCCAAAATTTGATGAAATTTGTTATCGACATTAGCCATAAGATAGCATCAAAAAGTGAAATTAACAAGGAATTATGAAAAAGAAGTGAAAATTGCGAAAGGATATGAGTCATCGTCGTCGAAGAAAAATCAAAAGATCTTGTTTGCGTGATATTGAAGTTGAGCTGACGGAATAGGGTTGAACAAGGAGATATATAACCCCAAGTAATAGTCCTACCGAAACAGCTACTCTCAGCCAATCATAATAAATATATTTTACGAATAACTTAATTAAAGAAAATATAAATTTTAGTTAAAAAATATAAAATCTCTCTATAACTAGTTTAATAAAGTCGATATAAAAAACATATTCCTAAAATTCAATATATAATTACATGTGAATTATAAAAAATTACGAAATGTCACTCCACCCAAATTTTAAAATGTAATCTGCACCATTGATGTCATTTATCCAAAGGCTAAAATTAGTCGTTCTAGACTATAAATTAAATATGGACTACATTTAATAAATTTTTAAAGGTATAAATTCTATTATTCTTACCTTTTCCTTTTCGTTGCAAGGATGATATTAATTTTCTTAGCATCATGTTGTTTCTATTTTTTCAAATGCATCAACAACAACAATAATACCACAATTCTATTAAAACGATAGAGAGACTGCTGGTGAAAAACCTCCAGCAAAAAATGAGAGTGCGCCCGATTTCTTAATGTGTAATATAATAATCACCATAATTATAACACACACACATAGGAATGGCAACGGGGCGGATTTGGGGCGGGGATTGGTCCTCCGTCCCAATCCTCGTTTAAGAAATCCATCCCCGTCCCCGCTTAAATAACCGCGAGAATTTAAACGGGGATCCCTGTCGGGTATCCGGGGAAAACCGCGGGGAAACGGGTATCCCCGTTTAATGTAAACGGGTAATTTTTTCCGCGGGATTTAGACGGTGATTTTTCATCGTCACCGTTACCTTTTTTCACGGGCTTGAAAAACGATTATATTAAAGTTATACATCATTATCAAATACAAACGTGTCCGAAACGAACTTAAAGTCCTAATACATCCAAACGGGAAAACGGCCAAGCCAAACAATCCAAATAAAACTAAAACAGATAATAGTAGATGTTTCAACATATTTCAAATATTAAGTAATTCTTCCAGCTTGTGTGATCCCCGTTCACGACACCCGTCACCAATCATACCATCATCATAGTCAAACATTTGTAAAAGACTATATATATATAGGGTTGAGATATTGTAAGAGGGAAATCTAGGTAAGAGTTATAAGAGTGATTTTAAGCCACTGGATTTCATCAAAAATCAACTAAAAATGATCAAAAGCTAATTAATAGTAACTACCAATTTAATAAAGTTTAATGGTTGTAACATCCTCAAATATGGCCTATTCGCGTGCTCCATTTGGTGTGTCAATTTATTTAAAAGTATTAAATGAATATATATGTTAAGTATTAATAGAAAATATGTAATTGGCTAGTTAAATGTGAAATCAAAAATATTATTAAAAATAGAAAAGAATTATAAATAATAACTGGTTTCAAACGAGGTTTCCAAAAATATCCTCGTTAGTTAAAACGGTTATTCGGGTGTTGTGTTGTATGTTAAAAAGGGGAACAAAATACCTCTTAAAGGAAAAATAAGAACCTTGGGTCGGTCCTTACTTATCCAAAACAGCCAACACACACAACACACACACACATACGAGACATACACACAGACACTTTTCATTCTTGTTCTTCCATGTGCTCTTGAAGGAAAATCAAAGCCAAGATCAACCAAGGCAGGATTAAACAAGAATCAAGTCCATAATCTGCTTCTAATCCTTTCATCATCATCATCTTGCTCTTGGTAAGGTTCTACCACTCTTGTTCTTCAATTTAGGGTTTAGGTCAAGAATTGGGTAAAACGAATTAGTTAACCAAGCTTAGATTTCTTGATTGCAATATGTTCTAGGATCATTAGGGAGTTGATTGGAACCAATTTTAGTGATTAAAGTTGCTATTTTGATTGCAATTCTTGAATTTGACCAAATGGGTCAAATATGGTGAATTCATGGATTAATCATGAATTTGATGTTATAGTAGGTTATGTTTATGTTTATGGACTCTCTTTGATTCCCCAAAGCTTGTACATAACTTGGACTTAATTAAAAACAGGTAAAACTTGGGTTGGAATGGCTGAAATCTGGGCAGAAACACTCTTCTCGTGGCCTGGATGAATGTCGCGGCGCGACCCTTAAGGGTGTCGCGGCGCGACCAGTGCAGCAGAAAACAAAAACTTGTTTTTTCAATGTACATGGTATAAGGGTTATAGTTGGATCATTTTGGCACTTTAAGGGGTATCATTGGGGGTTAGGACTAGTGTAAGAATACATGTACTTGATGTGTGGTAATCTAAATGAATTAAATATATATGCAATAGATAATGATTGAATCACTTTTTGACCATTTTAGAGGCATTTAGTATGGTTTAGACATTTTTACTCAATTAAACACATAAGTAGGAATATAACACTAGTAATAGTATATGTGTTTATATGTGATAATCTAAGTGGACTTAAATGTGTACTAATAGGTAATTAAGCTATCAAGGAGAGCCGAGTTCATATTGTGTTGTTGATAAACACACGAGGTGAGTACTGACTCTTATGACTTCAATTAAGGAAGGTTTGAATGCAAGAAAAGTTATATGATTACGATATGCTACAACTTGTATTATGAAAGCCATATGTATGCTAGTATGGTATATGTTTATAATGATAATGAACGAACACATGATATATATGATATGTATGTTTGTTGATGGATCCGGATTGGATCCATCTCGTTAAAGTTGTTAGTTATTACAGAGTGCATGCCAGCGGATCCAAATTGGAGCCGCCTAGTTGAACTTGTTATTGTGTATGCTACATTATGTAGCTGTGAAAGCTATATGTATGTAAGTAAGATTAAGAATTAAGATGCCTTGATAAATGATGTGCAAGACATGTATTTAAGTACATGTGCACATATTGATAATCATATGATATCTGTTTATGCATGCATGCACTTGTCCCTGAAAAGGGTGAATGATGAAATTATTTGTATGTCCGGACTAATATGTAATTAAGGTCAGCTTCGGCTGGGTCCTGGGCCTACGGGCATAATGTTCTGGACTAACGGTACTCGAGTACCGTTCCTTTCAGCAAGTGAGGTGAGTGCCTTAAGTGGCTAAGCCTAATGAGCCTTGGCTCCTTAACGAGCACGGTGATTCACTTATGTGATGAAACCAGCACGGATGGTAGTGTTTGATTCCCCCGGTGGTAGTGGTTTGAGCTGGACTTGCAACCCGGCAATATAATTCACTCGCTGGACATGTCAGCACTCCGCTATGTGATAGGATAGCATTGTTTGCTTATTCCTGCTATATGACTTGCTTTGTTGCTATATGACTTGCTTAGTTGCTAATGACTTGCCTTATTGTTATGCATGATTGTTAGTATTCACTAGCTATTTTTAAATAGCTAATGTTGTTGATGTTACCCCTTTTACAAATAAAGAATAGGCAGGCTTGGTGAGTTGGGGACACTCGTGGCACATGTATATGCCTTTTTGAAGGAACACTGCTTTTGGTATTATAATGCAATGGTCGGTTTAGTTTAATGTAACACCAGTTGGCATGTTTGGCAATTTTTGTATTGTATATTTATATACACGCCAAACATGTGTTTTTAAAAAACTGTAATAACTACTTGGGTTTGTTTGTTTGTTATTTAAAATTCCGCTGCAATGTTTTTGAAATTCTGTTAAGTTAACAAACAGGTAAATATTCAAATTACAAACGGACCCATGCAGTTTGAAAACTCGAATTTTATACTGATTTTTAATATAGCAAAGGCGGTGTTACAAGGGTAAATTAGGAAATCAAAATATTAACAGCTCCTAAAATCACGTATATTCCTTATTTTAGAAAATGATGAAACCCTTGTGATACATATTACATAAAAATGATGAAAAATCAGACTTAGAATGAAACTAAAATTGATGAATACATACAAATAATCACGTTAGGTCCTAAAAATCACACAACGCTACATATTCTTATAATTGATGAACAAATAGAATTTTTTTATGCATAATTACTTTTCATCAATATAAATTGAATTTTGATGATCAATATCAAAATGAATTGAATTTTGACGATCAAGATCAAAATGATACAACACTGCATATTCTTTTTAATTTGAGATGAAAAGACAGTAAAAAATGGTGAATATCCTAATTTTCAATTCAATACACAGAGTCAAATACAAGAACTAACTCAATAATGAACAAACAATAAAAAGTGATGAAGTGCCTAATTTTCAACTCAATAATTGATGAAACTAACAATACTGATTTAACCTAAAAATGTGATACACTTATCCTTAAAAAAAACCGATGAACAGATACTATGATTCTAGCTGTGTCAAAAATAAACCTAACACATAAACCTGTTCTTAATCATATAAATTGATGAAGATAGCTTCTTCCTTCCACTAATAGACACGACAATCACCAATTTCCGCACAACCGCCATCTCGTAAACTAGTTTGGGCCACTACAACCGCAACCGCCGTCGCACGCTGCAACACAGTTAGCGGCAACTGAGATTAAGAGAAAAAAAGGCCAATTTCACTCTGGATCTTCCATTATGTCGCCGGCGTTAATAGGAAACGATTTTGGAGATGTTGTTTCTGAGGAGGGTGGTGGTGGTTTACGATTAATAGATGATGGTAGTGATGGTTCTTGTGAGGAAGCGGCCGGAGAAAGCGGGTGGCGGGCAACGCCGGTGACCCATGGCGGCTAGGGTTCCATACCTTGCTTCTGTTCTGTGACTCTTACGAAGGGGGTGGGGGGAAAATATATAAATGGAAGGGATACTAATTAAGTAAACAAAGATAATATATACAAAGTACCTATAATACCCCTATCCTATAAATACCACATGTCATGATTAGGTTAACTCTTACACCTCTTACACATAAACAACTCTTATTTGATCCAACTCCTATATATATATATATAATATTATATAATATAAATAATATACGGATCGGGTATACGGGGCCGGGGTTCGGGTATACGGGGCGGGGATACGGGGCCGGGGTTCGGGTTTTCCCCATCTCCGTCCCCGTTTATCATCCCCGAATCTGCCCCGTTTATTTTGGGTTTCGGTTTTCCCCGTCGGGTTCGTTTTTTTTGCCATCCCTACACACACACACACACACATATATATATATATATTATTGGAGAGATCCGGTAATAACACATTTTAAGTAGAGAACAGTAAGGTCACGTGTAGGTTAATCAGTTAATTAAATAAATAAGGGCTATAAATTTAACATACCTTAATTAAATCAAATAATTAAAATTTAACATATCCTAATTAAACCAAGTTTAATATCAATCATTAAATAAAGATAACCAATGAGTTATAAACTGTTTTCAAGTTCTTATCTTAAAAGATGTTTTTATTTTATCCTACCTCTCTCTATATATAAATTAAATACCAATATTATAATATATTATAATTATATTTATTTATTATTGTTATTATTATTGGCGGAGAAGAAAGTGGAGTAGCACACTACTAGACCTAAATATAGTCCTTAATTATAATCCTATTTTTTCAAGACGTTTTATCCAAGGTCATGTCTTGGAAGAAGTTGCAAGTTCCTAACAGGCTCCGTAATCAAAAGACAACTTCTATCATCAGTATCAAAAAGATGTCAAAATCTTATAAAACAACGTAAAATCGTAATAAAAATAGAGGCATGTTAACAAATTAACATAAATAATTTATTCTCTTAATAACCCAACTCATATATACGAGGCATTTAGTACCCCGCGCGTTATAGCCGGGCTTGAAATTTAGTACGTATATGTTCTGTTATTAAAAAAAAACTAACTCTTGCATTATATATAGTAAACATGATTCATATTTTATATCGTACTTTTAATAACGTTCGTATATATCATTTTTTTGAATTCAAATATGTATGTTAACTTTTTGTACTACAGATAACGTAACATTGATCGAAAAAGTACGTATTTAAGTAGGCATCGTATCAAAATAAAATTTATATCGATGTGTAGATAAAAATGAGATCGTCATAAATATAAATTTATATTTGCGCTATACTTTATATGCTAAAAGTTGTAAAAGGAAAATAAAAAACATGCCAAATTAATTGTTTTAATATAATAATAATAAAATATAAATAATAAAACAATGATGTGTCGGACGCATGAACGCTAAGTTGAAACGAAAAAAAAAATTAGACGATGCATGAATCAAACACTGCACATAAGGGATGGAACTTGAACTACTTACCACTCCGCTGACTCCTCAATTTGTTTCCAGCTTGAGAGGAACCGTATATAACTATATTTATCAGGAAGTTATTGTTATACTTTCTTATAAATGTTAGTATATATAATAGGTAAAGATATGTATACAACTTAAATTAGCATCAATAATCAAACAGCATTGCTTTATTAATAATAATAATAATAATAATTATAATAATTATTATTATTATTATTATTTTGCTTTGCAAGAAGAAAAACACATAATGAATTAAAGGATATAAATGGTACTTTCTAAGATGTGTTAGTAGTGATAGCTAACTCATATATAGGCATAATTAATTAATAATCAATTATTATATTTGAAGTATCTACAAAAGCAAAAACGGATTCTTCTCTTACTCATTCTCCATATCTTTTGTAGCTTTACTAACACACACCACCGTCTTTAATCTGTCTCCCTTGACTGAAAATAGTTTTTTTAAAAAAAAGAAGCAATGGGAACACCGTCCAAGGTGGCTGCACTGATCATGGCGGTGCTACTGCTCTTCCACGGCAGACTCACGGCAGCGACATGGTGTGTAGCCAGAAGCGACGCCACACGGGATGCGTTACAGACGGCGTTGGATTACGCATGCAGCGCCGGAGCAGACTGTGCACCGTTGCAGGAGTCTGGTCTCTGTTTTCTTCCAAACACCATACAAGCACACGCATCTTATGCATTTAACAGCTATTACATGCGGAAATCAATGGCTCCCGGATCTTGTGACTTTTCCGGCACCGCCACCGTCGCCAAAACTGACCCCAGTTATGGATCTTGCGTTTATCCCTCGTCTCCCAGGTATACTTATAATATATATATATATATATATATATATATATACACACACACACAACAATGCACCATACTTACCTAGTAATTTAGCTAGTCCAAACATACCAACTTGTTTGGATCTTGAGATTCTTTGATTGATTTGTACTAAAACCGCATTATTATGTGGTCTTTAAATTGGTTTCAGTTTAACTTACATTTTATTTTAAATTTCTTATAGATGAATACCTGGGGACATGATATAAACTTATAGCATCACATATCTTATATTTTAGACACTTTCACACTTATAAATACTTTAAATGAGTGGTATGTTAATCATTTTATAATTTGCCTATTTAAATGTTTGTGAGTATGGAAACTGTACACGTCCTTTTCTTTTAATATAGAGTTGATGATTACATATTTGGTCCTGGAGGTATGTCACTTATTATATCATTGGTCCTTAAACTACATTTATTACGCTAGACGTCTCTATTGTTTACATTTTGTTACACTGATAGTCCCTTATCACTTGAAAAGACGGCAGTACCCCTTTCATTTGAATTTATTAATTATATTATTTTGAGTTTTATTTATATAAGTATTAGTAATTTATATAAAAAACATAACACATGTTAATAATTACTTAAATACACAAATAATAATCATTTGTTATCACCACCACTGCACCACCACTGACTTCTACCACCATCACCATCTACCAGTGTCTACCACCTAACCACCACCATCCACCACCGTCTACCAACAACAACCACCATGAACCAACAAGAACACAAGAAATCTTAAATCGGACTCACAAAATATCTCAATCGGAAGCACCAAAAATCCCAAATCGGAAACGCTACCGGAAACCACCAAAAATCCCAAAACTCCAACCAAGAACAGCCACCCTCTACTACCACCAGAAACCATACCCATCACCACCAGAAACAAAATTAGAGTCAAATACAACCAAAATTGGAATCAACCAAAAATAAAGATCATGTATAAAAACCTAATCTGTTCAAAACCCTAATCAACCAAAGCCTAATCATCGCCACCCAAATATTACACGCACACACAGATCTGAACATATCCAAGAAAAAAAGAGTAGAAGAAAATGATGGTGGCGGCAAACGTGGTTTTCGCTGGTAAACCCTAGATCTAAGGCGGTGATGAACCCAATCGAAAATAAGGATGATGGTGGTTGTGCTCTTCTTCGCCGAGGGGAAGATGGGCAGTGGTGGTGATGGTCCTCTTAGGATAGAGATGGTGGTGATGGCGGTGGAGAAGGAAGGAGGGGAGGTGATGGTGTGTGTGTGACGGCAGAGGAGAGGAGGATGATGGTGGTGGTCTGCAGCGAAGATTCAGTTGAGAGGGAGAAGGAAGGGGGTGGGTAGCAGTGGTGTGTGGCCGTAGTGGCTAAGAAAAAGGACGGCTAAGATTGGTTTTCGCGGTTCTTGCAATAAAAATGGTTCTTAAATGAATCTTTTCCTATATAATGGTTTTAATAAATTTTTTGAATTATTTAAATTAAGGAAAATAAAAAAAAAGAAACAAAGGTATAATAGTCTTTTCAAGTGAAAAAGTAAGGGTACTTTGGTCATTTTAGTTGCATCAGGACTATTAGTGAAACAAAATGCAAACAATAGGAACATCTAGCGTAATAAACATGGTTTAAGAACCATGAATATAATAAGTAACATACCTCAAGAACCAAATATGTAATTAACTCTTTAATATATCTACCTTTATGAACTTAGTTTTTATAGGAGGAAACTAGCCTTCATTTAAATGGTTTAACATCATCTTATTTAATTAGGTGACATTAATTTAACCGTTCATTTAAATGAACAGACAGTGAACTATTTTACAAAATTTACCCTACAATATTATCCCTTGTTGTATGCAATTGGCCCTTGTTTTATATGTTCATCAACTACAACAAACTAATCCATTTTTATAAAATACTGACCGACGGATTTATTAATTGCCACCATGAAAATTTCAGCACTGCAGGAGGTACAACACCAGTAACCACTCCAGGTTCAGGCATTGCTCTGCCGCCCCCGTTGAATGGAGGGTTTAGGCCGATTGGTAATGGCATGGTACCAACACTAGACACCCCACCAGCTTCTAAAGCTATCAGGGCATCCTACATTTCAAGTATCTTCTTACATCTCAATACCACATTCATGCTCTTCTTCTTCATCTTTCAAATCATTAAGATTTTGTCTACATAGATTGCTTAAAACAGAGGTTAGATGATTATTTATATACTACACTTTTTTTTTCAACACCTTATCGATTTTGGATAGAACGGGTGTTTTGATCTTGTTTCTCGTTGCAAGTATGATCAAAGGATAGAGTATAATGACTTAGCAAACACCCTCTAACTCTTCAGAATCTTTTATTATAGTTTCTTATTATCTGATTCTGCAATATCATATAAAGAAATCTAGCTGCAGATTCACCGATATTCTATTGAAAAAATTTAACTACATTACAACAGATAATGAATCATGGGTTGAATGAGCATATATTCTAATTCACACGTAAGAATTTCGATCCATATATGCTATACAAATCTGTTCTACAACCTCCACACGTGTGTTTAGAGCTTCATTTCACTGATCTCCAGAGCTTAAAGGGGGGAGCTTTAACAGGGCACCGTTGAGGTTCTCGAACAATATATATTTGATCCCCTGCCTCATTATACATATCCTGATTCCTATGCCAAGTCCATAAAGCATGTGTCTCGTTTTTCACCTCAAGGATCCCGTGCCCGAAGCTACTTTCTCTATAGGCACTGTATTCGGGCTGGCGGTCCCAACAGAAGTTCCCAGCTGCGGGCCCTGATGTGAAATTATATGCACAGAAACCGCCCATGAATGAATCGGGCGTGGAGGAAGGTTCAGGGCAGTTACCAGGTTCATCAGCGTGTGTAACTGCCATCTTTTCTCGGTTACCACCGTCCCCTACGGTTATGTGCACTGGGCCGCATGGGTCCAATGTGTAGTTATACACTCGGTTTGATCGCTCGTATGCATGAACCTGAAATTTATAACAAGTACATAGTCAAACACCTGTTACCCTTATCAGATTACTTTCGGTTTTCGAAACACATTGGTGGCAAAATGGGCTGGACATGGGTTGAGTTCCGGGTCAGGTTGGTCCGGAACACTTATGATCCAAAAATTTAATATGATTATGGAGATTATATTATTTGAATAGTAATCTAAATTATTGACTCAAGCAAGTTAGGAGGTTTTGTGCATTATAAAACACGTTGCAAGTGAACTTTGATGTGGTCGACCTAACACGTTTTTTTTTTAAGCTAATCTATTAAATTTTACCAATTCTTAATTAAAAGTGGAAAAAAAGGCCGGGTCAACCCGAATAAACTTGTTTTTAGTCCATTTTAAAACAATTAATAAAGAACTAATTCATCATAAAAGATTGAAATAATAAACTAAATATGTGAATAAAGCGATTTCGGAGGTTGTACGTATTAGTAATATCGCAAATTGACTTGCGGGTCATATTGGCCAGGGGATGAGGTTTATAAGACTTACATGCCCATTGAAAATTATATCAACACCAGCATTGTACAGTAGTTCTTCCATGGCTACCCTCATGCATTCTACTTCTTTGTAATGGGAAACATATGTGTTGTACCATGGTGGATGCCAGACACCAACGAGCCATGGTGTCACTTCACGGTCAACGTTTGCCAAATCCCTCTGCAACCACTTGTACTGATCGGCTGTATGAAACAGTTACAGAAATATTCAAAACCTATCACACGACCGGTTTAACTATTCATGTAGAAACACTCAATCCTAACCGAGAGTCCGAGGCATGTTAACCCATGTACCTCGGACATTACCCCGTTTAGCTAAACAGATTTGAAGGTTAAGCGGGTTGTACATGTCATAAACGGGTTGTTAGGTTAAAATTATGTTTTTGAATTCTAATTTTCAAATTGGTGGAAGGGTTGACCTGTTTATCTATAACCCAACCCAGCATGACTGGTTTATTAAACGGGTTAGTGGGTGGTCACGTTTAAAACCCAAACCCGTTCATTTTCGTGACATTTGACAATTGCCACACCTACTAAAAACCAAACAATCAGATAAACAAGATTTGACTTTTACATGATTTATCATAAGGAGTGTAGCCACCAAGCATTAGGAAATGTATGCCTCCTGCATTGAAAGAGTAGTACATAGTGGAATTCGAGCCACTTTCTTTGGATGGAAATGCAAATCGGGCACTGTAAGCTGCAAATGTTGTGTTTTCAGCTTGTGCTTCGATTTCATGGTTACCCTCAATAGCCATCACTGGTACTCTAGATGTTAGTCTCTGCATATACCTGAAAATTTTCGCTCAAAATGGTTCAATATTTTCAATAACAAAGAATTAGATTTAGGGGGTGTTTGGATGTGTGTATGAAACAAACGGTTGTTTGACGATAATCAGATCCAATCAAAACAAAATTTCATAAAGATTCAAACTTTTACCTTCCCCAATAATCCCAGCGGGGTTGATATGTCTCGTGGATTGGAGTGTTTGCAAACGAACACGAATAACAATCTGAACCAGTGCCATTCGTTAGATACAAGTTAGCATAAGTTGCATCTCCAACAAGTAGCATAAGATCAGGGTTGTTCTTGATCAAGTGGCTCACTGTTGAAGTCGAATTATAAGTAAGACCAAGATCGCCCACAATTCCAATTCTCGGGTAGTTTTTAGGGCCAGAAACAGGCATTGTTTTGAACCGAAAAACATCACTCATTTCTCCAGTTGAAGGATCTCCACATCGATAATAATAAACACTATCTGGAGACAATCCTGCAAGATTCAATCACCAAGATTCAAGATTTCTTGAAAAACTTCATACGGAAAATATAAAAGCAGCTTCAAAATTTCAAAATCTGACCTGTAAGTTGAACATGGTGGATGATACCAGAAGTGTAGTTTTGAAGGCCTTCAAATGGGTAAAGCTGACTGTAGATGAGAGAGTAGCCCTCTGCTTTTTGTGTTTGTTTCTTTAAGGATTTCACTTTCCCATATTCTACAAAACTCGCTACACTCTCATGATTTAATGGTTTTATATCACCCCCAATTTGAAATTCACCTGCATTTTCACATTTTTTTCATCATTCCTCAGACAAATATCAT
Organism: Dittrichia graveolens; assembly: GCA_038502395.1. NCBI lineage: Eukaryota > Viridiplantae > Streptophyta > Magnoliopsida > Asterales > Asteraceae > Dittrichia > Dittrichia graveolens. Next base: position 1,211,993 of record JARJIL010000003.1, on the reverse strand, counting down.
AAGAAAGCCCAAAATTCAATCCCCGAGTCCAAAAATAACATACATTTAAACATGTAGGCAATAAAAAATATAAAATACAAATAATTATTATCACAATTTCAACATACTTTGAAGGGAAAAGTGTTAAAAAAAAAGTAATAAAAATCACAAATTTGAAAAAACCTTTAAAATGATACTTGTATAAAATGGTGTCACTTGCGGCGGTCCAGTTAACAGATAGATGATCAAATTCTATGATTTAAATCATCCAACAAGCATATAACCCAGTAAATTAGCTGGACTGTCTCGAATATAATAAATTCACCAATTTTGCAAGGTCTGATTAAACCCTAATTGTTATTATTTATGAAAACAAGGGGGAAAGAGTACTAGACTAGTACCTGTAATCCATGAAATCCAAACGGAATCATAATTGGAGGAAAGTGAAATCGAAATCTGTTCAGGTTCAAACCCTTTAACAGTCCGCCTGACACGAGGATCATCGGACGGCAAATCGACCGCATTCCCACGAAAACTTTCGTCCAGTGGCACCGTCACCGGCGTAAAAGGCCCGTCGAGGGTGGTCGGAATACCACCAGAAACAAAACCCGCGGAAAATAACGAAAAAGAACAAAATCCAATAATAATAAACACACTCAAACCATCGAGACTGAATGCCATGTTTCGTAGATTGAAGACACAATGCGGGAAGACTTTAACGATCGGTGGTCGGCATATCCGATGGAATATTACTAGAATCTTTATAAGTTGTAGAAAAGGACAGTTTCTTCGATTTAGGTGCCACTAATGGCAGTAGATTGCAAATTGGGTTATTGAATATGTTTTTTTATTCTCCGATTTCATGGAAGAAGAAGTGAAGTAGGGATGGCGTGGCGTGGCGGAAAGCGGTGGTGGTGTTTGAAATCATCGATGGGTTGCTTGCCGTTTGATCTGATGTGATGAAATTGAAGCAATCCATTGGACCCAATTGAATGTTCAAAAATAACAATACATTACATTTTTAGTTAAATAAACGGTTTTCTTCTTTTCCCGCATAAAATGCCACGCACTTTTTTATTTTATTTTTAATTTATCTTGTTTTAATTATTATAATTGTTTTATGTACTCGTAAACACTTTAAACAATGATTATATTCGTTGTTTCATCATTTAATAATTGAAGTATTTGTGAGTTTAGAAACTTCTATCGTATATGTTTCTAGTTACACACGTTATTTACCCTTTTAAGTTATTAAACTATGGTTTGATAGTATGCCATTTAAGGTCTTTTGTATGTTGAAAGTTGCCTTCAAAAACAATAATATTCATAAGAAGTTTATGATATATCTATATTTATACTATTATATGAAAAATTTAACATTCTCTCTCTTTAATTTTAAGAGTTCTTAAAATTCAATTAAGAGAACATCTTAACCTTTCATTCTATCTAAATTATCTCATCCACTTAATCTTTAACTATTTTATTCTCTCTCATAATTTACTTTAACTTTTTATTCATTTAAATATACTCTCCCATTAGGGTTAAGATTCTTTTGTGTTTAGGTCAAATACGAATGGGTTTCTTTTGTAGGGTCTACTCTCATGCTTGTGAAAGAACATGATCAATCATGTTTGACCCAAACATGAAAGGATCCTAACCCCTCCCATTAACACATTCTTTCACACAAATACAATTATCAACCTACATCAACATAATTTCCAAAATCTTATTAACTTCTCTCTCCTTATTTCATAGATATAAATCTTTTTTTCTTATTTTAATATCTTATAGAATTTATTTTTAAATTAATAAAATAGTTGATGCCAGTAAAAAAATTTGAAAAAAATAGACATATTGTTGAAGAAAACTTTTTAATGACATTGAATCGTACGAATAACATATCATTACATTCTTGAAAACGACATGTTGTAAAACAAAAACTATTTGCTATCGCAATATTGCACGGGTACGATCCTATTATAGATAAAATGCTATATTTATATCAAGTGTTGAATTGTATTGGGAATGCTTCAATAAAAAACAATGTTTGTTTAAATAACCTAAGAAATCAATATGAATCATTATTTTAAAAGAGCAAGATTGGAATTCTATAAATTTTTAATCAAGCCCGACACAAAAAATAAAAAACTAATCAAAACTTGAATTGCTCATTTCTGTACAAATTTATGAATTTTGACAAAAAAAAATACGTCATTAGATTTAGTTTTTCACCTCTATAAAACAAAATCAATCTTGTTGTATAACACAATTTTCAATTTGACTTTTGACATTTTAAAGTCAACGAGCTTCTAAAATTTGTATACTTATCAACTTAATAAAAAAATTCGTATTTGCTGGGTTTTTTTAACACAACACTCGACATATGCACATTTGCATAATATATACACGTGCATATCTACATCTGTGCTAACAAAAACTAGGTAAATCTGCGCATATTTACGTTGTGTTGAAAAAACTAGGTGAATCTGTGTATATATAATTGATTCTCACAGCTCTTGTTTGATCCGTCCTATGTATATATAATATATATATGTGTGTGTGTGTGTATGTGTGTGTGTAGGGAGGGTTCAAATGAGAACTATTTTTCGTACGAGAACTGCGATAACCAATCTTGGCTATTCAAGTGGTAAGTGGAATTCATGGATGAAGAGCGTGGGAGGATTGAATGTGGCAAGGTGCATGTACGGAATTCATGGGTGGGCAATTGAATTAAAAGATGGGAAATTGGATGGTCAGGATTGGTTCTCGCATTTCTCGTACGAAAAACAGTTCTCGTTTGAACTTTTACATACGAGAACTGTTTTTCGTACGAGAACTGCGATAACCAATCTTGACTGTTCATTTTGGATAATGGAATTCATGGATGAAGAGCGTGGGAGGATTGAGTGTGGCATGGTGCATGTAAGGAATTCATGGGTGGGCAATCCAATTGAAGGAGGGGAATTGGACGGCTAAGATTGGTTCTTGCGGTTCTCGTACGAAAAACAGTTCTCGTTTAAACTTTTGCCATCAGATCATTTAAGATTGGGAGGAAGGTTCATGCGAAAGGTATATTATTTACGAAAAGTGCGAAAAGCGTTCACAACCATCAGATCATTTAATCAAAGGCTAAGATGAAATGTGGCATTTTAGTAATTAAAGTGCATCTTTAAGGAGTATTAAATTAAATTAAAAGGATAAAATAGACATTTATCACTAAAATAATACTTACCTTTATTAATTCAACCATTTAGTCTCCCTTCTCTCTCCTATACTCTTATAAAAGTAATTTTTGAAAACCCTATTATTCAAATTAATGTCAACCACCCACCATCACAAAAGTCACTTTCTCTCCAACCCCCATTTGATATCAGTCGCCGCCGCCATCACCGGAGCCACCAGGCCGCCGCCATCACCGGAGCCAACATGCCGCCACCATGATCGAAGCCACCATGCTGTGAGGATAAAACCCACCACCACTATCGATGGCAGCCCCATCAGAGACGATAAACCCACCACCACCGCTGGGCTTGCAGGAAACACACAGCCGGGATGATAAACTTACCACCACCATCACTGTCGCCGCCACTCCTAGAAAATTCGCCGCCATCGCTCCGCCTTTGCCTCTTCGACGTCGTCGCCGCCTCTTCTCTCCACCGCCCCTTCCCCTTGACCTTCACTTGCAAACCGCCATAGCAGCCGCTTCTTCCATCTCCTGTTGTGTTCGTCGCCCCTAATTAGTCAACAAGGTAGGTTTGGTCAAGCAATCTTGTTGGGCTTAACAAGTGGCGATCTAGTTAGGCCTTTTTATTGTTGGACTTCAATGCCTCTTTTCTATCTGAAAGTCTAGTTAGTTTATGGAATGAACATTGAAGAAAAATATAATTTAGTGTGTTTGTTCATAACTGATGAACATTTTGGGCGTTTCTAATTTTCTTAACTATGTGTTTGTGCTTTTGGTTATGTGTTCACAAGTCGTTCAATACTTGTTGTTAATAGCTTTACAATGACTTTTATGTTATGCAAATGTGTGCATACAATATAATTGTACCTCTCATTGTATTTGTATGCCGTGTTCAATAATAATCATATATGATTTACATGAAAAAATAAGTTATATGACTAGCGAAGGCATGTTAACATAGCTCATTGAATTGATGGTGAGCACAATATTATTTGTTTTTTTTAAATGGTTAAAATAATTTGTCTTTAACTGTGTTCACCAGTGAACATAACATCGATGATTGTATTTAATGATGAACACGATTTTTGTTTGTTTGTTTTCTTTCTAAATGGTTAATGTTTTTTACTGTGTTCACCGCTGAACAGAGCATCGATTATATAAAAACTAGTAAACACTTGGTTGTGTTCACCGATGTATACCGCAAAATTAATAAAATACTAGAAAATCAATCTTAATTTATTTTTTTAATTTAAAATTTAGGAATGAGAAAAACATGATAGAAATATTAATAGATTGGAAAGAGAAAAAAATTAATTAAAGAGAAGAGAAAAAATAAATGTGTTACCAATTTACCCTTTTGAATTAAATAAAAATATTAATTATGATTAATTTGAACCACAAGATCAAAAACCAATCAATAGTTTAAATTGCTTCTCGCACTTTTCGTAAATAAAATACTTTTCGCATGAACCCTCCCCTATATATATATATATGGTGTGTTGACTAAAGATGAGTACGATGGGTATCTTTTTTGAGGAGTAATTGGAGCAAAATCTATTTTGAGTAGGAATGATGGAAGAACTTCCACCTGTAAATGGGGAGAGAACTAATTTTTTTCTTTTGATCAGATGTTTGAGTAGGATTTTGATAAATTCTATTTGAAAATCAAAATTACTTAGCAAGGCTTGCCATCTTGCAAAAATTTATTTAGATATTATATTTTTTATATCATTTTCTAAAATTGGTTTAGCTGATTGACAATCAACTCTTAGTAAAAAGGGTTTCATATATAAATCATCTTCGAATTTATTGATACACAAAACAATGCTTAAAACTTCTTTTTTGACAGTTGAATAATTTTTTTGAGTTTCATTCCAAGCACTAGAGTAATATCTTACTAGTTCTTCTTTTGTTTGATTATTAGTCTTTTGCTTAAGTATTCCTCCAAATCCTAGGTCACTAGCATCTGTTTCAACAATTATTTTTGCATTTGGTTGGGGAATATTAAGACATGGTAGGTATTTGATTTTTTGTTTAATTTCTTTGACTACATTAGTATGTTCCTGAGTCCATGGCTTAGGGTTTTTCTTTAGTCTTCTGTATAAAGGTTTACATATTGTTCCTAGATCTTGGAAAAAATCATGAACATAGTTTAAACATCCTAGAAATCTTTGGAGTTGAGTTTTGTCTTTAATCTCATCAGAAAATTTATTAGCAAATTCTAGGCTTCTTTGAATAGGTTTAATGGTTCCTTTGATGATCTCATGACCTAAGAATCTAATGTGTGTTTGAAAAAGATTCATTTTTGAAGCAGATACAACTAATCCATTTTTATAGATTAATTCATAAAAAATGTTTAAATGTTTAAAATGTTGGTCAATAGATTTTGAAAAGATTAGTACATCATTTATATAAACAATTGCAAAATCACTTATAGGAACTATGATATCATTCATAATATTTTGAAATTCTAAAGGAGCATTTTTTAATCCAAAGGGCATAACATTCCATTCGTAATGGCCGAAGGGTACATTAAACCCAGTTTTGTATTTATCTTGTTCATGAATCTGTATTTGCCAAAATCCAGATTTCATATCAAATTTTGAAAATATATTTGAATCATATAATCTTTTTAACAAATCTCTTTTATTAGGAATTGGATATCTTATCCATTCTAAAACTTTGTTTAAGGGTTTATAGTTGATTACAAGTCTAGGAGATCCTCTTTCAAGTTCAGCTGCATTCATAACGTAAAAGGCTGAACAGGACCAAGGAGACTTAGATGATCTTATAAGTTTCTTACTTAGTAATTCTTGAATTTCTTGTTTGCAATGTTCTTGTAATTCAGATGACATATGAATAGCTCTTGATTTTGAAGGTATATCTTTTTCATCAAAGTTTTTTATGTATGGTAATTTGACTATATCCCTTTACTATTAATGAAACAGGAATAAGTACTAAAGTTTTAAATAAAGAAATAACATTTGAATTCACTAATCCAATTGTCTTTTCAGAATTAAATAATTTAAATGATAAAGTTAACCAAGCAAAATATTTAATAAGTGAAATAAGTAGTTTAAAGATTCCTGATCAATTACAAGAAAGAATAACTCAAAGTAAAATTAAACAAATCAAAGAAAAATTCGAAAAATACGTATGTTCTAATATTCCTAATGCTTTTTGGAACAGAAAACAACATAATAACCAAAGAAGAATTAACTAAACAAATTGTATATCAAAATAATTATACTAATGAAATACTAAATACCATGAGTCAACAATTAAACAGAATTGAAAAATAACGAAAACAATATCAACATTAAAGGTAATAATAATACAATAAAATATGAAGATAAACCAATCTTTACACCCCAACAAATAGATTCAACAATAAATTTAGGGTATAATAAAAATTTGGTTAATGAATTAGAACAAAAACTTAGTGAAATAAAAATTAATGTAATAAATCAATCTACAGACTCTGAAGACGAATACACATATAATAATAATGAGAATAAAATATCCCAACTTCAAGAACAATTCTCAAACAATATCAACAAACTTAGAAATACAAATACAAAAACATATAACAGGCCAACCACTTTAAACTTTTACCCAAGTCCAACTTTTCCAGATATTCAATTTGAAGATAGAGAATTCGCAGGATTAAGAAGTGCATATGATGGTTCTTCTGTCTATGAATGGAATATAGATGGATTAACAGAACATCAAATTTTAAACATGCTTCAAGAAATGAATATGGCTGCCAATGCCTATTCAATAAGAGGAAATAATCAAAGAAAAATAGCTGATCTACTAACTTCTGGGTTTACTGGTAATATAAAAGGATGTTGGGATTCATACCTAACTAGTAAGGAAAGAGAGTTTATTCTTACTGCAAAAAAATCAATCATAAAGCAAGAGAATAATGAAACTACAACTACTCAAGAAGATGATATTATAAACACACTTATATTTGTAATAGTAAAACATTTTATAGGAGATCCAACTATATTTCAAGAAAAAAGTGCAGAGATATTACTTAATCTTACTTGTAGAAAACTTCAAGATTTTAGATGGTATAAAGATATGTTCCTAACCAAAGTAATGTTAAGGTCAGATTGTAAAGAAGCCTACTGGAAAGAAAGATTTATTGCAGGACTAATAAACTTGTTTGCTGAAAAAATTAGAAATAATTGAAGGGAAAAATATAATAATCAAATACCCTATAAGGAACTTACCTATGGAGAAATAATTAGTCATGTCAATAAAGAAGGATTATCTATATGCTCAGATTTAAAGTTTAAAGCTAAACTTAAAAAAGATAAGATTACAAGTAAATCTGAATTAGGAGATTTCTGTCAACAATATGGTTTTCAACCTATTTCTAAACCTTCTTCTTCCTCTAAACCTAAAAAACAATTTCATAAAAGACGCTTTTTTAGCAAAAGATATACACCAAAGACAAATAATACAGAAAAACACAACGATAACAGAAAAAATTATAAAAGGTTTAAAAAACCAAGCCCAAAGGGTAATCAAAGAGACATTATTATCTGTTATAAGTGTGGAAAGGCTGGTCATATGGCAAAAAATTGTTATGTCAAGAAAACTATAAATGAGCTAGATATCTCTGATCAATTAAAAGTACAGATAAGTAAGCTATTTCTTAATGAAAATGACGATTCGGAATCAAATATATCAGACTATGATAATAATGATCTAAATGTTTTACAAAGTTATTCATCATATGAAACTGATTATGAATCAAATTGCGAATGTTTAGGAAATTGTATTTGTAATAAAACAATAAATGTTATCACAGATAAAGATAGGAACTTTTTAGAACTAATAGACAAAATTCCAGATAAAATCATAAAAACCCAACTCACAGATAAATTTCTTAATTATAACAAAAATATTGAATCGATTACAGAAACATCACATAATAATCATCCCTTTAATATGCAAGAAATATATGCAAGATTTTCTAAACCAAAAACTACAATAACAGTTCAAGACCTACAAGAAGAATTAAAAACTGTAAAAACAGAAATAAGATCAATCAAAGAAAGATTATCAAAGGTAGAAAAGGGTAAAGATATTATTACTGAAAACGAAAATAATGTAAACAAAATCATCAATACAAGTTCAGATCAAATAAAAATTCCAAAAAATATATCCTATCAAAGATGGAATACTTATATACATCTTTGCGTAGCAAATGAATTTAAGATAACAGTCTTAGCATTAATAGATAGTGGGGCAGATATGAATTGTATTCAAGAAGGGATCATTCTAACAAAATATTATGAAAAAACTGCTAGTCGTTTGTCAACAGCTAGCGGATCTTCTCTAAATGTTAAATACAAAGTTACAAATGTTCATATATGTAATAATGATTATTGTTATAAGACTTCTCTAACTTTTGCAAAAAACTTAACTTCCACTCTAATTGTTTCATTAACTGTGATGAATGGTGTAGCTAATATGTTGTTCTGGATTAATATACGAGTTTTTGGAGGATGTATAGCTATTATTTTTTCGTCTTTAGTTATATCTAGGTATTCTTGAGTTATTTTTGGGGATTCATATATATTTAAAAAGGGATTCGAAATATTATTTTGTTTGCAATATATTTCATACCATTCAAAAAATGTTACATGAATGTTGTTTTGATTAATGAAATTTCTCCAGGAGAGTTGATGTATTAATTCTTGTTTGTTATTATTAACAATGTTATAATAATACGTTCTTTTTTCTCTGTTATGATCTGCATAGAATTCATTTTTGAGATATTCCATATTAACTGTGTTGGTCATTTTAACAAACTATTAGTAAACTTGACTTTTTAGTTGTTCGAGTTTTATAATTAGTGTTACACGAATGTTTTTAAGCATATTTAGTGTTCTAAAATGTGCTACTTTATTATATATGTTTTCACCCGTTCTTAATTCATATGTTAGTATTTTTATGTCTCTATCTAATTGATTAATTCGGGATGTAGTATATTTTATTTCTTTTTTAAGATTTTCTAAAAATGGACTCATTAGCAAATGACTAATTCTGATTTTGTTTGTTTGATCCATGTAAATATTAATTCTGTTCTTTGTTGTATTTGATTACTTCTTATCTTAAGATTTGCTAATTGTACCCATTGAATATTTGTTAAGTCTTTGGGTTGATCCCATTGAATATTCATTGGTTCTTTAGAGCTTTTTATTATCTGATTTTCTTCACTTTTAATTTTTAAAAGTTCAATATTATCGATGTTAATAATTTCCCAATATTTTTTAATTGTAAGTATTTTTTGAATATTATTATTACATAAAGCTTGAGTCTTATTACTCATGTCTGATTTTTAAAATTATTAATTTCTGATAATATATCTGATTGAGTGGGACTATATCCTTCAGATTCACTTTGTTTATCCTCATGATAAATAGGTTGTGGAATATTTTTATTGAAGTCTACATATCTTAATGATTTTGATTTTCTGATAAGAGGATTTTTAGAGTTAGTTGTACTATTAATAGATCCTGTGGATAATCTTGAGGGAATGGTTTGACTATTTTCAAAACTAACATCTAAAGATCCATCTTCATGTTCTATAACACTAGATGTTCTACTAGACTCTCCAATTGGTTTGGGTAGATTAATATCTTGTAGATTCTAGTTACAAGATTGAGTTTATTTCATTCCACTTGAGCCGTTTTGGAGTTTGAATTTTTGTATGTTGTGGGTTTGATTCGAAAATTACAGTTTCATTTTTTGGACTGGCTATCTTAGTTCTAGGTTCTATTGTTGAAGTCATAGTTTTGTAACAAATTCTGTATATGATTGCAATAGCTTTTGTTTCTTCTTTGAATTCTAAATTTTTTGTTTTAATTGTTAAAATTAGAGTATCAAGAATGTTTGGATCAAATAGTCCTACTGAAAAGTTTGGGTAACAATTAAAATATATGGGACCATTTGAAATATTAGTTTCTGCCATAGCTAATATTGAATTTTGAAAATTGGTATGTCTTGTATCTCTTAATATTAAAAGGACTGGAGCATCTATTCCTAATCTGAATAGTGGTTTAACTGCTACTTGTACTAAACCAACATGTAAATATTTATATTTCTTTCTGTGTTGAATAATAGCAGATTTGGATAATAGATGTAGATTATCGTATTCTTTATTAATTGATACTGTTTGTTCAGATGCTTTGATTGAATACCCTTGTAGAAAGTCAAAAGTTCCAATTTTATATATTGTATTAAAACTTTGCTTTGGAATAGTCCAATTGGACAAACTTTGTTCTATATCTGATATATGAACTTCAACAGAGTTCATATGTAAATCAGTTTCTTCATTAACATCTTTGTCTAAGTTATGTTTTTTAGAGAATAAATTCATCATCTTATCTGTAATCTTTAAATCTTAGTTTTAGAGATCTAATGATTTGAAAGAGATTAATATCTTTTAATGGTTAAATATATAACGAAGAACACCTACAGTGTTTTATTGTTGTGGTCTGGCTGGGCGTCTTACAAGCATAAGCTGCGCCATTTATGCTAATCCAACCAACAATAAAGATTATCACTGACAATAATAGGTCTTCTAACGTTATTATACTAAAGACATTAAGAGATTTAATATTCTTAGAAATCATAGGTACCTTTAAAACTAGATTTTTTAGAGACAGATCTCTGATTGTTTTTATTCAAACTAACATAATAACAACAAATTTGTTTTTGAAGAATGACTAAGAGCCCATGGCTCTGATACCAAAGTGGTAAATGGATCATTATTCAGAGTGATAGTGATAAGTGATAGCAATGACAAGCAATATTAATAGATACAGATTCAAAAAATAGATTTAAATGGATTTATGATAAAGTACCTTTTTTGATTAAACAATTTTGATTACACTTGTCTTTACGACAATCTTGACATACATCTGGAAATATGAATAATTGGAAATCTAAAGACTTGGAACATCTGGTAGTAGAGAATTTGAGAGAGGGTTTTGAGGATTTTGAGTGTGGCATATCATGTTTTAGAGTAGAGTGAGAAGTTGTGTGTTTTACTAAATCTTCAATCTCCTTTTATAGACATCTAGGATAATTGTAGGTTGAAGATGTCCGGTTATGGACTTCAAACTCATTCTTCATTTTGCTTAATTCCTTTTGTCTTCTTCTTATTATTGAATAGTAAGCATCTTTTGAAAAGTTGTTTGTCATGACTTGATAATGGAGCATCTTTTCTTTTAAAAAGCTTCTTGATTGAACAAGCTCTATCTCTCCTTTCTCAAAGCCAGTTATACCTTCTCCATCATCAAAACCAAAACAGCTCTTATATTCTCAACCCAAATATTTAAATAGTTAAGATACTAGAAGATTATGAGTTAGAACTACAAGCTAAAGGCTTTCATATTCTAACAGATTTTCTTTTCCCAAAAGATTCTCTTTTTATCAATGATACTCAAAAAACACGTGATTACTATCAAGCCATCTTAATAGATACAGGATCTATCAAAGTTATTCATAATCGTAACCCGTCAAACCCCCTTCAAATAGACTTTAGCAAAGCTCAAATATTTCATATTATATCTATTCAAGAATGGAAGACTCGACCACTTACCAATAAAACCCTTTCAAACTTTCCCCAACATCCTTCTTATAAATATTATGACTATCAAGATGGCTGGTTCAATTTCCTTTATCTAAGAAGCTATTCCCATTCATGGTTCATCTTCTTTGATAAAATTTTTTGACCACAATTATCCAAGATGGTTTATCAAATGTTCAAATTTTTAGGAAATATTGTTGACACTTTTCCAGATCGTGTTAAGGAAGGATTTATCAAATTTAAAGAAATATTTGTTCAAGATATTCCCGACTTTGAATACCTACTACAGTTTACCATTTTATTCAAAATCCCATGGATTATTTCATGGACCTTCATGATTGTTCCTGGTAATGGAACATCCCCACCGTTACTACAAAGGACAGTAAGAGTAAAATGGTGGGATAAACTATATATATATATATATATATATATATATATTATTGATATGGATCATGGGTGCTGAGATTTAAATATATATGTGGATAATGTTATTACATAATGGACTTTTGTTATATATATTTAGATGTCGTGTATGAAATTTATTTGGATAACGTACATGTCGTTTAGCGAACGTGGAATGCATATAATTTAGGATAAACAGATTTACAAAAACAATAATTTAGAAATAGTAATAAAAAGTTCCGTTTACAATAATAGAAAAACTATAATATGGGTGTATTTTTCAATATATAATATAGAAAAGAATATTAGAAAGTTTATTTTTAAAATAATTATTATATAACTCATTAGTCTATATACAGAAAGTTGTTTAAATAATAACTTTTTTTCGTTTCAGAATCATAAGAATCATTCTCAACCAATCGTTTGATTATTTAACCTTAAATGTTTTTAATTAATCTAAAGGGTATTTGGGTCCAACAAACAATTAACATCCCCTTCTCCACCCATTCGCTCATGTGCTTCAGAAATTCAGATCTTGTTTTGAACAACCTTTCACTCCCTCATTCAATAACCCCGCTATAATAGCAACCACTCGACCGCTCTAGCAACTTACAGCAACAATGACGCGACCAGTTGCCATTGATTCACCTCCTCACAGTCCAAACAACTCTCGACTTTCTCTTCGTGTTCCAAATCTGGCGGCCAATCCACCATCGTCAATGGCAAACGAGAACCAGTGATGACCAACGACCGACCAACTACCATTGATTTACCATCTCACTTGCACATACCATCTCACTCATCTACCATCTCACAACCCGAGAAAAGTAATTAAAATATCAAAATTTGACAATAAAGGTAATGTTTAATTTTTTTGGCCGGAAAATAATTATAAATTTCAGTTTCTAACAAAAAAGGGAACAATGACCTTTTAGACCTACTGACCGCCTAGTCAGCAGGTTACCAGTGACGTGGCAATACACATGACAGTCTAGTCAATGTCATGTCATGTCTTACGCTAACATGGTTATTCATTATAGTGATAAAGTTATTTACAAGTTTATCCAGTTATTTTTTAATATCTTTACTTTTTAAATTTTTAATAACAATTCATGTGTTTGTGTTTATAAAGTTATTATGTTGATGTTATTATTCCAATTAGTGGATACCCTTTTTTTTGTTAGAAATTAAATTTATAATCTTTTCTCGATTAAAAAAATTAAACATTACCTTTATTATCAAATTTTGATATGTTAATTACCTTTCTAGGCAATTTGCTTTAAAAATAACAATACGAATTAATTGAAACTATATATACATGCATGAGTTCAATTTCTGTTTTGACGAAAGTACTATTATAAAATTGGATACTTAGTCTAGTATAATACATGGATGGATCGATCACATAATTAAGTTTAGTCTACTAAAAAATTAATTAATTAATACTTTAATTATTCGATACGACATAATATTGGATTCGAAAGTGTGTGCAACGATCAGCTTCATATCACGTCTTCCTTAATTGTTCCATATATATTACTCGTACAACCTTCAATTCATCGTTACCGATTACACACTAATTAAGGATCTTTTTGAAAACGGACTTTTTATTTACGATATGATTGACTACGGTTTACATTATTAATTAACTATTGCACACGTACCTTCGTGTTTAAACACACGAATTTGACGTGCGAGGTTTAATATCTCATCATCACCCGCGACGCCTTTACACCCACTAACGTCGAGATGCTCAAGGTTCTTGCATCCTTTTAGGATCACGAGCAGATCGTCTCGCTCAATGATAGAGAATCGAAGGTCTAGGGTTTTTATATTAGGAAGTTGGGAAGCAATGGCCGACGCCACATCAGCATCAAGTCGAGGAACATAAACACTTAGATGGTTGAAGTTTTGACAGTTCTTATTAATGTTTGCAATGGTTTTCTTTAAGCCTATCAAGGATGACACCTGCAGACCCTCCAAATATTTCCAACTGCATATTGAGTTTGAGACTTCAAAGTTGATCACATAGCTTAAATGGTTTGGTAACACCAACAGCTTCAAAGAGGGGCATCTACAAATCAATTCATGAAAATATATTAATATATGCATGGATATATATATATATATACATACATGTCCTAACACTTGACATATATATATATATAAGTTTCTTTTTTAATTTCATCAGCTAACTTAATTACCGCTCAGCGATCCAAGTGATTAGACCTTCTTCTAAACGTGAGTGAGGAAGAAAGACGAGCTCGGTTAGAAGTCCATTGCTACGCCCAACTGCGAAATGAACAAACTTCTCTAAAGAATGATCGTCATCATGGGTGTGGAGCACGGAATTGAAAAGATATCGTGGGTGTTTGACCAATCTTGGATGCGAGAGCGAAGAGTACTTGTAGGTTCGCAAATAAGGCGATTTAGTAAAGACGAGTTGTTGCCAACATTGAGGATAGAAAACTGTAGCATGGTGCCAAGACTTGCAGACCAAAGGAACGGTTTCTACAAGTGATTCAACCCCAACCCTTCTCAAAACTTCAACCAAACAGTGTTCGGGTAACTCCTTCCAATCTCTTTCTGCTTCCATCTGCATGCCGGCCAACAAGGAAATTAATTAAAAAATAAATAAATAAAAGGTAACATTCTCTGTACGTACGTGTAGGTGTGGAATTGGTTCAGTACGCACGTCTTGATATTTACTCTTAATTGCATGCTTATATTGAAGTTTCAAATCTGATATTTTTGACCCAAAAAGTCAATTTAATCACCTGATGCAAGTATTAGCCACTATTTTTCTATCAACTTAATTAATTAGTTTCCTAATAGAAATATTAATTTAAGCTTTCCAATTCCTTTTGTCTTAAAATTCTAGAAATTACTTGATCAAAATAAATTTAGATAAGTTATCAAAATTTCTCCTTTTCAGATCTAACGGATGACTTTTTGATTTTGTGTTTAGCATGAGAAATTATTTTAGTTCACCAAAATGTATCCAACTTGTCACATTTTGTTATTGTGTATCGAACTTTAAAAGTTTCTATTGTGAGTATCGAATATTTAAACTTTCTATTGTATGTATTAAACTTTCTATTGTATGTACTAAACTTATAAATTTTTTTCTTTTTTTGTGTATCCAAAATATATACAATAGCAACAAATTAAAAGTTTGATACACACAATAGAAACTTTTAAAGTTCGATATACACAATAGCAAAACATGACAAGTTGGATATATTTTGGTAAACTAAATCCTTATTTTTCTTCTGTTTTTCTATTAAGAGTTTAATTTTATTTTCTAAGAAAAATGGAAATATTTAGATGAAAGAGTAGAGTTTTCATTTTCAAGGAAAAAAATGATGAAAATTATGCTTGGTTGAGTTGTTTGGAAAAATATTGAAAAGAGTTGAAGTTTTTTTATTTCTTGAAAAAAGCGACAGGTGGACTTGTTTTTTAGTTATAAGTTTGGAAAACGAAGGATTTTTTTGAAAATGAAAGCAAACTTTTAAAAAAAATAGATTTTATATTTTGCAAGTTCCTAAGAAAGTCAAGATACACCCTAATATACGTGACCGTACCATTTTTGTGGCCGTTTGTCATCACAGATTTTTGTACTTACCAAGGATTAAATCTGTCTTTTCAAATAAAAGAAATTTCATTTTTGAAATAGAAATTTTGTACTTACCAAGAATTCATTTTTGTGGCCGTATGACCCGAAAATATCGTTCTTTTATTTGAATTTATAATCTTCTTTTCAAAATTTCAATTTCAAGTATTAAAGAAAATTCTAAAATGTTATAGTTTTACATTAATAAACGGGTCATTTTCAGGTTATCGGGTTGACCTTAACCCGACCCATTAATTTTCGTGTCAATTTCGTAGCACTTTTTTCGTTTCGGGTTCGGGTCGGGTTTCGGGCCGACTCAGAAACTGTCAGCCTTACTATAAATAGATCATATTAAAATGGTTTTTTCAAATTCTAACTAATTTTAGTATATAAATGTTTATTGACACGATCTTTTAGAAAAATTAAAATTTCCAACTCTTGAAAACAATTTGAAAGTTTTGCTATTGTGTGTATCGACACGATCTTTAAAAGTTTATTGACACGATCTTTTAGAAAAATTTAAAAATTAAAGTATATCCAACTTGTCACGTTTTGCTATTGTGTGTATCGAACTTTAAAAGTTTCTTTTTGTGTGTATCAAACTTTTAATTTGTTGCTATTGTATATATTTTGGATACATAAAAAAGGAAAAAATTTACAAGTTTAGTTCATTCAATAGAAAGTTTAATACATACAATATCGACAAATTAAATGTTCGATACTCATAATAGAAACTTTTAAAGTTCGATGCACACAATAGCAAAATGTGACATGTTTAATATATTTTGGTGAACTAAACTCATTTGTGATTTACTTCTTCAATTAATCAAAGAAAACAACTTTCTAATAACAGTTTTCTCTATTTAAGCACACTTTTAGAAAATACAATAAAACGGATAGTTATTTAAACATAAATTATTATAAAAATGATTATACTGCGTATATTAGAGGGTAGTGGAGATTATATAAAATAAGAGTGTAGAAAGCATGGGATTGTTATTAATGTGTGTTATTCAACATTAATTTTGAAATCAAACATTAAATAATAAACCTTACCGGATAAGATTTCTAAGTAGTGGAGGACCCGTCTGTATAAATTTCATTTACCCTCCATGTTTGACTTCCACAAATTGATCATGACTTTGATTTGTAGGCATTCGTGGAAAAACGTACAAATTTATGATATATTAAATTATTTTTAGACGAAATGTTGAGAAAATAGACTAGTGTTCGCCGAAATTAATCGGAGCCGGAATTTCAAAATCATTGAATATGTAATTCTCTTCCGGCCACCCCACCGGCGATACAACCTCCACTTTACAGCTGACGCCGCCCCCACATCCGGCAACTCCACCGCCCCGACACAGCCTCCACCTTAATGTTGTGATCCCGAGTTTTAGATACGAAAGAAAAGAATACAAAAGAAAATTACGGTGAGAAAAGAAAAGAATATAAATGATAATAGTTTAGTTTTTCACGTTTCCAAGTTTGAAAGAAAAAAAGAAAAAGAGTATTCTTTTTATTTTGTGTTCTCGAGTTGAAGAGAAAGAACAAAAACACGTTATTTTACAATAATATCCTTATTTTTTAAAATTATTAGTTGTCGTCAGGGATAGTTTAATCACTAATGAAAAATCATAAAACTTTTTCTTTTCTTTTCATCCAAATCTTCCCACTTTTGAAAGGAAAATTTAGAAAAGAAAGTTAATTACATTTTCCTTCCAAACCCCTTCTCTTCTCTCCTTAAAAAATCTCTAAAACATAGTTTTTTTAATTATTTTTTCTTTCCTTCCAAATCATTTCTTTTCTCTTCAAAATAAAAATTCTGAAAAACAGCATAAATGTTATTGACAATCTTCGTTTTGTTTCATTAAGGAATTAGTCCCACAAATGTCTAAAATCCAATCAAACAAGTGATTGGATTTAAAATCTACAAACCAAACGTCTTCTAAGAGATTATATCCTGAGAGATTACGAGGGATTCTATTTTTTTATCCCTTTGGAAATTTAACACACAAATGATGCTTATAGTTTGAGATTATAAAAACCAGAATATCAAGCCACTATGGTTTCCCACAATGCTGTTATCAAACACATTTTATAATGAGAAGTGATTTGTGGGAAAAAAAATACATTTTTATGATACATAAATTGATTTTTCGTTAATGTAAAAATATTGAGTTCTTGTTAGAGCAAATTGCCAAAAAATATAATATAAATATCGTAGCATCATTTTTTTTTGTCAATAAAGGATCATAAACTTTAATTAATTAATAAAAAGATACGGCGAAAAGTGATTTGAACATTTATGATCATTTATTGGCAAAAAGAATTTTAAGTTAGCTTTATTTTTATTTTAAATTTGATTATTTATGTTACCTTTTTCAATAATTTGTGTTTATTTTTATAATGAAAAGTGATTTGTGAAAAATAAAGTTTTATGGTAAATTAAACCTTTTTTCGTCAATATAAAGAAAATAGAGTTATTATGAATAATAGGGTAAGTGCGGTTCTCTATCTTATCTGGAAGCATCAGAATCAGTTGGTGTTTGATCAAGAAAATAGGAAGCTAGTCGACTGCCAGTGGATGTAATCGAGATCAAAACATGGGCAGATGGACCCGTCGACTGCCTCTGATGTACGTGGTTTAACCATTTCTATGGTTATTTTCTATGATGTTTACACCCGGTGACAATTGCACCCAAGTCTCTACACAGACTTACAGCTGATTATATGATTTTGCTTATTTAAAATGAACAAACTCTATAATCACAACTAGGGGTGTTGAAGAAAACCGAACATAAACAAATCGAATAAAAAAAACATATTCGGTTATCGGGTAACACTATTCTGTTATGTTGTTGTCAACTAAACCTAGCTCAGTGTTCCATAAAAATGTATGGGCTAACATGCAGCTAGCAGTTTTTCTGTATAAATATATTTTTTTAAAAGAAAAAAAATTTTGATTTCATAATAGTGAAACAACTTAATGTGATGAAGATTTCCAAGCCTTTTTCATCTTCTTACCCAGATATTTAAGTCCATGAAAAGCTCCAACAGTTATGAAACCAGCCACTGCTTGTCTTGCACTTGAAAGCATAACTCGACGCCTCAAAACCTTTTGCATTCGTGCTGCAGCCTGTTCCCGTGATTCGATACTGATTTTACTATTTTGACCTTCAAGAACAAGAATAATTAGGACTTATGCTTTTTGTATGGTCTATTATCTTCTTGTTTTTTTTAAGCTTAAACCAGTGTGCTTACCTGCTTCTGTAACGGCTATCCCCATTTGACTTCTGACAGACTCAGGAAGGGAAGAAACGATGGAAGACGTTGCAGATAAGCTACAATCCTGACATTGACAAAATTCTCTTTAGCCCCGAAAGCTTGATGCAAATAAACGAATTTATTCAGCATTTTCAAATTAAATGCGCAACATTTCCTATTTCCAAAAGTGTTCATGTTAAGAGGTTTTTTATTAGATATTAATATATTATCAACTGAGGATTTTAACTTGGGAGTTGGGTCCATTGAGTTGCTTTACTCTCTGTAATGATGGGTATTTCGGATATTTGAGGAATAATTCATAGAATATCTTGTAATCATATAGACAACAACCATACGCAATCCCAAATATAAAGGATGTTGGGAGGAGGTAAGATGTAGACAATCGTACCTCTACCCAAAGGTGAAGAGACTGCTTCCTAATTCCTCTAACTATATGTCAAGCCAAATGTTGCCTTTTTTATTGGATAGAGAAATTGACAGTAATCATGTTTTGACAGATATGAAGCATACTTTCTTCCTAGTTTAAAGAAGTAAACTAAAATAGTATATTAGAATTTTTTTTGGGTAACCCACCCTACGGAGTCGCCTACAGGTTGGTCTGAGGGCTAATATGGAGGCAGTAGATCGAATAACTTATGGCTAAAGGACATGTTCCATGGTTTAATCCCTGGCCCTCCACCATTAATGCCATGTCCCCAACCACTGGGCTACCATCGGGGTGACTAGTATATTAAAAAGTCGTGACAACATATAATAATGGAAAACGGAGAAGTTTCTAATTTTCGCATAAAAGTATATATAAAAGTTTTCACGGCGATATAAATCTAATCACAAATCTAATCACAGTATTGATTAAATCTGCTTTAAAAGAAACTCGAGTTTTTAGCACTCTTAGACAAACCTGAGATATTTTCATTTGATGATCACCACATGAGGAGAGTCTTAGGATCTGTTTGGTTGCATACTCTTCCACTAACGGTTTATACATATTTTTGAATAATTCAAATTGGCCCTCAACAATCTTTTTCACCTGAGATGGACCGAAATAAGGAAGGAACTTTAGAAAAAAAAAGTTCCTTGCCACAAATAATCATATTAATAATAAATGATTGAAAGACTGGAGACAAAGAATTTCCTAGAATACTTTCACAGGCACAAATAGAACATAGCCCAAAAGCAGTTACAAAAGGGAAAATTATGCAGGAAAACAGAACCCATATATGAGAGGCTATATTATTCACACAGAAATATGTACTTCATTTTTAATTTGCCTCGTCTTTACCATAACGGATTATTCAGCTCCAGCGAACACTTTACATCTTTACATTACTTGATATTTATACATGGGTAAAATTCTTGGAATACTTCGGATTTTTTGATATTTATACAAAAGGAAAACTAATGAACTCCAGTGACTCCAGTTAACATTTTACCTTATTTTTATCCTCTGCAAAAAGCATGCGTAAATCACCCATATATGAGAGGCTGCATATTTTTGCATATAGTTCTCTCTGCGTAAGAATGAAAAATAAGGACATGTGATTGTAATATTAGCCAACTTAATAATGTTACAAGGAAGCTAAACCTCAGTGAAGTTTGATGGCAAAAGCAGAAGTGCAGCAGAGGAGGCAGCCCTCAGATTAACTAAGTTGATATCTTTTATTTCTTTATTGTCCACAACTATACGCACCTGGAATAGGGAAAACAACAAAAAAATAATAGATGTAATATTAGTTTAAATGGCAATATCATTGTTTGATTTTGAATAATTTGAAATATTCTAGGTTTTCCTATCAGAAATGATGGCTCTTACAGTGTCAGCTGAGACATACCGGTTTTTGCAAGCGACCACTAAGATAAAACCTCTCCCAGCTCAGCATGTCTTGAACTAAACTATCCATATGAACAACCCCATACTTGTACATCTGACACATATTTTATAAGTTAAACTAGATTTAACACAGAATACGAAATCAATTTGGAAATAACTGATTGTAACTGCTCAAAAACGTATTCACCAGAATGGAAATTGTAGTGAGATATAACTAAAACTTCACCTGTTGCAGAAAGCTACCTTGTTGTTCCAAGAAACAAACGGATTAAAGTGCACACCAACGCCAATTTGATCTGCTATGTTAGTGATCTAAAAACCCAACCAAATCAATTTACATGGTATATAAAACCACAATTAAAGAAAATTAGTAAAAAAAAGAACCAGTTTTGCTCCACCAAAAGATGCCATCCAAGAGGCGTAGTGATCCCGATTCGTTTTCAGATTCTTAGTTGTAAAAAGAGAAGACGGAAAAAACTTGTTAAATATATAGTGGACCTTTGTTTTTGTAACTAAAGTTGGAAGGAGTTGTAGTTATATACCTCAGAATGCCATTGTTGAGGATTTGATACACCGAGAATATAATCTTCCATAGATGACTATAATACCAAAAGCAACGTAAATAAAGATTTCGCTACAACAATGAAGCAACCTCAACTTAAAGAACACTTGCACCAAATTTTAGACTTCAAATATAATGAAAAATGAAAAAAATAACCTTGTCATTATTATTAGGATGGAGAGTTGAACCATAAACACAACAAAAGTCAACTGGCGGTAGAATTTTCAGCAAACTACCAAGACCTGTTCTTGTTTCCATGGCTGCTTAAATTTAAAAAAGTACAATTAGTTTATTAAGACAGTCAGAAAAATATACAAAATACAAATTACAATCCATTGATTAGGTTATAAATAACTCTTACAATTCCTTCTGATTTTATAGTTATCCACCAAATGATCCATAACAACCGTCCATCATACAAAAATCCACATTCTTTTCTATTTTTCATGATCTTTTTACATGGACAACATGATACAAGAGAACTTATAGAGATTAATATCTTACAAGTGAACAATAGAATCATAAAGAGAACAGACTTCATAATATAAATGAGTTAGAAAGAGATGGTGATGATATCATCGAAAGTCAAACAACAGAAAGAACAGCGATAGTAACTCGTTGCAAGAAATAAACGACATAATGCGGGTAAAAAAAGCACAAAATATGGTAAACTCACCAAAGCTTTAACTCTCAAAGCCGGCAGATTAAGGACTGAATTCATATAATAATTCTTTTGTAGGCAGAGAACCTAAACTAGAATAAATTCATCAATAATTTGTGAACTGCATAAAAAATAAGCATACAAGCAAATAGCAATAGTTACAGGTTTTAACAATAAGCAAATTACATCAGTAAACAGATTAGAAAAATTGCATAAAACCAAATCTACAAGAGAATGTTCATCACTAATTCACTGCAAAGCTACTAATCGCATATAACATAAACAATCTAACTGAACATTACAACCATGGCTTCACAAGGTCAAAACAAACCTAGCGACCAATTACATGAGGGATGTTTAGGTCATTTCAATGTTTTAATGATTTAAGTGATTACAATAACAACTAGGTGGTGTTATCATCTGTGCTGCTACTAACACAATCAGCTGCACTCACAAACCACTTGAAAAACCAAAATGCTAGATGACATAAATATATTTCATTTGGAGTATAATAATCCGACCGACTAACCTGAGAGTCGAGAGAAGATGAGCTAACGCAATAACTAGCAGAGAAATCAGAAATCGAGGTACGGCGAGTGAGACGGCGGGGGTCCGACGGACGGACGGCAGGCAGGCAAGAGATCAGAAACAGAAACAGAAACCGAGAGTGGCAACCTTGGGCTTTTAGTAATTATAAAAATAAACGTGGGCTTTTAATTTGTACAAAAATGAGCCCAGATCCAAAACGAAAACGGCATGATGTTAGTCGTTACTCGTTACAACTATACCTAAATGTTAATACGTTTATTTATTTTTTAAAAATATTATTGTATATATTAAACTATTAATTTGTTATTATTGTATGTATATATAAAAAATAAAAAATATAAGTTTAGTATATATAATAGAAAGTTTAATACACACAATAACACATTTTTTAAAAGTTTAGTATACACAATAACAATTTTAGAAGGTGGATATATACACTAATATTTTGTGTATAGTTTAATACATTTTGAAGAAGTAAACCCTAAATAAAACCTCTTGTAAATTTTTTTAATTGGTTTTTTGCAAATATGCAGCTCTTTTTTTTTAATGCAATTCACAAATTAATGAATAATGATGAAATTATTCTAGTTTAGAGTTGATGTTTTGGTGAGTTTAACATATGTTTTTTAATTGAAATCATCTCAAGTTGCATCGGTCATGTTTCTTCAATACAAAAACTAGTAGATCGTACAAAGAGTCTCGATTTACTTTAAACAATGGTCCATTAATTTTTATTGTGAAGAAACATGACAGTCTATGTTCTTCTCCGAGAGAATGAACAATCCACTTTTTACCCAAATTATGCTATTTATATCTTGTCAGACTGTTTGGCTTCTAAACTATATCATATGTTCATCGCTATCTCGTAGTTTATGTTAAACTGTAAGTCGAATAGAAGAGCGGGATACACATTTGAATGGATAAGCCAATTCTAAAGCCGGTTACCCTTGGCTTAAGCTGCCTTCGTTGATATATTTTGTTCAATAGGGAAGCAATTCTGGAGAAGAGAAAGCGAAAGAAAGCCTTCTGGAGCTACTAGAAGTGGATTAGGGCATACTTAAATCACCCAAACAATAGTAAGCGAAGAGAGTAAGGCAGAAGATCAAGGTTTGTCTTGTTTTAAAGATTTGAGTATTCTTGGTTCAAGTCTTGCTTTATGATGTTCACGGTCTACATAACACAAACGTGATTTATGGTTGTTTAAGAAGATTAAACTACACAATTAATTAGTTTAGAGTGGTTTGGGTCATTTTCAAAAATCAATTATATGTGTTTTTAAAAACCAATTATATGGTTCGAAATCCTTTATTAAATTATTAAATAATAATGTTAGATTAATTGGTATTTCATTTAACATGAGAAACATATCTACATGTAACTAAAGGGAATAGTTTTATCAATAGAATAAAGATATATGTCCGGAGGTTGATTTGTCAAGACTCAAGAATTGTTGCTTGGATAACAGACCGGCTGGATCTAATGTTGTAACAGTCGTGGTTTTTAAAAATTGATATTTACAAAAACTTATCTATTTAATTAGATTCATCGCAATGGAAGACTTTAAAACATCACATTTATTAAAACAGATAAACCGTTTTAATCACACATCAAAACAAAAATCACCGTTACTTTAAAATCACATCATTGTTTAAAGACCTAGTTCATTAACACTTAGGTAGTGTTTGGTATGGATGATTGATAGATGGAATGGAATAAGTCATTTCATCGAAATGAAAAAAAATATGTTTGTTAATCATGGAGGAATGAAATGAATCATTACATAAGGAATGTGATTCATTCCATGGGAGATGGGTGTTTTTTTCTCATTCCATCATTGAATGGAATGAAATTTAATTATTAATCTAATTTTTTATATTTTTTTACTAACATTAATAAAATTATTTCTAGATATTAATTTATAAAATTTACTAAATTTGATATTTTCTATAATGATCTTAACAAATTTTTTAAAATCTTTTTTATGTTAATCTTTTTATCTAATAAATTATTGATCTACATACTTTTATTAAATTATTAACTAAGTAAAAGTAAAATATATTAGAAATGTGTGTATAAAGTATAAAAATTTGATAAAGAAAATATGATTTTCAAATAAAAATTATAAATAAAAAAAATATTTTCTCTTTCTCTAAATATGTTGTATGCAATGATTATTCTAATAGAAATTTTATTATATGTATAAAGCTAATTTAATTAAATGATTCATTCCATTCCGTATATAAAACAAACATGACAATGAAATAGAATGGATCATTCAATTCCATCTCCCATTTTATTACCTTGTCAATTCCATTCCTTTATCATTTCATTCCGTCCAATCAAACACACCATTAGTCTTATTTTGATAAACTCATCACTTTGAATGATCAGTTGAACTGCTTTGATCAAGTGATTATCTAGGTTGATCGGCTTATACTTTTGTCAGCTAACACTTTAATTAGCTGAGCAATGTTTTGATTAGCTAAGCACTACTCTAATCAGTTGAGCATTAATATGATCAGCTAGACAATCTGTTATCAGCTGAGCTCCCCATTTCCAATTGAGAAATCAACACTTAAGCTGAGAAGGACATCTTTGTCAGTTTAGTACATTCTGATTGGCTGAGTCGTGATTCTAGCCCTAACTGTTCATCAGAATATTCAATTTTTATAATGTAACTCTTTTATGTAAAAGGCAGAACATGTGTTGTTCTATTATGTCTTAGATCTTTTATAAAAGTAATTGCACTTTTTATTTCAACAAGTGAGACAAAAATGATAATCTTTGTCCTCTGAAAAAGGATAAAGGTATATTCAAAGAAAAAATCTTGAAGATTTATCAAAAGCTAAAGTATGGTCGGCAGCTACTTTTTTAGTAAGGTCAGATTAAAAGAAGCTTGAATGATTGATAAAATAACAATCATTAAAAGGAAGTTCAAACTTACAAGACAAAAGGTGTGAAAGATATTATTATTATATTGATAGTGGGTTACAATTTTTAGAAAATTACTATTACTTTATTCAAACATTTGTTTTAGGTGTGGAAGATATTATTATCATATTGTAAAGCTAGTAATGATACTTTTAACCCATTAACTTTATAATTATAATATTATTTTTTCTCACCACCTTATCCTCATTTACTCCTTCAAGTGTTACGGGTCAAAGCTTCTATATATATATATATATATATATATATATATATATCATTGTATCCTCAACGTGGATTACACTCATTGTAATATCTTTCTCCAAGAACAAGCTTAAAGTTTTTAAGCAAAAGCAAGTTTTAGAGTTAGGATTTAGTGTAAAAAACTTGTCCATGTGTTGGACCTCTTGAACATTAGTTGTTCATAAGAAGGTTGTCTATGTGTTAGACATCTTAGTTGCCACCTTTTATTGTATTAAGAATTTTCATTTCCTTATACATGTAATTCTTGATTCATTTCAATAAGAATTATATTAAAAGTATAAGTGTGTGCATTTAATTTTAAAAAGCTTAAATTTGTATTCAACCCCCCTTCTATAAACATTTGTTGTCGTATACATAATCTAG
The DNA here is from genome assembly GCA_038502395.1 of Dittrichia graveolens. Taxonomy (NCBI): domain Eukaryota; kingdom Viridiplantae; phylum Streptophyta; class Magnoliopsida; order Asterales; family Asteraceae; genus Dittrichia; species Dittrichia graveolens. The sequence continues at coordinate 1,185,752 of JARJIL010000003.1, read as the reverse complement.
GACTAACACGACCTCCTGACACACGCCACCTCGCACATGGACTATGCCGTCCCTACACATCGCATCGTGACCCACAACGCGTCGCATCGCAATTTTCAGTTGAACAGGTTCTTTGTTTTTCAACTTTAATTCATTTCTTTATAACAATAGTATTTCGTAAATATTGTTCTTAATAAATAAATTCCATAAATATCATTCATTACTTGTCTAAGTAATAATACAATAATCGTCTTATAAAAATCGGGTTGTTACAGATACGTACACGACGTGTGAAGCTTTTGGTTAGCCGTGTAAGTGGGGCGTGTAGGTCTGATGCCAATTTAATATCTTGAAAGCGTTAGCACCCCTTTTTGTATTATCTTTTATACCAACACTACTTTTAAACTTGTATTTTGCTTCCACACTAAATTCATTTAGACTTTTATATATTTAAATGGTTGTTTTATAAAGTAAATCTATAAATGAAATTCGGGGTGTTACGGTAACAAAACAATCTACTTTAGGATTGTGTTTTTTAAGTCGATTATCTGATTATTGTCTTTTTACCCCTTATAAATTAATCTACTTTGTCAAATACTCAAAAAAGTGTCTGATTATTACAATATGAAACAATATAATCAAATTCAAACAATAATATTCTGCAACTCATTTTGTTATAACTAATTATCTTATTCTAATTATTAAAAAGCATAACATATTTTCAAAACACCAACAATTTGTAGGATCACTTGGATGTCAAAGAAATTGATTCTGATCAAATTTTAGTTCAAACCAATCTATGGTTATTTGGGTGTTTGTATGAAATCAAGCTTGAATATGTGTAATTGGTGATACATGTTGCTGTAAAAGTTAACAAGGATCTCAATGACGTTTGTATGTGTTATAAGAGCTTGAATCTGTGTAATTGTTAATAAGTTGTTGAAAAAGTTAACAAGGATCTCAACGACGTGCGTATGTGGTGGGTTATCACGTAGAAGTCAATAGATTCAATTGGAAAGAGACTTTAGTAGACTTGTCGACACTAGACCTGGTGTTCAGTCTACGCAACTGTGAAGAAAGGGCTATATGCCCGTAAAGCATGAGCACAACCGTGAAGAAATTTTCTACAGCCGTAAAGGATGAATATTACCGTGAAGCAAAAAGAGTTGTATAGAAAGGCCCATACGGGAACTATAGGGAGACCATATTAAACCCTAGAATATTGTAAACCTAGCTACGGCCATGGTTGACCGTATGTTTATAGTGTTATAATTGCATTCGATTTGTAGATGGTGTTTAGATATCTTGGTATGGCTTTGAAAATTTGATAAGTTGTTTCTAATTGTATGAAAGACCTAGCAGTTTGTGATGCGCGAAATTGAAATTTTAACACATTCACACAAAAATCGAAGCTAAAGATTTTGTACCGAAGGAGTCGTATACAAGCAGAACTTATAGGCTACAAATCATTACGAAATCAGTGTTACAATTGACAAGTGTATACTTTGTATCTCAATTTATCAAACCTTCTAAAAGACAATAGACGACTACAAATTTGTCGACTCAAGCTCTACGAAAACAACAATAGTTCATAAACAAGGAAAACTCGAATAGTGCTTGACTATAATATGATCATATGAAACCCCCGAACTACAAAACACAAGTCCTGACAGCAACAAAAGAAGCCAGAAACTAATTGAAAAGAAATCTTCACCTAAGAACCAAGATTAGAGATTACAGGTGTCATGCTCATGCCATGTTTCAAGTTTAGATAATATGCCAAAACAAGATAGGGGTTTAACGTCTACGCATCCCTCTACCACGTCCACCACCTCCACGTCCTCTACCGACCCCAGCAGCAGCTTCTCCTTGTGCACTTTCCGACTGCAATGCAAACAAGAGACACATTAACAAATGAGTGTCGAGTGCCCCTCCTAATTGTATTCCAACATGATACAAACATATTGGGAAAGTTACCTAAATAGCCAAAAAAAGAAGCCTGCATACCACGTTTTTGCAAAATCACGCAGAATAACCAAACATATTTCATGACATACTGACATAAGTTTGTAAAATTCTTTTACAGATAACAAGTGTATTCCACAAAAGATCTTTTATTATGAGTTTCAAAAAAAGGTATCTCGACACTCGTTTGTTATTGTGTCTCTTGTTTGCCAAAAAATTAAATTAAAAACTATGCCATTCATTTGGCAATTTTTAGAAAGTGAAAAAAACTATATCTTTTCATAACAGACTTGTGTTTAATAAAATGTCTGGCTATTTGTAATAATTATGCAAAATTAACCGACGACCTCACAAAAAAGTGTGTCTCATGAAAGAAAATTTAGCCAAAATAATAATCAAAAACTGCCATTAAAGTGTATTTTCGTGAAAGAAATACACCTTTTCTCTGCAGTATCAGTGCTTTGTCAATTAAGATGCATTTTGCAATATATGAGATTATGAGGTTATTTTGTTTGTCTCTCTACCTACGGGTACTAGGTATGACTGTCTACATCTTACCTACCCCATACCCCGCTCGGGCAGGATTTATGTTATTGTTGTTGTTTGATGAGGTTATTTTGTATGAGTTTTAAAATAGTTGGTCAAAATGGGCTAGGTGGGTCCTTTTCAGTTATTTAGGTAATTTTCCCTTTTGTAATTAATGTATAAGAGTTGTTACAAGAAGCAATGCTAAAAACATACATGTGGCAATTTTGACCCATTTAGTTACGAATTTGGTCGATCTGGGTTGTGCTTTAACACAAATGGATCAAGATTTTTCTTTAAAAAACGTTGCTAAAAACAGGGACAGGTCAATCAGATTGGACGTTGCCTGAAGTCTATTTTCGATCCAGGAATACAAAATCCTAAATCGTTTATTGTAATAATGATGTTTTGTAATCATAATTAACACATTAAAAAAGCAGAAGAAAAAGGTAAGGACACAAAAAAAGGCATTACCTTTGGGTTTTTCACAGTTTCATCAACGCTTAAGATCAGGCATGCTGCCTCGGTTGCAGCATTTATAGCATTGATCTGTGGTTAAGCTCGAGTAAGTAAACTTCCATGAGAGTTCAAAAAAGGGGAAAAAGAAGACATTACTGATCCAACAAATAACTATTACCTTTACCACTGCTGGCTCCCACACAAAGTTGGCAAAGGAATCAGAAATTCCACCCGTGTTGATGTCTACTCCATAAAGAGCGCCCTCGCCTGTTTATATAACATATTAGAACATAGGTCAGAAGAGTACAGAAAAGAATTAAGAAAAAACTTAAAACTAAAAGAAGTAAATAAACGGGAAAATTTCAAAGAATTTAGTTTTAACTTTTAAGGTGCCGTTTGGTTCGCAGAATGTTTCTGAGGGAATTGGAATTTGTGAAGGAATTGGAATTTGTCAGGAATTGGAATTTGAATCTGTGATCTGTTTGGTTGGCAGGAAATGGAATTGGAATTTGGTTTCAGTAATGTAAAATGTTAGAATTGCCTTTCTTGTTCTTTTACTTATTTTTAGTTTGTTTTATAACTTTTATATAAAACTATATTATATAAATTATAAAAATATTAAAATTTCATTCTATTGATTGAGCATTCATATCAATAAAATATGAAAATCACGCTAATAAACATCATAAGTTAATATTACTACAATACACATCTGCATAAATTCAAATATCATCGGTCTCAAATCATCTATTTCACATAGTAAGTCGAAAAGATTCAACATTGTGGAGGAAAGCAGAGAGAGAGAGAGAGTGGAGGGTCTATAGGCGATGGTGGAGGAAGGCTGCAACGGAGGGTCGGGAGGCGGTGACGGAGGAAGGCTATGACGGAGGGTCCGGAGGCGACGATGGAGGAAGGCTGCGGCGGAGGGTCGGGAGGCGGTGACGGAGGATGGCTGCGGCGGAGGGTCCTGAGGTGACGGCGGAGGAAGGCTGGTGCGGAGGGTCTGGAGGCGGCAACGGAGGAAGCTACGGTGGAGGGTCTGGAGGCGGTGATTGAGGAAGGTTGCGGTGGAGGGTCTAGAGGCAGAGGCGGGGGCAAAAGCGTTGGTGTTTGGAGGGTAGAGTCGGCTCACGTGTTATGTCGATGGAATTAGATAGATATATTAGAGCTATAGAGATGTTTAAATATAACAAGGTAATATTCCACATTCCCTCATTCAAAGGATTTTAAAATCCCTCCATCTAGTGATGGAATTCACTTTCCCTCATTTGATGGATTCCAATTCCTTCAGATTCCCTCATTAAAGTGAACCAAACACAGGAATCCTTAGGAATTGGATTCCAATTCCTTCAGAATCCCAAGGATTCCTGCCAACCAAACGCTTTAGCATTTAAAAAAAAAGATAAAATGTTGCCCTTTCTCAAAAAAAATTGCTAGCAAAAAAATTTTCATAGAAAAAGACAATTGTGACCTGGTTAGTTAGGCAAAGAGTTAAAAATTTGTTGCTATTTGAGATAATTTTCATAGATGGTTGCTAGAATTAGGAATTGAGGTTAGTATCTCACCATTTTATGTAATATAAAATTAGGGAAGAAGACCAACCAGAAGGAAGTGCGTGTTTTTGCCTCAGTTTATTAAGCACGTCCGTTGCATCAAATCCAGCATTATCACAAAGTTGTCGTGGAATAACCTGTCCATCAAATCCACCATTTTCCAATTCCCATCGTTAACATACCACTGATTTTCGGGATCATAAAAAGGCCACCTAACTACTGAAACTACTTCATAGGGCACCCAAGTTTGTATCCAGCTTTGTTTATACCAAATCCAGCTAAATATGTGCTAAACGACGAAAATGTTTTACAACTTTTTTTGTTTGATAACCTTTTACTTCACAAAATAAGAGAAAGTAACCAAGGGTGTTGCCGTGTGGGGCAGCCTTAATGAAAAAGTTGAATACTCCATTTCTGAATACCAAGAAGGAAATAGTTTATGCAACTTCAGGAACCTGGCAAAAACCTACCTCGAGTGCCTTAGCAAAGGCATTTATAAATAACTGGGACTTTCCAGCTATATTGCGCGCATGTTGCCACAGGTACCGACTTATTTCCATCTGCGGTTACGTAATATATAAATCTTGACAATTAAAAACACCAATGAGTTATACATAATTTTCTAAAAGGTAGAGAGAAAACATGCATCTATTGCACCACCACCAGCAACCACCGTGGAATTCTTCATGGCCCTCCTTACAATCATGATTGCATCGTGTAAACTTCGCTCAGCTTCCTCAATGAACTGTTATGAAAGAAAGATAACATATTCAAAGTCAATATCAAACAAATATTCAGAGATGACAATAACTTCTTTTACAACTTACAAGGTCCAACCAAAAATCATATTAATTTCATGGGATGCGCTTTAAAAGGGAGTATTCATCAATCAATTATTTTAGACAGCAATACAGCATTAACCATAATTTTTTAAGCTGTCCTGTTATAATAGCTAAACTTCGCCTTCAATAAAAGAACATCTCAATTGACCTAAGAAAAAGAAACAAAAAGCATTTGAAAAGAATGCAAAATGGTCTGTGAAAAGAACCTGATCAGCTCCACCTCGAAGAACAATAGTGGCTGTTTGGCCTGAAGGACATCCACTAAATATGTTGAACCGTTCATTTCCAACTTGCTTTTCCTCAAAAATCTCACAAGACCCAAGAACCTTATCCAGGTACAAAAAAGGTAAAAATATTTCAGATAACTGGAGAAGAAAATGACAGTAGGACAACGACATTACCAAATCCTGCTTCAGCAAGATATGGGGGAGGTAAGGTGCAAATAGTCATACCTCTACCCGTAGGTAGAGCGACTGCTTCCTGAACAATAGGACAATTGATGTCTAATATAACCATAAAGGTGAAAAACAGAGCAAAAAAAATCAACTTTTAATTAGAAAGCTGTATAAAGTGAAAGAGAATGACCTCATCTATAACATTGTTGACCGATGTTTGTACAGTACCACCAGTTGCAGCTGCAACACGATGCAGATCATCTTCAGCAACTCGACCAGCACAAAAAATATCTCGGTCTGCAAAATACTGATAACAAAGATATCACTCAAGTCATTTAAACCTTCGACTCGAGATGCTACCAATAAGGAGGGGTGGCAATCCGGATCGATTCAGATTGGTATCACCCAACCTGAACACGACCCCTTTAACTATTCTTGTCGAAAAACTCAACCCTAACCTGAATACGCTTAGCTCATGTAACTCAGACACGACCTGTTAATCCATTTATCAAAACAAGTTGGCAGTTTAACTGTTAAGCGGGCAGTAATGGGCTGTATATAATTTTTATTTATTATTTATTATTTTCTAATTCTAGCTATTAACGGCTTTGCATGTTAACCCATTTATTTGAAAACCAAACCGAAATACGGTCTATTTATTAAAGGATTACATGGGTAGACCCATTTACGAACCAAACCCATTTAAACCCAACTCAAATCCGTTTATTTTCGTTTTCTGTTGAGAATTGCCACTCCTACTAATAAGACGGCCATGTGTCACAAATCTGTTTATTGAGGAATTAAGTTCCATTTAAAGTAAAAGGTCAATGGTGAATGGTCAACCAAAAAAATTTCACCACCTGTGTTGCGAGATCACCAATAGCCAGACGTGACAAAACAATTTTGGCCCCGCTTCTTACGCACTTATCCAACTTATCGTATATGATATTCCATTCAGCATCAACTATGGATTGATATTGCAAGGGATCAGAAAGTCTGTTATATAGAAAAAAATAAAATATGAAAACATGATTAAAGAAGTTTATGAACCAATATAATAAGCAGAAGTGCTGCAGAACAAATAAACTAGGGATAATGTATACATAGGCCATCCAAGTATTCAGAATTTTCATCACAGACACCCAACTATTAAATTATTTTAGTAGCCACCCAAGAATCAATTTAGTTTTGACTATACCAATTCCAGCACAAAACCTGCTGAAAATTAAATGACGAAAATAGTGCTAAACTTAAAAACATTTTGTCACATATAGAGTAGAGTTGTAAAAACGTCAAAAAGCCCATGAATCTAATCATATACATTTCAAAAATCCATTTAGAGTTTACTCTTTTGAGTAGATTAATCGACACATTTTTCATTTTTACAACTCTAGATGTGATAAAGGCATTAAATATATAGAATAGAGTTGTAAAAACGTCAAAAAGCCCATGAATCTAATCATATACACTTCAAAAATCCATTTAGAGTTTACTCTTTTGAGTAGATTTATCAACACGTTTTTCATTTTTACAACTCTAGATGTGATAAAGACATTAAATATAGGGTGGGTATTTTGCCATTATCAAACTTCCGGCAAAAAATTGGTATGAAAACGATTAAATTGATAAATGGGTGGCCAATGTAAGCATTGTCCCAATAAAACTACCTTATCTCAGCATTTTCTTTTTCTGACTTTAGTTCCAGTTCAATGTTCAACAATAATATCTTCGGGTTTAAAAATTTCTTGGGTTGCTGCTCAAATCCAGCATATGAAAAGGTCTTTTTAAATGCAACACCATTTACAAGAAAAGAATCCCGCATTGTACCACCAGGAACCTACAAAAAGGAAATCAAATTATGGATTAGAGATACATAAAAAGGATGAGGCCATTGCTGTTGCAGGCAAAACAGATAATCATGCCTTGATGTTCCAGATAAGTAAATATTGTCCTACTCAATCAATATTTTTAATTTTTTTCTTCTTTCTGAAAATGATGAGTGTTTTATGTTGTCAACAGGAGGTAGCAGCCCTGATATATACAAACATAAAATTAGGTGAGACGCTCGTAAGGCTCAGAAACATGAAGATCTTAGCAGTTTGTTAAGATTAATATTTCTAACTCTCGTATTAAATGTTATATCTCATTTTTCCATAAAATACATAGACTCAAAGAGAGAACTCAAGCCTCCATAAGAAATTTTGAGCTTTGCAATATTAAAAGAACCATCATGTAAAGGAGAATCTACAAGCAGAAGTAAAATTCTAATGTACTGACAAACTTAACCATTCAATAAATAAAATTATCACTTCAACAACCATGTTTAACAGTAAGCCAGCAAAATTTTAGGCAATTAAAGTCCAGTGTCAAATATGCATACCTTTTTTATTCCAATCATGTTCAATCTATCATCATCTCCAATTGCAATGACAGCATCGACGACCATAGTTGCAAAAAAGTCTTTCTCTCCTCCTATTAGCTTTGATGAGAGTGTTGTAGCTGCACATTTAGCTAGTAAGCTTCTCTTCTCATCTAAACTTTTTCCCTCTATGCTTACAGCTAATTCTTTAATCTTCTCAATTGCCTGTATTATAAAGCAGAAATGAATAAACATTTCATATGTGAGACCAATACAAAAAGCATTCAGAAAATCTACCATAACGGAAGCGGTTCTGTAACTTCGTATCAGGTTTTGAGGATGAACACCATCTTCAATGAATGGTTTGGCCTCTCTCAAGAATTCACCAGCAAGGAGAACTACGCTAGTGGTTCCATCACCAACCTGCCCGAAATTAGTAAAAGTTATACTTCTGAGTAGCAACTGAATATTCGTTGATTTTGATCATGGTTAAGCACAAATATGATCACGTGCAAACAAGAAATCCATCATATTACTACCTTTAATAAACAATTTAGTGGAAAAAAATTGGGACAGTGTTTGGGTAAGCTTGTTTAAACAGCTAATGCTAATATATAAAATTAGCTAGTGAGCTTATGCAATATCAAAATGCACTGGATTAGTTCATTAGGTATGACCAAAAAGGACATCTTCAAAATCTCCATCAAGTTTCGAAAGATTATTCAATTAAAAAAACCAATCAAGGAAGTTATGCTTCCTCTAAATATAAATTTCTCTTTCTTCTTTATAAACCACTTTCTATCATTTGATCTCCTTAAATGCAGTTGGTGTTCACCTCATCGTCTTTTCTTTTCTTTTTCTTTTTTGTGCTTTCTTAGGATTTTCACTTTAAATGTTGTGCTGTATCAAAGAAATACGAAATCTGAAGAAAGTGTATCTGAGTTTTAATTGAAATAGGTAAGGACTTGATTTTTATAAAATGGGAAGCTTTAGCTTTTTAAGGATTTAGTGAAACAGAAAAAGAAAGCGTGGCTCAGTAATTGACAATATTGGGTTACAAAGATTTTGATAGAGAAAAACTGAATCTAACACTTTTCTTGAAAATTGAGAACAGCGGTGGTCTGAGGAGATCACTGGTGGTCTCAGGCAGTCCCACGGCAGTCGCCAGTGGTGGTGGTGGTAGCGGGGGTGGGTCAGAATTATCATGCAATATATACATGTCCCTTCCATCCCCATGCTTTTGGACAACAAATGGCTGAATAATTTCCCAAACATTCATGATTTTCCACCAACACAGCCCTTCAAGTAAATGTTGAAGTTCCTCCTTTTAATCTGTATGAATGGACCCAACGAACCATACAAATTTCTTGTTCATAACAATACTCCAAATGTTGCCTAAACATTTTATACCTAAACCATCACAGGCCTTTGGAAGGCATAAAGCTTTCCATGCAACCTTTACTTTGCCTCTCTCCATTTCACCCTCACACCAAAGGAAACCTTTCCTTCAAGATAGGTATAGGCACAATGAAGAGAAATGCCCAATAGACTTGTATGGAAGAAAGAACCAAGATAAAAGGCTGAGGTCTACCCTTGAAACACAAACTAATATTCTACCTTCACTTCTGCTACTAAGACCTTGCCATCTTTGTGAACCAAACGCGTACATAAGGGGAACACCCAGGTACTTCAAAGGAAGCAAACCTTCTTTAAAAGGCATGATTAAAATTTCCAATTTGACATATCTTTTCACATCAATCATCACAAAAGAAAACCATGCTCTTCGGGATGCTAGAAACAAGAACTGAGCAACTTTTGAACTCCTCTAAAGCATCCATAATAATTGAAGCAGATGTGAAATCACCAATACAGAAAAGAATAAGGTCAACAGCAAAACATAACTTAACAATCTTTTCTCTAGCACTTGGTATTAAAAAGTGCGCTTAGGTGCTAAGCGGTGAAGCGGTGAGGGTTAGCACTTAAGCTGTACCTAAGCGCTACGATTACACAAAGCAAGAAAAAGTGTCATCTTCGGTCTCGCTTTAGGTGAAGCACTAAGCAGCGCTTAATAACGATTAAGGTAGTCGATTAATTAGTTTGGGCTTTTAGCGGGCTTTAAGTTATTAGCGTCTAGTTTCTATACAATGCGCTTAGGTTAGGAAATGAAGAGTCATCATCCAAGCAACGCTTAATAGCAAGAAGCCATCTTCCATATTATCTTCCTGATCAGCATTTGAAGGGTCAGGGACTTTAGAGCTTCTGAATAAATATATGGATATGATCATATCATTGGTTTACTTCAATAGTTTTCCATTTCATAAAAGTCTTTTACTGCTAAATAAATATCTCAACCAACAATATTCCAAGTGGATTTGAAGAACCCACACGTGTACCCATGAGGATGAGTGGGCTTTTATCATCACCAATAGAAAACATTGCATTTTTAATCTCTTCCTCACTAAAAGTTATAACCATGTTTAATGGTACATTCATGAGGCAGTTTCCTGTTAAAAGTGTAGACCAGACATGAATCTGAATTACCTAATCACACGACCATCATTGTCGACCACATTCACCATCCTGTGGTGATACGTTATAGATTTAACCACTTTGTAAAAGAGAGCCGAGCTGACATCCCTTTTCTCAACCACTGAACTTTTGATTTTGGCTTTAAAAACCTTTCTTCATCTTACGCCACCTCACTAAAATCTTTCAAATATACACTTTCCTCTTCCCAAGGCTCACAGTTTTCAGGATCCCTGTCTAAAGCTCTTAGGATTCCATCCATCTCATAAAGTAATTTAGTCACTCGCATGAACATTTCCTTGACTTCACATTAGCTTTCAGACTAGTTTCTTGAACACTTTGATTTTGAGACAATACAAAACATATTATACTCTTGAAGCTGCTTTTTCCACACAACCTATTAAAATCCTTGTTTATAAACAATGAAATTTGCAAATTAAAAAGGCTTAGGCTTACTTCTTTGTAGCACTTGGATTTTTAGGACAACAGGGCTATGATCTGAATGGGATACGACTGAGAAAGAGCAGAAGATTGAGGAGGAAAAACAAGAGAAGCAAAAAGACCATCAACGTTAGAAAACGAAGCTGGAGCCTAGAATTGCCCTAGGTGGAGAGAGAATAGGCACCATCTTTTGCTATCATAATCGTTAACTTAATTCCATGAAAGTAATGACAATTCTTACAACACCAAGAGAACATTGATATATCCAATAAGCGCTAAATTGTATGGAGTTTGATTCCAAATTTAACACCAACATCATTCCATTGGCGATTTATATCATTAACTTCGAATATACTCGGAGTATTCTTCAGGAAAGCTCAGGTCATATATCTATTGGAGTTGAATGTTAACTCATTTGACATCCAAAGATTGCTAGCCCCCCCCCCCCCCCCTCGGATCTACGTTCCAGCTCGTGTGTTCCCTTTTTGGGAACGATAACGTTCCAAATGCTATGAAAATAACGCGATTTCAGTCGTTATAATTCTACCAACCAGATACTGAAATCGATTTCTTAACGAATAAAATCTCAAATCAATTGTTCCAATTAAACGAACTCAGGAACCCAAATCGATGTCAGAGACTGGATCGAGAACCCAATTAAGAACTCGGGAACCCTATAGTTTTTTACCAACTTGTTTTCTACTTTTATTAATTACATTATCGTATATATTTTAGTAATATATGGTACCTCGTACCACGTTACATGGTACAACATTCCACATACCGAAATAGCGTTCCGGAGGAGACTACCCCCCTTCATACCGAAATCTAAAGATTACCAATCCTCAATCCCGTTTTCGTTCCACGTACCGGAACGAACTCATTTCCATGCAACTATAATTTAAAATCCAAGTTCAAATTCTTTTTTAAACATATAGAGTATTTCAGATCCTCAGATCCTTACATACTAGCATGAAGTGATAAGCATTTTGTCTTTTGGTAGATCTAGGCACAATATTCAATTACAAAATCTAAGTTAAAACACAATTGAGGAGTACTTGTACAATACTTTCATAGTTACTTACCTCTGAATCTTGCGACTTGGCAATATCAACAAGGATTTTAGCGGCGGGATGAACAATGTCAAGAAGCTTCATGATGGTGGCACCATCATTAGAAATAGTGGTGTTACCCTTATCATCATAGATCAACTTATCCATACCTCTTGGGCCTAGGGTTGTACGAACTACGTCAGCCACTGCCATGCATGCATTAATGTTGCTTATCAACTGTGGTTTCCCTTGTGAAGTATCTGTACCTTCTTTAAGCAATATGATCTGAGGTTGCTGTTTTAGTATGAAATTCAAAACAATTTATGCATTATGTTAATCATAATATCCACAATAATAACATAATTCCTGGAACAAGTGGAAATGGTAATGAAAATGAGATGGTGATTACCATCATAGCCGCCATTGCAAGTGGATTTGCAGCAGAGAATGTTGGAGGTAATAGAGGAGGTATCTGTGATCCTCTCGTTTAAAGGAGGGTTTGCTGGCTTCCTTGCTACTCTTGTTTCCGTGTTTTTGTTTTGTATTGTGCTGTTGACAAAACCTGGATCAGAAATGAATAAATATTATCATATGTAAGATGCAATACAGAAAGCTAACATGAAATGCACCATGGAGGAAGCATAATTTTATACAATTTTATTTTGGTGTATGTCAAGAGTTTTGTAATACTGAAGCATACTTCACCAAACAAACTCTATTCTAGTCTCTAAATCCATGACATTGAATTTATTCTGAATTGCAAAAATCAAAACTGTCTCGTAAACTCAATCTAGTTTTTTAAAATGCATGACATGAATTCTATTCTAGTCTTTATATCTTGGGAGTAGCATGTCAAGGGGTTTATAATTCTGAAGCAAAATGTACCAAAACAAACTCTAGGATAGTCCTTAGATTCATCAAATTCACTCTATTATGGATTCTAAAAATCAGAACTTTCAAGTCATATGACCAAAAATTTCAACAAGCATTTAACCAATATATAAATTAAAGTATACTACATATACTGCGAAAATCATTTCAAGTTGGAAAACATGTAAAGCCGTATTCATTGGTTCGGTTTTCAGTTTCATAGGGTTTATCTTTGGTTTGTTAAGTTGGGTGAGCATAACCGAAAACTGGACAGGACAGCATTCAAACGTGACCAAACCGAACCGAAAACGTATTGAGGTGTTTAGAGATTACTGCTGTTAAAGATATACAAAAAACCGAATTCTAGTCTACTTTTCAATTGGTTTGGATTTTCATGGAGTTGTATTGAAGAACATATTGAGGTGTTTAGAGGTTACTGCTGTTAAAGATATACAGTCGAATACATATTAATGTCGTTTTTGAAATCTCAAACCTGACTGAAGCAGCGATGAGCGGATCAATTGAATATCAGAGAGGGGCAGCTGGGGAGTGATGAGCACGGTAGTCGGAGGAAGGAGGTGACCGGCGGCGAGCTGGTGACACTTGAGTATCGGCGTATCGCGATGCTGAAATCTGAGTGAGAGGTTGAAACGTGAGAGAAGGAAAGGGTTAGAGGGGGTAATTTTACTATTTATCTTTTTTAAGGGGTGTTTGTTTTAATTTATTTTATGGGTTTATAAAAAAATTATGTTATATGGTTTATCCTGTTAGCATAAGTTTATGTGTTTATTTTTAATAAAAATAAATTAATTTTGATAAGTCAGTTGAAAGCAACTTATTTTTTTATGTGAGCTTATCTTAGTACTTTTATATATATACCCTTATTTTTTTTCTTTTCCCTAACACTTTCTCTTCCTCAAATGTGAACATGTCCTTTTTAATCATTTTACAATAATAAGTTAAGTCAAACACTTTTATAAAAGTAGTTTATTAGCTTATAAGTCATAAGTTAATACAAATATTTTTTTTATTAATAAGCTCAAAAACTAAATAACTCGTAAGCTAAATAACTCATAAGTTAAAAAAATTAATAAGCTTAAGCTCAAAAAAAAATAAGTTTACCCAAATATTTCCTAAATCTTTCCTCCCATTTTTAGGATGATTGGGAGATAAAGTTTCTCAATCTTTCCATTTCCTTTTCTTCCCTTCCTATCCCATTACTTTCCTTTCCTTCGTACCTCTTCCCTCTCCATCATGTAAAAACTCAAGAACAAGGTGTAAAGTGACTTCGGGATTTTAGGAATAAAAGTGATTCGATGATTTTACACGCAAATTTTGCATTTGTAAGTTTGTGTAGGTACTCAATTATTAATGTCATTTGAAGATTAAAACTAGTTTATAGACTCGTGCATTCATGTCTGCATGGATATTAGTGTATTAAAGAAGTAAACTTGAAATTCATTAAAATCAAATAAAAATGTAAGTACTGTATATATACGAAAATTCCAAATACGTACATAAGAAACCAAATTAATTTTTTTTAAAATATTTTATACACACGTAAACTTGAAAAATAACATAATTGAATATAAACATGTTTCAAGTATGTAGATAACGACCAAACTATTAAAACTGATATATAAAAAATAAAAAGTAGACATACAAATTGTTTAAAATATATACAAAACAATAAAAACACTTCAGAAGCTTAAACATGATCATATTACAGATCATGACATCTCACGGATCAGTTAATGTGTGATCTAATAAGAAAAAGAAGTGAATCTATTCAAGACATAAATTCTTAAATCAAGCAAAAAATAACAACATTCTAATAAACAACCATTCTACTTTGTCAACATGATCATTGAGAAAGAACAAAATGATAGTCACTATAAACTTTCAGATATAAAAAACAGCTAAATTTTTTCATATTTAGAAAAAATGAAAATCCAAGTTCGCATAACTAATAACTTAGTGACAATTTAAGCGCACATATTTAAGAGAAAGAAAATATACATACAGATTTGTACACACAAGCATTACGTGACTAAACCCGAAACACAACATAATCCAATAGAAAATCGTTTGATAATTTAATGAATCAAAATAGTTGATAAAGAGGCTCATCTCCATGCTTAAATCTGCTACTAATAATTACATGTCTTACCATTTAAACGGGTTCAATTGCATTTTCAATTTTAAAGCCGAATTTTCGTACACCTTGCAAATAAAAGAAAAAAAAATAATGACTTAACTATTAAAAAAATCAAGAATATTTTCATGTCTTGTGTATAAAAATTAACACTTCTATTTTAGTGTTATCTTTGACTAACTACCTACACTAATAAAATAGTCAGGACCATCAGTAACAACTATCTTTACATCTCTGAATTTAGATTTTTAAGTATACAATATATCACCTTTTGATGATACATTTTATTTTAAACCATATTTTATAAAAAGTTTCATACATTTTTCTAATAAGATTGAAAATACTTTGAAATCAATAACTAAACACTTTGAATAGCATACTCAAGTGACCACTTAGCACATCATCATAATCCCAAAAAACCCCACTCAGCTACACAAAAAATTACCTACCCACTTCTATTAATGGATAACAAAAAAATTAAGAATATACTAATTTTAAAAAAGTGTCATATTACAATAAAATTTATACCAAAAAGGTAGATAAAAATGATATGGTCGCAAATATTATAATTATTTTTTCTCTATATCACAAGTTACTAAACATAATTTATAAACAACCTATAATTAATTACATCAATATACAAATTTTATAAAATCCCCTCAAATTTTCTTAAAAGTTCTTACATATGTTATAAAACCCTCTCACACTTTTTATCCGCCCCTCCCAATTGATTAAAAATTGAATTCGTGTTTAATAGAATAGGATATCATCTTTCCAAAATTGTTTTGTAAAATTAGAGAATTATGAAATTAGAAGTTTTGATTGGTTGATAGAGATTGATTTAATATGTATAAATAGAAAAAAGTAAGTCTTTTATATGTAGTTATAGATTAGAAAATAATAAGTGAGATTGCATTATTCAACAAGTTATTATCCTTGTTTAAATTAAATACTCGTGTAATACACATGTTAATTTAAAAATAATAATAATTGTAAACATTAATAAAAATATTAAATAATTATAAATCACAAAAGAATTGAGAGTTTAAAAAAATGATGACTCATGGCATAAACACTAAGACCGGTGATGCAAGCGTCGACGCGAGGGAGCAGACATGATAATATAAATATGGTATCATAATACGAAAAGACGTGATTGTATTTCTCGTACAAATAATCCTTTATTAGGGTTACAAGTATAAGCAATAAGGTTAAATATTTATGGGCAAATTGCATTAAAACACAAAACTTTGTCTTAGTTACCATTATATACAATCAACTTTAATTTCTTAAAAATAATACAACCAACTCTTATAATTTTCGCATTATATGTAACTTGTTGTATACTATAGAAGTTAGGACAAAGATCATTGTATACAATAGTAACTAAATAACAAACACATAAAAAAGTTGTTTGCATACAATGAGAGGATTACGAAAGTTAATTGTATTATTTTTAAAATTTTAAAGTTGGTTGTATACAATGGTAACCAAGACAAAGTTCATTGCATTTTCATGCAATTTACCCAATATTTATTTGTTATATTTTTAAAAAGTTTTAAATGATTATAAAATATTTTAAAATAATTAAATATGATATTTGAAATGTTATAAGAGGTAAATGTGATATTTATAAATTATGGTGGGGAAATACGATTTTTAATGTTTAAGACGAACATATATGACATTATCCATAATATTTTTATTTAAATTAAAGAACTTTGACTCCTAAAAGTCAAAATCAAATTAAATTTTTATCAAAACAAACGATTAAGATTGTCTAATAAAAACTTTTCAAATTAATCTTTTATTTATATTTACAGATTAGAGACAGTTTGATAGCAAAAAGAATGTCATGGCTATATATGAACTATCACACTATCATCACAATCTCATTTTTTTCACGTCGTAGATTAAAGATTACATTTTATCACATTTATACTTGTGAATTAGAAGTAAATCACATACATGTATACCAGTCTTATTACACCGTGTTTAAAATTCACATTAAAGCTATCATTCACATGTGAACGAAGGTGTAGGGGGCTGCACTAGTGCACTCCGCTTCATATACTCTCACGATGACTTCATCATATCACATGTTTTTGTAAATTTTAAGATTATTAAATAAAAACTTCTTTTTTAAATTTTGTAACTCCTTTTATCTTTCTCATGGTATTGTTGTTTAGATTTTTATGATTCATGACTACATATCTTCTTGATTTCTCATATGAGTTCAAAAACAATTATTATACATAGATATGATTCTTTATTTCTCAAACTCATTGAAAATCGCCTATACATTTTAATTCAACGACTCAACCACCTACTTGATCCCCAAGAGTGTTGGCCATCACGCACCATTAGCAACATGCATTCGACTCCTCCAATCAAAGACAAAAGAAATTATTAATGGCATTTAATTTATGACACTCTTACTTGCATGGTAAGAGTGGAATACTTATATGGGGGTGAGTTGAACGTACGGGGTTCAAACGAACCCTACGCCTAACCTTCATCGTCAGTCGTGTTGAGACGGGTTTCTTTACATGGCTTTGGTTATGCATACAGCCTGAATCTATAACCTTTACATTCAACTCCAATGTCATATAAATTAAAGCATCATGTTTATGTTGAAACAGCTAAAACTGTTGTATTCTTATATTTGCTATCTACAAGCACCCACCCTCATAATGCCTACAATAACTGGTCACCTAATTAAGCTTCAAAATTGAAAAAACCTACATCCAACCACCTTATATTAAATTGTTAACCTAATTCTACATTTTATAATAGATAACATAATTCTTCAATAACCCTAAGTGCAAATATTAAATATACAGAATGATCTTCCTGATTCATTAAATGCAAATTTACAGAGGATAGCAGCATGTTTCACATGCCCAATCAAAGGCCTGCATATCACTAAACTAACCATATCAAATTTAACACGGATTTCAATTCCACAGTTTCAAAAGTGTGATGTTATTAACACCGAGTTAACTAACTAGTACAAACATTCAGAAACCGATCCTGGTCTCTGCAATTACATAAGTGCATCCTAAGGTGCTCCATGAGGGGAAAAAAACAAGCACCGTGTAAAAATACAAGAAACCATGTACAAGAAACTTATAAATTTCGAAGATCTCGTTATAAACTGATGTATTCAGGAGAGAGGATGTTGTTTAGCAGCTCTTTCAGATTAGCAAGCACGTGTCGTGGCCCTAGACTTTCAACACCAATGAAGTTCAAGAGCTGCTCCAAATCCTAAGGCCATGTGAAATGGATTTAAAAACACAAGAGGGCCTAAATTTAAGAGAAAAAACTTTGATGTTCATATGAGAATTGGTAGTAGTGATGGTACACTTGACTATTTTACCTGTGAACATGTCGATTTGGGTAGTGTTTCACATCAAACAGGGGAAAAAGTTGTATGATGTCTGTTTTTACTACGTACAAGTATACAACCTCTTGGGAGAGGAGGGGTGATCAAATATAACAGTCATAAAGGTAAGTACGGGTAGATAGGATAAAAAAGACCATCTTTTCAAACTGATGCCCTTTTTTTAAACTTGTACATCGCTACTTACTTAAATCTGCATCAGTTTTTAAAACATCAGGCATGTGTGCATCATTTTAAAAAATATATATATCCCGTTCATCGTTTCTACACAAAATCCCCCTTTTACAAGATCCCTTACCAACCACCTACAAATCAGGTCATTGAAGCTTTATGTTATTAGTGTAATAATATCTTTGTGATCATATTTAGCAATGGATCAAAAAGTGCCAGTAGGTCAACCCGGCCCGGCCATTTTGGCCTGTTCTAAAAAGTGACATGGTTCAACCCCATACCCATTTGGACCTAATTACCCAGCCCATCTTGCCACCAGTAACCATTAGTAAACCATAGGCATCAGACTACGACACAAGGAAAGCTTTGGATTGAGCTTTAACATTCCGAACCACAGTAATCGTCTTCTCGTTGCAAACATAATATTGTTTATATGAATAGTGGAAAAAGCACATTTTCTTTGCAAACGAGAGGTTTTGGACAAGTTTGCCAGGTATACGATTCTATTTTCCCATACACAAAAAGCCAAATATGAAGTTGAGAAAATTCAAAAGAAACTAAGGAACATGCGAGATTGTGAATTCAAGAGCTCCTATTTCCTCATGCAACATATAGAAGCATGTGAACAAGCAAAGGAAGGGAGCTTTGCGCTCGGAAGGAGCTTGAAGCTGTTTCTCCCCTTTGCTTTTAGTATTATGTAAATGTAGAATAAATGTAATCGGTGCAAAGTCAAGAAAAAGGAAAAGAGCATCCATTCTATTTTGAAACTTGTTTAAATCCCATAAGCATGAAATAGAGGTAGCAAGTCAGGGGTTCAAGTAACCAGTAATATTTGGTACAGGTTGGGTTGGGTTGACCAGAAACACTTTTTATCCATAACTTTTAATCTTTTTGTAAAGAATTGGTATGTTAAATATTATATGTGTTTGACCCATTAGAGATAGACAAACAATATGCCAAATCAGCCCACTAACAAGGGGGTCAAAATGGCCACCAACTACTACTATGAAGCAAAGTTTACTCTTGCAAAATATTGCAGAAAGAAGGTGGTAACAAAGAAATCAAACCTTATTTAGTAGAAATACAGCATAAGCTGATCTTGTTGTGTCTTGTCCTTCCAGGAACAGGGGAAATTCCATTGGCTTTGAACTTGAGGAAGGTAAGATTGATGTAAAATCAGATGATGTGGGCTCCACTGAGGGAGCATAATCACATATATATGTACGAGAACCTCCTAATCGTAATGGGTACCTCAAAGGAATTTCTAAATAGAAAGCGATTAATGAAACAACCTGCAAAATGTGCATCTCACTCTCATTTATGATGCTCAACAAAAACCATAAAACTCCATTTTAGATAAAGCGTTGAGGTGTTCCCTAACTTCAATTCTAGCTTGTTCACTTGCCGTGAAAATTTGACTAGGGTTTGTTATACCAGAACAGAACTTACTGTCACCTTTCTGTCATTGTACGTAAGAAACAATGTTTTCTAAGAATTGTATGTTGCATACTTTCAAACTTTTAACGTGGTATGTAAGTAACCTTTTACACAAGGTAAAATTGTGACGTGGCACACCTACCATGTCATCAAAAAAACTGGTGCCATATCACTGCTTTACCTGCAATAATAAGTTACTTACTAATGGTGAAAAAGAATTGAAGGTGTGTTAACATTCAATGAAAGAAAAACATTTATTCTTACATACAATGAAATAAAGGTGTTTTTATGTTACATTTCGATGTAATTGATGATTTGATATAACAAGAAAGAAATGCTAAGTGGTGGTTAAGAACATACATGTGCAACATAACCGAGAGCAGTTGCTGAGCTTTGGACTTCCTTCTTATCAGTGAAAAAACTCATTTTCTTGAAAGGGAGCACAGTGAGATGAAGACCTAAAATAGTCAAAGATCCTGTATCCAGGGGTTTCAGCCCAGAAGGATTACCTGCAATGCCATAAATATGTATAAAATAATAGAAATCCATGAACTATCAATAGTCAGAGGAAATTTAGACCAAATTTAACCATTGGGCAGAAAAATGAAAATCACCTACTTACAAGACAAGAGGTCTGATTTCACGTACATAGGGGTTAAGAGCTGAAAATAATGCCCTCTATTTAAGTAAAATTGTGTGTGTGGAAAATGAAGATGTTTGAGACACCAATAACATGAGAACCCAAATGAAGATTACTGCTAAATGTTTAGTTAACTGCGTACGAATCCTATTGATGTAAAAGTGTAGAAAAGTAACTACGTCAGCCACCATCAAGGTTAACATTAAACTCCCTGAAGGTAGTGTAATTAGTAGTTATATAGAGAGAAAATATATATTAACTTATGTTTTCTCTACATGGAAATTTATGCCAACCATCAAATGTCACCACTAAACTCACCATTGATTTTACCTTAAATAGAAGAAATATATATGATTAATGCACATTTTCTCTGCTCCTAATGGCACTTGGTCTCTTCAACGAGAAAATGAATGGTGAATTTCGCGGTAAGTTGGTAAGTGGTAACTTTAGTGGTTGTCATAGATTCACCTTTTCTTGAAACCACAAGATGGTGAAATTGGTGCCTGGTAAGTCTGGTGGTTACAATACGATTGCCCAAACCAATAAACATACCTAATGAGTTTTGCTGGTGGATGATCATATTAGCCATGTTTGTTATTAGGTGATTTACAAAAGCAGGTAGAAGATGAAAATTTGCATAAAATCAAGAGAGAAGAACAGACATACTAACAGAAGAAAAGTAGCTCCACTAAACTGCCTCTTAAGGAAAGAAAAAAGTTACAGATTTGAGATTTGAGATTTGACACAAGAAAGTAATTTATCAGAACTCCAAAGACAATTCCTCCCTCAACTAGTCCCTTATAGTTATACGATTCCACATATACTTTAGTACTAACTAAGAAAAGTTTTACCTGATTTACTGCTGCTGGAAAATGAATCAAGTTCTTGTTCAAAGGTATGTCCAGTCACAACCTTCACAGGATAGAGTAATGAAATTTGTGACACCATGAATTGCTGCCTCGTCCTCAGCAACTTCTGCACATTCCGCAAATGAACATAACCTCTTTCTCCAGACAATGAATTATTTGCTTCCTATATCAGAAAACAGATGCATCCTTCTTGATATTAGTAAAATATTAAACAAAATAGAAGGAAAGTTTAACAAAATTGTGGAAGCTACGGGACTGCCCTTTTTACAATTAATTCCTACAGGGTGTCTGAGATTGCTCGTTAAAACTGCTTATCTGATTATTCCATGACGGAGGTAAACTAATTATGATTATCTGATTATTTGAGGGTGAAGTTATCAGTTTCAGAGTTGCCTTTCAAACTTATAATCTGGTTCTGATTATTTTACCTCTTAAGTCCTTAAATAATCTGTTTTCCACTCAAACAACTCAATATGGTGTTTTGTTACAGCAAAAGCCACTTGATCATCTGATTCTGAATATGTCAAAAGGCATAAAACAGAAGTTAAACTACCTGCAAGCTCCTGCTAGCTACAGAAAGAGACGTTCCAGCCATGAGCAGAGATCTAATCTCAGAGTTAAGTTGCTCCTCCTGCTTTTTAGCCTTTTCTTGTACGACTTTTGAATGCATTGACATATTTCCCATAACCAGTTTTCGAGCTTCTAATTTTTCCCGCATCTCATCTAGCTCATTTGATCGACTTAATGACTCTGCATCTAACTGTCAAACATTTGGCAGCTGAGTTAATGTCAAGATACTTAAACATGTCAAATCAAAGCATTTACCTTGCAACTATAGGGTAGAAAAATCGCACACGTGAGAAATGGTTAGTGAATCAAACATGATTACAGTTGTGCCATCGCTATTTTCTTCCGTCAAATGAAAATGAAATAAATCATTGCGTTCTCATTTCATATGCAACTGCTTAAGGACTATGATTGTGATAACTAATTAATAAGTAGATTAAACCACTGTAAATATAATTATTTAGCTTAGGGGTCTTGTTACTCAACAATTCGCCAATGAGGTAACTAGCCCCGTAAGCACTAGGCAGAATCTCAAATTCTTTGTATGGGCATTAACGAAAATTCACATAATTCCAGCATGATTCTAGCATCTTTCCTTTCTTGTTCTAGTTTTTCTCTGCGTCTAACACAATATGAACTAAAGTACCCAGCTTCCTTTAATTCTAAACCAAGTTCTATTCACAAGAGGAGCTTAAACAGTGAAAATGTGAAGTATGAACATCCAGTGACCAAGAAACAACAAAGTTGACGTCTCCTTTCCAAAACTCATGCTATGATATTATTCCAACAAAATTATATATAACACTCTAATGGAAAGGACGTTGAAACAAAATTAGATCATCAAACTGGGTAAATTCAACTACATTCTCACTAATTAGAAAGAGATCCTTCCAACACAGCTCTAATGTTTCGAAATTCAGACTCCTTTCTTCCTTGATATGCCATTCTAAAAGAACTTACTTCTTCAATGTTCTTTGACATCTAGGCAATCAATTTCCCACTATAGAACAGCTTCTATCAATCACAGATCAATCAAGACTGATAAACAAGGTAATACACAAATGGAGTTAAACTTTATCCTACCTGTAAATGGGATTGAAGTTTCTCTTGAATTAAAAGCTTCTTCTGATTAACTTCGTTAAGTGCGGATGATAGACTCGAAAGACGAGCAAGTTCATGTTGAAAATCTTCCCATTTCACGATCTTCACTTTCTCCTCGTGATTCTTGGTCTTTTCTTCTACGGCTTTCTTCTTCGATTCCATCAAGAACTGAAGCAATTAATGATGATAAGATCTGAAGGTGTGTGGGACAATTGATCAAGAGTTGTATATCATCGTGAACCCACCTCACCATCGTCCTGAAGAAAAAAAGGGGAATTTAGGGGTTAAAGAACATAGTAACTGATTCGTGAAATTACAGGGTATCGAGTTCTTCAATTTAGGCCTCGAGACTTCGACTTTCACGTGTATCTCCGAATGATGTAGATTTCAGATACGCAGAAACACGAATATGAGATTTCGGGGTAGTTAAAGAACGTGCTTAACCCGAATTCAGTTTACTTTCGTCGATTTGGGGATTTAGGGTTAGGGTGTGAACAAGCGATCTATTTAGTTAACTTCCGTTAAACAAGAAGAATTCACAGGAGTTTCAAAACCAAATAATACTCATGTTTGAAAATTGTTTGGTTAAGTTACTTCTTATGAAAATTTTCAAAGGTTCGGCGGATAGATTATTTTTATAGTATATTTTTTAAATTTGATTTATATTTTATAAAATAAATAATTTACAAACAACATTTGATTAAGTTTAAAAATCTTTTTTTATAATCTATATGTATATGACTATATATATATATTAAAAAACTCATTGTTGAAAAATATTTTTTAAACAAAAATTCAATTCAATTAACTAATAAAAATCTGCTATTTCTTAGTTTTGATTAAAAAATTTTATTTTGACTTTAACAATTAGAATGATCCAATTTAAGAAAATCAAAAACAAATTAACCAATAAATACCTTTCTTACACGTATTTTGACTGTTTTAACTACCTTTCTAGAGAGATCCCGATTTAAGAAACACGAGGACCTCTTTTCTTTTGCCTCATTTTTCGTACATCACTATATTACAAACATGTTGCTTCCGTCTGAAATACTTCATAGAACTATAATAGGTGACTATTATTTTTTTGTACCTCTTTTCTTTTGCTTCATTTTTTCGTACATCACTATATTGATTATTGACTTACTCTATAGTTAAAATTGTTGACCATGTTATTATCCTACTTCATCACTCCTTCATCACGATGTTTATGTTTTCTAGTGTTGCCTCTAACAATCAACTCTAAAGTCGTGTTATGTCGTGTGAAATTTTGCACAACAAGTAAGGTCATACAAGTAAAAATGCTTAAATTTAAGTTATTTCTCCGTGCGAGTGGGAATTAAGTGCTAAACACCAAAGGTAAACCTGAAATTTGTTCTTCAACTATAGGAGCTTGATATTAACTACCGTAATAAAGTGCATGGTGTAAACCCCGAAAATTTATAAACGTTATTAAAATAAAGTGTTAAATTAAAGTTGAGTTAAACGAGTAAAAATTATAAAATATTAATTGGTTTGAAATAATGGTTTCAAAAATATTCTCATTAAAATTTATGGATATCGTTTGGATAAGTTGTAAGTCGGATAGGGGATCCCCGCTAATTGAGCCAACTGACCTTAATTGAGCAAACTGACCATAATTGAGCAAAAGAAAAGAGGACGGCAACCCCTTTCTTGTTTCCTTCTTTCTCCTTTGTTTCTTTCTCCCACTTTTCCTTGCTTCAACAACTGTCTAGAAAAATTGAAGATCAACCCAAGATATTCATGTGGAAATTGGAACCTTGATTAATGATTAGCAAAGGAGGATTAAGATATATCAAGTGGGATCAAGAATTGAGTAAGTGTTCTTGATTGATTTAAAGGGTGTTTAGTCATTAAATAGTGTTACTTTGATTATTATTGGAGCTAGTAGATGTGATATGTTGATTAAACAACTTTGGAAATGTTTTGGTAGCCATAAAAATGAGTTTTGGCCATAAAATATTAAGTTCCGACGAACTGTTGCTTCAAGTTGCAGAACACGGGCCGTGTAGAGGTGGTAGGCCGTGTAGTATGCCCCTGTAGGCATACACGGGCCATGTACAAGTCAACACGGGTCGTGTAGGGTTTAAAATGAACACTTGGTCTTACACGCCTTGTGTAGCCATGTGAGTCAGCCATGTACATGGACACGGACCGTGTTTGAGGTCGTGTTGGCCACTGTTGCACGTCAATATGTGATATTGATATAGTTGTAACTGTATATAGGTGCTATCACGTGATTGGTAATTGTAATATTAAACGAATTGTCCGAGTGACAATAAAGATGCCTGAATGACAAGATAGATTGTCTGAGTGACAATAGAGATGTCTGAGTGGCAAGAGAGATTACCTGAGTGGCAAGAGAGGTTGCCTGAGTGGTAAGAGAGGTTACCTGAATGGCAAGAGAGAGTGCCTGAGTGGCAAGAGAGATTGTCAGAGTGACAATAGAGACGTCTGAGTGGCAAAACAAAGGTCTAAGTGACACGATTTGATGAGATTACATTTACATGTTAATTATTATCATTTGGGTATTTTGTGGATATACTTACTATGCTTTCTAGCTCATTCTTATTGTTGTTATTCTGTGTAGCTTTTTGTAACAGATGAAGCGTTTACGTGGACATACTAAAGAGTTATGTGCAACATCGAAGGAAATTGGTTTTATATTATACCTGAGCCGGTGTTGCCTTTTTTAATAAAATATTATTGTTATTTCCTTGTTGCATGTTTTTTTAAACAGGCGTTATACATGGTTATGAAATACTACGTGACATCATACAAAACATGGTCTTTCTGATGACATGTTGATTTTTGCAAAAGTGATATTGTTTTTCTCACTATAAACATTACAATATTGTTAAAGCATTACCTATCAATTTATAAAATATAATTACGGTAGAACCAGCAATTCAGACTCAAATACCTATTTCTAGGTCAATTTGGATCTTAAAATCAAAACATTAGGGGGTGTTTGGTAGAGAGAAAAGAAACGGGAAAAAAGGAAATGAGGTGATTTCTCTTGTCTGGGAGAAATGTCATTTGGGTGGAGAAATGGTTTCTCCAACAATTTCCCTTTATCCACCTCTATTGTATTTTGATTTCTCTACAAAATTGGGAGAAATGGGCAGCTGACCTATTGTTTCAGTGTTTCCGGCGAGGTGCGATGTGTCATCATCATCGTCGACGTCCGGCAATTCTACTCATCATCATTGACGTCCTGTTGTGTTGTGTTTCCGGTGATTCAACTCATCACTGTCAACGTACGGCGAGGCGGCAAATGCCGTAGCCGACGTCCATTGCGGCGTGTTTGCGGGCGATTAAACCCTAAATCGTCGATGTCGGGGAGGTGGGTAACGCCACGGCCGACGTCTGGTTGCGATTGAACCGTCGATCGTTTGTGGTTGCGATTAAACCCTCGATCGTTTGTGGTTGCGACCTGAGGTCCTGAACCACCATTTCTCTGTGATCTGCGATATGTGTTGCGATGCTGTCCTCTGTTGCAATCGTCGTCTACGATGTCTTCGTTAGTAGTTGCGATGTTGTTGTCATCTTTTACAATGCCACCGTCGTCGTTTGTTGTAACAGAACCCTAAACTATCGTCTGTTGCAATTGAACCCTAGCTTGTCGTCGACCTTCTGGCAAGGCGGCTAACGCCGCAGCTGATGTCGTCGTCGTTTGTTGCGATGTGTTTCCGACGACCTAAGCCATCATTTCTAGCTTTTATTTCTTGTGGTGCCAGACAAGAATTTTATTTATTTATTTTCATTTCTCTCCTATTTTCGTTTATAATTCTATCTATTTTCTTTTATTTCTACCGTGCATCCCCTAGGGGTTGTAACGGGCCTTCACATTTTTTTACCTATGGGCTAAACAAAAAACAAAAATGGGAAACAACGGATCATTCGGTTGAGAAAAAGAGGTGTACAGGTCACGCAGACAAGCATCGTCTCTCAGACTCTCACGCTTCGACGGTTCCTAATCGCTCTCGCCGGCTCTCTCCTCTCTCGCCGTCGCCGGCTACCTCCTCTCTCGACAACACCGGCGATCTTTTTCTCTCGTCACCCCTTCTCTCTTGCCGGCCAATTTAATCAACGATTGGCAGATCCTACTTCCTCAATAAACGATAGGTAACCTAAATACCTAATTCTATCCATTTCGTTCCTCCCTTCGAAGTTCAAATCACTATTTCTTTTTTATTGGTAACATTCACGTCGTTTTGGGTTTAGCCTATACTTTTTGGTAACATTCACTATTTCTTTATTGTTGGTAACACTCACGTCGATTGGCAGGCCTCCTCTGTTGCCCTCATCGACGATTACTGTTGCGATTGAGTTGCCCTCCTCTGTTGCGATATTGACGGCGAACGGGTGCTTCCCGAAAACGGTAAATCGTGATTTTGACTTCAACTGCAATCAAGACTTCAACAACGATCAATCTTAATTTTGAGGTTTGTCAAGGAATTGATATTATTTTTGGTATTTTAGAATTTGTTTGAGTGATTACTGATTAGGGTCGATCGATTAAGGTGCTTCCCTTTCTGATTTTTTTGGCATTTTAGAAGGCTTCAACAAAATTCAAATCTTTGTACATATTAGAACAGATTAGCAGCAGAAATTTATCAAAATTAATAAATATTTGAAGCCAACAAGACCAATTTGTTGTATGTTCTTGGGGTTACCTTGACACTGTTTCAAGCCTCGTGACAGGCTCGTTACATTTGGTTGGTGATGTCATCAAATTACTAAAGAAATGATTTTGCTAACATTTTGTTGATTCGCTATTGTGGTATCTTTTTAAAGGCTGGAAATGCAAACATACGTGGTATCTTTCTCTTTTTGTCTTTCAATTTTGTTTCATTTTCAGTTCTCTAAAACAACTGGTTATATATAACAATGTATGTCCACTAGAAGACCATGTGTTTTTACTGGCTGTAATTTGTAAAAGCCATGATTTGGGTTCCTGTTGGTTTTGAATTGTGTATTCCAATGTTTTGATATGGGTTCAGCATGATATTGAAACTGAAATTTGATTCGAAGTGTAGATTTTGTGTTGAACTTGGTAAAAGATTAAACACTAGGTCTTTATATAGGTTTTGACCCGCTACCCAATCCGACCCGAACCGCCCGTTTTGCCACCGCTATAGAAACGTCTTGAACATATGAATGTCAAAGTTTGAGCATCCACTCAAAGAGAGTATATATTCATCTTCTTTCCAATCCCAATTTCATCCACTTTTCCCAAAGATTAATTGCACCTCTTCAATATCTATTTTTATTATTTCACATTTATTTATTGTTTTTTACTATTTATAAATTATTTAAATCAACATTGACGTCTAACCTAGTTCATTATCAAAGGGTAAGATTCTAAAATAGAAAAGTAAACTACTCCTTTGGTTAGCGGCAAGTTCATTTCCATGTCTCCTACCCATTTTAGGCAACATACGTCGTTTCCCATCGTCCCCAGAGATCAAGCAACAAAACCATTGTTGTTTTCACCGATGATCGTTCTCCATCTCTCTCTCGTTTGTTTCCCATCGTCTTCTTTTCTATCTCTCTCTTTTCGACAAAACAGTTCTTGAAGAAGTACCAACTTTGTCTCTGTCTTGAACGGTTTTGTACTTGTTTAAGTTGCTATATAGTTCTCGATTTGATTCTGTTAATAGACCAGCATTTTGATTCTGTGAATTATTACCTTTTTGAGGAGACCAAATTCTGGTTTAGTTTTATGGTTATTACAACACTAGTTTTTGAACAGGTCATATGATTTTTCATGGATTAAACCCACCTTTTTATCATTTTCTGTTGAGGAGACAACATTTTGATTTTACATTGGTCATGCTGTGGATTAAACCCGCATTTATTTGATTTTTGCAACCAAAACTCAAACCCATCTATGAGCAATTTAGTCATTTACTACAAAAACATGCCAAATCATTTGAGTGCTTTACAAAATAAACAAGATATGACAAATGCAAATTCTAATAGATTATGTCAACCAAACACTTCTGCAAATATTATTATGATACTTCCGTAGTTCCGTATTCTTCTTTTTTATTTCTTCTCCTTTGAATCTCCTCACGTACCAACACGTTCTCACTGTCTCCGATTTGCTTTTCCGATGCCCTTTCATCCTGCATTAAACTTCGGTACTCTCCTTCTTCTATAATTTTGCGGCGTCTCTTCTGCTTTTCCTCGGTATCAAAATTTTGCTGCCAACACATGCTTACGGGATGAATTCTATTACGCTTTTTCTCGCCTTTATTTTCTTCCTTTTTTTGGTAGTGAATAGGACAAAAATTCTACTTAACACATACTTGCTTACCAACTGTTTGCTGCTGAAATGTCAAAGGAAACTTAGTTAATATCTTTTATGAATGCTTGAAATGTCTTAAATGCTTGAATTAGATATCATTAATCATGTCATTTGTTGATCAAATGCAATACCATGTGTCGTGTGTGTATACAGGTGCTAATTAAGAGGAGAACATGTTGACCGTAAATTGGAAGCTTCTGTCTTTGATTTGATTACACACATGTGTGTTGTGTGTATACAGGCGCAACAGAGACATATATCATTTCTATCTACGTTCACAGGTATGTTTCTTCTTTGTTCTCATATTTACAACCTTGGCTTCAAATTATTAAACACTATGAATATGAATTCCTTCATTTTGATGCCAACACAATGAAACCCCTTCGTCTTCTGTTCTCAAACACCAAGAAATGCTCTCCCACCAAAAAACCTGCTTTCGCTCCGGTCTTCATCAACGAAACCCAATTCATCTCTCTAATCCATGCCTCCAAAACCATCAAACACCTCCAGCAGA
The DNA here is from genome assembly GCA_038502395.1 of Dittrichia graveolens. NCBI lineage: Eukaryota > Viridiplantae > Streptophyta > Magnoliopsida > Asterales > Asteraceae > Dittrichia > Dittrichia graveolens. The sequence goes on along the minus strand of JARJIL010000003.1, from coordinate 1,155,592 downwards.
TCCAGGCCCGGATCATCATCCACCAACAGTTTTCAAACTCCCGAATCATCACCCAACTTATTTCTTCCTCTTCTTTCCAAAACAACTTCATCAATTATGCTCTCTCCATCTTCCGCCACTCCAGGAACCCAAATCTGTATCTTTTTAACTCATTAATCCGTGCACTTGCTGATAATTCGTACTACATGAGCTCAATTTCCTACTTTGTTGTCATGTTAAGGTCGAATATTCGGCCCAACAGTTTAACTTTCCCATTTGTTTTGAAATCTACATCCGCGTTACAAGAGGGCTGGCTTGGTATGGAGATTCATAGTGAAATTTTGAGGTTGGGTTTATTATATGATCAACTTGTTTTGCTTTATTTGGTGGATATGTATGCCAAAGTTGGGTTATTAGAGTGTGCATCACAACTGTTTGATGAAAGTTCTCAATGGGGGATTGAGGCTAGAAGTACATTGTTGTGGAATGTTTTAATTAACGGGTATTGTAAGGTGGGGAAATGGGGTAAGGCCATGGAATTGTTTGAGGTTATGCCTGAGAAATATGGTTCTACTTGGAGTAGTTTGATTAATGGATTGATGAAAGGTGGTGAGATTGACAGAGCTATGGAGCTTTGGCATTCTCTAGAGGAAAAAGATGTGGTTTCTTGGACTACAATGATACACGGGTTTTCACAAAATGGGCACCATGAAAAGGCACTATCATTGTTTTTTGAAATGTTGGAAGAGGGTGTGAAACCTAATGATCAGACTATTGTCTGTGCCCTTTTGGCTTGTGCAAAAGCAGGAGCTTTGGAGACAGGAGCTAGGATGCATGACTACATGTTGAGCAATGGGTTCACTTTGAAGAAAGGAATCACTGCTGCTCTGGTAGACATGTATGCAAAATGTGGGTCCATTGAGAATGCAAGTCGGGTGTTTGATATGGCAGAAGAGAAAGACCTTCGGACTTGGAGTGTTATGATATGGGGTTGTGCGATTAATGGATATCTTGACAAGGCTCTTCATTATTTCAACAAAATGAAGTCAACAGGTTCAAGATTGACTTCCATTTCCAAATTTTTCTCTCTGATATTCAATGCTTCTGAACAAGGAAGAACAAAGCCCGGCTGGGACCGGTCATTTGGTCCCTTTATAGAAATCAGGCCTGTTTGAATCTTGGCTGTGCATGACCGTCTTCGGTGTGGGCTTTTAGGGCCAGTTCAATTTTTAAACTTTAATAAACTATCAAAAAATTTATTATGCCATCTAAAGTTTATACGAAAAACAAGCATTCACTTATACACTTGCATGATTGTTTCATTTTTGTGTATCTTAGTCTTGATCTAAACATATACTTTCTTAATGTCCAAGGATGGATATAGAGATACGTTTGTGGCCAAAGCTAATGTGTAAGGTGCCACATTTATGCAATATGCAGTATCCCAACAAAATGAAGAAAGTACACAGCGTAATCGACAAATTCGTCACAAAATGTCAAGGATTTTAAAATATATAAGTAAACCCTTTGTAATTTATTTATTAATATAATATTTGGACCAGGCCTTGGCCTGGGATTTTCTTGCTGGAACTGGGCTTTAAGCCTAAAATAGGACGGCCATAGTACTGCCAGCCCAGCTTAGGACCAGGCTTTGGCTTTTCGGGTTGGGCTAGGACTGGTCCAGGGTTTACCTGTTTTGTTCTAATTTTCTTCTGAGAAACCATGTTAAAGAGCTCTGTTTGTCTGCAGGAATAAAGCCAGACGGGGTAGTTTTTCTTGCTATTATAACCGCTTGTTTGCATGCTGGGAACATCGACCAGGGTCTTTATTTCTTTGATAAAATGAAACATCACTATTGCATTGAACCCACCATGAAGCACTATGCAGTAATGGTCGATCTTTATGGCAGGGCTGGCCGTTTAAATGAAGCATTAAGATTCATCAAGAACATGTCGCTAGATCCTGATTTTGTCATTTGGGGGGCATTATTCAGTGCTTGTCGGGAACACAAGAACATTCAGATGGCAGAATATGCATCGCAGAAGCTTCTACAACTGGAGCCTAAACATCCTGGTGGCTATGTGTTTCTTTCAAATGTTTATGCCGGGGTAGGAAGGTGGCAAGATGTCGAAAGAATAAGGATCAAAATGAAAACAAAAGGTATAGCTAAAGATCCCGGGTGGAGTTATATTGAAATACAGGGTAAAGTCACTAGCTTTGTAGCTGGTGATCATGTTCATGCTCGTTCAGATGAAATACACTTAAAAGTAGATGAGATTACTAAAAGTGCAAGAGAACACGGGTACATGCCTGAAACAGAGTGGGTGCTTCATAATATTGAAGAAGAAGAAAAGGAAGATGCGTTGGGAAGTCATAGTGAAAAATTGGCACTGGCTTTTGCCCTAATTTCTGGTACCGAAGCTGAGGTTATTAGGATTGTGAAAAACTTGAAAATTTGTGGAGATTGTCATTCTTTAATGAAGCATGTCAGCAAAATGACTCAAAGGGATATTGTAATACGTGACATCAAGCGGTTTCATCATTTCAAGGATGGGAGTTGCTCTTGCCAAGATTATTGGTAACAATGTAAGTATCACATGCTCTCTTCCACTGTCGTAGTCTTGTTAACTTACAAGCCTATCTATATAGCATGAAATATACGAGCAACTTCATGACTAGAATCATAGAAATATCCACTTTTGTCCTCTGATATCTTGATAGAAATCATCAGCAATTATTTTTCTTCTTTCTTTTTTGTAGTGGTAAAAAAATTTGTTATTGGAAAAAAGTTGTTATTGTTCTGGTAATATACTCCGGTTTTTTTAATAGCAGAACACAACCCGCTGATCCTACTCCTAAATCTACCCCTTTTGTCCACTAAGAGACTTGAACCCACAACCTTGGGAAACACCTTATACACTTGATACCGTTGGGCTATAAGCCCTACTAATATACTCTAGTAAAAAAATCCAGATCCTCCCCACTAATTTGTTAGTAAACATGTTGTTGTTGTTGCTAGATGTTCTGTATTTGTAAAAAATCCTGGATGTGTTTGGGAAGGTTTTTACACATCGTATTTGTATAAAAAGTTCAAACTTTTGCTACCTTCTATGACTTATGCTATTGCCGTCATCACCATTAGATATTGCATATTTCTTTTTTTTTTGTTTTTTAAATAGCATCATGTACATTTTGTTGATTCTCCAATCATTCTTGTGAAACCATCTGTAGAGCCAAAAAAAAAAAAATAGAAGAAAAAAAGGAGCAAATAATTTCAAAGGAATCAGTTTCCTTGCTAAATTAATTTTCTATTGAGATCAATTTACTTACATAGTTACATGATTAAGGTTTTGGATGTGTATCTCCTAAGTGGCTAAGTGAATTTCAAAAAAGGGATTTTCAGCATTAGCAGGTTCCCCCGGGAAGTTGAACTATGCTCTGATAGTCTGATGTGCGTACCCTAACCATTTTTGTGGCAGTTTCCTCTACTTCCTCTGGGCATCCTGTTTGCACCTAGCGATGATTGAACCTGATGTGTGCAATGCCTAAACATTTTTGTGGCAGTTTCCTATACTTCCGCTGGGCATCCAAGATGTTTGCACTCTAGCGAGGATTGAACCTAAGTCTCTTGCAAGACTTTCCACGCATCCTACCACTAGGCCAGCTTGAGATGGTTTATCTCCGAAGTGAATATTTTGGCTTCAAAAAATAGATAATCAAATAATTAGTTGAATAAAGTCATGGATAGGTAAGTAGTTTTTATATTTGTTTCAATTATCAATTTTATTATAATTACTCCTTATCAACTTCTCTAAAACTCTTTGTATTGACCACAATAATCAGAAAATCAGATTCATGCTTGACACTTAAAAATTGTTTATTGCAACTTCAAGTTACAAATAATAATTTTAGAAGCTCATATATTCACCCCCTAAATTACTTGTAAATGCCAACTTTTTCAGGTTTATTTATTAGGAATCATTGATCAAAAAAAAGTTGAATGTGTTTTCTCCAATGTATCAGAGTATGCAGTTAGAAGCCCCAACTGTAACAAAACTCAATCACAGGCTCACAGTCATCTTCTAGAAGAAATCTTCTGTTTTAATTAGATATTGTTTCAGAAAAGCCTCGTGAGCAAATTCTTCGTGCAGACAGCATAAAACTTTAACCAATGTTGATTTACAGAACAGATTGGTTATAGTAAATGCTAATATACCTGAGAATTACTGCTACCTGAATTCAGAAGGGTGATTATAAAGGTGGATTCGATTATAGCATAAGCTCAAAGATTCATTTTTCATGGCTAGGCTGATGAAAGTTGCAACATTCTTGTTGATAAGGTGCGTACTGTTTCATTCACACACACACACACACACACACACACACACACCCTCTCTCTTTGTATTCAGAAAACAAGTGTGTTATATCAACCCAAGATTGTTGGTTCATAGTCGTTAGTAATTTACAACTTTTATCGCATGAGATATAAGTTGTTATAAGCAGAAGATGTATACACTGTATCCGAGTTTTGAGAACTTTTATCGCATGAGATATAAGTTGTTATAAGGAGAAGATGTATACACTGTGTATCCGAGTTTTGAGAGGAAAGAGAAAAGCAAAAAAGAAATTTAAAGAGAGGTACAAAAGTAGTTATGATATTTTTTGTGTTTTCGAGCTGGAAATAAAGCAATGGAAAAAGAAAATATTGTGAAGAAAAAGAGTCGTTTTATAATAATACCTTTATTCTTTAAGCATGATTAGTTACAATTGGAACTAATCTGATCATCAACAACAATAACTAAAAAGTTTATTTTTCTTCTCTCTTTTTTTTTTTTGGAGATGATCCCACTTACATGGGTGGTTTTAAGTATACATTGATTATGTGTTTAGAAAGTGTGTACAAAAATATTATTTTAAAACGTTTAATTCCAATTAAAGTCAGTTTTAACTCATAGTTTAGTTCGGTAAGTGTTGATTACATAGTTGTCAATAGCGAATAGCGGTAAATACCGATGACCTATCTATATGCTACATAGTGAATAACGCTAAATAGCGGTCGCTATTTCGTATTTAGCGATAGCCTTCTAAAATATAATTATACATTTATATATTAGTATATTACCTTAAAAGTCTTAAACTATTATATATATTAGAGAACAAAATATAATACTAATTTTTAAACTATTATAAGCTAAATATCATCCAAATCTTCATATTACTAATTGAAGGTTAAAAAAATAAAAAATATTACCAAAATGCTATCGCTACTGCTATATGCTTAATAGCGGTCACCTAGCGCTACGCTACGTTATTCACTATAGCGGCGCTATTAACAACTATGGTTGATTATGTTATTGGCTAATAATATCTGCCCCAACAAACATGAAAATAGATGGATATAAATCTTTAGTTTACAACTTTTACCATATGAAAAAAATAAATAAATAAAAAGTCAATGGTCAGGTTTGATATTCAAAGATATCATTGTCAAATAAGCAAAGGTGTATAAGTAAGGGAGATGCAAGGGGAAACAGAGGATACAAAGTAGAGAGGTTTTTGGGGTTGAAAAATGCTTATACATAATCTAATTAAATTCTGATTACTAATTAAACATATAAACCACACCAGATTTTATAAAAAAATGTTGAAGGTATGGAAAAAAAACTGATTAATAATTAAATATTTTTAAAGTACAGTGTCTTCACCGAGAATCTCTTCTCTTATTGAATATAAGCCTAAATCGTTGTGTTAAACATGTATTAATGGTTTAACTCTCGTCAAAACAAGTGAATCATTGGTATATGCGAAACCCTTTGAATATCAAATCTTGAAAAAATCACTTACTACTTGCTAGTTTATGAATGATCAGGTCATGCTCGTTAGATTACGCGTTCCATTTGTTTGTAGAACCCGATTTAGGTTTTCTAGGGTCTCAGCTTTGCACCGCCACAACTTTGCCATGATTCAAGTAGTGTTTCGACTAACATCGAGTTTCTAAATCTGTAATCAAATCGACCTTCGGTTTTGAGATTTTTTTTAGAATTCAAGGAGAAAACTAACCTCGTAATCAAGTTACCAATTGTATATAACGAGTAAAAGTTTGTCGCATATAAAAAATGATAAATATTAAACATTAACAAAAAGATATTAAATAATTATAAAACACGAAAAAAAACAAGAATGTAAAAAACGGCGACAAACGATGTCAAAACTTGGACCAACAGGAGGAAAGGTTGACGCGATTGTATTATGATACGAAGAGACGTGATTGTAGTTTTTGTAGAAGTCATCCATCATATTCTTTATTGGTTATAATTAAAGAGAATTTAAAATGAATATGAATTATTTTAAATGATAAAACTAAGAATTTGGTTAAATATGATATTTTGAAATGTTATAAAGGGTAAATATGATTTTTGTAAAAGGTAAACTGTATTAAAATATAACAAACTTTGAATAAGCTAACATTGTATACAACGAACTTTCAAAAACAAAAAAACCCCCTTTCAAAAACAAAAAAAAACCCCTATTTTAGCCTGACCTATAGCCTTTTAATCGACCCCTCTCCCAACTTAGACTCGAATCAATAGATTAGGAAAAAATGATAAACACAAATAGTTAAAGATAGACTAATAATTATAAAATTCTATGAAGACCCTGTGTTTCTTTTCTTATGCTCCAACCCCTTTGCACGCTTACGATAGGCATATCCCTATTGGCCCACCTTACGTCGTATCATTAACCCCGCAACAGAAATGCACCTTATGCTCGAGCTGGAAAGTCGGAAACTGCTGTCAACGCTTTTCTATGTCCACCATTCTCACGGGTACCATAACCTCTTCCGACACGAGCAAGCCTTCCACATTTTTCGCTAGCTGATTGGGCAATTCATGGTCAGCTAGTTTCTTGATAAGAACACCAGAGGAATCAAATCATCGTGGCAAAACTTGAGATAAACCACATGTCCCACCTCCAGTTGAGAGTGTGTCCTAAATCATACCTTACGAGGCGCGATGGATCCCTTCCCTACAAAACTTTTAAGGGCCTCATGCGAATAGACAAATGATAAGAGGTGTTATACAAATATTCTTCCCATGATAACCAACATGTCCATTGTTTACGTCTCGTCAAAGCAAAATATTGAAAATAAGTCTCCACACTTCAATAATCATCTTTGTCTGTATGTCAGTTTGTGATCGGGCTTTGTTTAAGGATAGTGCCTTGGTACATAAATAACTCTCGGCAAAAATGATCAATAAAGACCTTATCTCTATGATAGTTTTAGGTGTCCCAAGCAAGCAAACAATTTTATGAACGAATACTTGCCGCCATAGAAGATGCGACAAGTGGGTGTTTCAGAGGAATGAAATGGTTGAACTTACTAAGTCGATCCACCACCAACAAAATGACAGTATATCCTATTGACTTAGGCAGCCCCTCAATAAAATCCATTATTAAAATGTTTCATGAGAATTTGAAAAAACTAGGTTCAAAATGTGAAGAATAATTCGTCATCATCCTTTGAATTGAATATTCTAAATACTTACTTGACCCTTTATTTAAGATGCATTATCTTGAATTTAATGTATTTGTGAATTTACATGACTCTATTTTTTAGATCTTATGGTTCTTACAAATATTTACATTATTATTTAATAATGTGCACTTCCAACAAAATGTATTACCAGCGGACTTCCGTTGGTTATTCTAACTTTAGAGAGAATTTTTCCACCCTTTTTACCAACAATTATTTCACTTTCATGTTGATAATAATCTTGAATTTGGTGGGAACTTTCCTGCTATAAATCACCAATGTTTTTTTTAATTGTTCTGTTGCTAAATTTCTAAAAACTTTTAAAAACGTTATCCACTTTATCCGGTTTGTAATATGCGTATATATAATTATGTTTGTAATATTTTGTTTTTAAAGTCTTTTTATATATCTCGATTATCCGTTCATATTGAAAAACGACCGGTTTTAACCATACCTGTTTTCTATAGTGTGTGTGAGAGAGAGAAGAGTTTATTTACCACAAGAAAAATGTCTGGAATGGTGTCAACTAGGGATGTAAATGAGCCGAGCTACTCGCGAGCTATTCGAGCTCAGATCGTTAAAAACTCGAACGAGCCGAGCCTTAATGAGCTCGAGCCTAGATTAAAGCTCATTTAATGAACGAGCCGAGCTCAAACTTCAAAAAGTGGGCTCGCGAGCTTAAACGAGCCTAAACGATCGAGCTCCATATATAATATAATTTATATTTTATATGTTTAATTTTTAATAATTATATATATCATCTTTACTACTCTATAAAGCATTTAGCTCTCTTTTTTTAAGACAATTTTTTAAGTTAAGTATTACAAGTAATATATCATGCTTTACAATAACTTCCAACAACAATCTTAACACTTTTAAAATAGTACAACTCAAGTAGCATTATTTACAATATGTTTCATCAATAATTTTAAACACTTTAAAATTGTCCAAAAATTTAATTACATAAAACTGTCAGAATTTAAATACATAATTAATACTTTAAAACTGTCAGAATTTAAATACATAATTAATACTTACTATTTTCAAAAAGTTTTATATTCTACCATGTAATATGATCGTAAAAGATGGTATGAATTCGTTCATACAAGAATAGAATGTTGTCATTTAAACGTAAGTGTTGTGTTAACTTGATATTTGTACGAAGATCACAACCACCATATTCTCCGGCAACATCACAAATAACATGTTGAATTGACATGTCGACAAATGAAACTATTTTACTCCGCCGCATCGCGCGGATGAAATACTAATTTTAATAAAAATATCAAAATAATACTCGAGCCTAAACGAGCCAAGCCCGAACTTCATAAATATTAAATGAGCCGAGCTCGAGCTCAAATAAAATAAAATTATATATTTATATAGTTACCGGAATCAGAGGTGCAGCGAGCTTATAAGTTTTTGAGATAAAAAAGTGTTTGGATTAGCCTAAAACTTATAATAGGTGTTTCACTTAACTTATTAATGTAAAATGACCAAAAAGAGCATCCTTACATTAGTTTATTAATATAAAATAACCAAAAATAGGGTATAAAGGTAAATGTGTAAAAATAATCTCACAAAGAAGAAAATAAGCTGATTCAAGATGACGTATTTTTATAAAAATAAACTAATAAGCTTAAGCTGATAAGCTTAACCAAACATATAAAACATAATAAGCTCGTAAGCTAATAAGCCAAAAAAATAAGCTAGAGCAAAAACCCCCTAAGAGCATATATAGGAAGCAGCCGGAGGAGACCAGAGAGTTGCATCGTTGCTGGAGGTCTAATAATATCTGGAGCTGCCTATTCAACATCTCCCCTTTCTCAAGGAACTCATTTTCCTTACTCATGTAGAACTGGTTCACCTTATCCAGCTCCTCGTCCATTTTCTTGAAGAAAATCTTCACCTATATATATTTATTATATCATTTTTACTTAATCTCCAAAATCTGTAATGAATTAAATGCACAAAAACATACGTACCACCACAAATTAATTATTACCTCATTTTCTTCGGAGTCAACGAGTTTGGTTTCATCGTCGTCACCTTCCTCACCTTCGTCCGAGATTGGACGGCTAAGATTGGTTCCCGTACGAAAAACAGTACTCGTTTAAACTTTTCCATATATATATATATATATATATATATATATATATATATATATATTGAAATTTAATTAATATCATGACTGACTAGCTAGCTAGTAGAAAAGCAGGAGGTATTAATAGTGAGTTTCTAGTGATCTAGTACTGCCTGTAATTCGTCGCCTTAATTAGCGAGCATATATATATATATATATATATATATATATATAAATTTTAGTTACATAGAATTAGTTTTTATTTTTGGTACTACATGCACAATTTCAAGTATTAAGTCAACAAAATCATCAGCAAGTAACAGATTAACTTGACAGTCAAACAAAAACGTACTTGCGATTTTGAATCTTCAAAAATACCAACAGATGATCGAATCCAAACTCAGATCGATATCATCTATGGAACACGTACAGTGTAAGTCAGTTGTCTAGGGTGCGATTATAAAAGGGTACGTACCTGAAGAATGTGTTCATCAGGTGGGTTGGCATTGGTGGTCGGCTGCACAGAGACGACGGATGAAATTAGAGCGAACGGGGTGGGTCGAATATAGAGCTTTGGTAGTTCACAAATGCATCTTTCCATTCAGGAATCAGTTGTGCTTCAAGCTCCTTACAGAACTTCACCATTTGATCTCTATATATGTAATGAATAATTGAGCAGATATATATATATATATATATATATTGAAATGTTCATTTGAAAACCATTTTTATTGCGAGAACCGCGAGAACCAATCTTAGCCGTCCAATTCCCCCTCCTTTAATTGGATTGCCCACCCATGAATTCCTTACATGCATGCACCCTGCCACACTCAATCCCCTCACGCTCTTCATCCATGAATTCCATTATCCAAAATGAACGGCTAAGATTGGTTCTCGCAATAAAAACGGTTCTCAAATGAACCTTCCCCTATATATATATATATACTAGCATCATACCCGCGCAATGCTGCGGCGGTAAATCGTTCTTGGTTTACAATATGTCGCTTTCAAGAATGTAATGATATGTTATTTGCACGATTCAATGTCACGAAAAAGTTTTCTACAACAACATGTCCGTTTTTTTTTTCAAATTTTCTTTTATTTACATTTAACTATTTTATTAATTTTAAAAATAAATTCTAAAAGACAATAAAATAAGAAAAAAGATTTATATTGATGAAATAAAGAAAAGAGTTAATAAGATTTTAAAAATTATATTGATATGGGTGGATAATTGTGTTAGTATGAGAGAATATATTTTGGATAAAAAGTTAAAGTAAATTAGGAGATAATAAAATAATTAAAAATTGAGTGGTTGAGATTAATTTAGATGGAAGAAAGGAGGTTTAACTATATTAGCAAAAGCTTGTATTTAATAAGGAATCTTTGCTAAAATTAGGATTAAAAACAAATGGTACGTTTTTGTGTGGTCAATTTGGATTTCCTTTTTTTTCTACTTTTTTTAAATTAGCCCCCACTACCATCTGTTGTTCTGTATACTACTCCTCATCTTCTAAGGTATGCTATAAATCTCGAAAATAGTGTTAGTTGTTAGATTATAAGGTAGAAATCATGTGGTTTAGGATTTTTTTATGTTACTAAATTTTTGGATTTCACTTTGATACTAATTTTATGAATTTTAGTTTGTGTATTTTTTATTATTAATTTAGGATTTCAGTTTGGAGATTTTTGTTTATAAATTTTGTGGATTTAGAAATTGGAGATATGTCTATGTTTATAAGTTTTAGAAATTGGTTTTGATGATATGTCTAGGTTTAGAAATTGGTTTTGATGATATGTCTAGGTTTAGAAATTGGTTTTGGAGGTTAGATATGTAAATTGCAATGAATATTAGTTTTATTTTTTTAGGTTAGTTTGTATTAATAGATGTTATAAATTTATCATGTGAATATTGTTTGGTTGTATGAAAGAACAACTTGGAAAATAGATATTACATAATGTGAATATATATGTTAATTCAAGTTAAACATGTTTATGGTCATTTATGCAATACGTGTATTACAATCGAAAGAATTTGGCGTTGAAAAGCATGTAGGAATATATGATTCGTCTTAATGTGTTTAATTGACTCAGATAGACTATATATATAATTGTAATGGGTTTATATGTGCCATATATAGTCATAGTGGATATGAATGAATCATTTTTACTAGTAATAAAGTGTATTGGTCACTTAATTTTTTGATTTATTTTAGTTTGATGTTTTACCTCATAAGTTTACTAATAAGTGTATATATATTTAATTTGTAGCCGGATGCCCTTCAAGCAATTTTTAATAACTCGGTGTTTAGAGAACAACTTCTTGAGATGATTCGTTTAGTAACGACCCAAAATATATTAAACCTGACATTCAATCTTACATCTCTCACCAATTAACGACCCAAAATATACTCATGGTCTCCATCTCATTGTCATCTTGTAATAAATGTCCTCTTTCTCAAAGTATGGCCTAAGGTTAAATTACTATCTTACTCCTATATAATGCATTTACCACCTAAAAAACTCTTAATTTTAAGAAGAGTAAATTTACTAAAATACCCCTCCTTTATACCTCTTCTTTACCCCTCCTTTAAGTCCACAATTAATGAATTTAAACAAATAAATATTGAAAATATAACCGACAATTAATGAATTTAAACCAATACTTATAACTGAATTATTTCTAACCATATATTTTTAATATTAACTTTTGATTTATGAGATCACCATACTTATAACTGAATTAAGTTTAATCATATATTTTTAATATTAACTTTTGATTCATGAGATCACCTAAATTTCTGTTTTCAATAAATCAAGTTTAGGAGATTTCACAAACAACAAACAAATGAAAGAGTCAAAGAGATGAAATTTATAAACATTGCATTCTAACTCAATTACATAATAATTGAAACTATGAAACATTACACACACACATATACATACATATATATAATCAGCAACTTCATGATTCAGCCATGCGACAAAATTCTTCCAACAAACTGAAAGACAAATAACTCAGAGTTAGCAATTTAATTCTTAATTTCAAAGTGGCTCTCGCAAGGAATCTTCACAAACTCATATTAGCTCTTTGTGATTATTCTGCACAAAACTCATCACAACCTCCTCTTTATTCGCCGCCGTCGTATTGCGTGCGTACCCCACTAGTATATATATATATATATATATATATATATATATATGTTGCCTCTTAAGGTGTACTAGCTGCAGAGATGGTTTGTTCAAAAAAACAAAAAAAAGAATTAATTTTTGGTATATATAATGTGAGAGAATGCACGTATATTGTAATATAAAGTGATAGAAAACAAATTAAGGTACGGCCGGTGCCGAGATAAAGACGCATGCATAACCGAAAAGAAATTAAAATAAGTGTAGGTAGTTTTGCATGTTTTAGGAACACCTACGAATTGTTATTTTAGGAAATGATATGACTCCGTTTGTCTTTATCCATCGATGGATAGATCGGTTTAATTTAGTAAATTTTAATTAATTTTTTTTCTGTTTTTGATCGATGGCTATAACTGGTTCTTGCATTCTCCTACGAAAAACAGTTCTCGTTTAAACCGTCCCCTATATATATATACATTTGAAAAGTTTATTTAAGAATCGTTTTTATTACGAGAACCAATTTTAACCGTAAAATTATTTCTCTTTCAATTGATTTGGACCTAAGAGTACATGATTTATTACTTCAAAATGAATTAAGGTACTGCGGAGGTCACAGGTCACGAGTTTCAATTCCTTTTCTGGAGCTAGCAACCTTTTGCAATTTTGGTTGGATCCTAATATATTATTGACTTGAATTTGTGTAATCCACGTCACCTTTGCATTTCATTTCAAACTATAATGTCTACTACCATATTCATATATTATTGCTTATTTTATCACACCATTCTCTTCATGCATACACATATATACGCAGCATTTTAATATCATTTTAATATTATTTGTATTTTCAAAATAAAATTTTAAAAATATGAAAAGAGTGGACTTGTACGAAAGATAGATTAAAAAATAAGTAGATTCGTAAACACTTTTAAATTGATCGTTGTATTTTAGGAATTGATTCATCGAAGGACGTAGGAAGCCCGAGTATGAGAGTGTCGTAATAAATTAGAATTTTCAGGAATCTAATTTATTTATTTGCAGATGGATGGAGAGGTAGTTGTAGTATAATCCAATTAAGCATTTATTGTACAACGTGGTCCATGTCAAAGTGTTTATTTTGGGAATACGTACGAAATTCTATTTTGGGAAATTGATTAGGAAATGATACGACTCCGTTTGTCTTTTCCACCGCGCCAGAATCTAACCAATTATCTACCGCCGGAATTTGACAACCACATCGATAGATTGATTTAATTTAACAAATTTTAATTAATTTTTTTTCTATTTTTGATAAATGACTATGATTGGTTCTCGTATTATCGTACGAAAAACAGTTCTTGTTTGAACCGTTTATATATATATATTTGAAAAGTTTATTTGAGAACCGTTTTTGTTATGAGAGTCATGGGAATCATCTTAGCCGTCCAGTTCCTTCTCTTTCAATTGGATTGCCTACCCATAAATTCCATTATTTAAAATAAACGGCTAAGATTGGTTTTCACGGTTCCCACTCTAATATTAGTTTTTAACAAAACCTTTCATATATATCCTTACAAACTTTCATAATTACGTGTATATCCTTATAAAAACCAATATTACGTATATATCCTTCTAAACTCTCATGTATGTCCCTATACTCAATTTAATCTTTACTATATATTAAAAAAATAGGATTATGATGTCATTATCCTATTTTTAGAATTTTTTATTCCAATTATATCTATTTATTTTCTTAAATGCCTTTAGAATTATAAATATTGCATAGTTAGAGATAAGTAAACTAAAGTTTAAATAATGTCATTTAAATTTTTTTAGATAATATTAAATTAATGAAAATAAGTTTAAAAAATAGCTATGGATGATATTAAAAAAACCTTTGTTTTCATTAATTTCAATTGCACGTAAGTATATTTTTTATGGATAATATTAAATTAAGATAAATTATGTAACTTTTAAATGTTGATTAAAATCTCTTAGGATTATTCATCAAAAAAGTTAAAATGGAATTTTAATTTTTATCAAAATAGATATTTTTTTGGTAATTGATTTTTTAATTTAAATCAATGTGACGATTGTATAATTGATTACCTTCAAGCGATGTATCTAATTATACGTTTCATGTTAATTCATAAAACTTATTCCATATTAATCATAAACACACTGTGTTTATTTTAAACTATTCATGTTAGTACCTTTTGATACGACAAATATTTAAATTTTATTTTAATCATCCCCGTGTTTATACACGGGGTCTTAAGCTAGTAGTAATTAAATCATTTAAAAATTTAAAAACATAAACCCTAAATTAATTTACAAATATAATCTCCTAAATACTCTTATTCCATCTTTATCCTTCTTCCTTCTTCACCTAATTTGTTTTTCCTCTCTCTTTTATCCTTCTTCGCTATTTTGAATTGTTCAATCTCATCATCATCCTTCTTGTGTTAGCTCATCACCCTATTCTAGTTCTTCCCCTCCTTTTTTTGAACATTATAAAACATTTCATATATGCTAGCAAACATTCGATCCATACATCAGTATACAAAAGACCATAGATGATGTTATTTGAGAGTACAACTGCTACTGCATAAATTACAAAATAACCAAACTCTCCCTTTTGAGAGCACAACTTCTACTGCATATAGTACAAATAACCCAACTCAGTGTCTATCCACTTCTAGCTAAAAGGTTTAGGTAAGCAAATTCTAGCCATAAAAATTACTTTCTCTCACTTCAATCTTCTGCCACATATCTATCTTCTAGGTTTGATCCCTCCTTTTACCAGCGGACTTCCCTCGGTTATTCTAACTTTAGAGGGAATTTTTCCACCCTTTTTACCAACAATTATTTCACTTTCCTGTTGATAATAATCTTGAATTTGATGGCAACTTTCCTGCTATAAATCACCAACGGTTTTTTTTTATTATTCTGTTGCTAAATTTCTAAAAACGTTATCCACTTGGTAATATGCATATATATAATTACGTTGGTAATATTTTGTTTGTAAAGTCTTTTTATATATCCTGATTATCCATTCACATTGAAAAACGACCGGTTTTGACCCATACCTGTTTCCTATTGTGTGTGTGAGAGAGAGATAAGAGTTTATTTACCACAAGAAGAATGCCTGGAATTGAGAAAGTCTATTGGAAACCAATATAAGATGTAGTACCATCGCAGAAACCACAGCTGTCATCATGCAGGTGCAGGTGCAGATGAGAAATGCATCTCCGTACTTGAGTGCTGTAGCAGCTTGGTATTCAAATATAAAGTTGTAGTTAATCCTTGTAGCTTTCCATAAGAAGAGGTTGCACCCGTACATGAACAAGTGCAAACTCAATAATGCAAATATGCTGCATTTATACACACACATATATATATATATATATATATCAACAACCAAACTTTGCTTGCTTATCTGATATGAATATTGATAAATATATAAAATTAACGAACTAATCTACGTACGTACCTGAAGACAGGGTACACAGGTTCGAAATAATCTGTTTCTGTACCAGGGGAAAACATGCCACTGATATGTGCCAATATTGCATACACAGCAAACAAGGTTACAAAACTACCTGTAAACAAACAATCCTGTTGCAATACCATCGATGTCAATAATTATGGGATTATATCAATTAAAATTTGATGGATGCATAACCCAACTGTTAATTAATTAATAATAATATATATATATATATATATATAGAGAGAGAGAGGAAGGTTCATGCGAAAAGTAGTTTATTTGCGAAAAGTACGAGAAGCAATCTCAACCATTAGATCATTTAATCAAAGGCTACGATTATATATGATATTTTGGTAATTAAGTTATGTATTTAAGGATTATTAAATAAAATTAAAAGGGTAAAATAGACATTTTATTTAATATAATATTTACCTAATTAATTTAATTTAATTTAAATAATTCCTATTTTCAAGCCTAAAAATTTCTCTCTCACTATATACATACGTACGAAAGACCCCCACCCCCATAGCCCTTCATTTTGAAAACTAAAAACCTTAGTTTTTCTCTATACTTCGCCGGCCATTTACGCCGCCACCGCGGCGCCGGCCATTTACCCCGCCGCACGCCACCATCGACTCTTGTCACCGCAGCCACCGTCGAATCGCGCCACCGTGAAGAACAACACCACCGTCGATTAAAGCTCCGGTGACTAAAGCTCCACCGCTGCCCATTCATCCGTGAAAAGCAACACCACTGCTGCCCATTCATCCTACTATTCATCGACTAAAGCTCCACTATCGGTGCCCTACAGATCTCCCCTCACAGTCCATATCACCGCAACCATCATCATCTCCCTCACAGATCTCCACTTTCGAGAAATAATACACGTTGCTTTCCACCATCACAGTCGCTCTGCTGACCATCCTCTTCGTTTCCCTCCGTTTAAACACACCGATAGCGGATACAGTTGCACCCACCACACACTGACGACGGCAAGGATTGCACTCACAATACCGACAGCGGCTAGGGTGAAAGTCTCCATTAATGTATAAAATAGGTATGTTTTTCTCTTTGGAGTTTTGAACAAGCAAGATTAGTATCTTTTTTATTTAATTATTCAATACTCAACACCTATATAAATAGATATAAATAGAGTTTCAGGTGTTCAATATTGTGTTACATCGTTTGCATTTGATCCGATTAATGTTTGGTTTGTATAAAATATTTTGATGTTATTTGACCCTAAAAAAGTTTGGGTTATTTTTAGTTTAGGTACCTTAGAATTACAAGGTAAGTTTATTGAGGGTGGCAATGTTTGTATAAATATCAGTGGGTTTAATTTTTATTGAAATTGAAAATTAAATTGGTGTCTATAAACTATAAACTGTAGTAACATGTTTTTATTTTGTGTTTACCATTGAACACTTTCCTTTATGTATTTTTTATTATTATGTTCATTACTTATTTGACATTTTTTGTTAGATAGATTCCATGGTAAATAAACAATGATGCAAGAAATGTTGATTCTATGTGCACAAGACACAAATTAATACGATATTATTGATAATAAATAAACCCATAGGGTCACACATTTACAATTAATGGACACCAATTACATATTTGAATATAATTTAAATATGTTTCCAACTCATTATATATATATAAGTATATATGCATTGTTGTATATTATTATTTATGTGAAATAATAATATCACTCTTATATATTGATATAAGGTAATGCATATCAAATACATAAATATAAACATATAATTTTATATATATGTATGAATATATATATATATATATATGTATAAATATATATTTGTTACAAGTAAATTGTTATTAGTAACAATTATATAAATGTATGTATATCCTTGTTACAAGTTAAGAGTTACTAGTAACAATCAAGTATGTATATAAAATAAATGTAGATGTATTTTATACATTGTATGGTATGGTCTAGTATATCTTTATATATTTTAAAGATATAAAACTAGAAATCACCATATTAAGTCAAAAGGGGGCCATGTTAAGGTTGCTTGTAAAAGAGATGACAAGTAATGGACATGGTGATCAAAAGAAGAAGCAAAGCAAGGAGGGGGACCCTCCCCACCTCCTTTTCACGGCCAAAATAGACCGAGGAGGGGCCTCCCCTCTTGTGTTTGTTTATTGGTTCTTTTAAGTAATGCATGGCTCATTTTTTTGCTACTACAAGATACCGCCAACTTTACTTGTTTTCAAGAGTTCTTACAATACTTGCATGCATTCTTACAACCTTGTATTGGTGCATCAAGACTAGTAAAGTGTGGTGACAAATACATACTCATAAATATACATAGTTGGTTCAAGAAGAAGAACAAAGGTTGTTGCTTGCTTTCTTGAATTTCAAGGGTTGGAGAGACTAGCATCTTGGAGGTGTTGGACTCATTGATTTATGGATACCTTGAAGGAAGTCTCTACTTGGCTTTTCATTGATCAACCACTTCACCAACGGTTTTATCACACTACAAAGGTTGTAGTTCTAAACACCCTATGGTTGTTTTGTTTCTTAAGGCTTGCATATGGATTATTGGTGGGGAGTTTTAAAAAGTTTAAAATTGCTGTTCATCCTTCCGTTGCTAAAATACATTTTGAAAAACCGAACAAACCCCAACAGTGGTATCAGATCCACTTATGTATAGTTTTAAGAAACTTTATTTTGAGTATGTATTGTTTAAGAAAATGGACAATTTTTCTTTTGTTAGAAAAGTTGTGGATTTTCTTGTTGGAAACTTGTATATGTTTATATATTTATTTTGGGAAACAACCAAATCACATGCATGTTTGGTTGTAAAAGTTGTCTAAATATCAAGTGTTGATATATATGTTTGTTTGAGTGTATGTTGTGCATAACAAGCCATAGACCTTTTGTGATGTGTTGGAAATTCGATTTGGTTGTAAAATTATTCTTTCATTTAGTATGTAATAATAATTTTAGTTTTGTTTCATCTTGTTGTATTTTGTAAGTAGTAGAATAGTTTAGACTAGTTTACTTTTATAAAAATGTAACAAGATGAAGAAATGACCAAGTTGGAGTTTTCAAGTGTGGTGGAGTCAACCATGAAGGCTTGGAATCATTTGCACTACAAGGAGTTGTTTTGGCAAGTGGGAGCTTCAAATTCATTACAAGAGGAATATTTGGTCCTTAGTTATGACTTGGTATTTTTGTATGGCTCACAAAAATACCACTTAAGATAAATGGCTTGGTTATGCACTTATACATGTTATTTGTGTGTGTTTATGTTTATATTATTATGCATGGTTGAAAATAGGATTTTTGCATGCTAGATAATATTTTTGACATAATATAAATCACACAATGGGAGTTTGGTATTTTAAGTTGACATAACATAAGATGTAAAATGAATTTTATATAAAAAGAGTTTTGTAAAGATTAAAATTCATTATGTCAAAATATATATATATATATATATATGAGTTTTATAAAATAGAGATTTTAAAACTCAACCAAATTCCATTCAAGCTTAATAATAAAATGGTTTTATTACAAGCTAAAATTGGTCGTATTCGCGCACTCGAAACTACACACGTTAATATAGGATATTAATACTAGTTTAAAATTGAACGCGTTGAGAGTTTGTAAAATATGGATTTTAAGAATACTCAAGACCAATATATATATAATATGATTTTATCAAAATGTGGACTTATTATTGTATGCATGCAATACTAGTCACACGACTCGTTTTGTTTTATTTAATAAATATACAAAACGGTAAAAGCCCTTTTTCAAAACGTAAGTCTATGCCATCCCATTTTAAGACACTCGCTTGTTGCAACGACACTCACGTGGAGAGAGCATTAGCCAAACGCGTGGATTGTTTTTGTAACAACCGAGGTGTTTTTCCACGAATTCCATGAACGTCTTGGGCCGGAAATTCACCGTCTTGAAATAGGACGACTTAATCGGAATCTTATTACGGAGAGAGCATTAGCTAAACGTAAGGAAGCCCGAGGCATAGATGGGATCAAACATGCCAAAATTGACAATCATTGTCTAGGATTCCATACAGATCTAGGAATTACATACGAGATGTAATTGGTAAACGTTACCTACCTTGTTGTTTTAACTTGATGGAGAGAGCATTAGCCAAACATTCAAGGTTAAGTTCAACTTGGATCCTAGCCTTTAAAAATTAAAGAATTTTATAATTCTAAAGGGTATTAATTATTAAAGGATTAAATATCGAAAATACTAAATTGAACTTTGTTAATTTTGTAGATGGCCCCTAACTCAACTATTCCCGTTAACAACTTATCTCTTCGTTCAATCTTAGAGAAAGAAAAACTCAATGGTACAAATTTCTTAGATTGGTATTGTAACTTGAGAATCGTTCTTAAGCACGAAAAGAAATTGTACGTACTTGAGGATCCCGTCCCTGAGGAACCTCCATTGACTGCGGCCAAAGCCGTTAGGGATGCTTGGGTGAAGCATTCTGACGACTCGGTCGAAGTTGCATGCCTCATGCTTGCTACCATGTCTCCGGATCTTCAAAAGAACCTTGAGGAGCATGGAGCATATGAGATGCTTCGCCAGCTTAAGGAAATGTTCCAAAAGCAAGCGAAGTAAGAACGCTTTGAGGTCACTCGAGCCTTCCATGCATGCAAGATGGAGGAAGGTCAATCCGTTAGCGACTATGTGCTAAAGATGAAAGGATACATTGACCAGCTTGCTAGGCTTGGATCTCCCATAACCAACGAGTTTGCACAGGATATGATCCTTAACTCGTTGACCAAAGCCTATGATCAATTTGTCATGAATTATAATATGAACAATTGGGAGAAATCTGTCTCAGAGTTGCATGTGATGCTTAAAACTGCTGAGAGTAAGATTCCAAGCAAAACACCTCAAGTCTTGATGATTCAAGAAGGGAAAATCAAGAAGAAAAAGAAAAACAACTCAAAAGGGAAAGGAAAAGCGAAGGCAAAGGGAAAGGGAAAGGACAAAGGCAAGCAAGTTGCCGAGGTTCCTACACCCAAGACGGCGGGAAAGGTTCCCAAGAATGACCCGTGCTTTGAATGCGGGGTGGTAGGACATTAGATGCGCAATTGTCCAACCTACCTTGCGGAGTTGAAAAAGAAGAAGGCTGGCGAGCCTAGCACTTCAGGTATATATATGATTGAAATGTATACTTTTTCTATTAATTCCTGGGTATTTGATACCGGTTGTGGAACTCACATTTGTAACAATGTCCAGGGGTTGAGAAAAAGTAAGCTGCTGAAGCCAGGCGATTTGGATCTCCACGTGGGCAATGGAGCAAATGTTGCTGTTGAAGCCCTTGGAACTTTTGAATTATTATTACCAAATGGCCTGTACTTAATATTAAACAATTGTTGTTATGTACCTAGTTTAACTAGGAATATTATTTCAGTAGCTCGGTTAAGAGAATCTAGATTCACTTTTGGTTTCGTTGATGATGGCATTCGTGCCTTCAAAAACGACATTTTGTATTTTGAGGCTCGCCCTCTTAATAGAATATATGAAGCTAATCTTAAAAGATCTCTTGATGATAATTCTATATATACCACTAGCACCAAACGACCTAAGCATGACTTAAGTCAAACATACCTATGGCATTGTCGACTTGGTCATATAAACAAGAAATGCATTGCAAAACTTCAAAAGGATGGAATTTTAAAATCAAACGATTCTAGCTCATTTGAAGTTTACGAATCATGTTTATATGGGAAGATGACTAAGGCTCCTTTCTCCGGTTCAAGTGAAAGAGCCAAAGATCTATTAGGAATCATACATACGGATGTATGCGGTCCTTTTAGATCAATGTCTAGGGATGGTGATAGATACTTCGTTACATTCACCGATGATTATAGTAGATTTGGTTATGTTTATTTGATGAAACATAAACATGAAACATTTGAAATGTTCAAGTTGTTTCAAAACGAAGTACAAAATCAACTCAACAAAACAATCAAGGCCCTTCATTCCGATCGAGGTGGGGAGTACTTAAGCCAAGAGTTTATGGATCATCTTAGTAATTGTGGAATTATCTCACAACTTACTCCTCCTAGAACACCACAACATAATGGTGTATCTGAAAGGAGGAACCGAACTCTACTAGATATGGTTCGGTCTATGATGAGCCGAAGTACTCTACCCTCGTCCTTTTGGAGTTATGCTTTATTAACTGCTGCGCGCATATTGAATATGGTTCCAACCAAGAAGGTAGATAAGACACCATATGAGATGTGGTATGGAAAGGTTCCAAACTTATCTTACTTGAAAGTCTGGGGTTGTGAGGCTCATGTACGACAAGAAGCTTCAAGCAAACTCGATCCTAGATCTATCAAATGTAATTTTGTGGGATATCCTAAAGATTCATTAGGATATTATTTCTACAACCCAGCTGAGAACAAAGTGTTTGTTTCTAGGCATGCCACTTTCTTAGAAAATGAGTTTCTTTCGAAAGAGGCAAGTGGGAGCAATTTAGACCTTGAAGAAATTCAAGAACCACAAAATACAAGTCAGGTTGGCACTAGCACTCAACAAACGATTGTTGAACCTGAACAATTGGTTGTTCAAGAACCTACTGAAACACAAAGTGTTCGTAGATCTGGTAGACCTCGTCAAGAACCCGAGAGATACGGATTTCTCGTGTCAAATGATGAGATTTTCTTGGTAGACTCTTCTGAGCCTACTAACTACCAAGATGCTATATCGGATCCGGAATCCGATAAATGGCTTGATGCCATGAACACTGAGATGCAGTCCATGTATGAAAATCAAGTATGGGACTTGGTTGATCTTTCTCCCAATAGTAAGACTGTAGGGAGCAAGTGGGTCTTCAAGAAGAAGACATACATGGATGGAAATGTACACACATTTAAGGCAAGGCTAGTGGCTAAAGGTTTCACTCAAACTCATGGTATTGACTATGATGAAACTTTCTCTCCGGTAGCCATGATTAAATCTATTAGAATACTTATTGCCATAGCTGCATATTATGACTATGAGATATGGCAAATGGATGTCAAAACGGATTTTCTAAATGGACACTTAAGTGAAGATGTCTATATGGTTCAGCCCGAAGGTTTTGTAGATCCTAAGTATCCTAACAAGGTGTGCAAGCTTAAAAGATCCATTTATGGACTAAAGCAAGCATCTCGAAGTTGGAATCTTCGATTTGATGAGAAAATCAAAGAGTTTGGTTTTATCAAATCAGAAGATGAACCGTGTGTTTACAAGAAGACTAGTGGGAGCGCAGTAGCATTCCTTGTCTTGTATGTTGATGACATACTACTCATTGGAAACGACATCCCGACCTTGCAAGACATCAAGTCTTGGCTTGGGAAATGTTTCTCAATGAAAGACTTGGGAGAAGCCGCCTACATTCTTGGAATAAAGATCTATAGGGATAGATCTAGGCGTCTTATTGGCCTAAGTCAAAGTGCATATATTGACAAGATCTTGAAACGATTCAAGATGGAGAATTCTAAGAAAGGATTCTTGCCAATGGCACAAGACACGGTTTTGTGTAAAGCTCAAAGCCCTAGCACAAGAGAAGAGCTAGATAGAATGAGTGAGATCCCATATGCTTCTGCAATTGGATCCATCATGTATGACATGCTATGCACTAGGCCAGATGTCTCGTATGCTTTGAGCATGACGAGCAGATACCAGCAAAACCCAGGAGATAGCCATTGGATGGCAGTCAAGAACATTTTAAAATACTTGAGAAGAACCAAAGACATGTTCTTGATCTATGGGGGTTTGGAAGAAGATCTTTTTGTAAAGTGTTACACAGATGCTAGTTTCCAAACGGATCGAGATGATTCTCGATCACAATCGGGCTATGTCTTCGTTATGAATGGAGGCGCGGTTGCTTGGAAAAGTTCTAAGCAAAGTGTAGTTGCACAATCCACTACAGAATCTGAATACATTGCTGCTTCTGAGGCTGGACAAGAAGCTGCATGGATGAAGAAGTTCATTGCTGACCGTGGGGTAGTAACAAGCATTCAAGACCCCATAGAGATATTTTGTGATAATGAAGGTGCTATTGCCCAGGCAAAAGAACCTAGATCACATTACAACACCAAACACATCCTCAGGCGTTTCCACTACATACGGGATATAGTGGATAGAGGAGATGTGTGTATTCGCAAAGTTCATACAGATCAGAATCTTGCAGATCCTTTTACAAAACCTCTTGCCTCGACTAAGCATGAGTCTCATACTAGGGCAATAGGTCTTCGCTTTGCAAGGGATTAGATTTGAATTGTAATTTAGTATTTGGATATTTTGGAACATTATGACAATATCTATTTTATCTGAATGATGTATGGGATATGATCACTTCATTAATATTTATTGTGTTCTTTATTAGCATGTTTAAATCCATGAATAATTCTTTATTCTGTCCATAGTCGGTTATAACTATGGGAATAGTTATGAATTAAGACTAATGTGAATCGGTTGGTTGACTTTCATTCGTGATGAAAGTAGACAAAAGGGTTTGCAGCCAAATTCACTAATGTTTGTTAGGGAACGAACATTGGACATGACCCACTCCTAAGATCGCTTCATGGATCAGTGTCATAAGTAAATCTTGAGAAAAAGGTGGTATCTTTGTATCCTTAGACCTGAGACACATATTGGGACTCGAGTATGAGGAGTATCATGCTTTAATGTGGTTAAACGCTATCTTTAACCGGGTAGTTATAAAGACCATTATTAGGTATGATATGAGTCTTATAAGAGACGTATGTGGTCAAGATGGAATTTGTTTCTCTCATTTAATTGGGAGTATAATATCTCTGGGCCCTAAAACAAGTTGAACACCATATGAGAATTGATGACGATCAATGTCTCATGTTCAACGAGATGTTAAAACAAAGGGATAAATTGATGACTAACCTATAACAACGATTTGTAGCTAGTGAGTTAATTTCGTTGGTGAAAGTGTTGATCAACACACTTTATTTATTATTAGGGGCAATGGAATGTTGCTAGACGTTCTTACCATTGTCTATATCGGCTTAAGTTGTGACTTGTGCAAGTGGGAGATTGTTGATTCTATGTGCACAAGACACAAATTAATACGATATTACTGATAATAAATAAACCCATAGGGTCACACATTTACAATCAATGGACACCAATTACATATTTGAATATGATTTAAATATGTTTCCAACTCATTATATATATAAGTATATATGCATTGTTGCATATTATTATTTATGTGAAATAATAATATCACTCTTATATATTGATATAAGGTAATGCATATCAAATACATAAATATAAACATATAATTTTATATATATGTATAAATATATATTTGTTACAAGTAAATTGTTACTAGTAACAATTATATAAATGTATGTATATCCTTGTTACAAGTAAAGAGTTACTAGTAACAATCAAGTATGTATATAAAATAAATGTAGATGTATTTTATACATTGTATGGTATGGTCTAGTATATCTTTATATATTTTAAAGATATAAAACTAGAAATCACCATATTAAGTCAAAAGGGGGCCATGTTAAGGTTGCTTGTAAAAGAGATGACAAGTAATGGACATGGTGATCAAAAGAAGAAGCAAAGCAAGGAGGGGGACCCTCCCCACCTCCTTTTCATGGCCAAAATAGGCCAAGGAGGGGCCTTCCCTCTTGTGTTTGTTTATTGGTTCTTTTAAGTAATGCATGGCTCATTTTTTTGCTACTACAAGATACCACCAACTTTACTTGTTTTCAAGAGTTCTTACAAGACTTGCATGCATTCTTACAACCTTGTATTGGTGCATCAAGACTAGTAAAGTGTGGTGACAAACACATACTCATAAATATACATAGTTGGTTCAAGAAGAAGAACAAAGGTTGTTGCTTGCTTTCTTGAATTTCAAGGGTTGGAGAGACTAGCATCTTGGAGGTGTTGGACTCATTGATTTATGGATACCTTGAAGGAAGTCTCTACTTGGCTTTTCATTGATCAACCACTTCACCAACGGTTTTATCACACTACAAAGGTTGTAGTTCTAAACACCCTATGGTTGTTTTGTTTCTTAAGGCTTGCATATGGATCATTGGTGGGGAGTTTTAAAAAGTTTAAAATTGTTGTTCATGCTTCCGTTGCTAAAATACATTTTAAAAAACCGAACAAACCCCAACAAGAAAGAGATGGCTTCGATGGATATGCTTATCACATGAATAAGAAAAGTTGGGATGTTTAATGAAGAGAGGGTGTAAAAAGATGGAGTATTTAGTTTTGTTTATTTTTTTTAGTAATTTAATTTTTTTTGTTTAAATTGTTTAATATTGAACAAGAGAAAGTTGAGATTTTCAATGTTTGTTGTTTATTAGGAAATAGATTTTGGGTTTGTTTGTATTATGGATTAGTGAAAATGGAATTTTGAGTTAATGTAACACTTTGATTTTTAATTATATTGTGTTGTTCATTTGTTAACAAATGAATGTTGGTTTATATTAGTTGTTTGTTTACAATGTGTGGTCGATTAAATAAAAGTGTTTTTGACGGTGTTCACTAGAGTGTTATTGATTAAAAAACTCATAAAATTTTTGACGTTCATGTAACACCGCATCTGAATTCAGTTGCTTTAATGTCAAAACAGATTTTAGCAGCGGAAATTTTTCTTTTAACATTAACAAACAGTTAATTACGTCATCTTTGTTTCCAAAACAGTCGTTGGTGTTACCTACATACAGGAACCGACCATAGTATCTATCTACATTACATCATGAAATATAAGTACAAGTGTTCCACCCACAAGGGGCAGTACATTCCTATAAATCACCCGTCTCGCAGGCCATCTAGTCTTTACCTGAAAAGGGAAATCATAGCACCATTAACTACACTAGCTAGTGAGTACATACTTAGCATAAACATCAATATAGTGAGTCATGCATCAAAAACATCATACATATCATATCATACATATCTTATCGTACATAAGCACACATTGCTAGCTTAATACATAGCGGTGTGCTGACAAGATCAGTAAGAGTCATGTCTTGTAGGAGAGCCAGTCCTACTCAACAACTCCGACCGGGGGATCAGACACGACCAATCCGCTGGTGGGGGAGCATAAAGCAGTCCACCAAGCATCATTTACAGAACACAAGGTTCTCGAGTAATCACGGCCAGATCCTGGCAGATTACGGTCTCATGTTAAGGCACGGCGGTTCTGCAGGAACCTCGATCCGGGATGCACCCCGAATCACCGTAAATCCAGAAATGACCGAAGTCCTGTTAGGATCCAGCTAGTCGCCTGGCCTTAACCATGCGTCAGATAGTCTGCAGATAGTCACATACACATATAAGTACATTCGATCCCACAGGGATCCATCATCATCATCATATTAGTCATATATCGTTCATAGGATCCCACAGGGATCCGTCATTCAATCATTCATACATACAATCATCATGCAATCCATCATTCATGCACATTATCAGATATTACTAAGCGGTTCCATTCTGGACCCGCTGGCATGCACCTATTATACATCTTACAGGCGATCATAACGTCAATCAGAAACTTACACTCATCTTCTTAGGCGTACCTGCACAAACAGGTTAGTCATACATACATACATACACATTCACACATTCACATAGTCATCTTACAAGCAAGACTTACTCATACCGAGTCTCATGAAAGTAGGCACTCACCTGTTTCGCCTACAACGTTCGTTCACTCAAATTTGGTTCAGCTGACACGTTCACCTAAAACATTCGGCAATCGCGTTAAGCGTTTGCATGCGTTAGGTTTTATTTCTAGAACACTCACAACCTTCTTAATAGTCTTAAACCATTTATTAAACTCACTTTGATTGATACTTAACCTAATTAACAAGAACATGTTAACCAAAACAAATCCTTGCTGAAAAGGCTGTGTCGCGCCGCGACCACTTAAGGTGTCGCGCCGCGACGAGTAAAAAGTCGGATCAACGAGAAAGTTTCATGCGAAAGTCGGACCAAACAATCATTTGTACTATCCGACAGTCGGATCAAGGGTCAGATGGTTCATCCGAAAGTCGGACCAAAGGTCGGATGGTCCATACGAAGGTCGGATCAAAGAAAGTCGCATAGTTCAAATTTATACGGCGTCGCGCCGCGACCAACAACCTGTCGCGCCGCGATCGTGGATTTTCCAGTTTTTCACCTTCTTCTTCATCAACTTTCATGCGACTTTCAGTTTACAAACTTAAAATCCAGATTTTCAAACACAACTTTTTCATACTTTAAACACTTCTAAGCTTCATATATCACATATATGAATCTTATAACCATCTTAATACCTTTTAAAACATTAGAACATGATAAGCCCACTTATAAAGTGAGCTTCATGCTTATTCATGGTGTTCTTCATTTTAGCACTATTTTCCAGCTATAAAACCTTCATATTTCTAGCATAACACAAGTGTAATCTTACTTAAACTTCAATAGAAGGATCATGCTAACCTTCTTGTCAAGTCTAAAGCTTTAAATCTTCAAACCTTAAGAAATCTTCTTCAAGAATTACGAGAGCAGAGAGAGTGTGCTTTGTGTTTATTTTTTCTTTACTACTTTTGACTTTAGGAGTCAAAACACAACATACTCACATACATATATCTTATCCAGAGGCGGTTTGCCTCTGGATAAAATATCTTCTCTTCTTTATCCATTTCTTTTATTCTTTTCTTTCTTTCTTTCATTTAATACTAGCAACTAGTCTATATATATACTCAACATATATATATATATATAAATATACACACTCTACTAATATGTATATACATATATATATAAACACTTACTCGTTTTAATTATTCGTCTATCATACTAATCACGTACACTCACATACTAATTACAACTAGGTTCAAATCGAGGATGTTACAGTTCAATATTGAATTTTGTAAAATTTATCTTAAAACTAGTATAGTTTTGGCTGTGTTCACTATCGAATACTTATAAGGATGAAAAACTCGTAAATTTCTAGATGTGTTCATCGGTGAACTCCGTAAAATTAATTATTATTTACTAATAAATTGTTTTTAATTTATTTTGGTTGTATTAAAAATTTAGGAGAGAGAAATAGATTGGAGAGAGAAAAGTTTTGTTTTACAATTATGCCCTTTTTAAATTAAAAAAAATCAATTAAAAATAAGTGGCTGAGATTGCTTCTCGCACTTTTCGCAAATAAAACACTTTTCGCATTAACCTTCCCCTATATATATATATATATATTACAAGGGGCGCGATTAATTTATACGTACCAACGAAAAATGTGACCATGTGAGAGTCCTTTTGTTGTTGAGGTCTCAAGAACTTCATGAAAAATGTGACCATGTAAAACCGATTCAAATTCGAAAAATCGAATTTGGTTTGAATTCGAATAAAAGCAAATTGGGTAGATTTATTTCGATTTTCAAAGTTTAAACAGAAATCTTTTCAATGAATATAATATTTGGAATTTAGAATCGGAGTTTAAACTTTCAATGAGTTAACATAGATTTCTAGGGTTTTTTATTTATAATCTTGAAATGGCTTATATATGTTTATTCGAATTATGAGTCGACAATGAATTTTTTTTATCCATCCGAAATTCGATTGGAAAAGCAACGAAAACTTTCGAATCAAGTCCAATACTGATTCAAAAACCAAACAAACTAATTCAAATCAGATTCAAACCACCATAGGTAGTGGGTTTAACGCCTGATCAAAGTTGTAGTTAATTACCAGAGATTAAAAGAGGGTTGGAATACCTACGGCTATTAACAAGAACTAACTGTGCAGGCACTCGATTTAATAAGGATTTCTACTGAATCCCAACTTATAAGACCTAAAAAATAGAACAAGAAGAAATGATATATGTACGTACCTTATCGGAACTAATGAAATGAGATCTTTTGACAGCTTTGAGATACGTTGCTGATAACTGTTGGTTAGATACCTGTTTAGAATTTAATTAAAGAATTAGGTCCAAAATGTTTGCCCAACACTTAGATACCTTTTTAAATTTCTTCAATATTTTCACAAAATCCACCATATTTAGTGAGCTGCCAAAAAAACTCACTTGATCGATCAGAAGTTCTATGTCAACTACATATTCTGCTTTGATATTATATAATTAGGTAGCCAGGAAGCTTAAGATTAATCATATATATAACTATTAATCAATTGTAAGCATAACTAATCTAGCTTGATTAAGGTAATTAAGTATAAATCGATCGAAGTATATATATATATATATATATATATATATATATATATATATATAGGGATGAGATCAAATAAAAAGAAAATTAAAGTAAAAAGTGTAAAAAAGATGATTATTTGATTATTTTTCTGTATATATATCAACTGATAATCGTTAGTTCATCATCTTTATTGATTAAAGCTAGTTTTTCATCAATTTCTTTTTTATTTCAAATACAGATTTTGAAAACAAAATTTTGGAATAATTTGTTGATAAACAAAATGCTTTCATCTAAAAAGTGATGAATATGTTGGATTCATCAAAAAAAATTGATGAAGAACTAGTTTTAATCAATAAAGATGATGAACTAACGATTATCAGTTGATATATATACCGAAAAATGATCAAATAATCATCCCTTTTACCCTTTCTACTTTATAACTAATCTATAGAGTTCGACAAAAGCCCCTCTAATCATTATCTCAGCACATTGAAGCTTCTTGCGATTAACGTATTCACCTTGTTTCCTTGGTTGTTGACGAGATCTTCCCACGGCATAGAAGTAACTGTTGTTATGGTTTGTGTTTGTGTGGTTGCCGGAATATCGATCCTCATACCCATTTTACGCTTTCCTTTTTATATATAGAGAGAGTTCAAATAAGAATTTTTTTTTCATACGAGAACTATTGGAATCATTCGTAATCACCGTTAACAAGGGTATTTTGTTCATTGAGTTAATTACATATTTGGTTCATGAGGTATGACACTTTTTACATCCTTGGTTACACTGACCACTTAAAAAGACAATAATACCCTTTATTATTAATTTGTTATTTTTATAACATTTATTCAGTTTAAAAATTCATTATAAATTAGATATATTATTAAGAA
Organism: Dittrichia graveolens; assembly: GCA_038502395.1. Lineage (NCBI taxonomy): Eukaryota > Viridiplantae > Streptophyta > Magnoliopsida > Asterales > Asteraceae > Dittrichia > Dittrichia graveolens. The sequence continues at coordinate 1,124,285 of JARJIL010000003.1, read as the reverse complement.
ATAATTGATAAATACCCAGCTCCATCACCACCAAAAAACTAAAAACCACCACCACTAACCACCATTGACCACCACAACCACCGGCACCACAAAATTAAAAACCTACGACTGACCACCATTTACCAGCACAATCGAAAACCACACCAAAAAATCAAGTGAACAAGTTCTCAAAATCGAATGAAGAATGAGATATCTGAGAGAGAGAACGCGATTGAACAACAAACCTCACCTGGTGATGATGCGGCGGAGGAGGGATGATGGCGATGAAGAACCACAAACCCGAATCGCGATTGAACAACAAACCCTCACCGGTGGTGTGCGGCGGTGGAGGAGAAGGAAGGAGAGAGTGACGGTGATGGCGATGTTTACTGCAGAGAGAGATGATTATCGAGGGTGCTTATGCGAGGGAGAGGTGATGGGTGGTAGTGGTAGGCTTCCGGTGAAAGTCCAAGGTGGCGACGATCCACTGTGGTGGTGGTATTTTTGTGGTTGGTTGTGGTGGCCGGCGGTGGTGTTCCGGAAAACTCATCCTCGGTGATTTTGTTCCGACGGTGGTTGGTTGTGGTGGCCGGCTGTGGTGGTTGGTTGTGGTGGCCGACGGTGGTGGCTAAGAGAAAAGTAGAGAGAGAGAAAGAGATTGGGGTTATACATATCTGTGTAGTGTGTGTATATATATATTATTTTTGAATTATTTATAATTAAAGAAAATAATAAAAAAAATAAGGGTAAAGTGGACTTTTACACCGATATAGTAAGAGTATTTTGGTCTTTTCAGTTACATCAGGATTATCAGTGTAACAAAATGTAAACATCAGTGATGTCTAGCGTAATAAACGTAGCTTAGGGATCAAGGATGTAAAAAGTGACATACCTCAGGAACCAAATATGTAATTAACTCTTGTTTATTTATATTGCATCCGAGTAAAGAAGTCATTATTAAGTTGACTTAATTTTTTCAAAAATACCCTTCACCAATAAACCATTAATGAGCATTAATTAGACACTAACATTATAGTCATTAATCTAATTTTATCAAGGATCAAGATTTGTTTTTGATGTACTCGTAATAAAACAGTTTTCAAATAAATTATCCCATATATATATATATATGTATATATATATATATATCTTACTCCTTTCTAATACATTTATAACATTAAAAACTCGTAATTTTAAGTAACTTGAATGTACTAAAATACCCTTTTTTAACTATTTCATTCTCTCTAATAATTTACTTTAACTTTTTATTTATTTAAAATACCCATTTTTAACAATTTCATTTTCTCTCCTAATTTACTTTAACTTTTTATCTATTTAAAATATCTCTCCAACACTAAAACATCCTCTTACACAAACCCACATCAACATAATTTTTAAAATCTTATTAACTTCTCACTCCTTATTTTCTAAATATAAATCTTTTTCTTATTTTAATATCTTTTAGAATTTATTTTTAAAATTAATAAAATAGTTGATGCAAATAAAAAAAAACAAAAAAACCGACATTGTACGATACTTTTTCGTAATATTGAATTTAGCGAATAACATATTATTACATTTTTAAAAACAATATGATGTAAAATAGAAACTACTTGCCGCCGTAGCATTGCGCGGGTATCTTGCTAGTACATATATATATATACTATTATATAAAACATTTAAATCTTTTTTATTTCTTAATTTTAAGTAATTTAAAATTACTAATTTACCCTTAATATTAAATTAAATGAAAAATATTAAATAAAGTAATTATTTGATAGAGTTAATAACAATCTTATATACTATTTTAATAACTAAACCTTCCAAAATAAAGATTATTTAAAAAATTAAATCAGTACAAATTATCTTAATAATTAAAATGTTAATAATGATACTTTTCATATCAAATATTATATCATATAATAAATATTTTAACTTAACTATTAAAAATTAGGTATATTTAGAAGTATTAAATCTAAATAACATACAACCTAAATTTATAAAAATTACTGGATTTTTAAATAGGTAATATAATTAAAATTGAATAAAGTTATAATGTCAACATTCTTGTTAAATTTTACTATCTATTATATATTAGTCGTCCAATTCCCTCTCCTTCAATTGGATTGTCCACCTATGAATTCCTTACATGCACCCTGCCACAGTCAATCTTCTCACCCTCTTCATCCATGAATTCCATAATACAAAATGAACAACTAAGATTGGTTCTCGCGGTTCTCGTTATAAAAACGGTTCTTAAATAAACCTTCCCCTATATATATATATATATATATATATATATATATATATATAGTCATAGTGGGTTTATATGTGTCATATATAGTCATAGTGGATATGAACGAATCATTTTTACTTGTAAATGTGTTTAGTAATAAAGTGTATTGGTCACTTCATTTTTTGATTTATTTTAGTTTGATGTGTATATATATATATATATATATATATATATATATGTATATTGAAAAGTTTATTTGATAACCATTTTATTGTGAGAACCACTAGAATCAATCTTAGCAGTTCAATTCCTCCTCCTTCAATTGGATTGCTCACTCATGCATTCCTTACATATACCTTGTCATACTCAATCACCCCACGTTTTTCATCTATGAATTTCATTATTTAAAATAAACGGCTAAGATTGATTTTCACAATTCTCACTTTAATATTAGTTCTTAACAAAACCTTCTCTATATGAGTGTGTGTTGGTGGTTCTAGCTAGTAACTTTTGTACTAGTAATTATTATATAAGTGTTCTATATATATGTGTGTGTGGGGTGGTGGTTCTAGCTAGTAACTTTTGTACTAGTAATTATTATGTAAGTGTTCTATATATATGTGTGTGGGGGGTGGTGGTTCTAGCTAGTAACTTTTGTACTAGTAATTATTATGTAAGTGTTCTATATATATGTGTGTGTGGGGTGGTGGTTCTAGCTAGTAACTTTTGTACTAGTAATTTTATATAAGTGTCAAGTGTGGGACTGTTATACATATTATTATTATTATTATACTATATATTATTATTATTATAATTATTTTACTATATATTATTATTATTATACATTATTCTAACCATTTTTTTTATATATGTGTAGATAGTTTATGGAAGAGAGTCGAGATATTGTTTCGCGATCAAATGCAACGTGAAACATATAGAAATGTCCATCAAGTCACCTCCAAGGACCTAAATAAAAAAAATAATGGCTTTCACTTACATCTATAACAACATATTAAATACAAGACATGGCGGTCAAAGTGAAGCCAATATTCTAAGTTTGGCCCACCAACGTTTATCGGGATGGTAACAACGGGACTGCTTTCATTCATGAAAACGCGTGAAGCGTCCTTAAAAGATGTCTAAAATTGACAAATTCGTCACGAAATGTCAAGGATTTTAAAATATATAAGTAAACCCTTTCTAATTTATTTATTAATGTAGTATTTGGACCAGGCCTTGGCCTGGGCTTTTTCTAGCTGGAACTGGGCTTTAAGCCTAAACTAGGACGGCCATAGTACTGCCAGCCCAGCCTAGGACAAGGCTTCGGCTTTTAGGGTTGGGCTAGGACTGGTCCAGGGTTTACTTGTTTTGTTCTAATTTTCTACTGAAAAACCATGTTAAAGAGCTCTGTTTGTCTGCAGGAATAAAGCGAAACGGGGTAGTTTTTCTTGCTATTATAACCGCTTGTTTGCATGCTGGGAACATTGACCACCATGAAGCACTATGCAGTAATGGTCGATCTTTATGGCAGGGCTGGCCGTTTAAATGAAGCATTAAGATTCACCAAGAACATGTCGCTAGATCCTGATTTTGTCATTTGGGGGGCATTATTCAGTGCTTGTCGGGCACACAAGAACATTCAAACGGCAGAATATGCATCGTAGAAGCTTCTACAACTGGAGCTTAAACATCCTGGTGGCTATGTGTTTCTTTCAAATGTTTATGCTGGGGTAGGAAGGTGGCAAGATGTCGAAAGAATAAGGATCAAAATGAAAACCAAGGGTATAGCTAAAGATCCCGGGTGGAGTTATATTGAAATACAGGGTAAAGTCACTAGCTTTGTAGCTGGTGATCATGTTCATGGTCGTTCAGATGAAATACACTTAAAAGCATATGAGATTACTAAAAGTGCAAGAGAACACGGGTACATGCCTGAAACAGAGTGGGTGCTTCATAATATTGAAAAAGAAGAAAAGGAAGATGCGTTGGGAAGCCATAGTGAAAAATTGGCACTAGCTTTTGCCCTAATTTCTGGTACCAAAGCTGAGGTTATTAGGATTGTGAAAACTTGAAAATTTGTGGAGATTGTCATTCCTTAATCAAGTATGCCAGCAAAATGTAATACGTGACATCAAGCGGTTTCATCATTTCAAGGATGGAAGTTGCTCTTGCCAAGATTATTGGTAACAATGTAAGTATCAAATGCTCTCTTCTTCTGTAGTAGTCTTGTTAACTTGCAAGCCTATCTATATAGCATGAAATATACGAGCAACTTCATATCCACTTTTACCTCTGATATCTTGATAGAAATCATCAGCAATTATTTTTCTTCTTTATTTTTTGTAGTGGTAAAAAAATTGTTATTGTAGTGCATCCCTGAAAAAAGTTGTTATTGTTCTGCTCTGTTTTTTTAATAGCATAACACAACCTCCTAAATCTAACCCTTTTTTCCACTAAGAGACTTGAACCCACAACCATGAGAAACACCTTATACACCTGATACCGTTGGACTATAAACCCTTTTAATCTACTCTAGTAAAAAATCCCGATCCTCCTCACTAATTTGTTAGTAAACATGTTATTGTTGTTGCTAGATGTTCTGTATTTGTAAAAAAATCCTGGATGTGTTTGGGAAGGTTTTTACACATCGTATTTGTATAAAAAGTTCAAACTTTTGCTACCTTCTATGACTTATGTGGTTCCGGCATTATCGGAATTTGTAGAAGTATTGTGGCGTAGTTTCAAACGTAAGTAATGCTATTGCCGTCATCACCATTAGATCTTGCATATTTCTTTTCTTTGTTTATTGAATAGCATCATGGTCATTTTGTTGACTTTCCAATCATTCTTGTGAAACTATCAGTAGAGCAAAAAAATAGAAGAAGAAAAAAAGGAGCAAATAATTTCAAAGGAATCTTGCTATATAATTTTCTATCGAGATCAATTTACTTACATAGTTAAATAATTAAGGTTTTGGATGTGTATCTCCTAAGTGAATTTCAAAAAAGAGAATTTGAGCATTAGCAAAATACTCAAATTCCCTTTTTTGAAATTCACTTAGGAGATACACATCCAAAACCTTAATCATTTAACTATGAAAACCTAAATCGGTTCCTACAAATCGGTGCAAACTTTGCCATGATTCAAGTAGGGTTTCTAAGCTCAAAATTGAATCCAATTTTGATAAAGAAAACCAAAATGAATCTCATCTTTTATCAAAATGGATGGTTCAAATTTGATAATTATAAATTTTATCTAAATCAATGGCTATGATTGCATAATAGATTTTATTTTATTTGGATTAAATTTTGACTAAATAAAATTTTAGAATTTTCTATTTAGATTAATAAAGATTGGTCTTTTATTTATGTTAAATTAAAAGATTTTACAAAGGTTTTTTAAAGTGTTATTTCTTACACGCTACTCTTTGATGTAAGTAAAAGTCTAAATTAAATCATTTTTATTTTATAATTGTATACATTCGTTTGGGTAAAATTAAATCTCAGCCATCTATAAATTGATTGACTTTTGGGAGTCAAAATTTTTAATATGAATTAAAATTAATAAAGATAATTTTTTTATGAAAAATGATATATACTACTAGTATTTCTTCCTACATCCATCCTTTTACTCATCACAAGATGATATGAGAATTCACTAATTCTCTTTCCTCACCTCTTCCATTGATTTTGATACCAGTGTTGATCTTATGATTATGAGTATAAGTAGAAGGATATATCACATCTCACTTCTTTTATATGCCTTTCTTATACCTTAAATATCGTATTTGTCCATCCTTATTTATAAATATCATATTTACTCTTTATAAAATGTTAAAATATTATATTTAACCAAATTCATACTTTCATCATTTTAAATATATGATAATTAGTTTAACTTTTTTTTTAATTATAACCAATAAATATTTGACATTATTGCTTACATTATTGCTTTTAATTGTAATAAGAATGATCAAAGACTTGTATAAGGGATAAAATCATATCTAGTATCAAAATACCATGCTTTTGCCATCACATGTGTCCTCTCCCTTGTGTCGACACTTCCTCTGCTGGTCTAGATGTTGACACTATCTATCATCATTTTGTTAAACTCTTATTTATTTCACGTTTTATAATTATTTATTACTCTTTTTATTAATATTTAATATTTATCATTTTTTATACCAACTAGTAAATCATACAACCATCTAATCTATTCTACTATTATCCTGCTCATGACCTTTTTTATTATGCGTGCTTTGACTGATTTAAAGTTTAACATAACTAGCTTAATACACCGTGTATAAACGTGAAAATTGTTAAAGTAAATTTATATTGTTTATGATGTTAAAGAATACTAATACATATAGTAAAATATTTGTAAAGCTTTTATAAGGATATAAAATCTCTTAAAAGAGTGATAAATCTATTAAAAATCAGAAATTCATACATAACATCAATATCAAATCTTTTGTATAACTTCTTTATTATCAAACTAGATTAATACCCCGTGTATAAACACGAGAACTATTGATGTACATTTTAACTTTTATGGTAAGAAATCTTAAACATATAATAAACTCATATATCAATACCAAATCAAGAAACATTCATGAAATTGAAAGATGAATAAAAGAAAATTGATATATACCCATTACAATTATATATAGAGATTATTAGTTAGAAAAAAATTCCTAGAATAAGTTGAAGTCATTTTGAAATAGAGGACTCTAATTGGTAAAAAATATTTCAAAAATAATTTAATAATATCATAAGTCTATTCTTTTAATATATATTAAATATTTTATAAATATTCTGATTTATTGCTGGTTAAGTGGTTTAAATATTTTATTTATATTTTTAGATTTATTATTGCACTTGTTAAATATTATTGATAATAAAAAAACAAATGCATACATATTAGTTTTATGTTTCAATTTCGTGGTGTTCAAATAATAAGTATCTTATCCTTTTTCTAGTTTTAAAGTATCAACTATTCAATTTTAAGGATGGTCAATATTGTATTCAAAAGTCTTCGTGTAATAGTTTGACTCTAAAAAATCAAAATTGATTTTTTGATTTTAAGTGAATAATTGGTCAAGATTAAATATTTTATTAAATGAACGGTTTAGATCGTTTAATAAATTTTATCTAATTAGTCTTTTATATATATTAGAAGATTTGAATTTTATACTTTAATCTAATTGGTATATATTTTACATAAATAACCACAAAATAAATAGATATATCTACTAATGATTTGAATATATATTTTTTGTAAGATTTTTAAGTTTTAATAAACTAAATCACTTAAAATGACATTTGAAGAGATAAAAGAGGATAATTAATGGAAAAAATTTTAAAAAATAAAATAATAATATTATAACTTATTTTTTTAATATATATTAAAGATTATAGATAAAGATTAAAATTTGGATTTAGGCTACTTAATAGTAGGTAATCTACTTTGTGGTCACCTGTTAAAGTAAGAAAGAACCTGGATTATCAGATTACCCCCACCATTCGATTACCACCAAACATTGGTGCTCTGATCGGAATTTTTTTCCTCGTAGTGATGGTGGAGTTTGATCGCCTTTTTGTCTGCCGTCGTTGCCGGATTTAAAGAAAACAACAACGCAACTTTCTTTAAATCCCGCATTGACGGCCGACGGGAGACCAATCAGACTCCACTATAACCTATAGGAAGGAATTCCAGTCATATCATTAAAGTCTGACGATGATCTAACGATTCAAACTCTAGTTAAAATCAAAACCCTAATCCAAATATTCATGTTATTACTTAATTTAACAATTTACCATAAAATAGATTACTTATTTAGATAATAAAAAAATAAACTACATATATTAACATTTAAAAAAAAAAGTTGCTATTCTATGATAAACCCTTAAATTTTTGGGTCGGGTGACATTTGATGTCCCGGGAGGAGGAGTGCCCCTCTAAAGAAGAAATTGCACGTGGCCATGCTGATTAAAAAGTTGAAAACCGATTTGATGATTCCACGTTGAAGACGATGGCAACAGGCCGGAGCTCGTAGCTGTAAAGAAGCTTCTAGCCATTTCGCAATAACAACACACACACACACACACTTACGCTGTGTGTATCAAAACCCTAGCCGAGAAACCAAATCAAGGATCAAAATTCATGGTGAAGAAACGAGTTCCTGATTGGCTCAACAGCTCCATGTGGTCTTCTCCGGCTCCTAAAATATCTCCACCATCGAAATCACCTTCCCGATCACCGCCGTTGCGAGACGATCTCCTTGGCTGTTTTCCTTCAAAATCCTCCGTCGTTCATTCCTCTCATTCTTCTTCTGTGATTGACCCACCTGTTTTGATTCCGCCGCCTACTTTGATCAGACCCGAACCTGCGGCTAAACACGGTCCTGCTCCAACGACAGAAGTTAGGGATCGATGGACTCGTAGCAGCAGTGACGATGATGACATTAGTTCTTCCGCTGAGGATATTTCTCGACAGGCGAGCATATTACAAGAGGTGAGAGCTCGCAGGACGAAGCAGATCAATTTACTGCTTTTTAATTTTTGAAAACTGTTTTGTATCGAAGTTCAAGTAGGATTAGGATTCATGTATTGTATTTAAATTTCTATTATTGAGAACAAAGCAAATCAGTGATGAAATTGAGCTGTTAATTTCAACCTTTTTTTTATTGTTTACTTCTGTAAAATGCAGCTTTCGAGGAGGGTTATAAACATAGCTGAACTGCGTAGACTTGCTTCACAGGGAATTCCGGATGGGGCTGGTATTCGTTCAACCGTATGGAAGGTGTGAAAAAGTCGATACCTTTTTTTTGCCAATGAAATGACGGATTATCAGTCTGGTTGGATATCTTTGCCTTTTATTTTGATTTGAATTAAAAAAAATTCAAGGAAAGTTGTAGAGTTTGTGAGCCGTCACCATATTACCTGAATTATGTACACCGCATTTGCCTCCTAAGTCCTAACAAATCAGGGGTGCCACAAAATTTTATGCAAATACGGAGGCATCTCTGTATATATATATATATATATATATATATATACACACACACATATATATATATATATATAAATACATATTTTTTTTCTACACTTGCCATTTTCCAAATGCAGCATTAGAGGTTTAATTTGTAGTTTTTTTAATACTTTCAGCTGTTGTTACATTATCTTCCAAGTGATAAAGGGCTTTGGTCATTGGAATTGGCTAAGAAGAGGTCTCAGTACAAGCAGTTTAAAGAGGAGCTTTTGATGAATCCGGTAAGTTTTCATAAATGCAAAATGCCGTTCACGATGCTCATACTATGTTCCTTCAAAGAGATGCTAAAACTGAGTTATCTTCAGGATGCTATATGCTTATGCCTTATTGGTTAGCTGATGTCTTGCTACGTCCAAATTGTGTTATAAGGGCTCATTAGACAGAAGCTTTCTTTTTCTTAAGTAGCGGGCTCAAATAGTGTTTCTGTGGCGCCCTGCACACATTTAATGGTCTTTTCATTCTTGGCAGATATCAAGTAAAAAAAATTTTAGCTTATTTTAATGTATAGACATCAATTATGAGTGTGTCAAAATTTTATCGCCCTGTTATGTGTTTTATTATCTTGTTTGGCCTTGGGTAAGTTTAATCTTCATTTACATGACCTGCCTTATGATTGGAACATCATGTGAGAGGTTCATAAATAGGGATGGCAGAAAAACCGAAACCGACCGAAATAAACGGGGTGGGGATGGGGAAAACCTGATTATTTAAACGGGGACGGGGACGGGGTTGGGTTTGATGATCCCCGCCCCGATTACCAGACATACCCGATTATAATTTAATATTAACTATACATATAGATACATAAAATTAATTTTAAATATAAAATATACAAATTTGTATACACTTTCACACAACCTAATTTTAATTGTTGTCTTTGTTTGAATTGTTTGGTTTTGATATTTTGGATACATTTAGATTCTTTAAAACTTTAATTTCGGTTCAGACATGTTTTTATTCGATAATGTTGTGTAGTTTAGTATGATTGTTTTCTAAAACTCGTGGTAAAATCTTAACGGTGACGATCCATGTGGTGAAAAATCATAGTTTTACTTTAACGGGTATTTCTGCGGTGAAAATTACCTAGCTAATCAGATGTTTATATTAAACGGGGATACCCGGTTACCCGACGGGGATCCCCGTTTAAATCCCCGCGGTTTTTTAAGCGGGAACGGGGGACCAATCCCGCCCTGAACCCGCCCCGTTGCAATTCCTAGAGGAATAAATCATAAACTTATGATAGACTAGGAGCAGGTATTTTATGCAATCATGCCCTACTCTACCTCCTACTTTGTGCATTGCACCTCCTTGCAAGTTGCAAGATGATTTTGCTTTCTTTTCTGACTTATAACTATTTTTCCGGTAGTTTCTTACTTTCTTTGCGTAATGAAGAATTTGTTGCCACACCTACTTTATTTGGATTAAGATTTAAGAGGTACTAATAAATGTATAACTGAATTCATAGTTCATGGATTGTCCTCCCTCTTTCCATAAAAACTGCAACAATAACGTTTAGTTTATTTGATTAAATTTTATCTCCAAAAATAGAAAAAACACACTGTACGTATTTGCAAAAAAGAAGCACAAAAACTTCTATCTAGATGGCCAAATGGCCAAATTTGTGCTTAATATTTAAAGTAGCAATGTTATAAGATGAGCATTTGTTTCCCGAATTAGTGTTTGCACAAAATTCAGGATTCTAAATGTTTTTGTGGCTAGTTAGTCAGAAATCACCAGAAAATTGGAAGATTCTTCATCTCTTCAAAATGGCGAACAATCAAGTGCTGACAAGGGTTTACTTTCGAGGTCAGAGATACCTCATGGAGAGCATCCTTTGAGCCTTGGAAAGACTAGCATTTGGAATCAATTCTTTCAGGTAATATTTTGTAGAATGAATAATGATGTGTTTTAAGGTTTCAAATATTAGTTCCTGTGCTGTTCTTTGTACCAAACAGTTTTAAACGGTCATGTGTGTGTGTGTATACACGCATACACAAATGGTTGCCTTACCATCTAAGATTAGGAGGTGATGCCTCTTAATCATTCATCTCTGTACAGATATAGATATACTGCTTGAACTTCCATAACAAACCAGAAATATCAGATGATGATATATGCTTCAGCTTTATAGTTGAATCAAATATCTTGTCTAACAGCTTCCTTTTTTTGTGACAACTTTAGTTAATCATCTTACGCGTTTGTTTAATTCAGTTGGAATAGGATTAAGCTAGTTGTGTATGTATGCTGCTTGTGATATGAGGTTATCTTACAGTTAATGTATATAAGTTCTGTTATTTTAGGACACTGAAATCATTGAGCAGATAGACCGTGATGTAAAACGTACTCATCCAGATATTCATTTTTTCTCTGGTGACTATGCTTCTGCAAAAGCTAATCAGGTAACTACGGAAATTCCCTGCAGGAAGGTACCCACCCTGCTGCTGAAAATATGCATATGCACTAGAGGAGAGATAAAAGTCGTTTGTGTACCTTCAGCTGCATGTACATCCCTTTTTAGTATTATGCTAACTATTATTGAGATTTTAAGCCAGTAATGTCTTGCTTTCAGGATGCTTTGAAAAATGTTCTGATTGTATTTGCAAAGCTGAACCCAGGAATAAGATATGTTCAAGGGATGAATGAAATAATAGCTCCCTTGTTTTACGTCTTCAAAAACGACCCCGATGAAGATTATGTGGTAAATGAATAAGTTCTCTCTCATTTTTCACCCCATTTGAATTCCTAATGCTTATATGAAACATCATTTTAAACGTACTTTATAGTTTTTGAGAGACAAATATGAGTTGAAAGAGAAAATGCTTCTTGCAAGGGAATTGGCTAATTGAGCACAACCAAAAAGGCCTTTGCTGTATGAATCTTTGCACAAACTTGAGGAACTTTTGAGAGAAATATTTTTTAATGATGCGTGTATTGAGAAAGTTCAACACTTGGGGGTCAGAATTCATGCCTAAAGAAATTAGAGCCAGAACGGAACACTGCTCTCATGCAACTCAAACATATAAATTGAAGATTCATATGAATTTCTTTGTCACTGTAATTAAGACTCAAAATAACTGAAACCGTCACGCTTTTATCTTTAAGTTTTTTTACCAGAAATAGTTCTCATTTATCGTCAGTTTGTGTCTGGTGGCAGGGGGATTGGGTATGGTGGTTGTTTTTTTTTAACGGCTAAACACACACTCCCTAAACTTAGACCTAATTCTACACCATTTTGTCCACTCTGGGACTTGAACCTACAACCTTGTGGGACACCAAAAACACCGGATACCCATAGTTTTTGCTGTGAATTACCTTTTTCCTAATAATTTCTATGGGCTATATCTAAATTTGGCAGGTGAATGCTGAAGCAGACACGTTCTTTTGTTTTGTCGAGTTATTAAGTGGGTTTCGAGATAATTTTGTTCAGCAACTTGATAACAGTGTTGTTGGCATTCGTTCGACAATCTCAAAGCTGTCACTTCTCTTGAGAGAACATGATGAAGAGCTATGGCGACATCTTGGGATCACCACAAAAGTAAGAAGTTCTTGTATATGCACTGTTCTTTTTTTTTGTACTCCATAAAACACTTTACAATTCCTTCTTAAGCTAAAATCAAAGGTGGCAATTTCCACCCATTTACTTATGAATAGGTCAATTTGGGTTGTATTTTATCTCAAATAGGTCAAATGAAAGAAATAAAAATCTAAGGGTGATGGACTGATGGTTTAAAAATTTTCAAATATAAGAAATTAGCTAAAAGGAAAAATATCAAGCAAGTTGATAGTTGGCCAAAGTCAGTTTTTAATGCATACAACCTCCTTCATTGTTTTGTTCAATGTTTTTGATTATTATGGTAATAATATTGTTTTTGTAATCATAGCTAACACCTTAGTAATTTGTATAAAAAAATGGACAATGAAGTGTTTGGGGGTCAACCTGACCGGATATGGCTGTTCACTAGTACTAAAATTTGACCTGTTTCACAACGAACCCATTTTGACCACGTTATCTAATAGCTAAAAGTAAGTGGCCTTTACAGTCTTGTTGACATGTAAGCCATTTGCAATCAGGATCTTGAGCACCATTTATCTGAACTAGTAACAACTATGATAATAATAATAATAATGATAACAACAACAACAACAAACTTATTATTCTTCTTATCCTTGTTGTTGTTGTTGTTGTTAATATTAACAGTGGCTGGTTTCTCTGCTTTTATAATGGCAGGTTAACCCACAGTTCTATTCATTTAGATGGATTACTCTCCTCTTGACCCAAGAATTCAATTTTGCCGATACTCTTCACATATGGGACACACTCTTAAGTGATCCTGAAGGTCCTCAAGTGAGTAAATTCACACCTTGTTCTTTATTGCCTTCCATTATACCCACCAAGGTGGCAATTTTAACCCATTTACTTATTAACGGTTTGATTTTGGGTATGATTATATTAAATGCGTCAAACAATTAAAAAAACTACCATGGCAAGGATGAGTTAAGGTCCTCAAGTGAGTAAACTCACACCTTCTTTATTGTCTTCCATTATACACACCAAGAATGATAACCACAGCCCTTAGGACTGTGGATAAGAGTAAAAAAAGGAAATGTTAGTACAACTCATCGTTTTATAATCAACTTTCTATAATTTTCATCATTACCTTTTAACTGAATTTCAACTTTCTATAGGTGAAACAGTGAAACAAGTATCCATTTTTAAAAACTAAATCACATGTTTGTACTCTTATCCACAGCCCTAAGGGCTGTGTTTATCCTTCTCCTTTTAAAAATATATGACATGGTAATTATTTATTGAAGTTTGTAAAAATGTTCAACAAAAAGTGTTTCGGGTTAGTCCAACCTGACTTGTTTTGACGTGTACCAAAAAAACTTTCGTTTTTGGCACGCTAGACAAGTAACCAGTGAACCAACCCTGGCTGACCCTCCTATGTTGCCACCTTTACTTCACATTATTAGTATGGTAAACGTGACGGTATGTTTAGTCGACGTTTAACTTTTTGTTCCAAATTGCAGGAGATTTTGCTTCGGGTTTGTTGTGCAATGCTGATTCTTGTTAGGAGGCTTTTACTTGCCGGTGATTTCACAGCTAATCTTAAGTTACTCCAAAGTTATCCATCCACAAATATTAGCCATTTACTCTATGTAGCCAACAAACTGCGTCATTCAACTCACTGATTGCACAGAACATTAGTTTTAAGTGGTGATTTCATGTATATCCTCGTTAAAGTTCAAAATTTCATATATATCCATCCAACTTTCATAATATATTTCTCCTTTTAATACACTAAATATCATGCTTGCCTATTCCATAGTAAATAAAATAATATCAGTTTATTTATAACCGTTTCACTGAATAAACAAAGGTGACATTATGTGCTGTGCTGATTCACAGTAATAATGTTGTTTCCTTATTTTTTTTATTCAGTAAAATAAACTGTTAACATAATGATTTAATTTCATTTACTATGAAACGAGTAAATATGATGCTTTTAGGGTTAGGAGGAGTAAATAGAATCGGATCAAATGAAAAGCTAAATATTCGTGATAAGCGTGCATAGACTCTTTATTCACTAAATATGTATCTTGATTCGCAAACTTATATGCGTGCAGATGTTTTCATTTGATTATGATCTTGTATACACACACACACACAAATTGTAACTTTGATTCACGCTTATCACGGATATTAGCTACCAAGTGGAGAAGGATATAGATGGAATATTGAACTTTTAGAACGATATACATAAAAGTTCATCCTAAATGTGTATCATTCTCTGTAGATTTCCTTGTAGTTTTGAAGTCAAATGTATGATCCAATGTGTAGGTAAATACCGGCCAATTAGCATGTTTGTTTTTACTTATTTGAATATGAACAATGTTGAAACAATATACACATTTAGGTTGGTACAGAATGCCATATATGCTTTCGCAGTTTGCTGATTTTTAGCAAATCATATCATATTGCTAGTCTTCTCCTGCAAAAACTGATAATGTTTTGTTAAGCAAGTAGCAGCAGATTGACAATTATCCTTCCCTCCGAAACTGCATCCAGGTTGAATCCGTTTCCTGCAATCTATCAAATTTGAAACTAATTACAAAATAGTAACCAAGTTTGAAATGTGTTCTATCAACATCACTCGTGCCTTTATTCATATTTTGAAATAACCATTCATGCATGAATGAACTTGATAGGAACAAATTTTAGTTATTATTATGTGAAATAAACGTAATTAATAATGACGCAACATATTATTCACCAACTTTCACTTTATAAGGAATTAGTTTACTACTTCACCCAAATTTAAAAAAAAAAAGGTGATTAATTCGTTAGAAAGTCTTTATAGTTTTCGTCTTTAGGTTTAGTCATTAGTGGAGATGGTTTTCTTATTAAATATTTTTATTAGAAGAATGTCTAATATAGTGCATATTTAATTTATAGTTTTGAGAGATTAATTTTAGCTTTTACAAATTACATATGATTGTATACTGAATCATCTGTGACTGAATATTAAAATTTTACGACTATATTTTTTACATGGACTTTATTGAACACAACTTGTTAAGTCATTATTATTAACATTAGATTTGTCTTAATTATGAGAATATATTGAATACATATAAAATCCGTAGCTGTGAGATTCACTACGATAAGTATATGGAGAATTATTTCTTCTTTTCTCCGTCTTTAATCAGATGACAACCAAAATGGATTCAAGTGGATATATTAAAGTATAAATAATTATTTCTTCAAAAGATCAACACATCCGACCTTAGCTCAGTTGGTAGAGCGGAGGACTGTAGTAGGCATCAAGCTAACAGCTAATCCTTAGGTCGCTGGTTCGAATCCGGCAGGTCGGATTTTTTTAAATTTTATTTTTTATTTATTATATCCATTCCATCCTCATGATCATCTCGTGTGTTATGTTGTAGTACGTAGATTCAAGCGAGTCTTGCAGTTCCATCCTCGACAGAATAATAATATATTTTAATTTTGCAACTTGTGTTGGTGTACGTACGTACGTAGTAGACCTTCAATCAAATTTAGATGCATCTTCCTTCCATACATCTAATTCATCTCTTACCATAACTAACAAAAACCATTTCATTTTACTTGTTCTTTTTCCCGATTAAACACATGGTCTGAATATATATATATAGAAGACAGTTCAAACGAGAACCGTGCTTTGTACGAGAACTAACCGTATCATACAAATATTTATCATGTTTTAAACCAATTAATATATTCCACAAACATCCAATCTGATATAGTAAGGTAGGGAGAGTCAAACACCTTCATGTTGGACTTATTCTCTTTGGGATGTTTAATGTTTTTCTAGACTCCCATGTCTTTCTTCAAGTTAATGTAAAATATAGAGTTAATTTCATAAATGGTCTTTTAACTAATCACGAATTGCAAGTTTAGTCCTTTTTTTAAAAAGTTACAAACTTCGTCCTTTAACATTTTGTTGCATGTATGATCCTTTTTAACGTTTTCCATTAAATAAGTCTGTTAAGTCAGGGGTATTTGAGTCATTTTACATTTTTTTAATTTTTTTATAGTTGTAAGTAATATTTAACTTTTTAAAAATAATAAATCTCACATTTATCTCTATTCATCTTCCTCCACACACACTTTTTCTCTCTTCTCTATCCACCATCCCATTCTTCTACCCAACTGCCACAGCCCACCTCCACCACCGCCACCGCCGTCATCACCACCGCCACCTCCACCGCCGCCATCACCACGCCCCCTCCACCCAAAAAACCACCACCACCTACCTCTAATCACCATCACCCACAAACTCCTAAAACACAGTTCTTTTTCTTCTTCCATAAACCACCAAAAACCCAAACACCAATCACCACCAAAAACCCAATCACCAACCACCACCAGCACCACCAACCTCCGCTGCCTGTAACAGATTTAAACATACACACACACACACTGCAACACCCGCAAACTCGGGCTAGTTGTTTAGCGGGTTAGCGGTGCGTACGTATTTGTGATTAAATTGCATTTATTTGGTTTTGTGGTTTTGTGGGATTAATTAAATTAGTTAAATGGTTTAGTTTATTATGTGTATATGGTATATTAGTGTACTGATGAAAAGAAAGAAAAGAAAGTCTAGTTATGTATGTATGCATGTATGAAGATAAGCATGTAAGGTATGTATGTATGTAAATTGGTTAGGTGATGACACCTAACACTTTGTGAAGGTTTATAAGCTACACGTGTGTGTATATGTGGTTATCTTGAAACCACCTGCTCATTTTGAAAGAAAGAAAGAAAGAAAAGTGAAGTGTGTGTGTTTGTGTGTTTTTCTCTGGAAGAATAAGAACAAAGAAGAACAACACTTGAAATTTCAAAGTGTTAGAATAATGTTTCCCGTGAAATGTCTCGTATCATTACACCGAATATTTATAGAGTACAAAGAATACAATATAAAACCCTAACGGGCCTTTTGGGCCAACACCGACTATATACAGACTAACACTCCCCCGCAATTTGAGCGGGAGGTTGAGTACAGACACTCAAACTGAACCTAAAATCATGAAATAACGAAGACGGTAATCCTTTTGTAAAAATATCTGCATACTGTGAGCTGGATGGGACATGCAGAACACGAAGTTGCCCTACGGGTGGTTTCGGTAGTAACGTTATGAATTGATTGATTGAAGGAATGTTTGAATGCAATGATTGCTTGTTGATGCGAATATGAGATTATTGACTGATAAGTTCGTTATGCGAAGATAAATTAATTGTTATGCCATGATAGACTGTTAAGTCTGCTATTTGTTAAACGAGAATTGCATGTTCATATATGTTATATGTGAAAGAGTTTTGATTGTGATTGTGACTGGAAGAGTATTTGGATTGTTTGAGAACCGACTTCTGTGTAACGGGTCGGAAGAGATCAGCTTCTGTGTAAGGGCTGGTTGGGGTCAGCTGCTGATGTAAGAGCTGGGCTCGCTTGTGGTTGGTTGAACAGTAGTAACCCTTCTGTTGCATTTGTTGCTCGGAGGGGAGTTTACTGTGCCAATCGGCAGGGAGCTATCGGTAAACGTTTGCTTTGGCCAGCTTTGGTTGTAGGTTCGGCAGAACCGCCGGTCTTCGGGATGGAAGAGATTGTTGAATTGACGGATTGACTGATGTGATTGATGTTCAGAGATTCAGTTGTGAACTGAGATTGTTGTATGCTTGTCTGTAGCTTCCATTCACTTAGCTTTGTGTTAATCCCCCACAGTTGGTTGCTTTTTGCAGGTTTTTTGTGTCTAGCTGTTTAGCTTTGTTGTGGAAAGGGAAATTTGACCAATACTCTGATATAGTATTTTGAGAAGAGACGAGCCACGTTTTATAATCTTTTGTAACACAAACGAATGTTGTGATTTGTAAAAGTACTTTGTACTTTGTGGATGTTTATGTTAAATGAAATTAATGAAAGCTTCCGCAGCGTTTTAAAAAAAATGGCTTAAGTTTTACGGTGTTACACACACACTGTGTGACAGATCTAAAGACACACACACACACACTCAAAATCGAAAATCCAAACTTTCAAAAAAACACCCAAGAATCGAACTCCTTAAAAACCCTAAATCTAAACATACACGCACACAAACAGATGGTGGTGCACGATGGTGGCTCTATCGTAGCGATGGAGATGGCGATTACGATGGTGACAGCGACGATGGTGGTGATTGATTGCCACAAACAGATGGGGGAGCCGGTCGCCGGTCATAGGTGGTGTACGATTGGAGATCTGTGGGTTCTTGGCAACGTGGTGCACAATGGCGATGCTTTGTTCGGAGATCTGTGAGTTCTTGACGACGTGATGCACGATGGTGGTGATGGTTGGCTGGGAGAGAGAATGAGATGAGAGTGAGAACGATGGTGGTGTAAATCCACCGGTGAGGTGGTTGGCTATGAGAGGAGAGGAGAAAAAAGGGGAAGAAGAAATCTGTAGAGAGGAAGAAGAGATTTAGGGTTTACTAATAATAATAAATAAATATTCTTAATAAAATAAATAATTATTATTATATTCTTAATAAAATAAATAAATAAATAAGGGTAAAAAAATCAATTTATAAAAGTTAACAGACTTATTTAACGAAAAACGTTAAAAAGAACCATACATGCAACAAAATGGTAGTTAAAGGACAAAGTTTGTAACTTTTTCAAAAAAAATGACTAGACTTGCAATTCGTAGTTAGTTAAAGAACCATTTATGAAATTAACTCTAAAAAATATGAATGAGGTTCTTTATTTTAAAATCATCTTCAAATATTTTAAAATCATCACAAGATTGATTATGTACTGAAAAAGGAAAAAAAACAACTTTTTAGTAAATATTTATTTATTTATTTATTTATTTATAGGAAAACGTGATTTCGACGTTCTCCAAATCGTATAATTATTTTTCTTACCTAATGCTTTGTATGAGTCGACAGTTTTGACCAATTTAGTTAAAACTCGGTCAATTCGTTTTTCCAAGTCAAACAGCTCCAAGTCGTATGAATGAAATCTTATTTTATTCTTTAAAAACCGAAGGTTGAGTTATTGTTCATGTATTATTAAAAATGAATTGATATGCAATCATGTTAGGCTTGAGTAGGTCAATTGTGATATAATTTGATATGTAACCATGTTAAAGCCTTTTGTAGGCCGACTTTGATATGTTATGGCTTTTGTAGGCCGACTTTGATATGCTATGTCTTTTGTAGGCCAACTTTGATATGTTATGGCTTTTATAGGCCAACTTTGTTAGTGCCGGCACTTTGTTAGTTGTTTGGGGCCAGCTTTATCTGGATTTAGTTGGGGGCTTGTGCCGTCAGCTATGATGTACGGTGATTCGTCGATCGCGAATCTTTGGTTCTGCAGAAGCTCCGTCTTCAACTTGATGATTATGGGCTCTCAGTTCCCACTTATCCCGATTGGGGTAAAGTTCCCCGTTAACGCAATGGTGGACCGCTACCCGCTTATCCATCGGTGCAGTGGAAGTAATCGGTTTCCCCAGTCAGGATCATTGAGCCGGGTTAGCTACCTTGTAAGACGTGATGTCTGCTTACTACACCGGTGCTTCGCAATGTGCTAGGATAGACTTGTTTGCTAATATGTGATATGATATTGTTGTTATGATGCTTCTGCTTAACTGTTATTCACTAACTATTTACAGCAAACTCGTGAAGGTAACTAGTTTGTGCTAGTGAGGACGGTTGCCTACTATGGTTTATGCTACCGGTTTTTGGGGGAATACATTTGTTTATGCTTTTGATCACATTTTGTTGATGTTTTGTAATGGTTGGCCGATTTTCAGTAACACCGATGGTTTTGTTTTGTTGCAACTTATTTATAGGTTGTAAATATCAACTTAGATTTAAAAATGGTTTCACTGTGTCGGCTGTAGATATTTTGATAAAACAGGTTATAAAAATACTGTATTTACAGCGGTATCCACGCATTTCAAAACTTAAAAACGGATTTACAATAAATAAGTTTCTAAATTTGACAGTGTTACAGAAATAGTAGTGATATAGGTTATGAGTGCGGATACAATTAAAGTTTGTCGGAACAAAGAAAAAATATAAATAGCGTTTAGGGTTGTAAACTGTAATTCTAATTTATTCGTCCAAAAACGGCATCTCCTATTGCTAAAGTTTGTAAACATAAAACAATAAATAGACATATCTGTAACTACATGTACAACATCCAAAGCATTTGCAGCTTCATGAGGTTAATGTTTAATAAATGCATTTGACACTTTTGGCAACGACGCCATTTTGTGCCGTCCCCAACAAGTATTTTCAGTATTGTTTTTGCTATCAACAAACCATTATGAATAAAGTATCTATCGACGGTGCGTCTTTTTACTGCTTTGATGACAAGATAGCCAGCTGAAGATGGCCCGACTGGCATAATCTAGCCGGATTTCTGTAAGTAGTGATCTGAGCCGCTCTCCCCTCTAATAACACAACTCGCGCAATGCTAAAAGACTCGCCTTTTTCGACAGCAAATTGCCACTCTCTTACACTTATAACAAACCAGTCTTTTCTCGCGTTTGAGGTTGCTTTGACTTCTATGTACTCCCTGCTATCGTCTTCATTTTCCGCAACAATAATATCATACGGTAGTCCAGACTCTTTAACCTCATTCACCCATCTCACAGATTTCTCACCACGTTTCGATAAAAAGTATTTGAAAGCCACAAGTTCACCAGTCCTCCCGGTTATTACCTGTTGTGGGGTGATTTTGCCCCAGTTTAGATGATCTCTCTCAATCAAATTGGATGAACTTGTCTTGACCTTTGAAATTGTATCATTCTTTCCATAATCTGGTTGACCTTTGAAACCGACATTCATATTGATTACAGAATCTGATTGGTCTTTTAGAGCTTGATCATCTTCCAAGATCACTGCAGGTATCTTTGAGTTGTCTGGATTTTCTTCGATCGTCCAGTCAACATCGGTCTCGATCGATTCCTCTGTAAAATCCCGTCTCGGTTGAGCAGAACTAAATGGTTTTGTCTTTAATGCATATTCAAACCCGGGTGCGTTTTTCCAATTGACAGGTGGCCAGCTCGAGTTATTTCCAAACTTCTTAGTGGTAGATTTTGGAGGATTTCGATTATCCAATGAGGAACCAGAGTTTATGGTTGGTGTATCCTTGTCTTCTTCAGGGTCTGACGTGGATATAATAGATATAGACCACTGTGGTTCTTCACTTGGGAGCTTTAATAACTTTTGGCTTTTTGTAATGAAGAACTCCATCTGCTCCTCTGTGGACCCCGATTCTGCCATTGTTGTGATCATGTGGAGGAAATTCGCCAAGTGCAATTCAGGAATTCCAGCAACTAGAAAACGAGAAAGCTCCATATACAACGAGTGAGTGTCGGATTCACGAGTTGCATACAAGACGTTGTCTTGTAGGAGACAACTGCACTCCGACCGTTTACTAGATTGAACACCGAACTTCTTTATGACGTTTTTGTAGAACAACTTTTCAACCACGACAATACGCAAAGAATTTAGGTTTTTGAATCCAGACAATTTGAATTCAGAATATTCATTCGGATGAATGCTATAGATGTAGCGCTGAGCATATGGGAGAGCCCACCTAATCAATGAAGTTTTAAAACTACCATCTGTCGGACCGTAGTATATCGCTTCACGAGTCACAACCTGCAGAAAGACATAATACTATAAGGATGAAACCAAGTACTTAAAAAATTTACATGGGTACTGTTGTTGTATTGTCCCAACTATAGGTGGTTGTATGGCGAGGATTTGCAATGGGTCAAAAGTGGTAACATCTATATGGGTTGAAACACACGTCAGCCCGAAACTAGCTTTATCCTCAAAATAGTTTTCTTTTTTTAATAAATTATTAGCGAGTTAAATACGATTACTTATTAACTGGCATCTATTACTATTGTGTGTATCATGTATGGGAATATAAAATTTACCTTTTGAGGCGCCCAACTCCTAAACTTACCAATTTTTTATGTGATTTGACTACATCAGATGGTAAAATGATGTTGTTGGTTACATCAAATGGTGAAAAGTTAAAGGTTATCTACATCAAAAGGTAAGTTTTAAGAGTTGTATCATACAGTAAGTTTTAAAGTCCAGTACATACAACAGGTGTCAAGTTAGATATATTTCCATTCAGTAGGTTCTAGTTTTTAAGTTACCTACCCCAACTCCTTTTGCCACTTCTAGTTTGTTTGTGTGTGTGTGTGTGAGAGAGAGAGAGAGAGAGAACCTCGGAAAGAGAAGGGATTCCCAGTCTCCGGAATAGAACTGAAACCTTATCTTGAAGCATCTGTTTTTCTTGAGTAGTAAGTTCTCCAAAAGATAAGAAATCGACATTGTTCAAGCTCTTGAATTCCTTTCTTAACTGCTCGTCATCACACCAACATATGAGACCAAAGGAATGATGCAATGAAACCCATTTATCTTGAATAGTTGGTAGTATCTTCATTTCCTTTTCCTCCATGCACTTTTTCAAGTTGTCAATATCATCACAACTCATAACCCCCGATTCTAATCCATCACTCCATTTTTGGAAAACTTGGAAAACCTAAAGCATGGAAAAGGGATATAATAAATCACAAAAACAGGTCAATTCAGGTTAGAGTTTATTGCTAACGTATTAAATGATTCAAAATATTAAGTCAGAATGGAAAATGAAAACAAGTTGAACAGGTTAGAAGTCATCCAAATTATATAGTTTTCCATAACCATGTCTAATAAATTGATTACTTACGGAATTCAAAAAAAATTAAAAAAAGCATTTAGTTAAAATAAGACCAGGCAGAACTGGGACCAGAAAAGTGAAGAATAATGGAACCAAAAAGCAGATCAATCTAGATAGGTTCGGTCCTGAGCACCAAACACCAAAAAAAATTCTTAGATAGAAATTAAAGAAGATTCAGGGGGTGTTTGTTTAAGCTTTTATTTTTGGGCTTAAGCTTATGAGCTTAAGAACTTTTGAGCTTATGAGCTTATAAGCTTTTGAGAAAAAAAAGTGTTTGTATTAGCTTATAACTTATGAGTTAATAAGCTTCTTTTAAAAATGTAGAAAATGACTAAAAAGTACTTCCTTACATTAAGCTTATAAATGTAAAATAACCAAAAAAAAGGTATAAAGGTAAAAGTGTAAAAATAAGCTCATAAGGAAGAAAATAAGCTAGTTCAAGATGGCTTATGAAAAGTGGCTTATTTTTATAAAAATAAGCTAATAAGCTTAAGCTCATAAGCTTAACCAAACACATAAAACATGATAAGCTCAAATAATAAGCTAATAAGCTAATAAGCCAAAAAAATAAGCTTAAACAAACACCCCCTCAGTTCCGAGCCAGTCCCAACCTAGAACTGATTTTTTTTTAAATTCCCAAGAACCAGTGTTTCAAAGAACTATTGAACTGAGGAGAGCCAAATAAAGCTATAAGTTATAACCAATTTGGTCTGGTCCAGTCCAGTCCAGCTTAGTCAAACGTGGACCAACTTTTGCTCACCCCTTACTAAGTGTTTTCTAATCTCTACTCAACCTAACCTGTTTTGACTACACCTAAGAATTTACCCATTTTGACCCGTACACGTTTCGACACGTTAACTTCAAATTGTCAGTCCAGCCCTTTTATTTGACACCTATAAGTAGGGGTGTTCACGCGGCGGGGCGGGGCGGGTAGTGGATTTTTTGCAAACCGCAACTATTGGGCGGGTACCTAGTTTTAGAAACCAAAACCGAACCGCAAACAGCGGGTACCCGAAGGGAGGCGGGTATCCACAGTTCGGGTTATGGGTAACCTAAAATTGAACTGTTTTTCATTTTTGTTGTTTTCAACAAGTTTAGATTCATAATAAAACAATAAACAATTGTAGAAACAAGTCAACAATAATGAATAAATCACTAGCAAAAATCAAACAAATCTTCGATGAGAGCCTCATAGAAACAAAAAAACAATATGATTAAAGTTGACACTGTTGATCAATTTAAGTGTCTCCATGTTGAACACTCGATCGTTGTTGGCTTGCAAACTCTCGATATTGAAGCTCAAAAAAAAGAATTGGGGGAGACGGTAGGGCTACTAGAGGTAAGTTAGGTAGTTTTGAGGAATTTAAGTTTTCTAATGGTTTTGTTATTTCATATTAACATATATATATATATATATATATATATATATATATATATATATATAAGTTAAAAGCATACGGGGCGGGGTGGGTATCCGCGGATATCGAATTTCAAAAACCGAACCCGCCCCGTGTTTAGTGGGTACCCTAGTTTTCGGGTTTTACGGGTATCGGTTTTTTCGGTTTCATTTTATGCGGGGCAGGTCTGTTTTTCGGCTTTTTTGAACACCCCTACCTATAAGCATAAGCAAGTATGCCTATATGGCCGTACTCACCGTTTTTGCTGCTTGTGACGGCAATATCTCGGTTGATAACTGCAGCAAAGTCTGAAGATAGCTAAGAAGAGGAGGACTCTCAGCTACCCCAAACTCATTCACAAAAAAATAACGGAGCCCTGGATAAGCACTGCATAGCATCTTGCTGAAAGGATGATGAGTCATATGTTGGTCAAACTGGGGAAGGGTTAACTTTGTTTGTTCCAATGAACCAGTAGAATCATGCCAATATACTTCACTGGGAGATAAGAATAAACCAGATACCACTTCATTTGTAGAACCCAATGAGTAAGGAACAAATATGAAAGCTTGAGAATGCAAATTCTCCATTATCTTCTGCTTTGATATGCTCATCTCATTCCATAGGAATGTGTAAAACTTCAACATTTGTGATATGCTGGTAAATGAAAATCATAAATAGTCAAGAAGCATGTTAAAGAAAATAAACAAGAACAAAACAAATTATAATATAAATAAGAAAATAATACCAGAAAACAAACAAGTTCAAGTGTACATGCAAATTCAATCTTCAAAAAATCTATAGTATCATGTTCTCACTTCCTTTGCACACATATATACATGACTACGCATTCTCCTGAAGAAATAAAATAGTAATACCTGGCCTTGAAAGGTTTCTCAGATCTTCTCCAAACATAGAGAACGGATAAAGCGTCATCAAGAGTCACTGTATTCTTCAAACCAATATCATTTAACAACTTCAAACTGTTAACCTAGTCAACAATAACCAATACCAATAATATTAGTACTCAATAATAGTTCCAGAGAGTTGTGCTTGGAACTACTGGCACCAATCACCTTTTTCAAAATAGAAATCAGGCTACACATATGAAGTAAACTAACCTTTGGAATAGCATATGGTGCATTGTCACCAAGAACAGCGTGCACCGTTTCACAGTTATGGAACAAATCTTTAGGAAAGTGGAGTTCATCATCAATACTAGAAGCCAACCATCGAACACTATGAAGGATTCTTACAACAGAGGATTTGAAGGGCTTGCTTTGGTCGTTAATGGTACAGAAACCAGTAAGCTTACCACGAAAATAATCATCCCATTGTGTATCAAGTATCTCTAAGAGGTACTTACCCTTTTCCCTATCACCACTCGTGGTAACATGTGATAACAGATGCATCAACTCCTGAGAACCATAATCTTTAACAATGGATCCTGAAGATATACACTCATCATCTAACATCATATTCTTTAAAACAGTATGAGGTATATCCTCAATATGCTTTTCAACTTCAACTATTTGCACAAAATCAGTGACACCTAATTCTTGAAAGAACTTTCTCCATTTCAAAGATCCTCCTGGCAATGATTTGTACACAGGATGATTAAGATAGCTGGTATCAATCTCGAACCATTTCATATCAGAGCCGCCAACCAACTTGCTCATATCAATTGAATTCCCGAACTCTTTACTGAAATGAATTGGCACATCAGCAAGTCGCCTATACCCATGATTCGTGGAAATAAAAGCATTGTTACGCAACTGTGAGAGTATATGCTGTTTTTCTACAATACACTCTGGGCAAGATGATTCCAGGTGAAACATTATAAAAGAAAGGTAATCAGTCATCAATCCCAAACTCTCAGCCATAACTTCCTCATCAGAAATGGCCGCCAAAATATGCACTTTTAAAACCTCATGTGCAGATAACCGTTGAACGCCAACTTTGTAAAGCATTTGAGTTATGTTTTGAGCATTAGAATCCACTAAAAGGGCAGGACTTACAATTCGAAGTTTGGTATAAAGATTACCAAAAGCTTCTTCAAGATGATGTTCATCAATATGTAACCAAATTGCACCGTCATTAATTGCTGCATAATTACCATCCAAGAGGGGTATAAACGGTAGTTCACCAAGGGAACTAATCACATCAGACTGAGTTCCGTTAACCAACATCAAATACAAAACATTTAACCAAGAGGATAGCCAATTGAGGCCCATTGATTTTAGAGAACCCGCACGACATAAGGATGTCATAATCTGAAGAAGAATTTTGGGTCCACACTCCTCAATGCCTAAAGCCCATGCCAAGGAATCCGTTAAAACCAAATCTTTATTCAAGTACCCGACACCAAGATGCTCTTTCACCAAACCATCAGGCAACAAAGAACGAATTTGTTCAGTCCAGTTTCTCAGTACTTTACACGGAGGGACCCACTCATTGCTGTCCCCTTCTAGAAGCAGACAGTTAGACATACGTAACTTAGAAATAATAATACGTGGAAGGCAAGAAAAAAATCCATGCACTTCCCCTCCAAGAGGAACAAAGCTCATAAAGACTGAAACACCCTTAGCGGGATTCTCCTTAAAACATGGAAGGCTACAGAATGACACTTGAGCACTAACGAACAAATTTGGAAACTCCGATAGCAACCATTGGTTCCATGGACTATCTCCGTCAACTTCCTCTCGTGATGAAGGAAGAATAAAATCAGCTTGGATGATAAATTTTAGACCGTAATTCCGTAAAGGAAGAAATGCAAAAACAGGTTGGTGGTCCAGCTTTGGGATGTAGCTTTCATCATTTAAATCCTCTAACATAAGTGCCATTGATATTTCCGTTGTTTGGACATCATGACGAATATGATGAGCATGTAATTTTTGAGATTTTACAAACCAAGTCATTTTATCTTTCCCGAGAGAAACATTCACAATACCATTTCCAACAACTTCCTTCCTCATGACAATGAGTGAATCATTTAAAAGATTTCTGAATTTGATACATTCAAGACGATGAAGAAATAGCAACAGGGATGGATGGAGATCGGAAAACATGGAAATGAGACTCTCAACTGAAAAGGCTTCGTTTTTGTTTGATCTGAAAGGTAGCACGATGCACGTATTCCAGCATTTCTCATCCATTGGACTGCCATCCACAGAAACCAACTTGCTAAACATGTTAAGATCACAAGGTGGAACAACCGTTGGCAAAACAAAACCGATTTGACCATCACTTATGTCAAACTTGATATGGAAACCATTAGAATGGATCTCTGGAGCATCAGTAACACGAAATACAGATTTAAAGCCAATGCCCTTTTTACCAATATATCCAGCACTGGCTTCCTTCTTTGTTGAATTGCCAACATCACAAAGTGCTTTAATGTTTTCAACAGAAAATCCTTGCTCATTATTCAGGACTATAACGCCTGCTTCCTGAAGAATGAAGGTCAGAGTTGGCTCCACATTACAGGGGTATACATTGTCATCAGCATTTTGAACCTAAAGATCAAAAGAAAGAGTCTTATATCACACACAATAACATGGAATTACAAAGAAAGTACAATTTTAACAAATAGAAACATTGAAGAAGCACGTAAAGGATGCACTTACGAGTTCGAGAAGAAAATGTGAGTCCTGAGAATACAACTCTTGAGAAAGACAATGCAGTGCTCTGCCTAAACGAGCATGTTGTTTCTTCAAAATGATATCCTCCTTAGCCGAAATATCTGGATCCAACCCAAATTCTTCTCGCCTAATTGACTCGATAAGCTTGGCTGATTCTGTTTCATTATTACTAGTAGATGTATGTGGTTTGAGGTCAAATCTTCTGCCAACGGCATTAACAACTTCACAGTCCTCCTTTTCCACATCAGCCTTGGTAGATAAATTACCTTTCCCTTCAGAAGGGGAATAACTACTTGATGTGAACTTTTCTTGATGAAACCCGGTGGAATTGTTGGACTCAGTAAAAGAAAAGGTATTGTAATCGTTAATCCATTCCATTATACCGAGAGACAATCCTAATTCATGAAGCATTAGATGGTCTTCTGCATTTCTGCACTGGCTTAAGATAGCAGAAGGAGCATCTTTAACAATGGAGCGAAATCCTGAAAGCAACAATTCAGTCCCAAAGCAACGGAATTCTACTGGCAGATAAGACA
This sequence comes from Dittrichia graveolens, assembly GCA_038502395.1. NCBI lineage: Eukaryota > Viridiplantae > Streptophyta > Magnoliopsida > Asterales > Asteraceae > Dittrichia > Dittrichia graveolens. Next base: position 1,095,180 of record JARJIL010000003.1, on the reverse strand, counting down.
AACAATCAAGAATAAATTTTGATGAACTGGATATCCCATTATTGATTTGACTTTTGTCTTTGCATAAATCACAGTTCGCTATGACTTTAAAGGCTTTTTCTGCATGGCACTTTAGAAGAGATGAAGGAACATTTTTTTCACCACCATAAAGTGCAAATAAAGATAGCAGATTCACTGCTGTTTGGAAAGGAGATCCCTGAACGAAGGCTTCTAACAGTGAATCCACTGTGGCCGTATGATCTATACGTATCACATTCCCGCTCCTAGTCACCAAACAAAGCAATTGCTGAGCGTTTGTTTCATTTAATAACCATAGGGTAAGAGGGCCAAGAGAAGGGGCAAATAAAACATCCCAATGTGACCATGTATTTAAATCTGTTAACATTGGAGCGCTAAGTAAGACTTCAATTGCATCCTGGGAAGAAATATGTGTTTCTGAGGAACTGTTCACACTACGAGCTGATAATAAAGCTGCTGAAAAGAGTACATTTTTAGAAACCGGATTGCTTTTGTTAGTCTTCACAATTTCCTCCAGGGCTTTCAAAGAACCTTCTTTTTCTATCTTGAAGGGTATCAAAGGCAACTGCCTTTTAAGAAACTCCACGACACTCTGAATGGTTAAATTCTCAGTTTCTGATAAGTTATTTGAAGCTTGGGCTACTAGCAGGTCCAATAACTGTTGGGACATGCACGCCTCTAAAGAAGGTTTATCATGGGTCCTGTCGGTTGCAAAGTAGTTTTGGACTGAAGGAGGTAATGCAGAAACATTTCTTTCAAGAAACATGAGAAAATCACCATGTCCAAAGGACTCGAAATTCTCAACCACAAACTGCTGAGTGAGCCATACCTCACACTTGTAAAGATTTCTAAAAAAGATTGCATTTTTTCCAAGAGATGTGCTGATATCACCCGTGGCATCATAATTACTATTAAAAAATTCAGAAACTTTCTTCAAGACGTCTTCAAGACTAACTTCTGCATAGAGCATAGAAACCAACAGAAAAGGATGATATGTGAGACAGTACCTCAGAAGCATGTCTAGGTTGTAATTTTGACCCTCAATGGATCAATTTTGGTTGTCTTTTATCTCCAACTAACCAAATGGGTAGATTTAATCAACTTTTAGCAAAATATGAAACAGGTCAAAAGTTATGAATTTGACTATTCAAAAGCTTACAGACCTCCTAAATCACATCATTCAACTAACTTAGATCCTTAATTACTTGAAAGGTCTAGAAAGAACAGAAAAGAGCTGCTGGCGCAACTCAAACATCCCTGCCCATTTTGGCATTTTGCCACATCTAAAAGCATGGCAGGAATCTAATTGGCTATAAACAATCACAACACTTTTCAAGTAAGGATCGATGGTCACGTCAATCACACTATACAAAGTCATACAATGAACAGTGATTATCGTTCCAATGATTTTAACACTTTTATGTGGAGTAACTATACCTGGTCTTTGACAGAACCCTATAAACTAGTATCAAATCTATTCAATTAAAGGCTGGACTAAGAAATCAAAATAATCTTAAAGTCACATTTCCGTTAAAAAGATTAGGGTCAATCAAGCATGAGTTAATACACACTCACCACAATGTTGTTTAACATGCTTTATGATAAGCCGATTATCAGCTTCTTCTGTCTTTATGGTTACATTATCAGTATGACCCTTCAAATCCATTACTTGGTTTTCTTCTTGTTGCTCAAAAATGTGAAAAGTATCATACATGCTATCCCACATTCCACGTTCAATAGATCTTATCTGAAAGAAAAGACATTGATTTAAGCAAACTACCATATTTCACATAGAAGCATTAACAGTTTCTTTACTTTTCCAATGACAGCATAATCATCAAGTTCTATTTATTTTCTACACAAATAAGAATTCTCACAGTTTCACTTTCCAAGAAAATAGAACAAACAGGAAGAAATAGAAGATATGACATTAATTCTAATGATCTTATGAATGATTGACTAACCGCAACATTTATCAATCCAACTAAGGGATAGGACTTGTACAATTGTCGAGACAGTTTGATTGGAATCTTTGGTACATCGGGTTTGTAGAATCTGATCATCTGCTTCATGACCTACCATGAGAATCAATAGAAGAAGCTGTTAGGCACTTAGGCATGTAAATAATAATAACTGAAAAACGACATATAAAAACAAACCAAGGATCTAAAGCCACATGCTTCCACACAATAAAGGGATACAAACAAATGTAAAACAGAAGGCATTACAATAGACAAGAAGGGCACCTTGAATACGTTTTCCCTTTTGCATACATCCTTCCACAACGTGATGAACGCCATCATAGAATCAGGGTCTAGTGACATATCAACGTGATGTTTAGGTTTATAGCTAAACTTCTTATTAATTTTGATACCCACAGAACCCTGTCCAGTATCACCTCTTTTGGGAAGTTTGTGGCTAGCAAAAGACGCATCGTCTATTGCATTTGATTTTCTCTTTTTATTTAAGACTTCATTGCAATTTTTCTGATAAAGTGAAGGGTTCTCTTCCTTTTCACTTAATATTCCAAGTCGTGTCTTCTCCTCAGTTGAAGAGGGATATGGACAAGTTGTAACTGGATCATAACCTCTCATATCTTGAGATGAGGCTTTGCTTTGACTAGTCAAACAAATTTCATCCTCGCTTTCAATATCATCGTCATCCTCTTCTGAACTTGATGATTGGAATCGTATGTGTTTGCCATCTGTTGCATTTGACTTTCTCTTTTTATTCAAGCCTTTATTGCAATTTGACTGATCAATTGAAAATTTCTCTTCCTTTTCACTTAATATTCCAAGTCGTGTTTTCTCCTCGGTTGCAGAGGGATATGGGCAACTGCTAACGCGTTCACAACTTCTCATATCTTGTGATGAGGCTTTGCTTTGGCTAGTCAAACAAGTTTCATCCTCATTTTCATCACTTTCAATATCATCATCGTCTTCTGAACTTGATGATTGAAATCGTATGTGCTTGCCATGCTTGGAAGAAAATGACTTGATGCGCTGAGATATGCTACTAAAATTCTCATCCAGCTGCTTTTTCTGTGTCATGAAAAGAGGACGCTTCTTGCGTTTGTTATTAGAACCCGAGAGACAGTTCTTTATTTTGGCATTTTCCAATGGCCTTGCTTGCTTGATAAAAGAAATATGCAACCTACACACAAGGGAAAAAAATTGTTAATTTACAATTGAGCAATGTCCACGTATAAGTTAAAAGTTATATACATCAAAATCAAGGTACACCAATTACCCTAATGGTGACCATAATTTTCGACTAGTGTTCACTACCAAAACAAGTGTTCTTCAGGGACTGCACTACAATTAAGAAAAATATGCATTTACAAACTTTTTTAGGGTATGAACAGCCTGGCTTCCATGTAGTCGAGAACACATTGCATTGCTTTACAATTATACAAAAAATACTAATCCGTAAGAAGAAAAGAAAGATGGATGTTTCTTTTAACTAAAGCCAAGAGCTTCCTACATCTAAAACTGTTGTACCTAGAAAGCTGGAACAGAAAACATAACAGAATCTAACTGTATGAATATAACTATAAAACAGAATTGAGCCTGTTCCTGGAGAAGAGACTCAAGTTATTGCATGTTCAGCTCTATCACTAATGATTGACTTACCTTAATGGCTGGTAAGTCTAATGGGGTCCTCAAACTAAAACTGGATTAGTAATCAAACTAATATAGTTTCAGTTCTGTAACATACTATGTTGAAATCAGAATATGATATGTACACTACCATTGTTACTAGAGGGAACTGTAAGAACATACCCCAAACTTTGGATACGTACATGAAGCTTCTCCTTGCTATCGATTGATCGCTTTTTAGCAATAAAATCCAATAATTCATCAGCCTTAACTTCTTTCCCTTTATGTGTGTCCATATATTCTATAAGAAAAGCAAGTATCTCTTGACTGGATATTTTGAACACTCCACTTGAATCAGAACTCACACAAAAATAATGATTTACAAGAGGATGCCGAATCAGAGGTCCCAATTCAAGTTCTTCAAACTGCTGAACCCCCTCATTCTTGCAGATTGCCGTCTCCAGATCAAATAAGGTGGTAATCTTCCATACCCCGACAAAGCAATTAATGAACGCGTTTATCTGAATGAGATAATAAGGAAAATCAGATATGATAGATCAATATTGAAATGCACACGGTGACCAGCAGGTATACAACCAAAACACCAAATGAAGATACAGATCCTTTCATGCCTACAGACACACACAAAAATAAAAAATAAAAACAAACACTAACCCAGCTTGAAGGTTCTTTAAGTAGTTCAATAACTCTTGTTTTCAATGGACAATTATAGATGACATGTAAAATAATAGTAGCTCTGAAAAACTGCCGTCTGTATTTGTGTGGTCAAGATGAATACAGTTGCTTATACTAAAACAATGCTCTGATATGTACACTAAATCTTTTATAAGTGAACATAGTTAGCTGGTTTTATATTTATCTCAATGAACAATTCTCTTACATTACTGGCGTGGCTATCTAAATCCAGCTATATTGACCCCAATTAATCAAAAATCATACTCTCAATTTAGATTACATACAAGCACCAATAAATCATACTCCATGCTCCAGATACTTCATCTCATTAAGGCCCATGTTAACTGTTAAGTAAGATTGAGGTATAAATTTGAAGAATGCTCCTTTTGTTCGGGAAAATGCCACAGTTATAACCATCGACAAAGTAAACGACGGATTAAGGCAGTAATATAAAAAATCGATGTAACTTATTACCTTCCCTTCGATAAGCATAAGGCGGTATAGAGAGGGCACATGTTGCATTTGAACCCCAAGTGAATCCCATGAATCAGCTTGAAGTACTACGAGGGCAGCTTGTGACACCTTTAATGCCGATACATTTTCTCCGGCAGCAATGAGCTCACGGCGTGCCTTCACAACGGCTTTATCGATCTTCTCAATAGTTCCATTGTGATGTATCCCTCTATCATTGGATAACTGGCTATGTGGGTTAAAACTAAGGTTTTGCGCATGAAAGTTGGGGTTTCCGATCGGTAAATTGAAGTTTTGGACATGGATGTTGGGGTTTTCAACTGGAAAAGTAGGGAAGGTGATAGGGAAGTTTGGGGATTGGAGGTAATAGTTGTTGTTGAGAACATAATTAGGGTTCAGAAGCGGCTGTGCAGGTTGTTGGGGAGGAGGTTGCCCTAGGCCGCCGCCACCACGACGGCTGAAGCGCGGTGGTTGTCCGTACATGGCTAGGGGTTGCGGATGGGTCGAAAAACCCGCGAGAAGGGTTTTTGTTTATGATTTAACATTTTAACCTAAACGGGAGAAAATACTCAAATATCTTCTTTAATTTATTATAAAGATAAATAAATTTAGAGACAGGATATATGTTTCAAGTGTTTTTTTTTTTACAAAGTTATTTATATTATAGAAAAATGTTTAATATAGTCTATAATTAATTTATAGTTTTAAGGGATTAATTTTTAACTTTTGGATCAATGGTCAGATTAAATTTTAAATATTTGGATGGACTGGTATTTTCGTAATTCATATGTGATTGTATACTGAATCACATGTGATTGAATATTAAATTTTTATGACTATATTTTTATATGGACTTTATTGAACACAACTCTTATATTATATTAAACAAAGGTTCTAGATGAAAGTCAATACATTGTTATACAAACTATCACCAAAAGTATAATGTTTTCAAAAAGGTTATGCAGATGGAAGCTTGAACCGTCACTCATTAACTGAAGCCTTCCATTAACATTTCATGCAATAAATAATACACTAAATAAGCACAAAGTTTAGGGAGTACATCACCACGACTTCTGAGATTACCACGATCTCTATATGCTACCATAGCATCTTGCTAGTACACATTGATTAGCCACATGTGTTACACAGGCTTCAACAAACTATTATTATCAACACACATAACATATTATACAATTATATTCAATTTAATAGCAGAGATCATGTAACTCATCTTTTTCAGTTGCTGATTTAAATATTAATTCCAGTAAGTTCGTTTTCACACAATACATCAATCCCTACAATAAACAATACATAATTTAGATATTAAAATCATTTTGTGCTTACTACGAACAGTAACTACACAGCCCCCTACACAGTCCGTGTAGGTTTACACGATGGCCTACATGCCTACACTAGCAGTGTTTGAACCAATGTTCAACCCTAGTTCTTCATGGGCCGTGTTACATACATGGCCCATGTACCACTGTCAAAGCTTGGTTACATGGCCAATGTCACACAAAGGGTTGTACATGGCCCGTGTACCGCTACACGATTTGTTTTCCTTATACACGGGCTACTACACGACCAACACCCATGTACATAGCCCGTGTAGAGCTTTTGACAACAACTGTTTGTCATGAACAGTAGCAATTTCCAGCTAAAACATCAATAGATTGCAATACAAGCGTTTCCAACACTTGTTTTCAACTCTACTAATACCATAAACACTTAAACAACAATCATCCTTTGATCAAAAGTCAAGAACACCACTCTTATGACTCATTTACACATTAAGCAAACCTTTACTCAATCAACTTGTTTAATTTAGGGGGTGTTTGGGATTGCGATTTGAAAATAGATTATGCGTTTTTAATAATCAGAAGCAGATAATCAGTTGTAAGATAACGTGCTACTAGATAATAGTGTTTGGATTTGATTATGTTGCTTCAGATCGCAGTAATCAGATGATCAGTTTTTTAAGTGCTTAGCAAAGGTGATTAATTGATTTTTAGAGGGTAAAATTACAATAATCAAATAATCAGTTTGAAAAAGCAACTCAAAAGTAGATTCTCAAAACTGCGTTTTGTAGTCTCCAAAATGCAAAATAATTGATTTTTGAAAACACAATCCCAAACACTTTAAACTAATTATCTGCGATTTAAAATCACAATAATCAAATAATCAGTTTTTAAACGCAATCCCAAACACCATCTTACACATAAATCAGTAACTAAACATTACTTGGCTACAATCTCAGTTTCAAAACTCAATAAAGTCTTCACCATTATGACTCTACATCTATACTAACATCAAATAAGAAGATTTCACCACTATAGGAGTCAAAGTAGCCAAGAACACTTACCTCAAGATTGAATTAAAGTTTAGGACTTTTGATTTCCTCACAAATTAATTGAACACATAACTCTTGCTTCTTCTTCGGTGTTCTCATTCCTTCCAGATAGCCAACACACACATATACTTCAATTTTGTTGACTTATTTGACTAGTACATGGCTTATATACAAAGTTACACACAAATTGACAACCCAACTCCCTCTAGTTTACTCTTTAACACTTTAACCCTTCATTTATCATCCACATAAATCCAAATATTATTTTATATAAGCTTTATAATTTATATCCCCTTCTCTCTTATTACTACCAAAAGCGTCTAGATATAATTTAAATATCACTTATCTATTTTATAACCTTGTAATACTATCAAAAATTGATATAATTTGATTTAATTAAAAATTACTCGAATAATAAGGGTGTTACACAAGCAACATCTATATTAGATGTTTTTATACTTATAAATATTTTAAATAAAGTGTATGCTAGTCACTGCGTCTTTTACTTATTTAGTATTTGTAAGTTTAGAAACACCTGTCTAAGAAGAATACGATATTTAAAAATAAATAAGTTAAAGATAAACAAGAAGATAAAATGATAATAATGTGGTACGAGCATATGCGGTGGAGTTTAAAATCGTGAATATTTAAATAAATCTTCTAGTCTACACTACTTAATAAACCATAGTGAAATTATATATGCAATCAACAGTACTCATATTAGGTATTGTTCCACTCACAACATCACATAAATCATTAAAGAGTTAAGTGACAAAAATGCTCTTCATTTAAGTGATGTTATGAGTGCAACTACACATAGGATGGATGTTGTTGACTGCATATACGATTTTCTTCCCATAAACCATTTAACATTAGGGGAAAGTGAGTATGTGGCTGTGTTGTACCTAACTTTAGGTGTAGAACCACCAAATACTACGTCGTTTGATTATTTTTTAAAACATCAAATCCTTGGGAGGCTTAAACGTGTGGCCCTTCGGTTTCACTTCCGCTCAAATAAATATTCAATGAAACAATATTTTGTTGATTCATAAACGATACACCAAAATTGAATATAAAGATCACACAGTTACAATCGTGCTCTTCATTTTTTATTGTCCAGGGAATGAATCTGTAGCAGAACCGCAAACTAATTTCTTTGATTGAGAATCATACACATTGAATAATCGATCCCTTTAGTTTTCTCGAACAATTGCACACCAAAATTTCAAGTATTACAGGAGCATAAAGACAATCGGTTCCTCTGTTTTTTTTTATTATTAAGAATCACATACCTTTGCCACTCCAGTTTATCTGGAAGTTTATCAACAAACAATGCATTACAGGTGATTTTTATAACAACCAAATTTTTTGTTGAGAATCATATAATAATTCAGTAAATATATCGGGTATGGGAAAAGTTCAAACAAGAACTGTTTTTTGTATGAGAACCGCGAGAACCAATCTTAGCCGTCCAATTCCCCCTCCTTCAATTGGATTGCCCACCCATGAATTACTTACATGCACCCTGCCATACACAATCCCCCACGCTCTTCATCCATGAATTCCATTATCCAAAATGAACGACTAAGATTAGTTCTCACAGTTCTCGTACGAAAAACAGTTCTCGTTTGAACCCTTCCCTATCGGGTATTACCACATTGCTTAATCACCATAGATAATATGGTCCAAGCATTCATAAGAAAGGTATTATTAAACTTAGTTTTTGTTGTTTAGTAGTGTCTCTCTTTACATTTGAACAATGAATAAACTAGTTAAATCTATTTCATCTAGAAATTTGCATCTCTAGACAACAGAAATGTTGGATTTAATGCCCTTCTTTTAACCGTTTATAGAAAAATGTATGAAAATTTTAAAAAAATCGGTCAGGCATTTAATTGAACACCTAGTGTACATTTCATACAAATATGACATAAACCTCATGAGATCTCTATATTAACCTACGAAATCTGATTGTATTAACTTACAAGGTCAATGAGGACAACAACTCAGCAAAATGCCAAAAAGTAGATTCTTTTAACCTGGATTCCAACTCAAACGAACAGAAACCAAAGTTACTGTAAACGTAATTCTTTGTAAATCAGATTGATAGAAATTATTAGAAAGAGACATGAATTTTGAGGATGGTGGAGAAGGATGGACCGGACCCTATCTTGAAACGGATTAGATCGATGGGTTACCAGGTCACAAACCTTCATTGTTTTATTTTTATTTGTCGTCGACATCAGTATGATTAGGAGTAGCAGCAATCTGATAGCAAGATCGTGAGTAGCAATTATTCAATTGAAAAGATAAAACGACGTAGGATTTGATGGTTCCACATAGTACCAGCAATGCGGGCGGGTTGGGTCGGATCGGGTAGCGGGTTGAAATGAGACATTTTTAAAGAAGAATCAAACGGTTTCGAGTCAAAACGGGTGGGTTCGGGTTGGACGGGCCACTTTAAAGAATAATCAAAACCATAAAAATTAATAGCATCAAACTAAACCATAGATTTATGATCACAAGCATAAATTAACTCCTACATATCTGATATACATACATTGACTTATCCTAATATAAGAACAGCCAAACAAACCAATATCAATGAAGGAAACACAACAATCTCCACTAGATACATTTCACACCTTTCTTCTAAACAGTGATTTACGTAATGAGAAAAAAAATAGATTAACACAACAGAGATTCACACTAGAACATGGATAATTGGATATGAAGAACATTGTCATACCCATATAAAAAATACTAGGGAATTAACCAAAACCCAAATCAAACAAACTAGAAAATTCAAAACAAAATATGAACGCCATTGCCATAAATCAAAGCCTATGAAGGAAAATATATGGAAATTAAAACAAAATCTTTACCAAAAGTATGAAGTCTCAAATCAAAGGCAGCTATGGAAAATTCAGAAACCGATGGTAGGAATCAAATTCAAGTAAAGTCGAAAACTACCGTATGCTTGACAAATCAGTCGTGAAGCATGTATTTAACAGAAACGAAGACTGCTTTTCACGTTTACAATTAGAGATCAAAATCAAATCTTGTTGTATGCTTGAGTCGATGAGTGCCGGAGATTGTATTCTTGACGGAAATGGAAGAATCATCGGAAAAAATCAGAAACCATTTGATGAATGAATGTATCGAAGTTTGATGTGATGATGGATAACGAGCTATTCCGGTGAGAGAGATGTAGTCGCCCGTCAAAAGATGAGAGGGCCGGCTAGGGCGACTGAAGGAGATGCAGGTATGCAACCATTCGTTGCTTTTTCTTCAACCGTATTGACCCGTTCCTTAAAAGCATATTTTTTTTCGGCCCATTCTGACCCGTTGAAACTTTTATTAATAGCCCATAGTGTTAAATTAAAAGTCCAAACCGACCCGATTTTAAGTATCTGGACGGTGATTACCGGTGCTAGTTCCACACCTAAGGTTAGGTACAAGTGTACAACACAAGTACACAACCCACACTCACTTTTCCCTTAACATTATATATCCTCCTTTACTTTGAAGGTTATTAAATTTAACTAAGACAACATTTTGAATTTTTATTTTATTTAGATTAATCTCACTCACCCAATTTTTTACCATTTCACCATCTCTTTTATTTTACTTAATTTTTTATTTATTTAAAATACACTCACCCACTATAACAACCCCCATCCATACCAACATAATTTTTAACCCACATCAACCACAAATCTCAATATATTATATTTCTCTCTCTCGTTATTTCATAAACTTTTTCTTATTTTAATGTTTTTAAAAATAATAAAGGAGTTTATGAAAAAAGAAAACGTACATGTTGTTGATCAAAGAAAACGTACATGTTGTTGAGCAAAGTTGATATGTGACATTGAATCACTGAATAACATACCATCACATTATTGAAAATGACATGTTACAAAACATAAACTAGTCAATGTCACATTGAGCGAGTATGATGCTAGTATAAATAAAAAAACATGAGTCTATTATGAATTATATCTATTTGTTTATTTAAAATTTTAATTATTAAATCTGAACCTGACATTTTGAAAAAAAAATTTGAAATCCAAATTTGTCCTTTCTGGATCAAAATTAGATTCAATTTTGACTTAATTTGAATAAAATTTATTTAAAAAAGTCATAGATGCTCTTATTAAATCTTAAAATATTGTATTTACAAGCCTTAATTTACAAATATTATACATTACATTTCAAAATATAATATTTAATCAAAATCTTAGTTTTATCATTATACAATATTCTATAGTCATCTTAAATTATTTTTATCTATAACAAATAAAGACTTGGCCTTATTGTATCTAATTGTAATAATAATAATTGGTGACTTTTACAAGAAACAATCTCGTATATTCACACCATGATGTCATGCTTAAGCCATCACGTCTGTTCTCTCCCTCGCATCGACGCATCTACCGGTAGTCTAGGTAATTGCGTCATTTGTTACACTCTCATTTTATATCACGTTTCATAATTTACTTGTAACACCACCTTTTAGACTTAGAAAATTCTGTAATAATTTGAGTTTTTAAACTGCGTGGGTCTATTTGCAAAACCAAGGTTTACCTTTCCTGTTTTTAATTCATATTTAAAAGTACGCAGCGGAAATTTTAAATAAACAAACCCTAATAAACTATTACAGTTTACTACAAAATGATTTGGCGAATACTTATACATGTCAAAAATGCCAAACGAAACATCAGGTGTTACTATATCATACACCGACCATTTTGTTTGTGTTTACACAACCTGTGTTCCTTCCCAAAACATATGTACAAGTCTACAAGTAATCCCAGCTCATCAAGCCCGCTTACTCTCTATCTATAAGAGGGTAAACATCAACAATATTAGCTATATAAATAGCTAGTGAATACTAACAAGCATGCATATCAATAAGGCAAGTCATCAGTAATAAAGCAAGTCATATAGCAGGAATAAGCAAACAATGCTATCCTATCACATAGCGGAGTGCTGACATATCCAGCGAGTGAATTATATTGCCGGGTTGCAAGTCCAACTCAAGTCACTACCACCGGGGGAATCAGATACTACCATCCGTGCTGGTTTCATCACCTAAGTGAATCACCGTGCTCGTTAAGGAGTCAAGGCTCATTAGGCTTAGCCAATTAAGGCACTCACCCCAAGTGCTGAAAGGAACAGTACTCGAGTACCGTTAATCCAGAATCTTAGCCCGGAGGCACAGGATCCAGCCGAAGTTGACCTTAATTACATGTTAGTCCGGACATACAAATAGCTCATCAAGAATCCTTTTCAGGAACAAGTGCATGCATGCTTATACATATAACATATATTCATCAAAATGTGCACATGTACTTAAATACATGTCTTGCACATCAATTATCAAGGTATCTCATGGAGTCTTAGTCATACTAGCATACATATGGCTTTCATAGTACAAAATGTAGCATGTCATACACATGTAACTTTTCTTGCATTCAAACCTTCCTTAATTAAAGTCATGAGAGTCAGTACTCACCTGAGCTTCTAAATCAATCAATTACACTGTTCAGGCCCTTCCCAGTTGTCGGGATCACCTAAACAACATCCTGTATATCAATACTACTTGAAACAGTAAATTTTGTGCTGAAACAGGGCTCCTTACGGCCACAAGCAATTGCTTGCGCCTACAAGGAGGGTGTTTTTCTTGCGCCCGCAAAGGGGGTCCTTACGCCCGCAAGCACAGCTCCTTGCGGCCGCAAGGGATTTCCTTGCGCCCGCAAGCAAGTCTGCATAGACCAGTGTCGAGTTCCAGCCCCTGTTTTGGCCATTTTCAAACCCAAATATCTACCAATCGATTCCAAACCATTTTCCAGCATTCACATATGAACAAGGCATTCAAACTAAGCTAGAAACATGTTTCAAAACACACTTTAACATACAATTCAAGATTTTGCACCAAAATCACCCAATTTGACCCATTTGCATAAATTCTCCAAATCAATCTATAAACCTTACTTTAATTCAAGTTTCTGATTCATTTAAGCTTAGAATAGGATTGGAAACATGTTGGAATCATTGACTTCAATTGTAGAAGTCAAATTGGAGTTTTGACCATTTTGACCTAAATAGTCAAGAACAAGAATTGGTGGAGAAAACTTACAAGAAACAAGAAAGAAGATGCACAGCAGATTAAGAACAGACTAACTCTTGAATCCTTGATAAATTTCCAGCCCTTGATGATCCTTGAGTGATTTCTTCTTCAATCTTCAAGTGTTCAAGAAAGCTATGAGTGTGTGTTTGTACGTATGAGTGTGTGTGTGTTGTGTCTGTGAGATAAACATAAGGAACCGCTTTTGGTTTCTTATTTATCCACAAGAGGTATTTTGTTCCCCTTTTTAACATACAACACAACACCCGATTATTCGTTTCAAGTAACGAGGATATTTTTGAAAACCTCGTTTGAAACCATTTAATATTTAATCATTATTATCTATTTTCATTATCATTTTAAATTCACATTTTACTAACCAATAACATATTTTCTTTTAATTACTAAACATATTTATCTAATTAAATTCTTATAATTTAATTCACATACCAAATGGAGCGCACAAATAGGCCCGATTTGAGGATGTTATATTTTTCTCTTTATTAATGTTTACCGTTTATAATTTTTTAAACAAACTCGTGTATCACTTAAGTATCTAATCTAATAAATTGCCAAAAGAAAAAAAATTAGTAGATCAGTGACGTTTTTGCCTATACTAATTTAGTGGGTTAGAAAATGAATGTAACAAATTATAATTAAGTTGTTTGCATACTCATGATAAAACCATAATTTAATTTTGACACGTACAACTAATTAAGTTTTTCTATCTTGAAAGTAATTTATTCTATAAAACCGGCCATTTTAACTTTATTATTTTTTACAAATGCATTTATTTCTAAAATATGAAGATATTAAAGTTTGAAATGAAAATTTAATATATAGTTTGAAGAACTAAAATTAGTATAGAAAATCTTTGTAAGAGAACATGCATGCATGTTTGTAAAACAATTGTAATATTGGAAGTGATGGAGTAAATATTGGTCATGGAAGAAATATATATATAGTCCCATACTTTTGAGAGAATTGTTTATATATAGACGGTTCAAACCATAACTGTTTTTTTGTACGAGAACTGCGAGAACTATTTATGGTCAATTATTTATTTTTCTGTTTTTTTATTTATTTTAAATGGAAAGAGTAGTATGGATATTTTTATATTACCCCCCATTTTCTAAAACTAATACATCCATCAAACGAAAAGGTGTTAAATTACGAAAACTATACCAAATTAACGAGAAAATTGTGTTCTTTAATTTGAGACCGATCTTGCTATATTTTTTCGGAAAAAAATTCGCGTTTGCTGTTTTTTTTACACAGCTCTCGACATATGCACATGTGCAAAATTTGCACATATGCATATCTACATATGTGCTGAAAAAATTAGGTGAATTTGTGCATTTGCACATGTGCAAATGTTAAGCTGTGCCTGTGACGGAGTCACTTCAATTCTTGCCACCTCCTACTTTGTTAGATCAACAATCGAACCAACTCTATTTATTCTTTATTGTAGCGTTCCAATTTTTTTTATTTGAATCTACACTACTATATCAGAACAATGTCATTTCTGACGCTAACCTATCTTCATAACAGGGTATTGATGTTTATGATACTATCGCCAGATCAATCCAACAACATACCATTGTCTCCTTTATACCCTCACATGACGTCACTTTCTGTGGACAAACTGAAATGAGGATCAATGTGGTAAACCGCCCTCGAGCCAACCAAATACGCAAACAAAGACCAGCCCACGTCATCAATGTCGGTTATAAAACAACTATATCATGTTCCTATACATGGAGGCCCGGCCAAAAAGCCAAATTTCGACACTTAAATATGTTAGTTGTGAAATTGTGATCACTTGGTTTTGTATAAAAAACATCACTTTTGCACAACTAGCCTTTGGATTGTACTATAACTACATAGCCTATGACTTTTGAACTATTATCACGTAATAACTTTTTAGATCGTCTGTAAATATAGTGCAGGAGTTGGTTTTGTACCAAAAAATCACACTTTATACACCGCTTTTTTATTACAGTATTTTAAAATATAGTGTGAGGTGTGTATTTTTGCTAATAGTTGTATGAACTTTTTTGTGTAACTATAACGCAGTTATTGCTACAATAACTCTCTTATGTTAAACTAACTAACAATGTAGGCTAAAACATGAAAAAGGCAGGGGTGTACAATGCACAACCCAAAAACGTACCTAGTATCAATAAGACAATAACTAAAAAATGTAAATTATGCCAACCTAAATTACGAACTTAGTAGGAAAAAAGGAAAATTGTGTTTTCAAACTATCATATAATTATTTAGTATTTTGGTTTTGAGAGTATAACATGAGTATATTTTTATCGAATAAATTATAAAAACATCTCTTAATGTATGTTTATGATTCTTATAGAATAATATTGGCTCCTGTAATATATTTATTTCTTTTTAAAGAATTTATATTTTATTTCTTTTTAAAGAATTTATATTAGTATAAGGTAATAAAATTTTAAATTTCTATAAAACATTTAGTTAAAAGATAAGGAAAATTTTGTTTGTTTCATAGTAATATAAATTTGACAACTAAAAGATATTTATCCCGGCGTGTAGTAATTGTGCCGGCAACAAAAAAACTTGTTATCATCAAATGCATGCATACGTAAAACAAATCATAAAACATTAATGCATGGAGCTGGAAACAACCGGTTAATTTACAACATGTACGTATGCTTAAAAAATTTCGACACCATGATTCTCTAATTATCTGATAATAATAAAAATATGTTTCATTCATCTCATCCATACAATTCTTTAATTCTCTTAGGTTGCGTTGTTATGGTGGAATAAGGAAGGAAAATGAAACCATCATTTAATTCCTTTGTCAGAAGTTGTTTGTTAGTCATGTAAGAATAGAATAAGTCATTACGTACGGAATGCTATTTCCTCTGTTTTAAGGATTTTCATTCCTTGAAAGATGAGTGTTTTTTCCTCATTCCTTCGGGGAATGAAATGAATTGCTACAGTTTAATATTTTTTTCTTGAATTTGTTTATTATAATGTATTTTATTTCATTCATATGTATATTTCTCTCTACCAAACATTATATAGTAATTATTCATTTCATTCCGACAAAACAACCAAACATGTCGATGAATGATAATTATTCTCCTCCATTCTAGTCTTTTGTCTATTCCATTCATTTGTCATTCCTTTCCGTCTAACCAAACAAACCCTTATTTCTCGTCAAAGTTGACTTCAAAACATGTCTTGTAAGGTGATTATACGAGGTAATGTAAAACTCTAATACTTTTTCGAAAATCTTGTTGTAGTTTCAGTCCAATTTTCTTTCTTTGGGATGAAAGAATTTAAAGTGTTGAATGTGTAACACCCAAGGTTCGGAAATTTCTATAATTAGTAACTTTTCGATATGATGTGTTTTGGTATTGCCTAATTGAGATTAGAAGGTGTTTAAAACTTGAGGGACTTATGTTGTTATTTTGAAACTAGAAAAGTACAGGGACTAAATGTGCCAACTTTCAAAGATATGTATATATAGCTAACTTTGACTCTTGAGAGTCAAAGTTTCATAGTTTTTCATCTGCTATTCACGAGAGTTGTAAGAACATCCATTTTTCCTTGATTTTCTGGAGTTAGAACAGCAAGAGCAAGTGGTTTCTGTTGGTTCTATGTGCACAAGACACAAATTAATACGATATTACTGATAATAAATAAACCCATAGGGTCACACATTTACAATCAATGGACACCAATTACATATTTGAATATGATTTAAATATGTTTCCAACTCGTTATATATATATATATAAGTATATATGCATTGTTGCATATTATTATTTATGTGAAATAATAATATCCCTCTTGTATATTGATACAAGATAATGCATATGAAATACATAAATATAAACATATGATATTATATATGTATATATATATATATATATGTATAAATGTATATTTGTTACAAGTAAATTGTTACTAGTAACAAATTATATAAATGTATGTATATCTTTGTTACAAGTAAAGAGTTACTAGTAACAATCAAGTATGTATATAAAATACATGTAGATGTATTTTATACATAGTATGGCACATCTAGTATATCTTTTATATATGTATTTATGAAGGAAACTAGAAAATCCCTCATTAATTCAAATGGGGGCCATGTTGTGTATGCTTGAAAGCAATCAACCAAGGCATGGGCTAGATGTACAAGCATGGAAGGAAGGCAAGAGGGGACCCTCCCCCCTCACCCATTTTCGGCCGAAAATGGAGCCAAAAGGGGGCCTCCCCTTGTTGCTTCACTTCTAGATCTTATTTAGTACATGCATGGCTCTTTTGTGTATAAGTTCATGCTACCACCTTTCCTTGAGTTCTTAGAGAAAAGTTCTAAGTGTTTGATACTTGAAAAACATCCTTACTTTGTAGTATTGGTGTTCTTCAAGTGAGCAAAGTGTGGTGCTAGAATACATACTCATATACATACATAGTAAGTTCAAGAAGAAGAACAAGAGGTTGTTGCTTGCTTGCTTGAATTTCAAGGGTTGGAGAGACTAGCATCTTGGAGGTGTTGGACTCATTGATTTTGTGGATACCTTGGAGGAAGTCTTCTCTTGGCTTCTCATAGATCAACTACTTCTTCAACGGTTTACTCACGCTACAAAGGTTGTAGTTCTAAACACCCTATGGTTGTTTTGTTTCTTAAGGCTTACATATGGATCATTGGTGGGGAGTTTTAAAAAGTTTAAAATTGTTGTTCATGCTTCCGTTGCTAAAATATATTTTGAAAAACCGAACAAACCCCAACAGTGGTATCAGAGCCACTTATGTATAGTTTTAAGAAACTTTTGAGTATGTATTGTTTTAAGAAAATGGACAACTTTTCTTTTGTTAGAAAAGTTGTGGATTTTCTTGTTGGCAACTTATATATGTTTATATATTTATTTTGGGAAACAACCAAACCACATGCATGTTTGGTTGTAAAAGTTGCCTAAATATCAAGTGTTGATATATATATTTGTTTGAGTGTATGTTGTGCATAACAAGCCATAGACCTTTTGTGATGTGTTGGAAATTCGATTTGGTTGTAAGATTATTTTTTCATTTAATAAGTATACAAAACGGTAAAAGCCCTTTTTCAAAACGTAAGTCTATGCCATCCCATTTTAAGACACTCGCTTGTTGCAACGACACTCACGTGGAGAGAGCATTAGCCAAACGCGTGGATTGTTTTTGTAACAACCGAGGTGTTTTTCCGCGAATTCCATGAACATCTTGGGCCGGAAATTCACCGTCTTGAAATAGGACGACTTAATCGGAATCTTATTACGGAGAGAGCATTAGCCAAACGTAAGGAAGCCCGAGGCATAGATGGGATCAAACATGCCAATCGTTGTCTAGGATCCCATAAAGATCTAGGAATTACATACGAGATGTAATTGGTAAACGTTACCTACCTTGTTGTTTTAACTTGATGGAGAGAGCATTAGCCAAACATTCAAGGTTAAGTTCAACTTGGATCCTAGCCTTTAAAAATTAAAGAATTTTACAATTCTAAAGGGTATTAATTATTAAAGGATTAAATATCGAAAATACTAAATAGAACTTTGTTAATTTTGTAGATGGCCCCAAACTCAACTACGCCCGTTAACAACTTATCTCTTCGTTCAATCTTAGAGAAAGAAAAACTCAATGGTAAAAATTTCTTAGACTGGTATCGTAACTTGAGAATCGTTCTTAAGCACGAAAAGAAATTGTACGTACTTGAGGATCCCGTCCCTGAGGAACCTCTATTGACTGCGGCCAAAGCCGTTAGGGATGCTTGGGTGAAGCATTCCGATGACTCGGTCAAAATTTCATGCCTCATGCTTGCTACCATGTCTTCGGATCTTCAAAAGAACCTTAAGGAGCATGGAGCATATGAGATGCTTGGCCAGCTTAAGGAAATGTTCCAAAAGCAAGCGAAGCAAGAACGCTTTGAGGTCACTCGAGCTTTCCATGCATGTAAGATGGAGGAAGGTCAATCCGTTAGCGACTATGTGCTAAAGATGAAAGGATACATTGACCAGCTTGCTAGGCTTGGATCTCCCATAACCAACGAGTTTGCACAGGATATGATCCTTAACTCGTTGACCAAAGCCTATGATCAATTTGTCATGAATTATAACATGAACAATTGGGAGAAATCTGTCTCAGAGTTGCATGGGATGCTTAAAACTGCTGAGAGTAAGATTCCAAGCAAAACACCTCAGGTCTTGATGATTCAAGAAGGGAGAATCAAGAAGAAAAAGATAAACAACTCAAAAAGGAAGGGCAAGGCAAAGGCAAAGGGAAAGGACAAAGGCAAGCAAGTTGCCAAGGCTCCTACACCCAAGACGGCGGGAAAGGTTCCCAAGAATGACCCGTGTTTTGAATGCGGGGTGGTAGGACATTGGAGGCGCAATTTTCCAACTTACCTTGCAGAGTTGAAAAAGAAGAAGGCTGGCGAGGCTAGCACTTCAGGTATATATATGATTGAAATGTATACTTTTTCCATTAATTCCTGGGTATTTGATACTGGTTGTGGAACTCACATTTGTAACAATGTGCAGGGGTTGAGAAAAAGTAAGCTGCTGAAGCCAGGCGATTTGGATCTCCACGTGGGCAATGGAGCAAATGTTGCTGTTGAAGCCCTTGGAACTTTTGAATTATTATTACCAAATGGCCTGTACTTAATATTAAACAATTGTTGTTATGTACCTAGTTTAACTAGGAATATTATTTCAGTAGCTCGGTTAAGAGAATCTGGATTCATATTTGGTTTCGTTGATGATGGCATTCGTGCCTTCAAAAACGATATTTTGTATTTTGAGGCTCGGCCTCTTAATGGAATATATGAAGTTAATCTTAAAAGATCTCTTGATGATAATTCTATATATACCACTAGCACCAAACGACCTAAGCATGACTTAAGTCAAACATACCTATGGCATTGTCGACTTGGTCATATAAACAAGAAACGCATTGAAAAACTTCAATAGGATGGAATTTTAAAATCAAACGATTCTAGCTCATTTGAAGTTTGCGAATCATGTTTATATGGGAAGATGACTAAGGCTCCTTTCTCCAGTTCAAGTAAAAGAGCCAAAGATCTATTAGGAATCATACATACGGATGTATGCGGTCCTTTTAGATCAATATCTAGGGATGGTGATAGATACTTCGTTACATTCACAGATGATTATAGTAGATTTGGTTATGTTTATTTGATGAAACATAAACATGAAACATTTGAGATGTTCAAGCTGTTTCAAAACGAAGTACAAAATCAACTCAACAAAACAATCAAGGCCCTTCGTTCCGATCGAGGTGGTGAGTACTTAAGCCAAGAGTTTATGGATCATCTTAGTAATTGTGGGATTATCTCACAACTTACTCCTCCTAGAACACCACAACATAATGGTGTATCTGAAAGGAGGAACCGAACTCTACTAGATATGGTTCGGTCTATGATGAGCCGAAGTACTCTACCCTTGTCCTTTTGGAGTTATGCTTTATTAACTGCTGCGCGCATATTGAATATGGTTCCAACCAAGAAGGTAGATAAGACACCATATGAGATGTGGTATGGAAAGGTTCCAAACTTATCTTACTTGAAAGTCTGGGTTGTGAGGCTCATGTACGACAAGAAGCTTTAAGCAAACTCGATCCTAGATCTATCAAATGTAATTTTTTGGGATATCCTAAAGATTCATTAGGATATTATTTCTACAACCCAGCTGAGAACAAAGTGTTTGTTTCTAGGCATGCCACTTTCTTAGAAAAGGAGTTTCTTTCGAAAGAGGCAAGTGGGAGCAATGTAGACCTTGAAGAAATTCAAGAACCACAAAATACAAGTCAGGTTGACACCAGCACTCAACAAACGGTTGTTGAACCTGAACAATTGGTTGTTCAAGAACCTACTGAAACACAAAGTGTTCGTAGATCTGGTAGACCTCGTCAAGAACCCGAGAGATACGGATTTCTCGTGTCCAATGATGAGATTTTCTTGGTAGACTCTTCTGAGCCTACTAACTACCAAGATGCTATATCGGATCCGGAATCCGATAAATGGCTTGATGCCATGAACACTGAGATGCAGTCCATGTATGAAAATCAAGTATGGGTCTTGGTTGATCTTCCTCCCAATAGTAAGACTGTAGGGAGCAAGTGGGTCTTCAAGAAGAAGACAGACATGGATGGAAATGTACACACATTTAAGGCAAGGCTAGTGGCGAAAGGTTTCACTCAAACTCATGGTATTGACTATGATGAAATTTTCTCTCCGGTAGCCATGATTAAATCTATTAGAATACTTATTGCCATAGCTGCATATTATGACTATGAGATATGGCAAATGGATGTCAAAACGGCTTTTCTAAATGGACACTTAAGTGAAGATGTCTATATGGTTCAGCCTGAAGGTTTTGTAGATCCTAAGTATCCTAATAAAGTGTGCAAACTTAAAAGATCCATCTATGGACTAAAGCAAGCATCTCGAAGTTGGAATCTTCGATTTGATGAGAAAATAAAAGAGTTTGGTTTTATCAAATCAGAAGATGAACCGTGTGTTTACAAGAAAACTAGTGGGAGCGCAGTAGCATTCCTTGTCTTGTATGTTGATGACATACTACTCATTGGAAACGACATCCCGACCTTGGAAGACATCAAGTCTTGGCTTGGGAAGTGTTTCTCAATGAAAGACTTGGGAGAAGCCGCCTACATTCTTGGAATAAAGATCTATAGGGATAGATCTAGGCGTCTTATTGGCCTAAGTCAAAGTGCATATATTGACAAAATCTTGAAACGATTCAAGATGGAGAATTCTAAGAGAGGATTCTTGCCAATGGCACTAGGCACGGTTTTGAGTAAAGCTCAAAGCCCTAGCACAAGAGAAGAGCTAGATAGAATGAGTGAGATCCCATATGCTTCTGCAATTGGATCCATCATGTATGCCATGCTATGCACTAGGCCAGATGTCTCGTATGCTTTGAGCATGACGAGCAGATACCAGCAAAACCCAGGAGATAGCCATTGGATGGCAGTCAAGAACATTTTAAAATACTTGAGAAGAACCAAAGACATGTTCTTGATCTATGGGGGTTTGGAAGAAGATCTTTGTGTAAAGTGTTACACAGATGCTAGTTTCCAAACGGATCGAGATGATTCTCGATCACAATCGGGCTATGTCTTCGTTATGAATGGAGGCGCGGTTGCTTGGAAAAGTTCTAAGCAAAGTGTAGTTGCACAATCCACTACAGAATCTGAATACATTGCTGCTTCTGAGGCTGGACAAGAAGCTGCATGGATGAAGAAGTTCATTGCTGACCTTGGGGTAGTAACAAGCATTCAAGACCCCATAGAAATATTTTGTGATAATGAAGGTGCTATTGCCCAGGCAAAAGAACCTAGATCACATCACAGCACCAAACACATCCTCAGGCGTTTCCATTATATACGGGATATAGTGGATAGAGGAGATGTGTGTATTCGCAAAGTTCATACAGATCAGAATCTTGCAGATCCTTTTACGAAACCTCTTGCCTCGACTAAGCATGAGTCTCATACTAGGGCAATAGGTCTTCTCTTTGCAAGGGATTGGATTTGAATTGTAATTTAGTATTTGGATATTTTGGAACATTATGACAATATCTATTTTATCTGAATGATATATGGGATATGATCACTTCATTAATATATATTGTGTTCTTTATTAGCATGTTTAAATCCATGAATAATTCTTTATTCTAAAACGTCCATAGTCGGTTATAACTATGGGAATAGTTATGAATTAAGACTAATGTGAATAAGTTGGTTGACTTTCATTCGTGATGAAAGTAGGCAAAAGGGTTTGCAGCCAAATTCACTAATGTTTGTTAGGGAACAAACATTGGACATGACCCGCTCTTAAGATCGCTTCATGGATCAGTGTCATAAGTAAATCTTGAGAAAAAGGTGGTATCTTTGTATCCTTAGACCTGAGACACATATTGGGACTCGAGTATGAGGAGTATCATGCTTTAATGTGGTTAAACGCTATCTTTAACCGGGTAGTTATAAAGGCCATCGTTAGGTATGATATGAGTCTTATAAGAGACGTATGTGGTCAAGATGGAATTTGTTTCTCTCATTTAATTGGGAGTATAATATCTCTGGGCCCTAAAACAAGTTGAACATTATATGAGAATTGATGACGATCCATGTCTCATGTTCAACGAGATGTTAAAACAAAGGGATAATTGATGACTTACCTATAACAACGATTTGTAGCTAGTGAGTTAACTTCGTTGGTGAAAGTGTTGATCAACACACTTTATTTATTATTAGGGGCAATGGGATGTTGCTAGACGTTCTTACCATTGTTTATATCGGCTTAAGTTGTAACTTGTGCAAGTGGGAGATTGTTGGTTCTATGTGCACAAGACACAAATTAATACGATATTACTGATAATAAATAAACCCATAGGGTCACACATTTACAATCAATGGACACCAATTACATATTTGAATATGATTTAAATATGTTTCCAACTCGTTATATATATATATATATAAGTATATATGCATTGTTGCATATTATTATTTATGTGAAATAATAATATCCCTCTTGTATATTGATACAAGATAATGCATATGAAATACATAAATATAAACATATGATTTTATATATGTATATATATATATATATATGTATAAATGTATATTTGTTACAAGTAAATTGTTACTAGTAACAAATTATATAAATGTATGTATATCTTTGTTACAAGTAAAGAGTTACTAGTAACAATCAAGTATGTATATAAAATACATGTAGATGTATTTTATACATAGTATGACACATCTAGTATATCTTTTATATATGTATTTATGAAGGAAACTAGAAAATCCCTCATTAATTCAAATGGGGGCCATGTTGTGTATGCTTGAAAGCAATCAACCAAGGCATGGGCTAGATGTATAAGCATGGAAGGAAGGCAAGAGGGGACCCTCCCCCCTCACCCATTTTCGGCCGAAAATGGAGCCAAAAGGGGGCCTCCCCTTGTTGCTTCACTTCTAGATCTTATTTAGTACATGCATGGCTCTTTTGTGTATAAGTTCATGCTACCACCTTTCCTTGAGTTCTTAGAGAAAAGTTCTAAGTGTTTGATACTTGAAAAACATCCTTACTTTGTAGTATTGGTGTTCTTCAAGTGAGCAAAGTGTGGTGCTAGAATACATACTCATATACATACATAGTAAGTTCAAGAAGAAGAACAAGAGGTTGTTGCTTGCTTGCTTGAATTTCAAGGGTTGGAGAGACTAGCATCTTGGAGGTGTTGGACTCATTGATTTTGTGGATACCTTGGAGGAAGTCTTCTCTTGGCTTCTCATAGATCAACTACTTCTTCAACGGTTTACTCACGCTACAAAGGTTGTAGTTCTAAACACCCTATGGTTGTTTTGTTTCTTAAGGCTTACATATGGATCATTGGTGGGGAGTTTTAAAAAGTTTAAAATTGTTGTTCATGCTTCCGTTGCTAAAATATATTTTGAAAAACCGAACAAACCCCAACAGTTTCCATATATTTTTAGCAAATCACAAGTTGGAGGGATTACTATTTGACGTACTGTGTGATATTAACTGCTGAGGTGAGTTTTCTAAACTCTGATTCATATATGTGATATGTGTGTGATACATGGCAATGTGATATATTATTGATCAGGGGATCACAGAGAGAGAGCTGTAGCATGCTGCTTTGTGCAGTAGTGCTAAGGACAGCGTTTTAGCCTTATGCGGATGCTAAGATGGTGCAGTATTGTGTCCATAAGAACTGTTACATCATTCGTATATGTGTATGCGCATAAGCCCTCGTGGCTTATCAGATACTGCTTACTGTTGTTTTGCATGGCGTGATTCCTCCAAAGCCAAGGCCCCAGTTTGACAGAGGTTGTTGTACGAGAGAAAATTTGTATTTTGAAATCTAACGCCCGGTTGTGTTTTGTAAAACAAGTATTTTGTTGTAAATATTGAATACCACTCTTGTAACTGAACCAGAGGGTTCATTGTTAATTGTAGCTTCCGCTTTTGTGTAAACTTTTTTTATTTTAAATACATCTATTTTAGAGTTTTACTTTATTTAAGAATCTGGGGCATTACAGAATGATATATTTACGGGAGATGGAGTAGATCGAGTGAAATTGATCCATTATTATGGAAAAAGGTGGTGTTTAGGGTTTTATTGTTGGCATTAGCAAACATTTGCAATCTCTTAACATTGATCTTAGTTCTATGTTCATCAGAAGGGAGATTCACAACTCTAATCCGTCGGAGATGAGACCGTCGCTAATCCGTCGGAAAGGAGGCTGTCGCTAATCTGTCGGTAAGTCGCATTTCAAGTGTTTGATGAAAACCGTCGCTAATCCGTCGTAAACGCCGTCGGTAATCCATCGCTAAAATTCCGTCGCTAATCCGTCGTTAATCTCCGACCTTTTAGCGTCGCCCGTATTCCATCGCAAACTTATGGAATCCGTCGCAAAAAATCGACGCTAATACTTTAGTGAGGAACATATTACTGACAGACACTTTCGGTTGCAAATCCGTCGCAAAACAAGATAGCGACGGATTTGGCCGTCGCAAATTTGGATTTTTCTAGTAGTGTTCTTTCATCGGGGATTTTTACGGTTAATTAGTTCCTTGAGAACGTTGATCGATGACTCCTCTCTTGTTCCTTCTACGGACTTCAAACTATTTGGTTGATCTCTATACCTTCAAAAGTGAATATCATGGTATGGAAGCTGAGGCATATAAGACTGCCAACTAGATGGAATTTGGTTAAAAGGGGTATTCACGTTGATTATTCTTGCTGCATTTTTGTGGTTGTGAACAAGAAGGAGAAGATCATTTGTTCTTAGTTTGTCCCTTAGTTTCTCTCATTCTTAGTGAACTAGGCAGATGGTGGTGTCTTGAATCAACAATTCCAACTTCGTTTCAAGATCTCCTTCATTGGGGTTCGACTCCTGGCTTCAAAGGGCAGCAACTTCAAGCTTTTAACACAATGATTTTTTGCTTTTGTTGGGCGCTTTGGTACTACAAAAGAAACAATTATAATTAACGATCAACAAAACTAAAAAGAAAAATCATCATCTATGCTTACATATGATTTTTGTTTTAGACAAATAAGCAAAAATAGCGGGGGAACATGACACAAGCCATGTAAAACTTAGACAAACCATCAAAGTTGTCATCTTAATTTGCTATTGCATATACGCAACTCTAATAACTACTATTAAATGTATCCAACTTTCCAAACTTACCAATTAATACATTTAACCTGGTATAGTAGGTCCTTCGCTGACGTGACACCGGTTATGATGACGTGGTATCTTACTTAGATGCTGACATATAATATATTTGTTTAAAAATAATTTAAAATATAATAAATATAATAATAATAATAATATGAAGATTTAGGACCAGATCTTCATCTTCCATCGTTCATCTATACATACAATTTTAGCATGTCAAATGATTGAAGGTGGATTCCATCGCTTCATATTCATCGATTTCAACTTATTAGGTTTGAAGGTTCGATTTTGGGTCCAAGGGTCATTCGAAGCATTCAAGAACACCATCCAGAATGGGTATTGCGGCTTACGGATTAGAACATATTTAGCGTTTTATGCTTCTTCTATCGACTATAATTTTTTTTGTTATGATCGATTATGGTTTTAGTTTAGTTTCAATCTTCTTCATTTAAGTTTTTTTCTCAAATCGACGGTTCTTCTACGTGCAATACCAAAATTTAGGGTTTTTATCCATCAACGTGCGATACCCAAATCGATTCATATGGTGAGTTTGGATTTAGTTTTAAAGATTTCATTATTGACGTGTTTCAGAGTTTGATTTGTTCAGATATGATGTTTCAATTTCTTTTGATTTATTAACTTATATTTCGATGTATTCATACCCAAATATGAATAATGAATGTTGTTCACCGGCGTTTTACTTAGGCTTCTTTGCTTTAGATTTGATTTGGGTTTTCACTTTTGTGTTCGGTTTCACTTTCTAGGTCATCATATGACTTCAACTTGTTCAAAGATGTGTGCAGAAACCATGGGAAAGATAATGAACAACAAATCACGACTTCATTTGTATGTTTTTGTGACATAATCTTCATATAATCTATTTGGATTATTGTATATCTTCATTGTTTTTCATATTAGATTTAAGCATATCTGTGTTCCTTGATTGTTTGTGTTCATTAAATACTTCATTTGTATGTTCTTGGATCTTTTAGATTCATTTTTATGTTCATCCATTTTGAGATTTTTGCGGGTTGAAAATCTAGGCATTGACAATTTATAAGACATCATATGTGGTAATTTAATAGCATAAAAAAGAAATAAAAAATAATAAGAATTACGAGTAACCTGATTGAAAGGTTAATGGATACATAATTTGGTAACTTTCAAATAAATTAAATGGTAGAGTTGAATATATATATTATAGTAAAAGGTAACAACTTCAATACATTTTCGGAAAATAAATCCTTTTTTAATAAAATAAAGTTTTAGTTCAATTTTTTTTATCCACAAACAATATTGCATGCCGACAAATTGAATTTAAAATATATTTGGTAAATTTAATCTTAGATTATGAAGCAACCCCAGGGGTGTTTGTAATCCAAAACTAAAATAATTTTTGTATATACGTAAAGGTAATTTTTATTTTATTTTCTTATGATTAATATTAGTATACTTATTAAAATGCCGAAACAATAATTACAAGATGATATATTTGAATTTTATCCAAGTTATATCATTTAGCGACTTAGTTACTGATATATGCCATAATGACATGATACTAATTATTGTTCGTGAGGTTCTATAGAAGAATGTTCAATATACCATTCTTAATTTATATTTTTAATAGACTAATTTTAGTCTTTGGATCAATGTTTCAGATTGTATTTTAAATTTTGGACGGAGTGATATTTTTGTAATTCATTTGTGATGCTTTTACAAATCACATGTGATTGTATACTGAATCAAGTTTTTTACATAGACTTTATTAAACACAATTCAGGTTCTATATCATGCAATTTTATCTTTTTACTCATATTTCACTTACAAGATATGAAAAGATAATTAGTAGACGAGAAAGGAGAATAAATATATAATATGCAAAGATGTTAATAGTTTTTTACTACATATATCGTCCTTCCGATCGATTATTAATATGTTTAATTGGTGGGAGGAAATGTACTTTGTTTTGTGTCATCCGGTTATCAAATTAATTTTAATTAAACAATATTAACTATTTATCTATACTACTATATAAAACATTTAATATTTTCTCTCCTCTTAAATTTTAAGACTTTTTAAAATTCAATCAATATAAAATCTTGACCCTTCATTTAATCTAAATTAATCTCATCCACTCAATCTTTAACTATTTTATTCTCTCCTAATTTACTTTAACTTTTTATTCAAAATATATTCTCTTATACTAACATAATTATCCATCCACATCAACATAATTTTTAAAATTTTATTAACTCTTCTCTTTATTTCATCAATATAAATCTTTTTTCTTATTTTATTGTCTATTAGAATTTATTTTTAAAATTAATAAAATAGTTAAATGTAAATAAAAATTTTTTTGAAAAAAATAGACATGTTGCTATACGTAGAAAACTTTTTCGTGACATTGAATCGCGCGAATAACATATCATTACATTTTTGAAAGCGACATATTGTAAACCAAAAACTATTTGCCGCCACAGCATTGTGTGAGTATGATGCTAGTATACTTATAATGGAGGAAATTAATTTTGACTTTTAAAGCTCGAATTTTAATTTATAAAATCATCAGTTAATTATAATTAATAAAATTAATAATTATCCAAATTGATATTTGAAATCCTTATAGAAAATATATGTTTTATCCTCAAATTGATTTGAATCAAGTTATGTAAGTACTTAGCTGAATGTTATAAATCTATATACAATTACCATTGTGGTGTATTAAAATAAACACCCAATAATAAATTTTAACATTGTGTTTTAACGTAAAGGATGCTTTACTACACACCTTTTCTATTCTTAATAGAAGATTATTGGAGATAAAAGTTTATTGGACAATTTCAACATTTAACGTATCAACTTTAATTATACAATCTTAATCATATATATATATATATATATATATATATATATATATATATATATATATATATATATACCCTAAATATAGAGATAAGGATTATAAAAAGAATAACGATAAAGTTAAAAAAATAATTACATATAACTTATTATAAACTTCTAATAAAAATAAAAGACAAACTTGAATAAGATTTATTACACAATCTTAGGATCTTAGCAATTGACTTAGATTAAAAAAAATTAACTATCAAACCTAAAACATCCATTTTGATAACTATTAAATTTCAATTTTGACTTTTTCTGTCAGTAATCCTAAATTTTAATTTTGATAACTACTTCATTATCCTACTCACCATAAGATGACATGTGGAGTTTACTAATTTTCTTTCCTTACCTCATCTATTGATTTTGACATTTTTATTGATCTTGTGAGTAAAAGGATAAATCTATCTCTCTTAAAAAAACAAACACGATCTTAATTTAATATTATCCATATTTTAAAAAGATCTACGGTGCATTTGAAATGAATGAAAACAAACATTCATTTAATTAATATTATCCATACAAAATTTAACTTACATGAATTAACATAACATTATCTATTGATGTTTTAATTGATATTAATGAAACTTTGATTTACTTTAACTCATAATATTTAATATCTCTCACATATCTCTTCTCTTATAATAAACTTCTAGTAGTATAAATAAAAAGAGTAAAATTAATATAATTTATTAGACAAACGTAGTTATTTATTTAGATAAAAACTTATTATATTTTTATAAGTGAACTACTAAAATGGTTTATGTCATTTGTAACAAATGAATCGATATTCGACCATGGTTGATTATTAAATAATTGATTGATGATGTAAGTGCATGATCATTTCCTTCCTGTAAATGACGTTTGAGTTTTTGTAGTATCCACGTGGCAGATTATGATTGGGCAATACAAAGTTGTTGCTTCCACCAGTGAGCAAATTATAAATTCCCCTGATTGAAGGAAGGAAGGAAGACCAAAAGAGACCACCGCTATCGACATTTTACTTAGTTTATACTTCAATCACCGGAAGAATCTCGATTCTCCGGCACGCTTTTACAGCATGTACGGACAGCATCACCGGCATCGGTATGGAGCGTCTTCCTCGCAAGCGATCACGATGATAGACGGAGCTGTAGTGAAAGCTCACTCTGATCTTCTCGCCGCCGGCGAAAGCATATCTGCGTGGCAAGTCTCACAGTCAGCACTGGTTATACTGAAGGCTGATTCTTTTGAATCGTTAGGGTATCATATGCGAAATGTTCGCCCGCTAAATCGTCTTATGATCACTGAAGCAAAGGTAAAGCTTCTCCTTGTCAACTTTTTATTTTTTATTTTTTAAAGTTATTTATACTTGGAATCGACAAATAACGATGACGATTTTTTTTGGCGAGTTTAGTTGTAACGGTTATAAGAACTTAGTATACATTTCATTGATGATAATATATTAAGAAGATGATGATAGGACTGCAGGGGGAACTTGGGTCCCTTTCAATTTTCAGTTACGGTGGTTCTTTTGGATTTTTGCTAGTCAACCTAATGCTTTCTTCCTTCATCAATTAGTGCAATGGTTTGCAATGTTTTTCTACTTTCTAATGCAAACGTACAATAAATGCTGGCTATATCTTTTTCAATGTCATAGATCTAGACTCACTCATTGTAGCTATGGAGCCAAATATATCAAAGTTGCTAAATTTACAAAAAGCAAAGTAAAATTTTGGGTGAAAATGGTCTACTTTTGTGATGTTATTTAAAGGTTGAGAAAATTTTACTTTAGCAATCTTTTTTGATATCAAATGTTTGCATAGCAATGTAAATTTTGTATTAAAACTGATCAGTTAGAATTGGTCTTGTAGGTCAACTCTTTTATACATTGCTTTGTTGGGGTCCAAAAGATTACATCATTACATGATTTGGAGACGGCAATTTGTGAAAACGAGGGAATCAAAAGCTTCGAAGAACTTGAATTGGGACCTTTGTTAAAGCATCCACTAGTTGTGCATTATTTTTCTGTAGGATCTGATGTCACAGAATTCTGTAAGATTACAACCGAACAAATTGTTGCTGACCTCAATGTACTTCTTTACAAAAGGAAAAAGATCATGCTTGATGACTTATTGGATTATATAGCAAAGAAAAGGAAAGAGACACGTGGAAATCTTTGCATACGAATTCAAAGTCTGGGGTGTGTATTTTTATGATTCCATTTTTTACATGCTTGCTGATTTTGTTAAAAGTCATTGATTATAAATAGTGAATGTGATTATACTCCATGCAAACTACATAAATACTCTTAAATTAGACGAAACATCAACCAAATATAGTAAGATCAACAGTGTATAATCAGTTGGCGGATTTAGGATCTTCAACCACATTGCACTATCAACACGCTACTTTTTTCTTCTCAAGGGATGTAGTGCAATTGTTATATAAGTTTTTTACACTGCAAAACACTTTAAGTAATTTTCATGGTATACACTGGAATACTCTTAAGCATGCTTGTGTTTCTCTTATTTTGCATTTAATTCTTTGTGTTTATTGATTTTTGTATGCTAACATACATCTACAGTATGCACATTGGCAATATCTTGCGTGGAAGGCGATCTGAGGGTACTGTTCTAAGGAAGTGTTCTGATGGATCATATGCAAATTCGGTTCCTAATGACAACGATGAAGACGGCGATGATGGAAATGTTGCTAAAGATGACTATAACGTCAAAAATGATCTTGTACAGGATCCCAGTCTTTTTTCATGTCAAACTGCAACTAGTGAAATGGATTGTGGTTTGACTTCTTCTCATGACAGCAAAAGGTGCAATGATGGTGTTCCTCTGTTCGAAGGGAAACAAGGATCTGAAATTAAATTTTGCACGCAATATGTAATTCATAAAACACCCAAAAAGTGGATGACTGGAATCAAGTTTAAACCAGAGTTTCAAAATACCGATGTGGAAACAGGATTTATAGATGATAATGCAATTGACGGGCATACATGGAAATTCATTAAGATCTGGAAAGACACGTGTGAAAAAGAAGAGAATGTAGTCGAGGTATGTCAGTTGTGAGTTCATCGAGATCTAGAAAAAGATGTGTAAAATGAAACAGATTATTTTAATGATACTGTTCTCCGTCTTGTTCTAACTAAAAGAATGCCACATTTAGGGAAAAGAAAAGTTCTCTCAATATGTCTCCTGTATACTTAATTTCTTGTTTACTGACCAGCCTTCTTGTTTACTGACCAGCTCACCATGTCTTCTACTTCTAATTTTTAACTAGTCCATACGTGTTCTCACGTTTCATATTCTTGCTATTGTATTAAATTCTTTGGCTTGACCTCTTCTAATTGTAAAAACTCTTCAACTTTGGCTTATATTCAATCTTCTGCATCTGTTATGTTGTATACTACACTAGTATTGTGTCTTAAATGGTATCTTTTTCTTGCAGGCATTTGGCAAGATGCTTGAATTTTATCATGGTTATATGAGGACAAAGACGAAAAATAAAGCCCTGAATAAAGTGATTTCATCATATCCACATGTTGGTTTGCTAAATGTTGCTGTAAGTTAACTATGTTCATTTTCATACGACCATTTGACATCTTGACAGTGTTTTGTTAATTCTTCTTTAGTATAAGCATTGCCTTTATCTGCATTCTTGGATACAAAATGTTCCTCTGCATGTTGTTGCAGATTGCATCTATAAAGTTTGGTTTGTGGGATCATATAAGGTCTTCTCCTCAAGCAAACAGTAACCAGGTGATAGCAAATACGGACTCTAAGACATGTGCAGTTAATGCTAGCACAGATGCCGAGCCAGCTGAAATGGACGTTCTAGTAGCCAATAGTCTTGTAACCAAGGGTCATGTTGGTAATTTACATGCCTTTTGTGCTATTTATATTTGTTATCGGTTCTATCTTCCCATTAAATTTTCTTTCTATTTCAAAAGGGTTCTTTGGATGTGAGTAGAAACTGATTACTCGTAGTAGGGATAATCAGTTTTGAGTGTCCATAAAACTGAATATGATTTTGAGAATCTCAATTATGTGTTATGCTTAGCTTTTATGGCTATGGTTAACAACCCAATTAAAAAATAATGTTAGTTATTTAACTAATAGTATTTAACTATCCAAAAACACTTGCAAAAAACTGGTTGTTAACCATAGCCTTTTCTTTCTATTATTTGGGGCAATTTTTTATCAGATATGGATTAACAGGTAATAAGTTGTTTGAAGAAAGCTGATTAGTGACATAAATGTTATATCACTTAACTGGTCGTAACTATAAGCAATTGATATCTTTGATTCCTCAAGTCAACATTCACACTCTTTCAAAATGTACTTTTAAACACCCCCTAAAAGAAAGAGAAAACTTTCATTTGGTTTAGTGAGAGTGTCATTGTAGGTCAATGATAATTGCATTTCACTTTTTAAGAAGTCATGGTAGAAACAATGGATTGGCGTCTCACTGTCTCAAGCTTTTGATGATTTGTTAACATTCATATTTCAACTTGTGTTTCTTGTGTCTTTCTTCTTGTTATTATTATAATAGCTTATAGTTTTCTTTTATTTTGTTCTCTTCTCAGACATTGCTCTTGAAGATGTTCTGAAATATGTGAAGGCTTATTATGAGTTTTCTACTCATGGTATAGACAACATAAGTTCTTATCCGAAAAAATATATGATCTTCTTAAAAGAGATTTGTAAGCTAGAATGTTCTCTAGCTCGACATTTTTCGGTTGATGACTTTGTAAGCCTTGGTTTTGGAGACATTTTCACATTCTTAGCAGAACATATTTCCTTACTACCAACCAAATGGCAAAATTGCTTCATAATTAGTGAAAAGCCTGAGAAGCCTATGGTTAAAGTTTGCATGAGCCAAGGTTATCTGCTTGAATTCTTATCGAAAGCTGCTAATAGCTTAGGGGAAAATGAAACGTTAAGCAAATTAATGGTTTCTGAGTTGTTGAGAATGCAGTTTCCTTCCGCTGGTCTTACATTACTAGAAGATGCTTTTACAGCAGATCTTTTGACTACTATGAGCAAGAATGGTGATAATTGGAACTCAAGTATTGTGTTATTTTCTTCTACTCTGTCTGATTTTAGGGCAGAAAAGGGTTTTACAGATACTCACGTTGGCACAACTGAAGCAATTGAAATGTTACTTAGGGCTCCGATGATGATAGATTTAGTCTCATGGTCGTATTGGGACTATAAGTTTGCACCTTCATTAGGTCCTCTTGTGGGGTGGCTTTTGAGTGATGTAACCACAAAGGAGCTACTTTGTTTAGTAACGAAAGATGGAAAAGTTTTACGCCTTGATCATTCAGCTACCGTGGATTCTTTTCTTGAAGCTTTTCTTCATGGATCTTCTTTTGAAACAGCTCTTAAGCTCGCCTCTTTGATTTCTCTATATGGCGGTGAACTAAAGGTACCATTGTCTTTATTAAAATGCCATGCAAAGAATGGTTTTGAAATCATGTTAAAGGTTTCTTCAAAGAATGCTTTTGAATCCATGCCACTTGCATCAAGATTTGTCCTTGATTGTCTTGGTTATCTACCTAAGGAGTTCAGAAGTTTTGCAGCAGAGTTGTTGGTTTCTGCACTTCGCTTAGTTATTAAAGATGCTCCTGCAGCGATTTTGAGTGAATGCAAAAGTAAAGAGGATCATATGATGATACATGAGCTTGGATTATCACTAGGCATAGTGGAATGGTTTGATGATTATTGCTCATGTTTGTCTGAATCCAAAGAATCACTCGAAAATAAAAGATTTTTGTCAAAAGTTGAAGTTATCCAGCCTCCTGAATTCAACAAACCTAATGAAGATTGTAGAAGAGGAAGTGTGATGACTCACAGAGTGCAAAGTGGTGATGAAGATTGCATTAGATCCATGTTAGATTCTGAGAGAGATAATAATGCAGCTGTTATTATAGAGTCAATCAGAATTGAAGAATTTGGTTTGGACCCAAATCTTTCAACCACAGAAAGTAGCATTTTAAAGAAACAACATGCTCGTTTAGGAAGAGCACTTCATTGTCTTTCACAAGAGTTATATTCCCAAGATTCACATTTTCTTCTTGAGCTTGTAAGTTTCTAGCTTTATACTTTCATATGACCCCCCTTCCTTTTCTTTTCTTTCCATTTGTCAATGAAGACATGTTTGCGTTGTTTTTTGTTTGATCATTTTTGTAGGTTCAGAATGCTGATGATAATCTGTATCCAAGAAATGTGGAGCCAACTCTAACGTTCATCCTTCAGGAGAAAAGTATTGTTGTCTTGAATAATGAACAAGGTTTTTCTGCTAGTAACATTAGAGCACTTTGTGATGTTGGAAATTCTACCAAGAAGGTATCTAGTGCTGGGTACATTGGCAAGAAAGGCATTGGATTCAAATCAGTATTTCGGGTATAGTCAAATGACATTTTTCATGAGTAACAACTGTCTTGAATTAATATTTTCGCTAACTGTTATGCTTTTTAGGAAAACACATTAGTATGAGTTGTCCTAAAATCTTCACATTACCTCAAGTCTCACTAATTAGTTTTGGTTCTTTGGATAATCTACTTTTGCATGTGATTATCTTAAGGGATATTTGTTAAAATAGAATGATTAAAGCACCTAATGATTCTGTGGTCTGAATAATTCAAAGGCTCTGTATGAAACTGTCTCTGAATGTAACATGTTGTTTGATAAAGGTTCTGAATGAACAATCTAAATGATGCAAATTACCATTTTAACCTCAATAGTGATATATTATATTATAAGATATTAGATATGATTGTTGCAACATGTGAAAGGAGTATTAGGGTAAAATACTTTGTGCATAATGATATAGAATGTACTTTATGATAGAATGATTCAACAAAATCTTCATTCAAAAGTGGCAATCAAACACACTAAATGCTGAACTATTCAGCATAATGGTTTCATTAAGCAGCAAACAAACAACCCTTTATTATTT
The DNA here is from genome assembly GCA_038502395.1 of Dittrichia graveolens. Classification (NCBI taxonomy): domain Eukaryota; kingdom Viridiplantae; phylum Streptophyta; class Magnoliopsida; order Asterales; family Asteraceae; genus Dittrichia; species Dittrichia graveolens. Next base: position 1,058,777 of record JARJIL010000003.1, on the reverse strand, counting down.
AGGGGTATTAGGCTGTTAATTGTTGTTTGTTTTAGAAGATGTAAAATGTCTTATGTCTTATTTCATGTTTATGGGAGATGATGTGTCCTAGGTTAAAAGGTAGGATAAATGATATTTAATCACTTCCAAAGATAAGATGCAATAAGATCTTCGAAGCACTTATCACTTATTCTAAACAGTCTTCTTTAAAAACTTCTACCCGCGTGCAGATTTTTGTAGAAAATAAGGTCTTATTCTAAAAAACAAACAATGCCAGATTGATAGTTGATACTAGCTACAACAAAACTAATTATCACAGGGTAGAAAAAACTTTCTTATATTCTCTTATTTTATCTTCATTATATTTTATAAAATCAGAATTTTTCAAGAAACACAAGAAATCCAAACAGTATCTCGTTATGAATAATTAATCCGGATGCAGTTTGTATAATTGGTAATATTGATGATAAACATGCATGATCATTGGAACCAAATTTCTCTATATATATGAACTACAAAATCTTTTTTTTTATGTTGCATTCTGATTCCTGTAATCCTTGCCTTATTCTAGAGATGTTTAATAAATCACTTTTATCAATATGCAGGTTACAGATGCTCCTGAAATTCATTCTAACGGATTTCATATCAAGTTTGACTTGAGCGAGGGTCAAATTGGTTTTGTTTTGCCAACAATTGTGCCTCCTTGTGATATAAATTTCTTCAGTAACTTGGTCTCATTCGATTCTACTGATCCAGTCAATATACAACACTACAATACATGCATTGTGCTTCCCTTGAAGTCAAATCTAACAGAGCCTTCAACTGTAGACAACATCATGTCTATGTTTTCAGATCTTCATCCATCTTTATTACTTTTTCTTCATCGTCTTCAATGTATCAAGTTCCGAAACATGCTTACTGACTCATTTGTCATTATGAGGAAAGAATTAATTGGAAATGGATTGACAAATGTTTCTATTGGGAACGAAAGATTGACTTGGTTTGTAGAGTCCCGGAAATTGCAGGTTAATGGTATACGTGATGATGTCAAAACTACTGAAATTTCAGTTGCTTTTGCTCTTGAAGTATCAAACAACGGTAGTTACATTCCAAAACTGGAACAACAGTATGTTTTTGCATTTCTTCCCCTTCGAAGATATGGTTTAAAATTTATAATACAAGGTGATTTTATTCTTCCTTCTTCAAGAGAAGAAGTTGATGGTGATGATCCATGGAACCAGTGGCTGCTATCAGAGTTCCCGAGCTTGTTTGTGAGTTCTCAACGATCTTTCTGTAGTCTTCCTGGTTTTAACAATTGTCTTGGAAAGGGCATTTCCATTTTCTTGAGCTTTGTTCCTTTAGTTGGTGAAGTGCTTGGATTCTTTTCTTCACTTCCCGGAATGATTATATCAAAGCTATGTACATCTAATTGTCTACTTTTGGAAGGGGAAAGTGATAAATGGGTCCCACCGTGTCGGGTTCTGAGAAACTGGAATGAACAAGTTAGAATTCTTTTGCCTGATAGCTTGATTCAGAAGCATCTTGGTCTCGGGTACTTGAATAAGGAAATAGTATTATCGGATTCACTCGCAAGGGCATTGGGGATCGAGAATTACGGGCCTAAAATCTTGGTTAAAATTTTATCTTCTTTATGCCATACAAAAGAAGGTTTAGCATCAATGGGCCTTAATTGGCTATCCTCATGGCTTAATGAGTTACATGCAATGTATCTTCAGAGTCGTGTTGATTTTGGAGTTGGTTCTGTTATTATAAATACCCTGAGAAAAACACCCTTTATTCCTCTTTCGGATGGTTGTTATAGTTCGATTGAAGAGGGTATGATTTGGATGAATTTAGATGGTTCTTGGAACAATCTAGAAGATTCTACCAGATTGTTTTCCAATCTTCGCATAGTGAATTCTGCACTTTTTGATGGTTTGGTCACCGAGAACTTATCTCAGATGCTTTCCAAAGTTGGCGTCCAACGGTTATCTGTGCATCAAGTCGTAAAATCACATGTTTTGCAAGCAATTTGTGACAAAAAGAATATAGTCAATAAGGATCTCATGGGAGAGTACTTGTCATTTATAATGGTTCACCTACAATCTAGTTGCTTGGATTGTTCTACAGAAAGGTCGCACATAATCTCCGAGGTTTACAGTAAAGCTTTTATTTTGACAAATCATGGCTTTGCTTCACCTTCTGAGGTTGCAATCCATTTCAGTAATGATTTTGGAAATCATATTGATATCAGCAAGTTGATCAGTGGCATTGATGTAAAATGGTATGAGGTTGATAAAACTTACTTGAAGTGTCCACCAGGTAAATCTATGAGAAACTGGAGGAAATTTTTGAAGGAAATTGGAATAACTGATTTTGTGCAAACTGCTCGAGTTGAGAATACTGTTTCTATGTCATCTCAGTTTTTTCTCATGGATACGTTGTGGGAGAAAGTGAATATTCCACCTGGATCAACTGTCAGTGATTGGCAGTCTCATGAGTTGGTGGATTTACTTGCAAAAGTGTCATTGTGTGGTGATCGTGAAAAATGCAAGCATCTACTTGAGGTTTTTGATGAAATATGGGACGAGTATTTTAATGACAAGGTTGTAGCTTATTGCAATATGAATGGAGAAAACACGGCTTTTAAGTCTTCGTTAGTAAGCGCTCTCAACGATATTCAGTGGGTGGTTTCTAGCTTGGATAACAGACTTTATTATCCTAAAGATTTGTTCCATTATTGTGAGGCGGTGTACTCAATTTTTGGTGATAATGCTCCTTATGTCATCCCAAAGGTCAATTTTTTTATTCTCTCTCACTTCAAAATAATCAACAACAACAATAATATCCAATCCCGCAGGTTGGGAGACTGCTTCCCGGTGTCACTTTCAAAATCATTATCTTTAACTTGCAGAACTTCATATTTTAGTGTTATGATTTAGAACACACCTTTTACAAGTTGTGGTTTTTTTTATGGAAATGCGACAGATTTCAAGTGAGAAGTTGGTAGCTAGCATTGGTTTCAAGATTACTGTTACCCTTCATGATGCTTTATCTGTTCTTGAAGTCTGGAAAAGATCTGCCACGTCTTTTAAAGCTAGGTATTTGCTTATTCCATCTTTGTGTTTCCTATACCATATAGGTGGCAGCTTTAATCCATTTATCTTGAATAGGTCCATTTGGATTAAGTTTAATCTCAAAGGGTCAAATCAAAAGTTTAGCTAAAAGTGGAATGGGTAAAAAAAGTTGAGCAGTGGAAAGTCGCTCAAAAGTCAATTTCTAATGCTTACAACCTTCTAATATTTTTTTCTAAAGATCAGATTACTATTGAAAAAGAAGTATTATTTTTATAATATAATTAACACATTAAATATTTGTTAAAAAAAGGAAACAGACAAAAGAGTGTTAATGGGTCAATCTAACCCGTCCATTTTGCCACCTCTAATAAATCATAAGGTACTTTTAGTCCTCTACCATCAATCTTTTCTGACAGCTTGTGGATTTCCACATCAGTGTATCGCAGATGTCCAGGTTCTACTCATTTATATGGAACGAATTGGCTTCTTCAGATCAGAAGAACGTGGCTAGCTTAAGCAATGGAAAATTTATATTTGTTCCTTTATCTTCGGGTTCTTCAAGTGAAGTTGTATCTGGTGTGCTTTTATCCCCACAGGAAGTCTATTGGCATGATATCATGATCCATTCAGAATGTGCTGTAAGCAAAATGTTAAGCAACTTATATCCAAGCCTCCATGACTTTTTTGTTAATGAATGTCGAGTCAAGGAGAACCCTCCGCTTCTAGATTACCTTGCGTTTTTACATCATTTATCCACAGTAGATACTCCATCAGAAGCTGCCAAAAAGGTAAGAATAGTCATATTAATATTCGACATACAGGTGGTAAAATTCTCGTGTTGGGTAGCGGGTCAAACAGGACTCATCTGCCATACACTTTTTGCCCAAAAAGATAATGTTTCTTTTTTATAAATAATAACTGCTCCAAATATCATTGTAAAAGTTTTGAACTGTCACACATTTGAATTTTATGTTGACAGGTTTTTGATATTTTTGTAATGTGGAGCGACGGAGTTAAATCTGGGGTTTTGAGTTCTGATGATGTTGAAATGTTGAAAAGAAATCTCAAAGAAAAGGAAATGAAGGTGCTTCCTACTGCACAAGATAAATGGGTTTCGTTACATTCATCATTTCAACTCGTGTGTTGGTGTGATGACGATAAGCTAGCTGATGAATTCAAGGAGTTGAATATTATTGATCTTTTCCGTTCTTGTGAATTCACTGATGAAGACAAAGAGATGCTTCAAGTGAAGATTTCTGTTATCATGAAAAAGCTTGGAATTCCTGCTCTTTCAGAGGTTGTTTCTCTTTCCCTGTGTCTTTACCAGTTTAGACTATGAATAGTCAATTCTAGGTACCTCTCATCTCTAACTGGTCAAGCGCACAAGATAAAAAAAAGAAGGTTGGACAAAAGCCAATCGGTAAAATGGGATGAAAGTGGCGTTAAGTGTATTTTGATGCATAGAACTTCTTAAGTCATTGGTTTTAATAAAAATGAAGTATTAAAACCACATAATATTTGTAGTAATATGACGCATTGTTTCTGCCAGTTTGACCAGGTACTTGTTTTGACACATTATCCTACTTGCCCGATTTTCCACCTGTAGTTCTTGTTCTGAAAATTCTCTTAACAATAAAACAACCGGACACTGGAACCTGGCATTGTGCATGTTATTAATGTAGATGATAAGATCAGGTGTTAACCAGCTCTTATGATCTACTGCAGGTTGTTACTCGTGAAGCAATATATTACGGGCCAGTAGATAATAGCTATGAAACTTCATTGGTGAGCTGGGTTCTTCCCTATGCTCAGCGGTACATCTCTAACATGTATCATGATAGATATCTTAAACTCAAGCTGTCTGGATTCCAAAGGCTAAATCGACTGCAAATTGTTGTTGTTGAAGAGTTATATTATAAGAATGTTATAAGGTGTTCCAATTTGGTATCAAAAAACAGACATGATTGTAGCTGTCTTCTTCAGGTATGGTAGTTTACATAGGTGTGTTCAATGTTAGGACTGTTAAGCACCTGCACTATAACAATTGTAGTAAACAGGAATTTTGTTATCTCTGGAGGCTGCAGAATTATAAAAAACATTTCGATTAAGTTTCAAAAGAGGCACTCAACTTAACAGTTGGTATCGTTGACACCAAATACAGCTGCAAATGTCACTAGATAGCATTTAAGTTTCACCATCCTCTCCCTCCTTTAGGTCACTCAAACCTTTTTTTAAGAGGTTTATTCACTCAAGTTTCATTTCTGTGTTGATGTACTTTTTTTTTTGTTTTGAAAAATTGACCTGCAATTCACATTACCTGCTTAATAATACTAACATGTTGTTCCTAATGGCATCCTATAGGCCGGTTGCTAGTCAATTTTTTATTTATTTACTTTTAGAAAGAACTTTCTAATAAAATTGAAATCTGAGTGGTTATTAAACCTCTTGGAACTAAGTTTGAGTGACCTGTGTGGAACAATGGCGAAACATGGTTACTATTTGTATTTAGGACATCTATAAATGGTGGTCAAACTGTAAAAGTTGTAAACTAACCTGATTTTATAACAATACATACAGGATCAGATCCTGTATGCAACACGTGACTCAGATTCTCATTCAATATTCATGGAGCTTTCTCGTTTTTTAATCAATGGGGATCACGAACTGCACTTGGCAAATTTTCTTCACCTGATTACAACAATGACTGAATCAGGTTCTTCTGAGGAACAAATAGAAACTTTCATCTTGAATAGCCAAAAGGTGCCAAAACTCCCGGATGAAGAACCAGTATGGTCAATTCAACCTATAGAACCATTGTCATTGGATGTGGAGTCATCGCTTACAACTGGTATCGCTAAAAGAACCAACAAGCCCAATTCGACATCTCAAAGTAACAGAAACTGGCCACCAGCTAGTTGGCAAACTGCCCCCAAGTTCATTTCCCTTGCTTTGAATGACCCAAAGATGCAAGATGTTGTTAGGAAAATGGATCTTAACTCTTGCAGCATAGAAGAACATCTAATTTCGGCTAACCAGGTTGAAAACCTTGAAACTTGGAGAAGTTTAAACGACATGGGTCATGGGGGAACCAACACTGCTAATTGTGTCAATGTGGAACTTGGTTTGGTTGACCAAGATGGGTCTATGAGCTTTAGTCAGGGGGACCAGCTTTCCCACAGCTCAGTCAATGTGGAACAGGCATTTCTTACAGGGAGACGAGGCGAGGAGTTAGTGTTTAACTTTTATAAAAAGATGGGTTTGAAGTTTGTAAAATGGGTTAATGAAGCTAGTGAGACTGGACTACCTTATGACATTGAAGTTTGTGATGACAAAAACCGAAAGGGATACATTGAAGTCAAAACAACTGATAGTGCTACAAAGGATTGGTTTGAGATATCAGTTAACGAGTGGCAGTTTGCGGTTGACAAGGGTGAATCTTTTACAATTGCTCGTGTTGTTTTGGCAGACGATCAAACAAGTCGAGTAACCCTATTTAAGAATCTTGCTAGGCTTTGTCGGCTTCGTCATCTAAAAATGGCTATCTTGATGTCAAACTAGCAAAGGTATGCGTTTGTTTTTATTGATATTACTATTATATGTATGTTTTATTGTTTTTGCATATTTGTTTTCTATTCTTAATGGATGGGGATCTATAAATTATAAAAGATCCAAGGAGGAAAACATTTACGACATGACAAATTATATATAATTGTATATTTATTTTGAAATTAAAAATACCTATAAGCGTCACAAATAATTATAAAAACCTATATAAGGAGGCAAACCTACCTAATCACAAACAAAAACTACCACCTAAATCCACCATACCTTTATCTTTCTATCCTAATTCTAGTTCTCCAACTCTTTCTATATGAGATCATGTCTTTAGAGAGCTGTAACTCCTCCATGTTGAGCCTCAACCTATCCTCTCACCTTGTACAATGCCGTCCTCTTCTCCTCGTTCCGTTGATTGCGAGTGTTTCTCCTCTCCTAACCGGCTCCATGTGAAGTCTTCTCTTGATGTGGCCAAACTAACGTTGTCTTCCTTCTCTCAATTTGGGAGTGATAAGTGTAACTCCTAGACGAACCCTGAAAGCTCCATTTGGGATCCTGTCTAGCAACGTCTTTTCACAAATATCTAGAAGTGTCCCTAGAATGCAACATTTTGTCTCCGATGCACACTTCCTTATCCTCGTAGCTTCTTTCCCGGCTAAACTCGCACCCAAGGTATTCTATCTTATCGCGGCTAATACGAAGTCACTTAGCCTCTAAAGCTGTTCTCCTTTGTTCTAACCTAGAATTCAACTTTTCTGCCACCTCTGAGACTAACACAATGTCATCCGCAAAAAGCATGCTTGACAGAATGCCCTCATGGATATCGCGCGAGAGCTCATCCAACTGTAAAAAGGTAGGGGCTAAGGGCCGAACCTTGATGTAACCCTCTTATTAATGGGAAGTAATCAGGCGTCCGAATACAAGTATGCACGCCATCATACATATCTCTTATAGCTCTAATGTAACCCCATGGGATCTCTCTATCATATCAGGATCTTCCAAATTATCTCCTTTTTGTACGCCTTTTCGAGGTCTATAAAAGCTAAGGGCAACTCCCATTCTCTTTTCTTAAACTTCTCCATAATGCTTCTAATAAGGTGAATCACTTATGTCATGAAGCTTCGTGGCATGAAACCAAATTTGTTCTCTCTTACAGCCATTTCATGGTGCAACCTTGTCTCTAACACCCAAAATTTCATGAAATGGCTAAGTAGTTTTATGCCCCTATAGTTTCCACAGTTTTGAGCATCACCCTTGTTCTTCTAAATTGGGATAACTACAATAAGTCTTAATTCATCCGACATTTTTCTTGTCCTTAAAATCACATTGAAGAGGTTCATTAGCCACCTTACGCCCACCTCTCCTAAGCACTGCCAAGGCTCAATAGGAATTTGATGTAGTCTTGCTGTCTTGCCTCTCCCCATCTGTCGTAAGGCGGTCCTTACGTTCTCCAGGTAAATCCTTTTGGTGTAGCAAAAGTTAGGGGAATGTGTGTTGACATTAGAGTCCACAACCTCCCTCCTGTCATAGATATATAAGGAACAAAAAATAGTCTCTCCATCTACTCATAATACCCTCATCTTTCACTACGATTCGACCGTTAACATCTTTAATAAAATTTACATTTCTTAAATCACGTCTTCTTCTCTACCTAGCTTTCGCCAGTTTATATATATCCAATTCCCCTTCCTTAGTATATAGTCTCTTATGCAAGTCCTCATAGACCTATTTGTTAGCTTGGGTCACAATCTTTTTTGCTTCTTTATAATGATCACATTCACCTTAATCCTATCCGCCTCTACCCTATCCCTAGCTAAGATCATCTCCTTAAAGCATGTTTGCTTCGCCCTAACCTTAACTTGAACTATGTCATTAAACCACCACGATTCACTGTGTATCCAATAGTGTTAGACTGTTAGCCATCCTTTTCCACACTTGGTCTGCGTCACTCAAGATAAAGCTCTCAGCCTCTAAAGAGACTCTCTCATACCTTTGTCGCCTACCCCTTCAGGGTTTTTTCAAAGAATTCTTGGTTTAACCACCTTATGACCCCGATTAACACTCTTCTTAAAACTCGTATTCAAGACCAACAATCTATAATGGGAAAAGAACATGATTTTCCCCTGGGATTTTTACAGTCTATACAAGCCCCGGGGTACCCTTTTCTAACTAGGAAATAATCTATTTGAGTGATATGTCCTCCACTATGGAAAGTAACTAAATGCTCGTCCCCCCTCTTAAAGAAAGAACTTGCAATGACCAAGCCAGAAGAAAACTCTAGTTGGATTGGATTTGAACTAGTTTTTATGGCTTGGTCCTTTGTTGGAGGCAGTCATGTTTGACTCTTGATTCATAGTACACCCATGCTTTGCAGCGGGTTTTAGGATGATGAAAATATAAAAAGTATTATTCAAGCATAATTATTTAATATAAAGCATGAAAAGAAATTAAAATTTCAGCATTGCAATATGCTATTTGGTTTAGTTTCAAATCGTTTCAGGTTTTATTTTTCATGTTATGTCTAATGTAACTATTTAGTATTATTAATCTTACAATCAAATAAAAGTTTTATCGAAAAAAGAGTTTTTTTAGATAAATATCATAATGCTATGAAATTTATATTGAAATTTGTACACATGTTAATATTTTTCTTTTCAATATGTATATATATAAGATTTAACTGTAAGATAAAAAAGATATTGTTCATAACTCCTGCAAAATATTACATACAAGTTTTTTCTACCCGCGCTTCGCAACAGAATTTTTAAGCATAAATATTTTATTATGTAAACTGAATCTTTATATCATCAAATTTGTATCGTTTTAAATATTTTTATCTTAAAATGTATGGGTTGCCTTGAATATAATTTATAATATTAGATTTTCAAGATAAATGTCGTATTACGATTATATATATATATATATATATATATATATATAACTTAATAATCATTCTTATTGCGTAAATTGCAAGAACATCTTGACACTTGATTAAATTAAATTAATGGCTAATAATGTTAATGATTCATTAATTAGTCATTATTAATGCTAATTAATAACTCAATAAAATGAGTATTTAGAAAAATTCAAGTCTTATTAATAATGACTCATCTACCGAAACCAATTCACAGGCCGACTAAATATGCAAATGACCGAAATACCCCTATTAATGAATTATTAGTGAATAATAATGGTGGTTACAAATGGTTCTCGTATTAAGAACGATTTCTTAAATTAACTTCTCCCTATATATATGTATGTATGTGTATGCGTATGTATATCAAAATATAGGTAAAAACAATGGTCACAAGTACGTGATCTAATTTAAACCGTAATAATTAAAACAAATAAACAATTAAAAAGTTAAGCATATATATTCATAATTATTTTTATAAAAAAAATTAAAAGTTGAATAAACAACAATTGAAAGAATGCGCAAGAGTAGAAAAACAAAGGAAAATGCCGCCAGCGAGGAAAATAAAATGTATTCAAAAATTGCAATTGCTCGGGATAGAACACGTTACCTCAGGTATGCAAAGAAATGTGTTTTGCCACTCCAGCTAAACAACCTTTTCAATATCTATACATATAACATATTATCACAAAGTTACTGTTCATAACTTCCTAATAAATGTTAGTATATATAATTGTATGATTTGCGTTGTCTTTTCCAAACAACCTCTCAACTTCTTGCAGATAGTATTAATATTGTTGATTTTTTTCTTCTCAACTTCTTGCATATAGTAAGTATTAATATTATTGATTTTTTCTTTTTACAGGTGCTACCATAGTTAAAAACTGTGCAACCTTTCAAAATTTTCAAGTATAACTCAAATACCGATTAACAGGCCCACTTTAGTTGTTTGATGTGATTATATTATAGATTTAATTTTGGTTGGTTTAATTTGTTGTTAATACTTTGAAGAATTAAAACCAATTGTCAATTTTTGTTGCTTTAACCCATTTGTATCCTGGTGGTGAAATTTGACTTAGTTAGCTGCATCTAAAAAAATATTTTTTTAACCTCTTTTGTTTGTGAGCGCTCGGCCATCAAACAAATAGACTATGTGTTGTTACTTAATAAAAAAGAGGAAAGAGGCTCTTTTTTACTCTTTATGAGAAAGGACGAGCCTTCATAAGGTGGTTGCATATGGTTCGTGCAAGTGTTTTTTTCCACCCTCATTTGCTTCTCTTCTCTAATCCATCAATCCTAAAATCAACATATATGATTCACAAATTGTTTCGTTGACCACACTTGATCAACCTTAGAATCGATCAACTTTGAAGTCGACGTTCTTGCTTCATAGATCAACAACCAACCAGACTACCTTCGACGTCTTAGCAACAAATCAATGACGAACAAGATCATTTATGCAACAATCATTGATGTTTTCACTTCCATTTTATGGTTCGTTTAGGGGGAAAAGATGTAGGCCCGTTTCACATGTCGACACTCGTCAATATAGGGTTGCTTCCATTTTAAGGTTCGAAGAACAACAACGCCACTTTATTCTGCTAGACTGCTAGTAATTTTTTGTTATCCTATAATTATGTTCAATGTTTAATCTAGACTTTATAACTAAATTTATTTATTATAATTTTCAAAAAAAAAACTTGAACGTTGTAAAACTCACTAGACAGGACTCGAGCAACCAGCTGATGAGTAACCAAATAATCAGCCTTGGCATGGAATACTCGAGGGGTTAAAATACAAATATGATTGAATTTTTTTGGCCGAGTTGTCCGGGTAATTACAGAGTTCGACCGAGTTATTAACCGTCCAAGTAGAGCCGGCAAAATGGACCCGTACATCCATTTTTGGATCAAATGGGCCAATTATTTAAAAAGTTTGGATTAATTGTGCTGTTCATTTTCTTTTGCTTAGGGTCATTCTGGGCTTCAAACAAAGCAATGTTGGGCTTAAAATAAAAATATCACGGGTTGAAATGGGCAGGTCCGCAAGTACTAGAAAAGCACCGGTTGTATGTGGTACACTGGTACACGATTACGAAGTACGGAAGAACTGAAGAAGTGAAGAACGGAAGAATACAGAGATTTGAAGCCCTCGATAATTGGTACAGTCGAACGGAAGAAGACGACAGAGATTTGAAGCCCTCGAGTGAAGAAGCGCTAAAGCCGATCGATAATTGCATCACTCGATTGGAGAGTCGATTATTGCATCACTCGATCTGAAGCCCTCGATAATTGATGTAGTTGATTGATTTACAGATTGAAGCCCTCGATTGCATTACAGATTACAGATTGCATCACTCGATTGAAGCCTCTGCCCTCGATAATTGGTACAGCCTTAGATTTCTTTTGTTCTTTTCTTAGATTTCTTTTGTGTTTCTTACGTAAATTGGAGAAGACATTTTGATTTCTATTGCATTTCTATTTCAAAAGAGAAGTTCATTCGGTTTGAATTTTTTTGGGTTCATATCAAATTCTGAAGTGCAACATTTTTGGGATGGTATATGGTATGAACTGGGAAGCCCCCTTTTGATTTCTATTTCATTTCTTGTTGATGAGTCTGTTGTTAATCACTTGTCACTGCCAAGTAGTGCCAATGCCCCCTTTTGGTTTGTTAGAATTGGGTGGAGTTTGTGAGATTTGGACTTAGGAATTCCTTCTATCTCCATAATTATAGCCAAATCTGTCCTTACTTATCAATAATAAGTTTTCTGTTGATAACTCCTTACTCATCATCCAATTTTGACCCTGTATAATCAGAAAATCCTAAGTATTGCTGCAACTTTTGATCACATTAATAAGTTTAAAGACATCTACAAACACCACCTTACATAGATTACTCATTTGATTTAATTCCTATAATTGTTTATTTCAGAAAGTTATTACATTTTCTTTTATCCTTTTTTATGAAGCTATTACAAATTGGTTCACAAAAGATGGTACTTTTGCCATTTGATTAGCATTACAGTTTTAGTACTCAAATTATAACCCAACATTGCAACTATTATGGTGCAGTAGAAGCTGTAGTTTGGCATCAAGTTGTTGGAAAAGGTCAAAACATGTGTAGCATCACTGTCATTTATTTTGCTTTTCTAAACAATAATTATATCATCTTTAAGTGTTATGAACCTCAGTGACCACATATCTACAACCATCTTTTTTCAATGATTTTACCCATTTTGTGTATGTTCCACAGACAGACTCTACTTTCTTAAATGTATGGCATAGCCATAAAGGATCATATAATTACTGGAATGTAGAAATTAAGGATGTATAGTTTGTTTTATTTGAATAATTTTATTGTGGCAAGTGTGAAAATACTTATGACTTTTTCCCAGGATCCATAAAGATATATACATGGCTAATGACAGAGGTAGCTAGAATTATGTTTACTGAATATTACTTTTGTTTCTTGTAGTGGGTTTTATAAATTTGGGTTCTCTAATCTTACCTTCAAAACAACATTAATTGAAAAGATGTATAAAATAATTGGACTGATTTCTATAAAATCAGTTGATCATATTATATAAAAGATGTATCTATATGGTAGTTATATGGTAATTCATTAATAATTGGACTGAGGATATATATACTTCATTTTATATATCTTTATGGGTTAATAATTGGAGATTTATTCAGACAAGTTGAAAAGTGCAGATACGATAACTGTGTACTGAAAAGGTTTTGATCCAACAATGCATAATGTCCGTGAATTTATTGTTTGAAGTCTTACCTGTGTTAGGTCAAAGTTGTTTATTGTTATTGGAGATTTATTCAGACAAGTTGAAAGCAGTTGTGTATGTGTTGGCTTAAGTTACTAGTGTGTTTTGTCATGTCTAGTATGACGTTAATTGTTAAAGTCTGATCTTTGATTTTAGGTGTATGAATAAATATTATATATTAGATTCTCGTAATTAGGAGGATAGATTCTGGTAATTTTGGGGTATGAGATTGATGTGCAAATGTTGGGATTTATGATTGAGGGACAATGATTGAGTTTTAGTATATTTATAATTGTCAATTTATGGGATTTATGATGATATTTTCTTAATTGTAGTGAAAGTGAAGTTATTGTTAGCATTTTTTCTTAAAGCAGCCCGTTTTGACCCGAACCCATTTTGACCCGATCCCATTCGGACCCGAACCCGTTCCGACCCGTTACCCAAATTGACCCGACCCGCCCGTTTTGCCACCTCTACGTCCAAGTAATTATCCCTATTACCTTCAAATATGTTTTTGACCTGCACTGGTTTTGACCCGCTACCATACATTGACCCGATTCATTTGTTTTGCCAATATCCTACCTATGTAAATATGTAACCGATCGTAAAACGAATCGAGGCGTAAAACGAATCGAGGCGTAAAACTTTATGCTATCCCTATCGTAGACAAAAGTTAAATGCACTTGCTTTTCGATTAGATAGTTTCATTTAAATTCAATTCCTTGATTAAAGCCTCAACCAACAGTAAACCATTTTCATATGCACAAGTCGCAACGACTTAGGTTGGGTAAGCAGTAAGCTAGATCTAATTAAACATATATGTTTTGTCAAACATTTTATTTTTATAATTTTTTTTATTCCTTGAATTCACCATTATAAATGTAGGTGCCGGCTGGCCAGTTTGATTAGCTTATACGGGATTAGATACTGTATTATACGGAATAATTAAGACTTTTATCTATTAGATAATCTTAGTCATTAAATTTAGATAAAAGTCTTAATTATTCTGATTAAATTATACTAATTAAGTATTAAACTAATTAAAATACAAAAAAAAAGCAAACAAAAGCAAATAAAACAATAAAAGGAGAATTTAGAACTTTAGCACTTCTAATCAACTACCAACTAATGCAAACACTTAAACTACTAAGGAAGCACTAAAAACAATTTCAAGGAGAACAAAAAGCAAGCAACTTTATCAGATTAAATTATCATAATGAAAGATTTTCTCCCTAGATTCGATTTCATCATTTTCAAATTAAACGATTTCAATTAAACTTGTGCAATGGATAACTAATTACCACATATAGATTTCTAATGTGATTAGACTCGTGTTCAGATTATCTAACCCTATCATCATGTAATTAACTAACCCTATGGTAAATGAGTCAATTTAAAGCATAATTAGGCATTTTAGTTCGAATCAAGAAAGACTCAATCTTTAATGACTGTTTAAGTTAAAAATACATTCAATTAGCACATAAAGGTCATTATATGCAATTGCTCACAAATTAAAGTTTCTATTCTTAGTAGTTTAACTCTAGGATTGATCAATCACTAGTCAAAATTACCTATTAGTCATAGATAATCATGATTCAAGCCTCACAAATAAATTGATCATCTAATTTATGAAAACTCAGTTTGTAAACACCAAAAACATGTCCTAAAACACATGTAGATATTTGATTAAGCAATACATGAAAAATATATGATAAAAATATCCAAATTTATTGAAATCAAATAACTTTTATGGTTACATCTCCTCTAGAGAGGAAAACAGAAAGACCAGCCTAACATAAGCATATCAACACATTGGAATTCATCAATTAACATTAAGAATAGAGATAGAATGAAAAAATGTATGAAAATAAAATGAAAAACCTTGAATTCTTCAATCTTTAAGTCTTGATCTTCAAAGTTTAGCTCCAATCTACCTTGAACCGTCTCTGGAGTGTTCATATGTATAATGGTGGTAGAAGTCGGGTAGAAGACTCCCTAACAGATCTGGGAATGGATATATAAAGATGTGGGAAAATAGGCAGGTCATGGCGTGATCCCTCCACGGATGTGTCGCGATCTATAGAGTTATTGCGTAATCCTGACTCTTTTTGAACTTTGAACTAACCGGCTTATCCCTTTGGTTGCGTCATGACCATATCCTGATCGCATCGCGATCTTTATCTTCATCGCGATAAACATTGGCCCTTTTGAATTCAACCGGCGCGACCTTATCTCTGGACGCTGCGCGATCTACAAATGATCGCGTCGTGATCTCTCTTTTCCCGAACTCTTTAATCTTTTTTCCTTTATTATTTCTCAATTTATATTTTAATCTTTTATTCTTGGTTCTTTACTCGATTTAGCTTCAAATAATTTCAACTATCGCCTAATTAGCTTGAAACAAATAAGAAAGGTAAAAAGGCACCCTTTTGAACAATTTCGCATAATATCCGGTTAAAAATAAATAATATCGTGTGAAATCTATAACTAATAAATGTGATATCATGTGCCAATCAATCAAATACACTACTATACGTTCAATACCAAAAAAAATTATATGTATCTTCTAATAAAATAAAAGACCGACGTAAATAAAATTTATTAGATAGTCTTAGCTATTAGTTTAGATAAAAAATAAATTTGGACGATGCATTTTAATAAAAAATGAAACAATATTGACTTTTTTTTTGTTAAAATTGAGTTTTTTTCTAATTTTAGATTGAATCAAAATTATTTCATAGTATTTCATATATGATCTTAAAAAATCATTTTACCCACTCTAATTTACAAATATCATATTTACTCACTATAACATCTAAAAATATCATGTTTAATTAAATTCTTGGTTTTGTCATTTTAAAATTTTTTATAATCATTTTAACTTTTTTTAATTATAATCAATAAATAGTTCACCTTATTGCCCTATAATTGTAACAATAATAATTGATAACTTTTATAAAAAATAATATCACATGTCTTCGTATCATGATATCACGATTCTACCGTCAAGTCAGTCTTTTCGTGTCAACACCTTCACCGTTGATTTGGATATTGACTCCATCTGTCGCTATTTTTAAATTCTTATTTTATCATGTTTTATAATTATTTAATATATTTTTATTAATATTTAATATTTATCATTTTTAAAACAAAGATTTGTATTATATGAAATTTTAATCTAGTTTGTTTAATATTTCCTTTAGGCGAAAGCTATTCGTTTTGTATTTCGCGTTCATTCATTTTTACCCAAA
Source organism: Dittrichia graveolens (assembly GCA_038502395.1). Taxonomy (NCBI): domain Eukaryota; kingdom Viridiplantae; phylum Streptophyta; class Magnoliopsida; order Asterales; family Asteraceae; genus Dittrichia; species Dittrichia graveolens. The sequence continues at coordinate 1,042,223 of JARJIL010000003.1, read as the reverse complement.
TTTCCTCTCTAAGATATCATTTTTTTAGAACATAGGATATATATGCTAGTCATTTTATAAGAAACATGTTCGTAATTTTATAAGTGTTTGTAGGATATGTTTGACGAAAATAACTGGTAGATAGAGCTGGAAGCTGTATATTTTAGTTATATGTGTTTAACAAATTTGCCGGTAGCTAGGGTTGAATAGTGTAAAATAACAAAAAAAGACAAACCATAAAAAATAGAAATAATTATAAAACAATTAAAGAGGATATTTATATAATTTAATATATAAAAAACTTACAACTAGTTTTAAAAATTATTTAAAAAAAACTTACAGTTTTTATTTTTTTTTCATTTGAAATGATTTGTAACCTTTATTTCAAAACAACATGTTACCGGTTTCAAAAAGCATTGTACCGGACCTAAACATGAAAATATGAAATTAGACGTGGTACATGCGCACATTTTTTCTCTTTTTTTTAAACCTTGGTGAATCTGTTGCCGGCTCAATGTCGACCTCACGGTTGCTCCTCCGTCAACCAAACCCTAGAACCCTTGAAACCATTTTAACTCCTCAAATCCGTCCACACCGATCCCTCTCCACCAATGTTGTGCAGTCTCACCACAATGACCACCACCGCAACCACCAATATCTCCCCCGCAGCGATTATCTCAACAGTTGGAAACCGGCCAAGGATCCCAAGGAGGCTCAATCGCAGCTTTCTCAGCTCCGACGGGACTACGCAGTGAAGGTGAAGGCGATTCGGAAGGAGTACATCCAGGAACTGGAGCTTATGAGGCTCGAGAAACAGAGGAAGGATGAGACTAAAAAGGAAGCTCTGAGGATTGAAGGTGAAAAGCGTAAAGCCGCCAAAGCCGCTGCTAAGAAGGTGAAAGCCGCTGAACGTCAAGCGGCAGAGCAGGAGTTCCGACAAACTCTAGTATGTAGATTTTATCTTGTTTTTTTCATTCAGTCTCGTAAGATTGGTTTCCTTTTCATGATTAATTGGTTTACATGACTAGAAATTGATAGCATCAATTCATTGACTATGAAACCATGAATTGGTGTCAATATTGATTGCATAGATCATAAGGTGAGCTATAGTGGTTGCCTGAAAGTTCATTGAAGGAATTCAATGAACTCTTTGAATCTGTTTGCCAGCAACTGTTGTACTATTGAATATTAGCTATCCATGATTAGTACTAATATTAGATTGGAACCATAGAATATTATCTAGCTCAAAACCAATGTACCAACAACCAAAAGGACAAATACATAGATTCATTTTAAGTTTTTAACAAAATATTGTAGAGCACAAAAACAATTTGGAACCATCGCGATCGCCTAATGGCACCGGCTCTCCATAGGGGAGGTCCAAGGTTTTAGTCCCATTGGGGTTTCAATAAGGGGTGGTAAGGAAACGGCGATGGTAAGGGTGAGGCTGCGTACATCTCAGCAATGCTCGACCCTCCGTGGATGATCCCTAACGAGGAAAAAGGGTCCTTAATAAAGCAATTTGGTGAATAAGTGGATTAGCGGAATTCCAACGATCAAATCCCAGCCCCATGTCATATGTATGCCATTTACATGATTTGCCTCATTCATCACCGGTTTGGATTACTTGAAGAAAGGGTTGAATGAGGTTTTATGTTTTATCTCTAACCCCTAAAATTAAAAAGGGGGGGATGGGGGTTCTTACGACGGTATTGCTCGAACTGATCAATATTTGCTGAAAGTGTTTTATCAATGCGAAAAACCTCCTAAATTATTTATTTAATATTATCATACTTGTAATTAGGGGTGAGCATGGTACCGGAACCGGTACCGACCGGTACCATCACCGAATACCGAATTTGATTTAAAGATAGTACCGAATACCGTACCGAGTATTCATATACGGTACCGGTATCGGTACCTATTTTACCTAGTTTTTTCGGTACTAGTACTGAATACCGAATCCCGAATACCGATTTAGCAATATTTCAAGTACCGAGTACCGGACCGAAAACTCTAACTCGGTGCCGGTACGGTTCGGTATTTTCGGTACCCATGCTCACCCCTACTTGTAATCATGTATGATGTACTAATTATTTATAAAAAATATAGAATTTTGAAAAAAAAGGGCGACTGGCTTGTTTCCACTTTCCACCAACTCCAAATATGCATCCGTTCTAATCCAATACCCAACCCACCCAGTTTGGCACAGGGGTTAGTTTTTGTTTGCGATTTTGAAGTTGTCTCTTCTGCAGTACTTTTATTCATGTCAGTGTTGTTTAGACTTTAAAGTCCCCCTAAATCTTGTGACTGCAGTTAAAGGAAAGAGCCGAGAAGCTTGAATATCACAAAATGAGAGAAACCAAAATCATGGAGAAAAAGAAAGAAAAGACTGAACTTCTGCGGCGTCAAAGTTCTGTGTGGATTGACGAGCCCGAATTGGAAGGTAAGATAATAGATGCCATTGTTAAGGCCACCTTATGAATTCATTTGAATTACTTCATATTTCCTGCTAAATCCCCCATCCCCTCTCCCTTCATCCCTTTTCTTTTTCTTTTTCTTTTTGGTTTTAGTGTCTATCTTCTTTGAATATATCCTTTTCACATGAACTACCCACAATTGTGAGGTTAGTGCAGGCTGATAAAAATCTGTTTTACATTTGATACGCCTTCATTATGTGTGCTCGGGGTTGGTCCGAGAAATTTTGAGCTCAGCTTGAATAGCTTGAAAATTGTATAGAAAATATACTTGATAACCAAACTTATAATGATTATATATGCTAGCTAGAGTTCGTCTTTTATAGCTCAAAATATATTGTCCAGTGCATACTACATAAAGTGAAAGAAGAAGCTTGAGCTTTCCCCCAAATATGTTAGGGGCTTATTATATAGTATATTATAGATACAATTGGCAAGCGCTTAAAGTGCGTTGTTTTCACTGTTCATAAGTGGGTTTTTATGAAATGCGCCTTGTATTATTTATACCGAGTTTGAAGCAGTTTTAATAATAAAACTTCTAGCGGAACTGGTAAGGGGTGGATGCCATTACATTATAGGGTTTAGTTCTCGATAATACATTCAAGTTGTCATCTTTTGCTATTATGTGTGCTAAACTTTCAAACTTACTATTTAAGAATTAATTACATAAATGGTCCATGTGGTTGTCATTTAACTTCAAATTTTACAAAAATAGTCACTGTGACGTGGTTATTACTTCGTTTCACTTTTGGTCCTTTACACTAACTTCTGTTAAGTTTGACTGTTACTCAAAGAGTATTTTGGTCTTTTTTTCATTTTATTCTTATTGCCAAACACACACTCTCTGTCTCTATAACCTCTACATCTCTCTTTAGTCTCTAACACTCCCCCCCCCCCCCCCCCCCTCTCTCTCTCTCTCTCACGGACACACCCTTTCAGCCCTTCTACATCCTCGGGATCTCGGATCTTGTTCATGATTTTGACCTGATTTTACCATTCCCGGAGCTAGCACATCTTTGCCCCAATCCTTTTGCCGTCGTGAACGAGACTTACACCACCACCTACTGTGTCTTCTTGCCGCTGTTCTTCTCATCAAATCAAGCCCTAAGCTGTTATGATTCGTTGCAAACGAAAGTAATATCCTCAAATCGTACATGATGTTGTCCAAGATCAGAAAACCCACCAAGGAGACGATTGTAGGGCTTCACTCGCTGGATCGTGGAGGAAGTGGCAAGTATACTCTGGTTACCGATTTTAGGGCTCCACTATATCATGATGAACCACTATCTCATTAATTATTTCTTTTTAGATCCTTATTTTTGTATAGTTTTGTTTCGTTCATGTTTAGCTACTTTACAAAGTAAACTTACTCAAATCCACGTGCAATCTCCATTAAGAAACAATACTATAATCCATTGAAAAAAGATACCTCATTTAATCGAAGGTCAGAAACAAAATCGAAGTAGCTTCAAATCTGGATATCGAAGGTAAAAGGTTAAAAGCTTTAGATTTGGAAATCAGAAGACAAAATCGAAGTAGGCTTTATCAAAGTACCTAACCACCAAGATGCCTTAGCGTGAATAAAATTAAAGACATTTATACTATGTAGTCAATAGCGGTGGGATAGCGGTTAGCGGATCTAGGCAAAATAGCGGTGGGAAATAGCGGAGGTGCTAATAGCGCCGCTATTTGAGCGCTATTTTTGGTGGGATAGCGGTTTGTACTTTTTTTGTTTTTTTGTTTTTTAGGAAATTATACTTGTTTTGGACAACCCTTTGAGCCTATATGATTTATGTCCAAGACCCCAAACCCAATATAATATTAAACCTAGTTGTCGCGTTCTTTTCCTTCTTCTTTGACGACACCCAAAGCAGTCCAACCTTCGTCTTCCTTCAACATCAACTGCCCCGTCTTCATCTTCCTTCGACGTCAACAGTTCACACTCCTAGGTCGTTAAATCGAAACTCCACAGTCGATTCCCATATTACTATTTACTGCATTAGTGTACCAAGCTTTATACAATGCTTTTAATTAATGTTTTATGATTTTAATTTTATATATATATATATATATTATATTACCTAATATTAAACCGCTATCCCACAGCGATAATCGCTATCCCGAATTAAGGATCTTGACCGCTATTTGATTTCCCACCACGATAACTGTATAGCATTTATATAATCTAGCATGGTATCTACACAATGCTGCGACGACGTACAGTTTCTACCTGATAACATGTCGTTTTATAAAATATAGGGGTATGGTATTCGGTGAATAAATCTATATGGTAATATGCCGTTTTATTTATTTCTATGTATTTCATCAACTCTTTTCTTAACTTTGTTTTTGAACAACAAAAAAAGGATTAATAGACTAGAGCTTCGGCATTGTCATTACTCTAGACTAGAAATCCAATCAGTTTTATTAATAAACTCTAGCAAGGTGCTAGAACAATGTTACAACCGATTGAATAACACTTAACAGACTAATAGCGTATTACATGAAAGGGGATTTGCCCCATTTTCCCAAACTAACGTTGATGATTGACTTCTATGTTCCACCCATAAGTCCGAGTTCCGTTGAACTAAACTGAAAATGTATTCTTTCCGTATAGTAGTCAACTTCGTATCTGAAGCATGAAGCAAATGTTTACGTCGATCCCATATGGCCCATAAAGAAAGTGTACATATGGCTCATAAAGAAACTGTACATATGGCATGAGCTATTGTCTGTTGAGACCTTATAAGTTTTGTTTCACCGCAGCAGACTTTGAATGATTCAAAGGAATCAAACCTATCCCTCACAAACTCACACCAAACCCATATCTTGCGTCACAAATTATGAACTTCATCACAAGTGAAAAAACAATGATCTCATGTTGCGTTCGCTTCATAACACAACTAATGTTTTCCAGATTAATACCACGAAGAGCTAAGTTGGCTTTTAATGGCAACCCGTTATTAGCTAATCTCCACAAGAAAATGTTAATTGTGTTAGGAAGAAGGGGGAGTTTGGCATGATTTTTTGTTGAATCAAAAAGCAGTCATTTTCTTGACTAACTTAATTTTTAAAATAAAATCAAATTAAAAGCTTTTATTTCTAAAACAAGAAGGTTTGTAACTCCGATATTTTAAAAAACATATAATATATATATTGAAAAGTTCATTTGAAAACCGTTTTTATTGCGAGAACCAATCTTAGCCGTCTAATTCCCCCTTCCTCCAATTGGATTGACCATCTATTGAATTTCTTATATGCACCTTGCCACACTCAATTCCCTCACGCTCTTCATCCATGAATTCTGTTAGAACCTAGAGGGGGGGTGAATAGGTTATATGCACACTTTTTGAAGTTTTTAACAGTATTTGCAAGTAATTAAAGAGTTTAAGGAAGAAAGATATCACCAATGAAGTAGTTTGGACATAATGATTTATAGTGGTTCAAGCAAGGGTTAACAACCTTGCTCTACATCCACTCCTTGGCCTCACCTACCAAGAGTTGCTCCACTAACTTCTCTCTTTGAAGGTAGAGATAAACCTTTTACAACTTCTCTCTTTAGCTTACAAGAATTACACTTCACTCTTGCAAACAAGGTTAAGATAAACCTTACTTCACTCTAATTAGAAAGGCTAGAGTTGATCCTCACTTCTCTCTAATTCTAAGGCTAGAGATGATCCTCACTTCTCTCTAATTCTAAGGCTAGAGATGATCCTCACACTATTACAAATATATAAGAAGGTAATGTAGTGTTTAAACTTGGAAGGCTTTCACTCTTGCTTCATTCTTGATCTTGAAAGATTGAATATTTATCAAAGAATATGAGCTCACAAGATTTTGTATGTGTTCTATGTTTTTCAGATTGCAAGAGCTTAGTAAAAAACAAGACTTGAGTTGCCTTAAATAAGGAAAAATGTGCAAGCTCAAAAAGTGTCCAGACTGACCACGGTCGATCCACGGTCGACCGTGGCATCGACCGTCGGCCTGCTGGAACTTTTTTTTGAGCCTTGTGAATATAGGCGTTGGCCTTTTACCAAAACCACACACAACCCATTTTTACTATAAAAATGAACTGAAAAGAAGCTTAAGAAAAGTTGGGTTAGTGTCATACTTCTTAAGTTTGAATTTAATCATAAAAATGGTAGTTTAGAAACCAAATGCACAAAGCATGTTGAAAGTTTACCTCTTTGGGAGATTCCTTTTGCTAAATATGGTTTTGACTTGTTTTAATGCAAGATTGTGTTTAGTATTTGCCAAAATGAGAATTTATTTGTTTTGATTACCAAGCTTGTGTTTTATAAAAAATTGTCTCAATTTTTATAAAAGTTTTTATAAAAATTATTTTATAAAAACTTAAAATCATTTGATAATTTATTTTGTAAGCTCATAAACTTCAAACGTTTGTTTGTAGGAATCCTCGACATCGGCTTCTACTTGAACTCGGATCTTGACGATTGGAGTTTGGCCATTTAATGAAGCTTATTTTGTAGATTATAGATGAGAATATATTTGATTGAATATATATATGTATATGTGCACATACGTTAATGTTAATACATACAATTATATAAACAAGTTGTATATTTTTGTGTCAACAAAAGAGGATATATTTGTAAACCTATTTTTCCCAACAAATTCCATTATCCAATTGAATGGCTAAGATTGGTTCTCTCAGTTCTCACAATAATAATAGTTCTCGCGGCAAAAGTTCATTTAAGAACCGTTCTTATTGCGAGAACCGCAAGAACCAATCTTAGCCGTCCAATTTCTCCTCCTTCAATTGGATTGACCACCCATGAATTCCTTACATGCACCCTGCCACGCTCAATCCCCCCACGTTCTTCATCCATGAATTCCATTATCCAAAATGAACGGTCAAGACTGGTTCTCGCAATAAAAACGGTTCTCAAATGAACCTTCCCCTATATATATATATAGGCAAAAGTTCAAACGAGAACTGTTTTTCGTACGTGAAACGCGAGAACAAATCTTAGCCGTCAAATCCCCCTCCTTCAATTGGATTGCCCACCCATGAATTCCTTACATGCACCCTACCACACTCAATCCCCCCACGCTCTTCATCCATGAACTCTATATATAGGGTTATTATAGAGTTAAATCTTGGTAAGATGTGTTTGAGGGAATTGTTATCTGTCAACGATAATCAACAAAGTTTGGTTTAAATTGATTGTTAGTAACTTGCCAATTAAATTAAGTCTATGGGTAAATTAGGCATTCAAAAAATATCTTAAAGCTCATAAGATACGTTGCTCCTTAAATCACGGTGCAATTTGTTTAAAAATATGATAAACCCAAAACATTCCTCTTGATTTAAAAATGATAAGCCCGGAAAATGATTATCAGGTAGTACTCAAAAACTGATGAAGTGATGAATTAACAAGAATCCAAATTCACAATATTCATCAAACAAGACAATACTAAAAAACAGACCATATTCATCACACGAAAAATTGATGAATTAACAGAGAGTAATTAAAAACTGGTGACTTGTAACCACCAATTCAAGTAACACAATATTCATCAAGAAAAAAATGATGAATTAATAGACCATATCTAGCTTGAATTGGATTAACATACGAGCTACATCAAAAGAGTGGTTTAAAAAATTGATGAATTAACCTCTTTAATGCACAATGACTATAACTTCACGAAGCATGACTATAAACTAAACTTGATACATATCAACAAATAACCCAAAACAAAACCAGACCAACAATAACTGTTTGAAATTTGATGAAGAATCTCACCCAACATTAGATGAATTAAATTTCTACCAACCAAAATTAACAATCAATATTAGATGATGAACGATTTCTACCAACCAAAATTAACGACCAATATTAGATGATGAACAACAAGCAATATAAATGATACATAAAACTTATGAATGAACTTTTGAACAACATCCTTTCTTAGAAACCCAACTTAAAACTTGAAACACAAAGCCTGATGAGTAAGAAAAAATGATGAATCACAAAATTGATGAACATACACTTGTTGTTTCTGTTTCATTCCACAAGCAAACTATGAAACAACAAGCAAAAATGAAAAAACAAGATTAGAATTTCAAGTTTTGATGCACAAAAGAAAAATCCAACTCAAAATTTACTCATAAAAATTTGAAAAAACAGAAGAAAAACCCAACTCATCTAAGTAACTAACAATTTTGGGGTCTTTAAGTTTTGAGTTTTGCTGCTACACTTTGGGGTTTTTAAGTTTTGATGCACAGAAGAAAAACCCAATTCAAAAATTTGATGCACGTAAACTATGAACTAAAAATCGAACCCCAAGCAAAAATGAAAAAACAGGATTAGAATTTCATTCTTCGAGTTCATCACTAATTGGGTAACTAACAAAAAATGAAACTTGATGCGCAAATTAGAAAAATCACATTCATCAAATCCTACACCCACTGTTGAATAGAATTCATAGCTTCATTTTTGAGTTCCTCAAACAGATGTTTATAATATCCATTCTTCAGTCCCCTCAAACAAATTATTGGATTTTAGTTTAGATTTCAGAAACTGTTTTCCGTCCGCTCATCGTCGTCTCTTTGCTCGCCTCGACAAACCTTGTTTAGGCCATCACAATCATCATCGACATTGTTGTCTTCTCGACAAAACTCGTTTACGCCTTCGCGATTTCTCGTGGTGGAGAAGAAATGCAGAGGTTCTAGAAATGTTTCCCATGTAATACTTCTTCTATTCACGCGGTTATTAGAGGATGGATGAGGCGGCAGGATCTGGCCGATGAAGAAGAATGTATAAATTAGGGTTTGGGGGGAGGAGGAGAAGGTGTGGACCAAGAAAATTAGAGATGTCGGTTTGTTGAGGGGAGAGATAAACATGGGGGACTTATTTATAAAGTTACCAAATTACTCTTGGTGTTAAAAGTACACGTGACAGTGTATGGATGCTTTTTACCCCTCTTATCTTATTTTTACTTAGACGGTTAAGATTGATTCTCGTAGTAAATGATCCATACAACAATATAGTGAAAAGTTTGTAACTATATAGGAAAAGTTCATTTGTTCACAAAAAAGTTGGTGGCTCCAACTTGGTCATGTTACCAACTTTTTTATAATAAATGATCCATACAGCTAAAATCATTTTTTTAGATTATATTACACTCACAACTTTTTGAATAAATGGTATTTGTGTCATTTAAGTGCTTAATAATTTAAATGACTTTGGGAGCTGCATCAACGGACGTAGGTGTCATTAGTTGTATCATTTTTATTTATATTAACTATTAATTAAGTATTATTAATTAATATATAATCCTAGACAATTAAATAAATTGTATAGCAATCACCGTCACATGAAATTTCCTCTTCCCCTTGCACACCCCTTTGCTTGCTCGAGCTCAGAGGGTCAACGACTTGGACCGATCGACAAGCACTGCCAAGGCCCAGAACGGCATCTGCTTGCCGCAACGTTGCCTAAAATCAATATTTGAACTTCTTCATTCGCAAAAAACATGACCATTTTCAATAATAATTTTATCATTTTATGGTTATTTTGTGGATTTTATAAAAGAAAAATGTTTCATACGACTAGCATTGTCTATTTTATATGATGTTAAACTTATACCTATTTAAGTAAACGATATTTATGTCATTAACGTGTTTAGTGATTTTAATAACTTACTAGTCTAGATATCAGTGTAAATACAATGTAACCTATTAAAAATGAGTTACATTAGACTAGATAAAAGATTAAAATTCTTTAATTAACTGATGAAAGTTAGTCTTTATTAATATTACTAGTTTAAATGTCCGTGTAAATACACGAGTAATCATAAAATTGTTATTTTATATTTGTTTATTTAAATATATAATTGTTTTGTACCGACAAAAAAAAAACTCAAAATGAGACTTTCTCGAAAGCTAAAAGAATTTTATATTAAAGTTAGTTGACATATAAAGGTAATTAATGACAACTTTAAAAGTAATGTAAAATTTAATTACGGTAAGATGTGTATTATATAATAACCCTAGATGATAAAAAAAACTTGAATATTTATTCCTAAATTAATGTAGTGGATTAAAAGTTTAAAATTAGATAATAATTCTAACACAAATTAAATAATAATGTGTAGTGGATATTTATTCCTAAAAGTTTGAATATTTAATCTTTTACTAATATTATTAAAAGAAAAGATAAAAGATGGTTTCTTTATTTGGTGGATTACATTAATGTTGAAGCATTCTTAAATTTATTTAGTCACTTTTTGTTAATCTACTAGTTTAAATGTCCGTGTAAATACACGGGTAATTATGAAATTATTATTTTATATTTATTTATTTAAATATATAATTGTTTTGTACCGACGAAAGAAAAACATAATATGAAACTTTCTCGAAAACTAAAAGAATTTTATATTAAAGTTAGTTGACATATAAAAGTAATTGATGAGAACTTTAAAAATAATTTAAAATGTAATTACGATAAGATTTGTATCATATAATAACTGTAGATGATGATAAAAACTTAAATATTTTATCCTAACTTAATGTAGTGAATAAAAGGTTTGAATTAGATAGTAATTCTAAATTAAATTAAATTAATATTTTATCCTAAATTAAATTATATTAACCCGTGTATTGATTTATTTAATTGTTGGATTTAATTTAAAAATTGAAGTAATAGTTTATGAATCTAATCTTCTAATATATAATTGTATGCATTAGTTTGACTTATAAAAAGTCAAAATTGATTTCTTAATTTCAAATAAACGAATGGTTAAGATTGTTTAATTAAAGTTGATTTATTAAATGGATGATTAGAATCGTATAATAAAATTTATCTCAATTAGTCTTTTATATAGATTAGAAGATTGCGTAATTATTTGAGAATCTTCAACCTTAGTAGTGAATAATTATAAATTTTCAAAATTAAATATTTGTCAAAGATAACACAAATTAAATTGGTTAGTCAAAATTATTTTATCTACAACTAGTCATATTTGTAAAAGTTGTAAAATTCAATTACATTTAAATTGGTCCAGTTTTAACTAAATAAATATTAAAGATTGAATAATTAAATTTATTTTTATATGAATAATGAAGATGATACAATAAAATTTATGCATATCAGTGGCTGTTTGTTTACTGTTAAATGGAACTATTTAGTGCTGAATGCTGAATCATTCAATATTCAGTGCGTTTGATTGCGACATATGAATGAAAACTATGTTGAATGAAACAAAGAACACTACTTAATCGTTTCACTGTAAAGTACATTTTGAATCATTAAGTACAAAGTATTTTACCCTAATACTCCATTTTTTCACACATTGCCTTGTTAAAAAATTATATTTTATCTTATAATATAATAAATCAATATTAAGGTTAAAATGGTAATTTGTATCATTCAGAATTTTATCAAACAACATATCAATTTAGAGGCAATTTCATACAAAATCTCTAAGTTATTTAGACAGTAAAATTATTTGATACTTAATTATTCTGTTTTACAATCTGACGCTCCCTTCTCAAGTTTTTTTAGGAAGGAAAGAGGAGGGAAAGAAAGTGAAGGGAAAGAAAAGAGATGATTAAGTTGTGTTCTTAAGTTGAAAAGAAAATGAGAGAAAGGAAAACAGAACCCATTCCGTTTAAATCATTTCATATTTGGGAGAATGATTTTTAACCAAACAGCTCCTCCTTCCTCTTCTTCCTTTCCCTTCTTAAAAAAGCTTAAGAACACACAACACTAAGGGAGTGTTTGGTTCGCAAATTTTTTTCATGGGATTTGCATTATATCAAAGGATTTGCATTTTGCAGGATTGTGAATCCAGTCTTGTGTTTGGTTGACAAAATCTGTCAGGATTTGCATTCCTCAAATCCTGTTTATTTTGTAATTCAATCAAAGGATTTTGATTGTTTTTGTAACAAATGACAGAATTTCTCTTCAGTTATGAAACTTGAAAAATGTCATTGTTTTATGTTTAGATCTTCCGAATTAGGAAAATAAGTTGCATTTGGTTCACAATCCTGTTTGGGACCGAACATTTCTAAAGTAGAAATGAACTAGTCCCATTTTTTGTTCGGGTCTGATCGAGAACATAAATTTGTAATCCATAAACAAAGAATCATAATCTAACAAACAAAGCACCATATTTGTCCCAAGAACATAGATTAGTACACCATAAACAAGTTCAAAAACACATGATTTCAGATTGTACACAATAAATCATTTAAAAACAGATGTAATCGAGCTCACAAGTGATAATCTAGAGAGGAAAAACATAAAATCAGTTCAAGAACACAGATTTGTAATCCTTGTTGTAATCAAGAAAAGGAAAAGAACACGGGTTCGTAATCTTTGAGAAAAGGAAAAGAACATAGATTTGTAATCCTTGCTGTAATCAAGAGAAGAAAAATAAAATATTACCTTGCTGTTGCCGGAGACGAGTGCAGAGAGAAGGAGAGAAGGCGACTAGTGCAGATGCTCCAAGTGGGTCAACAATGTTGAACTGATTGAGAGAGGTGGGTCGGCTATGGTTGACGCTCTAGGTGGCGACGACGATCGAAGGAGAGGAATGATATAATTTGGCTCCAAGTACTCGACGAAGAAGAGAAGGCGAAGGCGAAGGCGATGACGATACTCGACGAAGGTGGCGACGGCGATCAAAGGTGATCGAAGTTGGCTCTAGGTGGCTCGGCGATGTTGAACTAATCGAGAATGGAATTATATAATTTGAGGTAGGGTTTGAAAGGGTAATATGGTAATTTGGAGATTCTCTTGTTTATGAGATTTGAAAATACTTACGGGAGGTGGGGGGTGGGCGGGGATTTATAAAATCCCATGTTTAAAGCAATTTGTAGGATTTCAAGGAAATCCTATCATTTGAAATTCTTTGCCTTTTTTTCAAACAAAAATAGGATTTCTCGGGATTTGAAATCCTAATTTAAGAAAATCTTAGAAAATACCTCAAAACAAATAGGGCCTAAAGGATTTCAAATCTAATCAAATTTATTGTTTGGTTCATGTAAAAGACAATGTGATTTCTAGGGCAAATATGGTGAAGGAGTCAACTTACCTTTACAACTTGACTGGCTCGGAGATAGGGAAGGCAGAGATGGTGAGGGCGACGGCGGCCGAGGCGGAGGTAGTGAAAGGCGACGACGGTGAAGGGCGTTGGAAACCGAGGTGGAGACGAAGACGGGAAAGGGTGACGGCGGAGACCGGAAAAGACGGCGACAAGATCGGGGAAGGTCATGGGGGTGGCCGGTCAGGGTAGTGAAGAGACGATGGACAAAGGGAGATAACAATGAATGCGGAGATGGTGAAGGGCAACGGTTACGGCGGTTGTGGTGGCCGACAATGGTGATACCGGTGACGGTTATGGTGGTGACTGATTACGGTAGTGACAGCGAGAGTGAAGCGTCAGTTGATATGGTGAAAGCGAACCGTGAATTGTTGGTTAGATAAGTCCTAATTTTGAAATCCCATATATCAGGGATTTAAAAATACTACTCCTCTCTCAAGAATTTTAAAATCCCACACCTATATGATTAAAATCTCAATCATTTCCTTTTTATTTTCAACCAAACATAAGATTTTAGAGAATTTAAAATACAAATCCTATAAAATTACTCAAAATCCCTTAAACCAAACATTCCCTAATGATTTCCTTGCTTACCCTCCCTTTTCTTAAAAAAAAAAAAATCGTTAGTCTTTTACTTATTGATATAGTTGTTAGCTATATCTCTTCTCTGTAAATAAACTATTATTAAAATTTAAAATATATAATCCCAGAAATTAATTAAATTAATAACATCACCGCCACAGAGAAACTCTCGTTCCCTTGCCCACCCCTTTTGCCTGCTCGAGCTCGGAGAGTCGACGACTTGGACTGATCGACACTCACCCGCCGGAACGGCATCTTCTAGTCGGATTATCCGCATTCCGTCATCTGGTCGCCGGCATCTTATCCCTACTTCCCGTGGAGTCGAGCTCCTGCTCCGGCGGCGACCAAGTAAGTTATTCATACCTTTTTTGTGTGTTGTAAATATATAGTCACTCGACCATTTTTGGGTTACTTTGAACTTCGGAGTTTGAAACTACAATCGTTGAATGTTTTTCAGTTGCTTTCGTTTTTGTTTTCTGTTTGTGTTGAATGTTGATTACTTCCCGGATACCCTAAATCTGAGAAAAGATAATAGATACCAACATCTGAATTGGTCAGATATTGTGATTTGTATCAATATGTTTAAGGAATTGGAATTTTGGATTATGATTGGAATAATAGTTCAAAAATCACTGTTGATTACTTGCTTTAAACTTTACAGTTTGACTCTTCAATCGGTGAGTGTTTCATGTTTGATTCGTTTTTCACTTTTATCTGTGTTGATTTCTGATTACTTACCGAGTACCTTAAATCTGAAAAACAGATAGTAGATTTGAACATCTGAATTGGTTATTTGTATTATGATTTTTTATAAATGTGTTTACAGAATTACAATCACTGAAGTTATGGATTATGATTGAAATACTAGTTCAGAAATTCACTGTTGATTACTTGCTTTTCAACTTCACAATTTGAAACTTCAATAGGTGAATGTTATGTGATTGTTTAGATTTTGGTTTCTGTGTTTGTTGATTACTTATTGAATACCTTAAATCTGAGAAATAGATCGTAGAATTGTACATCCGAATTGGTCATATGCATATTGTGAATTTGTAATTTTATGAGTGATTCTACCCTATAGTTAAGAGAGTCAACCAATGGGTACAATACTCGGTTGCCTATTTAATTACTTGATAATCTCCGTTTGTATAATCTCCCGTTAATTACACGATAATGTATGTGTAAAGTAAAGATTTTAACGAGGTGATGGAATACGCTGCCAAGCTCAAACTCAATGAATTAATTGGTATTTTTGAGTTTGTCTGGACTCCAATTGGTTATTTTATTAATTTTTTTATTATCATTAACCATGGGTAAATTAATTGATTTTGATATTTTTCAGCTCGTCTCCGCTCGACCTCAATTGTACTGTACTGATTATCATGTAAATCAATATGTACTCGTAAAGGGTAAAAATGTGAAATAAAACAAGCTAGATAAGGTTTGCAAGCTTTACAACGCTAAAAGGTTGATATTGGGGCATGAATCCAACGTATTGTCGAGTAGCTCAAGCTTGATTCGACTTATTATCTAGTCAATTTTGAATATTTTTTGAGTTGGTCTCATCTAGCTCGCAAACTAGTTTCGCTTGACACACCCTTGTGTAAATAGACTCTGGTTATTAAGAATTTTAGACACCTGATTTCTATTGATGTTATAAGGAAATGGAACTATGGGTGATGATTGGAGTACTAGTTCTGAAATTCACTCTTGTTTTGATAGATATGTGATATTGTCATGGCAATAGATTGGAAATCCTTGGCCATAGTTTCATGGAAGTGGGTTCATTCCGATACGTGGAATGAAAACGAGATCGAGGATCGATAATCTTTAATTTTACGGAACGAGAAAGGAGGGGGGGGGGGGGTCTCCTCCGGACGCTATTCCAGTACATGGAACGTTGTACCATGTAACGTGGTACGATGTACCATATGTCACTAAAATATATAATAATATAATTAATAGAAGTATTCTAAATACCAGAAGATCAATACTTCATTACTATTTCATACTTCAAAAGTTCATACTTCATAAGTTCATAACATAACATAAAGCTGACTACAAAACACAAAACTAAAATAACTTCAAAGTTCAAAACAAAATAACTTCATAGTTCATATCAAAAGTTCACCAAGTTTACTCTTCCTTTACCTTTTGCCATTTCCATCATCAATCACATGACCCACATCTTCTAGATTTTCCCATTGCATTTCTTCAAGTCTTGTACTTGACCCTTCTAAGTATGCGCTTTTGGGATTCACATCCCACTTTTTGTTTGGCCGGCTATGTAACTTTCAAAGAATTTTGATTGAAGAACGAATGTTCGAATGTATAAACAACTTATCATCCCTTACGGAATTCAATTGGTTTCTCTCCACACTATGAATGTAAGAGTATGTACTCCAATTCTTTCGGCTGAAGAGTGAAGAGCTACTAATAGGCTGGGATAAAACTTTCTCTGCTACTTCTGGAAGTTAGGGAGTTTCTGAACTATAGTTTGACCACCAATCGATTTCATCCATGGTCACCGCATCCATGTGAGCTACCACCATTGAATAAAGACCCTTTTTCATGTGAAAAGTTGCAAATTGCTCATGTAGAACACGCTCTTCTTCTTTACTTTTCGCAATCCTCTTAAAATATTCCATCACACCAACCACGACTTCTTTTTCAAGATTTGGAACTTTTCTACGAACTCCACCCGGTGCCATCTCTTCAAGATATGATTTATCTTAAAAATATTGGAGATGATGCAAATCCCAAACAATGTAAAGGGATTGTCATCTTCTCCCACCTAGCTAGTACAATCTTCTTCACTTTAGAGTAATATGAAGCATAACGATGATTGACCATGACATTCTTAATCTCCCCCAATATGTTATCCATTCTCTCATAAATTTCTCCCATTTTTGATCCCTCACCATTACAAAATTTAATCAAGTATATTAGTTTTGTAAAAGCAAGAATACTTGCCACACCATCCCAAAAGTCTTCACTTCTAATTGTATCGGCAAGATGGCAACTAATAATCCCGTTTGCCTAGTGTTTTCATCACAATTTCTCACCTAATATCTCTGTGAGTTAAGGACAATTGTTGTAGCAAGAGATTCTCTACAATCCTATAGCCTTTTCAGCAAAATGTAATGAGAGGAAATCTAGTTTTGGCTGCTTTTAACAATTCCAACTTTGAATTATCTCTAAAAATAGCCAAAGCATGGGTGTTTTTAAGAAAATACTTAATAATTACTTTCTTTTTCCTATATGCGTTCATTAGCCAATAAAATTTGTTTGCAAGATCTTTAAAAACCAAATTCAAATTATAAACACATCAAGGCAACCAAAAGATGTGTTTATATACCTTCTTGACCTCCCTTCCACCAGCCTTGCAGTTTGCTGCATTGTCCGTCACAACTTGAAGGACATTACCAGGTCTTACGGTTTCAATGGCTCCAAGCAAGTCATTTGCAATTGCTGCTCCAGTCTTCTCCACACCAGAAAAGTTCTTCGCATACATAAACATTGCACCACGACTATTCACAGCAATAACATGTTTTAATGGTCGACGCACCACCCATCCGACACAATACAAACCCCGTGTGAATACTGTGTATCCTTCACCGGAGTAAGGTCCTTTTTCCACATCTCTCACACATTCTTGAAGGGCATTACCAGGTCTTACGGTTTCAATGGCTCCAAGCAAGTCATTTGCAATTGCTGCTCCAGTCTTCTCCACACCAGAAAAGTCCTTAGCATACATTAACATTGCACCACGACTATTCACAGCAATAACATGTTTTAATGGTCGACGCACCACCCATCCGACACAATACAAACCCCGTGTGAATTATCCTTCACCGAAGTAAGGTCCTTTTTCCACATCTCTCACACATTCCTCAAACAAAATGGTTCGAGCTTTATCATATGAAGGAGCCTTATACCAGCAGTGGCCTTGTTTATTGCAGTGATCATCTCCTGAAACTAAGGATTACATAGAACGTTGAAAGGGATCCCATTGGCACACAACCCTCTCATAATCTTCATATCGATTATATTTCTTTCCTTTACACCAAAAGAATCTTTAATTGCTTTTTTTAGAATTAGAAGTGGAACTCTGTCGTCTATTGATTACAGAGTTCTTTAACGATAGAGAAACACCTGCTTTTTCATCAGATTTTACTTTGTTTAACATGCTCTCATATTTCACTCATCCTTAAGTAGAGTGGGACACCTTTTGATTTCTGTTTTTTTCCTACTGGAGCACAAAAAAGTGTATATGAATTCTAGTATAAGAACCAATATATTTTTGGTGGCAGTGCTTACAGACCCATACCTTTACACCCCCTGTATTTTTACTCCCTGCTGCACCAACTATGTTGACTTTCTGCAACAGGGGCTTATCATTCTTTGCTGCTTGAACATTTTGAACATCAATTACCTCATGTGGAGGACTTTCTTCATTCTTAGATTCAGACAAGGTAACATGTTCTACTTCTGCCTCTGCATGCTCTAAATTCTTTTACCAAATACCATATTAAATTCCTTTTACTGAATTCATGGTTCCAGAATGAGAAAAATTGAAAAATTTGAAGAATTGAAAATTTAAGTGGAATGGTGATCATAGAAAACATGTTGATAAAAAATGGTTGGGTTCCCGAGTTCGGCTGTACAGTATTAGGAACGTAGTATTTTCCCGATTTAAATCGCTCTCCAATATGAGTTAGGTTTGAAATAAAAAACGATCGGGATCGTCTCTTCCAGTTAGCCGATCACGATTTCCATAGCATTTGGAACCCTATTCTACTAAAAAAGGAAACGCACAAACTGGAGCATAAATCATTCCCCCAGGGGGGGGGGGTGGAGCGATCCTAGTAACTATGAACTTGGCGCTACATATTTAAAATGATATTGGTATGTTACAATGTTACATATATGATGACATACAACTATACAATTATGACCTGAATAAAATTAGGGAGATTAGCAATAGGACCTGAACAAACTTAGGAAAAGATGACCATTGATCCAGCTTCGTTTTTCTGTAAAATAAGTTCTGGAAAAATGTAAGTGAATGGCATCTGTTTTTCCTAAGTTAAAGGCATCGTTCATGTCTATATGATGTTTTGGTATGTAATACAACAATTGTTATGGGTAAACTTTCCAATTGTTGCCTATGCCTAATGAAATTATGTTGCATTTATTTTTTCCAAAGTTCTGCCAGATTTTTACAAGCCGAAATTCCCACCACTTGTCACAAAGGGAAAAAAAAAATAGAAAATCACAACTTTCTTGATCAGACATGCACTTAAGAACTCTAGTCACTTTTTAAAGTTACCATTGATGTTTTCACCATTGTCTCTAGTAGCACAGGTATCAGGAATATTATTTCAGAATATGGGAGAAAGAACATCAAAATAAGTTGAGTAATTAGGATAAAAGACAATTGGATGCTAAAAGATGTTAGACGGTAACAAGTGACAAGTAATACTAAAATTGCTACTGGTAAATTTCCATTTTATGCCTATGCCTAACGAAAGTAAACGATGTTTGTTTTCCAAAGCTATGGCACTCTTTTACAAGCCAAAATATATGCTAGACAGTAGCACATTCAAGTAATTCCTGCAACTTAAAATGACAAGAAGGAACTCACCCATATTACTAATTAAACTTTTGAATACCAATTGTGCATGTCATTTTCAACAGAAAATATGAATATTACATTTACAGCAACATGGTATAAGGTTTCTGATTTACATATGAAAACCGGAAACACAAGACAAAATCTGATGTCCAGTATATCATGAATATCATATTCACACCAACTAATAGTTAAATATCATACAAAGGGTTCAGTAGGTTTTGGTTGAGAATCAAGTTATGATTTATGTCTCAGTTGATTATTATTATATTGTAGAGTTCCAGTCATCTTTAAGTCCTGTTCTTATTGTTTATATGAATATTTTTTCCATAGTTATTAGCCTTCTTACAGAACCGTGAAATTTAGGGGGAAATGGGGAAAAAGGTTAAGAAAGCTACCCGAATTGCTCAAAAGGAGAGACAGTTTACAAACTCTTTTGCAAAAAATGTCTCACAAAAGATAGTTCCAACAATGGTAGTTGATGGAGTTTCATTTGTGAAAGAGGAAACAGCATGTCCCCATCTTGATACAGGCATTGATTTGGATAAAATCTCCTCAAAGATAACATCATTCGAGTCACCTAAATGTGATGATTGTAGGGAAGTGGTGGTTGATAGAAGGGCAAGTAAAGTCAAAGTCAAGCACGGCAAGAGTAAGGGTAGCGGTTCAGCATATGGGTCCAAATCCATTTGGGTGTGTTTGGAATGTGGACATTTTACATGTGGGGGGATAGGATTTCCTACGACACCACAGAGTCACGCAACTCGCCATGCTAAACAAAACCATCATCCATTGGCCGTCCAATTTGCAAACCCTAATCTCCAGTGGTGCTTCCCCTGTAATACACTTATCTCAATTCAAACCTTAGAAAATGGAGAACGGAAAGATGTGTTATCTACGGTGGTCAAATTATTCAAAACTCGGCCTTCACCAGATGTTGAAGATGTTTGGTTTGGAAGTGGTAGTGTCAAAAACAGTGTTATGTCAGTGAATACTAAAATCACTTCAGCAGATAGTGATTGCTCTAATAAAGTAAAGGGTTTGCTTAATTTGGGGAACACTTGTTTCTTTAATTCAATACTGCAAAATCTTTTAGCAATGGATAAATTGCGGGATTACTTTTTGAGATTGGAGGAACCTGTTGGACCTCTTTCAGTTTCTTTGAAGAAACTCTTTCTTGAAACTAATCAGTCAAACGGTGCCAAAAATGTGGTCAACCCGCAGTCTCTTTTCAAATCTGTTTATACCATGGCTCCTCAGTTTAAGGGATATCAACAGCAGGATAGCCATGAATTGCTTCGGTTTTTGCTTGATGGATTGTGTAACGAGTCTAATATACAAAATAATGTCCCAAAACATACTACTAATTTTGTAGATACTATATTTGGAGGAGAAACTTCTAGCAGTGTCAGTTGTTTGGAATGTGGGCATACTTCAACAGTATATGAGCCATATTTAGATCTCTCATTACCACTGCCAACCAAAAAATCTTCATCTAAAAAGCTGCCAACAATTTCTAGATCAATAAAAAAACATCCAAAGCGACGAGAAAAGGTTGTGACAAAAATAAACAAGGCTTCTGATACCTCTTCGGCTGTTGGTGATTCCTCACAGATTGAGAAAAATTCGATCTGTGAGATTGCAATCAAGGAGGAATCAGATGTTTCTCCAGATAGTTTGGCACTCGTAATTTATGCTGAGCCAACCACCGCATTGAGTAGCAATAGTAATCCCGTAGTGGTTTCATCTGATTCTTCTATATGGTTGGATTATATGGAGCCAACTAGTGTATCAAATGGTAATCCTACATTGGATTCATGTGATTCTACTTCATGGTTGGATTATTTAGATCCAATTACTGTATCCGTTGATCATGATGCAGCTGCATGTGTTGATGGTGATATGGTTGATGAGTACATGAGCAAGACTCAGGTTGAACTAAGTTCATCAAATGATCACAATATTGCAACACAAAAGGAAGATCCATTAATAGTTCAAAGTTTTGGAAATGGTAATGATGTTCTGTGGGAAGACGAGGAGCCACGGTTGATTCAAGAATCAGAAATTGTATTGCTTCCTTATGAAAAACTCACCTCAACCAGTAATGACAATGAGTTGATCTTGTCTTCTGTAAGCTGTGAACAACCACCGTCGGAGTTTGATGGCTTTGGGGGTTTATTTGATGAAGAACCAGAGGTTGTTTCTCTGGGCCCCATTTCAAATAAGGTTGTAGAAAATGGCACTGTGGGCACAAACAACAGCGAGTCTGATTCTGATGAAGTTGATAATACTGATTCTCCTGTTTCTGTGGATAAATGTTTAGCTTATTTTACAACCTCCGAGCTTCTTACCAAAACCGAGCATGCATGGCATTGTGAGCAATGTTCAAAAGCTTTGGTAGAGCAGAGGATGAGATTAATGACGAAACTTCCAGAACCTGTTTCAAAAGAAGCTGAAAACGGAATTCCAAATGAGTTGCACAATGATAAAAGTAATTACAGTCAAGTAACATCTGAATTAGGAAGGGGTAATAGTATGATAAATGGTGAAAGAAGTAAAATTACACGCTTTACTGACGAGAGTTTTATTGTTCAAGATACTGATTCTTGTTATGTACATGAGGTCAGTGATACTTGTAACAATAAGAAAGTTGAGAAAGGGGTGTCCAACAGGAAAAATGGTTTTATTGGGGTTGAGGATGATGAGGTGAATTCTATTAGTAGTGTCAAGGTGACAAGAGATGCATCTAAGAGGATTCGTATTAATAGGGTCCCACCAATCTTGACAATTCATTTGAAAAGGTTAAGTCAAGATGGTCGTGGTCAAATAAGTAAATTAAATGGCCATGTTGATTTCAAAGATTTCATCGATCTTAAGCCATACATGGATCCTAGGTACGATTTTCTGTTTTATCTACCTACCACTGACTTCATTAACTTCTCTTTCTTTCCTTTTTCCTTTTTTGTGTGTAAAACAAATCATCAAAACTAGTCGATATAGGCAAGAAATGAAACCCAAAGAAGCTATGAAATGACAATACAACAACAAATATAAACATGTGAACCACCTAGCGCCTGAGAATCTAAGGTAATTTGAAAGTAATGTCTCCTCAATAATCATGACCAGTATCGCTTTTGTCTTGCGCTTGTTCTGAGTTTATTTGCACAAAAAATTCCATTCAGTTTATTTGAAGCCTACATGATTTAAGAGTAGAACTTGATTCTTTGTAGAAGCCCAATTCAGCTTATTTTTCAGACAGCCTTAGGTGTTCTTTAGTCCTGACTTCTCTTTTCTTTTTGAAATCTGAATGCTTGTAATTTGTCCATTTTGCCCTTTAAAATACAAAACTTATAAATTTATATGCAAAAAGAGGTTTTGTAAATTTTTTAAATGACTAAATTTAAAACAAAGTATCTAATTGGGCAAACTGCACCAAAGATACAACGAACTTTGCTTAAACTACCATTTTAGACAATGAATTTCAACTTCATGCAATTAATAGAACGAACTCATTATGTTGTATGCAATGTCACTTTCAGTAGTAGATTACCAGCACCTGAGACGTTCATAAACCCTAGTCACTCATGGACCTTTAAAACCATCTCCGGTGACTTGTAAACTACTATTGGAGGTCAGGTTTCCTGCAATGTTATGTTTTAATAAGTTCGCTGTATTAATTGTAAAAAAATTGACATTTGTTGTATGCAGTTGATAATTTAGGTGAATTTCCTTCCATTTGGTACAATTTACCTTATGTAAATTCGAGTTACAATGGTTTCTATTGATTATTAATAAAGAAAAATCAAATTAAAAGGAATCTGCCTAATGAATCTCCCCATCTAATACTAGTGTTGTAAAACTCCTATTCCAAGGCTGAGTACTCGGTGAGTACTCGTGACAAGGTGAGTGATCTTGCCAAGTTGAGGTGAATCCGAGTAATGCAAAACTCAACCCCAACTCAGGATGATTCGGTCCTTAATTTTTTCATAAATACTTAGTCTCCTTGGTTCCCATAATTAAAGCCATTAATACACACCTAATGTCCTCGTGTCATGAGTTAACAACTTGTTTGAGTATTTATTTTCTAGTTCTAAAGTCCCATGAAAGTGCCATGCCCTATAATTTTGAAATTTATATATAAAAGTTCCAATCCGAATACTCCCCGCCTAGGCCGATTACTTGCTACACCCTAGTCGGCCGTTCAAGTACCGCCTAGCGAGTTTTACAACATTGTCTAATACCCAAATAAAAAAAGAAAAACCGAAAGTTTTACTCATATAAAGGAAAATCTAATATTGTAACCGATCAGAGCAGCAAAAACTCAATTTGATTTGTATTACTGTTCAATCAGAACTTAAAAGTTTCTAAAAGGCTTGTACACCTCAGAGTATAGGAGGTTTTAACTTCTTAAGTTTTTTTTGTTGATGGCTTGGGTGTGTTATTTTCGTTTAGAAAGGGGGGGGGGACATGAACTCTTAAAACCTCTTACCGAACCAGAATTAAAAGAGGGTTTCTGAAAAAAGTTAAAATTGCACCTTAGTGATTCCGCATTCAAACTTCTGATTTACCTCTTAACAAATTGCACCGTAAGCATTACTTGCTTCAAAAAAGAAAATAAGCAAACTCCCCAATGTGGAATGTTGAACATTTAGTGCTTTGGATTTACAGCTGTTGCAGAGATAGAGAGACATACAAATACCAATTGATAGGGGTGGTGGAGCATTTAGGGACAATGAGGGGAGGCCACTATGTTGCATACATCAGAGGAAATCACGACCGCTTATGGTACAATGCCTGTGATGCTCATGTCCAACAAGTTTCTTTGGAGGAAGTTTTAAGGTGTGAGGCCTACATCTTATTCTATGAGAACATGTAAGACCACAAGTATTATTTCATTTAATCTGCTTTAAACTTTCAGTCCCTTATTTTGCTGGTATATTTGGGAAATTAGGGGTGTGTTTGGTTTTAGAAAAAATTACTAATTTTCTAGAAAATTTTTCCCTAGAAAGTGAAAATTTTAAAAATCTGTTTGGTAGATACTTTTTTCTAAAATTTTCCAAAAAAAAAGGAGTTTTCACTTTTTCAATTTCCTCGAAAATTAGAAAAGCCCATATCCTCTCTTTTCCATTTTTTTCTAAACATGTTTTCTAATTTTCTAAAATAGAAATTGATAACTCCACCCATTTTCTAGAAAATTTTTCTAAGAAAATCTAAAACTATTTTCCGTAACCAAATGCAGCCTAGGGGTCCTAGTAAGAAGTTCCCCCAGCGAGAGTTGAGAAAAGTTATTGACACACAGATTAGCCACTAAATATGCCATTCCACTTCTTTTTCTTGTATTTAGTTAAATCAATAGGCCCTTCACAGGCAGGAAATTTTGTGACATCGAATTGGGAACTGAGAATATGTTTTATATATTGAAATATGCAGTTTTGAATA
Organism: Dittrichia graveolens; assembly: GCA_038502395.1. Classification (NCBI taxonomy): domain Eukaryota; kingdom Viridiplantae; phylum Streptophyta; class Magnoliopsida; order Asterales; family Asteraceae; genus Dittrichia; species Dittrichia graveolens. Next base: position 1,017,038 of record JARJIL010000003.1, on the reverse strand, counting down.
AACAATTTCAGACTATTCTTAAACTCCCTCAAATTTACTTTCTGCTTTATTGACATGTAATAAAGCAGTTAAACAGCTTTGATAAGCTATCTCAAACACCCCTTCATACTGCATAAACTTTATTCTTTTCTACAAAATTTTTGACTGAATGTAGCTTAAGGCAGACTTGGTAGGGTTTATTAAGCCCAGCACAGTCTGTTAGAAGGCTATTCTTGAGGGTACTTTCTTATGGTTTATTTAGTCTAGCAAATAGAATGTTGCAAATTAATTTCAAGAGACCAGTTTTCTAAGTTTAATGATTAATTTTTTGTATGGACAGCTCATAAGGCCGAGCAGACTACCTTCTGCATGGAGACGATACGGCTGAGGTGTCCATGCGGCCGGCATGGAAAACCACCCCCTGTATTTGGTACTGGCAAAGCATATGCTTCTCAGCATTGGCTTGCTGCAAGAGAAAATTAAAGAAATCTGGATAAAGGAGAGAGGAGGGAGAAAGTAATTATATATAACTTAAATTTTAAAAAAGCTTGAAGCTTGAGTGTATGCTAGGAAAGTAGGAATAAAGAAAAGTGAATATGGTGATGTGGTGTTGATATGACATGAAATATGGAAAGTATGTACTCATATGCTGTAAATAACGAATATTCAATTATGTTGCTATGTATGGAGCCCACGGATAACCTAACGTTGAGGGGTCCATGTTCACACTCCACACTCCACACTCCAATCCTATTGCTAACACGTAGAGCTAAATAATAGAAACCACAAGCAAGAGATATGTTCATGACTTGATTCTCGTTTTATACTTTAAAAGCTAATATGGCAATGGAGCCCGTTGTGTTGATGTTTTAAGGCTTAAAATTTCAGGATTTGAGATTCTTTGATATGAAAATTCACATGGAGGATGGAAAAAACCAACTCCATATTTCTTGCGTTTGGCGTCATGGCTATTGTTAACTCATGAAACGCTAATTGGTGTTATCTTGTATCATCTTTTGGGGGATGCATTCTTAAGTGAAACGTTTATTAAATCCATGGTATAAAAGTGTGTCGTAGGTGTTCCCCCTAATCAAGTAGTTGAAGGTTTGCGTCTTATTTAGGATAAATATATGTAGGATTTAAAGAGTATGAGCGCGCTGTTAAACAAAAGCAATATGACCATTGGCCATGGTTGTCAATTTGTGCAAAATGATGAAAACAAAGTATATCAAGCCAGCATGTTGTGTAAGGGGATACTTAAATAATCATTTTCTTAGTAATTTTGTTTACATATAATATATATATATATATATATATATATATATATAAAAGATGGTTATTCAAAGCTAGCATATGTAGACAATATTTAAGTTAACATGCATCTATCACGTTTGCTGATTACATTATGTACATGAGGTTACGTTACCTAGTAATGCTATGAGATTAGATATAAATTATACAAAGAAAAAGTGAATTTATTTAAGGGTTGTATTGAGCAATTGAAATGATATATAACATGAACTGAACCCTTAAGTTTAAAATGAAAACAATATCTTAATACACCTTGATACGGCTAGGTTAAAGACCACTTGATTTTTAAATGATAGTAAGTAATTTTATTAGATCAAATGTAATTTATATAAACTTCGGGATATATAGTAAAAAAAATTAAGAGTTAAAATTGAAATGAATAGTAGTGTGCGCCGATTTTACCGTTTGTAGTTGGGTTTTTCTAATATGCACCTATATTTTTTATATATTCTTTTTATCAACAGGAGCACAGTAATGGTGGATAGATGAGATGTTAAGTTTTTTTGTTTGTAACTAACTCATCAGGTGTTCGAAACCTACATTCTCTACTTTTCCTTTCCCATTTTACTAGGCTCCACCTTCTTAACTGCCTTTTAGTTTTAGTTTTTTTATATTTTAGTAATTAAATGTCCTAGTATTTTAGTAATATTAAGTTTTACGTTTATTACTTTTTATTTCTCTAAAGTTACTATACATTATACATAGTATAGGTAAAAAAAAAATTACTTAGTGAGATTAACTATATGTTATGTAAATAACTGCATATTCGAGAATGAAATAATAAGTAACATCATGAAACTATATGTTGATACTGTGATAATGACATAAATTAGGTCATTTATTTTTGTTAGATTAATCAAGTTTCTATGATTTCAATTGTACAAACGTAATTTGCTTTTGGGTTATCCGTACAAACGTCACAACTTTATTTCCACTGCGGAACGCGGACACGCACTTCTTGTTGCATACAATTTACGGAAATTAGTATTGTAGTTCTTAATCAAGTAGAGTATATTGTTAAAAAATGTATACGCATGATTATGTTCTGGATAAAAAATAAAAAAGTTGCTGTTTTACGATCAAAATTGTTAACAACTTTTTGCTTCTTATCTGTATGAAAAATGAAGAGCGGTTTCTACCTAGAGAGAGAGAGAGTTGAGCCTAGCTTTGGCTTTAGATATACAAACGAAAAGAAAAATAACACACAAGGAAACACAAAATATTGAACACAAGTTACGTATAACAGTGAAGTTATATATATAATATATATATATTCCCATTCCCATTTCCTCCTATCTATTAATATCATACACAATTTAATTTCAACATTCGTTCATTCATGTAATAACAATAATAAACAAGAACTTGTTAGGTAAAAAAGAAAACTTTTGGATCTATCTATCGTATTGATCCATCAGAAATGGATGAGACCCTGCACACACCTGCTGATGTGGTAAATGGAAAATCTTTATAGCACGCTACAAGATCCCTATTTGTATGTAAATCCACCTGTAGTGTTTCCCATACTTTCTTTTTAGGGTTCAACACATCATCAGCCTTCCCATGGAAACCTGAAAAACTTACTTTTTCTCCAATTATGGCACCTTCTGGTGGATCAACCAACTCCACCTGAAATCGTATTTATATCAATGTCATTCCGTAATCACCTAACAAAAAACGTTTACGAGTTCGATAAGACCCGACTTCAACTTCAGCATTGTGATAGATCACGAAATAAAAAAGTAAAATAGGTTAATCGATTGTTGGTGGATGATAAATCAATTTGTTGGATTCAGCCTTATTAAGTTGCAACTCTAAATCCTATTTCCATAAATTTTCTGGAAGATAAAACATATGTCAGCCTAATTAACTTACAACCCTAAACCTATTTCCATAGATTTGATGGAAGATAACACATCATAATTAAAATAATACCTATCTAACTAATAAAATATACCTCCCTATCACTATGTTTATGGTTTTTCTTTTAATGCACATAGAAAGATTAACATGTAGCATATCAACTATTTTTTATCCTTCTATTTCGAATGTTGTTACATTCAATCTTGGTAAAAATGGGGGAAACACTGCTCTTTTTGAGAATCTAAATAGTTCTGGAATAATATGTGAGAATATAAATGCTATAGAAACTTTGACAACTACTTAATTCTGACAAAAGACTTGTGATGTAGTGGTGTCATTGGATTAAGACAGGATGGTCAGTTAATAACTAAATATGCCTCCAACGGGCAATATACTGACCACCAGCACAAACTAGAAAGCCAAAACCATAGTTTATTAAAAACACTTACTTTAGTGTGATCACTGGTGGAAGCACAGAGAACCATTGCCTGTGATTTAATTCCCCGCATGGTTGCCGGCTTTAGGTTGCACAGAACACACACCTTTCGATTCTGAAAAGTAGACAATTGCCATGAACACCCAAGGAATATAGTAAGATGAATAATGTCCTTGAATATACAAAAAGGAATTCCTACCATCCCACCCTTCTCCCATAGAACAATAGACATATAATGATGAATGTCCATCATTTAAAAGGGGAATTTGGTCAGTAACTAGGAGTCCTTACGGATATGGATTTCATTTAATAATAAGATTGAAATGGGAATTGATTTTTAAACCTAACCCCATTAATGGGTATATTATATGCCTAATTATGTGGGATTGATATCCATTTTTAGAACCTAAACCTATTAATCAAGCACTTCTATAAGAAATGAAAGTCATTCCTTCATTCCCATACCCATAAACCAAACACTAGCCATGTAATTGATATGTTAACATTATTATAATAATGTCTAAATCTTTAAATAAAACATGTTAGGAGTATAGTATGCGTTAGAAATAGACTTTGGCGACCTTCAACCCCTTTGACCCTTTTCACACATTCCCCTCTTGACTAAATTTTTAAGTTGACGATTTGGATATTTGTAAAAACGGAGACAAAATGACCCATTCATAAGCAAATGGGTCAAAATTTCGACCTTTAGCAAATGTATATAATAATGACTTGTTCTTAACAGATTTAAATGGTTGAAACTTGAAAGAACCTGCATCTCCTCAAGGGGAATGAAATTGACAAGTCCACTAACAACAGTCCTCGACTGCCCTTCACCAACATCAATTTCTTCTACATACAAAGAATCAGCATCAGGATGCTTCTGGACTTTTGTAATTAGTCCAACACGGATATCAAGTCGGTTGATGGTAATTTCCTGTTCAGCAGCATCCTTGGGTTTGGCATCAGCTGCAGATTTACCCGCCCGTTCTTTCTTTCCACTTTTATCTGCAACATGGAGTAAGCTAAACTCTCAAAATTAGGCTAAAATCAAGAAGTAAATGATTCTCAAGAGAAAATCACGCCTTCACACACAACTGAAACGACAACAGTAGAGTGCACAAGCTAAATAATACCCTTACTTAACTACATCACTATAAATGCAGACACTTATCTCTCAAAGATGAACAAATGAAATCAAGCAAACATTTATTAAATTACCAATTATAAGAACTAAATTTAAGTTAAACAAAATATAGCATTGATCGGTGCAAATGGTAAGTAATAGTTAGGTTGTATGTAATGCCCTGACATATTTTCTAAAATGAGCACACTCCTCACATTTAAGCAGAAACTAAATCACATCAAATACAGAAATGAAAATTACATTTAACTAAAATGATATTCCGAATCAAAATGCAAGTACAAACCTTAAATTTCAAGCCGTTAAATGACAAAAGATGATGATGCCTTCAAAATAGTCCTTAAGTTTAGAATAGTGATAAAGAGGATAAAGAGAAAAACATGCACAAAAAAGGGCACATAATGTCACCACCTACTGTGATGCAGAAGATGAAGGGAAGCAAAAGTTGACTGGAACTAGTGAAAACAACAAATGAAAAAGAGGCAAGGATAGAACTTAAACCAGGAATTTTCATCTTCTTCAGTTGTTCAGCAATTTTATTTGCTTCAGCTTCTGCCTTGACAGCTCGGTCTGCTCGGTCAGCTTGACTGCCAGCAAACTTTGCCCGGAAGAACTCCACATCTTCATCTTTCTACATATCACACGAATAAAACACATACAAGAAAAGTAAATCCAATGCATAAACCTCTTTCACGTAAATTCTGAAAGAGAATAACCGGTGGGTGGTATATACCAATTCCTTAAATAATGGCACAGGGGTCCCAATTCTGTGGCCAGCAAGTATGATCTCCCATGGTCTTTTGGCCTTCACTATATCTCCTTTCTCGTCAGAGAGAGAAAGTTGGATGGGCAACGAAAGCTGCTTAAGTACCTGTAGCAAACAAATTGAAAGGATAGGATATTTGGGGGGATCAAAATGTCATTTCTTGCAGTTCAAAATAAAATTTCATTTCCTGGAAACATTTGTACATCTGTTTTGATAGGAAGCGCAAACTACTTACCTCAATGGTAAATGATGGCATAAAAGGCTCTAATAGGCAAGCAAGAAGATAAACTACTCCAACTGAAGTTTTCATGACTATTGAGCATGAAGGTAGGTCTTCCTTGTAAAGCTTCCAAAATTGACTTTCCTACATGCAAGAACATATCCCATTCATTTTTAAGCAATAACAGAAGTAAGAAAGAAAGGGGGACCAATGTTATAAAAATTGTGGACTTACTTGTAAATATGCATTTCCTTCACCAGATATACTCATAGCAATTTTCAGTCCTTGCTTTAGCTTGACCTATGTCAATGTAATACACATACATATTACAGTGAGTAATTTATAGGCAGATTACTGCAATGTTCAAGTATCATCATTTACCTTCTCCATGGCCTCAACATATTGCTCCACGTAAGTACCAATTTTATCTCCCAACGTCTTTGATAAGAGATGTGTTTCAGCACCTGGTGCATCAGGAACAACGGAGTTGTATCCTGCACCTTTGCCTGATCCTGAATCTGTCAATGGTAGGGATACTCTTAAGTTTAAATTAAAAGATACACCAACAATCTTCAAACAAGATGTACCTCACGTTTGCCCATAACTTCATACAATTTACAAAGAAAAAATAAGTTTATAAAAAGAATAGAAATAACATCCTGCTATTATATGATGCTCAAGAAGACAGCGAACGAGAAATACAATTAAAAGATAAGAAGATAGCAAGGCTCTTCACCCAACTACTAACCTGGATCTTTAGCAATAAAGCTCAAGACTCGGTTGATGAAATTGCCTAAATTATTTAGCAATTCACTGTTTAGCTTTGCCTGCAAATCTGCCCATGTGAATAATGTGTCTGACACCTAGACATGCAAACCCAATAATCACGCAAAGAGAGAAAAATAATTTAAAAAAATAAAGGGCGCAATTGCACAAGAAAAAGAATAACAGAAGGGCCACTGATAGTGAGAGATGACATTTCTAAACAAGTGTCATACCTCAGGCCTATTAGTTAGCAAATAGTATCGCCATACTTCTACAGGAATATTTGTATCCTTCGCATCATTACCAAAGACTCCTATACCTTTGCTCTTCGAGAACTTACCTACACATCACCTCATAATATAAAAAGTGATGATAAGGTGATACAGCATGTCAAGAAAAACACGAGTATAGAACTAACCTGCTTCATAGTTTAGGTACTCTGTAACACTAATAGTCTTCATCAAAGTCCAGTTCTCACCAGTTCCAAGAAGTGTAGAAGGGAACATTACCTGTAAATTTTCTTACAAACTTTATAAATAAGATGTCACATAAGTTGGTGGAATAAGATAACAACGTATAGCAAATGTACTGAACTGCTATTTAGAATCTCTCCATTGATGGGAGAAGGAACAAGAAAGAGAAATGGCTACAGGTATACTAAGCAGATTATACTGAGAAATTATTAGACTATGCCAACATCTTCAAAAATCCATTATACTCTGAACTTCTGCAGATATCATAGCAATAACCACAAAAACTATAACCATAAACTATGAGACACATGATCATAAGTTCATAACATCTCAAAAACATATATTTGCATAAAAACTTTTTGCAATAAAAGAAAATGCACTCACTGTGTGAAATGGTACATTATCCTTGCCCATAAACTGATACAACTCTACATTTTCAGGATTCTTCCACCATTTCTCCCACTCATGTGTGTAACACGAAGTGATTGAGACGTATCCAATAGGTGCATCAAACCAGACATAGAAAACCTAAATGTTGCATAGTAAGAGAACATAAATTAAAAACTAATTATGCAAACAAAGGAAGCAGGTTTCATTTTGACTATGAAGTGCTGAGTAGTTTGCTAGACAAAAACCGGAGATAAAGACAGACCATTTTTCTCTCTCACCTTGTCTTTAAATCTCTCATGAGGGACAGGAACCCCCCACTTCAAATCTCTTGTAATACATCGTTGCCTCAGTCCTTCTTTAAGCCACGCATTTGTTGCTTGAATTGCATTCTGACTCCATGATCCAGCCACTGACATGCTGCTGATGTACTCCCTTAGTTTACCCTCCAACAACGGCAGCTCAAGGAACAAGTGATTTGTGTCACGAATATGAGGACTGTTTGCGCAGACCTAATTGCAGACCAAAACTGCGAGTCAAGAACAAGATCTAGAAAGAAAAGGAATGCACTAGGAAATAAGGATTGATATCTTCAGCTTCCTAATTGAGTTTTTTTTATTTTTAAATACGTGTGTGCATAAGGGACAGAAAATCCCCACTTCATCCACTGGTATAAAGCATAAGGCTTCCCTTTGTCTCCTATCTTTTTTTGTCATTCAGGCATAGAAGTGCTGCAAGCTATGTATGCGGTTTTTTTCTATAATATTAATCTGCTTAAACATCAATGATTGGTGATTGGTTCTTATATGACAGGAGATGATAAGATTAAAATTCAAAATAATATCTACCAATAAACATGTTTACACCAAAAATACAACGGTTCACGAGGAACTCCTTGAACGAGTTAACATCAGATATTTCATTAAGCACCTCAGTGATCCATGACATTGGGTACTCTCGAAATAAGCCCCTGGATCACCAACCTTCTAAACCCAGTTCTTATGCTACGGTTTTCCTACCTTCTTACTAGTCCAGTCCTACTGAATCTATTTACTAACACTATCACAACATGGATGGTGTTTGGTAGCTTGAGGCACAGTGTGCTTCTTTTCTGAAAGGGATATATAAAAATCATAACAAAATAAAAAGAAAACTTTAAGGTGAAACATAGATACGAAATAGGATACTTCTATCTATTCATTCTCTATCTAAAACTTAGCACTTGTTTTCTTGTTGATTTCAGGGAGCAATTTACCTTGCATCTAGGATTAAGAAGTTCCGTTGGATTTAACAGTTTGCCACATTTTTCACATTGATCTCCTCGTGCAGAATCATAATCACAACCTGGTGTTGGACAGGTACCTTCAACAAGCCTGTCAGCTAAAAATTTCTGGCATGTATCACAGTAAAGCTGCAGTATAGAACATACACCAAACTTATTAAATATCTCTGATGCCAGAATAGTTACAAAGTCCAATCAAGTTGATCACAAACAAATTTTATGTATACCTGCTGCATTGTGTTCTCAGTTAGCCAATTGTTCTCCATTAACTTCTTAAAGATTGCTTGGCAGACTTCGGTCTGTTGTGGGGTCGAAGTTCGTCCAAATTCGTCAAAGCTTATGTTAAACCATTTATAGACGTCTCTATGAATTGCATGATATCTAGATACACAAACAAAAGGAAACATAACAAAAATTAGAATCCTAAATCAACTATTGGTCACAAAAACTAGTGCGTTCACATTCAAATGAAGATGATTTTGTGTAATTTCATTACAAAATACATTTAACACGAATACAGAAACTTAATTACTTATCGCATATCTCTTTCGGAGTGCAATTTTCTTCCAAAGCTTTAGTCTCAGTGGCCGTTCCATACTCATCAGTTCCACACACGTATATAGCGTTATACCCCCTCAGCCGACAGTACCGAGCAAACACATCGGCACTCAAAACACCTACAGATCACAAAACGTTGAGTTTATAACTAGCCGATCACAATTCACAGCTCAATTATCGAAACCTAAGTATACATGTGTACTACACTTACAACCGATGATGTTCCCAAGGTGAGGAACGTTGTTGACGTATGGAAGGGCACTGGTGATTAGTATGTTTCTTTTACCCGGAATAGGAAGCTTCAGTGATTTCTGAACATCGTCGTCGCCGGCCAGTTTATCTACCATCTTAGGCACCCCTTAAGACGTTCCTAGGGTTTTGATTCAGAGAGAAAAATGTCGTTACTGCTGTTAGCGTAGTTTGTTCTGCTGTTACTCTGTTAGCGTAGGTTGTTGTAGCCGGGAAGAAGGTAATACCCGGTTCTCCCGTGCGAGGTAAAACCGGTTGGAACCGGATCTGTTTTTGACAAGTCATAAACCGGATGGCGTTTGAAAGCCTTTTGTATTTATTTTTGTTATATTTATTTGGGAAAAGTGAAAATGATAAGATACTCTTGTTTAAATTGTTAATTAGTGTAGAAGTGCTTAAGAGTTAAGATTAGTGCTACTTGAAGCATTTATTAAATTTCCTATTTATTTTAGTTATATAATTTATAAAAATTAAATTATGTAAAAAAAAGAAATTATTTGTTGAGTAAAAGAAATTTTTTAAATAAACTCTAAAAATAAAACATATTTTACCAGTAAGATGTTTTAAACCCTAAACTTATTCGGTAAAATACAATTTAACCTCAAACTTTACACTTAGAAGCGGCTTACTCCTCAAACACTTGTTGAGATAGAAACGTTTATTACAAAGTTTAAAAGTTGTTTGTTCATCCATAAAACCAGTTTGTTATGTGATACAACAGAATTTGAATAATCTATTTTAAAGAAAAAAACGTCTTAAACATACATTAATACCACTAAGTTAAATGATAATTTGGTTTTAGTAAGTCTTTTTATAGTTACTAATATAATATACTACAGGAACATGGAATTTCATATATTAATATTTTATCCATAATATGCTCACTAATCTTGTTTATACTTTATTTATATATAATAATATTCCATGAAGTGATAGGTTACAAGAAGCTTTTTAGAAATTAATTAATTTATATAGAAATTCTAAACTACTTTCCGGTAGAATCCAAACCAAATTATGGGATCTTTGTCATCCACTTTGGCTTTGGCTTTTCTCAATACGGAATAATTTCATATGCTTTTCAATTTTTTACACACACACACAATAATACAAGCAAATTTGTTTGAAAATTTTAAAATAGAAAAAAATTCTAGACTAAATAAATTCCATTGAAACTGTTTCTTTGAACTTTAAAAGTCAACTGACCAGTTATATATGTTTACAAATTCAATCCTAGATACTTCTTAGAGGTTTTTGTTACAGAAAAATAAAACCGAAGAAATGGAAATGAATTGCATTTCATTTGCTTGGTAAGCTAGAAAAAAAAACATAGAAAATTGTCAATTCTTGAGAATTGGGTTTCATTATATATTGAATTCCCTTCTTTTGGTGAAGAAATCGAGAGAAATGTCCAAAAACTGAAGGGTTTTGAAGTAGCATCCATGACTTGCTCGTCTGAGAGCATGAATCGAGCGACGCCGACCTACTCCTTCAGATCCACTGACGCAAGGAAATGACGGCGAACCTACAACATTGTCCTCGAGATCCACCGACGAAAGGAAGTGATGCTCCTCCTATGCAACGGATAGGGGTTTTAGCAACCTTACAACATCTTCCTCCAGATTCGGCGCTAGAGACACTTTGAGCGACAACGACCTGCTTTGCCGTAAGAATGAAAATATATCGGCCGACACCATTTCTTAAGCCCTTGCCATGATTTTTTGTTCATATTGATAGGTTTTGGTTGAAATTTGGTTGTTGATATTTGGACGCCATTAAAATAATAAAATGCCCATGTGATACAAAAAAATGTATGTGTAATTAAATGTCGTTGTGATACACCGGTTGGGTTAAGAAAATGATAAAGTTCAAATGGGAATTAAAAAATGGAAACATACTACATCAACACCACAATCAGGGTAAGAAGGTTAAGTCTTTATTGGTTATATTAAAATGATTATAAAGTACTTTAAAATGATAAAATTAAGAATTTGGTTAAATATAATATTTTAAAATATTATAAAGAGTAAATATGATATTTGTAATTATTAGGATGTGTAAATATAATATTTTAAGGTTTAAGAAATATATATATATATATATATATATATATATATATATATATATATGAAATTTCTTTAATAATTTTAATTTAATTTTGACCGAGAAGTTAAAATTAGAATTTTAGTTTTGAATAAACGGTTAAGTTTAAAGAATTAAATTTATTTGATTAAATAAAGGTTTAAGATAATTTAATTTATGTTATTCTAGAAGATTTTATATAACATTGTGTGAAAAGTTGATAAAATTTATCTAAAATAGATATCAAATAGGAAAAAAAAACGAGTATATAATCCAAGAAGGAATAAACAAAACCTCCTTGTTAAGCTCGTCAATTTAACCGATGAATTGTTAGAAAGACTATCGTTGAATATATATTAAAGGTATGTGTAGAATTTAAGTAGGAAAGTTTACTATTAAAAAGGAATATTCTTAATTAAAAAGTATCTTTTATTGGAATTTAATACCCTTATCAATAAAAAATGTCTTTATTCTCTAATAATACAATCATTTTTATAATATCTATCTATCTATATATTAAAAGAAAAGCAATGTTAATAAAGTTTTCTTAAATAAAATTCAATCGACCAATAGGAGCTATTCGTTTTTTCAATTTTGATCAAAAAACTTAATTTTGACTATTACATTTAGAAAGATTCAACTTGTAGGATTTAATTGGATCTTTAAACTCATGTACATAATACATGGATCTTTATAACCCATATACAATTTGGTCATTAGTTTAATACTTTTAAATTATTTTTAATAACATTTATTCTTTTTGTTTTATTTCAATACATATCATTATTATGCTTATAATATGTTATGAATTAATGTAACAAATGTGTTATGTTTTAAAATATATATATTATTATAATACGTTTAACTACGAAGCATAAATATTTTTTATATTTATTATCATGCAAAAACACTTTTATTAAACATAGTTAATATGTTAATATTTTTTTCATCAAAAAAGTCACAAACCTATCAAAATATTTTTTTTCATGACCATATTTCTAAACATTGATATACAACCTTTTAGGGTGCATTATATATATATATATATATATATATATATATATTATAATCAATTAAGAATAGATAACATGTTTTTCAATAAAAATTTATCATTTTTACTATAAATGAATTTCTTTTTAAATTATAGTACCAAAACATTTTACTTTAACATATTATAAAATCCTACTATGTTTTTTTATAATGAAAATGATAATTATCAAGCATATGATATAATAATTTTTATTAAATATTGTTCCTAACATGTCCATTATGGATTTCAATTTTATAAATCTATAATAGCATTCATATTTATTAATTATGATTTTCTATAATAATTATTTAATATGTATCATTCTATTATGCTTTCATTTCAATTTTAATTATAAACAACAATTTATTTTATTTTTAATTCTAAAATTTTAAAGTGAGTATAAAAGATAGCTAATGACGTTAGAGATTTTGTATGTATATATATATAAAGTATACTAAAATAGTTGTATTGTAGTGATTTCTTATTTCATAATTCTCTTTTACTTTTTTAAATTGGATCATGAGTTATAGAATTCTTAAATTATATATATATATATATATATATATATACTCCATTATATTGCTGTGAGCAAATTAAAATCGATTTTGGAGGAGGAAGAATGTCGATTAATACATTCTTTGCAACATATGAAGACGTTAGATTTCTAAAAGAAATTGATGATAAATCTAATGAGTACCGTATCAAAGTAAAGATTGCTTTGAAATGGAAAATATATATATTATACCAACAACCTAGGTTTGGAAGCCAGTCTTGACATGATTTTGGAAGATGTCCTAATTTGTTTCTGTATTAATATGCACACTTTTTAAACGTGATGCGATCTTAATCAGAATTGATTTAAGTCTTGGTTCACAATGACTACTATTACAACTATGTACTATTACAAATGAAATTTTGAGTGACCTTATTCATTTATTCCCAAGGGTAAAGCTTTAAAAACTTTGCATTGCTTTAGAGTCTGTTCCTTTTTTGAGCGACTTTAACTCTTTAAACCAATATTATTAGTTTCGTCCAATGTTGCAAAACAATCGTTCTCAATTGTTCTTTAATGATTTGTCTACCTAATCAACAACACCAGATCTCTTTTTCTTTAATGATTTTAGTATATAGAAATCTCGTTATTAATGTTTGCATTATGTTTAAGTAGTCCAACTTCTTTGATTTAATTAGAAAAGCGACGAAATAAATAGCATGCATCGCTTACAAGTTAATACTTTTGTTGTAACGTAAGTACATGGGTACTTGGACACAGTTTTTTGTACTTGAAAACTCTCTTCTACTTTATCAATTTTTGTCTTAGCTTTACTTATGTTTTCATTTACCTTCTCATAGTTTACTTAATAAACTATTGTTTCGAGTTTGAAAGTTGTAGGTACATTTTTTGTTATTATGGCAAGACCTCAAAATTAAAAGTTAAATGATATTGCCTCGATAAGATACAAATCACCCTTTTCAATTTTAATGTTTTCTTAGGCTATAAATTGTAATTGTGTTCATGTTCTTAAGGAACACTGACGAAACATGATCAAACTTTTTTTTTTAAATGCATAAATGTGTTTATCAACAACAACTGGATTGCATCTTGATAATCAAAATGGAGTATAAATTTCCGATCTTGTCTTGATGAATATGAACCATTTCACAAGGAACTCATATTCAATTAATCGACTGAAACCTTAAAATCTAAGACCAAAGCCCTAAAATAGTAATTAAGATTGAAGCATAGTTGTTAATATTTTGATCTTGATCTTAAGATCTTCCGATCTTATGACTTCGTTTACCTAAAACAATCCGATCATTGATAGAATTTTTGCAGACATAGGATCTTATGTAGGATCTCAATCTTGATCATTGTATCTTAAGATCTAAATTCGATTCGATTCTATTCTACTTTACTATAGTTAACTAAATAAGAGTGTACAAATAAGCTAATTTTATTAATGTAACATATGAACCGAATATGTAACACTGTAAATGGACATATAAAAGTAGTTTCATAATGTTTTGGGTTTATCATTCTAAAATCTAAATTCAAAATATCATAATTATTAATACAAAATCTTTAAGAGTTGTATTCTTCTATTAATATCATGTTTAAATTTTGATTTTTATATCAAATTATCGTAAGGCACCATTTTATATAAATTACTATTGTAACATCCTAAATTGGGGTCTAGTCAAATATTTGAATTTCACAAGTCAATATGGTTTTTATAAATATTAAGGTGAATTAGGTTTTTTACACACATAGGGTGTTATTGGTATGTTAATCATTTTTTTATTAAGAAAGTATTACAGGGTTAATTAGATACAAACCTTGATTGGATTTATTTTTAAGAAAGTAAAACATGCTTAGATTGAAATGATTAACCTAAAGATGGATTATAAGTATTGAAATAAGTTTGGGGCCAATAAAGTTTATAAAGTTGATTAATTAATTTAGTTGCAAGAATGTCACTTAGTAAAGATAAGAATGTTGTAATTTGTAATATTTTTTATATATTTTTAGTGATAAACACTTATGATTATTAAGTTGAAATGTATTACCCATGTGAAATATACTCATGACTTAAATCTAGGGTAAAATATAGAATTTACCAAACTTAGAGGACCAATTGTGTCAAAACTACATGATTGACTAATTTAAGGGTCAAGCATCCCATATTTCTCATTTTAGTCCATCAACCTAGAGTGAGAGGGGGGGGGGGGGGGGGCTGGACTTTTGAAGATTCATGGTGTTCCAACATGATCCATAGTTGCATGTGTAATTTTCTTGAAGATCTCTAGCATTTGAAGCTCAAGGACACTTGTGGTGGCATTTGTTTTAAAGGATTCATTCATAGGATATGAGATTTGGTATTTCAGATAAGTTTTCTTTGACCTTTAAGTGTTTTTCATGTCAATTAGGACGAGAAATTTGTAACCCCATGTTAAAGTATAGTTTTGATTCATATACCTTGACTTTCGGAAAAATTGAGTGTTCTAATGGGTTAATTGTTTAAGAAACTATTTGATATAATTCTTGGTAGTTTTAGGTTCAAATGTCCCTTAAACCTTAAAAACGAGTTAAATTTGTTGTGTTTGAGTTTGGGATCGAAATGGTTGGGTTGTTGAGTTAAAAATGTGTAATGGCTTTCTACAAGTACTCGCGGCGCGAGCCATGTGCTTCGTAGGGCGAGAGCAATTCCTAGACACCCCGATTAATTTTCCAAAGATTTGTTCATGATGCAAGGTGGCTTGCTTCGCGGTGCGAAGCCCCTGTTTAGCCCCAAAACCTCCTTTAAGCTTTCCAAGTCTTAGTTATGGTCCTAGGATGGTCCTTGTGGTCCATAACATTATCTTAAGTGTTCTAAACACTAAAATGACCATTACTAAGGCCATGATCATTAAGTCAATAATTATATCTTTTATTTAGGATTAATTGAGCTTGTTACTCTGAGGAGCTTGGAGTAGTGGTGAAATTGAGTTGTGATCCTCATCCAATTCAAAGGTGAGTGCATTGTTTTGCTAAAACTAGGATACATGACAAAATGTTGTTTTGTATAAATGATAGTCATCAATGCTAGATTTGTTTAATAAATAAAACATTTATATTGTATGAACTTTTGAGCTTGATGTTATTGTAATTGCATAGTGATGCATTGAAAACTTTGATCATGGAATGATTGCATTTAATTTGTTGAACCATATTGTATGATGCATGTGCATTGTGTTAGAGTCCGGACTTGAGTCAAGCTGGTTACCTCGGGTGACCTTCGTGGTCTTAGGCGTATGCAAGTGAGTATTTGCACATACCTACTCTACGACAAGGCAACAGGAGCCTAGATGAGCATAAACACGTCGGGTGCAACTGGACGTATAGGTGGTATCCATTTAGGGCCCAGATGTGGTTGTTGATGTGGGCTTCCCCCATTGGGATTCTATGCACTCCGGTTAGCTACCGGTGGTGGCGTATCAGTTCGGTGGACTACCCCCGCATTGAGTTGATCATGGTTCACAGCATTGGTTCTACCATAATAAACTGTTTTATTCGATGACTATAATTTGTGTTAGTTGTTTTGTATTAACCTTTTGCATTCACTTAACCTTCCCTGTTAACACTTGTTGTTCTACTTTGGTTGTGTATCCGCAGAATCTGGTTAAGGCCTTAGCTAGTGGGTTAAGGTAGACTTCTCGGTTGAAGCTCAGGTTACCTTGTTGCGGGTTGAGATCCTTGTGTATTGTCATTAGTCATCTGTGTGTCGTAACATTATTTTGAAAAAAGTTATATCTAAGCATGCTTTATGATAAGTGATTGTTAAAATATATGTTTTGTAAACATATTTGATTTTAAACCATTTGAGAGTCAAGGACCTACTTTTGTAAATGATTTTATGTTAGTGTTTCCGAAATGAATATTATATGTTTTATAAAAGTTTTAATTTGAACCGAAAATTTGGATGTTACAACTGTACATATAAAAGAAATGAAGAAATCGTAGTAGGATTTTACTATCTCGATCCGATCTTATGATTTTGATCTTGTGACGACTAAAATGATCCATAGTAAG
This sequence comes from Dittrichia graveolens, assembly GCA_038502395.1. Taxonomy (NCBI): domain Eukaryota; kingdom Viridiplantae; phylum Streptophyta; class Magnoliopsida; order Asterales; family Asteraceae; genus Dittrichia; species Dittrichia graveolens. Next base: position 999,926 of record JARJIL010000003.1, on the reverse strand, counting down.
ATCCTGATATTGACAATCTTGATATAAATGTAATCGAGAAGAAGCATAAATGAATAAAATCGAATCTAAAACAACTCTAACAACACAAACGAATAACCCAAAATTAAAGAAACATAACTCTGATCGCAAGAACATCCCTATGAACAAAAACCCATAACTCAAAATTGAATATTCTCTGTATAACCCTAGCTTCGTTCGACTACAAATGAACACAGAATGGAGTTGATACAAACCTGATTCCAACCATAATCGATTTAGCCTTCATCGATTTATATTTATGAAAACCAAATCGCACCAAGAAGAGGATGAAGATAACCACACACAAACACCATGGTCGTATGGGATGACAGTGGAAATAGATGAAGGTAATTGATACAGAGGCAAAGATGAAGATGATAGGTGAAGTTATGTGAAAACCAAATCACACCCAAAAGAAGATGAAGATAGTCTATACACATGCAACACATAGATAGCTAGAGTACTACCTTAACATCTACATCACAAGTTGATTGAAGAAAATAGTTAAAAAAAATATTTCCTTTTGGATCTTTCGATACGAACCCTCGATGTGGAAGAAGATAGGCAACAAATCCGATGGACACAAACTATTATAGGTAAATTGCACACAATGAAACATGTTACAAAGTTTATTGTGTTATTAAACAAAAAAAATAAAGTTTGTTATATACAATGATAAGTCAGGTAAAATACGTTGAATTTTAACGTAACAAACCCAATTTTATTGTTTTGATACACAAGCAATAAAGCCAAGGACTCTTAAAGTTTTGACTTTTCTTAATCTATATTTACATATAATTAAACTCGAAAATTATTTATTAAAGGTTTAGTTAATCGACAAATAAATAATCTACAGATAATACGTAGAAAATTTAAATAATTTATATCGTTGATAATCGGTATTTATTACCCATAATGAATGGATTATTTAAAAAAAAAAGTATCTTGAAGGAGATGTTTATACTGACTGACTCGTGACCGGCTAAAAAGAGTGTTTGTCCATTTTAAGAAACATATATATATATATAATATAACCATAACCATATATTATATTACAGTAACATACATTTTCAAGAAAAAACACACTTTTATAATATATATTAACTAACGTTCATCTTAAACAAACGTGAAGTTGCCGGGTTGGTAAGAACTATGTTTTTTATGTAGAAGGCGGGGGTTCGATTCCTGCCCCTACAAAATCCCTTATTTTTATTTTAAGGAAAAAACACTTTAATAATATATATTAAATAACGCGTATTTTAAACAAATGAGAAGTTGCTGGCTTGGTAAGGACTATGTCTTTTAGGCGGAAGGCTGGGGTTTGATTCTTGCCCCTACAAAATCCTTTATTTTTATTTTAAGGAAAAAACACTTTTATAATATATATTAAATAACGTGTTTCTTAATTAAAATTGAATCTGCCGGTTTGGTAAAGACCATGTTTGTCACCTAGAAGGCGAGGGTTCAAATATTGTATTTACAAAATCTAGAATTTTTATGTCTTTTTTTTAATTTCGTATTCTTTTTAACCTATTTTTCTTTTTTCAACTTAAATAATTTCTTAAAAATGTGGATTCCGATTGTTATTCCTTTTTAAGTTTTGTATTCTTTTTAACCTTTATTTTATTAAAATTTTGTGTCTATTTTTTAAAATAATTTTTTCTTAATTTAAATTTCATAAATGTTTGTTATAACTTCATGTAAACAATATTTAATATATTTATTTATTCAAGAACTTTAATCAAGGATCAAAATAATTTAAACTCTATTTCGATTAAACTCTAAAACTTTTTTTTTAATATTTTAACTTTAAAGTTTATGCTTATTTTATTGAAACAATTAACCTTTATTCTTGAATTGTTTAAGTATTAAAGTTTAAGTTAATTTGATTTAACCATTAAACTTTATTCTTAGAATGGATCTTATGTAGATACGCATCATATTATAGTTTGATCGTTTGGCTAAGATGTAAATAAGTCGTTATAGAACAAACGGTTTACGTTACAACTTCTGTCTTTTTTTGGTAAAAAATATTCTTAAATATATGTTATTATTTATAATTTACATACTAGCATATAAGTTTTTTATGGAAAAAAGTAACTTACAAATGTATTTCAAAATCAAAATTTCCACTAACTCATTAATAATATGTTTTCTTAATCAAATAAAAGACCACATAAATTTTGTGCATTAGTAATATGTATATTTATTTAAAGGTAAAACCATTCGAAAAAATTGAAGGTTTAAATAAATAAAGCTTAGTTTTTATAACGGAAATATTGTTTAAGTATAAAAGCAAAATAACTTAATACTTTAAAATGTTAGTTGTTTTTAAAATAAATGTATAGGTTAAACCAAAATAATCTTTCAATTTTAAAGTTAAACAAGTTTTAGATAAAGTCAAAAGATTATATCACAATAGTCTTAAACTCCAATGATAATATAGTCGGGAAATAAAGTTTAAATGATAAACCAAAATAAAACTTCAATTGTAAGGACTAAACCACATTAACCATTTTCGTAAGGATATTAATTAAGAATACAAAATTATGTCATTATCGCTTTTGTTTTTAGTTTTTCTTAAGTAATATATTTTTTTACATATTGTATTCTTATAATTTTTTATCTTTTGTATTTCTTATATAAACAATATTTGTTATATTTAATTATGAGGTTCAATAAATTTTTTAATAAAAAATTATATTATTACTGTATATTTTTTTCTAATAGCTATATTATTAGTGTATATTACTTACTTTTCATGTGTCATGTAGGATGATTATATTTAAAAAATCAATAACTCAACTCAAATATTTGTACATTTTCCACAAACTTTATATTAATTATTTACTATTATTATTAACTTAATATGATCTTAGTGTATTATACTACTTTAAGTGATTTTTCTTTCAAAAAAATTTAAACTTGATGGGTAAATATAAATTTTTTGAAGTTGGAAATTCAATATGTTATCTAGAATATTTGAAATCTCTTTTGGCTCTTTTTTGTTTCAATATTCTAGCACCATATTAGAACCCTACTATGATTATTTTTTTATCGCACGTTTTATTATTTATGGATGTGTTTTTATAAAATTATTAATATATTGTCATGTAGATCAACTTAATCCTATGATTTATTTTGATAATAAAATTTTATATTCATAAAACCCTACGCAGCACGCTATAAAATCCTAGTTACAAGACATATCTTAAGTTATATTATTATTAATAAAATCAAATGTTATAATAATTTGACCGTTTGGTAAACATTTTCACCCCAGAGTCAACAATCGGTCTTTTCGTAGCAAAACAAAGAAAAGTCAAAATCCTATAAATGTCGGCGGTGGCCGCCAGTCCACTCCAACCTTCAATCTCGCCATTCTGTAAACAAACCCTGATTTATCCACTCACAAACAAGGTGGGTTTTCGCTCATAGCTCCAACCTACTTCTTTCATGGCAGTAAGTTCAATTCTTCTTTTCACTTGATCTATTCTACTCTATTATTATGTCAAATAATAATATATGAAATTATGAACTCTGTTTACTAGGATCACGTTAAGATTTTACACTTTTAGATAACATTTAGGTTTCATTTTGGGGAACTATTCATTTTATGTTTGATGGTTATGCTTTGTTGCTTCGTATTAGTGTTTTCAATAACTGAATAACTCCACATTTTGTGATTGATTCAGGATTCGGGTTATTGAAGCTTGATAGTGTTCATAATCTTCATCCTTCAATGTTTCTTAGGGTTTTGAATCTACATTTACTTGTGATCTGCTATGATGATGCTCATGGTTTATTACCGTGTTGAATCTCTAGCTTTGATCCAAGTTAGAGATAGGGTTTGTAGAATCCAAGATTATCTTAGATTTACTCTGATGTTGATGATAACTAATGGTACTAATCTATGTTAGATTATCTATACATTAGAACTGAAATTGAAATGGATTCTGTATGACTTAGTAACTGGATTATTAGTTCTTGATGCTTATTTTTGTAAATTATCTTGTGTTGTGCTTAATGAATCTCTAGGATCTTCAAGCATTCACCAGAAAGAGGCTTTTCCCTGACTGTTTTCACCCTAGGATCAGACATAGTTTTTAGGTTTATAATGTTAGGGTTTTGGATCTTCATGTTACAGCCCAATAGTTCACCTGTGAAATGAATTTGGCTGATAGTCTTTGAGGAGCCATGACCGACTTATGGAACCTGAATGGCCTCCTTATAATTTAGGATTTGATATGTTTTTTTAGGGAAAAGTGCACTAATATGTATACAACTTCGACCCAATAGTAATTATATGTATAAAACTTTTTTATCCATGTAACGAACTTCCAATACTTTTTTTGTGCGTATCAAGTGCCTGAAACTTGGGATTTATGACATGACACCGTTCTGCCTATGTGAGTATGTGATGATGATGTGGCATCTTTTATGGTTGCCTTTTGCCCATGTCTGAAAAAATAATCACTTACTTAATCTTCAAGTCAATGGATCTGTAAAAAGTAAAAGTTTTGAAAGTTTTTTTCATGCAAAATAAGGTTTTGGAGTACCATAAATAAAATTACAGTAGGGTAAAAAATAGACACATTCTGGTGCAGTTTCCCACTTTTAGAAGATGAACCTTTTGACCACAAAGGTTAAAGCATATCTTTGACCCAAATATTTGTGATGTTTCTAATAATAAACCTTCGTTTCAGGCCCAAGAAGAAGCCGAAGTCCCCAGGAAGCCTGAATCAGAGACCCCAAAGAACCCGGATTCAACTGGACTGAAAGAAGAAACTCGGGTTAATCAAGAAGGTGATCCAACTAAATCATTTGATTCCCCAACACACCCTAAAAGGGTCTCAACACAGCCACAACACCAAGCAAGGGCTGGGACCAGGAGTAACACTGGTTCTCCAATGTGGGAAAGAAAGATTTCGTCTGAAGGTAGCAATGGTGGGGGCCCCTCGACACCTAGCAGATCACGGTTGAGACAAGTTACACTCGGTAATGATAGCGTAAGTTCCTTTAAACTGCTGCAACTGTTGGATTTTGTGATAAACTTGTGATCGCAAAAATGTATGATTTTGGCAGCCTGATGACAGCACTGCTGTCCCAGTGTTTGGTGACTGGGATGACAATGATCCTGCTTCAGCTGAGGGGTATTCTCACATATTTAACAAAGTAAGAGAGGAGAAACATGGTGGTGGTGGAAAGTCACCAAGGATAACAAGTGAAAATTCTTATTTTTATGGTCATAGACCTGAGCCCAAAAAGGTATGGTTTGATTCTCTCGGCCTAGAATTTTAAAAGTGGCATTTTCAACGCGTTTCCTAGTGAATGAGTCAACTTGAGTTATGTGTTTGATGCAAATCAAACTGATATGTTTATCAATAATGAATGAAATACTAATGAATACAAAAGTCAACGTTCTTCCAAGAGACCCGTCTTTCCCCCACTTACTTTCTGTAAAATAATGAAAACCCTGTAAGTTTTTTATATTACATTTATAACTAGGGAAGCCCTAATAGCTAACCCTAGCCCATGTGTACAGTCGGGCTGGTCATCTATACTATACTATACTAAAACCCTACTATACAAAGTCTCCAAAGACCACCTAATCATGGACCAGTAATCTGCTATAGTAGGAAAAGCTAACTTGCTTCCCAAGATCAAATATCTAGTAAATAAAATCAAATAACTTATAACAATAAATCGGGGTCGTATCAGTATTACCATTAACAGTAGAAATTTGGGTAGATCGATATTTGCACATTTTAATACACAACAAATATCAAGTCCTCTTACACTTTAAACTTCATTTCTCAGGGGTGTGGCTGCTTTCCGTGGGGCCGGAAGTGACTTCTGGCAGGATGGTTTTTAGTAAAGTCATGTGAATTGTACTTCTATGTATAAGTATGGTGTATGTTTGTAAACTTCATTCTTTCGTGTTCGTATATTCTAGCAATACTTCTTCCTCCTGTTGTCCCACACGGAGAATTTATTTCCTATCCGTCCCATTGTTTTCGCATGATATTTGTAAGCTTGATTTGTTGAATGAAAATCAGAAGTAAAAAAAATCAAAACTGTTAATATTTGTATATCATAAAAATGTGTCCTGCTTTCCATCTTAGCCAATGTATTCAGGATGATGTGGGTTATGTTTAAGAGCCAAGTAGATTAAAAAATATTTTCATAACTTAACCGCTTATTATCACACTTTGAGGTAGTTAATTTCATTTCAAACTATAATAATTTATGACTGTTATCGCTTAAACATAAAAATATTTTGTCCACCATTCTGCTCCTCCTCGTCGTTCGCCTAAGTTTTCTAATTGTAAGTTTGTAACAAGTGTTTTTATCACACACCTTATTAGAAGATGTGGGAAAAGTAAGAAGACATTTTTAAAAGGGAGGTGGTTCTTACACGATAAAAATGGCCGTACACAACAATTTTATGCATCATTAACTTGTACAATGTGCATCAACTGATTGTACCTTATTGTGTATGGTTAAAAATTGTTGTGTACGGATCAGTTCCCTTTTTAAAAACAAACGCCACCCTATTGTCCCTCATTAACCACGTGTTGGATATGATCCAAATTTGGTGAAGTGGGCCTTTGACCCATTCACTTCAAGAATTGGATTAATATTAGGGTTACTAACATGGTTCGATATATTTATTTTACAACACACGGAGATATATAGCACATAGATCAACTAATGGTTCTTTTTTTTTATTTAACTCATTGACAATTTGATGACCATTGTCGATAACACAATATCATCGTACTTGTGTTTTTTTCATTGTCATCAAATGATAGCTTTTTGTTTCACTCTTGTCACTCATTAACCAATACAATGACCCAAACATTTTCTTGGTACAATTGACAATGTGATACAAAGTAAAAAAAGTAGGTTGAAACTTTATGTAATTTACCCTTCTTTTTGGAGAACAAACTATAAAATTTTGACTACTTTCCATCTTCATGAAACCATAAGTGTTCCTGAGATTTGTTAACGGGTTATCTACAAGTAAATGATGAAGCGAAGAATAATTATAAAAGAAAGAGATCGAGGTGCTGGAAACAATGTTGAGAGCGTAGATTGTTAAATGGACTAAAGGAAATGGTGGTTAGACGACGAGTGGATCAACTCAACGAAGAAGATGAGATGTTTAGGTGGACGGAGAGGAAACAAGATGGTGTAACTTGCTACCAATAAAGATTAATGTTTTCATATGGAGAGCAAGCCGGGGGAGAATTCCGGTAAGAATAGTGTTAACGAGATGGGAATAGACTTACACTCAAGTTTGTGTCCTTGTTGCCAACAATCAACCATGCTTTATTAAACTATGTTGGAAGATTAATATTTTGTCTATTTAACAGGTTAAATCAATCAAACAAAGAATAACTACAAAATAAACAGGCTGGAAGTCAACCCAAGTGTTTTTCTTAATCGAGGAAGTACTCAAAACATTCTAATCCTGTTTAACACAATGAAAGCTTTGACAAAAGAGAAAAAAAACCCAATTCACAACAAAATAATCCGTTGACTTTTGACCCCTTACCATTATGCTCACTTTGCTACATTTATACGGAAATATCATCAAAAACCAAAGGAAGACATTCTTTTTTACCAAAAAACAGTTGCCAATAGTTAAAAGCTTTATATTATTGTGCATCTATACAATTCCACACCTGATGAAAGGAAATGTTACAGGACACCATCGCATAAGTGGCAATTTTGTAGCACTGAAGACTGCACGTCCTTCAGTGTCTCTTTTTTTTGTTTATATTTCTGATAATCTGGAGTACCATGTAGTTGATGATGACGATGGTTCACATATCGCCTTAACAGCCAAGGTTTTTACAGTCCTGGGGCATGGGTCTCCAAATACAGAATTAGACACTTCTATTTTGCAGCTATTTCTTCCCTCACATGCCTGTAAACAATTCAATGTATATATATTTATATATATATATATATATAAAAGAAAAAACAAGATTAATCAGAAAACATTCATCTGAGAATAGTTTAATACCACTTCTTAAATCTTAAATATCATGGAAAACAAGATGACTTATACACCCAAGGATACCTTCTTTTTTTTAAAGCTGGACAAACATTGTTTTTAAAAACGAGTATTCTTCAATTGTTCCCTGAAGATAGCTTGCTGCCATATAAGATGCTAATGTCTAAGTAGTGACAAAATGGGTGGGTTGAATAACGGATAAACCGGCTTTTTTGTGGATCGGATTGTGCCGACCCAAAATGTTTTTTTAATCCTTCATAGATAATTCATGAGTTAAATAGAATCACAAGCAACCAGACTACTTTTTAAAAAATATAGTGAATTAGAGGTTTTTTATGCATTTGGTCCTGATTCTCTCTCTCTCTCTAACTATATATATATATATATATATATATATATATATATTTATTATATAGAGAGAGACACACACACATATCTGTCTGTGTAACGTCTATCTTACCTTGGACAGGATGGATGATGAAGTTGATGCATGGCAGTTGCCTGTGGAGAATGCTTGGCAGCTACCTTGGGGGGTTCCATAGCTAGCAAACTCTATCGATGCAATTGTGTAACCATTTTCGCACTGCAGTTGCATTACTGGTTTCATCGAGACTGCTGAAAGTTCTCTGTTTATGTAACTCGAATGGGACCACATTTCAACAGGTGGATAATAATCTTCAGATATTTGAGCACAAACAGTTTTTACTGTAACTGTCCTGACAGAAATTTCAAATGGGTTCCCTCCCGTCTCTTCAAATAGAACAAGTAGATTATCTGATGGCTGTAACCAAGATCTTGGTACATGGTACCTGTTTTCGTCAAAATCACTATATTATATATGTTTCTATCATGATTTTCTATGTTTCTATCATGATTTTCTGTTGCATCCAATGGTATAACATTGAAGAGGAGGTGGGAATATAGGCGGGCGGGGCAAGTAGGCAATTGGTCAAAAAGTGTTCGGGTTGAAATGGTTCGTTTTTAAGGACAGGTCACAACACGGGGTGAGAAGGTTGGATTGACCATCAAACACTTCTTTGTCCATTTTTTAAGTTTTATAATAAATGGGTTAATTAAGATTAGAAAAATTATAATATTAACATAATAATCTGAATGTTCGAATAAAAACAACTTAAGAGGTTGTAAGCATCAAAAATAGATTCTAGGCAACTTTCAACTCGACCCATTTGACCTGTTCTCCTTTCAGCAATGCTATTTGTTTAGACCCATTTCAGATTAAACACCACATACATAGATTAGTTGACCCATTCATAAATAAATAAGTCAAATCTCCTATGCTACATTAAAGAGATTGGAATTATTTTTATAAGAAAATACCAAGTCTGAGTAGGCTTGCCACAATTCGTTTGGCACTTGTCTGAATTATAGGATCCACGATAATCACAAATTTCTTGACATCCATCTTTTGGAGCAACAAGAGTCCAGTATCTTCCTATATGGTGTCCATTGACCCAAGCTTCACCTTTACCCATACTACTCATGTCAAGAACCACTGGATCTTTCCCACTTGGGGAATCAAAATGTGTCTGTCATTAACCGCAAAAAAAAAAAAAAAAAAAAAAAAAATCGTTGTAAGATTGGTATTTATTCTCCTAAAATGGTTATATCTCATAAGATACTAAGTTTCTTGATAAGTCAAAGCTGGTGGATGGAAACCAACTAAAATATAATGTGAAAAACTATTATATGCTTTATAGAAGTTGCACCGATTAATATTGAAGAGATCGGTGATAATGTACATGTTCCACTGCAAAGTTTAAAAGAATCAACTTCTTTCAACCATGCCAAAATCGGATAAAATTTTGAATCTAGAAAAGCACAATCTCGTGCATAAATCGTGGTATTTGAAATAGAATTGTCACAACTTGTGCAAAGATAAATGAGTAAAATAAGCACCAACTGAAAGTAAAACTGTCTGGGAATTGATTTTACCTTGTACCAAGAAAGAATTGATGGAACTTCATCTTGTGTCAAAGTAGTCCAACCCGAACTTCCATTGTCAGTAGCATATAATTTCAGGAATTCACCTTTAAGCCCAATCTAAGGTAAAAAAGGATAAGAATTTGATTTGTGAAAGCACAATCTTTGACCACTATAGATGCAAAAGCATAAATATCTTTACCATATTATCATTTGATCCCAAGTAAACTAGATAAAAAAACACTTTCAGGTTGAACAAACTTCACATTCTACTTTGGGAGAGGTGATTTTTTTCACTTGGTACTCATAAAGTAAATGATTTATGTTGTTGTACCCATGCTTTGGTGAAGTTGTACTTTATGTGTACCAAGTAACATTTACCATAGCAACACAGAATTCATTTTACACCTAATGCTGGTGTATCATTTTGACAGGTTAAGATTATACAAGAACTTCACATCCACAACACCAAACGTTAAAGACAATAAAAATGTGTAAGATTACTAACCTAACTATATTGGCCAGAACTTATGTACATATAAATAAAGCTTGCTCAGAAGTTTTTCAAAGAGGTAATCGTAATTTTATTCATTTATTTATTTATTTGAGAAGCATTACATCAGAAAAGTAGTAAAGTACCTGATAGGTCCATGGTGAATGTGTGAGATTAACATCCCCGTTCTTGAATCCAGTTAGAGTGATCTGACCCTTAAATCCTGCTCCATCTTTCTCAAGAAAGGCACCATAGTTCTGAAGGGAATTATAACAATAGGACAAAACATGTGAAATTTGAACCAGATTGAGATAGAAATCATAAAACGTGGTTTCATACTACAACGTAGAAGTGGCAAGTTCAATCCATTTACTTACAGTGGGTCTATTAGGGTTATGTATTATCTCTAACAGGTCAAAGGAGTAATTAAAAAAATTAGCATAAAAGGAAACAGGTAGTGTGTGTCAGGATTCTCAAAGAGTGTATGTATAATGTGTAAAACCTATTGAATCGTATTTTTTTCAAAAGAAAAGATTGTTGTTGACATAAAAGAATTGGTGTAATCATATTGGACACGCCAATTACTTGTTTAAATAAAATAATAGTAAGGATTAAACTATATGACCCATCACCCGATTCGCCCAACCCATTCGGCATGCTACCTCTACTATTACGCAAGAAAAAAGGGGCAAGAAACATAACTTAACACCTGAATAAAAGAAATGTGGATCTATAATTCAAGGAGACCACCATAGAAACTAGTACTATCTATTGGGAAAAAGCAGAGGAAATCCTCAGAGAGTTTCCTCCATGGCAGTACATATCCATATATACTCTATATCCTAACTTCATCAAAAATATTTTATTACCTGCAGGCCAACCGTCTGTGATAATAACATGATGTCATTGTATCCTTGCTTAAGTTGAACTTGTTGAACAACCTCAATCCAGTCACCCTTTGCACTTCCTTTAATTTTAATACACAAGTGACGCATTTACGCTAGGTTACTGAAAGTTGGTAATGACATAAATACAGCAAACTAATACATTTGATATTGACCAATGAGCACCACGTGGCCATCAGATTTCACTAACTAGATGCAAACAAAGTGAAAGCATCGATGATAACCTATAAGTTGTCCATTGATGAAGATACGAACCACATCACGCATGCTATCGATTTTAATTGATGGGCTAACTGCATCAACTTTCCAGTGTGCAATGTCCTCGTCAGAAACATGTACTCTGCATCTCATTGAAGTAAATTAGGCATTGTAACAAAATGAAGTTTCAGAACTGTCTTCAAGAGTGAAACAAGGTGACTAAACACCAAAAGAAGATACAAAAAAGAACTTTTTGAATTTTTTTTAGACGTTTGAACAAAAAACATAAATTTAACAGAAAGAAAAGAACAGGAAGGGGGGGGGGGGGGGGGTGGGTTTAACTTCACTTCTAACATAATTTCAACTTATAAAACAGTTTTGACAAGTTTCAAGGGTTACTACTTATTAGTAAATGGGATCATACTTACCCGATGAGAAGGCCTACAAAATTCTGTTCATAAAAGGTGCATTGATAATCCCTAGACATATTTGCTTAAAATGATAACTATCTATATAAAGGGAACCCTAAAAAAGGATGAGAGACGAAGAATTCTTTTACTCAAAAAGATTTTACGCAATATCCATTGAAGTTTGACATAAGAAATTAACAACGGTATTCAGAAGCATTTACTAGACCCAAGTTGGGCCCAGCAGCCACTATAACAACTCATGCAACATGTCCGTAGGTTTTATTTTATACAAGTAAAAGCCCTAACAACATTATTTTGGCATGGCATACCTGGTGATATACCATAAATAATCTGATCGGTCTTTTGTCACATTTAGATGCTCCAAGATGCCTTGAACAGTGAAGTTATCACCACCCCAAACACCAATGGGCTCCTTAAGTGTCATCCACGATTCCAAGACAACGGGTACTTCCTTCTGAATCATTAAGTGCTCATGAGCAGAACTTGCAGATGACATTGGCTCTATGTCTACCACTTTAAGGGAGGTCTGTGCCCCAACCTGCCTCATTATTAAAAGAACCATACACTTTCTTTATAAAAAGAAAGAAAAAGCTGACATGACAATGAGGATGAATGATAATCGAAATTTATTATATAAAATTATTATTAGCAATCAAGGAAAAGTATAATGAACTGAAAGCTTGTGTATAACTACAAGAATCAAACCTTTGCAGTGTTAAATACAGTGTTCTTGCAGTCTGGTAGTATACTCACGGACCATGGTGGTAAGGTGTATGATTGACCAAAAAATTGTACAGTGCTTGCTTTATGTTCATCAATATTTGCAAGAAATGCTGAGCAGATACTTTCATTACCACGGTAAACATGTGCCTGAATGATAAGTAGAGATTGAACCAATTTCGGTCACAAGTTCAACAATAAAAGAGAAAAAGAGAAAATTGACACCATTTCTTATCTACTTTCACTTTATTCCCAATCAAAGTAATCTACTATTTTTCACACAATATAGGTATGGTAGTTTAGGCGACTTATAAAAAGATTCACTGAGCTTATATATTGTTACTAAAAACATGCCTAGAGTAACTTGACATAGCCATATAGGTTACATGTGACATGGGCACCAAATCAGCCTCCACATCATATTACTTCGGTTATAAAAGAACGGAGTTTTATAAAAGCTGTAAATTCTTTGCAAAAAAATAATTATATAAATAACAAAACTATGTAGATAAACGAGTTTTATATAAAAATTTTGACTTTTTTTTGTAATAGTTATATGTAACTTGAGTAGTGGTTTTAGTAACAACATAAATGTTCACTGAATTTTCTAACAAAGAACATAAAATACAATACCTATATTAGGCGAATATCATAGAGCACTTAGATTGGGAAAAAATGTCAAGTAGATAAATAACAGGTCGATTTTCTCAAGGAAAAAAAAACAAAAGAACATTGCTGTTTATGATGGCTGTTTTTGTAAGATGCATTTCACCCAATATATATGAATCATGTCATGCTGGTGATTAATACTAGCTGGTAGAACCAATACATGCATAAAACCATGCAAAAGCAGGGGGCTTGAACAAACCTCCTGCATAGATCCTAATTTTAAATACTGAGCTGACTCAGCAGCAACTAGTGCAGGTTCACAAAGCTTTATAGCAGCATGCAGATCTTTAAGATGCCCCCATTTAGGTTGACTTAAAAGACCTAGACAGATTTAAATCATTGTCAAGGTTAGCAGTGTTTAGCTAAAACAACCATCAATACCCTCTATGAGCTGTACAATTCTCACCATATTCATCAATTGGAGCATCATAATCATAACTGGTGATATAATTAGGGCCTCCAGAAGTCCGTCCAAAATTAGTCCCACCAAAAAACTGCAAGAAGAAGATAATACATTATTAATCTATAGCTCTTCATGAGCTTGCTCATTTTAAAAACAAACCAAATAACTAAAAGAACATTTAAAAAATAGGGATTTTTGCTAACCATAGCGAGGGCTATGGTTAAGAGGCTAACTGCCTAACTTCCTGTGATTTAAAAAAAATTTTAAATAACAACTAATCACTAAAGTTAATTTTCTAACCAGTAATAACCAAAGACTATGATTTGATTATCAACCAATAACGGCTAAAAGTTAATCTATAACTACAGACCACATGCTTATGGGAAGTTAGCCCTTTATCCATAACCCTAAAGGCTATGGTTAGCGAAACCGTAAAATAGATGGTACTAATATTCACACAAGACATGCAAGTTAAAGTAACGTCAATCATCAAATATTCAAGCATACCATTAGTAATTAGAGGTGGTAGAAGTGAAAACTATAAGGGGACATGTATTGAATACGATAAACTTTTCAATAACTATCTTTGTAAGATTGACAATTTACGGTAGCTTAGCATACCATATAATAATTCTGAAAGCTTCCTCCCCGTTGATAAAATCGAACAAGTTAAAGTTAAAGTAGATGGTACTAATATTCACATAAGACATGCAAGCTAAAGTAACGTCAATCATCAAATATTCAAGCATACCATTAGTAATTAGAGGTGGTAAAGTGAAAACTATAAGGGGACATGTATTGAATACGATAAATTTTTCAATAACTATCTTTGTAAGATGACAATTTACGGTAGCTTAGCATACCATATAATAATTCTGAAAGCTTCCTCCCCGTTGATAAAATCGAGCAACTGCGAATGCAAGGTCTTCCACAGGCCTATGAGGCAATCTTCCTCCCCAAGTTGTGTACCTTGTGAATAGACAGAAAAAGATTTTTAAATACAGAAGAAAAGGAAAGAAGAGAACTGTTGATATTTATAAAGTACACTATAGCTTAACTTCTTATTATGTTGCATGAAAATGTCATGCGCTACCAAATACTTCTATTACTTCACATATTCAAAGTTTGAAAAAGCAAAAAAAAAAATATGCTTGGATTTGCATACCATCCATCCCAATTTTCTGTCCACAGTACTGGTTTCTTGTTTGAGTTGGGTTTAAAACCATCACAATAATATCCGTTGCAGGCATCTATCTGCAAGAGAGATGGGGTGGCATTTACAAACCAACCCAAGATAAACAAGTTGATAATTTCCATTTAGACTTCCCAATAATTTAAAACCCGTAATTCAAAGATATTCAGATTGTGAAGTTAGGTTTCTGTCAACAAAAATTCTGCCATTAAGGTCCTGAAATATTATTTGACTCCTTTATATTATAATTCGTACGTCAGATATGATTATGGAAGTTAATCTAGTTTTTTAATGGAATTATTTAGGATGTAGCATATATACACTTTGAGCAACTTTCAACTTGTTTGACCATTGTCCATGCTTTTTATGCTAATATTTTATTAACCCCCGCAAAACATAAAACATTATATGTAAATGGGTGGAAATTGCCACCTCTAATTCTAAATAGCATTTAGTGAATGTAAAGGCAACAGAGTAAGAAGGTACAATGTATTCTGGAGCATCAGTTTGCTGGCACATAACCCATGGGACACCAGCTCCAAGTCCAACAGCCATTTCTGCAGCCCATTTTACATAGTCTTTTCCTTTTTGGCCATAAGAACCTTCAATATTTCCATACTCGTTTTCAATCTGATACAAAACTCCAGGTCAGAAAATTTAATGACATAAACAATTATCAAAATAAGAGAGAGTAAGCGTATATGATTCTAAAACAACTCGTACCATCTAGCTAAAGTAATGCTGTAATGATCAGATAAACTTAAAGACAACCTGCAGCATGATGATTGGGCCACCTTGCCAAGAGAAGAGAGATTCCTCCCGCATCACATCTACTATTTTCTTGACAAAACGTTTCATCTCTTCCTGCATAAGATGGTGTTAGACCATTACTAATCATGATCCATAACACAAATAAATAACAACAATGCTTGCAACACAACAACAACCACCATACCCAATCCACCTAAGTGAGGTATGACTATGTGGGAGGTAAGATGAATACTGCTTGGAAAGTAATAGTGGATCTCATAGAAAAAAAGTTTAAATTATCAGTTCCACCTGTACCTTGAATGGTGCATTGTCTGTTCGGAATACAATTCCAGGAATATCACGAAGCCACACAGGGAAACCTCTGCAAAATCATCACCTAGACAATAAATGAAAAAAATCACCGAAAACAAAGATTCATCCTCTCTTCATTTAGTTGTGGAGATTATCATTATAATGCTTATTGTCTAATATATTCTGGAAACTGGTCATGATAAAAGGTTTGTGGACCGCATTTCCAGCTTAGACACTATCTTTACTTGGTTTTTATGCTTTTTTATACTTAATTTGGATGATCAACAAATTGTTAAATGTATACTTTCTGAACCATCACTCCCTAAATTCTGTCTATCATCAAAACTAATCTCCAGCTTTAACCACAGTGCTTAAATCAAAGTGTATATAGAATTAATAACTTGATTAAAGGAAGTAAGAGTAATTTAGTCGTTTGCGTATTAAGCAAGTTTGGTTTGTAATTGCAACATTCTTTTATTAGTAATCTAAACCAATTACGATCTTCTTGTGGTTCAGAATCTGTAAAGTATGTGACTGAAGCAATGCAACTTTTTCAAACCATGACAACTTCGCTTTACTTGGCAAGTGCTTTACTTGGTTCAGATTCTGTAAGTAAATCAAACAGTGTTTTTAAGTGTTTCAAAAACGAAAGGAAATAAGTTTTGAGGACAAAATAAAAATAAGTTAGAACTAAATAGAACAAGGGAAAAGTTAAGACCCAAAGTTCCACTCCGCACAGACATATGGACCAATTCGGAGATGAAGATAGAGCCCACTGGCTCCCACCAGCTTAACAAACTTCACAAGATCATATCTTCCCTCGAAATTATACTGAACAAAACAGAAAACTTAAGTAGTTAATACACTGAAATAAATCAATTAGCAGAGACAGCTAAATATAAACCAAGATATAAGGCTGCAAATAATAAAAAGATTCAGTATAATAACTAGCACACCTGTTTCCTAACTGGCTCATGCCCACTCCAGAATACGTAAGTTTGAATGACATCAGCCCCACCTTCCTTGCTCTTGGCAATTAAATCAGGCCACATCTGAGAGGCAAAAGTGATGAGTTAGCATTGTATAACAACATACATGGAAATGCTATCTTATGAAGTAAAACAATGTTGAAGGAAAATAAATTATCACTGAACATCATACAATTAAGGCAAAAGGGCATGCATTGAAGATTTGGCTGACTATGAAACAAGAAAGAGAGATCACATATCACCCGATGTCAAAGCATTGAACCGGGTTTGGTTTTTGTTCCCACCGGTGTTGGCAGTGTCTGAGGTTGATTTGTAAGCAAATACTGCCATTTGAAGTGTGAATGCTGGGTAAAAAGTGATTATGATTCTAATTTCTGAGTATTTAGGATCAAATAATCAGAACTTAAGTTGCAAGTACGAAGTTTCAGTGAGAAAACTATTAAAAATGTAAGATTACCAACTTTCCTAGCTTGCATACATAAAGGGACTAAAACCTTTGAGAAACTTGTAATGACAAAAATACAGAAACCACAGATTAACTAATTAGAATTCCGCCTTACACGACCTAAGCAGCTAAGCACTTACATTGATGATCTCTAGTACTCATTCTCCCACCCTAACTTGATCAGAGGGGTTGACCCTAAATGCCTCCATTTTTCAGAGCACCAATTTCTTAATTTACACATTGGATTAATCTCGATCCCCTTTAGAACTTTACTGATGATAAATAAAGATTAAAACAATTGCTACTGCTTGATTCAGCGAAACCCATGTATCGCCAGTTCCTAATTACCGACGGCGTTCACAATCACTTCCCACGATATTTTCCAAAATTGCTTTTGCGTAGGCAAGAAAATCACATACCAGTATGTGTAAAATTGCTATTATAGAATACACTGAACAATGAAAACATGTAAAAATGTAAAATACCTCAGGTGTGGCTCGAGGATAGTGAATTCCGGCGGAAATCAGCATTCTCCGTTGTCCGTCAATTTTAAGTGCTCTGTGATCATAGCTGACGTTGAACGGCTTAAAATACTGTCCGGCGACAGTGCCAATGGTTACAGCCATAGCCAGCCATTGGAGCCAAATTAGAGTTCTGTTCTGCATGTTAGTAGCTCAACAGATAAAATGACACGGAATTGGTATATGATCAGTAGTAGCAGATTATGAGGTTATCGATTATTGCAAATTGTGTGCAAATCAGTTCGAACGTCACTACCAAAGTGATCTAAACTTGGAAGGAAAGAATCGATTGACGTTGTTCTTATCTCTGACCATCACTACTTCCAGTTATGCCCCCGATTTTTTTTATCAGGTTCACGAAATGCACGTCGGGTTCGGGTACGGGTTCAGGTTCGGGTCACTGTTTGTTTCATTTTGACCCCTTTTCTCGAGTTTTTAAATAAAGGAAAGGGAAAGAAAGGGAGGGAATGAAAAACTCCCCCTCCTAATCATTCCAAAAGTGGGAGGTTGTTTTAAACCATAAAAATGGTAAAATTGTCCTTTCTTTTCCCTCCCTTCCCCTTCCTTTCTCTCCTTAAAAAAACTTAAGAACACCTACCACTAATTATTTCCTTCCCTTCCCCTCCCTTTCCTTCCAAAAAATAACTCGAGAACAAGGCGCAAATGTGTTCCCCGAGTATTTTTCTCGATTTTTGTACACATTTTTCATTTTCAAAGTTGAGTTAATTGCTTTTTTGGTTCTTAAATTTTCACAAAAATACAGTTTTGGTCCTTTAGTAATCGAAAGTACATAAACTATCCTTTATTTGAGAAATTTAGAGCAATAGTAGTCCTTTAACAAATTTCCGTTACACTTGCTCCGTTAATTGTCATCATGTGAGGCTCACGTGAGGGTAGTTTAGTCGTTTCACTCACACATTCCCCCTTATCTTCTCTCTTGATAAACAAAAACATGTGATGCCTTGATAAACAAAAACATAGATGAACCCTAAAACCTTCAATCAAACTTGGAATTAGTAAAGTAACAAGAATCCAAATCTGAAGCCAGATCTAAGAAAATCATGTTAAAGAACACATGAAAGCAATATCACAAAATCAAACCATATGAACACAACAATAGTTGGGGAAGAACACAACAAATCTGAAACCATATGAACCAATGAATCGTACCACCAATTTGAAATGGTTGGGGAAGAACACAACTATTAATATTGTACAATCCTCGATGGTGGAAACCCTTCAAATCAAACCCACAGAATCGTTGATGTTGTTGGAAACCTTTCAAATCGAAGATGTAGATCTTGATTTCAAACCGATGGTGGTTGTGATGACGGTACGAAACCTATCAGAAAACACCATTGGGGAGGATGAGATGGTGGTGGTCATGATTTGGTGCTCCAACGGTAGTAGCGGTGGTGGTTTGAAGGCTGTCATGATGCGATGGTGGTCGTGAGATGGTGCTTTGACGGTAGCAGGGGTGGGGGTCGTGCGGCAGTTCTTGAATTGATAAGGAGTGGTTGTGGTGCAGATGGAAAAAATGGAAGAATATGGAAGGAGGTTGTGTGTGAGAGACGAAGAAGATAAGGGGGAGTGTGTGAGTGAAATGACTAAACTACCCTCACGTGAGCCTCACATGATGACAGTCAAGGGAGTAAGTGTAACAGAAGTTTGCTAAATGACTACTATTGCTCCAAATTTCTCAAATAAAGGATGGTTTATGTACTTTCGATTACTAAAGGACCAAAACTGCATTTTTGTGAAACCTTAAGGACCAAAAAAGCAATTAACTCTTCAAATTTTTTAATTCCATTCAAACTTTTATATAATTTTCTAATCCACATGTTATACCGTTCAAAATTATATGCATAAATAGCTTTTCATATTCTGTTGTTATTATTAAACTTGTACATAACTAACAACATCAATCACTTCCTTAGGACCATTTTTATCATTTCGAGATTTGATGTAGAAAAATCATAATCACAAACTTTGGCAAGATTCTATTGTAATTGTATAAATTACCGTCGCAATTCCATTATGGGCTAATGGATATCTAAAAGCCTGATTAGCGTTGTTCATCTAATCTTATAAATCTGACCCGGCCCACATTCCTTGAGGGGGGTGCCCTGTTGTAAAATCCTCATCCACATTCACTCACCGCCTGTTAGGGTTCAATCGAGTTTCATAAAAACTAACTTCGTGAATTCGGATTTGATTTCAGCTGTCGAAGACGTTAACAATGACATCTTAAACCAACTAACTTTGTAGCAAACACATTAAGGATTTAACCATCAACCAATCACTAGGTACCATAGAAAATGGCAAGAAGCATGTGCACATGTCGACCTGTACTAAAAAAACAACAAACACAAAAAAAAAAAAATACAGCTAAATCGGTCTCAAATTAAAGAGCAAATCTTTGTCGTTAATTTGGTATAATTTTCATAATTTAACACTTTTCAATTTGATTGTTATATTAGTTTAAAAAAAGTAATGGTAATGCGAAAATGTCTAGATTACCTTTAATTAATTAAGAGCATCCACAATCCATACTAATCTACAAGATTTTAATAGATTGTCACATCAACATTCCATTATCTATACAACTTTATCCTTTAACCTTCACACTCCATTAAACTTCACATATTTTAATATTAAGAAATTTATTAAAAATTAAATAACTTAAAAATATATTATATTAAACTCTATAATATTATAAAAAGTAAATAAGGTATTTATAATTGTGTGGTCCACAATTTTTAAAATTGAAAAAAAAACTTAGCCCACCAATTCTATACTACGGTTGAATGGTGATTCAACCCCATTTTTATTCAACCCCTTCACAATCCGTACCACTCCTATTAAACCCCTATACAACTTCTATTGAGCTCCCGTTGGAGATGCTCAGAGATAAGTTTGATTAGTTTATGGTTATCAATTAACAACTCTTTAATCTGGACCCCCATCTTTTTAATCAATGGCTATAATTGGTTCACGCAGTTCTCGTACGAAAAACAATTCTCGTTTGAACCGTCTCCTATATTTGATAATTAAAATTATATCTAAATTTAATGACTAGGATTATTTAATAGATTTTATTAAGATTAGTCGTTTATTTATATCAGAAAATTACTATTATACTAATATATTTTTTTGATTATATGCACTCACATTTATCCCGTATACATGTAAAGAAAAAAAAAGGGAAGACGGTGTTGAATAATGAAAAAAACTTATATATGTTACATAATTATTATTTTTAGAACACCTGAGATAATAACAGTTAGAACATGATTAAATCATATGATCATATCTATTAACTATGATATAAATACTTGTAATTATTGTGTCAAACGGAATTGTTTAATATCATATTTTCTCATAAAAAAAGTGGGACGATCAACACGAACATACAATAAAAAAGAGTGATAAAAAGCAGAAAGAATAATATCGAAATAAGCAAAAGTTCAAACGAAAACTGTTTTTCGTACGAGAACCGCGAGAACCAATCTTAGCCGTCCAATTCCCCCTCCTTCAATTGGATTGTCCACCCATGAATTTCTTACATGCACCCTGCCACACTCAATCCCCCACACTCTTCATCCATGAATTCCATTATCCAAAATGAACGGCCAAGATTGGTTCTTGCAGTTCTCGTACGAAAAACAGTTCTCATTTGAACCCTCTCCTATTGAAATATGAAAGTAAGATAAACATAAAACTCCACAACAGCAAGGCAGCAATAGATCAACGGCAGGAGGCATAATGTAGTGGTGTAAGCTACAAATGTCACTTATATTTAGGGTAATTCTGACAGTAACTACACTACAAAAGAGAGGAAATAAAAAGATATGACTAAAACATTAATGCTTTGTTCTCAAGTTTTTTAATGAAGGAAGGAAAGGAAATGGAAAGAAAGTGAATTGAGTGGAAGGAAAAGAAAAGAAAAGATCAAGTTGTGTTCTTGAGTAGCGGTGAACATGGGTGCCGAAAATACCGAATTGTACCGGCACCGTACCGGAACCGGTACCGAGTTAGAGTTAGAGTTTTCGGTCCGGTACTCGGTACTTGAAATATTGCTAAATCGGTATTCGGGATTCAGGATTTGGTATTCGGGACTAGTACCGAAAAAACTAGGTAAAATAGGTACCGGTACCGTATATGAATACTCGGTACGGTATTCGGTACCGTCTTTAAACCAAATTCGGTATTCGGTAAAATCGGTACCAGTACCGGTTCCAGTACCATGCTCACCCTAAGAAAGAAATAAAGGGGGATCTCTTTCCTTACAAATCATCCCACACTTAGGAGAATAAGATTTTAAACAAATAGCCCCTCATTCCCCTCTCAGTTTCTCTCCTTAAAAAAACTTAAGAAAACACACCCTTAAGGTGGCGTTTGGTTCGCGGATTGTTTTTTGAAGGAATTGGAATGTAGGAAGGAATTGGAATTTGAAGGATTTAGATTTGGAATCCAAATCCTGTCTCACTGTGTTTGGTTACCTATACCTAGGAATTGGAATTCATGATTCAGTCACAGAACCACCGCCACCATCCTAGCCTCCACCACCGCTAATCGACGTCGCCACAGTCGAAGGTCGTCGCCACAGTCGAAGGTCATCGCCACAGAAGGTCGTCGCCACAGTCGAAGCCCTAATCGACATCGCCACAGTCGGAGCTCTAATCGACGTCGCCACAGTCGAAGCCTAATCGGAGGTCGAAGCTTCGTGAGGTCGTAGCCGGTCGCTTCGTGAGGCCGAAGCCCTAATCGGAGGTCGAAGCTCCGTCACCACGAGTGGAGTAGAGGGAGAACAGAGAGCGGAGTAGGTAAGGCGACGGCTGCGATGAGGTGAGCAGAGGGAGAACGGAGAGTGGAGTGGGTGAGGCGGCGGCGAGTGGCTGAGGCACCAGATCGGCCGACGTGTGGGTGAGGCAGCGATGTGGCGTTTGTGAGTTTAGGGCTTGAGCCACAATTCCATGTTTACAGAATTTAAATTCCATCCTAATATTGAAGGAATCTACTTTCCCATAGCTAAAGGAATTTAAATCCCTAACATTCCAATTCCAAGATTTACCAAACATTGGAATTCCTTATAATTGGAATCCAATTCCCAATAAATCCCATAGAATCCTTCAATCCAAACACCTCCTAATAGTTTCCTTCCCTTTCACTCCCTTTCCTTTAAAAAAACAACCCCCATAAAAAAAAGATCTTATAGTCTCCTTCCCTTTTGCTCCCTTTCCTTTTCTTTCTTTCCCTTCCCTTCCCTTCCCTTAAAGAAAACTTAAGAACACACCT
Organism: Dittrichia graveolens; assembly: GCA_038502395.1. NCBI lineage: Eukaryota > Viridiplantae > Streptophyta > Magnoliopsida > Asterales > Asteraceae > Dittrichia > Dittrichia graveolens. The sequence continues at coordinate 976,615 of JARJIL010000003.1, read as the reverse complement.
TGATAATTTCTTCAAATTTATTTTCGGTTATATCTGTTTGATATTGCTTACAAAAGATTGTCTTTGAATACATTAACCATCAAATTTTAATCACTCGTTAAATTTAACTATGATAAAATAACCATTTAACTGCGCTCTTTAAGATTGTAGTTAGAGACTGAAGCCAGAAGAATATAATTTTACGAAAAAAAATAAAATAAAAGAAACTCATCATCAAGTGTAGCATCTTAATCTCGTTCATTTCTCGACTTTGATAATTTCTTCTTATGTAGTTACATAGAGAATACGTCAATCATAAAAATACAGTCTTTCAATTTCAAATTTAAAGCTTGGGTTCTAAACTTTGTGACCGATTAGTAGTAATCTGTTTCACAAATCATTTTCCGATGTTGAACGGTGCTTTCAAAATACCACATTCTCTCACCTTGACCTTGACCTCTTTTTTATTTTTTATTTACCACTTATGACTTACCTAGGGCCAAGCCGTTTAACACAAACAATAATAACCAACATATATATATGTATACTGAATCTACAAGGATTAACCTCATCTAAATGAGACAATTTTTCAAACCAAATTTCAACCTCTGATACTATATTATATTATTATTATGTCGTATTAGTAATTTACAACTATATTATTATATTATATTATATTATATAAGGGAACAACAGGAAAAAAATGAATTAAAAACAGTTGCTAGATGCATTTTTATTACAACTTGACAGCACATATGATAATGAAACGAACCATCTCGAGGTCTCATGACTGTGTTCCTCGCTTGCGAGCTATCTCCCGAGCCATTTCTCTTAGTTCCTCCGGTGATTGGGGCCTTGGTCCCTCGGGAGGATACACAACATATTGACGCTTCAAAATAAATATAAATAATTCATAACGATTATTCAAGCGTAATAATACTCAGAGAGAGAGAGAGAGAGTGAGAGAGAGATGGGGTTCAACTACTAGCCAACAAAAATATTCACTAAGCATGTGCACGAATGGTCCACCACAGTTCGACAATCCAAAAGTGAATGTGACGATTTGTGCGGGTGAGGTTTAGTGCCAAATTACATATTTAGCCTATTTTGAACTATCCTAAACCAACTAACTTTGTAGCAAACACATTAAGGATCTAACCATCACTAGGTACCACAGAAAATGGCAAGAAGCATTGCCCATGTCAAAAAGTTAATAGAACCAAGGATTACAATAAGGGGAACTTTTGGCCTAAGCATTCAACTCTTCCCACCTTCATCTTCTGCTTTCAGTTCTTATTTCACTCTTTTTCTCTTCTACAGTTCTACTTTCCATTTTTCTCCTTTTTCCTTATTCTATTGCTTTTGTTTTTTCACCTCTAACTCGCTAATCACATATATGAACCTAATTTTATAAACAGTCATCAAATTTAGTAATTTACCCAACATCCACTTCCCTTTAACCTCAAAAAGGTTGTCCCAGTAATACTTGGTTCTTGCGGTTAGTTAATATGATTCAAATCCTTAGTATACATTTCCAATTTGTTGATCAAATAGTACATCCTTGTCAAGATTTTCAATACTCATTTTTGCCTATAAGCTTCTAGTGTTTCAGTTTCACCACCATTTTTATCCTTTTAGTTTAAAAGGCTTCTTCTACTTTTGAACTTTAATGCCCACATTAGAAACTTTGAAGGGTACATTAAGTAATTGGTAATGAATCTGGTTTTCAATCCACAACAATTTCATGGTAGAATCCTAGCTAAGTTGTGTTTGGACATGTTGCATCTATTTTCTAACGAATCTAAAAGCGTACAATCCATTAGAAATCCTCAATTCCAGCAAAATACCTAAACTTTGATTTCAAATGTTAAAATGATCACCTCTACACTTTAACATCAACATGAAATTTGAGCTATCAAGTTAAACTATTAACCAGAGAAACACTATGATTCACATTACAAGCTAAAACTGCGGAATGTTAACAAAAAAACTTACAGCGCCCATGAATTTGTGAAGATTCTTGGTGTTGTTGGCGAAGAAATACATAAGACCGATCGGTACCGTAACGTAAACGGCAAACTTCGCAATCTCCAGTACACCTTTAGATGTACCCAAAGATGTCATTGTTAACGTCTTCAACAGCTGAAATCAAATCCAAATTCACGAAGTTAGTTCTTATGAAACTCGATTGAACCCTAACAGGTGTGAGTGAATGTGGATGAGGATTTTACAACAGGGCACCCCCCCCCCCTCAAGCAATGTGGGCCGGGTCAGATTTATAAGATTAGATGGACAATGCTAATCAGGCTTTTACATATCCATTAGCCCATAATGGAATTGCGACGATAATTTATACAATTACAATAGAATCTTGCCAAAGTTTGTGATTATGATTTTTCTACATCAAATCTCAAAATGATAAAAATAGTCCTAAGGAAGTGATTGAAGTTGTTAGTTATGTGCAAGCTTAATAATAACAACCGAATATGAAAAGCTATTTATGCATATAAATATATACCTTTTTAAAACGTTATCGCACCTAAATAAGATTATGTTAGTTGTAGATATGTCATTATCTTATACTTATATTGTGACCAGATTTATAAAAAGTAAGTACCCAAAAGTTCAACCTATTTTGTAACAAAAACATGATAACTAACCTTGAGATAAATCCACAATAAAAACGATCCAGATTATTTCGTCCATCTATGATAGAATATGGCAAGAAAGACGATGACAAACAGGCCAATGATAGCTTAGAAGGTGATGCAGTTAGCAACCAATGATCCAACATGCCACCGGTGGTGGTGAGAGAGCGATATAGAGAATACACATAAATCTAAAAGAAAAATCTTGAATTCAAGTTTCATAAACTAGACCTTTGAAATATGTGATTGATTATCGAATATTTGAGTGATTGAAAATTAAGATGGTCATTAATCTTTTAACGTCTTTTTTTATGTCGAATTTAAGGTAGAAAAATATGATTATAAAGTTTTGTGCATTCATTTCATTGCTTTCTGGTTAATATGTGTAATTGAAAGACAAAAGCAAGTAGGTTAATAGGGTGTCAACCAAAATGACACCCCAGATGTTTTTAAGCGTACGATAATGGTATCAAATCATGTGTTGAATAATCTTCAATACAACAGGTTGATGAATATGCCTAGTTTGCTTTTATGATCATATGCTGAACTATATCTTAGAACAATTAAAATTCAACCACATAAGTAAATACTAACTTGGATTGGATTGATTGTAGCTTGCATTTATATTTGACTAAAAAGAACAAGTTAGTATCAAATTCACAAATAACAATCCTAAATAGTAAATATGTAATAACTAATTCAACATAAAACATAATCTTGGGCTTATTTTCTGACTTTTATCATGATTTACAAGAAGAAAGATTTACTCATGAAAAATAAGCCAGAAAAAACAAAATAAGCCCTTTTGATGAGTAAAACAAACACCTACTATTCTGCTAATATACCCAAATAACAATTAATAACTATATAAACTCCTAATAATTTCAACCAAATTAGGTTTTAGGGTTAGAAGTGTATTTACCTCGAGATTTAAAATTTCTAAGCGATTATTGTTCGCCGACCGCTGCTTGGATTTCCTGCGCTGCTACTGTTGTTGTTCACACTTGGTAGCTTCAGGAAGGAATCACGGACGACTTAATTAGATAGTTTGATGGCAGCGCTGCTACTGTTGTTGTTCACACTTGGTAGCTTCAGGAATCAGGAATGACGGACGACTTGGGAAGTTTGATGCCAGTAATGGGCCTCAGTGAGTTTGTGGGCTTAAGAATCATGTGGGTGAGCCAGTTAAAAATAAGATTTTGTTTTTCCTTTTCCGATTTTTAAATCAAAACGTCAATCGATTCTTTCCTTCCAAGTTTAGATCACTTTGGTAGTGACGTTCGAACTGATTTGCACACAATTGCAATAATCGATAACCTCATAATCTGCTACAAAACGTATTTACACATCCCGACCCCTACCCGTTGAATATTCCCCGACCCGAACGATAAAAAAGTGCAGTTTTATATCAAGCAAAAAAGACATTAGAAAAAGACAAAAGCTGGAAAATTATACCCGTGGGCTTATAAATTGAAAAATAGAGTGTTATGAAGCTGGAAAACAACAATAATCGTGATGAGTTCTGTTTAACAAGAGACACAATTAAATAATATAGATTTATTGATAAAAGTAAAATGACATTTTGTTTCTGCAATATTTATATCATCACTTATCTTCAAACAAAATTAAATAATATAGATTTACGAAGAGACTTTATCCCCTATAGTTAGTAAACGTTTGATGGTAATTGTAGGTTTCTAATTAGTATAATACAATTCAAGTAGCTCATAACACTTTTCTATATGGTGATTAAGTAAAAGATATGTATATACATGCTTGAAGGCTGTTTTTCAAAAGATGATAAAAGAGTCTGCAAATTATTAAAGTCTCTTTATGATGGACTTAAGCAGACTGCAAGATGGTGAACTGAAAATTTGAGATCAGCTCATATTTAAAATGGGTTTGTTCAAAGAACAAATGATTATTCCTTGTTTTTTCGTCTCTTGACTATTGTTTAGTTTTATGGAAAAGCAAGAAGCAATCTATGTGTCAAGCATTAGCTTGAGCTGAATATAGAGCAATGACTTCATTTTCATATGAAATTATGTGGATTCTAAAGTTGTTGACAGCATTATGTTTCATTCTAAAGTTGGGTACTAATGGTTTTATAACTAACTTAAAGTGTTCTTTTTTGAAGTGTATGTAAGACTAAACAGACGGGGTAACTACCATACGTGAAAGCAGAAACAGATGCTAAAAGGTGAGGGAGTGAACTGCTCTCTTATTCTAGAAATTTTTTTTGTATTTAACGATTAAAATGTTAAATCAGTGGCTAGTGGGAGAGATAGGATTCAATTTAATCAAAAGATTCAAATTAATCAGAAACCAGAAACAAGAATCGACAAGTGATACCTCAAATCGGCAAGTCGATGAACTCTCTATCTGTCGAAGTCGATGAACTCTATATGCTGGTTGAAGTCGATGAACTCCCGATATGTGGAAGTCGATGAACTCCCAATGTTGGTCGATGTCCAATCTGTCGATGGTGAGACGGTGACTGTCGATGGTTGCTGCGGTGACTGTCGATGGTGGCTGCGACCTGCGAGAAGAAACATGAAAAGCTCTACAAACAAACAGAAAGCTTTCTTCAACGTCGATTGGTTGCTGCGGTGAGCCGGTGACTGTCGATGGTTGCCGCGGTGACCTCGATGGTTGCTGTGGTGACCTCGATGGTGAGCCAGTTGTTGGAGTTTATGTGGTGAAACTTGAATGTTGTCAAGTTTTCTTTGTCCCACATAGGAGGAGAGAACAAAGTTTGGTTTGTTTATAAGGGATTTCCCTCCCTTATCATTCAAACTAAATGGTGGGGGTCTAGAAGGGGACTCCCCACTCGCGCACCTAGCCGTGAGCCGCGCGCCCGCGAGTGGCGCGTGTAGGCGCACTTTGCACTTTTACAGGACGGGTTCGTGGTTCGGTTGCGGTTACTTGATCCGTGTGAGACGGGTCGGTTTGTTCGGGTTTGACCCGACCAGAATTCAAATTCGTGGATAGAGTCAGCCTCACGATTTGTGGAGCTGCACCTCCGATTTCGCAGCCACCTTCCCACGTTTCCCTCAACAGAACAGGCTACGGGTTGGCTATTTAAGTCACCTGCAGTCTCCACTTCTGCATATAACGAAAAAAACACAGCTCCCTCTCTCTATCTTTTTGCGATTTCTGCCATCAATCTTCCATAGAAAACCAAGCTCTTTGCTGTGGAACTCGGTTTTTGAGGCTGCATAAATCCTGGGTTATTACGTTTTTTAGGCTTGCAGCGATTAAGCAACGTAAACACCTTTAAGGGCAGGAATTTCTTCCGTGCAGTTTCTGAGGTGTCGATTTCTTCTTGCTCTACGAATCAGGTTGGTGTTAATTTCGTGTATTGCTTTAAATAGTCCGATAACGGGACACTCTCCTTCTACCTTTCTTTTACTGATTTGATCGAGTAGGATCAATCAGTAGTTGGCAATCATTTGGTAACTATTAAATAAAATCGGACTTATTATTGAGATACGAACAAACGGGTTGTTGTTAATATTATATTTGATATAATACGTTTGTTCATATCAGCTTATTTATATTTATTGTTAATCTGAAAATCGTATTTTTCAACAATCTTAAAGGTGTTTATTTCAATAGTTTTATTAGTAAAACTATTTTTTCTTTGTTGAATCAGATTAACAACCACAAATGGACTCTGAATTGCCGTCTGCCAACTTCCGCTTGATGAATCAAGAATTCGTCAAACTTGACCGCTTTGATGGGCAAAACTACACCCGTTGGGTGAAGAAGGTCAAGTTTATGCTGATGGTCTTGAAACTTTACTACATTCTGGACCCAACTCTGCCTCCCATTCCTGGGAATCCCACTCCCGCGCAGGGGAGTGAACCGGATCAGAAAGTAATTTATGATCTGGAAAAGAAGAGGATGAGGAGGAAGGAGGATGAGGATCTGTGCCTGGGGCACATCAAGAACTCACTCTCTGACCGCTTGTTTGATCTGTACGCGCAGGTTACAGATCCGAGGGACTTGTGGAAAGCGCTAGAGTTGAAGTATAAGGCACATGAAGAAGGTACTAACAAGTATCTTGTGTCCAAATACCTAGACTTTCATATGGTTGACGACAAACCGATCTTGGAGCAAGTGCATGAGCTCCAAGTTCTAGTCAACAAGATGAATGCGCTTTCAATTGCCCTCTCAGAGCTCTTCCAAGTTGGAGCAATCATTGTGAAATTGCCACCTTCTTGGAAAGATTTTTTCAAACGCATGATGCACAAGTCTGAGGATTACAGCTTGGATGACCTGTTGAAGCACCTCCGTATTGAGGAGGAAACGCGCAACAGGGACAAGCGTAATAAGGCTAGTTCGAGTGTGCATCATGTTGCTGGAGGGTCTGGGGCTAAGAACAAGCAGCCGTGGGGACAGAATAAGGGAAAGAATCTTGGGCCTAACAAGCCTAACTTCAAGAAACCGGCCAATCAGCAGAACAAGACCAACTTTGCCAAACAGCCGAAGAAGACTGGACCGTGTCATGTCTGTGGAGAGACTGGCCACTATGCAAGGGAGTGCAAAGATCGAAAGTCCGGGCCTGCTGCGAATTCGGTTGATGGTGGGGAAAATCTGATAGCTAATGTGAACTTTGGAGAAATCTTCATGATTTCCTCAATGACCCGAGCAAGAGCGGCTCGGGGTTGGTTCGTGGACTCTGGGGCCACAATTCATGTTAGCGGACAGAGGGGTGACTTCCACACCTACACTCCGGCACCTCCGGGAACCCACGTGGTTTGCGCGGATGGTCATCGGGCTGAGGTGTTGGGTTTCGGCGACATAACGATGAGGTTTAAAAGGGGTCGCACGGTTACTCTCAGCAAGGTTCTTCATGTTCCTACTATCCCTAAAGGGCTTGTTTCTGCACACAAGTTTGACCAGGGCGGTTTCAAGATGGTGCTTGAAAATGGTCGCATTGAGATCAGCAATAGTGGAATGTATGTTGGAAAGGCAGTGTCTGTGGGGGGCATGTATCGTTTGAGTCTAGCTAGTGATAGTAAGGTTAGTAATGTAATCGTTTCTGGTGTTGGTAGTAATGATGTAACTTCCAGTGTTGGAAGCAATGATGTAACTTTCCCGTTTGCTAATGAAGTTGATTATTCTGGTTATATTGTTTGTTCTATTTCTTTATGGCATAAACGATTAGCACACACAAATATAAAAAATATTGAAAAAATGCAAACTAAAGGATTGTTAAAATTTGACAAAGAAGATTTTGGGAAATGTGAAACTTGTGTTAAATCAAAATTTACAAAGAAACCATTTCCTTCTGTTAAAAGAAATACATCATTACTTGAATTGATTCATACAGACATATGTGAACTTAATGGAATACTTACTCGAGGAGGAAGAAGATATTTCATCACATTTTGTGACGACTCGAGCCGATATTTATATGTTTATTTGCTGAGATCAAAAGATGAGGCTTTTGATGCATTTAAAATATATAAGGCAGAAGTCGAGAATCAAAAGGAGAAACGAATTAAAATTCTTCTTTCAGATAGAGGTGGAGAATACTTCACGAGAGAATTTGATGCTTTCTGCGAAGAGAATGGCATTAAACATGAACGAACCTCACCATTCACTCCCCAACAGAATGGTTTGGCTGAAAGAAAGAATAGAACCCTTGTTGAGATGGTCAACTGTATGTTGAACCAATCGGGTTTGCCGACTAATCTGTGGGGTGAGGCACTTCTAACGACATGCCATGTCCACAATAGGATCACTAGTCGTGTGATTCCTACGAGTCCATATGAGTTATGGAAAGGAAGAAAACCAAACATTGACTACATGAGAGTCTGGGGGTGTTTGGCTTACTACAGAACTCCTGATCCTAAGAGATCAAAACTGGGAGACAGAGCTATTAAGAGCATATTTGTTGGTTATGCAATTAATAGCAAAGCCTACAGACTTTTGGATAAAGAATCAGGTGTCGTAGTGGAATCCAGAGATGTGGAATTCTTCGAAGACAAGTTTTCAAGAGATGATGAAAACTCGAACCCCACTGTAACTCCAAGTACTTCTCGAGATATTCCCGAATCTTCTAGATATGTAGAAGAGCCAAGGAGGAGTACTAGAGTTAGAAAAGAAAGAAATCTTGGAGATGATTTCTTGTCTTATCTAGTTGAAGGGACACAAAAGAAAGTGACGAGACAGGTCATTTTCGCCATTAATTTGGAAGATGAGCCTAAGACCTTTACTGAAGCCATGTCATCTAGAGATGCTCCTTTATGGAAGGAAGCAGTCAATGATGAGATGGATTCAATCTTAGGTAATGGAACTTGGGAGTTAGCTGATCTTCCCAAAGGAAAGAAACCTATTGGATCCAAGTGGATATTTAAGAAGAAATACCACCCAGATGGATCCATATCTGCCTATAAAGCAAGATTAGTTGCTAAGGGATATAGGCAGAGAGAAGGTATTGATTATTTTGATACCTATGCTCCAGTTGCTAGGATCAGTTCTATTAGAACTCTTATAGCAATTTCTGCTTTGAAAGGATTGTACATTCATCAAATGGATGTGAAGACAACCTTTCTTAACGGATACTTAAATGAGGAGATTTATTTGGAGCAACCCGAAGGGTTTGTGATTCCCGGACAGGAAAATAAAGTGTGTAGACTTATTAAATCTTTGTACGGGCTTAAGCAAGCTCCTAAACAGTCGCATGAGAGATTTGATACCACTGTGACTGTTTTCGGATTTCAGCACAACAGTGCTGATAGATGCATTTATACTAAATGCACATCTGACTACACAGTCGTCATTTGCCTATATGTTGATGATATGTTGATCATTAGCAATCACCTAGAAGGTATTTCTGAGATGAAGAAATATCTATCCTCGAACTTTAAGATGAAAGATCTTGGAGAAGTGGATACCATTCTTGGTATTAAGGTGAAACGAACAGGTAATCAGATTTCTCTAAGTCAGTCTCACTACATAGAAAAAATTCTGGCAAAGTTTCAGCATCTGAATATAAAGGAATTTAACACTCCTTTTGACTCAAGTGTGAAACTTAATGTGAACTCTGGTAGAGCGGTGGCTCAGCTGGAATATGCGAGTGCAATTGGTAGCATGATGTATGCTATGCATTGCACTCAACCTGACATTGCATTCGCTGTAAGCAAATTAAGTCAATATACTGTCAACCCTGGTGTAAAACACTGGAAAGCAGTGAGCAGAGTGTTGGGGTACCTGAAAAGGACCTGTGCTCTGGAACTGACATACACGTCATCTTCGGGTATACTAGAAGGGTATTCCGATGCTAGCTGGATTGATCAGACTAGTGATTCAAAATCCACAAGTGGTTGGATTTTTACTTTAGTTGGAGGAGCTATTTCTTGGGCGAGCAAGAAACAGACGTGTATAGCTCACTCGACTATGGAAGCCGAGTTAATTACTTTAGTTGCAGCTGACAAAGAGGCAGAGTGGATTAGAGATCTACTTTTGGACATCCGTCTGTGGGATGTTCCAATGCCTTATATTCCCATGTTTTGTGACAGTGAGGCCACACTGTCTAAAGTATACAATGCTGTGTATAATGGGAAGTCGAGACACGTAGGTCTCCGACACAATTTTGTGAGACAACTTCTTGATAATGGTACCATCAAAGTTGTCTTTGTCAAGTCGAGTAAGAACTTGGCAGATCCCCTCACCAAACCTCTGACGAGAGATTTTGTTGGAACTACCACGAGAGACATGGGTCTAAAACCACAGTAGAATCGGTTAGTGATGGAAACCCAACTTGAATTTAGTGCTCCTATCTTTCAAGTTTAAAGGGTAACAACGATTCAATTAACCGATAGAAGGTACTATCATTTCGGTAGACTCATGTGTGGTAAAGATAGTACGTCGTTGCCGTGAATTAGGTTGAGTTCAATCTCTTAACAAAGTTTTGGAGGCATCTAAGCAACGAAAGTGTTGTAAAACTTTGCCTATATGACCTAAAGGTGGTGCCGCCTTGAATGAAGATTAGTGGTTTATCTTCTAGAGGGCCATGAAAAGGATTTATAGCGCATGGCCATAATAGCGCTTAGTGAAAACAGGAAGGTATTATGTGATATGTGCAGGTGGGCCGGAGTTATCATCAGGTTCTTGGTTTAAATCCATAGGATACCATTGAATCGATTTCTCTTTGCTCGCTTGCATCAAACTAGGTTTAATCTTCGTGACACTTATGTGATATCACGTATGTGAATGATAGAAAACTTTCCAACATGGTGGGGGATTGTTGGAGTTTATGTGGTGAAACTTGAATGTTGACAAGTTTTCTTTGTCCCACATAGGAGGAGAGAACAAAGTTTGGTTTGTTTATAAGGGATTTCCCTCCCTTATCATTCAAACTAAATGGTGGGGGTCTAGAAGGGGACTCCCCACACGCGCGCCTAGCCGTGAGCCGCGTGCCTGCTAAGGAGCTTTCATTTTTATAGGACGGGTTCGTGGTTCGGTTGCGGTTACTTGATCCGTGTGAGACGGGTCGGTTTGTTCGGGTTTGACCCGACCGTATTCAAATTCGTGGATAGAGTCAGCCCCACGATTTGTGGAGCTGCTCCTCCGATTTCGCAGCCACCTTCCCACGTTTCCCTCAACAGAACAGGCTGCAGGTTGGCTATTTAAGTCACCTGCAGTCTCCACTTCTGCATATAACGAAAAAAACACAGCTCCCTCTCTCTGTCTTTTTGCGATTTCTGCCATCAATCTTCCATATAAAACCAAGCTCTTTGTTGTGGAACTCGGTTTTTGAGGCTGCATAAATCCTGGGTTATTACGTTTTTTAGGCTTGCAGCGATTAAGCAGCGTAAACACCTTTAAGGGCAGGAATTTTTCCGTGCAGTTTCTGAGGTGTCGATTTCTTCTTGCTCTACGAATCAGGTTGGTGTTAATTTCGTGTATTGCTTTAAATAGTCCGATAACGGGACACTCTCTTTCTACCTTTCTTTTACTGATTTGATCGAGTAGGATCAATCAGTAGTTGGCAATCATTTGGTAACTATTAAATAAACTCGGACTTATTATTGAGATACGAACAAACGGGTTATTGTTAATATTATATTTGATATAATACGTTTGTTCATATCAGCTTATTTACATTTATTGTTAATCTGAAAATCGTATTTTTCAACACCAGTGACTATCGATGGTTGCTGCTGTAACTGTCGATGGTTGCTGCGGGGACCTCGATGGTTGTTGTGGTGACTGTCGATGGTTGCTACGGTGACCTTGATGGTTGCTGCGACTTGCGAGAAGGTTCAAAATGAGCAGAGAGAAAGAGACTAAACCTAAGAGAGTTAGAGAGGTCTGTAGAGTGAAAGTGTGAAACCCTAAACCTATTTACTATATATGTATATATATAAATATTTTTTTAATTAAATATAAATATTGGGGCGGGGCGGGGTTACCTTGACCCGATACTGAACCCAAACGCGAAGAAATTTTCCCCGATCCCGTCCCGAAATGTCTAAACCCGACCCTAACTTTACCGGGTTTCGGTTTTCCCCGTCGGGTTCGGGGTGTTTTGCCATCCCTACTTTCATTAAATACATATAACATTTATAACACATAATACATTAATACTATTATCACGCTGTTTATTTAATGCATACTCATACTAAGAAATAGTAAACTCACCTGGTGATCGTGTAACATGCTAAACATTGATAACTCGACCGCTCATCACCACAAGTACGCCATTACTTATTGCCTACAAGCAATATATAATCATTGCATCGGTGCTTAAGACTCTGCTGAACGAATAAAGCTGAACAAGGCCAGGCACGCCCGTGCCTCCCCCATGGTACGCCCATGCCCTTCAATCTGAGCCCAGACATGGCCTGCTCCAACATGGGTGTATTGGGCGAGATACGCCCGTACCCTACATAGGTATGCCCGGACCTGAAGAACAATGGCGGTCATGCCCACCTGGCACGGCCGTACCCCCAAAGGCACGCCCCTGCCCTATGAACTGCAATAGCAGTTCTCACGACTTCTTTGCTAGAAATTGACCAAACTCAACATATAACTCGTTACAAGTGTTTTCCAGCACTAGTAATTCGTACAACAACTTCTGAAACTCATAAATAACAACTATAAACACATTAACATACTAGAATCAATTATTCCTCTTTGGAATCACCTTACATGGCCCAAAACATACAAAACTCAATCAAAAACACATACCTTGTTACTAAGAATCACTTTGATGTGTTGCTACACTCTAAATATGTTGTTCTTAGTCAAAAGAAACCAAAGAAATGGGTTGTGCAAAAGAGTGGTTTGACTAACACAAGTCAAACTACCGATACTTATATATATATATACACACACACACACACCTTCCAAGAATTACCAATCAGCCCCTGAACTTGTCATATTTCAAACTGACAATTTTAGCCAATCTAGTTTTATAAACACCTCCAATATTTAATAACACTTAGCCATAACGCCTTTTAAACTTTGGGGCATTACAAATCACCAATACACTTGGCTATTCAAACTACTTATCTTAGATTCAAGAACAATACAGTCAATGATCTTATAGTCAAACTCTATCGTTTCCTAATTAAATTACACGAATCTTGTTGTAATATGATTCTAAAATCTTTTAAATAAACCCTTATAAATTAATTCCATTTTCATCAAGTTTTAATAGGTCAAAACCCTGTTATTGATCTCATTTTCTTCATAGTCTCGATACACACCGGTCCAAATCATAACCTTCTAAATTTGTAACCAGTTGCTTTGAAGTTGATATATAAACAACTATAATGATGCAAGAAATCATACATGATGTTTTCAAACAAAAACCAAACGATTTGATGTCGTAACAATAGACTTTTGCCATCTTTTGGTCTCGTCTCAACACACGGTTCACACATACTCACTCTTTTACAAGAAACAACTACCGTAACAAGTATTGGGCTCTATGTTGTAAGGACCATTTTTTATAATTATTATATTCAGATTCTAAAATTTCCATAACAAAGCTTTCAACGAGTAAACAAAAGTTATAACTAAGTTTTGTTGCTTGCTAAATACATATACTAGTTTATTAACCCAAAATGTCAAAACTAGAACAGGATATAGCTTCCATGTCATGCAACCGGGCTTTACCTTTAACTGTTCCTGATCCTCCTCTAAAACATTATCAATAAATAAAGTAAGTTTTTGCTTAGTAAACATACGCAACGAACAATTTACTATATCATGTCATGGCATGAATGATCAGTAAGACTGTGATAACAGTATAACTGTATCATTATATCAATGTATTGATTGTATTTCCATATTAACTATATCACTGAAGATCTAAAAATACATACCGGAGCTCCTTTTCCCTTCACCCGGTACCAGGTCGTAATTGTACAATATTATATAACATAAACTGTATCACATGGTATATTGTATCATTTCCATACATAACATATTTATAGTAAAGAGAAATTTTAGCATACTCACAGTATGATTGCAGTAAATCACAAAACAGTATCCAAGTTAAGGAATCACGCTTATAGACTTTCCATAACTAATAGTAATGGTCACTATTCAGAATTCTAATTTCCAAACTGAAAAACAAGCTGCTCTTGGAGTAGTCGACCTGGCTCTGAATCTACGTGTACCGCTCAATGGGTACAAGATCGAAAAGAATGCATTGGATGGATGTCCGGGAATTAAGAAGGAAAACGCCTTCCTCGTTGGGGCTCCGTGCAATGGGAAAAGGCTATAGCGAATAGACACCTTGCTAAAGCTGGGAAAGAGTTACATGGTGTGTAATGATTTACACTGCCATGCAGTTCTGACTGATCACAAAAAGTAACACAACCAATATTACACTAAAGTCCTACATGGGCCGTATACCTCTACATGGTCTTGGTACATGGGCTCCCTATACCTATACAAGCGGTGTAGCGTTGAACACAACTAGTTATGCTCACCAGAACAACTGTTGTTTTTGACCCATTTGGTTTTCATAAACCAATTATACACATCTGAGTGTTCCTTACACTCAAACAACCTATATGGTTGTTTAAAACATATCAATTAATATCTAAACACTCTAATTCAACAAATACACCATATTAAACCTTAACTCTTAAATTTGACATAAAAAGGGTAACGATACCTTTAGTTAATCTGAATCAAACCAAGTAAAGCTTGTAACTTGTAACATCCTCAAAACGGGCCTAGACGTGTCCGATTATGGTACGTCAATTATTTAATTTAATTAAATAATATATGTATATTCTAGGAAATGATATAAAATATGGAAAATAATAAATAAAAGGGTTATTAAAAATATTAATAAATATAGATAAAGAATATAAAATATCGAACGGTTTCAAACGAGGATTCCAAAAATATCCTCGTTAGTTGAAACGGTTAAAAGATAAATGACTTGTAAGTTGAAAAGGGGGACAAAATACCCACTTGTGGATAATATTTACCCACAAGTTGGTTTTAGAAACACAGACTTATGCCATACACGTATCACACGCACACCAACTCATTCTTTTCTCTGTTCTTGCCAAGTGAAGAAGAAAGGCTACAAACCAACAAGAAGATCATCTAAGGTTCTGATTTCAGTGGCCAATTGAAGATTAAATCAGCTTTAACTCATCATCTCCATCACCTAGTAAGCTTCATCCATGACTTGTTCTTCATTCTTGAATTTTGTGTTTTTGAAGAAAATGTTGGAATATGCCCACTGATACACGTGTACTAGCATCACTGCTGATGAGATACGAGCCTATTGGGTCACACGCCAAGGGTAGATTCCGGTAGCACAACGCAAACATGAGAGAATATGATATTAGGGTTTCTGGCGACCTTCACGGGCCGTGAAGAGGTCGTGAAGAGAAACCCTCCACGAGCCTTCACCACCCGGACAAGTAGTCGTGGGAGCGAGGCCTTCACGGGTGCTTCACGGCCCGTGAGAGCCCGTGAAGGCAGGCGCCATTCTTTTAATTGGACCACTCGATGGCCCAATGAGAATGAGCGGTGGAACCCGGCCTATGAGGCCTTCACGAGTGCTTCACGGCCTGTGAGAGCCCGTGAAGGCAGAAGTCAAAGTGACACTTTATTTCTATTGGACCTTTGTGTTGGTCCAATGGACGAGTGGCATGACAGCCGACTCTGGTGGCATTTTAACTTCTCCAGACTTTATAAAAGGCATATGACTCTCTCTCATTCAGAACTCTTGCTTCATGCTCATTATATACACATATACATAGATGGTTCTTGGTTCTGAGAGAGCAAGGTAGTGTATCAAGTGAAGGCAAGTTGTTCAAGTGTTGTGGCTGCTCCAGATTCACGAAGACGACGTGTGGTTCGTGTCTCGGGTCGTTAGCAAGGCAGAATGTCGGCTACTTGGTGTGGACTATCAATAGAGGAGCTCGGTTTCGAGTTCTCGAAGATCTTCCTATCTCGGTGGATAGCTCCAGCCTCGTGATGGTATAGTTTCTCCTCCCTCTCGTTTGTTTTTGTTGCTATATTCGTTTGTAGTCACGATCCCCACTTGGGGAATACATGCATGTCGGTTTTGATACCCGAAAACCCCGGTTTTTGATGTCGTTGCTTCCGCTGCGTACGGGTGTTGGCGTGCATGGATTTCCTACAGAAAACTCATAAACTCTTGTTCCAGCAGCTAAATAAGGATCAAAATCATCCCACAAGTTGTTTCTAATCATCCTTTGATCATTGTAAGTGCCAATTCATCCTTGTTCTTGATTATACCTTTCAAGACTTGAAATTCTAGGTTTACAAGTGGGTTCTTTGATTTAGCAATCAAGAACTGAAATTTATGATTGAAATAGGTTCTAATATCATTTATAAGTGTATAGGAATCAATTCCATGAATTAAAGTAGTGTTCTTAATGAGTTTTGAATTTTGGCTCAAATGGGTCAAAATTGGTCAAATACGGGTCAAACTGATTTTGACCTTCAAGAACTGAAATTTAGTGTTCTAATTGATCTTATAACTTGTTAGGATTGATTAGAACTCAATTGGTGCATTAGAAGTGGTGTTTATGCACAAATCCAATATTTAGCCTAAATTGGTCAAAATGGCCAAAAGGGCCTAAATCTATTTTTACACATCAAGAATTGATTTTTAAGGTTCTAATAGGTTCATATGACTTGTATGAATTGATTAGAACATTGGTTTTGAATTGAAATGGTTGTTTTGCTTGAATTGGCTAAAATAGTGAAAAATAGGCCTTAAATAGGCAAGAAATTGGAAAATGATACCAAACAAAGAGTTTAAAGGTTTTGGTCAGTTGCAACACCTTCAATACATCATATTAGGTGTATATGGTGTGTTGCAAGTGTTGGAATTGGTCTACACAAAGTTTTGGCCATTATGCGCACGTCTTTGTCCATTTAATTATGATTTTCGTATAAATTAATTGGATAGGAGTTTTTGATGTTAGAAAGCTTCCACAAGTGTCAAATGGTCCTATGAAAGACTAGAATTTTACCAAAATTTATTTGGAATTGAAATGAGCTAAAATGGGCCTGCTGTGCACAAAACAAGCACCAGCTGCAGTTCTGCACACTGGTCGCGGCGCGACACCCCTGCATACAGCCTAATGTGTTGTTTTGTGCCATGTATTCGCGTGTTGTATCTTGGACTGCTATAGTTAGTTAATAAATGGTAAAATAGCATCATTAGGGTATTGTTTCAAGTATCCTAGACGTTCCTCGCGTGTTCAAATGATTGATGCGTAAGTCTTGGTATTATAGGTTGAATTGACAATCCGTGTGTGCCAAAGCAAGGTCTTTGCTTATTCTAGCCTATCAGGTGAGTGACGAATGACATAACAATTAATATACCTATAACATATATTAACAATGATCACGGAATTGTATACCATGATTTGTACACGCACTTGTTTAAGTGTAGGATTGCATGATAATGCTAGAACTTACCATGTTGACACAATGTAGTATGCACTTGTTTAGGTGTATGCTATGATGATAAATGAATATATGCGCGCATTGATGATTGATTGATTGATGATTCGGTTGAATCATACTATCTGTTTTTGATCGGTACGGATCTATTGGGCAAGGTTTGCCCCGGACCAAGTTGTCCTACTTATTGGGCAAGGTTTGCCCCGGACAAGGTTTGTCCTCTTCGGGTATAGCTGCGGCTGTACAACAGAGGAATCTGTTGATTCCAAAACGCAACGGTGGACGCTTAACAGCTCCCCCACCGGCGCGGTTGATGTGTCTGGTACCCCAGTTTGGTGCATTGATCCGGGTTAGCTCCCCTGCAAGATATGCTACCTCCTGACTATGCCAGCTCATCGCGAGATGCTAGGATAGAACTATCGGAGCATGATTGATGATATGTGATGTACTTATATTGATTGCATGCTATTTGGTACTCACTAGCTATTATAGCTAACAGATGCTACACTCCACATGTGCAGGTAATCCTCAGTGAGCTCGGGAGCCTGCGGGTAGTTAATTGCTTTGGGAGGAACACTGCTTTTATGATTAAACTATGTTTATGTCTGTTTAAGATAATGGTCAGCCGGTTATATATTCCGTAACACCAACTGTCGTTTGTGGCATCATTTTGAATGTTTATATAGTTTGCCACGTGTTTTTACTTCCGCTGCATTTTTTAATTATAAGACAGGTTTGATTGTTCTATTTACGGTCAAACCCACGCAGTTTGAAATCTTAAATTGTATTTTAAAAAGAAAAATTTGGTTCTCAAAATCACGGTGTTACATAACTTTAGCTGCAAACAATCATTAATACACTTCAATTTCTCCCGCCTTCTCAAAGTTTCTTGTGGTTTCTAAATGGCTAGTTTTAAACCTAGGGGGTGTTTGGTAGAGAGAAAAGAAATGGGGAGAATTGGTTTCTCTTGTTTGGGAGAAATGGTTTCTCCACCAATTTTCGTTTATCTCCTTCCTTTGTATTTTCATTTCTCTTCAAATTGTGGATAAATGGAGAGAAATGGCAGCCGATGTCTACTTATCATCGTCGACATCCGGCGAGGCGGCCAACGCCGTAACCACTGTCCGGCGACTTGAGCTACCATTTATCTGTTTCATTTCTTTCATGATACCAAACAAGGGAATAAATTCCAATTCTCCACACATTTCTATTTCTCTCCATTCTGTTTATCTACTATTTCTATTTCCATTTCTCCTAATTTATTTTCTCTCTACCAAACACCACCTAAGTGTATCTATATTTTCAACTACGACATATTACGTTGTTCAGTCCCTATATTCCTAATTATGAAAACCGGTAGATTTGATCCCTATACTTTATCAAACACATTATCATTATCAATTATTAATACTTTATAAACATTCTTAGATAATTAAATAATAAATTAAAAATAATATGCCGGACCACGGAGCGTTGTATATGCCATAATTTTTGCTTAAATACTCTTTTCCATTTTCTTAGTCGACACTAATAATCCCCAACTTAAAGGAACATGGTAACCAAAACATATATACAATTATTCCAATACTTTATTTTTTATTATCCTTTTGATATCAATACATTAATAAAACAGGTATTACATATTGTTGCACTTATCTCACCCTCAATTGTAAAACTATTTCTTAACCTCGGTCTTATTGTATGCGAACATGAATTAGACTTGCTCATATTTGTTTGTTATGCTTTAGTCAAATAAACGAAGATGAATGGATAGATGAATTAATTTTTGTGTTGATATTTAAGGATAAGAAGGTACGAAAGTCAATATAGGATAAGATAGGAGATAGTTTAATAAGCAAACAAAAACGAATAAAAAATTTAAATAAAACCGACATTAATAATAAAAATTTATCTGGCCAACTTCTACAAGTTTCTATAAGTCACCCTTATTAACTACGTGGAGCTTACCCATAAAATAACTAAATTAATTATAATACTAATAATATTTATAATAGAAACATATCTTTTCAAAATAAGTATCAAGTGTACTAGTTGTTATATAGGTAGGGGTGTGGAGGGTGGGGTTGTTAGTAGACATATTTATTATTCGTTCTCTCTACCTACGGGTAGAGGTATGATTATCTACATGCTACATTCCCATATTTTAAGATGGGATTTAGTAATGTTGTTGTTGTTGTTTGTATTGATGTTCACTCATGAATGAAGTTGCACTAAATTCAAGACTATCTTGATTTGGTAGACACAAGCTCAATACGCACTTAAAAGATTTTTCGTATGCCATAATACTTTATTAATGTACAAGGCACTTTTATATATGATACTCTCTACTCGTCTCATCATAGACGCATATGAGACTTATTACAATGCACCGGTATAATACAACACATAAACAAACAAACGTAAGCATATGTCTTCTCTTACATCTATTTATAGGTAGTTGTCACTTTTGGCCTTACAATGTTTTCCATATGTGGTCATCAATGAAAGGCATTATATTGCATATAAACATATTCTCAAGTATCTTCACATGATTTAGTAATTGGTTATAACATTCTATTCTTAATATTGTCCATTCTGATTCTGATGATAACTGAGCATATTATCTAAAGAAAATTTTCATTTTTTCATACTTTATTCTCTTACTCATCAAATAATAATGTTATATGTAATCTACTAATTATCTTTCCTCATTTCTTCTTTTGATTTTAACACATGTATTGATTTTTTAAGTAGAAGGATCAAGTTAGAAGATCTTATTGGAGAATATAAAACCTCTATTGTCTAAATAATAGACATTATATGACTGGATACTGTGTTTTCTTGAACCCACTTAATCAGTTGGAGTTTCAAAAAGATATACAAAAAACCCCTCTTCCTATAAATCAAATAGTCTCGTTTACTTTAAAAAAGCTGATTTATACACAATAGAAGATTAATGCCTTGTTTGTTTTTTCAAATAAGACCTTATTCTAAAAAACGTCTGCGGGCGGGCAGACGTTTTTGCTTAAGATCGTTTGTTTTTTTTGAAGACATAAGACCTTCCTACATCTTATTTTGCTTATTATCTGAAGCGATAGAAATAAGCTTCTTTTGTGCAGACTTTTTAAACCCAGCCCCAAACTCTCGCCTCCACCGGTTGAAGCGCTCGATCCCGTCGATTCCGTCAATCCATCATCCATCATCTCCTCCTATCGATCTCGTCGATCCCGTCGATCCCAGCACCAGTCGACCCATCGACCATAGTTGAGCCCTCCACCAGTCGAAGCCCTCAATCGATCAGTCGAATACATTGATCTCTCGCCAGTCGCCCATCGCGCATCGCCGGTCGACCATCGTCGATCCCAGCACCAGTCGACCCATCGACCCTCACCAGTCGCCAGTCGAAACCTTGAAGCCCTCGATCAGATTAGTTTCTTGAAGCCCTCGATTAGTCGAAGCCCTAACCTTTACAGCAGGTATCTTTGAAGCTTGATTGCATTTGTAATTTGGGTTTGAAGCATATTATTCTTTTTTGTTGCTCGTTGTTGCTGTTTACTGCTATTAATTATTGGGTTCATTGTTTATTTGAAGCTTGTGATATCCTATGTTTTTTGTTGCTCATTGTTGCTGTTTACATACATTTGAATTTGAGTGAAAGTTTGTATGATGGACACCTATACATCAAATAGGACATGAAATTGGATTTGAATCATATGTTGATTACCTTCTAATGAATAAGGGCAACTGGACTCTTTATGTGTGTGTATTATATGTATGTATGTATATAAACAACTGGTTATATACTTGATAATGAAAACTTTGTATAATGTGTTATGTAAGTTAAGGTACGATTGAATGTTGATTTCCTGTAAATTTGCTTGGATAAGTTAATTAACATCTGTTCTTTTTATTGTTGGATATTGTTGGAACTTGTATTATTCGAACACATATAGCTTCAATGTTGCAAGATGCATTAAACTCTACTCCACTTCCAATTTATTGATTCACCTGCTGAAATCATCGTGACTATCATCTGGGTCGGTTATATTTCGATGTTTACTGCAAAATTGGGGTTTATCCATAGATTATTAATCTTTTTCAATATTATTTATTATCCCCTGTATTTTTTTCTTTTTTTTCAATGTTATGTATTATCCCCTGTATTTTTATTTTTAACAATTAGTGCCAAAATATTCAATTTTCACCATTTGATGACATATACTTATGATATAAATTATATCCATAGAATGCAACAAATTGCATTCTTTGGTGAGAAATGGTATGAATGTTGCATTAAATGGTATGACTGTTACATTCTTTTGAGGTTTACTTCTTTTTGGTTGTGTAGGTCCTTTATAGCTTGTATGATTGTTTCTAGTTTTATCATCATCTTGCTGTAATTGTTTGGCAGGTTATGGAGCTCCAAAATTGAGGTATGCCTTGTAGCAAGAACAACTCCTTATAGTCAACTGCTGAGTCAATCTTGTCCACAAACAAAAGTTGTGGTGAATATGTTGTTAGCAAATATTATATGCCCTTCTTGAATATAAGATTATGGTGTTTAATTTAACATTGCAGACAAAATTGCATCTGCTAGATATTATGTAGTTGTTCTTGATTTCTTCAATGGCCACCCTTTCATTCCTAAAACTGTGCTACAAGATTGGCTAAAAAAATCATCCAGCGGTTAGTTATCTTTTGAATCCACATCTTGTTTTCAGTTGAATGTTATTATTCCATCAATCTTACAATGATGGGGTACATTATGATATTTGAGGCCATAAGTCTTGAAAGATACATTTATTAGTTGAATACCATATATTGATAACTGCTGGTATAATGTTTCATGGTATTCTTTTACTTCTTGATTTAGACCCTAAACTTTACTTAGATATTCATGTAGTTAATTAAATCCCATTTCTACTATTCTTTCTTTCTATAGAAGCAAGGTGTTGATTTTGCTAAACCGCATATTCAGGTCCTTAAAGAGAAGGGTATCTGTAAAATTGGGGCAGCGGGATCTGGTGGGGTGGTAAGACTAGCTTTTGAGCAAGTTTATTAAAATGTAAACCTTATGATCAAATGTGTAAATTTGCTTGGATAAGTTACTTAACATCTTTAGCTTTTGGTTTATCACATTAAACGTGTCATTAGTTGTTTAATTGAAAGATACAAATGTGTAATTAGTTGTTTTTCTACTTGACCCGTTTAATAAGTTGAATGTGTCGAAACTTGATATATGGTTATGATAATTTGATTGTTTACAATATGTTGCAATTTGTTCAATATGTAGATTGTCCAAATGGGTGGTCAACCTCAATGGTCTAACGAGCAAAGTGCTTATTAGATACATGTCTTGAGGAAATCAACAAAGTGGGTAGATGAGGCGGTAATATGCACATAGAGTATTGTCTGATGATTCATAATTAATATTTATTTTATGTTTTGAACATTAATCATTTAATTATATTTATAGATAAATACTATCTTTGTGATGCTGATAATGAGATCCAACCACATGGAAGTGTAGCGGATTGTGAGTACATGGTTCATTTGCGAGATCAAATTGCGGAACAATTGATGCAAATGTAGAATTTAGTGATTGTTATGTTAATTAAGCAAATTGTGTAACAATTTTATTTTATTTTTTTGAATTTTATATTTTGGATATTGGATATTAATGTTTTAGATATTAGATATTAATGTTTTGAACCTAGATATTTGATAATTTTACTCGAATTGTTAAATTATAGTAAATAAGACATTTCTTAAAAATAAAAAACAAACAGCTTATTCAAGAAAACCTTCGCAGACATAAGACGTTTTAGACCATAGCTTATTCAATAAGACATTCAAAGATATGAAATAAGACCTTAACAGCTTATGTCTTAAAAAACAAACAAAAACTAAGTATTAACCGTAAGTAATAAGTTACAATGGTTGATAATCAATTATTTGTTTATTGACAACTTTGTTGAGTAAAGAATCACCCCTTTACGCGTGCCAATTCAGAGACCCCGTATCGTTCAACGCTACAAAAAGCCCTTTTATTTCATCTGAAACAAAAAGGCGGGAGATATAAATCAAATCAGTGCGAAATTTCGCCTGAAGGAACAAGTATAGAGACGATGGAAGATCAAACACCGATGGATTTAGAGGCGATTCAGAGGTATTTCAAAACCCTAACACACTTTCAGGCTTTTCATACACAAATATATTTATCATCTATAGTATCTAATCCATACACAGTCGAATTAAGGAACTTACTGAAATTGGAAGCGACTTTCACGACGATGCTGATTTGATAGCTTCAGACGAGGACGTGTTACTCAGAGAGTGTGTTTTGCAGCTTGAGGTGAGTAAGTGGACCTGAATTTTGCAGCACATGGTGCATAGTCGTTGTAACATTTACCTTTTGTTTATATTTGTTAATTGTAATTAAAACAGGGGAGAATTAGTGAGATTATTGAAGAATACTCGGATGTCAATTCCTTACAACCTGAAGAGTTAGGTATAGCTTATACATATTTACATGATGTCGACACCCAGCATTGACACATATTTGATACAAGCACACCGCACACACTCGCTAGCAACTTGCCAACTTACCATGTATGCCTGCAGCTGATACGTTAATTGAATATGCAAAAAAAGTATTATGGGACCTTTTTCTAGTTGTTTCAACTATGAAGAAAATAAGGGAGTGCTTATACACAATACACTGATGACTTTTGATTCTAATTTATGTGTTTCTTTGCTTTAATATGAGCTAAATTTGAATTGTATGTGTTTAGTTAAGCTAAGAGGGATCTTTTCTCTTAGTTTAAAATCCCAAACATTATTTTTCTTACTTTTCTGTAAAAAGCTATATCGATTCAATTGTCATAACAAAAATTGAAGAGTTGCATGTTTAATCAAATTTGATGCAACTAATGTTGACATGTGACTCATCACATACATGAGAGTAGTCGAGCTTTAGACTAAAGTAGTCAAGCTTTTTGCAGCTATACACAAGACATAGGTGTTTCTAGCTTCTTTACTTTCAAATATTATACAACTGTAACGGATGTTACCATTTAATGTAGTTCTCAATCTCAAAGAAAAGTTATAAGGGTTGATTTATTAATTTTGTAGTTGAAGACTTAAGTCATCACCTGCCAATCAAATGTGTATTATGGCCACTTTTCATTTTCTTTTTGAGAAGGAGGGGGGAGGGGAATGTTCCAACCAAAATTGTGTCTTCATATCATTAGAACTGAATAATTTTAAATCTTCACATGGGAAATGGTTAGTCTACGTGCTGTAAGTAAAACTTCGCTCCTATAACCAGTCATGGTCATTATGGTTTTATATATGTTTATTACCAATTGGACATTTTTACGTAGACACATATTTGGAGAATTTGAAAGGGGAGATTGGCTTCGTGGAGGCGGAAAATGCTAAATTATGTGATGAAGTTGGGAATCTTATGAAGGTGTACTTAGATGGTGAGGGATATCATGTTGGTTTTTATATGATTCATTGTACTTGGTTGGGATGTACTGGATGTTGGCATGGCTTTGTAAGTTGCTGCTTGCAAAATTCATTTGCATTGCAGATTCTATCTGTTTGCGGAGCAATATGGAAGGAGTAAATTCTTCTCTAGAGTTCATTCAGTCACATGTAAGTTGCCACCAACTTGCCCCTTTACTATTTGATTCTGTCTTCTTTGTTCTTTACATTAAAGAAGGCAAGTAAGAGATGCAACTCCATATTTTTTATTTCTGACACGAACTTGATTTTAGCAGTTATTACTTATTTGCTATATAGCAGTATAGCACCACAAAATATAATTTTTAAGGCTAACAGAACAGGTCAATAACTCACATTATTCTTTGTTGAATTTTTACGTTCAAGGGTCTTGAAGCAAAAATAGCAGATGTACGTCTTGAATCAAAAATAGCAGAATCTGAAGGTGCACATGGTGGTTGCAAGTTTAAGGTTTGATAAGTGGACATCTGGCATACTATGTATCCATGAAAAATAAGTTTTAAAGTTTAGTTTGTATTGTTTATTATTTTATCTCTCTTTAACTATTGATTAGCTTATTTAATGGTTTTATTTGATTATTTATAAAGATTTTAGAGCTGAATAGTCAGATTGAGAAGAGAAAAGGCATGTTAAAGTCTTTGGAAAATCTTGACTACACTCTCAAACGGTATTACAAGGATATCTAATAGACGCTGATGATTTTGGCATTCTTTCAACTGCAATAAGTTCAAACTTTTTCCCTGAAACATGCAGATTTGAAGGTGCTCTAAAGATTGAGGACACACTGACTGGACTTGAAGTCGTTGAATATGAAGGGAATCGAATTAGTTTGTCTTTAAGAACATATATCCCTGAAATAGATATGGCTGAGCAGAATCACGAGTTGGCTATAGAACTTTTGGATGGCACATTGGACCTAAAGAATGCTGAGGTATGCTTGTGCGTGTGTGTGTTTTTTTTTTTCTTTTTTGGAAGGCCCTTGTTTGTGTATTTAAGAAATGAAATGGTGTTTGTATTCTGTAGGGCTTTAGTAAGTGCAGCATAAAACTAATTGCCCATATGTCTTATACGCCCGTTGGTGGTCCTAACTTATAACACTATATTTTCTTTTTCAGATTTTCCCAAATGATTTATATATTGGTGAAATTATTGATGCTGCAAAGTCATTCGTGTAAGTTACTTAAACATTTACAGTTTTGTTGTAGTGTTCATGTCAACTTTCTGATAGCGATTGTACCAATATCTGACACTTAGTTCCGAGGATCTTTTTTTTATTATGTAGGAAATATTTAAAGCAGCTAGTCAGCTACTCATCTTCTAACAAATGTTACCACTGAACAAAATGTTTCTCTTAACAGCTATAGTACCACTTTGCTTTCAACCTGTTCTCAGACTTTACCAGAGGTGGCAAATTTTACGAATTTGTATGGAAATGGGCCAGTTTGGGCAGTATGTATTCACAATGGGCCAGATTTAATTCATTTTAGCTATTAACAGTTGGGTCGAACATGGTAAACAGCTCAAAATTCGATATTCAGATGCTTAAAGTGTCTTAATCGTCTTATGTAACTGAAATTATATTATCATTTAATTAATATAGTTTTTGTAGTAATTTTTAATACATTAACAAAGGGCCTCTGGCTTTAGCAATATCAAGGTGGATAAGGTGTTCCTCTCATTTTGAGGTTGAGGTCTCAAGTATCACTTGATACAAAGGTATAAAAAGTAGAGGATGTGTGAGTTTTCTGATCAAAAAAAGGAAAAAAAGAAAAAAAGTGAATAAAAAGGTGTTGGTGGGTCAGCCTAACTCATAAACATTACCGGTTTTGGCCGAACCATTTTCACCGGTTAACCGCCCATTTTGCTACTTTTACACATATGATGCACACAACTATGCGCTTTGTTTGGTATATGTATTTGCATTCTGCAGTTTTGCTTACGTTTACTGGAATTTTTATTTTGTTATTCTCAGACATCAATTTTCTTCTCTTCCAATGTCTGAAAACAAGACCTCGTTGGAGTGGTTTGTACGAAGAGTGCAGGACCGAATCATAATAAGCACATTGAGGAAATCTTTGGTCAAGGCTGCAAGTAAGTCAAGGTGAGATGTTGGTGCTATTCTGATTATATCAGTTTTTTTTACCAGATTCTTAGTTTTGACTAAATCTGTTGGTTTGAAGTATTTATTTATTATTTTGATCTGCTGGTTTGAATATAGGTATTTCATTGAGTATGTAGATCGGGATGAGACGGTAGTGGCTCATATGGTGGATGGGGTTGATGCTTTTATAAAGGTATCTCAAGGGTGGCCAATGGTTACTTCTCCATTGAAGCTACTATACTTGAAGGGTTCGAGCCAGTCTTCCAAGCAGGTTTCTTTCAGCTTTCTTTGCAAAGTTGAGGTTAGCCCTGCATTTTAATTGCAAGCTTTTTTTTTGACTCAAATGAATATTTTTCTTTCGACTAACTTATCATGTTTTCCTAACTTATGTTGTTCCTCATTTAAGGAAGTATGTAATACTAGAGGTGGTAATTACAACCCATCTACCTAAAATGGGCCGATTTCAGTTATACATTCATCACGAGTCTATTAAAGTGTTGGATAAAGATGAAAAGACTCAAAGAGTTGAATGGGTCAAACGGGTTAAAACCCGTTCAAAGTTGATGCTTACAACCTCCTAATTTGCCTTATTTAAAAAATGGAAAATTACGAAGAAAGATAACTAAAGATCCAGAATCTGACTATGCAGGATAATAGTAAATAGTAACTTTTTCTCTTATCAAAAGGAGTGAAAGTTCAAATTTTGACAAATCTAGGAGTTAAATTCTGATTTTTGACAAATTTAGGAGTTAAGTTCTATTTTTTGACAATTGTAGGCGTTAAACTTCAATTATTGACTAATTCCGCGGCCCCAATATTGTTCAATTTTGATAAGTTGCCCTAAATTATTGAAAAGTGAACTATCACTCCTTTTGACGAGAGAATGCTCATACCCCCATTGTCAAATTTAGGATTTTTGGTTACCATTCTAGGTAAGTTTCCCTTACAAAACAGGCCTATTATTATAATAATTTTTTAATTATATATCATACACTATTAACTCATTAAAGAACAAAATAAATTGTTAAGGATCAATCCAAGCTGACCCATCGATCTGTAGTAAAAAATATATCCACCTTGACCCCAACCAATTTTGAGCCACAACGCAAACTGTCTCACGTGTCCATTCAGCCACCCCTATCTAATACCATGAGTGTTGTTGGGTGTGTTTTTATCTATTATGGCTTAAGATTCCTATCTATTTATTTTGTCAAGCAACAGAAGCTGCATTCTGAATTTCTTCATATGATCTGGTTTTCCTATCGGCCCGTTACTTAAACAATCTGACCCATGACTTCTGATTTTTTTCCTTTTAATCTTTTCCTAGGGGGATAACATTCCCTTTGGAAACTTTAAACCTCAGATTCGAGTTGTAGTTATCTTAGAGGGATAATGTTCCTTTTTGAAACCTTAAGTCTTAAACCTCATATTTGAACTGAACTCTTTTTTTGAACAACCGAAGTGAACTTTTGCTCTATGAACATCAAAGAATTAAATTGAAGATATTCATTGTAAAAGAAAATATCTTCATTTTAAAATGATTGAAATATTTTCTTTCAGGAAATGGTGAATGCATTAGATGTACAGATATCCCAGAATCTTTCTACATTTATTGATGCAATTGAAGAAATTCTGAAGCAAAGAATGTGCATTGAACTCCAATCCAATAGTAGTGTCAACAAATGAGATACTGCTACTCTTATTGATGTACTTCCATCAATTTGATGTATGTTTCTACAATTCCCAAATCTCTTAATGTTATATCCCGCTATCCACTGTGTTGAGTTTAAAGAACAGTTGCTGCTTAAACTGAAACAAACTAATAACAATTTTTGTCCCAGCATTGCTATAAAATTGTAACTGTTCTTTGTGTCGTATGGCTTGTTAAAAATTTGAAATTTGTTTGTTTCCAGAGAGCTGATTGAGTCTTTTCTTTGATAAACTGGATTTGTTCTTTGTGTATTCTTGGGGGTGGGGTTAGGTGTTTGACTTAGACTTGGGAGTATTCAAAGTAGAACACTGATTTATCTAGACCAAGACTACAGACTTTTACCAATTCAAAAGGGGGATAAGTTCTACATGGATCACAAAGACTTGTGTTTATGGAATGAAAGGTGATTTGTGCAGAACAACTTTTAATTATACACAAAATTTACCCTTATATTCCTCAGAGTAACTTATGTTTTCGGTCTCATGGTCAAAATTACGGACGTGATCATCTATATGGTTTAAATCTAGTGGTCAAATTTACAACTTGTGGTTATCTTGCCACGGTCATCATCTTCATCCACTTCTATAACTATTCTTATCTTCTTTATATTTGTTATAGGTTTAGTTCTTGTGGTTTCAAGTTTTTGACTCTGGATTTATGTTACAATCTAGGTTTTGAGTGTGTGTCGATGGGCATGTGTGTTTTTAGAGAAATGTTTTTGTGGCGAGTAAAGGTCTGTGTATGTGTGTTCTCTTTTCTTTTTTGTGAGATTTGAATGGTAAATGGTGAAGGCAGATGATGGTTTAGGGAGGTATTTGGTGGAGGTTAGTGGTGTCAATAAGGCGGTGATGAAAAATGCAACCTTTAGAAGTAAGCCGGACAAAATAGGCGAGTTGGATAACTGGCTGAAGTAATTTCCGGTTAACAATGGACCATTATAGTTTTTTTTAGTAAGTTGGGGTCAAAACGAGTTCGGATAAAAGAAGTCATAAAAATAAGTACTAAATGGTGGCATATAATGTAGTATTTGTATTATTCATTATCCAAATTCTGAACATTGTAAAACATAAACCCTTAATAACATCTAAACATGAGATCCGAACTCAACTTTACAAAGAAATAATGAAAGTTGTTCCAAGTTCCAAAAAAAGGGAAATTGCTAGCAAATTTGCAATATTGTTTTAAACTCTTCAGTATTTTTTATTTATCATTTGTTGAAAAAAGCAAACAACATAGTATGTTTGTATGGGAATGCAAGTAACTTTGTTGGGAAAATAATAGGAAATTTTAGACTGGATCTTTTAACCACAACATACCTATAAAGCATGCTATACTTTCTACCCATGAAATCAAAACAAGTATGAAAATTAAATGAGTAGCAGGATTTTGGAGGAAGTAGCATTTTTAGCAAACACAGTAACTGGATATCTGGTTTGGGTTTCAAAAGGTTTTAGCAAAAGTTCAATAGATCCCAACTTTACTTGTAATGTGTTTTTTGATTGTTAAAAGAAAAAAACCTAATTTTTTAGTCTAAAATTGGTCATGTAATTCCCAATTTCATAATGTATTTTTCATTCAAGAGGTAGTTTGGATTTAGTAAAGCTTGAGTCAGTAATATTAATACCTAAACATTGCATGGTGCTCACAGTTTCTAAACGTGTAGCCTTGTACATCTACTCATATAGCATTTCAGGACCTGACATGTAGTCCATGTATCTGTTGCATCAACATATTGTCATGTAATACATGTATCTGTTTCCTTGGACCTACAGGCCTACAGGTATACCACCATTTTTTTTTCTTTTTGCTGATAAATTGGACTTTTTTTAAACATTGACTTGCCAACTGCCAAGCAATTGACTTTGACCAATCCAGAGGGAAAGAACAAGAAGGAAAACAGCTGGGATTGTGCATAAATCAAAGATATTGCCTCATCATTGCATTGTTTTTCTCTTGAACCTATATACTTTAAGAAAATCAAAATCAATGTCTGTTCTTCCACGTGATATCTTAATTGACATACTTTCAAGATTACCTGCAAAGTCTCTAGGGAAGTTCAAATCAGTATCCAAATGCTGGTTTTCTTTAAGTTCATCTGCAGGTTTTGTTAAATTGCATCATATCATCGAGCCATCTCTGATAGGAATACTAATCATTCCGAGTGTTCATTATGTCATATCAATCAATGTACTCAATCAATTATGAATCCTCATCATGTTCTGAAGGCACCATTGATGATAATACAAATGCCATTGTGAGTTTAATCAATCCTTTAAAGAAAGAGTCACTTGGTGAATACCAGTTGGGCTCTTGCTACGGGTTGATCTACTTTGTCTGTATTGATGATAGAATCCTCTTGTGGAACCCAGCTACTCAAAAGACCCGGATAATACCCGACCCGCCAACTCCGTTTTCTGATGGCACTCGGTTTTACGGGCTCGGGTATGATTTTTCCATTGACGATTACAAAATGGTAAGAGCTTCTAGTTCTTGTTCTAGTAAATCTATAAGATGTGAACTGTTTAATCTCAAAATGGGTTCTTGGAGAATGGGTCAAGTCTCTCATATTAACATCAATAACCCTGGTGAAATCGGGGTTTTTTCCAATGGATCGGTTCATTGGCTAGTCAACGGATGTGAAACGATTCTTTCTTTTGGCATGAAAGATGAGTGTTTTATCAAAATCCGACTACCAAATGGTGGTGAGAATGGGAAGAACAGATTTTTGTGTTTGGGAGATTTAAAAGGTTGTTTGTATGCAGCTTATGGTGGTGATATTGGTGAAGATTTGGATATTTGGGTGATGAAGGAATATGGTGTTGAGAAGTCATGGAATAAGGTGATTAAATTGAATTGGGGTAAGATTTATTGCAACTATGGAATGTCACCTGTGTGTTTTACACATGAAAATGAAGTTGTGATTGATTTGGATTCATGGAGTATGATTACATTCAATTTATCAGATGAAACCATCAAGAAGATTAAAAAATGTGGTAATGATTGGCTTGTCTACACCGAGACTTTGATTCCACCTTATGGTTATTAAAACTTGGCGTAAAATGGGTAATTGTTTGAATTATGATAAGAATTTACGTAAGATTATATGCGGTTGGTTGTATGTATGTTTCTGATGTTAAATATTTATGGTTAATGGTTATACGATAGTATGTTACTTAACTATTACGGTGTAATGCAATAGTCATTTAGTTTGAAAATATTTATAAATAAAACAAAATATTAAATACACAATTTTAAATGTGAGACAATCCTTGCACAACAAAAGTATTCATATTTAACAATTTTATGCATCAATAACTTGTATTATGTATATCAACTGTTATATTTTGTTATGTATACTAAAAATTATTATATACAAATCAGCTTCCATTTTTAATAGTTGAAAATAATTTGTGCTACTAGTAAGTGTTGATGTATCTATATGTTCTTTACAAAAGTGTTTACATTATTTTAATATTTAATAATTTAATTGATATATAAGTATATAGTAATTTAACAAGAGTCCAAACCACTTTTAATCTTCTTTTTTTGGTAGCAGATAAACCCCTTTTAGTCCTTTATATATTAAGGGGGAATTTTGGGAAAATGTAGTAGGTGCGGTGCCATATGATATGAGTAACCATCGATGATCCTTGTTTCAATTTCTTTCCCCTAAAATGCGATCACTTGAGAACCCTAGTTTATCACCAGTAACAGAAATGGCAACCAAAGACCAACAGATGCAAGAACAGCCAAAGAGAATCAAAACATCGCCCTCCTATGAAACATCAGAAGATCCTCAATCGGTTCCTGTGCTCCTACACGAGATTATAGTCGAAATTCTCTCGAGGCTTCCCGTTGAATCGCTCTTACGGTGCAGGTCCGTTTGCAAATTATGGAGATCTTTAATATCCGATCCTCATTTCATCAAATCTCATCTCAGATTCTCAACTAACAACAATCAGTATACGCACCATCGCCTAATTTTTAGCACTGTGCCCAAAATTAACCTCAAAAGTTGTCATCTATATGATGTGATGTATGATAAACAACCTGTTAACGTGTTGGAGCTTGATTATCCAATGAAACACCCTCGTAAATCTGTTTGGATTGTTGGTTCTTCCAATGGATTGTTTTGCATAGCTATTGAAGAAGATACTCTGTTTATTTGGAACCCTAGTACCAGAAAATCGAATAGGTTACCTTACTGTGGTGCTAAACCCGGGGCTGGTTGGTATGTGTTGTATGGTTTTGGGTACCTTGAGTCTATTGATGATTATAAAGTTGTTGAAATATCTTGTCTTTTTAAAGCTAGAGCTAAGTATGAAACCTTGGTTAAGATATACTCATTGAAAAATGGAAATTGGAAGAGAATCGGTGATTTTCCTAATGGTATTCCATTGGATGATTCTGGTAAGTTCTCGAATGGAGCTCTTCATTGGGCGGCTAGTAAAGATTTTGGCCCATCCTATGCATGGGCAATAGTTTCTTTGGACTTAGCAAAGGAGACATATGGTGAAGTTTTGCAGCCTGTATATGATGAAGGCGAAAAGGATCTGGCTTTGGGGAATTTGGGAGAATGCTTGTGCGTGGTTTGTAGTTATCGTGCAATTCGTGCAGATGTATGGGTGATGAAGGTTTATGGAGTTAAAGATTCTTGGACTAAATTGGTTTCCATCCCATATTTGACTGATCCTGGTAGGGATCTGTTTTCGGTGCCTTTGTGTATTTCAAATGACGGGAAATTTCTATTGCAATTTGGGTCAAAGTTAATTGTGTTTGATTCCAACAACAGTTTGTTCTCAGAGATTCAGAACTTTGATGAATGTCTTGAAGCATGTACATTTGTTGAGAGTTTGGTTTCACCTGATGCCCCCATCAGGCATTGGAGATAGGTAACTTTGCTCCTCTGATTGCTTCTACTATCTTGTTAGGCGTTAGCTGTGAAAAGCATACCCAGGCTGTTTTTTTACCCCAAGCCCTGTTTACTGGTTAAAGTTTGAATAAAGATCGTCTTTTGACATCTTGATAGAGGGAAATTTTATTAAAAAGCTATACTGTTATAGTGAAAGTTTTTGCAATGGTTATACATTATCTGGTCATTACTGTAGGAAAATTTATTAATGGATTTAATATGATCCAAACTTGACCAAAATATTCTCATCCAGAGGGATACACATTTGCATTTTGTTTCACTTCTTAAAATAATTGCACTGTTTCTTGGACACAATATAAGAGAAGTTCTGTAGTTACTAATATCTTGTAGTGATTACTTTGAACAAATATTCAAAAATGCAACACTAGTTTGAAATTCAATTTAAGGTGGAATGGAGGTTGTGATACATATTTGTAACTAGTTTATATATAAGGGCTAAAACGATTAGCTAAAGAAAAAAGTAACAAACTTGGTGGTGTTTTCCTCTATTAGTGCAGGTCCTAATGGCTACTAACGGTGGTTATTTCTCCTAACTTGAACCAAGCAAACAAGACTTAATGGGTATTGTTGTTATGAATTAAAGTATTGATAACAAAATTCAGGATGATTATTACAAGGGCAAATGTCTAAAAACCCCTAGGGACTTTTACAAAATTCAGACATAAGTCCTTGAACTTTATTTTTGAATGGTAGAGTCCCTAAACTTATAAAATCTCAATGAAAGACATACTTAATAAAAAGTTAATGGATTTAATTATGCAAATAATAACCTATTTTTTAGTTTTTATAAGGTTAAAGATTCAACCATGCCAATAAAGGGACTTATAAGAAATAATGTTAAGGACATTTTCGTTCTGTTTTATTAGTCAAGGAATTTAATCATGTAAATTATCAAGTTTAGGAACTAACTGTGCAAGTAACAGAGTCAATCGGGTTTTTCACCATTCGCCCTTATTAGCAGCACAAACTAATCTTAGTGTTGCTAATAACAAACATGATGGTATCTTCTTGGTTGCAGGAATCTATAGCTTTCTGCTTAAGGAGTTGTTTGTGTATCGAAGTTTTCTGAGTTTCTTAGAGAAGCGATATGTCCTCTTTGCTTTTATGCTTTCAACTGGACGGTTTGTGTAACTTCTTTTTCTTAGTATGTGTTTAGTTCTGATTTGAGAAACATGATATGCAAATTATATGTTTTTATGTATGTTATTTATAGTTTGTGTCTGTTGGTTGTTTTACTACTGCACTATGATGTTTTATTTTTTAAGGAGTTTTTTGCGGTTAGTGCTCCTCCCTGGGGTCGAGTATTTGCTCAGAATACGTGTCCTGACCGTGGCCGTTTCCTTACTACAATGCCCATCCTGGATTGAAACCTCATAAGACTAGAACCCTGGACCCCAGTGGGGTGGTAGTGTCTTGCTCAGTAAGCCATGGGGTGATAGCTTTCTTGTGATGTCTCATGATTCCAGAAAGATATCAAAGCTAGGGATCAAGTCAGGTCTAGCTGCAATTACAGTTTATGTTTATTGAGTTCTGCATAACAAATATATATGGTGTTATGGTTACCTGTGGATTGGATCACGACTAGCTGTGGATTGGATCACGATTAGCTGTTTGACTCAACAACAACAACATCCAACCCCACAACAAACAGAGTATGAGGGAGGTAAGATGTAGACAACCATACTTCTGCCCGTAGATATAGAGACTACTTCCCGAAAGAATCATTCTATCGTGTGTTTGTGTATGTAATATAAGTATGTCTGTGTGTATGAAATGCATGAAAGTATGTAAGTTAACGAGTGTGAACATGAATTAATAATTTTAAGTTTTTTCTATTATGCATTCTTTAATTCTTTGAAGGTTACGTAAGGGCTTCCTACATGAAACATCTAGGGTATACTTATTGATGTAAATTATAAATATTTTAAATATACATACACTCATATAGATATAAATACAAATGCCCTCCTAACCAGCCTAGCCTCAAAATCAAGCCAAAACCCATACCCCATAGTCCTAACCCTTAAACTCTAGTTAGCTACTTCAAGTTCTTCACGTCCTCTTATTTAAGGTTATGTCCTTTGAGAGTTGTAACCCCTTCATGTCAAGTCTCAATCTGTCCTCTCTCTTATGTAAGGGCGTCTTCTTCCTCTCGTTCAGCTGACTGTAACTGTTTTCGCTCTCCTTATGGACTCTGTGTGAAGTCTCCTCACGCAGCCAAACCAATGTAGTCTTCTTTCTCTCAACTTGGCTATGATAGATGCAACTCCTGGTTCATCTAAAGGTTCTGTTTGTGATCCTATCCAGCAAGGTTTTACCACAAGTCCACCTTAACTCCTCATTTCCATCCTATTCTTTTGGTCCTTTAGCGTCCAACAGTCCCGTCCCATAGAGCGAAGCTGGTCTAACTGCTATTTTATAGAATTTTCCGTGCAACTTCAATGAGATTGACCTATTAGTTAATAAACTACATCAAGTTTTTGAAGTTTTTATAATTTGCCAGGAAAACTAAGGCAGGTTTTGTCGAGTGTTCGAATGACGTTTAACAATTGGTTTTGCAAGAATAAACAACTTATGTTAGAAATATTATTAAATGTATACGTATAATTAATCCTCTATATATTATGTGTTATATTGATAACTATTTATAAAATACAAATGGTATAACTTAATGGACCATAACCCATCTATACAATTGGGATGGGTTATCCTACACACCGGAGCGCAAAAACAATGAAAGAGACCAAATACATAAAGAAAAAGGAACTCCGTGCAGGAAGCAATGTGGTGGAGACGGATTGGCGGCCAAAGTGGCGGCTAGAAGTGCGATGGTGGCGGTAGGAGTTACGACTACAGGGACAAGAACTACAACCAATGTTGTAGAACTCGCTAGGTGGTAGTTGAGCGGTCATCTGAAGTGTAGCGAATAATCAGCCTAGGTGGGGAGTACTCGGATTGTAAATTCTTTAAGGAAATTTAGAATTTTTACACATTTGCATATACAAACACTTGAACATACAAAATAAATTATCAAACAAAGTTAAGGAGCTGAAGTTGATGAATAACTTGAAGTTTGGGGATTTGAATATTAAAAGATGGTTATATGCATATATAGGGTTAGGTAGAAAGTTGCACCTATTTTCTCAATTATCTCAAACGAAAGAAAAGGAAACTCTCATCCGGTTAGAAGCAGTTGTAAATTCGGCTTTCATCTCGTTGAAGATTCGATGATCTAGTGAAGAAGTACTGATCCAGGTTCTAAGAAGTAAAGAAGTAAAGAAACAGACGAGCTACGGTGTTGAACCTTTCACCTCCGAGTTTGACCGATTAGCGCCGAGTTTGACTAGTACCGAGTAATATGACCGATTCATCTCAACTCGCCTCGGTGACCAGCGATTACTCGGTCGAGTAATCTGATTTTTACAACATTGGCTAGAGCTACGGTGATGGTGGCACGAGACACCAACGACTGACGTGTGACGGTAGGAGCTATGATTACAGTTAGAGGTGGCAAAACGGGCGGGTCGGGTCAATTTGGGTAACGGGTCCAAATGGGTTCCGGTCAGAACGAGATCGGGTCCAAACAGGTACTTTTGAAAAAAGTATCGAACGGTTTCGGGTCAAAACGGGCTCGGGTCAAAATGGGTTCGGGTCAAAACGGGTCGTTTTAAGAAAAATGCTAAAAAAACTTGACTTTAACTACATTTAAGAAGATATCGTCATAAATTGACAATTATAAATATACTAAAACTCAATCATTGTCACTCAATCATAAATCCTAACATTTGCACATCAATCTCATACCCAAAAAAAACCAAAATTGTAAGAACAACAATTAAAAGTTCAAGACTAATAACCCATATATATCAAATACCACAAAACTATCAAATACAAACTCATTCTTTCTTCTTCTTCCTCATTATGTACTCACCTAAATATGTAAAAAGACAATAAATATTCACATATTCAATTATTATCTTTAAATTCAATTAACAAAGATGGTTCCCTACTAGAAATTTCAGGTGTACCGTTTGATGTAACCAACTAAATCATATGAACACCGTTTTAATGTAGACCCAATCTCATCTCGTGCAAGTCAAAATCATATTTCTGGTAAATGCGCATGAGTAACACATGTACTTTGTTTAATGCTATGATAGATCCAACAAAGGCAAATGCTAGATACAATTGGGAGTTTTTGCACAGGTATATCCTTCAATTGGCTATTAAGCTACTTACATTTATAAGATAAGTGATTAGTGAACCACAAATTACTAGTTAATGAGTTTTGAGTGGTCAAAAGATCAAGGAATTATATAATCAATTACTTGTAAGGATCATATTGGCCAGTAGGTAGCTTTCAGTTTCTACAGGCGTGCCATTAGGTTCTGTTTGGTTGATTATTTCACAAGTGCCAACCAAATTCTGGTTAAGAAAGAATGTCCTGTTTTCTTGACGTATAAAAACATGGAATTTAACTTAAATGTTTCTATTTATATTGAATCAAGTCAATTCGTGTTGTGTTGTATTCATTGGTAAGTTTTAAAGTACAATACATACAATAACAATATGTGTCAAGTTGGATACATTGTGGTGTACTTAACCCTGTGTCTTGATTTTATACCAAAAACTGTGAAATTTCAGGTTATCAACATTTAATCTACATTGGTTTCTTCAATGATAGTAGCTAAGAGGGTGTTTAGATGTTTGTCTTGTAAGTGACAGAACCATCTTGAACCACAATCAACCTTACAAAGCTTAATCCAATATGAACATTAAAGCATGTGTTTATAAGACAAACATCAAGAAAAGCCCACAGGTCATAGTGAAAGGAAATTGCAACTAGGATCAAACTAAAGTAACATCAAAACTTGCCATGTAAGTAGATGATGCATAATGGTTGCATGTGTCTCACAGAGTTACAGGCCCTGATTAGGATCAAACTAAAGGAATTTACTACACCCTTAAATAGATAAAACAAGGGTATGAAGTAATTTACTACACCCTTAAATAGATAAAACATACAGCAGCAATACAACATAGTAGAAGTGTATGATCAGGTAATAATTATTTGTTCTTTGTTCAACTGGGGTTATCAAACACCAAACAAGCTACATAGTCCCCATAATGAACAATATTCAATAGATTCAATGTAATTAACAAGTCTACTACACAAGAAAACTTCAAAGACAAGAAAATTCAAAAGAAAACTTTCATATTAGGCTAAGAGACTTACAGAGTCGATGGAATTATCAATCTGAGTAATCGAGGGTTGCAATAAAGGAGTCAATCGACTGATTATCAATCAAAGATAGAGGCTCAATCGGTTCATAAGCGGCCCGCAATTTCAATCGACAACAAACATGTATTTCAAACTTTCAATCCAGGAGTCAATTATCGAGGGCTTGAGTCGAGGAGTAAATCAACCGAGTATAATCGAGGGCACATGATCAGATGGCTGTACCAAGTATCAATCGAGGGCACTTACCGTCAAAATCTGTAATCGCTAGGGCTTAGATACGTAATCGAGAGATTCAAGGGCTTAAGTATCAATCGACTATACCGACGATCGTCTATCAATCGATTGATGGAGTTACAGTTATCAAACGATGGCAGTCTTCTCGTGAGTTCGTGTTGCTCCGTTGTTCTTCGACGAGGCGACGACGTAACCAGAGTCCAGACTTAACGACGGTACCAGTGTACCACACTACCACCGGTCCAGAGTTCTTTTTTAAGTCGGCCCAGTATGACCCGTGACTTCATTTGAATAGCCCAATATGACCCGCGTCTTTAATCCTCAAACTTGTTTAGTGCCCATTTAAACCCAAGTGAAAAATATATAACAGCCCAATTAAACCAAATATTTAAAATAGCTGGCCCAATTGATCCAAAAACAAATAAATGGATAAATTTTGCCACCTCTAATTACAGTGTTAGGAGCTATAAGTACGGTGGCGGTAAGATGTGCTGCGGTGGCGGCGAAAAGAAAACTAACCTACTTTTATTTACAATGCGTCCCTAGACAGGATGAAAGGGTAAAGAAAAGAAAGAAAGTCGTTATTCAAGGGGGACGACGGGGAGAAAAAAGCATCAGAGGCCAACCATAATTCGGTGGCGGCAACGGAAGAGAAAGAGAATATATGACCAGAACTTTTAGGCTTTGATACTATGTAGAATCATGAAAATCTCTGTGGGTATTTTGTATTATA
Source organism: Dittrichia graveolens (assembly GCA_038502395.1). NCBI lineage: Eukaryota > Viridiplantae > Streptophyta > Magnoliopsida > Asterales > Asteraceae > Dittrichia > Dittrichia graveolens. The sequence continues at coordinate 936,567 of JARJIL010000003.1, read as the reverse complement.
TTGATAACTATTTATAGAATACAAAGGGTACAAGAGAAACCCTAATGAACCCTAGCTCATCTATACAATTGGGATTGGTTATCCTACACAAAACCCTAATCTACATTATCTCTCATTAATAACAACAACAACAACAATGCTTAATCACGTTGGCCGAAGTATGAGGAACGTAAGTCGTAGACAATATTACTTTTACTTGCGTAGATAGATAGATTACTTCTTGAAAGACCCTCGGCATACAATATCAAATGAAGTAGCAAACTCTTCAACAAATTAATATTAATTACTTATATATACAATAATATTTTATATGCATAAAGCTATTTGTACATGTTATTATTATTTATTATTTAGCCTCCCGCGACCTCTCGGTAGAAGAGGGAGAAAGCCCATTCAGCCATTCTTCTAGCTCAGTCTCTTGATCCCCTAGGTAAAGGAATTTCTCTAAGATAAATTAACCGAAAATATATATATTAATTAATAAACATATTAAAATTTTTCCCTATTTTACCATTAAGTGTTAATTAGTTAATAGACCCATTAAGTGTGGTACACTGGTACAGAATCACTCGATCGATGAACTTTTTAGCAACGACTAGCTTACTGTTAGACAACGTATGTACACAGTACACTATATATAGGGTCTCTTTGATACGGAGATTTTTGGAGCCGACAACCTTTTGTTTTAGAAGAAAAAACTATAAGTCATGTTCGGATAAAAAAACTAAAGATTTTTGAAGTAGCTTTTAAAACTAGCTGAAAGTTTTTTATATACCAAATTAACTAAATACTCTCTTTAGTTGTTTTATAATTCTTCTGATTTTTATAATTTGTTTTTTTTGTCATTTTACACTATTCAGCTCTAGATTCCAGCTATTAGCTAATTTGCTAAACATATATATAATTAAACTATACAACTACCAACTCCAGGTACCAGGTACCAGCTTCTAGCTACAGCTACCAGTTATTTCCGTCAAACATACCCATACTAAATGATTTCATTGTTAAAGTTTTTGCTAGACGTATTTAGCAATGAATTTATATATATATATATATATATATATATATATATATATAAAGGGGAGGGTTCATGCGAAAAGTGTTTTATTTGCAAAAAGTGCGAGAAGCAATCCTGACCTCTTATTTGAATTTGATCTAACGGCTTAGATTAATCTTATTTATCATTTTTTTAATTCAAAAGGGTACAATAGTAAACAACAAAATTTTCTCTCTTCAATCTATTTCTCTCTCTTATTTTTCTCTCTCCTTCAATTTTTAAACAAAATAAATTAGAAAATAATTTAATAGTAATTAATAAATTTATGATGTTCAACGATGATCAATACCTAAAAAAATTACGAGTTTTAAATTATTAAATGTTATGTATATTACTTTGTTCAATAGTAAACTCTTGTTTTATATTGTTTAAGTAGTCTTTTTTTTCAAATTAATTCTTTTTTTTTTGTTTTGATTTTTTCTACTTATTTTTAAGATTCTCTTTTACTCTTTGTAAGAAATAGTGGGTATTCATTAATAGACTACAATGAGCCATAATCAAAATTAAAATTCATGAATGTTCAATAATAAACAAAATTATAAACACAGCTAATAATACAAACCACTCGTGAAGGTTCAAATAATAGAACAACTATGTTCAATAACAGAACAACCATGTTCAATAATAAACAAATCCCTATACATACTTTAAAAAAATTTGTTCAATGATAAAACAACTACAAAAATAAACTTTATAAACAACATATAAATTTGTTCAATGATAAACACTATATAAAAAAACTTTATAAACAACTTATAAATTTGTTCAAGATAAAAAATATCTAAAAGAGGATTTGCTTAGAAAAAATTCAGATTATAGAAAAAAATACATAAATAAAAAGACAGAATTTTAAATTAAAAAATAAACCCAAATTGAGAGGAGGCGGTGCTTCAACAGTGGTGGTGGTTCGCCGGAGGTGGCGGTTTAACGGTGTGTTCAACAGTGATAAAACCCCGATGGTGTTCAACGGTGGTGATCTCCGATGATCTTCGAAGGTGAAGGCGGGGGTAGGCGACGTAGATCTATGAATAAGCACCGGCGACAGCGACGGCGGCGTTAGGCGGAGGTGAAGAACACTAGCGACGGCGGTAGACGGGTCGGCATGGATCTGTGGATGAGCACTAGCGACGGCGGCGTTAAGCGGAGGTGAAGAACAAGGGTTTTTGGCTACGACAGTGGTGCAGTGAGGCAATCGTGGTGGTGAAGATCTAGGGTTTTTGTTGTGGCGCTTCATGGAGGAGGCGGCGGCGGCTGTGGTGCGGTTGTGGTTGTCATTAGTTGAATAGCTGCGACGAGATAGAGTTCTTCGTTGTGACCGCTGCTGGCGACGGCAGCCGGAGACAAAGGCGGCGATATGAGGCAGATGGAAGCAAAATGTGTTTAGGGTTTTTGATTGTTGTAAACGTGGGAGAGAGTGAGGAAAGAGAGATTGGTGACTTTTTATATTCTCAAAAAAAGAAAATATGTATTTGAATTAAAAAAAGGAGATTTGTTTAAGGTGTAAAAGACAATTATGTCCTTTTCTCTTTTATTTAAATTTCCTTGATTTTAAAACTAATAACAAAAATGTCATAACTAATCTTAACCTTTGATTAAATGATCTAATGGTCTATAAAGCTTCTCGCACTTTTCGCAAATAAGGAGCTTTTCGCATGAACCTTTCTCTCTCTCTCTCTATATATATATATATACAGATAATTTAACAACAAATTTAGATAGAACGTTCCTCTTTTTTTTAACATCTTAGATCGATCGTCCTTGTCGGTGTTTCTAGTGTGTGTGTGTATATATATAGGGGATGATTTATTTGAGAATCAATTTTATTGCGAGAACTGCGAGAATCAATCTTAGCCGTTCATTTTGGGTAATGGAATTCATAGATGAAGAGCGTGGGGGGATTGGGCGTGGCAAGGTACATGAAAAGAATTCATGGGTGGTCAATCCAATTGAAGGAGGGGGAATTGGACGGCTAAGATTGGTTCTAGCGGTTCTCGTACAAAAAAACAGTTCTCTTTTGAACTTTTCCATATATATATATATATATATATATATATATATAGAGAGAGAGAGAGAGAGAGAGAGAGAGAGAGAGAGAGAAGAAGGTTCACGCAAAAAGGATTTTATTTGTGAAAAGTGCGAGAAGCGATCTGGACCATTAGATTGTTAAATCAATGGTTATAAGTGATTGTGGCATTTTTGTAAATAATTAGACTTTAAATGGTATTAAATAATATTAAGAAAGGATACTTTTGTCAAATAACACATCTCTCTCCTCTTTCATCCTCTTTCTCCTCTCCTCACTCACGTTTATATATCAGACACAAAAAATTAAACCCTACCTATCGACGCCTCTCTCTCTGCTTATTTGCAACCAATAACCACCGGCCACCAAGAACTGCCGGCCACCAAGAACCGCCGGCCATCACTACAACATGCGCCATCTTCGCTATTGAAAACCACCACCGCCGTCGTCTGCAACACGTTGACCACATCTCTACAGATTGCACCAACTGTGGCGGTGCATCACCAAAATCGACAACTGCCGCCGCATCTCCAAAGTCGACAACCCCAACCAACTACTACGGCCATTGCCACCTTCTCTGTGTTGTCGTAGACATTACAGTCGGCGCCGCTTCCTCCGGATCTAGGGTTCCGCCGCCTCCTCCAGATCCGACGACCACCACATCGCCACTGCTCCCGACGAACGTGAATCAATCATCTCCTTCTCGCGGAGTACCACTCTCCGATTGGTATCTCCGACGATGACCACTCGCCGGTTGGTAACTCCGACGATTCCACTCTCCGTAGGCCCCATCTCCATCTTTTTTTTTCTTTGATTTTTATATATACATTCTGTGAACTTTTGGCATATGTGTGTTTATATGATTTTTTTTGTTTATTTTAGGGTGTTTTGTAGTTGTGCAAAACAAGTATGAAATTGTAGGTTTTTAGATTATATTAGATTATATAGTTTTTTTAACTTTTTTGTATTGTTTATTGTTGAACAACATCATTGTAAATGAATAGCTACACTTTTATTGTTGAACAACATCATTTACGGATGTTCATATATACATAAAATTTTTGGTTTTAGATTTGTATGGTTTTTTTTTTGTTAATCGATGAATTTTATATTACGAGGGATTAAACTTAAATTCATTGATGAACAAGAAGAAAATAATGGACTTAAAAATAGTAATAATGGAAAAACTAATGTATCTTAGCCGTGTTCAATATTGAAAAACTCATATATCTTTAACTGTGTTCAATATTAAATATTATAAAATTCATTTTAAACTTATATACTTTTAGCAATATTCAATATTGAACATTGTCAAATTAATAAAAATTCATTTTTAAAACTCATATACTTTTAAAATTCATTTTAACTGATTAGCTATGTTCATCGGTGTATATCGTCGAATTAATAAAAATACTAGAAAATCATTTTATATTTATTTTTTAATGTAAAAATTAGGAGAGAGAAATATTAATAGATTGAAAAGAGAAAAAAATTAATTAAAAAGAGGAGAGAGAGAGAAAATATGTGTTTACTAATTTACCCTTTTGAATTAAATAAAAATATTAATTATGATTAATGTGAACCACAAAATCAAAATCCAATCGGTGGCTGAAATTGCTTCTCGCACTTTTCGCAAATCAGATGCTTTTCGCATGAACCCTCCCCTATATATATATATATATATATATATAATGGGGAGGGTTCAAACGAAAACTGTTTTTCTTACGAGAACTGTGAGAACCAATCTTGGCCGTTCATTTTGGATAATGGAGTTTGTGGATGAAGAGCGTGGGAGAATTGAGTGTGGCAGCCGGGTACATGTAAGGAATTCATATGTGTGCAATCCAATTAAAAGAGGGGAAATTAGACGGCTAAGATTGGTTCTCGCAGTTTTCGTACGAAAAACAGTTCTCGTTTAAACTTTTGTCTATATATAATAGTTTAATTTTCTTTATGTAATAACAAATTACAATACAATCTTGTTCGTCTAAAGATCCCATGTAAACAAATAATTAATTAACATATTGATCCAATAAATCTCACTTTTTTTACTTGGTTTTTCAACTTGTACAAACGTTTTTTCTCATAATTAATTACCTGCAGAAAAGAAGTGTTTTAATTGATAAATATATACATTATTAAGTCTTAATTAAACATGCAGTAGTGGAATAATTTGGATTTTCGCCCCGCATACATAAACCATTCGATCAATCGGCTTAAGTTTTTGAATTGAAGGATATAATTAATTAATTAATTAAGCATATATAATTTCATTTGAGAACCGTTTTTATTGCGAGAACCAATCTTAGTCGTTCATTTTGGATAACGGAATTCATAGATAAAGAGCGTGGGGGGATTGAGTGTGGCATAGTGCATGTAAGGAATTCATGGGTGGGTAATCCAATTGAAGAAGAGGGAATTGGATTGCTCACCCATGAATTCCTTACATGCACCCTGCCACACTCAATCCCCCACGCTATTCATCCATGAATTCCATTATCCAAAATGAACGGCTAAGATTGGTTCTTGCAGTTCTCGTACGAAAAACAGCTCATCTTGTATATATATATATATATATATATATATATATATATAAAATCACAACATCCAATTTAAAATCATTGCATCTTGTCTAATAAACACTGCATCTTGTATATAAAATCACTGCATCCAACATAAAACCATTGCATCTCGGCTAATAAACACTGCATCTTGTATATAAAATCACTGCATTTACTTTAAATTGAAGGCCTCACGTTGTGGGGCTAGTCCACGGGGTGGAGTTCAACCACAATTTTTCAAGGCCACACGTCGTGCGGTGTTGCTCCATGACGCGGAGCCGTTTCCACGGTGAGAACGTTCTTATCAGATTCCGGTTCTATATATATGTATAGTGGATAGTTCATTTAAGAACCATTTTTATTGCGAGAACCAATCTTAGCCGTTCAATTCTTTCTCTTTTAATTGGATTGTCCACCCATGAATTCTTTACACGCGCCCTGCCACACACTCAATTCCCCCACACTTTTCATCCATGAATTCCATTATCCAAAATGAACAGCTAAGATTAGTTCTCGCAATAAAATTGGTTCTCAAATAAACCCTCTCCTATATGTATATATATAGTGTGAAGATCTAATATAAACAGTTCGCAACGTGCGAACGCTTTTGAATTGAGATTGTTGGCAAAAGTCAAAAGATTGTTGCCGGTTTGTTTTTTTCTTTTATTTAAAATAAATACAATTATTATCAAATATCTTTTAGATTAGTTTCTTTTTCTTTTTTTAAATAAATGCAATTAGTTCTTAAGTTTCTTAGGTTTTAGAGGTAATGATTTTAAGCCGGATGTAATGTTTTTAAAAAGATACAGTTGTTTTTAAATAAAAAATTATTAAATTCTTCAATAAAGATACAATAATTGTAACGGTATTTTATGTTTATTAGTCGAGATACAATGATTTTATAGACTATGTAGTGTTCCTAACGTTCTTATTTTAATACTATTTCTGTTGGATTCAAGATAGATATTGTGGAATTGAGTTTTGATTGTGGACACAATTAATGAAAAACCAGATATTACTCTCCAATCAATAATAGTGCAAAGCGAGAGATAATAAAGGCTGACAATAAGGAAACATTTAACGGCTGCAAACAAATAACGTATTGACTCATGACTATAATCTCTCTTTTTTCCAAATGTTTTCTCATAATTTCAATTCGCAATGGAATCCATCCTTCAACCCTAAAAATGTTTGATAAATTAAGTATCAATCTTAATTAACGTAACCGCGCGCATTTGCTTTTGCATTTGCATCAATATATAATTCATATATTAATGGCCACTACTCCGTCAGGCTCCAGTGATCGCTCGCCGGGGAAAAAAATCACCCGTCGGACCTCAAGCGGGCGTGCGGTGAGTGACGACGAATCAGACGGCCGACAGATTTCATTAATGACAGCAAACAATAAATCAATGTTATTAAAAAACCAACCGACAGACTTTGATCACCAACGTTGGTTGTTTGAAAGCAAAGGTAAGTACGGTATTGGAAACGCTTGTTGGCAGGACGATGATAATGCTGAACCAAAAAAAGGAGCCAGTTTTGCTGATTTTATTGATAAACCGTGGAAACCTCTCACACGCAAGACTGTGGTTCCTCCTAGCGTCCTTAGCCCATACAGGTGCATATATATATACATGCATGCACGTACTACGTTAATTCCATCAATTAATTACGTACAGTTAAGTTTCCCTAGCCTCCATATATAATTATGTAACTGTCTTTAATTGGACAGGGTACTCGTGGCAATCAGATTAATAATTCAATTCTTCTTTCTATCATGGAGATTACAAAACCCTAATTTTGATGCAATGTGGTTATGGGGAATCTCAATCGCATGTGAGATTTGGTTCGCCTTCTCATGGTTGCTAGATCAGCTACCCAAGCTAAACCCTATAAATCGAGCAACAGATTTGGTGGCTCTCAAGGATAAGTTTGAGAGCAAGTCTCCCACAAACCCCATGGGGCGATCTGATCTTCCCGGAGTAGACGTGTTCATTTCAACCGCTGATCCAGATAAGGAACCGCCTTTAGTTACCGCTAACACCATTTTGTCTATCCTCGCCGTTGAATATCCCATCGAAAAGGTCTCTATCTACATCTCTGATGATGGTGGCGCCATTTTGACCTTCGAGGCTATGGCGGAGGCCGTTAACTTTGGTCATGTACGTACGTCAAATACAATCAATATTGTTTTTGTTTTCATTCCGGGCTTATTTTTCATAAGCTGTTTTTTTTGTATGCTTATTTTCCAACTTATAGCTAGCTTGACTTACAATAACAAAATAAAATAAGCAAATGAAAAATAAGCCGAAAAAAATAAACTCGGAAACACCCAACAAGACTTGGTCTAATGAATGCTAAAAATGCAGCTTTGGGTACCTTTTTGCCGGAAACACAACATTGAACCTAGGAACCCTGACAGCTATTTCACACAAAAAACAGACCCAACCAAGAATAAGAAACGACCTGATTTTGTGAAGGATCATCGTTGGATCAAGAGAGAGTACGATGAGTTTAAAGTTAGGATCAACGGGCTTCCGGATGTCATACGAAAGCGTTGTGAAAAGTACAACTACATGGAAGAAATGAAAGAGAAAAGCGTTCCAAAGCAAAAAAGTGATAGTTTGGCTAATTCTGAGGAGCCGGTTCAGACCCCTAAGGCAACTTGGATGGCAGATGGTACACATTGGCCCGGGACATGGTTGAACCCTGTAGCTGATCACAGAAAGGGTGATCATGCCGGAATTATACAGGTAAACTGATTTTGATTTCGTAACTAGTAGAGGTGGCAAAATATATGGGAGGCAGGTCAAACTAGATCCGGGGTCAAAAAAAGGGTAATTTTTTATGCAAGTTGGGCCTTTTTTGTCTATTTTAATTTTTAAGAAAATATTCTTTTTCACGACTTTTAATGTGTTTAGCTCGTTACTTATTAAACAGTTTACTGTATGACCCGTTTAATGGATAATACAAATTGACCCTCTTATAAGTTAAAGAGCCAAAGTTGCCACATTTGTTGAAGTACCAATACAACTAACTCTTTGAAAGAAATAGAAAATCATGAATTGGATTCTTTGTACGTAGTTAATGAGCAAGGTACCAGAAAATGATCCTGTAATGGGTACGGAAGATGAAGGAAAACTAGACTACACAGATGTGGATGTGAGACTTCCTATGTTTGTGTATGTCTCGCGTGAAAAACGCCCTGGTTATGACCATGAGAAGAAGGCTGGAGCCATGAACTCGTTGGTTAGAGCATCGGCTATACTCTCTAATGGACCTTTTATTCTTAATCTGGATTGTGATCATTATATATATAATTCCTTGGCTATAAGGGAAGGTATGTGCTTCATGATGGATCGTGGCGGTGACCGTGTTTGCTTCATACAGTTTCCACAAAGATTTGAAGGCATTGATCCTTCTGATAGATATGCCAATCACAACACGGTTTTTTTCGATGGTGTGTTTTTTTCCCCTTTTGGTGAATTATATTTTGAAGAAACATTACATTGTAGCCATGGGCTAATCACATAGAATTGTATTAAACTTTCAAAATACATATATATATATATGGTTTTATATGCTGCAAACAAAACTGGTTATCTTAGAAAGAAATTGGACCAAGCCTGATTCCTTTCTATACTCCTTTTTGACATTAACAGGGAATATGAGAGCCTTAGATGGACTACAAGGTCCAGTATATGTAGGAACCGGGTGTATGTTCAGACGGTATGCACTTTATGGGTTTAGTCCACCTCGAGCCATTGAGTACAGTGGAATTGTAGGACAGAAAAAGAAACCTGCTGCCACCCTGTCACCAAGTGACTCATTGCAGGCAGTGCGTGCTCAAGATGGTGATCTTGAAACCGCACTACCAAATGAAGATCACCCTGATTTAAGCCTTCCCAAGAAGTTTGGGAATTCATCCATGTTTGTTGACTCTATAGCAGTAGCCGAGTATCAAGGGCGGCCGCTTGCTGACCATGTGTCAGTCAAGAATGGTCGACCTCCAGGGGCACTCCTTGCACCACGTCCTCCACTAGACGCACCCACCGTAGCCGAGGCTATTGCTGTTATTTCTTGTTGGTAATTCTCTACCCTCAAATTGTATATAGATCGACAAATTGCATAAAAAATAACCAACCTAAGTATCACTTTCAGATATCTTAAATGTCACGCCTGCATCATATTTGAAAAGGTCAAACTTAGTCAAAGTCACCGACAAATGAGCTGACACGTCATCATTTTTCTAACCAGCTAACCGTAAACAGGGTCAAATTATCTTAAACTAAACTTTCTGGAAGTAGGTTACGTTCATGATGTTTTTTTTTTAAACTTTGAGAGTTCTTTTTCTTGCATAAAGAAAATCCGTTACCTTAAAATAGAAATTTGAACCAATGTTCATTACCTTCATGTGCAATTAGCCTTGTTTTTTTCTGTTGCAAACAGGTATGAAGAAAATACTGAATGGGGAGAGAGGATAGGTTGGATCTACGGGTCGGTGACGGAAGACGTTGTGACCGGTTACAGAATGCACAATCGTGGGTGGCGATCAATCTACTGCATCACCAAACGTGACGCATTTCGTGGTACTGCACCCATCAACTTAACCGACCGGTTGCACCAAGTGCTGAGGTGGGCCACGGGTTCAGTCGAGATTTTCTTCTCGAAAAACAACGCATTTTTAGCAAGCTCACGTCTCAAGTTCCTACAAAGAATAGCATATCTAAACGTTGGTATATACCCGTTCACATCTTTCTTCCTGGTTGCCTACTTATTCCTACCAGCACTTTGTATGTTCACAGGGCAATTCATTGTTCCAAACATTGATTCGACTTTTCTCACCTATTTACTGGTCATGACTGTCACACTCTCTCTCATTTCTCTTCTTGAAGTTAAGTGGTCAGGAATAGCCCTTGAGGAATGGTGGAGAAATGAGCAGTTTTGGGCGATAGGTGGGTCAAGTGCTCACCTTGCAGCTGTGATCCAAGGGCTGCTTAAAGTCACAGCTGGGATTGAAATCTCGTTTACTTTGACTTCAAAATCAGCTGGTGAAGATGAAGACGACGTATACGCTGATCTTTATGTGATCAAATGGACAAGTCTTTTTGTAATGCCACTAACCATCTGCATTACAAACATTGTAGCCCTTATTATGGGTACTGCAAGGACTCTTTTTAGTGTGATCCCACAGTGGAATAAGCTTGTTGGTGGTGCTTTCTTCAGCTTTTGGGTGTTGGCTCATATGTATCCATTCATGAAAGGGTTGATGGGCAGAAAAGGAAAGGTGACAACTATTATTTATGTCTGGGCAGGGGTGTTGTCCATTACTGTTTCTTTGCTTTGGATTTCTATCAGTCCCCCTGATGACACTGCTAGAATCTAGCTAGATGTTTTATAGTAGTGGGAATTTCACCTTCTCATTGAAAGGGCTAATGTAATATATAAATGGACAGTTCATTGTTGTATATTAATTAATTAGCATGGATTATGTCTCTCTAATGATTGGCTATACCCAATCAATAGTTAAGTTCATAGTTAAATCAATGGATATTGGGTATGTTTGGCTATATCTGGTTGTTAGCTGCAGTTGCTATGTTTTGTACAAGTGTTTACTAGCTACTAGCTCAGAAAAGTATAAAATTAAGGACACATACATGAACACTCAAATGTTAATTGAACACATTTACTCCAGGGTGATATGGAAATTCTACTCTATATAATGCAAAGAAAAATGATATACTCTCCTACTTCATCCTCCTACTCACCATAAGATGGCATGTGAAGTCCACTAATTCTCTTTCCTCACGTCCTCCATTGATTTTGATACTTGTGTTGATCTTGTGAGTAGGAGGGTATATCATCATCTCTCTAATGCAATTATGCAAATGATCAAGAGCTTGATTAGTAAATACTGCCTGCGCGCCAAACCATGCATATACCCTTCAGCATATTATTGGATTATGTTTGAAATTATAGGTTCAAATTTGACCTAAAAATCGTGGTGTTACATATAGCCCTCGTCATATTATTGGACTGTTAATTTAACAAAGCTCACATATATAAATCAAACCTTCTAAAAGGTATTCCTGGCTAAGTGGCTATAAATAGTGAGTTTCTTCACTAATACAAGCGAGTATGACGTTCGTGGCTAATTTAGTCTCTATAATATTATCATCAAAACATTCTGCAGGATAAAATCATGTAGCACTCCAACTAGGGATGAGATCAGTGTCGTACCGATACCTAACTGGTAGGTACCGAACATTTTTTGAGGTGAAATTTAATACCGAACCATTTTGTCCTTGGTCAGTACCAGTTATGCACGATTGAGTGTTTGGTACCGAGTTTAAATAAGGTAGAACCAAAGTCTGTGTGCCATGTACAAAACAAAAAGGAAATTTCCAAAAAGAGTATATATAGTTAGTTTCTTGACATTTCTTCGTAAAATTCGTAATCGACTTATGGCTAGAACATGTCCACTTTTGGCGATGACTTTTGTCCTAGCAAAAGCCTCTTTTTTACGACAACCGTGTGTTCATCATTATTCAAAAGCTCGTCTTTATAAATAAAAAAACCACAGTCTTGGTTGAAAGTAGTTCGATCCATTGAAATGTATTAATTGGATTGAATTAGAAATTTTGAAATTTCAAAATTGATTAATTTCTATTAAATATTATAAACTTAGGTAATGTTTTTGTTATTAATTACGTCAATTTACAAATTACGGAAGGAAAGGGTATCTTTGTTATGATATCTAATTAGGAAAATAAAAAAACTTAAATGTGACACTCTCAAATGAATATATACAAATTAATGATATGCTGGACAAATTAATCACAAAAAAACCTTCACCACAACCTTATGTCGGACCACCACCAAGGCACCAACCCATATATAAATATATATATATAAGCAAAAGTTCAAACGAGAACTGTTTTTCGTACAAGAACCGCGAGAACTAATCTTAGCCGTCCAATTCCCCATCCTTCAATTGGATTGCCCACCCATGATTTTCTTACATGCACACTGCCACACTCAATCCCCCCACGCTCTTCATCCATGAATTCCATTATCCAAAATGAACGGCCAAGATTGATTCTCGCAGTTCTCGTACGAAAAACAGTTCTCGTTTGAACCCTCCCCTATATATATATATGTATATATAGGGGATATATAGGGGAGGGTTCAAAAGATATATATGTATGTATATATATATAGGGGAGGGTTCAAACGAGGACTGTTTTTCGTACGAGAACTGCGAGAATCAATCTTGGCCGTTCATTTTGGATAATGGAATTCATGGATGAAGAGCGTTGGGAGATTTAGTGTGGCAGAGTGTATGTAAGGAATTCATGGGTGGGCAATCCAATTAAAAAAGAGAGAATTGGACGGCTTAGTTGAGAAATTGATAGATAGGATGACAGGGTAAAAGCTAGAGTTCAACATTATTTTTTGATTTTAAAACTCTTTGGGGCGTCTTCAAAATAAAATTGATAAAAGTTAGGGTTTTTCGTTCTTATATTTTTTTAACGCTTCATATTAATATTAATGGTATAGAAGATTTATTTTTTAGAGTCAAAACTTTTAAAAGAAACTATTTATATAAAATGTCGGACTTATTCATACATACTTAACTATATTACAAAAATGTATTATATTTCGAATGCTTCTTATATTATAAAAATGCAGTTATATTAACTAATTATTTTATATATAATGTATATAAGCATTCGAAATATAATTACATTTTTGTCAAAGGTTACAGAGGACATGTGGATATGATTGTACTTAACATAATTATATCAACCTTCTGTACTTCACCACATGCGCATCTTCCATCATTTTTAGTCTTTTTACTTAACATAATTTATCTTATTAATTTCCTAATAATACAAAGTATGTATATATATATTGATTATATATAAAATAAGTGAAATGTTTGTTTATATACATATATTAGTTAAAACATCCAAAGATAACATTAATTTTTAATCCATGTATAATTAACATACTGTTAGGCCTCAGGCCAATGATCATGCGTGATAGAGTCCGACGTACGTGATGCCAATCGCACTGCTATCACGTTTTTTTTTAAAAAAACTTTCTGTTTGTGTGTTTAAATAAATAAAAGAGGGAGGGATTAAAGGGCATGCGGAGAGTTTGATGAAAGCAAAAAACTAGACACCACCCATATATCCATCCATCCCTCTCACCGAGTAAGACTTCTTCATAAAAGCACCAAAGTAAAAAAGGTAGATTTTAATGGAAGAATACATGATTGCATTGTTCCCTACCAAAAATCTTATACCACTCACTATCTACAACCTAAATTTTGGTCTCATATATTATGCAATATTAAAACCTCAACTTTTGTATGCTTCAAATTCCTAAAACTTCTAGTTAGGAACTTAGATTACTTCGGAGAAAACGGTTGTACTCTAAGCTTGACTATAAGTACATCAGCATGCACATTATCCCCAGAACAAGCTCAAACAAAGAAAAACCAGAAGATGGAATCAGCAACCATCATCACCTCCTCATCTTTGAAGATGAACAACTTCATCAAGGGAAGATCAATGGTGAGTCAAGGATTAAGATGATTGGACCTCATCACAGGGGTGTGCCGATTAGAAGTAATCTCAAAAAACCATTACAACATGAAGAGACTAATCTAACTAGTTCAGGAATAAGGAGAGTTACATGGCCTGATGCTCATGGAAAGGATATTGCTCATGTTCAAGAATTCAAGCCCAGGTAAACCCTAAAACTGATTTCTTTTTTTTCTTTTTTTTTCAATTCATCAAGATTCAAACTAAAGTTTTGATCTTTGTTTAATTGATAGTATGTCGGATGACGGGGAGCTAGCAGATGTACGCAAATCCTGTGTATGTACAATACTTTAACCAAGTTGTTTTTGGCTCTTTTTTTCAAGACAAAGGAGATTTCTAAACTCCACTTACATGTTATGTTCTTGTTTGACTGGTGAAATGTGAAGAGCAAGATACAGTAAGGATGCAGGAAACATTAGCATTGACCACAAAGTCAAACAATCAAAACTCCACAATGGTTTTCGACTAGGGTTTTTCTCTTTTTGAAATTTTGCAAGTGAAAGCAGATTTTTCAAACATCAAGTGTGTGTGATCCATCGGCAATGTATAATGTCAAGAAAAAATTCGATAGAAATGATGGTAAACAATGGTCGAAGCATAAGCATTGACCACAAAGTCAAACAATCGAATTCCACAATGGTTAACGAAGCAATTCAAGAAATAACAATTTCAGCTCTTTATACCCCCCACAATGATTTACTTGAGTCTCAACCCTAACAAGTTACTAGAGAGCAAAGTGTCTCCAAATTTCCTTCTTAAACTAGTGCAAATTAGCAAGGATTTCAAATAAATAACAATTTTACCTAATTCGTCTTATCTGTCAAGTGCTCTCTGTTTCTCGTGTTTAAATTCATTATCTGACTACTGATTTTGATTTTGACTTCTTCCTTTCTTTGACTTGTTCTTCTCCTGCATCTTCTTCTTCTTTGCTTCGGCACTGATCCATGTGTAGTCAGCAGGAATTGCAAACGGGTCTTGAATCGTTTCAATCCTGCTGCTTGAAGCATTGGATGTCGAGTTTGAAGCACGGTGATATGGAGTTTTGATCCACTGAAACCAAGATGACGATGCGGATGTGTGATTTGTCATTGACGGGCTATCATGGTCACCGCCTGTTGGACTTGAAGGTGGGGTTGTGAATTCATCCAACGGTTGTAGTTCTTCAAACTTTGTGAAAGTAACCAACACCCTTATCGTTGGGACCACCGGAATCGCAACCTGAAACCATAACATCACCCCAAAAACAAATTAGTAAACAAAAGCTTTTGCATTTAGCTACTGTAAAGTGCTTTTATTTAATGAGTTACCAAACAATGTTTTACAATAAAAACTCACCGTTTTGACAGTAAGCTTTTTCATACTGGATGTTAGCGATTCAATGCAGAAACAGTTTCTTGTTTTCCAAAATTTGATATATGTGATAAAAATTGATACCATTTGCAACAAGTTGAGCTTGAACATGTTACAAGAGTGCTACGAGATCTGATTCTATTTATGCCTGAATCACAAAATTCACTTCCCAAACACACATCCAGACACCCCCCAAATATCATTTATAGTATACCAATGTGTAGTGCAAAAAAACATATATATATATATATATATATATATATATATAGAGAGAGAGAGCACAGTAGAAGAATCAGAAGTGTAGAAAAGTTTTGCTTGTTTCAAACCCGAGATAATGCATAGATGTGCAAACAGATAAATCCAATTCCAAAGCATGTATGACTATTTCTTTGAAAAATGAATATAAATATGTTCAGAAAATGCCTAAACACAAAAAACAAGAGTACTTTATATGAATACAACTTCAAATAAACAGCTTGTTGCAAAATAGTAAATATGTGAATCTTTTGAAAGATGAAGATGATTAACTAACATCACTGTTGTAAAAATTGGTCTTGGCGGCCAATTAATCGGCGCCTAGGCGGTTACCGACCTAGAAATCACATGATTGATAAGGTTTATTGGTTTTGGTCCTCGGCAGTCAACGAAAGGATTTGACATGATTATTTTTTTAAATTGCTATATGCTAATATTTTATTCACTTATTTTGTTAGGGTATTACTAATTATGGACTTATAGTTTTTATTTTTCAAGCTTGTTAACCTTTTTGATGGTTATTGACTTATTTTGTTAGGGTATTGCTAATATTTATTTTTTAAAAATACTGCTTAATAATTTAGAGTCCCCGCCTAGAAACTGATTAATTGCTAGAAGGTGTCGACCGACTGTTTACCTCCTAGCAATTTTTACGACCTTGACTAACATTCAAATAAACCAAGTTTCTTGTATTAGTGGGCAGTAAGATTACAAGTAACATCAGTCCATGAGGACAAGTTTAGTTGGCGGAGTTTTTTCAAAACTTATATAACAAAATATACCAAAAGAATGAAACTATGAAAGGAGTACCTTAACAGGAAATGTGCCCAGTGGAAGTTTCGTAGTAAGCAGATCTCTTAACCTTCGTATTGCCTTAACTTTATTTGCTAAAATATCAAGCAAAGGCAAGAGTTCTTCAGTACGCAATGGAAAGTTTGGTGCGAGCCAAAGAACGGGCCTCAGCCCCTTTTTATACTCGTTTTCACGGTTTCCCTCTTTTCGTCTATTTGAGCTTGTGGCATTTGTAGATGAAGAAGGTTTCATATCTTTCACTCTCCTATTCTCATTTTCTTTTGCACTTATCTCCATAGAACGCCTTCCCGGTTGGATTTGACTTTGACTTGTGGAAGGTGACTCTCCAAGCAGATCACTAACTTTCTCATCTAAACATAAAGAACCTCTAGGAGGGATGGGTGCACCTTTTCTTGGCCTTTCGTGTTTATTATTATTGTTATCCCGTTTTCTCCATCCATCAAACCACCCTTTCTTGTCTTTTTCATGCTTAATGTCACCGTTTTTGTAATTACTTAGGTCCTCAATCGGGATGTCTCTTTGTTCATAACAACTATGCCTATGTCCAATTATCCCATCACCATTTTCATGGCCCATATCTGAAGAATCCAACTTTAGTGCTGCTTCGAGTTGTTTCCTTTCTTCATCTGTTAAAATATCATTAAGCTCTTCACTTTCTGTTTCGTTTTCATTGCAAGATGAGAAAAATTCATCATCTGACATGGCGCCCGGGACCCGCCTAGATTTTATACTCACAACCACATTATGCATATCATAAACTTTACACTTCCATGACCCAACAGTTTCGGTTTTCTCTTGTCGTCTCCATGTAACCTGTGGTAAAAGAACAGCTTGAGTGACATCGATCCCAGGCCTGAAAATATTCGTTTGTGACATGGCTTGGACTTCCTGCTGCACCTCTGCATCAGAAGCCGGTGCACCAGCGCCATCTAACGCATTCATCACTTCTTTATTTTTATGTGAGATCATACAAAGAGAGCCAGGGGGGACTTTGCCATCTTCAGAACCATCACCAAGGAATAAAACAGTCTGATCAGCCCGTTGGATTCTGAACCCATCAAAACCTGCCAATGTCATATCTGCCCTCATATTCGCCCCCCGTTTCCAAATCTTGTAAGTATCAGATGGTGCAATTCTGGAAATAAACGGGATAACCGAGCTTTCAAATTGAAAAGTAATTTCCATATAAAAATCCCGCATTCGTCTCATTGTTCCTACTAAACGAGGCAATCTTCTACACCATTTCCCCCATGCTATCGGCTGATAATGTCTAACTATAATTCTCGCAATCGTTTCTTCCCGATTGCATATAGCTTCTTGAAGGGCACTCCAACCCTGCTCATTTTGCAAGCTCCAATCTGCACCAGCAAGCATTAGCATTTCGGTGGCGGTGACATCACCGAGTTTGACTGCTAGGTGAAGCGGGGTGTCACGATTGGGGACATCACGGCGGTCAATCACAGCAGAGATTGCATCAGCCTTGGCTTCCTCCGCCAGAGAGATAGACTCATTGTGAATCTCAGATGGGTCACAGAGGCGGGGAAGCCCAGCAATGATATTCCTCAAACCACCATAATCTTTGGTCACTACAGCTTTATGTGTGGGACTGTGAGAATATTTTGTCACATCAATTGTTGCCATGAGTAACCTAATATGGTTTATAAGAGAACCAAACCCTAATCAGCCATTCAAATGAATACAAATTGGAAGTTAGAAGCTATAATTTTGGTTCCAAATCTCAGCAAAACGAACTCATTGCCGTGGATTATACATTTATACCTAAACAACATTAATATCATCATCATTATAATTAACATTCACGGAAATAGACTAAATTATAGAACCAAACAGTACGGTTCACATCAAATTAAATCTTAAAAGGGGTATGAAGGACAAACGAAATCTGACCTTATAAATATCGTAGCTCGATTACTCACAGCAGACGAGGATCGATGAGAAAAAGAACTTGGCTACTGAGCCCCCACCACCACAAAAGAAATATAATACTATGAGACCCTTGTGATCCAATCCAGATCAGACAAACCCCAAAACATGCATGTGGGGAGGTGGGGTTTGAAAAATATTAAACTATTTCCCCAAAAATTACCAAAATAAGGGGAAATCTTTCAAGGGTTTTGGGAATCTTGGAATAAGAGGCTATAAGACCCAAACCACAGCAATGAAGCAAAGGGTGAAAGCGGTATGTGTAAAAAAGGAATAATAAAAGTCAAAGAAAGCATCAAATGTCAAAGATTGAAGCTTTATGAAGCTTTCTTTGGCGTTTCATGGAGGATTTTACAGATTGTTTGTTTGAAGTAGGAAGACAGAAGATGAAGAAGACGATGGATGATAAGGGTGAAATCCGGGTCAGCTTTAAGTTGTGGGAATGGGCAAAAGGTTTCGAGAATTATTTTTATTTTTATATTTTAAAACTCTTGTAGAGCAAATAAGAACACGGAACAAGTCTTGTAAGAGAGAGAGAGAGAGCGTTTAAGAGAGAGAGAGAGAGCGTTTAAGAGAGAGAGAGAAGGGTATTTAAGGGGGGCGTTATGTAATAAATTGACAAGCCAATAAATATTGTCACTCAACGTCTCAACCTTCATTCTTTAAGCAATTGAACCGCTTATTCTTCAAAAAAAAAAAATGTGAATAAAAGTGATTTGTATTTTCAAAAGGAGAATGACCTTAAGGATAAGAAAAAAATAATAATGACAACTTATGTTTTTTAATTATTTTTTATAAAAATTTCGTAATTATCTTTTAATTATGTTTTAATTTTTTATACATGAAACAAAGTTATTATTTTTTAAACTAAAAGCATATATTTTTTATTCTTTTCTAGGTTTGATTCATATAATTATCATTGTCATTATAAAATGATTCATATATAAGTTTGATTTGTGTACTTCCACTATAGACCTAATGTCTTCGAATACGAGGTTACCATCATTTGATTACAAATTTGGGGTTTTACATAAAATAACATGATTTTTTACCTTCACTGCTTAGAAAGGATTTTAAAAAATCAAGATAGACTTTTACTAAATAAAAAAAGTTTCAAATTCATTTTATTGTATTAGGGTTTTATATTTGTGTCAACCAATGTAGCAATTTCCATAAGAAGACGTATTTAAACGTCCTACACAATGACAATTTGAAGTTATTGATAGAGATGATTTTTCTATGAAGAAATTGGTTCTTTCACATATGATACAACATCCTTGAAAATGTTTTACAAACTGATGAAACATTTAGTACCTTGAATGAATCAAATTTTTATGTAGAGATAAAGAATTTATAAATTTTTTTTACTTTTGAACAACTTAATTTAATAAGGAATTCCGACGTTTGGTTCTTAGATCTATCTATATGACAACTTCGCCGTATAATTATCAAACATGGAGATAATTTTGACATTAACAAAGTAGTAAAATCTAATCATTATACGATCTAAGTATAATATGTTGGTCTAACACTAAAAGTATTTACAAATCATATATAGAGTATTTGTTTGGAGTACCACACTCTTTTGTTTTCCAACAAAGAAAGCACATGCGCTGCTAGCAATGTCTTTAATTAACAAACTATTAGAACAAGAGATTAGATGTAAACATTATAATATTTAACTAAAACTCACCTATATATCTTAGGTGTTGCTAATAGCACAAATCGTTTCTTCATTATGAAATGCTTATTCTATAGTTGGTACTACCCACGTGTGTCTATAACGAATAATTCATGTGGTACGAGCGAACATGAAACCATAAAAATTGGTCGAACCACCTAACCGAGGCTAAGTGACAGGTTTAAGAAGTACAAGGTGGTTTTGATATAAGAAACCGAGCTTTAAGGTTTTGATTTCTGTTTGAAAACAATTCACATAAACCAATATGAACCAAATATTATATATACATATAACTTTTTTATGTTATAAATTTGTTATATCTAAAATTAGTACTTATGTAAAAAGTTTTTTAAAGTCATATGTTGGTTTGTGATCATCATAATGTTGGTAGTTTATTTATGTTATTATCATAAAAATATATCTATCAAACTTTTTGTGTTATATTATTTGATTTTTTAAAACAGATGTTAAAGGTAGAGTAAAAATAAAAGAACCATAAAAATAACACAAACATAATCGGTTTTTGTTGGTTGGTTTAGTTTGGTTTAATAATTATTGAAACCGAGGTTGTCGATTTAATTACTATTTTATAACATAAACCAAGCAAACTGAACTATGAACGCACCTAATATGTGGTGTAGAAGGTATAATATACAAGTTTGGTGTGAAAAGTATGAAGTTGGAGAAATAGAGGGGTGGCTTGAGACACGAGGATTGAAAGGGAAACAAGAAACTTTGCTTTCTTATTCTGTAGCATTAGCTATTAAGTAATTATTATTTTAATTAATTAATAAGTTGAGCATTATAGGTGGCTATGGCTACACGAGCTCCATAGCCATAGGTGGCAGACCTGACCCGGATAGGTAGGTGTCGCCTAACTTGACCCGATCGACGGTTTATAAATTTCATATCTAAACAGCTGCATGGATATAAATATAATATATTCCCTTCCCTTGTGTCAAAAGTTAGAAAACCTTTGCAGGGAGGGCCCAAATAATTCAAGGGTCCACTTCCACTAGTGAAAATGTAAGCAGTTATATATACATGTATGCTCAGGCAGCCCAACAAGACAAAATAAAAGGCCTCGTAAAAATGCAGGGAGGACCCAAACCGGAAACTGCTGTTCATCGCCTGTAAGTCTGAAACCTGGTCGGTTTTTTTTTGTTCTTCCTTTGAATTAGAATAAAAGCTGTTGTTGTTTAGTTCATCGATTCTTGTTCAAAGTCTGGAAAGTTTTGTTTACACAAGTTAGTTTACATTGTGCTTAATTAAGGGTACGTTACGTAGTAGGCCTTCATTGATCATAGATTCATATTAAACTCGTTCCGTAGAATGAAATTGGCTTTTATATATATCTACTGCTCATACTTTGCTCCCATATGTATGTATGTATGTATTTGGGTTTGAAATTGCATCTATATATAAAGTGAAATTTGCTTCTGTTGTGTAGTATCATAATTCATGTCAAATTAAAATTAGCTACTAGTAATTGATGAATTGTTGCAATTATTTGACAATTGGTTTATGTTTTTCATTTTGCTACTAAATACTAATACTAGTTGGAAACTAGAAAGATAGTATCCTTCGGTTCACTCTTTTATTATGTGTTCACACTCTTCTCTAAATTTTGATTCATTTTTACACACCGTGAAGTATCACATTTAAAAATGAATCAACGGTGTTAGACCCAAGTTGTGTTCATTTTATCTTTTAGAATAATTTTGCTTCTAGTTGTATTTCCTAGAAGTATAGGCTATATTGTGAAAATACATGATAGATATATAAACATGGTAATTAACCCTAATTCATTTAAGCATTTCATTATTCTAAAATCAAAGTGTGTGTTCTTAGTTTTTCTCTCAAGCTTTCATACTAAGCTCATCATCATCATTGTGGATTTGCTTCAATATCATTGATACTTGATACAATTGCTCCAATTCAAACATTTTTAGGGCTATAAGCAAAACTAATACAAGGGTCCTAACATAGAGTAAACATTAAAGTCGGATATAAAACTTGCATTTGTATGTGTAACACCCGCAAACCTGGGCTAGTTGATTAGCGGGTTAGCGGTATGTGTTTATTTGCATTTTAATTGATTATGTGATTAATTAAGTTAATTGATTTAAGTTATTTAATTGAAATATATCTATATGTGAATATATATATATATATATATATATATATATATATATGTTTACTGGAAGAATGAAAGAAAAGAATTAATAGGTTATGAATGAATATGTAGGTATGTATGTATGTTAGAGATGCATGTATGTATGCATGAAAATGTATAAGTCTTGAATTCCATCTCCTGCTTTGTAAATTGAAGTAAAAAATGTGTACGTGTAATCACCTGCTCATAATTTCTCAAAGTGTTAAGGTGTAAGTGTGTGTATTCAAAGAAACCTTCAAAAGTCTTGCAACTTGAAGATTCAAGTATAAGATTTGTTGGTTTATAAATCAAAGTTAAGGTTAGTATGTGTTTATATCATGTTATAGTTTGTTTTGATGTGTTTATCTGTTGAAATCTATGGTTACATGATAAACCACCATTAATGGAGCTTGAAGCTCAAAACTTGATAAGTGGGTTTTATGTGTTTTGATGTTTTGATAAGATTTAAGATGTCTAAAATGATTGTATTTATGTTCTATAAAGTTTGTATATGTTTTGGAAGTAAGTTGATTTGAATTCAGACCTGAAAATGGGATTTTGTAAGTTTTAAGTCGACTAGAAGTTGGAGAAGATGATACAGGATATGACGCGACGCGACGCGTCATTTGTATGAACGCGACGCGTCCTCGCTAATCTGGCGGATTCTTTGAATCTGAGTATTGAAATCCGAGATCTAAAAACCGACCCATTGAATTCCGACCCTTGGGAATCCGAGACTTGAAATCCGGAGCTTTGGAATCCGATAGACTCGGAATCCGACAATTGTACTCGACGCGACGCGTCGGATGGGTGGACGCGACGCCTCCGCGATTTTTCAGGATTTGCTCTTGTTTGTTGAGACTTTGATATGTATGCTATCTTTTGAGGATTAAGCTTTGTGTTTATAAATAATTGAGATATAAATATATGTGGACAGATATATTTATATATTCGAGACTGATTTCGTTGTTACTGTGTTTTCAGGCAACACAAAGACTCGGTAATATAAGATATCTGAGTTACGCGTTTGGAATCACAAGGTGAGTGGACGTTAATCAAGGATGGTAAAGATTATGGTTGATGTTATTGATGTGATACATGTGTATGTGATTGATAGACTGTGGAGTCTGATTGTTGATTGTTAATTGTGATTGTTGATTGATTATATCTATTGCATGACTATTTGGCCGATACGTGCTCGAGGGACGATATCGAGTTGCGTTTGAGAACTCAGCTATACGTGGAATTGAGCTGGGCTCGTCTACTGGTTGGTTGAACAGTGGTAGTCTTACTGATGCATGTGTTGCATCAAAGGGGAATTTCACTGTGCCAATTCAGTAGAGAGTTATCGGTAAACCTTTGCTTTGGCCGGCATTGGTTGTAGGTTCTGCACCAAACCACCGGTCTTCTTGATTGTGTGGTTACATGCTTTGATATTGACTGTTGATGTTTGCCTTTGTATTTAGCTTCTACTCACTTAGTTTTGTGCTAATTCTTCTCAGTTGATGTTTTTGCAAGTTTGTGTTTTGGTGGTGATTGTAGAAGGAGAATTTGACCCTACTCTAATATATTTGTTTTAAAAAGAAGCGAGTCAGCTTATTTTTTGTCACACCAAGACAGTTGTTGTTTTAGAATAGATGTTTTTGATTTGTAAATATTCGTATTATATGTAAAGTTGGTATGTTTAATTAAGCTTCCGCAACGCATTTTTAAAAAAATGGCTTTGAGTTTCCAGTGTTACAGTATGTTTGGGACTTGCGTTTTTAAAATGACATTCATTTCTCACTTGAAAACTACTTTCTATGAATCACAGAAGCTAGTAATGCACATACTATTCTCTTCTTTTTCTTGTATACTTTGTATTTCTATTACACATTGCATGCTAAGAAACTCTACTTTTAGGTACTTATAAAACTGGTGCCAAAACTTGGAGGCAAACGATGAAGATGACCAAAATCTCATGTCCTACACAGGTTGCTTTGTTGACTGCATATTCGGTTATGTATAAAGCTGGGTTATGTATATATATTTTGATATGTATTATGAAAGGTCAGTTGTTTGGAGTTGTTTTTAATCTAGTTTCTCATCGCAAACAAGAGCAAAAATTACCAACAAAAAGATCTAGGAAAAAAAATGAAGCAAATAAGAATTTCAAAGAAATTAACCAAAAAATTAAAAACCCGAGTTTCCTAGTCACCTACCGGATTGATCATTTTACCCCATAAAGGAGGTCAAGGGTCTAAATCAAGAGTGGCCAGATGGTGCTTCAAAAAACAATCACGAGCAAAACCAGCGACACTGTATACATCTGACTCAAGGGCTCGGTGCCCTCGGAACGAGCCCTACCGGGAAAAAAAAAGAGAATAAAGTTGAAAAAGTGAACGATGAGAGTGAAATAACAAAAATACACATCTAAGCGTAACACAGACAAGGCCATGAGGGGCACTAAAGGCAGTTCTGTAACTTGATAGTTGGATAAGCCGGCTCTTTAACTTGGTATATTATTTTAAGTAATCATTTGGCAGAACTTGTAACGGCAAACGTAATGAAATCGTGAGATTCGCAACAATCTGGAAAAAAAATTGCAGGGCAAACTAGACACCATAAGACATCTTAGCCTTGCCTTGAAACTATGACACATACAGCTGACAGGTCTATCGATTTCAACCACCAAATAAACAAACGTTTAAACAAAATACTGATAAAATCCTGAATTGAAGATGATACGAACAAGTAACTTGCTACAACCATATTATTCTTTTAAAAATTCCCATTTTAAATAATGTTCTTTTCCCTGTAAACACAACACCAGATGGAAAACCATCTATTTGGCATTGCACAGTTCATCACAGGAGTCACCTCTCTCGAAAACAGCCGCTGCACCCATACCCGTGCCTGCATTGCAAGAGTTGTTCACGAGTCAGCACGCACACACACACACACACACGAACGAGGGTGAGATTTCCTCAATTCCTCCTATAAAAGAAAAGAAAGGAAAAGAAAAGCTTACCAATGCACATAGAAACAACACCAAATCGGCAGTCTCTGCCACGACGCTTCATCTCATGCAGTAGAGTAGCAACACACCGCGCCCCTGTCAAAAAAACTCGAGAATTAGATATAAATTAATGAAAGCCTGAACAAGAGAATTTTGTCCGGGGGAGTGGCTTGTAAATTCAGCATTACTACACTGAATGATATTTCTTTATTTATTCAAAGGTCAATACTTCAGGGGACGATAAATGCGAAAGGACACCCAACTATTTAACTTCTTTCCTCAAGGCCACTCAACTATTAAAACTACTTTATAGGCTGCCTAGGTACGTGCATACCGTATCCGGCCAAAACATGAAGGATAATCGAGATAAAGTCCAAATTTTGAAATCTGGAAAAAGACGCTTGTTCTTTTTCCTTCTATTCTATGTAGTAAAAATTCAAGGACATTTTTAATTTCATCATTTAACATGTTTTTAGCCAGATTTGGTAAAACAAAACTGGTTACGTGCCCGGTTGGCCTTGATAAAAAAAGTTGAATAATTGGGTGGCTTCCTTGTCTTATCCCCTTTTTTCAGGGAATACATGAAGATAACAGATGATATTATTGAGCATGTTCCTGAAGTTACCTGTTGCACCCAAAGGATGTCCAATGGCCATTGCACCTCCATTAACATTGATCTTTTGTGGATCAATTTCAAGCTTCTTTTGGCAATATACAAATTGTGATGCAAACGCCTGCCACATAATGAACAAAAATGGAACTTATTTTTCTCCAACCTCTACTTCAAAAGCAATATATAAGAAGACATCACACGTCAGAGACTTTGCAATTTAGCATCTCATTATCACCTCATTGATCTCAAAAAGGTCGATATCATCCACTTGAAGGCCGGCAGCCTTGACAGCAGCCGGAATTGCAACAGCAGGGCCAATACCCATAATCGATGGTGGCACACCAACAGCCGCAAAAGTCCTGCAATCAGTTTAACATTTATGAGCCCAATAAAATATACTAAAGATACTGCAGGAAAGTGATAAGCATCGAGTATTGTATTACACAAGTCTTAGGTCATCTTAGTTATAGGGTTTATTTTAGATGAAGACTAGGAAGTAAAGTCTGATTAGGAACGGATTTTGTCTCTTATCTGTAAATAGGCCATTAAGATAGTAATTTTCATTTTGATGTTAATTTGGTATTTACCAAATAGGAGAACTGATCCACCTCTTGGACATCAATTAATCCCTTTAGTCGTTATCAATCGATTTTATCACAATATCAGTCGTCTTGTATCAGAAAGAAATTGAACACAATGAAATGCATAAGTAATGATAATCAACCCCTTCAGATTCCTCCCCCCTCCCCCCCTCTCTTTAAGTGACAGCATACCTGAATACACCAAGAATTGGTAGTCCCTTCTGCATAGCAACACTTCTCTTCATCAGGAGGACAGCTCCAGCACCATCACTCACCTGGCTGGAAGTCCCTGTAGAGAATGCAAAACTTTAGTAAGATTTTGTCCTCCATGAGACTACTTTTTAGCTAATGACCAGCTATGTACCAGCAGTGGTTGTCCCATCTTTCTTGAATACTGGCTTCAGTTTTGCAAGGTCTGCCAAACTTGTTCCTGGGCGGATCCCATCATCAACAGAAATGGTAACAGGTTTCTCGTCTCCGGTTTTCGGGTCAACAATCTTCTCCAGAAAAATGTTTATTTACATTAGAAGGAGGCAAAAGATAAAATAAAGAAATACAGCAAAGGACAGAGAATAACGTAGATACCTTAGTTTTGATTGGAATGATCTCGTCCTTGAATCTCCCCGCAGCAGTTGCAGCAGCGGCCTTCCTATGCGACTCAACCTATCAAAAGTAACATAATCAAATATCAAAGATGTCTACATATGAAGGAAACAACACCCAATGCAGTCAATTCGATTCAACTCACTGCAGCCTGATCTTGTTCCTGCCTTGTTACGCTGAAGCGCTGTGCAACATTTTCTGATGTAACACCCATTGGAAGAAGACAATCTTGAGCTTGTGCCATGGTCTTCACCTGGTAATGTTAAAGGGGAAGATGTCAATCCCCAATCACACTCAAAAATTAAGTGCCTAAACCTAGAGCGCCTTTACAATACCATACCGAAACAATAGATAAATTCATAAGTAGGATAAGTAAGTGTATATACAGGAAGAGGGGGGGGGGGGTAGAGAGAGAGAGGAGATATACTTTTGGGTTAACTGATCCTTCCCATGCCATAGGATTGGCAGTCATAGATTCTAACCCAGCACCAATACCTATTCATATACATTTCTACTGGTTCAGAAAGTAAACAGAAGATGGTATTTTGTACCCACAAAAATGATCTCTGAACTCTGAAGCATAAGCAAAAGAAAAGTAAAAAGAAGAAAACTCACCAATGTCATAAAATCCAGCTTTAATAGCTGCAGCTACATCAGCTACTGCCTGAAGACCCGAGGAACACTGTCTGTTGACAGTCCTAACTGGTACCGATTCTAAAAAAAGATAAAAGGAATCATACGTTAGTGGATCATCATCATCAGAAGTAGGTATACACTATTGAGAAACGCACACAAGATTAATCTTGGGGACATACCAGGAAAACCAGCATAGAAAGCAGCCATCCTGCATTCGCTTGCTCTTTGGGATCCTGCACCCAAGACTGATCCAACAACGATATCTCCAACTTCCGCCGGATTTAAATTTGTTTTCTCTATTAATGCCTGACCAAGTACAAACAAACAATGCACATGTTTTACCAGCTTCTTCTTCACAAAACTGAACCATGCCACTGAAACAGATGTCGAGGAAGACCTACCTTCAAAACTGGTGCAAGTATATCATCAGGATATGTATCCTTGAGACCACCCCTCTTTGATTTGCAAAGTGGAGATCGGTAGGCACTGCATAAAGATATGAAAATAAGATAAGAGAAAGGTCCAACTATAAAGCAGTCGTACATGATCCCATAAATTGGATATTGAAAACTCAGTCACCGGGCAACGGTTACTCTGAATATATAAACAAACTACAGTAAAAAAATTTCAAATGGAAAATGATGGAAAGTTGAGAAGAGAAATGTTGAACAACTATTACTTACGCTACAATCACTACATCATCCCCAAAAACGGAGTTCCTTTGGTAAGCAGCACTATCACCAGCAGCACATACTGATGCCTGCTTTGAAAGTAAAAAAAATGAACCACTACATTGAAAGGATAAACATGACATGATGCCTTAAAAACATCCATTGAACACGGTCAGTTCAACATTTCAACAAAATCAAGCCAATGTTACATCCTGGTAGCTAATGTGCATAATAACAACGTTCTTGTCCTGCCCTGTTAATTAGCTCTCCATAGAGACAACTTTTTGTATGTTTCTTTAAAGGAATTTAACAAAATAGCACAAAAACATGACATTAGCCCAACATGGAAGCACCTTGTTTCAAAATTAAACCAAAAGGGCACTAGTTTTGATTCCACATCTTGAATGTGACACTCACAAGAACAGCAGTTACATTATCACAGTCTAATTGCAAAAGCAATGACGAACCCTGATATCAGTATAAATGGTGAAGCTCAAGGAAGTTATGCAGAGGTCAACTCAACTCCACGGTTATATAATACTTCCACATGCCTCTATGGTCCTGCCTAAGGCTTACCAATTCCGAGTTCCAACCTCCCCCGTCATACAAGTAACCCCTATTGAATTTAATTATAAGCAAACTTGCAATATTTTGATTTCGCTATAATCAATCATCTTTGTAAAAGTAGTATCCCTATATCTATTTGTACTTGGTACGGACCAAAGAAACAGGTCATGTTACAGAAACACCTTCGATCATTCAGGAGTCCATTCATGCCGGTACCTTAGACTATTTAGAACGATTATTCCAAGATATATAGAGAAATTTAGAACAAAACTTCAGATCAAAACTCAAATAATCTAGTCAACTAAATAACTCGGAGAAAAAAACATCAAATCCGATGAAATTCACAAAACCAAACGTTAAGCAGAGAAAACTAATGGAAATTAAAGCAAAATTCGTAACTCTGAACAAGCCCGCACGATTAAATCACAGATGTATCGTGTAACGGAAGAAAGCATAATAAAATTTGCTTCGGATCGAATCAAACATCAAAGGCGGATAAACAGTTGATGAATTGAAACTGGAAATTGTACTTACGGATATCGAAGAATCGAGATTCTCCAAGGATGAAGAGGTTGAAGAGGGACGAAGGTGTTCTAGCAGAACTCGTTGTCTCTCGATTGCTCTCTCCATCTTCTGTGCGATAAACAATAGTAGTTGCTTTTGCGTATGGATTTGCTAACAGTAGAATTCAACGATACCCGGCGATCTTGATATTTATAGAGAGAGAGAGATTAATTTAGAGTGTAAAGGTTGAACATCGGGATGTGTGATACTTATCGTTTATGGCGATATATGGCGGTGTCGCGTGTATCTATCGATCGGAGTCGTGATTTGACGACTAAGACCAAGAATATGCTCTTAATTTATTTTTTAAAAATCCAATAATTCTTTCTCACATGTTCTTTCTTTTATTACATGGCTTCACGTATAGATAGATAAGGTTATATAATACATAATTCAACTATAGATATATATGTAGGGGATAATTTATTTGAGAACCGTTTTTATTGCGAGAATTAATCTTAACCGTTTATTTTGGATAATGAAATTCATGGATGAAATGCGTAGGGGGATTGATTGTGTGCATGTAAGGAATTCATGAGTGGGCAATCCAATTGAAGAAGGAGGAATTGGATGGTTAAGATTGGTTCTCACGGTTCCGCAATAAAAACGATTCTCAAATAAACTTTTGCCTATATGTATATATATGTGTGTGTGTGTGTGTGGGTGGGTGGGGGGGAATGCTAATAATATGTTCAATCAAACAACTTAATGACCATGCCTGTGTAAATATTTAGTTAGCTATAGTTATAATTATCAAAGACTCTTTGCCTCAGCGATGTCTAATGTTTGAGGTGATACTCAAAATCTTGAGTTTAAATCCTTGGTGAATAAGGTGTAGATTTAAAAGTAAATTTAGATAGTGTTCTGTTGTAAAAAATTATAGTTATAAATTTACTGGATAAACCTTGATTTTAAATGTTTTTATTTCTAAAGATGTATCTGTAACGTCCCGTTTTTATTATAAAACTTTAGTGCAACCAAAAATCCAATTATAAATAATGGCTGAAGCAAGTTTTGAAAATATTTACATACACTTAATATTTTAAATATTTGATTTAAAAGTGGGGGAACAACTGACACTAAATAAGCTTTAAACAATTTGATTGCAAAACACGAGCCCATCCACAGTATCATTATCCACAAATCCTCAAGTACTTGAAAAATGTTAAAAATATCTGATGAGTTATAAAGCTCAGTGAGCAACTTGAAATAAGTACTTATAAAGAATAATCATAATCTAGTTAAACTTTACCCTTTTAACACATTCTGTAATTCATTACTGTGTTTGTATAATAATTGTTTCTATATTTATATATGTTCGTTAACAATATCAGTAATCATGTATGTCCTGTGAATGTATTTGTATAATAACTATATCCATATTTATATAACTGTATTGTATTCATATGATACCTGTATATGTATCTCAACTAATGTAATCACAGTTGTATTCACACATTGTAATTATATCTATATCTCAACTACTCTGATCGTAGTTTTATTAACATCTCGTAATTGTATTCGTATCACATTTGTATCTGTATAACAATCGTATTTGTATAACATTTGTATTTGTATATGTATAGTTGTAACTGTAGCTATATAAATCCAAGAATATTTATTGAATCTCATTAATTGTATTAAATGCTTACTAGTAATAATACTATTAATCTCTCTTCCGTTATCTCATTCATCTCTTAATAACTTTACACTTTGTAACAGCTCTTGCTTTATCTGGCTTTCATACCATACTTTTATTATTGTTCTGTCACTTATTGATTGGATAACACTTTATAGTTTTGTACAAATACTTCACCACCTTATCCATATAACATTATATTCTGTCGTAACTACTTAGATTATTCATCAGACCGAGCCTTATCTATATGCATACTTATTCATTTATATCTCAACTTAATTCATATACCAATCAAGCCTTTAATTTGAATATAACACATTTTGTGGATCACATACTATACTTTCAACGTATTCAACATTTCACATTTGTCTCACGTTAATCTTGGCATTCACTCGTTTATATTTTCTTAAACTACACATATTATTTATCCTAATATCATATCTGTTGATATATTATCGTACCTTACAAACCTTTTTCATATATACATTCATATAGAATTTCGTATAATCATAATCATTATTTACGAGTACTAGATCGAGGTACCCACCTTAGCTAATTTGTTACAACTCTGAAGTCTGATCAATCCCACAATTACCAATAACCTGATGACAACTATAAATTGTTGAAACTATATCAACATCGATATCTGTTATACAAAACAAGCCAACACGGCCATAAACACGACCCGTGTTTAGATACACGGCCTCCTCACATGGCTACCCAAGGCGTGTACTACCCGGTGTTCAAACGTAACACTACACGGACCGTGTTGCCATACACGGCCCGTGTAGATCATCACTACACGCCTACGGACTCCCCAACATGGCCTATGCTACTTAGGGTAGTACAAGACCGTACTAAATTGTACACTACCCGTGTATGCCTACACGGGCTACCCTCCTTTACACAGCCCGTGTTCTACAACTTGTTGTAACAATCCGACTGGAACTTGCTGTTTTCCGACCAAAGATCAATATAATTACTATAATGACATTTCCAGTACGTTTCAATCACCATTTAACATCTAATAACTCCAATAAACATCAAAGTAACACTATTTGATTATCAAACACCATTTAAATCAATTTATTGACCCATTTGCCTATGAAATCTCAAGAACGCCTACAAGAGAAGAAGAACACTTATAATTTAAAGATGGTACAAATGATAATGTTTGATTTCGAAATTGAAGTATTCTTGATGGTTTCCTTGATCTTCTTGTTCCCAAACAATGAATCAAAGGGTGAATTATGTGTACATTTTGTAAAGAACAACAAGAAAGAAACGAAAGGGGTTGCCGACCTTAGAGTCGGTGGGCATCTTTTAGTGGGTATCCCGCTCTCCTATCCAACTTACAATTTATCCATACGATGTCTATAAATCTCAACAAGGATATATTTGAAATCATTATTTTAAAGCATTTAAAATTTATAACTTTTATTCATTTTCGTCAACTTTTACTCAGCACCTAATTTTTATAATTTATATAAGTTTGGGGTGCTATGTATTGAAGTTGTCAAAATTTTATATTCTATATACACAATTTAATTTAATACGTCATAACTTGTGATAGTGGATTAAACAAGACATCTTGATTTAAAAGAATTAAAAAAAATATAATTTTTGGAGAGAATAATATCAATAGCTTCATATTTTGCTCTTTGTTTCTAGATTCATACCCATTACTTGCTCTTCTTTGTTTCCAAATTCATTTTTCAACTTGCTCTTTGTTTCCATATTCATCGATGTTCAATCGATTGCATTGATTGTTGTTCATCCTTGTTCAATCGATTGTTGTTCTTCTTCAATTTTGTTGTAGCTTTAATACATCTTTGTTTTCAGATTTTGCCCTAGCTTATTCGATTGTTGTAGCTTCTTCAATTCTTTGATTCCTCTTTGTTTCCAAATTATGAGCTATTCATCGAAGGTTTGTCCAAATCTAAAGGTTTTGTTCCGAATTTTTTTCATCTAATGGTTCTACAATTTGGGGTCCATATGTTTGTAAGTCTAGCTTGTTCTTGTTCATGATTTAGGGTTCTGGTTCCTAGTGATTTGTTCATAGTTTCTTTTCCTTCATTATCGATTTTCTATTCCGGATCTAAAAGTTCTTAAATGATTAGATTTGATTATTTTGGTTTTCCTATTTTTTGTGTGGGTTTTTATTCCGGTTATTTTTGTTTCAAGTCTAGGGTTCTTAAACAATCTGGTTCAATGATGAATCTTCATCCAAAATGATGAATCTAGGATTTTTTTTTTTATTTTGGTTCATGAGATGTGGGTTTGAACATGAAGATGTTGAATCTTCATCCAATGAAGATGCAGAATACTTGGTTCATTATTTTTATAATGGTATAAAAATAATTCAAAAAGCAAAAGTTTACCTATAACCTATATTCAAGTCTCAAGATACATAAAATAGTAGATTTTGAAACTTTAATACATTAAATGGTCGTTTTATATGTAAAGTATATATAATAATAAAAATTGACAAGTTTAATACATTTCATGAAATAAATCATGTTTAAAAATATGTACATTAGTGGTAAACATAGCCCATGAGATCTTAAAGGATATATTAGTAAATCCTTTTATGGACCAACAATTTTCAAGAATTTACTTACAAATAAGTTAGTTTTGGAAGTATTGTTTTATTGTCTTGCATAATCAATTCAGATTAGTAATGATCCCTTTTGCCTTACATAAAATATTATCAAAATTAGTAGTCTTTATTTAAAAAAAATTGAGGTCTAATCATGTAAAGCTGAACATTTTATAGGTTACCTAACATTGTTTTGTCTTATAGTTTCCACTTAATTCTATTTCATTTGACATAATTCTGGATTTATTTGACACTGCATATATGTGATTAGAACTCTAACATTATAAAATAGTTCAAAGATTTAGCTATTGCGTTTAATTAATATGTAAACGAGGTTAATTTATTATCTAAAATTTTGTATAAAATATATGGAATCATATGTCAAATTAATTATTTTGTGTAAGAGTTTGTGTATGTTTGGTATAAAGTTTTTCAGAAGCTTTAGGTACCGTAATATTTTGTTTGGTTGTAGGATAGAGTTTAAGCTTTTATTTTAAAAAAATAAGGTACTAAGAATTTTAAAAAAAGAGCTACTTGTAATATATTTTAAAAGCTCTTGAAGTTTTTAAACAACCAAATTTACTTAAATACCCTTCATGTAATATGAGTGATTTCTAATCGAAGGAATTTAATGTTTTATTTGTCATGTAAGTGATATTTTTAGAAACAAAAAAAAGTGTGATAAAAAATTTAAGAAATTTAAACTTAAGGAAAAGAAAGTGGAGAGGTCTAAGTGACAATATTCTAAACCTTTATAAGTATATAAGGGATTTTTAGGGCAAATAATCCATTATTGCAAATGTGTTATCTAGAGGGCTTATGCGACTAGGAGGGTGGTAATTCGTGTTTGTTTCAGGTTATTATATTTGTGTCGTTCGTGTTTCGTGTTGAGCCATTTTTGACTCATTTATTTTCATGTCGTGCCATCTTTTTTCGTGTCTGGTTTATATAGTGTTTTGTGTCGACCCAATCTTCGTTTGGACGATATTTTTCGGTCTTCGAATTGTAGTTAATAAAAAAAGATAATGAATTACGAATTAAAAATGTATGTTCTACTTATAGTTTTGACAACCCCAATAAATCACTATGAAATTGTTTATGTGGTCAAGCAAATCACGTAAGATAGTAACGGAGAAGGAGATGACAAGACTCAAGACTGAGAGTGAGTGACAAGAGAGAGATAATACTAGCAACGACGACATTATTCACTTTGAGAAATGAGAACGAGAGGGAAAGAAGTCAAAAAGCTAGTAACGTTTTAAATTTCAATGCAGATGTCGTCCCAATTTCATTTTAAAAACTTTTATGATTTTACCTTTATCGTGTCATTATCGGGTTGTCTTGTTCGTGTCAGGTTCGTGTCAACCCACTTTTTTATTTTTCGGGTTCGTGTCACTTTTTTTAGATTAAGTTCGTGTCGTGACAAAAATTGCCAACCTTACGACTAGGTACATAAGGCAGGAAGGAGATTTAAGGTCTTGAAGTAATTTCTAACACTTTTCAAGAGTTGTGATTCACAAAGGATCAAGGGATGTTTCCTAAATCAAGTAAGGATTGATCGAGAAGTTTTTGAAAGATTGTGGGATAGTTTAGGGCTTTGGGTTTTGTTCTAGTCTGGAAAATCGCCTCATGCGATTTCGGTCTAGAACCTAATTATTGGTCAAACTGATCATAAGCTTATGTTAGTTGATTTTAATAGGAAGTGTTTTGAATCAAAATCCATGAAGATAATCTTATAATTGGATGTTTTGGAGTGAATGGGTCGTTTAGTCGACTAACATTGTAAAACACCAATTCATTGATCACTGGTTGATTTAGAGGGTAAAAACAGATGTTAAACTAGTGAGGGAATGTTTATTTATCGTAAAACTAATGCCTAGAAATATTAGTGTAAAAGTTGGATTTAATGGGTTTTGGGAATCTGGCTTATGGAAAGCTTAAATGCGACTTGGTGTCATGCAACATCGCATTACGAGGAATGTGTTGTCACTGATAAAAGGGAAAGTTTTATGCGATATCATTACAATGAGAAATACTTTAACCATTAGATGCAACCGTCACATATGTCTATGCGATGTATGGGTTAGTGTGACATGACATTAAGCGATAACTCATGTGTAATGTGATATCGCATGTAAAAGGAAAACTTTGGTCTAGTGTCATACAACATCTTGTTGGTTCTATGTGCACAAGACACAAATTAATACGATATTACTGATAATAAATAACCCATAGGGTCACACATTTACAATCAATGGACACCAATTACATATTTGAATATGATTTAAATATGTTTCCAACTCATTATATATATAAGTATATATATGCATTGTTGCATATTATTATTTATGTGAAATAATAATATCACTCTTATATATTAATATAAGATAATGCATATGAAATACATAAATATAAACATATGATTATATATATATATGTATATATATATGTATAAATGTATATTTGTTACAAGTAAATTGTTACTAGTAACAATTATATAAATGTATGTATATCTTTGTTACAAGTAAAGAGTTACTAGTAACAATCAAGTATGTATATAAAATACATGTAGATGTATTTTATACAATGTATGGCAAGTCTAGCATTATATTTTATATATAAAACTAGAAATGCTTACAAGTATCACAAAGGGGGTCCATTTGAGGTTGCTTGAAAAATGGACTAACCTAGACATGCATGCATGTACAAGTGAAGCAAAAGAGCCAAAGGGGACCCCCCCCCCTCTCCTTGCTACGGCCGAAATCAAGCAAGGGAGGGGCCTCCCTCTCTTGCTTTACTTCTTGGCCTTTTAAGTCTTCATGCATGCCTTTTTGTGTAGAAGTTTTATGCTACCACCTTTCCTTGTGTTCTTAGAAAAGTTCTAAGTGTTTTCATACTTGAAAACATCCTTACTTTATAGTATTGGTGTTCTTCAAGTGAGCAAAGTGTGGTACTAGAATACATACTCATATACATACATAGTAAGTTCAAGAAGAAGAACAAGAGGTTGTTGCTTGCTTGCTTGAATTTCAAGGGTTGGAGAGACTAGCATCTTGGAGGTGTTGGACTCATTGATTTGTGGATACCTTGGAGGAAGTCTTCTCTTGGCTTCTTATAGATCAACCACTTCATCAACGGTTTACTCACGCTACAAAGGTTGTAGTTCTAAACACCCTATGGTTGTTTTGTTTCTTAAGGCTTGCATATGGATCATTGGTGGGGAGTTTTAAAAGTTTAAAATTGTTGTTCATGCTTCCGTTGCTACTTAAAATATATTTTGAAAAACCGAACAAACCCCAACACATCTTGGTTAGGGCAGTGATAGGGTCATGCTTCATGTAATTAAATAACCATTGTCTTACATGTATAATAGTGTGCTAGTGGTGGGAGTCTTAAAAATGAAACTTGGAGGACTAGGAAGCCAATTGATCATAAGTTATGCAATTGTTATTGTTTTTTATTTTTTCTATAGTGGTTTATGCTGTTGTTTTGGTATTACCAAGTGCTAGAAACACTTGCCTAATGATTTGGTATGTTTTAGAATTGAACCATTGTTCTTATCAAACAATTGTTGTCCAAGGGAAGACACAGACATCTCACGTGGTTAGACCAAGCGTTATACCATACTCGAAGCCTGCAAGTATCTTTGGGTATGGCTGGGAACACCAAAACGCGTGGCTCGGGTAGGCCAATCGGGTATCTTCTTCGGGCCCTTTTACTCGAGGGAGAACACTAAACCCTACCCCCCACCACCCTTCCAACGGTACCTTTTTAAAAATATTTGTTAATATAAATATAAAAAATATAAAAAAAGTTTGAGTAAGGAAAGGGAAGATATAACACTTATTTTGGGTAGGGTAAAGAAAATGAAAGAGGGTATGATATGACGATGATGTGACATTGGGTAAGGGAAAGGAAAAGGGAGAGTATAACACATGGCCTTAGGGGCGTCGAAATAAACCGAATCAAAAAAATTAAATTCGGATTATTCGGTTATCGAGTCTTTTGTTCGGGTAATTTGAATAACCCGAAAGTAATTCGATTCGAGTTGCGGGTAGTAAAATCAGGTTTTAGATATATCCAAGTGACCCAAATAAAATTTTAACTTTTTGAAACATTTTCTTTTACACATTATCTCATAAAATTATTATAAGAAGATAAACTATAATTAATTAATTAATTATTTATTATGTATTTTTTTATCATAAATATTAATAAATTAAATATTTAAGGATATAAGTATTAAAGTATTATGTGGAAATATATCATTAGATACGTATTAATTTGAATAGTGGAGGACAGACGAGAAGGTGGTTGTGTCGGTGTGGTATAAAAATGCGTGCCAATAATATGAATGGAACCGAGTTGTGCAAGATTTCGGCATGGCCTAATTACTCCGTCCAAAAATTCATAATAATAATAATAATAATAATAATAATAATAATGGTTTAATTATTAAAGTTTTCTTTTAATTTTGGTTTAATTATCAAAGTTTTTTTCTAAACGATTTTACCATAAAGTTTTTAATTTTTTGTGATTTAAACCTCAAAGTTTTTTCAAATGATTTAAACCTTGAAATTTTGTTTAAAAAACTGATTAATCACTTAAGTTTTGTATGATAATAATAATAATAAGGAAAATGTTAGTCATAACCCTAAGGGCGCTACATAAGCATAAAAAATATTATTTTTAGTTTTTAAAATAGTAACCTTGTTTCATGTATAGAAAGTTGAAAACTAATTAAAAAGGTAACTATAAAAATTATAGAAAGTTAATTATGGAAACATAAGTTGTGATTGCTATTTTTAAAAAATAAAATTACCTTTTATAGTTTTTACCACAACCCTAAGGGTTGTGGTTAGCATTCCCCTAATAATAATAATAATATTAATACTAATAATAATAATAATAATAATAATAATAATGAGTATGAAGCCAATGTGGATAAGAGTAAAAAGTATTTTTAATTTGCAAATATAATAATTATAACTATGTTTTATAATCAATTTCCATATTTAAAAAAATCTAATTTAATTAGCTTTTACTTAGATTTTAGAGTAAATTGCATGAAAATACAATAAACTATGTTAATATTGTCATTGTATGCAACCAACTTTATTTTATATCTAAAAATACACACAACTTACAAATT
This sequence comes from Dittrichia graveolens, assembly GCA_038502395.1. Lineage (NCBI taxonomy): Eukaryota > Viridiplantae > Streptophyta > Magnoliopsida > Asterales > Asteraceae > Dittrichia > Dittrichia graveolens. Next base: position 897,490 of record JARJIL010000003.1, on the reverse strand, counting down.
TTGTTCATTATATGCAAGTTACCTATTATAACAGGTAACTTACCAGTAATTTAAAAAAAAAGTTAAAAGAACCTTGGTACCAAAAAATACAAAAAACTTTTAAAATTTTGTTTGTTGTATACAATGGTTAACCGGTAACCTGGTAATCAGGTTACCAATTGTATACAATGAACAAAATTTGTAAGTTGTATATATTTTTAGGTATAAAATAAAGTTTATTGCATACAATGACAATATTAGTAAAGTTTTTTGTATTTTCGTGCATTTTGCACTAGATTTTAACTTTTCATACAAAAATTAAGGTTGTCATTTTAAAAAAAATTAAATTCGTACATTTTTATTCTTATTCACGACTTTAAAGGTTGTGGTTATCATGTTAATAATAATAATAATAATAATAATAATAATAATAATAATAATAATATGTTTTCAAACACATTTACAAATTCTTATATACCGATGATCTCATTCTCATGTGATGTAAATCATTTTTTAGTGAATCTTTTTCATTTTGATGTAAAACTTAATTCAAATTCTAGCTAACCAATTATTTGTTTCTATCTTATATAAATTAGTAAATAAATTATGCTAATTAATTATTATGTCACATAAGTAATCACACGCCATTTCTTTTACAAACTAGATTTTAGTTATTAATTATTTTTAAAACTTGCACACAAAAAACAAGAGACGCCACACACTTAAAACATGTCATCTTCTATTGTATACATGGAGGCTTATTTGTAAAAACAAATATTGAAAATGATGCACCTTTAACATTAAGCTTTCGGTTTCGGATGTTAGCCGATTCGGTGTCACCGATTTTTGGTAAAATACCAGGAACGACCCAAAAGTCAAGGAGGCAAGAACCCAACCCTAGTGTTTGGTTAGGAGTTACTAATACTAATAGACTCAAAACATATTGCACTAATATTGAGTGAGTTTGAAAATGATCTAATTAGGTAAATGATGAATAATATTTTAATTTATTAGCAAATATGGTAGCATTCATATACCCACACACAAGTACATGTGGCCAAGGGTTTTTTACTCGCTTGTGATCGGGAGGTTGACACTCATCATCTCATTGTACATAAACACATACATATCTATTTGTTAAACAATTACCCCTTTCTACTCTATTAACGTGCTTCGCAACATCACCCGTCGTTCTCTGCTCACATGAGCCAGGTCAGACCGGTCACTTAGAGACTAATCTTAATCAATTCCAAATTCAAATCATATGCATCCCATCCCTTTTGTGTTTTGTAGACCGATGACGTGAAGACACCAACACATAATTTTATGATATGATTAAAGTTTCAAGAAAATAGTATAATTACTTTAATTGTTTAGTGTAAGTATGTGATAGACAACGTATCCGTCCCAGCCGAGTATTTGACCAAAAAAACGGGGCAGACGCTACCACCACTGTAGTCTAACCGAGATGGTTATCGGTTCTCATTATTTGTCTAAACTGGTTACAGTTCGAAACCAGGTTTGAGCAGGTTGCTCGCCCCTATTTTACGTCAAATATAAAAGTAATATTTAATTACATTTCACAGAAAAAAAATTCTATTTATAAAGAGACGTAAATTTGTTTAGATTTGTAGGTATAAACACACTTTTAGTGACGTTTTAAAGAGTTGGGTCCTTTGTTAAAAAAATTTTTAATCATAGGGGCCATTAAACTCTTGCGCTTTGTTCTTGAGTTATTTTTTGGAAGGGAAGGGCCCTAGGAAAGGAAATAATTAATGGTGGGTGTTCTTAAGTTTTTTTAAGGAGAGAAATGAAGGGGGAGGGAGGGGGAAGGAGCGGCAATTTTATCAATTTGAAGCTTTAAAACAATCCTTCCACTTTTGAGATGATTAGGAGGGGAAAATTTTCCATCATTCCCTTTTCTTCCCTTCCTTTTTCTTCCTTTAAAAATTTAAGGTGAGAAAAGTTAAATATATAAACGTTTATGATGATAACATATTTACGAATTTATTAGCCAATCAGATGAGAGGAGATCATAAATTTCCTTGTCAAAATTTTCATTGTATTGACTAATTGGGTTTTGACAAATGTATAGACATGGTAGTGGACAAGATTTTGACAAGTAGACTTGTTACAACTTTGAAAGAGAAAGTAGAAATTGTCACCTCACAGCAATTTTGACTATTTCTATACGGGTATTATTAAATCTATCTTTTATTAAATTATTTTTTATTTTCTTATTCTCAAAATAAATATTATATATATATATATATATATATATATATATTCTTCTTTTGAGATAGTTCACATACATAAACTGCAGATGACAAAGCTAGGGGAGATGTTATTCTTAGAGGAAATTTCCTAATCTTCAGTTTTTGAGCATTATTAATCAATGGCATGATTTTTGTACTATATATATATATATATAGTCTATTTTACATGGGTACCTTAATTTATACATACGTAAGTTATGGTTAGTTACCGTTTTAACCTTTTCAAATTTCTATGTAGTTGACTAAATTTAAATTGCTATATATGTCATCTTGCTTCCATCTTGCATGTGTGGTGTTGATATAGAATATATATAGAATTTGAATTTCATGTACGTATTTTTCACTTGCATGCATGCCCAATAGCTAGATTATATATAATCTTCTTCTCCTAGAAATTAATTAATAAAAAGGTGGTGGCCGGGGCCTAAGAGCTTTGTCCGACGGCTCTATCAACTCGCTGTACGTAAAGATGGTATGGAGATGCATGGGTTTGAAGCTAGGGAAGAAATCATATCGGATTCTTTTACAACGAACAGTGATCTTTGCTTCTCTACGTACGTGTGGATGATATGGAGGTATATAGAGAAACTCTAAAGCCTTCTCATCTACTTAGTTACTTCAATTCTGTTTAGCATGGTACAAAAACTCTCCTTTTGGCTCAATACGTATGGTTTAAGACAAATCATTCCTTGTATATATATATATGTATATATTACCAACGGTGAGCGATACATATAGTATTCTCAACCATTGGATCAAATCGAAAAAAAATCTTGGCCACATCGAATACAATTTAAATTGGTCAATGATAAGTATGTTCCCAATTCCCATGCATGTTTTTAGAGCAATTATCACGTTTTAATGCAAATCACCCAGCTAATTTTCAGTTTGAAAATTGATTGCTATTATTCAACGCAGTTACAATCTTGTTATCAAATCTCTAAGCTGCTATATATATACCTTCATGTTCTAAAAATCACGAAAAACAATAAAAAATATTCTGCAAGCTTCTACGATTATTTTAAAAGATGCAAAGGTGTTTTTTCAATAAATTCAACTTTATATATGACCAGATTAGTAAATTTCTTGTGATACCTATAAGTTGCAAGTGTAAGTTTTTTATACGTTTCTCTTAAAAAAAAGTTTAAAAAAACTTTAGAAATATTCGCATGACTTTTCAATATCAGTTTGAACTTAGCAAAACTCCTAATTTCACAATATTAGAATCAAATCAGATTTACTAAACACTACAAAATTACATGGTAAAAAATTACGATAGTAACTTTGTTTGAAATTAAAGCTACAACTTTTTGTTCACTAAATCTAAAACATTTACATATAACTCAAGTTACCCATTTCATTCCTGTAACATAATTTAATATATCCAATATTCAAATATAAACAAAATACCAAGGAGCTGTTTGTTAAAACAGAATTATTAATCACTGAATGATTCTGAATCTGAATAATTCAAAGGCTCTGAATGAATCTGCCTTTAAACGTGACGCTGTTTGATAAAGGTTATGAATGAACAATCGGAATGATGCAAATTACCATTTTAACCTTAATAGTGGTATATTATATTATAAGATATGATTGTTTAACAAGACAACGTATAAAAGAAGGAATATTAGGGTAAATTACTTTGTGCTTAATAATTCAGAATGTACTTTAAGGTAGAATAATTCAGTAGTGTTCTTCTGTTTTATTCCGAGACAACAATTAAATACGGTGAATGTTGAATAAAACACAATGAATGCTTGATGATTCATCATTCAACGCTGAATAGTTGCATTAAACATCAAACAAATAGCTCCTAACTTGTTTTATCTCTATTGAATAATTTGTTTGTTTTGATAAAGTCTCACCGTTCATTTAAATTGAATATTTAATTTGATTTTGACTTTTAATAGTCAAAGCTATATAATTTGAATTAAATTTATTAAATATAATTCCATATCTGTCAATTTCTTAAATATTAAAATATTGTATTTGTCCACCTTAATATATAAATATTATATTTACCCTTTAACATTTTAAAACATCATATTTAATCAAATTCTTAGTTTTATCATTTTAATAGTCAAAGTTCTTTAATTTGAATTAAATTTATTAAATATAATTTAATATCCGTTTACTTCTTAAACTTTAAAATATCATATTTGCTCACCTTAATTTATAAATATCATATTTACTTTTTAACATTTCAAAACACCATATTTAACCAAATTTATAGTTTTATCATTTTAAAATATTTGATTTTGACTTTTAATAGTCAAGGTTCTTTAATATGAATTAAATTTATTAAATATAATTTCATATCTACCTACTTCTTAAACCCTAAAACATCGTATTTGCTCACCTTAATTTATACATATCATATTTATCCTTTAACATTTCAAAACATCATATTCAACAAAATTCTTAGTTTTATAATTTTACAATATTTTACAAGCAGTATAAATTCTTTTTAGTTATACCAATAAATACGTAATCTTATTGTTTTTAATTGTAAAAATAATAATCGATAGATTTTACAAGAAATACAATCATTACTCTTCGTATCATAATATGTTTCTCCCAAAATATTTGCATCTTTTATCCTTATTTAAGCAAGTAATACTATCAAACAACCTATTTTTAAAAGAAAAATTAGATTTCATCGATCAATTCCATCGTTTTAGAAAATCTCAGGTACGTTTTTTTTTCTATGCTTACTTTCAAAGTGAACAATCAACTATCTTTTTCTTTAATTTCCTCTAAATTGAATTCCATAAAAAGTTGTTCCCAACACATTTATTAGTTTTTTTTCATACATGATTCCTAAGGTTTATTTATGTTTGATACATGCTAACCCTAGACTTGAATAGTCCAATTTCATTATTTACTCATTTAAATATTAATGAGTTTGAAAATACATAAGATATGTGCTTTTAATTACACATATTTTTTTCATTACAGGAAAATTAATTCGTGAAATACATATAAAAGTTACAATATTATATAAACCCTTGCAGTAGCAAAATTGAACCCGTTTACTTTACTTGAAGAATCATGTAGAAATCAATTTTAAACATTATTTGATATGATTTGTATTACACGCTATATATTATTGTAGCCTAAAGATATGAGACACCAACCCAATAAAAACTATGATTAAAGTAGAAACACTATAGAAAATACAAAGCGTTTGTTTAACAGTATGCTCCATTAGAAATGACTAATAATTCTTGATTCATCCAAGTTCTATAATCTATATTTGTCAACTATAAACCTACAACTTTTTTAGATATATGCAACGGTATAAAATAATTTGTCTATTGACTTATTTCATTACTTTTTACGATGAATATTCGGATTGCAACGGATTAACCAGTATCACTTTTGAACTAGCGATGTTAAAGTGGCCAAATTTAGGGTAGCGAGCGGGGTGTATCCTAAATGGAGTACTGACAAGGAAAAGCAAGAGAATGTCTATCTCTTTTGGGAGGAGATGATATCTTAGTTTTGTTCTTCAAAATATAAACTCTTTAAGGTTAAACCTTTCAGTTTTGTTTTGTTTTTAATAAAACTAACATGTATAGTTAAGTAAAGAGGGTAAAATAAAAAATATACAAAACTTAAAGGATTTATCAGTTTTTTTTTAACAAAACTTATAGGGTTAAACCATTTGAAAAACTTTGTGATTCAAACATAACAAATTTAAAACCTTATGATAAAATCATTTAAAAAAACTTTGATAGTTAAAACAAAACTGAACTAAAATTTTAATTATTAAACCATTATTAATTCTCTATTTATTTGTAACATGTTTTATGATAAACAAATCTTATCCATTATTCGATATACCTGAGCACCGCACGGGGATTAAACTAGTTCTATTTATTCTTACTATTTCATCTTCATATTTTATCATAAAATGATATGTGTAATCTACTAATTATCTTTCATAACCTTTCCCTATTGATTTTAACATTTGTATTAATTAAACTTATAAGTAGAAAATTTTTATAGAATGATATACAACACGTGCGTTAAATTAAATTTGTAGGCTTCCTACATGCATAATAAATAACCCTACGCCGCTAAGCTTTGGGTATCTTTGGGATTGCGGGCGAGTAGAGTCATTAGCTTGATTGGATTGAATTTAAAGTTTCATAAATTAATTAACTGAACACATGGATTTGATAGGCAGAAGCAGAAGTTGGAATAATATTTATGTTGTAACTCGACGCCACAAGTCTTTTTTTTTTTTTGTATTTTTTATTGGTTATTTTATGTATGGTCTAAATCTCAAATTTCATATTAGATGTCATTGGACGACCTAACCTATAAATTATAGATTCAAAGAATGTTTAATATAGTACATACTTAATTCCATAGTTCATTTTAGCCATTGGATCAATGACATCAATAGTCCAAATTGCATTTTAAAAATTTGGACGGAAAGACATTTTCTTAATTCACATGTGATGTTTTTACAAATCACGTGTGATTATAAATTAAATCATTTATGATTTTTTAAAATTTAAAATCATATTTTTAATATTAATTTTATTAAACACAACTCTTACGGTATAATATATAGAAATGAAGTTTAGATCAGGACCAACTCCAAGAATGGAAAAAAAAGTTTAGGCCCATGCCATAGTTGGGTTGGGCCGTTAACTATTGCCTCAATACTCGGCTACTCGCGTCAATAAGAGAAGACATGATTTACTACTACATTCGGGCCCAAAGATGCAAAGTTGGGCCGGGCCGTAGCCTCTATTCAAAATCCGATTTTTAAACTAGCTAGCATAGCAAGCTTGCAAAATCACACATTAGAAACCGTTTTTTTTAACGAGCAACCAAGCTTATATTTTACCTAAAATTGGTTCTCGCGGTTCTCGAAATAAAAACGGTTTTCAAATGAACCGTTTTTATTGTGAGAATTGCGGGAAACAATCTTAACTGTCCAATTCATACTCCTTCAATTAGATTGTCCACCCATGAATTCCTTACATGCATCTTGCCACACCCAATCCTCCCACGCTCTCCATCCATGAATTTCACTTACCAAATGAATGGCTAAGATTGGTTCTCGTAATAATAATAGTTCTCAAACGAACCCTCTTCAATATATATATATATGTATGTATGTATGGTCAACTGACGTCATAATTTTATTAAAACATAGTAGAGAATACTTAAATTTTTTAAGGTAAGTAGTTAAAAAAATATTATGTTGCATGAAAGTAATGTGTTTTTAGTAGATGTGTTAAAATAAGTGCGTAAGTGGGTTGGGTCTTAACACATGTCCACGTCAACCGGGTTCATATTCTATAGTGACTCATTTGATGCATTTTCTAAATTGACCCATTTGACAAAAATCCATTTTAACTTTAAATTACTGAATTTTGTTCCTGGGTCGGTCGTTATTTTTATGAATGTTACATTTTTGTTGTATGTAAACCATGTAATAAAAGATAGAAACATAAGTAAAAACCGGTTTCTATATATCATGGGAAGCATATATATATAGAAGAGTACGTACGTAGTGTAACTTTACACACGACTTTAATTAGCATTTAGATCGATATGTAAATATGACAACAATAAGTGTAAAATATAATTACAAGCTAGTTACGAAAGACGATGATCGATGTAGTATTTGCGAAACTACGATGCCGAGTTTGGTTTTGGAGGCATGCAAGATAAGATGATGTATGCATGCTTCAATTCCATCTATAGGGAACAAAACCCTCAGCTCAATCCTGATCCTCATCCTGATCGATCGATGGAAACAAATTAATTTAATTATTAATTAAAGTGACAACGGACAGAAGATCGAATAGAATAAAGCTAAAGGTAGCAGGTGACAAATATAGAGACAAAACGGTATCGCTGATTTTAGATTCCAAACACATGGTTTATAATCGCCAGGAAGTGACACGTCATCGTTTAAATGACACGTGTGATCTTTGCTTCACCAGGAGACATAAATCAAGTTTGTAACTAAGACCCGGCCCACGTCCCGTGTGTTATGGCATGAGGGTGTGGGTCACGCACTTTGACCTCCAATCGCATTCATTCTTCACCACCTTCGCCCATATGTTGTATCACGTGCCATACCCACCTAAGCAATCTATTAACTAAGCTTAGCCAGCTAGCTAGCTTGGGAGGGTCAACCCCTTTTTTTTGGTTCCACTATTTGACCTTCCGTTGCTTGCATCACGTATTTAGTTTTTCCTTTTATACGGTAATTAACTAATTAACTAGTATCAATGATCTCTTGGCCTAGTGGTTAAGAGGGAGGTGGAAGGCAAAGCCTTCCTTGGAGGTCCTGGGTTCAAACCCAGACAAAGGCGTTTAATTACTAACTTGGCGCGTGGCTTGGGGCTCGCATACTGCCCTATATGGATGTCACTGCGGACTCAGCCTACTAACATAATTTTGCTGTTAAAAAAAAACTAATTAACTAGTATTTGTGTATTCCTTTATTAATTAATTTGGTTATAAGTTATAGGAAACTCAGCTCGTAGGATATAGAGTTACCGGAAAATATTTGAAGAAATAAAATTATGTTAAAAGAGATGACACCTTAAAGACAATATAAACATAATTAAATATATAATCAGAAAATATATAAACTCAATACGATGCACTTTCTAAAATAATACTGGGAATGAGCCGAGTCGATTGAGTCTGTACGTGGTTAACATATATTGAACATGAGCTCAATATCACTAGCCCGAAACAAGTCAATCTCGAGTTTTTAAAAATCCTAGTTACATAAGTCCATCTCAATATATAAGTAATTAAGTACCAGATTTGAACTCAACTCGGACCGATTAGTATATATAAGTTGTGGGTAGCCCAAATTGCTTGGGTTCGAGACTTTTGCACCGGACTGGAGTGGAAACCTTTCTCCTTTTGCAGGTTAAAAAAGTTTGGAAAATTTTATTTATTCATAATTTATTATCCTCAAACTTAATACTTAACAAATATAATGTAGTCATTTTTTTTCTTATCTTTTCACCTGGTACTAACACTTGTTTTAGTCGATTAAATAGAAATGTTTTATAAAACATTAAAAAAACTCTCGGCAAAAAATCTTTTATAGAATCTTCTTCGTGCGTACGAAAATTTTTCTTTACGAAATAATTGGAGTATTTATTGGAACAAGCGTGACGCCCCGGATCCATCAAAATCGACGCACCTGATCCCAACATAGAATTCTCTATTAGTGTCCACGTGTCCTGGTGTTGCTAGATGGACCATCAAGCTCTCACGTGCTTCACTTTTTCCTTTTTATCTCTAGCTACTACTTTGCATGCTTGCTATATATATATATTTCTGGACTTCCCATTTCACTCATCTTCACCACTCAACACCGCCGCCACCGTGTGTGTGCTCTCTCTAAGCTCTAAAAAATGGAGGCTTCCCTGAATCTTTTAAAATATCCAACCAAACCAAGATTGGCACATGAATCAATTGCATGCACGATTCAGATAACCCATCACCACACCTCTACAAAGACAAACAAACCATCCCGTAAACTATTATCACCGTCCAAGTCGCCGGCTGAGATTATACCCATTTCCAAGCCTATCCCGGAGCTTACCCCCGTCCCTCCGCCGGTGCTTAACCCACTTCAGAAACTAGCAGCCTCGATTCTAGACGTTGTGGAATCGTCACTCATCATGGAACTTGAAAAGAATCATAAACTACCAAGTCCGGTTGATCCAGAGGTTCAGCTCATGGGAAACTTCGCACCGGTTTCTGAGTGTCCGGTCCATCATGGGCTCGAGGTAATCGGTGAAATACCGGCTAGCTTAAATGGGATTTACCTTAGAAATGGCGCCAATCCGATGTTTAAACCGGTCGGCGGCCACCATTTCTTTGATGGCGATGGGATGATCCACGCTGTAAAGTTGGGACCAAAAAATAAAGCCAGTTACTGCTGCCGGTTCACTCGAACCAGCCGTTTACAGCAAGAATTATCGCTGGGCCGGCCTTGTTTCCCGAAGCCGATAGGCGAGCTGCATGGCCATCTTGGGTTGGCTCGGCTCGCGCTCTTTTACGCCAGAGGTGCAGCCGGGTTGTTAGACACGGCTCATGGGATAGGCGTTGCGAACGCTGGTTTGGTTTATTTTAACGGCCGTTTGCTCGCTATGTCGGAAGATGATCTACCGTATCGCGTCCGTATAAAGAGTAACGGTGATCTTTTAACAGATGGACGGTTTGATTATAACGGACAGGTTAATTGTCCGTTAATCGCTCACCCTAAGGTGGACCCTGTTACAGGTGATCTTTTCTCGTTGAGTTACGATGTTGTTAAGAAACCTTACCTTAAATTCTTCAGTTTCGAGCCAAACGGTCAAAAGTCACGTGAGGTACCCATTTCGCTAAACCAACCGACAATGATCCATGACTTCGCAATCACGCAAGATCACGTGATCATCCCGGATCACCAAGTTATATTCAAGTTATCCGAAATGGTACGGGGCAAGTCGCCTGTTGTTTTCGACCCGAATAAGGTATCTAGATTCGGTATCCTACCCAAATCCGCAAAACACGAATCAAGTATCCAATGGATCGACGTACCCGATTGCTTTTGTTTCCATTTATGGAATGCATGGGAGGAAAAGGATATACATGGTGATAAAATCATGGTAGTAATCGGGTCATGCATGACCCCTCCTGACGCCATCTTCAACGAAAGCAAAAACGAACCACTCAGAAGCGAGCTAACCGTGATTCGGTTAAACATGACTACCGGGGGACACGCGCGACGTGTCATCGCGTCGGGAATGAATCTAGATGCCGGAAACATAAACAAAAGGCAAATTGGACGTAAAACTCGTTACGTATATATGGCCATAGCTCAACCTTGGCCAAAATGCAGCGGCATGGCGAAGGTTGACTTGGTGACGGGAAACATGAAAAAATATTATTACGGGAATCAAAGGTTTGGTGGAGAACCATGTTTTGTCCCCGTAGAAAAGAGTGGCGAGGAAGATGAAGGGTACGTAATAAGTTATGTACGGGATGAAGATAAAGAGAGGTCTGAGTTAGTTGTAGTTGAAGCTTCAAGTATGAGGGAAATATGTGTGGTGAAATTACCAAGTAGAGTGCCGTACGGTTTTCATGGTACCTTTATTAGTACCCAAGATTTAGCTAATCAGTCCTAATTAATTAAATATTAAGCATATATGCATGTTTTTATATATATATATATATATATATATATATATGTATATATCGATCATCTCGATCCTACTACATAATCATTATAACTTTAGAAAAGAGTGAACAAATCACTCTGTACGTACGTACTACAATTACTTAATTAGTTGTAAATAAATTTTAATTTGGAACAGTGTTTTAATTATTTATTGTAAGTCGTGTTTTATAATTTCGGTATATATTTTTGTCTTTACATGTATTAATTTTTCAACAGAATCAAGAAATAAAAGAAAAAGAGAAAACGCATCGATCCACATATATATATTATATTATAATTATAATTATAATTATATGGGAATTGAAGAAAAACAAAAAGCATAATATTTCTTTTGTCGCTGTATGGACTTGTTTAAAAGATCGTTTGAGCCTATTTTAAACCTGCGTATCGACCGGGTCACTTTTTCATTCCATACATAAAATTGTAATATTTTCATCCAAACTGAATAAATATATATTAATCCTTTTCATTTCATCAATATATTACAATGTCACCTTTATAAAAATCACTTTTAATCCTGATTTTTAAGGCCTTAAGCCATTTTTTTAGGGGGCTGAATGGGAGGCGAGTAGACGACTACCCATTCAAGGCCGGTTAAAAAATCAGGGCTAAAAATCTCTTATCCCAATTAAAAAATCAGATCTTAAAAGGGTTCGAAACCAAGTTTAAAATACCGGTTTTTAAGCTAAAAAATCTGTATTGAATATCAGGAAAAAACAAATTTCCTAATTTCCTGTTCTTGTTACAAATAAAAATCAATCCAATAACTAAAGGGCAAATTATATTAAAATATAATTAATTTTGTCTTAGTTATCATTGTATACAATCAATTTAAAAATTTTAAAAATAATATAATTAACTTTTATAATCCTCTCATTGTATGCAAATAATTTTTTTATGTGTCTCTTATTTAGTTATCATTGTATACGATAAATTTTACCATAACTTTCATAGTATACAACAAGTTGTATACAATATAAGGATTATGAATGTTGATTGTATTCTTTTTAAGAAAATAAAGTTAATTGTATATAATGATAGTTAAGACAAAGTTTATTGTGTTTTAATACAATCTGCCCAATAACTAAATAACAATGTCTTTATATTAAATAAATAATTGGAATTAAAAAATATATATGTAACTAAAAGAAAAACACAAGAAACAATATTTTAATTTCTAACTTGTAACACACTACCGTTGCGACATAATAAATAATAGATATTGACTAATAAATCAAGCACCAACTAACACCTAATTGTTAGTTTCGATACCTGAATTTGCTCATCTCTTCAAAATTTCTAGAATAGCTTCACAACAACATGTCTCGGCCACCCTTCACCAACATCAATTTCTTCTACATACAAATATATAATAAGCACATATATATATATATATATATATATATATATATATATCAGGATGCTTCTAGACTTTAATTTGCAATTAGTCCAACAAGGATGGATATCAAGTCGGTTGATTGTCAGTTCCCGGCCTGTTCAACTTCTGTAATTGTTTCACGAAAGTATTTGCTCTAGCTTTTTTCACATATTTTGTCTTTCGATTACTACATGAAAGATATGATTACCATTCCATTAGTCAATAATTAAAACATATCGTCTTGTGTAGATATGAAAAAAGAAAACTTACTTTCATTTCTTAAACACAGTCTCACCAGGTCGGTCTGAATGTGTTGTAATTAAGAACACTTGTACGTCCGATTCCTTGCAGAACTAACTACGAGTCTTTCTTTGCTCATATGCATGTGACTCTAGAACATGAACCACGTACACATGTAACAGGTAACATAAATTATATTACAGAAATAACATCTAATACTTCAAATTTTTGGTACACCATCGATTTGGTAATCAATCAAGTCTAAAATAAGAAAAGAAAGCTCCACTCAGAAGGAAAATTTGGAGGAAACTTTTTGTCAATAGAAGCAATAACAATTAGATCCCTAGCAAATGAGATATCCATACACAATACTGACAACTTCCGACTATATATTAATTAGAAAGATTTGTAGTTAATTTCTCCTTAATTAAATAGAAGACATGAAAGTCTTAATTTAATTAATGGAATAAGTAGCAGTGATACAAACATAATATGAACAAATGTCAATTAATTAAAACATGTACGTACGTACAACACCCTTGAATTTATCTATGAAATCGATCTTTTTTTGAAAGTCGCTCCAATGAAAAACCAGACATAACAACAACCCTCCACACCCCCAATTTTTTTTTTTCGTATACCTTCTTCGGGATGAATGATGAACACAGTTAGTAAAAAGTAGCCATTTATGGAGCATAAAGTTAATCATTATATCTGTAGTCAAATTCAAAATTCATTCAAGTGAATAAAAGTAAAACTTTATTGCTTTCAACTTTCGCATTTTAAAGAAACATGACCACCCCCACCCCACCCATCTGGATCAATAGATCACCTTACGAAGAAACTCATTAAAGAGTCATGACATATTTATTCCAAACTGATAATTTTCTTTTTGTTAGTATAGAAAATACTAGAAGCTTTTTAACGCTTAATCATATAAGCAACACGGTTCCCTGTTTCCATGTCATATTCTTCTAATTTCATAATAAATTAAATTAAATGTCCGTGTAATACACATGTTGTAGGTTTAAAAAATTAAATATTAAACGTTAAGAAAAAGATATTAAATAATAATAAAACGCGAATAAAATAAGAATTTTAAAAAATGACAACAAACGGCATCAACACTCCGACCAACCATGTAAACGTCAACGCAAGGAAGAGAGAGAGTGTGATGATAGAAACATGACATCATGATATGAAGAGACGTGGTTGTATTTCTTATACAAGTCATCAATCATTATTGTTACAGTTAAGGGTAATAAGGTTAAACGTTTATTGTTTATAAATAAAAAAGAATTTAAAATGATTTATAAAATATTTTAGAATGATAAAACTAAGAATTTAGTTCAATATGATATTTTAAAATATTAGAAAAGGTAAATATGATATTTGTAAATTAAGATTAACAAATATGATATATTAAGTTTTAAGAAGGATATATATGAATTATCTCTAATAATTTTGATTTATGTTAAAGTTAAAGTTGAATTCAATTTTAACCAAGAAAATTCAAAACTGGATTTTAATTTTTCTCAAAATAGATGGTTAAGATTTGATTTATATTATTTATTTTAGCTTCGTTAACAAAAGTAATTGAGTGATCATAATATTTTATTGTATAGAATCAGGATCAAATAAGAGTTGGATCAAGGTAAGATGTGTAACAGTTAATATAAAATTGACATCTGGCATTACCTCGTAAAGGGTATTTTTGGTATTCTAGTGGATGTGTTCTCTCTCTTTCATTATTAGAGCCGCTCCATTTGATACAACTTCAAATCCCATTGTAAACCTAAAGCTATCATACTATCACGTCTGTTCACCGACGGCGACCTCCCTATCATCTCCGGCGACCACCCTTGACGCCTTCAAACGACCCCTCTAAGTCGTTCAATCTCTCGAAAAACAGATCTGGCCGTATTAGGGTTACGGCGCCGCCACAACAAAATCGGTCGAAATCTGGTAGTGTTAGAGGTTGAGAGGTACATGGGTCGATGGGATTTGATGTGGGGAACACGCCTACGACCTCATATTCATCATTTGATGTGTCGAAAAAAGATTTGGGTGGTAAAAACCCCTCGGCGCCACAAACAGTTTCGAAGCCGGGATTAGTTTCTTCAAATTCGCAACAAGCAAGGAGTGTTACGGGTCACCGTCGATTTGCATGCACCCACCGCCGTTGCTATTTCCCGACCACTCAGGTTCCAATCGTTTCTTTTTTTGCCGGAGACGAATTGGTTTACATATCTATCTTTTTTGATGAATTGGAAATCAATTATTGTTCATAATCGATGGTTCATCTTTGTCCATGTATTTTGTTATTTGTTTCATCAATTTTTTTCATAGTATAATTATCAAAATTTATGTGTAGGGATACATACTCTGTTACTTGTTTTCATTAATTTTTTTCCATGTATTAGCATACGCTCTGTATTTTCAGTTTGGTACATATGATGGGAGTTTGGTTTTGGGAATAGATATGGAAAGTTTTGATGTTTGGAGATAAAAGGTCACTGCTTTTCATTTGGGTTTGAATTTGGTTCATATTCAAAACTGTAGTTTGTGTACACCAATAGTAGGATATGTGTGTTGTACGTTTGGTTTTTTAGTTCATCATGTTTTCTAGATAAATTCATTTTGTTCATCGATTCCTAAATTATATACAAGTGGTTATAACACAATTTTAGAAGATTTTCCTCTTAAATTCTGAGTTTGTACATGAATCACAAGTTTATTTGTGATTGATTTAGGAGTAAATTTTTTTAATCCAAGTTGAAGATGGTTAATTTATCAATTTTTTAACCACTCTGCTGATGAATTTGATCAAGTAATCCAATTCAAACTAGATATGGTTTGCTGATGAATCTGATCAAGTAATCCAATTCAAACTAGATTAGTGTTTTTCGCCATCATTTATTTGTTCAACAAGTTCTTATGCATTAGGTTTGAAATTAGGGATTTCTTATGTATGAGTCTTGTTCATCAGTTTCTTATGTTATTCAACATTAAAAATCTCCCATTTTAGGAGCAGAATCCAATTTTTTGGAGAATGAAACAATAAAAAATCATTATGGATTTGTTTTGGGTTTATTTTTGTTGATGTGTATCAAGTTTAGTTTATAGTCATTCTTCATTATGTTATAGTCATTGTGCATTGAAGATGGTTAATTCATCATTTTTTTAAACCACTCTGTTGATGAAGCTGGTATGTTAATCCAATTCAAACTAGATCTGGTGTATTAATAACCACCTGTTTTTTGGTATATTCTGTTAATTCATTAATTTTTTGTTTGATGAATATGGTTTGTTTTGTAGTACTGTCTTTGTTTTGATGAATATTGTGAATTTAGATTCTTGTTAATTCATCATTTTTTGAGTACTGACTTATAATCATTTTCTGGGTTCATCATTTTTAATCAAGATGAATGTTCTGGGTTTATCATATTTTTAAACAAATTACACCGTGATTTTTGAATTAATTGTTCCTGAAATCTCGCTCATCATTATAATTATTAAATATTGATGTATATTGTCATTGCCAATTTTACCCTTAAAAGCCTATTGCACTAATCTCGCTTTGACTTGTCATGCCACATCATCAAATTCAATGGATGAAAATGCCTCTTATCACTCTTACCTATATCTCACTCTTACTATATATCTTCCCTGTATAGAATATATATGCTAATTAATACCTGACAAAAAGAATACATCAGCAATTCAATGTATGCTTCCATTTAACACACACAAAACTTATTTTCCTAGCATTAATATTAGTATACAGATTATTTACTTTTAGTTTTAAAATAAATATAAAATTCTATTTTCGTATATTGAAGTTTTACTTTTCAATCACATATTAAAAATTAAGACAATTTAATTTGTTGTTTCAACCCTTTCTAAAAATATTACCCTATTAATTAATTATTTTGCAAAGACATCTCTTAGGCTAGTTAATTGTATGACCCTCGGGTTTGGGTGAGGGTTCGGGTTCGGTTTAGCAATGGGTTGATTGGGTTAGCCTTTAAAATTAGTATATACGTGTGTTTTAGGATGGAGATCTTTTTCTTTCATTAAGGTTCACCAACCCGAGCACACTTTGTTCTCTCTCTTGCTCTTTCTCTCTTAATATATAAAATAAAATATCAATACTACTATATAAATAATTTAACATTTTTTCTTTTTCTTAATTTAAAAGTTCTAAAAATTCAATCAAGAGTAATTCTTGACTTTTTATTCTATCTAAATTAATCTTATCCACTTAATCATTAACAATTTCACTCTCTTTTCTAGTTTAGCTTTAACTCTTTATTCATTTAAAATATATTATCCCATACTAACACACTCTATAAGACAAATACAATTATCCACCCATATTAACATAATTTTTAAAATATTATTAACTTCTATTTCCTTATTTGATAAATATAAATATTTTTCTTATTTTAACGTCTTTTAGAATTTGTTTTTAAAATTAATAAATAGTTTATGTAAAATAAAAAAAAAATTGTAAAAGTAGAAATGTTGTTGTAGAAAACTTTTTCGTGACATTGAATCGTACGAATAACATGTCATTACATTCTTGAAAGCGACATGTAAAACAAAAAGACATTTGCTGCTAGTTGCAGCATTGCATTACGCGGGTACAATGCTAGTATGTATAAGATTATGTTAGGCTATACTAGGTTTTGGGATGAAAAGAAAAAAAAAGGAATATGAAGGTAATGTGGTGCTAATGTGACAATTTGGTTGGTGAGGGTGAAATAAAAGCAATACGAATAGTGTTATATAAACTAATCGAGGGGCTAATTATTAAATTAAAGATATATATACGTAAAAGGAAAGATTAAACTCTTGATGAATAATGGCTACCCTTATTTATCGGTTATCTTGGAAGAACTGAAAATGGCAAGATTCCTTGCATGCGGCTTGGTTCCAAATCATAAGAAACTTTGTGTAATATTTCGTATTAATGTTCTATAGAATGCGATTAATCATGTGGCGAATGTCCATAATATACCTGCAAATAATACATAAATAGTCGTTTCACGCAATGCCTGAATGAACTTGAAACGATTTCATGGTTGCGGTATCTTTCAAACTACTTAATTCATTACACGCGAATCTGATCGGTGATCGCACCTAATTCCAGCCACTAGTGTTATGGCCGTTTCTATTGACTCTTAATCCGGTACTTTGAACAATTGTTATCATTAGGAGTTTTTTATATATAAATATTTTTAAAGCAGTCGTTTATGTGTACGTACGTAGCTAAAAATAAATATTTCCATAGAGACAATGACACCTGATGTTTCGGGTGGTTCAATGTTTCGGCATGTAGAGAATTTGAAAACATGTGATGATGTTGATGTATACTCTTGTATACGAAACGTATCTGTTCAGACAGGAGAAGAGTTTTCTCCAGAGTTTCTTCGGGAACGAAAACCGAGATTAGATGTACAAACCTCAGAAGAAGAATCTTTTCACGCGTATCATCAAGATTGTCATACGCATGGAAAAACAGATGATGAATGCCAGCGGAAGAGAGTAGGATTTCAATATAAGCACAATCAGCCATTTGTTTACGAGGATGCTACTTGTTCTGATCAATATGTTTCTGATATATCAAACTCATCTGATGGCAGAGGATTTCCAATAAAAGTGGAAAAAAACTCGTATCCAGATGTAATAAGCATATACCATAATACTAATGATCATTCTTTGAAGGAATATCATCATCACCAACAGAAATCGATCTATGGAGATGAAATTTATTATAATTCACGAAATAAATCCGATTCCCCTCAAGGATATTACCAGTGTTATAGACATGTTTCGGGTGTCCCGGATGGTTCTTTTTGTGGGAAGTTGAAATTTTTGTGTAGTTTTGGTGGGAAAATATTGCCAAGGCCAAGTGACGGGAAGCTTAGGTATGTGGGCGGGGATACAAGGATAATATCTATTAAGAAAAATGTTGATTATCACGAGCTTATGAATAAAACTATTTCCATTTGGAACGAGCCTCATACAATCAAGTACCAGCTTCCAGATGAAGATCTTGATGCGCTAATATCTGTATGTTCTGATGAGGATTTGCAACATATGATAGAGGAATATAACGAAGTTGAGAAAGGTTCTCAAAGACTAAGAATATTTCTTGCATCTTTGAACGAGCCTGAGAGTCCATCTTCTTATGATTCAAGGTCTGATAAGCAAAGTGATAGTGACTATGAGTATGTGGTTGCTGTAAATGGAATGACACGGCCAAGTCTTAGTAAGTGTTCTAGTAAAGAGAATCTCGACAAGGGTACGATGGATTTTATGATATCAAATGTACAATTAGAACCACCGGTTGGCATACCAGCTGGTCAGCTTACAGATACAAGAAATCTTCGAATGATAGCATGTAAAGAGCGAGGGTACCCACTAACATATGAGAACACATATCTTGTTGACCAATTAACTCATCCCATGAATGATGGTACTATAGCCGGAAATCATCAACAACTCGATAGATTTTTGGTAGAATCTGGTTGTGAAAATCGTCCGGACCTTAACAAGCAATACGTTGTATGGGAAGAAGATATGATATCATGGACAGAGACAAATGATACAAATTTGACTTTTGATTTAACGAACTCACAAGAAAATCATTATGCCCAAGACCAATCCTTGGTTATACCTATGGATAGTATTCATTCTATCACAAGGACCGCAAGTAGTGACATAGTTTGTAGTACATCTTCAGGATTAATGCAGCCAACTGCACTTCAAGATCTTGACATAGTAGGCTTGACCAGTGAAAGTAACTACATTTTGAACTCAAACTTCAATGAGAACAACCCTGGTTGCAATGACTTGGTAAATTATTCCATTTTCACTCCCATTATTACCGATGTTTCTCTTGTTGAGAACTTTGAAGATAATCTAGGTGCCAAAAGCTTATCACAGACCTCGGAGGAAAGAAATTGCGATGACATACCAACATTTCCTGTTTTAGTTGAAGATCTAACTATTAATCTTCCGCCTGGCATGCCCTCCTTGACGAAAGTGGTGCCATGTATACTGGAAGTACCCAATGCCGAGAGTGTTGCTCAGTCTGACATTAATAAGGTAACATACTTATCACTCACGATCGAACAAGGGTGGACCGGTGGACCCATCACAAACGTTCCTTAATCCTTATTATAAGTTTGTTTTTATCCGGTAATCTTAATTTATTTATTTCCTAGAAATGATTTGTTACCCTTTTTTAGGATGTTTCATATGAGAATATAGTGAAGGATGAACTCGTTAATGGTACTACAATAGCCGAAAAGGAAGCGGGAATACATGGTTTGCAGGTACTAAAATTCATTTCATGTTATTTTCAAAATCATACAGTACTGTTGTAGATTTTTCCTATTTCAAGAATTGCATGTATAAGCTAGTTTATTAATTGTTATTTCAATTGAGAGGTGTACGTACGTGCTTAAATTAATTAAAAACACGCATGCATGCATGCATGCAGATAATAAAAAACGTTGATCTTGAAGAACTACGCGAATTAGGGTCTGGTACATTTGGAACTGTTTATCATGGGAAGTGGAGGGGAACAGATGTTGCCATCAAGAGAATAAGAAAAAGTTGTTTTGCGGGGAAATCATCAGAACAAGAGCGCTTGGTAAATTATTTACCTTAATTATTATGCAACAGATCGATATCCTAGCTAAAAGATTACGTAACTTGCACTATATATTTATTTATATATGGTAACTCTTAATTATATGAGATAAAGATTAATTAGCATTCTCATGCACTGTGTTACAAATTAAGTAAAATAATTAACGAATTCTTTCATTGGATCGATATATATATATATATATAGACCAAAGACTTTTGGAGAGAAGCCCAGATGCTATCGAATCTTCATCACCCGAATGTGGTAGCATTATATGGTGTCGTACCTGATGGACCTGGGGGAACATTATCTACAGTTACTGAATATATGACTAACGGATCACTTAGGCATGTTCTTTTGAAAAACAACAGGTGAGGTGATTCAATTCCTAGAAGTGGAAATTATATATATATATATATATATATATATATATATATATATATATATATATGACCAATGGGTCGGTTAATTAATTGATTTGTATGTGTTAGATCGATAAGAAAATTAATTAATGTTCAAAATTTTACATCAATCAGAGCACTTGATTGGCGGAAGAAACTCATAATTGCACAAGATGCTGCAATTGGCATGGAGTACCTGCATTTGAAGAAAATTATTCATTTTGATTTGAAATGTGAAAACTTGCTTGTTAGTCTTGGAGATCCACAGAGACCGATATGTAAGGTAAACTTAACTCACTCACTCTCTATCTGTTTATGGATATTGTTATGTTATTAGTTGTTGTTGTATATATACGTGCAGGTTGGTGATTTTGGTTTGTCAAGGATTAAGCGTAACACATTTGTTTCGGGCGGTGTGCGGGGAACACTTCCGTGGATGGCTCCAGAGCTCCTAAATGGTAGTAGTACTCGGGTTTCTGAAAAAGTAAGCTAGTATAAATATTATTTAAAATCAATTAATTAATTAGTTTTAATTATTGTTAATTAATTTTCCGGCCTCTTGTAATCAATTATTAATTGTGGCCGGGTACGTTGGTTGCGGCATGCATACAGGTTGATGTATTCTCATTCGGTATCACAATGTGGGAAATCTTGACTGAAGAGGAGCCGTATGCCGATATGCATTGTGGTGCCATCATAGGTAATATATATATATAACGAGAACTGTTTTTCGTACAAGAACTGTAAGAACCAATCTTAGCCGTCCAATTCCCCCTCCTTCAATTGGATTGTCCACCCATGAATTCCTTAATGCACTCTGTCATACTCAATCCTCCTACGCTCTTCATCCATGAATTCCATTATCCAAAATGAACAACTAAGATTGGTTTTCGCAGTTCTCGTTATAACCGTTCCCTATATATATATATATCAATTAATTTTGACAATTTGTGGATATATATATATATATATATATATATATATATATATATATATTTCAATTAATTATGGTTCTATATATATGTATGAAGGTGGGATTGTAAGCAATATGTTGCGGCCTCCTATCCCGGAACGTTGTGATGAGAAATGGAAATCTTTGATGGAAAAATGTTGGTCACATGATCCTGTAGAGAGGCCATCATTCACTGAGATAACAAACGATCTACAATCAATGTCAATCGACGTTCTATATTCCAAAAAACATAATAATACAATATTACAAAAGATTAATTAATTAGCTACCTGCAGCGCTAATTAATTAATTTAACCCCATGTAATTAGTTACCATATATATAGATAGTGTGAAGGATGAACAAATTTACATAGAAAATTAATAGAAAAGTTCCATCAGTTCCCTGTGAAGCTAGCTATCATAAATTAATTTATTTACTAGAAATAATAGAAAAGTTCATTCTATCGTGACTCATGCATGTTGGTTAATCAGATTTTGTTTACAGGTTACGGATCGATATGGTGAGCGATAGATTAATATCCCATATTGTTTTGTTTGCTTATTATTTTGGTTGATTAAGTCGATCCCACTCTTCACGATTTCTAGTATTTCGTTCAACATAAATTCAGTTTTCAAAGTTATTTTTTGGACAAACTGTTTTTCAAAGTTTGCTCAAACAGTAATTAAAATATAAGTACTTTCTAGAAAAAGTTGCTAGCTCTTTTGTGAAGCTAACCAACATACCTTTTTCCTTTAAAATTAAATAAAAAATATATAATTAATTGATTAGTCAATAATGATTTTCGCGTTGCTCGTATTAATATTGGTTTTCATATGAACTTTTTCGTATATATATATATAAGTGATAGTTCATTTGAAAACCGTTTTTATTCTGAATACCGTGAGAACCAATCTTGACCCTTAATTAAAATAAATCAATAGCCAATAAAAATAATGGCTCATTAATAACACATTAATAAGGGGTATTTCGGGAAAATAATGGTTTGATCTGTAATGACAACTCACTTGGACACAATTCAAAGTTGAAAAATTATATAAAAGACCAAAGTACCCCTATTAATGACGGTTACAAATAATATTTGCAGTACTCGCAATAAAAAAGGTTCTCAAATAATCTTTTCAATATATATATATATATATATATATATATATATATATATATATATGTGAAAAAGTTCATTTGAGAACCGTTTTTATTACGAGAACCGCGAGAACCATTGTGAACCAATCAATTATTATCATGTCTTAATCCATTAAATTAAATTAATAACGGCTTAATTGTCATATTTAAATTTGTTATTGGCGAGAGCTGTACATTTAATTTCTTTTCCATTGTTTTTTGCGCCGTTCCTTTTCCGTCATTACTTTATTTGTGTATTTGTTTTTTTTGTCATATTTAAATGTGTTTTTAAAGTGGCTACCGTTTTTTTGTTTTTGTTTTTAATTTTCTGTTTCTGTTTTCACTTTTTTTCTTTTTTATAGATAGCAAATAATTTTTTTATTTCTTTTTTTTATTTACTTCCTTCTCTGTTTATTAATCACAATCATTTATATTTTTATTAAAAAAATTTGAGTAATATATTCGCTACATATACCCCACTGATCATTTTTGTTAGAAATTTTTGAGTTGGCAATGAGTTTGACTAAACCAATTTTGAGTTGCACACGCACTAGAGTTGTAAACGAACCGAACGAACACGAACAGAAGCTTGTTCGTGTTTGTTCGTTTAACTTTAGCCGGAAAAAAAACAAACACGGACAGATAAAAAATCAATTTTTTGTGTTCATGTCCGTTCGTTTAACTTTAGCCGAACATAAACAACACAAACGAATGAACATATATACAAATATAATATTATTAAATATAAACAGACACTAACTACGTGTATATATATGTGTGTGAGAGAGAGAGTGTGTGTTTATGTATATATATGTATATATACCATGTACACACAAATATATACATACATATAAGCGAACATAAACAAACAGATAAACGAACGTTCACGAATATAAATGAATGAATGAGGTCTTTGTTCGTGTTCGTTCATTTAACTAAACGAATAAATATTTTTTGTTCGTGTTTCTTTGTTTATTAAATAAAAAAACATAACTTCCCGCCAAACAGTTCACCAAACGTTTGGTCCGTTTATAACCCTAACGTGCACATATGCATCTAGGTGTACATGTGCACGGTGCATATATGTGCTTAAACAAAAGCTAGTAGTATGAACAAGTTGTGCAAATATGCACCATGCATATGTGACTTTACTATATGTGCCGGAAAAAAATATATTGTAATATGCACATGTGAACATATCTACACCTATGATTGAAAAAAAAACGAGTAGTACATGCACATGTGCAAATATCTAATGATGTGTTGGAAAAGAGAACTCAATAAAAACGAATTTAAAAAAACAAGTGGTACGTCGACATGTCCGTATGCATATATGCACGTGATGCACACGTGCACGGTGCATATATGCACCCAGACGCACCTATGCAGTATGAACACGTGGTGCACATATGCATATGTGCTTGAAAAAAATCAAGTGTTATATGCATATGTGCTTGAAAAAAATCAAGTGTTATATGCATATGTGCATACATCTAATGTTGTGCTACAAAAAAAACCCGGCAAAAACAAAAAAAAGTTTCTTTGAAAAAGTATAGCAAAATGGATGTCATATTAAAGAGCATATTTTTCTCGTTAATTTGGTATAATTTTCGTATTTTAATACCTTTGCATTTAGGAGATATTTTAGTTTTAATAAAGTGAGGGTAAGTAGTCTTTCCTTTATTTAGGCAATTTGCCTAAAATACCCTTCCAACATGTTTGAAAAGTGAAAATGACGGGTGTGTTTTTAATTAATTACGTGTTTGCCACAATTAATATTAACCTTTGATTAAATATGATCAATGGACAGAAACGGTTCTCGCGGTTTTCGCAATAAAATTGATTCTCAAATGAACCCTCCCCTATATATGTATATTGAAATGTTTATTTGAGAACCGTTTTTATTGCGAGAACCGGGAGAACCAATCTTAGCCGTCCAACTTCCCTTCCTTTAATTGGATTGTCCATCCATGGATTTCTTACATGCACCTTACGGTTCTCAAATGAACCTTCCCCGGGGTTCAAATGAGAATGGGAAATTAAAAAAGAATGGGAGACTAAATCTCAATCGTCGATCTAGACGTAAATATAAAAAAAAGCAGTGGCATTTTTATAATTATTCGCAACTTTATAAACAACAGTAGGATTTTATGACTGAAATATCAAAGAAAAAAAGTCACAACTTCACATTTTTCTTTGATATTTCAATTATGAAACAGTAGTAATTCATGACCGAAATATCAAAAGTAAAAAAGTGAAAGCAGTATTGTTTCATGACTGAAATATAAAAAAAAAGACACCGCTTCACTTTTTTTCTTTGATATTTTAGTCATGAAATACTACTGTTTCATGACTGAAATATCAAATAAATAAAAGACACTGCTTCGCTTTTTTCTTTGATATTTCAGTCATTACATACTATTGTTTCAAATAAAAGACACAGCTCCGCTTTTTCTTTAATACTTTAGTCATGAAACAGTAGTATTTCATGACTGAAATATCAAAAGAAAAAAAATCGCCACTTCACTTTTTTATTTAATATTTCAGCCATGAAATACTACTATTTCATAACTAAAATATCAAAAAAAGTGAAGCAGCAGAGTATAAACATGATTTATATATTAAATATCAAAATAAAAAAAAGTCACTGCTTCACTTTTTTCTTTGATATTTTAGTCATTAAATACTACTGCTGATTATAAAGTTGAGATTAATTACAAAAGTGTCACCGTCTTTTTTTATTATTTACGTCCAAATCGGATGACTGAGATTTAGTCTCTCATTCTCATTTAATTTTTCATTCTCATTTGAACTTTCCCATATATATATATATATATATATATATATATATATATATATATATATATATATATTGAAAAGTTCATTTGAAAACCGTTTTTATTGTGAGAACTAATCTTAGCCGTCCAATTCCCCCTCCTTCAATTGGATTGCCCACCAATGAATTTCTTACATGCACCCTGCTACACTCAATCCCCCCACGCTCTTCATCCATGAATTCCATTATCCAAAATGAAGGGCTAAGATTGGTTCTCGCGGTTCTCGCAATAAAAACGGTTCTCAAATGAACTCTCCCCTATATATCTTACTCTTATATAATGCATCTACCACCTAAAAAACTCTTAATTTTAAGAAAAGTAAATTTACTAAAATACCTCTCATTTATACCTCTCCTTTAAGTCCACAATTAATGAATTCAAGCAAATAAATATTGAAAACATAACCGACATTAAAAACTCTTAATTTTAAGAAGAGTAAATTTACTAAAATACTCCTCCTTTATACCTCCCCTTTACCACCTTTTAAGTCCACAATTAATTAATTTAAACAAATAAATATTGAAAACATAAACGACAATTAATGAATTAAAAAAATAAATATTGAAAACATAACCGACAATTAATGAATTTAAACCAATACTTATAACTGAATTATTTCTAACCATATATTTTTAATATTAACTTTTGATTCATGAGATCACCATACTTATAACTGAATTAAGTCTAATTATATATTTTTAATATTAACTTTTGATTCATGAGATCATCATAGTGTGTGTATACCATACCCTACGTTACCGAAAACGGACATGTTATCGAGAATGAATTAGTTATCGACGCCGCATTACGCGGGTAACATGCTATATATATATATATATATATATATATATATATATATATATATACACACCTATCTTAAAGTTAAATAAATCATTTAAATATCAAAAAACAATATATTCAAATTCATTAATTTATAAATTTACTATACTAACCTTATCTATACTAAACTTAAAACATGCAACAATAGTAAATCAGAGTGAATCATATTGATATTGAGCGTGGACATAATTCCTGGCAACTTTATACTTGGCTTCATTAATTTTTTTATCTCCCTAATAAATCACTATGGTTGCTTCTAGATGCGTGGTTCCCAACACTTAATTATTTTTTATTTTCCCATTAATAGAATATGGTTGTTTTTGGAAGTATGGTTTAATGCGCAATTTGTGGCATTTTTATTTCAAATTAGTCAGGGTTTCATTTTTATTTCAAATTAGTTAGGGTTTCATTTTTATTTCCGTATTGCTCGTTATAGATGGTTGTGTACAAGAACAAAATGAGTTTCAATCAAAAGGGTTCCATTTTGAGTGCAACTTGATTGAAGATGGAGATGCACTCAATTGATGAGGAAAAAACAAAGTGAGCTTCAATCGATGGAGAAAAGACTCAATAATCTGCAGCTAGACCGATAATGGGGAAAAACAAAATTGTAGCTTGATCAAAGATGAAAATTGATGGGGAAAAATAAAGCAAGCTTTGATGGGGAAGAAAGACTATATCTAAACTGCATCACGATTAATTATAAGGAAAAATAAAGCTGCAGCTCAATCAAGAAGAAGACGCACTACCGCAACAGACATTGATCTGTGAGATAGATCTAATAATATGAGATTGTGTATATTAAGTAATTTGCAGTTTAGGTGGAATCCCATTTATGGGTAATATTGTTTGTTTTCCGATGCCATTATATGTTGAGAGTTGTGTTTAAATTGAATATTATTGTTCATAAAAAAAAAGAAGATTAATGTTTTGTGGATAGGATTCTTCTTTAATGATTTTGTTTTTTTTATGTTTAAATAAGGGTAAACAAATGAATTTGAAAAAAACTGTTTTTTGATTTTTAATTAATTTAATTAATTCTAAAATAGGTATTTTGATATATATTAGAGTTTTAAAGTTTTAAAAGGATATTGATGTAATTTAGAAGTTTGTAAGGATATATACACAATTTAAGTGTTTTATAAGGATATATATGAATTATTCCTTTATGAAAAATGATATATATATATATATATATCTTTCTATTATTTCTTCCTACTTCATCTTCCTACTCACCATAATATGACATGTGGAATCCACTAATTCTCTTTCCTCATCTCCTCTATTGATTTTGACACTAGTATTTATCTTATGAGTAGGAGGATAAATAGAAAGAAATAATATAAGGATATATCATATCTCATATTTTATTGTACCATGTCTGGAAGAAGCGACTAACCGGTAATACAAGCAATATATATAAACCACAAAAAATATGGTTGAGAACTAATTTCTTCAGAAATTAGACATCTCATGTGACTGTTCTTCTACTCTCCTACCCCACTGTAATCATCTACCTTGTCGCCTTCGACTTCTTATTCTTCCTTGCCGGCCGATAGGCTTGTTAGGATCGCAACCAGGGAATCGACCAATGATATTGTCCGCTTTGGGTTGCCCCTCACGGCTTTAAAACGCGTCAATTGGTAAGAGTAAGATTCCCCCTCCTTATAAGGAGGAAGAATTCCCCTTGCCTCACCGATGTGGGATGCTCCTGCATTGCTACAGGAGCGGTGGGTTTAAGAGTCGCGGATTTACCCGGCTCGAGGGAACGATGAGCCTCATAAACCCAACATTCCCCCCACCCACATCGGTGCAGCCCCTGGCTCTAATACCAATTGTTAGGATCGCAATCAGGGAACCGACCAACGATATTGTCCGCTTTAGGTTGCCCCTCACGACTTTAAAACGCGTCAATTGGAAAGAGTAAGATTCCCCCTCCTTATAAGGAGGAAGAATCCCCCTTGCATCACCGATGTGCGATGCTCCTGTATTGCTTCAGGAACGGTGGGTTTAAGAGTCGCGGATTTACCCGGCTCGAGGGAACGATGAGCCCCATGAACCTAATAGGGCTCACCCTTGATCCGTGGTTCAGACTCAAGCACCACCATCCTCACATCTCACGGTCACTCTATTCATAAACCGTTTAGCTAGGTACTTAATCTCCATACTATCACACCCTCTCCTACGCCTAAATACCATTTTCTATCCCCGATCCACATTGGCTTAGAGAAATGCATGGTGAATACAACTTTCTTATAAATGGTACTTGGCTGCTTGTACCAAAGGCCCACATGGGTAAATGTATTCGGTTGATGTGGTCAATTAAACATAAGTTTTTAAGGTAACGAGTCATGTATCATAGTCTACTTTGTATGCACACTCTAATCTATGCATGTAAAAGTTATTATTGGGTGACAACTCTAACTTTTTTCTATTTTTTATGTATTAACTAAATCTAATTGGATGACTTATAATTTGATATTAGATTAAATGCACGTGTGACACACAGGTTGATTTAAGAATAATAAATATTAAACTTTAATAAAAAGATATTAAATAAGGATAAAATACGAATGAAATCAGAATTTAAAAAAACTGACGACACAACAATGTCAACACTCAGACCAGCGGTAGAAACGTCGACACGAGGAAGAGGGTAGATGTGACAGCAGAAACGTGGTATCATGATACGAAAATGTGATTATATATCTTAATATTTTTTTTAAAATCAGTAGTTTGTTTTATTTATATAACGAGCTAATTCTCACTATAAGATATAATAAGAACTAGCAAGTCAACCTATTACAGTTGGTTTGTTTGGATTCATTACATCGCACCAAGATTTTGAGGTTACATTGACTTAATACCCAAACAAATACTTTGGCCATAACTCTTGGATCTATAAACCACTGCGTTGCTGATGCGGTTCCCCTTTTCTTTGACCGCGCCGTAAACCATTGTAGTGACAATAGTTTAATGTCCATCGTTATTTCTCTTCTTGCCGTTTTCTTGTCCTTGAAGATAAGTTGATTCCGGAATTTCCAGATTTAAAATCTCGTAATTCTCACCAAAGCTTCCCAAATTGTGAACTGATTTGACAATAGCACCCTCAATCCTCATGCGGCGACTTCTTTGAAATTGTGTCCTTGTTTAAATTCAAGATTCCACCCGTTGCATATATCTTTCCAGACCATAATAGCTTTTGAACATTGAAAAATACTATGCTCGATTATTTCTAGATTCTCATTACAAAGTGGTCATAAGAGTGAAGGTATATCAATACCTCTGTCAGATAATTTTGCTCTAACAGGTAGTCTTCCGCAATATGTTTTCCAAGCAAAAATTTTGATTTTCTTGGGTAACAGCTTGGACCAAAACGTTTTTACCATAGACAATGACCTCACGAACATGCTTTCCTCCACCAATCATCTTACTTGCGCCACCACGTACTTGTCTTCTTTATTCAGCTCCCAACATCTTTTATCCGGAAAGCTAGAGCTTAAGGTGCAAGATTTTAACAAATTATTGAATTCTTCAAGATCTGCTAAAGCCCCACCCCCAGGTAACCCCGTGAACAAGAGGCACACCCTGGGCCTATCTAAACTATGGCATGCTCGTACCTCTTCGGGTCACGCCCGTGCCTCCTCAGGTATGGCCTGGGCACGATTGGATCTTGAGGGTCACGCCCGTGCCCTTCAACATACAACAGCAGTTTCGCCGACTTACTAGCTATTCCGAGTAAAACTCCACAAAAACCCAACTTTAATTCATTCTAATGCTACTGGGGTGTTTGCCTACACCCTAAACAACATCTAAACCATAAACAACAACCAAAACATGATTAAATCCTTGATTCACCATGAATCATTCTAAACCCGCTAAAACTTTAAGAAAAATGGTTGAGAATTCTTACCTCAAGCTTGTATAATTGTTAGGCTCAGTTGTTACACCTTGCTTCTACTGTTCTTGATCAAAATCACAGAGAAAACTTGGTTGCTCAAGTGTAAACGTGAGTTATAAGTAGCAAATAAAAGGTTTGACTAGCTTAAGTCAAAGCTAGCTATATATGTATATATATATATATGTATGTATGTATGTATGTATGTATGTATGTATATATATCTTTGGTTAAATTGCACAATTGGTCCCTCAATCTTTTTATCTTTTATTTTAACAACTTTAACCCCTCAAGTTTCTAAACGCCTCCTAATCTTAACTAGACAATCCACTAAAACTGTAATACTTGTTTTAATTTATTAAATTACGAAAATTCAAACTTCGGGTGTTACAGGTTTTGAGTTAATGAATTGTGTATACACTTAGAGTGTGATATGAGCATTGAGATGCCAAATGTGATATTGTCTATTGAGCATTTATGCTTAAGATCTATGAGTTATGTGCCATTTATTTGCTTATTTATTAGCATAAGTGTTTTAGTTACTTGGCCTTTATGACATGTGATTTATGTGACCCTTGCGTATGATTTTTGGTCCGGACCCGTGACTGAAATTAAGTGCTTTGCACCATGTTAGTTCCTCACCATTGGGTGACGTGTATTGGTTTATATGGCGATGACCGTGTGGTTCAAGAGGCTGACGAGCGAACCAAACCAGTGTATGCACAGGTGGACTTGGGAAACATGTCGTTCACTCCTGACAACTGTTGTATAGTGGAATGCTTCATGCTCCTCTACCTTGACGGGGAGATGTGGTTATCCCCCATCTGGACACGAGTTGACCGTGGCTAGCTACCACATGGAAATACTGTGACACAATGGACAGACCCACATTCTTATGTGCATTCTAGTATGATATGTATATTGCCAAACTTAAGTTTTAAAAGATAATGACTTGATTTTTATAAGATTAATGTTTTTGGTGGAACTCACTAGCTATGTTTTATAGCTAACACGGTGTACAAAATGTTTTGTATCCGCACGTAGACTAGTGGAGAGTCGGATAGAAGCCTTGGACATTGCTTTGGCTTGTTTTAGCTACTGGTAATTTTGAATATCCTATATGTCTGATTAATGGTCGTGAGAGTGACTCGTGTGACACTAAAAGCTTGGGTTATAATGATAAATGTTTTTATAAGTTCTTGTGTGAATATTGTACTCAAATTGCTAAGATATCTAAGTGAAGTTTAATACTACAAGTTTAAGATGTTTTCGCGTTGTTTAAAAGGTTTTATACAAACTATGATTTCAAAAATGAGCTTTTTAAAAAGTTTAAATTTGTATTGAAATTCAGGGTGTTACAATTAAGAAAATGTGTTATCAATTGTAACATGAACCATGTAGATGAGATTTAATAGACTTGTCTCAAAACCGTTAATGTTATTTGACTATTTTGATCATGAACTTTTTAAGTAAAAAAACGTATTACTTTTTCATATTTATGTTATATATTTTTTCATGCATCATAAAGCTAGGTTAAATTGTAACGACCCGAATATTTTAATAATATTTATCGAGAAATGAATATTATTTTCGAAGTTCAACTTGATAATAATAATAAAGGAATATTATTATTTAAAAGAAAAGTAAAAGAAAAGAAAAGAATAGGAAAGAATAGAAAAGAAAAGAAAAGAATAGAAAAGAAGAGGAAATAAAAGAAAAGAAAAAAATAAAATTCTGGAAAAGTCAAGGTCGCGACGCGACGCGTTAGGAGTCGCGGCGCGACGCGTCTGGGCGGCAAAGACACGTGTCGGTTGCGTGTGACAGGCGGTAGCGTGTGTCAGTACGGTTGCGTGTGTCAGCACGTCGCGACGCGACGCGTCGGCCAGGTTCGAAGGGCTATAAATTCAAGCTCATTTCAGCCGATTTTTACACACACACTTCCACCTCTTCGTTACTCTGCCCATTTTTCGAGAGATATCAAGTTTAGTGAACTTTCAAGGGTGTCGGGTCTCGTTAGAACTCGTATTCGAGGTGCGGGGTGAACGGAGATAGCGTTTCGGGCGTAGTTTTGAGCGTGTTTTCGCTTTGGTGACCCCGAAAGGTATATTCTTCTAGACTTAAGTTAACATTTTAGTTATATGGCTCGATATTCTACATGCATGTTGTTCTAGCATGTTTTAATGGACTTTCTAAGTTCACGACGCGTATATCTTTGATCGAAAGTATATTTTTACATATCTAGGTTATTCGAGACGGCTGAGGTCGATTTCTTGACGATCCGAGAGTGTAGTTTGTCGAATCTAGAGTGTGGGTTTATTTCTGGACGGAGGTGAGTTCAGTAGTCTTTTACAAAACCGAGTACATAGACAAAACCTTATTTTCGAAATAAAGATGATTATACATATATCTATATATTGATTGATGATACATGTTATGTGTTCTAAGTTAAATACTCGTTGCATACATGTTCAAACACGAAATAAGCATGTTACGATTATTCACGATTTTACTACGATTTACATATAACTGCTTACGAGTTATTGCATGCATGTATTTTTGTGGCGGGGGTAGAATACGATACTACCCATATTGCGGATTTGCGGGCCTAGTTGGCATGATTGACCTTCTAGGATTAAAGTGCTAGCCAACAAGAGTCATTTGGTCTTTCTAGACGACTATTTTGACACGTGGTACCCCGGACACTTCGGTGTTCAAGTACTGGAGTGATGTAGGCCAAGGAGGCTAGATCATACATCATGTGAGTGTGAGGAGAAGCTGAAATACAGTCGACTTCGTTTGGACTCGTACTAGAACGACAACGCAGTACTTGTACTCGCACCGTCGGAGTAGCGAAAGTGGAGTCTCGGGATTTATGTTCTCGGGTGGGAGTCGCGCCCCGCTTGAAAACATAGGTTGGTCGGGCATGCAAGTAGTGAACCTTGGGTTTTCTAGTGTGGGTTTAGACTCTACAATAGAATCATCCTATTGATATGATCTATGCGATATGATTTATGCGATGTGATATATGCGATATGATCTATGAAATATTATGCGGTATGATTATGATTATGTGCGATTGACTTCATGAAATGATTTGTGAATATTTGACCCATTTGGTGCTATGTGATCTGCGGGTTCTCGGTACGGGTCAAATACGTTAAGGGTGGGATATGGTATTTATTTACATGTCATATTCTACTTATAAACATGTTTTGTGGATTTTGATTACAACTCCTATTGACTCACTTAGCGTAAGCTGACACTTGTTTCTTTCGGAATGTGTCTTGTACTCGCGCAGGTAGCTTAGAGGTTGTGATTCTGCGAGGAGGGTAGTATTAGTTCTGCTTTATATTTTGGTATCAACCAACAATCCGGTTATGTAATAAATTCATAACATTGAACTTGTACTGACTTTTTGAATGACTGCGGTCGTAACCCCGTGGTTTATATTATGAAAAATTCTGTAATCGCCTCTATAGCGAAAACAACTATTTCCATTTATGACTTTTAAGACTTCCGCTACATGTTTTTGCTAGTGATTAAAGGTTTTTATAAATGGTGAAATTTTGAAAAATCATGGGCGTTACATAAATATTAGGGCATTTTTAGCCTACTTCGGCCATGGCACTAAAAATCATTGGACCGCCCGGTATATGTAACAAGAATCAAACTAGCCTTATATACATAACTGATAGGAGTATACACAAATGTTATCTAATAATAACATACAAACCAATCTTATCATTTAGATTTGAATGATCAATGGTTGAGATTACGATTGCATATTCAACTTACGTCGATTACATATTCGGTTGGAAACTGCATATTCAATCATAATCAACTTAATCATTGATCATCCGAATCTAGAGGCTGAGATCGATTTTGTATATAAGACTGGTATTATACCAAACATTTCCCTATATACATATATATATATATATATATATATCTATACTACTATATAAAGCATTTAACATTCTCTCTGCTCTTAAATTAATTTTAAGACTTTTAAAATTCAATCAATATAAAATCTTGACCCTTCATTTTTAAATTAAATTAACTCCACTCAATTTTTAACTATTTTATTCTCTCCTAATTTACTTTAACTTTATTCAAAATATATTCTCTCATACTAACACAATTATCCACCCACATCAACATAATTTTTAAAATCTTATTAACTCTTCTCTTTATTTCATCAATATAAATCTTTTTTCTTATTTTGCTTTTAGAATTTATTTCTAAAATTAATAAAATAGTTAAATGTAAATAAAAGAAAATTTGAAAAAAAAACGGACATATATGTTGTTGTAGAGAATTTTTTCGTGACATTAACTCGCTCGAATAACATATCATTACATTCTTGAAAGCGAAATATAGTAAACCAAAAATTATTTACCGCCGCAGCATTGCGCGGATATAATGCTAGTGTGTGTATATATATATATATATATATATATATATATATTGGTATGATATACATGGGAATAGGATATATATCAATATATGTACGAAACGTGGTGCTCTAATATTGTTTCGTAAAGAAGAAACTGAGGGTTGACCAACTCACCATTCATTAATTAAATTAAATTTCACTTCTTTTTATAACACACTTAATTCACCTAACTCTGATCCCATGCAACTCAATTCAATACACCACAGCATTAATTAATTCCATGCACAACACTCACTTATAATCAATTTACTCTTTCAATTCAACCCCCTTACAACTGTCCACCACCCTTCCATGGATCTTAGTTTTTCTCCATAAATACCCACCACCACCCATTCATCGTCTCAAACATTAATTCCCTCAGCCTTAATATATTTGTGTGTTTGTGTGTGTGTGTGTGCGAGAGAGAGAGAGAGAGAGATAGAGAGATATGGTGAAGTTGTACTTTGTAGCAGCGTGTGTTGTTTTTGCTCTTGTACTTTTTGTGCAAATTAGCAATGCAAGAAACATACCTAGCAGTAGTAATAGCGATAGTGATACCACAATAAGTGACAAAACTCCTGTCGCCGTGGATGCCAGTACCGCACCAAGTGGAGGAGCTGCTGCAGGAGTTAAAGATGAGAAGAACTTCATTGCATACGGTGGTGTAGGCGGTTTTGCTGGTGTAGGTGGATACGCGGGTGTGCTTCCAGCACTTGGTGGTGTTGGTGGTCTTGGTGGTCCTGCTGGTGGCGCAAGTGGTCTTGGTGGCCTAGGTGGTCTTGGTGGTGCAGGTGGCGTAGGTGGTGCTGGCGGTCTTGGAGGTCTTGGTGGAGGAGTTGGTGCGGTTAAAGGTGGCGGAATCGGTGGTGGTATCATTGTTCCTTGATCAATCTATTGGTTCAACTTAATTTTACAGTTATATTCGGATCGAGTGAAAGTCGTTTGTTTGGTTACATGTATTGCATGCATGTTAGTTTGTTTAATTAGTTAATTTCCTATAGCTAGCTTAGCTAGTACGTAGGTATGATGGATGACATCATTAATTAATTTGTCTTAATTTTAATTTTGGTGGTCTAAGATTTGGTCGGTGTATGGTTAATTAATTAGTGATTTGGTGCATGGGTTGTAACGTTCTTAACTATGGTGCTCGATCTTCTTGTACCGGTCTCTTAATTATTATGCATGCATTTTCAATATGTTATGTTTCTAATCTTAATTACTCTCAATTAAAACTACGTCTATATATCTTTAATTAATTAGTTTTTTGTTATTAATAATTAAAGTCGATTATAAATATATGGTATGGATTATGAATATATCGATTTTGTTAGTGTACTACTTTTCAGATCTCATCATGTAATTATATATTAAGGTTTTAGACCAATAGACCCCATTAATTATATATGGAAATTCTTAATTTGAGCCACAACAACTTTTATGATATTAATTGTATAGATTTAATTATTTTCCTAGTTAAGACTTTTGAGCCACAACAAGATTTATTTTCTTAACTTGAGCCACAACAATTATATGGAAAATGTCCGTGTGATACACGAGTTAATTTTTGAAACAATTATAAATATTAAACATTGTTAAATAATTATAAAACATGAAAAAGTGAGAACTAAAAAAATGATGACAGACGCCGTCAACATACGGACCAGTGGTAGAAGTATCGACGCAAGGGGTACGAAGGACATACATTACGACAGAAACATGGTATCATGATACTAAGAGACGTGATTGTATTTTTTTAGAAGCAACAGAGACAATAAAATTAAGTTTCTATTGGTTGTAATTAAAAATAAGTTAAATTTAGTGATTTTAAAAACTATTGTTACAATTAATGATTACTATGTTTATTAATATAAATAGGATATATTTATCATACGACACATTATAATACCATACAATTGTGAGAAAATGAAAACGTAGCTGCATAAATACCGAAGAGTGCTTTTCCTAAACAAAGTTATGTTTAACTGGAGTGGTTAGTGCCTTTGCACTCTAGTTTTAATCTATTTCGAATATACTAAAAAAATATATATTGTTGAAAACTATTTTTAATGCGTGTAAGAGATACACCCAATGAAACAAAATTTTAAAAAGGTCCGCATGCTTTGATTTTGAATCGTATATGATGTTTGAACGCAAAATTAAAATTTGAATTTTTAATAAAAATAGAAAAGTGAGATTTAATTTTACTACTTAAATCAATAGATAATATTGTTTAATTAATAAAGATAATTTAAATTAGTCTTTAGGTGAAATTATTCCTTAGAGAATGACATGTTTATTGATATGTTTAACTATATAAAAAGTTTAATTCTTTTCAAATGTTTTGCACTTAAAATAATTTTGAGTATTCTCGTGAATATTGTTCATGCAATGAAACTAGTAAAAAAATTAATATTATTTGAGGTCGATAATGTGAAAAAGAGAAATTAAATAACTTAACTATTTATCAATTGAAACATAGTAATATATGAAGCCGATTTCAAATTTTAATAAAAGACTTTACATAAAAAAACTAGAAAAGTGTATCTTGTATCAAAACAAAATACAAATACCTAAATTTATCAATCGAAATACCTCATTTTTAATGTTCACATTAAGCCTTCAATAACCTTGCAGATAATCGTGTAAGATTGTTAGTATATCAAATTGTTTTGTGTCGAAGTCCTGATGAATGGATTGTAAAGTTTAATGGCTCTAAGACAACATGAAGCAAACACTAATATGGAGTGTTCCGGCGTGAGAAGCAACTCATAACTATACAATATTTAAAAGAGTACCCGTAGTGATAACTGTTATTATTGTCGTTACTAATCATCATGTCAGTATCACTAACCACAAGCAGTGATAATTAGCATTACTGCCGTCACTAGACTCACACATAAATATTTATCTCAAATCCTATTGGTTAGAAAAAAATGGATGAAGAGGTTATTGTCTCGTCACCCAACCACAAGCACTCAAATAACGAACACGCGACGAGCTGCATGCAATGGCTAGGACGAGGACCATGGTTCGTGATGGTGGTTTTAAAGCTATATAACGAGTTTGGTATGCACCGTTGCAGGTTCTCTAACATTTTTTCATCATTTCAAAATATGCAATAAACTTTATTTTTTGTTAATAAATATAATCAACTTTCGTATCTTATTGTATACAAGTTGTTATATACAATTATAACTTGTAAAAAATTCATTATATACAATGATAACTTAAAGCGAGACAGAAAAAATTTGTTTGCATATAAAGAGAAGATTACTAAAGTCGATTGTATAGTTTATTGACAAAAAAAACTATATATGTTCTTTGAATACAATAATAACTTATTTAAAATCCGTTGTATTTTTGTGCATTAAATCCTGTTAATAATGACGTTTGAGCGAACCAGCCAGAGTGCTAAAAGACAATGTTCGGGCCATAAATTATCTCTCCTTTTCTTTTATTTTTTTTTATCCAATCAGCGTTACATCACTCTTCATTTCCTTCCCTACAACCTTAGGGTCCGTTTGGTTCGCGGAATGAATATGGAGGAATTGGAATTTGACCAAGGAATTGGAATTCATAGGAATTTGAATTCGTAGGAATTGGAATTTGTGAAAAACTATATCTTGTTTGGTTAGTAAAGACCGGAATTGGAATCTAGCAAAAAATAAATTAATTCAATACGCATAAACCAAAATAAATTATACAATCAACCGTCCACCACCCCTACCCCATTTGCCACCTACCCTACTCACCCCACCGTACCCCACCCCCACCCTATAGTCTACCTAGGGCGGCAGTGGTGACGGCGGCGGGTGTAGGTGGTGGTGGAGGGTAGTAGTGAGTGGCGGTGGAGGGTGGCTGTGAGTGACGGTGGAGGTTGTTGATGACGGCGGTGGCGGCGGTGGCGGCAGTGACGGTGGTGGTGGCGGCGGCGACGGTGGTGGTGGTGGCGGTGACGGTAGCGGCGGTGGTGGTGGTGGCGGCGGTGGTGGCGGTGGGGGTGGTGGTAAGGTAGGGAGGGTAGAGTAGGGTGGGATGACGTAGGGTAGAGGTGGGGGTGGGGGTGGGGTAGGGGTGGGTAGTGTAGAGTAAGGTGGGATGTAGGGTAGGGTGGGGTGGGGTTGGGGTGGTGATGGGGGTGGGGTGGAATAGAAGATAACAATTATGTTTTGAGATTCCTTATGAATATAAAGAATTCCTTAGAATTCCATCCATTTGAGGAAGGAATTCCCAATTCCTTGATTTAAGGAATTCATTGGAATGGTCAAATTCCATTCCATAAATTCCGCGAACCAAACAGAAACAAAATTTAGGAATGCTCAATTCCAATTCCGTCCAATTCCATCCAATTCCAGCGAACCAAACGCCCCCTTAAGGTCCGTTTGGTTTACGGAATGAATATGATAGAATTAGAATTTGACCAAGGAATTGGAATTCATAGGAATTGAAATTTGTGAAAAACTATATTTTATTTGATTAATTAGTAAAGACCCGAATTTGAATCTAACTAAAAATTAATTATTAAATATGTATAAACCAAAATAAATTATACAATCAACTTATTCACAATTTACCCCTACCCTACCTACCTACCCCCACCTTACTTCACGCTATTACTCACAATCCACCTCTGACCCACCCCACCTACCTACTCTACCTTACCTACCCTACTCTACCCTTACCTACACATCTACCCCATCCTATCATAGGGTAAGATAGAGCATAAGGTAAGGGTGGGATGGAGTGGGGTAGGGTGAGTAAGGTGTCATAAAATAGGGTATGGTGTAGGTATGATGGGGTATGGGTAGAGTAAGTAAGGTAGGGTAAAGTAGGTTGGATGGGGTAGGTAGAGGTAAGGTGACTAAGGTGTCATAAAGTAGGGTGAAGTAGATAAGATGGGGTGAATAAAAATAAAGTCGAATAGAAGTGAGGTGGGGTGGGGTAGGGTGGGGGTTGAAAAAGGTGTCATAGAATAGGATATGTTGAAGTAGGTATGATAGGGTAAGGGTAGGGTGCGATTGGATGAGTAAGGCGGAGTGGAGTATAGTATGGTATGATGAGGTAGGTGGGGGTAGCGTAAGGTATGGTAAGTAAAGATGAAGTAGGGTGAGGGTATGGTAGGTTAGAGTAGGGTAGGATGGGATGTGATGATGTAGAGTAGCGTAGGATAGTGTAGAGTAGTGTGGGATGAGGTAAGGATAGGGTAGGGATAGGGGTGGGGGTGGGGGTGGGGTAAAGTAGGGTGGGATGAGGTAGGGTAGGGGTAGGGTGGGTAGTGATAGGGGTAGGGGTTGGGTAGGGTGGGGTGGTGGCGGGGGGTAAGGTGGGGTAGGAGACAACAATTATATTTTGATATTTATTATCAATTTGAAGAATTCAATCCATTTGGATAGGGGTAAGGAATTCATTTAAATAGTTAAATTCCATTTTATAAATTTCGCGAACCAAACACAAACAAGATTTAACGTTCAATTTCATCCAATTTTAACGAACCAAACGTCCCCGTAGGTTTTTGTAGCAACATGTGTCGCTGCTAAAACATCGAAAAATCACTGCTAAAGGCTTTAGTGGCGACATTTCAT
This sequence comes from Dittrichia graveolens, assembly GCA_038502395.1. Lineage (NCBI taxonomy): Eukaryota > Viridiplantae > Streptophyta > Magnoliopsida > Asterales > Asteraceae > Dittrichia > Dittrichia graveolens. Next base: position 856,639 of record JARJIL010000003.1, on the reverse strand, counting down.
TGCTGTTAACAAGAATGAAGTCATGAACAATAAATAGTTGACAGGAGAAAACAAATATTAATTAGTTTCAACGGAAGAAAGTCGATAATCCATAGGAGAAAGACAAGCTAGCGTACGTGTAGCATAAATAATAAGATTACTTGTTTCCAATCCTAGCCTCCTACTTCACATGCAATCCGCATGAAATTTCTTATCCTTGGAATTCACTAATAATTTTGTTTTATCTCCTATTTTAATTTTTATTTCTTAATCTTATAAGTAGCAAGATAAATATATAATCAAAATAAGAGATTATAAAACCTCTGAGATTGATATTTAAAGAACCAATATCTATTACATGTGTTCTCTACGTTCATATTTTGATCTAAACACACACTCACACACAATTATATACGTGGGTTTAAATGAAAATCTAAATAATTTAAAAAAATAAGAGACTAAATCTCAGTCATCCATTTATTTTAATCTAACTGTTGTTGTGCATCCGACTAGATAACCAAAAGGGTAAAAAAGTAAATAGAAAGAAGGTATACATATCAAACATTACACCTCTATCACCTCCCATTTTCCCATTTCTCACACGGTCACACTCTCCTTGTCGTCTCTCTGTGTCCCTTTTTCTCTCGCCTCACCCTCCACTGAACCACAGCCGTCGTCCTATGTGCGGCCGCCGTCGACAAATCTTAACGAGCTTATGTCTCCATTTCAGATGTGAAATGAGCCCCACCACTCGTCTTCATAGTTGCACCACCATCGTCCTCCGCCGGTGTTTCCATTTCAGATGTGAAACGAGTCACCACTCCTCATCGCTGTCACCACCGTTAAGGGTGTAGACGAGCTAAATTGAGCTTGAGCTATGCTAGAGAACTTTATGTTAAGCTCGAACTTGGCTCAATAGCTCAACGAGTTTTCATAGTTGAAACTCGAGCTCGGCTCAACAAGGTACATTATTAGCTCGAGTTCGACTTGAAAAACTCGAAATAATATTTAAAAAATTAAATTAAAAAACCAAATTAGTCAAAATATAGATGAATTTCAAATTAATGATTTTTAGTAATTACTTTTTACAAAAAGTACATATAGAATGTAGATTTGTTTCAATAAGTACTTATTTTAATATTAGACCCTTATGTATACATATTACACATATAAATATACATATCTTATACAAGGCTCAAAATGCTCGATAAGAAATCGATCCGAGCTATTTCAAGCTCAAGCTCGACTCATTATATAATTCGAGCTCGTTTATTGGGCTCGAACTTGATCTCGATAAAGTTTGACTCGAACGAGCTGAGCTCGAGCTTGATCTCGAGTTACTTGATAAAAGCTCGACTTGTTTACACCCTTAACCACCATCGTCCTCCGCTTGAAGACCCGTCGACGAGCCACAACTCATCTTCACAGTCGCACCGGCATCTCTATTGTCCTCAGTCGGTGTCTCCGTATCATATCTAAAACGATCTACCATCCTTCGTCTTTGCCACCGCTGGTCGTCCTACGCTTGAAGATCGGTTGACAAGCAGCCACCCTCTTTGCTGTTGCCGGATTTGAAACCTGCGACTTTCTTAACCGCCATCTCCGTCATCAACTGCGGTAAGAACCTCCCTCATCATCAACTAATGTATGTTCTAAACAACAATGTTATGACCACTTTCTTAGTTTTTTTATTTGGATGATAAATACCGGTTCCACCAAGAGTGTTCTTGATTTGAATGGTTCATACTTTGATATTGCAATTGTTATTTAAATAGTTATGGTTGACTTTTGTTTAATTGGATTTGATGGTTATGCTAAAATAATTTAGGATAAGTGTGTTTTTATTGGGTTTTAGTAACTTAAATGTTTGAATAATTCAATGAAATTGTAACATTTAAGATATGAAATAGTATTTCAGATGTGAAATGATATTGTTTAATATGTGAGCTGATCTTATGTTGTATAAACTGTTAAGTGTTAGCATTATATTTCCAATGTATTATTTACATGTGAAAATTAAGAAAACTCAATTATAAAAAATAAGTTAAAAGATATTATATTTCATATGTGAATTTATATGTAGACATTAAGAATAAAAACCCAATAAAAAACATAAAAAAAATTCTCCAAAACATATCAAATATAGTACGTCTATAATTAAAGAGGAAAAAATCCTTGTTATTGTTGTGTATTTTGTTTAAATAAATAGGTAGTGAACTTTTATTTATTTTTAATTATAAAAATAGGGTAAAATGTATTTATATTTAAAAATAAAAAATAATAAATATAAAAAGGAAGAAAGTGTGCATGTGGGAGATGGTGCCTTACATTTTTTATGTCAATTTTTAGTTTTACACCTAGACATTTAAATATATTTTATTTATTCTTATTTAATCTCACTCACTTAATATATAAGATTAATGATTAGGATTTCGTTCTTTATTCTTACCTAAATTCTTATTACTTTGATAACCCTTCTCTCTCTCTCTCTCTATATATATATATATATACTAGCATCGTACCCGCGCAATGCTGCGGAGTCGAATAATTTTGTTTTATAATATGTCGTTTTCAAAAATATAATGATATGTTATTTGCAAAATTCAATGTCACAAAAAAATTTATTTAGCAACATGTCCCATTTTTTTCAATTTTTCTTTTATTTGCATAAACTATTTTATTAATTTTAAAAATAAAATCTAAAAGACATTAAAATAAGGAAAAAAAATCATATTTGTGAAATAAGGATAAAGAAGTTAATAAGATATTAGAAATAATGTTGTTATAGGTGTATAATTATGTTTGTGTGAGAGTATATTTTAATTGAATAAAAAGTTAAAGTAAATTAGGAGAGAGATTGGAATGGTTAAAGATTAAGTGGATGAGATTAAGTTAAATATAATGAAAGGCCAAAATATTGTTTTGATTGAATTTTAAGAAGTCTTGAAATTAATGAAGAAAGAGAGTGTTAAATGTTTTATATAGTAGTATAAATGATTTGCATACAGGAGTTAGACTTAATTTAGATCTTAATATAATGAGATATGAGACTATACTCTACAGTGCGTTTTGATATAACCTCCTTCCTATATATAGGATAGGACCTCAGGATTAAGAATATATACAAATTCTTTATTTAGGTTTTGTAACACCTTAAATTTAGAAACTATTCCCTAGATAAAAATATTAATATAGAACACAATAATAAGTAGTATTTAGAAATTTATCCAGATGCAAGTTGAAATGGGGTATAATGCACATCCTTTTTAGGCATGTTATACAGAAATAGAGTTTGCACACACTGCACATAGTAGTGTGTGCTAGATGGTGTTTGCGTGTGTATGATTATAATGAGAAATTAGAGAAAGAGATTAAAGAAAGATTAATCAAGGATCAAGGGATAATTAAACAAAAAGGAGCAAGAATTTAGAAGTTTAACAAATTTATAACAAGATTCCAGTCCATTTTATATAGAAAATTGAATGTTAGTATCTCAACTCTTGTGTTCGTGTGTTTTAGATAGACAAGGTACAAGAATAGTCATTTTATGGTAAAATTAAGCATTGCATGTAATATTTTTTTTTTGGATAATTTAGTGATTTTATTACTAGTAGAACATAGATTAACAGTTGCATTTTAGTTTTACTGTTTTATGTATAATTTAGTGATTTTATTACTAGTAGAACATAGATTAACAATTGCATGTTAGTTTTAATGGTTGGATTTAAGTATTTTATGGGTTTTGGACTGTTTGAAATTGTTCACATAGAACAGCAAAAGAGTACACAGGGCGTGTAGCTTTTGAAAGGCCGTGTAAGGCAATCATATTGAGGGATACGAGTTGTGTAGGTTGGCGATGATGTACCCTGTGCTACACAAGGAGTGTTAAGGCAGTTAAGCTTAGGAGGCCATGTAGGTTAACCGTGTAGATTCACAAGGACGTGTCTCAAGCCGTGCATGTGATCGTGTTCAATTCTGGTAAGTCATAAGTATCAAATTTGTGATATCTAAGGCTATTAAATGATGTATTGTGATCACTTAGGTCAATGGGTACTTGAGGAGGATGTATATGGGAGACTTTGGGAGCTACGAACCACAGGTGAGCATCTCGATTTGATACTCGTAAATATTGATTTATGAATATTTGTATTACTATGCAAATGTATCTACAACTAATATTTATTTTGTATGATAATAAATACACAGATAGATAAAATATCATGTATAATTTAAGAAGATGTAAAGTAGTAAAATGCTAAAAGTTAAAGTGAAAATATACGTGCAATGTTGAAAGTATATTAAGTGATCTACAAAATATGATATATTCAAGTAAAAGCCTTGATTGCTATATAAGATGATTTAAGATGTAAAAGAATAAACATGAGTACGGATACATTATGACTTGATTAATAATCTAGATGACATATTATAATTATATATGGATAAAGTGTTTGTAAAGAATTATAAAATGTTATTTAAGTAATAAGTGACAGAAATACTATTAAAATATTACACGAATGTCAGATAAATAAAAAGTTATTATGAAAGCGTAAAGTTATTGAATGATGGTGAATGAGATTTAGATAGAGATTAATAATATTGGTAAGTGTCTAATATAATTATTGGGATCCGGTAATTGTTATTGGATTTTTACGAATACAGTTACAATTGTACGTATACATCTACAGTTATTTTACATATACACTTATAATTATACAAATACAATTATTATACAAATATAGTTACAATTGTATAGATCCATATACAATTATTGTACAAATACTCTTACAGTTGTTCACACATATACATATACACTTACACTTGCACAAACACATATACAATTATTGTAGAGATACACTTACACTTGTACAAATACAATTATTGAATAGATATAGATACAATTATTATACAAACGCAATAATAAATTACAAAATGTTTTGAAAGAATAAAGTTTAATCAAAACATGAATATTGTTTATAAGTACTTGTTTCGAGTTGCTCGTTATTACAACTCATATTAGTTGACTTCTATTTACAGGTACTACTGATTAGTGGGTCCAAATAAAATTCTCGGTAGATGTGCTTGATGTTTGTGTGCAACATTTTATTATACTAGATTTTTGAATGCAAGTTGTCCCCGGTATGTTACTAAATGTCCTTAAATTTATGTATGTATTTGGTTATGAAAAGTAGTTTATTATCATATTTCATGCTTTCACAATTCTTTTAAATAAGATGTTTTAAGTTGTGTATATTTTATTGTAAAAGTTTTACAGCTAAACTGGGACATTGCAGGTTCGATACATTTCATAGTAGCTCACGTAAAGAGAAGGCATATCCCTTCCCTATATATATATATGTATGTATGTATATATATATGTATATCTATCTATTGATAGAATAACCTACTCATACTTAAAGTGTATCCTAAATAATTTTTTTTATCCTGGGCATAAGTTCAATACTTGTGGAGCTAGTTTTTTTAGTCCTTGTAGTTTTCTTAAAATTACATATTTGGTTTCTGGATTATAATTTTCACAGGTTCGGTTGCTTTCAACACAGTTTTCTTACACTTGTGCTCTTTGGTCAGATTAAAAAGAATAAAGTATCATTATCTTTATTAATTATTTGCTTTCTCATATTTTTAATTGATTTTATAATATTAAAAAATATTATATTTTTTTAAAAAATATAATCTCTCTCTAACTTTCTTTTACTTTGAACATATCTCCCTATATCTCCACAATCAACACACATACATATATGCATACAAACACTCATAAAGAAATTTCAACCCTTATTTCCTCTAAGAATCGGCAATTGTAGTCTCTAATATGCCTAATGTCTTTTTAGTTTTCTTATCTTGCAATTTGTATGGTTTTCGATGGTATACAGTTGCGCATCCCCGTTCTCACGACATACATTTCTTTGTTTTGAGCTATCCACAACCATTGCATCTTCGTTCCAGTTGGAACCTTACCATCTTTCTGCTTCGCATTTGTCTACTGACCTAGCTCACCGGTTTGGTTCGAATCCTGCCATCGTAGCCGCTTTTATTTTGGTTAAACCCTAACCGTCTTTGCCGCCTTCGTTTTGTTTTATATCCTATTAGGCTTTTCCTGGTGATGGATTTTGAGTTTTAGGGTTTGATTTAGTTTTGATTATGAGTTTCAAGATTTATAGTTAGAGACGTTTGTGATTTAACGGCCTCCTAGGTATGATGGAGCCGGGGGGGTTGTGACTTGAAGGCTTGGATATGATGGATATGGGAGATTGAGGTTGATCTAGATCTAAGATCCTAAGGTTTTCATTTTCGAATGGAAGGAGACAGTGACAGTAAGGGGAGGTACTTAGAAGATAACTATTGAATTAAACTATTACCTATAATTAATTAAATATTTTAATATTAAATATCATTTAAAATGAATTAAAATAATAATAAATGAATAAATGAAAGAACTAAGGGTAATTTGATATTTTTAAGTTGATCAAAGACCGAAAGTGTAAGAAAATTAGATTGAAAGAGACAAAACTCGAAAAGTTACTACGATAGATTAAATTTAAAATTTTAAGCAATCCGATTAACTCTTATAAAAGTGTAAGGGAGCATACATCATGAAATTAATCTTTAGGCTAATATTACAAACTATCACTTACGTTCCAAACAATATATTGCAAGCGGGAAAATTATTTCACGACGAGCGATTGGAGATGGAGAAAGCGACAATGAAGAGAAAGATGTCTAAAAACGAGCCCATGAGCTTGCTCGATGCTATTAAAGCTTCAGATGCAAGCTTTTTTCAACTTTCATTCTGAATTTCTGAGTTCATTCCCCCCTCCCCACACCAACCAACCCAACCCCAGTTTTTTCCCAAGTCCCTTTGATTTGCTTGTGCATACATGAAACTTCTAAAGGAAATCGAAAGTTTGCAACCTCATTTCTATAATTCCGATGAAACCAAATGTGTTGGTAAACTATTAATCAATCACAAACTAAAGAGGATTGTTTATTAAGGTTATGTTTAGGAACCCCATTTATTAAGGTTCTATTAATCAATCACAAACTAGAGAGGATTGTTCATTATTATTTAAGAAACCGGATACGAAAAATGGGTGCTTGAATTGTGGAAGAGAGATTCAACCCCGGTTTTTTTTAAAGCAACCGGGATAAAGGTTTTAAAACATTCAACCCAAATTTTTAATTAAGAAAACAGGTATGAATGATAATTATTAAAAAAATTATTATTTTTAATTTTTATTTAATAAATTTCATAAAATAATATATTTAAAAAAAATAGCATCCAATCACTTTTACATGTAATCAATAAAAAATAATAAAAAATAATATATATAATATACATAATATAGATACACCCATGATATAAAAATTGTAATTAAAAATTTTATAATTCTAATGCACTTTTCCCTCTCAAAATGTTGAAAACCCTCGAACAGTTTGGAGGCAAATTGGCAATCGATAGATTTCGCCTTCCCCCTCCTCCTCTCTTCCGACCCCCTCCAAACTCTAACTCGATAGATTTCGCCGGTCTCCTCTCCTTTTCTCCCTACAGCCCCAAAATATTCACACCTGCTTCAACCGGTTTCTGCAACTCTCAATCGAACGCTCAAACTCTCAAGCTTCTGCCATTAAGGTATGTAAATCGATCTAAAGCTTTTATTTTACTAGTTTTACATATAACGGAACTCGAATTTTTCCATTCTCTAGTAAACGGGTCTAAACTACAGTGTCTATCATGCTTCGGGTCGACTGTGTGCTTATGTTATTTTGTGTCTTATTTTGTAAAACCAAACTTGTTTTGAGTTAGTCTATCTTGAACATGAACAATCCTCCTAGAAGTATTTGTATGTATGTGGTAGGATTGAGCTTGGTTTGTTAGTATCATAGCATGTTTGCGTCAGTGTTGGTTTGTTTGAATGTTTTAGTTTAATTTTCCACTCTATGTTTGTTTTGGGTTTTTATTTCAAGGAATTTAAATTCATCCTAAAGCTATTAGTAAGTGTGTTATGGTCAATTTGTTTGTGTTTTAAGCTCAATTTTAGCATTCTAAGAACACGAAGAACAAAATTAAGTGTTCAATTTTGTGTTAAGGGTTTATCACTTAAGTGTTTTACGTTTCTAGTTCAATTCACATTATCCATACACACATTAAGTAAGGAGCTGCTGTTGCAAGAAATTGATTATTGAGACGATGCTTATCATTTACATCTTGTGTGCAGTGTTTGTCACATTATAAATAAGTTATTGGATAACTGTGGAGGTGAGCTTGGAGATTCATATATCAGGCACAGGGTTGTCATAATTGAGCTTTAAAAGAGATTATACTGTTAACCAACAATAATTAACTTAATGCAGAAATTACAAGTTACTAACCATAGGTCCATAACCATATGAAATTTTGACAGGGATGCCTCAAAGGCAGATAGATAGACAAGGATCATAATTTGTTGAACGATTTACTAACCAAGTATTCACCATTCAATGAGGAAATATTGAAGAAAATGAATAATTCTTTAATGAATGGACAAGGCAAAACACAAAAGAATTGAATGATGGTCAAAAAGAAAGGGTGCACCTAGGGCTCTTTATCCACACGTCGTCATTTATCTACTTGACGATCCATTGAATGTTCTGGATGCACACACTGGATCAGAACTCTTTTAAGGTTCAAATTCAATTGTTTTTATTTCAGTAAAAGTTTTGTTTTGGATCAGAACTCTTTAAAAACATGCCTGATCCAAGTTCTGCCAAGTGCTGTCTTGATTTTGGTGAAACAGAAGGTTCTTTTATGTCTTTTCTTTAAATGCATCAGGGGGTTCTTTTATGTGTTTTCTTTAAACGCATCAGGCGGATCTTGCCAGTTAAAAATGTTGAAAATAAGGATAAAAATACTTTATGCTTAGTTAAGTTGCCAATGTCGCCACAACCCAGTATCATGTTAAGCAATGCTCGTGTTTACACTGGCTTTAACCTAGTATACCTTTAATTGTTGACTTTAATTATAACCAACCTTTTGCAGTTTTGAGATCAGTCTTGCTCTACTAAAATGTCAAGCTTTTATAGTAGGATTTATAGTCTATTGTTGGATTTCTGCCTTTTTGGTTTCTAACCTTCTTCATGTTTGTGATCAGATCTCTCAAAGGTAACAAGGAAAAAGATACCATGAACAACATCTTGCATATATTACTTTCTTCACAAAGTCTCAAAACCAACCATCGGTGCTTGATTCAATTGACTTGATGGTATCGTTAAAAAAGTCAGTTTCTACAATAATTTCATTAAACATTGATCCGTAGTTTGTTACAACTTAGTAACTAAAAGACTTTCTTTTTGTGTTTGGAATTTAAAACTAGCTAGTTATTTAGTATATGTATTTTTAATTGAAATGGTATATTTAGTGGTATAAAGATACTGTTATGTAGTTGTTAATTGGGTTGAATTTTGTTGGTAAATACAAACAGAAAATTAATTGTATAATTTTTTTATATTTTTTTTACTGATATTCAGACCTGGTTTCTTAGTTTAAAAACAGGGGTAGAAACTATATTTTCAGACCCAGTTTTTAACTGGGGTTAAAAGGTTTTTAGCACTGATTTTTCAACCGGGGTTGATTCTGACATTTAGTCGCCCTCCTTTCAGCCCCCTCTCAAAACCAGGGTTAAAGGCTTTTAATAACTGGGGTTAAAAATTTTTTTGTACTAGTGTTGGAGGAAAAGGGGGGGGGGGGGTTGTGACTTGAAGGTTTGGGTATGATGGAGATGGGAGATTGAAGTTGATCTAGATCTAAAATCCTAAGGTTTTGATTTTCGAATGGCCGCAGACGGTGACAGGAGGTACTTAGAAGATAACTATTTAATTACCTATAATTAATTAAATATTTCAATATTAAAATGAATTAAAATAATAATAAATGAAAGAACTAAGGGTAATTTGATCTTTTTAAGCTGATCTGAAATGGAAAGTGTAAGAGAATTAGATTGATAGAGACCAAACTCGTAAAACTACTACAAGAGATTAAATCTATAATTTTAAGCAAACCGATTACCTCTTATAAAAGTGTAAGGGAGCAAACATCACGAAAATAAACTTCAGGCTAAAATTACAAACTATCGCTTACGCTCCAAACAATATTTTGCAGGCGGGAAAATTATTTCACGGCTAGCGATCGGAGACGGAGAGAACGACAATGAAGAGAAAGCCGTCTGAAAACGAGCTCAGGAGCTTGCTCGATGCCATTAAAGCTTCAGATGTAAGCTTTTTTCAACTTCCATTCTGAATTTCTGAGTTCATTTCCTCCCCTCCCTCCCCCCCCCCCCCCCACCACCCGGCAATCCCCCAAGAAAAATTTATTTTTTTCAGGTCCCTTTGATTTGCTTGTGCATACATGAAACTTCTAAGGGAAATTGGAAGTTTGCAACTTCATTTCTGTAATTCCTGATGAAACCAGATGTGTTGGAGAAACTGTTAATCAATCACAAACTAGAGAGGATTGTTCATTAAGGGTCTGTTTAGGAACTCCATTCTTTGGGCAATATTCGATTTACCTTAAACTAGACATCCTGGATAAGATTCTGATCACAAATCTTGAATTTTTCATGCTCCTGAATAGTACTTAATAGTTATGTGGCCATCAGATTCTCTCGTAATTTTGGGGGCATGACCTACCATGGTCCTTTCAAGGTTATTACAGGAACGTTGAATTTTCTTTCCAAGTCTGTTATGTTGTTCTTTTGACATTTGTCCCATGTAGGTTTTTATATGAATTCAGAGCTCTTTTAGTCTTTTGTAAGTCCACGGTTCAGGCTACTAAAAACTTCCCACCATGGATTTAATTAATTTTGAGGTCATTGTGGATCCTATTTGGGTTTTTGTATAAGCAGAATAAGAACTCAGGGATTTAAAGTGACAGAATTGGTGACATATTGTCTAACGCCAACTATGATGTGAAATGAGTTCCCCATAAGTGTCAGGCTGTGTGTTGCAAAAAGCTCCCATCATGGTATTAGCTGATTTCAAGGTTTTGGGGCTAGCTTGATGATTGGGCATGGCATGTTATTGATTTTTATGGAAGTATTGATTACATGTATAGTTTGGAGACAAAATCATTAGTTTATTATATCATCCCCATCAGAATTTAAGGCATGTTTGAAAGTTCATGTTAACTTTTGCATTTATTTATCCCTTAGTGTTTTTATCAACCAAAAGAGCTAGTCTTGCACTGAAGGGGAAAGGGAATACTATATTGTATTCCGTAGATGTAGAAATAACATCATTTGTTATCTTACTCGTAAATCGTGCTTTTAATTCTGCAGGTGGTTGAGAGTCGTACTCAACTAATTTCTGAACTTGGCGAGTTAGATATTACTGATGAAAATGAACGGGCTTCTATCCTGGAATGTCTAACAGTATCATGCTCAGAAGTCCTTTGTTTGATTTTGAATTTCACCGTTCATGTCTTTCATAAAAATTAAAAAGCTATAATTCACTATATTCAGCTATTCATGATATCGTGTTTGCTATGTGTTAACTTTTGTTAAGTAAGTTCTCAATACAATATACGTGTAAAGCTTCTACCATCACCTGAATCAACACTACCATGTGCTGCTAATAACTATTAGATATGGAACCCCATTATGAGATAGCTGTTTGTGTGGTTCAGTATATGTAAACAATTGGATTTTTGTTTCCCAACATGTTACCAGTTTTGAGTAACTTTATTGTGGAAGTATTTTGTTTTCCAATTCACCTAGCTATTTCATGGCTAGGTCAATCTTCAATGAACTTCCCAACTGAATAATTAATATTTAAGATTTAGTTTGTGATCGATTTCCTACCTGTTTATAGTTAACATGCGTCTCACGGTCGTATAAGTTTGGTTGTAATTGTTCTATAATAGTATAGTCTATGGTAGCTTAACCATGAAAGGCATACTCTCATCACAATAGTCATATGTTTCCGACCACTTAGGAAGTTACTTTTTTGCATTCCATCTCTTAACATATATTCTCGAAGATCACCAGAATATATTGGATTGCCTCATTGTTTATGTGGATGCATTTCAAACCCACACAACCTTGTTGTCTCATATAACGAAAAACCATTGTTGAACGTTAAGAGCTGTATGTTTAGCGCTCTGTTTTTCTAGCACTACATTGTCGCCTTAACTTGAGGCTAGACCTTCTGGGAAGACTTCACGTGTCTGGATGTATCTCAGTGCATGTTAAACAAAACTATCTTACAAGTGGCTACAACTTACCTAGAATCAGATATATCCAAATGCCTCGGTCAATTGCTTGCTTTGGGAACCAAGGTACATTTTCTTTTACTTGTGTACTTGATATGAATGACCAATTGATGATTTTCCCACCATAGACTAAGCAAGTTTTTTCTTAAATCTATACAAGGCAAGTATATGGTTTAGAAAACACATGAAGATGACACTTATGTCCACTGATGATTCTCAAGAAGAAGAACATTATAGTCTCTTCTTCCAGGTGATATATTCTTGACCGATCAAGTCAACCTTTTCTTTTTTCCAGTTGCTAGGATTTTGTTCAGTGTACATGGTGAGCTGTATGCATTTGATTAAAAAAAATTTCATACCATTATGCGACTTTAAAGGATGTTAGTGCTTATTAGTCATATTGACATCACTCTCAGTGTCTTAATGCTACAAAAAGTTCCAAATAGAAACTGACTTTTTGTTTTCAGGTGCTCTTGGATATGTTAAGCCATTCGGCTGCTGTTTTATCAGCTTTGGCAAGACATCCAGTTTCAGCAGAAAAGGAGTTAATGTCAGTAACTGAAACATCCATTTTGGAACTCTTAAATCTGACAAAAGACTCGATATTAGAGGTTAAGGTGACTACTCTCCCATTTTTACTTATTATATTCTCCAAGTCATATTTAGATGTTATAATGTAAGTATGATGTGTATAACAAGTGGAATCTTCTGTTTTAAGAAGCAGAAATGCTTCTATAACCCTTGAGTATAGACAAGGATACAGAGATACGGTCAGTAAGATATACCATGAAGACGAAACCAAGACATCATGTGATTATTTTTCAGTGTTGGCTAGTGGACACACTAACCGAAATTAGCAACATAATAGAATTCATGCTGACTAATACAATTCATGCTACACGGGTATACTCATTATAATCACACCACCATATCCTTAGGTTTTTAGAAATTATGAACTCATAACCCTGCGACAAAATCTATACTGCCAAATTGATATTTTGAAAGGGCAAATTGCCGAGATAGGTAAAATATATATATCAAAATTTGCCAATAAAGGTAATGTGTATTTTTTTTGTCCAAGAAAGGACTATAAATCTCAAATTGTTATAAAAAAGGAATCTTGATGTGATAACCTTGATTTTTTAGCATGTCATGATTCTCTTATTAATAACAAACTAGTTGAATGACCCGCACATGAACGGGGTGGCTTTAAAAGACCTTAAACATCTAACGTGTAATTAAGTATAACACATCATAATAGATAGAGAGACGTATAATAACAAGGTTGTAAAAATCGCTAGGCGGTATATAGTTGGTCGACTACCTTGAAGCGATTAATCGGCCTAGGTGGTGATTATTCGGTTTCTAGGCGGGGACCCTAAATTATAAAGGAAATTATTTAAAATAAATAAATATTAGCAATACCCTAACAAAATAAGTCAATAACCATTAAAAAAGTTTAACAAGCTTGAAAAATAAAAACCAAAAGTTCATATACCCTAACAAAATAAGTCAAAAATTATTTGTAGATTTCAATTTTTTTTGAAATAAATAAAGTCAGACTCTTTTATTAAGCGTTGTGATTTCTAGGTCGGTGGGCCACCTGTAACCACCTAAGTGCTGATTAATCGGTCACCGAGACCGATTTTTACAACACTAGTTAATAATTGAATGAATCAAAGTAAAGTATAAATATTCGACAATTTGACCACAAATGCATCCAGTACAATATGTTAAGCCTAACAAAAGCCTCAAAGTGCATGCATTTTGAATAACCAAACTTTACTACATTCAGACACGAGAAATAAGATGATGATTGATTCATATTGTTTTGAAAGGATATTATTTAGGGAGTGTTTGTTTTAGCTTATTTTATAGGGTTATTAGCTTATTTTTTGAGCTTATTGGAAATTTGGTGTTTGGCTTAGCTTATTAGCTTAAGCTTATGAGCTTATCTTTAGTAAAAATAAGCCACTTTTGATAAGTCAGGTGAAAACAACTTTTTTTTTCTCCACATTGGCTTATCTTTGTACATTTACATATATAACCTTATTCTTGTCCCTTTTCCCAACACCTTCTCTTCCTCAAATATAAGCCTGCCTTTTTAGTCATTTTACAGTAATAAGCTAAGCCAAACACTTTTTCACTAATAAGCTCAAAAGCTAAAAAGCTAATAAGCTTAAGCTCAAAAAAATAAGCTTACCCAAACACCCCCTTAGTAACCTTGATCCTTGGATGCATCGAAAAACAACTTCAAATTTGAATATCACATCGTTAGTCATTGCATATATCCTTGTATCTGCATTTAGATCACTAAATTATAATATAAGAAAGTAAAGTAGATCATTCTTAATACCACTTAAATATGGTTTTTAACCCATTTGCTTTTGAATTGGTGAGTTTTAGTTTAGTTATTGATTTATTACTAGCATGGTACCCACACAATGTGGTGGCGATGAATAATTCACGCACTATGGTTTTCACTTGATAACATGTTCGTTTTCGATAACAAAAGGTATGATATTCATTCACTATGGTGACATCGAATACTTTCTATTCGCGACATTTGCATTTCCTTTCTCCTCTTTCCTTTTCTTTTATTTCTCTTTTTTGTATCAACTTTTTTTATTAATGTTTATAATAACTTTTGAAAAACAATAAAATAAGAAAAATCTAAAAAAGATGATAAAAACATATTGGGTCTGCGTGTTCTAAAAAAAGTATAACAATATTCAATAGTATATTGGTCATTTTTCATTAATTTTAAGAGTTTAAATAAAGCAAAAGAGAGAATGTTAAATTTGTTATAAATGAAACCTTTAATTTAAATTATATAAATCATTTATAAAATCTAGAAATGCTTATAAATTCGGGTTACATGTTATCATGTTTATGAGTTCTAGTTATACATATTTTCTAATACTTAAATTAAAATATTTGTTATATGATAGAATATTTAAAATATTGTTTTTATGAAGACTTTTTTATTTAATTTTATTTAATATTTTATAGGTTAAAAATTAATTTGCATTGACTTGATATTTTTTAACGTTATTTAATACGGAAGGTTTAATTATTATAAAATGTATTTTAAAATCTAATTAAATCCAATTAGTGGTTTCCATTTAAGTTTAAATGAGGGGTAAATTAGTAAATTCAAATTACTTAAAATTAAGAGATTAAGATTATTAGGAGAGAGAAAGTTAAATGCTTTATATATTAGTTTAGATATTTACCATATGTCAAATGGGTCCAAATATATAGTTATCTAGGTTATACGGTCGTAGCTAGACATGTCAATGAAGCATTTCATCAAACGCTTTATATGAATTTCTTGAAATAACTAACCAATAACTATGATTACTCCTATCTCTATGGGGATATTAAACTGCCCTTTTTATTTATTTATTTATCAAAACATGTAATTGTGATACCCACTCTATCCAAAATTAGTGGAAAATGCAACACAATTAAAGATTTAAAAAATCTACTTAGGAAACCTTTGATGTATATTTCCTGTATATTTATCAATGGAATTTGCTTAAACCACCTCTAATTATTATGACAACTAAAATATTGGAATGAGGTGATTCAAATATTTCTAGCAACCTTTTGAATCATAAAGTAGAATATTTTTAAACTTTTTGATGTCGATGAAAAATACTTCTAATGTAAAAATAGAAAATCACATTAGCTACTCTTCAACAATTTATGATTTCTATAAAGAAGGTAATGCATATACACAAGTAGAATGGTGGATCAATGTATAATTATTGAACTTAAAATGAAACCTAAGATTAACCCATTAGTTAGAAAAAAATAAATCTCTAACATAAACTACCTCATAAAAAGGGATTATATCTCACTAATCGATTGTAGATAGATATTCTCATATACCTTAAATCAAAAATACCTCATAGAATGGGAATACTTATTTAGTGATTTATAAACAAAAAAATAACCATAAATATGTTCACTAGTTTAGAGTTTTATAAAGAAGATAAGCAAGAAAATACCTATTTAGAAAAAATTAAGTGTCATTGTGTTTCGATTTACACAATATCAAAATAGTAACTCGGTTTCTTTAATGGTTATAAAATAGACATTTTTTTACTAATAAATTTTTTTAAAAATATTATTTTTTAACTGTGTTGGATTACGGTAAAATTTACATCAAAACGTAAATAAAAATGAGGCGATCATAAATATATAATTATATTTATACCATATATTAAAAGTTATCAAAGGAAAACTATAAACGTATACAAAATAAATACATAATTTATACAAACACCCCTGTATATTTTCATATAACCCCTCATAATTAGCCTTTCCGCAAGAAATGAAAAATCCAAAATAAAAGGCTAATTTTGCACCAAATTTAAAATTGGGAAAATTACAGGTTTCTATTGGTTGAATCAGAGATAATTAAGGAAAGGGGAATTTGAAATTTTTGTATTTTAAGTAAGAGTAAGATTAAAATTTGCGATCTCTTTTTATGCTCACCCCATAGGTCTAATCGTGTGCTAATTTTGCTTTTCTGCTCGTTGTGATAGAGGATTCATACATTTGGTTCAGAAGTACTAAAGGCGTCACAAGTGGTCATTGATGGTGTTATAAGTCTATGCAAATCATATTGCAACAATGTGAATTTGGATTATGATGCTACAGCTGAAAAAGATGATGTGAATCACATAACCAGTATAACAAAATGTACGGTTGAAAATTTGGTTGATTTGGGGAGCCTTGCTGCTAATGCTGGTGGAAATCTAGTCTCTGTGCTAAATTTGTCTTGGAAAGGAGTTGTTAGTTTGCTTCAGCTATGCAAAGGACCACTGGCAGCAAGCATGAACATAGCAGAGATTATTCTGTCTCTTCTTTCATTTGCTAAAGGATCTTTAAGTTTTGCAAGTCAAACTTGGTCAACGTTGATGGAACCACTGTCTATGGCCGAAGCTAAAAGAATATTCATTCCAGTTAAGTTTTACTTGATTAATGCTGCCAGAATAATCTCCCACTACCCATCTCAAGCATTTTCAATTTTCAAAGAAATTACTATTTGCATCCTTACAATCTTAACCTTTCGAATCCATTTGGGTAAAGAAGAGCTGCTTAAGTCTGCAAGTGAAGCTTTGGCAGAACTTGTCGAGCCAATATCGTTTCATCTTCTTATTTCCTTGTTAAATTCAGCTCAACTGGAACACACTTATAAACGCCAAATTTTTGAGTGGTTATTTAATGATACAAGTTTTGTCCCTGAAGAAAACAAACCGATAGATGCAATTTTCTTGTTAACTCGTGCATCAATGCATGAGTCTAAATTATTGGTACTCGGTCAAGTTGCCTTATTTGTTAATCTTTTGACAAGTGCTCCTGATCTTGAAGATGATGTGAAACTCGAGATTGCTAAAAAGCTAGAATGGCTTTTGAATATTCTAACAGATGAATATGTTTATTCATCTGTTCTTGCTTTGCCAATATCCCTAATACATAATTCTGGTCACCAGAATATGTTTTCTTCTGTTATACACGCATTGAAGACCTTTATGCTTGTAGTTTCTTCAACTTCACTTTGGGGAGAAACAGAGTCGTTTTTGCTTGAAAATTTCTTCCACCCACACCATCTTTGTTGGGAGATTGTTATGGAACTTTGGTGCTTTTTGGTTCGCCATGCTGACTCAGACACGAGGAATGACATCATTGATAAGCTCTGCATGTTATTGAAAACCATAGCTTCTTGGGAATCAGTTTTGAATCCCAGTAGTGTTCTTCGCAAACTTGCTAGATCGATCTGCATGCTTCTTAAACATGGTTCGCAATCCATCGCAGATAGAGTTTTTAATTTCATCATCAACAGTAATGTATCTAAGGTATCGTCCACTATGTATATAGCGTTGCTCATGGAAGGATTCCCATTAAATTCTCTTTCAGATAAGGTCAGAAATGTTGCTAAACAGAGAATAGTAAGCGAGTACTTTTGCTTCCTGGATGCATTTGATGATGACTCATTAAGGCAAAGTGGAAATGAAATGTTTGGTGCACCAGTTTTTGCTTTGTCTGCCGCCCTGCAGTCTCTGTAAGTAACACTAATTTCCGTGTTCATGCAGTGATGTTTATCTTATTTTTGAATTGATT
Source organism: Dittrichia graveolens (assembly GCA_038502395.1). Taxonomy (NCBI): domain Eukaryota; kingdom Viridiplantae; phylum Streptophyta; class Magnoliopsida; order Asterales; family Asteraceae; genus Dittrichia; species Dittrichia graveolens. The sequence continues at coordinate 838,263 of JARJIL010000003.1, read as the reverse complement.
TTTTTAGGTTCATGAAATTTGTGGCTGGAACCAGCATTTGGTTTTAACAGTGAATCAAAAGAATCAGTAAAATGCTTTTAATGAGGTAGGTGATTTGTACACCGCTTATTTTAGCCATACACCACTAAATTAATGTGGTTTTGACTCTTTTACTCTTCATCAATATGAAATGGTAAAGGAAAGCAAGGGATATGGTCAAAATTATCTAATTCAGTGGTTTATGTATAAAAAAGATGTGAAAAATCACCTGCCTCTTAACAAGGGCTAAGGGGGTGTTTGGGATTTCTTTTTTAAACTGCTTATCTGACGTAGATAAGCAGTTTTGAGTGTTTGGATATCACACTTATCTGCATATTTTAGGATGAATTAGCAGTTTTTGGGATGCAGCTTGGTACCTGCTTATTGAAGCTGCTTATAACATAGAAAAGTCTTTAATAAGCTTTCCAAACACCCCTAATTCCGCAAGATAAGTAATGAACCTTCTTTAACTTACTATTCTAGATAGTATAATATTTTCTCTCCTAATACTCTACAAAGTTCCACTTTTCTATTCCGGGTTATTAGACATTTAGTGTGTATTTTATATATTTATATATTAGAGGGATTAGAGTGTAATTATCTCCTATATATATTCTCCTATTGTAAACGTGAATGGCACAATATACAATTTCAATATTACGATTACCAAGTTTAACTTGGTAATCAGAGCCAAGTTGCGGCTAGGGGTCAGCCTCCTTAACTATTGCCGATCAGACTACAGTGTCTATCGGTTGTTGATTACAGACCAACACAAGCAGACCATAAGTCACGTAAATTTCTCTATCACGTCAATTTCCTATCGATTGTTGATTGCAGCGCAACACAAGCAGACAATTTCTCCATTGACTCTTCGGTAGGTATTCTGAAATTGAGTTACGTATGGTATTCTCCATCGTCACCTTCATTCTGAAATCGAGTTACGTATGGTATTCTGTTATTGCAAAAAAAAAAAAACAAAGTTCGTGTTAGAAATTAGCACCCTGAAATTCTCGATCAGCTCTTTGGTAATTCAGAGTTCAAAATTGTCTTCTCTTCTGCCTCATAACAGTTGCTAATCATGGTGATTGCAGCCTTTACTTCTGCCGAGAAAACTCTCCATTGTCACCATAAGTTTGGTTTGACCATATCTCCTAACAATTATGGTTACTGGAAGACCATGCTTCAACCCTTTCTTGTTACAAACAATCTGTTTGGTTACATTGACGGTTCAATTTCCTGCCCACCGATCACTATCGCATCCTCCTCATCAGGAAAAGAAGACACCGAATCTGCCTCACCAGAATATAGCGCATGGATTTCTAATGATGCTCACGTGCGTATGTTACTTATTTTTACCATCTCCGAGGCGTCTTTCCAACATGTTCAAGGGAACACCTCCCCTGATCTTTGGCTATCACTGGAACGTGCTTATGCCCCTCATACGTCTTCTAGAGAATATACTCTGAAAATCCAACTATTAAAACTAGAGATGAAAGTTGATGAAACTTCCTCTGCATATTTGACCAGGGCTTAGGATTATTCTAATGCTCTTGCTAATATTGGTGAACCTGTTAAAGAAAAGGACTTGGTGATGTTGGTTGTTTCTGGTCTTCGAGAAGAGTACAATGGACTGAAATCCACCCTCCTTGGCCGCCAATTTCCCACTGCCTTTGCTGAACTTCATGGTTTGTTATCAGACCATGACTACATGATCAAGAAATCAGCCCCTGAAATCCCTCCAGCCCAAGCCTTCATGGCTGCTGTTAACACCGCTGGATCCAGATCAACCGTGTCTACATTTACTGTCACAACTGGGTCTATCAGTTCAACACGCTACCCAACAACCTGCTCAAGCTTTTTACACCAACAGGTTTGGAAACAATCGTGGTTGTGGCTGTGGTCGCGGGAATTCTACCAACAGGAATCAAGAAGGTAACTGAAATCAATTCAGTTGGGCTTCTAATCAAAATGTTGTTTTTGGTACTTGCAACAGGTGTGGGATTGGCCATATCCCGTCTCAATGTCCTAATCGTGATCCCGCTACCATAAGACCGAGACAGTCACCTTCAGCCAACTTCACCAATCACCGCTCACAAGCGTCACACACTTGGCTTCCGGACACTGGTTCTAGCCATCATGTTGCACCAGTCTCTAGCTTGGATAACTCGGAGGCCTACTATGGTGAGGACAATCTTCATGTTGGTAATGGTAAGGGTTTACCCACTTTACACGTTGGTTGCTCTCGTCTTTATTCACCAACCAAAACCTTTTCTCATATCGATATACTCCATGTACCTAAAATAAAACAAAATCTCCTTTCTGTTCAAAAATTCTGTCTTGATAATCATGTATACTTTGAATTTCACTTATCTTTCTTTGCCGTGAAGGACAACTCTACACACACTATCCTCCTCACGGGTCCTAGTAATGGCGGTCTATACTCCTTTTGTCTACCTCGGTCCGTTTCGAATAAAGTAGCCTTCTCCACAACTCGTGCCTCCTCCATCACGTGGCATCAAAGACTTGACATCCACATTCGCAGCTTTTGAAGTCTATGTTAGCTAGATATAATTTACCACTACAAAATAATTGTTCTAGCATTGTTTGTGATTCATGTTCAGTTGGAAAATCTTCTAAACTGCATTTGTTACCTTCTATTTATAAAAGTTCTCATCTTTTGGATTTAGTTTTCTGTGATGTATGGGCCCTGCGCCTGTTACCTCCTTTGATGGTCATAATTATTTCCTGCTATGTGTTTATCACTATTCTTGCTTTATGTGGAATTTTTCTCTAAAATTAAAATCTGATGTCTTTGGTACCTTTAAGCGTTTTTTGGCCATGGTTGAACGACAATTTCATACCACTCTAAAATCTGTTCAAACTGACCGGGGAGGAGAGTTTCACAATCTCTCTCATTTTTTCTCTCATCTCGGCATCACTCACCGTCTTTCTTGTCCTCATACTAGCGAACAAAATGGCTTTGTTGAATGTCGACATCGACATGTGGTTGAAACTGGTCTTACTTTACTTGCTCAATCTCGTGTTCCACAACGTTTTTGGCATTTTGCTTTTGACACTGCTGTTTACCTTATTAATCGCATGCCATCTAGAACAAACTCAAACACCTCACCCTTTGAATTTGTGTTCCATAGTCAACCCAATTTTTCTTTTCTCCGTGTCTTTGGTTGTCAATGCTATCCTCATCTCCGTCTATATAACACAAAATGGATTTTCGTTCTACTCCCATTGTGTTTTTCGGGTATAGTACCGCCCATCATGGCTACCGGTGCTATGATCCACAATCTGATTGCATCTATGTTGCCCGTCATGTTCGATTTCATGAACACTCCTTTCCTTTTCAGGAACCTCTCTCTCCTACTCCCATACCTACTACTCCCTCCAACCCATACGTCTCTACCTACCCATCTCCTGTCCCATCAGACCCAAATAACCAGACGCCTACGGATGTTCCTATGGCCCAACCACAAGAACCACCTCTTTCCACCGATCCTGATCTCCCTACAGCCCAACCACCTCTCTTACACACCTATCAACATCGAGCCAAAGTCAACCAACCTACATCTCAGCCTACTCCTCCTACACCATCTACTACCACCGCTTTGTCCTCTTGTACTCGTCCACCCAATCTTCGCCCTAACCCCAAACAATCCAAACCCTACAATGCCACCTCATATTCTACCTAGTCTCCCACAGACACTGAACCTACAACTTTTACCATTGCTAACAAGGATCCTCGTTGGCGTAACGCCATGGCTGAAGAGTATTTGGCGCTTCTGAGGAATGGCACTTGGTCTTTAGTTCCATGTGTCCCGAATTCAAATGTGGTTGATTGCAAGTGGGTTTTACAAATTAAAACGAGACCAAACAGGGCAGTTACAAGGTACAAGGCACGATTGGTTGCCAAAGGCTTTCGAAAGCAACCGGGCATTGACTATCAAGAAACATTTAGTCTTGTAGTAAAATCAACAACTATCCGTGTTGTTCTCTCTATAGCTGTCACTCAGAAGTGGTCTCTTCGACACCTAGATGTGCAAAATGCCTTTCTACATGGTAACCTCACCGAGACTGTTTACTTACAACAACCCCCTGGGTTTGTTAACCCAACAAAACCAGATCATGTTTACCTCTTTCACAAATCCCTGTATGGATTAAAACCTGCTCTTCATTCTCTTGGTTTTCAGGGTTCTAAAACGGATCCCTCATTGTTTATTTACTCTCGCGGAGGCACTCTTTTGTACATGTTGGTCTATGTTAATGACATTATTTTGACAGGAAACAATCCCTAGGCTATTGAAAAAGTGGTCGCGAATCTAAATCAGTCCTTTGCTGTCAAGGATATGGGCTCTATGTTATATTTTCTTGGTATTGAGGTTACCAACAAGGGTTCCGATCTAGTTCTATCTCAAAGAAAATATATACTTGAACTTTTACAACAAGCAGGTTTGTTCAAGGCTAAGCCGGTTGCCTCTCCAATGACCACTAATGCAAACCTTGCTCTCGGTGATAGTGCTACATTTGATAATCCTGTCCGGTATCGCCAAATCGTGGGTGCACTCCAGTATGTCACATTGTCACGACTAGACATTACATTTGCAGTCAACAAAGTTAGTCAATTATGCATTCGCCTACCGAAAATCATTGGTCCGCAATTAAAAGAATCCTTCGTTACTTTTAGGGTATTGCTCACTATGGTTTGCGACTCATGCATGCTTCTAGCAATACCCTTCATGTTTATACTGATTCATCTTACAACTCTCTCACGGGTTTCACTGATGCTGACTGGGCTGGTTGCCCAGACGACCGTCGATCCACGGGGGGATATGCTATATATCTAGGTTCAAACCTAGTCTCATGGTTTGCACGTAAACAAAAGACAGTCTCGGTCGTCAACAAAAGCCGAATACAAGGCCCTTCCTAATACTGTTGCAGAACTTACATGGCTTCAAGACCTTCTTCGTGAGCTCCGTGTTCTGGTTAAGTCTGTCCCCACCTTATGGTGTGATAATCTTGGCGCCACGTATCTATTGGCAAACCCTGTCTTTCATGCGCGTACAAAGCATGTTGAAGTTGACTTTCATTTTGTTCGTGAAAGAGTAGCACAACGGCAACTTTCAGTTCAATTCATAACTACTGATGATCAGATTGCAGATGTGTTCACGAAGCCGTTGTCTTCACAACGGTTTCTTCTATTACGGTCCAAGCTACAGGTCGTTCCCCGGCCTTAGCTTGCGGGGGAATATTAGACATTTAGTGTGTATTTTATATATTTATATATTAGAGGGATTAGAGTGTAATTATCTTGTATATATATTCTCCTATTGTAAACGTGAATGGCACAATATACAATTTCAATATTACGATTACTGATTACCAAGTTTAACTCGGGTAATTGATTAACTTGGCACAGGTAAGTGGTATCACAGACAATGACCATTTTGTCAATGCCTGCTTACCCAAAACAGAATTTAAGGCCGGCAATTCTTGGGTCGACACGAAAATAAATGGGTTAGGTTATGGTTAATCCGACAACCCGAAAGTGACCCGTATGACCCATTTAAGGGTAAAATTTTAATATTATTAAATTAACTTTAATGCTTAAAATTTAAACTTTGAAAAGAAGACTGTGAATTTAAATAAGAGAGTGACATCTTTGGGCAATAAAACCTAGAAACAAAAGTACAAAACTCTTAAACGTTTAAAAATTTAAAATAAACAATAAAAGATTTAAAGTTAAAAAACCCACATATATCGAGGGTTAACATAGCAGAGAGTATAATCGGGGGGAAACAAAATTAAAGGGGAGGGAAATCAAATTAAAGTGGAGGGAAACGAAATAAATTTTTAGGAAACCAAGTATAATAATATATTTATTTATTTATATAGTATATTTTAAATAATATTAAAACTTCACTTCTAACTATATTTAATCTATTCAAATTTGAATAAAAAATATACGTAATATTAATATATAAGTTAACCATGTTTTATTATATTAATATAATCAAATATGAATGATATATTTACTTGCTTAGTGTTTAATTATATGTACTATATATTTATGAACATTTTTAAATTAATAAAATGATTTGTTCGAAAAATCAAAATTAATTATATTTAGTGTTTAATTATAAGGTAAATTGCATGAAAATACAACAAACTTTGTCTTAATTATCATTGTATACAACCAACTTTATTTTTTTAAAAACAATACAATCAACTTTTATAATCCTCCAATTGTATGCAAGTTGTTGTATACTATGGAAATTATGACAAAGTTTATTGTATACAATGGTAGCTAAAGACTAGACACAGAAAAAAGTTGTTTGCATACAATGAAATTTTTTTGAAAGTTAGTTGTATTATTTTTAAGAATTTAAAATTAGTTTTATACAATGACAATTAAGACAAAATTAATTGTATTTTAATGCATTTTTCCCTTAATTATATTGTACTCGAAAATTGTATTTGAAAAACGAAAAAATTTCTTGTCGATCAAATTTGGCCTAAATGGGTCGACCCAAACCCGGCACGAAAAACAACACGACCCGAACTTGTCACAAAAATAAATAGGTTGAAATCGGGTTGACACGAACCTGAACCAAACCCGAACGGCACGTACAGGATAACACGAACCCGACCCGAATTGATAGCCTTAAATAGAAATTGTGAAAGCTGGTTACCTAAAATAGAAATAAACATTTCTTGCCTAACTTTTTTTGAAAGTTTATTCCTTTTTTAGTAGGGAGAAAAATAATATATTACTCGCAATTGAATTTGAGGAAAGATGGTTTACCTTTTTGTGTGATTATAGCTATTTGTAAAATTTGTTACTCTTAATACGTTTTAATATTATATTTCCCCCTCCTGTGATGTGTAGGCAGGTGAGTATATCAGACACAGAAATGAAAACAATAAAGCTATTAAGTGCCACCATCCGTGACTACAACAACACTAGTGACAACTCAAAGGACCAGTACCGTAAGCTTCTAAGCGAAAGTTTAGTGATCATTTCTAGCATGAAGCATTTATACACATCCGATGAAATGGAAAGACTTATTTTCGAGCTGCAGAGTCTTTTTATCTCAAAATCCGCTGTCATGGATACTGAATTGTCAAAATGCAAACCAAATTTAGCTGCTTTTGTGGCAGGACTTGGACACATTGAGTTTAAAGAAAGTGATAATAACTCAAAGGTTTCTGCTTCATGGCAATTGTTCCACATGCTATTAAAAGAACGACATTGGGCTTTAGCTCATTTGGCAATAACAGCATTTGGGTATTTTTCTGCACGTACTGATTGCAGCGAGTTGTGGAGGTTTGTACCACAAGATGCAGCACTGTCATTTGATTTGGAGTTTGGTAAAGATGCAAATGAGGAAAGATTTATGTGTGAGTTTAAGGTGTTCTTTGAAAAGGAAGAGGCTGATGTCAAAACTAGCCCTGGTGCAAATGAGTTTACCTTGCTTGTGAAAGAAGGTCTAATTCTAAAACAAATGGTCCAAAAGATGATAAGCGTTGATACTGATGCCATGGAGGTAGATGACGCAAGAGAAACTAATAAGAGAAGAAAAATGCCAGATGGAATAAGTGAAGGAGTTTCATTGATGCAAAATGGATTGAGAGTAATTGCTAATGGGATTACTTTATGGCAGCAAAATCGATTAGATTATGCAGATCTTCATGGTGAGTTTTTGACTCATTTTTCTAAACTTCAAGATGCTGTCGGGCACATGGCCGCAAGCATTTCTCAAACCGAGTAAGTATCTACCTTCCTTTTATTTTGATTTGGTCAACTGCTTCATGAGACTTGTAATATAGTGCCAATAGCAGCAAAGTATACAAAGGAATTAAGATTCATCTTTTAGTTTCTTTATGTTCCTAGTTTTGGTAAATCATCAACATATTTACAAAAAAAAGGGTACCTTCATCTCACACTCATTTTGCTGATTCAAATGTCTTATTAGAATAATAAGTTGGAGTATATCTAAGAGATATTAACATTCCTGATTTTGGTTATGTTTTTGTCTCTAACATGTCAAATGGTTTAAGCTAAAAGTTTAACTAAATGATAATGGGTTAAACAATTCAGCGTATTCAACTTCGTTAAACATCTTAAGCTGTTATCTTTCTAAATTTGGATTCCTTACATGTATCTTGCCACACTCAATCCCTCACGCTGTTCATTCATGAATTCCACTTACCAATTTAATGGCTAAGATTGGTTCTCGTGGTTCTCACAATAATAATGGTTCTCAAATTAACCCTCCCCTGTATATGTACAGGAGAGGGTTTAAAGGAGAACCATTTTTCGTATAAGAGCCGCGAGAACCAATCTTAGCTCTTGATTTAACTTAATCAATGGCTAAGATTTTTTAGTGGCTCATTAATGCTTCATTAACGAGGGTTATTTTGGGAAAATCAAGCCTCGCAAATTTATGATGACTCATTCAGACGCAATTTGCGGTTAGGTAAATATATAAATTACCAAAATACCTATATTAATGAGTCATTAAAGGCAGTTCTCGTACGAAAAACAGTTCTCGTTTGAACTTTTGTCTATATATATAACCTCGATTACCTTCAATTGGTTTGTGTGGATAGAAAAAAAAAACGCAAAAATTTATTAATCGTTTCTTTTTTGTTTGACATGCATATATAATGCTGATCGATCGAGATTAAATAGAAGAAGAAGAAGAAGAAGAATATCCTAAAACTTAATATGGATATCCCATGCATTTAAATTAAATGATGGAAATTAGTTGTCTTTGAATAAAGCGACGGCGAAGGATAGTATTAAGTTTCAGCCCTTTTTGCCTTTTCAACCATGAAACGTTGGGGTTTGTAATCACCGTAGTCTTTGTTCTTCAAGTTTTCTTCTAGAGCTTCCTGCTATAACTTGTTGTGAATATAACGTGTTGTGAATATAGAGAAAACAATAGAAAAAGAATAAAGTGGAAGAAGTTAATTGTGCATTAAGTAATTCTCTATTTACAGAAGTACAATAGATAAGTATATTTAAGATTCAAATCTCCTATCTAAAATAATACATATCTCTGATAATATTACAAAAAGATAATATCTATTTTATATTATTGATAACAGTCAAACATTCACTATTTGAAGGGTAGTGGGGACCAAACCAAAGGTTAAGTGATGACCTGCACAACACACAAAAAGGTGGTTAGTCACTTGGTGTACGGCTAAAAAAGCATCCTCCCACTGCCACTGCCACTCATAATTCACGGTTGAGGCTTTAACTTAACTAGACGACTAAAAGAATATTCTTTTCAGTGAAAATATAAATGTCGACTAAAAAAGATATCAAATTTATGTGAGTTTCTAATCTATGTCAGAACACTAACCGATTGATATGATACTTTTGTCCGTCTGATATATGAGATAAAAGGGGTTCAAATAATAACAATTATATGTCTATATGGACCATTTGTTAGTTTAAATGGACCAATCTGATACGATGTATATAAGTGTATAACATGTATTAAAAATTATAATTGATTACTATGACATGTTTAGTATGCGAGAAGAAGTAGATCTAAATAGTAGCGGAATGTATATAATATTTGAGTAATGCCTTTTAATTCTCTTTCTAATCATTCTCTTAGTGAAAAATTGTGTATAAATAAACACAACATCTAGCTGGACGAATGGACTAATTTACTCATAAATAATAAGAAAATAAAAGTTAGAGAGGATGGTTAAAAGGTTTTTTTTTTCTTAATGAAATAACCCAACATAAAAGTTTCGGTCGTAGACATGAAGATAAAAAGCAGAAAATTAATGAAAGATTTTTTTTTTTTTTTTTTTGAGAAAGTAGACTTTTGTCTCAAATTTCAAGACATTCGCTGCTATCAACAATATTTTTTTATCTTTCAAAAAAATATTTTCAATATAATTTTACCTTGTTTTTGTCGGGTTATAAATTACATAATTTTATCACAAGGTTGTATTAATTTTACTAATAAATATAAAATTCACAATTAACCGTTTATCAATGGATTAATCACAAAATTTTAATTTCGGTTTAGGGTTATTAGCTTATTATGTGATATAGTGTTTGGATTAGTTTATTGGGTAAAATGCTTAAAAATACAACAAATTTTGTTAATGGTTGTCATTGTATGTTGCTAACTTTATTTAAGGTTTTTGTAATTATCTTGTGGGTGTTTCTGTTCTTAATTCTTTTCCTTTGGGTGTACACATTTGCTTTTAGATCAAAGATTCAGGGTTTTTAAATCAACGAAATAGGTTGATTCACTTGTTCTTGTCCTTTCTTTAGGTTCGTGGGTTTAGAGTTTTTCAGGTCGAGATTTGAGGATGAACAGATTGGCTTCGAGGGTTTCATCTTCATCTTTCCCTTTTAGATGGCTTGCTTTTTTGTTCAAGACCTTTGTTCAAATAAATAGAATTGTTCAAATCTATATATAATTTTGATATTCAATTTCTGTACAGATTTCGGGTCTTCACGAAGCTAGCTGTTGGTGAAATCTGGAATCAATCGTTTAAAGGTTCAATGGCAAAATATTTTCTGTGCAGATTTTGGTTCAGATTATGTATCCAATTTCAGATTCAAATGGCAAAATCGTTTAAGGCTTCAATGTTTTGTTCATGTTATGTTCACAGATGTGTTTCAATTTTGACTCAACCATTTACGGTTGAATGTGATGTTCATGTTTTAGTTTGATCGATCGATCTGTTTAGATAAACAAATTTGTTCCAAGATAAATGGTTTTATGATTGATTTTGTTGTATAATGATGATAAGCACGAAGAACATTTGAATATCCTAATTTAAAAGAATCAAAAATCAAAGAAATAATCGGTAACTTGATAATTTATAAGCTAATTTCACTTAGTTTACTTGGATAAAATGAGGAAGAAAAAGACATGTTTACATGTTTGGTAAAAAATATTATATTATTTTATGATTTTAAAATCTAATATCATTTTTTTTTCCTTTCAGTTTTTATGAACACGTACTGTGATCAGTTATATTTCTGTTATTTTGAAATTTATTATATTTTTATCATGGAATAATGTTAATACTCACAATCATCAGTTTCTAGTAATCATCGATTTCTGTTTAAGGAAATAACTAAATCGCTTGTTTTTTTTTAATTTTTTTTCCATAACGTAAATGGCTATATATATATATATATATATATATATGATATATCATATGTTTTTTCTTACATTAATCGATCCAACGTTTCTAAATTATCAGATAAACGTCGATGGATGCCAACAGGGGCAGAGCTAGGATTTTAGTATAGGGGGGTCGGTTTTTACGTTATCATAATACTGTGATAAACATATATATGAACGACATAAAAGATTCCATTACTTGTATAGATAAACGAACATGAAAGTACATTTAAAGCTAAAAAGTTTACGTGTTAAAATAACACTTAAGCTTTGTCAAAATCAATCTTCAAAGTTTTTCATGATCGTCGGTTCGTTTGTCATGAATTAACTTGCTAGAAGCAAAATATTAACTTAAGCAATAACTCGAATGTTTTATGTTGATAAAACTTCAATGAAACCAAAAAATAGCAATAGACAAATCATATTTCGCGTGTTTGTAGTTGAACATGTCTTTGTTTTTTTAATAAAACTCATCTATTATATTGTTTGTAGAGAAAGTATCAGCCATCTCTCTGTCAATGTAAAGAATTAAACTGTTTTTAAGATAATCATTACTCATGCTATTACGAAGCCTTGTTATCATAATTTCATTGCTGAGATAGCTCTTTCAATTGTAGTTGAGACCGGAATAGTTGGTATAAAACGAATAAATCTATCAACCAAAGGATAAACTTATGACTTCCTAGTTTCTTGTAGACCTCTACATCATTTATAGAGTGTATAAACTGACGAACGAATAAAATACCATATTACCTTGATACTATGAAAGATGGCGAGAAGCAACAAGTAGAAAAGTAGAACCTTGAAACCCTCAAAACTTAGAAATTAGAATTGTCGTTTCCGGAAATTAGAATGACCGCTTCCATTTTAAGCAATATTTAGGTTACTAATTATTAAATTAACTCTAATTAGTTGGGTTTAATAAATATTTGTGGTATTTGAGCTTTTAAAATACTTAAGAATTTTGAGCTCATTAAGGGGGCTAAGCACCCTTCAGCCCCCTGTCTCCGTCCCCGGATGGCAAGATGATTTTTACACCGTCAAAATTACTTCACATCATTATCTTTAATTTTAGACGATATGATGATATTATCATTGGTTGTATTTCACTCATGCCATTTCATAGTGTACGTACAATCATAAATAAAGAAAAATCATCTCGTTTAATAAAAACATGAATTGTTATTATCTTATAATATTATCGGTCATTAAAATAAGAGTAAGACTTTTATTTTAAATCAAAGTTAGGTCCTTTTATATGTTTCAACCTCGTATTTGTGAGAAAATATAACTGTCATATTTAACCAAAATGAGAGGATCTCGATTCTAAAAGCATAGTCAAAATTCTATAGTATTGTTTAGATTATTGTTTCTATTTTGTAAAACACCATTGCAAATAGGGATGCAAATGAGCTCAGTTGCTCGCGAGCTACTCAAGTTCGGATCGTTAAAAGCTCGATACGAGCTCAGACCTAGATTAAGGCTCATTTATTTAACACGCCCGAGCCTGAGCCTTTGTACTGGGCTTGTTTAAACTCACGAGCTTTGATATAACATATATTTTTTATATATTACTTATATATCTTTATATCATTAATATGAAAAAAATTATTTTAATTTATTTATTACTTATATAATTTAAATAAGCTTTAGCAAGCTTATCACGAGTTTTGTAAATACTTCGCGAGCCAATGGAACCTCAAAGTACAAGCTGGAACCTTAAAGTACGAGCTTCGATTTGAGCTTGTGTAATTTTAAATGAGTTTGACTTGATTAATGTAAAGTTCGGTTCAACTAATTTTGAATGAGTCCGTCTTAATATATTAGTGAGTTTCTTAATTTTAATTATTGAATTAATTAGAGTCATATATGGATGACTGACTAGATCATTATAATATTATATATACATACTAGCATCGTATACGCGCGATGCTGTGATGGCTAATAGTTTTTGTATTGTAGCATGTCGCTTTTAAGAATGTAATAATGTTATTCGCACGATTTAAAGTCACAAAAAAGTTTTCTTTAGCAAAATGTCCGTTTTTTCAAATTTTCTTTTATTTGCATTAATGATTTTATTAATTCTTAAAATAAAATTTAAAAGACATTATAATAAGAAAAAAGATTTATATTTATGAAATAAAAAGAGACAATTAATAAGGTTTTTGAAAATTATGCTGATATGGGTGGATAATTGTATTTGTTTTAGAGTATATTTTAAATGGAATAAAAAGTAAAATTAAATTAAGAGAGAGTGAGTTAATGGTTAAAAATTAAGTGGATGAGATTAATTTAAATAGAATGAAAGATTAAGATGTTGTTTTAACTGAATTTTAAGAACTCTTAAAATCAAGGAACAGAGAGCATATTAAATGGTTTATATTAGTAGTATAAAGATATGTATATTAATATGTTGGTCTACCTTTTCTTTTCTTTTTTAAAAAGAATGTTATCCTTGAAATATGTATTAATGTCAATTAGCCTCATGATATATGTACTATTAATCATATCCCACCCTATAAATACAAACATCATATATATGTATCATGATCCCTCCGTAGCTCTTTACACTGAAAACCAAACTCCCAACATGAAAAATTGGCAAATCTTCTTACTTTTCATATTAGCTTCTTCATTATACATAGTTTTCATATCCACTAATCACCAGGACCTCGATTACTTCTCAATTCACGGCATTACATACCAAATTCGCGTCATTAACGGTTTCAGCAACAACTCATCTCTCCCTCTCGTCATCTGGTGCAACTCACACTACGGTGATATTGGCGGTCGAGCCCTTCAAGAAGGTGATGACTACACTTGGGACGCCACACTCGGTTTCTGGACTGCAACTCCAGTTTACACGTGCACAATGAAATGGGATGGAACCAGGAAGAAGTTTGAAGCTTTTCAGATGCACCGAGACAGACCCAGGTGTCGACCGCTTAGGAAATGCTCGTGGTTGGTTAAGGAAGATGGGTTCTATTTCAGTAACGACGACGAGTTTAATTGGATTAAGGATTTTTCCTGGAGGTAGTAGTCATGTTTATTTGGTTAATTAACTTTTTTCCCCTGCGATCGAGAAGAAGATTTCATCGTGAGTACTTTACTTGCTCATAACGTTTTTTCTTCTTTTTTTTCGTAATAATTTTGCAGTTATAAATTAACTCTGAGAATTAAAAGTTGAGAGAGGGAAAATGGTTATAAAAGTGTAGTGTTTCACTGTTTCGATCGGTTATTTTTGGTCATATTTATAAAGTTAATCTTAATTACCTCCTTAATTATACTTTCATTTAATTGTACGTATGTGAAATCCCTTGACTCGATGCATAAGGGGTCGGGGATCGATGGTGAGGTGGTGGTTGAAGAGGGGTAGGGTGCTGCTACGGCCAGGCGTCGGCATGAATGAGTCAACATGTGTATGTCTTTTTTCGAACATTGGAAAGGTAAAAAAGGTTATACGGCCGGGTGACAATGAACCAATAGACGACGATTCTTGACATGAAGGAGAATGATGCAATGTTAAGATGACATTCGAGGTGGTGAGCCATAACAAGAAAATTGTGATTTTCACTAAATTTTATAGCTAAACGTCAATACTACGTACGTACCCTTTATCATGCAATAAATTGTAGGATTACACAATCAATACATGAAATTTAATTAAATGCAATAAGTTATATATAGGAAAACACAATTAATACAATTTTAATTAAAATGCAATAAATTTTAGGAATACACAATTAATAGAATTTAATTGAAATGTAACAAATTTTAGGAGCACACCATTATACAATTTAATTAAGATAAAATTAGCAATAAAAGTGACGGATTAATTAGGAAATAGACAACCGACGTGAATAATAAATACTTCAACTCGGTTTTGGATTATTTTTCAGTCAAAACACTCATTCCTAATGGCTATGTATATCTTGTAAATTAAAATATAATAATATTAAGATAAGTTTAATTTTCCTAGATATTAAATTTAATTAAATTGATGGAGTAAATTAATAAATTAATCGTTGCTAGGTGTTGAAGTAGTTATTATTCGATGATGGTGAAAATTAAATTGATTTGTAAAGAGTTGTCATTGTCTGTTAGGAGAAGGGTGGTGGTGTGCATGTGGGTGGCTCATCTCATAAATCATTGATAACAGTAGTACAGGAATTAAAAGGTTTTATTGATAGCGAATATTGTTGCTCATTTGGTGGCACAACTACAATTAATACTTTTCACATGCATTTCATTTCCTAACATACATAATATTATTTATACCTTTATATATATATATATATATATATATATATATATATATATATATATATATATATATAATTAAATCCTAATAACATTTACTAATTATTCTTCATGATCGAAGCTAAAATTGATAAGGAAAAAAACTCAAATAAAAGGTAACACTACTCAATCTCACTTGAATAGCTAGGATATGAAAAGGTAAAAATGTATATATATATATGATTAATTGATTATACCTCTACTCTAGGTCGGTTAGCTTGCAATGTTTCTTTAAAACCTCACACTTATCTATATCAAGTTATTAACACTTCTTTCTTAATGGTTGTTTTTAATATTATTATTGTAATAAATACTTTTGTTTACTTGATATAACGATAAATATGACATTTTCACATGAAATAGTGGCAACATGCACCGTGTGAATTCGAATTCACCTTGTTTTCACGGGAAAAATATTGTTTGACCACAAGGATCTCCAATGTTTTTTGGTCGGCTAATTTTTAAAAAATAAAGTTATAAGAGTGTAGCGCGACACCAACCGGCGACATACAAAGAACCACGTGAGTAAGCTACTATCAGATGTCTGAATGTTAAGAACCAACATTACTATAAAATCATATATCAGAAATAGATATTCAACGACCAAAAACTCTGAGAATATGGAATGAGAATAATCTAAGGGAATTTGTTGAAAACTTATATAACTTTATTAGCATATATATGGTAAGTATCTCATAACTTTATTAGCATACACTAGGGTTGATGGCAGAAAAAGGGGAGGGTGTTTTAGCTCTTTGATACCATAATAAATGGTAAGTATCTCATAACTTTTCCTATTGAATCACGTGTATAAATACAAGGAGATCCCCTACCAAGGAGGACTAGAAAAATACAAAAGATACACACACAATTCCTACGAGTATGGAAAGGATAAACATCTAAATTGGGCAATATATAGGGTAAATTGCATAAAAATACAATTAATTTTGTCTCAATTATTATTGTATACAACCAACTTTAAATTCTTAAAAATAATACAACCAACTTTCATAATTCTCTCATTGTATGTAAACAATTTTTTTCTGTGTCTGTTATTTAGCTATCATTATATACAATGGTCTTTTCCATAATTTCCATAATATACAACAAATTGCATACAATGGAAGGGTTATAAAAGTTGATTGTATTATTTTTAAAAAAATAAAATTCATTCTATACAATGACAACTAAAATAAAGTTCATTGTATTTTCATGCAATTTACCCTATATATATTGCTCAATTTAGATGTTTATCCTTTCCATACTCGTAGGAATTGTGTGTATATCTTTTGTATTTATCTAGTCCTCCTTGGTAGGGGATCTCCTTGTATTTATACACATGATTCAATGGGAAAAGTTATGAGATACTTACCATTTATTATGGTATCAAAGAGCTAAAACACCCTCCTCCTTTTCTGCCATCAACCCTAGTGCAAGACCCTCTATTTTTTCAAGTCTTCATGGAAAGTCCAAACAACTCAAAGAAAAGAAATATACGTTTCATCCTGCCTTCGCTGTCACTAACATCAAGAATTCTATCCCTCTTACTCTCTATCAGGCCGATGATCGTTATGTATCATGGGTTGAGTTTTTTCACATTCATGCTTGTACCAACAATGTACTTCATCACATCGATCTTGAAACACCTTGCCCTCCCTCCATTGATGATGCAACATGGAAACGACTTGATGCTATTGTGAAGCAATTGATCTACAACACTATTTTCCCCGAACTCCTTCACACTATCATGAAACCTAGGGTCACGAATCAACAACTTTGGCAATGGCTTCAAGAACTATTCCAAGACAACAAGATCACACGTGATGTCTATATCGAAAAACAAGTCAACTCTACACAACTGGAATCCTTCCCGAATTTGTCTAGATTACTGCACTAGGCTCAAAGCTGTAGTAGATCAACTCGCTAATGTTGGCAACACGATTTTCAAAACGAAGATGGTCCTTCAGCTTGTTTTCGGTCTTCCTAAAGGTGAATACGATATCATTGCTACTTTCATCAAACAATCTAATCCTTTCCCAGCTTAATAAGGCACGTTTTAAATTGCTTTTGGAAGAAACAAGAAACAACAGGAGGGTCATACACAACATGCTCTTGCCACCCAACGATCGGACCTCATACCACTTCTAATGATTCCCGGTCTAACCGTGAGCCTTATGCCGGTGGTGGTTGCTCCCGTAGGGGCTATCGTGGTGGCCGCTCTTCAAACCATGGTGGTCGTGGTAGAGGTCGGGGGCGCGGTCATTCATCACCACAACCATTCTACTAAACTCCTTCTCCCCAAGGGTGGTACATACAAGCTTGGACACTTCCTCCATGCCCATACACTACAGCCCCATTGCAACAACAACAACTTGGAATTCTTGGGCCCTAATTTTCCAGCTCCACCTACAGTCCCACAATAGGCCCATTCTACACTCATCCTCGCCACACGGCCACCCCATGACACCATCTAAGCTTGATTTAGCTTTTCATGCCATACATCTTCAACCTCCTAACAATTCGTGGTACATGGACACCGGGTCGATGTCACACCTCATGAATGATTCGGTTAAGCTTTCTTAATTTTCTCGTTTATGCAACCCTCATTATATTCTTGTTGGTAATGGTACATGTACACCAATGTATGGCCATGGCAGTACCACTACTTCCTCTCTTAATTTTCCTTTTCATCTCAACTAAGTTTCATGTTCCCATTATTATAAAAAATCTTATCTCCGTTAGAAATTTTACTCGCGATAATCAAGTTTATATAGAGTTTGATCCTTTTGGTTTTCCTGTGAAAGAATTCCACATGGGGAAACTTATAACGCGATGTAATAGTGCTAGCGACCTCTACCCTTTAACTCAAGCATCACTTATCAAACACTTCTCCTATGGCCCTTCACACAGTTTCTCCCAAAGTTTGGCATAACCAGCTTCGTCACCCAAATAGCTCAGTTTTTAAATTGTTTTGTCATCGTTTTTCTGTTTCTAGTTTAAAATGTGAAAATAATAAATATTATTTGTGATGCTTGTTCTTTAGGTAAACATTTTCGGTTACCTTTTTCTTTATCTCAATCTATTACTTATGCACTATTTGATATTATTCATGCTGATATATTTGGACATCACCAATTAAAAATAAAAGTGGCCACAAATATTGCCTTATTCTTCTCGATGATTTTCCAATGTCATTTGGATGATTTCCTTGAAAACAAAATCCCAAGTCTTCCCAACCTTTATTGCTTTTCAAAGTTACATTAAGACCCAATTCAACGAACAAATCAAAACCTTTCAATGTGATAACGGTCACGAATTCCACAACTTTTAGTTCCATCGATATTGCACCACAAATGGTATGCAATTCCGCTTCTCATGCCCTTACACCTCCCCTCAAAATGGAAAGTCCGAGCGCATTATATGAACCATAAGTAATATGGTACGCACACATCTCCTACATGCTTCTCTACCACCACCTTTTTGGAACTATGCTCTTCACACCTCTAAGTACTTGCTCGAGGTTCTCCCTTCCACCTCCATAAATAAAAGTACTCCCATAGAAATCCTCTATCTTAGACAACCCACCTACTCTCATCTTCGTACTTTTGGCTACCTTTGTTATCCAAATATTTCAGCCACCACACTTCACAAGCTCGCACCACGTTCAATTCCTTGCTTATTTCTCGGCTACCTATCCGACCATCGAGGTTATCATTGTCATCCTCTTTCATCCTTTCAACCAGTCATTTCTGGGCATGTCACATTTTATGAAACTTTTTTCTTTTTGCATACATTTATAAATATCGCGACCGTAATATAAGTTTCTTGACTCACCTGATCCCTCCCCTTATTTCACATATCATCAACAAACTTCAAATATCGACTCTTCCCCACCTACGGCTCAACCTCCTACTACCCCCTCGGTCACTAACCCACCCCTCTCACCTCCTCCATCTAAGCCATCAAACACGCCTTCTTCCACTTCTTTATCACATCCTATGCAAACTTGCTACAAAAGTGGCGTTCTCAAACCTAATCCTCGCTTCAATTTACACACTCAGACTCTCTCCCCCTCCCTACTAGTCCTAAAACTGCCTTTCGTGACCATAATTGGAAAGCTGCCATGCTAATGAATATAATGCCTTGCTTAAAATAGGAAACTTGGAAACTTGTTGCCCGACCACCTAACACCAATCTCATTAGGTGCCATCGGCTTTTTTGCCACAAGTTTAAATCTCATGGTACCTTGAGAGGTACAAGGCATGTCTAGTTGTTAATGGCAAATTATAGCAGATCGGTATCGATATTGTGATGAAACTTTTAGTCCTGTCATTAAACCAATAACCATTCGGATAATACTTAGCATTGTTATAGGACGAAATTGGAATATCCATCAACTTGATGTGAAAAACGCATTTCTCCATAGTGATCTTCAAGAAACCGTATGTCTTTATGCACTAGCCACCCGAGTTTCACAATCCTTTTCCTTGCTATGTCTACAAACTTAGGAAATCTCTTTATGGTCTCAAACAAGCCCCTCGGGCTTGGTACAAGAGATTTTCTAGCCACCTTCTTCTTGGCTTTGTTTGCAACAAGAGTTATATGTCTCTCCTCACCTACAAACGCAACAAACAACTCCCGTATTCGTTACTCTATGTTGATGACATTGTCCTCACAACATCATCATCCACCCTTAAGCATGAGATCATATAGGCTCTAGCTTGTGAATTTGAAATGACAGATTTGGGGCCCATAACTTATTTCTTGGGTGTTTTTGTAACACAAAGCACAAAATACATGTTACTAAGTCAAAGAAAATACACTCAAGTTATCATCACTCGTGCTAACATGCAAAATTATAAACCTACACCTACACCGGTGGACACTAACTAAAAATTAAGCCTAACAGCGGGTGACCTTTTTGTTGATCTATCTCTTTATCGTAGCTTGTCTGGCGACTTACAATACCTCACATTCACAATGCCAAATATCTCTTATTTTGTGCAACAATCTGTCTGTTTATGCATGCCCCCCGTTCCACACTTTAATACTTTAAAGCACATCATCCACTATTTACATGGAACTTCTGAGTACGGCTTACATAACTACCCAACTTCTCCAAATCAACTTGTTTCATACACCGATGTAGATTAGGGTGGGTGCCCCGACACTCGAAAATCCACTTCTAGTTATTGTGTTTTTCTTGGTCCAAGTTTAATTTCGTGGTCTACTAAACGCCAATCTACCCTTTCCGAATCCAGTGTAGAGGCCGAATACCGCGGGGTAGCTAATGTCGTTGCAAAGTGCTGTTGGTTGTGGAATCTCTTACTCGAGCTCCTTGTTCCCCTTAAACTAACTACCTTAGTTTATTGTGACAATGTCTCAACCATTTATCTCTCAAGCAATCCCGTATAACCCCATGATACTAAACACATCAAAATGAACATCCACTTTGTACAGGAAAGAGTTGCTCTTACACGTCCTTGTTCTACACATACCATCAACTTACCATTATGTTGACATCATCACAAAAGGTCTTCCGTGACAAATTTTCATGGACTTTAGATCCAGTTTGAAACCTCCCGTCCAAACCGCAGGAGACTATTAGCAGATATATATTGCTTAGTTTAGAGTTTATCCTTTCCATACTTGTAGGGATTGTGTGTATATTTTTTTTGTATTTATGTAGTCCTCCTTGATAGGAGATCTCCTTGTATTTATATGTGTTATTCAATAGGAAAATTTATGAGGGAATTACCAATTATTAAAATTTAACATGGATTTCTCACAAAATTGAGTATGAAACAAAGGCAACCATTAACGAGTAACTTCTCAAGAATTTCAAATAAGAAGAATTGTGGACATGAAGGAATGTGAGTGTTATGTAGTCCTCCTTGACAAGAAGAATCGTCAAATCTTGGTTGGGTTTTCGAGTCTAGAATAAAAAAGGAGAGAAATTATTTTCTAGTTTAAAGCTTTGTTTTTATAGGCTAGAGATAAATTCGTGAATATTTTATTATAATTATAATAAACCGTAAACAATTTGTTTGCTTTAAAAAAACATGGTATAATTAGGCGTCCCACACTGAAAAAGTTTAGAGTGGGAATATAAAATAACAAGTGACAACTAAGTTATAGATTGAAAATGCTATCTTATGACTTTAACAACTTGGCGAACATATTGATGGCTTTTTGATTTGGTAGATAAACTATTTAATTAGATATGATCGAAGTACCATCACCTTCCTTTTTTGATCTTCCAATTAATATATATATATATATATATATATATATATATATACACACACACTGAACCAACTTTATATACAAAATCTACGAAACAAATCTCAGTCTTTATATTTGAATGATCAATTCTTGAGATCACCACTGCATATTCGATTTACATAAAATGCATATTCGGTCGTAAGCTTAATCATTGATTATCCAAATCTAAATGCTGAGATTTGTTCCTTATAAAAGACGGCCGGTTGTGTATTTAAACAATGATTCATATATATATATATATATGAGGTAAGAATTCACACAGTCTCATCTTTAAACATAGAACTCAAAGGCCAATTCTCAGCCATTCATTTAAAAGGACAAAATAGGAATTGCAAAAAAAAAAATAATAATAAATAAATTCAAACTCACCCCTTCTACGAGACTTTCTCATAATTTTTTTTATTTTTTATTTACCCCTAAAATCTTTAAATGACCATAACTATTTCAATTTTAAGAATTTAAGCATATATATATATATATATATATATATATATATATACCAATCTACTCATTTTTTAATCCTCTTTCAAACAAGACCACTCTTTCCATATATCTGAAAATTTTATTTAGAAAATACAAACCATATGAAAATGATACCAAAATGTTATCACTTTGAATCATGTGAATTTTTATCATTTTCAGCTGTAACCATGTGTATTGTTATCATTTTTAACTGGAAAGTTATCATTTTCGGCTGGAAAGTTATCATTTTCGGGTGGGTGGAAGTTATCATTTTAAGGTGGCCGGAAGTTATCATTTTCGGTGGTTGGAAGATCATATTAAGCTGAAAGTTATCATTTTCGAAAATGGAAGTGAAAAATAAAGGAAGGGGCGAAATTTATGGGGTGGAGGATTTCCATAATACTCTTCATTCTATAATTAAATCTTATAATTATTTACTTAATTACAATAATGCCATTATTATATCTTTACCATTGATTCAAAAAATCTAATGATCCAGATTTGGCCTTTGGATTCTATGTTTAAGCATAACACCTTTATTGAACCATCATATATATATATATATGTGTGTGTGTGTGTGTGTGTGTGAAACAATGATCAATATAGAACCAGTCTTATATACAAAACAAATCTCAGTGTTTAAATTTGGATGATCAATGGTCGAGTTACAACTACATATTTGATTTACACCAACGGCATATTCATTCAGAAATTACATATTTGATTTACGTAAAATGCATATTCAGTCGTAATCTCAACCATTGATCATCAATATCATCAACATATATACTACTTTATAATACATACAACATTTTCTTTCCACATCAATAGATTAAGATTTCTAAAATTGAAACAAATTTTCCATTTAATATGCACATCCTTCTAAAAATAAATTAAAATTTATTTTGAATTTGTTACACATTATTGTTATAAAAAACCATTTATTTATATTTCAATAAACCCTTTAATTTCGTAAATTTCTTAAAAATTCATTATCTTATATAATCAAGATAATGATTATATAATAGGAGTTAAAAAAAGTTTCGTTTCAAGATTATATCTATTAACACCAATTTTATTGTAAACATATAACTTGATTTTTCGTTTTATATTTTTCATGCTATACTTAAAGTTACTAGATAGCTACAATGTTTCACTAATGTAACCATTTATTATGTGAAGTTTTTTTTACATATATACCCACTAAACTTATAAAAGGTGTGTTAATATGGGCACTCTTTAACGTGCAAGTTATGTAACAAGTTAATAATGATTATATATAAAAGCACATTGATCAAACGTGTAAGTACTCAAGTTTTTTGGAGTAAAAATGTATTATTTTCAAATTTCAAGATCTAAAGATCATATTATTTGTACTGTCTAATATTGTTTTATATTGAAGTGTATAAATATTAGTACAACAATATTAAATTTGCATTTGCATATAACCTAAGCATGATCGAATAATATTACCTATATTACTTCAAATTTATTGTAACATTGTTTATTACCATAAGACACCATTTTACAACTATCATTGTGTCATCCGTCATTTCATCACTAGCTAGCTACCACAAAAACTTACCATCACGCAATCTCACTATTGACCCTTTTAAACCACGCTGTATTTCTCGGATACCCTACGGGTTATTTCTAAAATATGGTGTTAACTTTTCACCCCATAAGATCAAAAAGCAATCCCACTTGTTTTTAACACCACACATTTCTATCATAAATCCATTTGCAACCTTTTTATGTGTTTGTCGTGTTGCTTAATTTTGCTTTGAATTATGACTTTCTTCATTAGTTTGATGGGACATGGAGACACACATATGACATTTAGTGGATTATATTTCCAATGAACAATCTTTTTGATGTTGCTAATGGACTTTAATCAATCAAAGATGGATTAGGATAACACATGATGTTTGTCATGAGATTGATAGGTGTGTTGCCCAACACAACAATATCTATCACGTTTTCATAAAAAGAGTCTATCCTCAATCCAGAAGTGTTTTTAAGGGAGTGCAGGAGGTACGACCGTACAAGTCCTACGTTTCAAAGGGGCCCCACTTATATATATATATATATATATATATAGGTAAAAGTTCATTTAAGAACCGTTCTTATTGCGAGAACCGCGAGAACCAATCTTAGCCGTCTAATTCCTCCTCCTTCAATTGGATTGTCCACCCATGAATTCCTTACATGCACCCTGCCACACTCAATCCCCCCACGCTCTTCATCCATGAATTCTATTATCCAAAATGAACGGCCAAGATTGGTTCTCGCGGTTCTCGCAATAAAAACGGTTCTCAAATGAACCTTCCCCTATATATATATATATATATATATAGATGAGGGTTCAAACGATAATTGTTTTTCGTACGAGAACTGCGAGAACCAATCTTGACCCTTGATTAAAATAAAGCAACGACTAATAATTTTGACGACTAATGATGGGCTCATTAATGACGCATTAATGAGGGGTATTTTCGGCAAATCAAGCTTCACACATTAATGATGACTCATCCGGACGCAATTCACGGTTGGGAAAAATATATAAATAACCAAAATACATCTGTTAATGAGCCATTAATGATGTTACAAACAGTTCTCGTAGTTCTCATTTGAACTTTTCCCTATATATATTACAATTTTTCAAAGCTCACAATTTAAAAAATAAAATTTTAGAAAGCCCATATTTTGATTAATATATTAAAGAATTGAACATGTTGATCGAATACTTCAAGGAGTATAGAGAAACAGGGTTATCTAAGGCTATTGATAATTCTAAAGAACTTGTCATTGAAATGAATATTGATCCGATATTCCCTAAAAGGCGTCAGATTCGTAGAAAAAAATAATTTGATGAGAACCAAAGTGATCAAGATTTTTTATTTAGCTCAGGAGAATAATAAAGTTAACTATTTTTTTATATATTGTTGATAAAGCTAGTGCTTCTCTTTGAATGTATAAAGAGTATCAAAAGGTATTTAGTGTTTTGTTTCCTAAAAATTTGAAGAAATTTGGTGACAAAAATTTAAGTTATGTTGTAGTCATTTTGAATCCACACTTAAGTATGACAGACAATCAAATCTTGATACAAATGAATTTTATATGGAGTTGGAGCTGCTTGATACGTTTTTACCTAAGAAAACTATCCGACCTCTAATAACTGTTGCATCTGTAGAAAAAGTTTCTCAAAACTTAAATTGTTGAAATCCTACTTACGGTCCAAAATGTCACAAGTAAGGCTTAATGGATTGACAATGATAACTATTGAGAACGATATCTTGGAGAGTATTGTTTATGAAGAACTAACTCATAACTTTGTTTCTACTAATACTAGGAGAACTTCACGATTTATATAACTATATAGGATAAACGATTTTACTACATTTCTTTTGTTTTAGTTTTTGATATAATAAATATCATAGTATTAGTGTATTTTTGCTTATATGTGTGTGTATGTGTATATAATGGGCCCATTTTTTCACTTCGCATAAGGCCTCCAAAATCCACGAGACGCACCTGCCTCAATCATATAAGTAATGTCGTATCTATATATGTGGAGTCTATCCTCAAAAAAAAAAACCAATTTACATATTACACAAATAAATCAACGTACTCCTCGATCTCATTAGCCATGGACTTAAGCCAAAATCTGATATAATAATATTCCTAAAACATTACATACATACATTGAGTTATGTTGACTTCACCCTAGTCAAACCCCAATTACGAAACCGTATGCAATCACCATATTGAATTTGATCATCATCATCATCTCTCCTCCTCCTCCTCTAGGCTTCAATCTCTATCAAAATCTAGCATGAACGTTTTCCTTAGTCTCTACCAGTCCAACTCTCCCACGTTTCTCTATACTCCTGATTCTAGTTTGGTAATATATATATATATATATATATATATATATATATATATATATATATATATATATATATATATAGGGATGTTCATGCAAAAAGCTTTTAATTTGCGAAAAATACGAGATTATTTCTGGCCTTTAGATTGTTTGATCAATGGCTATTATCATGTGTGTCATTTTAGTAATTAAAACAAATTTATATGGTCTTAAATTAAATATAAGAAGGGTAAAGTGGATATTTTAATCTATACTCATTTTCTCACTCCTCTCTCCTGTTATATCCTCGGTTCTCTCTCTTGTACCCTAATCCTTCCCCCTAACTAAGATATGCGGCCGCCACCCATTTCTTCTAGGTACCGCCCACTTTTTCCATTTTGATTTTTCCGGCGGTGAGCCGGCACCATTACATCTTGAAAGGCCCTCACCATATCTCGTTTGATATCTCATCATCTAATACCTGCGAGTTCGCCGCTTCTCCGCTCCCGTCCTACACGTTCTAATCGGTGGTCGAACCTCCTACCTCCGTTTTATCCACGGTACGGTGATATCACCCGGTCATTGAGGTTGATGTTGGTTAGCTCTCCTTAGGTTCTTTTTGTCGATAGATTTGAGAGAGGCTTTGAGGACATTTATTTTAAAGTCGTCGGATATTTTGAAGGTTCAAGGTAGGGTCGCCGGATTTTTCAAAGGTATGAGACAGTGTCGCCGGATTCTTTTAATCTACTCTTATGGTGGTCAGCTCTCCTCCATCTTATCCGACCACCGCCTTCACCATTGATGAACAACAATAGCTAACTAGTCGTCACCTTTAATATTCCTACAATCACCGAAAGTTTATCTGGGTCTCATGGTTTTTATTTGCCTTTTTCTTTATAATTCATGTTAATTATGGTTCATTTAGTATTCAACATTTCGTTTTTGGATCTGGGCTTTATTTATTTGATTTGTTTTTTCTTTTTTTCTTTTTGCATATCATCACCACTACTACCCTTCCATTTATAATTAGTAATGAAATTTTTTTTGGTTGTTTATGGTTTATTCCTCATTGAATATTTATGTGTAAGGGGTTATTAATCTTGTTGGCTTGTATAATTTGTTTATCTAATTGTCTTGATGTGTTGTTAACTAATGAACACACACAATGAAGATAAAAAAGCTATTGGTTGTTCACTAATGAATATGACTGAGATAAGGTAGAAAGTTTTTTTTTTGTGTCTACTATGTTGTTCACTAATAAAGAACTACTAAAATATGTGTACCTAGTTTTAGGAATAGTTATTCAATGCTAAACATAAAGAATTGAAAATTTGGTGATCAGAAAGAAAATACAAAAAATTAGATAGACAAATTTGGATGACATCCGTGAATTTTGAAAAAAAAATTAATTGAAGAGAGAAAAAAGTAAACATTTTTTAACTGGAGAGAGAAAAAAAACATGTTGACTAATCTACCCTTTTTAATTTTCAAAAATAGAAAACATGATTAATTTTAGTCCATTAGATGAAAAACTAATTAATGGTTGAAAATGTTTCTCGCACTATTCATAAATTATAAGCTTTTCGCATGAACCCTCCACTATATATATATATATATATATATATATATAATATGAGATAGGATTCAATGAGAACGTAATAACCGTTTTAGTCCATTTGATTAGTTGAATCAATGGTTACTAATAATTAATAGATTTTTTCATTTAAAAATAAATCTAAAATATATCAAAAGGGTATTTTTAGAATTACATTTTACAAAATATTCTCTTGTCTTGTATTATTAATGATCAAGTTCCCTAATTTGGTTTCTATTTTGTGGTTCCCAAAAATCTCATATCTTTTGTTCCCCACTTTCTTCACCTAAGGTTAATTTACACATGAAATATAAAAGAAAATGAGGTTTTAATTTGTTTATTGGGAACTATATGCTATACATGCTACAGAGAGATTAACGAGCGATCAAGGATTCTTTTTGGCAGTGATTAATAAGAAAAAAATGAGATGGAGGTTTTGTTTTTTGTAAGGATGGTCATACAACGAAAATACTTTTAAGGTTTTTTTAGCTCATTACGCACGCACAAGCTAGAGAAACATAAAAACAACTAAAAAATTCTTTTAGGGTGAGCTCATTATACAAATACAACTGATTTTGCTACGAGTGCATCTATTTTTAGTACTTTTTGTTAGATGCAAATGAGTTGTATCTAACCCTTGCATCTATGAATTTGTTTTTAGATTGATATCAAATTAAAGAGGATAAAAAGATGAATCTAATGGTACAACTTTTATGTTTAAATCATTTTTTAAAATGTAATTTGAACGAAAAAAGTTGTATGTACGTACAATGTGTAAACGATATTAAACTAGTTAGTTTTTTGGAACTTAATTGATGAATGGTTGTTGTGGAATTGGCTTTGGTTTTAGTGTTATCATTATACTACTACGTATGCTACCTCTTGTTGGAACTTAATTGATGAATAGTTGTTTCTTCTTCTTCTTCTTCTTCTTCTTCTTATCCTTTCTTCTTAAGATCGATGTCTAGCTAGTATCTTATTAAATTAAATGGATAATATAAAGGAACCTTAACCATATATTGTCCTACAACTTAACCTTTGATAAAGGAACCTTCACCATATATTGTCCACACATATCTAATACTTGCTCCTCAGAGTTGAAGCTAAGCATGGAAAAGCATCGATCAGGCAGACCTAATTAGAGACCCTAACCAAATGCATCTCCTCGATCATGGCTGGTGGGAGACCTTATAAACAAAGATCTTCTGAGGACCTCATAAACTTGCAACCTAAATCGAACCCTGACCCTTCAACCATGAACTTGCAAATCTAATCAAACCGAAACCAAACCCAACACACCAAACACATACACAAGCACCTTGCTACACAGCCTACATCCAATCACAAAAGATCTAGAACTAAATACATTTGAGTAGAGTTTCCAATTTTTTATTAAAAAATAATACGAAAGTTGATTTCAAACTCATAGTTTGGTATTATTTAGATGTCTAGAATAAAACATGTCCCTTTTGAGTTGCAGAAGGTCATTGTTATCTTTTTTTTCTTCTTTAAATTAAGGAAATAGGAATCTAATTCCTTTAGGTGCACCAACTCCTTATTACTGCCAGTTCAAGAATCTTGACTTTTGTGTTTGAATCTATACAAGTTCATATATTTCATGGGCTAACATTTCTAGTCAACCGCAAATTGTGGTAATTTGACCAGGCCCATGACATACAACTGTCTGAGTTCAACCCAGGGAGGGCCATCCCTATATATATATATATATATATATATATATATGCTTAATTTAGACGTACGGGGTGGTGTGTGTCTCGTGATGCCACCATTTTGCGTGTCATTTCATACCGGTCTCAAAGTGATTATCGGCGTGATGAAAATGACATGACGGAAATCATGTTGATTCTTCGTGTTTATATTTTTGAGCCTGTGAGTGAAAGTAACACACTCTATTTTTAATCTAGCTTATCCACTCAATTTTTAACTCTTTCATTCTTTCTCCTAATTTACTTTAACTTTTTATTCCTTTAAAATATACTCTCCTACACTAACACACTCTATCACACAAACACAATTATCTACCTAAATCAACATAATTTTCAAAATATTTTTAACTTATCTCTCCTTATTTCATAAATATTTATTTATTTTATGTTAAAGTCTTTTAGAATTTATTTTTAAAAATAATAAAATAGTTGATAGCAAATAAAAGAAACATCGAAAAAACAAACATTTTTCGTGACAATGAATCGCGCGAATAACATATCATTACATTCTTAAAAGTGACATGTAAAACAAAAAGTATTTACCGTCGCAGCATTACGCAGGTACGATACTAGTAGTCAATAATATAGCTAGGATCATCTAAATTGTGAGTATCCAAACCTTTTTTGGGGGACCTTGTGCATAATTAAGCTAGGGTGTTTGGGTTAGTTTATTTAGAGGTTGTGTTATCAAAACACGCACAATATAAATCCAATATCCAGACACCCGGCCCATAATTAATTCATGGATGACAACATGGGCATGCAGATGGTATGTATGCAACAAATGACAGGTTGAATTCATTCATGGTGATCGAGAAGCACTTGATGGAGGAAGATATATATGTATATACATTCTCATCGATTAAATATCATTAATGTACGTAAGCGAACCACAAGAAGATGAAGAAGAAGAAGAATCAAGTGGGCAAAACCAATGAAGAAGATTAGAATTATAATTATATTGGTTAATAGCAAGTTTTGCATGTAAACTATTACATACACTCACAAGAATTCATCTTTTGGAGAAGAAGCATCATCGTCTACTGAAGACACAAGGTTGCCGGCTCTTTCATTTGATTCAATCAGCATCGACACTACTTCTCTCATTGACGGCCGATCGAAAGGTGACATATTTGTGCACATTATAGCAATTTTCAGGACAGATATCATGTGGTTCACCACAGGTTCATCGCCCTCCACATCCAAACGACTATCAAGTATCCCAACATCTAATGAATGCTTTCGAATATAACATCTTACCCATGTAACGAGATCACCTCCTTGATCTAGTGGTTGTACAGGTGCTCTCCCTGTTACAAGTTCTAAAAGAACCACGCCGTAGCTGTATATGTCACACTTCTCTGTCACCTTCATCGTATAAGCGTATTCTGTAAAGAAAAGAAAAAACTATATATAGACCGCAAGCAAAAATAAATACACATACTTACAAAATACTTGCTAATATGAATGCTAAAATAGCCTTGAGAATCGATCATTGATTCAGTAATATGTTAATTATTATCGATAGTCCCTCGGCTCAAAAGCGATATGATTAATGAATATTGAACGAAATGAATGAATATAAATACCAAGTACGTGTAGGTGAGGAGGTTACCGGGAGCAATGTAGCCATAGGAGCCGGCAACAGCAGACATGGATTTAGACTGAGGCATGTCAATGACTTTAGCCAAACCAAAATCACCCACATGAGCTTCATCATTCTCATCAAGTAAGATATTATTAGATTTAATATCCCTATGAATGATTCTTGGTTTACAGTCATGGTGTAAATAAGCAAGACCTTGAGCAGCCCCAACAGCGATAGTAAACCGTGTTGGCCAGTTTAAGCTGCTGCAACCCGAAGAAGCATTATGTAGCAATTCACCCAAACTACCCCTCGCCATATACTCATAAAGCAGCAAGTTGGATTCCTGATAGTAGCAATACCCGTAAAGTTTTACAATGTTGCGATGCCTTATTTTTCCTAGAGTCAAGATTTCTGCTTGAAAACTGTTTTCAATGTTGTTTCCTTCTCGATTAGAAGCAAATTTTTTCACAGCAATCGTCTGTCCCGAATGCATAACAGCCTTATAAACCGTCCCAACAGCCCCTCTCCCAATAACATAACTCTCATGAAAGTTCCTTGTAGCCTCAACTAACTCTTGAAACTTGAAACTGTCTTTTGGCGGGAAATATATATCTGATGAAACCGGAGAAGATCTGTCTGTATCCTCCTCCTCCTCCAAAGAAGACACATTCTGTGCAGAGCCTTTCTTCATGAAATATAATATGACTGCAATAAGAACGAGAGAAACCCCACCTACAACAGCCGCGCTTATGGTCACTATTTTGCCTCTAAGACCGTCACTACCCTCCCAAGAAGGCGGTGCCGGGCTAGAACCCAAAGATCCATCACAGCTCGGTAGCGGGCCGCCACAAAGCCCTTTGTTGCCGGTGAAACTGGCGATACCCATGTTTTGAAACAAGGGTACAGAAGGCAACGGGCCTTCGAGGTCGTTGTATGACAAGTTACAAGTCATCAAACTTGAGAGATTTGCAAATGTGGGTGGGATTTCGCCAGTTAAATGATTGTTATTGAGGAGGATATTTTCGAGTAATATGAGGTTCCCGAGCTGAGGAGGTATTGGGCCCGAGAGATCATTGTGGCTGAGATTCAAAGCAATTTGTAAGCTTGTAAGGGACCCGAGCTCAAACGGTATCTCCCCGGAGATCACATTGCCGCCCATCTGTAACTCAGTCAGGCGGGAGAGGTTGCCTAGGGCAGAGGGAATGCTGCCCGAGAGTTTGTTTTCTGAGATTAACAGAAGTTCTAGTTGAGAAAGAGCTCCGAGCTCACGGGGGATATCAAATGAAAACCTGTTCTTGCTAAGATCAAGTCTTTGAAGCATCTTACAATGAAGAATCCCAAGAGGTATACGTCCAGTGATCAAATTAGAAGAAATATTAAACGTTACCAAATGAGTTAGTTTTCCAATCTCATTAGGCAATTCTGATGAGAAGTAATTTCTCGAGAGATCAAGCCTTTGTAACTTCTGACAGTTCCCTATCTCAGGTGGAATCGGGCCACTGAACCTGTTTTCACCCAACTCGATAGCCGATAAGTTTGCCAAATTGCACAATGATGAAGGAAAACTGCCTGTTATCTTGTTACCACTAAGCCGAAGCTGAACCAATGATTTGCAGTTAATAATCCCATTTGGGATATTTCCATACAGATCATTCGATTCAAGATTCAGTAACATCAAGTTCCCACCCCTGCAGGCGAAAGGCGGGATCTTTCCAGTCAACTCATTGTCAGAAAAATCAACCACCCAAAGCCTGTTGTAGAGCCCAAGCCCTTGAGGAATGCTGCCGGTTAAGGAATTGCTAAACAGCTGCAGCTGATACATTTTGGGTAAATACTGGAAACCAAACGGAATCTGACCAGTGAGTGAATTTATGGAAAGATCAAGCTTTGATAAGTTCCTCAAGTTACTAAGCTCATTTGGTATGACCCCATGAAGATGGTTTTCAAATAAGTAGAGCAATGTAAGCCCTTTTATTTGAGAAAATTCGGTTGGGATTTCGCCTACCAAATAATTTTCAGAAAAATCAATCTCTGTAGCTAAAGAAAGATTACCAATTTCTCTCGGGATCGTTCCATTTAACCCATTTCTGTACAAGTATAACTTCTTTAAGAACTTAAGCTTCCCAATCTCTTTCGGGATCTCGCCAACAAGATTGTTTTGATACAAAGCAAGAGTCTCGAGATAACTACAGTTTGTAATCTCTTTAGGAATGATTCCTGATAACTGATTATTCCAGAGAATCAAATCAGTCAGATTTGTTAACAAACCGAATTCCTTTGGTATATCTCCATCAAAATTATTTTGAGCAACACCAAAGTACCTTAATCTTTCACAACCACCAATCTCTACTGGTATGCTTCCTGTCATACCATTTTGTCCAGCCCTAAATGTTGTCAAATTCTTTAGGTTTCCAATAGAATGTGGAAGAGAGCCCTTGAGATTGTTTGTGTAGGCCACGAATTCAATCAACGAAGAGAGTTGACCAAACGATTCAGGGATTGACCCCGAAATCTTGTTGTTACATATATTCAGATGACTCAAATGAGTGAGGTTTCCTACCTCGTCTGGTATGCTTCCATCAAACTGATTACTGTTTAAGTAAAGCTTCTCTAAATTCGAGCAATTCCCAATCTCTTTCGGGATGTTACCTCCAAAATTGTTAGATGAAAGATCAAGATAAATTAAAGAAATCAAACCACCTATACTTGGGCTTAGGGTTCCTGAAAGATTCATTGAACTCAAATTAAGAGACCAAACAACAGGGGTGTAATCATATGTGCATTTCACACCCATCCATCCACAAGGCGTGTCATCAGATTCATTCCAGTTTTTCAACCAACCTAATTCATCTGTGATGTTTTTCTTTAACTCCAGAAGAAACTTCCCATCTGAACTTAATCCCTTGCTATTAAAAATCAGAAAACCAGCAACAAAAAACCCCACCAACAACACAGAAACATTTGACATCGTGGGTAGTCAATAAATTTTCATTCAAAGTCAAGTATCAACATCATCATCATCATCTTCTTCATCTTCAAGAACCAATATTCGGTCTGCACACAATTTAAAAGCTATTAATTAAGATTTAAGAAATCAAAAGTCATAATCAAGGAAATCAGACAAGTTTTTGTCCTTTTTGAATCAAAAAAAGAGATAAAAGTGGGATATATTTTTGTCATTTTCTTTGATCGAAAACAAGTGGATAGTCCAAAACAAGATTAAAAAAGAAAAAACAGCTCAATAAATCAAGATGGGTATCTCAGTATTTCTGTATTAAACTAATAATTTAATCAAACAAAGAAAAAGGTATAAAGGATCTACATACTTTTTGGGTTATTTAGCTCATAGCAATCAAAATCTTGAAGGAATTCAAGTAATTCCTTGAGATGATTCCAGAAAGAAGTTCATGGAGTTGAATCACTGGGCATACAAGTAGATGCGTAGGTCGTATGTATCTGCACACAGCTTCCTCTTTCCAAGAGTTATGGGATCTTGCAATCTAAAAAGTCCATTTGAAAAGAAAAGAAGAAAGATCCATGAATCTCTTTGTTTTTTGGGATGTGTGTGTGTGTGTGTGTTCTTGGTAAAAGAACAAGACCTTTTGAACCCGAAAAGAAATGAGATCAAATGCAATGCATCAAAAGGGTTTTTGATTGGGGTGAGAAGGGGATTAAATAATATTTGATTTGGGTGTTAATCAAAGATTATTAAGAAAGCAAAATAACACAAAGCCACGTCTTTTAACAGTTGGAATTGTGAAGATTAAAACTAATTTTTTTTTTCTTTTCTGATAAATACTGTGGGTTTTAAGAAATAAGAACTCTTGAACTGAAGCTACAATGGCCGACCAAGCATGCAATGGCAATGCAATATATCACCTCTCTCTCTCTCTCTCCGCTCCTTTTTTTAGTGCTGAGAAAGGTAGGCGAACCTTTTGGGCAGAAAAATAAAAGTAAATTAGAAAATATTTTCTCTTTTCGATTCTAAATAAAGAACCCTTTTGGTTATTTTTCTGGTACTTTCATTCAATTTAATTAATATAAATATAAGATTACTAGCATTATACCCGCACAATTCTGTGATGGTAAATAGTTTTTGTTTACAATATGTCGCTTTCAAGAATGTAATGATACGTTATTCGCGCGATTCAATGTTACGAAAAAGTTTTCTACAACAAAATGTCATTTTTTTCAAATTTTCTTTTATTTACATCTAACTATTTTATTAATTTTATAAGTAAATTCTAAAAGACAATAAAATAAGAAAAAATATTTATATTGATGAAATAAAGAGAAGAGTTAATAAGATTTTTAAAATTATGTTAATGTGTGTGGATAATTGTATTAGTATGAGAGAATATATTTTGAATAAAAAGTTAAAATAAATTAGGAGATAATAAAATAATTAAAGATTGAGTGGATGAGATTAATTTAGATTAAATGAAGGGTCAAGATTTTGTATTGATTGAATTTTAAGAAATCTTAAAATTTAAGAGGAAAGATAATGTAAAATGGTTTACAAAGTAGTATAGATTATGTGTGATCATAAATAAATCGTTTATAAATAAAAGTGCTAGTTGATAAAAATTTCGTGGAGGCAGTTTAGAAAATTATTCACTCGATTTTTCTACTTTATACTTCAACTTATTAAGTGACTATTTTATCCTTTTACATATTAAGTGGTTGAAGTGTTAAATTCACTAATTCTTTGTTTTTTAATTTCATCTCTTGATTTTAATATTTGTCATCTTATAAGTAAGGAGATAGAGTATATAGATTTAATAGAAGGATATGGAATCTCTCATGTATAATTATTTACCAACCGAGTTATATATGATGAATAAATCTATTGGTAGTTTTGTTTTTTTTTCTTTAAACAGATGTAATATGCTTTTGAACAAAGTAATTTGTGGAGTATTTGAAGTGACCATACGCTATTACATTACCATAGTGTCACGTTAGTATTACATATCTATCAGTTTTTACAGACTTATCATACAGTACATATAATACAGTACATGTAATGATCACATCTCATCAAACTAAATTATGTGACTCACTAATCAAACTTTAACTAAAAATAAACCACCCATCACGCCTTATATAAAGAGAACATTTCCTAATGACTTGAAATTCAATTTGGTTGATTAGAGAGTTTAAATAAAGATTGGCAGATAATTCTCGTAACCTTGAACATGAAATTATTAAAACGAGTGAAAAAACTTAATTAGATTTGTAACGAGCTATAAATTTAAAGAGATAATTATTTTACGTAAGAAATTGATTCATTCACGAAAATTAAATGTTTTACTTACTTGTTGTACAATAACTTGAGGGGTATTGTACATTATGTGAAAGAATCGGTATCTTTCTTAAAAGAATCACCTCCCACAAATTTATACTAATTAAATTATGCTAGGGAATTATTTATGTTATCTATCTATTCTAATATAAAGGTTTCATATATCCTTCTATAAAATCTTTTTATTAAATTTTACTCACAAGATCAATATAATGTAAAATGTAATGAATGTGATAAGGAAAGATATCTAATTTATTACACATGCCATTTTTGTAGATAGACAGATGAAGTGTGGTAATATTATAAGATGATATAGAATTTTTATATAATAATAGCTTGTATATAAACACAAGGGAATTGTTATTGTAAATTATTAATATTTATGGTATGAAATCTTAAACATATAATAAATCCATATATCGATAACAAATTAAGAACATTCCTGAAAACTGGAAGATGAAGAAAGAAAATTAATATATTCACAGATTTACGCTGATAATCGTTAGTGGAGTTAGGAATTAGGAATTGACATTGACTCCGATTAAGAAGACGGGTAACTCATTTCTACTTAACATCCACATCCAACTCAAAATTCATGTCTTTAGGCCTTGACGTAAGAAACTCTTTATTCGTTAGCTATTTTAGTAAATAGAAGAGGATGACTAGTGAGGAAAAGAATTTAAAAGTGAAATAATGACATTATAACAAACTAACAATTTTCTTTTAATATATATTAAAGATAAAAGATATATGGTATAAAGCACCCAATATTAATATTTGACTAATACGTAAAAGTACTTTAATAGTTTGATAACTTAAATAAAATTTTGAGTAAATTTTCGTCCAAAAGGTTTACACAAAATTACAAGTTTTGTCCTTTAATTTTAAAACTTACACCGATTGTCATTGTAGTTTACATGTCGTTGTAACTTTGGTCATTTACATTAACCTCCTTTAAGCTTAACTATTAAAGTAAGGGTATGTACCGCCCCAAAATATTTCTTTTAACAATAAAATTTCATAACATAAAATAGAATATTCGAATAGGTTTCAACAATAATTTCATGCCTAACACAAGGAACTTACAGTAAGAATAAAAGTTATAAACAATGTTTAGTAAAATCAGAGTATGAATAATTGTAGAAAATAGTTATTATGTCGGTGCCTTGTTCTTGTCCAAACGAGACGGTCCTGAAAACATTCAATAAATATGAGTAAGCATAAAGCTTAGTGAGCTAACACAGTATTTGCACATTGTACCAGATAGCACGTATTTAGTTAACAAGTACACATTATCACAAGTATCGCCACACGGGCGGGTGAGTGCTCGACTGCACATAAATTGCCAAAGCTACAATAACAAGCACTCAGCTGCGCATAAATGTCACATCGACCTTCACAGTACATTATTACACATGAACAGTCATCACAGTATAAAGAGTAAGTTAGTGAAAACTAACCTAATTAGCCATTTAAGTAACCACAACAGACAGCGGTAACGTCAAGAGTTAAGCACATCTATCAACAAGAACCTACAAACATGGCTCCACTAAATCAATCACTGAATACAAATTCACCATTCCTATAACACCCTAAGTCTAGGTTTGCGATCCAGTCTTTGAACCGAGCATGGTCCACGGTTTGTGATTAATAATATGTTACATAGTAGTTTTCGATTCAACTAGTCAAACTTATAGAATTTATGATTTAGTGGCCCCAATCCCCAATCTGCGATCCTATTGGTAACCAATTTGCGATTACCCATTTTTGGAGATGACTTTAAAATAGCCAAAAAAATATCATCACCGAGCTGAAACAGAGTTAACCTTTAACCATAAACGAAGGGTGTGACAACCAATCTTCAAAACGAGCTCCTCG
This sequence comes from Dittrichia graveolens, assembly GCA_038502395.1. Lineage (NCBI taxonomy): Eukaryota > Viridiplantae > Streptophyta > Magnoliopsida > Asterales > Asteraceae > Dittrichia > Dittrichia graveolens. Next base: position 800,062 of record JARJIL010000003.1, on the reverse strand, counting down.
CATTTTGATTTTTGAGATGATCAAATCGATTGAAGCCTTAAAAGGCGGAGGCGACCATGGAGATGACTTTAAGAGGGCTAGGTCTTCAACGGTGATGACCAAAACAAAGGGCATGACACCACCCAAGAGGGGCTGGGGCTTCAACGATGGTGGTTGTAAAGATGGCTGCTCGCTTCTTGCTGGATTTCGGGGAAAGGTACAGCTTGAAGATGAGGACGCCAGAGACGGTGGTGGCCATGGCGTCTGGCCATCCGTAGACGAGGAAGCTAGAGATCGGAGGTGGGCGACTGTGACGGATTGAGAACGCCAGAAAAGGATTTAAGGGAGATGGGAGGGGAAGTTTTGAAGAGATTAGGGTAAGAGAGTGTGTAGAGACATAAAGTAACATGGAGATAAAAAAGAAATCTTGTTTGGTAACAGATATAATAGAAAAAATGACAAAAATACCCTTAGGTGGCGTTTGGTTCACGGATTGTTTTCTAAAGGAATTGGAATGTAGGAAGGAATTGGAATTTGAAGGATTTGGATTTGGAATCTAAATCCTTGGCTCATTTTGTTTGGTTACCTATACACTTGGAATTGGAATTCACTTTCACACATCTCATCAGACCTAATTCCACCGTCCATAACCACCACCACCAGCTCATGCCACCATCTTCGCCGCCATCAGAGGGTGAATCGCCACCCCTCTTGCCACCGTTGAAGTCTGTGCCTCTGTCGCCAGTCGAAGCCTTCATCGCCGCATCCCTCTATCGCCATTGAGGCGTTCATCGTCGCCAGTCAAAGCTTTTATTGCCGGTCGTCGGTCGCTAGTCAAACCATTCATCGCCGCATCCCTCTATCGTCATCGAAGCATTCATCGTCACTAGTCGAAGCCACAGTCGCCGGTGGCCAGTCGAAGCGTTCATCGAAGCCCTAATCCCAACAGAGCTTCGACGGTTGAAGCCCTAAACGGAGGTCGAAGCCCTAATCGAGGTCGTCGGTTGCCGTTCTCCGGTCACCGGTTGCCGTTCTCCGGTCACCGGTCGTAGATCGTGAGGCACAGTCGCTGGTCTCCAGTTCGTAGCTCTCGCCGGTCGACTATGTGTATGAGGGAATTTGAATTCCTTGGCTAAGAGGAAGGAATTTGAATTCCTTTGGTTGTGTGAAAGTTTTCCATACTTGAGAATCCAATTCCATAGCTAAAGGATGAACCAAACACTGGAATTCTTGGGAATTGGATTCCAATTCCCATGAATTCCCACAGATTCCATTCAACCAGACGCAACCTTACTTTAACAATTTAATTTAACGGAGGTTAGCATAAAGAACTAAAGTTACAATGAAATGTAAATCACAATAACCGTCAGTGTAATTATTAAAATTAAAGGACGAAACATGTAATTTGACGTAAACCACAATTACGGAATTTATAATTTACTCTAAAAATTTAAACACTTTGTGTCATGACCTATACAGTACATTTGTATAATTTTAATAGATGTAGAATAATTGGGATTGAGATGGGTAGCTTTTTTTATTTTTTATTTTTTATTTTTTATTTTTTGAGTTGGGTTGGGTGGGGTGGGTAGTAAGAGATCCACATATATATACCGCTTGATGTTGATAGGGAAAGATGTTATTTGTCGTGAGGATATCGTTTTGTTGCAACACTACTAGCATTTGGATTTCTTCCACGTCAAATCATTTTCCTTCCCATCACTCGCATTCCTTTTTTCTAATTTGTTGTCAATTAGACAACAAACATCTTCATTTTAACTATTTCCGAACTCATATAATATAAATTTGAAGATTTTTTTTAAGAAAAAAGAATTTGAGGACGAGGTATGGAGTTCGTCACCAAAACGACAAGCATCCAGATGATGAGCGAAAATGACAAACACCCATAGTTTGATGACTAGCTATTACGAGAATAACCAATCACCATAACAGGCTCTATGACTAGTTGTAACGTGTGGTTTTAGAGATTAGATTTTGATGTAAATCTAAATATAAATTACGTTTAAAGTTGTAAAATAGCATTTATGTTTCACAAAACTTAAAAAAACGTGTATACCCCTTAATATATAAAAAATCATGTGTTTGTGCTCATTTCTTAACCTCCAACTTGTCCAGTAGCTAAAAATGTTGATTTTGAAACAACTATTTAATTGATTTTTTTGCTCATCTCTTGATCATTTTACCTCATTTTTTTTTCAAATTATTCTAAGTTATTTTTTTACCTTTCAAAAGACATGAAGGTAGGCCAAAAAAATCCCTAATTGAAGTCAAATAGCACCCTCTTACTATTTTTTGTTGTTGGAGATTTGACTTATTTTAAACTCGTTTTAGTCATTCTTTTTGCATTGGTTTATAAATAATTCGTTTATATTTCTATGAACTCAAGAACTATAACTTTTCATCAAGTATATGTCACGAATTCCTTGCTCAAAGTATCAAGTTAGTGCTATCAAAAACTATATTTATGCTCCATTCTTGATCATTATGTCTAATTCTTTTTATAGATTATCGTAAGTAGTCAATTTACCTTTCAAAAGACATCAAGTTCAAAAAAATTCATCAATTGTCATCCAAGAAATTGCTCCTAAAGTTACATATGTTTTAACCAAATGATGCAATACCCTCTTTATGTTTTGTGAAAATTTGACTCATTTTAAACTTATTTTAAGTTTTTAAATTCATGTCAGTTTATAGACAACTTAATTACATTTTTAAAGAGTCAAGAAATCACAACTTTTCATCAAGTATTCACAGAAAATATCGAGTTCAAAGTCTCTATTTCGTGAATACTAAAGATGATAGGTCAAAGGGGAAGAAAACAATATGGCATAATTAACCGGTTAAAATCAATAAAATGGGTATAGTAATTCGTTTTTACAAAGTTTAATGGGCTTATTAAAACATTGAAAAACGTTTATGTTGTTTGACAACTTTAACTTTATAAGTTATGACAATATATACATGATGATGAAACGTTTATGTTGTTTGACAACTTTAACTCTATAAGTTATGACAATATATACATGATGATGATTGCATCAAGATTGTCATTTTCTTGAATTTTCACGATAATTAAGGATCGTGTTTTGGATGGAAAGACGAAACTTTTTTATTGTAACGTTTTACTACTTTAAATCATCATTATATATATATATATATATATATATAGAAATAGGATCAACTTAGTACACCTCTTTAAACATAGTCTCTGGAGTCCTATTTCTGTCCATTGATCTCGTCAGCCTTGAAAAGGGTAGGATCGACTTTTTCATTATTTGTTTCATATGGCAGTTACCATTCACGTATCAGTTTCCTAATTTCACGTTCGTTTTCCAGTTTCTAATATGTCAACATTTGTAGTCTGTTTTTTAATCACCCACGTTCGTTTGATAATTTATCTCGTTTTTTCAATTACATTTGATCAGTCGTTCGATTTTTCTAGTATTATTGATGGCATTTAGATCTATTTTTTGTATATTGTTGTTGTTTATTCACATTGAAATCATTTGCAGTTGACCTGCAATATCATCGATTCATTGTGATGTTATGTATACAATGTATCTTAGTTTTTAGTTAGTATTCATTTATGCAGATGATCGAAAATGATGAAATTGCTCGTTTTTGTTATTATATGAAGTTGATATCACATTATTTTGATATTTTTTATTGTTTGGCGTCTATTTATAACTCATCATTTTCATTTATGTACCTTATTTGCATTTTCATTCAAAGAATAATTCACTGTCTAATTTATTCTTCATGTTCATAAATCATCATTTTCATACATCAATATTTTTCGGTTAGTATTCATTTATGCAGATGGTCGAAAATGATGAAATTGGTCGTTTTTGTTATTATATGATGTTGATATCACATCATTTTGATTTTTATATTGGTTTGGTGTCTATTTATAAATCATCATTTTCCTTCAGTTGCTTTATTTGCATTTTCGCTCAAATAATCATTCATTGCCTCATTTATTTCATCATGTTCATAATTCATCATTTTCGTATATTTTATGTGAATGTACAGATACATACATCAATATTCAATTATTTAGTATAAATGATTTTTCTCATTTAAATTATCATCTTCATGCGGTTGCTTTATTTGCATTTTCATTCAATTCTTCATGTTCATAAATCATCATTTTCGTCCATTCCAAATTTGGGCGGATATCTTTCCGTATAATTTGGAAGTATATTTGGAAAGTGAATTTTTGTTTGTTTTGTTGTTGACATTTATACCCTTTTGATTACGTTAATATTAGTTATTTAAGGTTTGATTTTTTATTTTTCTTCAATTAATCATGTTCATCCATTCCCAGATCTAATGGTCAATATTGAGCCTTTAGGGTCTTTATTTAAGGGGGTTGCTATGTTGATCCTAACCCTACATATATATATATATACTAGCATAGTACCCGCGCAATGCGGCGGCTACAATTATTCCTACTCGATAACATATCCGTTTTTAATAACGTAAGACTATTATATCACACATTATAATGATATCAAACAATTTTCGTTCGTAATGTGTCTATTTTCTTTCTCATGTTTCCATTTCTTTTATTTCTCTTTTCTTTATAACTCTTTTATTATTTTTTAAAAACAATAAAATGAGAAACAAAAGGAATATTAAATATACTATAAATAAAACCTTTTGTTTAATTACACGAGTCATCTAAAAAATCTGGAAATGTTTATAAATTTAGGTTACATGTTATTAAGTTTATAAGTTCTAGTTATACGTATTTTCTAATACTTAAATTAAAATATGTGTTATATGATAAAATATTTAAACTATTATTTTTATGAAGATCTTTTTTATTTAACTTTTAATTTTATTTAATATCATATAGGTTGAAAATTAACTTGCATTGACTTGACTTTTTTAAACATTATTTATTAGGGAAGGTTTAGTTATAAAAATGGTATTTAAGAATCTAATTAACTCTATATAATAGTTTTCTTATAGTTAAATAAGGGTAAATTAATAATTTCAAATTACTTAAAATTAAGAGATTTCAATGATCTAAATGCTTTATAATATAGTATAGATATATATATATATAACATAAGCTAGCGTGTACTTAATTAATACTTCATGTGTCCCACCTGTGAAGGGAGTATCACAACAATATATGGAACATTCTTTGTTTCTTTCTCAATTCATCACCAACTAAAATTTGGGAATAAATAATCACATGCTCAAATATTGATTGTGACAAGTTACATTTTGACTTGATCGCGATCGACCGTCTTCTACAAAGATTCTACCTCTTAATTTCTTTCTAAACAAAACAAATTAGTATGTGACTGACCGTCATTGATGTCTCTAAAGAGGTGCATGATGGATAAATAACCAACCGTACATGATTCATGTTTCAAAGCGGATCGATATATATATATATATATATATATATATATACACGCACTATACGTACGTATTGTTAGATTTTGATTTAAGCATCTTCTACAGAGATAATCAAGATGGTCTAGCCCCTTTCAAAAAAAAAACTAATTATTTGATTTTGCACGCTTGTAATAATCGAGTGTTCAATGAGAATGATAAAAAAGAGTTAATATATGCATATAAACACGCAAGAATTTTTAAATAAATAAAAAAAATGCAAGATTGGTAATTCGTTTATGTAACTTAGAAAAAAAAGTATTATGAGAAATGAAAATGTATTAACATTTATAGAATCACAAATATCACTTTAATTAATCAAACAGAAAAAGGATCCGATGAAAAATATGATAAAGCAGCATTGAAAGTTTTTCTTCACATGGTAATTAATGACATCTGTGATTAGTTTATGCCTAAGATTGATTGATTGATTTATCTAAACATTAATTAATTCTAGAAAGAAAAGCAAGTCAATATATATTAGTAGGGTATACACGTAATACGGCGACGACAATCAAATAACGATGATGGTGAATACTTGTAGTACGTGACGAGAACGGAAGTGATATTGATGCTTGCGAATGAAGTCTAAATATTACACTTTTACCTAAAAGAAATATGAGACGGTACAAATAATACTAATATTATATGTTAAACTTGAAGATCATAAGTATTATTTAAAACTTTGTTAGCCAAGAATAGAATATTAGTGTAGCTACAAAAAAAGTGAAATCTATGTTTTTAAAGAAAAATAAATTATAATTCGTCGTAATCAATACATTTATTTGTTAAAGGAGAGAATGGGGTGAAAGGTTTAATGAATTGATGGATGAGATTAATATAAATAGAATTAAGGGTGGAGTTTAGTTTTAATTGAAGAATTAAGAACTCTTAATTTTTAAAGAAGAGAGAATGTTATATGCTTAATATAGTAGTATAGATATAGATATATAGTGGTTAATTCCATCAATGATCAACGTATGGTTCAACCATGAATAGATTAGCTAGCAAGTTCACAACGAGTTGGAAGTTAGCAAAATTAAATCAAGTCATTATTAAACTAGTACTTTTAGGGGCTGTTTGTTTGATATTTAACGGAATTATTTAGCATCGAATGCGTGTGCTTGATTTTTGTCACTGAATGAAAATTGTGATGAATGAATTAGAAGAACACTGCTGAATCATTTTACCTTAAAATACATTCTGAATCATTAAGCATAAAATATTTTACCCTGATACTTCTTCTTTTACAAGTTGTTTTGTTAAACAATCATATCTTATGTTATAATATACTGTATCACTATTAAGGTTAAAATGATAATTTGTATCATTCGGTACCTTTTATTAAACAACACGTCACATTCAAAGGCGAGAGGTGACATCCTCCTACTTACCATCTACTCACAAGATCAATACAAGTGTCAAAATCAATGGAGGAGATAAGAAAAAAGAATTAGCGAACTCCATATATCATCTAATGATGAGTAAAAAGATAAAGTAGTAAGAAAAAGTAGGATGATATATAATTTGTCTATATATAATGATCATATATGGCTAATTAATTAAGGGGAGAGTCGGAGCACTAATAAAATTGATGTTGAAATTAATTATAGATGTGTAATTATTGGTGGGGTCTCCTATTCCACACTTTTCTTATTTCTACATATATGCATATTGCTTTTAATAATTAATTAGAACGATGATAAAGTTGATGATATTATTATTTTCTTATGTAAAATAGAATTTTTTTAATTAGCAAATTAATCTACATAGGTTTTGAAATATATATATATATATATATATAGGGATGGGATCAAATAAAAAGAAAATTAAAGTAAAAAGTGTAAAAGGGATGATTATTTGATCATTTTTCGGTATATATATCAACTGATAATCATTAGTTCATTACCTTTATTGATTAAAACTAGTTCTTCATCAATTTATTTTTGATTTCAAATACAGATTTTGAAAACAAAATTTTGGAATAATTTGTTGATGAACAAAATGCTTTCTTCTAAAAAGTGATGAATATGTTGGATTCATCAAAAAGAAATTGATGAAGAACTAGTTTTAATCAACAAAGATGATGAACTAATGATTATCAGTTGATATATATCGAAAAATGATCAAATAATCATCCCCTTTACCCTTTTTACTTTAATTTTCTTTTTACTTGATCTCTACCCTATATATATATATATATATATATATATATATATGGGACGGTTCAAACGAGAATTGTTTTTCGTACGAGAACTACGAGAACCAATTATAGCCATTGATAAAAAAAGATTGAGGGTCCAGACTAAAGAGTTGTTAATGGATAACCTTAAACTAATCAAACTTATCTTTAATTAATTAAGGGCAATTTGGATATTTTTACATTTGTGTGCAAATATATGCACGTGTACATATGCACAAATTCACCTGGTTTTTTTCAGCACAAATATAGATATGCACATGTGCATATTATACAGATGCAAATAGATTCATATAATTCAATATAGATAATCTCAATATGTGCATATGTACACAACTTAATATACATTCAAACAACCCCTCGCCAATACAGAAAAATTTTATAATAACTACTTAAACAAACTATTAGAAGACTGGGTACTCTAGCTCCAAATAAAAAACAAGCTACACATCTCCATAAAAACAAAATAAAATAATAGATGTAATTATATGTCTAAGTTTACCACAAAACCCCAAGATGTGAGTCATTATCACTTACTTGACTTTCCCCACTTTCTATTGAAAAGTGAAGTAACCTACAACCGCCGCCTCAAATCTTGTATCTTGTATGGTGACTTTGTAAGAAATCAATACTATGGTAAGCCCTATTTTGTGATTGACCGGAAAGGGAGATAGTAGGACGCAACGGCAATTCCATCATAGAGAAAACAAATTTTATTTGTTACAAGGATAGTGGTGGTGCCGAGGGCACAAGTGGTGTTCGTCGGAGTGGTACGACAGCAAGCCAGTTGAAGTGGGCAACGGCGGTAGTTCAATCAGAGACATAAACGTGACGGAGACGGTGGAAAGATAGTGCCGATTGGTGTCACCAGAAACGGCATGGAGACAGTGGGAAGATAGTGCCAATTGGTGTTGCCGGTGGCTGAAAACAAAGGTGCCGGTTTGGTGGTTCCGATTTGGAGGGTTTTGCTTTGAGGTTTTTTTTATACTTCCAAAACAGTGAGCTATAAATCTTCTAATGGTGGGAGTACATAAGTGTTTAATGGAAAAGGACATATACACCATTTTGATTTAAATTAATTAATATAAGAAAACAAATAAAATGATTGATTCAGAATGATTCTTGCCGTTCTTGTAGAAAAACAATTCTCGTTTGAACCGCTTCCTATATTGTAACACCATCTTTGAAACCTTAAAATCAGATAAAATTTGAGTTTTCAAACTGTATGGGTCCGTTTGTAAATTGAATGTTTACCTGTTTGTTAACTTAACCGAATTTCAAAAACTATGCAGCGGAATTTTAAAGCATAAATAAACCCAAGCCTATTAACTATTACAGTTTAAAAACCCATGTTTGGCGTATATACAAATATACAATACAAAAACTTGCCAAACATGCCAACCGGTGTTACATTAATCTAAACCGACCATTGTATATTATATACCAAGCAGCAGTGTTCCAACAAAAGCCTATACAACAGCTACAAGTGTTCCCCACTCACTAGGCATGCCTATTCTTTGTCTGTAAAAAGGGAAACGACAACAACATTATCTATTTAAATAGCTAGTGAATACAGACAGATATGAGTACAATAAAGCAAGTCATGATTCAAGAATGAGCATACAATGTCATCCTAACACATAGCGGTAATGCTGACATGTCCAGCAGTGCTATATCTTGCCAGATAGCTAGTTCAGCTCAATAACAACCACCGGGGGAATCAAACACTGCCAACCGTGCTGGTTTCATCACATAAGTGACTCTACCTGCTCATTAAGGAGCCAAAGGCTCATTAGGCTTAGCCAGTTAAGGTGTAACACCACGATTTTCAGTCCAAATTTAAGTTTTTCAAAAATCAATTGTAAACCATATTTATACAAAACCCATAAAATGTATCGCGGAAGCATTTTCATTTTAAGTAAATATCTCATCAATAAACATTTTCAACATTTATAATCCAAAGCCTTGGGTGTTACCACAGTCAATCTCACGACCATTGCCAAAACATGGGAAATCCAATATTACCGGAAATACAAGCAAAACTATGCCCAAGGCATCTACCCGCCGCACCAAGGCCTCTGTACAACCTGCGGATACAAAACATTTTTATACACAAAGTTAGCTATATACATAGCTAGTGAGTACATCCAAAAACATTTGTTTTATCAAAACCAAGTCATCCTTTTACTCTTTTGAAAACATAAGTCTGGCAATCAATTAAGCTTTTGAAAGCATACACATAATAGCACACAAGGATGTGGGTCTGTCCATTGGGCCACAATGTATCCACGTGGTAGCTAGCCACGGTCAACACGTGCCCACATGGGGGGATAACCACATCACCCCGTCAAGGTGGGGGATGCACGAAGCAGTCCACCATACAACGGTTATCTGGAGTGTAAGCCCTGTTCACCAAATCCACTCGTGTTGCCACGGGTTCGGTGGCTCGTCAGCCCAGTGAACCCACACGGTCATGATGGCTACTGACATACCCCTCCACTCTCTGCACCGATCCCTCAGCCACCCGTACCTCGGGGTCCCCCCAATTGCCGAAGCCACAGGAACCGTTGTACGTCCCAATGACTAGGAACCCTATGGTGCAGAGTTATATCACACAGTGGTCCGGACCGAAGCACATATACCCCGAAGGGTCACATAAGCACATACCCCGAAGGGTCACATAATCACATACCCCGAAGGGTCATAAAACCACTTACCCCGAAGGGTCATAAGATCTCTTACCCCGAAGGGTCATAAAACCATTTGCCGTGAAGGCCACAAATAACTTGCCATAAAGGCCAATTAATCCAAACACATTAGCTTTTCGATAAAACGAGCAAGTTTCACGATTTAAATCACTTGAGCATAAATGCTCGACAATCAAAACCATATTTGGCATCTCAATGCCTAAAACATCCTTAGTGAAAACACGAGTTTCATTAAATCCAAAACCATGTCTTTTGTTTCCAAATCAAAGCTTACTCCATCATGGAGTGTCATGTTTCAAAACCATTGATTTATCACAATTTAAACATAGACCATCTCCAACATGGAGCAATGGTCTTATTTTAGTAAAACATCATTTAAACACTTCTTATACTAAGTTCATAATTCAACAGTCTTTAAGCCCAAAGGTTCCATAAAACATATGTAGTTCAAGTAAACCATATTATAAAACAACTCATAGTTTACACATTCTTTAATTCAAAACCACATAAACAGTTGCAACTCATATTACCCGCATTATAAAACAATTCATGTGGACCATATCATAAACAATACATGGTTCCCATATCCTTTAAGTTCCAAAAGCTCATAAACACTTTCAAAGCGTTTAATCCTTGTTATAAAACAATTTCATAAACCACATGCTTTGAATCATCAAGATTCATTAAACAATTGTCAAACAATCAAAACACAACATGATGACTTGTAATCTTATCAAACAGTTGGGTATCCGCAGGGTGTACTCATCTGAGGGTGTGATGTGGATCACAACCCCATCCAAACCATAGCTCAAACTCTTGATCACAAGCCTATGATCATAAAACACAAGGTTAACTATCATAAGTCAACCCAAAACAAGGTTTCTAGACTCAAATCTAGACTTAGACACCCTTTCGGGTCTTAAAAGACTCCAATTAAACCTCTTATAACCATAGGAACCAATCCCCAAACATATATGAGGTTAAAACAGGTCAAAATAACATTTTTGGAGGCTTCAGGGAAGCTCGCGCCGCGAGAAAATCTCTGGAAAATGGTTGCATGTTGGTCGCGCCGCGACACCCTCTGCACAACCCAGATTTTTCCTTTTTTTGCTGCAAATCCGACTCAAACACAATTCTTTCCAACCCAAACTTGTTTGTAGCATAACAAACACTCAAGAACACTTCCAAATACCATCATATCAACACATAACATATCTTTAATCATCAAAACCCTATCTCCACCAATTTCCCCCCATTTTGACCCATTAAACACAATAAACCCAAATTTAAACCAAGAATCACCAAATCTAACATGTGTAACTCAAATCAAACACAAAACAAGTTAAAACTTACTTGATCATCCATCAAAACTTGCTAAACCCGATATGGTGCTTGTATGAGGGTTTAAAACAAACTTTGAAGCTTTAGAACACCTCAAATCATCAAATGGCCTCTTGATTTCTTTACTCTCCACTTGATCTTCCTTCTCTTATTCTTGGCACCCACTAGAACTCTCTCTTCTTTCTCTTTTCCTTCTTTCTCCATAAATTTTCATTCCTCTTTGACTTCATTTGAAGAAGTCAATAAATATATATATATACATTTTTCCATTTTGGCCCTTAGCCTTTCCTTCCTTTTGCATTTCTCACCCATATTTATTCATCTATATACACCACATTATATATATATATATCTAACATATTAATAACACCTTAACACCTTTATTTACTTAACTTGCATTATATATATATATATTTTATAATTTACAAAATTTCGGGTTTTACATAAGGCAATCACCCCAAGAGGTTAAAGGAATGGCACTCGAGTACCATTAGTCCCGAACAATTGCCCGAAGGCCCATGAGACCCAGCCGAAGCTGACCTTCAATTACATATATGTCCAGACGTTCACATAGCTCATCATTAACCCTTTGAAGGGATCATAGCATGCATGCATTTACATATGGCTTGTATTCATCAAAATATCACTATAAATGTACATGTACTTAAATACATGTCAATACGTGTTTTCTAAGCTTATATACATAAATATACAAGTCTATGTGCAATAAATAGCATACCGTGTTCGTTTAAACCAATTAGCATTCAAACACTCCCTTTATTGAATTCATAAAAACCGGTACTCACCTTGGTGCTCAAATATAACACAAATATGGATCCGGCCTTCCTTGATTGATTAATTACCTATTGTACACATATAAATTCATTTAGGTTATTACATATATACACATACACTAATACTAGTGTTAATATTCCTAATTATATGTTTAATTTAGTAATATGCTTAAATCATCCTAAATACCTCTAAAATAGTAAAAAATGTTCTAATAACATTCCATACACTTGAACCATTGAAAAACAATAAACTGTTTGCTGCAGCCATGGTCGCGCCGCGACACCTTCTTGTGTCGCGTCGTGACACAGCTTCAGAGCTGCGAAAATGTGTTCTGCACAGCCGTGATTCCCATTCAAACCCAACTTCAATATGTTCTTAATTATTTCCAACATATGTACAGAGTTTGGGACATCAAAAGAAGTTCATAAACACTACAATAACATTGTTTAACATCAAATTCATGTTTGATTCATCAAATCGCCATTAAAGATCCATTGTCAATTTCAAGAAATACAATCAAGTTGGCATCTTTAATCCTTAAAATCAGTCCCAAACAACTCACAAATGATCCTAGAACATATTGCAATCCAAAAATCTAAGCTTGGTTAACTAAATTCGTTTTACCCATTTTTGACCTAATTACTAAAAATGAAGAACAAGGAAGGAAAAGCTTACAAGAAGTTAGGAAGATGATGAATTGAAGCTTATGAATAGATTAGGAACAAGATTCAAGCTTTACTCCAGCTCCTTGGTTGATCTTGACTTGGAATTGCTTCAAGAACACAAGAGAAGAACAAAAGCGAGAGGTATGTGTGTTTTTCGTGGTGTGTAGGTGTGTGTGTCTGAGATATTATAAGTGAGAACCGACTCAAGGTTCTCATTTATCTTTAAGATGTATTTTGTTCCCCTTTTCAACATACAACACGACACCCGAATAACCGTTTCAACTAACGAGGATATTTTTGGAAACCTCGTTTGAAACCAGTTAATATTTTATCATTCTTATCTATTTTTATTACTATTTTTAAATTCACATTGAACTGACCAATAGCTATTTTCTATTAATACTAATAAGTATATTCATATTTAATTCATTTAAATAAATCTACATACCAAATGGAGTGCACGAATAGGCCCGATTTGAGGATGTTACAACTCTACCCCCCTTAAGAAGATTCCGTCCCTTGGAATCTGTGCAACTGGGAATAAGTGAGGGTATCGTGCCTTCATGTCATCCTCAGTTTCCCATGTCAGGTTGGGACCTAGGTTGTGCTTCCACTTGACGAGAACCAATCTGATCATCTTCTTACGCAACTTCTTTGTCTTTGCGTTAAGAATTTCAACTGGCTCCTCTACAAGGCGTTTAGCTGAATCAACTTTCAACTCTTGCAGAGGTAGAACTTGATTTTCCTCAACTTTACACTTTCTCAAATAGCATACATTGAAAGTGTTGTGAATACCAGATAGCTCAGAAGGTAATTCAAGAGATACAGTCTGCTCGTTGACTTTTCGGATAATCCTGAATGGACCAATATAATGTGGACTCAACTTACCTTTGCGTCCAAACCGAATTACACCCTTCCAAGGGGATACCTTCAAGAAAACCCGATCACCCACACTGAATTCAATAGGTCAGCGCTTTGGGTCTGCATATAAAAACGGTTCTCAAATGAACCCTCCACTATATATATATATATATATATATATATATATATATATATATGGACCTATTATTTAATTTGCTGTTTTTTTTTATTTAGCTTTAAATCAAAAGGGTATTTTAGATATTTTTACATTACCACTATTTTTTTAAAACTAATATATTCATCAAACGAAAATTTGTTACATTACGAAAATTATACCAAATTAACGAGAAAAAATTATGCTATTTAATTTGAGACTGATTTTGCTATATTTTTTCAAAAAAAAATCACATTTGTTGGTTTTCTTAACACGGTTCTTAACATATGTACATGTGCAAATATATGCACATATGCATTATTGCTCCTAGTTTTTCCCAACACAGATGTAGATATGCACATGTGCATATGTCAAGGCATGTGTTAAAAAACCCAGAAAACGCGAATTTGATTCTTTTGAACCGTCCCCATATATATTTATGTATATAGGGGAGAGTTCAAATGAGAACTGTTTTTTGTAGGAGAACTGCGAGAACCAATCTTGGCCGTTCATTTTGGATAATGGAATTAATGGATGAAGAGCGTGGGAGGATTGAGTGTGGCAGGGTGCATGTAAGGAATTCATTAGTGGGCAATCCAATTGAATGAGGGGGAATTGGACGGCTAAGATTGGTTCTCGCGATTCTCATACGAAAACCATTTCTCGTTTGAACTTTTGCCTATGTGTGTGTGTGTGTGTGTGTATATATATATATATATACTAGCGGGGTACCCGCGCAATGCGACGACGGTGAATAAAAATAGTTTGTAAGGAGTTGTTTTGGTAGGTATTGATCAAGAGGACATACAAGACGTAATTTTGTAATTTTTATTTAGCAGGTGAAAAGCGAATATTATATATTTTTACTTTCTGGAATTTATGGAATGTTGGTTTTCTTAACACGGTTCTCAACATATGTACATGTGCAAATATATGCACTAATGCTCCTAGTTTTTCCCAACACAGATGTAGATATGCACATGTGCATATGTCAAGGCATGTGTTAAAAAACCCAGCAAACGCGAATTTGATTCTTTTGAACCGTCCCATATATATTTATGTATATAGGGGAGAGTTCAAATGAGAACTGTTTTTCGTAGGAGAACTGCGAGAACCAATCTTGGCCGTTCATTTTGGATAATTGAATTAATGGATGAAGAGCGTGGGAGGATTGAGTGTGGCATGGTGCATGTAAGGAATTCATTGGTGGGCAATCCAATTGAATGAGGGGGAATTGGACGGCTAAGATTGGTTCTCGCGGTTCTCGTACGAAAAGCATTTCTCGTTTGAACTTTTGCCTATGTGTGTGTGTGTATATGTATATATATATATATATACTAGCGGGGTACCCGCGCAATGCGACGACGGTGAATAAAAATAGTTTGTAAGGAGTTGTTTTGGTAGGTATTGATCAAGAGGACACACAAGACGTAATTTTGTAATTTTTATTTAGCAGGTGAAAAGCGAATATTATATATTTTTCCTTTCTGGAATTTATGGAATGTTGGTTTTCTTAACACGGTTCTCAACATATGTACATGTGCAAATATATGCACATATGCATTAATGCTCCTAGTTTTTTCCAACACAGATGTAGATATGCATATGTGCATATGTCAAGGCATGTGTTAAAAAACCCAGCAAACGCGAATTTGATTCTTTTGACCGTCCCCATATATATTTATGTATATAGGGGAGAGTTCAAATGAGAACTGTTTTTCGTAGGAGAACTGCGAGAACCAATCTTGGCCGTTCATTTTGGATAATGGAATTAATGGATGAAGAGCGTGGGAGGATTGAGTGTGGCAGGGTGCATGTAAGGAATTCATTGGTGAGCAATCCAATTGAATGAGGAGGAATTGTACGGTTAAGATTGGTTCTCGCGGTTCTCGTATGAAAACCATTTCTCGTTTGAACTTTTGCCTATGTGTGTGTGTGTGTATATATATATATATATATATATATATATACTAGCGGGGTACCCGCGTAATGCGAAGACGGTGAATAAAAATAGTTTGTAAGGAGTTGTTTTGGTAGGTATTGATCAAGAGGACACACAAGACGTAATTTTCTAATTTTTATTTAGCAGGTGAAAAGCGAATATTATATATTTTTTCTTTCTGGAATTTAAGGAATGTTATTAAGTTTATGGAATATTCTGTTTCGTAAGTTTTGCTATGGAATTTATGGAAAGGGAATATTCTGGAATTTATGAAAAATGAATGTTATTAAGTTTATTTTATGGAATCATTTTTTGGTAGATGAGGGTAAAATAGTAATATTAAGTGACTTAAAATTTAAGAATTTTAAGAAAAAAGCTTAAATGCTTTATATAATAGTATATATATATATATATATATGATAATGATAACCATAGCCCTAAAGGCTATGAAAAAGAATAACTAAAATGTAATTTTAGTTTTTTAAAATGGTAATATTGTTTCATATACTCTTGCAAACCATTATAATTATGAAAGTCAAAATTGAGGGAATAAGAGGTTTTGATTGTTTAATTGAATTATTATTTAAAGAAACTTTCCCAACAATGATATATATAGAGGAGGGTTCAAACGATAATTGTTTTTCGTACGAGAAATGCGGGAATCAATCTTGGTCGTTCATTTTGGATAATGGAATTCATGGATGAAGAGCGTGGGGGGATTGACTGTGGCAAAGTGCATGTAAGGAATTCATGGGTGGGCAATCCAAATGAAGGAGCGGGAAGTAAACGGCTAAGATTGGTTCTCACGATTCTCGTACAAAAAACAGTATTTGTTAGAGAGAGAGAGAGATAGATAGATTACATGCATATATATCTTTAATTAATTACTGGTATTGGTATTTGTTAGAAATTCTTCAACAAGCTAGGCTGAGTTATGTTTAGGTTCATGTTTAGTTTTAGAATTTTTTTCACCAATTATCCCTATTTATTTACTTAAATGACTTATAAATAAGTTGTTTACACAAATGTCATTTTTTATATAATTTATTTTGTTAATTCTTAAATTATATATCTAAACAAAAATATTTATTCAGATTATTTAGTAGATACATTAACATATTTTTGTAGTTATTTGTAAAAACACGTATATTAATTGGACTAAATTAAAATTTTGATTAGCAAAAGGTTTTACAAAAAAATTGACAATGATGTTATGTAAGAATTTTTTGTTTTTAATAGATTTACTAATTTTTAAAAAGATTTTATATATTCTTATAATTATTTTACTATATATGTTAGTACTATTTAAAATTATAAGTATTTAAAATTCAATTTAACTATCTCTGTATTTATACAGAGTGTGTTAAACCGGTAACCTTAAAAACAAATTAACACTACAAAAGAATGATGAAATGGTAAGGATTAAGATTCGGAATTTAAATCTTGTCTTGTAAAATATAATATGATATTATATTATTTACCTAATTTCTAAGGAAAAATAAATTGATGAAAGAAATAAATAAATTAATTTACTGATCTCAAGGTACAACCACATGGAGCTTGTGTACAAGTGTGAACACCATCCTTTTAGTGATAAACAATTTTGGTATTCTCCATCCTTGGTTTCCTCGCAAAACGACCTTTGCGGCTTTGACCCGATTCCCTCCTAATCCTAATCCTATTCTTTAATGATTAATTAATTAATTCATTCATTCATTTTTTACATCAACTCTCACACCTTAAGTATTTTTAACTATTATTTAGTAATAGAAAATTGATATATATATACTCTTATTATATATTTTTACTTTTATCTTTTTATTCATAATAAGATAACATGTGTAATCTATTAATTCTTTTTTTTTATATCTTTTATTAATTTTGACAACTGTGTTAATCTTGTGAGTAGAAGAAAATAGTTGGAAAATATATCTAACTCTCTTAGTCATATTAAGTAATTAATTGTATTGTAATTAGTAATATTTGTGAAAAAAAAAGTCTGTAATAATTTTTTTCAAAGAATGGAAACAGCAAAGGTTCAAATAAATACAAATATATATAATGTACAGATGTAAACAGCGATGTTTTGTATAAACTAATAGTTTTATGTTTATTTCAGTCTTACAGTTAAAAAAATAAGAATTTAAAATAAGAACAAATTATTACAAAATGTAGATAAATTATCTGTAAAACCAATTAAATTTAAGATTTTCAAGCCAAAAGTTGAACATTAATTTAAAAAAAAACAGAAACAAAAAAAAGAGGATTTAGCATGAGCTATAAAAATAAAGAAGAAGAAATGTAAATTCCAAACAATCATATGAACCAAACACCTTTTAAAAATATTTCACATCACGTATCAAACTTATGATAGAGAGTATATTTGATATGAAGTTTTTTTGTAGCTGATAGTAATTTGTTTTGAAAAAAACTATAAGTCATGTTCAAATTAAAAAGCTAAAAGTTTTTTTTAAACAAAATAACTCTAAAATAAAAATTTTCTTAAAATAGTTTTTAGATCTAGCTGGAAGTTTTTTATATAACAAATTACCTAAATAACCTATTTAATTGTTCTATAATTCCTCCTATTTTTATAATTTATCGTTTTTTGTCATTTTACACTATTAATCTTCAGCTACCAGCTAATTTTCCAAACACATATATAACTAAAATATATAGTTTTCAGCTTCAACTACTAGCTTTCAACTATTAACTAACAGCTTCTAGCTACGGCTACCAGCTATTTTGACAAATCATATCTGGAATTTAAACTAATAAGATGCATAAATTAACTCAACATCCAAATAGGAAGGTTACCGTACAACCAATATAAAAGACATGCACCGGATAAATTATAGAGTTAATTGCTTTTTTGGTCCTTAAGGTTTCACCAATATGCATGTTTGGTCCTTTAATAATCGTAAGTACATAAATTGTCCTTTATTTGAGAATTTTGGAGCAATAGTAGTCCTTTAACAAACTTTCGTTACTCTTGATCCATTAACTGCCATATAAAAGACTATTCTACCCTCCCTCTGTCAGACACTCCCCCTACCCCCATTTCTTTCTCTCTTCTCCCCTCTTTACAACCAACCACCGCCTCACCTCCCTCTCACTTGAGAAGGTGCGCGACCTCCGCTTTACCTCCCTCTGCCATCACCACCGCCACCTTGCCACTGCCATCACCACCCTTTATTTTAATCATCTCCTCCCTTCCTCTCTCAATCTCTTTAACACTCTAACCAACCACCACACCTGTAAAACCACCGCTTCACTCCCGACGAGCCTCTAAGATCACTGCCCACCTCCGGTGAGCCTTTCAAGAAAACCATCGCCGCCACACACCATCTCCGCCACCTACTATCTCCCCTCCTCATCGTGACCCCCTCACTCATTCGATCTCTCTCTGCCCTAACTAGTATCTCTTACTACCTTTTGCCTTAAATAACATAGATCTCACTCTCACCGCCTTAAATTTGGGCTTCCCATCTGCTTAATGGGTCTCATCATCGCCAAATAACATCGACATCACACAGCCACTTGTCATAGAGAGTGTGTGTGTGTGTATGTGTGTAGATCTAAGATCTAAAGTTAATGGGTTTTGATTTACGTGGCTGTTGGTTATTTTAGGCTATTTTAGGCTGTGGTTGTTGGTTTTTTAGATGATTACAGGTGGTGGCGGTTGGTGGTGGTGATGGGTTGAAGGGTTTTCATAGATTTTGAGTTTATGTGGTTAAGGTGTTTTCTTGTGGGTGGTGATGGTTGGGTGAAGTTTGTCGGAGGCAGAGAGAGTGAGATCTGTGTTATTAAACTTTGTTGGTTACGGAGATGGTGACGACGGAGGGGCAGCGGTGGTGGCAGCGACGGAGGGGCAATGATGATGGCAGTGGCAAGGTGGCGGTGGCGGTGGTGATGGCAGAGGGAGGTGAAGCGGAGGCCGCGCGCCTTCTCCTGTGAGAGGGAGGAGAGGCGGTGGTTGGATGTAAAGAGGGGAGAAGAGAGAAAGAAATGGGGGTAGGGGGAGTGTCTGACAGAGGGAGGGTAGAATAGTCTTTTTGGTGGCAGTTAACGGATCAAGAGTAACGGAAGTTTATTAAAGGATTATTATTGTTCCAAAATTCTCAAATAAAGAACGATTTATGTACTTACGATTATTAAAGGACCAAACATGTATATTGGTGAAACCTTAAAGATCAAAAAAGCAATTAACTCTAAATTATAAAAAGAAGATAGTGTTAATGACATCACTGCTGACGCAAGAAGCATATACGACTGTGGCAATACGTTGCAGGAAAACAATAAATAAATCATTCTTTAGAGGGTTTAAAAATAATAATAATAATAAATATTAGTAATCAAGTAAATTTAAAGACCAAAGCCATGTTATGTTTAATTGCCCACCAGTCAGTCCATATATACCAACTATTTTAATTATTTTTCTTTTTGATTCCAGCTAAATCCTTATGTACTTTGATTTATTTATTAAAAATGAAATATTATTAGCGCATCCTATCCTATTAATTACCAGAGGTTAAAAAACTAATTTTTAAATGATAAAAAAGCAATAGGTTTCAAAAAAGAGGTTTATAATAATTAACAGTTTGGAATATTTTTTATAAGAAAAAAAAACTAAACGAAGCTTAGACTTTACATTATTTTGTTATATATTTTTTACCCTATCGCTGACCTCTTTGCGACTTGCTTGATTGCGGGTAAAGTCTCGCTTTTTGATAGGAGTAGGTGCGGCACCATTAGCATTTTCACCATTATAATGGAAACTCAAATCGCTCTGTATCCGTCATCTCTTTTGAAGAAGCTGCTGAGCTAGATGCGGCGCTAAACACATGCGTTTGAGCAGATTATAAAGTAAAATTGAAGTGGTAAAAAAAATATGCTTCTTGTAAGTTTCAACTTTCAACCGATGAACATCAATTCCATTATTTGAATTGATGGATCGAAGTTAAACAAAAAGAAAGTAAAGTAATTGTATAGAATGAAGGAATAATAATAATAATAATAATAATAATAATAATAATAATAATAATAATAATAATAATAATAATAATAATAATAATAAAGAATTAATTAAATTAAATAAGCTACATGCCCCAAACACCCGGCCCAACATCTGCATGTGTGCCTTTGTGGTTTAAAAGAACAGCTCTGCTCTGGCCTCTTCGGTATATTTATCTTCAAAACCAGGCCCATCCTACAAACGTAGAGGTGCATGAAATGCGGTCCGGTCTTTTTTGGTCCCGATCTGACCGGTCACACGTGATTACATTTTATCAAAATTGATGATTTATATTTGATAACTAAATTGTTTATTAAAATCAATAACTATGATTGTGTAATAGATTATTTATGTTAGTCTTGTATTAGTATTATTAGAAGATTAATTTTTTTAAGCTGGTTTTTTGACTTGAATTAGTTAGAAGACATACAATTAGTTTGTTCAAAGTCGACTTCTTGTATGTATGTATGTGTGTGTCTATATATATATATATATATATATATATATATATATATAGAAGAACAAACATGAAATTACACTTTCAGTTGTTTGCGGAAGTATATAACTATGGACAATCGGAAGTGTAATTTCGTGTTTGTTCTTTTTTTTATAGACATAAAGTCAGTTATTCTCACGCTAATACTGCTAACATTAGTTAAAACTAACTTTTTGATAGTTATTTTGATGGGTAATGGTTATTATGTCAATGGTTATGTAAATGAGTCAAAAGTGCCAGCGTAATAACCGAAGACACTCAACATAAGCATGCGCTAAAGACCCACATCCTCGAGTACTTATCTATAACGCTGATCACTCAACTTCAACAACCGATACTCAATGATAATAGAATTTGATACCCCTCGATCGAACCCGCCAGAGTACTGCCACTAGAACCTTTTAAGAGGAGGCGGCCCTCTTGACCACCGCCTATTTGAATATAGAACTTAAACCTGACTTATACAAACCCATTGACAAGTCATACTTCAATTAACTTGGTATACATTAAATTCGCACAGTTTTAGCATTATGTCAAGTTATGTATTTTATCTCTTTTCTTTCCATCTTTATACATTACCAAATTACACAAATAAACCATTAATAATTTGGTTTCATAGATACCCACGTGAAACTCTGTAAGCAATTAAACTAAATTATTAATATTTTTAAGAAAACGTCTAATAAAACTTGTAAGAACATTATTCAAATGGGCTACTGAAAGCCTACAAATGGGCTTCCGAGCCCAATTGTCCTAATTAATTTGGAAAACTTACAAGACTTTCATTATTCAATGTACAAATTAGATACATACGAGACGTACCATAACTTATTTGATGCACAAATTAGAAATTATAGACTTACAAAAACTAGAAAGTCCTTAGAATACACACAAAAACGAAGAATAAGAATTTGAAAATCTTATTTGATCTTGTCCCCAGCCCGGCCACGCATACATCATTGTTGTATACGTACAAGGACTAACAGCTACACAACCATACATGTATATGAGACTTACAAGAACAACTAGACAAGTAGAAATCGGTTTACGTACCTTCTTCCTACATAAAATCAAGTACCCTCTAAAGCTGAAATCGTTAAAGATGGACCGAATGAGATCGATATTGCTGCTTCCTAATGAAATTATCAAATATGATCTTGGAAGTTGAAAACAACATCTGCATGCTTCAAAGATAAACATAGACCACGGAAGCAAGATGAAGCAGACCTTGATCAAGAGAACAACTTGTGATTTCGTGTGGGAGAACTGACACCGCGAGAGTCTTGATAATGAAATCTGTCTAATAGGAAAGAGTTTGTGTGGGGGCAAATAAAAAAGGGGTGGGCGAGCGGTGTAAGGTACAATTAGAATATAGCATTTGAGTTTCTCAATATGTAAATGTAAAATTTTGTCCATCTACACTAACGGTTCGGTTCAGTTTGGTTTTATCGGTCGGTTTTAAAACCTAAAACTGGACCAAACCGAAAAAATCAGTTATAGAATTTTGAAACCAAAACTGTCAGTTTCTTTATGGGTTCAATTTATTCGATTTCAGTTTTCCCTGCTCACCCGTAATACCTACGGATTATTTTCTGTAGGTGGTGTTTGGTTTACGGATTATTTTCTGAAGGAGTTGGAATGTTCGAAGGAATTGGAATTTGAGAGATTCGGATTTGGAATCTAAATCATTGATTCATTGTGTTTGGTTTTCTATACATATGGAATTGGAATTCACTTCCACACCACAACTAATCAGATCTATCACCATCATCCATAACCACCGCCACCACCACCGTCCCAACCTCCACCACCGCCCCACTGTTTGCCCACCATTGAAGCCTCACCACCGTCGCAATCTAAGCCCCTCTGTCATTGAAATCTTAGCAGACGGAATCGAAGCCCCCGTGTCGCCATCATCACCAAGTCATCGCCATCGCCACCCTATCTGTCGCCATTGTCACTAAGTCATCGACTGATGGAATCGAAGCCCCTCTAGCGACAAATCTTAGAGACAGACGACGTCGCACCGACCAGAGATGGCTACAGATCTCAGGGATAACCGACACAACAAACGTGAAATCAAACACCGGAGATGCCGAAGCAGACGGCAATGGCGACAAATGCAAAATCGAACACCGGACCGGAGATGGAGACGCATTGACTGGAGACGGGGACTCCAACGGCGGTGGCGATCAAGAGCTCAAACAAGGCTTCGAAGGCTTGGGATCTGTGAGACTGTGATGAGTGAAGTGTGAACAATTGAACATTCCTTTAATCATAGATTTTAAATTACCACCCTATTTGAATGGAAATCTAGATTCTCTCTCCTATGGCATTTTAATTTCTTTCCATTTCTTCTATAAAGTGAACTAAACATGGGATTTGCTAGGAATTGGATTCCAATTCTCACAAAATCCTATGAATTCCCTCCAACCAAACAGCCCTTAAAAGGCATGGACTTTGGGCTACATACAACCATATTTCAACGTATGGGCTTTTAGCCAGGGCTGGGCCGGGAGCCTTTTTCAGGCTAGGGTACTTTAAAGTTTAAACCCTTCCTCCGTCTATTGTGTAGGAGTGTTATTCGGTTATCGGTTAATTCTGGTCGGATAATTCGGTTAATATGATTTTTTGAAAATTAACTGACCCGTATTAATATTCGGGTATCCATTAGGGGTAGATTTCGAGTACGGTTCGGTTGCAATGGGTATCGAGTATAACAAAAAATGATTATTTTGAGTTATTTTATGTTTTCTTATATTGTAGCTTAGTTATATATATGGGTGGTGGTTTATAATTTTTTCCCTATTATGTCATTTTTAACGTGTATCTTATATGTTTCACTACTAAATTTTAAAAAAAAATTAAGTGTGTTTTAAAAGTTATCTAACTAAGCACAAATATGAACAATTCACTTCAGTATAAAATGTTACAAAGCTTTCAATGACATCGTATACATCAATTTTTTATATGCTAGTTATCGAAATGATTATGTTGTAAGAATAACAAATTAATGAACTATTTGACGTGAAAACTGTTAACATTCATTATAAGGATTGAGCTTAATTATATGGATACTAGACTACTTTGCAGGATGTTTTCTTTGTAATTTTTTTCGGGTATTTCGGGTATACCTGGATGGAATATAATCTAACCGATAACCAAACTGCAATAAAACCTGAAATAACAGATTAATCTTACCCGATAACCGATTTACCTGACCTGCTCTAACCGAAACTTGAACGCATCGATAGGTTTTTCCGGGTATCGGTTTTTTTCGACAAGCCTAATACTTTTGTACCCCTCAATCGAGCTTGTTTCTAATTCTAAGATTGATAATTTTATATATTATATATATGTAACGTAATATGAATCACAAAAGGATTGAATCACAAATCCATTAAGCCAAAACATTCCATCTTCTCAATTCCAAACCAATATTGTCAACCAAACACCCCTGAATTGAATGGTTAATCAATCAACACAAGTAAATGAATTTAGAGTATTAGGTTTTAAAAAAAATACCCTAATATAACTCAAAGTAATACAGACCCTGACCACTAACTAATCGATCAGAAAAGAAAAACTCAACCTACAACTATCCAGCCTGCATCTTCTTTCTCATTTCCATAATCTTTCTGTGAGAATTTGAATGCAATGCCACTGAGAAAGTTGGACTGCTGGCTGGCCTGTACTCCGCCACCAGTCGCCCTGACTTGTACCGAACACCACACGCATTGCACAGAGTCTTTGGCCCCATCGGACCCGCTCGCCATTGTGGGGTTTTCTCAGCCAGGCAATGCTGGCACCTCCTCCCAAGGGCGGTCGTTGGTGACGGTTTGGGTAACAAGGAAGCCGGTTGTTGCTCCATTACTTGGTTCGACCACCAGCATTGCCGCCCTCTGCGCCTGCGGTTGGACCGCTTACGCATTGGGTAATTTAGAGGAACCTGAAGGTTACCACAACAACTTGTGATGCTATGGCTATGGCTATTGCTATTGCCGCTGCTACTACTGTTGTTATCAAGAACCGAAACAATAACACTTTGGTTCGGGTTTGAGAGAATGTCATCAAGGGCAGGAAATGCGTCTTTGTTTGATAACCATTCCAGTTCTTCCTCAGCAAATTCCTAAATTGGAACAAGATATTTATTTCAAATTTCATTCTTTATCTAAAAAAAAAGCTTCCATCTTTCTTTTACCAGTTTCCCCAAATCAGAAACACAATAAGCAAGCAAATAGATAGAAAAAACAAACCAAAAATGGACAATGGGACAGTTTCAATTCAAATGTTACAACTTTACTCGCATTCATTCTAAACAACAGACCATATTGGGAGCCAAAAGCTAAACTGGGGAGATCATGACTAAGGAGGGTTTTGGGCGAAAAACCAGCGGGCATGGTGAAAGGGAGGTGGGTAACGCGGAATGAAGAAATAAAGCATAAATGTTGGGGGAACTTACCGGGAATGAGCGGCTGTAATCATCAGAGTCTTGAGTGTTAGGGTTTGAATAAGAAAAGGGGGTTTTGTTATTGTTATCATCGTCTAAAGAGAAGTTGAGAAGGTCATCATCATCGATAATCAGACATGAATCCGGGTCAGACGCCATGTTTGAGTGCAAACTGAAAAGGGTTTGTCTGAAGAAGAAGAAGAAAAGGGTGGGTGCGTATATAATTGAGGGTTAAATTATCAACATTGTTGTCGACTGCAGAGATATACGGATGAATGGCAAAGAAAGGATGTCTGATTTTTGGACATTACTCTTCATTTCATATTCACCCCCTTTCCATTTTCAATTACTCTTTCTACAGCCACCAATCTTCAAAACTCTACTTTCATCCTCCAAACACATGTGCATTTACATCATCACCGCATCCACTACAACCCCTTATATCTATAATCTCCTTTTTCTGAAACAACTTTCACTCTTGGTTAGCTTAAAAGTTTGATTATCATTCCATATTTGCTTTAAGACCCGACTAATATTATGTTGTTTGATTTGATTTTTAGTTTAGATATTTTCAAATTTGGTTTTAACATCCACTTTGGTACGCTTTAAACAGTCATACAACTTAGTTGTCATTTATGAGGAAAAAACCTTAACTTTCACCTATGTCTGTGCATATATATACATATATATAATACGGATGAAGGGTGCTAGGCTCCCCTCCTAATAAGCACTATTTGCATTCATATTATTAGTCAAAATCAATTAATTTGTAATCAAGCAACATCGGTTAGAGTTTAAGCCCTATATAACAAAAGATGAAGGTTGAAGCGATGCTACACAACATGCGACATATATGAGACCTAATCGATTGTGTTGAGCGATTTTCGAGACACAAGATGACGGTTTCTTGATTTTATGCTTATAAGCTTTGATCGATTTCAAATAATCAAGCCTCAAAATCCGCAAATCAATCAATTGTTCGAGATTTCTACGTAAGTTTTCATGATTAAAGTTTTTGATTATGTTCTTGATAGCCACTTGTCTATTCTTTTATTGAGTACGTCTTGACAAATAATTTTTAGCTTTCTGTTTTAAATTTTGGGTTTATATTTTAGGATAAATAAAACCATATATATCATAAATGTAGCTCGGTTCATATGAAGAAGTATGTGGAGGAGGAAGGTAAATTTAATGTTGAGGTAAAAATAGTATTGTGAAGTAAGATAGGGTGAAAAGTGTAAAAAGAAGATATTAAGGAGGGTGTAAATGTATTATGAATGGAATTGGTGTTGAAGTGCAAGTGTTGGGGCCGCCTACGACGCTCTAAAATGCAAACCGTGTTAGAGAATGTGATGTGACTGGCTTGCCAGTTAGCCAATAGGATGATGGCACGTGAGAAATTATTCATTTTTAAAAAAATAAAATAAAGGTATAATATGTTTGACCCCTACTACTAGTCGTATAGTCTACTACAGCATCTGCAATGCATAAACTGACTTTCAAATTAGATTGACCGTACAGTTTTAAGCGTAATTTGTTGCATGTAAATAAACGACTTTCTTTACCAAAATGTATTATTCTTTTAATTTTTATTATTTTATATGTTAAAAAAATTATAATATATACTATATTAATAATAAAATTATAAATATATAAATGATTCTTGATCAGGTATATCATATATGAGATCGGGTAATTGGACAGGTATTGACTAAAACCATAACCATCCCGAACCCGTGAATTTTTTGAAAGAAATCTCATACCCGGTCCCATAACCATTTACCCGTCCCAAATGTTCCGGGTTCGGGTATTCCTGTCGAGATCGAGTATTTTTACAATCCCTAATATATATATATATATATAGGAGAAGGTTCAAATAAGAACTATTTTTCGTAAAAAAACTACGAGAACCAATCTTAACACTTGATTAAAATTAATCAATGGCTAAGGAATTTTGACGGCTCATTAATGACATATTAACGGGTGATATTTTTGGATAATTAAGCTTTGTAAATTAATTGACGGCTGACCCGGACGCAATTTACGGTTGGATAAATATATAAAAGACCAAAATACCCCTATTAATAAGTCATTAGTGGTGTTACAAACGGTTCTCATACGAAAAACAGTTCTCGATTAAACTTCTTCCTATTATATATATATATATATATATATATATATATATATATAGATATAGAGAGAGAGAGAAAAGGGATCGGATGCGAACGGTTTGTATCATGTGAATGCTGCTAACGATGTTAGTTGGCTTGGTAGTGGGCGTAACGTTTAATTTATGGATGTCGCATGGCTATAGAGTTAATTTGTGAACAATTCAAACGAATGACCAGGTTGAATTTTATCCTATGCGTATATAAAGATTTGATTTTTAATCATAAATTTGAAACTACATTATATCCTAAAATACATCTTGTAATTTATTTTATTTTTTTTGAACTATTTCATATTAACTTATTCTAAGAGTAAGGGATGGAGATAAGATGCAATAATTTTTAAATAAGAAACCATAAATCATTTGGCCAAGATGGAGTAGCTTTAAGAGGACTTTATGTTTTTTAAATAAGATGCAGTGATTTTTAGCTGGATGTGGTGATTTTCTAGACAAGATGTAGTGTTTTTAGTTTAGATGCAGTCTTTTTATATTAGATGCAATGGGTTTTAAAATGAAAAAACGTTGAATCGTTAAATTTTAACTGAGAAACTATTGAATTCTTCTACCAAGATATGCATAGTGGTTATAGGGTTCAATAGTTTCTTGTTTAATAAATCACGCATTTAGTCTAAAACTACTACATCTTATTTAAAAACATTGCATCTCACATCCATCAAATAATAATGTAGTAGCAGAGTTCAACCTTCTAACTGCCCAATTTATACCCGTAAATCCTTCCATCTATGTAACCATTCCCCCAAGAACTCACTGTTGTACCGAACCTTCTATCCTCCATCAGAACCTAAATCCAACACTAAACCCAAAAAGACCATGACAACTTTATTCAACTCTATAATTAATGAATTTATCAAAGTCAGAAAAGAAGTTATGGTTCTTTATAAAACGAACTTACATTCCTTCCCAACTCCCTTTCAACCTTTTACTTCTAAATCTCATCCACAACCTAAGCCTACAACCACTCCTTATACTAGGATAAAAACCACCGTTGCTCCTAATGCACCCTCAAACAACATCAACAAGATCTACCAAGAATCAGCTGATAGAATCTTAACAACATAAAAGGTTGTTCAGAATACCAAAAACAAAGAAAGCTATAGCACTAGCTCATTTATTCAAAAGCCTTATGGTGAAACTAATCCAACTACTAAGGGGAAGCCTAAAAGAGGAAGATCAACAGCAAAGAAAATAACTCCTCCCAAAAGTATAATCATTTCTTCCAAACAAGATAAACCAATTCTCTCTATTTATTTTCTCTCTACCAAACACCCCCTAATCGATGTTTAGCAAGATCTATCACAGACTTCTTCTTCTTCTTCTTAGATGAAGTCACAGATGATGAAATCGCTGATATTTGAAATCTCATATGAAGTCGTAGTCAAAACGCAAAGATGAAATACTAAAGTTGGACACAAAGATGAAATTGCATATACAAATGCAAGGGTGTATTGATTTTGAATTATTTTTAAAGAAAAAAAACCATGTCAACAACCACATCACGCCACGCCATTGTAACCGGTGTCATATCACCTGTTATATCAGGTTTGATAAATTAAATGACAAGTTTTCAAAGCTGGATACAATAAATGATAATGTTGAAAGTTCATTACACACAATAGCAAAATACGACAAGTTAGATACATTTTTATGAACTAAATCATATATGCAAATCATAGAAATCAAAAGTACTTTAAGATTTATTTAATTATTGGTTGAAATTTAATAATAATATTATAATTTTAATATAAAAAGTAAGAAACATGATGTGCAATTTTACATTAATAACATACCAATAGTCCATAACAAAGCAAGATCTAAAAATGTATAATATTGAATGCAATTACGTATTTTCATTTATTTAAACAAAATTCAACATTATTGGACATGATCATAAAAAGAACCCGTAAAACACATATGACATATCTTAGATCTAATTTATGTGTGTTAAGTTATGGCGTAAATATATATAAATATCAAACTAATTGAAAGTAGGATAAATAAGGGTGTCAGATGTGCAATTGGTCAGGACCGGCCCGGATCGGATCCGGTTTGAAACCGGAACCGTTTAGACAAAAATTGAGAACTAAAAACCAGACTGGTTAAACTAAACTGGTTCCGGTTCTGGTGCCGGTTTTTCGGTTATATACCCGGTTAGAATCGTTAAATGTTCTTATGTAGTGTGTACAACTAGTTAATACCTTGGGAGAAATGAATTTAAACAAAATAGTACTCGTAGTACTTCTTCAAATATTATAAAGTAGGATTGACGTAGAAAGTTACATGATAACATCAAGCGTGGCTAAAACTTGAATGAAAACAAGTTTTCAGCCTATAAATAAATTAAAACAAAATATAACACATGATTCAGAGTAAAACATGTGTTATGATTTTTTTTATGAATTTGAATCAATTAGTATAAAACTATTAGGTTATTAGATTATGAAATTGTTTTGGCTTTTTAAAAAAAAATCGGTTCAGTTCCGGTTTTTTACTCGGAACCAGTGGCACCGAACCAGTTTGGAACCAGAATCGAATTAGGCCATTTTTAAGAACCAATAATCGGCCCGGTTGATGTTAATCAGTCCGGGTTCGGCTCGGTCCAACCGGACCAAATGCTCACCCCTAGGATGAAATATAGATATTGCATACAATGTTAACTCTTTCGTGATAGAGCTAACCGGTGGTTAGTGATAGATGGTACTTTTACGATAAAGAAATTCAAGGAAAATAGAGGAAGTGGGGGCTGATAGAAAACGTTTTTCGGTAGAAACCAAGTGGAATTGACGGGTACCTAGAAAGACCAATGTCTTTATCTAGAGACTTGAGCTGGGAAGGCTATCGGTATGATATGTTCTTGTCAAAATGGATATTGATATACATTCCCATCTACATTTGAGATGTAAAAGGAGTGTGAAATTAAATGGTGATCTAAAGATGGAGTTTTTGTTGACTCACTCCAAGAGGTAATCCAAGGGTGAGGGGATAATGATCAACATGAAGTGGTCCAATTGTATAGATAGACTACTGTTCATTAGGATTTCATATTTGGGTTTCTCTTATATCATTTCTACTCTATAAATAGTTTTCAATGTAACACAAGATACCTACAAGGTATGAGGTAAGGTGCTCGGAGAAATTGGAAGAGGCTCCGGTAAGAGAGGCGTAAGGTTTCAAAAGGGTGGTTGTCACCTCTCTTGCCACTGCATCATCCTGCCATGTTCTTCACCGTCAATCAACAGCCCTTGACTAGCTCAGTACAAGCATAAACGTACAAGATACCTACAAGTTTTCATTATTCTACATGGTATTAGAGCCTTAGGACTCTGACCATATCGTCTCTCTTTTTCTTCTGTTGCTTCTTCGTTGCCACCCCATTTCTTCTCGTTGTCTCTCATGAGTGACAACTTTCTATCTTTTCTTTACTCTCATCCTACCCAAGAAACGCATTGTAAACAAAAATAGATTAGTTTTATATTCGTTGTTGCCTCCAGCGCACCTCTTGCTACCATCATTGTAGTTGTAGCTTCTGCCCTTGTAGTCGTAGCTCGTCACCGCCTCCTGCCGCCGTAGTTGTAGCTCCCACCTCTACGCTAATAGCTCCTAACACCGCTGCCGCTCTTCTTGCTACCCCCTTTGGCCGCTAATCCATTGCCTCCTTGCCACCACAGAGTTTTTTTTATATATCTATGTTCTTTTCTTCTTTTTTTTTATATTTTATTTCTTTAATTTTCGCTCCAGTGTAAGCATCCAAACCTTATACCGCTCTCGCTGCGTGTAGTATTAGAGATAGGATTGTATCCGAATTTAGTATAAGATAACCCAACCAAATTTTAAAAATAGGCTAGGACTGATTGAGGTTTCATATTGAAATTTCTCTTGTAACTTTTGTACTCTATAAATAATTAATATAATGTAATACAAGATACGTATAGGGTTTTCATTATTCTACAGCGGCAAGATCCCTTTGGGAAGCAACTAGGAGGTCGGTGCTGTATTTAATATGGAGTAGTAGGAATCAACTCTTATTAAAAACTGAAAGACATAAGATCGAAGAGATGTTTGATATCCAACTTAAGTGCTCCGAGTGATTCTCAAGAAGAGTCGAGAAAAGGAGGCTGGATCGGATGGGTTGGTTAGTAAATACGTAGTAGTTGTAGCAGAAGACCAGCATGGGTTTCGAAAGGGTGGGCGGGTAGAGCAAGATAATTTCTACCCGAGAAACAGTGCATTGTGACACAGATCTCTATTGTTGTTAAAATTATCCGGACCAACAGGGAGCGGTGTATCTGCTGGCACCAAATGTGTCACCGAGGAACCATTGTGTGGCGGCGAAACAATTCCTTTTATTCTAATGAAAAGAAAGAAGGAACAGAACAAATCATCTTCATTGATGCAAATACCAATATACAACAAATTTCATGTGTAAATCTATAATGATAATAATCAAAAAAGACACCCCGACTCAAACGTGCAAACGACTTTAAATTGTATGAGTTCATATCATTCGAAAATGCACTGGCGCGAGTTAAAAGTCTCATTTGAGAGTAACTCGACCATTCTTTGCTCCAGCCTTTTAGCCCCTGTTCCAGGCTTCAATACATCAGCATCACCCCAAATGGTGCAAGCTTCATCACTAGACCCACCTAAACACCATCCACCTGGAACCGGCTTGCCCTGACCACGGTTCAGTAGTTCTTGGTCAATGCGGTCAAGAACCGGGTCATCAGGAAGAAATGGAGAAGCAAATGCTGAACCACTGATGATTAGATCATTGAAATCATCTGAATCAAGTACCCGTGGCTCGTGTCTGGTCTTATATGCAGAATATTGCAAATTATGGTTCACAACAGTTCGGTTTAG
Source organism: Dittrichia graveolens (assembly GCA_038502395.1). Lineage (NCBI taxonomy): Eukaryota > Viridiplantae > Streptophyta > Magnoliopsida > Asterales > Asteraceae > Dittrichia > Dittrichia graveolens. The sequence goes on along the minus strand of JARJIL010000003.1, from coordinate 766,976 downwards.
TTGAGGGGAGTTACATAAAACGGTTGGGAAGTATACAGATTGGGATGAAAGACTGTTAGATAAGTACATGAGCAGGGTTCGGGGTAAGTTTTCTGTTCCTAAAATGCAGAATTCCACGAACTTGCGGGTCAGTATTGATGTTGGTGAACCTGCAGGAACATAAAGAAAATAACTTGTCACCAGTTGGACCACCTCTCATGATTTCCATCCGTTTTTTATAGCCCAAGTTTACAAGTCAAAAACACTTTTATTTAGTCCCTCTGTGTCAAAAACTGGGATATCACAATATGTGTTTTAGATTAACAGCATAAAAACCTATTTGAGCTATAGTTTACACTTTCTTGACTACCCAATGTCCCTTGGGGCCTGTCCACAAGTGATGTTATTCTTACATATTTCTTTTGTTCCTTTTCTATTATTTATTTAAATAAATAAATTACTCTTGTGGAGCTTAGGGGTTTAGGTTGTTTGGATGTTCAATTTCAAAGTGACTAATGTGATATGAAAGAATTATATAAACAGATTATCAAAAGCTTAAAGTTAGGGACAGTTAGATAACACACATTCATCAAAATAACCAGTACTCTATAGCAACTTATTACCTGCTTTTGCAAATCTGATATTTTGAGCCTAAATAACCAGAAGATTAAAATCATACTCAAATACTGCTAAACACTCAAGACTGCTCATTGCAAGTTCAGCTGGCAAGTGGCAATAGACAGTCTAAGCAGCCCCTTACTCTTACTTAATATTATGGATTTTTTCAGTGGTTTTCATTCCTTGGTCAATGATGAACTAAAACTCTAAGGTGACTATATGTTTACCATGAAAGTCTATCATGGTGATGGTGTCACGCCTAAAAATTGTTTTTGTATATCAAATTTATTGATCAGTGTAGTCAGAGAAAGCAAATATAAGAAAGCTTACTTCATAATTACATCCTACCACATAGTAGGTTTTCAGTAGATCAAGATGCCCAAGAAAAAAAAAATTGGCTTATAATTATTATCCAATAACAGGTTCATGAGAAAATCATGCTTTGAATAAGAAACATTGTACACACCATTGACAGTTGTGAAGTTAACTAATAACAAAAGCATATAAACTGTAATAGTAAATTGGTAAAAACTGAAGACTTTCCTGTGAACAGCCGATAAGCATCTGGTAATGGCCTTCTTTGGGTACCATAAAAGATCTCACTCTGCTCAGCAAGAAAAAGCCCCGGGTCAACGACTACAGGTTTCAAAATACGTGACCTATGAACAATAAAAACGCATATATATCAAGTATTCATATGACTTGATAATAACTACACAATTACCCATACAGATTAGATATAAGAAACATTCACATACTCTCTCCAGCCGATGTAGCTTGTGTGATTCACAAAGTTGAGATCTTTAGGCAGGTATGATAGAATGTGAAGAAGATCTTGAAAACAAACAAAAAGCCAAGGTTAATGAAAGTTTGGTAGGTTATTAAGCAAATAAAAAATCCCATTTAACCAAAAAAAATCAAAATTATAGATGAACGCATTTGTGAAGGAGCTCTAAAACCAACTAATACCTACAAATTGCAGGCTAATATTGTGACTAAACACCAAGGAAACACAAAAATTGAAATCAATGATGATACTCTAGAGTCTAAAACATATATATACATTGTTAATTGGACTTGCAAGTCGCAACAGCAACAAACACAACAAGAAGCTTTTAATCCAAACTAACTGCTAAAATGGATCACATCAGGGGTTCTAGAACACAAAAAAAGCCAGGAAATCCTAGAAATCTAGCAAAAACCCAGAAAATAAATCAATGCAAGAGCAAGATGGAAGCATTCTTAAGAAACTTCAAGCAACCAACAAAGATAGTCAGTCCAAGATAAAATTATTTGCAACTTACAATGTTACTTGGAACATATAAGCCCTAGAACAATGGAATTGAGCAGCCAAGAGCACCAAAAAGGCTGTCAGAAACACAAAATTACAATCACCTAATAGATTCTTCTAAGAACACACAAAAGTAAATCATAATTGGCAAAGGAGCTCGCAAAACAAGCGAAAGTCCACAAGTCAATGCAAGATGGATGCATATCAAGAAACTTCAACAACAAACAAAACAAAATAGGTCCAAGATCAAATAGTTTGCCATTTACAATGTTACTTGGAAAATATAAACCCTAGCAGAATGAAATTGAGCAGCCACGAGTACGGAAAAGGGGCCGGAAACATAAATAATAAAAACGGATGATTACCATCTTGGGTAACAAGTGGGTAATCAGCAGCAGAGAGATTGATAAACCAATCCCAATCAGAAGAAAGCTTCAACAAAATAGCAGCACCATGTAAAGTGGAAGAAATTGATGAAGATCCTTTAGGGGAAACAAGATCAGATTTCCCAATAACATTAACATTCTGTGCTGCCCAAAAAACCGCAGTTGATTGAACAGATAGGGCTAAAAAATCACGTTCTCTTTGAGGGGCAGAACGGTCAAGATGAAGAAGATACTGGTTCCTAGGATGGTAGATTGACAAAAGGAGTCGGATTATCCGACCCGAATCGTTGGAGGATCCGGATATGAAATAGGCGATTGTCGGTGAGGCGGGTGGCGATTGGTCGGTAGTTTTGTTGTTGTTGACGAAGAGGAGCTGGTGGTTGTGATACTGGGCGGTGGAAATACGGTGGGGAAAGAGGTATGGGTCGGAGAAGGACGGCGGCGGCGGTGGCGACGGGAATGGGGAAAAGAAAAGGAGGAGGAAGAGGAGGGTTGTGACGGTTACGATGGTGTAAAGAGTGGTGGTGGTGGTGGATGATGATTGTGTTGGGTTTTGCATTTCCTAGGTAAATCAATCAACAGTAAAGATTGAATCTTTGATGATTTTGTTCACAGAAGCTCGTTTCTCTGTGTAGATGCGGTGGTGGAGGTGGTGGTGGTGGTCGGCCGGAGTGAAGGGAAATACTGATGATGTTGATGCTGTGAATTGTCCGTCCACATTCTTGATTTTGATTGATTGCTTAATTGCTTTCGATTAAATCCGCCATCATTCAAGATTCAAGTTATATGGCTCTCAAAGAATTTTAATTCTATAAATAAATAAATATGTTAATTACTACGGTATAACTTACAAGTAATTATGAATATTATTATTTATTTAAATAAAATTTGAGAAAAATTAAGTTAATCTTCTAATATAAACAGATTAGATATCCGTATAATATATGGGTTGAGTTTTAAAAAATAATAAACTTTAAAGATTGATAAAAAAAATATCAAATAATTAAACAAAAAATAAATTAGAATTTAAAAATTGACGACAAACGTCATCAACAATAGACCAGCGGTGGAAGCGTTAACGCAAGGTTGAGAGTAGATTCAACTGTTAAAATGTGGTATCATGATACGAATAGACATGATTATATTTTTTTACAAGTCATTGATCATTGTTGTTACAATTACACAATAAAGTTAAGTATTTATTACTAAAAAGAACTTTAAATTATTATAAAATATTTTAAATTGGTAAAATTGAGAACTTAGTTACATATAATATTTTTAGATATTATAAAGGGTCAATATGATATTTTTAAATTATGGTGGATAAATATAATATTTTAATATTTATAAAGGGCATATATGCGATTTTTTTATTAACTTTAATTTAATTTTGACCAATAAAAATCAAAAATAGAATTCCAATTTTGATTAAATAGATGGTTAAAATTATGTAATTAAATTTGTTTTATTAAATTAAGGGTTAAGATCGTCAAATAAATTTGATGTACATTGATCTTTAATTTATATTAGAAGATAAATTACTAACTTCAATAAAATCTATTAAATAATCTTAGCCATAAATGTAAATGTCGATTGTAGCCCAATTTGATAAAATTTTATTTGGATGACGTTTAATAATTAATTGAGAATTTAAGTTGCACATTTTGCCCAAAAAAACCTAAGTGTTACAACTTGGTATCAAAAGTTAGGTTTAAAGGATTCGAGTATACAGAGCTGGTACTCGGACTTAAGCCATAGGAAGAGATGTCCAATGGAGTTGAGTCAGAGTAAGTGAGCATTCATAGATGGTTAAGAATAGGGTGAGCAGAAAAAACCAAAACTAAACTAATATAGCAACCAACAGTTTTGGTTTTCCAAATTTCAAAAACCGACCTTTTCGATTTGGTTTTGTTTTTTAAATTTCAAAACCGAAAAAACCAAACTGAACGGTTCCAAGGGGCAATATTGTAAATATACATGTCCAAAAAACAAATACTCTATGACTTTCCCATTTACACAACCCCCCCTCCCAAAATTTACATTAGGCTTCCATCAAAGAGGCCTCATACTGATTCAGATATCCTTCGCGGTAGCAGCTTTGTTTGGTCGTCGGACTAGTTGATGGAGTTCACCTACATCACTTTATTTCGAGTCGAAGAATTCACTTCTTGATTTTATCCATTTTTAGCTTAATAAGAAACCATTTCTAGTTGTTCATCTCGATTTACAGGTTCTAGTTTTTTGAATTGTATGCAGTTCATCTGAAGTTGGTTGTTCATCTCGATTTTCAGTTTTGCTAATTTGTTATTTATCGATTTGCTTTGAGTTTTTATTTGTTTCAACTTTGGCTTTATAGTTTAAACATTTGACAAATATTTTGCTTGAATCAATTGCAATGTATATAGTTTGAATTAGGTGACACGCATCTTGATGTTTTTAATATAGCTTCAGTCCTGCTTAATTTCATAGCTTCACAATGAATGTTGTATGGTTTCAGATCTTGATAGTTAGAACGGGAAAAATGTAAAACCGAACAAAAAAAACGACTTCAAAACTGAAAATCGAACTGCTCCAAACTCCAAGAGCGAGTGGTTTTGGTTTTATTTTTCCAAAAAGTGAAATTTTCGGTTTTATGCTAAAACTAAATCAAACTGAACCGTGCTCACCCCTAGTTGAGAAAGATAAATTTTATGATGTACTGATGTTGAATGTAGTATAAATGAACTGATAATGTTTTTGAGTGAGATTAATGGAATCGGATGGTTTTTATGACAATTATGTGTGAAATTACGTGTAAATTGTGAAAAGCCGAAATGTAATATAATGTTTTGATTATTAGATGAATGTTTTTGGAAAACATGACCTATATCCATACTATTATATAAAACATTTAAGCTTTTTTCTTAAAACTCTTAAATTTTAAGTCACTTAATATTACTATTCTACCATCATCTACCAAAAATGATTCCATAAAATAAACTTAATAACATTCCTTTTTCATAAATTTCAGAATATTCTCTTTCCATAAATTCCATAGCAAAACTTACGAAACAGAATATTACATAAACTTAATAACATTCATTAAATTTCAGAAAGGGAAAATATATAATATTTGCTTTTCACTTGTTAAATAAAAATTACATTTAAATTTCATTTCCTTTTCACCTGCTAAATAAAAATTACAAAATTACGTCTTTTGTGTTCTCTTGATTAATATCTACCAAAACAACTCCTTACAAACCATTTTTATCCACCGTCGCCGTATAGCGCGGATACCCCGCTAGTATGTTATAATATATATTCATTACAGCACCCGACTAATGTATGTAAAGAATATATGATACACAAATGAGTTGGAGATAGTTATGGGAATTCAAATGGTTTTCCTTTTTCTTTGAATCTATGTAAGATTATGGAAACATTGATTGATATACATTTTAAAAAACATAGCAAGGGTGAATACAAACAAATTCAAGATGACATTTTCTTCACAAATTAAAACCACACACAGTAATTCCTTCATTCATATCCCAATTAATCAATCGACTCTCCATCACCATCACCATCAACATCAGTAAGATAGATGAACAGTGAGCCTGAGCAACGACTCCACCCCATCCGCAACAATCTGACCGGCCGGTATCAGTGACCGCACCTCAGCGAAGCCACACGCATGCAAAAACTTGCCGGTGCCACCCGTCACCGACAATCGTGACATTGCACTCCCGATATGATAAACCCCAAAGAAGTTGATACTATCTCCATACTCCCCTCCTTCCATCATCGCCGTGAATGTCATCATCTGTCTACTTCCATCTGCCGAGCTCGATACATAAACCCCTTGTGCTTTCCCTAACATCTGTGAACCCAGCTTAGGATCCACCGTCAACACATCATCGATCACGGTTATGGTCCCGAACCCTAGCCCAAGTCCATCTGGACCCAATTGGGCTGCGATCTGGTTCTGAACGTTGTTCTGGTTCAGGTTTCCTCCGGCGAATTGGGTGCCGACTAAACCAGTTCCGAGCGGGATTCCGTTAGCGTTTACGGTTGGGATGGCACCGTTGGAATTGGGAATTGCGACGCCGTTTTGTGGTGCACGGAAGCCTATACGTCTAGCAAAGGGTACTTGACCGCTGTATATGTTACCTAATAAACCTGTTACTGGTCTTGCAGTTGGGTTGCTGCCACCAAGAATATCGTGCATGTAAAGCTCAAAAACATGTTCTGCTGGATCCACCGCGGTTATTTTCAAGATACCGATATGCAAAACAAGAATCTTGAAGATCAGAGATAAACAAAGCTTAGACATCTTGAGAATTGAATTAAGCTGGCTTGTTTTAATTTGGATGGATGTGTGGATGGAGGTGGTGCAGTGCTTAAATACCAGCTAGCAAAGCTGCCTACATAAACAAGTACTGTATATAGATAATTAATAAGAAAATGGAGTTGGTTTAACCAAGTTGTTACCTTTGGCATAATAATAATATATATAATTTAACATGTAAATCATCTAAACCATAGAATAGAATCTTTTTTATACATGGTGTAGTGGTTCTAACAAAACCATACAATCAATCTTTATATGTTGTAAAAAATAAGTGGTTTATTCTATCTAACCGCCTATAACATCATTCTTATTAACTAACAACTGTATGACTAGAATCTAACATTAACACATGCCCAAGAGAATGCATCATCAATCAATCTGAATCCTGCAGCTGCTCTTATTGCATAGCTACCTCTTCATGATTCATTATCTTGGGTTGTCTCACAATTGGGGAAATTAATTTCCATACTGCATTGAATATATAGTCACATTACAGAGGTCAAAGTCAACATATATACAGTCTAGTATTAATCACATATAACCAAACAACAACCAGGCCTATAACAGGGTTAAGTTCTTGTGAGAACATCCTCCTGAGGGCTGTGAGAACACTGTGAAGCTTTTTCTTAGATACACTTTAATTAACCTTTTCATGGTGAAGGTTTGTACCTTCCTAGACTTTTTTTTCCCTAATTAAATGCAACATCCACACCATCCTTATATTGTGAAAATGTTACATTTGGAGAATTTTTTTTGTAAAACATAATTATGCAAAGTTGCTGCGAATAATGTGTTCTCACGAAAGATCGAGGTTGTTTCCACGTGACCCTGTCTCTGTAATATACGTCTATAAGAACATACTTACAGTATATTGTGGCTGCAAACCATTCATTAACTATTTTCACCCATGTACTTGCCCACCCGACATCAATGCTCCATCTGTACGCGCGTCATTTCACAAAATTAATTGCACAAGCACACAGATTCTTATCAAATCAAATCAAATCTTATTAATATAAGTCGTCACCTATTTAATTTGTTACAGAATGAAATTGGCATATCTGGATTCTGGATCTTACGTACCTCCTGGTTGAGCTATCAAGATTCCAGCTGATGAACAGCATAGCAAAATACATAGCGCCCAATGAGAATATCAGGTGAAAAAATTCATAACCATAGGGGATATCATCCTCCATTTGATCTTCTTGTTTCTTCAGCTGTATATAATAGGAAACAAAGATCAATGCATAAGCATTAATCGATCATAAATTAGGATAATAATCGTCAAACATGGAGGAACCTGAAATGTTTGTGAATCAATTCCAGTGGAAAATGTTGCCATGACAATGGCGGAGACCCCAATCAAGAATCCCTACAAGCACAATAACAGTAAAATTGGAAATAGTCAATATTGATCAAGTTTTAACTTTTGAGGTAACAAATTAAAGGGAGGTGAGGGTGTCGGCTTAATTACTAGCACAGTCATCCAGTCGACATGCTTGTTCTCTTTCTTTTCAGGGCTGCATCCTTCATTGACAGGCTCACTGTAAAACCATAACAACTACCATAACAAAACTCCAAGTGATGATCTAATCAAACTTCATGCAAATAATCGATAACAGACCTTCTTAAAGCAGACCAACATAGGAAAACAATATAAGATGCCATGATCCCTGATGACAAAAGACCTTTATTCACCTGTTATTTACAAGTCTCGAATGTGACAGTTAGATTGAGCTCGTGCATGGTTGTATAATTGGCATAGACAACATGTATATAGAGGCATACCTTTGAGTGCAAGGATATAACCATCATGACAAGAAGCAAGATTGCTGTCCATGTGATGAAAAATATGTTGAGGGTACATGAAGGTTTTGATGCATATAGTGCATACATCACAATTATCCCACATAACGACGCCATATAAAATAGCGTCGACATGAATAATCCACAACACGAGCTGCAAACATAAGAAATGTGTTCACTTCAAGAAAAGTGTCATTGACGACATTGGTTGTAATGACACATTTGAAACTGTCGCTAAATCTGAGAGAATTAATATCTAACATTCTAACCTTTGCTTCTTTCTTTCATCAGGCATCCAGTAAGCATTCCACCATGCGATGAACTCGATTACACTTACAAGTTGGAGAATGAGAAAAACCCTGGATCATACAATTCGGTAAGAACTGATTTTGATGAAAATGATTATAAAACCCTCTTAGAAAGATATGATTTTTGGAAGAGATTACCCTGCCCCAACTCGAGCAAGTTCACCTGCAAGAAACTTGAAACTTTTAGATCAAATATATAGTTAGCATTTACAGCTCTGTGCAATTAATTTGAATGACTTGCCATATAAATGAATAAAATCTGAGGGGATGAAGAATGAAGACACTAGTGTGATCATCAATACAGCAAACTTTAAGGTCCACCATCCAGAATGCCATGTATTACGAATATTAGATAACTTTGTTGTGCCGCATGTTGTCAAGAACAACATGAAGAAGAATATCTAGAAAGATACGTTAAGGCTAGCAAAACAGATCATACATAGAAAACTGAAACCGAAGTTTAAGATAGAACTAATTAATGATATGGAATTATATATATGGTTTTGAGACTGTTCTGCTACAGAAAGATACGAAACATCCCAAACTCACGCGAAGAACTCCCATTGTTTGGAAACAGTCATGGCCCTCAGGTCCACAAGCCGTAAGAACTGCACAAAAATCAATTTTAACCCAAATGGAACCATTGACGACTGTGGTACTGAGGAATTTCAAATTTTGAGGAACTTACTGTGGAATTGATGGGAAAACCGTTGACCATAGTCTCGCAGAAACCAAGCTAAAAGATTTACAAATGAGAAGATAATGCCATACGTATAACGGGCTCTTAGTGATTTCTTCTTCCTTTCCAGGCACTCTACGCTCCTATATTGCAAAATTTGCCATTGAACAATCTCATCATTGCTTAGTTTGATGTCTACAAACACATCATTTTCAACCATTTCTCCATGCTCAACCATCCCGTAATTAGTTTAACTAGTAAAAAATCAAATCAAAATGCGTACAAGGTATAATTAGAATGACCTCCCATCAATGGTGATCATGGTTAATGTTCAGTAAATAGTTAAAGAAGATAAAAACACAAGATTAAGGAGTTACAATTAAGAAGATTAACTAACCTTTGAAGTTTCTGAATTAGAGGCCAGCTAGTGATGGTTTTTTGGAAACTTAGTAGTCTCTCTGAGGGAAGTAATGATCAGTGAGGCTCCTTGGATCTCATTTTCCCCCCCACTAAAGTAATAATTAAATAAACAAGAAGGTAGTAAGGCTCCAATTTGTCAGGTTTGAGTAATAATTGGGTTAAAAAGTCAGCCCAACAACTAAGTCTTAGTAAGTAGATACTGTTAGCAGACACTTCATTTCTTGAACACTCTATTATTGTTCAGAAGCAATCTATTTTCTTTGTTTGGAATAAATTCTACTTTTCTATTTGTTATATTTATTAATAAAAATAAACCATGTTATATGAAGGGAAAGAAACAGACCCCATCAAAGAAAAAGAAAATAAAAGATGGAAGACACTGTTTCTGTAAGTACTTGGCCTTTGTTTGTTTGTTTGTTTTTAAAACAAGGTCTTGTTTTAAGGAAACGTCTATGGGCGTGCAGACGTTTCTAATAAGCTTGTTTGTTTTTTCAAAAACCTTCTCATAAGACATTTATGTCTTTGAAAACAAATAACTTAGGTGTTATTTGTTTTCGAAGACGTAAATGTCTTATGTCTTCAATAGAAGATGTGGTTTAGAAGGTCTTAAATCTGAGAAGGTATGCGAAAAAAAGATGTATTTTTTGGCTTCTCAAAATAAGACAGAATAAGTGTTGTGTCTGCGAAAAAACAAACACCCTTATTAGAAACGTCTGCGGGCGCGCAGAGTGTTATTTCGAAAAAAAACAAATAAGCTTATCAGAAGCGTCCCGTAAACGTTTCTTTAAAATAAGACTTGATTTTAAAAAACAAACAAAGCCTTACTTCTCTTGTTGTTAAAAAACAAAAATCTCGTATAAATCACTCACGGAATACTATTATCACAAGGATGTTACACGGTCTCGGTTATTGATATCAAGATTTTGTTATAAGAATGTGGTTAGCAACTTCTTAAGAAAGTAAACGAAGTAACTTGTAAAGTGAAATGGTGGTCCTCTTCTGTTGGGACAAGTTTGGTGTGGTCTGTTTACAATTGTAGTTAGATTTTTTAAAAATAATTAAGAGTACAACAAATTGGAGAATGAAAGAAATGTTAGGAAGATTTTTACATTTTGGGTCGTGTAAATACAGTATCCTTGAATTATACCATTAATTAATTGGTATAAAAGCTGTCAGAGATATATGCATTTGATGGTGTGAAAATATTAGGAGAAAAAAAGGTTATACATGTATGTGAAGAATGCTGCTTTGAGTGCAGGTGAAGCCATAAGAATAAAACCAAACAGAAGATGACAAAACGTGGTTGGTGGGGGTTTACCCAACCCTTCACACGCGTTACAAAACCTTGTTAGGAGCGGGACGGTGCTCGAGAAATCACATTAATTAATTAATTATTCACTAATCTTATACTAATCAATCAATCAAAAGTTTTATATAATAACTAACATTGAAAAATTCAAATCTATTGGCCACAGATCGTGTCTATGTTGAGTTGCCTAACCTCAAGATCTTGGTGGGGGAATTGAGTGTGCTTGTTACTTAACCTCCCTTTTTGCTGTTTTTTGTTCATTAGATGACATGAATCTTCCAAATATGAATTATATTGTTAGGTATTCAATGATTGAGTCTAGCTTAGTCCTTTTGTAGGCTTGTAAGAGGCGTCTTCTCCGTCACACTATCACATCGTATCACGTCCGGTTTTTTCTCAATCACACTACACTATCCTATCCATCACACAACCATCATGTTTAACTCTTCATCCATCACACAGTTACTGCTTTTATCCTTATAAAACAAAACAATAAACAAAAACCATATTTCCGGCGTGAGACCCTCACCATGTGAGGTTGATCAAGGTGGAATCACGCATCCCCCACCACATGACTCTACGTGCATTAGAAAGAAGCATCCATCACTAGTAAATCTTGCAAAATTACTAAAAATAACATTTTTTCCCTTTCTAAACGAAACCTCACACAGCCAAACATGGGTCATGAGTCAATAGAGTCTCGTTTCTTTCCAATTCTGCTAAAACCTTCTTGAAGTATGAATGTAGGTTGAAAAGGAGCCGGTCATAATCTTCTTCTAGAATCACCCATTAAAATAACACCATGTGTTCCTTTATCCTTATCTTTACTTTACACAAGAAACGAAAAAACGTACTGTACACCCAATGTGTGTGAAATGGAACTGGGCGTAGTAGGCAGGAATTAGAACAAAAGTGTATAGATGAGAGAAGCAGCATCTCCAGGGCAATTATAGTTCATTTATCTCAGAACATAGCATCCACTTTTGCAGGTGTGTGGGATTGCTTATTTGATTATAAACTGATTTTGAATCAGCAATTTAATGTTCATAATCCCAAGCTACTTAAGCAATTCCAAACACCCATTATTCCATTAAGAATAATTCAAATGGCATCAAATTATGTTAATAGTGATAAAAAAAAGATTGATAAAACTTGCCCTTCAATAAATATCCGCATGCTAATCAAGTTGCTCATAAGCCAAATGCTAGCAAAAAAAAGGGACAGCTCTACTTTTCTGGCATTGAAGTCATCGCTTACTCCGTCTCTAAAGGCAATTTTGTGTGTGTTTATTTTGTCAGTAAATGTCAGTCTGTTGTCATATCACAGCAAGGGTCAATAGTCCATTCCACCACCCATTCCTGGAGCTGCCTCGCTGGCCGGTTTGGGGAGTTCAACAACAATAGCTTCGGTGGTTGTCATCAAAGAAGACACACTACACACAGATAGGAAAACGGGTCAATGATTAGAAATATTTATCAAAGCCTACCATCGTTACTTTAACCAACCTTGCAGCATCAACCAAGGCTGTTCTAATCACTTTCAATGGGTCAATAATTCCGTTTTTCACCATATCCACATATTCACCTGCATACAAGACAGTTTATAAAGACTTCCCAATTCCCAAAAAATATATATCAATCATAATCCTTACAAGGAATAAAAGAAAGAAAGAAAAGCATATGCACAAACCTTTAGCTGCATCATACCCAAGATCCGGGTCATCCTGTTCTAAAAGCTTCCCAACAACAACTGAACCCTCAACTCCAGCATTAGAGGCAATAGTATGAACTGGCATCTGTAATTAGTCAAGTAAAGATACACAGTTTCTTTATCTTATGCACCAAATAACTACTTAACTAGGTTAACATTTGTTTGGTTTTATAATTACAAGTCGTGAGTGAGGTAGCCATTTTCACACATTTTGGTTGTCTTTGTATCAAACAGGCCGAGACAAAAATTGTAGCTAAATGAGTCAAACCGGTTGAAAGTTGCCACGAGACTTATTTTTCATGCATACAGCAATATAGCTGTTTCATTCAATGATTTTGATGGCTATTATGAGTTCAATTTGTACCAATATCGTTCCTGTTATCATAATGAACATGTTATCATAGTGAACATGTTAATTTACTTGTATATATGAGCAAGCAAGTGTTTGAGTCAACCCGATCTGGCCCCACCCGACCAGTTTTGATCATAGTAAATGAGACCGGTTTTAGTCCATACTGGATGTGACTGTTCTGACCTTTAGTGCATTCTGAATAATCTGAACACCTATTTTCTGATCAAAGTTGACTGTTTGCAACTTATCCAGTTCTTTAGCTGCATACAGAAGAGCAACACCACCACCTGCAAAAGGGAATTACTTTAATTGTATCATCTCCTTTCATTTTTCATATCATTATTTCGAGATGCAAAAAGAGTTGATGATTTACCCGGTACAATTCCTTCCTCAACAGCTGCCTTTGTGGCATTTAAAGCATCTGTAACTCTATCTTTCTTTTCACCTACTTCAGTGTCACTAGCTCCTCCAATCTAAACATGGTTTCAACATAAATGCATACACTTTTGATCATAAAGTAAAAGTTGTAAAAGTGACAAACCTTGAGTACAGCAACACCACCAGAAAGCTTGGCTAACCTCTCTTGCAACTTTTCTTTATCATAATCAGATGTGCTAGACTCGATTGCTGACCTAATCTGTCAGACAAAATGACAATTTTTATTTTTTATTTTAAAAATTCTTAAAAGATATATCTTACAAAACCATTTTAATTGAAAGCGCACCTCTTCACATCGCTCTTCTATAGACTTTTTATCACCAGCACCATCAAGCACGACCGTGTCATCTTTGGATACAGTGACCTACAACATGAATTACCATTAATTATATACCAGCCCAAATATCAATTACTTACTTTAAGTGATGTAACAAACCTTCTTACAAGATCCAAGCATTTCGGGTTCAATATTGTCAAGGTTCATACCAAGTTCTTCAGTTATGAGCTGCAGGTTAAAGGATCTATCAGATGTATGATTAGATATGGCAATTTAGACCCATTTACTTTAAAATAGGTCGGTTTGGGGTTTATTTCTCTCTAGCTGGTCAAATGGTTAAAATTTTAAACTTAGGTAAATATGAAACTTGTAAAAGGTCGTCCAAAACAGTATTAAAAAGGTTGCATTCCTCCCTGCCGTTAACTTAAAGACACACACATGTATTCTGTGTATTGTCTATGTGTGCATGTATATACGTATCTACTAATTAAGATAGTCTTTTAACCATATTTAATACATTAAAAAATAGAACTAAAAGTGTTGGTTGGCCAACCCAATGCAAATCGCGTCAAAACTTGCTTGTTTTGACACATTACTGAACCCGAGCTGGTAAATGCGAAATTTGTCAGAAGTCATTCAAAACAGTATTGAAAAGCTTACAACCACCTAGATCAATTTATTTAAAAAATAAACGTTTTATTTTAAAAGATAGTACTTTAATCATATATAATACATTAGTTATTTTAAAATTCAAAAAAAAAGGACAAAGATGCGTTGGTGGGCCAAACCATCTTCACAAGCATATCAAAAAAAGAACTTGTGTGACCGATTACTCAACTGTCCCGTTTTGCCACATGTACACATAATATCATATTACACTTTCAAAAAGAACAGGACTCACCTGGCCTCCAGTAAGAGTGGCAAGATCTTGCAAGTTTGCCTTTCTGCTGTCACCAAAACCAGGTGCTTTAATGGCACAAACCTTCAAAAAATAATGAAAAAAAAAATCAGCTGCACGAACAAAGAACACAAGTTGTTCTAGAGAAAAGTGTTTCAAGATTTCTAAAGAAAATAAAAACCTTAATGCCAGCTCGAAGCTTGTTAAGAATTAAGGTAGCCAATGCATCGCTTTCAACATCTTCAGCAACAATTAACAGGGGCCTTTGTTTCTGAACAAGAATCATAATTACATTAGCAAACATGAATGATTGCATAAGCAATTTGAAATTGGAATCGAATTAGCTTAAGCACGATTATGGATGCTACCTTCAACGCCAACTCTAACACTTTGATAACAGAATTAATGTTTGAAATCTTCTTTTCATGGATTAGAACAATAGGGTCGTCTAGTTCCTGTATAATCAATCAGTTAGATATAATACAACTTATAGACTACTAAAGTAATAATCACGTGGACTAACACATTTCTGATTTTTTGTGTTTGTGATGAAATGTGGAGATATGTATCCCCTGTCCAGCTTCATTCCCTCAACAACTTCAAGTTCATTATACAATGTCTTCCCATCCTACATTAGTTCAACACAAACACCACCGATAACAAATCTTTTAGAAGCATCTCACGCAATAAATCTTGTACAAAGTTTTGTAAACTGTCCGATGTTATTAAAAATTAACTCGCAATCAAGAAAGTTGAGGGTACTAAACTTGAATAGTGATGACACCCTCTTTCCCAACTTTCTCCATAGCCTTGGCTATTAGCTCACCTATCTCACGTTCTCCGTTTGCAGATATTGTACCCACCTGTTAAATATATTGCATTTAAGCCTTCCATCAAAAAGCATATACTTCATATCAGTAAATTTTAATATACTTATATACCAACCTGTGTGATCTCCTCAGAAGTGCTTATCATACGGGCCCTACTCTTTAAGTTGGTTACAACTGCATCAACGGCCATTGAAATACCTCGCCGAAGGTCCATTGCATTCATACCAGCTGCAACCGACTTGCACCCCTCTGAAAATATTGCACGTGTAAGGACTGTTGCACAGGTGGTACCTGAAATATTAAGGGACCATTACATTAGACTAATTCTTTACAATTTTTTTAAAAACAATCATGATAATAACATTATCAAGGAGTGAGTGAATATTACCATCACCCGCTACATCATTTGTAGCATTAGCAACCTGTTTGACAAGGCTTGCACCGACATTCTTAACTTTGTCATTAAATTCAATGCTTTTTGCAACGGTTACACCGTCTTTTGTTACTTTTGGTGCTCCATAACTTTGTTCAATCACCACATTACGCCCCTATAAAGTTATATTCCCAGATAGGAATTTTGTCATATTGCTGAAAGATTGTCTACATCTTACCTCCCATACCCTGCTATTGCGAGATTGGGTAATGTTGTTGTTGTGGCTTATGAAAACCACGTTCGGAATTGCTTACATAAACTGCTTATATCATTATTGTCCTTTGTTACAGCAATACACCACTTTGAGGGTGTTTAGATTGCTTATTTCAACTGCTTATTTGCAGGTGAACCATGAGGTTTGAATAAGCAGTTGAAGTTAATTATTCCCAAACATCCCAACTGTTTATTTCAAAAAGTAATAAACAGAAACAATAAGCAGTGTTAATGAGCAAACCCAAACACCCCCTGAGATCTGTGACTAATCTTGCAATTCAAATTCCCTCAAATCTTTAAAAACATCCATTTTCAAATTTAGCTCAGCCCTTCAACATTCTACCGGTAGAACTTAGAATCAAATTTATAAACGTTTTTACCTTCGGACCCATAGTTACTCTAACAGCATCTGCCAGCTCTTCGACACCTCTAAGCATTAAAGCCCTAGCATCAACTCCAAATCTGATATCTTTGGCTGCATAGTTTCTGCTCCAATTCAACCTACTTCCAATCTGTTTTCAGAATGCAGATAAAGATGAACATACATTGATGTCCAAAGAATTACACAGGTATAAAGTAGAAGCATGAATTACCTGCTGGGTCCTGTTGTTTGCAACCCTGCAAATGACAACAAGAATTGACATATCGATTAGATGAAATTGTGAGCTTGGATGAACAAAGGATAAAATCATGTGGACGTTGATTAGCAATTCTTGTGATAGTGAGATGATAAATTACCTAGCTTTAGATGAAAGATTTACTGCAAATCGATACATGATGGCTGGAGGTGCTACAAGATTTCGACAGTGAAAGTGGGTTGGGTACTTGGGTATAATCAGGAAAAGCAGAAGAATCTGGTAGAAGAAGAAGACGAGTAGGGTTTAAGTGGGGTGTATATATTGCTCTACCAAAATCAACCCAAATGTTCGTATTGTGTTTTTTTGTTCTCTGCTACTTTTTCTATAAAACAAAAATAAAAAAAACAAAGGCATGATACTCGGGTTAGTGCAACCGAAAACAAAAATCAAGGCGGAACCTAAAGGCACCTGTAGCGGTGCTCCCATAGGCTGCCACCCAACCCAATGTTACCCGAAGTCCTTCGAGTATAGTGCTACGCATCGCCTAATAAGGGAAAGTGATGAGTTAGCGAGGGTTTAAGTTTTCCGTTGTAGTGATTAAAATTAGGGGAAATGAATCAATGATGTATCAAACACGGACTATCCGACATTCCAACTGATTGATTTTTTGGTGAACATTTAAATTATTAAAATGATTAAAATATATTTTATTTAAGGGTTATATATCTATGAAATAGAATCAACATAGAACCTAGTCTTAATTATAGAACCGAAAGAACAAATCTGGACTATTGGATCATCTAAATTAATGGTTAATATTTGAAGGTGCCAAATTTGTAAATTATATGAAAATTATATTAAGTAACTACATAATTGAGGGCAAATATGGAATTCTGTTTTAATTCTATTTATGGCTCCACCTTCCAAAAATGAAAAATGAGAACCAAAATGCAAATCATTGGGTTATTTGCATTTTCGGTTATTTGTATTTTTGTTATCTTCTTTTATGTCGGTTTTGCATTTTGTATTTTCGTCAAATCATTTGCATTTTTGTTATCTATTTTTTTTTCATTTTCAGAAGCATTTGCATTTTCGTCAAACAATTTACATTTTCGTAAAAAAAATTAGAAAACATTTCAATCCTGATCTTAAATTAAAGAGAATAAAAAACTGAATCTAATGGTATATTTTTTTTGCTAAAATTCTTAAACATGAATATATTATGATACTTTGAATGTTTAGTAGGATTTTTTTTTAAATGAAAGTTTGAGGTTGAAAGAGAGAGAGAGACATGAGTATTAATTTGTAATTCTTTGTCCAGTTTTGTCCTTACTCTTGATGTCACGTGTCATCACCAGGTTTGTTCTTTAGGTTCTATGAATAAGCAAGGTTCTATGTATAACCTCACCCATATATCTATAACATCAAACATATGTTGTTAGACCCAAGTTGTTTTTATTTTATCATTTTATAATAGTTTTGCTTTTAGTTGTATTTTATAGAATTACAGGGTATATTGTGAAAATACCTTATAGGTATATAAATAATGTAATTAACCCTAATTCATTTAAACATTTCAATATTTCAAATCAAAGTGTGTTTTCTTAGTTTTTCTCTCAACTGTTCATACTAACTTTATCATCATCATTGTGGTTTTACTTCAATGTCATTGATACTTGATACAATTGAAACATACAATTGGTATCAGAGCCAAGAGTGGATCAAAAGGTTAGTTTTCAATCAAAAGATTGATTTAAGAAAAGAAGAATCAAAATTGTTGTTTTGTCGTAGGTGTTCTTCGAGAAAAAAATACTTTTAATTCTTCACCTACTTGCCAGCTTGCTTGAATTAAATTATCTGCTTGCTAGCCTACTTATTTAATTCTCTCGTGCTTGTCCGCTTGAATTAATTTATCTAGCTGCCTGTTACGTGTAAGGTATATATATATATATATATATATATATATATATATATATATATATATGGGAGGGTTCATTTGAGAATCATTATTATTATGAAAACAACGAGAATCAATCTTAGTCGTTCAGTTGATAAGATTGTTTTCTTGAATTCTAAATAAACCTACTATCAACAAAATTTGTACATAAAATTAGTATTTCTATTTTATAATGTAACTAGATTTGATACCCGTGTAAACATACGAGTAACTATAGTTATTTATATGAAAATATTTTTTATATTCGTTTAACTAAATATATGATTGTATTGTATGAGCAAAAGAAGAGATCGACTGAAAATAATTTTAAGACTAATGTATAATTTAATTACGAAAAATTTAATATATATATATAAAATAAACATAGATAAAGACAAAAATTTGAATGTGTATAATGTTTTATTATTAAGAGTTAATTTCATAAATGGTCCTTTAACTAACTACGAATTGCAAGTTTAGTCCTTTTTTGAAAAAGTTGCAAATTTCGTCATTAAACTATCATTTTCTTACAAAACAATCATTTCTGACGGATTCTGTTAATGATGTCTGTTAACTTATGTAAATTGACTATTTTACCCATCTCTTTTATTTATTTTTTATTATTAATAAAATAATTATAATTTATCAACACATTCCCACCCACCAACACCATTTTTCTCTCTCTATCACACTTAGCCTCATCATCTTCTCTCACTCCTTCTCTCTCACACTCTCTATCCATCCTTAAATGCTTCCCGTCACCACCACCGAGTGCCACCATCACCATCGCCACCACCAGTGAGTGTTGGGGTGTGTCAATCCCTCAATCTCTCTCTCTCTGCCATAGCCACCACTGGCCTTAACCCACCGCCACTGCCATCTGTTCAACGCTTCCCGTCACCACCATCGTCTACCATCATCACCATTGCCACCATCAGTAAGTGTTGGTATGTGGGCTTTTGAGATTCCGGTGAGGGTTTCTGGTTTTCGAGTTTTTGGTGGGTGAGATTGGTGGTAAACGGCGATGATATTTAGGGTTTCTTGTTTTCGAGTTTTTGCGATGGTTTTGAGATTTCCGGCTAGGGTTTCAAGTGTTGCCATGGGTTTTTGAGATTCCGGTGAGGGTTTTTGGTTTTCGAGTTTTTGGTGAGGCAAGAGTGGTGGTAAACAGAGATGATAATGATATTTAGGGTTTCTTCTTTTCGAGTTTTTGAGATTTCCGGCGAGGGTTATGTTCGATATTTAGGGTTTCTTGTTTTCGAGTTTTTGCGATGGTTTTGAGATTTTCGGGGAGGGTTTCAAGTGTTGCCATGGGTTTTTGAGATTCCGGTGAGGGTTTTTGGTTTTCGAGTTTTTGGTGAGGCAAGAGTGGTGGTAAACGGAGATGATAATGATATTTAGGGTTTCTTCTTTTCGAGTTTTTGAGATTTCCGGCGAGGGTTATGTTCGATATTTAGGGTGTGTTTGGTAGAGAGAAAAGAAATTGGGAGAAATGAAAATGGAAATAAGGAAAAAATGGAAATGGGGAGAAAGAGAAATGTGTGGAGAATTGGAATTGATTTCCTTGTTTGGTATCATGAAAGAAATGAAACAGAAAAATGGTGGCTCAAGTCGCCGGACGGCGGTTGCGGCGTTGGCCACCTTGCCGGACGTCCACGATGATGATTAGAATGCCAGAAACACATCGCAACCGGACATCGACAATGATGAGTAGATATTGACTGTCATTTCTCTCAATTTCTCCACTATTTGAAGAGAAATGAAAATACAAAGGAATGAGAGAAATGGAAATGGGTGGAGAAACCATTTTTCTTCCCAAAACTATAACCATTTCTCCCACAAAACTATAACCATTTCTCCCAAACAAGAGAAACCAATTCTCCCCATTTATTTTCTCTCTACTAATCACCCCCTAAGGGTTTCTTGTATTCAAGTGTTTGATCTCGGTATGTGTTCAAATGATGGTGAATTCCGGCGAGGACTGTGTTAAGATGGTTGTGTGGTGTTTGCCGGAGGAAGAGAGAGAGGGTGAGATGGTGCGCCGGTGATGGAATGAAACAAGGAATGGTAGTACTAAGAACAGTCACACACTGGAAAAAAAATTAATTTCAGTTTTTTTATTCTTAAAAAAAGAATATATATTTTAAAATATTAAAAATAAAAAATGGATAAAAAGACTTAAATTCCCTCTTGACCACTTGACTTAACGGTATTGACTAACATAATCCGCTAGAAAGGAATGTCTTTGCAACAAAATGTTAGTTTAAGGACGAAATTTGTAACTTTTTTTAAAAAAAAGACTAAACTTGCAATTCGTGATTAGTTAAAGGACCATATATGTAATTAACTCTATTATTAATGTAGCTTAGGATTTAATAAATTTATTTCTAAAATAATGTAGTGAATACTTTTGAACAAATGACTGGTTATAATCTAATTTTAAATTGATAAAAATTTGTTTTTTATTTCTATTGAAAGATGGAAGATACTTATAATCAGTACATATAGTTACTTACAACATAAGAAATTGTTTAAAGTGATAACAATTATAATTATGATAAGAATATGATTCATAATTTTAGTAGAATTTGAATTAATTATGTATATGATTTAAAAAAATATAGATAAGTAAAAATACCTATAATATCTAGAAGATCTACATTAAATTACCATAAGGATTAATTTAGTAGGATAAAATTAAAAAATTATACAGTAAATAAATAGGTTGTATAAATATAAAGACTTTAATTGTGTAAAAGGTTGATTTTATTTAATAAATATATTATTCCTTATCTTTATGTAATTATACATAAATACATATTGTGCAAAGGAAAATAAAAATGATTAAATCGTAAATTCAATAACATACGATAATGATGATCCAAATAAACGTTTAAATTACAGGTTATACTATTTATTTATATTTATAATTAATTAAATCCATATGATTATAAAGATATTAATAAGTAGTGGTTAAATTCGGATAATATTGTATTTCTAATTACTTTGACATGAGTTTTTAATACTTTGACTTTAAAAGGTCAAAATTGATTTTTTAATTTGAAACAAATGAATTATTAAGATTAAATCTTTTGTTAAATGAAGCGTTCTGATCATCTAATAGTTTTTTTCTAATTAGTCTTTTATTTATATTGGAAGATTACAGAAAGAAAAATTATATTTCCTCATACTAAATCATCTTATTTTATCATCCTATTCACCACATGATGACATATGAAATTCACTAAATTTTTTTCTTAACATCCTCTCTTTATTTTGATACTTGTTTTGATCTTTTAAATAGGAATAAAAAATAGAAAGATATATGACATCTTTAACTAATATAACATTTATGCTCATGATTACTTTATATAGTAGTATAACATTACAATACTTTTATTATATCTTAATTTCTACGTGTAATATAATGTAATATAGAATTGTTTTATATGTTATTCATTCTTAAAATATTTACACATAAAGACTTAATTATTATAGTTTTTCATATATTTCAATTCACTCATTCTCTTTATTATCTTAATCATGTCTTTTCTTGATAAGATTGTTTACATGCGATTCTTATTTTGAACATAGAAATCTTCCATTATCTTGTTTGACTTGAATTCATAAATTAAAATATCGTAAATAAGCAAACTTTGACAAGATAAAGTAAGTAGGCGCGGATAAGTTATAAATTGGCTAAGCAAGTCATTAGAGTAAATGAAAACTCTTCTTGGATCAACAACTCAAGATCTTCAACTCCAAATTAACACATAATATATAGATCGATCGACTAATTAATTTATTAATATTTTCAATCTTTATAAGTTGTGCGCAGTACGTATTAAAGTATATATTATATTGCGCGCATGCATGGTGTATTAATAACTTCAATTACTCCTTTTATAAATTTGTCAATTGATCTTATATATGATCATGTCGATGGATGGATGGATGGATGGATACAAATGACATCAAGGTTAAAAGATAGCTAGACTATAAGCCTTCAATTCCATGTATATTTTCTTTCTTCATTCGATCGGTTTCCAATTATATTGTTTGACCCACACTTGATCATGAAGATCGAAGAAATAGAATCCATCCTTCTTGATCCCCCATGTGCAAGTATTTCCATCACCAAAACCTTGATCGCATGCCTTAAACATGGTGCGGTTGAACACATCAAATGTTTGTTCAAGCATCAGCCTCTTGAAGTGACAAAAATAGAGAGTGCTTTCTAACCAATTCTCACAAAATGACCAACCATACTCAAGATTTGTAAAGTTGAGTACATGAACTCCAAGATCATCATCTTTTGACTTACAATGAACCATGACATTATCGTATGTGATTTCTGTCATCATGTGTATCGCGTAACCCCTTGTTATAAAACAACTGGTGACGCTTGTAGAATTATGAAGATTGAAGAAAATACATATTAATACGAAGAAAGTGATATTTCTCATAGTGAATGCACACATGTAGTTAGTACGAACGTGTCTGTATGAGAATATATATATTTACCCTTTCATTATGCAATTTTATTTAGTGTACGTCAGTGACCTTCTTCTAAATTCATGAACATTAATTTATTAATTAATTAATACCATTAATATATGGAAATTTTATTATATATAGTTGAATTTAGAATTTCTCACTCAAGAAATTAAGTAATATTGGGCAAAATGTATAAAATTACAATTAACTTTCTCTTAATTATCATTGTATACAATCAACTTTAAATTCTTAAAAATAATACAACCAACTTTCATAATCCCCTCGTTGTATGCAAACAACTTTTTTCTATGTCTAATATTTAGCCACCATTGTATACAATGAACTTTTTCATAATTTTTATAGTATACAACAACTTGTATACGATAACAAGATTATAAAAATTGATTATATTGTTTAAAAAAAATAAAATTAGTTGAATATAATGTTAACTAAAACAAAGTTCATTGTATTTTCATACAATTTACCCTAGTATTTATACATGTAAAGTCAAGTCAAAGCTTTGGTATGTCAGAAGATACAAAAATGATCTAAATTAATTGTCTTTTTATCTATTTCTTATGGAACTTGACGGAAATTTACTAATTATCTATGTATACTTTGTATTAACTACATCAATCAAGATTCATAAATTAGAACTTGAAACATATTTTAAGAATGTATTTATAGTTTTAAATTTGATAAAAATCGAAAATTAATGCTTTTAAGTTTTAACTAAAAATCGTCACTGAAACTGGTCGAAGAAATAGGCGCCAATTTTATTGCCTAAATATTTACTTTCATAGGAAAAAAATAAAATAAAAAATGGCATTTGCCTTTCTGAGGACTTTATTGTCACAAATCGTTTACCTTTGACTTGAAATGAATGCCTATTAAATATGGTCGTTGGTTATTAAGAAAAAAGTGAATAAGAAATTATATTAACCTTTGGCGATGACATTTGAACAAGCGAAATGAGAATATTAGTCTAGTGCTAAAAAGGGCGAAGTCCTTCGGTTCTAGGGAAGGGGCGCTACTCTCGTTGACCATGGCATGGAGGAACCACGTTATCCAAGCCCCTTTTCTAATATAGAGGAGTGAAAAATAAATGGATTTTCGTTGTCGTCATAAAAGGTCAATAACAGTTCCTCGCCAGCTAAAAGGTCAAAAATATTCCTGTTTTGTCGTTTTGTGACCTTTGGCAATGACTTCTGTCACCTCAAAAGTGTTTCATCATGAAAAGTTATTTTTCTTGTAATGTTCTTGTAAAGTTTTGTAAAAATGAACAATACAAATAAAAGTAAAAGTAGAAAATTAGCCAAAAAACTTAAAACACGAATTGCCTATCAAGAAATGTTATTTTCATCAAAGTCTCTAACTTCACTTTATCCCTATTTACTAAAAGTTAGACATCACAACCCTCCCTTGCAATGAAGAGAGGGTGGTGGTAGTGATACATACATGATAATTGTAGGTCACCTATCTATAGCCTGGCAAACTGTATCACATTCCATTCCAGCTTCTATGGGTGTTTATTAATTGGTTTCATTCGAAAATACATCTGATCCATATGAGTTTTGGGTAATTGGATTTGGATACATCCAAATATTTAATTGATGTGTGGATAGGATTTAAATTTGAACTTTTAGGCCCCGCCCGAATACTCGAAATAATAAATATGATCTATTTTAATTTTTATGATATATCATAGAATTGTCTTGAATTAAGGTTATTAGGCATACTAATTTGATATTCCTTCTCTTATCTACACCGATACGATGAAGCCCATGCTTCCCTTATCCAAAGAAAATTTGTGTAATGGTTTGTGTATTAAATCACGATTTTAATTACATCCACTGAAAAAAAAATAAAAAAATGTTATAACAACTTATAGTTAACAAAGAGAACCTTCTTTTTCACTAGTTCATAAAAACTTTTTTCATTACTTTGATTTATATTATCATAAAAAACAAAGACCCTTATCTTCTAAGGCCTTCCGTGTAGCTTCCCAAATACCTAAACTAACTCAAATGACACATCAGCGTCACATCAACTTTTTTTACTTTTTTCTTCCCAAACCAAATCAACCCAAAACCCAAGTATAACCCTTCCCAAATCAACTTAAACAACCCAAATATTTTTCTCTCCCATCACTCTCACTAAAAAACCAAAAAGAAAAAAAACAAAAAAAACAAAAAGGCTGCAGGTTTCATCGGGTTGGCGGACCCGAAGTGAATTTTTTTGAAAGAAACACTAAACCCCCGTAGGGGTGCTCCCGAAGAAGCCGGCCTTACCCAAATGAACCCGAAGGGGCTCGGGTAAGGCTTTACGCATGGTCTAACCATCTTTGTCACCATAAAGCATTAATCAAAGTTATATCTCAAGCCATTGATTGGTAAAGAAATCAACATACACAAAATGCAGAAAAGAGGCACAATGTTTCGGTGGGAATGGAGAAGCACGAATAGGGGTGTCTTTGAGGGAGTGCAGGAGGTGCGGTCGCACATGACCCACATGTCAAAGGGGCCCACTTTATGTGTATGTGTATATTTTCAAAAGCCCACAATTATTTTTTTTTAGATTGTCCATGTTTTGATTAATATATTAAAGAAGTGAAGATGTTGATCGAATACTTCAATTAAGGAGTTCAAAGAAAGAGAGTTATCTAAGGCTATTGATGATGCTAAGGAACTTGTAATTGAAATGAATGTTGACCCAATATTCCCTCAAAGGCGTCGGGTTCGTAGAAAAAATAATAATTTGTGTAGAATCAAAGTGATCAAGATGTCTTACCTTTAGCTCAGGAGAATTATAAAGTTCATTATTTTTATATATTATTGATCAATCTAGTGCTGCTTTTAAAACAAGATTTGAACAGTACAAAAAGTATGAAAAAATATTTTGTTTTTTGTTTCCTAAAAGGTTGAAGGAATTTGATGACAAAAATCTTAAGTCATGTTGTAGTCATCTTGAATCCACACTTAAGTATGATGGACGATTGCAAATGAACTTTATATGAAGTTGAAGCTGCTTGACACGGTTTTATCCGGGAAAACTATTCGACTCTAAAATACCTGAATGAAGTTGATTGTTTTCCCAATACAATTATTGCATATAGAGTCTTGTTAACTATTTAGTAACTATTGCATCCGCAGAAAGAAATTTCTCAAAACTTAAGTTGTTGTAGTCCTACTTACAGTCTAAAATGTTATGAAAAATTAGGAAAGCTTAATAAATTGACAATGATAGTTATTGAGAACGGTGTGTGTGCGTGAGTATAAAGGGCCCATTTTTTAATTTCGCACAGGGCCTTCAAAATTCACGAGTCGCCCCTGAGCACGAAACATGATTTTCTTGAACATGAACATTTTGTAATACTAGTAAAGTATACTATATATAGCGGTTAAGATCATCTCATGTTGTGATCAAATATAACCCAACATGTTCTCTCACAAACATTAGAGTAGGTGGACCTATTCTTAACTTAAAATAAGGGACCCGCTATCATATTTATGAAAAAACATATTGGGTCATGTTTAACTATAACATGAGAGGAACTTAACCTTATGTAAATACATGTGCGTTATACAAATCAGCTCCAATAACATTCATAGACCTCTTATATAACAAATACTAGATTATTGCTTGTGCCTTACATGATAATGCATTGCGTTTAATTAATAATATTCATAACTAAAGATTATGAATATATATATGTGTGCGTGCGTATTAAGGGTGGATCATGAAAAACTAATGGAGATTTTATGTAAATATGATAGATAATTATTGAGTAGGTTTATAATAACTAGCATTGTGTCCGCGTAATGCGGCGGTGATGACAATGGTTTGTGCTCGATAACATGTTTGATTTCAAGAATGTACGGCATGATATGTATAGAATGCGGTGTTAGTCAACATATCTATGTTTTTTTTCTTCCTTTTCTATTTTCTTTATTTATTTTTTTACAATCAACCATTTTATTAGTTATTAAAATAGTTTTTGAAAAATAAAATAAAAAAATTATTATTAAATAATTAGACAAAAAGATACTCGAGTCTTAAAATTGTATTGATGTAAGTAATTTAACCAAAATTAAATAAATTAAAATTGTGATGTTTAATGATTTATTAAAATAATAACTATCTCAAATTAGTTGAGATAATTAAGAAAATGATTGGTTATATTATTGCTCTAAGTGTTGGTATCTTAAGCATTCAAACATGTATTACTTAAAATTAAGTAATCTTAATATTTGTAAGAGAGGGAATATTAAATACTTTATAATATAGTATAGATATAGTCTAAAATAACTAAGACACTAAGCAAGTACAACTATTTAGGTGGTTTAGAACAAAACCGATACACGCTTTTGTAAATACCAGCATGCACCTGCTAGTAATGATATGTTATTCACATGACTGTAATGATATGTTATTCCCACGATTCAATGATGTCGCTTTCAAGAATGTAATGATATTTTATTCACACGATTTAATGTCACGAAAAGGTTTTCTTCAACAACATGTCCGTTTTTCACATTTTCTTTTATTTGCATCAACTTTTTTATTAATTTTAAAAATAAATTTTAGAACAAAGATTTTTATTTATGAAATAATGAGAAAGAAATTAATAAGATTTTGAAAATTATTTTGATGTGGATGGATAATTGTATTTGTGTGTGAGAGGGAGTGTTATTAGGAGTGTGTATTTTAAATGAATGAAAAAATAAATTAAATTAAGAGAGAGAGAGAGTGAAATGGTTAAATATTGAGTGTATAAGATTAATTTAGATATAATGAATGGTCAAGATCATAGTTATCAAAATCGTGATCCTGATCGTAGGATCGTACAATCCTACGATCCCACCAACCAAAAACGCTCCGGATCGTACTCAGGATCGTAAGATCGTAGTAAGATCGTAGGATCGTATAGCGATCTTACGATCCTACAATCCCAGTTTTTTTTTGTTTTTTACATTTTTTAATTATTACTATTATTTTACATTTTTACATTTGTTGGTATTACTATTATTTTATTTTATTATTTTTTAATTTCTAATTGGTCAACCTTGTGTAAGCAATTTTTTGCAGTTTTCTACTTGATACACGTACTTTTTTCATTTTTTTATTAAAAAGATAGAGGTTTACGAGAATAAGATTTTTTATGAAATAAAGAATAAATGTTGTGAACAATATGCTCTAGATTTATTGATTGTGTTTAAGAATCACATTTAAAATTTATTATGATATGTAAACTAATTAATTGTGGTGAGTTGTTATCTACCTATCTATGCTCTTAAAATTTAAAATTTGGACGATTTAATTTTTGTTATTTTATTTAATGCTTCATTCTCTCGTAAAATTATTATATAATTGGTTTTTGGTAAAAATTATAGCATATAAAAAAACCTAAAAAAACTTTAGTGACTTATGGTAGGATCTTAAGATACCGATCTCGATCTTACAAAGACAAAAACGATCCCTGGTAAGATCTCGATCTTGATAACCTTGGTCTTGATTGAATTTTAAGAACACTTAAAGTTGAGGAGGAGAGAATGTTAAATGTTTTATATAGTAGTATAGATATATACGAGTTAGATAATTACTAATTATTAGGTTTATAATACTTGATTAATAAAATGATTAAGGCACTAAAATTTAAGAACTATTTAGCACATTAAAATAATAGCGCATGTGTAATATTTATTTATTTAATTACACGATTTAAGTTTTTCCATTTCTATAAGCATAACACCGTAATACCAAGTCATTAAAATATACGAATATCAAGAGTTTTACAATTAAAATAATAGCTTTATTCTCGCATTTAAATAATAATTGAGAAACTCATGGTGTATTAAGTTCTAATTTTGATTTATGTGTTTAGATATTTTCATAGCATTGATGATGTTAAAAAAAAAAAATTATTTTATTGATACGAGAAAAACTAGGAGAATTTTCTTACAAATAGATAATTAGGTGTGTTACTTATATTTTTTAATAACATTTTATTATGTCTTTTCTATTCTATATGTACACAAATTATATATACTACTAATCACGAGGAAGAATGAACATTATTTTTGTTTTTTATCTTTTTCTACATGAATTATATCATATTTTTTTTATCGGAATAAATAACATAAATAAAGTTAGATTGAGTGGTAAGCTGTTGTGATGAAAATTGAAATGGGGCTGCAAGTCTTGGGTTATACTTAGGGGTGTAATCGAGCCGAAACAGCTCGTGATCTACTTGAAACCGACTCGAAAAATAATCGAAATCGACTCGAGCTGAACCGAGTCGAGCTCGAGCTACTCGAGTAGGGTGTCGAGCCGAGTTCGAGCTCAGAAATACTCAGCTCGCGAGCCTAATCGAGCTTGTACTAAATTACCATTTTACCCTTTTACATATACATCATTTACTTTTATACCCTTAGTAGCTAGTTGTTAATTATTGTTCGAAAATGTGAAATTTGAATTCCGGAATGTATTTTAACATTTGTTGCTACAAAATTTTATTAAATTAATTTTAGTCGAGCCGAGTCGAGCTCGAGAGTGTCGATTACTTATTCGAGTCGAGCTCGAGCTTGAAAATTAAAGAACTCTACTCGAGCTTTGAAACCGAGCTCGAGCTCAAGCTTGGCACCGTGTCAGCTTGACTAGACTCGATTACACCCCTAGACTTATACTTAACTTTTACTTCTTTTATTTTGCATTATAGCTTGACTTAGTTCACTTAACTTTCATAATTTCATTCACCGTTTTACGACTATATCCATGTGGCATTCTTCTAATGAATTTTTTTATTTCTCCGAATCTATTTTCTTTTGTGTTTTTTTACTTTTCCATTATTTTACATTTTCATTATCCTGTTACATAGATTTGTCTTTTAATTTGGATTTGATTTTATTTACGTTCTTAAAATTTATTTTATTTTATAGCCTTTTCATTTATTTAGCTTTTCTAATTTTTTCTTGATTTCATTTTTTGATTTAAGAAAGGACAAAAATTTATTACAAGTTAAGATGTTGTTATTTATTCACTTTAAAAACTCTTAATTTTAAGTAACTTGAATGTACTAAAATACTCTTTCTTAACCATTTCATTCTCTCTCCTAATTACTTTAACTTTTAAAATACCCATTTTAACCTTGCAACGTGTGGGTTATAAAGAACCTCGTTTTTCTTCAAGCTTAAAAAAGTTTTATGTAAATATAAAATACATTACTACAATTTTTATGATAATTAATTAAAATTTATTATATGAACATTATCTTAAAGTTATTTCGAACTAAATTTATTATAATAAAAAGTGCCAATTAATTTCTATTATATACAATTGATACAAGCTTATCATGCGTCATTTCACTATTCACTGTTCACTAATAGGTTTTTCTAATATGTGTTATCTCATTAGTTATTAACAAGATGTTCCATTATTCCAAACATACAATATTAGGGCTGTAAACAAATAGAACATTCATGAACCGTTCATGAAATTGTTCGGCGAGAAGTTCGTTTATGTTTGTTTGTTTAATAAACGAGCGGACATGAACAAGATTTTCCGTTTGTTTAATTAAACGAACGAACACGAACAGAGCTCTCGTTCGTTCATTTATGTTCGTGAATGTTCGGTTATCCGTTCGTTTATGTTCTTATATGTATATATATATGTGTGTGTGTTTATATATTGTGTATATATGTGTATAATAATGTTGGATTTGCATTATAGTATGTATTCCTTCGTTTATGTTTGTTTACCATTTAAATGAACGAACAAAAATATACATGAACTAACTAATCTTTTAAATAGTCGAACACAAAAGTTTGTCCATGTATCGTTCGTGTTGTTTATTTATTCGACTAAAGTTAAACGAACGAACGAACACGAACACAAACACATAAATCCGTTCGTACTCGTTTATTTGTTCGCTAAAGTTAAACGATCGAACACGAACAAACCCCATTCATATTCATTCGGTTCGTCTACAGCTATATACATTAGTGGTTTAAGCTAACAAATTCGGTATATTTCAAGTTATTTATAACATGTACAATTGACAAGACTTATAATACGTCTATTTCACCGTTCATAATTGGGTTCTAACCTACGATGTTTCATATATATACATGTTTATGCAATTCTTTATCGAGTGTTTCACAGCGGAGATGGTAAAACACTTGCCTCTTATCCTTGTGGTCTCAAGTTCAAGTCATCTATAAGTTTTCTTTTCTCCTTTGTTTCTTGTTCACTCTTTTTCCTTTCTATCCCATTTTTATCATCATATTTTCTTTTGATATATCAATTTATTTTAATGACAATAGTTTATTATTCATTTTTAGAAACCTTTTTCGTAAACGTGAAAAATTTAAACGTTATAAATGGTCAAAAATTTCTTTGAAATGTCTTTTAAAATGTAAAATCTTTTTGAAAAGTTACCCAAATACAAATAAAGGGTAAATAAAGTTTAGAGATGATAAATTTAGTATACATGTGACGTACGAGCAATCTTAAAGGTTAACAAGTATATAAAATTTTACTAAAACTTATGAGGTTAATTAGGTGTTGGAATCTCTCTCTCCATTATATTTTTTATGTGCATGTTCTTCTCTATATTTCATTATATAATTTCGTTTCTTTCAATATATAGTTACTAAATTGTAATACACTTGAGTCTTTTTTAGAAAGATTATTTATTTTTGAAAATACATGATTTATGGGATTTTTCTTAAATATCATCAAATTAAACTATGTTGTTTTTTTCTCATTACTTTTTCTTTATATCATTACTTTTTTTGCTAAAATATAATATCTTTTAACCCTTGATAGCTATAACAAACTTCATATAATTTTTATTTTTATAAATAATAAATAATTCAGTGATTGAATATATAAATCCCGTAGTGAAGCGCTCAAATTTTTACTAGTTGTATACAATAACCTAATTTCGTTATCTTATTTGTAGCATTTCAAGTATTTTTTTTAAGAAAATTTTCAGTTTGAATAAGTCAAAATTATGTAATTTACACCAACAAATTCCGCAATAGAAGTTTATTCTAGATAATGTTTGACCGGACAATATTGACTGACATGTCATAATTACATAGCATTAATGACGTTACTATTTTTATTGACACCTTAGGAGTTTTCTCATTACTCTCTATCAACAATATATATATATATATATACACACACACACACACTAACGTCGTACCCGCGCAATGCTGCGGTGTCAAATAGTTTTTGTTTTACAACATTTCGCTTTTAAGAATGTTATAATATGTTATTCACGTAATTCAACATCACAAAAAAGTTTTATATAACGTGTCCATTTTTTCAACTTTTCTTTTATTTACATTAACTGTTTTATTAATTTTAAACATAAATTCTAAAATATATTAAAATAAGAAAAAATATTTATATTTATGAAATAAAGAGAGAAATTAATAAAATTTTAGAAATTATGTTGATGTGAGTGAATAATTGTGTTTATGTGAGAGAGTGTGTGTAAGTGTGGAAGAGTATATTTTATATGAATAAAAAGTAAAGTAAATTAGGAGAGAGAATGAAATGGTTAAAGATTTAGTGGATGAGATTAATTTAGATAAAATGAATGGTCAAAATTTTATGTTGATTGAATTTTAAGAACTTTTAAAATTAAAATGAAGAGATAATGTTTTATATAGTAGTATAGATATATATATATATTTTTATTTTTTCCTTCTACTTATTCTCTTATTTATAAAATTAATATAAGTATTAAAATTAACAAAAGATACGAGAAAAAAAAATTAATAAATTACATATATGAATCGTAAAAAAAAGTATTAAATTCCAATCGGACTTGCTATACACCGAGAAAAGCTGATTTTGTGTCACTCTGCCGCTCCCTCCTTCCCTCCCTCCTCCAATCGCTCCGGTGAACGCCGAAACCCTAGCTGTTTCTGTCTATCCGGTACGTTTAATTGTTTCTTTAGCCTTGTTTCCTGTAATCTGGCTTCATCTTCCCTACATTACAACTTGTTAATTTCAGTTATTAATTCATAGATGGAATTCTTCACCTCTATATTCTAATCAGCTCTTTAATCTGTTCCCATTTCTTTCTTATATGTTTTTTCGAATTCTTCTTCTGCTTCATATTGTGCCCTAAAACATTTACATTCCTCTATTTGATTATATATTGTGGGAGATTTAAGTGCTTGTGAGTTGTGATGTAATTGATGCTATATGTTGATGCAGTTGCTTATCAACTTTAAATTTCGTACTCTATTAAAATTCTCTTAAACTGATTGATCATTGATGTGTTCTCTTGGAAATAAATTTGCCTGCTCTATTAAACTTGATACAATTAGCCTCATGGGTAGATAATTTCGGTAATTTGGTTTGGTGTTTACAGCAACATCCTCCCTAACATTTGCATTTGAAAAGAATTAGGGTTGATAATAAGATTGAAGGATTAAATACTGCCTCTACAATTTATTCAATGTGATTCATTAACTGCATAAAGTATTAGGGTAGCCGGTAACCTATGTTGAATAAATGGCACACGGAAACACACAACACAAGGAAGCTAGGAATGTAAAACTGGAAACCCTAGAACAGGAAAGTTTTAGTCTTTAGGTTTTATGTTGAGTAAACTGAACTTGTCCATACTAATGAGTCAGTTTATTAATCTCGGATTAGGGTTTACAATTGTGTTAGGGATATACTTATAAGTCAATATCTGGGCCTAAAATTCCATACCAGTCAGGCTTGTTTTCCTTCTATGGGTTCTGCCCTTAGCCCCAAGGAAATTCTCAAAGGGGGTCCCTTTTTGACCTCTCTATGCTATTTGGGGGAGCGGGTCGGCCACCTGACAAGAAATCAGTGTCTGCAACATACTAGCATCACCTGATGTCCATCAAGGTCAAAAATACTTGCATGACCTATTTGGTTTTTAAAACGATGTAAAACTATCTAATATTCAAGAAAAATACGGAAAATCACCTTGAATCTTAAACTAAAATAAAGGTTACATAGTTTTGAACCGCAGTGCAGGATTTTCTGTGCCATGGAGAGCTCTGATGATGAGAAAGATGGTGGCAATAGTAAGTCAACAGGCAACGGACCGATGCTTGCTTGTGCTAATGGTAAAAAGTTTGTAGATGAGGTTCTTAATGGTGCCAATGAGCGTTGTTCAGAGAATTTCCGTATGGACAAACATGTTTTTTATAAGTTGTGTGACAAATTACAAGCGAAAGGTCTGCTACGCCACACTAGCCGAATAAAAGTTGAGGAGCAATTAGCCATTTTTATGTTCATTATTGGACATAACCTACGTACACGAGCCGTACAGGAGCTTTTTAAGTACTCTGGGGAGACCATTAGTCGCCATTTCAACAATGTTTTGAATGCAATTATTTCCATTTCTTTAGACTTCTTTAAGCCTCCCGGTTCTGAAATTCCTCCAGAAATCCGAGGTGATCCAAGGTTTTACCCTTATTTCATGGTAATTTTATAATTTAGTATATATAAACTACTTGCCGGTTCAATATTGCTGAAAAGTTCATGATCGGTGTTTGTTATGTGTAATGTAATAGGATTGTGTGGGGGCTGTTAATGGCATACACTTCCCTGTGATTGTGGGTGTTGATGAACAAGGACCTTTTCGTAACAAAAACGGTGTTCTTTCACAAAGTGTTCTTGCTGCATGTTCATTTGATATGAAGTTCCATTATGTTTTAGCTGGCTGGGAGGGCTCAGCACCTGATTTAAAAGTTCTAAATTCAGCTCTCACAAGGCGAAACAAGCTTGAAGTCCCTGAAGGTATGTCACATCAATTTAATTGTAATGTAAATTTAGGGGTGAGCACTGGTTGGTTATGACCCAGCCTGAGCCTCAAACAGAGTTTTTTTATATCTAAAATTGAAAATTGGTCGGTTTCGGTTAATTCAGTAATGGGTCACAAATGGGCTGGTTAATTGGTTAAGACTAATTTTTTTGGCTCGGGCCAGCGAGTGAGCAAACTAGTTGTTTTCGGCCCAATTAGGATGCAATTTGTAAAAGAAAAGGCCTAATAAAAACAGAAAATTATTTGTACACATAAGTTAGTGGCACACAGCTTTCTTCAGCTCAATAATTTTGGTTCGGTTTTCTGCATGAAACCCTTTTTAACTGAAAATAAATGGGTTTGAAAAAACTCAAAACAAAATCATCGGATAATTAAAGGGTTGGTTAATTCGGTTAATAGTGATACAAATCAAATTGGCAATAAGACGATAAAAAAGAAAAGGTAAAAAGATAGAATAATCGACTTTCGAAAGGTTGATTGGCTTTTCAACGGTTTACTTTCGAGAGGTAAACCGGCACTCCAATGTTGTAAGAACCACTAATCAATTTCCGCATAATCAAGATTACAACCGTAATGACCTATATATAATCAAAGATAACAACCTACTCCTAAAATAACTCTAACTCCTAACCCTTATCTAAAATATACCTATCAAAATATAACAACTAAATACTAAACATATCTTCTATTGCGGATAATATAATAACTCCGCACCCCTCTACTCCTCCCCCCCAAACAAACAAAAAAAAAACCTTGTCCTCAAGGTGTTACCAAGATCGAACCATATTCCGGGATCCCATATATAATTATTTTCATCTTGTAGCCCACGTCGCGATATATCCTGTGGCTCAAGGTTATCATGCCATGCATCCATCTTTAGTTTATTTGATGACAAATTTTTTACTTTAAAAAGAAGCCCACATTGGTTGATTTGTATCCATTTAAGGTTTAAGCCCGTAAGAGAGTCCTTTCCACCCTGAATCAGAATCACCCATCATACTCTTTCAACTTGTGCTTTCCATATGAGAATTCCTACCTTTAAGTCACTGACTTTTCCTCTTCGGCCCCCTACCACTGGTTGTCTTTATTATCGCCACCATACCCGAGGCCTTCTTTGTGATCTTCATTAGTGTACAATTTCGTTTCATGTGGATCTGATGGGCTTGATTTTTTTGTTTTCTCCCGTGTCTTTTTCTGCTGGACTCTACACCATCTTCATCACTATTTTCCATTGTCATGGGTTGGACTCTCAGTGAATGCTTGTTTTTCTTTCGAGTCGCCATGGGCTTTCTTATGTTCGGACTTCGTATCTTGAAATTCATCTGGGTTTGCTTTTCAAATCCAACTTGTTATGTTCTTTAGAATCTGAGGAATAAATGTCATAGCCCTGCTAAACCAACATCTCCTTTATTAACCTTATCAGCTCTTTGTGTTGCCTTTCACTCTGCTCTTTGTATTCCTCAAACTATCTCTCCATTCTTTTGAAACAGCTCTGGTATATTATTTTAATGAACAGTACCACAGAGTGAACAATGGCGATGAACAGTAACTCGGACTTTTTTGCTTTTCTGCCCAGAATCGATGCCATGATACCACTTGATATGAATCAAATTGATGATAAAAAAGAAAAGATAAAAAGATAGACTAATGAATAATCGACTTTTGAGAGGTCGGTTAGCTCTCCAACGGTTTACTTTCGAGAGATAAACCAGCACTCAGTGTCGTAAGAACCACCAATCAATTTCTGCATAATCAAGATCACAATCCTAGTGATCTATTTGTATCAAAGATAACAACCTACCCCTAAAACTCTTGATCCTTATCTAAAATAAACCTATCTAAATATAACAACATGAAGACAAACGAAATCTTTAATTTCACTAAATAATAAACATATCTTCTCATAATGTTAACATATATCCGGATTATATCAAATAGCTAACCCCTAAATCGATTTAATTTACAGGTAATCTTATTGGCTGTATCTGTTGCAGGTAAATATTTCCTTGTGGATTTGAAATATGCAAATATTCCAGGGTTCATTGCTCCATATCTAGGCACTCCATATGGGTTACTTGAATATGAAAACGGGTTCCAACCACAAGATGCTAAAGAGCTGTTCAATCACCGTCACTCATTGTTAAGAAGCATTACCGACAGAGCATTTGGGGCACTTAAAGAACGGTTTCCAATACTGATGTCAGCACCTTCTTACCCTTTACCAACACAAGTGAAATTGGTGGTTGCAGCCTGTGCTTTACACAACTACATTCTTGATGAAAAGCCGGATGATTTTATCTTTAATATGTATGAACATGATAATTGTGTTTCACAATTGGGGGAATCGATGATACAACCACTTGATTTTGAAAAGCCAGATATGATGATGCATGATGAGATCCAAATATTGGATGTAGATGTACCCTTTGATGCTGAACAAATTGAGCAGACTTCACAATTGCGTGACACCATTGCTGCTGAAATCTGGAGTGATTATGTTCATGATTTTCCGATCACTCAGGTATAATCACATGTTTGATTTAGGAGCTTTTGTTTTTAGCTTTTACATGGTACATAACTAGCTTTGATGTGGTAAAAGATGTTAAATCTATAATTAGTCAGTTGTAGTAGACATTTTTGATGCTGCAAGAAAGGCGACTTTTTCTGTAAGTTGAGTTACAGTAAACAAAAAAGGCTTGGTTTGATCTCCTTATCCTAATATCCATTTTATTGAGCTTTTCTTTACCCTCTTGTATTTAGGATTTGAGGGGGATATGATTTTGACAGTGTTTGTGTATGATTGGCTAAGGGCATGAGTAGGAGGGGCTGGGGTTGATGACCATGAAAATGGAAATCCACTACACCCACCTAAAAGGTTTGTTTTAATTCACACTTGTTCTCCTACAATATCCTTTTACTCACCTTCCTACTTATACGGTTAAGATATGTGTTAAAATCAAGTGTGGGCGAGAATCTGAAATACAAATGTCACAACTTAGTAGTAGTAGCAGGTAGGAGGATATATAATTTTCCTACTATGATATCAAAGCGGTATTCATGTTTATCTATTCTAAAGTGAAATAATATGTTTTTAGTAAATACCATCGTGTCCCTTTTTTATCTATTTCTAAAACTATTTTACCAGAAATAAATTATTTTCAATAAACTGATTTAAGCAATATAAATATGGGTTAAATATACTAAATAGCAGTTTTGTTTCTTCAATCTTCCATTATGCCATGTAAAATTTTGTTACAAATATGACCCGTAAACTCACAGAAAATGTGTTATTATATCAATTTGGTTGATTTTAACCTACAATGGCAGGTCATCACCCCCCCTCCCCCCCTCCCAAAAAAAACATCTTTTTAACCTCTAACACTCACGCACCGGAAACTTTGAACTCAACACTGCTTATGAATATTTGATAAAAAGTAATGATTCTTGAGTCTATGGAAAGCTAATTCAGTTATCTATAAATAATGAAAAAATCCGACTAAATCGAGTTTGATGCAAGTCGAATCATCAAAAAACTGTATGGGTGCCCAATAGGTTTGCTTTATGACATAACCGACTTTAATTAGCAATTTCTTGACATACACTTGATAAAAATTCATGAACTAGTAAATGATTACAACAATAATCTATATAAAAATTAAATAGGTAAAACGATAAAGAATTGAGTAAATATTCATTCTTTCTGCCATATTTTTGTAGTAATAGCAAAAAAAAAAAAACATTTTGAACTCGAAATGCTCCATGAATACTTGATAAAAAGTTATGATTCTTGATCCTACAGAAGTGTAATCGAGTTGTCTATAAACTAATGCAAAAGAAACAACAAAAAACGAGTTTAAAATGAGTCGAATTATCAAAAAATAGTAAGATGATATTGAATGATTAGGTTTAGGACATACCCAACTTTAATTAGCGATTTTTGGTCTACACTCGATGAAATTTCATGAACTTGGTGTCATTTGAAAGGTTAAAAGATTATCTATAAGTATATGAAAAAAAGAATTAGATAAAAGTATAAAACGATCAAAAATTGAGCAAAAAGATGTTTTTATTGCCGTGTTTTTTCGTAACCAGCCGAAAGAGTTGCAGGTTAAATATAGACATAATAACAGGTTTTTAAAGTTGACATGTCATAATAAAATATTGGAGAAACGCTGATGCTATTTAGTATCTTTAACCTTATAAATAAATACCTTTAAAAACTTAATTTGCACTTCCTTCTTCACGTCTTAGAAGAAACACATGAATAATTTACAAAGTAGGTTTTGTGACAAGAGGGAGTCAACTTAGGTGGTGTTTGTCTTGGATTCCAACAAATTAAGAAAGAATTGGAGAGATTGTGAAGCAAAGATCAAAATCTAATGCTACAAAAATAATAAGTGTACGTTATTCTTCTACCATTTTTCAAATAAAAATAATAATAAGCGTTATCTCTACAAACACACTTTCTCAATTAGGGTTTTAATAAGATATATAGCTTCTTGTATTATAATATAATATAATATAATAAGCTTAAAGTATATGATAATAAATCATATTAAAAGGAACTTATTTGAATTTAAATTCATCGATAAACTTTGGTTTTTAAACATCCTAAAACTTTTACGATTTATTATCCAAGCATTTGTGTAATATATAAAATCTGTTTTTTATAGCATTCGTTCGAGTCAAGTTTTTATCGAGTTCAAGATCAATCTCGAGGCTAAACCCAACTTGAAATATATAACATGCCAAGCTTGAACTTATAAAGGCTTTGCTTGAGCTCTTACCGTGGTGTTGGAGCTTTCGGTATCTGTAGCTACTAGCATCGTACCCGCGTAATACTGCAGCGGCGTATAGTTTTTGTTTTACAACATCTCGCTTTGAAGAATGTAACGATATGTTATTCGCGTGATTCAATATCACAAAAAAGTTTTTCTTCAGCAACATGTCCATTTTTTTCAAATTTTCTTTTATTTGCAACAACTATTTTATTAATCTAAAAAAAATAAATCTAAAAGCCATTAAAATAAGAAAAAAGATTTATATTTACGAAATAAGGAGAAAGAAGTTAATAAGACTTTGGAAATTGTGTTGATTTGTATGGATAATTGTGTTTGTGTGAGTCTATTTTAAACGAATAAAAAAAATTAAAGTAAATTAGGAGAGCGAGTGGAATGATTAAAGATTGAGCGAATAAGATTAATTTAAATAAAATGAAAGGTCCATATGTTGTTTTAATTGAATTTTAAGAACTCTTAAAGTTAAGGAGGAGAGAGAATGTTAAATAGTTTATATAGTAGTATAGATATATAAAATTGAATTTGTCAATATGTTATTGTTGGGTATTATTATGGTTAGAATTTTCTAAAAGTTTTTAAATTATAGTTATGCTTGTTATAATTTTTAATTAATTGTAACTAGATTAGTTATTTAATATACTTATTAAGTTTAAATGAAATAAATTTGGTTAAAGTAATTGTATATAAATATATACAGGTTTTCACTTCGAATCTAGGCTTGTATCATAATATCTTGTCAAGCTATCGAAGGTACATTCTGACTTTTGAGCATCCTTTACTCCGTTTGCATGTCGACTTTATTTGAATTTTTTATAAAGGTTAATTAGTCCCTATATATGGAGAACGACAAAGCCAAATATATGACAATGTCCTTTCAATACGAGCTTAGCCTAAAGTATTTACCTCAACTCGACCTTGTGAGTCCTTGTCGAGCCCATGATTGACTTGTAACAAGTGTTTGCGTTTGTCAAGATTAGAAAGTAGCTCTCCTACTTTCTTGAAACTTGATAGTGTATATGCTGTTTGGTTCACAAGATTTCATAAGACCTTACAAGATTTGTATTTTAAATCTCTTGAAATCTCATGTTTTGTTGAGACATAGGAATTTAAGACTGTTATTTTAAATCCCTTAAAATGTTACGGTAGATGGTGAAATTTGAAATCCCTTAAAGGAATTATTCTTCACTGCGGACACATTCCGACCACGATGTCGACTCTCTTCCGCCTTCAGCCGCCCCTACCTCCGCCTCAGCCCCTAATAACCCATCGCCAACCCTACCACATCTACCTTTGACCACCGGACCGCCCCCGAAAATATCTAGTATGTCGGGTCAAGTAGCGTAGAGTGCAATTGTGCAAACGCATACACTCATCAACAGAATATACTATACGATGTCGTATCGGTACGGATATATGTTTTTTCCCAAGAAAATATATGAGGCGGAAAATAATTGTTTCGGTCAGTCAGCTGCTCCACCATCCATAGTTCCATACTTCCATGGCTAGTTTCAGCGCCAGGCTCTGCTCGTTGCCCTTTCAACCATCGATTGTTTCTGCTTCATCTTCTAAAGGTGCCATCTGTTCGTTGTGAATCTTTTCTCTACAAATCACTTTTGAAATTCTAACTTATTGGTTAGAATTTTGATGTTAACTTCAGATACAAATGGAAGTTCAGTAAAATTGAGAGACGATTGGAGACAACGATCGAAACCAATACCTCCTGGCGGAACCTATCCAGCAAAAGACCAGTGCAGGTTCTTCCTAATCTTTTTCCATTTTTTTAACGAATACCCTCCGTTCAAATTTTAGTTTTATGATGTTTCTGCTACTGAATCATTGAAAGTAAGAATTAGTGAATCATTCAATTAGAAATATTTTGTTGTTGCAGTAAATGTGGGTTGTGTGATACTTACTACATTGCTCATGTGAAGAATGCCTGTGCTTTCTTGGGAG
This sequence comes from Dittrichia graveolens, assembly GCA_038502395.1. Taxonomy (NCBI): domain Eukaryota; kingdom Viridiplantae; phylum Streptophyta; class Magnoliopsida; order Asterales; family Asteraceae; genus Dittrichia; species Dittrichia graveolens. Next base: position 725,109 of record JARJIL010000003.1, on the reverse strand, counting down.
ATGGAATGTCCAGAATTGAAGTGAGTTTAATACTCACCCTATACCAACACTTAGTATTGAAGAATTAAGAGTTAATCTGTCATTTTAATTCAATCATCTGTAGAACTGTCCAAACAGTTGTCTTTTGAGGATAACAGCAAGTGATTATTATTATTATTATAAATGCATCAAGTCAAGTGGTCTCAGACTTCAATTTTTCTGTTTTTAATTAAAAAACCGATAAGTTACTGTTGGTGGAAACTGGCGGCACCGAATCTCATCAAAATTCCGCAGTTGTTGTTCTTGTGTATTTTATTAATGTTGCCACAGGCATTGATTTATGCATTTGACTTAATTATTAATTACCCTTTGGTTCAGGGGCTAGAAAAAGTGGTTCATGGGCGAGGTCGAAATACTGATTCATTAGATGAAACATACTTTGGGGTCCATGAGGAGCTACTGTATGCTCGTAAATTAATTCCTGTTGAAGGTAGTACTTTAAGCTTTTGATTTGTGATTGGTTGATACAGGGTTTACTGATGAAACATATAATCTTTGTTCCTTTATATTTTTTATTACTTTTAAGCCATTTTGTCCATAGAAAAGGAAGCACACTATGGTTTCCTTTTCTAAATGGAGAAAAGTAGCATTATCTTAATCTTTTTATTCTGAAAGCTGTTCATTCTTGAAGCCAGAAATTGATCTGCAGTCTTTATTAATCCCTTGAGAGTTGGTTTATGATGGTAGGAGCTCAATGGACAGGGATAGTAACAACTATTGCCATTGAAATGTTGAAATCAGGCTTGGTCGAAGCTGTCATTTGTGTTCAAAGGTAGTAAAACATAGTAATCATAGTATGTAAATCCCTTTACAAGCTTGTTAAATATGCTTTTATCATGTGGCAATAATTTGTGGTATTGTTTTAACTAAGTTCTTGTTTAAATCATGTCAGTGATCCAGATGATAGACTCTCCCCTAGACCAGTTTTGGCAAGGTATGATAAAATAAACTTTGTTCTGTTCTGTTCTGTTTTGTTTTGTATTTTTTCTTTTGTTGTTATGAAGGGATGATGATGGCAACCTAATATCTTACCTATTTTGATTACTCTACTTTCTCATATATTCCATGTAATAGGACCCCTGAGGAAGTTCTAGCAGCTAAAGGTGTTAAACCCACACTGTCTCCTAACCTTAACACACTTGCTTTAGTTGAGGTAAAGACTCACCTTTTGTCAATTACTTTTTCTTTGTATATTATGAGAACTGATCCTAGGTTCTTGGTTTTCTTACATATGATGTAACATTGCTCTTTGTGTTAAACAGGCGGCAGGTGTTAAGCGTCTACTTTTCTGTGGGGTCGGATGCCAAGTACAAGGTACGTTCTTCTATGTTATGATCTGGTATATAACTTCTTGTGGTTTCTTTAAGAAATTTAATTCGCTCTTGTAATGCAGAGTAGTTTCTTAATCTGCAGCACTAAGATCAGTAGAGCAACATTTGAACTTGGACAAGCTTTATGTATTAGGGACTAATTGTGGTAAGTTTTACCTTCTATTAGTTCTACTTAAGTGATATATATATATATATATATATATATATATATATATATATATATAGGAGAAGGTTCAAATGAGAACTGTTTTTTGTATGAGAACTTCGAGAATCAATCTTGGTCATTGATTAAAATAAATCAATGGCTAATAATTTTGGCAGCTAATGAGCGGCTCATTAATGACTAATGATTGGGTCATTAATTGCTCATTAATGAGGGGTATTTTGGGCAAATCAAGTCTCGCAAATTAATGACGGCTCACATGGACGCAATTCACAGTTGGGTGAGCCATCATTAATTTTACCCAACCATGAATTGCGTCCAGGTGAGCCGTCATTAATTCGCGAGGCTTGATTTTCCAAAAAAATCCCTCATTAACGCGTCATTAATGAGCCGTCAAAATTTCTTAGCCATTGATTAATTTTAATCAAGGGCTAAGATTGGTTCTCGCAATTCTCGTACGAAAAATAGTTCTCATTTGAACCCTCTCCTATATATGTATATATAGGGGAGGGTTCAAACGAGAACTGTTTTTCGTACGAGAACTGTGAGAACCAATCTTGGCCGTTCATTTTGGATAATGGAATTCATTGATGAAGAGCGTGAGGGGATTGAGTGTGGCAGGGTGCATGTAAGGAATTCATGGGTGGGCAATCCAATTGAAGGAGGGGGAATTGGAAGGCTAAGATTGGTTCTCGCGGTTCTCGTACGAAAAACAGTTCTCGTTTGAACTTTTGCCTATATATATATATATATAGTTATCATTTGCTTTTTGTTGGGTGATATATGATTTAAATACATGATGTTCTAATTTGTGTTGTAGTGGACAATGGAACTCGAGATGGCCTAGATAAGTTTCTACGTGCTGCTAGCACAGACCCAGAAACAGTTCTGCACTATGAATTTATGCAAGATTATAAGGTATTTGAAATTTTACTCTATCATCCAAAACAACATATTAACTATTACTTAAAATAATGTATGAATTTTTTGTGTACTTTTGATAATGGTGGTTATGTTGTTTCATGTATGAATGATAGGTCCATCTGAAGCATTTGGATGGTCATATAGAAGAGGTAGTATGAGGGACCAATAAAATTTTCTGACCTTGTCTTTGAGTACCACTCATTAGCAGTTTGTTTCATCCAACTTTAAATTATTACTAAAAACAGGTTCCATATTTCTCTCTGCCAGCAAATGAGTTGGTTGATGTTATAGCTCCATCTTGCTACAGGTACGCCCTATGTTTTTACTTGTACAAAATGAGTTTCTTGAATTCTCTTATAGACCATATGATAATTAAATATTGCATCTGTTATGTCGTTTTTTTGTTGCAGCTGTTTTGACTACACCAATGGATTGGCTGTAAGTTATTTTTCATGTCATAAAGTGGATAGCTTTTTATTATTTTTTGTGTTTTACTTGATTTGTTTATACAGGATTTAGTTGTGGGGTACATGGGGGTACCGAAATATTCAGGAATCAGCATGACAAACCATCCACAATACGTTACAGTGAGGTGAAGGAAATTGTCATACTGTATATGTTAGTTTGGGTTTATTATCTGACATTTTGACCATTAAAATTGCAGAAATGAACGTGGAAGAGAAATGCTGGATTTGGTGAAGAATCTATTGGAGATCACCCCTACAACAAGCGGAGTAAATTCATCTCTCTTAATTTACATCAACTTCTGTTTCATACAATCTCTTTTATAACCGGGGAGTGTTTGGAGATTAATTACTTGCTTACTGGCTTGAGAAATAACCAACTTTGAACTTCTTATTCAAATTAAAACAACTTTTTTCATTCACAAGTAATCACATAAGCAGTCCCGTACACTCTCAAAACAACTTATTGTTGTGTCAAAACGTAACAAGTAGATAAGCAGCTTTAGTAAGCAATCTCAAACATCCCTTTAGTAATTATATCTTTTTTCATAACCAAAATGTATTTTATTTTTCCTTCAGGGAGAGAGACGTCCTTTTGTTATGGAAACTGTGAAGGCAGATGATAATGCTAAGCTTGGTACTCAACTACTGATTGTATCTTGTCTCTTTCTTTATTTTAAAAAAAGGTTTTGTGATATATCTTTCCCCGTTCAGGTAAGGGTCCTGCTCAGCCTGCTCCAAAGCTCATTGGCAACATTATTGCATTTATACTTAATCTAGTAAGAGTTGTTTGTGACACTAATCTACTTCATAAATTATAACAAAAATAAATAAATTCGAACATTCTTGTATATTTCAGATTGGGCCAAAAGGTCTGGAATTTGCTCGCTATTCATTAGATTACCATACCATCAGAAACTATTTATACGTCAATCGAACATGGGGGAAGGAAAGGTATGGTTCTAGAGTCTTTAATTTCTATCCTGACAGTTAAATAAAAGTTACATGAAATATCATAATCTGATGAATGCAGAGCTGCTAGACACATGCCATCGTATGCAAAGAAACTTGTATCAATGTACAATGAGAATGGTGAGATTGACCAGATACTTTCGAACAAATAACCATTTTGGTGGCAAATTTGTTCATGTTTTGATGATGGTACGGATCTAAAATCTGTAACCAAATCTGGTTCATGCTGATAATGCTATAATTGATGAACTCTCTGCGAGGGTGAGAGAGAGGGAGTTATTTAACTAGAGTTGTATCAAGTATGACACCATGTATCTTGAAATTGAGGGATGTTTGTATGTGTTAAAAGAAACAAATGTCAAACAGATTTAGATGGACCATATGTGAATGTTCTGAATTTTGTGGATGTGGCTAGGAGAGGTAATAGAGGCCCTCCATTCACATTAACAATGTTCGGTTGTGGGCGTCACTAAATAAGATGGTTTGACCGCTGCCATGGTGGCTGGAGCAGCCACCAAGGACTCTTGATTGATTGTAAACAAAAACTAAAATAAGAGGCCCGGCCGGTGTGAAATTTAGTCCCTGCCACAGAGACATAAGTTGTCATATAGTATCTGTCTGTGTGTATAAATATATGTTTTTATAAATTGGTCAACAACCTATACCAGAAAAGATGAAGAATACCTCAAGGGGAGAGAGGATTAAGCTTTGTTAATAAAATATAGAAGCTGTATATATAAAATAAGTTGTAATATATGGTTTTGCTAACACACATATGTAGGACTTGCAACTTTCCAACAACTAACTATGTAGGGATGACTCATGACTCATGAGTGTTGCAAAATATGGGATTGACTTTGCTTCTTAAGAATTATAATAATAATGATAATATATAATACTACCAAATCATAATAGTCAACCAAAAGCATGCATGAGCCTTTTTTTATTTTTTTAAAGAAAAAAAAATCTGTAAATAATAAAAATCCAAATTTCACTGAAAATAACAAATTTACCACATGCAATAGTAAAGCCTTGATCAATCGAACAACAAAATAATTTAATTAATTAGGTGATTCTCAAACTTAATTAATTAATTCCATCTCAGACTAATTAATCATCATCATAGTTAATGTAATCAAGATATTTATTTATTAATAATATAATATAATCAAAGGGGAATTTTTTACGGATGGACCGACCCATAAATTAAATGGGTTTGTAAGTGATTAATGATTAAGCATCCATTTACAGAAAAGATATATATATGGCGCATGGTAATAAAGTCCACAAAACCATGTTTAGTCTCCTTAATCATATCTTCAATTGTATATATCTTTGAACAAAGAGAAAAAATATATAAATTTTTTTTTAAAAAAAAAGTCAACCGACTAACATCATTTAGTTTAATTTTTGTAGAAACGATATGATTGAACATCATGTTAAGTAAGACTTTTAGAATACGTACGTATGTAGTAGTCAAAAGGATCATATATACATATAACTTTTGTTACATGCTCGTAACATGTCAACTTTTTCAAAATCCATAAGTCAAACGCTTGCTGCTCACATCCGGCCTATATATATATATATATATATATATATATATATATATATATATATATTAATACAAGTCAAAACCTATGTTTATTTTTTACATCTACAATTAAAGATAAGTTTTTAGTTTATAATTAATAGCATCATGCATATATATTAGTTTTACTAATTAATTAATTAATGTGCCGGTTATATTATTTGTTACAGAATTTGGTGCTAAGAAAATTCGATAATCAAATAACTTGGATTAGCAATCGATCCATCGTGTAGTTAAAAGAGAACATTCTTCTTAAATCTTATTAATTTCTTGTTGTAAAATAAATATATATCGAATCATGCAGAAACAAAATACGAATAAATAATAGAAAACGAGAACACCAAGATTTAACATAAAAAAACCACGTGCACAACCGATGATATCACTATATGAAAAGAATATGAGAAGGTTACAAGAACACAGGTAATCAAAAGATAACATAATCCTGCGAATAACAAAGAAATTATTAATCTCTACTAGTAATAATAAATTTCTCTCTATTCGTATGTTCTTATGAAGCTCACGAACTATCTATACTACTATATAAAGCATTTAACACTCTCTCTCCTCCTTAATTTTAAGACTTCTTAAAATTCAATCAAAACAACATCTTGGCCTTTCATTATATTTAACTTAATCTCATCCACTCAATCTTTAACCATTCCAATCTCTCTCCTAATTTACTTTAACTTATTATTCAATTAAAATATACTCTCACACAAACATAATTATACACCCATAACAACATAATTTCTAATATCTTATTAACTTCTCTATCCTTATTTCGCAAATATGATTTTTTTCCTTATTTTAATGTCTTTTAGATTTTAATTTTAAAATTAATAAAATAGTTTATGCAAATAAAAGAAAAATTGAAAAAAAATGGGACATATATGTTGCTAAAGAAATTTTTTTGTGACATTGAATTTTGCGAATAACATATCATTACAATTTTGAAAGCAGAATATTATAAAACAAAAACTATTCGACTCCGCAGCATTGCGCGGGTACGATGCTAGTATGTATATATATATATATATATATGGGTTTTGTTCAATATAGTCCTAATTAAAAGGGTAAATTGCATGAAAATACAATGAATTTTGTCTTAATTACCATTATATACAACCAACTTTATTTTTTTAAAACAATACAATCAACTTTTATAATCCTCCCATTGTATGCAAGTTGTTGTATACAATAGAAATTATAGAAAAGGTTTATTGTATACAATAGTAGCTAAAGACTAGACACAGAAAAAAGTTGTTTCCATACAATGAAATTTTTTTGAAAGTTAGTTGTATTATTTTTAAGAATTTAAATCTAGTTGTATACAATGACAATTAAGACAAAGTTAATTGTATTTTCATGTATTTTGCTCTAATTAAAATCATAGTCCTGGGACAATTTTTAACTATTAGGGGGCGTTTGGTTCGCAGATTTTTTTCATGGGATTTGCATTCTGTCAAGGGATTGGGAATCTGCAGGAATTGCATTTGGCAGGATTGTGAATCCTATCCTGTGTTTGGTTGACAAAATCTGTCAGGATTCGCATTCCTGAAATCCTGTTTGTTTGGTAATTCAATCAAAGGATTTGGATTGTTTCAGTAACAAATGACAGAATTACCCTTCAGTTATATTTTAAACAGTTTTTATTGTTTAATTAATTATTTAATAAATAAATAATAACTAATTAATTTACACTATTTAATAATAAAAAATGTAACTAAAATTTAAGCATAATAGTTCCAAAAAGTCTAACACATAACTCAATAATAATAATAATAATAATAATAATAAGGTTAAGTGAGGGTAAAATGGTAAATGGCACATTCCCCTCTATCAAGGATTTTAAAATACCATGGGGGGTGGTGGTATTTCCTAATTCCTTCATATGAGGGAATTGGTGGGATTTCTTTAAAATCCCATCATTTGAAATCCCTAGTTTTTTTCCTAAACAAACACAGGATTTCTTGGGTTTTTAATTCCCAATCCCAGGAATTCCCAAGGAATGCAGTGAACCAAACAGGGCCTTAGATTTCAAGATCAATGGTAGATAATAATTAAAATTGATATAAGGAAGGACAATTCTAACTTTTTACATATTGGTCTCCACTTTCTCTTTCCTCTAATTTATTTAAAATTAATTATCTCACAAACCATTAATCGTTAGTTGAAACCAATTATACCGTTGCGATCCTCGTGTTCCCCTCTTTTATTAGAGAGGTCACTTGATATACTTTTGACAAAAAAAATTTCATTTTGTTAGGTTGAACTTAAATTTCATTAATATATAATCACATGTGATTCATAACAATATTACATGTTTGTTTTATTAATTTTTTTATCTTCTTAAAATGTATATCATTTAACGTTTATTAATTTTGAATGTTTGCTTAAAAAAATCAACGTTTGCTTAAAACCGTTTATACATGTATGTATATATTCAATTTCACCCAATTTAATTGCATTGTCTATCTATGAATGCATATATTGTGTACTAACAACACCATATCCCCTCTATCAAAGGTCCAGAAGTGTTCTCCTTCGAATTCAATGTCTTTTATATTGGTTCTCGTAATAAAAATAGTTCTCGTTTAAACAATCCCCTATGCAATCACATATGATTGAATACCAAATCTCATGTTTTTTGGTATTCAATCACATGTGAATCTGTACAAACTCTCGTGTGATTATGTACAAAATCACAGGTGATTAAATATGCAATCATATGTGATTCTGTACAAAATCACATGTAATTGAATACACAATCATATGTGATTGACTCTGTCAAATATGTGATATAAAAATGTTACATTTAATCAAATCACCTGTAATTATGTGCATATATAAGAGATAGATAATCACATGTGTTATGAAACAACTAATAACTTAGAATCACTTTCAATTGTTGATTTTTTGTTACTAAACCATAGAACTTCGCCGGATTATCAAACACCAAACTATAAGTTTATAAAGACTATATTGATTACATGTGATTATACTTTAATAAAATTTAAGTCCACTCTAACAAAATGAGATTTTTTTTGTTGAAAGTATATCAAGTGACCTCTCTAGTAAAAGAGGGGAACACGAGGATCGCAACGGTATAATTCGTTTCGTCTAACGATTAACGGTTTGTGAGATAATTAATTTTAAATAAATTAGAGGAGAGAAAGTGGGGACCAATAGTTAAAAAGTAATAAATACCCTCCTTCATACAAATATATCAATTTTGATTATAATCTAAGATTGAATCTGAATCATTGAATCTTAAAATCTAATGACTATAAATTATCAATCAGAACTATAAATTAAATTAGAACTGTAATGAATATTTCTCATATATATATATATATATATATATATATATATATATATAGATATGTCGTGTCATATCTTAAGTATATATCTTAATTTGAAATTTAAAATCATCCTAATTAATTTGGATAATTCTCAAAGTCAAATTTGATTCTCACGGCTCATAACACACACACACACATATATATATATATATATATATATATATATAATAATAAGGGAGAGGTCAAACGAGAAGTGTTTTTCGTACGAGAATCAATCTTAGCCATTTAAGTGGTAAGTGGAATTCATTAATGAAAAACGTGGGGGAATTGAGTGTGACAAGGTGCATGTAAGGAATTCATGGGTGGACAATCCAATTGGAGGGGGAATTGGGCGGCTAAGATTGGTTCTCGCAGTTCTCGTACGAAAAACATTTCTCATTTGAACTTTTCCCTATTATAATATATATATAAGAGTGAATTACTGATTTGGTCCCTGTGGTTTGTTAGAAATCACTGATTTATTCCTTTAAATTAAAAAGTTACTAAGATGGTCCGGCTAAGATTGGTTATCGCAGTTCTTGTACGAAAAACAGTTCCCATTTGAACTTTTTCCTATTATAATATATATAAGAGTGAATTACTGATTTGATCCCTGTGGTTTGTTAGAATAACTTATTTAGTCACGATTAAACAAATAAATTAATTTTATTAAATGAAGAGTCATAATCATATTAGAAAATTGACGTATTTTAGTCTTTTATTTAGATTAGAAGATAGAAGATGTGATATGGTAGGAGGATGACATGTAATTAAAAACTATTTTCATTTTCAACCAATTGGGATAATTATGAAATAGGTTTATAATCGTGAATTAATCATAATTTATTTTAAAATTTCAAAATAATTATCTAGTAGATTTATAATCTTCTAATATAAATACAAGACTAATTTGATAAAATTTATTAGATGATCTGAATCATTTATTTAAAAAAATATTTAATCTCCACCATTCATTCACTTAAATCAACAAATCAATTTTAACCTTTTAGAGTCAAAATTATTAGAGATAATATCATATATGCCCTTATTAAATCATATAAAATCGTATTTGTCCATCTTAATTTAAAAATATCATATTTACCCTTTATAATATTTCAAAATATCATAATTAACCAAATTTTTAGTTTTATCATTCTAAAATATTTTATAATCACTTTAAATTCTTTTTTAATTATAACCAATAACGTTTAGCTTTACTACCCTTAGTTGTAACAATAATGATTGATGATTTATATAAGATATACCATCACGTCTTTTCTTATAATGATACCACGTTTCTGTCGTCAAGTCTGCCCTCCCACTCGCGTCAATATTTTCACCGTTGGTTAGAATGTTAACGCCGTACGTCGTCATTTTTTAAATTCTCATTTAATTCGCGTTTATTTATTATTTAATACGTTTTTATTAATGTCTAATATGTATTATCGTTTAAACCAACTCGTGTATCACACCGGTATTTAATCTAGTAATTTATTAACTAACTAAAAACTATTTAAAAACGGATTTTTTTGTAAAGTGTTATTATTATTATTTTTATTCTATTTGATTACTTGCTTACATCCGTGCTACAAAATTCTAATTCCAATTTCGTATTAATGTCATTGGGTGAAACTTTAAAATCTATCGAATTTATTAGTTAAAATAACTAATGGTTTGAATTTCAAATTATTTTAATTTGTGGATAAAACCAAAAACTAATTAAAATTATTTTAATTGGACTACCTCACGTAACTTAATAGACTAATCTTCTGATTTAATACTAGATTAAATGCCCGTGTGATACACGGGTTGGTTTAAACGATAATAAATATTAAACATTAATAAAAACGTATTATTAATGAAAAACGACGTACAACATTAACACTATAACCAGAAGTTGAAACGTCGACGCGAGTACAAGTGCAGACTTAGCGGCAGAAACGTGGTATCATGATATAAAGAGATGTGATTGTATTTCTTATATAAGTCATCAATCATTCTTGTTAAAATTAAGAGTAATAAAACGTTATTGGTTATAATTAAAAAGGATTTAAAATAATTATAAAATATTTTATAATGATAAAACTAAAAATTTGGTTAATTGTGATATTTTGAAATATTAGAGTTAATTACAAAATTGGTCCTTTCAGTATACCACTTATTTCACTTTTAGTCTTTTCTTTCAAAAAGTTACGGTATTAATCCTTTAAATGAGTTTTTTGCACACTATTGGTCCTTTAACCGTTAACTTTAACAATGTTGCTGTCAAGTTTTTTTAAATACCCATTTTACCCTTCTAAAAGAACCAATTTTGTAATTAACTAAATACAGGTGTATGTGTGTGTGTTTCATCTTCTAAGAACAAGAACAAGAAACCATAAAACAGGTGTGTTTTTGTGTCTATGTGTTTAATTAAAAATACAGGTTTGTGTGTGTTTCATCATCGAAGAACAAGAACAAGAAATCTATAAAGCAGGTGTGTGTGTGTGTGTGTTTAATAATATAGAGATATGGAGAACAAGAAACCCATAAAAAAATCAAAGAACAAGAAACCCATAAAAAAATCAAAGAACAAGAAACAAACCTACTAATAAACAAGTGTGTGTATGTGTGAAATCCATATCTCTAAACGAGAGAACCAAAAATCGAAGAACAAAAGATGAGAAATCAGAGAACATGAGACCCAGATGTGTAAAGTAAACCCTAAAAGAAACCAAAGAATGAATCAAGATCTGGGTTTCAATTTTTAAAATTAATCATACAAAAGATACAGATCCGCGTTTCAATTTTTGAAATTCATCATACAAAAGATAGTGTGCTTGTGACGGTGTGTGTATGTGTGAAATCTAGATATGTAAACGAGAGAATCAAAAATCGAAGTGTGCTTGTGACGGTGGTGGCGTGCGCTGGTATGCTTAACAGTGATGGTGGCGGCGTACGATGGTGGTCCATTTGTATGAAGAAGGTCCAGTGGAGAAGGGGTAGTAGTGGACGATGATGTGATGGTGGTCTTCTTGTACGAAGATTTTCCGGCGGCGGTGCGACGTATGAAGTCCGGCGGATGTGCGATGGTGCTCTAGCGAACTATCCTTACAGTCTGTGAAAGGTTAGGGAGAGATATGAGAGAGAGAGAATGTTTATAGTTAGAGTTAATTACAAAATCCCGCCATGAAGAGATAGTTAATTACAAAATTGGTCCTTTTAGAAGGGTAAAATGGGTATTTAAAAAAACTTGACAGCAACATTGTTAAAGTTAACGGTCAAAGGACCAATAGTGTGCAAAAAACTCATTTAAAGGATTAATACCGCAACTTTTTGAAAGAAAGGACTAAAAGTGAAATAAGTGATATACTGAAAGGACCAATTTTGTAATTAACTCGAAATATTATAAAGGGTAAATATGATATTTGTAAATTAAGGTGGACAAATACGATTTTATATGATTTAATAAGAGCATATATGATTTTATATGATTTGGTTAATTTTGACTTTAAAAAGTCAAAATTGATTTTTTAGTTTTAAGTGAATGAATGGTCAAGATTAAATATTTTTTTAAAGGGTAAATTGCATGAAAATACAATAAACTTTGTTTTAATTATCATTGTATACTATCAACTTTATTTTCTTAAAAATAATACAATCAACTTTTATAATACTCTCATCGTATGCAAATTGTTGTATACAATGGAAATTTTAGAAACGTTTATTGTATAGAATGATATCTAAATACCCTAGATACAAAAAAAAGTTGTTTGCATACAATGAGTGAATTATAAAAGTTGGTTGTATTATTTTTAAGAATTTAAAGTTGATTGTATACAATGATAATTAAGACAAAGTTAATTGTATTTTCATGTATTTTGTCATTTTTTAAATGAATGGTTCAAATCGTCTAATAAAATTTATCAAATTAAACTTTTATTTATACTAGAAGATAAATAAATGATTAACTTCAACAAAATCTATTAAAAATTCTAGTTATTAAATTTAGATAATCTTCAATTCAAGGATAATATCAATTAATAATTAAAACCAATTTAAATTCATTAAACAAAACTACTCCAAATATATAAAATTACATGTGACATTATAAAAGAATGACACATGTCCTTTAATATCTTGTTTTAGTTATATAAATATGTAATTGTTTAATTTCTTTGTCTTGTCCACCCATTGTCTCAATTTTCAACCTTTTTCTTGTGAGTAGTGGTACAAGATTGTGTCAACCATTTAATCTCCACTTTGTCTTTTTTCCAAATTGTCTCTCATAACTTCACAAAAAGTAAAATTAATAAACTAATAATCATCTTGCACTAAACCGCTAATTAAAAAGAAAAAGAAAACACCGGTGAAGAAATTTTATTGTTAATAATTTAGAACATGTGCCATCATTATTCGATCTGTTAGGGAATAAGACATCATTCAAGCGTTAAAAGAATGCGGATAACAAAACAAGATAAACACGTCACCAAGATATAACGTGGTTCGGTCGTCAGGGACAAAAACCAAAGACTTCTTTATTATGAATAAAGCGTTTACAAGATGTCACTCTAAGACGTATCCTATGACTGAACCGTAGGCTTGATATTTATAACTAAACAAGAAACCCATTTTAATTAGGAAAACCTAATTATCCAAAATTAGAACCACCGCCGCCGCACAACATCAAAAAGCTTAAGTTACCTGCTCCACGCTGTGGAGCATCGAAGGCTCCACGCCGAGCACCTTGTTTTTTCAGTTTCAAATATCTTCCAAGCCATTTCATATCATATCTTAACACGATCAAGTCAAGTGACATTAGCTCCTGGTGTGTTCGATAAGGGGATTATAAGGAGGCTGAGATTTGTTTGTTTTCATAATCTGAAGTTCTTTGACCTTGTTCGGATTCAAAGACAAATATTGAAAATACAATGTTCCATAATCACGGATAATGTTTTCAAGTAGATCATAGATGAGGATTGAGTATAAATTACTATATTACCCTAACCAATTAACCTTGATACATCAAAAAAGGAAAACAAGTGTACATTTTTTTTTGGCTAAATAGGATTGGTGTAATTGATGGGGTAGAAGCTGTTTCCTGAAAGTGAAACTTGTGTGTATGGAGATGAAAGTAAGATGCTTTGTTTACTACACTCTCCTAATCAAATAAATCATCTGTAGGCAAAAGTTTGGTTTTTGTAGTTCTCGTTTAAACCATTTCATATATATATATATATGTGTGTGTGTTTTTTTTCCGTTACCAAGTTATTTGATATGTTTGGACATGTCAGATCCCTTCTTCTATGTATGTAGGTATCGATACAAAGAAATATGTCTTGACCAAAGTAAGGAAGATAATAAATTAAGTGCTTGAATATGCTATATATGTTTTTTAATAGTTTTTTATATCACCTTTGATCTAACTACATTACAGGATTAACAATGCTATATATATATATATATATATATATATAGGGAAAGGTTCATTTGAGAACCATTTTTATTGCGAGAACCAATCTTAGCCGTTCATTTTAGATAATAGAATTCATGGATGAAGTGCGTTGGGGGATTGAGTGTGGCAAGTTGCATGTAAGGAATTCATGGGTGGTCAATCCAATTGAAGGAGGGGGAATTGGACGGCTAAGATTGGTTCTCGCGGTTCTCGCAATAAAAACGGTTCTCAAATAAACTTTTCACTATATATATATATATATATATATATATATGAGTTGTGTTCAATAAAGTCCATTTAAAAAACATAATCCTAAAATTTTAATATTCAATCACATTGATTCAGTATACAATCACATGTGATTTGTAAAAGCATCACATGCGAATTACGAAAAAGTACGAAAATGCAACTCCGCCTAAATTTTTAAAATTTAATCTCAACCATTGATACAGTTGATCCAAAGACTAAAATTAGTCCTTTAGGAGAAGGTTGATTTGAGAATTGTTTTTATTGCAAGAAACGCGAGAACCAATCTTAGCAGTTTATTTTGGATAATGGAATTCATGAATAAAGAGCGTGGGGGAATTGAGTGTGGCAAGGTGCATGTAAGGAATTTATGGGTAGGTAATTAAATTGAAGGAGAGGGAATTGGACGGCTAAGATTGGTTCTCACGGTTCTCCCAATAAAGACGGTTCTCAAATGAACTTTTCACTATATATATAATGTGTGTTCTTTCGTTTACGTTTGTTTATCATTTAAAATCGAACAAAAATATACACGAACAAACCAATTTTTAAATAATTGAACACAAATGCTCGCTCGTTTCTCGTTTGTGTTCATTTATTTATTTGGCTAAAGTTAAATGAACGAACACGAACACAAAATTTCATTCGTGTTCGTTTATTTGTTCGGCTAAAGATAAACGAACGAATACGAACAAGCCCCGTTCGTGTTCATTCGGTCCATTTATAGGCTTAGCAATGAGTTTGACTAAACCAACTTTGAGTTACACATACACACATGCATCTAGGTATACATGTGCATGTGCATATATGCACACGTGCGAAAATAAAACCTAGTAGTATGAACAGGTTGTGCATATATGCACCGTGCATATGCAACTTTATTGTATGTGCTGAAAAATGACGGTGGTATATGCACATGTGCACCTATTGTGATTTGCACATGTGCTCGAAAATCAGACAGTGGTATGTGCACATGTGCAGATATCTAATACCGTGTTGAAAAAAAAACCCGGCAAAAATGAAAAAAATTTCTTTGAAAAAGTATAACAATATGGATGTTATATTAAATAGCATAATTTTCTCGTTAATTTGATATAATTTTCGTATTTTAATACCTTTGTGTTTGGTAGATATTTTAGTTTTAAAAATTAGGGTAAGTGGTCCCCCTTTAATTAGGCAATTTGCCTAAAATATCCTTCCAGCATTTTTAGAACTAAAATGACGGTTGTTGTTTAAATTAATTACATGTTTGTCACACTTAATATAAATCTTTAATTAATTATGATCAATAGCTACAAACGGTTCTTGCGGTTCTCGCAATAAAACTGATTCTCAAATGAACTTTCCTATATATATATATAAATCACTTAAATAGGTCAATAGACTTACTCATTAGCCATTAGCCATTAGCCATGAGGTTAAATGGAGTTGTACTTTACATATCTATCTCTCTCTCTTTTAGAACCCATGTGAATTGGATCCTAAAAATAGGAGGTGCTTTCGGTCATATTATATATACAAGCCCACAAGGGTAATAGCAAACTATGTTAGAGAGAGAGAGTTATAATGGAAGGTGGACTTACCTACCTTATTCATTGGCACCCACCCTACCCTACCCTATTTTTGTCCTTCCTCTTCCTCTTTTATTTATTACAAAAATGCACTTACGAAGCCACAAACATTAATTAATTAATTAATTAATTAGTAGTAAAAAGCGTATATTTAGAATCTTAATGTAAACATTAATTGTACAAGAAGACGTTCGTAAGAAAAACAAATTAACGAAAAAGCCTCATCTTCCTTGTCTGTTTTTTTACATAATAATAATAATAATAATAATAATAATAATAATAATAATAATGCCCAAAAGGGTCGTAGGCTACTAGGCTCTAACAGGCCGGAGAGGGCTCGCTTCTATCTTTGTTAACTTTCTCTTTTTCTTTCTATATCAGCTAGCGTTTTTATCGGTTAGCTTATCAGATTACAGATTAAATAAATTAACATATAAATTCTACTTGTTACATCATCTTCGATCAGCAGAAAGACTGACAAAATGGTTGCTTTGTGATCGGGTTTCTTGATTCCAAATTTTCCCAATGTCTTGTGACACTCTAATGGCATCCAAAGATGCACCCGAGAGTCCTCTTCTTGTGAACCCAACTGCATATAACCCTGATTTTCCCTTCCACCCCTCCTCCAACGACGCCCTTGGAATCCCTTCTTTTGAAAATAAGTCACTTTCCTGTTGTCACCACCAAAAATTAGCAACTCATAAAGCTCAAAGATACTATTTCTCTTTCTTTACAGAAACGAAGAGAGCAGAGCCTAACATGAATCAATCAAATCATCATCAATCAAATACAGTAATAAAGAACAAAACAGAGTACCCAAGAAACCCAACTTCCATAACGGTCACATGAATCGATATTTTGTTCAGAAAATCGTTTCTTTGATGGGAATCATGATTAATTAGTTTAAATTTTCTTAAAGTTGTTACCTTTAGCCATGAAGGAACATTGCTGCAATACCCGGTTGCCAAAATAACTGAATCTATTTCAAGATTTACGCCATTGACGAGCTCCACACCACCTCTTGAAAACCTGTTGATTCCAGCAACTATTTGAATCTTGCCAGATTTTATCTTCTGTAATGCACCAATATCCAAAACAGGGGTTTTCCCTTGAGTGTTCTTGAGCTCAATTGGACCCATAAATGGCCTCTTTATACCGTATTTCTCTAAGTTCCCAATCGTGCATCTAGCAAGAATCACAAGTACCTTATCAACCACCTTTACCGGCAACCATTTCATCAGCAAAGTTGCCAATTCGAAAGTCGATTTCCCAGCAATCTCCCTTGGTAATACATGAACCTGTGGATTGGAAACCAAAACCAACCAATTTCCATCATTTATGGTAATAAAGATTAGGTTTAGTGAATTTTTAAGCAGATATATAGATCGAAACTTACAGAGCTTCTGACCACCATGGATGGAAAAGCATTGTGGTGGCAAAGATCAAGAGAGACTTCCATGCCGGAGTTCCCACAGCCGACCACCAAAACTTTCTTTCCTTCATATTCTTCGCCGGACCGGTAGTCACAAGCATGCATAACGTCACCACCAAACTTATCCAACCCTTCAAATTCCGGCACCACTTTCTCTGCATTCTCACCGGTTGCCACCACCAGCCACCTACATATATACTCAACCTCACACTCTTCCACAACTGTCCTTACCCGCCATAACCCACAACTCTCGTCATACTTGGCTGATTGAACCAGCTCATTCAATCGTGGCTTTATGTTGAATTTCTTTGCGTATGATTCAAGGTACTCAACAAACTGGTATTTTGAAGGGTATTCAGGGAAATCAGGCGGGAAAGGAAAAAAGGGTAGTTGACAAAATTGCTTAGGAAGATGGAGTTTGAGACGATCATAGGTCTTGTTCCGCCACAAAGATGCAATGCAGTCAGCACGGTCAAGGATCACAAAGGGAACCCCTTGTTGCGTGAGTCCTGCACCGACTGCAAGGCCAGACGGGCCGGCACCTACTATGACGGGCCCGTTGACCAGTATGCATCTTGTGGAAAACAAGTCTCCACGGTCGTTATCTTGTGGAACCATTGTTTGAAAATAATCAAGATCGATACTAGAAGCACTACGCATGGATCAAATAAATGATGGAGTGAATGCAATTAAGCGTCTTGGTTTCTTCCAAAGACAGTATGAAGAATATATGTATATGTATTGTATATATTGAAGAGAGGGAAGAAAGAAAAGAGGTAGGGAATTGAAGCTTGTGGAAGGGGTGATAGAGCGAAGGTATAAATAGGAGTGGAGTTGGCCACAAGAGATGGATGCATGTGATTGGGATATCTATTGGAAACCGATAGATATATATATATATATATATATATATATATAGACAGACGTACGTACTTAAGAAAAGATCGATCGATGCTCATTCAATTCTCTCCCTTTTTTCATTTCTTTTCTTTAGTAACTAATCACAATTAATTAAGTGGTCAAGTTTTCTTTGTTTTCTTTTTAAATATATATATATACACACTATACGAGTGTCATAGTTAAGCTCTTAATTAATTAATACTTGTATACTTATAAAAGTTGCAACATATATATATATATGTATATATATTCGTGTAATTAATTAGAGGATCTAAGAGAAATTAAAGAGGCTAAATTAACGAGGGGCAGGGGAGTAGATGATGGATGGAATTAATTAAGATAAAAATTGATTGGACAAATTAATTAAGGGAAATCCAAAATCTGTGACCACAATTAATTAGCTTAAATAATTAATTAAGGTGTATGTTTTTATATATATAATAATTTATTAGTCGAATAACATGATTAGTTAATCCGTGTTGCTTTGCTAAGTTTAGGCCATCATGTTGGGAGGTTTATGATTAATGAGAAGAAGAGGTAGCATTGGAGTGAAGTATTTATATGTACCATATATATATATATATATATATGTATATAACAATTAAGAAAGAATATGCAACCAGTCCTTGTCTCATACTAGCTAGCTAGCTACTTGTATAAAAGTAACATATATATATACTTTGTACCAAAGTTTGGCCAAAGGACCACTAGCTACTTGTTATATCACATCTTCTTAATTAATTTGCATATATATATATATATATATATATATATATATATATATATACTAAGGAACCATATATAATCGAGTTAATTTATATATAGCATTTGCTGATCGATATATGGATGGAGTAGCAACATAACATATATGCATGCATGATCGATCTGCACATGCATGTATACAAACATACGTACGTACTATGAGTTTAAATTCAAAAAACAACAACCAATTAATACCCAATCTTAATTACAAAAGCAATTAATTAACCAGCTATAACATACACACACTCATATATATATATATATATATATATATATATATATATATATATATATATATATATACCTCTACTTGACCTCCTCCAATTGAATCCCGGCCTAATTAAGTATCCTACACACGCAGTGCAGGACCATCTCAGCTATAACGTTATTAATTTCGTAAAATAAATTATATATATATATATATATATATATATATATATATTTATGGTTCTTGGCAACGTACAGTACGTCATGCATATGGGAGGAACTAACTAATTAAAACTATATATCTGTTTACATTATGAGCCACGTACCACTAGAAGATTAATTCATCATTACTTTGATACACTAAATATATATAGTTAAAGCTACAAAGAGGTGGATAATATGTAGAGTTTGGCTCTCAAAAGTAGGAAATATTCCATAAACTCATTAATTAACTACATAGTTTATTTTAATTAGTTTATATATATATATATATATATATATACTATATTATAAAGTATTTAGGTCATTAAAATCTCTTAATTTTAAGTAATTTGAAAGTACTAATTTACCCCTTATTTAACCCTATAAAGAAACTATCATATAGAGTTAATTAGATTCTTAAATACCATTTTTATAACTAAACATTCTATAATAAATAATATTTAAAAAAAGTCAAATCAATGTAAATTAATTTTCAACCTATATGATATTAAATACAAATTAAAAATTAAATAAAAAAGGATATTCATAAAAATAATAGTTTAAATATTTTATCATATAATACATATTTTAATTTAAGTATTAGAAATACATATAGCTAGAATTTATAAACCTAATAACATGTAACCTAAATTTATAGACATTTTCAGATTTTTTAAGTAACTTATGTAATCAAAACAAAAGGTTTAATTTATAATATATTTAATATTCCCTTTGTTTCTCATTTTATTGTTTTTTAAAATTAATAAAAGAGTTATAAAGATAAGAAAACATGAGAAAGAAAATAGATACATTGCGAACGAAAATTGTTCGATGTCATTATAATGCGTGATATAATAATCTTACGTTATTAAAAACAGACATGTTATCGAGTAGAATTATTTATAGCCGTCGCATTACGCGGGTACTATGCTATAGTATCTTACTCATTTATAATACATTTACAACCTTAAAAAACTCTTAATTTTAAGTAACTTGAATATACTAAAATACTTTTTCTTAACCATTTCGTTCTCTCTCCTAATTTACTTTAACTTTTAAAATACTTATTTTTAACCATTTCATTATTTCTTCTAATTTATTTTAACTTTTAAAATACTTCTTTTTAACCATTTCATTCTCTCTCCTAATTTACTTTAACTTTTTATCTATTTAAAAGCAATATATTATTACATTTTTAAAAGCAATATATTATTACATTTTTAAAAGCAACATGATGTAAGATATAAATTATTTACCGTCGTAGCATTGCGCGGGTACTTTGCTAGTATATTATAAAGCATTTAAACCTTTTGCTTAAACTCTTAAATTTAAGTGTTTTGAAATTACTAAATTACCCTTATATATACTAAATTGAGTAACTATTAAATATAGAAAATAAGATTCTTATATTCCATTTTAATAACTAAACTTTACATATTTAATAAAATCAAAATCCCCCCTCATTCAATTGAATTGCCCACCAATAAATTCCTTACATGCACTTTGTCACACTCAATCCCCCCACGCTCTTCATCCATGAATTCCACTTAACAATTGAACGGCTAGATTGATTCTCACGGTTCTCATAATAATAATGGTTCTCAAATGAAACCTCCCATATATATATATATATATAAAACTGGGTTCAAATAAAAAGAATTTTAGGCTAAAAAATGTAGGGAGAAAAAAGATTATGACACATGACAAAGATGATTAGATGGTATTATAGGTATTTTAAATCTATTCATTTAATTAAAAAACCTCAACCGCCCGTAAAACCATGAGAAGACATCTTCCATCTCACAATTTTAATCTTATTTTTGGAGAAGAAGGTGACTCGAGTTTCTTCATCATTTTGTTAATCACTTTCATTTTACAATGTGCCAATCTTCATCATTAATTTCTACTCGATGAAACCATCTTCATATTTTTTGTGTGGATGAATCTTAGTTGTTCATCAATTTGGTTGGATGAATCGTAGTAGTTCATTATGTTTCTTACTGGTGTACGTACCATTTACCGTGATTTTACTGGAACTTGCATAAAAAAATTCGACCAGGTTGAATCAATAATTTATAAATTTTAGAATTTGCATAAAATTTTTTGACTAGGTTGAATTTGGTACTCATTCAAACAAATATTTTGGATTGTATTTATTTGTTTATTTTAACATTTGTGCATCAAGTTGATTTGTGTGATCGGTTTCTATCAAAATGGGTTATTCATCATTTTTCTTATGCATCAATTTATTATAGATGATTTCTTGATATGCATCAATTTATAATTAATGATTTCTTGATATGCATCAAATCTATTGATTCATCACTTTTTGAATTTTGAATTAGTGTTTTTAGTGTGAAATATGTTTATATGATTTTAGGAGATGGGTAAATAATCAAAAGACTAATATACCCTCAATTAACCGATTTTAATTAATTAATTTTTAAAAAATTAATTATTATTTCATGAATCTAGTGGCTCATATTTCTCCTTACTTTAGTAGATTTTTTTCCCAGTATATCCCTTCCCTATATATATATGGGACGGTTCAAACGAGAACTGTTTTTCGTACGAGAACTGCGAGAACTAATCATAGCCGTTGATCAAAAAGATGGATGGTCAAGATTAAAGAGTTGTTAATGAATAACCTTAAACTAATCAAACTTATCATTAATTAATTAAGGGTAATTTGGACATTTTTACATTACCCCCATATTTTTCAAACTAATATATCTCTCAAATGGAAAGGTGTTAAATTACGAAAATTATACCAAATTTAGGAGAAAATTATGCTATTTAATTTGAGACCGATCTAGCTATATTTTTTTGAAATATTTTTTTAATATTTGTTGGGGTTTTTTTTGGGTACAATCGGCATTTGCATATGTGCAAATGCACAGATTCACCTAGTTTTTTCAGCACAGATGTAGATATGCACATGTGCAAATTTTGCACATGTGCATATGTCGAGAGCTGTGTAAAAAAAACCCAGCAAATGTGAATTTTTTTCAAAAATATATAGCAAAATCGGTCTCAAATTAAAGAGCACAATTTTCTCGTTAATTTGGTATAATTTTCGTAATTTAACACCTTTTCATTTGAGAGATATATTAATTTTAGAAAATAGGGGGTAATGTAAAAATGTCAATACTACCCTTTCCCATTTAAAATAAATAAAAAAGACAGAAAATTAAATGATTGACCAGAAATGGTTCTCACAGTTCTCGTACGAAAAATAGTTCTCGTTTGAACCGCTCCCTATATATATATACATATATATATATATATGAAGGATCAGGAATCTTTATCTATACTATATTATAAAGCATTTAGTATTTTGCTTAAACTCTTAAATTTTAAGTGTTTTAAAAATTACCCCTTATATAAACTAAATTGAGTAACTCTTAAATATAGTTAATACGATTCTTATATTACATTTTAATAACTAAACTTTACATATTTAAGAAAATCAAAGTCAATACAAACTAACTTAATTATTAAAAAAATTCATAAACTTTTTTTTTTCAATTATGGACTATAGAAAAGTAAATTAAATGGAAAAAAGATAAAGAAAATAGATATGTCACCAAACGAAAATTATTTGCTGTCACCGTATTATATAAATACCATACTCCCTACGTCTTGAAAACGGACATGTTAACAAGTATAAACTATTCGTTATTGCCGCATTACGTGGATATCATGCTAGTTATTTAAAGAACCTAAAAAACAATTTACAGTCATTAGATTAACTTAATCAATGACTAGGATATATTTATAAATCTAAAAATGTTGAACTAATATCAAACAATAATAAAGGGCAACTTGGGAATTGTACCCCTCTTACTAATAGAAACTCAAACACGTTAGGTTCCCAAACCAAATTTTATCTTCTCTCTCTTCTATCAGATCTGTCGCTATGGTTTTTTCTCAAACGGTGACCACCGACGTAGCTTACTATAACGGCGACTCACGATGGTTCTTCTCAACCGGCGACTACTGTTGTCGCTTACTACAATGGCCGATACCCTCATTGCTTTATCTCTTCACGACCTAATATGCAACCCACTATTCTTCTAAACCATTGATCATCCAAATCTAGAGGTTGATGAGATTGGATCTATAGGTTCTATATATGAGGCTTGTTCTGTATTAGTCATTTTTATCTATACTATCTATAAAGCATTTACACATTTTAAATCTCTTAATTTTTAAGTAAGTTGAAATTACTTTATTACCCCAGCATCACAAAATATATTTGATAGTAATGTCATAATTAGAGTAGAAACTAATTTGAAAACTATAATGCAATCAATATCTTATAATGGTTTGACTTTCAAATCAGAAAATTAAAAATAGCATGGATTGTATATCGACATATAAATTGAAAATTATTCAATGTCAACATAGTGTGTGAATATTATACCCATACGTTACTGAAAACAGACATGCTAGCGACTAGGAATTATTCCTGAGCGCATTGCGTGGGTACCGTGCTTGTGTGTATGGAGGATTGTTCAAATCAAAACTATTTTTCGTACGAGAATTACAAAAACCATTATTGGTCCTTGATTAAAATAAATCTATAGCTAATAATTATGGCGGCTAATGATTGACTCATTAATGACTAATGATTGACTCCTTAATGGCTTATTAATAATGCATTAATGAGGGGTATATTGGACAAATGAAGTCTCACATATTAATGACGGTCCACTCGGACGCAATTCACGGTTGGAAAAAATATATAAATGACTAAAATACCTCTATTAATGTATCATTAATGATGTTTCAAACGGTTCTCACAGTTCTCGTACGAAAAACAGTTCTCATTTGAACTTTTCCATATATATATATATATATATATATGAGTTGTGTTCAGTAAAGTCCATTTAAAAAATATAGTTTTGAAATTTTAATATTCAATCACATATGATTTAGTATACAATCACATGTGATTTGTAAAAGTATCATATGTGAATTACGAAAATGTTACTCCGTCCAATTTTTAAAATTTAATATGGACCATTAATGAAATTGATCAAAAGGCTAAAATTAGTCACTTAGGATTATGAATTAATTATGGACTATATTGAACATTCTTCATATATATATATATATATATATATATTTATCGCGTTGTAGTAGAGTAGGTGGTCTTTCATTTGGAAGTGATAAAATAACATTACATTATGTTCTATTAAATTGTTAATAATACACATTAATTATTCATCTTCTTTAATTACTTTAAAAGACGGATCTTAATTATCTATTCATATATCAACTTCCACTCATTGTTTCACTTTCCGCCACTAGACTATTTGTGCCTTTCCACTTTAGTCACCCCCGAATGTACTTCACAATTTTTGTTTTAACTATTCTCTCTAACACTCACACAAATATTCAACTTGTCACAATCAACGAGGGATGTATGATTTTTTTTAAAATACTCTTTATTAATTCATTGTTAATAAGTCATCATTTTTATTGGTTATTGATTTATTTTAATCAATAATCAATATTAGTTCTCATGGTATTCGTAATTATAAGGGTTCTCAAATAAACTCTCCCATACACACTCATAATATAATATATATAGGGGATGATTCATTTGACAACAATTTTTAATGCGAGTACCACAAGAACCAGTTATAGCCATGATAAAAAATGAAGGGTTCAAATTAAATAGTTGTTAATGGATAACCCTAATTAAATCAAAGCAAATCCAATATTTTGGGTAATTAATGAGAGATAATTTGGAGATTTGGCATTTACTCTGATTTTCTTTAAACTAAAATCTCTCTCGATACAAAGGTTTTAAAATACGAAAATTATATAAAAAATGAGAATTTTGTGCTATTTAATATGATATCCATATTGATATACTTTTTCGATTTTTTTTTTATTTTTGCTGGGTTTTTTTCAGCACAACATCAACACTCGTTTTTTTCGAGCACAGGTGCGGATAAGTGCACATGTGCACATTACTGTGGATTTGTTTCAGCATAGGTGTAGATAGATGCACAACTTCAATTAAGTTCACATGTGTACCATATTACTAAGTTTTGTTCCGACACACGTGCACCTAGAAGCATGTGTGCAACTTAGAATTGGTAACTCACATGATTTCTCTTGATTTGTAAATTTACCTCATTTTTGTATGCATATTATTATTTTTATAATTATATTCATATTAACGAAATCATTAAGGTTTATGAAAGTTGAAGACAACAAATACATTTTTGATTATTTCATCGTGACTTCACCGGGAGTTCATGGCGATAAACAAAAGATTATTATTCATCGATTCGGATATGATGCATAAGCAAGGAAGCTTCTAATAGATCTTAGATCTGGGTCGATAGCAATGTCGTTGGAAGTGTCTACAATATGGGTGGTCATCGGTGCTCCACAACAAAGACGTCGTCAACGATGCCAAATTCTTGAGTGGCAGAAAGAGGAGGGTCGCAATTTCTAGGCATATGATCTGCAAACATTGTCATAGGTAAGACGGTAAGAGATGTATCGTCTCCATCATTGAAGCTCTTTGATTTGTAGTCTCCGGTCATTGTAGCTTTTCGATCGTCGATCTAGTCCTAGAAATAGCCCGAAAGAGAGGGTAGTAGGTGGTTGTCGGCGCCGATGGGTAACCGTGGTATTCGGTGGTAAGTGACCACCGCCAGTGGTGGATGGGCTGCTAGTACGATGGATTATGTGGGAGATAGAGAGACGAAGAGAGAAACGGAAGATAGTCAAAAGGGACGATACAAGTAGAGTAGATAGAGACATGGTTTGAGTTATTGTATATTAGAAAAGACTTTTATACACTTTCCTTTTAAAATTAAATAAAAAAGACATGTTATTAATTGATTGGCCATAAATAGTTCTCGCGGTACTTGTAATAAAAACATTTTCAAATAAACTTTTCCATATATATATATATGTAGTAAGGTTTCAGAGAACACCTTTCTCACACAGTACAGGGATCAAAGTTATAAAATCAAATTTAACAAAATATACGTTTAGTTTTAATTCACAATAACAAAAATAATGCACTTTTAAAGTATATTTAAAAGGATGCAAAAAGTGGATACATATAGTAAATGCATAATGCATCTAACACATGCACTATCCATCTAATAGAGGGAACAAAATAAATGAAAATACAATTAACTTTTTCTTAATTATCATTGTATACAACCAACTTTAAATTCTTAAAAATAATACAACCAACTTTTATAATTCTCTCATTGTATGCAAACAACTTTTTCTGTGTCTAATATTTACCTACCATTGTATACAATGAACTTTTTCATAATTTTCATAGTATACAACAACTTGCATACAATGAGAGAATAAAAAATACAATGAACTTTGTTTACCTACCATAATATTTACCTACCATTCTTAAAAATTTGACACCTTTATTAGGGTAAATTGCATAAAAATACAATGAACTTTGTTTTAATTATCATTGTATACAATCAACTTTATTTTTTTAAATAATACAATCAACTTTTATAATTCTCTCATTGTATGCAAGTTGTTGTATACAATGAAAGTTATAGAAAAGTTCATTGTATATAATGGTAGTTAAATACTAGACATAGAAAAAAGTTGTTTGTATACAATGAGTGCATTATGAAAGTTGGTTGTATTATTTTTAAGAATTTAAAATTGATTGTATACAATGATAATTAAGATAAAGTTAATTGTATTTTCATGCGTTTTGCCCTATATATAAATGGAGAAAATAAACTGAATTTGAAATTAAAAGCTTACTTAAAATATTAAATTAATGGACAAAATGCGAGAAAATACAATAAACTATGTCAATATTGTCATTGTATGCAACCAATTTTATTTTGTACATAAAAAAATACTAACAACTTACAATTTTGATTTATTGTATGTAATATGACTTGATTACCAGGTTACCGGTTACCGATTGTATACAATGAACAAAATTTGAAAGTTGTTTGTATTTTCAAGTACTAAAGTTCTTTTATTTTTTGTTAGGTTACCGATAAGTTACCTATTGTCATAGGTAACTTGCATACAATGAACTAAATTTGTAAATTGTGTGTATTTTTAGTTACAAAATAAAGTTGGTTACATACAATGACAATATTTGCATAGTTTATTGTATTTTTATGCAATTTGTCCTAAATTAATTAATTAGTTATTGCAACTTCAAATAGAATCAAACTATCTGTTTCAAGATGATCAACGTAAAAGAGAAGATATTAGAGTCATGAAATTACCATATATATACACACACACACACACTACAAAAGGCAAAAGTTCAAATGAGAACTGTTTTTCGTACGAGAACCGCGAGAACCAATATTAACCGTCCAATTCCTCCTCCTTCAATTGGATTGCCTACCCATGAATTCCTTACATGCACCCTGACACACTCAATCCCCGCACTCTCTTCATCTATGAATTCCATTATCCAAAATGAACGACTAAGATTGTTTCTCGCAGTTCTCGTACGAAAAACAGTTCTCGTTTGAACCATCCTCTACTACAAAATTATCATCCAACTACAAGGGTACATCAAACTTTTTTTTTAATTGTTTTATCAAAATTATATAAATTACGTATGTGGCTAATCTTACTTATCTCAACGTAACACTGCCACATATATATGCATACAGTAACTAAACATGTTCTTAATATATGTTTATAAGAGCATCCGTAAGGCCAGACCTGAGAGGTCTTGGGTTCCTTTGGGTTGAGCAGGCTGCTTCGGGAACACCCCTACGGGGGGTATCGGGTTGTTCAATTTTTTTTGGTCTCGGGTCTGCCAACCCGATGATAGCCGAAGAAGTTGCAGGCTTTTTCAAAATTTTTTTTGGTTTTTTCGTGAGTGTGAGGAGAGAGAAAAATATTTGGGTTGTTTGAGTTGAAAAGGGAATGACTATACTTGGGTTTGGGGTTGATTTGGGTTGCGAAGGGAAAAATAAAAAAAAACTGATTTGACGCTGATGTGGCATTAAGATTAGAAAGGAAGAAGGGGAAGCCATACGGATGGTCTAAGAGGTTGTTTGGGATTGTATCACATTTAGATATATAATGACATTATATATTATAATAATGTTTTGTAAATACAAGTGTAAATTAACTTATTTCTCTAAATTAAATCTTGTTTGTAATATATTCAAAAAAAAATTACTAGAAAACATTGAATACCTTTCGGGTAAATATACCAAATTAATTACCAATCTTGAAAATGATATTTTCACTTGTAAAGTTGATTCATTTCAGACAAATCTAGGCTTCACTAACGTGTAACATAGTTTCAAAGATGTTGTATCTTTAGCGGATGAATTAAATTTATAAGTGAAAGAATCAATTCCCATCTTGCAATAATGTGTAATGATTTGTGCACAACAACAGTTGTCATACATAACAATTATTCCACTTGTGTCATCAATGTCGCATCACTTTTCGTTTTCATCTCATTCTATCCTACAAACCTTACATTCATCCCATAAAAACTCTTTTATTTACAAATAAATAGAGAAGAAATAAAAGTGAAGAGAGGAGAGATATGGAGAGAAACAAGAGAGAGGGGGAGAGGAAGTGTAACACCCTGAATTTTGGTACGAATTTAAACTTTTTATATTTCAACAAAATATCATCATAAGTATGTTTGTTTACATCATAATGCGGAAGCTTGTCAAAGTTACAAAAAGGGTGGTGTTACTTGTTGACCCGAATACACGACCATTAATTACAAATAAACAAAATGAGAAAGATCATGTATTCCAAACATATCCATCAAGCAACAAGTGCTCCCAAAAACTTCTACCTGCCTCACCGGCGACATACTATAGCTTATCTGCGGATACAAAACATAAACACAAATTTTGTTAGCCGAAGCTAGTGAGTGTGCCAAAACCAGTAAACCAAGTAAACAAGTCATCATAGATCATAAAACAGTTATGGCATCATCAAACAGTTCACACAAGATATGGGGGACAAGTCCACTTATACTTGTATGTTCCATAGGGGCCAACCATGGTCAACAAGTCCTGGTGGGGGTGTGTCCACATCTCCCGTCAAGGTGGGGGAAGCACAAAACAGTCGACCATACAACAGTTCTCTGGAGTGTAAGCCCTGTTCACCAAATCCACTTGTGTTACCCGGGTTCGGTGGCTCGTCAGCCTAGTGAACTCACACGGTCATGATGGCTACTGACATACCCCTCCACTCTCTGCACCGATCCCTCAGCCACCCGTACCTCGCGGTTCCCGAATTGCCG
The DNA here is from genome assembly GCA_038502395.1 of Dittrichia graveolens. Taxonomy (NCBI): domain Eukaryota; kingdom Viridiplantae; phylum Streptophyta; class Magnoliopsida; order Asterales; family Asteraceae; genus Dittrichia; species Dittrichia graveolens. The sequence goes on along the minus strand of JARJIL010000003.1, from coordinate 695,255 downwards.
AAGCCACAGGAACCTTTGTGTACGTCTCAATGAATAGGAACCCTATGGTACAGAGTTCATATCACAACTAGCGGTCCGGACCAAAGCACATATACCCCGAAGGGTCACATAGCACATACCCCGAAGGGTCACATAATCAGTTACCCCGAGGGGTCACATAATCACATGCAAGTTATACACACAAGGTTACAACTTGCCATAATCAATACATAGCATATCATGCTTCAAAACAGATGAATCATATATTCAATTGCATAAACCATTATCATAAACATGATAATATCAATTACAGATCACATTGATGCCATACATATACATAAACATGGTTCATACGAGAACAGTTGATGACTTGCACATTAAAAACATTTTGGGTATCTGCAGGGCACAACTCACCTGATTGAAGTGATGAGGATCACTTCCACTTCACAATAAGGCCACAAATCACTTGCACAACGATCCTATGATCATAACACAAGGTTAACTTAGTTAAGTTAACCATACAATGAAGTTACACGCAAGTATAGACTCAAAACACGACTTAAACGCTCATTTCGGGTCTTTCGGACTCCCTTTGGACTCCCTAAAACCATTAGAAACAAACCCCAATCAATTACAAGGTCAAATGGGGTCAAAAATAAGTTTTTGGACCTTCCAGGGGTCCTCGCGCCGGGAGAAAATCTCTGGAAAAATGACCTTGCCCAACCCAGACCCTCGCACCGCGAGCTCCCGTGAATAGTAACCCGGGGCCTTTTTCTTTTGCTGCAGGGTCCGATTTTTTACACCAAACTTAGCCATATCTCAATTTTTCAAATATAACTCAATTACAGCAACCATAACTCTCTAAGAACACTCCAACATACCATATTAACAACATATAACATGATTTTGATCATCAAAACTCTATACACAATAATTTTCCCATTTTTGACCCATTTAACAAGTTTTCAACATAAATACCCAACAATCACTACAATCAACCTTATTTTTAGCATCAATCATCAATACCACATGTGAAATCGCCATCCAACTCAATTTTCCAACACTTTAGACACATTGACTCATTTCAAGCCCTAATTTCAACCATCTCCCCAACTTTGACCCATTAAACACATTAAACCCAAAATTAAACTAAGAATCACCAAATACATCATATATAACTCAAATCAAACACAAATTTCAAGTTAGAACTTACTTGGTTGGTAAACCCTAACTTGAATGGTTGCTTTCTTGATTCAAATCAAGCACAAGATGAAGAGATAGAGGTTAAACACCCAAATCTTGCACCAAATACTAGTTTCCTCCAATTTTTCTTGCTTCCTTCTTCTTCTTCCTTGCCAAACTTGCTAGAACTCTCTCTTTTCTCCCTCTCTCGATGTTTCTTCCAGAAATTGGGTGAATTGGACTCCAATTATTGGAGTCTTGACCATAATATATGCATATTTACCATTTTGGTCCTTGACCTTTGTTCATCCTTACATCTATTACCCCTTTATTAGTTCATATTCACATTCTACATAACCAACATGTAGAGTGTATATATATATATATAACATATAAATATCATTTAAATAACATAACATACACCCAATTTACCAATTTCCCATTTAATATTGCATATATATATTTTTAACAATTTTACAAAATTACGGGTTTTACAGGAAGGGGGACTCAAGGCCATTCCAGTGTTAAGGGAAAGCAGTATAGGAACCCATCCCTTGACTCTGGCAACTAATTTGTTGGTCGGATGTTGAAATTCATCCCCACCGGTACGTGTAATGCTCGATGTGGAGTGGAGCACATTTTAAAAGAGGGGCAAATTGTGTGAAAATACAACAAAGTAAACCAATATTGTCATTGTATGTAACCAACTTTATTTGGTATCTAAATATACACACAACTTACAAATTTGGTTCATTGTATGCAAGTTACCTATGATAACAGGTAACTTATAGGTAACTTGCCGGTAACCTAGCAAAAACTAAAAGAACTTTGATACCTAAAAATACAAACAACTTTTAAATTTTGTTCATTATATACAATCGGCAACCGGTAACCTGGTAATCAGGTCATCGATTGCATACGAGGAATCAAAATTGTAAGTTGTTTGTATTTTCAGGTACAAATAAAATTGGTTGCATACAATGACAATATTAGCATAGTTTATGTATTTTCGCGCATTTTTCCCTTAAAAGAGTTTAACATATGTTAGGTTGAGTTTTTCAGGAAATTTTTTCTGTTTTCCTATGAAAGAAGGTGGAGTTTTAATATTAAAAAAAATAGAAAACGTGTTTAAATGGAGGGTGGGTTTTTCCGTTTTCAGAAAAAAATAGAAAACATGTTTGGTTAAAGTGTTTTCTTATAAAAGTTGTTTAAAAAAAAGTAGGAAAGTTTGAAAAAATTGTGGAGTTTGGGAAAATGAGAGAGTTTTCTGTTTTCTTAGAAAAATATGCAAGTGAATATGTTTTCTAATTTTCAGTTTTCTTAGAAAAAATTTCTGAAAAAATAGAGGATTTTTCTGGAAGTGAGCGCAACCTTAATTCTTTTGTTTGTTTCACCGACGTCTATTTAAAATAAAAGTTAAATTAATTTCCAACGATTAATATTAATTAGTTTGTAAATAAAAAGCTGTATTTCTTAAAATATTCATATCATTCTTAATTGTCTTTTCTATATATATTCACACATACTAAAAGCCATATATATATATATATATGTTCATGCAAAAAGGGTTTATTTGCGAAAAGTACGAGAAGCGTTCTAAGCCATTTGATCAATTAATCAATGGTTATAGTAGCTTGTAGTATTTTAGTAATAAAAAACAAATTAAATGGTTTTCTTTCAATTAAATAAGGGGTAAAAAGGACATTATCCTGATCTCTCCTCTCTTCTCCTCTCCTCTCTTCTCCTCTCCTCTCTCCTTTCTCACCTATTCTCTGTCCTTTCTCGTTTAAGAGTTGTCGCCTACCCCCTTCTTAATTCAAAACATAGCAGCAATCTTCCCTCTCTCTCTCTCTCTCTCTCTCTCTCTCTCTCTCTCTTTGCACTGTTGCCGCCGCCCGCCGCCCTCTACATTGGAGGTCTCTTTTTCACTGGTTATCGTCATCGGTGCTACACCATCCATCTGCAGTCATTTTCTACACATCGACAGTCATCTTCACCGGTGCTACACCATTGGTGGTCGGTCCCTACACCGTCATCGTCACCGATGCAAACGCCGGCCGCCGCACCCATGCCTCTTGTTCAGATCTTTGCGTAACCCATGCCTCCTTTTCAGATCTGTCCGTGTCACCTGATTTCACCATTATCATCACCTGTCTTACCGTTGCCGCTGCACCCTTCCCTTACACCCTCGACACCGATGCTACCACCAACACCTTCTTGTTCAGATCTGTGAGTTTTACGCTAGGTTCCAACATCATAAACGGGATCAAGGTAGGTGGCTTAGGTTTGACTGATTCCACAGTTATCGTCACCTGTTTATGATTGTTAACTAATTTTTGGTTTTAATGTATAAGAAGAAAGGTTTAATTTCTAGTTTTATGATTATTCACTAATGATTAATTGTGATAAGAAAGGTTTATGGTTTGTTTAATTTTGGTTGTTTATAGTTTGTTCATCATAGGTTTTGGCTATCCATAAATCTGTACACCTTTTTTTTAAATTTTTGCAAGACTAATGATACTGATGTTCATGATTGTAAATAACTTTTGATTTTAATTTGTAAGCAGAAGGAAAGGTTTACTTTTTAATTTTATGATTATTCACTAACGATAAATAGTGATAAAAAGGTTTATTGTTTGTTTAATTTTGGTTGTTTATAGCTTGTTCATCATAATTTTTAGTTTTGTTATTCATGGGCTGTGAAATAATAAACATAGAAAAATGGAGATAAAGAACGATTGGTTGTTTATTGGTTATTAACTAATGAACATAGAAAAATGACTATAAAGAAAGATTAGTTGTTTAGTAATGAACACGGAAAATAAAGGTTTTATTTTAGTATAATACATTGTTCAATAATAACAAACGCTTATGATACTTGGAAAAAAATGATACACAAAAAAACATAAAGATAAAAAGAGAAAGAAAAAAACATTTAATAATGAAATAATGTAAACCAAGAGTTTATTAGTGAACAAAATGCAATGAACATAACATTTAATAATTAAAAACTCGTAAATATTTATACTGTATTCATCATTGAATATCGTAAAATATTAATTTAATACTAAATTATTTCTAATTTATTTTGTTAAAAAATTTTTAAGAGAGATAAATAGATTGGAGAGTGAAAAAAATAGTGTTTAATATTATACCCTTTTGAATTAAAATAAAAATAAAAATAGGATTAAACTAATCCATTAGATCAAAAACAAATAAGAGGTTAGGATTACTTCTCGCACTTTTCACAAACAAAGTGTTTTTCGCATGAACCATCCTCTATATATATAGGAGATGGTTTATTTGAGAATCGTTTTTATTGCAAGTACCATGAGTCAATCTTGGCTCTTGATTAAAATAAATCAATGGCCAATAAAAAGGACGACTCATTAATAATGCATTAATGGCTCATTAATGATGCATTGACTCATTAATGATGCTTTAATGATGGGTATTTCGGGAAAATCAAGGCTCGATATTTAATGATAACTCACCCGGATGCAATTCACGGTCAGAAAATTATACAAAGGGCAAATTGCACGAAAATACAACAAACTATGCCAATATTGCTATTGTATGCAACCAACTTTATTTTGTACCTAAAAATCCACAAAACTTACAAATTTGGTTCATTGTATTCAAGTTACCTATGATAATAAGTAACTTACCGGCAACCTTACAAAGAATAAAAAAACTTTGATATCTAAAAATACAAAAAACTTTCAACTTTTGTTCATTGTATACAATCGATAACCGGTAACCTGGTTACCAGGTTACCAATTGTATACAATGAACAAAATTTGTAAGTTTTATGTATTTTTAGGTATAAAATAAAGTTAATTACATACAATGATAATATTGACAAAGTTTTTTGTATTTTCGCGTATTTTGCCCTTATATAAAAGACCATAATACCTTGTTAATGAGCATATATTAATGGCGGTTACAAATGGTACTCGCAATAAAAACAATTCTCGAATGATCTTTTAAATATATATATATATATATATATATATATATATATATATATATATAGCATTAATGACGGTTACAAATGGTACTCGCTATAAAAACGGTTCTTAAATGACTTTTCACTATATATATATGTATGTATATATATATATAGTGAAAAGATCATTTGAGAACCGTTTATATATATATATGTATATATATATGGAAGGTTCAAATGAGAACTGTTTTTTGTACAAGAACTACAATAACCAATCTTAGCCCTTGATTAAAATTAATCATTGGTTAAGAATTTTTGACGACTCATTAATGTTTTATTAATGATACATTAATAACTAATTAATTATGCATTAATGAGAGACATTTTGGGAAAATTAAGCGTTGTAAATTAGTGACGGCTTATTTAGATGCAATTCACGGTTGGATAAATATATAAATGATAAAATCACCGCTATTAATGATGTTAAAAACATTTCTCATATAAAAAACTGTACTTGATTTAACTTTTGTCCATATATAATATGCTATATATTATTCTTTTTCAATTATTATTATTATCACCTTCAATTCATACTTTGGAAACTTTCAACAAGTGGTTCGGTGTTGAATTTTGGTCACATGATCCTTAATTTTACGAATTGCTATTTGACTACTAATTAAAGGGTTAGTTTAATACATATATAAATATATTTTGGGGCATGCGGTAGAAGACACCATGCATATATCACAATTAAAGAGAGATCTATTTTATTCTCTAATTTAATTTGGTTTCTTCTCTATTTGATTTTAATACTTTTGAAGTTTACTTTTTTTAATAGACTAATCGTGCATGCACAAGTATATAAACTAGTAATAATAATAAAAAGATAGTAATAAAATAATAAAAAATCAAATTCAACATGTGTAACTTGTGTTTGTAGGTCATAATCAAAAATATTATGTTATACATTAATTTTGATAACTTTAATGTATTAATATGAAAAAAGCGTAGTTCATTATATAGAATATCAAAATGAGTATAATTCATTACATTTCAATGCACTTAAGCCTTAATAGTATAACTTCCAAATATTTTCGTACAAGTAGGGTTCAATAATAACTATCAAGAGAGAAAGATCACAACCGTATAATGTTATAATTAAATAGAACTATTTTGTGTACCATTGGTCATCTTATTGTAGAATAACCACATGTTTTATCTACATGTTGTATGGGTTGTTATGATGATTAATACAAAATAAAATTGTTTGTATACAACAAACTTATTCATCCATTATGATTTTATCAACTTTCAGCTTAGGTGTATGCGGCCTAACTTGTATGTCCGTAGCCATTTTCGAAAGATCTCTTAGATATTTCTAATTCAAACCTTTGTAGAAATAGAACTCTCGACACTTCTTTATATGAATAAGTGCTATATTCGATAGATACAAGGATATTAACTACCTTGGGACTTACGAAATAGAGATATAATGTCCGTAAAAATAGGAGGCGGGGGGAAGCAAATCTAGTGAATCTGAGACATATATATATATATATATATATATATATATATATAGAGAGAGAGAGAGAGAGAGAGAGAGGATTAGGAACACAAGGAAGATTTGCTAAACCGCCATTGAACTTGGTTTAATTTACAAAATTAGTCCTCGTTCGTTAACCGAATCATCCCTCTTGTCTTGTGTCCTTCAATCAATGTCAATGCAATGCAATGCACTGCTTCCCTCCCCACAAATGCGCTCTTCCTCTTCTTTTTTCTTTTGTTAATTTCTAATATACAATAAACATTAACATGATAAAAGGTTTATACACCAATGATATCCGATTTATTAAATTTTCTTCAAGATTATGAGTTCAAGTCTAATAACGAATAAAAGATGCACATATCCGTATAAATTTGCTCACAAGGGTGGATGGAGTGGTCATCTTTCCACCCCCAGTCCCATTTGCCACATCAGTTTTTGAGGTTGAGAGTTCAAGTCTTATTCAAACATACATAAAGATTATAAAGTGTTTTTTTTACCGTTCAATGAAATATACGATAAGGGTGAATGGAGTGGTCACCTTTCCACCCCTCTTTCCCATTTGTTACATATCATTGTATTCAATTGTTAAACACATTAAAGTTCAATCAAAATATGATTTAACCCTAGAATTTGGTCCATCGATCTTTAGTGATAAGTGTTTTCTTATTAAAACCCTTACATTTTAAGGCTTGTTTTTACAATGAATAGGTCATAATAATCGTGTTTTAACATTACTAATAATAGTACAAAGGTTGATGAAAGAAAGAAAAAAACAAGCCAGTTATGCATAAGAGAAGTACAAAGCTGTTTGGTATATGATCTATGGGTTGTACGGTACAAGTGATGGCAGCATGATTTCTAAGTGTGCATGAACAATTTTTGTTGGTTACTTGGTTTTATTAGAAACAATATATATCTACCTATATATATATATATATATATAGGGTAGAGATCAAGTAAAAATGATTTTATGGTAAAAAGGGTAAAAGGTAATAAAAAATCCTTTTTATTGATCAAAACTACTTTTCATAAATTTATTTTTGATGAATCTAACATATTTATCACTTTTTACAGAGCAAAAGAGATTTTTAAATGTAGATTTTGAAACCAAAATTTTGGAATAATTTCTTGATGAACAAAATGCTTTCATCTAAAAAGTGATGAATATATTTGATTCATCAAAAAGAAATCGATGAAGAACTAGTTTTAATCAATAAAGATGTTGAACTAACAATTATCAATTGATGTATATACTGAAAAATGATCAAATAATCATCCCTCTTACACTTTTTACTTTAATTTCCTTTTTATTTGATCTCATCCCTATATATATATATATATATATATATATATATATATATATATATATATGAAAAATGCTAACTACAACCCTTAGGGCTGTGGATAAGAATAAAAAAATATATTATTTGTCATTTAAATAGTTTAACACTATTTCAAGGTTTTTGATAATATTAAAAAAAGTTACTAAATACATATATAAAATGTCTAAAATCATGATGTTACTATTAGCATTTTAAAACTAAGTATATAAAATATAAGATTAGATGGATAATATAATGAACTAAAGTTAGTTCGTATTTTACAAAAGTTTAAATGGAATGTTCAAAAATACGTTTTATTTACATTATTAATTTCATAATAAATTTTTATAAATTCGATATATACAATAGTAAAGCATGACATTATTAAACATTTTATCTAGGGTTTAGTTTTCAAATGTATTCAACTTTTATGTTTTGCTATTATATTTATTCAACTTTTAAAGTTATCTATTAATATATTGATTTATCAAAACTTACATTTTACTGTATTGAACCCTCGAAATTTATGTATCCAACTTTACACATTTTTCTATTTTATGTATCCAATTTTTAAAACTTAGATACATCAAATGATATGTTTTAAAAGTTCAATAGGTTAAAAGATAAATTTAAAAGTTGAATACATACAAAAACGTGTAAAGTTGAATATACTTTTGTGCATTGAACTCTTAACGTAAATGTATTAACACTTAACACTTTCTAAATTATTTATTTACACACATATCATAAAATCATACATTAACGACTGAAATGATGTGGATGACAATGTTATATTGAAAGTATATTATATTGATTATATATATTTTTAAATGGACTAACTTGCAAATTAGTGGGCTACTACTAATATGACATTTTTGAATTTGTTGTTTTATAAATTTATTAATAAACTTACAAATTACATGTAAATATTGTTTGTATATTATACTAAAAGTGTCATACATTTTGTATTGTTTTTACAAAATCAATTATTCATACTTAAAAATACCTCATAAAACTGGAAAAAGAATTACAAATTAATACTCGCTTCTCTCTTCCTCATTCAATCTCCAAACTTCCATTTTAAAAAAAAATCTACTAAACATCTAAATAGTCATAATAAATTCATGTTTAAGAATTTTAGCAAAAAAAATATATCATTAGATTCAGTTTTTTATCCTCTTTAATTCAAGACCAGGATTGAAATGTTTTTTAATTTTTTTTATTTATGAAAATGCAAAAATTTTGATGAAAATACAAAATGTATCCGAAAATAAAAAAACAGATAACAAAAATGCAAATTATTTAACGAAAATGTAAAAGGCAAAATGCAACCGATATAAAAGAAGATAACAAAAATGTAAATAACTTAAAATGCAAACAATATTAAGCCATTAACATTCAAATAACCTAATGATTTGCATTTTGGTTATCAGTTTGCTTTTTCTAGAGGTGGAACTAGAAAGGAAATTTGTGGTTACTAAAACAGAACTTCATATTCGCCCTCAATTATGCAGTTACCTCATATAATTTTCATATAATTTACAAAATTACCACCTTCAAATCTCAACCATTAATTTAGAAGCAAAACCTTCCATAGAAAAGGAAAAGAAGAAGAAAACAACGGCAGTTGGAGTACCGAAAAGAAAAATAAAAAAAGAAGGCACTTGGCACTTGGCAATTAACAAAGTAAGTAGTGAATGGCTCTCTTTCTTTAATTTCAGAACTTTGTTTATAGAATTATATACGTACGAGTATTAGTCTATTAAAGAAGTATTATACATATATAAAAATTTCAAATACGTACATAAGAAACCAATTTAAATTTTTTTGAAATACTTTATATACAACTGAATATAAAAAACGTTTCAAGCATGTAGATAACGACCAAATTATTAAGATTGATACATAAAAAATAAAAAGTAGACATACAAATTGTTTAAAATATATACAAAATAACAAAAACATCAGAAGCTTAAGCATGCTCATATAATAGATCATGACATTTCACAGATCAGTCAATAAGCGATCTAGAAATAAGAAAAAGAAGTGAATTTACTCAAGACACAAATTCTTAAATCAAGCAAAAGCAACAACATTCTACTTGGTTAACCTGATCATTGGAAAAAAATAAAATAATAGTCGGTATAAATTATCAGATGTAAAACACAACTAATTGTTTTTTCATATTTAGAGAAAATAGAAATCCAAGTTCGCATAACTAATAACGTAGTGATGATTTAAGCGCACATGTTTAAGAGAAAGAAAATATACATACAGATTAATTTGTACACACGAGCATTACATAACTAAACCTGAAACACAACATAATCCAATAGAGAATTGTTTAATAATTTAATGAATCAAATTAGTTGATACGTAATACTTATGCCTTCTAGTGATACAAAATCACATACATGTTGGTGTTTTTGTTGTTAAGTGAATTATTAATTTTTTGATGTGTGAAGTATGATTTGTTTATTATTTATTTATTTGCAAAAAAAGCCGCTTCGCGTATGTGAAGCCATCACCTCGGAGCACCTCACAAAAAGAGGCTCTCAGGGGGGATCGTCTTGGAGCACCTCTCGGCTTTTAAAGCTAAGGGTGGTGGTTGAAGATGAAAAAACTCAATCCATTAAGATGCCAAAAATTGAATCCATTTGAGCCTCGCATTTAACCCATTAGACCATATTTTATTTTATTCCATTTAATTTGAATGGATCCGAAATCAAGATTTGGGAATAGATTTAGGGTTCATTCCATTTCGCAACTTCTTCCATGTTGATTCCGGTTGGTTTTGATTTTATTTTTATGAACCATAAACACGTACAGGATTCGATTTGGGAAAAAACATTTCGATTTAAAAACATGTCTCAATTTGCTTTTATGAACATGATTGGAGATAAAATGAATCTATTTGGTTATGCCGCTAACATACATTGAACTGCAATATATTTTCGTACGTGTTAGAAATAATATAATAAATATTATAATTACAAAAGGATTTGATTTGTGTACGTGTATACAACCTCCACTTGTTTCCAATACTAAAATAAATAAATTTCCCCAAAAGGAAACTCTAACTAAACTCTATAACAAGCTAGGCATGCATGCATATAATTAATACGCATTATTTTTATATTCCATTGCAATTAAACTGTAAAAACTGAATATACATAAAAATCCCATCCATCTAAAATAGGTTTAAGTTTTATTAACCTGGGAGATTATTTGTACACAACACCTACGTTTTTACCATACATAACATAAAGTGTGTGATTAAATCATAATGTCCCTAAACATGCCGTTGCTATTTTCATTTGACTCGTAACTGATACATAATAAAAAGATTCGTACACAATAAAATTGTTCATACTCCATACACCACAACGTTATGATTTATCAACTTGTATTATGTGATGTATATGTGATATGTTATGTATAAATCAGCTCTGTTTTTGTTTATGAAATAATTTCATATTTCTTATTATTAATTATAAATAATGCCAATAAAAAACTACAAAATCCAAATGTAGGACACGATACATTAGAAATGACTACAACATCAACAACCAAACTCCATGCTGTTAAAACGGAGTATCTGTTACGTAAAATTTAGACGACGATTATGTTTTAATTACTATAAAAAAGACTAATCAATCAATACATATTTGACTTTTACTATAAAAAAACATCATCCTTGAAGAGTGTATATAAAGATACAAACATGCAATTTTACAAAAAGAGTATCAAATAAATTTTTCTTTACTTAGTATCTCCTAAGGATATAAATACTTTATTTCTAAACATTCTCATAAAATGTATAAGTAACTTTCAAAAATAAATATAAAAGTACGTACAACATTTCATTAGTATAACATAAAAATTAGGGAGTTGAATGTGTTGACAAATAGCCTAAAAAAGTCGGACCATTTCTAAATAATGGTCAACTTCATCTTTCTTTTTGAAATATTATAATGACATGCATGTGTTAAGGCAAAAAATTTAATAATAATTATAAGTTATAGTCAGTTTAATATGGAGTGCGCTACTAAATAATGATTAGCTACCTGCACACCATTTCATGCCTTTTCCTTTCCAAGTAATTATAATATTTCTGAAAAGATACATAATATTCAATATCATCAACGAGGATATATTATTATTTTAGAGTAAATTACAAATTCGTTTACCGTTTATTGCATGCGTGGTATGTTCGTTTATTACGCTGGAGATCACCAAGGTAAGTACTTTGTTACATTGTCAGTCCCTGATGCAACTAAAATGACTAAAGTACCCTTACTTTTTAATTTAAAAAGACTATTATACCCTTATTTCTTTTTTTATTATTTTCCTTAATTCAAATACTTTAAAAAATATTAAAACCATTAAATAATAATAATATAATATATAAACTGATATATATATATATATATATAATATACACACAGACACACACCAAAAACCTCTCTTTTATTAGCCACCGCCGCCACCCACCCCCTTCATTCTCCCTCTCTAACTAAATCTCCGCCGTAGACCACCACCATCATCCTCCTCTCCTCCGCTGTCACACACACACACCATCACCTCCCCTCCATTCTTCTCCACCGCCATCACCACCATCTCTGCCCCTCTTTAACCGTGTCATTATCACCCACGATCGCCGGAGAGGACTGTCGCCACCACCACCGCACATCTTCCCTTCGCCGAAGAAGACCACAACAACCATTGTCCCTACGTTCGGTTGGGTTCATCACCGCCCCAGATCTAGGATTTTCCGGCAAAAATCACGTTCACCACTGCCGCCATCTTCTTCTTCTATTTTTTTCTTGGATCTTTTCAGATCTATGTGTATGCGTGGATGATTAGGTTTGAACAGATTAGGTTTTAGTACATGATCTTTATTTTTGGTTGATTCTAATTTTGATTGTGGTTGATTCTGATTTTGTTTCTGATGGTGGTGGGCGTGGGTTCCGGTGGTTGTAGAGGGTGGTTGTTCTTGGTTGGATTTTTGGGGTTTTCCAGTGGGGTTTCCGATTTGGGATTTTTGGTGCTTCCAATTGAGATATTTTGTGCTTATGATTTAAGATTTCTTGTATACTTGTTGATTCATGGTGGTTGTTGTTGGTAGACTGTGGTGGTTGGGTGTTAGACGGTGGTAGATAGTGGTGGTTGGGTGGTTTGCTGAATGGTTGTGGTGGTAGAAGCCGGCGGTGGTGGTGATGAACATATCTTTATTCTTGACGAGGATGATCGGGGGATGGTGTTGAGTGGTGGTAGATGGTGGTGTTTGAGGTTTTTGTGGTGGTTGTTTGTTTTTAGACGGTGGTTTGGGGGTGGGTGGGTGTTAATAAGCAATGGTTGGGGATGAGGTGGTAATATAAAGTTATTTTATTTATTTATTAATAATATTTAATTAATAAATATTTTTTAAAATGATTTAGCCTTATACAAAATAAGAAACTAATAATAAAAGGGTGTTATCATCATTTTAAGTGTACAAAGAGGGCATAGAGACCGACATCGTAACAAACTACATACCATGGTGATCTTTAGCGTAATAAACGAACATAAATGACCGCACATGTAATAAGTGGTAAACCACATGGACGAAATTTGTAATTTACTCTTTTTTATATATAAACTATTAAAAACGCCTTTTAGTAAAAAGGAAATCAAGAAATTTCATGGATGGGAATAAACTTCATCAATAATTATATAACGACTAACTTGATTATAAAATTTGATTCAAATATTATGAAAACAAATATTATATTTACTTTTAAATCCAAAATATAAGATCACAATGCCATATAATAATACAATATGGTGTCCTAATAATCATAAAAAATGGTAATAATGGTTCCTTTTTGTAAAACCATAAAAACATTGTGATCAAAGGCTTTGCATGTTGCACTTTGCAGTACAAGGTTAAATTCAATCCAGTAACACAATTTATATTATATGTGTATGATCTTAAAGACATTCAAGGAGAGCCCGAGTCTCATACTTATTTTGGCTCATTAGGCTTTTTTAAGCTTGGGCTTGACTCGTTTAAGCTCGGGTATTATTTTATATTTTTCACTAAAATGACACATATAAATATTAATATTAAAATATTAAAATAAATTATATTATATATAAAGTTCGCCTAGGCTCGTGAGTTTAAACAAGCCTACTCTTTGAGGCTTGAACTCGGGTTTGTTTGCGAAATGAGCTTCAGTTTAGGCTCGAGCTCGTTAAGATTCGGCTCATTTCAAGATTTTAACGATCCCAACACAGCAACTAGCGAGTAGCTCGGCCCATTTACATCCCTTATTATGCTAGAATAAGATGCTACATTACAGGAGATGAAATCGATTGAAGGTTAGATAATGTATTGAAATAGACTAAAATGTGAGAGAAGGCCTAAATTGCTAAAACTAGCAAATTAGCAAGTGTTTGCTATTGATATGTAAAACTTCCTTTTGTACTAATACGTCTCCTCCCACTACATTATACATTGGAAGGCTAATTTGCAAATTACTATGTATTACCTATCATTCGTTGCCTATGAATTTTACACGTCTAACCTAACATACATGATGCTTTACACTAACAGAAAGCGGGCGAAGCTAAAAACAATGAGTAAACGAAGATGGATCCCTGTTCAGGCTAAACAAGGGGAGTCAAGCTCTTTCTGGCTCCAATGTATGCGGCCTAATTGGTATTCCCGTGGCAGTTTCCGAGACTGCCCCCTGACCATCCCAAATTGAAACCTCCATGGGACCAGAACCCTGAACCTCTCTTATGGGGAGCGAGACCTTCAGAGGATGGTTAATGAGTAACCTACCTAAATCTATATATAAAAGTTGGGGGTAGTGGATGTGCAATATGGTTTTGATCTGCAAAAATGACCATAAATTAACCTACTCCAGTAAAAATTGAAAAGCTGGATTTTCAAGGAGTTCACCACTGGGTTTTACACTTGCAAAATCCTTCTCATTGAAACAGTGATTAATTTCATCTGTTGAGAAGGGAACTCTGCAAATACAACAAACAATGATGATCATATTAATCACTTGTGGTACTTTTATCATGAGTTCATGATACCACTAATGAAAAAGTGAAAGTAACTTATTTGTATATGCTTGTCATGGACATACCTACAATTGTCATCCAGCAAATAAGAGTTTCTTTCATTATCAGCAAAAACTTTCAAATTGGAAATAACCTATTGGAAACTGAGAGGGTGAGGAAAGATTATTGGTGGAAAGTAATTAATTAGGAAGAGGATGAATACTCAATGACTGTGGTTAGTTTCTTACTTCTGGAGTTACAGCTCCAGTGTCATGATCATCCTTGTAGAGCGTGCAAAGTCTGTGATGCTGATGAACACCTAGAACCTAAAACAGAAAGCATCATTTACTCTAAAATCTAAATGTAATTATTATTACTATTACTATTACTATTTATACCAACTGGTTTCTTGGCCCGGTGGTATCAAAGTGGCCTACCAACCAAAAAATTGTGGGTTCAAGTGCCAACAAAGACAAATGTGTGTGTGTATTCGCCATTCAAAACAGTTCTCGTTTGAACCCTCCCATATATATATATATATATATATATATAGGGGAAGGTTCATTTGAGAACCATTTTTATTGCGAGAACCGATCTTAGCCGTTCATTTAGGATAATGAAATTCATTGATGAAGAGCGTGGGGGATTGAGTGTGGCAGGGTACATGTAGGGAATTCATGGGTGGGCAATCCAATTGAAGGAGAGGAAATTGGATGGCTATGATTGGTTCTCGCAATAAAAACGGTTCTCAAATGAACCTTTCACTATATATATATATATATATATATAGGGATGAGATCAAATAAAAAGGAAATTAAAGTAAAAAGTGTAAGAGGGATGATTATTTGATATTTTTTGGTATATAAATCAACTGATAATCGTTAGTTCATCATCTTTACTGATTAAAACTAGTTCTTCATCAATTTCTTTTTTATTTCAAATACAGATTTTGAAAACAAAATTTTGGAATAATTTGTTGATGAACAAAATACTTTCATCTAAAAAGTGATGAATATGTTGGATTCATAAAAAAGAAATTGATGAAGAACTAGTTTTAATCAATAAAGATGATAAACTAACGATTATCAGTTGATATATATACCGAAAAATGATCAAATAATCATCCCTTTTACACTTCTTACTTTAATTTTCTTTTTATTTGATCTCATCCCTATATATATATATATATATATAGAGAGAGAGAGAGAGAGAGAGAGGTAGGATCAAATGAGAACACCTTCTAATGTGAGAACGTGGAGAACAGTTTATAGCACTTGGATGATCTTTATTTAATGGTTGTGATTGATCTTGGTTAATTAAGGTATGTTGAATTTTAATGATTTGATTTAATTAAGGTAGGTTGATTTTAGATTTCCTATTTATTTAATTAAATGATTGGTCTATAAGTGTTCTCACCGTTCTCCATTTAACATGTGTTCTCACCGGATCCTTCCTCTATATATATATATACATATATATATATACATATATATATATACATATATATATATATACATATATATATATACATATATATAGGCAAAAGTTCAAACGAGAACTGTTTTTCGTACGAGAACCAATTTAGCCGTCCAATTCCCCCTTCTTCAATTTATTGCCCACCCATGAATTCCTTACATACACTCTGACACACTCAATCCTCTCACGCTCTTCATCCACGAATTCCATTATCCAAAATGAACGGCGAAGATTGGTTCTCGCAGTTCTTGTACGAAAAACAGTTCTCGTTTGAACTCTCCCCTATATATATATATTGCGAGAAAAGTTCATTTGAGAACCGTTTTTATTGCGAGAACCGCGAGAACCAATCTTAGCCATCCAATTCCCCCTCCTTCAATTAGATTGCCCACCCATGAATTCCATTATCCAAAATGAACGGCTAAAATTGGTTCTCGCAATTCTCGCAATAAAAACGGTTCTCGCAATATATATATATATATATATATATATATATATATATATATATAACTACATGAACACGTCAACAAACACATGTAGGGACTTACGGGGCATAGCTTGGTTGTGAGTTCATCGTAGCCAATTTTAGACTTCTCCTGTATAACCTACACAACAGAAAAAGAAAGAAAGAAGAAAAAACCCGTATTAGGTGAAAATTCATAAGACTGAATTTACCCTGATTTTCTAGGATACAAATCACAAGAAGCATACCAGAAATCCAACTGCTTGTCTTGTGTGTTGAAGTTCATCTAAAGATGAGCCTGCATACTAATTTTATTCTATGGTTAGACCTACTCTATTAGCTCAGATATTATATTTATTATATATATGAACTATTGATTACCTACCTCTGTTGTGACCCGATCACACCACTGTTCCAACTCAACCAACCCGGCTTTCACATATTCCCCATTTCTAAATGTGCAACACTCTTCGTGTAAAAGAAGGCTGCATGCATGTTTGAATGGAGTTTTTATATAATTATTTTGAAATGGCAGCCACTAGAAGAGAAGAGAGAAATTACCTGTTGAAAAGTTGTACATTGATCGAAGAAAAAGCTTCGGTGATGATCTTTTGAACAAGAACTGGTGGTACCTGGAAAATTGCCATATATGTTAAAATCATTAAACCAGGAGGGGCATGCAAATGGGGCAGTTTAACACAATATTTATTTTAACAAAAAATTACATACATGGTATTGTTTCAATGTATTGAGTGTGCCATTTAGGCATTCAATGACAATTCCCCAGTGAGTAAGTGGAGGCGGAGTATCTTTTGATGTTCTAGCTGCCTGAACCGTTGGGAGAATATAAATTAGTGCCTTGTTTTGCCTGTTATTAGGACTAGACTTCATAAGAAAACTAGTGAGAGTGCAATATCTCATTTAGATTAATAGTTATCCTTACAACCAGGTTTTAAAACTTTTGCTCTTACCCGGCAATTGTGCACCACAACACAAACACACATTTTAGTTAAAAATAGTAACAAGTTCAATAAACACATACATACATACATTAACTAATTATTATTAGAGTAAATTACTAATTTCCTCCCTGTGGTTTACACAAAGCTTCACTTTTCGTCCTTTAAATTTAAAAATTACATTAATGGTTATCATGGTTTGCATTTCGTTCCAAATATGGTCTTTTATGCTAACCACTGTTAACTTTTCTGTTATAGGACCCTCATGTGCCTTATGAGGGTATTTTAGTCATTTTATCCACTATTCTTGTTACCAAACACCTATCTTAGCAAAGTCTCATATACCAACTCTCTCCCCCTCTCACAAACAATTAAGATTTGTATTTCGTTCTTCAAACCAGATTAAAATTTTGATTGATTTCTAAATAATAGAGTTAATTACAAAAATGGTCCCTGTGATTGTCACTGATTTTCACTTTTAGTCCTTTAACTTCAAAATTTACGAGAATAGTCACCGTGGTTGTCATTTTGTTTCACTTTTGGTCCTTTAGGCTAACTCCAGTTAAAGTTGACCGTTAGTCAAAAGGTATTCTGGTCTTTTTTACCTTTATCCATGTTACCAAACATCCTCAACCTATTTCCTACCCACGACTTAATTTTTTAATTTTTTTAATTTCTACTTTCTTGTGTTCTTAATGATCTTTATCATCTTCAAGAATTAAACAACCATAAACTTATAAATATTTAACAGAAATTCAAGCACACATTTACATATAAGAAAATCTATTAAAAAGTTAGAAAATCTACAAGAAAAACCCTAATCGTATTTGAACCAAATCCCTGCAAGGAAATTTGAAGAAACCCTTGAACAAGAGAAATATGAACAAACCCTTGAACAAGAAAAATATGAACAAACCCTTGATCAAACATAAACGAAAAAATTTGGCACGCTTGCAGATCTGGAAGACAAATATGCAGCATTTGCAGATCTGGAACAAGAAAACTATGAACAAACCCTTGAATAAACTCTCCATGTGTTTGCAGATCTGCCTTTTCCGATGGTGAACACCCCCAATCGAAGCATTTGCATATTTGGAGAGAAAAGGGGACGGCGATCGACTTTGGTGGTGGTGGTGGCGGCGATCTTGAAGACAGAAGGTGATGGTGGTTCGTGCGATGTTGGTTGACGTTGTAGGGGGTGGCATTTGTACAAGAAACGGCGATGGTGGCTCACCGGTTATTTAGAGAGAATGAGATAGGGGAGGGTGGTGGTGGCTGCAGCGAAGGAAAAAGAGGATGGTGGCGGCGGAGGAAAGGGTTTTGGTGAATATGGTGAGGAAACTAGAGAGAGAATTGAAATGAGAGAAATGAGATAGGTATAAAATGGTTGGAGAGAGGGGGAGAGGGTGTGTTTGGCAAGAAAGAAGCTACAAAGAGGAATATTAAATACAAACATGTTTGGAAATGAACCAATTGGGTAAAACTTGTTTGGAAATAAGAATAATAAATGAAAAGACCATAATACCCTTTGACTAACGGTCAACTTTAACTGGAGTTAGCCTAAAGGACCAAAAGTGAAACAAAATGACAACCACAATGACTATTTTCGTAATTTTTGAAGTTAAAGGACTAACTATTTTTGTAATTAACTCTAATAATAGTTTTAGATATATCAAAACCCTAATCTGGTAGGTTCTTGAAAATGTTGTTCCCTGTTTTTTCTTTTCTTAATCCAAACAAAACACACACACGTCTATTGCTTCAATCTATGGTATTTTTGTAGAACAAATCAAAGTAGAGGGCTTAGTCTAAATTGAACCAAATGAAAAGTTGAAATTTAAGATGAAACACTACCCAAAAAGTTGAATACACTCAAGAACACCACCCAAGAGGGCAATGGTTTCAATCTTCGGTCTCCAAGCTCACACATACGACTTCCATCTTCGATTTTCATTGAGGGCTTCATATAAACGAGCGGGATGGGCAACAGATCTTCGAGAAATTAGGAAGACGCCGATGGTAGAGGATCTGGAGAGAGAGAGAGAGAGAGTATTCATCTGTGGTGGTTGTGATTCCGATTGTTAGGAATTTTAGAAGAAATTTCACTTGAATTGAATTATTGAAGATGATACAACTGCTATTTATACTAGTTTACATCAAGATTTCTAACTGAATAGCATAACAAACTATCTAACAGAAATAACAACTAACAGACTATGACTCAACTGATAAACACCTATCAGATGATAGAAACAATCAGCTCACACAACTGAAACTACAAGCTATCAGCTGATGCTACTCGACCTATCAGCTGTTACTTATTAAAGTCACACCTATCAGCTGATGACCAACTTATCAGCTGACGACCTATCAGCTGATGAACATTCTTAACAATCTCCACCTTGACTTTAATACTAGCAAGAGAATTGCTACTTCCAGCTATCTATGTTTAGAAGATCTAAACAATGTCTAAACTTGTTTACTGTAACTGGTTTAGTAAGAACATCAGCTGGATTGTCTTCGGTCTTTACTTTCTTCACCTTTATTCTTCTTTCTGAACGAATAAAATGGTAACGAACGTCTATGTGTTTTGTTCTTCCATGATACACTTGATCTTTGGCAAGACAAATAGCACTCATGTTATCGCAAAACACAATAGCTTGATCTTGACTGAAACCAAGATCTCCAAGCAAACCTTTCAGCCAAATACCCTTTTTGGCAGCCTCCGTTAAAGCCATATATTCTGCTTCAGTTGTAGACAACGCAACCGAAGGCTGTAAGGTTGCTTTCCAGCTCACTACCGCTTCTCCAACAGTGAAAACATAACCTGTTATAGACCTACGAGAATCCAGATCAGCCGCATAATCTGAATCTGAAAATCCAGCCACAAAACTACCTCCTTTTCCACCGTAAATGAGACCCACATCAGTTGTACCTTTAAGATAACGAAAAATACGCTTAACAGCAATCCAATGCTCCATTCCCGGACTAGCCATGTACCGAGAAACAACACTAACCGCATGTGCTATGTCCGGCCTAGTGCACACCATCACATACATCAAGCTTCCTACAGCACTAGAATAAGGAACTTTACTCATATACTCTACCTCAGCCTCTATTTGAGGTGCTAAATCAGATGACAATCTGAAATTTGCTGATGAAGGTGTGTTTAACGGCTTTGCTGAACTCATACCAAATCGAGAAAGCATCTTTTGAATGTAACTTTTCCGTGACAAGAAAAGTTTACCATTAACCCTATCTCGAACAATTTCCATACCAAGAATCTTTTGAGCAGCACCTAAATCTTTCATATCAAACTCTGAATTAAGAACTTTCAGCTTCTTAACTTCTTCCATATCACGAGCTGCTACTAACATATCATCCACATACAAGAGCAAATAAATGAATGACCCACCAGCAACTTTCTTGTGATAAATGCAACAATCATAAGGACTTCGATTAAAACCATTATTCACCATAAAACTATCTAATCGCTTATACCACTGCCTTGGCGATTGTTTCAGCCCATAAAGCGATTTCTTCAGCTTACAAACATAATCTTCTTTTCCTTTAACAACAAACCTTTCCGGTTGGTTCATATAAATTCTTCTTCAAGATCTCCATGTAAGAAAGCTGTTTTCACGTCTAACTGTTCCAACTCTAAATTCTGCTGCGCAACCAAAGCTAACAGCACTCGAATAGAAGTGTGACGCACTACTGTGAAAATATCTCATTATAGTCGACTCTCGGCTCTTGACTATATCCCCTAGCCACCAAACGAGCTTTAAATCTCACACTTTCAGCTCCTGGCAGCCCTGTTTTGCACTTAAAAATCCATTTACAAGTCACCACCTTTCTTCCTTGAGGTAACTTCACCAACTCCCAAGTTTTATTTCTATGAAGAGATTCCATTTCTTCACCCATGGCTGCAATCCACACATCAGCCTCCTTGGTTGTTATTGCCTCTCTATAACTTGAAGGTTCAAAAAATTCCATTTCTTCAGCAACTTGTAATGCATAGGCCACTACATCATCAAAACCATACCGAATAGGCCTACTAATTTGCCTTCTAGGCTTGTCTAACGCTATTGAGTGAAACTCCAACGGCTGTTGTATATTTTGTGTCTCAAAAGGCTCACTTTGAGGTGAATTATTAGGCTGCCCAGTAGCACTTTCATCTGAACTATCAACTTCATACTCCACCTGTTCAGAAATATTCTCCTCTTGGTCTTTATTAGCAGTTGAAACCGGCTGATTTTTCACACCACGAAGCATATAATCTTCATCAAAAATCACATCTCGACTGAGAATTACTTTTCTTTCAGCTCGTGACCAAATTCTATACCCTTTCACCCCATTACCATAGCCCATGAACAACCCCTTCTTTGACCTTGGTTCCAACTTTCCTTCACTTAAATGATAGTAAGCAGGACAACCAAAAACTCTTAAACCTGTATAATCTGCCGGCTGTCCCGACCAGATTTCAATTGGAGTTTTACACTCAATTGCTGTTGAGGGACTTCTATTAACCAAATAGCATACCGTGCTTAATGCTTCTACCCAAAAACTCCTATTTAGACTTGCATTTGACAGCAAACAACGAACCCTTTCGAGCAGCGTTTTATTCATTCTTTCAGCCACTCCATTTTGCTGTGGAGTGAACCGAACCGTATGATGTCTAGCAATACCTTCATCCTTGCAAAACTGATCAAACTCCCCTGAACAAAACTCTAAACCATTGTCTGTTCTTAGCCGTTTAATCTTCTTCCCGACTTGATTTTCTACAAGAACCTTCCATTGCTTGAACTTCTCAAACGATTCACTCTTGTGTTTCATAATAAACACCCATGTCATTCTTGAGTAATCGTCTATGATTGACAAGAAGTATCGACCACCACCAAGCGAAGGTACTTGTGAAGGACCCCAACAATCAGCATGAAGATAATCCAAAGTGGACTTTGTTCTATGAACACCTTTTGAAAAACTCACTCGCCTTTGTTTTCCAAATATACAATGTTCACAAAGACCCAACTCAGCCACCTTATGACCTCTAAGAAGTCCTCTTCTGCTGAGAATAACCATGCCCTTTTCACTTACATGACCCAGCCTCATATGCCATAAATGAGTCAAATCTGACTCTGTTTTGTCAGATTTTGAGGCTGTGGCAGCTGACCCAACAACTGTGGTTCCTTCTAAAATGTACAAGGTACTCTTCTTGATACCTTTCATGACCACCAACGCACCCTTGGTGACTTTAATCACTCCTCCTTCACCGCTGTACTTGAATCCTTTAGAGTCCAAGACTCCTAAAGAAATCAAGTTTTTTTTCAAGTTGGGCACATGACGAACATCGGTCAAGGTTCTCACCATCCCATCATGCATCTTGATGTTTATTGTCCCAATTCCAACAACTTCACACGATGTGTTATCACCCATCAACACATTTCCTGTTGAAACACTTTCATAAGCATCAAACCAACTTCTATTTGGTGTCATATGATAAGAACACCCCGAATCAAGAATCCATTCATCCTGCTGACTTTGTAACTCAGCAACACTTTGACAATCTACAACTAACACCAAGTCAGTCTCTAAATCCGAGTCATCCTTTGCAACAGCAGCGGACGCCTTATCTTTTCGTTTAGGACACTCGTTCTTCCAATGACCCTGTTCTTTACATATGTGACACACATCTTTGGGATTCACTTTAAATCCTCTACTCTTGGACCTTGACCGGCCTTTTCCCCTCCATTTTCCTTTCCCCTTTTCTGATCGACTTCTTTCTCTTCCTCTATCACCATCAACAACTGATAATCCAGCAGATTGCCCTTCAGATCCATTCCCCGAAGCCTTATGACGAAGCTCTCTTGAGTGCAAACATGACCTGACCTCTTCCAGGGTAATTGTATCTCTGCCGACAACAAAAGAATTAACAAAATTCTCGTATGAGGGTGGCAAAGAAACCAGCAACACAAGAGCAGCATCTTCATCTTCAATCTTGACTTCTACATTCTTCAGATCCATGAGAATGGAGTTCAACTCATCAAGATGTTCCTTCAAAGCCATTCCTTCCTTCATACGCAGCGAGAACAATCGTTGCTTCAACAACTTGTTCGTTAATGACTTTGTCATGTACAGACTCTCTAATTTCAACCATAAAGACGCAGCCGTCTCTTCATCTGCTACTTCGTATATCACTTCATCAGAAAGAGATAACAGAATGGTTGAATGAGCCTTCTCATCTTGTTGAATGTAATCTGATTCTGACATATCATCTGGTTTTTGACCAGCCAAAGGAATCCAAATTCCTTGTTGTTTTAGGAGAGCCCTCATTTTGATTCTCCAAAGGCTGAAATTGTTTTTACCCGTAAATTTATCAATCTTGATAAGAGAAGGCATTTTAAAAGTTTCAAGAACTTTTGTCTACTTCAGTTTCTGTCAAAAATATGATCAAACCCACTATCAATTTCCAATTTCTTGAGAAATTTCCAATTGCTGTTGTCGACAGCCAAAGTCACAATACTACCACCGAATGTAAAATTGAATCTTTAATTCTTGATTGCCAGCTTCAATCGATCACCAATTTCTTTTCAATTTCAGTCGCAAAGACAAAGCTCCACCTTGAATCGTACTCCCGACGATTCTTCTTGCCGTCGACTTCCACCTTGAACCCACTTTCAAGAACGACGAACAGATCTGATTGCCCAGATGGCAATCGCAAGAATTTAATTGCAATTTGTGTATCGATCAATTACTAATAACCAGTAATTGACAAAGAATTGACACCGACTGAATAGTTGGACAGAACTTGAATCAATTTTCAAGAAACGCTACTAATTTTTGATCGGGAAAGAAAAATTGGAATCTTGAACAGAAACGTGTTAGTCGTAACCACGCTCTGATACCAATTTGTTAGGAATTTTAGAAGAAATTTCACTTGAATTGAATTATTGAAGATGATACAACTGCTATTTATACTAGTTTACATCAAGATTTCTAACTGAATAGCATAACAAACTATCTAACAGAAATAACAACTAACAGACTATGACTCAACTGATAAACAGATAGCTGATGCTACTCGACCTATCAGTTGTTACTTATTAAAGTCACACCTATCAGTTGATGACCAACTTATCAGCTGACGACCTATCAGCTGATGAACATTCTTAACACTGATGGTGGTGGTGGTGGTGGTGTGATTCAGATGGGGGCAGATCTTCGACTTTTTTGTGGGTAGAGATAGAGACCACTGTTGATGATTTTCGCTGTTGTGATTCCGATGATGGTGGTGATGGTGTAATGTGGTGGTTACGACTCTAGAGGCAGTGGCGGTCGTCGATACAGAGAGTTGATGGTGGAAAGAAAGAGGGAGGTAGGGGTGTTAGAGAGAGAAAGAGACTCCACCGATGGTGGGTGGTTTGACTTTCAATGACGGTGGTGGTAATGTTTGTCCGGTGGTGGTGGCAACGGATAGTTCCGATTGCGGCGGTGATTGGTTTTAATGGTTTCAGATGGTGGACTTTCGATGATGGCGTGGTGATGGTTGTCTAGTGGTGGTGACGGTTGGTTCGGATGGTGGTGGTGGTGGTGACTGTTGGTTCGGATGGTGGTGGTGGTGATGGCGGTGGCGGTGGTTGGTTCGGATGGTGGTTGTGGTTGGATATGACGGTGGCAATGGTTCCAGAAGGTGGAGAGAGAGAGAGAGAGAGATTTGATAATTTAGGGTTTGGAAATGTGAGAAGGGGGAGAGTTGGTATATGAGACTTTGCTAAGATTGGTGTTTGGTAACAATAATAGTGGATAAAATGACTAAAATACCCTCATGTGCAAGGTACATGAGGGTCCTTTAGCAGAAAAGTTAACGGTGGTGAGCATAAAGGACCATATTTGTAATGAAATGCAAATCACGATGACCATTAATGTAATTTTTAAAATTAAAGGACGAAAAGTGAAACTTTGTGTAAACCACATCGACAAAATTTGTAATTTACTCTTATTATTATAGTAGTGGAGTTAAGTTACACTTTTGGTCCCTGTGGTTTGCACGAAATAACAAATTTGGTCATCGTGCTTTAAAAATTGCAAAATTCTTGTTTCAATGTTAGTCCAAATAAACTTGAAAAGACAAAAATACCCTTACACTTATTTTTTGTCATTTTTATTAACTCCTTAAATAATAATTAATATTAAGAATAAAATAAAAAAATCATAATAAATACCTAAATAACCCTCTATCCCCTAACTAACCCTCCCCTTCAATTCAATTCCCCCACTTTTATCTCTCACCGGCCCTCTTTCTCTCTCTACACTACCTACCATCGCCATCATTGACAACCAACACCGCCTTTATTGCCGCCGACACTACTATCGTCCGCCACTATCTCCATCTCCTCCATCGCCATCGTCCACCACCATTCTAGCCCTCGAACGAGTCCGATGTAGAAAACCATCACCACCATCCTCTCTCTTTATCTCTGGCGCATCACCAACATCCTCGACCAGCATCACCAAAGAAGACCATAACCACTGTCATCATTGCCCCCTACCACATCACCTCCATCCCCCTTTTCCTCTCTAACCATCTCTCTTTCTCTAAGTGTGTGTTCGGTGGCGATGTTTTTCATCTCAGATCCTTCTTTGCATCACCAACACCTGCGACCTTATCGCTAGAGATTAATCTCAGATCCGTTTTCATATGGATTCTTGAATCTCATTTTGATTCTTGTGACCACCCTAACCTTCAATGGTTTGAATTTGATTCTTGGTTGTCATATGGATTCTTGGTCTTTTGATTTTTATTATTGGTTCTATTTTTTCTATTAGAATAAAAAATGATTCATGGTTTTGATTTTGATTCTTGGTTCATATCAATTTGTGGGTTTTTTGATATGTAAATGGATTTGGTAACTTTGTTATGATTTTGGTAAATTGGTGATGATTTTGATCTGTAAGTGAGTTTTCTGATGTGTAGATGGCAATGGACGGTGGTGGATGGCGGCCGGTAGTGGTAGACGGCGGTGGGAGGTTGTAGACGGTTGTCGGTGTTGTAAAGGATGTTGGGGGAGGTTGTGCCTTTTAAGTAAAGATTAGTTCTGACTGTATAATCATTAGTAATTTATTTATTGTTTAATTATTTCTTAATAATATTTAAATGAATAGGACATGAAAAATTAAAGAGTAAATTAAGAACATAGGGGTAGTTTTGTCCTTTCAAGTGTTTTTAGACTAGCATTGAAACGAGATTTAAACCACAAGGATCAATGTTGTAATTTTAAAGAGCAAGGACTAAATTTGCAATGTCGTGCAAACCACAGGGACCAAAAATGTAATTAACTCTTGTTAGTATTACTGCTACTACTATAATTATAATATACCAAAAACAGGATTTTGAATATAAATAGCTGAAACACATCTTACCTGAATACAATACGAGACAAGTGATGACAAATCCTTCTTCACATTGTCACGGATAATTGCATAGATTTTTTCAACATAGGCAGTAAGTTGTTGCTTAAAGAGCAAAGCTGGGTACTTGGCCTCCACATTGCGCACTAAATCGCTGAATGATGATTTATTAAATCCCTATAATAAAAAAATGTTTGTATATTGAATTTATTTGCTATAGATTTTTACTGTCAGTCCCATATGTGAATAATGTACGGAAAATGTAATGTATGTTGGATGGAATGCAGTCAAAAAACAGTGAAAAGAAGAAAGTATTTACTTGAGTCATCCTTCCAAATAAGGATGGTGTTGGTGATGCTTTATGACCAGCTGGGCTTAAACTCTTATGAAGCAAAAATAGCAATGTAGATGTGGTAGAAAGCCAATAAGACATGTGTTTATTGTCATGCTCTCTCTGGAAAACAAGGTATACAGAAAGATGCAAGTTATAAAGTTTAGCATCCTCTCTGAATAAATCACAAATAAAAAGCTTTTAGATACACACACATACAGATAGAAAGAAACAGCAACTAAATAAAATCCTTATCAAGTGTGCAAAAACATGTTCATCTGACCTCTATTGCAGAGCCGATCAACTGAATAAGACGATCGAATACACTCGTTCTTTCAGCTTCAAAAGTTTTCCAGTGTAAAAGGCTTTTGTATATAATATATGTAGCAACTGGTTTTCCTTGACTGAAACCAAGCTCTTGTCTAACAGCAGCAAGAAGAGCTTCCACATTTTCCTGCATGGCATATACATACCAACATGCTAATATTAACTCATGTTACCGATACGAACATTTTAATGCAATGAACACTGATGAAATACTATTGTCTCACACACACAGACTAGAGAGTGACCAGATTGCCAAAAAAGAATAAATGGGACAAAAAACAGATGAATTCATGTTCAAATATATACATTCTGCTTTTCAACAACAGAGCGCCTCAAGTTGCTATCAAATCTCTTTACACGCCCTGCACTCCCTGGACTTGCATGTTGACCATTCTGTTGATCCTGAAATCCATTGGTCAAGATGATATGTATTATTAAATTAAGTTAATAATTAGAGTAATATATATGGAGTGTGGGATGTGTGAACCTAACCTTAGTTGGTGAGTGTACCATCATCATAGAAGCTGCACTAGATGGGTGCATCATCACTTGCTGACGCAGAATCTGTTCCTCAGTTTCGATGTCACAAAGTTTCTCTTGAAGGCTAAAGAAGAAACAAAATTACTACTTGAGCCTTGGATACTGATAATGATAATTGTAGAGCTTCAATTCATCATGAGTTGAAGAAAAATAACTAACATTTCAATCTAATGTTCATGCAAGTAACCTAACCTTTGCATGGAAGTCTTCAACTCGATTACCATCGACTCTGCATCCCTTGCCTGCTTCGACCTCTCTTCACACAGCTTGTGCGTCTCATCAAATTTCCATTGCAGTGAACTAACCGCGTACTGCAAGTGTTCCACACAAAAACAACAATTGATGTTTATTTTACACACATTTGGATAATGACTACATTGATTTATATAATAACTCATAATTGAGAGAGTGGGTGGCAATACAAGTAAAGAAAATTTATAATATACAAAGAATACATGCATGCTCCTTACCTTGAGTTTAACATTTTCAGCAGTAAGCTTATCAATTGTCTCATTGCCAGTAATAGGAATATCTTCAGGTTGAGGAAGTTTCCCAATTTCTACGTCAGCAGCCCCCTCTTCCTTCACGTGATACTCTGTAATCTCTTTCAAAAATGACCGTAATTTTGCAATTTCCTGATTCTTAGCCTCCTCCATATCAGCCTAAAGAAGTTTGAAAAATAGAAACATAATAAGAAAAACAAAGATAGGTTAAATCTATGAGTTTTCTTCTCTTTTTCGTAGTTAAGATGTACAGGAACGCAAGATGCGGGTAAATGAGTCATCAAGCATGATTTATCTGTTACTTACATACTAGTAAAGAAAATACATTTTTTCTGAACTTCTCTTTGCTTGACAACATCTACCAACACATGTAATTGCTATGTCCCGGACAGCAAATGGTTTGCCAATTAGATTCGATGCATAAAAGTAGCTTCAAATTATTGGTATTTTTTTAGGAACACATGAAATTCTTGTCATGCATCAGTCGTATTTTACAGGCGGTGACGAAATAAAACATCAACATACATGCAAATGAGGGAGCAAAAGAATCAACTCAAAATGGGAATGAGTGATGAAATAAAAATACCCGGGCTTGTTTCTCCTGCTCCAATTGGCAGGTCAGTTCTTTGATTTGCTCTTCCAATTTAGATGTTGCCTTGGCAGCCTGCGTATAGAAAGATGTGTAAGTTGGCATGTGCATCTACCTAAAAACCAGAAGTATGTGTCCAGCATCTACATCCCGCTATAGTCAAACAAAAAATAGATTAACTGATGCTAAAAACTTTAATCAGGAACGGTAGTGAAAAAATGTTAAGCACAAACATAATAATTTCTACAGAATAACAGAGAACAGATAAAAGATATAGTCACCATTCTAAGCTTCGTTAGTTGAACCCGAGCTAAATTCCTTCTACAAACAGACTGAGTGATTATTGCTGCTTTCCTTGTCCTCAAGTAAGGAAGGCAGGCCAAATCTTTCCGGCATTGAGCCTATGAGTAGTTCATTGGTGGGCTTGGAGTTATATTGGGCAGTCCACACATTTGTGTGTGATCCATATAATATATTATGTATGTATGTATGTATATATGAGTGTGTGTATATACCTGGAAAACAACTGCAGCATCATTCTCCATTTTGTGAAGATACATATTGGATGCAGCCATCCCACGAATATTAGCCTGGAGTCTAATAACCGAACAGTATAATGCCCTGTAAGATTTCATTGCGAGAAACATCCGTGCCACCTTTTGGATAGTCACACATGCCACCTCTCTCCTTTTATGCTCATAGCGACTGCGTGACAATTGCCCTGCAATGATCATAAACTATTATTATTTTCACTCGAGTGTCACTTATAATTTCTTAAATAGAGAAAGAAGATACTAGTCAAATACCTCTACAAATAGTTTGTATCGGTATCACTGATTTTCTTAACAAGATAAACTTCTTGTTACAAGAATGTGAGAGATATTTTGACTGGATTTTGATTGCAGATCTTCCTAAAACCTCAGTTCTGCAAGCATCTAGCTCCGCCATCTGACCAGCTCTGAGAAACACTTTTGTTTTACCTATCTGCATACAACCATTTCCATCACAGACATATAAGCTGTTTGCATATCTGCACCATGAAATATTAATCTAACTATTTTAGAAAAAAGAGAAAAAAATCTACAAACCATATAATGCTTATGTTTTAATAATATGTTTTCTAGTATTTGACAGCATAACAGGTCTATCATCCAAACTAGTTGAGGTACTCCACTAATGAAACTAAAAGAAAGTAATATGGTGAAACCCAAGAGCAGGCAACCTTTAATGTTTGCATTCTCTAATGGGTTTTTCTTCATCAAAAAGGGTAAAGTACCTGATAACCTTTAATATTTGCCTTCTCTAATAGCATCACCGAGCACTTGATATCATCATCGCTACAGGTGAATATGAGAAAAAGAAAATCAAGATATACTCTTAACATATCCCAACAGATAGCTACTATACCATTGGAGAGAACTTGAGTCTCTTTGAATTTGTAGATGGAGAGACTCAATCTGAGATGATATAATCAATACAACAGAAGTTTAATAAGTAATTTACACTTGATACAACTACCTTTTCTCTACAGCCTCAGGTGCAAGGATTTTGAAGCGCTCTACAAATTCATTGAAAGGCTTACGTGTAGGAAAACCTGCACAACTGATTCTGATTGCCTCCATAACTCCCTGAAATAGTTATAAGAATATTGACTCTCAATATCAGGAACTATCTGTTATTATGAAGAAACACAAGTTTAACTTACCCCACACCGAAGTTGTTGCAATATATTCTGATTCTCAAAGATATCAGGCTTCAATAAACTATTGGGTTTGACACAACGAACATAATGCGGTTCTGTATGACTAAGTGTCTCGAGCAAAGATTGTAGTTGTTGCTGTGAAGATGACACGTGAGGAAATGAGATGAAATACAGCTGGTGGATTAGGTGAATTTAAATTAGAGCCTTCAAGAAAAAGAATAAAGAATTAAACCTTAAACTTGGAACCTATTGATGAGAATTTGGAAGATTTAGACTCCTCTGACACAGGTGGGAATAAGTTTGATACAAATGAGCACTTTGAAGCATTTAAGAGCGCTTGATGCTCAGCAACAACATAGTCTTTGTTCTTATCCAAGAAATACTCACTTTGATACGTCACCTGAAATTAAAACTCCATTATAAAAGAATGTAACAGTGTTTGTTTGTGGTGTATGTAGATTTATCAATTTCAAATTGAAATATGTAGTATATATTGGAATACAATGGCATACATCACCAGCATAGTGACAAACAGTGAAATCTGTTTTTGCCAGCTTTGGCTTACTAAAACGTTTGTGGTCTTTAAATGTCTGATAAAGCTTCTCTGCAAAAGTTTCATGTGTAGATCTTGGAAACATGCTGCATAAGATTAGTAAGTTGCATTTAAATTCGATTTTTCAGAATTGGAGGATAACATCTCTCATGGTTCAACAGCATACATATACTTGTACATTGTGTAGAAAGAGATGCATACCAAGCCTCATCCAGAAGAGCAAGGATTCCCCCAGGTTTCTGAAGTAACCAAAACCTCAATTAGATAAACAGAAAAACTGAAAACATAGAGCAAAAACTTTCTAGCACAAAAACCCAACGTACACAAATATTAAAATTTTGAAGCATTTTTTACAGTCAGACGCTGACATTATTCAGTCATGATAATTGTTTTTTATGAGACACAGACCTTTTCAATGAGATCTAAAATGTCTTGATTATCCTCAAACTGTATGTAACTCCAGTCTATTTCCTCCTTACTATATTCCTCTTGCTCCATCTTGAAAACATGCTGAAAAAGAGAGAACGATCATATGCAACCGGATTAGCATATATGTTATTATTGCCTTTCTGAAAAAATAACAGCTCAAATATACTCTGTACATAAATATAATTTCACAAACCTGATTAAAATGTTGCTGTAATTTCTCATTAGTTAGATTAATGCAAAACTGCTCAAAACTGTAGAGGGCAAAATGGAATTTATGTTAAACTACAATTATTAGTTAAAAATAAATAAAAATAAAACACATTAGCTGATATATTGGATAGCAAGCCCTAAGAACTGTGTCACACCAAAATACCTCCATATGTGATTTTTGTAAGGTGACACGGTTTTCATTTGAAGTTACAAAAATAATAATCTTGAAGAGTTAGAAGGTTGTTTTTCACTACCACCCTTACCACAAGAAGCAAAATAAAATTTCATGCCACAAGTGGAAATTTAATCCCATTCATAGTATAGGTCTAAGCACTTTGAGGCAGTTATCTACAAGAAATAGGCTACTCTAAATGATGAAACCAAAAGCGTACCAGTTAAGCACCTGTTTGTCTTGAAACTCTCAAATCCATAGATATCCAGAACCCCAATGAAGAATTTTGAGTCAGAGTCTTGACCAATGGAATTGTTGATCTTGCTAACAAGCCTGGATCAGTCAATATATCCATTGAACAGTAGTCTATCAAAAAACATGAAACTAAACGTATCATAACAATAATCTCCCATTCCATTCATATAGATAAAACCTACCAGTCAAATAATTTTGAGTAAACTATTTTGGCAAATGCATCTCTACTGATAGCTGCAGCAGTTGGATCGAGGCACTTTTTGATGCTTTCACCACGAGTTACAATCACACGTGTGCAGAAAGAATCTTCAAGAGCTGTCTTATCACACCTAAGCAATTAACATGATATCATAAATAAGTAAGTAAATACATGAATAGCTCAGCTGAAAAATCAAAATGGCGACAGAAACGAATTCTGATATCATAAATAAGTAAGTAAATACATGAATAGCTCAGCTGAAAAATCAAAATGGCGACAGAAACGAATTCTGATATCATAAATAAGTAAGTAAATACATGAATAGCTCAGCTGCAGTTTCTAGATGAAATCGAGATTGATCATTCTTAGGTTGAGAAGAATCTGGTTCGCTTCCCTTGGTGAATTCAATGTTACCTAGGTGAAGAATTGCGGCAACAACACGGAATATAGCATCCTGTAAGAGGAAAATAAACGGTGTAGGTAAAGATTTCAAAAGTGCAGCCATTTGATAGTAGGTATAAGCAGCATGTGAGAAAGTACCTGCTCATCAGAGCTGATCCCAACAATATCCATAGCCTTCTTTGTGGCAAGATACTCTTTAGACTCGTCTACTCCTTTCAGTTCATAAAAGTTTGATTGATTAAGGTAATGAAACTTCCTTGGGTTTCCAACCTTGTACTTTTCAGACTCCTGAAATGTGAGGAAGATGTTGAACTATTACTTGACCCATAATTATGTTGTAGCATAACATGGGTAATTAATTGTAGGTTTAGAGTTGTTTCTTGTTTTAAGTTGAGTCACATATGAAACCTAACATTTGTGCATGAAGAAAGCAGATTACCTCGGGTGGTGCAGCACATAGCATGTAAAAGCAATGATAATTTCTCTCAGGGTCAGAAACTTGACAGACACGAGACCTTTCCAGCAAATAAGTTCTTATAGCAGCTCCAGAGATCCTCCCTCGTTCATTAAACTGGATCTCAACGAACTTACCAAAACGACTATCATAATACCACGTTTATTTCAAAGAAAAAAAAGTTAATCAGCTGAAAAGAAGATGAATTGGTATTTGGTAAGTTGAAACTTTTGGTACCTTGAATTATTGTTTCTAAGGGTCTTTGCATTACCAAATGCTTCTAGAACTGGATTAGACTGCCAAATAATGAATTCGAGAAATATGAACAAATCAATATACACAAGATACTGCGTAAGATTCAAAAAAAGATTAAAACAATAACATTGCTTACTTCTAGCACTTGCTGCTCGACACTTCGGTGGCCCTCAGATGAAGGCCGACCTCCCATAAATGCAAGATACTGCATAAGATTCTTTGTGCTTTCAGTTTTGCCAGCTCCACTTTCTCCACTAACAAGAATTGACTGACTTATTTCCTCGTTAACCATCTGCCTGTATCAGAGAAATCAAATTCTAGTTTATCATACAACCAGAAATTCATTCGAACTCGATAAATTTTAGTAAAAAACAGAGTAATATAGAATGCCTGTATGCAGCATGTGCAATAGCATAAGGATGTGGACTCAATTCCCCAAAAGCTGCCCCTTTGTATTTTGCCATCACGTCGTTAGCATATAAATGAGGTAATCTTTTGAAAGGGTTCACGGCTATTAAAATATTTCCTGTGTAAGTCTGGAAAACCAGCAGGCAGGTTAACCTTAAATAACGGTTAAAAACATAAATGAGGTAATCTTTTGAAAGGGTTCACGGCTATTGAAATATTTCCTGTGTAAGTCTGGAAAACCAGGAGGCAGGTTAACCTTAAATAACAGTTAAAAACATAAATGAGGTAATCTTTTGAAAGGGTTCACAGCTATTGAAATATTTCCTGTGTAAGTCAGGTTAACCTTAAATAACAGCTAAAATTTGATAAGAAGTATCGTAAACTACTTTACACATCAAGAACAGGATGTGAATGGTGGACATAAAAAAGGAAAGAGAAATCACTACTGACATGTACTCACATAGATTTCATTGATATTGTATCGACATTTTAAATTCTGCAGAACCCCTGGTTCATGTAGATATGCCAGCTTTGTCATATCATCCACTCCACATTCGGGGAACTCAGGATCTTTAGGACACACACTGGATGTGTTAATTACTATCTGTAGGATAAATAAAATGTCAGGAAACCATGGAAATTATTCTAAAGTCAACTGTGGCCAACAAAGCTACATTTATCAACACCAAAACAGTAACTACCAGTTATTATATAACGGTATAACTGAATGGAACATAAAACATAATCAATTTAATGTTTGAAAGATACGTATTAGTAGCTTACTTCTTTTCCTGTTGAACATTTAACTTTAATTTCTTGACCGTCTATTTCCAAAACATCA
Organism: Dittrichia graveolens; assembly: GCA_038502395.1. NCBI lineage: Eukaryota > Viridiplantae > Streptophyta > Magnoliopsida > Asterales > Asteraceae > Dittrichia > Dittrichia graveolens. Next base: position 659,745 of record JARJIL010000003.1, on the reverse strand, counting down.
CCATCTATCCAAGTAACCTCGGGATCTTCCACCCAAACTTGAGATCCAACTACTACTTTGGATGGACTAGCCTGTTTGACAAGAAGGAAAATTGTTGATCACTTCTTTTCAAATAAGTAAACCTAGCATCCAAGTGCTATATAAACGAACAATGTTACAGCATATCAATCCCAACATAACCTTCTAAAATAGCTAACAAATAAATAAGAATATTACACAACAGATACTTTTAATGGTCAACAAAGTAAAACTGCAGGAGCAATAAAACTATCAAAACTTTCATTCCGATAGTAACATAGTATTCAAAACAGTACAATGATGAAAATATTAGACTGTAACTGGAGGACATCAAGCCTTACCATCTCGTGGTACAATCAAGATCCAGAGAAGAAAACCCCTAAATTTCCTTCTTTAAAGCAGTACGGTTGCCAACAAACCATCCCGAATTCAGTATTTCAGAATATGGACAATGAACGAAGATCTGACGGTTTCTAAATAGCTCCAACTCTGAAAGCTTGTGGAGACCTTTTTTATTCATCAATAATAACGTAGAAATGGAGGAAAGGGGGATGACGATGACGATGACGATAGCGTAACGATATTTGCGGAAAGTTGCAGAGGCCAAAATATTCAAAAAAGAAAGAAAGTAAGAAAGTAATAAACCTCAGGCAACGTTTCCTCTGTCTCCGGTAATCGTCGACGTTTTCTATTCCGATGGAATTTCGGTAGTTATATCGGTTCGTCTCTCCGGCGTGGTTGGTCTTTTTCTCCTCTGCGTCAAACAACGAGACATCGAAAACCAACGGCTAACGACTTCGTTTTCTTTTTCCGACTTTGCCCCCTTCTAGAAAACAATCTACAACAATGCTCCCTCAAGATCAAGCAAGGTACAACTTCTCACCTTTAGCTCACTCAACTTTTCACAATCTACAAGAATGATCCCTCAAGGTCAACACATATTTACTTCTGTTATGAACATAGAGAGAACAAGAGAATGAAGAGAAAGAAGTAATATTATGTATTAGATAATCCTTTATTTATAGGTGTATAATATATAAGTATTCAAGATTTAAATATCTTATCTAATACATATCTAATTATATTTATCTATCTAATGTTATGGATGAAAACATCTATTATAATTATCCATAACATTCTCGCTTAGATGTCCATTAAAGTATTATGTCTCGTTAAAACCTTACTAGGTTAAACCCAATGGGACAAAAGTCTAGTGAAGAAAAAAGAGTACATAAATACTTCAATACTTTTAGGGATGTTGTCTCGGTAAAAACCTTGTCAGGAAAATCCAGTAGGATAAAATCACGAGTAAGGAAAAAAAATTCAACGCATATTTTCTCCCCTGATGATCACATCACTTAAGTTCTTTAAGTCGGCGCAATCCCAATATCTAGAACTAGCTTCTCAAATGTTGATGTAGGAACTTCTTTAGTAGATAAATCAGCTATGTCATTGCTTGAATGAAATTTTTGAATGTAGCATGTTTCTTGGTGAACACACGTACTTTGTTTGCTTTATAAATTACTATGATTGTCACAATATTAAATGAAGTGGTGCACTTATTAGCTTTATAGAACGCTATAACTTGTGGTATCACCAATTGTAAAGATGTGTCTAACTTGAGACCGATCAGTATATAGAATTGACATACATCATGCATTTGCAAAAACTACCAAAACTTGTTTTGATGAGTTAGTAAAATATAAACTCGTGTTCTTACTATCTTGAAGGTATAGGAATTTTTTTCTTTATTTTATTCTAATATCTTTTGATGGACACTTAAATATATCTCGCTAGTAAATTATAAAAATGATATATAATCCTTTAAAGGTGATTAGTTTTTTATTAATATTAAGTTAGTCACAACTATTTCAGTGGTTTAATTTATACATATAGAAACTCTTAAACACATTTTCTACACATTATTTTTAGTACACAAGGATTTTATTCTTAAGGTGTTTGATTCGTAACTCAAGACAAAGTTTTGCCTTTCCAAGATATATTATTTCAAATTGTTCTCTGAGTATTCAAATGCCTTTGAAACCTCACAAGGAATTTTAATTATCTTTCCATCATCAATGTACGCATTGATTATATCATATTTGTATCCGGATCTCAATACAAAAATACAAGGGCAAATAGAATCATAACATTCTCTCATAAATCTTCAATATTACTCACCAAGGCGATTATACCGTATTTGCCTACATTATTTTAGACCGCATAATAATTTTAATTCGATCCAATCGTATTCTTGAAAAAATTTCTTATATGCTTCGTGCATTTTCAATAATAATAATATATGCTTAAATATTTTATATCTTTTAAAGCATCTCATAGTCAATTGAGCTGTAATAACATTTACTAGACGCAAATCAACCATTTTTTATATTGTCAGACGATAAGATATAATATATAGTTACATCTCTCACACGAGAATATATCAATCTCAGGTCTTTGCGAAATCTTATGCCACCAATTATGTTTTGTATCTTATAATATTAATTCTCATTTCTTTCACATAAAGACTAATTTGTTACACTTTTAAATATATAGATATCATGTCCTAAACATCTTCAACTGCGAGTGACTTTAAGTTTTCATTAAATCATAACATCTTTCAGTTTTGGCCAATAATTTCTATGTCTGCACTTTTGGGCAGATATATTTTAAAGATCCTTATTATCAATCATAATATTTAGTGCTATATTATGTACAAAAGTATTATCGATGTCGAATTTATTTTGATTTCATTCATTTCTAGACATGTATAATTCATTGAGATCTCTTTATTTCAAGTACTTAAGGTTCTTCTGAAATTTTCATGTCTAGTACCTCGATTGACTATCTTAATTTCTTGCTCTTTTTTCATGGAATGTATAACTTTTGCTAGAATCAACTAGTCTATCATGCTTCAAGCATGCCATAGACTCTTGTGAACAATTATTCATCGATGATACATATCTTACCCAGAGTATTAACAGCTGAATATGTGATATAGTCACACTTTTAAGGTCAGTAAACAAGTATGACTTTATTAAATCTAGTACATGAATTATTTTCAAAACTTATGGCTCGTATTCTTTATTGTGAGGATCAATAATTAATTAGTTCAATTCTAGATGCTTATTATCTCCCCTGAATATTAGAATATTCGATCTAAAACAATCAAAATCAAGTCATAACAAACATCCTATTGATGACTTTAAATATGTATGTATGAATGAGGTTTCATACACCATGCATATTCCTAACATTCTTTTGAAGTCTAATATTTGTATATTCTGGTGGAGCAAAACAAAACTATATGAAAAATATTTTGTTGCTAAACAAAAACCAATTATACTTGGGAGGTATTATAAAAGCTTATTAGCTAGATGTAATATAGTATCAATTGGTAAAATAATTAACCCCAAATAGAAACTAAAAGATTTGCTCATTATGATTATTGGTTTTTCAATCAGCTTAACACACACGGTAAGCGTGAGCAATTTATGTGTGTATATAATGCATAGAGTGTTCAACACTACAATATTGCAATCAACTGAAGGCGCTTGTCAAACGTTTCAACAAAAGCAAATTATGTATGAACATAAAACATAGAGCATTCAACACATATTCCAGTAATCACAAAACATATAGGAAGTAATTTATCAAACATGAATATGATATTCTGGTGCAACAAGTTCACAATATTATTACTTAATCCACTAATCTCGCAAATTTCAGGTTGCGACTTTGATAACCGTTTAGAAGATGCATCGATTAAAAACTCTAAATGATTCATAAGTTGGGTATACAGGCCTTCGTAGATCCTATTACACTTTTTCAGAAAACTAAGGGATATAATCCCTACTTTATTCGGTGATAAATTATAAATTAAACTCCATGAGAGAATAAAATATGAAAATCATTACTTTGAAGAAACTTTTGGTTTTTCTTTAAACTTTTCACATCATCTTTGACTTGGGATGAACGTCTGGTCATGTCAATCAATTAAAAATATTATGGTCACTTAACTTCTGTTTAAGACCACACATGATTCAATTCGCTAATATTTGTATAATATAAGATGGTGCAAATGAAATAAGACGCACTATGAATTTAAAGTTTTTCCTCGTGAGAATTTATTATAACTCTTCTAGAGTATTTGATTAATTTTTCATTATTATATATAACATTTACTTCCTGTAACAATAGGATTACCAAGTAGAAAAACTGTCATGCATTAATTTTTTTTACTATTTATAGAATACATAATAACCATCAATAATTCACAAAATACTATTATACATGCTTAAATCATGAGTCACCGTCGTGTATAAATAAACCATAAGCTAAACAAACCATGTAATTATAACAAATATTTTTCTTTAATAATATATTATAGATAAAGCCTTACAATATGGCAATATGCATCCAATGATTTTCTCACACCCACCACCACCAACAACAACAATACACAATCCAGCATAAGCGTGGTATAGGAAAGGTAAATAGTAGACTATCGTATCTCTACACGTTGGTAGAGAAATTGCTTATACATAGGCCTCTGGCACGAAAGAGACAAAAAAACATAAATAAATAAATATAACTAGAAATAAGTAAATACAATAAAAGGAAAAGCAAAATATCTAATTTCGTTAGTATTCTACGCACTCTACTTAGATATTTTGATTGGTTACTAGAGACTTTTAAAGTTGAGCCAAAAATATTTTTTTAACTATTAGGTTTAATTATTCTTCAATTAGTTAGTTATTAATTTATATAAACCAATCCTACCTCCTCCTATGCCCCTTACTACGAATCTCTAGTCTTTGTACCCCTTGTCATAACCTTCCTTTTTTAAGAAAACCTATATGAGATCACGTCCTCTTTATACTTTTCATCCCTTTTTTTTATAAACCCGTCAATTATCTTGTCACTTCTGATTGCAAGATAATTACATCAACTAGGTCAATAATCATAATCTTCACATCAATTATTATGTTATCACATTCACTTATGGGAATGTAATAGAACCAACAAGACCGGTTTTACATTGAAAGCTCATTTTTTGTTCATTGTTTACTCAATCAAAAGCAAGACTTAATATTTGAATGTAACATCCTAGTTTTGGGACTAGTAATTAAGTATGCTTTGGGTGAGTAAATACTTAATTATTATTTGAATGCAGCGGTTACAAATATTTTTTTCTTGATAACTTGTCCGTTATTAAAATAATGATGATTTGTTTCTTTTCTAAATTATAATTTGTCAATAAAGTTTTTCATGAATGGTAAAATTCAACATAAAGTTAACATTTTAACTTTATTCTATTTTAATTATATTACCCAGTTAAAAAAATCCAACAATTTTTATAAATTATGGTTGTATGTTATTTAGATTTAATATTTATAGTTATACGCAAATTTTAATAGTTAAGTTAAAATATTTATTATATGATAGAATATTTAATATGAAAAGTTTAATTATTAAGTTAATTTGTATTGATTTTATTTTTTAAATAATCTTTATTTTGGAAGGTTTAGTTATTAAAATTGTATATAAGGTTGTCATTAACTCCATCAAATAGTTGATTTATATATATATATGTATATATGGGGAGGGTTCATGCGAAAAGTGTCTTATTTGCGAAAAGTGCGAGAAGCAATTCTGACCTCTTATTTGTATTTGATCTAATGTGTTAGATTAATCTTATTTTTCATTTTTTTAATTCAAAAGGGTATATTAGTAAACAAATATTTTTCTCTCTCCAATCTATTTTTCTCTATGATTCAATTTTTAAACAAAATAAATTAGATTTAATTTAATAGTAAATTAATAAATTTACGTATTTAATGATGAACATAGTAAAAGATTTACGAGTTTTTATTATTAAATATTATGATTATTACTTTGTTCACTAGTAAACTCTTGTTTAATATTGTTTTAGTAATTTTTTTTCAAATTAATTCTTTTATTTTCTGTTTTGATATTTTTTTACTTTTTAAAGATCTTCTTTATTCTTTATAAGAAAGAGAGGGTATTCAATAGTAAATTATAATAAAATATAATCAAAATAATAATTAATGAATGTTCAATAGTAAACAAAAGTTGTACAAAGCTAATAAAACAATCAACTAATGTTCAATAATAAACAAAAACCTTGAATACAGAAAGAAGTGTTGAACACAACCAATAAGAATTACAGATTCAATAGCATAAGAATTACAGAGTCAATCCCATAAGAATTCTAGAAAAAACTGTTCAATCCTATAAGAATTACATATTCAATCCCATACAAGTTAAATAAATATAAGACTATTCAGGGTGTTCAATACTAAACATTGCATTAAAAAAATTGAAAACAAACCTATTCAATCCCATAAGAATTGAAATTTTTTTCAAAATGTTCATACCCCATCTACTTGAATATACAGATTCAATACAAAAATTCAAAAAAAATAAAAACAAACATATAGTTGAAATTTTCTATGAAACCCAATCCACCGGTCAAATAACCGGCCACCGTTCCTCCACCGTAGTTTTAAGGTTGCGCCGCCGCAAGGGGCGAACTCTGCAGAACCCACAAACACATGAATGTTCCAATAACTCTTGATAAATGATGGTGAAGGAAGTTACTAAGCACAAACCAGATCTGGATTTTGATGATGTTGTCGGCGGTGGTGCCGTTGTTTTTCCGATCGGATCCGAGGGCCGTCATCGTCGCTGATGCTGGTTGCGATGAAATCTGTAGTTTAGGGTGTGGTGCCACCGGTGGTCGAATAGCAGTGGTGTCGCCGTCTTCGCTGAGTTGGTTGTGGTGTTCTTTAGATCGGCGGGGGCGGTGGTGTTCTTCGGATCAACGGCGGAGGTGGTGTTCTTCAAATCGGCAAGGGGGTGGGGTCGGCGGTCGAATCGCAGGTGGTTGGATGTGTTGCCGGTGGTGTCGCCGGTGGCTGGTGGTTGATTTGGTCGGTGCAAAAGACGCAGTCGACATAGGAAAGGGGGCATTGGTAGTTTCTAGCATTTGAGAAAGGAAAAAAAGCGGCGGTGGCGGTGGGTTGGTGGTCTTCAAGCCCGCCATCAATAGCGGTGGCCGGTGGCGACCTTCAGATCCAATCGGCCGCAAAAGGGGAAGATGGCAAGCGACGCAGCATCCTCGGGGCGGCGATGAGGATCTGATCCCAGGGATATTCATATTTAGGGTTTTTACTAAATGTAGGTATAAATGGAAACGTGAGCGGAGAGAGGAGAGAGAAGTCCATTTTACATTTTTACCCTCCTTTTATTAATATAAATACCATTTTAGTTTATTTAAATTACAAATATGCCATAAATAATCATAACCATTGATCAAATAATCTAAGGGCTCAAATTGCTTCTCGCACTTTTCGCAAATAAGGATCTTTTCGCATGAACCTTCCTCATATATATATATATATATATATATATATATATATATATGTACGTATGCATGTATATGTGGGTATATGTGAATTAATATGGGTTATACACCTCATGCTTTGATTTTAGGAAGTATGTATGTACGTGGGTTTATGGATAAGCACACAAACTAAAGTCACCTCCTCATTTGTGAACTTTCTTCGGTGTGTGTTGTGTGTGTTTCCTTGAGAAGAAGAAAGCTAAAATCAAGAGATTACTTGAAGTTTGGATTTTAAAAAGTTGATAATTCAAGTTGAGGTTGGTATGCTTTCTTTATTTGTTTTGAATTAAGATTCATGTCCAACATGTTATGATTATTGTTACTTATTTGCCGGGCTTTATCAAGAACACCATGGATAAGTAGAAAACTTAACAAGTGGTTTAGTTGGTTTTGATGATTTCATGAGTTTTAATGTGTTCTTGATGATTCTAAACATGTTATATGAAGTTTATATGGGTTTAGAATTGTTAGAAATTGAATTCCAGTGTTATATGATTGTTTTGAAATTTATATAGAGTTGGAAGATGAAGAAAAGTTGCAGGTTTGATACTGGAACGGACGCGACACGACGCGTCCAAGAAGGGAACACAACGCGTTCTTGGTGTATTATGAATTCGAAGTGAGCTTCGAAGTGGTCTTGGTTCGAAGGAGGCACTCGAAGTCTTCTTGGTTCGAAGTGACCATTCGAAGTCTTCTTGGTTCGAAGCCCGACGCGATGCGTCCGGTTATTAGACGCGACACATCCCCGATAATTCAAGATTTGAAGCTTTTGTTTGTTTATCAAACGTGATGCTTTTATGTGTTTACACTATGTTTATTTGTTTGTTTATGCATGGTTAGAATTGATATAAATATATGTGTTGATATATTTATAAATCAGATACTGATTTCAGTATTATTGTGTTCTTAGGAGCGGACAAGACTTAGTAACATTAGACAACTGGTGGAGATTGAGAACAGATGTGAGTGGACGTTGAACTCACGGATGGTATTAGTTGTAACGGTTTTGGTTGCAACTATTTATTGGCTGATGCATGGATAGAATTTATGTCTTATGATTGATCAATTGGTTTGTGTTAACTAATTGTTGCGTCAGTGATATGTACATGAAGTCAGCTTGGCAAGGCTATGGGCTGGGTTTGTTTGCTATCGGCTAATCAGTATTTGGATCTTTTGATGCATTCGTTGCAACTTAAGGGTAATATTATGTGAGAATAGCAAATGAACTATCGGTAAACCTTTGCTTTGGCCGACATTGGTTGTAGGTTCCAAGTTCCTACAGAACCGCCGGTCTTCTCGGGTTGCTCGTTTGTTTGCTATTGTATCTTGCGGTTGTGGTTGATGTTATGTTGTGATTTAACTTTCATTTACTTAGCTTTGTGCTAATCCCCACCTCTCACTCTTTTTACAAGTTTTAGTAAGTTATGTGGTTCAGCTGTGAGTGGGTGTAGCTTGGGGCATAATTTATTACCACTCTGATATTATTTTTGGGATGAGCCGTTGTATTTTGTAACACTAGTGTTTTGAGAAACTGATGTTTGAAAAACGGTTTTCTTATATTCAGTTGTAAATATCTTATATATATTTTATCGCTTCCGCAATATTTTAAAAGAAAAATCTAGGTCGAAAATGTGGTGTTACATTGAAGTTGTCACCTTTTGCTATTATATATACTCAACTTTAAAAATTACCATTGAACATTCAAAAACTACCAATTGATGTTTCCGATTACCAATTCAGCAGGTAACCGGTAATTCTGTTATTTTTTATTTATTTTAAATACCAATCTATTTCCATATGGATAAATCAATGCCACCTCATATATTCTTGAGGAAAATCAATGTGTTCGTCCAAGCTTTGAAGAACTAAAACATTAATGCAAAACCCGTAATTTTGTAAAATCATAAAATATATATAAATGCAAGTTTACTTGGAAAATTTGTAAAAATAATGTGTTTTGTTGGTATTTATGTGTTATTAGTAGTGTATTTGTGTTTTATAAACTAAAATGGTATATATATGTAAAGAAAGTGAAAGAATGGGGACTAGTCATGTAAATATGCATATATATATATATATATCCATTGACTTCAATAATTGAAGTCAAAAAGAAAGAAGAAAATACTGGAGAAGAGGAAACGTGGGGAAGCAAGAGAGAAGGAGAGAGTTCTTGGAGTTTGAGGAAGAAGAAGGATTATCAAAGGGAAATTGTGGTTCAAGTGCATAACCTCAAGATTTGGTGAAAGTTCTTTATATTCTCCATCTTTGGTTTGATTTGGAGCAAGAAAGAGAACCATTCAAGTTAGGGTTTATACATCAAGTAAGTCTAACCTTTGATTTGTGTTTGATTTTAGATACATATGTGTTGTATTTGATGATTCTTGGTTGAAATTTGAGTATATGTTGAGAAATGGGTCAAAATGGGGGAAAATAGTAAGGATAGGGTTTTGATGATCAATGTTATGTTAAGTGTTGTTGTTATGAAGTTTTGAAGTGTTATTGAGTTGTTTTTTTGCTGCACACAAGTTGGATTTGGAGAAAATTTGGTTTTGGGTTGAAATTGGTGCACAAAACAGCTGCAGATCACTATTCACGGGGGCTCGTGGCTCGAGGCCTTCTTTTGGTGAGGGTGACTTTTCCAGAGATTTTCTCCCGGCGCGAGGCCCCTTGTCTCGCGGCGCGAGGACCCCTGAAACCTCCAAAAAGTTGTTTTTGACCCCCACTTGACCTTGTAATTAATTGGGGTTTGTTTCTAATGGTTTTAGGGAGTTCATAGGGAGTTCGAAAGACCCAAAATGAGTGTTTAAGTCATGTTTTGAGTCTATACTTGTGTGTAACCTCAATGTATGGTTAACTTAACTAAGTTAACCTAGTGTTGTGATCATAGGACCTTTGTGCAAGTGATTGTGGCCTTGAATTGGAGTGGAAGTGATCCTCATCACTTCAGACAGGTGAGTTGTGCCATGCGGATACACAAATTGTTTCTAAAACATACAAGTCATCCATTGTTTCTTATGTGCTACGTTTTATGTTTATTTATGGCATCAATGTGAATTGTTATTGATTGTTATCATGTTTATGATAATGAGATATGTATTGAGTATATGATTCATCTGATTTGAAGCATGCTATGCTATGAGTTGATTATGGCAAGTTGTGACCTTGAGTGTATAACTTGCTTGTGAGTTATGTGACCCTTTGGGGTATGTGCTTCGGTCCAGACCACTGTTATGATATGAACTCTGTATCATAGGGTTCCTAGCCATTGAGACGTGCACAGGTTTATGTGGCTTCGGCAATTGAGGAACCGCGATGTACGGGTGGTTGAGGAATCGGTGCAGAGAGTGGAGGGGTATGTCAGTAGCCATCATGACCGTGTGGGTTCACTGGGTTGACGAGCCACCGAACCCGGGTAACACGAGTGGATTTGGTGAACAGGGCTTACACTCCAGTGAACCGTTGTATGGTGGACTGCTTCGTGCTTCCCCCACCTTGACGGGAGATGTGGACACACCCCCACGAGGACTTGTTGACCATGGTTGGCCCCTATGAAATATACAAGTATAAGTGGACTTGTCCTCCACATCTTGTGTGAATTGTTTACCGATGCCATAACTGTTTTACGTACTATGATGACTTGTTTATTTGTTTAACTTGTTTTGGCGCACTCACTAGCTTATGCTAATGAAACTGTGTATGTTTTCGTATCCGTAGATAAATAGTAAGCATGGTGCTGGTGAGGCGGGTAGATGCTTTTGGGAGCACTTGTTGCCTAATGGATATGTTTGGAATACATGATTAATCTCATATTTTGTTTATTGTAATTAATGGTCGTGTATTCGGGCCAACAAGTAACACCAACTTTTGTATATCTTACACAGCTTCCGCCTAATGTTGTAAACTAATATCGAAACAATGATGGTTTTTGCTTAATTTTAAAAGTTTAAAATTGTACTAAAAATTCAGGGTGTTACAATTAAACCCATAAATCAAAAGAATCGACATGTTAAACCAACAGATGAAATGAATAGATGATGAGCAAAAGAATTGACATGTTAAACCACATCAACGGATCCGGGTGATTGTAACACTTGCAAATCAAAAAATCAAAGCTTAAACATATTCTAGAAAATCAAACTCTAGAAAAACAAACTACAAATCTGGGTTCGAACAAAAGATTAAGTTGAAGATACAAATCGGACCTTCAAATATGAAGTGACATGAATTGGATTGAACTTAAAACTGACCTTCAAACCCCAAACAATCGGAGCGGAATCACCCTTGAACATCCAAATGAAACTGTCGGTCGATGAAACTGGAATGGAATCGGAAACTAAGTCTTTCATTTGATGAAACTAAAACGGAACCAAACCCTGATGAAACAAAATTGCAAATCCAAACTCTAGAAGGTGGAGGATGAAGACGAAATGGAAGGTGATATGATGAAGAACCCAAATCGCCGAAACCCTAGCTCGATTCAAAGGCAAAAATCCGAAGATGAAGGCCTTGAAACAAAATCAGAAACCCTCGTAAAGAAATAAATCGCCCGAAGATGAAGGCCTTAAACCCTAAACTAATACTTACCATGGAATTGGAAACCCTCGATAAACCCAGAATCGGAAGTCGATGGTGGTGGCAGACCTAGTGGTTGCCGGAAGTCGAAGGTGTCAGTGGTCAACCTCTAACCGGAAGGCAAATTGAAAATGGGACTATGACAAAATCGAAAACCCTCGATGAATCCATATGTTCTTCATTTTGTTATTATTATTATTAGAAATAATTACTAATATTATTTGATTTTTTATAATCAGAAAATCCATGTCACTTGCCACATAACCCACCAAGTCATCAAAACCGATGACACATAAGCTTTTTAACGTACTGTAGCAGGTTGGATACATCAAATGATAATTTTTTAAAGTTCGATACATTAAACGATAGTTTTAGAGTTAGGTATATACAATAGTAAAATGTGACAACTTGGATACATTTTCGGAAAATAAACCCTATTTCTAATGTATAGTCTTCTCTCTGCACAATAGTAACTCGAAAGTAATTATAAATATGATCATGTTGTTTTTGTTTATAGAATAAGTATTTACAACGAGCTAAGGGAATGTCACAATTCTGGGTGCCATATATTAGTCTTGAGATTTTCGAAATTAATAACTTATATTTAGCATATAAAAAAACAAGACAATTTATTTATGGTGTTTAATCCATTAAGGCAATAATATAGGATTAAATAGTCTAACATATAATCTTGCATTTATATATCCAATAAAATATGTTGATGCCTCGACCATTAAAAAAATATGTATATTAGAATAACAACAAAAATGGAATGTTCATATACAACGTTTAATTTCCCCACACTTTAATCATAATATTTTTAAACGAGTAAATTACACGGATAGTACTTGTGGTTTGCTACTTATTACACCTACGGTCCTTTAACTTCATTTATTACGCCGGTAATCACTATGGTAAAGACTTTGTCTCGATGGTCCCTGATACAGTTAAAAAGACCAAATTGTCCTTGTTTTTCCACTTAAACTACTATAATACCCCTCATTCTTCTTTTTCTTTTTAATTTCTAAATTTAAAATCATTTTAATATATAAATTAATTATTATATATATACACATATACATATACACTCTATACCTATTTTTCCATCTTCTATCTTTCAATAGCCACACTCATCACTGAAAGTTTGAAATCACCGCCGCCACCCACCACCCTCATCGGAGAGCCGCCACCCCCACCCTCATCGGAGAGCCATCATCGCCACCAACTACCCCTCACCGGAGAAAGCCACCAAAGCCCTCACCCCTCTCCTCTCTCTCTTTCTCTCGTTCTCTCTTTCTCTCGGCCTTAACCACCACCGCCACACCCCTCGCCGGAGAAGACACCCGGCCATCGATTTCAGATCCTCCCCCTTATGCGATTTCAGATCTACCGCCGCACCGTCGCAACCGGCCATGCGATTTCAGATCTGCCCCATGCGATTTCAGATCCTCTCCTCATGCGTTTTCAAAGGACAACCGGAGAAGACAGCCAGCCACCATCGCATCATCGCCGCAGCTTTGCATCACCACCGTCGCATCATCACCACCGCCACATTTGAAATTAGGGTTTTTTTTTATGGAACCGCTCTCTATCTCTCTCTCTCAAACACAGACACACACTCCTCCCCCTCCCTTCAAATTAGGGTTTGTTCATGCTAGATCTGTGTAGCATTTAAGATCTTGATTTTGTAGATTCTTATATTTTGTTTTTGATTTGGATAGATTTTCCCTCATGGTGTTCTTGACCTTGTTTTTTATTTGGGGTGGTAGAAGTCGGTGGTTATTGATTTTCTTGATGGGGGACGTCTAGGAGTAGAAGGTGGTGGTAGACGGTGGTCAACGGTGGGTGAGTTGTTCTGGGTGGTGGTTCAAGCTTTTGGTGATGGTAGTTAAAGCTTTTGGTGGTGGTGAAAGTTATTTATTTATTTATTATATTATATTTAATTTATAATACATTTTTAATAGAATAAAACTAATAAAAATAAATTAATTAATTATGGAGGGGTATTACTGTCTTTTTAAGTGTGTATGGGGTAACTAGGGACTGTCAGTGAGTGAGACAAAGTCTATACCATAATGATTACCAACGTAATAAATGAAGTTAAAGGACCGTATGTGTAATAAGTAGCAAACCACATGGACCATCTGTGTAATTTACTCATTTTTAAACCAAGGTTTAGAACATAATATATTTTGGGATTTTATAAAAGCAAGAAATATAAGTCATTAAATGTTTCCAATATAAACTAGTATTTATGTGTATCGTAGACATCTAACACCCAAAGCAAATAGTTTGTTTTGCTAGATTTGACATGGTAAAATGTATACTAGCTATATAAAATATATAAATATAAAATACATAATAAAACTGAACATATATCCTTTCTAAAATTACAATTAATTGAGATAACAATAACAAAAATCCATTAAAGCCGATAAAATATATGTATATTTAGAATCTATCTAGTAATTATATCAAGAATGATCACTACAAATTGAAATTAGATAAATATAAATATTCACAAGCTTTCAGTTTTTTCAAAGATAAAACATAACACCGAATCCATAATGGTGATCATTATTTTAAAATTCATGAAATCTTTTCTGTAGTTTTATTTTAGGGTTTACTATCCGAAAGTATATCGAAATTATCACTTTTTGCTATTGTGTATACACATCTTTCTACAGAATCTCCGCTTTCCCGATTGTATGACTTTCTACCGAACCTCCTTTTTCTTCTAAGGCGTCTACATACCGATAACGTGTTATAATTTATGGAGAGAATAAGAAAAGAGTATAAATAAAAGAAGTAAATCATATCATATATGATCCTTAAATTTGTAGATACATATTCAAAAACAAATCTTATATATGGTGAAACTAATCTACCAAATATTAGGGGATAAAATATCTACTAATAGTTATCCATAACTCTCAAAGGAGGCTCGTGAAATTCTTTATTTTTTTTCTAGGGTGTGTTCGGTAACGGATTTATGGGGATTATAGGGGCTTGGGATTCTAGTTTTCATAATCTCCAGTCCTCTAGCCTTGTTAGGGTGTTACAATCTTAAAGGGATTATTAAAACATAAGCCCTCATAAGCCCCAAAAATAAAAGTCTTTTCAAGTAGCTTATTACTTGAGCTTGGGACTATTAACTAATCAGCCCCAGCCCCAGCCCCAGCCCCTTTCACCAAACACACCCCTAGTTTCAAATCTGCCCTTACTGAGGATGACATAGGGAGTTCGTCAGGTTCTTCAAATAAGGGTAGTTATTCATTGATCTATGCTATATATATATATTACTATATATATATATATATAGTAAAAAGTTCATTTGAGAACCGTTTTTATTGCGAGAACCGCGAGAACCAATTTTAGCCGTCCAATTCCCCCTTCTTCAATTGGATTGTCCACCCATGAATTCCTTACATGCACCCTGCCACACCCAATCCTCCCACGCTCTTCATCCATAAATTCTATTATCCAAAATGAACGGCTAAGATTGGTTCTCGCGATTCTCGCAATAAAAACGATTCTCAAATGAACCTTCTCCTATATATATATATATATATATATATATATATATATATATATATATACTATATTATAAATCATTTAGGCATTTTGCTTAATCTCTTAAATTTTAAGTCTTTTGAAATTACTAAATTACCCCTCATATAAACTAAATGGAAACTATTATATAAAGTAACTATTAAATAGAGTTAATAAAAATCTTATATTCTATTTTAATAACTAAACCTTCCATACTTAAAAAATTCAAATAAATTAACTTAATTATTAAAAAATAATTTCATAATCCATGTAATAAATATTTTAACATAATTATCAGAAAATGCGTACAAGTAGAACTCATAAATCTGAATAATCTATAATAAGAATTTATAAACATATATTTTAAATTTTTTTTAAATAGCTCATATAATTAATAGTTTCAAATTAGTTTACTATTTTCTTAACCTCTTAATTTTAAATAGTTTCAAATTACTACTAATTTACACTCAGTATTTTCATGCAATTTAACTTATTTTATAAGTGAAGACTTTTTTTTCTTATTTAATTGTTCTTAAAATTTATTTAAAAATAATAAAAGAGTTGATTAAGAACAGGAAAATAAAGAAAATAGACTTCTTACCAATGTAAAATTATTCGTTGTCACCGTATTACGTAAATTCCCAAAACGAACAAGTTATCGAGTAGAAACTATTTGATGCCGCCGCATTACGCGGGTACTATGCTATATATATATATATATATATATATATATATATATATATAAGGAGGTTTAAATGAGAATGAATATTTATGTGAGAATGAGACTTAATCCCGACCCTTCATTTGATTTGACCGGATAATATACATTTGGTTTTTCATTTTTATTTATAATCCAAACATGCATTGCGACAGCCATTATTTGTGACGGGTGAATTACGACCATGAGATCTAATGAATGACTAGGATTTGTTCTTCAATTCTCACCTAAATATGCATTCTCACAATAACCCCCCCCCCCCCCCCCTATATATATGGTGGTTCAAATAAGAATTATTTTTATACGAAAACTGCGAGAACTAATTATAGCCATTGATAAAAAAAATGAAGAGTCCAGATTAAATGGTTGTTAATTGGTAACATTAATTAAACCAAACTAATATTATGTTTAAGGTAATTAATGAGGGGCGATTTGGCTATTATAACGTTTACTCCCACGTTTTTTAAACTAAAATATCTCCCAAACGTAAAGATTTTAAAAAACAAAAATTATACCAAAATAACGAGAAAATAAATCTTTAATTTGACATCTATGCAGATCTAGGTTTTTACGGTTGAAAAGTTGTCTCGGTGGAACAGCTCAAGCGACGATAGAATTAAACAAATATGAGAGTGAAAATGAGGGCAGCGACGGTGTGGCTAGGATCCGATGAAGGTGAAGCAGAAGCGGTGATGCGATGGAGATGATGGATTAGGGCTTGAACGATTTGAAGCGTTCTGTTTCAGCATTTCCATTGGCTTCGAAATCTGGCTATCGTAGGTGGTATGGTGGTCATCGCAGGAGATGATGATTGATGGCAGCATGGTCGCTGGATTAAGGTTTCATAGGCGGTGGTGTGAACGGAAAGTGTGGATAGGTAGAGTGGGAAAATGGTGTGATTAGTAATTTGGTATGCAAATTACCAAAAGATTAGTCTCTCCCAGAAATATTTGTTTGACAAACATACCCTTTTTCATTCAAAATAAAAATAAAAGACAACAAATAAAATGATTGGTCCACAACAGTTCTCACACGAAAAACAAGTCTCGTTTGAACCGCAATTTTCAAAGAAGTGGTTTTTGTTATATGTCTTGCGCCTTTATTTTTTATTCATTTCTCATTCTTTGCGTTAAAAGGACTGGTTCTAGTTTTGAAAAACAATTTCACGAGATTTCCCAGGTCTTGCCCTTCATTAATTACATATGTTGGAATCCGCTCCTGTAGGAGCCTCTGCACACAATTTGTCATTCCGCATTAACAATTTTCACTACAAATAGCATCAGAAAATGTCAACCAGACAAACAAAAGATAAGAGTTCTACAACATGGGTGGTTCACAAACAAAGGGTCAGAGTCATGAGGTAAGAATTCTGAGAGAGAAAACCAAGCTTCTGCAACAGAAGCTTGATGAGATGATGTGCCTGAGAGAAACTGAGAGCCAAGTGCATGACCAAGATATCATGGTTCATGCACTTAAAGAGTCCGAGTGGAAACAAGAGAGGAAGTGGCTGCAAAGGGAAGTCAAGAGGTTAAAGAAGGTTATGGAAGACAGGGAGGAAAAAACTAGAAGAAGAGAGATGATAACGGAGAAGAAGAGTGCGAAAATGGTGTCACAACAGTTGGACAGAGATGAGGCCGTGGAGAAGTGGAAAAGATTGTATCTTGCAATCAAGATTGAGCTCGACAATCTCGTTAACAAAACCCATCAAGGTAATATATCGAATGTTGCTGTGGGAACAAAAAGATTAAACCTTCTTTTTAACCTTTCATGGAAAAGAGAGAATTTATGTACCATCATAGTTACTTCACACACCACAAGGCTCCGCTTATAAAGGTGGTTGTGTTGTACCCAGTGATGTGGTGTGTGATGAAAATGCAATGGTGTACCATTTGGAAACTTTTTGCACCATGTGAGTGAGTGAAAGCACAATTATGCACCATGTAAGAACAAAAAAGATTCCATCTCCCTAAGCTTTTTTGGAAAGGGAAATGATTTTGTGCGCCACCTTAATATCCTAATGGTGTGCGAAGTAGTTTTGCAAGCTTTATGCAATTATGCACCATGTCACAACACAGTTTATCACAGGCTGTTTGGCATTGTGTTTTGAAAGCAACATTCCAATTATCGTGTTTTCAAGTTGGTGGTAACCAATTTTTAGGAGCTGGTGCACAAAAATTCTGATTATTTAGGGGTTATTCCACATTTAACATCCTTGTTTGTAAAATACACCAAACAGCATAATCATTCAAACACCATCTCCTGCACCCTGTTTCTATTAATAGTTGACTATCTGATTCTGATTATTTTGTATTGCAAAATTATTTTCAAACAAGAACACCAAACACCCTAAATGTATAGAAATTGTAGATTAATTAAATATAAGTTGCAGGGGAAATGGGATCTTGGAGAGAAGAGGGAGAGTACCTGATTGATGAGCTACGAAGAGAGTTAAGAGCCAAGGAAGAGATGATCGAACTTCTACAAGCGCATATAGCTTCAATAGAGCAACAACAATCGAGGAGGGAGCGTGAGTTGGACATACTAAGGCAGAGCTTACGTATCATGAGTCAAAAGAAGAAACCAAAGCATAATTCAAAAGGGCTGTCAAGATATTTGCAACATTAATTAAAACTCCTTGTATTTGCTTGTGATAATAATATCCATCATCATATACACAATCTCCTGGAGTTAATTGATTTGATATTTGCTTTAGAATGGTGATCATAATGTACATTTAACCACAAACTAACACTTTTGAATTATATATATTTGTTGAATTAAGACATGAACTATATTATCTACAAAGATTTTGCCTTCTACAACATAATTAATACCATAATAATCGCGTATTATGCTTCTTTAACTGATGAGCTACTTCCATCAACAGCTTTTGTTTTCGGAAAAGTTCGATAATTTGACCTGACATGCTGAAAAACAAAAGCAAAAAAATTAGGGCCCATAATCCACAGAAAGCCTATGCAATCTCTTAGAAAAGTAAAAAAAAAAGAAAATTTTCAACTTATACTGATCAAACCCTGAACTCTCCACATACATACATTACTGGAAAGATGTTTTCTTGCAATGTATCAACATCTTTCGATTAATTTGTGTTTATGAATTTTAATGTGGTATGGATTTTTATATGAATGATTTTAAAATCCAAAAACAATAAAAAATTGGAACGATGGATTAGTATTACTCAAAATTTGATTATTATTCAATCACAATCAATACCTCCAGCAAAGAGACATAATAAAAATCCTCCATATGCTGCATAAGAGCAGTCCCGTCTCTGATTGAGCGGAAAATGTTTATTTCAGTGTTCAAGATTTTCTCAATGAGTTCTTTCTCGCCTTTCATCTGTTGTTCAAATATACACAGAAAAGAAATACAGAAATCAGACCTGCAGTTTAGCCTTTTTTGATCAAAGCTGCTAGATAATTGCATGAAACATCACGCGGGGATGCTTTTTCTGGACAGAAACTTAATGTGAAAACTTGGAGAGAGGATAAATTACTATGTTGTGTTGTTATTAAATTATCAAAACATGTAAATTTATAGACATAGGAAACCAATTATAATTCCTATCTATTCCAAGTCTCTCCTAATGCAAGATTATTTCAATCTAATAATATCATCATAAAAATTAATAATTATCTATTAAGCTCCACACTTACAAATTCAGTGACAAGAGCATCAGGGGTGGATTCCCCAATAACATCACCTTCATAACCATCTCCCAGGAGCTCTATGTTTTCCTGAAACAGTAATTACTAGAATGAGACAGTGAGAATTGATAGTAAACACGAAACTTACAAGAAAATAAATAAATACTTGGTTTCAAAGCAAAATACAAATGTGTTTTGTTTTATTTATATTTTATTGTTAAACTGATAATTCAACATGAAATTATAATTCATTCAGACAGCTTTTGACTTGTTATCTTTAGAATATAAGAAAAGACAAAGAAGCTGATTTTCATATTCGATTACCCACCAAGGCATTTTCTACATCTCCAGCTGCTAGATATATAGGTTGAGCTACGTGGCAATAACCCATCAAACGAGGAACAGAAGGAATAATATCTCTGTGATTTACAACTCTCCAGCTGTCTTTAACTTTCTGCAACGCAAGCAAGAAAATAATTTTCTAAGGAATATTTATCGCAGGGAATAGATATGTCATGTCACTTTGTGAAACAACAATAACCTAGAATAACATAATGTAAAGGGAAAACTCCTTTGAACAGCAGTAAAAGGTTAACAAGAAACATTAAGGACAGGTAATTACCTGATTATAAATATCAGCAAAATTTTTGTTTCCGACTCTTGGAGATCCAAAGTTGTACATAGTTACAGAAATAGCCCCACGTCTACAAAATGCAGGATATCGAATTTATACATAAACTGTTAATCACAATACCCATTACAACCAAGATCCTAATAACCTGCTCAAAATCCCCTATTCAAATATCCAGTAACATAACTAAGGAAAACTCACTTTGCTAATTGACTGGAGGATAGTTCAAGAGCAAGCAAGGTTGCTAGCGCACCACCTAGACTATGACCAGTCACATAAACATGCCATTTGGACACCTCATCAGCGTCATCGTCTCTGCCATGGAAATAAACTAGTTTTGTAATTAATATCAAGTACCATCAATGTATGTGTGTGAGTGTGTGTGTGTGTGTAGGAAAGCAGAAAGTAGGTTTCAAGTTTTCAACATGTATTTCTGCTTGTATGTACATATGTATTGTTAAAAAAGATGAATGATGTAGAAAGATGGTTTGTGAAACACATGTTATCTAGTCTTGAATCTTGATACAAACCATAAACAGTTTATTGCATATATGGACTATAGAACAAATAATAAATAAATAAATACAAGTAATTTTTCTACCAAGTATAAAATGAAGTACTCCCTATCATGAATCAATATGAACATACTGATACCCAATAGCTGTTTTGATGAGAGACACAATCCTCGTCCGGACCGAGTCATATGCACCTAAAAATCCCGAGTGAACCTAACATAACATCATAAGATATGTGATAGTGTGATACCAAAAGAATAATAATAAATAAAAGAAATAAGTAACATATAATAAGGAGGAGGCACCTGAACTTCTTCCTTGAAATCACCGCCAATTCTCTCTGGGTTTAGTCTATAACATCAAAAAGGAGAAATCTAAGAAAAGAAATATCATACAAGATAATTCTCATTTCAAGGTGGCAATGTACAATTAGTATTACCCAGCAGGAAGCAGCATTAAATCAGTACGTAGGTCCTTCCATCTAACCTGGATCAGTCATCGAATCTCAGTTTCAAGGAATAAACCCTTTTTTATAAATAAAATTCACTGAAAATGACCTACTTGTTCCGTTCCCCTGAAGGCAACAACCAATCTTTTCCGTACTGAATCACGCCAAATTGCCACCTACACTTCTCCGTAAGTCTTTCTTAAAAAAAGAAAGAAAAAACAGAACACAATGTAAGCAAGAAATAGGAATCAGGCGGTTGACCTGTGTGTCAGTGACCGGGTTGTCCAAGAAACATATTTTCTCAAACTCTGATTTGATAAAACTTGGGTGCCCCAATGAAGTAGCTAACATGGCCCAAGCCTCCATTGCACTCTCAGCTGTTGAAAAAAGAGTTCTCATTTCCTCGGCTTTTCTCTCATCCAATACTGGTTTGCTAAATGTGCTTTCAGAAACATCCTTATCCTCATCATCTTTTTGGGTATCATCATCACCACCACCATCTTTGGTTAACTCAGTAACCGTTGCATTCAGAACCATCAGAGCTCCAAAGATAGAATCGGTTTGTCTCAGTAAATCTTGTGTGGCTTTTTTAATATCAGGAAATGACGACTGAAAAGTTGAACGTTCAGTCGTTTCATCCAAAGGGCTGCTTGGAGTTGCAAGTCCGGCTTCTACATAACCTGCTTCTGCAATGCTTTGTGATTCAAGTCCTATTCTGCTCAATAAATCGAATCCTTCCCATTTATTAATCTTTTCAGGAGCAGGAAGACCAAGTAGCTTAACAACCTTTTCATTTATCGTATCACTAAAATTCTTCCAGAAGTCTTTGTCAGATTCTGTGCCTGCACTCATTGACACATCTTTTTGGTTGTTTTCAGATTCTTGTAAAGCTTCTGGAACATTGTCTGTCTGTTTTGTGTCTGACTGAGAGTCCAAATTTCTAGATATACTAGAATCTCCTGCATTTTGTTCATCTTCACCACCATTTGAAGAAGATTCATTATTCTGGATGTATGCATCATTTATAGACTTTAATTGGCCAAAAGCATACTCAACAAACTGACGAGCTTGTACAGGTTCGGACCCAATTACTTTCCTTAAAGTAGACTCAAAACCATTGTTTCGAAGAAATTCTGCAACAAAGGGTATCCTCCACCAATTCTTTTCTTCCTCAATTGTTTCAAAACTTTTATATTTAACCTGAACCAAATATCTGTTATTTTATGACCAACACACACACACACACACACACATATATATATAGATATATATTTCAGACACCAGTATAAATGCAACTACTTTTGTGGAAGTCAACAAAATAAATATGATATTTCTTTGGTAAAGCCATTCAGTCACAATGGAAACATAAAGCATACCTCTAACTGTATCTTTCCACCACCTCCCATCCCCTCCAATTCAACTAGCACATCGTGTGAATTTCCTGTTAAACATGGTCTATGATTTAGACACTATGAAGATTTATATATTTCATAAGATAAAATCTGGATATTAGAATCGAGTTTTTAAACCTAAATGATTCTACCACTGATATTTTTCAATAACTAATGGACAGTTTTACAGGAATTGAGAGATAGGGCCCGAACTTCAAAATGCTTTTTTTTAATGTGTAAACAGGAAAGAGTCTCAATAGAATGAGAACTGATTACATGCACACAAATAGACACTAAAGGTGCATAGTTTAGTGACTGAAAGTTTCCAAAAAGTTCAAGAAAAAGATAACTTACCATCACAGATGGACTCCAAACTGACACTGGAATTACCCATACGTTTATGGGGGGTCACAAGGTTTGCATCCCAAGCGGCAACCTGAAGCATATATATAGCAATCATCTCACGTAAGATAAGACACGATTGTGTGTGAAATTGAAATATTTGATTTCAAGTAGGCATAATAACGTAAAGTTAAATTAACAAAAGAATGATCATTAATATGTGCTAAAACTGTTGTTTATTGCAACACACTTTCGATTAATCCAGACAGTGATACATTTTCTTGCAGAATATATAAACTTAACCTGGAATTCTGAAGGGAAAAAGAAAGAAGGAAGAGTGTGCAATAGCTAACAAGGAATGAGACTTAAGAGTGGGCACTACTGTTGGACCTTTAATGTTTTAATCAAATGATAAAGAACTTAGTTTTATTTATTAATGAATATTTATGCAACATTTAGTATATTATGTATTAAATAAGTGTGTATGTGTAACACACCTAAGTTTTGGCGGCTGTTGTTAACCACCACATAGCCACCACCGCCAACTGCCAATAGCAGTTTTGGCGCCAAGTAAACTGCCACTAATGTGGCCTATAAATAGGTGTACAAACAGAGAATTAATAATCGTACATATGTATTTTGTTCCAGTATATATCCTCTGTTCTTTATACATACTGCACATATATATATATATACACATTCATACCTGTTAGTATTTGGTTGTTCGATTGGCATGGAGGGGCGTAACTGGGAATGCAGGCAAGGAACAATTCCAGGATGCCAAAATTCAACAACTACAAATTTTCACTTAAAATGCATTACCAACCTGAAGATCATTGGTTGGTGGATGCTTGATGTACAACGTGAGTTCCTCGTTCCAAGTTGGTTCCTTTGTCCTGACATGACTCAAAGATTTCTTTAGCACTTAAAGGCTAAAGCAAGATTATTTGAAAGTTTCATACATTCAGATATAATTTGACAACTTAAAGTGATAGATATAGGTATTTCATCTAGGCATAAATTTATTCCAAAACCCCATTTTATATGCATTCTAATCATCATTCTGATACGTTACGGTTCTTAGTTCAACATGTTAATTTATCTTATTATGTTCATTTCTCCTGCCATCATAAGAAGGAAAAAAAGTAGAAAAGCTGGTTACAGAATCAATAAGAGAACAAGTGAGTATGCTTACCCCCATTTAACCTTGCTTTTAACAATCTGACTATCCAATTGCAACACTACATAAGGATCACTTGTTCCCTGAAATCAGAGAGTAAGGATCACATAAGAATACTTAAAAACGTGATAAAGGATCACATAACCAAAAGGTGACTATATGATACCTTATAAATGTAAATGTAGAACATTTATTCAATTCAAAGATATAATATAAAGAAGAAAAGATAGGTTACCCATGGATCCATGGCAGGGAAATCATAACCCTTGTTGAGCTTTACAAACAACTGACCATCATAAATCTCACGGAGAAATGACCTAACACAAGAAACCCAAACTTGAAGCTTACAATATTTTCCTGACAAACTACAAAACATATGCTTCATACTCTGAAAGAATCACAGTCTGACAACCAGCAGCATCCACCTCGCTCTTTCCAGTATTTTCCTGATAAACAACAAAACATATTCTCCACACAAGCGAAATACAAGAATCCTTAACATTCCCCAAAAAAAAAGGAGAAAGGAACTAACGGTAGGAGTTGTATACGCCTCAAATGCAAATCCGGCGAGAATAACAGCACGATTGATATCAAATGGAGGACGTTGGACCTCCTCTGGCAACAAAAGGGTTTCCGTATCAGAGGTTGATTTATTGGCGTAAGAAATTCCATGTGGACTTGTAGTAGTGGATGTGGAAAGCCTAAGTTTGAGGGAGAAAGGCGTGGTGATGAAATTAGGGTTTGGAAAAAGGGGAAATGTTGGTGTGAGAGGAAAATGGGAGTGGGTTTTGTAAGATTGAAGAAGACTGGAAATGGCAGCCATGGATGAGAAAGAAAGGAAAAACATAAATAAAGAAATAAATAAAGAAAAGGAATTGTATGATTAGTATGCGTGGTGGTGGGTGTTGGTTAACTCATGGAAACTACTACACTTACTTACAGTAGTACGTAGAAGAGAATCCTATCCTATCCTATCCTAGCAAGAAAGAAAGAAAGAAAGAATTTACCCTACCTACCAAAGCCATCATCGCCGTCGTCAACTTGATTACAATTTACCAGATGCCCACCTCCCTACCCTTCCTTTCTCCCAGTTCTCTCCTCTTCTTTCAAGCAAGGCCACTGCGGAAGTGGTGTTTCCGACCGCCGTCCAAGTAAACTTGTGAGGTTGACCCTTTCAATTTGCATGCCCTCTTGTCAACAAAGATCCGCCGCCATCGTGGTTCCATCAAACCATAATTACCATCTTGCCTCATGGTTAGGTTAGTTGGCATCAAATGTCTCACCTCCAACCCAATGCCACCTATCATCTACTATCTTAAATTCTAATGTACATTTTTTTTACAAATTAACATAAGTTTAGCTAAATTACCCCTCAAATATTTTAACAAAATCAAACGTGTTAGTATAAAATCTCTTATTGTCCTAAGTCTCACTTCAACATTTCTTTACCTCTATTTTAAACTCTCATTTTTTCGCTTTCTATAATTATTTGATATTTTTTATATTAATATTCAATATTTATCAATTTTTAAACCGACACGGACTTTTAATCTAATATAATATTATATAACTATCGAATTACGCATATGAGACATGTCGTTATTTATTGCTTGTACAATTGCACGATGTATGCCATTCCTAAGAATATGGATTTGAATGTGTGGTTATAGGATTAGATATTAGAATCCGGATTTTTCAATTCGGCCATAATGCCCATTTAATCGGTTATGGTTATGCCGAACCGTTTAACATCTCTACAAACTAGAAATCACCCTCCACAAATATTGAAGTGAATTTGTGTAGTCGGTATCCATGAAAATCGGTCATGAATTAGTAAGAGTGAAAAACTTGTTTAATTGTTGTTTTCCAAAATTTATTTTAACTTTCATATATGAGAGGAACAGAGACGTTATTACCTTTTTCCGGAAGGAAATGCCAGTAGTCTTTACAACAAATTAAGAGAGAGACGGGGAGGTTAAAGAAACAGGATGACAATCATAAATTTACAAATTAAGTGTTAAAATTATAGCCCCCCAGCGTTCATTAGTTATTACACTTGTCACCTGCTAATCTTTACTTACTGTATGTATTTCTATAATTAATTAATGCATAAGTGCAACAGCAGCCTCCTGCACCAATGGCTCTGTTACATGAACAAAATGCTCAGCCTCCCTCTCCACTTGCTCCCAGCACTTGTGCGCATCTTTCCCTTCTTTCATTTTCTTCACAAATGCCACGAATTTCCTCCAGTTATCAGCCTGAAACAAATCAGGATTCATCCTCAGATACGTAAACGCACACATGTCCCTCTTTTCAGATAATGAAGCCGCCTTTAAGATCTGCTCGTGTGCATGATCATCGTATCTTGGTAACGCATTCTCTCCTGCAAGGGCCACCTGTGCTTCCTGGGTGGCCAATGTCACTTGCTGCACGAGCTTCTCCGGTGCACACTGGGCATCCTGAGGTTGCTCGTGGTCCCGCATCTCGATACATGTGAAGTTGAACACTGCACCATGGCGCGCCAACATTCGGGCTATTGGTAGGTACCCGTCTCGGAAACGGGTGTTGTAGTAACCTGCCGTGAGCTCAGGGGCGTGGGACCTGGTCCCATAATGCCAGTGGATGCCTGCAACTTTGACTGAGATTTTGACCCCTTGGTTTTCGAAGATTGAGGCGGTGGATGAAAGTATTCGTTCTCCGTGATCTAGTAGCATTTGTGAGTACCATGAGAGAAAGAAATCACCATACTCGCTGTTCCAGCCACCACCTTCTTTCTTGAAGAAATTGGTGTCTTCAGGCCAGTTGTTGTACTCCCCAGCGTCAGTTGGGCCCGTGCTGCCCCATTCTGGCTTACCATAGTTCTCGGCTGCAGCTTTGAAGCTACTAAGCATATACTGCAATACAACATTTTTCATGTAAAACCAACGTACAGAAAAAGAAAAAAAAAATGAAGTATATAAAAAGCATAAAGTGAGTTTACCTTGTCGTAACACTGGAATGCTCCAATCCCTGGGAATCTCCATATCCCGTCTTTCTCTGGGTAAGATGGATACCGAAGCTCTCCGGCCGGACCCATTCCAACTTGAATTTCCTACATACAATCCCCACAGGCCAAAATTCACATAATTAGGAATCATAGATAGATCTTAATAGTTTGAGATGCAGCTATACAAGAACAATATTCATCAACATTATAGCCAATATAGACAGGTCTTTCAAGTTTGAACTATTAGCAACCGATTGTAAAACAATAATAATAATAATATTCATTTGTCCAGAACTCTGCTCTGCCAATTAATAACTTAATTATAGGATATTGATCTAATTGTAATTCGTAAACGTCTAGTTATCTTTGTGACAACAAGGGAAGAACTTTTTCACTCTTTCATATACTAGCTAGTAGATTACACTATGAAAAGATGGTGGTTCAAGGGTGGGTCGATGTTATTTAAGGAGTCCATTCTATCTTAGTGAAATAGTCTATTTCTGAACTGAAACGTATTGTTGTGATATAATGAAAGCGAATAATGTCTGCAAGTAATGATGATTACCACAATGGTGTCCCCAAGAAGATGACTGAATGTATCTCTGAAAGAACGCATGTAGTCAGAGTAACACTGAACGGGTGTCCTGCCCTTGAGGCATGGGATGGTGTCACAACCAAGGGAGATATACTCATTATTCCTCCTTCCCCATTGATCTGTGTATGCAAGGTCAGGGTCATTGTTGATCTCCTCCAACACCCACTTTGGAAGAGGTATCCTGTAAAATATTAATTATTTGCTTTAGATTAATTTGTAAACTTCCCACAGTAAATCATCTAAACTTTCACACAACTCTCATGTAATCATAATGGGGATTTTCGTTAACTTTGTTTCATATATAGAAATCTAACCTAATGCTTCTTGCTATAGCTGTCAGCATATAACTTTTAAGTATTATTATATCCATAAATGAATAAGTTACTTAAATAAGAGACATACTTATGTCGGAATTCAAAGCAAACTTTCAATTTTCCTCGAATGAATCAGTTTTTTAGGGACGTAAATTGGACGTTAATTACACGTTTAGATGCGAAAATCAAAAGAAAGCATCGAAACAAGTTAAAGTAGCTCACGTGCAAGAGTCACCGACGTTCCCGCCGCATTGATGGAAGGACATCACCGCCTGTACCTTTAGCCCGTGCTTCTTCGCCATCTCCAACAGCTCCGCATAACCACCCCAATTATACTCTCCGGGCGCCTCCCTCTCCACCAACCCCCACCACACATCCATCATGATCCCCTCGACTCCGGCGCTCTTCAACGCCTGTAAACTCGCGTTCATCGCCTTCCGTCTGTTCACTCCGTTCGCCATCGTAACACTGTCCAATGGCATCATTACATACACCGGAACACCTTTCCCTTCCTTACCCCCGACACCACCGCTTCGATGCTCCCTCACCACCTCCTCCTGCGTCGACGGAGCTTCCATCAACGCCTGGCATGCCACCGTCAGATCCGCCCTCATTCCACCTCTCACCGGACTCATTGGCGGAGATGGTGATAGCCTGTCTATCTCCGCCCCTTGTTTCTGTACGGACACACGGATGTTCGCCGGTGGAGACCTCCACACGGCGGACGCGCTTACTGCGGCTGTCGTTGGCTCTCCTGCTGCCGTGTAACCGGAATCGGATGCGATTGTAGTCGCTGACAATGCTCCGATCTGGTTTAAACTCATCGCCATTAAATCAGGCACGAAAACTAACGAAAGATTAACACAATGAACCTCCGATTGTTGAATTGATGCTTAAAATATACAAGTGAATAAAGTTTTGGCAAGAATTGATCCTCAAAATTGGTAGTAAAGAGATCTTTTTTGTGTGAGATTCGATGAAAAATTGGGGATAAACGAGTTAAGCGTTTATATAGAACGACTTCGAGATTCAACAAGGATTACGTGAATATGCACAATTTGAATTTTTTTTAATTAAATTAAAAAGCAAAAATGCCCAGATAATCTTAAATGAACCGTTAAGTATGTGACACGTGGGAAAGTTTGAGCCACGGCGGAGGCGACGCCTTTGATGGGCTTTGGAGTCATGTGCAATGGGCGGTTGGATATTGTGTCGCGTGAGGCTTCTCCTTAAGACGCGCTTTATCATATAACCCGTTGGATGGTCGACACGTGTTTTAGAGGATCTAAAATTATTTCTATATGGACAAACTATTTATTTACCATCATTTTTTTCATTGCGTTGTGATATGTTCTACTCGTTTGTTTTGGCCGTGCTAACCATCGCTTACGGTAGTCTAAGTTTATTATTAAAGATACATATGTATTTTTTTTATAAGAAAAAACAAATAGAGTATATATACTTATTTAAATAATAAAAATAAATACAACTATATTACTTATTGATCATGTAAACATCATTATATATAATTTTATTTCAGATAACTGACAAAAGTTAATTAACTTTTTTATAACACCAAACAATATATTTAGATTTTGTTATTGTACGTTTTGATCTAGAACAGACAATGAATAACTTAGAAGATTTTTACTTTATAGATTTGAAAACGTGGGGATTTCAATCCTCAACCTATAGGTTATCGTTATTTTTTATTTATAATAAAGTTTTTTTAATCATAGACAACAAAATACTTAGTCTTATATTTGAAACAAAACAATAGACACACAATATTTAAACGTTACATTAACTTGTTTTCTTATAAATAACATATATGAATTTAAATTAACTTACAAATAGAAATACATTTTATGTGAATACCATAAGGTATTATATCAAAAATCTACCATATATATTACATATGGTCATAATTTTTTATTCTCATACCAACTTCTAAATTTTTTTGATTTTATAAAATAATCATAAATATTTAACAAAAACAAAATTCACTATTCAAAATACAAATCACTTTATACAATTACTGAGCTGATTTCATGACTGAACCAGATCTCATTCATATTCTTTGTATATATCTCTTAAAACCGTTTATGGTATATTAATTTAGCAAATCTAATTCCAAAAAAGGCTAAGATGAACAAAACGGAAAAAGTAAATAAAGACATTGCACAAAAAAATGGAGAATTATTGTCGATGAATCAACCAATTTGCTTTTTGATAAGGGGAGAAATGAATATTTTTCTAAATAATGTGGGTTTAAAACTTTAAGTACATGCACACTAAGGCATGAAGTTGAGAAATAAGCAAATGCAACCAGTATGTAACTTCTAGCGTGTACAATTTTGAAAGGAGAGTTGATTCGTACACAACAGTTTTTAGTCACGTACAAATAGTTAGTGTGTATGGTACAATTTGAAGATGTATAAATTATTGTGTATGGTTACTTTTGTTGGGTAAAAGGATCACCTCCCTTTTGAAAGCTTCAATATACAATTATTTGGGAGCTTTTGTTATATCATAGGAAGATATAAATTTATATTAGTATAGGTAAGAATATGAGTTTTAAAAACTCAAAATAGTATCATACTAATTAAATTGACAAGTGTCAATTTTAAAAGGCATGAACTCTTTTTATATATATAGGTAGATATTAAAGATTAGAATACATAAAAAATCACTTGTAATTTTGTTGAAGGAATGATACATGTTCCACGAGATCATGACGAAGATTTTGATGTGTACCTTTGTTCGTAATTCTTTATTTTGCCGATGAAGTGAGAAGTCTTTAAGTGATTAGTGTGTATATTAAATAATGTATATATATACACACTTGTGGGAGATATTGTGCACCGATTAGTGTTCGATGAGGTTTTTTAAAAATGTGCCTATATGGTTTAATTATCCGTTGTTACTAAATTGTCAATAACAAGGTTTTGGTGTTCACGAGTTGTGACGGATTTAAGAAATAAATAAATAAAATAAATTGGCAAAAGGTAGAAATCAATATCGAACAATTATAAATAAATGAGAAAGATCCATAAATAAAATACAAAATCAACCGTTTAACATTATAGAATGACTCCCATTCTATGTATCCAGTTGTGTGTGTGTGTGTGAGAGAGAGAGAGAGAGAGAGAAATAAACCTGATTTTGAAAAGTAATGCAAGTCAGCAATTCATTGTTTGTAGTTTCACCAAAATTCGTCTGGGTCAATTAGGTTTTATTATAAACCTAGAAATCCAACAAAAAAATTGGGTTCTGAATTAGATTGGGTTGAGTTAACTACTACTAAAATAATCTATTTTAATAACTAATAACACTTTACATATACTATAAACTTGGAACTGCGCGCATTAGAAGACAAGACCATGGTTCGTGGTCCTGTTACAATTTTTCGTAGAGGGTAAGAGAAGAGACTCTTAAATTAACTGCAAGAATGAATAAGCACATCAAATTTTGTGGTCAGCCATTTTGTTATGAATCGTGATAAAATTTCAATGATGATGTTATAGAGTCCAACAAATAAATAAACTTCAAAAAACACATAAATACAATCGTGAACTCACAGCTAATCTACAAAGTTCGATAGTAATACTAATGGTTCCCCTTAAGTTGTTACGGACTTATTGTTACGCTCGTTTAGTTATGAATATGTCGATGTAGGTTATGTTTTGTTTTTGATAGCTCAAATGAGTTCAAATACTTTGTTAATGTCTAGAGTATCAAATCTTTATTTGTATACTTGTATGGAAATGTCAAAAGTAAAGTTTTTTTTTTATTGAAATGAGAAGCAAGTGCAAAAGTTAACGGGTCAAACGGATTGATCAATAATTAGTTCTGTTTTGCAACATGTCGCTTTCAATAATATAATGATATGTTATTCGTATAATTCAATGTCACGAAATAGTTGTATTCAACAACATGCCTGTTTTTTTAATTTTTCTTTTATTTGTATCAACTATCTTATTAATTTAACAATAATTTCTAAAGGACATTAAAATCAGAAAAAATATTTATATTTATGAAAAAATGAGAGAGAAGTTAATAAGATTTTGAAAATTATGTTGAAGTGTATGAATAATTGTGTTTGTGTGGGAGAGTGTGTTAGTGAGTGAATATATTTTAAACAAATAAAAAATTAAAGTAAATTAGAAGAGAGAGTCAAATGGTTAAAAATTGAGTGAATAAGATTAATTTACATAAAATGAAAGGTCAAGATGTTTTTTATTGAATTTTAAGAACTTTTAAAATTAAGAAAGAAATAAAATGTTGAATGATTCATATAATAATATAGATAAGCAGACCGTCTTAATGGTTGAGTAGTAATGAAATGCAACAAATATATTTAAAAGCAACTGCGAGACAAATAGTGGGTAGTTTACAGTCTTAGTCTCAACATAGACATATATTTATCAATTCCAACATCACTAATAGTCAACAAAATTATGACATGGAGAAACCAAAAATCAGATATTACAATAAAGAAACAACAAGGATACTTTTTAATAAACATAATACTAATTATTTTGAGGAAGAAAAAGATTCTCTATGCCTTCAATAACCATGAGCAATAAGATAATGAAAACATAAAATTTACTTAAGTAGCCCCTCACAAAATATTGACGGTTTTCAATTTCTGATTTTTCAGGGTAGATCAGTTTTCTGCCATCATCATGTATGACGGTGAAGGATAGAAACATTTAGTTAATAGAAGACTATACACATACATTTTACATATTTCACTTCATTCGGTTGATCCCTCTCGCATCCACTTAGCTTACAACGGGAAAACTCCCTAATTAGTGGTAATGAAGTAAAAATTCATCCGTTAAAGATTTTCCTCTTTAACTTACAAACCAAAAGCTCAAGAACTCTTACCCGAAGTCGTTATATATCACAATAGAAGTTGTTACCAACGATTTGATCGACAAGCCGCAATTCTCTTTGTTAGGGAAAATTTAGGTTCACCAATATAAGTTTCAATGTTTACATAAAGAAGAAGAATTCACTTTGAAGGCGGAAGTTAGAAACGAGATAGTGAGCACCTGATTATACGTGAAAGTTGAAACATATACTTGCTTTGACCATTGTAAGTCACTCAATCGACCATTGTAAGTCACCAAGTCTTTTTTCAGCTTTTCTCCATGATTGTGTGCTAAGTTTTAGTAGTTTGAAGACCTTTAAATCCAAAATTGATAGATTTGCTTTCTGGTTTGAAACTTTTTTAGTTTTTGTGTTGTTTTAGTCCTAAAGCTTTTGAGAAAATGCTCTATGTTTAATGAACAAAAACACTTTTCTTTTTTGTTAGAGTACGTTCTTGTTTGATTTCTTTACAATTAAATTTTCGTCAAAGATTACGTGTTACATCACTTGCTACTACTTTCATTGCTCTTCGAGTGTTGCAAGCATTGCTTGATTTTTTTGCTTCAATTTGTGATGAGATAATAGATCAAACTTAACATAGATTTCTAAGAATATTTCTGGTTAAAGTTTAACATTGTTGACTTTCTTAATTGTTGTCTTTTTATTAAAGAACAGCTATAAGAATGAAAGTTTATTGGTTTGTATTTTGACTTTTGAGGTCAAGTTGCCCACTTTTTAGATTCAAGATTTTCCTTGATTTTTTTTTTTTTTGAGTTTTGATAACACTTTGATAACCTCTCTGCTGACTGAAGAGATAGAATTATGTTAGCTTTAATTTCTTATATATTTTAAGCAATTTTGAAATATAATGTAGTCCGTTTGATCGAAAGAATTACAAAGGTAAACGCCCCTTTTAAACCTTTGCCTAGGGTTTTAAAATTGATTGGACCGGCCTTGTTAGTATATTATTTAATTGTTTCCTTTTTTAAATAAGAAATTATAGATAATTTCTTTTAATCTTCATCCTGTTTTTTTAATTTAGGTAATCATTTTATTCTTGCTTCTATTAATTGTTTTTTCTAGGTATACATATATTAGAAACTTTAAACAAATATATAACGAATTGTAATGGACCTTTAACTTACTATAATTTAATTCAACTATATTTTAATAGTACAAACAAATAAGTTTTCATATTTGGATCGGAGGTGAAATTGTGACGTTATCTTAATAACAAAATATATCAAATTCTAAAAGTTTGAACGCTTAACATCTAATCAAACATGGAAAGCTAAAATTCAAAATTTCTTCTATCGAGGTAGTACAATATGTAAGAACATAGTTCAAAATTTTCTATAAAACTAACATTTTAACTATATGTGCAAGATTCATAAATAAATAAATATTTACTATAAAACTTTTTATTTTTCTTATTTTATTGAATATAAATTAATTGTTTCGAGCACTTTAACCTGTACATTTGGCTTCGGTATTTTCTTTGAAAATAATATCGCAGGAAATAAAAATATCATGTCTAAAGATAAAAATTAAGAGTGCAAAATACATTTTTTAGCGTTGTAAACAATTTGGGCTCCAGTCGACTATCTTAAGCAAAAGTTGAAAAATAGCTCTATATCTCAAGTCTCAACAAGCTTTTATAATACTGGTTTCTTACCGGTTTGATTATTGATATTTGACTAAAACTAACCCATCAATCAATTTCAGTTAATAGAAGTGTACAAACCAAACCCTTATTCTTTAATCGGTTTCGGTTTTGTTGTCGGTTATACTGCTTTCGGTTCGATTGTTTGGTAAAGATGATCACCCTCTATCACAAAGATTAGTAGTTTCTATTTTCTACTATCTTTTTGACTTTTTTGTCTTTTGAGTTTTAACTTTTAAGTTTCTATTTTCTAAATTGGCGTTGGTGATTGAAGTCCTTGAACCATGACTCTTATTTACGTACTTAAATATCAACTATCACTATATTCCATATTTCATTAGTCACGTAGAAATATATATTATTATTAAATGGTACATTGTACCACAATATATGCTATATCATACCGCAACTATTCAAAATGGGCCTACCCTCCCTCGTGCCGAATTTAGGGACCTCGCGAACTGTAATCCTCATCCTCATTCCCGTAGTGAAGCGATCCCAATCCATGTGACTAAGATTTAAACTAAACTCGATCTAGTTTAGGGTTCCTCTTTGTTCCATTTTTTACACGTCTTCTCCATACTCTAGTCCTAAACACAGCAGAAACATTAGGAGAGGTTTTTGGAGATCCCTAAAGTCAAAGGGGGTGTTCTATTCATCATTTGGAAGCATAACACCATCAAATGAGCATCACATTCATCACATTCATTTTGGTATTCTTAAACCTTAATTTCTAGAATATATGAATCTGATTCAGTTGATGTTTATGATGTGTTTGTTATGTTTATGGGCTATAAACATTGATTCATCTAGATAGAGATGAATCCTAGCTAGTTATGATTGTATTTGCTACATTAATCATGTTTTGATGAATATATGAATTTAAGTATTTTTCGTTTGAAGTTATAGTGTGTTTTACTATTCTGACAACATATTCAAGTCTTGTGGGTGTTTTTGTTCATCATAATATTGAAAAACGTCATGTTGGAATACTGATATTCAAATGTATGTATACTTTAAACATGTACGCTCATGTGGGTTTCTCACTAGAAATGATAGTTATCTCCATGGTCATATTTGATATGTGTATTTGGGACACTACATTAGAAATGAGGGATGTTGATTTAATGGGTTGGACTTGTGGTTAAGTATATGTCCTTATACTTGTGATTTAAAAAGATCTGGTGTTTGTCATGTTGTTCTAACAATTCAGTAATAAAAGGATTGACTTTCTAGAAATTAAAGCAACACTTTTGTCAACGTTTGGTTTTACAAACATGAAACTAAAACAAGTTTACTTTATTTCAAGCTTAAAAGAAATAAACATGATTATTGAATTGAGTTATCATTATATAATCTTTGTAGCATCTATGTTATTGTCATGATTAGTTGGGAGGATTCAAAGTCTAGGTAAATCCCTATTTGAGTTTGAATCTACCTCTTGTATTAATTGTTGTGTGAAGTGTGAATCCAATTAGCTTAAACATAGTTTTAATCACAAGTTAATCTTAATTAATGATAGCTTAATTGTAGTTTAATTGTGTGCTTAATGATAGTGTAATCTTAGCTTAATAACCATATTGATTACTAATCGGTTAGAAAAATAGTAATGATCCAATATTAGTAGTTGTCGTTCCCTATGATTCGATACTCACTTATGTAAAACTATACTACATAAGTGGGTACACCGCCTATGCGTGTTGTATTATTTCATATTTTTAAATTTTAAAACTCCATATGTGAAAGATTTTAATCATCTTAAAACCATTGCATACAACACACACCAAATCTCTTCATATGCAATGCACATGAGGGTATTTTTTTTTCTTTTAACCTCTTTTTACTTTTTAATTGAATTTCACTATTAAATACTATTTAACAAATTTAAAGAATTGAAAAACAATAAAAACTCTTTTATCTCCCTATACACACACATATTCTCTCTCTCTCTCTTCCAACACACACACATTCTCTCTCTCTCTCCCTCTCCACCTCCATCTCAAATTTTTACTTCTTTTACCTCTCCCTTCCTACGCACATGCACACGCGCACGCGCGCACGCGCACACACACACACACTCTCTCTCTCTCTCTTCATCACCTTAGCACCCCATCACCTTTCCCACCATTTTACCTACAACCACAACTACTGCCATCACACCTACCATCAGAACTACCATTACCTTCTCTTTCTATCCTTTTTCTTTCTTTTTACTTAAATATTTCATGATCTTCATCTCATGGTGGTGGTAGGAATCTCGCTTTTCAAGATCTACATCTCGTAGCTGCCATCGACTTCTCCGCCACACTCTCAACTCCCACCACCACTGCCTCCATCCTTGCACCTCGTTTTTCTTCAAGATCTACATCTCGTAACACACACATTCATACATGTTTCAATGGTGGATCTCACTACAAAAACCAAATTGCAACTAAGAAACAAGGAAAAATAGAAGTTATACCTCTTCCAAGCTTTGTTTCAAAGAGAAAATGGGATGAAGATAAGAAAGCAAAGGGCCTTTACCTCTATTGTTGATCTACACCAAGATGCAAAACCCCCAAATGCTATTAAACCATCAAGTAGACTTCCACCATGAACCTACCTTTTGGAACAACACATATCACTACTCACAAGAACACTTAAGATCTCAAACTTAGTGTAAGTTGTATGTGTGTGAGGCACCAAGAAAGAACACTTAGGAAAGGAAAGAACTGCCTTCTTGGTCCCTAAATTAGCCTCAAAGAGACCTTGGGTCGGCCAAAAAGGCAGCCCTTGGATTGAAAAAACAAAAGGTTCAATAAAATTGTAACACCCAAGGTTAGAAAATCATTTTATTATATCTTAATAGGAGGTGTTATATGTTTATATAAGTTACCCTTATGAGATTAGATATGTTTTTAAAACTATAGGGACTTAAAATGTCAGATTATAATTTAAGTTAAGTCCAGGGACCAATTATGCAAATCTATCAAACTTATAGATATGTATAGACTTTCTTGTACATGGACTTCATTACTTCTTGCAATTTCTAGACAAACACAGCAGCAAACTTCTTCATATCTGGTGATTTTGATCTTAGAACACAGCCCTAACAACAGTTGGTTAACATCATAGCAATCCTACTTAGTAGAGGTATGTGTAGCTTATTTAGTTTTTATGTTCTTCATGTTCTTATGAGTCAAGAGTTGATCACAAGGATCAAATCATGTTAATTTGTTGTTAGTTAGCTTGTTTAGATGTTATGGGTGTAGGAAAACACCCTATACACGTTTTTAGATTGATTAGAATTGAGTTTTGAGAGTTTTGGCCGGAAATACAGCTTCTGTCGGTCAGAACTGTGCAGACCAGGGGAGGGCACGGGCGTACCCAAGGAGGGTATGGGCGTGCCTTTCGCCCCGTGGCAAACCCTAGTTCATCAGGTACTCCCGTGCTTTTAAGCTTAGTCACGGGCGTACCTTAGATAGGCACGGGCGTGACTGTAGGATAGGTACGCCCATGCCTGGGTCAAGCCCAGTCGTGCCTTAGTTGCAGGCACGGGCGTACCTTTGACAGGTACGGCCGTGCCCTAGCATTTTTCAGTACAGTTTGATTAAGTCAGCATATATTAATACATATATTATTGATATTATGTTGTAGAAACAAGTTGTGGGCCTAAACATTGATCTTTATCGTTTGTGGATCATATCATATTATATATCAGAAGGTGAGTCTTCTAGACTTCACTTCATATCGGCGGCATGTGTAGTTTCATATCAGATTGTTAACATGCTATGTTATACGTGTGTATATGTAAGCATACTGCTATGTGCAGTAGGGCTCAGATGCGGTGCAGTACTGTGACCTACGATGCTGCCCTGGGTCTAGAACCAGAGGCTAGCCTTGATTGCCAGACATGCGTGTATTATCTTTATGTGATTGTATACGTGTGCCCATATGATGTTATGTTTAGATTACTCACTAAGCTCTCGTAGCTTATCAAATACTGTTTTTAAAATATTTTGCAGGATGCAGCAAAGACAAAGGCAAAGCTCCTGTTTGACTGCTTTTCAGTTTTTGAACGATAAACACTTAACGCCCTTTTGTGTAAATATTTAACCTTGACAGTACACTAAGTCTGTACTTGTGGGTTTATCTTTTGATTATAGCATGGTTTTGTTATGAAAACGTTTCCGCTTTTGTAACTCAATTGATTTGAGTGCTTTTATGAAATTATCCTACTTTTATATCGTTTATTGAAATTGGGGCGTTACAAAAATGAAAGTGTCATGTTAGCTACCTCTTCATGGGCCATGAAGGAAGCTTCAAAGACCTGTGAAGCACTCAACTTTCATAGCCCATGAAGACAACTTCATGGTCGTGAAGCATCCAGCCATCACAGCCCATGAAGCAAAAAGCTTCATGGTCATGAAGCACCTAACCTTCACAGCCCAAGAAGCAAAAACCTACATGGTCATTAAGCACATTTTGATAGCAAAAACACCATTTCACTCCCTTTCTTTCTAAATGTGCTGTCAGGATCAATCATTGATGTGTGACCCAATAGTCTCGTGCTTCATAGCAGTGATACCGGCCTACGTGTGTCAGTGGACAGACACCAACATATCTTGTTCTTAGATGTCAATGATAGTGAGAGGGGGGTCTGTGCAGTGATGAGGAGATGTGGGTGGAGAGATGAGAGTTAGATATATAGAGAGTTGGGTATAGAGTTGAGTAGGAGACCAGGAGAGAGGCTTAATGGGCGAACATTTAAAATGTAAAAAAATACTAAAAATGGTAAAAAGACCATATTACCCTCATGTGCAGTGCATATGAGGTGACTTAACGAAACAAATAAACAGGAAACGTTAGAAAAGATTATAACTCCAACAACCAGATAGTTAAAGGACCTAATTAACTTACAACTTTTTCAAAAAAATAAAAACTAATCTTACAATTGTTCTTAGTTAAATGAGCGTTTATGAACTCAACTCCCATATTAATAACTAAATCCTGATTAACGAAAAAATGAAAATAATTTTCATAAAAATCCAACCATAAAATATATATTTAGGCATTAAAAGTCACATATAACTAAAATTCATAAATTGAATAACTTGTAGTCTGAAATTATGGACATGAATTGATTTTTTACATAGCATATATAATGAAAATAAAATAGAATAATTATTTATTACTACACATATGCATCTACTAGTAAATATAAATAATGTGAAAACATAATTGTTATTTTAAACTAGGATGTTATATATAGATTCAAGATTGGACTTAGAAACTTGAAACCTTTACACACATAATAAAAAATTCTACCCCACAATTTATATATAATAAATACCATCAAGAAAGTAAAAACATTTTGTAAGTGAAAAAACAATTAAGTTGGCTAGTCGATCGAAGTTTTGGCAAGACTTGATAATTATAATTAACATAAATTAAAGAACAAGAGTGGAAAACTAATGCTTAATTGCAATAAAATTGCTTCAAACAAAGTGACCAAAATAAACCCGTTATGCTTATATGCACGCATTACTCACTCACTCACTCACTCACAAGTTTATATAGATTACAGATACGTAATACTACGTACATAAAAGATGCACATGTTATACAACACACATTAGTAAACATAATTACACAGATACAATGTTTACTACGTACATTCTTTTTAATGAAATCTTAACTTAGATTTTATGACCGTACTTCATACATAGACTGATTTAATCATTAAAATGAAGTTATTGTACCTTGTGTTTTAATAATATAGACCCATCACAACTTGCATCAATTAAGTGACA
The DNA here is from genome assembly GCA_038502395.1 of Dittrichia graveolens. Lineage (NCBI taxonomy): Eukaryota > Viridiplantae > Streptophyta > Magnoliopsida > Asterales > Asteraceae > Dittrichia > Dittrichia graveolens. The sequence goes on along the minus strand of JARJIL010000003.1, from coordinate 619,053 downwards.
TTCATAAATCAAGTTATTGGTAAGGAAGGCACTAGAGTGTTTGTAATTCGGGTCGGACTTTACCAGCAAGCATGAAAGCCTTGTAAATAACTGGCCTAACCAGCTTGGCTCCACCCCACACCTTCTCAAGTTGTTGAACCACGCTTTGAGACAACAAGTCAACACCTTGCTCCTTGGCAGTCACAACCGCAGACCAGGACTTCAACATGCCTAAAACCCCTTCAAATGCTACTTCCTTTGGTATGTCAAGTTTCAAAGGACTCCCTTCTGACCCTAATCCGATGTTCTCAAAGGGGAAAGCCAGCGTTGTGTAACCATCAAACACATACTTAAGGTTCTCTTTCCAATAAGGAATCGTACTTTGATGAAATCGCTTCAGTGATGCATCAATTTCAGGGGTTATCTCAAAGTCGTTGTACCCCCACACTGCAAACACACCGTCTGGTTTTCGTAGAACACGCTTCATCAAAGAGTAGAATCTTGGGAGGTCAAACCAGTGTATGGCTTGAGCAACAGTCACCAGATCCACTAAATTTTCGCCGCCGATGACCTTAATTAGCTCATCGTCGGACAAGGAGAGTGGCGTGTGGATGTATCGGACTCGTGGATGAGGCCTGGCGAGCTTCAGTTGAGCTTCACTAACGTCGGTACCAATCACTTGCTCGTAATGCTCGGCTACCTGGATAGCAAATACCAATCAAATTCCCACAGTTAGGGTTTTTATAAATTAAAGGAAAATTGGAGAAAAGGGATCAAAGATTGGGAAGGAAAAGTAACGTACACCGATTGCGGCTTGACCGTTGCCGGTGGCGACGTCCCAGGCAAGAGAGTGAGAGAAAGTCCGATCAGCTAACATGGAGTACCAGGCAGCGGGATAGGTCGGGCGTGCATCCAAATATGCCTCCGCTTGCTTGTCGAATAATCCTGCCATTCTTAATTTTGTTCTGCAGCGAGTTCGGCAATGGAATTTACAGGCAAACAGAGATGAAGAAGGTATCAGATTTATAGAGAATTCGATTACAACAAGCCAGCAACTATAATATTGAATAATAGTTTAATTATTAAAAAAATTTTAAAATAATTTTATCATAAAGTATTAAATTCGTTATGATTTAAACTTTAAAGTTTTTTTAAATAGTTTAGACCTTGAAGTTTTATTAAAAAATTAATTAATCAATTATGTTTTATATGGTTTTTGATTTTACCATCTTTACTAGACTATGTATTTTAGTTTTATTAAAAACTTAATAAAACTTAGATGGTTAAATCATTTTCAAACAAAAAATTAAAAGTTAAATCATTTGGAAAAAAACTTTAAGGTTTAAATAATAAAAAAAGTGTAACTTTAATGATTAAATTTAACAAATTCAAACTTGGATGATTAAACTATTCGAAAAAAAACATTGATAACTAAACCGAAAATAAACTAAAACTTAGATGGTTAAATCATTATTAACCCTATAATATTTGGAAGCAATCTTTTAAAATTCGGATTTTTAATCGACCCGGTTTATATGTATACCTTTTCAAACTTCAACCAAGCATTTCAATCAAGTTTTCAATATCAAACTTACGTTTTCAAGTTATGATTTTTATGATTTTTGTTAATCTGGTGTCGATATCCATTATCCGTCTTATACCTTTATTCATTTAATTATCATAAAATAACAAAAAATATTACAAAACAAAACTAGGTTGAAAGAGCAGGTTCTACTAGTTTGACCAGAAACCCAACCGGTTTAATACGGGTAAAAATGGCATAAATTTGGTCATTGTTGAATTGCCCTCCCCATCGATTCATGATTCAGCCGGTGAGATCAACTCGGGTTTTAAAAACACTGTTTGAAAGCAAGGAAAAAAAATTATGATATTTTATTAATGACTAAATTACCCTTAATCGTAACTAATAATTTTTTTAAAAAATAAAGAAATTGTTATAAAATTCTTCTTTTATTTCTCTCCATCAGGCAAACACAAAAAAAAGATATTACTCATTCTCTTTATTTGTTTATAAAGTAACGTAATTATTTATTACTTCTTTTAATTAATTTCTAACTTTTCATACATAAGATACGGTTGTTATTTTTAAAAATTAAAATTATATTTTATTTTACTTTTATCTACGGTCCTTATAGTTGTAGTTATTATTCTTATTATTTATAAAATAAATTGACATTTATAAAAGAAAGATTTTACAAAGAATTTATATAAGGTTGGTAATGAATATACCATTTAAAGTGATATCCTAACTTGACTTAGAATCAAGACTTAGACAATTAGATCTCATTCATTTTCATTGCACATTAACATTACATTATTTTTTCACCTATTTTAAATTTTATCTTTTATTACAATTATTATTAATTTAAATAGTTTAATTTTTATAAATAATTATAAGTTAATAAAAGATAAAATATAAATATTATATTTCATAAATTTAAACTATAAGTTAACCTCACATAATAAAATTATAAAGCTAAAAAACTACATAATTTCAAATAAAAAGTCATAATACTAATTGTGTTTTTTTCGAAGATATTCTTTGCGGTATAAATCCGCACTCAACTACCCGTGAGATACTCAACATCTTTTTCCAACTATTTTGCCTCCTTTTGTTTCTTTCTTTTTCTCATAGTTTCCAACTTCCAACGGGTTCTCCTCCATGCTTACCACTCTTTCGGGCTCCATATTGAACTTTTCAACGACATCCAAAAGACCCTTCATCACCTTGTCCTTATTCGTCGCCGTCGTGGATGCTAACGTGACATGTTTACCTTTGTCTTTGCCCACCGATCGTTGAGGTTTTTGTATGTGAATTTTGTTGCTCTCTTTTTGCGTTGGGTCGCTCGAACCACGATATTGCTTTCCTTTACTCGGGAATTCTATTGCTCTCCTTTTGCATTGAAATTGGTAGGTGTTCGGTGACATTTGTTGGATGTTTCCATGATAGGTTGGCGGCGATGTTGATAATTGGAAAATATTTTCAACAATTATGGTTGCAAGCTCGTGCCTCTTGATTTGGAACATCGGGGTGAGGTTGTGAATTTGTTTGATTGGTAATCCATATTTTCGTAGAAGAAAGGTCTTGTAAGAAGTTGATAAGGTATTTATAGGAGTTGGAGAGATAAGCGTTGGAAGGGTCATATATAATTAAAAAAACAAAAAAGAGGAAATTGTGGTGTGATTGTGAAGGAGCTTGTCGGATGTGGATAGTCATCTATACTATAATATAAAATATTTAAGCTTTTTTCTTAAAATTCTTAAATTTTAAGTCACTTAAGATTACTATTCTACCCTCATCTACTAAAAAATGATTCCATAAAATAAACTTAATAACATTCATTTTTCATAAATTCCAGAATATTCCCTTTCCATAAATTTCATAGCAAAACTTATGAAACAGAATATTCCATAAACTTAATAACATTTTATAAATTCCAGAAAGGGAAAATATATATTATTCGCTTTTCACCTGCTAAATAAAAATTACATCTAAATTTCATTCCCCTTTCACCTGCTAAATAAAAATTATAAAATTACGTCTTGTGTGTCCTCTTGATCAATACCTACCAAAACAACTCCTTACAAACCATTTTTATTCACCGTCGCCGCATTACGCGGGTACCCGCTGGAAATACGTGTTTAATTGAGAAAGTATGTTGTTTGCTTAAAGTATTGGAAAAAGCAAGTTGGAAGGAGTTATTGAATTCATACATAGTTTGGTTAAAGCATATCTTGTAAAAATGTTTTATTCTAGTAATTATAAATAGAAATGGTGTTGGCGTGTGGGTTGAATATAATATATGTATATATATGGAATTACGGCTAGGCTAGCATTGTATTGTATGTATTTTAAAAGTGAGAACAAGTGACATTAGCCTACCCGTAATTCCATGTTCAGAATACATACATATGATGCATGTGGTGTGCTAACTTTTCAAACTACGTTGTTGTTTATGTCGCTTACTCTACTCTACTATATATATTCAACCAACAATCTAATCTAATCTAATGCTCTCTTCTTACATACATATATTATGTATATATCATTTTAATAACTTCCTTCCGCTACAAAAACTCATTTTTACATAAATATTTCAGCCGACCATCCTAAGTTTCAATCCTTTGGAGCTTGCATCACCACGTGATTTCTTGCGTATGAATTATGAATGTTTTTAATAGACTCCGAAAGTCCTTTCAAATTTGACTGCATTCGTACGATAATATATTACATATTTCTTAATTACTAATTAATTAAACGACTCAAAAATATACAAGAATGAAATGAAAATGCAGTAGGAGTGTCTATTAGGTTTGGTTTAATTGGATTTTAGAAACAAAAGATTAACTTGTCATAGTTCAAACTAGAAGTATACTGAACCAAACCGATCCAATCGAATAACCATTTGGTTAATTGGTTCAAGCTCCGTAAAACCAAGTAAAAAATTTGATAAAAAAAACACATACAAAACTTACCATTAGTCATATTGGATCCTATCGATTATACATTGGATCCGCCAATGGCGGTGACCAATTAGGTGGTATGCGGTCACTGAATGGTGTTTGGAGAAGTAGCTACGTGGATCAGAGGAGAGAGAGACAAGCACAATAAAGATAGAGGACCGTGTGCTTTATTTTTTAGAAAAATGGGTTTGTAACGTTATCCAAATACATGACAAATAGGAATGAAAGTTAATGTCTTACCCTTTTGTTTGAAATAGGTTAGACAAGATCAAAACAAAATAAACGGTTGTGATCGGTTCTCGTAATAAAAACGATTATCAAATAAACTTATTCATATATATATATGTGTGTGTGTGTATGTATATATATATATATAGAGGAGGGTTCAAACGAGAATTGTTTTCCGTACGAAAACTGCGGGAACCAATATTGGCCGTTAATTTTGAATAATGGAATTAATGGATGAAGAGCGTAGGGGGATTGAGTGTGACAGACAGAATGAGAGGACGACGACGGTAGCACATCTCCGATGGGCTGCGGCAGCGCAAGCAAGTTGGTGGCAGAGAACCTGGATTGGAATTAAACTAGGGTTGAGGAGATGAGTTGGATAAAGGACGAAGAGAAAGGAGAGAGAATAGATATTTATGTGTCAAAAATCTGATTTGCCCTGTTTACATTTAAATAAAAATCATCTAAGCTTTTTTAATTACAAAAATTCCACAAGTAAGACTAATAAAAAAAGACTTGTCTTATAAACCACTATATTTATAATAGGATAAGTTTAATTTAATTAAGGTTATATATTAACAACAATTTAATATAAGTTTTTCATTTTTTAATCAATAACTATAATTAGTACCAAAAATAGTTTTTATTTAAACCTTCTTCCCCTTTATGTATATATATAAAGGACAATTAATGCAAAAAGGACAATTAAAAAAGACATATCGTCCGGAAATTTTATGAAATTGAGACAAACCGTTAAAGATTGGGTGGAAAATCCATAAATAAAAACAAATAATAAAAAGGAAAATTATGCACGTAGTAATACTCTTCAATTTAATTAGGTGAACTTGTATTAATTTTGAAATTTGGTTCAATAAATGCCATGATGATGGAGTTGACGTAAATATTTATAAATAATTTGTTTAGGATCGATCTGTATAAGTATTTATTTTAATTAAAAGTTATTACATATTATGTATTCATCAGCTGTATAAATACTTATTTTTAAAAGCTTCAACCAAGTAAGTATTCATGTTTTTAAACATCACCTGGCAAAACGTTGAATGAAAAATAAAGAAAATGAAAATAAACATCGTCAAAACATATATATAAACTGATCCTTCCTTGAAAATAATAAACAGTTAAACAATTGCATTTGCTGCACTCGCAATTCTTGGCCACAAATCAGCACATTCCTTCCCGATCGGTCCGGTGATGGCAGACCCTGAATCAACCAACCAAACCATGTATGTATCATCTACTTAGTACTGACTTATTTATATTATACCATGTCTACATTAATAACCACAAACTAACATCATGTGTCATATATGTACCTTTCATTTCTCCTTTTGGGTTCACTATCACACCTGCATTATCTGTGATCAAATCCAACTTATTAGGATCTATGTTTTGATTAGTAGCATATGTATGTTTTATTACAATACAAAGGATATGTTGTAATCAGATGCAGCACTTGAAGCTTAGAAAAGAAGAACACCAACTGTAACGGTGTTGATTTCCCAGACGTGTAACAGTATCAACCAACAAGACATGAAAACATACTTGACTAGCCGGCCTGTTTACACCAATCTAATAGCAAAGAGCACGTAACAAGAAAGCAGTCACATAACAACGGGTAATTAACATCTCCATAGCAGGCGGAAACAAAAAAGTTATTAAAAGAAAATCCATCCTAAGGACACGACTTAAATGGAAAACAAAGAAAAGATGACTACATTCTGGTTTGTGTAAAGCCTAAATGGAGCAGATGAGAGCATGAGAAGCATAAGCACATCTGTAACGATAGGCTTCCTTTTATTTTCCAGACGTGTAACAGTATCAAACAATGAACATGATAAGATACTTGACTAGTCTGGTTTCATTTCTCTTAAACCATGAAAATAATACTCAACACAAATAGGTAAATGGATTGATGTATACTCGGTTCAAAAATTATACGAGATTATACTTTAAAAAACAATGGTTTACTGAAACCAAAATCCATTAGATTGATCTGTTAGAAAAGCATGACAGCATTCATAATCCATGGTGATCAACCTGCTTCATTTCACAGACAAGAAACACCACCAACCATGGTATAAGAAATTTTAAAACTTATCCCAAATGTAAAAACACAAGCAAAGGGTGTCTAAAAACTAGTCACAGCCTACATTCTCCAAATGTGAACATCATTGACATAAACACATGTAACAAGACAAACCAAAAATGTAAAGTAATCTTTAAACAAAACCAAACCAAACTCATTATATCTTCATGTTAATCTTTAAAAGAAGGCAGTAATGTCCCAACCCTTAACAGGGGTTACATACAGATATGAAACCCAAGAGGCTAAAGATTGCGAATTTACTATAGCTGGGTATGGGAAATGTAAAGAAACTTGAAAAAAAGACTCTCCACACTACATCCCCAGCTAAGCCATCTTTACTTGAGCATAAACATGACAAAATTAACAAAACTACATGGATAACATACGATTATTGATAGAATAATAGGTTAAGATAAGAGAGTAATAGAGCATAACCTTCAAAGTACATGAAGACGCCATCCTTTCGGCGCCATGGCTTGCGTTGTCGAACAATGACAGCAGGCATCACCTTCTTACGAAGATCAGGCTTTCCTTTCTTAACAGTAGCCATTACCATGTCTCCAACACATGCAGAAGGCAATCTGTTTAAACGTCCTTTGATCCCCTTCACCGATATTATGTAAAGGTTCTTTGCTCCTGTGTTATCCGCACAGTTGACCGTCGCCGCCACCGGTAGACCAAGTGACATTCGAAACTTGTTTCCCGCTGAACCTCCTCGTCCTGATCACAGTAAAAACCACATGTTTTGAGAATCAGATCCTCAATGGAATCATAAAAATCAAACTCAAATTAAACGACTCACCTCGCTTCGACATCTTTGGACTCTGATGACAGAGGGAGAAGAGGAGCGATTGTAGGGTTTAAGGTGAGCGTTTATATATTGCTAGGGTTTGTCCGTGGGTGGATTCAAGATCGGGTTACCGCATTCAGACTGGACCTGTTTTGAAAAAAGTGGGCCGGCCCATTTTCCACCATATTCTTACTTACTTACTTCTTCCATCTCCTCAACTCAAGTTTGAGTTAAAAAATCCAATTTATTGACAACCAACGAAGACTAAATGTATTTTTCTTAAATACAATTAAGAGGTAAAAGTATACAAATTAAGATAATGATGTTCTTAATTGTAGAAGATTTGTTTTTAATCACAAATATCATCCAAAAAAACCACATCATTCCATGCCAATATCATCCTCCAAAAAAACAAAGTAAGAAATACAAATATTACTGTTTATGATTACATTTTTTAACACTACAAACAACAAGAGATCCCAACTTCATTCCTATTAGAAATCTACAAATCTTCTTATCAGCAGTGACATCTCTCACACATCAACCTGCCATAAGTATACTTGCAAGAACCATCACTCAAAAACTATGAAGAAGCAATAAGTTATTTCAGTTTCTCCATAGCTTTGGTTGAACAACAGACTAGTTCAAGTTTCTATATACCTTTTTGGTTTAAGGGTGGGACTGTGACTGTGAATTATTGCCACACCAATCGAAAGAGACTGCAGAGCAGACAGTGTTGATTGGTAATGGATATAATACAAACCATCATGGACGTTTGCATCTTCTATAACCAGCAAACTTTGCTTAGAAACCTGAAATAAAATTTTAAAAATAAATTAAAATATGGTTAAAAAAGAAGTTGTAGCTTCATGTTGCATACATCAAGTCTTATAAGATTAGTATGCCCTGATGCAATCTACACAACAACACATAAACAATAACAGTGGGAGCTGGAAAAGAAAAGATGCAATCTTTATGATTGACTTGTTTCTTGGAAAATGATTGAAGATTAAAGACAAGTATTCTTTTAGGTTGAATTGAATAACATTATATACCTGTTTAAATAATTGAAAAGAATTGGTGTTCCTGAAAACACCTGCTGGGTAGACGACATGCTTGTTATTTGGGAGAGCTTTAAATATCGTAAGTGGGCAACCGACATCCCAGCCACCACAGTCACAAGAGCCACCACTCCTCCACCTTTCAACAAGGCTAGATGGGCCTCCATTTTTCATTGTGGGCCCACCATGTAACCCTGCTGGGATAACGACATCCATATCTATACTAGTAGAATGATGACATTTACAAAGTTGAGGAGTTGCAAAATTTTCTTTATGCCCGCCTTGTTCGAGAAACTTTAATCCCCACCCTCCAACTTGATCCTTGTTTTCGGTGTGGGGAATATGTTGTTTCACAACAATAGCAGCTAATTCAAGATTTGAAGGAAAGCTGTTGGATTCTGAGAACAGATTTTCTTGCTCTTTCGACTCTAACGAGTTGTCTTGTTGTCCAACTGACCTATCAAATTCAGATTTCGTTCTCCTCTGCCTACTTAAAGGAAACATGTTTGCCACCTTCTTTGACAGTCCCCCTCTGCTCTTTTTAACCCGTTGATCTGAAGTATGCTGCAAGACCCCTTCGTTGTCATGACCCGTTGCACATAAAATAAACTCAGTCTCCATAATTTCTGATCCAAGATTACAGGTTGTGAATGAGGTAGACACTCTCATTTTACCCACAACATCCAACTCTTCACCATCAACCTCATTTTCCCTCTTTCCACCTCTACAATACAACATGTAAACATATCCAGAATCAGCTTTTGAAAGAATTGCGGTATAAACTTCCCTCTGGTCCTCTACAGAGAAAACATAACGTGGAAATCCATTGTTCCAAAAATAATGAAGCATTCCATGACAGTAGGCACTTGAAAAAGAAGAAGAAGAAGAAGAAGAAGAAGAAGAAGATGATGATGATGATGATGGATCAGAATAAATAGAGTTTGTGCTTGAGAATGAAACAAGCCTTTGGTGCAAGGGCTCGCATCTGAGTATTTGATCTTCGGGTACTACCCTTTTCTTCTGTATGTCTTGTGAATGTGATGAACCAACACATAAAGATTTTCTATCTTGTATTGAAGTCGGGTTTCCTTGATTGATATTATCATCTCCATCATCATTATCAGAAGGACCTAATTGGCGTAGTAGTAAAGGACTTTTCAAAATATTTTTCATACTTGTGCTTCCAGTGATAGAACCAACAATCGGATCCTCAACACATGAGCTTATGGGTATATTCTCATCCACAGATGAAAATACAAACAAAGCATCATCGCCAACTGCTCTTGAACTAAATCTATTAAGAAAACAGTCAACCTTTGTAGAGACAGGCCATGAATTTCCTCTCATGGCGCTTAGATGAATTAATTCAAGGCAATGTCGAAGGTATTTTTCTTCAAGACTCATGATTTGCTTTGGAATCATCTTCTTTAACCCATATATTTGTTGAAGAAAGATTTGTTGTCTGCAAAAATCACTAATTTCTAACTTTTTAATGCTTGAACATCTCCTTGCCAATACTTCAGGCAAGCAATCTTCTTTTGTTGATCCAAATTCCTTGTTTGGGCCATTTAGTAAATATTCTTTTTTGTCAACAATCTTACTACACACAATTTCATTATCCATCCTCTCTGACTTGAATATAATATGAGATATTCCAAGATGGACAAATAATTTACATATTCTAAGTGCAATTCTAGTAGACCAGCCTTCAAATTGTGTCTTGAATTGCAAAGTAAGCTGACAAGCAGATCACAGGGATAAGTCTTAGCATAAGTGTTAGTTGAACTGATTAACAATTAACAAAGCAATCAATTCTTTTTTATGCTGATAAAATGTAAGGCTTGCCACAAGATTAGATGAAGAACTAAAAGACTAATACTCTAGGGGTGTATTTTGTGTAGTCATACAACTCTCATTTTCTCCTAATTGAATTCCAACTCAAGGCTCTCACATGAAAAGAATTTGAAATAGATTGTTCTCTCCAATAACAGTCCGCCTTACGGCTCCTCACCAGGGTCATGTTCTTGCTATTTGTTTAAAGTGTTCGAAACAAATTTGAGGGCTAGCACCCAACAAGAAAGATCATTCTTAGGTGTGGCTCATCCATAGAGGAGATCTTGTTTGGTTTCTTCTTCATCCTCTCGTTTATGGTATAATTTCTAGCCCTCTCTTTTATGTATATCATACTTGCATGATTTTGGTAATAAATGGGATACATGGGTTTGAAACTTGATAAAAACGTTTTTCGTTTATTGAAATGCTTCTGTTGCAAAATATATTTATAAACTGACCACCAAGTTCCACCAACAAGAAAGTCATGGATTACTCATTCTATTACTCCAAAAAATTAGAAGAAATAAACAGGAAGCAATATTGTTGAAAATAAATACTAATTCCTGATTTGTAGTAACCGAATTAAAATGAACTACTTATAGTATGTGGCCACCAAACTAGTGCAAATAAAACTACCTCACATTCTTGAAGGCAAGTAACAGTATCTCTCAATATACCAAAAGAACATTATGTTGCAAATACAAGTAAATCCAGAAGTTATTTCATTCCAAAAAAAAAAGGTAATTGCTGAAACAGTGAAACTCGTGATCATCATAGCTTGGAACATGATTATAGCAGATTAAACCCGAAATTTGAAGCAATCCAACTTGAATTCTAACCTAGTTAAAGAAAGCTATCCAAGCAATGAACCTCAGAAAAAGAAAACTTAAATAGAAAAGATCAAGATTACGTACCAAAGATTGGAAATTTGTTCAACCCCTTGGTAACACACAAATCAAAGATGCCTGTAAATAATTGTAAGGTACTGTGCTTAAGCGTATACCCTCTCCAACACAGAGTCTACCCAGCACACGACAAAGAGACAAAATCTGGAATAAATAGAGTACGTATATTATATACGAGCAAGAAACAAATTAAAAAATAAACAAATAATTAGATATTACAATAGATTTAAAGAAAAAGAAGAGTTTACCAAGTTGGGAGTATGCAATGGCGAAAGAAAGACAATGTCCTGGATGGCGAAAATAATTGCGGAGAAGCAGTGGAAAATGGGTTAATTTTTTCCAGTGGTGGGTCCGTATGTGGCACTTGTTCTTACCAAATCAAGATTTGAAATTGAAAACCCTAATTGGAGTTGTGGAGGGAGGGAAGGAAAGTGATGGCAGTGTGTGTGTGTGTGGGTAGGAGCTGGTTCGCAATGACACACCATGTAGTTAGTCTTTTTCTTTTGGTTGTTTGTTCCACTAGGAGTAGGCAGGCAGGCAGGCCTCCGACGTGGTGGTTAGCGGTGGTGGGTCCGTACGTGGATTTCGATCACTCTCACATGTGACTACTCTCAGGCTCAGCCTTAATTAATGGTACCCAACTTCCCAAACCCAACCCAACGACCCGCTTTTTCTAATGCCTAACAGGTCAAATTTAATGGGTCAAAAGTACTTTTATTCTCTGTTCTCTCAACATAATTCTAAATCCTTAACATACATACATACATATATATATATATATAGGGAAGGGTTTAAACGAAAACTGTTTTTCATATGAGAACTTCGAGAACCAATCTTGGTCGTTCATTTTGGATAATGAAATTCATGGATGAAGAGCGTGGAGATTGAGTGTGACAGGGTGCATATAAGGAATTCATGCGTGGGCAATCCAATTGAAGGAGGGGAATTGGACGGCTAAGTTTGGTTCTCGTACGAAAAACAGTTTAAACTTTTGCGCATATATATATATATATATACTATTATATAAAGCATTGAGATCTTTTATATCTCTTAAGTTTAAGTAAATGAAAATTACCAATTTACCCTTAATATTAAATTAAATGAAAACTATTAAATAAAGCAATTATTTGGTGGAGTTAATAACAATCTTATATACAATTTTAATAACTAAACCTTTTAAAATAAAAATTCTTTAAAAAAATCAAATCAATACAAGTTAACATAATAATTATAATATTAATAATTATTTTTTTCATATTAAATATTATATCATATAGAAAATATTTGAACTTAACTATTAAAATTGTATATAATTAGAAGTATTAAATCTAAATAACATAGAACCTAAATTTATAAAAATTACTGGATTTTTTAAATAGGTAATATAATTAAGGGTAAATTGTATGAAAATACAATGAACTTTGTCTTAATTATCATTGTATACAATCAACTTTATTTTTAAAAAAATAATACAATCAACTTTTATAATCCTTCTATTTATAAAAAAAATTAATGCAGAACTCATATCTGTAAACATCCATACATTAAAATTGATACAACATGAAAATTATTTTAAATATGTAAGCTCATAAATTAACATCCATACATTAAAAATTGATGCACCATGAAGCTCATAAATTAACATCCACACATTAAAAAAAGATGCACCATGAAGCTCATAAATTAACATCCATACATTAAAAATTGATGCACCATAAAGCTCATAAATTAACATCCATACATTAAAAATTGATACACATGATCAATCACTATGTACTCATCTACTGATAACCATTTATTTACGGTTCTTACACCATCATCATCATCTCACATAAATCCACCAAAACAAGTGTTAAATCCTTAACTAAGATAATTCACTTGGGATTAATCCGAAACTTGAATACCTAAAATACGTGAGGAGAGATTTTAACTTTTATTTAACAAAATGTGAGGAGAGATTAGCCAAGGAGAGATAAAAATAATATTGGATACCTAAAATACCCTTTAACTATAATTGTTAAGTGTCACTCTTACAACCCATCTCTCTTGATCCAAATTCTCCCTCTCTCTCTCTATATATATATATATATATTACATTGAGGATGGATTTAAAATTTTCATATATAGAGTCCTGTATATGCAAAATGGCACTGCTTATTAGGCGCAATATGTAATGCACATAGCTCGATCTGATGACTACATGTATATATGACTATGAATTTGAATCTGTTGTTAAACAATTAACACCCCTTGTGAGCGAGCGAGCTCGATGATCAGTACCAGGCTTGATCGATGATATGATATCATAATACTGATCGATCTAGTGATCTTGTTTGAAACATCAATCATATATCATTCCTGCAAATTAAACTGCATATATGTAGATCGATCATCAACTTAATTAATTTGATTCAAGCCAATTCGATCTCTTGATTTCATCATCGATCAAATCCAAGACTGAATTGGGTAGTTGCATTTAAATGAATTCACCCCACTGATATGTGCAAATATATCTGATGATTCGAAATTCTCTTCTTCTTCCTTCACAATTACCTGCTGATCATGGATGATTTCATTTCATTTAAAAAGTACCCATGAAATTAATTAATAAATCATATTATATATATATATATATATATATATAAAGGTGCATTAGTTATTACATGAAAAGATTTCACATCTTCATCAGTGTCTTCTTCGTTGTTGCTACTTGTTGGTCTAATATTGTTGTCTCCAAATTCGTCGTTCTTGGCAAACCTTCCTCTGACACGAGGCCTGCTGTCTGCCAGAGTTTTTCGGCATGCATACTGTAACAATATATACTTACTTTTGTTGGAATTATTTATTCGATCATTTAACAAGCTATCTAGCATATTAATCAAATCTTTTTTTTTTTTTTTCTTAATTAGTTTTGAAACATATATACGTACATACCTTGATTTTCTTGCTGAAATTCCTCTCGTTTCTTTTTTTCATGTATCTATGGATCTTTTCTTTGCGCTCTTGGGTGGTCAATTTGCTGGTAACTCTATAGGGTTCTGCTTCCAAGCTGCTTGTGATTTCTGATGTCGACAATGGAGTAGCAGAAGTCGCACCTCCATTTATAAGATGTTGGCTTTCATTACTAAGAGCCTGATTGATCGAAAATTAACATATATATTAATTTAAGATCAGCAAATTAACATTATTAGTTATGCTGATATAAAATCAAAATCAAAATAAAATAAAATAATAATAATAAAGGAGGTGAAAATTAACTGTAGAAGTAATTGATCCATAATCTTCAACAGATATGATCGATATATATGCACCTGAAGTTCATTAGAGTTGTAATTAGGTGGTGTTGGCAAATTAGGAGGATCTGGACAAAAGATGCCACCGACATTAATGTCTCCCTTGAAATCGAGGAACAAATTCCCAGCACCACCAAATATCCCCCCTGAAGAAGAAGTTTCTACAGCTGGTAGAGTGGTCGTGGTCGGGTTTGAGTTTCCTGAAGAAAGATACAAGTGTATGGAGGAGGGATCCATGAACGAACAATTAGAAGGTGGATTGAAGCGCATGAATTTTGAAGGTGCAGCAGGCATAGACGATAATAAGCTGCAATCATCTTCAGAGACTTTGGGCAATGTTGCAGCAGCAGCAGGTCCCAACACATGGTCATTCTGATGATGAGGATGATCAGTGATAGAGGAGCCATTGATGAATGTGGTGTGGGGATCTATTGTTAGTGGGGGGATATTGTGGTTTTGGAGTAGCGTACTTGTATCAAACTCATGTTGTTGTTGATGGCCAAATTGGTATGGAGAGAACTGGTTGAAGTCTAGATTAACAGAATTGATGTCGTTTTCTTCATCGAAGATTATGGAGAAGGCGTCTGCGTTGTTGGTGGTAGGGGCGGATTTCGTCTTAGTTTTATCAACGGGGGCGGCTGCTGCTGCTGGTGGGTATTTGATTATATCGGGAGGGAAGGAGAGAGTAGTAGTGGTGTAGGAGGAGGAGGAGTGGTCATCATAGCAACAATTGGAGCTTGAACCAACTTCTGCAGAGATCTGTAAGGTGGTCTGTGCAGGGAATAACTCTGATTCGCAAAACTCCAATATTTGAGCCGTCAGTGGGCTGGAAACATGCTCCTGTTTAATTAATATATATCAATCAAAAGAAAAAACAATCACATCAGATTACAACCAACATTCTACTTCATTAATTAATTAGTTAATTTAATCACATGATAAATTAAGCTAGCCGACATATATATGTAATTTCATATGATTAATTAAATATTCAAAATACCTCGATAGAAAAACCTCTTCGGAATAAAAAATTGGAAGAACTCAAGAGACCCATGCATATATATAAATAAAATGTAATATAACAAGTAGCTACCAAGATTAATTTATATATATATATATATATATATATATATATATATATATATAGGTACGTACGAATTACGTTCCTTTATTAACTTCCATCACCGTCGTGAAAGAATCAAACAAGTTAGACTACTTAAACATAACGCGGTCATTGAAACCGACATATTTATATTCTTCAAATCATTGAAGAAAAGGATGGATCGGAGAAGGAAGGTGTATTTTTATATATATATAATAATTAATTAAGGCAGGCGCGCGGGCAATTCAATAATCGATTGAGAAGCGACAAATTAATTAACTTATAAGTTTGGCAAAAATTAAAGATGATGAATCCAAACCATGTGGCCGGAGATGGATATATATATATATATATATATATATATATATATATATATATATGTTTAATGTTTTATTTATTTGTTGTAGATGACGATCGAGAATCAAACGTACCTGATTCATATATATTTAAAAAGGGATTCGAAATATTATTTTGTTTGCAATACATTTCATACCATTCAAAAAATGTTATATGAATGTTGTTTTGATTAATGAAATTTCTCCAGGAGAGTTGATGTATTAATTCTTGTTTGTTATTATTAACAATGTTATAATAATGCGTTCTTTTTTCTCTGTTATGATCTGCATAGAATTCATTTTTGAGATATTCCATATTAACTGTGTTGGTCATTTTAACAAACTATTAGTAAACTTGACTTTTTAGTTGTTCGAGTTTTATAATTAGTGTTACACGAATGTTTTTAAGCATATTTAGTGTTCTAAAATGTGCTACTTTATTATATATGTTTTCACCCGTTCTTAATTCATCTGTTAGTATTTTTATGTCTCTATCTAATTGATTAATTCGGGATGTAGTATATTTTATTTCTTTTTTAAGATTTTCTAAAAATGGACTCATTAGCAAATGACTAATTCTGATTTTGTTTGTTTGATCCATGTAAACATTAATTCTGTTCTTTGTTGTATTTGATTACTTCTTATCTTAAGATTTGCTAATTGTACCTATTGAATATTTGTTAAGTCTTTGGGTTGATCCAATTGAATATTCATTGGTTCTTTAGAGCTTTTTATTATCTGATTTTCTTCACTTTTAATTTTTAAAAGTTCAATATTATCGATGTTAATAATTTCCCAATATTTTTTAATTGTAAGTATTTTTTGAATATTATTATTACATAAAGCTTGAGTCTTATTACTCATGTCTGATTTTTAAAATTATTAATTTCTGATAATATATCTGATTGAGTGGGACTATATCCTTCAGATTCACTTTGTTTATCCTCATGATAAATAGGTTGTGGAATATTTTTATTGAAGTCTACATATCTTAATGATTTTGATTTTCTGATAAGAGGATTTTTAGAGTTAGTTGTACTATTAATAGATCCTGTGGATAATCTTGAGGGAATGGTTTGACTATTTTCAAAACTAACATCTACAGATCCATCTTCATGTTCTATAACACTAGATGTTCTACTAGACTCTCCAATTGGTTTGGGTAGATTAATATCTTGTAGATTCCAGTTATAAGATTGAGTTATTTCATTCCACTTGAGCCGTTTTGGAGTTTGAATTTTTGTATGTTGTGGGTTTGATTCGAAAATTACAGTTTCATTTTTTGGACTGGCTATCTTAGTCCTAGGTTCTATTGTTGAAGTCATAGTTTTGTAACAAATTCTGTATATGATTGCAATAGCTTTTGTTTCTTCTTTGAATTCTAAATTTTTTGTTTTAATTGTTAAAATTAGAGTATCAAGAATATTTGGATTAAATAGTCCTACTGAAAAGTTTGGGTAACAATTAAAATATATGGGACCATTTGAAATATTAGTTTCTGCCATAGCTAATATTGAATTTTGAAAATTGGTATGTCTTGCATCTCTTAATATTAAAAGGACTGGAGCATCTATTCCTAATCTGAATAGTGGTTTAACTGCTACTTGTACTAAACCAACATGTAAATATTTATATTTCTTTCTGTGTTGAATAATAGCAGATTTGGATAATAGATGTAGATTATCGTATTCTTTATTAATTGATACTGTTTGTTCAGATGCTTTGATTGAATACCCTTGTAGAAAGTCAAAAGTTCCAATTTTATATATTGTATTAAAACTTTGCTTTGGAATAGTCCAATTGGACAAAATTTGTTCTATATCAGATATATGAACTTCAACAGAGTTCATATGTAAATCAGTTTCTTCATTAACATCTTTGTCTAAGTTATATTTTTTAGAGAATAAATTCATCATCTTATCTGTAATCTTTAAATCTTAGTTTTAGAGATCTAATGATTTGAAAGAGATTAATATCTTTTAATGGTTAAATATATAACGAAGAACACCTACAGTGTTTTATTGTTGTGGTCTGGCTGGGTGTCTTACAAACATAAGCTGCGCCATATATGCTAATCCAACCAACAATAAAGATTATCACTGACAATAATAGGTCTTCTAACGTTATTATACTAAAGACATTAAGAGATTTAATATTCTTAGAAATCATAGGTACCTTTAAAACTAGATTTTTTAGAGACAGATCTCTGATTGTTATTATTCTAAATAACATAATAACAACAAATTTGTTTTTGAAGAATGACTAAGAGCTCATGGCTCTGATACGAAAGTGGTATGATCATTAATTAGAGTGATAGTAATAAGTGATAACAATGGCAAGCGTGTATATATATATATATATATATATATAGATATATATGATGATAAGGATAAAAAGCGTGTGCATGCATGCTAAAAACGAGTTCAATTAACCAATCATCAATTCGATTAACCTCAACCTCATCCTCATCCTCATCATCACCATCTCTCTCTATGTATGCCTTCCTAGCTAGCTAGCTAGCTTTTATTATTAACGTACAAAACGAAACTGCCTAATTAAATTGATCCAACATATATCTAATTCTAATCAATTAATAATATAATAACGTAGCTACCTAGCTAAAACAAATCAAATCCTTACAATAACTATGGTTCTCAAATAAACTTTTCATATATATATATAGGGGAAAGTTCAAACGAGAACTGTTTTTCGTACGAGAACCGCGAGAATCAATCTTGGCCGTTTATTTTGGATAATGGAATTCATGGATGAAGAACGTGAGGGGATTGGGTGTGGCTGGGTGTGGCAGGGTGTATGTAAGGAATTCATGGGTGGGCAATCCAATTGAAGGAGGGGGAATTGGATGACTAAGATTGGTTCTCACGATTCTCATACGAAAAGCAGTTCTCATTTAAACTTCTCTCTCTCTCTCTCTATATATATATATATACACTATTGAGACGTAGCCTAGCGGTATAGGGGTTTTACCCCATAACTCAGGTCTTGGGTTCGAATCTGGACAGTGGGGGTTTTTCTAAAAAAATGGTGGAGGTTATTACTCCATCATCGTGCGTGGCTTGGGGCTCGCATACTGCCATATATGGATGTCACTGCCGACCCAGCCCACTAAATTCGCTGTTCAAAATGTATATTTTTGTAGGCTTTCTTCACTTGTTCACCGTTAAACATAAGATGAATTGTGTAGCTTGTATATAAGAATTAATAATCTCATATTTTTTATACAATGATAAGGTGTCCATCGATCAATGAATGTGAATGAAATTACTATCATTTATTCATCTTTTTAATAAGATGAACAAACTAATAAATTTTCGAACATTTTTGATGTACTATTAAACTTGATAAAATAAACAGTCATAATAAAAAACCCATTAAAAATATTAATGTCGTTGGATGAGAATAACATATAGAACAATTAGAAAATTGACCTTAAACAACTAAAAATTTGTCTCATATTCACTAGTGAATATATGTATTTTAAAGTTGTAACTTTTTTGCCCGCCAACAATAATAAACATACAGTATTTAAATCATATCCAGATTAAATGAAATAAGAAAAAAGAAAAAGAATAAACACCAAAGATGGCGGCGGGATCGATACAGGTACACAACCTCACAGCTTAACCCCAGATCCGGAGGTACGACATTCAGGGACTACGAAGATGGTGTTTATTGATGGTTCGTCCTCACTACCATCTGCATCTCCGCCAGTGGCGGCTTTGACTCCATGGTGGTGCTTAGCAATGGTGGATCGACTGGGGTTTGGTGGTCCGACTGGGGTTTGGTGGTGTTTGATTGATTGGGGTTCAGTGGTGGTGGTAATACATATATATGTGGTACGAAATCATGGCTTTTGTCATATGGCTAGCGTTTGGTGGTGCTCGGCGACATGAAATGCTTGGCAGATTGGGTTCAGCGACGGTGCTTTTATATTGAGAGAGATTTAGGGTTTGTGGTATGAGAGGTTTGTGTAGAAGAAGAAGGGGATGAGAGCAGCAACATATGAGCAATGACGGAGAGGGTAATGGTTTTTACGGTGAGAGAGGCGTCTGATCTGTGATGGAGCTCCCATGGTAGTGAGTGGCAGTGAGATTGTGAGGGATGGGGAAGCGAGAGATTTGGGGGAGATGGGTTAGGGCTTGTGTTTGGGTACATATTATAATAGGAGGAGGGAGGTGAGAGGAAAGATAAATGTTATGGTTTTAAATGTCTAAATTACCCTTTTATTGTTTTAAATAATAGCATTATATTGATTTATTTGCTAAATCGACATAAATTATATATATACGATCAAATAAGAATACTTTTTAATGTGAGAACTTAGAGAACAGTTTATAGCGATTTGATGATCTTTATTTAATGGTTGGTATTAAACTTAGTTTAATTAAGGTATGTTGATTTTTAATTATTTGATTTAATTAAGGTATGTTAATTTTTAATTATTTGATTTCTAATCAAATGATTGGCTTATAAGTGTTCTTACCATTCTCTACTTATAATGTGTTCTCACATGATCCCTTATATAGAGGAGGGATCCGGTGAGAACACATGTTTAATACAGAATGATGAGAACACTTGTAAGCCAATCATTTAATTAAATAAATAAGAGATCTAAAATCAACCTAACTTAATTAAACCAAATTATTAAAATTCAACATACCTTAATTAACTAAAATTAATATCAGCCACTAAATAATGATCATCAAAGGGTTATAAACTGTTCTCCAAGTTCTCACATTAAAAGGTGTTTTTATTTGATCATGCCTATATATGTATATATATATATATACACATACACATACATACATATATATAGGGGAGGGTTCAAACGAGAACTGTTTTTCATACAAGAACCAATTTTGACCGTTCGTTTTGGATAATGGAATTCACGGATGAAAAGCGTGGGGGAATTGAGTGTGACAGAGTGCATGTAAGGAATTCATGGGTGGGTGGGAAATTGGACGGCTAAGATTAGTTCTCGCAGTTCTCGTACGAAAAACAGCTCTCGTTTTTCGTACGAAAACTGTGAAAACTGTTTTACCGCCATTAATGACTCATTAATAGGTGTATTTTGGTAATTTATATATTTACCCAACCGTGAATTACGTCCGGATAAATCGTTATTAATTTATGAGACTTAATTTCCCTAAATAACTCTCATTAATGAGTCATTAATGATCTTATAATAAATCATTAATGAAACATTAATAAACCGTCAAAAAAAACTTAACTCGTAATTAAACTTAATCAATATATAAAATTCCCTAGCTAGCTTCCGGCCTTTACAAATTAATTACTACTTGAAAACGACGTAGGTACGACCATCAATTAATTAACCTTATACAATTAATTGAAAATCACCTATTATATATATTTTATATATATATATATATATATATATATATATATATAGGGTCTTGTTAGGAGTTTCTTTTAATAACCTCAGATGCCAAATTATACGAGTAGATCGACGACGAGAATATACAATATTAACATTAATTAATTATTATACGTACGTACCAGCATGGAAATGGAAGATTGTTGAGGTGGATGAACCGCGTTGTCGTCCACCATTGTTTAATTAATTTTCTGATCAATCTCCGAAACGACAAACGTACGTACAACGTGGTACGTACGTATATGAAAACTCGGTCGATCAATCAGTTCGATCTATAAGAAAGTAATTAGGGAACGAATGGGAAGCTGGAGCTTATGAATATCTGATTGCTGTCGACGTTTACAAATGAAGTGAATGCGAGGAGCCATTAGAAGAAGATGAAGGTCCATCTATATAGCTAGCTGGCTACAACTTAAATTTTTATAAAATTCGAAAAACTAGATCTTAGAGAAAGAAAGTTAAGAGTGTTAGGGAGGAGAAAGACATAGAGAGAGAGAGAGGAGAAAGGGGGGGGGGGGGGGGGGGGGAGGGTTTGGGTGTTGAATATATGAATTAATGAAGGTAGGTTTGTTATATAAGGTACAAATGTAGGGTGTCCGTACGATATATGTCCGCTTAACTTTCTCACCCATTGACCGTATATATAGAGAGACAAAAGTAAAACGAGAACTGTTTTTCGTATGAAAATCGCAAGAATCAGTCTTAGGCGTCTAATTCCCACTCTTTCAATTTGATTGCCCATCTATGAATTCCTTACATTCACCCTGCCACACTCAATCCCTCAACGCTCTTAATCTATGAATTCCATTATCCAAAATGAACGACCAAGATTGGTTCTCATAGTTCTCGTTTGAACCCTCCCCTCTCTATATATATATATATATATATCTTACTCCTTTATATATGAACCAATCTTATCCATTCAACCGGTAAGTGGAATTAATGGATGAAGAGCGTGGGGGATTGAGTGTGGCACGGTGCATGTAAGAAATTTATGAGTGGACAATCCAATTGAAGTAGATGGAATTGGACGGCTAAGATTGGTTCTCGCGGTTCTCACAATAAAAACAGTTCTCAAATGAATTTTTCACTATATATATATATACATATAGAATTAAGATCAAATAAGAGTGGTTTAAAGGTAAGAGGTGTAAGAGTTATTTTAAAGGTGACACGTGGCTTAAATTACAAAAGGGTATAAAAGGTATTCTGCATTAATAATTTATTGTTTATCAAGAAATAAGAATATAAAAAAGGGGACCGTCCCTTTCTCTCTCATCTAAGCTCTTTCTCTTTGATATAGCCGCCCAACCCTAGCCTCGTCGGTGTGACCGCCGTCAGCACAGGGCAACAAGATCGAGCTTGTGTAGGGACGCCCATCTGCGTGGAGGAGAAAACAGTGACGTCATAGAAGCGTTCAGCGGAAGAAGATCGGAGACGGCGGATGGATTCTAACCTAAACCATCACAGAGCCGCCCTCACTCCACTAGCGATTTAAACCTCATCGGATTTACTCCGACCAGCGAGCCTGCGCATTAGCTTTGCAACCTTCTTCCATCGTTTGGATTCTATGGAGAACGTCAAATCTTCTCAACCTTCCTCCACCCCTGTTCTATTCGACCATCACAGTGTGACATTGACGGCCTAATGCCGCCCAAATCCACCATCGCCGACGTGCCCTGCTTTACTATCGCTGCCCAAACCGCTTCGATTTTGAGAACCCTCACCGGTCGATTGCATCAGATCTGAAGAGTAGCATCAAATTTGGGTTTCAGCAAGGTTGGTTTTTTCAAGGTTTATGTATATCAAGCCTTCAAAACAATTTCTTCATCAATTTCTAAATTCGATTTTTGAAGAAGGCAAACACATCTGGAAATGAGTTATATTCATCATTTTTTAATAAGTGCGTTTCATCAATTGTGAAATTCATCATTTTTTAAACCACTCTGTTGATGAAGCTGGTATGTTAATCCAATTCAAAATAGATCTAGTGTATTAATTCATCATTTTTTTCTTGATGAATATTGTGTTACTTGAATTGATGGTTACACGTCACCCGTTTTTTGGTACTGTCTGTTAATTCATCAATTTTTTGTTTGATGAATATAGTTTGTTTTTTAGTATTGTCTTTGTTTTGATGAATATTGTGAATTTAGATTCTTGTTAATTCATCATTTATTGAGTACTGCTAATCATTTTATGGGTTTATCATTTTTAATCAAGATGAAGGTTCTGGGTTCATCATATTTTTAAACAAATTACACCGTGATTTTTGAATTAATTGTTCCTGAAATCTCGCTCATCATTATAATCATTAAAATTGATGTATATTGTCATTGCCAATTTTACCCTTCAAAGCCTACGTGTAAGTCAACTTATTGCACTATTCTTGCTTTGACGTGGCATGCCACATCATCAAATCCAATGGATGAAAATGCCTCTTACCACTCTTACCTATATCTCACTCTTACTATATCACTTCCCTATACACATATATATAAACCATTTAACATTCTTTCTTATCCTTAAATTTTAAGAGTTTTTAAAATTTAATCAAAACAAAATGATCTTTCATTCTATTTAAAGTAATTCTTATCCACTCAATATCTACCCATTTCACTCTCTTTTTTAATTTACTTTAACTTTTTATTCATTTAAAATATACTATCACACAAACACAATTATCAACCCATATCAACACAATTCCCAAAATCTTATTAATTTCTCTTTCTAATGTAAATCTTTTTTCTTATTTTAACGTATTTTAGAATTTATTTATAAAATTAATAAAATAGTTGATGCAAATAAAAGAAAATTAAAAAAAGCGGATATGTTGCTAAAGAAAACTTTTTTGTGATATTGAATTACGCGAATAACATATCATTAAATTTTTAAAAATGATATGTTGTAAAACAAAAACTATTAACCGCCACAAAATATCAGAGAATTGGATTACACATTATGTTTTAGGAATACGCATATTTATAAGTGTGGTGGCCGGCGGTTTATGGGTGGTTGACGGCGGCAGTTGTGGTGGTGGTTACTGCCGCCACGTTTTCCCTCCAAACCGGTTGTCACACAAACTTATAATATCTACTAAAATATTACATAATAATACTAATAATGTCAAAACATAAGTTTACGCAAATTATAAAAGATAGTTAATTACTACTTCATTTCCAACAGAGTGTGTATATATATATATATATATATGTATGTATCATAGGGAACCATAATTTCACCAACACATAGTACGTACAACATCTTATGTCTACTTCAAGTTCATGTTTAAGTATAATAGGTGTAACTCAATCCAAGGTCATGGTAAAGCTCATGAGTATAAAGAACAACACAAAAGTATATATGATCGAGTTGTTGGATTTCGTTTGTACAAGGTAACAAACACGCGCGCCTTAAAATGCGACACGAGTCCTTATAAAACCATATTGTCAATCTCATTGTACTTTGCTCGAAAGTAAGAATAATCATGTATTGGTTGATAAAAAGAAGCCAAGGCATAAAAGGTGTAGCAAGTGATCGAGGCTCGTTGGTGGATCAAAGAATATGGTATAAAAGCTCATCTACAAATCAATCATCCCCGGTTTGATTCCAAACAGGACATTATATTCATAGGTACCTCTTTATCTTCTCTCCTAGGTTTTGACTTTAGCACCCAAGTTTCTCATGGTCTAAGTAATTGTGTTGCAATCATATATACCAGACCACAATCTCTAGCTACCCAACATTAAATTAAGAATCAACATCCCATATGATCGATGTTCTTGTTTTTTAGAAGATGGGTTCCAAACCTATGTACTGATTTGAGTTACCTTTAATTTGTGCTGTATTGGCTTAGTCCTTTCACTTGTTTCTCCAAACACCGCGACTATCGTCGATTGGCACAGCTTCCATTTATCCTTTTGTAGCAAAATTCTTTGCCTACAAGAGAAGCTTGATTGTATAGGTGGTTCTTAATACCCTTTTGGAATCTTTGGAGTAAAATTATTCCCAGGTCTTCTTGATTGTATGTGGCTGTAGAGTGAATAGCTTCTTTCACATGGGTCTTAAGAATCAAAGATTGCATTATACCCCAAAATCGCAAACAAGAAAACATTGATGAACTAAGGTTGTCATCTTTACTTCTTCTTTTTATGCTAGAATATCTGTCTTTCCAAGTCTCTAATCATGATACACGTTCGTGCAATTACGTTATAAACACAATATATCGGTCTTGTTTAGATTTATTAGATTGTAACCGAGCCGAGTCAGAGTTGAAATAGTGTCAGACTCGAGCTTGACTCGATTTAAAAAACTCGACTCGTATGAGCCCAACCCGGTTCGACTTGATTACTGGAGTTAGTATATCAAATAATAATCTATCACCTAGCTTGATGGCCCACTGATTAGTACTCTTGCCCCTCACAAGGGAGGTCAAGGGTCCGAATCTTGGGGGTTTTGGTTAAAGGATGACCACAGGGTTGCTTCGGAAACGGCCAGGAGTAACATTGGTTAGACCGCCTACATCTGACCTAAAGGCTCGACACCTCGGGAGGATCCTGAACAGGAAAACACTCCTTCACATAAGTATATTAAATAATATCAATTGATGTTAGTGTAACACGATTTGATACTTTCAAGCTCGACTCGGTACTTTTAAGCTCGTTTTCACTCGACTCAATTAGTATATATGTATGACAATTATGTAAATATTCATATAAATAAAGTGTAAAAATGTAAAATATCACAAAGCTTGAAGATATATGTGAGCTTTATGAGCATGGGTATTTTAATATTTGAGCTCGACTTGATAGTCTAATCAAGTAGCTCGAGTTTGTCCCACGTACACTGAGCCAGTTTTAACTATTTACTTGGTTAACTTTGAATAGATCACGAGTTGTCTTAACTCATTTACACCTAAGGTCTACCGACTTCCAAATATGAATTCAAGCGTATATGTAGGGATGCGACTATATAGATGTAACACTAAGGAGAGTATGGCATCGCTTTGATAAGTCCTCGTCTGGTTGTCAAACAAACAAAATCGTGTTTCGGTGAAGAAAAACGGACAATATTATATCCTGATACACAAAACATAAAGCACACAGAGCCGACTAGGTTTGGTTCATCACATAAAATATTACCTTTTGGAATTATTAGTACAGATTAAGCATTATCTCCTTATGAGCTAGATGCTTTTATATACAAACATTTCTAATTTTAGCTTAAGCCCGTTTAATAGAAATTGCATGCCTATGTGTGAAACATAAAAAAAGGCATATATGCTATTAATCAAAAGCCTCCTGGATGTCTCCTTGATGACTTGGTGTTAACAAGGTACATTAGGCCTGGCGTGTTGTCGGGTGATATTCAAATAATCATATTTTTAGGGGGTGATTGGTTGGTGTCATTTGGGGGGATTTCATGGGATTTGGATTTCAAATCCCTCCAAATGTGGTGTTTGGTTTGACAAAATGGGATGGGATTTCAAATCCTAGGATTTTATAAAATCCTACAGATGAGGGATTTCTAAATCCTTCCACCTCCCCTAGTATTTTGAAATCTCTCAGATGAGGTATTCTCTCTGGCGTCTCTCAGACTAATATTCCGGTGAACCATCACTGATTTCGCCGTCACCGTCGTCGCAAGACCGTCGCCGTCACCCGTTCGCCGTCGCCGCCACCCGTTTTCCGTCGCCGTCACCCGTTTGTCGTTGTCCTTTGCCGTCACGCGTTCACCGTCGCCCTTCGCCGTCGCCGTCGCCGTCACCCGTTCGTCTTCGCCGTCACCGATACCCGTTCGCCGTCGCTCGTCCGCCTTCGCCGTCACCCGTTCACTGTTCGCCGTCGCCGTCGCCGTCACCCGTTCGCCGTCACTGTTCGCTGTCACCCGTTCGTCGTCGCCCGTCGCTGTCACCCGTCCGCCGTTGCCGTCACCTGTTTGCCGTCACCTGTTCGCCGTCGCCGTCACCTGTTTGCTGTTATCCGTGTCATCGCCGTCGCCGTCACCCATTCACCGTTGCCATTCGTCATCGCCGTCACCCGTCAACCGTCGCCGTCACCCGTCAACCGTCGCCGTCACCCGTCAACCGTCGCCGTCATCGTCCTTCCTCTTCGATGGTGGCAACAGGTGTGGTGGTTAGCTGTTGATGGAGTTTAGTGGTGGTGGAAATCCCACCTAAGATATATGAACCAAACATAAGATGAGATTTTAAATCCCACCAAATACCAATCCCATTATAAATGCAAATCCCTTCAAAAACAATACTTGAACCAAACACCCCCTTAGTAATTTAATTTACTTATAATATAGTATATAAGATGGTTGTTCAAAATTAAAATACCTAGACAAAATTTAGGTTAATATACATCTACCACATTTGTTAATTACATTATGTAGATGGGGCTATATTACCTAGTAATGTTATGAGATCAAATGCAACTTATACAAATTGAAGGGTAAAAAGTGAAAATTTATTTAAGGGTTAAATTGAAAAGTTAAAATGATGTATAACATGAATTGAACCCTTAAGCTTAAAGTGAGAGTGATACCTTAATATATCTTGATATTGCTAGGTTAAGGACCATTTGATTTGTAAATAATGGTAAGTAATTTTATTAGATTAAATATAACTTATATAAACTTAAGGGTATATAATAAAAAATTTAACGAGTTAAAATTAAAAAATTAAAATAAATAGTACCTTACTTTGTGAATTAGTATAAGGGAAATGTTAGCAACAATCTTGCAAGTGAACTTTTGTCTCTCTCTCTCTCAAAGTTTTTAAACAATTATATCTTCTATAAGCCAATATATCTCTTATGTGTTGTTACCTAATCTAGGTAGGTAAATTATATGTAGAAGTCAAGAACCAAGAAATGAAGAATTTGTAAAACAGCATTGACTTCAAGGTTTTAGACTTTTGGATACAAGAATAAAAAGAAGCCCAAGGCCGAAAGTTTGACCCATGCATAAATGCATTAAATGAATTATGTAGCTGTTGGGCCTTCAGAAGATAGTAGGGTAAGTGTAAAGTGTGCCTTAGAGTGGAACACTTCATCATATAAAGTGTGCCTTAGAGTGGAAACACTTCATCATATTTATCATACAGTCATGTTAGTTTTTTGTTCCTACCATTTAATATATCACATAGTCAAGTAATTAGCCACTAACCATTCAAAAATTTAAAAAGAAAAGATAAATAGAGAAAGTTGAAGTTGCTGGCCCCACATCTTCTCTATCACTTGACCTACCAAAATGTGATATTTATCACATCTATGCTTCCACCACATCCAGATGATATGATACCACACCCTATCACTTAAGTGGTCACTTCACCACATTCCACTTCGTTAATTCTTAAGGAAACTATTAGCTTCGTGCAACCCTCTTTCTAACAAAATAAGGTTACAAGTAAGGAGTGGAGTATACCCCTAGCTAGATGCATCCAATTAAAATCGAAGATGTCATATGCACTACCGCTGAAACTTAAATAACCTTTTTAATTACGTGCAACACATTTATTTATAAAAAACATGCGATGAAATGTGACCAAATTTATTTTCTTTACTTGCATTTAATTCAATTCTAACAAACCCGGTCACTCCTTTAAGCTAAAAATGTTATATTCCTACATTTAAAAATACATAAATTCCTTATATTGAAAATTGTGTACAAGTTAAACCAACTGTTAACAGGAACAATTTATTTATTATTATAGCGCTAATAAAAAAGTACACTTGTCTTGCACTGTTAATAAATTTCATTCACTGTAGACAACTTTTATTTTTTTATTTTTTTTGGGACAAGCACTCCTCTCATACTCCTCTGCAAATCCACCAAAAGTCAGTAGTAGGACACTCCCAAACCCTAATCTTTTTACCATCATCACCACTTTACCAATCATCTCTCAAACCCCATGAAATCTATCTCAAAATCAAAAAACATGATTTGATTTTTTTTTTATATTTTTATAAAAAGAATCTCTAATGTGTTCACCTTTATCCATGAAACCCTTGCTCCTTCACTCTTTCTTCTTCTTCTTCATCGTCATCATGCTTCCTGTGAGTGTGGTTACATCTGCACCAGATAATGCAAATTTGGTTTACAAAGGATGTGCAAAACAGCTTCTGTCAGATCCTAACGGGGTTTACTCATCCGCCCTCTCTGCCATTTTCGGTACTCTGATTCAGCAATCTTCTAAATCCAAGTTCTTCAAGACATCCAGTGGCAGTGGCCAAGCGTCAGTCTCTGGTCTGTTTCAGTGTAGAGGAGATCTGAGCAATGTTGAGTGCTACACCTGTGTTAGCAGACTACCAATCTTGATGGACAAACTCTGTGGTAAGACTGTTGCTGCAAGAATCCAGCTGTTGGGGTGTTACATGCTTTATGAAGTTTCTGGGTATGCTCAAATCTCTGGAATGGAATTGCTTTACAAGACTTGTGGGAAAACCAATGCCGGTGGAAATAGGGGGTTTCAGGAAACAAGGGATTCCGCGTTTTCGTCTTTGGAAAGTGTTATTGGGAGCGGAAATGGTGGGTTTTACACCACCAGCTATGAATCTGTGTATATTTTAGGGCAATGTCAAGGTGATTTAGGGACTTCTGATTGTGGCAACTGTGTAAAAAGTGCTGTGCAGAGAGCTCAAGTTGAATGTGGAAGTTCAACCTCAGGTCAAATATATCTTCATAGATGCTTCATTAGCTATAATTACTATCCTAACGGAACCCCAAAGCCGAATAAGCCAACATCGTCTTCTTCCTATTCATCACCATCATCTTCTTCATCTTCATCTTCTTCATCAGGTAAGTAAAAGTCTTTCTTCCAAATGAAAAATTAAGCGACTTGATTTATGTTGACATAGGATTTGGTTTGGGTATTATGGTGTGGCAGGATCAAATACAGGGAAAACCGTGGCAATCATCTTAGGTGGGGCAGCCGGAGTAGGGTTTTTTATAGTAATTTTGATGATTGCTAGAAAGGCAATGAAGAAAGATGATGGTAAGCTAAACAATGTTTTGAATTAATCAATGAATCAAGATTCATTCTTTATCTGATATTGACTTTGGTGGTTAATCTTGAAAACAGATTACTGAAAGACGCACGCACAATCTCCAAATTTTGAGATGGCTTAAAAATCTTGGTGAGGTGAAGTGAAGTGAAGTGAATTGAAGCTGAATTGTTTTTGGTAGATTTAGATGATATAATCAGGAAATTAAAAGAAATATGTTGTTAAATTGTAGTAAGAAAGAATGGAATGTATGTATGCTTGTTGATGACAATGTGACATGGTGGTGGAAATTAAGGAGGAGGGAAAGAAAAGGGCAAGTCAAGTGTGAAATTACAAGAAAGAAAGAAAGGCATGTGGATGTGGATGGTGGTTTGTTTGTCTCACTAACCTCCAATTTCAATTT
Organism: Dittrichia graveolens; assembly: GCA_038502395.1. Classification (NCBI taxonomy): domain Eukaryota; kingdom Viridiplantae; phylum Streptophyta; class Magnoliopsida; order Asterales; family Asteraceae; genus Dittrichia; species Dittrichia graveolens. Next base: position 588,105 of record JARJIL010000003.1, on the reverse strand, counting down.
CTTGAATCTGCTTGTCCATGGCTGCCTCCTCATTTTTCAAACCAATTCCTCTACTTTATCTTTATTTTTCTTTCCCTTTAAACATTCCAAAGCTTTAGCCATGTGGTTTTCCCTTGAAATCTAATATTTATCACATAATAGTCGTTTAAAGAGTAAATTATTTCCTTCTTTTATGACTGTGTGTGTGTATCTTGTGGGACAATTCAGTCCACCGGTAGTTTTTGATACTAGGCTCGTGGTCTTTCATTTATGCTTTTTTGCACTCCCAACCCAAGATTCTTTAGTTAGTTTATTTTGTTAACCAGGAACATGGTGGTTTGGAGCCACAAACACAAGTCCCGGTGATGGCTGACAAGGTGGAACCAACCCTAAACCCCAAAATCAGACCAAATCCAACATCCTCAAATCCCTCCTATACCAATATGTCGTCATGTGAAGTGGCTTAACACCCTTTAAATAAAGAACCTTTCGACTGCATAAATAAAACTTAAATACAGAATTAAGAGCGCAGTTTTAAAAATTGAAAAACAAAATGTGTTCAATCAGGAACACATAAAGGACAATGAGGTCATTTACTTTCATTTGAATTTTTTTACTTAACATCTAATCTAACCAACTTATTAAAAGAAAAGGATGTATAAAATAATTATTCTTTTTTTTATCAATTATAACCTTTTATTTCTTACTTTTTTTTTAAAAACCTCATGATAATTACTTATCACAACCTTCTATTTTCAATATATCACTTTTTTAAATTTTTAAAGTTTTCATATTTCTAGGTGATTAGTTTTGGTAAACAATATATGTTTATTATCCAACAATATATATGTAAATAGTAACATTAAGTTTAGAAACTTTTCAATACCATTATTTATTAGTTAAAAACATGTATATTTTAAAAACAGTTAAAAATGTTTAAAACCATCACCGTATGAATTGAAATACTAGTCGCCCATTATTTCATTTTTAAATTACGGATGTTTATTAATTGGAGGATCGTAACTATTGTAGACCTTTATATCTTAATTTTATAAACATTGTTACACTTCAACACCATACATGTTGCTCTGATTCTTCTTTATATTAATAACTATCAATTATAAAGAATTAACAACCCTCTTCATCATCTTTAAAGAGACCTTTATTGGGACAATTTTCAACTCCTACAAAGAAATCGTGGTTCATAAATTCTACAGAAGACAATTATGTTTAGAATACGTTTTATATTGTATGTTTTATAATTGTATTTTTTATACATGTTTAAAAACCTAAATTGTTTGAAATTAACTTTAATCATCCCTTGTGTTTATACATGGGGTTTTAAGCTAGTATATTTTAAAAGAAAAGGATTTCATCTTTCGTTATTTCAAGTGTGTGTTTTTTCTGACCATTGATCGATTCGTCTGATGCATTAACTTTAACATAACAGAATTACCTATTTTTTCCCAACATAACCCGAAGATAGATTAAACACAATTGTAGCTTATATGTATGTGCCTCTGAAAAGATGAAAAGGGACTGCTTTATGGAGATGAAAAATTAACATGTTTGTATGTTTTCTAAGCAGTAAGCGTCTCGGCTATGTGATACACAACCCACTAAAGTAAATGTTTAAATTTAACTATAAATTAGGTTTTTTTCCCAAGAACCGAACCTATTAAATATATGGTATTCGGTCATTGTTCGGGTTCGGTTATCACATAAGTACCCAAATCAAACACATTAACAACGAATTAGCATAACAAGTAGAAAAACTACACACTTAAGCAAAAAAGTCAACACCAAAGGAAGAAAGGAGGAGCTACTAAACTCATTCAATTCCCTTTTTAAATTCGATCTTCTTAATTAACTAAGGAGGAAAGGAGAAGCTACTAAATTCATAAAAAGAAATTGACACTTTGCTCTTTTCGTTATGAAACAAACTTTAGAAAGGTACATATATGTTTCTCCATTTTCAAAGCATTCATGAAAAACAAAAAGGACAAATTAAGATCACATGATTAACAATAGAGTTGTATAAACAACAATATAGATTTACTTCAACCCTTAAATTTGTCCGGACAAAATCCCCATTAGATGGTTAATTTCTAATGAAACAAGATCAAAGCATCCTTCCGTTGATTCGAACATCAAATTTATTTCGGTTGAATGCGTCGTGAACCTATCTCATCAGACAAACAGCAATGAAGAGATCAAACTAATTATCATTTGCAAATATTTCGAGGTCGTAGCTATATAGAGAACACGACATTCATACTGTAAAAACAAACATAAATTAACGTGTTTGTATGTTTTCTAAGCAGTAATTTATTTTACCTTTATAAACTGAATTCCAAAAAGGAAAATGGCATATCTAGTCCTGTATATATATTCAAATCGTAAGAACTTGCATTTGTGCTTACACACACACACACTATGGGTTGTTGTAGTTTTATAGATAATTTCATATATGATAATCCTTGAAATGAATGAAAAATACGCTTTAAACTGAGTGAGTGTTACCACTTTGTTTGGGGTATATATGTTCGTTTTTTAGCTAGCTAGGGTTGTTAGATCTCTAAGTTGTGTTTAATATATTTTAGTATACATATGACATTAGTCATAGTTTAGGGGGGGGGGGTAAGTGAACTCTGCTGATGTTAACATGTGACATTTCCGGTCCCGACTGTGGATAATAAGTGTGGGCAAATCTGACAACCCGAAAAGGTTTTAGTAGAGAATGGAATTGTTGAGAAAGAGAATTAGTCTGGAATTGATTGTTTTGTTTGATAGTACATGAGCTCAAAAATGTAACTGAGAATCAATTTTTTGTTTGGTATAACAACAAATTTAACCAAGAATTGGGTCAAGTTCATAACAAGATTCAAGTTTATAAACAATTTCAGCCAACAAGTTCATAACAAGTTTATAATCTCATATTTCAAGTTCATAACAAGTTTATAACCTCGGATTTCAAGTTCACCAACCAACATTGTTCCATTTTTAGGGAAAGTAAAGATAATAATGCCTCAAAGGCTGCCGATGAGTGAGAGAGAGAGAGAGAGAGTGAGACAAAGAGAGATACCTTTTGTCGCCGGAGAAAAAGTTAAAACCACATCCGTCAGCCATCTTCTTACCGCCAGACACGGGAGAGGGTGAACCGAAAAGGGTGAAAAAGAGCCATAGAGAGAGAGAGAGACGTACTTGTTGCTGCCGGTTGGAGATGACGAGGAGAAGGAGCCGGCGAGGGGTGAAAAGTTGGTCAAAGAAACGAAGACAGAAAGAGGCGAAGGTTGAGCAGTTTGGAGATTTAATATATGAAATAATTCTGAAATCTTTTCTTTTCCCCATCTTAGATAGAGAATTCAAAATAAAGAAATATAAACTTTTATTTTTCATTTTCTAATTTTCCCTCCTCACAAACAAGGAAAATATCTCTACTTTTAAATCTCTATACCAAATATATATATCCTAAATAGTCCCTTAACTTGAGCTGCTATTTTATTAATTTATATATCAGGGAAAAGAGTAGAACACAAACGTTGACCAAGTTAGGATGAATGCCCCTTTCTTTGGCTTTGGAGACAGACCAAGGAAGCTTCATTCATTCTTAGCGATCGAAAGTCATCTCATTATTTGGCCTACCACCTTTCATAAGAGCCAGCCCAGCCCAGCCACAATTCAAATACAAATACAAATACAAACCTTTGCGTTGACCGATTCTCACCTTTTTCACACCATTTTCTTGATTAATTATTCAAATCTCTAACTCATTCGATTCCTTCTTTTCTTCTTCTTCCTAAAGACTTCTTGGATGGTGTTTCTCAAGTCCAAGCTTTGATAATCCCTCCCATGCAAGTTACCCCCCGAAGATTTCTACAATATCAAATTCTTTATCTTTCCATATAAAATCAAGTAGGGTTTTGGATCGATCTGTTCATCTTTTTTTTTCTTTTTTCTTTAAAAGCTTGGATCTTAGTTTATGTGTTTTTTTTTAAAAAATTATATATTCACTGACTTCGATATTTTAATTTTCAAAGTGTATCCGAAGGTGAAGGTGAGACAAGAAGAAGATGAACCAGAGTTTCAGAGGATTTTTGTGAAAGACCCGTCTAACTCCCCAGGTGCTTCCCTCTTCTTTTTCTCTTCTTTTCTTTTATTTTGACCAACAAAATGACTCCTTTATCTACTACGGTGCAGAACATAAAGATGGTTACACACCCCCACACGTTCGGCTTCCTAGGTCTCATACCTCAATTTCAGGCATGGGTAGTTGCTATTCCAGAATTTAAAGATTTATTCCAATCTTAGCCTTTGATAATTTACTATGATTATCCGTTTATGTTGAATCAGATTCCAAGATTTCAGCAAGATCAGCCACTAAAGTTGCAAATGAAAATAAGTCAAATAGCAAGCCAACTTCTGCCCTCCCACCACGAGCTGTTTTATCCAGTCCAGGTATCGTTTACAATGTATATTATAGTCAAGGTTGGTTATATTTCCTATATATAACAAGTAATTGTTGACAGCTTTTTGGCTGTAATTCAAGCAGAGAATGATCTAATGCATGGAACAAAAACAAAAACAAGAGCACAACGGTCAGGTTTGAAGAATCATAATTTGTGTCAAAACACACATGTCAAGTGCAACAAGTCTTATGAACTCGAGAAGAAAAGAAGCTCATGGAAATGATGACTGAGAGAGGAGATGAATTAATTATCATTACAGGTTTTTGACACTCCAACAAAACGATGCTACTATTGTCGATCATCAATGCTACTTTCATGAGATCAATTGATTATGCGTCACTATATATAGCTATAAACTAGATTATTATATGCCGGTTTTACAAACAATATATGGGCTGTTGAACCCTTTTGACGACTAGGATTATTATGAGAAAGAAGTTGGCTTTCCATCTTTAATCAAAATATGTCGACTGTAAACAGGAACTTCACAATTACCTGACAAAATTATTGGGAAAAAAAAGCTACAGTCTTGAAATATCCATCTCCAATGCCTCAGGTCTAACAAAATGAAAACAGATGCTTTGACTGTAAATTCCTTTCTTTCTGCATGTCATAGAAACCAAAACATTTGCAGCTTCTTCTCTGTTTCCTCTATGCAGATGCATTTCTAGCTAGTGTTCTTCTCCAATAGTCTTCATCTTGTACTTGGTCTGTTTCCCACAGAAAGCTAGCATATGCTGAAGAATATTACTGCAAATGGCATACTTGAAAGTCAACTGTAGACATTTTTCAATCACTTGAATATGCATAAAGCTGGATACTTTTTTGGTGGAATCATAAGTTTGGGATTACAGTGATGTTGGATAACCAACAACTTATATCATTCCTCGTCAAGTGCAGTTAGTTTACATTCAACACCCAACATAACATCAATTCCAAACCCTGTTACAAGACGCATTTTAGGACTCGGTGGTTCCATGATTTCCATCTGTTCAGTGTCCTCTATGTTCTTTTCTTCATTTCCCAGATCGACTTGATTCATCATCCTCTACAATGAATTCCATACTCTCTGGAAAAGAGAACTCACAACCATCCATTCCTTTAGAACTTTTAATCTCCAAGTCCCCTTTCCCATCAGCATAGATGCAGAAAGATGGATCACTGTGCAACATCTCCAAACATCTATTCTGGAGACTCCTTTATACAAGAATTAATCCATAATTTTTTATTATTTTTTCCTAAAGAAATCTAAGAAATGGAAAAGATTACAAATTAATACAAAAAAGTTGATTCAATTCCCTTCATCACCTCTCTTTTTAGATATCTGAAACTCGTAATAGAGATCAATGCCAGAAGTCCAATACACACCTAAGTGTTTACAGGTTACCAGAAAAATAAGAATTAAGGTGGATGTATTTTGACAGCCATTGTTAAAATCTTGAAGGTTAGAATTAATTGACTAAGAGTGAAATTTAAACGACTAAAATACTTCTTTGGCATTCATGACTACAAGCATTTTACAATTAAAGGGGTGTTTAATTTAGCTTATTAAAGGTTTATTTTTGATAAACTAGTTTTTTCCGGCTTATATTCTGAGATTATTAAAAGTTATAAGAAAAAAATATGCCCAACTTATAAAAAATAAGTCAGAAAAAACAAACTTATAAAAAATAAGTCCGGAAAACTAATAACGAGGATCTAAGCATTGGAAATTTTGATTACAAGTGTTATAGCATCCTATGAACCTGATTTGTCATAGCATCCAGCCTGTCACAAGCTTCATATATTGTCAACACATCCTAAACTGTAAAAGGGAAGGGGAACTATCACTCAAAAGAAAAAAACAATAGTGTCAATATAGAAATTCCAGCAAAGTACAGTTCAATCCCTACTACTCAAATGGAAGAAAATAAGAATTCAGACTAGAATCGACTTATTTTAATATTTGCTATAGTACATTGCTGTAGATTGAAACCTAACTTTATATACATGCTAAAATCACAAAATAAATCAGTCCCTAGTACTGACTGCCAAATACATGACATGGAAGTCTACAACACACTCACTGGCATTCTACTCTTCATTCTTATGTGAACTTGTCAGCATAAACAAAAAACACTTGCTTTAAACAGGATGAGCAACCGTAGCAGAACACCAACTTTTGCTCTAAAAATGTATGATGTAGCATTCTCTATCAGATGGACAAGCGGCAGAAATCTTTTGCTACTTCTACATCTTGACCTACTAAAAGAAAGATAAGAAGATGTGGTTCGGTTTAGCCTCTGAGCTGCAAAAACCAATCATCTTGTACCTGTCTACAGGAGGCAACAAAATTCGAGTAAAAGTTACAAATCAATTGGCATTTTCTATATAATATGCAATAGTATACAGAGGCATGAACAATTCTCTGCTTTCATGTTCCAAGGATGACTAAACTAAAGAAAAAGAAAATAATGGTAGAATAGTCTCAACCCAACCAAAAAAAAAGTATTTCAGGGCAATAACAGGTTTGATAGTGGATGTTGAGAGTTGTAGCATTAATTAGGCTGTAAATAGAGACATAAGGATCCGTAAATTAGAGCAATTTCTAGTAGAGTAGTAGAATATAAACAATTGTAACAATTAAATAGTTTGTGATTTCCCATTGCTCCTCCTTGTCCCTCTGAACTTGCTAACACAAAACAATGGTAACCGTTTACTAATAAAACCTAAAATCTACTGTATAAGGTTTTCATCTAGCAACCACAGACCCTCTTTTCTGTTAAAACGTTGTTACCAGGGGATCTTCTAAAATGACATGGTAATTGGTAAGCATGTAAAACCAGACAATGACAAAAGGAAGCAAAATCTTAACAAAACAAAATTATCAATAAAAAAAGAATTATAACAACTCCAGTAAACACACACAATATATATATATATATGTATATGTATGTTATGACGATCAATTGGCCTTTGTTCTTCCTGTTGCAGCTCATTTTAGCTCAAACATTTGATTCTAAATTCTTCTTGTCCACATTAATAAATTCTGCTTGGAGGAAAATATTCTTTTTACAGAAGACAAGCAGTATCTCCAGTTTAGAGACAGGAAATACACAAAACAGTACGATTAAACTTGATGGTGTTCAACAATTAACTAAGCATAGTAAAGACAAAAAATAAGCAGAAAAGAAAACAAGAAAAGGCTGTGAAACGATATATCAAACCCCAAAAAATAAGATCTAAACAACACCAACTTAAGACTACGAACAAAAGGCCCAGTGAAACTTTTATTAAAAAAGGTGCAAGAAAAAGATGGTCAGATTCGGTCTAATATTTAGAATAATAATTGTCGGTATGTAGAACTGTAGTTACCTAGGTGCGTCATCACCCTGAGTATCTGCGATGAGAGACAGACGTGAAAAGATAAAAAGTTGAGAGATTGACTTAATTACAAATGGATAGCTTCCCTGTCCACTCGTCCGCAGCTCCATAATCAAGACTAAGCTCCCGCAAGGGAGGAATATTCTCCATAGCAAAAAGCATAAGGTGAGGAAATGCATAATTCGAGTGATCATAGAGCACCAACTGTACTAAAACATTTGGACATGAAGTGTGGCTCATATAACAAGCAAGATTCCTCATTCTAGAAACATCCATACCAAATTCTAAGGGAGGAACACATGGGTAGGATGGGCGTACGTAGTCTGAGAATATTTGGGACAAATCCCCCCATTCTGCCCATCTCTCTCCGAATCGATTTGGATACACTAAACTATCACCATTCATGGTAAACAGTTGTGCTTGCTCTCTTGTCAGAACAACTCCAGTATATTCACAAATGAAAGAACCAGCTTGTATCAAATCCAAAGATCTTACTCCCCAACCTGTTTCCCTCGATCTAAAAACTTCAAACCTATTCCTCACTCCCTTTTGGCTCACACGATTTTGACAAGACGGAGGACATCCGCAGTGCGGTCCACATTCAAATATCAAAGGTTTCCCTCTCACAAGTAGCCCACTTGAATCATAAGCAAACTCACCCCCATTCTTCTTTGCACAATAACAATCAAGTGAACACCCAGAAACACAATTACACCCACCACCACCCTTCACCCCATAATACACAAAAGGTGGGAAAACAGTGGTTACTAAATACTCATAGTACATCGGCTCATGATTACTATCAATGTCATTGAACAAAAAAACCGGCACCTTTTCCTTCTTCATTGACATATCAAAACTAACATATCCCACAGGCTTAACCTCTAATGGTCTGGTTCTAAGATTCTCTGCAAGATTAAGGATTGCACTCCCCATTTCAGCTTGATTTTCCATTCTAACAAGCTTGAACTTAAACACTCCAAAACCAGATTTACCCACATCAAACCAAGCATTAACAATTTTATACAACCCATCATAAACATAAACTTTCCCACTAGCACTACCCTCATACTTAAACCCACGGATTACCCGTACCTCGATTCCATAATGCATACTTCTTTCCATTGCAAGATTCCCTCCTTCCAGTTTCTGATGAACCACTTGTCTTGAATTCTTATCCTGCCCACCGTGACCTGTGTATACGATAACATCACCAGCATCTTCATCATCTTCATAACCACCAGAAACAATGACACTGGTAGCAATGGGCTCCCCATTGGAGCTCTGAGTCGAGGTCAAGTAATCAATCCCCGCCTGGGCTTGGCCATGCATTCCCACAACACATAATTCCATTCTGAAGAAGAAAACATCACCAATATGAACCCCGGGAATCGCCCCAACAATCCGCTTATCACGATTCAACCAAAGACCGCGTTCTTTCATAACTGAAGCAGCTTTCAGATCGCCCCGGGCGCGACGCACAGTTGCGAAAGACCTACGCTTTTCGTCTTCATTCACAACCAGTACCCTAAGAGAATCATAAATCATCCTCGTTTTCCTCACCACGTCTCGAAAATACCTCTCGTCCTCGATTCCAAGGTTCGTAACCCTAACCAATTCCGACGAACGCGGTGGATACTTGCGTCGAGAAGAAACATCGATGGTGGAGAGCTGGTTTTCTTCAGGAACCGGCACGATTGCTTGTGCATCAGGATCCGTAACCTGAAAGTCGTCGAATATATCGGTCTTTTCGGCAAATGCCGTCTGAAACATCTCGGATATCCTGTTGAATTCTGAATAGACATTGCTTTCATCCACTTGGGGATGCGCAATTAGATGGGTGGTAGGCTGTGGAAGTTGAGCGAAACTAGAATTAGGGTTAGGGAAATTATAAGAAAGTGGATGTGGATGTGGATGTGGATGTGGATGTGGATGTGGATGTGGATGTGGTTGTGGTGGGACATCAAGGGGTTCCAATTTGGGTTCGATTTTGGGAGTGATAAAGGGTGCAGCAGAAGCGGGGCATCCAGTGGTAGTAGCAGTGGTGGTAGGAGGAGGATCAGGGTAGAGATTGAGATCAATTAAAGAACCCATTTCTTCTTCTTCTTCGTCTTCTTCTGAAATGAAATTTCAGAAAGGAAAGGAAATGGAAGAAACAAGAAATTGAGTCTTAGAAAGAAGAGAGATGATGGATCATAATAGACTGTGAAGAAAGAAGAATTGGATACAACCTTGAAAATGGCGTGTGTAGGTCGAATTTTTGGGGAGGGAGAAGCAGAACAATAAAGTTAAAATGAAAAAAACGACGTCAGAAATTTTGGGAATTTTTAGATTTCCCGGTCCTTTTTTTTCCCGATCGCTCGATGTCATTCATTGGTTTAAATTGTACGAAAAATCGGATTTTTACGCAGAAAAAATTAATTAATACATTTTATAAAGAAATAATTATAAAATTGATCATTTTTGTATACCACTTATTTTAGTCATTTAAGTCAAAATCTTACAATATTAGTCCTTTAAATGAGTTTTTTACACACTATTGGTCTTTTGACCGTTAACTTTAACAGTATTATGGTTAAATTTTTTAAAATGACTATTACACCCTTGGTCCTTTATAGTTCAATGACTTTTATTCTCTGCTCTCTTTATTTTCTGCCCACCTCACCTCCATCACCATCATTCTCTCTCTACTTCCCCCTCTACCACCGGCCACCATCGTCCGGGACCAACACTACCATGTCACAATGATGACAACATTTGCCTCCATTTCTGCCGCCGATAACCACCATCTAAGAGACCCTCAACGACGATAACATATTTGGGGAGTGTGTCGGTGTATGCAATTTCCGGCGAAAACCATCATTGACTGTGATCACCACCACCATACTTCTTTTTTTGCTCTTTTTTCTTATCTTTTTCTTTGATTTGTTTAGATCTGTGGTAATTAGTGTTTTGGTGTTGCTTGGTGAGTGGAGGTGTGTGAGAGAGAGAAAGTGTGTGTGTGTGTGTGTTATACAGATCTTTTTCAGGCGAAAACCATCATTGGTTGTGATCACCACCGCCATACTTCTTCTTTTGCTCTTTTTTATTATCTTTTTCTTTGATTTGTTCAAATTTGTGGTGATTAGTGTTTTGGTGTTGCTTGGTGAGTGGGAGGTGTGTGTGTGAGAGAGAGAGAATAGTGTGTGTCTTACAGATCTTAGATCTTGGGTAGGGGCGATTTGGGATGTTAGATGTTGTTGGTGAAAAGATGATGATGGCAGCAATGATAGACCAGTGGTGGCAGTGGTCTCGTGGTGGTGGTTGTCCACGGTGGCAGCGATCTCATGGTGGTGGTAGTCTAGTGGTGATGGCGGTTCTAAGATGGTGGTGCTATGGGTTTCTCATCCTATCAGAGGATAGGAGAGGGATTGTTTGGTTAAAATAAATGTTTAGCTTAAAATATGGAGTTTGGACTAAAATTTAAAAGAGTATAATAGGGTTTAGGGTTTAAGTGTATAAACTATAAAGGACTAAGGGTAAAATAGTTATTTTAAACAATTTAACCATAACACGGTTAAAGTTAACGGTTAAAGGACCAATTGTGTACATAAAACTCATTTAAAGGACTAATATTGCAAGATTTTAACTTAAAGGGCTAAAAGTGAAATAAGTGGTATACAGAAAGAACCAATTATGTAATTAACTCTTTTATAAAATAAATTACCCGGGCCGTTAAATTTGTCCTAAAACCATGATTTGACTAGAAAGGAGGAGGTATGATTTATGATCGAGTGATTTTATTGGGATCTACTTTATAATTTAAATGGCTTCATTTAATGTGACATTTGTAAATGTAAAACCTATACTAAAAATTATAATTTAATGATTTGATATATGTGATATATGAAAAGAGAAAAGCCAAATAGTAGCACTCATTATTATTAAAAGCTAACTTGTAAAATAGGTTAAAATTCATAAGTGAAATTAACTCCTATAAAATTAACAATTTAACGAAAAATATTGAGTTTACCGGTGGGTGTAATTCATTAATTAGAGTTGTTGAGGGACAGAGAAAGTATCTACTACTATATATAGGATGAACAAGTGAATGAGTAACATATGATTTTACTATACATTCCTGTTAATTCACTACTACAGAACTTGTGATAGAGACCCCCATATGGGGACCGATTCTTAGGAAAACCGGCTTTTATGTAGTTTTAAAAACTATGGAGACCAGTTCGTGTGTAAATAACCGGTCTCTTTGAAAGGAAGTCATAGGAACCGGTTCACAACTTAAAAACTGGTCTCTATGATTACATATGGAAACTGGTTTTTAGAATAGGAACCGGTCCCCATGACTTCCTTTCAAAGAGACCGGTTTTTTTATTATAACCGGTCCCCATGTTATGTAATTTAACACGTAGCCCACACTCTTAATATCCTTTTGTTAAGGAGACCGGTTTTATCATAATAACCGGTTCCCATGAGCTTAATATCCTTTTGTTAAGGAGACCGGTTTTATCATAATAACCGGTTCCCATGAGTTTTGAAATTTAAAATTATGGATTTGAAATGTGAAAATTTAAGATGGAAATAAAAATTTGTAAGGAGGGAATTGTACACATGGGAGGGAACTTAATAAATTTTTTAAGAATATCAAGACCGGTTTTATAGAGAAAACCGGTCTCAATGATATAGGAGAGGGAAACTGAAAAACTTAAAGGGAAGTAAATATTTTAGAGTGGGAAAACAATTTGTGTTATTTAAATCTTTATTAATTAGGACAATTGTTATAGTTATATACGTTATTTAAATAAATAACTTATATAACTATAAGTTATTTAAATATATAACTTATATAACTATAACAGTTATCCTATTTAATTGTTATTTAAATAATATTGAATAAAATACAGAATTTAAAATAAAGATAAATAAGCTAGAATTTTCTTTTTTTATGGACATAATATTAAATAAATTACATATAAATAAGATAGATAATTTTTATTAAAGTTTTTTTTAACTAACTATGATAATTGTTCAAACGAATTATAGTTATATTATTTTTTTAAAATGGCAAACGCCTACAATTAAATCATACTTCACAAGTCTTCACAACTTTCCGCTTTCATGTCTATATAATGATATGCGATTTAAATAAAGTCCAATGGTCAATTTCCATCCATTAATTTCTTATGATTCTTATGGCTATGAATCCCTAATCTCCTCTACATCATACGTATCTATTGATGATGATTGCTCCTATTCCCGTCTCCCTTGCTCTAGTATCAAGTTTTAGGGTTATGGATTCCTTAAATGGGTCTACTTACCTAATTTAATTATTATTGGCCCAACATACCTTATCAACAATTAAGCCCAACTACTTTGCTAGTAATCACTAAGCCCACTTAGAACTAATTACTCTTACCACTAAGAATAACGTGTCAATAATATATTTGTAATATAATTATAATAATAAAATAAATAAGAATAATTATGCAAATTAGAAATTAAAAAATTTTACTTTAAGGGATTAAATCACATTACATCAGGGTTGGGAGTCACGGGGGCTACCATTAGAATAGCAGGTCATTTTATTACAATTTGAAAATGGCCTATAGAATAATAACATATTAATAATACATTGTATATATAGTTAAGTCAAATTTGAAAAGATAGATAATTTGTATTAAAGTTTTTTTCAACTAACTATGGTAATTGTTCAAATGAATATTAATACATTTAGAGTTCTTAATGATTGGGCCTGTTGGCCCAATTTGAAACTTATATAGACATCATAGCAGGTTATTTTATTATAATTTGAAACTCGTCTATATAATATGAGTTTTTCAAAATTTACTGACACCCATAGATATAATAGAATAATAACGTATTAATAATACATTTATATTATAACTATAGTTATAAAATAAATAAGAATAATTAAGCAAATTAAAATTAAAAAAAACCCATGGGAGGATTTGAACCCACAACCTCAGGGTTAGCAGTCACGAGTGTTGCCATTTGGATGACAACTCATTAGTTAAGCAATTCGTATGTAGTTCTAATTTGCAATTCAAGTGTACCAAGTCTAATTTGCAATTGCTTCCTAACAATTAGTTTGTGATTCATTTTATCCTTTTCAATTTGCGATTCCTATTATGCTTCAATGTGCTAAAGAATAGCACCAAAACATCGAATAGACACACACACACACACACACTTTCAAATAAATTATTAGTCAATACTTCATAATTTCTTATGATTCTTGTGGCTATAAACACCTAATCTTCTCTAGATCAATATCCAATCCATTAATTTAATTTACAAGAAGCCTACACTCATTAAAATCCTAAACTTATTATCAGTTTTGGTCTTCAAACATCGATAACCCCCAAGCATTTAGAGTTATCAATGATTGGGCCAGTTGGCCCAATTTGCGATTCATATGGATAAGTCTGGTCTGTGACATACCCTATCCATTAATTACTTATGATTCTTGTGGCTATGAATCCCTAATCCCCTCTAGGTCATACGTATCCATTGATGATGATGACTCGTGTTCCCGTCTCCCTTGCTCTTGTATCAAGTCTTAGGGTTATGGATAGGGGTGTAATCGAGCCGAGACAGCTCGCGAGCTACTCGAGACCGACTCGAAAAAAACCGAAATCGACTTGAGCTGAACCGAGTCGAGCTCGAGCTACTCGAGTAGGGTGTCGAACCGAGTTCGAGCTCATAAATACTCAGCTCGCAAGGCTCACGAGCCTAATCGAGCTTGTACTAAATTACCATTTTACCCTTTTACATATACACTATTTACTTTTATACCCTTAGTAGCTAGTTGTTAATTGTTGTTCAAAAATGTGAAATTTGAATTCCGGAATGTATTTTAACATTTGTTGCTACAAAATATTATTAATTTATTTTTAGTCGAGTCGAGCTCGAGAGTGTCGATTACTTACTCGAGTCGAGCTCAAGCTTGAAAATAAAAGCTCGACCGAGCTCGAGTCGAGTTTCGAGCCTCGAGCTTTGGAACCGACTCGAGCTCGAGCTTGACACTGTGTCGGCTCGGCTCGGTTATACCCCTAGTTATGGATTCCTTAAATGGGTCTACTTACCTAATTTCATTATTGTTAGCCCAAGATACATTATCAACAATTAAGCCCAACTACCTTGCTAGTAATAACTAAATCCACTTGGAACTAATTACTCTTACCACTAAAAATAACGTGTTAATAATATAGTTATAATAATAAAATAAATAAGAATAATTATACAAATTAGAAATTAAAATTTTGAGTTTAAGGGATTAGTAATTAATGGGCTGACCAATATTTGATTAATATAAAATTAAAATATATATATATTAAAAATTATTGGTTTGGTTTCTTAACGGGGCGGTTTCTGGTTAAAATCGAAATCGAACCAAACCCATATGTTTTTCAAAATTCTAAGGCCAAATCTTCAATTTTGAAATGGTTTCAGTTTTGTCGATTTTAACATATTGGTTTCGATTTTTTGATTTATATGCACACCCGGAGGATTTGAACCCGTGACCTCAGGGTTAAAAGTCACAAGCGTTCCCATTTTGGATGGCAACTCATTCATTACCCAAACGAAAATTAGTGTTATTTATCAATAAAATAACCATAACTATAGAGACCGGTTTTGTTGATATAACCGGCCCCCATACCAAAATTATAACCGGTCCACTAGATCCACAATCTTAGCTCTTAAACCTAATCGATCTCTTTCAGTTTGCGCTACGTACGGCTTCTCGCGAACTCCACGACAGCTCCGCCACCTTCCCGAACTGCCGCAAGCTTCCGCCTCCTCCTCCTCCGCCGTCTCCACCCCAACGGCGGTGTTTCCCTCTTCTATCGCCGCCACAGAGTGTCGTTTCTCCCCTGCTTGGGCCGAGTGTTGTTCTCTCGTCGTCAGCGGGTCGCACACTGTTCATGTTCGATGGTAAGTACGTTTTCTTTATCTTTTTGTAGTTTGTGTTTAATTAGTTAATTTTCACATTTAATTTGCTTATTTAGGTTAAGAGTTGAATGAATGTGTTTAATTTATGGTTTTTATGCGTACATATTAACTGAGAAACTGTGTGTTGTAAATTTGTGAGGCATATTCAATAGAAACACACTTTTTTTTGTTGAAATTTAGGTGTATTTGTTATATCTATAGATTGCAACCAATGGATTCCATTGTGTCTGTTTGAGGAGTTAATTTTTTATGTTATGATGTAGGGTTGTCTCTAGGGTTCTTCACAGCTTCAGAAGAGTTTAATTTTTTTGACTCGATCTGTTGAGTTTTACGTGTGTTTTACTTGTGTTTCTGCTATTAGTAAGCAATTTAAGGAAAGTAGAATTGGATTCAATTCAGGCAGGTGGCATATTACAAGACTTCACTTGAGTAGCCATTGTTGTTTTGAGACATTTTTAGTTATTTTATAGTTTAACAAGTTGGTGTAGTTGTGTGTACAATTCTGGAACATGTACAATGAAATATATATAGAAACAAAAATAACGCACGTCATTGACCGGTTTAATTGAAAGGAAAAGATATATAAATATAAATAGAATGTAACCTTTAATTGACTCGTTTACAATATATATGCCGCCAAAACTTAAATTGAACGGGTCGATTAAACGGTTGCAGTATATTTATATTTATATATATTTTCCTTTCAATTAAATGGGTCATTTGTGTGATGGTGTGTTTGTATATACATAATTATTTATATCTTCAAGCCATTCAATACATTTGAATGTTTCAACATATATTACTTGTAAATAAGTATACATTGTACATATATACATTTTAGTTATACCATACATTTGGTGTGCATTACTAGACTTCAAAAGGTATCTAATACATTGGAGGGTAGAGACCGTGATGTACAAGAGACTTATACTCGTTGGATGATGTGTGATGATCTTACTTCGTTATTTGGTTTTGATATTGAAATTGAGATCATTGGGAAAAAAAGAGGATTACCCGTATTCCATAGATCTGAATGACATTAGGTTGTTATGAAGAGATGGATGGCTTGAAACAAGCATTGTTACATATTCATTCAAGTAAGTGGAATAATGTTTATTGTATTCCATCAAGCATGATGTTTTATTTCATCCTAATGTTATGATATTATTATGTTTTTAGGGGATTATATTACTCAATGGACTCGTCTAGTCGGGGCAAACTACGTTTCTTGAACCCTTGAAGGATAACTCTTAATCAATGCCTACGAGAAGAAACTGACACAATAGAGTACTTGAGGGAAGTAATGCAAAACCCCAATTACTCTATTTGTGAATATTTTCTTGCTCCATTATATCAAAGGTGCTAACATCTTACTATTATATTACTTATATATATATATATATGTGTGTGTGTGTGTGTGTGTATTAATTATCTAGTCTAATCTGTTTACATTTTTTTAGTAATCATTGGACTTTGTTTATACTAAGGCTTAGAACGAGCCAGAGTTACATTCTTGAGATTCTCTAAATAACAATAAATCTAAAACAGAGAAAAACTACGCCCTCACAAAATGTGTTCATGAGTAAGTTTTTTTTACTTTGGTTTAGAATTCACATTTGTTGTACAAAAGTTAACACAACCGTTTTTATTTTTTTCAGTGCTATTGGTAATCTTTCATAGATAAAGATTGAGGTAAACAATTTAACTGTACAAACACATTTATATGGGTTTTGCATTATTAACATATATATTTGTGATATTAAAATTTAGTGTAACAAACAAAAAGAATTTTAGGAATGTGGATATTACGTGATGCGGTGGATGTATGAATTTGTGACATACAATCATTTGAATTTCTCACCTACGGTAAGTACTTATTAGATGTTTAATCTTACCATCATTTTACATGTTTTTCCAGAAAACTATCCTATTTATTTAAAAAAATTGAGATGCTTATTATTTATGTAGGTAGAATGGAGCCGCAATCCATTTTCAAAAAAAGAACTACGTGATATCGTTACTACATGGCACCGAATGTGTCAAATTTGATCACGTAAGGTAAAGTAAAACTTTATATATGTATATATGAATGCTAATAGATATGTCCGTGATAAACATCTAAACAACGGTTATATATGAAAGCTAACACATATGTTTGTGTTCGTGCAGAGATCTCAACAATGTGTGGAAAAACTAAGATTTTGAGGTATTAATCGGCTTTTGTATTTAGCGGCATTGTGTATTTAGCACCATTTTGTATTTAGATCCATTATGATGAGATATTAACCTTTTTTCGTATTTATCCCCATTTTGGATGAAATGTAAAATGGTTTTGTATTTAGCACAATTTCTGTATATTGTTATAATTTTTTAGGATATTCTGTGAAATTCTAAAAATTTATTTCTTGTTAATTTGTGGCAAACAACCCTGTATTATTATTTTTTTTATAAAAAAAACATGAAGACCGGTTATTAAGTAAAAACCGGTCCTCTAAAGTTTTTATAGGGACGGGTTTTTATTTAATAACCGGTCTTCATGTTTTGCTTAAGGGGACCGGTTCCTATTTATAACAGGTCTTCATGTTTTTCTTAAGGGGACCGGTTCCTGCTTATAACTGGCCTTCATGTGTCTATTATAGAGACCGGTTTTATAACCGGTCTCCATGTGTTTTTTCAAAGAGACCTCCCCTAATAGAGACCGGTTTGAAAACCGGTCTCGATGAGAAAAATAACTGGTCTCCATAATGGTTTCTGTAGTAGTGATTATCGAGTAAAACAAAAACACACATACACACATATATACATGTATATATATATATATATATATATATATATATATATATATATACTAGCTAGTGGCTATGGCATCTTCTAATATAAATAAAAAATTAATTTGATAATATTTATTATAAGATCTGAATTATTTATTTAAAAAGATATATAATTTTAACTATTTATTCAATTAAAATTAAAAAAACAATTTCGAATTTTTAGAGTCAAAATTATTAAAGATAATTTCATATATGCCTTTATTCAATCATAAAAAATTCGTATTTACCCACCTTAATTTATAAATATCATATTTACCTTTTATAATGTTTTAAAATAGCATAATTAACCAAATTATTAGTTTTATCATTCAAAAATATTTTATAATCATTTTAAATTCCTTTTTAATTATAACTAATAACGTTTAACTTTATTATCCTTAACTGTAACAAAAATGATTTATTAATTATATAAGAAATACAATCACATCTCTTCATATCATGATACTATGTTCTGCCGTCAAGTCTGCTCTCCCACTCGCGTCGATGTTTCCACTACTGGCAGGGCCGGCCCAACTGTTGTGAAGCATGGGCGCAGGCCCAGGGCATCAAAGGGTGTTGGGGCATCATTTTATAGTCCAATAAATACTGTACTAGGCCAGTTTTGTTTAAAAATATATACAACACACTAGCATAGGAATTGGGTGAACGCTGAAGCATCGAACATACCATCGTATCAGTTCTCGGCACTCGAATTGGGCAATAATCAAGGCATAACTCCTCGTCTTCTTCAATCTTTCATTAAATCGACTCCTAGTTTGATTTTATTGACTCCTGATTGTCTTCGTTCTTCAACCTAGCTACTTAATGGATGGCCTTAGGAAGATCAAGAGTCAAGCAACGATCTGAACTTTGGCCTTCTCAAGGTTGGCGGGATACACGAACAACCGGCACAAGCATCGATCAAAAACATTCATTGATTGTTGATTATGCTGAATCATATCGAAGAGAATTAGGGTCACGAAACAACAGATGATTAAACGATTCGTCTCAAGAAAACACCCCGACGATTCAAAATCAAATGATGAAGAGCGATTATCAGATGTTTTCAAGGGAATATGGTAAGGCTATAATGGTTGCTTTACTGAATTAGAAATTTGTGGCTTTAATTAACTGAAACTTATGACGCATCGTTTTTTTTGGGTACCGCATGTGAGGATAAGTTGGAGGCTTGAAATTGTGGATTAAGAGATAAGGCTTCCCCACCAAACTTGTGTTAATTATTGTATTCTCGATCGGTCATAGAACTGGGATTTTGGTCATGTACTTTGTTTGAGTAGGTTAATTGAGTTTAAATTTTATTGTTCAAGAGAAAAAAAAAACTCAAGAAGGCAAGAATGACCCACGAATTTTGATTTCTATTCTTGAATCAAGCCATGATTCCAAGAACAGGTTTGGCAACTTGCAAGAGCAAGTCGTCTACTAGCAAGAGCAACCGATCAAGAACAAATAAGACAACCAAAAAGATTACAAGAACAAGCCAAACGGCCAAAACAACAGTGTTGTTATCGTTATTTCAATCATAAAATCATTTTGAATTTTTGGTTTTCTTTAATACAGTCAACTGAATCTTATATTAAATGTTTTGTTCGTCAATCAGTTATCTTTTGTTGGTGTTTGGTAAATCCGTTACATATTATAATTTAGAAGTTTTGAAGTTACTACATGTCTACATTACATATATATGTCTATTATAAGTTTAGAATATTAACATCAAGTGACATTCTCTAAATAGAAGTATGTTAGAACCTGTTTTTAATACGAATATGATAAAAAATGTTTTATACATTACGTTACATATCACCTTCGTTAGTCGTAAAGTTCACCATGTGTGGAGGGGGAGGGAGTTGGGGCATTTTTAGACCACTTCGCCCAAGGCATGCAAAATCAATGGACCGGCCCTGACTGCTGGTTAGAGTGTTGATATCGTACGTCGTCATTTCTTAAATTCTCATTTAATTTGTTTTTTATTATTACTTAATACGTTTTTATTAATGTTTAATATTTATTATCGTTTAAACCAACTCGTGTCTTACACATGTATTTAGTCTAGTATATGATAATTAATTAATTACTTACGGGATTTCATATCATGTGAAAACGTTGATTGAAGGATTAAATTTCATGTAAATATTATTCATTTCATGACTTAATTAAAAACACCTCACCCCAGTTAATTAATTAATAATCCGTTTAGCAGAAGAAAAAAATGAAAGATTTTTTTGAAAGTGAATGCAACATTAGTTTTTCACGTAAGATTGAGTAAACTTTTTAGCATATAATATATATATATATATATATTGAAAGTTCATTTCAAAATCGTTTTTATTACGAGAACACAGATAAAGATGCATAGAGGGTTATGATCTAATAATATTCTCCTTTTTCATAGTGATAATAAAAAAGCTGTGTGTAACCGGGGCATATAGCAAAGAGAAAATATTTGCTATAAAGTAACATCGAGATCCTCTTACGTTATGGATATATGCTCTTAAAGGAAAATTTTCAGCCTACAAGAGTAAACTTTCAAAGAGTATTTTATTATAATATAATTATTAACTTTTATTACACTACCGAGTAACTTTTTATCGTATCGTTATTTTAACTTTTTACTTTACCACTTTAACATCTAGTAAACTTTCCACCTCACTGAATATAAGACCGGGCAAATCAATCTAACTAGATGGAGCAGGACCCGGGGTCTCACCGTCGCCTCCACTACCTTAAAGCTAAAGTGATAGATAGAGTAGGTTCTCACTCATTATAGAGTAATTCTCTTTCTCTTCATCTCTCCTCTATATAATTTTTTAATAAAAATATGGGTTAAAAGGGATGAATTTGAAGGTTAACAGAATAAAAGAGGATAGAAGAAAAAATTGATATAACATAATAGGACAATATGCTCGTGGTCCAACTAATTAAGCTGCCATCCATTAAATCAAGCACAAATGAAGTGCCTTAACCTTTAATTATTCATGATGTACGGCATTTATTATTTAAGAATAAACCCAAGTCAAACATTAGTTTAATATTTCATGAATATGTTATTAATTAATTAAAGATTAGGAGAGTAGTTTGTAAAATATTAATTAAAGCGTGAGGGTCGTTTTTGTCTTAATTAACTAGAAAAGATATATGAAAAATCAAATGACAACTAGCTAGCTAGCCAAGAAAACGTACTCTCCTCTTCCTTTCTTTCTTTCTGTCTTCTCTGTTGTTTGGCCGACGTGAGCAGACAACCATTCCAAGTTTGCAAATTGCAAGGTTGCTGGGTGTATCATTCATCGACCGATCTAACGGCCGGCACCTTAATTTCTCAAAACAACCACCTCCTGAATCTCAAGGACATCAAATCAAACCAAATTATACATAAAATCTAGCTAGCTAGCTGTCTGTACGTACGTTCAAACAACATAATTAATTAGCTAGCAGCCAATACTGTCTGTCATGTTTAATCCAATACGTACTACTCCATCCGGCCTTGCAAACCTAGCTACTAATAATACATATTTGTTCTTGATTGTTAATACATAATATATATCATATATAAAAACACGTACGTACCTACGTGCTTACACTGCTCCACATACATATACATAATTTACAACATGCATATAACTAATTAATATACGTACGTACGTACTAATCAATTAAAGCTTAACCAATTTATTAATTAGCTAGCTAGGATGATGACCGGCCGGCCGGATCCTTTAAATTAAACTCTAGTCGTCCCTTTGACTCCACCTGATTCTTCATGGGCGGCGGCATGATGATGTCCATACACCTCGTCGGTGTCACGGTATCCGGGGCCGTATCTGCTGCTGTAAACACCAGCATGCACCAACATCACATACAACAGCTCCGTTATCCCCAATATTATTATCATCGCCTCCACTATCCTCAACCTCCACCCTCTGTGTCCTCCTACGTTTATCTCCTTGCATGCCAACCTGATCCATCCATCCATGCATATACACACACACACATATATATATCATCGATCATATATATTCACAATATATATATATATTCATCAGTTCTAATTGAATGACTTAAATATTATACATATATACACCCACCCGAAAGCAAGAGCTGTAACGGCCCACGCAATGAGAGAAGAAGATCCAGCCGCCGCAAGACTGTCGTTCCTCCACGACCGAAGGTGGTTGCCACCCGCGAATTTCGACACTATTCCAAGAACTGAAGCTAACATAGCCAATTCCAGAAAGAACTCTGTTGCTCCATTTCCTCCAAAACCTACGTACGCGCGTACGTTGTACACCATATTTATTCAGCATTAATTATTATAATTAATTAATTAATTAATTCCATCAGGTACTAGCTAGCTGATACAATATATATATATCTATATATATATATATATGATGGATATTATATATCCATGAATAGATGGAAGATGATAATATTAACATTAATCGAACATGCAGAATAGGTAGATGAGCACGCGCATACTTACTTGGATGGTTGGTCTGGCCGTTGATGAACCTATTAAGGCACCAACTAGCGAAGCCCAAGGTTATAAAGTGCAACACCAGGTTCAGGAACAGCAACGGTCCTGCCATCCTTCGACCCCCTGTTTCTGCTGCCATTTTTATTTTTATTTTTATTTTTAAAGATCAGTTGTTCGATCAATATATCTCCCTCTAGCTATATATCGATAATAAAATCCACCACGATCGATTCTTGATTATTTCTTTCTTTTTCCTATTCTCTCTCTCTGTCTCTATTGCTGCAAGAGAATGTATATATGTTTTTACAAAAGAAGGAGGTGATATCATGTAGATTTAGGATAAGATGGATGGTTGGCAGGTGATATAATACGTGTCGACACAATACTTCACGTTGGGACACGTGGCTTATACTTATATATATAGAGATCTCTTTGTGATTATAAGTTATGATATGAAAAGCAATCGTAGGTCCACCGTATTAAGCATCCACGCTACAAGAAAAACAAGTTTTAGCGACTAAAAGACAAAATTTCAGTCAAGGTTATTTGATTTTCAACGAATACTATTTGCGGCGACATATGTCGCCGCTAATACTCTAATGATTTCATATTTTTTTTTATTTTCACGGAAATAATGGCGGGATATTTTCCCACCTAAAATATTACTTGTTGCCGCAAATACTGTCGCCGCAAATGAATTTTCCTTTTTTTAATGCTAGTTAATTAATTGTCGCCGCAAATAATGTAGCCGCAAAAAGGTTTACGAGTTATTAGGTTGCAGGTTTCTTTTTTTTCTCATTATGTGCTTGCTCTCTCTCTCTCTCTCGATCAGCCCCCCCGGCCTCCCACGAGTTCTCGCCGTCACCCCAAGCCGTCGCCGTCGACCTCACGAGCTCTCGACGTCGCCTCCTCTCTTCTCCTCCGCCGGCCTCCTCCTCCGCCGCTGCCGCCGAGAGCCACCGCCGGGAAGTAAGTTTTTTTTGTTTCTTTTTGCTTTTTTTTGCTGTTTTTTTGTTGTTAATATACGGTTTTTTGATTTGGAGGTTGTTTGTTCTCCTCCTCTCGATCCATCCAGTCACCTCCCGGCCACCGCTCACGTATCACCGGTAACTCAAGTTTTATTTTTAAATATTTTATTTGTTTTAATATTAATTTGATTTTAGTATGTTAGATTATAATTTTAGTTTTTATTAGCTTTGATATTAATTTGTTTATTTAATTATGTTAGATTATATATTTAGTTAATTTAAAGTTAGATTATATTAGATTATATTAGTTTTTATTAGTTTTAATATTAATTTGTTTTAGTTGATAATGTAGATTATTATTTAATGTTAATAATGTTAGTTTATTGTTGATTTATGTTAATCTTTAATTATTGTTAGTACACTAGCTAATAATGTTGAATGTTAGATCAATGTTACAATACTTGATTATATATATAATTATGTGTTAAATAGTTTATTTGATGATTTTAGATAACCAGTATTTCTACTCAAACTGAATGGTTTGTGGAAGACCAATACATTCTTGCAACACAAGCAAATCAAGTCTTTTACCTTGATGACCCGTCTAAAGGTCGTCAAAGAGGTGAATCAAGCCAACATTATTGGAAGATCGTTCAAGAGTTGAATCATAGGAAGATATGGGACCGGGATATCATTGCTGAGGATGATGAAGATATTATACATGACAACATTTCATCTGATCTATCATTGTGTGCTGATTTGGATCATTTGACTTATACAAATTTGAGTATAGGTCAATCCATAGAAGTTGAACATGTTCCTTTGCCCGAACATATAAATATTGATGATGATAGTGATGATGATATTGATGATTATGATAATGAAGAATCCGATTCTGAACAAGAATGTGAACCACAAATTAGTAGTAGTGATGAATCAGATTGATCTGAAATTGTATTTTGTAAAAAGACAAATTTGTAGTAGTGATGATTATGATTGAGTTGTTTGATTTATATAATTGTTATTTGTAAACTAACATTAATGCTCATTTCAGGTGTTTGTTCGTATATTTATATTTTTTTACAAATGGCTGTGGCACGTGGTCATGGCGGAGATTGTGGTGGTGATCCTCCGGGTGGTAATTGGCAACCACCTTCTGGTGCTTGTGCCGGTGATGGACTTAAACTACTCTTGTCCATTGAGTTGTTATAGTTTAATTTAATTATTTGTATATTTAATTTGTTTGCTTGAAATTGTAGGCAAGAAAGGGCGCGGAGAAGCCCGAAATGTGGAATTGAGGAAGTTATGGAACAAGAATGGGAAGCGACCCTTGCCCATTGAGTTTGATGATATTAAACTGAATCACACATGGAGACCGGTTGGGGATAATGGCGGGCTCTTCACCAGCTACATTGGGACTTTGGTCAGGGATGTCCCATTTCGATTTTCAAGCTGGGATAAAGTTCCAGATGAAATGAAGCAGCCTATACTGCCGTCTATTGAGGTTTCACTAAGTTTTTTTATATTTTGTAAATTTGTAAAAACTATACAATAAACTAACCTTTTCTTATAATTTACAGACGTATTTTGACATGAAGCCCCACTATGAGGGGCCAAACAATTCGTCGATCGTGGCAGGGATCAATAAATTGTGTTCTGAGCGGTACAGAGATAAAAAATATAAGTTTAAAGCTCAATGGTTTGACAAGAGAGGGGGATCGTCAAATACTGACCAACTACGTCAAATGCCTCTGTCTAACATGGACCTGGATGAGTGGTCTATGTATATAGACTACTATTGCGGAGAGAAGACATTAGGCGGTCACAAGTGAATACGCAAACCAGATCTCAGCAAGTACACCAAAGCTTGCATGGTAGGAAAGCATACGCTCAGTATCGATACGAGAACGTAAGTCGCTTTATCTCTAAATCCTAGTTTTGTCATAATTGCTATAAATGAGTTATATTCACTTCTAACGGGTCATAATTGCTATTTATGTGTTATACTCGCTTCTAATGGGTCATAATTGCTATTTATGGGTTATACTCACTTCTAACGGGTCATAATTGCTATTTATGAGTTATACTCACTTCTAACGGGTCGTAATTCCTATAAATGAGTTATACTCACTTCTAACGGGTCGTAATTGCTATTTATGGGTTATACTCGCTTCTAACGGGTCGTAATTGCTATTTATGGGTTATACTC
Organism: Dittrichia graveolens; assembly: GCA_038502395.1. Taxonomy (NCBI): domain Eukaryota; kingdom Viridiplantae; phylum Streptophyta; class Magnoliopsida; order Asterales; family Asteraceae; genus Dittrichia; species Dittrichia graveolens. The sequence continues at coordinate 561,847 of JARJIL010000003.1, read as the reverse complement.
GCTTCTAACGGGTCATAATTGCTATAAATGAGTTATACTCACTTCTAACGGGTCGTAATTGCTATAAATGAGTTATATTCACTTCTAACGGGTCATAATTGCTGTTTATGGGTTATACTCACTTCTAACGGGTCATAATTGCTATAAATGAGTTATACTCACTTCTAACGGGTCGGAATTGCTATAAATGAGTTATATTCACTTCTAACGGGTCATAATTGCTATTTATGGGTTATACTCGCTTCTAACGGCTCATAATTGCTATTTATGGGTTATATTCACCTCTAACGGGTCATAATTGCTATAAATGAGTTATACTCACTTCTAACGGGTCTTTTTATTTGTTTATAGCATGACCCATAAATGTTTGAACCCCCTAGCCTGATCGACCAATATGCTCTAATGCATTCACGCAATGGCGTCTTTACTCACGAGGCTCTTGCTTAAAACCATGTAAGTAATTATTTATGTTTTATATACTTAACATATATATATTATCTATTTATCTGATAACAATCATTCTTGTCTTATAATTACACAGCGCCGTATGGTCTTTTTGAGGGACGGTCAAGTTGGGAGCCAGAATCCGTTGAGCGAAGAAGAAATCCTGTGGTCGTTGGGTGAACGCCGTGGACATGTTCGTGGAGTAGGTAGAACGTTAAGTTCTTCATCTTCATCTACACAGGCTGAGGTAGATGAAATGTTCGAGTCTCAACGTTCTCAGATTCAAAATCTGGCACGTGTTCAAGAGAGTAATACACATGCAATCTATCAAGCCTTAGTACACGTAGGTATTAGTGTCAATCTTTCATCTTCCACTCAATATCAGAATCAACACAACACCAATATACCTCGTGATGAAAAGTCTAAGGATGAAGACAATAGTGATAATTAGTTTGTTAACAAACATGTCATTTGTTTTAAAACATTTATGTTGACATTCAAACTATCGTTTGTTTTGTATCAAGTAGCTATTTGACCTATTTCATATGGTGTATTGTTTTATTTTAGTTGCTTATCGTATGAGAATGTCTGTGAATATAGCAGGTTTATGATTATTAACTCGGAAATACCGGGTGGAAACACAAATTACAGCAAGCTGCTGTAAAAAAATAGGACTTTTTGCGGCGACATGTTGCCGCAAAAGACCTTTAGCGGCGACTCTGAGAAATTCCATTTTAATTATTATTTAGAAAAAATATCATATATGTCGCCGCAAAAGGGCAACTTGTCGCCGCAAAAGGAATTAAATATAATGAATTTTAAAAGAATTAAATAATAGCTGTCGCCGCAAAAAGTGTTGAATATATTATTCTTTATTTATAAATAATATAATATATGTCGCCGCAAAAACGAAAATTGTCGCCGCAAATAGTGGACACGTGGCATATTGTTGGTCCGTTGTGTGTCGCCGCTAATAGTTACTTATGTCGTCGCAAATAGGTTTTTGGAGCAAGTTTTTTACGGCGACGAATTTAGGGTTTATGAGGTGACATTTTGACCTTTTGTGACGACATATGTCGCTGTTAAAGGTCTTTTTTCTTGTAGTGCCATCAATAAATATCGAAGTAATTAACATAATGATCAATCTCTCATTGTAAAATGTATGGACGACATATATGAACGAGAGCATAGTGAATTAGGGTTATTTACATTGTTTATATAGCCAAAGGAATTTACTAAATTACCCTATACTTCTAAGAAATACAACTAAAAGCAAATTTTAACTAAAATGTAAAAAGGACACAATTTACGTTCTAATATTCTCCACCGCCATCACCTCTCTCTTCCGCCCTCGCCGCCGCCCTCAAGCACCGCTATTAAAGTCACCGCCCTCAAACCCTAGATGTGACCGCCAACGCCGCTAGTCTTTTTGTTATTCAAATGCCAGAACTGGAGGTTACCACCGCCGTTTTCAATCCCTTTTTCTTTTTCTTTTTTATTTTTGTTCTAGATCTGGATCTGGTTGCAAATGGTGGTCTTGCAAGAATTTGCCGTCGATCTAGGCTTTCGGGTGCCGATGGTTCTGAGTCGTCGCCTTCCACGCGTCGATACCACCCTGCTCACCACCATTGCCGCCTTCAAAGACCTGTCGTCGCTGCCCTCAACTTACTTTTTGATGTGTTTTTGTTTGTAGTTGAATGAGAACTGATTTCTACATGTTTTGATAGATTTCTACATGTTTATCATTGAACAAATTTATATGTTGTTTATAAAGTTTTTTTATAGACGTTTATCATTGAACAAATAAAAAAGTTGTTTATAAAGTTTATTTTTAATGTTGTTTATCATTGAACAAATTTTTTTTAGTTGTGTACAGGGTTTTGTTTATTATTGAATAGAGTGTTTGTTATTAAACATTCATTAGTTGATTATTTTATTATACAGATGAGTTTTGTTTATTATTGAATATTTATTAATTTTAATTTTGATTATGGTTTATTATAGTCTAATACCACCTATTTCTTGCAAAGAATAAAAGAGGATCTTAAAAAATAAATAGAAAAAATCAAAACAGAAAAAAAGAATTAATTTAAAAAAAAGATTACTAAAACAATATAAAACAAGAGTTTACTAGTGAACAAAGTAATGAACATAACTTTTAATAATTTAAAACTCGTAAGTTTTTTCAGGTGTTGATCATCGTTAAAAACTGTAAATTTATTAGTTTACTATTAAATTATTTTTCTAACTTATTTTGTTTAAAAATTGAAGGAGAGAAAAAAATTTGTTTATTATTGTACCCTTTTGAATTAAAAATAAGATTAATCTAAGCAATTAGATCAAATACAAATAAGATGTCAGGATTGCTTCTCGCACTTTTCGCAAATAAGATACTTTTCGCATTAATCCATCCACTATTGGGTGAACTATTCATGGTTATTCTATGTGTATTATAAATAGTAAAAGATTATTACTGCATGCTAGTTTTTCCTACTGGCTAATGCTATTGCTACAGGAAATAAATTCTAATATTAGTGCAAAATTAATCAAATGCTCCGGGAAAGCTATAATAAATTGCTACAAGGAAAAACTATAAAAGTTATGACGCATCACTTTTCTTTCGCATCATCTTACTGCAATGAGATTAGTGAAATTGAACCATATCTTTTCTTAAACTAGAAGTTTATTGACCTTAATTATTTTATTGATTGACAATTTGGTATGACCATGCATCTCGAGTTCTGAAAATGTGCAATGTATATTCCTACCTTATGGTCCATTTAGAGTTTTAAACCGATGCATTATCTAAATGGTTATTAAAGTTGCAACCTAAAGTTTGCGAGATTAGTAACTAAAGTAATAAGGTTGTGAACCCATTGTTTTATAATACTATATGTATATTTGGTAACTTACTTCCGATATGTTTAGTGATTTTGGAATATGTGTTGAACACTCTATGTTTTATGTTCATACATAAATTGCTTTTGTTGAAATGTTCGTCAAAAACATCTAGTTGATTGCAAAACTAATAATCATAAAGAGCAAACATTTTAGCTTCTATTTGGGGTCATGCTATTTTACATATAGATAGTAAATCACATCAAGCTAAAATACCTCTCCATTATAATTTGTTTTTTTGTTAGAAACCAAATATTTTCAATATAAAGCTTTATTTTACTCCACCACATTAATGTACACAAATTGGATTTCAAAACAATGTTAGAAATATTGCATTGAGTATGAAACTCCATCATATATATTTAAAGTCATCAATAGGATTTTTGCAATGACTTGATTTGATTGTTTCGAATAAAACAACTTAACATTCGGGGGAGGGGATAAACAACTAGAACTGAATAAATGAATTATCGATCCTCAGAATAAAGAATACAACCACAAGTTCTTAAAATAATTCATATACTAGATTTGGTAAAGTCAAACATGTTTACCGACCTAAAAAGTGTGACTAGATCACATATTTAGCTGCTAATACTCCGAGTAAGATATGTATGCTAGAAGGATAGTTGTTAATAAGAGTCTATGGCACGTCTAAAGCGTGATAGACAAATCAATTCCATATATATATATATATATATATATATATATATATATATATTCATCAAAAGAAAAAGGATCTATGAACTAAGATGGTCAATTGACAAGTGAATCTCTTGAAGAGATACTAGATATGAAGGTACCAGAAGAACCTTACGTACCTAAGTATAATGAGATATCAACAAATATATCATGTCTAGAAAAGAATGAAATCAAAATAGAGTCAAAGTCGACGACACTTTTGTATATAATATAGCTTTAAATATTACGATTGATAAGTGGATCTTTAAAGTAAACCTACCTTATAAGTGTAGAGATATAAATTATTGGCCAAAATAGAAAGACGTTGATGAAAATCTAAGTCCCTCATGATGTGATATGCTTTAGGACATGAAGTGTATATACATTTAAAGATGTAACAAATCGGTCTTTGTGAAAATGTGAAATGAGAAATAAAGTTAAAAGATACAAAGGATGAATGGTGACACAAGATTTTACAAAGACTTATATTCTCGTTTGATGGAGTTAGCTATATAATATATATCTTAAAGTCAGGTAATATGAAAAAAATACTTGATTTGCGTCTAGTATATATTATTAGAGCTTAATTGATTATAAGATTCCTTAAAATGTATAGAGTATTTAAGCAAGTATTATTATTGAAAATGCACGAAGCATATAAGTAAAGTACTTGAGAATATTATTGGATTGAAGTAAAATTATTATATGGGTTCAAAAAATACGAGCGTATATGGTATAATCGTCTTATTGGGTGTCTAATTGAAAGAATGTTACAAATATGTTTATATATTTCCATGTATTTTTATATAGAGATCCGGATCCTAATATGTTATAATTGTCCTGTATGTTGATGATTAAAATGCAATTGGAATTCGTGGTGAGGTTCCAAAGGTAATTGAATAACTAGAAAATTATTTGAAATGAAAGATTTTGAAAAGAATATTTGTCTTGAGTTACAAATAGAATATCTTAAGGATGAAATCCTTATGCACTAAAAAGAATATATATAAGGTGTTTAAGATTTTATGGATAAATCACATCACTATGTACTCAAATAGTTATGAGATCATTTGGTATTGAAAATAACCCTTTTTTGACTTCTAATATGTGGCAAAAAGATTATTGGCCTAGGAATACTATATTTAAAAATCATGTGGGTCATTAATATTAATTTCTCGCTAGTTATAGATGACATTAAATGTTACTTTTATTAAATTTATCCTGCGAGATATAGTTCGTGTCCTACGAAAAGACACTGTAATGAAATAAATAAAATATTTCAATACCTTCAAGGTAGTAAGGACATTAGTTATATTTTACTAACATGTTAGAACAAGTGTTTTTTAGTTTTGTAAATGCACGTTATGTGAGATTGGTCTTAAACTATAAAATATCTTTACAACTGGTTACACCACAAGTTGTAATGGCATTTTGCAAAGTAAATAAGTGCCACTACTTAATCTAATATTGTAGAGATCTTAATAATCGATAAGCATGCAAAGTATGTGTTTCATTGAGGATTGCAATACGATACATTTAAAAATTCGTTTAAGCGAGAAGATAGCGGGTATATTTATCAAGGCATTTCAAACCTCAACATTTGAGAAGATAGTTCATGTTATTGGTCATTTAGATGTGCCGACTTAAAGAGTTCAAGTGATGTGATCGACCAAGGGAGAAAATATACGTTGCTCTCTTTTTCTCTTCGCCATTGTTTGTTCCACTAGGTTTTCCTAACAAAGTTGTTAACGATGCAACATCTTCAAGCGTATTGAAATATTTATGTATTCTTTTTCCTTCACTAGACTTTTTTTTCCATTGTGTTTTACCTAGTAATGTTTTAACAAGGCATAATATTTTTAGTGGAGATCTAAGGGGGAGTGTTAAGGATAATAATTGGTATATGTCCTTATCCCCTTATATTAGACAGATAAGATAAGATTAAGTAAAAATATACATTACTATAACTAAGATATTTGAATATTGAAGACTTGTCCTCTTATCCATTATACACCTATAAATAAAGATTTACTTAATTCATAATTAACTTCTTTCACTTTACTCTATGTATTTCTCTTGTTCTCTATATTCACAACAACTATTACATATTTACCTTTCTAAAGATTTTTACATATTTTATCTAGTTTGTTTTATAATTTTTCGGTTAGACTTTACTGTTTTTGTTCTTCAATTTGTGATCGGCGTATTTTTTTTCAACTAGCGAAATGGATGGCTCGACTATTGTATTGTAATTTTGAGTGTTTAATGATATTAATGCTATTTATTTGTACATATTTACCTGACATACATCATGATTAAAATTAGTGTAACTTTAAGCAATTGTACATTTTTCGATAATTGGGTACAACCACTCATACATGAAGCATAAATAGAGGTTTCAATTTTAAAACATGATATCTCTGTACGTAGTGTAGGTGAAAGAAGATGAACAAGAGCAGATGACGATAATATGATGCGGTGTTGTAAAACTCCTTTTTAAAGGTCAAATAACAAATATTGGCTTCAATATCTCTAATGCTCACATTGAGTACAATTAACTCTAATGCCCACAAAGAACATAAATAACTCTAATGCTCACGAGGAACACAAATAATACTTTTATGCTCACAAAGAACACAAATAACTCTGATGCTTACAAAGAACACAAATAAATATAGTAACACATTAACTAATAACATCTCCACAGGTAACATAACTATAGTAATATCTCAAATATTCGCCAATAATAGGTTGATAATAATATAGGGTTAGCAATCACCTACAATCAATTACCATTTATTCAGATATCAAAATGCTCAATAATGGCTAAATCAGGAAAGGCACACCCCTAGGCATGTGTAAGGTACGCCTGTGCCTGGCCTCACACACCTAAGGCATGCTCATATATATCTTAGTTACAGTTGTGCCATGACTCAGCATGACATGACCGTACCTTACAAAGCACACCCGTACCTAACCCTAGAAGCACACTCAGTCATGGCCTCCTACTTAGGGCATGGCATGCCCGTACCTTCCAAGGGTACGGCCGTGCCCTGCGCCAGTAAATAGATCGAACAGTCGTGGGGCGAAAATTCAACCAAACTCAGAATGAATGTTTTCCAACACTTCCAACACACTTACTAACAACTAAAAACACTTAAAATAACCCTCTTAACATACTTTGACCTTTTATTGATCATTTGACTCTAAAGAACACATTTTTGACCCATTTGCAACTCAAAGCTCTCATTTAAGATCATAAACTTTTCAAATCAGATTAATTACACCATAATTCATCAAAATCAGTAGTTTTATCATTTATATTTATCCCTTCCATCAACCTTAACATCTCAAGTACACTAAACTTGTTAAAATCCCAAAATACACATATCAAAGGTTGGATTAACATACCTTAAGGCTTAATTAATTAAGTTTGAACACCTTGAATTCTTCTCAAAATGTTAAAAATCTAAATTTTTCCACTTGTTCTTGCTGCCTCTCAAATTCTCCAGCCACACACACATGCAAATTTTGACCAAATGGTCAACTATCCTCTTTATATATACATATCTTTAAACTATTAGCAAATCCAGCCCCTCTAACCTTCTAACTCATGTTTTAGCCACATACTTAATTACAATTCTAGACCTAACTTGTCCATCATAATAAACTCATAACCAATAATCAGTTTATTTGTTTTCCTATAGCAACATAATCTTAAATGTTATAATTAGAAATTTCAAAATAATTAAATATAATTACACTTATTTTGGGGTGTTACAAGAGTTTTTTATGATGAAGAATATGAAGAGTCAAGGGCATAATAGTAAATTTAATTGCTTTCCTTCCCAATCTGTCTAGAAACGAGCTCATAGTTTTGAGAGAAAAATAGGTAAAGTAACCCCCTTCTAACTCCACACAATTCTTTCTTTTCCTTCCTAAAAAGTACTCAATAACATGCTTATTCTTTGTAACCCCTCGTAATTCTCCCCTTCCCTCCTTTAAAATAACTCTGGGAGGGCCCTCTTCAACTCTGAAAAAAATAGTCTATATATATATATATGTGTGTATAAGCCTATTAAAAAGTATCCCATTAAAAGAGTCCAAAAGATTAGGAACCGGGACACTGAGGCATAGTCAACCTTGATGGCATGAAATTGAAGAGGCGGAACGGAAGTCGAGAAGTCAACTAGCTGACCAGTCTTCTTGAAAATTGTGTTCTCGATCTTGATTCTTGAAGAGTTGAAGAGGGAGAAGTTGACTATCACCGGTCTTCCTCTCGAATCTCGCAAATCGCAATCTCCTAGTTAACTAATTTCTCTCTCACTAGTCGATTAGTCACTCTATCCCTCGACTAGTCACTGGTCAATTCATCGCCCGTTGCCGTCAACAGTCGGCCCGTCGCTCTCTTCCTTCTCTGGAACAATCAACAATCACCATTAATAACCGAGAACACAATCGCAAATTGAATTTCAAAATCAAGAGCACATGGTGTTCATAAGGACTATTGCTTCTAGTCTTGTTTCGAACCACAAATTTTTCTTTATATGAGCCTCCGTTAGCCACAACTTCTTTAATCTTTTAAACAATCAAAATTAGAAGGTCAAATCTAAGAATCTCAATCGAAAATCGAAGTTCAGAACTAATTGATGTTAGTAATGTTTACTTTTAAGCATGTTCTTTTTTTTGACTCTTTAGTTGTTCTTTGGTAGTTCGGTTCTTCACTAATTCTTCGACCCGATTGTAAGTAATTTCCACTAATTACTAATTAGTTTTGAACTAATTTTTTTAATTCTTTCACTTATGGTTCTTAAAAGTGAAATTCTTGCTGAGTTGCTGTTGATATTCATAGAAATCTGCCCAGACTAGATATTAAATCAGATTTTCAAAAATCAAGTGTATAAGTTCCAATCTTTATCCTTTATGGCTTTATATTTTATTTTTATGTATGTTAATGTGATTACTGATTTGAAACCTTGATTCTTGACTGTAATTACTTATTTGATCTTTCTGTATGTTATTGTGATTACTGATTTGATATTTCTGTATTTTATGTGGCTAATTGCATGTTTAGTAAGTTAATGTGATTATTGAATATTGAATTCTGAATTGAAACATTAAATCTTGAGTGTGGTTCTTGAAATTGTTCATTTACCAGCTTGAGTATTTGATTAATAGTCTTAGCTTACATAATGTTTCAAAAAAAATATTTACTGTGTAGCCAAAAAAGAAAGGAAATGGGTACATATGTTTTATGTGAATTTTAAAATTGATAGGACTGGCCCCGAACAACTCGAGAACAAGGCGTAACACTTATATTGGATTTTTTTATGAATGGAGGGAAGACATACAATGAAGAATTGATTCCACTAGGGTAAGGCGATGAGAGAAAGCGAAGTAGAGGAGGAAGAAAGCGAAGTATAGGATGATAAGCCTTCGAGTAACCATTTTCTCCGGGGATGTAACACCCAATTTAATCAATAACAAATATTAAATTGACACATACTTGTGTATTTATTAGTCATAGCACTTGTTTATGTCTTTTATTACAATAAGAATTTATTTAGTAACAATAGGGGTGTTTGGACATAGGAAAGTGAGGGGAGGGTATACCCATTTAGAGCACATAAACCTAGGAAATATATCATTGTAGTTGCCTATTGTATTTTAGGGGAAGTCTGCGTGTGTGAGTGTGTGTGACTTGCCATTGCCGAGAGGAAGAAGACCAGATCACCCTCGTTCTTGCATCAAACATTGGGGAGTCATCAGGTATCAATATCAATCCTTGAACCTTGGTAGTTAATCTTGTCTCATTTTTACGATATTTAATTAGGTTTAGAATTAGTTTAAATTGGGTTAGTGGGTATACGAAAATAAGAAAAAAAACGAGAGCAAAAGTTGGATTTAAAGCATCCTATAAGTGTTGTTAGATCAATTAATTCATAAGGATTAGTTAATTTGATGTCAGGATTTCATTGAGACAAAACTGAAAGAAAATGATTAAGTCTGGGTTGAATTTGATGGGAGAGCATCGACTGTGTTTTCTCTGTAATCACAATTGTTCTTACTCAGCATGAATTGTAATTTAAAAGTTGCTTGAATCGTAATCAGGCTTTAGTCCAATCGTAATTCGTGATGAATCGCATTTGTTAATCGTAATTCATATATTCTTATGAATCGTAAACTGTAAGGGTGTTAGAATCACAATTGACATAGAATTCTATAATAGTATTTGGAATTGTAATTTAGATAGTGTATTGTGATCGTAATTGATGAATTGTAATTTGAGTGTATATGAATCGTAAATCAAATAGCGAGGAATTGCAATTATGATTTGCAAATGTGAATTGCAATTGTATTTGCGATTGTGATTGCCATGGCGATTTGCGATTGCGATTGTTTATTTCAATTGTGATTTGGGATTATGAATCGCAATTAAGGGGAATAAGAGGAATTGTAATCGGTTAAGTTATAGATTCACGGTTTGACTAAGAGAACCAAATCATAAACCAAACGCATTACACTCCAAACGAATAGTGAGAGTGAGGTGTAAATTCTAAGACGGGATCTTTAGTGTCTGCGTCTAGTAGATTTAAAGCCATTGTTAATTTAGTGGAACCATGTTTGTAGGTTCTCGTGAGAATTGCAACTAATTTTAGTGCTGGTTGTGATTTATGTAATTGCTAATCAAGTGAGCTTTTACTAACTTACTCATCTATACTATATTATAAAACATTTAGGCATTTTACTTAAACTCTTAAATTACCCCTCGTATAAACTAAATTGAGTAACTATTAAATATAGTTAATAAGATTCTTATATTCCACTTTAATAACAAAACTTTACATAATTAAGAAGATCAAAGTCAATACAATTTTTTGAAAGTCAAAGCCAATACAAATTAACTTAATTATTAAAAAATATTTTCATAACCTTTTTTTCAATTATGAAGAATAGAAAAGTAAAAGAAATGTAAAAAAGATAAAGAAAATGTTACCAAACAAAAATTATTCACTCTCACTGTATTACATGAATACCATACTTCATACGTCTTGAAAACGGATATGCTAACGAGTAGAAATTATTCGTTACCGCTGCATTACGCGGGTATCATGCTAGTTATACTATGATATGTACATGTGTGGTATGTGCATGTGTGTAACTTTTAATAATGGACGTATTATGATGATGTGTTGTTGGAAATCGGCGAGTTTACGTATTTGTGTAACCATTTTGTGTATTGTCTGCGGGTGTACTTATGTGTTATTTGATTATTATGATGTGAATTGATAACCGATAAGGGGTTATCAAGATGCCGGAGTGAGGCAACTGGTAGATGACGCTAGGCATCAGGGTCAAGTGGACCACTATGCCTGAATGAGGCAAACATCAGATATGTTATAATGTGGTGTGTGCTATTCGCTATAAAGTGTAAGTACTGTGTGACCTTGCTAAGTTTTGTGCTTACTCGTGTTTGTAGACTATTTTTAGGGCCATCTCATGTGGACAAGGGCAAGGCGTCGGCGTGACAGGATTTCTTCCGCAAATATTTTATGACTTTGATATTGTTTTTTTAACAATGATTTTTTATTTGAATTGTAAGTCCAGTGTGTTGGGCATGTATACACACATACACACATATAAGTGATATTTAAAAAAAATTGGGGCATTACAAGGGAGGTGATCAGAACATAAAAAAGTGGCCATACAAAATTTTACGCGTTATCAACTTATACCATGTTTATTAACGGCTTGTACCTTCTAATGTATTATTAAAAACTGTTGTGTACGATCCACTCCATTTTCTCCAAGGTCCACATGTTTTTTTTCTGTATATGGTCAAAATAGTCAAAATTATGAAAAGATGGATTATGATTGGTTGATTAAGGCTCGGTTAATAGCCTAATTTAAGAAGAATGTAAACCTTTTAATAATAGTTATAGATATATTATTAAAACATTTATTATTATTATTATTATCTTCTAATATAAATAAAAACTAATCTATATCAAATTTATTGGATGATCTTGACCATTAATTTAATAAAATTACTCAAGCTTAACTATTCATTCAATCAAAATTAGAATTCTAATTTTGATTGTTTTAGTCAAAATTGAATTAAAGTTGTTAGAAAAAATGCATATACGTCATTCATAAATATGAAAATATCATATTTGTCTATCTTAATTAAAAAATCATATTTAGTTTTTATAACATTTAAAACATGATATTTAACCAAATTCTCTATTTTATCAATTTAAAATATTTTATAATCATTTAAAGTTTTTTTAGTAATAAGAACCCGGGTTTATTGCACTAATTGTAATAAAAATGATAAATGATTTGTACAAGAAATACAATTATATCTCTTCATATCATGATACTACGTTTCAATCGTCACGTCTACAATAAAACTCGCATCGACGCTTCCACTGCTAATCTAGTGTTGACGATGTTTTTCGTCAATTTTTTAATTTCATTTCTTTCGTGTTTAATAATTATTTTGTTTTGTTTTAATGTTTAATATATGAAATTTTTAAACTCAATTCGTGTATCAAACGGGCATCTATCTATTTATTTTATAATATAATTATTAATTATTTAAACACCTCTACAACATTTTCTATCCTCTATTTAAAAAATAACATTTTAGATAAGTTGTTAATATTAAACCTTATTTTAACTGGCTTGTAGCAGTTTATAACACCAATATTTTTTTAGACTTTGTATCTTGGTTAGAATCTTTATAATACATATTATTTTATGTTTAATTATTTTTCTGGGTTATTGTGTTTTTAGCTTCATATTTGTGTTCATGGATATTCTTAATTTTGTTAGGTTGAACACACGTACATATAGATTCGGATTACGTAAACAAATAGAAAAAACACATAAATTAATGCATATCTTGATTTGCATCTCTATTAATATTCATGTTCAAGAATGTTCTTGAAAACGTATAACAACTTGTATTATCCATAACTTTAAAAATAACATGCAAGTGTACGTGTCGATCGTTATTTAAAACAGTACGTACGTACACAATATTATATATAATTAATATATTGATTAATTTATTATTTCGAGTTTATGGTTCTCGATCAATTTCTCATTATAGGGAAATATAATTAAAGAGCTAGCTACACATATGTGGATAATTAGCCACATGCATCATACGACAATATATACGAATAAAAATCATGGTCGGTCACAACATTTGCAAGCCAGCTGGCTTAGCAAGACAAAAGTTATTAACACCATGAACATCTTCATGATTCCACAGTCCATCCCAAAGACAAGCATGATCTTCATCGTTCATGGGTGTCTCCGGGACATAATATGACGAACCATAACAACCACCCACCATTATCCTCGAATAAATAAGACGTTGGAGTTCCTCATTCATCTTATGATCTTGCTGCCTTGTGATGATAGCGGCCTCGGGCATGTATCCAATTTCGTTATCATCTTCTTCAAGCAACGACACTATCTTTTTGATATCAGCTTCCTTTTGTTGTGTATGAAACAGTTGTTGCAGTTGTTGTTCTTGTTGAAACTTTTGTCTTCTTAATAGTCGAGTTTTCAACTTATTTTTCAAATCATCTTTACTCTTTTTCTTGAAATGGGTGCGCCAATAATTTTTGATCTCGTTATCCGTTCTCCCTGGCAAGCTTCTTGCAATGGTTGACCATCTAAACCATTTCGTGCGAATGAGAATACATGTATAGTATGAGTTTAAAGAAGATAAATAATAGCGTTTTGTTTATAAACACACACACACACCTATTTCCCCACTTGGCGTGTAAATCAAGAATGATGGTTTCTTCATGAGGGGTAATCCTACCCCGCTTAAGATCTGGCCTCAAGTAATTCACCCATCTTAGTCTGCAACTTTTCCCATTTCTTTTTAGACCTACAATTATATGGTTAACATGTAAAAACTCGTGACAGCATATCATTAGTTAACTATTTAACTTTGAATAACGATAAATTAACACGGATACCAGTAAGGGTAGCGACAGAATTCCATCGGCCTTCACCACGCAAGTTGACATGATGAATGAGTAAACGATCTTCTTCAGTTGTCCATGGCCCTTTTCGCCACTTTTCTTCAACTCCTCCCATCGGAACTCCCGAATACATTAATTAATTACATCGAGTAATTAAGTTAATCGTAGTAAATTAACTGGCTTTGCTAGCTTGTGTCTCTTAATTATCTTGATTAGCCATGTATTTATACCAACACAAATTAAACATCAATAATCAACTCATGATGGTCCCTATCAAACCCAACTGTCTTTCTATATAAAGCATGATGATCTCACAAAACCCATCTTAAAACCTCAAGTTTACCAAATTATCCTTCTTTGTATGAGATCATTCACCTTCCTAACCCAAGCTATTAAAACATCCACACATTATTGAAGGGTATTACAGGAAATAAACAAGTTGTTATGGAATTAAGTGACATGTTCAATGTTGAGCATATCCAAAGAGTATAATTGTTGAATGTGACATTTGGGCCACGTATAACATGGTGCCAAATTCGTCATCGAAAGAGCTTAAGAGTTTTTTTTAATAATTAGGTTAATTAATTAAAAATTAGGTGTAGCTAATGAGATTTGTGCAGGTGTTATAATACTTACTTGTTCAAGTCATAAATCACAATCGTATCTAATACAGATACAATTTATTAATGATAAATGTAGTAATAGTTTTAGTATTTCAAGTAACACTACCTTTTAATACACCTAATTAAGTGGTATATTAAACGAACACGTACCATTTGTACTAATAACATCCTCTAACTTAAATATTTGTATCAGTAGATACTAAAATAACATAAAGCAATACGTACGTGAGTGTAACATACCTAAGTTACGTTTTATTAACAATACAAATGATTTTCACTCTTACTTTTATGACAAAAACATAAACACGTGTGAAGGTACATCAATATATAGATCATTTGTGAGTTGGCGATATATATATATATACACACAAAATTATATATATAGGGTATGGTTCTATATAAGATCATTCTTAGACATAGAACTTAAAAGACCAAAGCTCGGTTAATCTTTTAAAAGGGTAAAAAAGGAATTAAAAATTGGGATCACACACTCATGCGCCCTTAACCACCATTACACAATCACTTGAACTTAAAAAAAAATTACCCCTCAGATTTTAATTTGCCATAACTAATTAAGTTTTGAGAATTTAAGTAAAAAAAATTATATCAATCTACTAGTTTTTTAATTCTCTTTAAATTAATATCACTCTTCTTATATTTCTAAAATTTTTATTTTGAAAATGCAAGTACGAAAATACATGTCTCAAATCTGAACATGCAATTCCAAATATGTAGCTCTAAAAATGTAGCAACATCCGAAAATGCATGTGCTTTTGAAATGAAAAAACCCAGAATTGATAGGAGTAGAACATATAAGATGATAATCAAATGAATATCCACAATCAACAAAACACAAAATGCGTAAATGAAATGTCTCAAATCTGGATATGATATTCCAAGTATGTAAGTTCTAAAAATTTCCGCGGGGGGTTTCAAATCATGGAAGATAGAAAAAGATGGTCGTTTTCCTGCAACAAAAAACCCTATAACCGTCGATTGAAACCCCTTGCAGCAGCAATGAAATATGGTAGAAAAGCATCATCGCCGGCGAGGGAGAAAGCATCATCGCCGGCGACTAAATGTTGGTTGTGTGGAGAGAGAAAGTTGTGAGATCTGTGTGCGATAGAGTGGTGGTTGCGATGACTATAGGCGGGTGATAGACATCGGTGGTTGGGTGACGGTTGGAAGGTGACGGACTAACGGTGGCATGGGGTCGGTAATGGGATGCTGGAGGTGTAATGGCCCAAGGTGGGTGGGGAGAGAGAGTTAAATCCTCGGCAATTAAATTGGTTTGGGGGTTCGAGCTCTGATAGCGTGGGGGTAGAGGTTATACCTTAATTCCTATTATACCCTTACATATATAATTTAGTCTTATAATTACTTTGTAAATTAAGAAAGTGCTATCACTAGATCTTATCCATTAATTTAGTTAATCCCATGGTCCAAGATTGGTTTGTAGGTTCTATGTATAAAGAATGGATCTACATTGATCCTATATATATATATATATGGGAGGGTTCAAACGAAAATTATTTTTCGTACGAGAACTGCGAGAACCAATCTTGGCCGTTCATTTTGGATAATGGAATTTATGGATGAAGAGTGTGGGGGATTGAGTGTGGCAGGGTGTATGTAAGGAATTCATGGGTGGGCAATCCAATTAAAGGAGGGGGAATTGGACGGCTAAGATTGGTTCTCGCGGTTCTCGTACGAAAACAGTTCTCGTTTGAACTTTTGTCTATATATAGAGAGAGAGGGGTGATTCATGCGAGAAGCTCTAATTTTACGAGAAGTGCGAGAAGTGTTTTGACTTAGATGATCTAATCAATGGCTAAGGTGATGTGTGGCATTTTAGTAATTATGGTGAAAATAATTAAGGGAAGAAAAAATTAAACCTAAAAGGACTTGTTGGTAATTTTAACACCAAATTCGATCAAAACCTAAATAACCACTCCCATTTCCTTTTGTCAGTCGACAATCTCTCCTACAATCTTCATATTATGCAACTTCTCTCATCCTCCTCAAGTTGTTGAAGAAAAGGAACCAGGAACGACATTATGGTTACGATGAATCTCACCTCCTAGTTCAAGTCATCTTTTTTTGTATGCAAGCCACCCAACGCCCCCGCCCCTGCTAACCTTCACCATCGTCGGCCGCCCTTGCTAACAACCACCGCCGTCGGCCGCTCTTGCCAACCTACACCGCCATCGTCCGAAAGCCACCTGTAACACCCGCAAACCCGGGCTAGGAGATTAGCGGGTTGACGGTATGTGATTTATTGTGTTCTAATTTGTTATGTGTTTATTTAAGAGTTAATTGAATTAATTAACTTAATCTAATATATACAAATATATGTATGAATAGTAGAACTGGAGAAAAAAAGAAAAGAAAGGAGTTAAGTATGTATGTATGTATGTTACTATGTAAATATGCATGCATGACAAATATAAATATCTTGAAATAAGCCATCTCTTGCTTTGATTAAAACAAGAGTGTGTATACGTGTTTGTGTGCATCACTATTTGGAAAATAATCTGCTCATATTTTCAAAGAGTGCAAAGTGTGTAGTGTGTGTTTGAGAGAAAGAAAAACCATTGGTGAACAAACCTTCAAAGCAAGCAACTTGAATTTGTGAAAAGAAGATTTGGTGTGTTTAAATTCAAACTAAAGGTAAGGATATGTTCATATCATGTTTTGATTTAGTTTGACATGTTTATTTGTTAAAATATATGATTGTATGTGGAATCACCATGTTCAAGTTTGAAGCTTTTATAAAAAAAGTGGGTTTTAATGGATTTTGTGTTTTGTTGGATTAAAAGATGTTTAGGATGCATGAGAATATGTTTAAAGATGATTATATATGTTTTTAGTAAGTTTGTTAAGTTCTGGAAAGTTGGCCATGGAGTTTTTGATTGTTTGAACGTGAGGAAGAAGAAGGAAGATTATGGCAAAACGAAGATCGCGGCGCGACACATGTTTGTCGCGTCGCGACGCATGGCTTCAAATTCGAAGGTCACTTGTTCGAAGTTCTAGGCTTCGCATTCGAAGTTCTCCCGCTCGAAGGTCTGTCGCGACGCGACGCGTTTTGGTTTCGAATTCAAAGGCGCTCGAAGTTGATTTTGCATTCGAAGAAATCTGTTCGAAGTCTTGTCGCGGCGCGACACTAAGTTGGTCACGGCGCGACCCTTAGTTTTCAGAATTATGATCTTGTGTTTGATTGTTTAATGCGTTATCTCTTCGGTACATTTATTGTGCGAAAGTTATATGCTATTTATGAGGTTTATATGATATAAATATATGAAGAAATATATATTTATGATAGCAAAGACTGATTCTGGTGTTGTTGTGTTTTCAGGAAACACAAAGACTCGGTAACATTATATTTCTGAGTGCCGCGTTTGAGAACGAAAGGTGAGTGGATGTGAACTCACGGATGGTAAAAGTTATGACTGTGATTGATTTGATGTTTGTGGCTGCGTTGATTGTTTGTTTGACTGGAAATAGATTATTATGGAAGTACTGTATGATTGATAGATTGTTCGTGTTTATTTGATTGTTGAGCTTTCGGTTGTGATTTAAGATCAGCTAAGCGAGTAGTACAGCTGATAGAGACTGTATTTGAGACCAGCTAAGCGAGTAGTACGCCTGGTAGAGGTCAGCTAAGCGAGTAATTCAGCTGGGCCTGATCGCTATTGGTTGAGCAGTTGTAGACCCTCTCATGCATGCGTTGTATTGGAGGGGATCTAACTGTGCTAATTGGCGGTGGGCTATCGGTAAACCTTTGCTTTGGCCCCCATTTGTTGTAGGTTCGGTAGAACCGCCAGTCCTCTGGAGTTCACTGGACTGTTTGGCTTGTGTATTTGGTGACCGTTCACTGATCGTGCTATTTGCTGATGTGTCGTAGTATCCTCTCACTTAGCTTTGTGCTAATTCTCCTCAGTTGTTGGTTTTTGCAGGTTTGTGTTTTGGTAGTGCTCGTGGAAGGAAAAGTTGACCCTGCTCTGATATGTATTTTAAAATAGAAACGAGCCATGTATATTTGTAACACCAAGTTGTTTGATGATTTGTTTTGTGAACAAGTGTTGGTTGTTAATTGTAAATGCAATATTTTATGGTTAATCTTATTTATGAGCTTCCGTAGCGTATTTAAAAAAAATGGCTTGAAATTTGCGGTGTTACACCACCCAACCATCGATGGAGACAAACATTTGATTTATGACTAGTGCGTGTTTTTATATAAGAAATATATAAAATTCAGAGATCGACCATGCATTTTGACTCATGCATATTAATTATAAGAAACATATAGTATGCATATAAATTAACCTTAATTAAGTACAAACAAATTAATAATAATACGGGGTAACTTCAAAGGCCAGACTCGATCGTTTGTGATTTAATTATATATATAGATAAAATTAAGTAGTATATACTCAATCTGCTAGCTAATTCGAAATTTTGTAACTATTTTAATAACTACGAGTAAGAAAGTATATCGATCGGACGTTTATTGTATTTTAATCACTTAAGTATCATCACTCATCTTTATCTTTATTATTAAATATAAATAAAAGGCTAGACAATTTTACGATTCCTTTTAATCAATTTAAATCACAATTATAAGTCAAAGTTGTTTATTTATCTATAGTTTAAAATTATTATACATAATTTAAATGGCAAATTGCATTAAAACATAATAAATTTTGTCTTAATTATCATTATATACAATCAACTTTATTTTCTTAAAAATTATACAACCAACTTCCATAATCCTCATATTGTATATAAGTTTTTGTATACTATGAAAGTTTATGACAAAGTTCATTGTATACAATGGTTACTAAACAACAGATACATAAAAAAAGTTGTTTGCATACAATGAGAGAATTATGAAAGTTAATTGCATTATTTTTAAAATTTTAAAGTTGGTTATATACAATGAAAACTAAGACAAAATTTATTGTATTTTCATGCAATTTGTCCTAATTTAAAATGTAGTCCTACTAAAATTATGAATGAAATAATTTGTGTTCATATTAATTATATTTTAACTTAATCTAATCTCATTTATTGTCGTAGAGTTGTGTTCAATAAAGTTCATGTAAAAAATACAGTTCTAAAATTTTAATATTCAATCACAGGTGATTCAGTATACAATCACATGTGATTTGTAAAAGCATCACATGTGAATTACGGAAATGTCACTCCGACCAAAATTTTAAAATGCAATCTAGACCATTGATATCATTGATCTAAAGGCTAAAATTAGTCCTTTATGACAATGAATTAAGTAGGCACTATAATGAACATTAACTTACTTTTTGAAGTTATATGATTATATATGTGAAATTTTAAATTAACGTACAATAAATAACTTTTTAATCATTTATCTTCTTATAATTGTAACAAAAATAATCAACTCACATCGAAGCTTCTATCGTTGGTTTCGCTATTGACGCCTTCTTTCATTATTTTTTAAATTCTCTTATTTTTCGTGTTTTATAGTTATTTAATGTTTTTTTTATTGATGATTAATATTTATTATTTTCTAAGCCAACTCGTATATCACATGGACAGTTAATCTAGTTTTAATATAATTATGTTAAAAATACATTAACTTTATATATGCTTTACATCTTTTCCACAAACATTATACTAGACTATATATTTGTTATAACTATATATTAAACTTAATATATTTTTAATAAAATCACAAATTAAATAACTGAACTTCAAATGAATACATCCTTAATTCGAAGATGAAAAAATCATCCTATATATAATACTAGATTAATTGTTCGTGTGATATACGGGTTGATCTAAAAAATAATAAATATTAATCATTTATAAAAAGTTAAATAATTATAAAACGTGAATGAAATGAGAATTTTAAAAAAAATAACGATGGTGTCAAAACTCAAACCGCAGTGGAAACGACGACACTAGGGGGAATGTAGACGTGACGGAAGAAATATGGAATCATGATACAAAGAGACATGATTCTATTTCTTATATAACTCATTGATCATTATTGTTACAATTAGGTGTAATAAGGTTAAACGTTTATTGGTTATAATTAAAAAAGAATTTAAACTGATTATATAATTTTTTTAGAATAAGAAAACTAAGAATTTGATTAAATGTGATATGTTAAAATATTATAAAGGGTCAATATGATATTTGTAGATTAAGGTGGGTATGATATTTTACGGTTTAATAAGAGCATATATGAAATTATTTCAAATATTTTTAATATAAATTAAAGTCAAAATTGAATCCAATTATAACTAAAAAATCAAAATTGAATTTTAATTTTTATTAAAATGGGTGGTTAAGATTTGATAATTAAATTTTTTATCTAAATCTAATGGCTAAGATTATCAGATAAATTTTATTAAAGTTAGTCTTTTATTGAAGTTAGTCTTTTATTTATGTTTACATACATATGCCTTTCAATTTTGCTAGCTTTACACTTTATTTAACAATATTTTCGTAAGTTACAAGATCACATCATAGTTTTTATTAATATACTAGTTAGTATGTACAGCCCACGACGTTTTATGTTGATTATTGAAACATGAAGATGTGATTTTGTAAGAACAATTCGAGAAGTATTTTGATAAGAACAATTCAAATTAATTGACAATCTACAAAATATGCATCAACCACATCTAGTTTCAGTAACAATGTTACTATAGAGTTTGCTTAATTATATCTTAGCGGCAAATACTAATTGTTTTCTTCTAGAAAAGAAACAACATTAGACTTTGCTTAGGAACAACATAGTCACCTAATTAGATTAAAAGCTAGATACTAATTATTGGATGAACACACAATAACCAAAGTGATATTTGCTTCATTTAGCACGAGTTTAGTATAGATTGACACAAGCCACAAATAGTGGAATATTTAAAGTGAATCAAAACAAGAAATTTTTAGAATATATCATAAAATCTTGAAAAATATTTAAGTTAAAAGTTCAAAAGGTTTAAAACTCATAAATGCTTGACGAACAAACACAACTGATGCCCATGGATAAGTTACAGGTGTTCATTGGGTTTCAATTAGGACTGAATTAAACACTAACATCTTCTAAGATTCAAAATCCAATAGACGATTTGCTTGCATATACCCCAAAGATGTTACACAAAAGTTATGAACAAAAAGTTAGAAACAACAACTCAAAACTCAAATCAGATACTATACCATTTAATCCACCAAATAAAAAAACTTTCTCTAATGATTAGACACTCTCAAGTTTTTTAGTCAAAATATGAAAATAAAAAGTTATGAAAGGATTAAAAAACCCATAATGAAACCAAAACAAACCCAATAACGATTAGATGTAACTTATTGCATACTAAGACTTCATAAAGCAAATGACACTTCTAAAAACACAAGATAATGAAATTAAACATTTCCAAACACTAAACAAATAATTAAATTGGCGTTGCAGATGATGAGAGAACCCTAACCTTACCGAACTAATGAAATTCATGATGGAAACAAAGGTTGAGTAAACCCTAACCACAAAACATACTTGTCACAGATGTCACCAGGAGTAGTCAGTCGGAGCCGAGGAGGCTCGTTGTCGTCAGAGAAGTCGGAGCAGTAGTCTCTGGAGGAAAGGGGTAATGAGAATATTTAGAGGCAGTATCTAAAAGAGTGAAAGACGGAAATGCTCAATGACATCTAAACTTCAACACAATAATGGGTTTACCTTAGGGTTTGACCTAAACGAGTTTTACATCGGGTAAAAACAAATTAATTCATTAGCTTATTTTATATAAAAGAATATTTTGCTTACGTAGTATATGAAATTAATATCTAGATAAGTGTTTGTTTATGTTATTCCTTTAAAAAATATCTTATAAGGTACAACGGTTTTATAATGTCGATTCATTTTACTTTTGTTAATTATAGATTAGAGTTAATCCTTATTAATTACTTATATTAATTATTTCAGAACTATACTTCTTAAAAATAAAATATTGTATTTACTTGTAAAACAAATAAACTTTTCCAATTAGAATTGGCCTAAACAACTTTTATTTTAAATTGGTTTATAATTATTTTTTATCAATATTTTTTTAAATTTATAATGATAAAGCCGGTCTATTTTAAATTAATTAAGGAGGGGGTTTGATGAAAATTGGGAGGGTGTTTTATGAAATATGTGGAGGGATCTTATGAAAATATGAGGGGTTTTTATAAAAATTTTATATTAATATAATTAATTTTAGGTTGTTTATAAATCATGTTTAATAACTTGTGATATATTTTGTTTGAAGAAAAAATAATTATATATTTGCATCTATCTCATTTTATTTACATTTTGGTAAAAAAATTTTATCGTAATATGACATTATTTTAAAATTAGTATATTCTTAATTTTTTTATCCATCAATAATAGTGGGTAGATAATTTTTGAAACAATTTATATGTTTTTCTCTATACAAATATCATAAGTTATTTAACATAATTTATAAACAACCTATAATTTTATATAATTTATAACGACTTTGATCATTTAGCACAAGTTCTAACGTGATATGAGTGGTTTTTCATTTATCCATTATATAAATATTACTTTTATTAACAATAGTGAATATGAGAAATAGATTAATATCACACTAAAAACTTCTAGACATAAATAATTTAATATTTTTTAAAAAAATATTTATAACAAATATTAAATATAAAAAATTTACTAACGTATCCAAGAACCACACGAGTATAACCCTAGTTAAGGAGGTGTTTGTTTAAGCTTTTTTTTAAGGGCTTAAGCTTATGAGCTTAAGAGCTTTTGAGCTTATGAGCTTATAAGCTTTTGAGAAAAAAAAGTGTTTGGGTTAGTTTATAACTTATGAGTTAATAAACTTCTTTTAAAAATGTAGAAAATGACCAAAAAGGGCTTCCTTACATTAGCTTATTAATGTATAATGACTAAAAAGAGGGTATAAAGGTAAAATTATAAAAATAAGCTCACATAAAAGAAAATAAGCTAGTTCAAGATGGCTTATGAAAAATGGCTTATTTTGTTAAAAATAAGCCAATAAGCTTAAGCTAATAAGTTTGGGCAAACACCTAAAACATGATAAGCTCAAAATATAAGCTCATAAGCTAATAAGCCAAAATAACAAGCTTAGACAAACACCCCTAAGTTTGGTTTATCAAGAAATGTGTTATTAACATGTATTAAATATCTTCAATGGCCAATATTCACATTTTATCATGGATGATTTATGAAAGACATTTATTATTATTTTCATAAAATATAAAATATATTTAGTTTTTAGTGGTGCTGTCAGAAGACTTTTCAGTCATTGGAAAAAGGGTTTTAACCACTAAAAAAAAGAAATCTTCATTTTTATACTCTTGCTCTTCCAGTCACCCATTTGGTTGCCATTACAACACCATCACCATCTCTCCACCTCTTCCTTCTTTCTTTCAGATCTCCCCGTTGTTGTCCTTATCGGCAACGTACCCACTCATCTATCTCCCTCTCTTTTCTATAGCCATGGCGCCACCGTCGTCATATCACAACCTCATCAACCAAAAATAGGGGACCTTTCTCTCTCAGTTCCTGTTGCCATAAACTTATTCTCTGTCTCTCATGCGAAAACCCGTAAACTACATCTTCACCATCAACCTCCAACTGTAGCTATCACCACCATTAAAGTCATCCATGACAGCCGATCATGGATTAGATCCGTCGGTATATCGCTTGCGAAACTACCATCCCTAAATCCTGATCTCTCAAACATCGTTACCATCTTCGATGATCCAACCCCATATTTGCCACTTCCGGATGTTGTGTCATCTCCTTCCTATTTTTCAATTCAAGTCTCATGCTTTTTAATATATCGCAAGAAAGTCAAAATACAGCGAGTTGATTATATCACGATAATTATACGTATTTACCAAAATTCTCTACAATTTCTCATGAGAAAATGGCAATCTGGTTTGCCAACTGATATACATGTTAATGATAGAGGAGTCTCACATAGCTTTGTTTGAAATCTTTTGAGATAGGCACTAACAACAGATGAATGGAACAAGAAATTGCATGAAGTTTAATTTAGAAAAAAGCATATGTACCAAGTCTTGGATGTTGATGTCTCACATGAAAGAGGTGTGTAGGAGATGAGAAGGGTTGGTAAAGCTCGAGGAGATGAATAGTATTAAACTATTTAATGGCCACATGTTGGTGTAAGAGATGATAATGTCTTTTTATATAATAGGTAGATGTTGCTACTCTTCAACTTTTTTTCATTCTTGTTTGTTTAGCACTAATATCATTGATCAACGCTTTTGATTTCCCTCACTAATTTATCAGCAACACAAGTAACATAGCCTACAATATTGCTCATACATTCGATTTAGAGCTTACAACTTACTATTTCAATATAATTTTTAAGACATATCATATATATATATATCATGGTTTTATGTACACATGCAATAATTAATACACGCGCGTGACACATAACGTGATTACAAGGCATATTCTATTCTGACGTGAAAGCCATGAGGGTGTACGTAATTATCATTCAATTCCCTTAATTAATTAATAATGGTACTCCACACGTACCAACCATGCATTTTTGTCATAACAGAATTCTCGAGACATATCATTTGTGATCATATACATCTTCATATGTACGTGATATATAGATGTAGTAATCATTAATTTAATAACAAAACATAGTAAGTATATATTTATTAAAATTAGATATATGGTCGACATATATAGTTGTCTTAATTGTCAACTTTTCTTAATTCTCTTAATTAACTAGCTAGCTAGGTTTGAGTAGTGGACGCCACACGCTTGTGGAGCACCATATATATATATATATATATATATATATATATATATATATATATATATATATATATATATATATATAGTCTCACTTAATTTGTGATCGAAGTCATCTAGTCAACCTCTTATATATAGTAATCGAGGATGTTTGGATATTCTTTTTAAATTACACCACCATATGTATGATAATAATACTGAATTTTATCAACGTCAAGTATGAGAGATATAAGATTCAGATAGTCATATTTTTATCTCTATCCACATATATATAAAGCTAGAATCTGTTTTCCGAAAAACCTCCGACTTTGAATATGTACGTACGTAAGATTACATGAATACTTTAAATAACCATCTTGTAACTTTCTAAACTATATATATATATATAATTAATTTTGATAAGTTATATCGGTGAACAACAAGTCTTAATGAGTCATAAGTAGTGTTACAATTTGTTTTTATGCGTCACGGTGTGTGCTCGATAGTTAAGTATAGTCATCAGATTTATGACTGTGTTCTTTAAAATCTATGATGGATAATATTATATCGTATATATAACTTAATTATAAGAGTTAATTACAAAATTGGACCTTTCAGTATACCACTTATTTCACTTTTAGTCCTTTCGTCCAAAAAGTTGCGGATTAAATCCTTTAAATGAGATTTTCGCACACAATTGGTCCTTCCCCTAAACGGACGTTGAATCTTAACGTTAGTTTAGGGGTATTTTCGTCAAATCCATACCGTGTCTGTGTATTCCCTCTCATTGAATACCAGACGTCTGAGTAATCACACTCTACTCTCTCTTCCATTCTTCTCTTCTCTTCTTCACTAAAATTTGCTAAACCCTAGCACGTGTAATTGAAGAATCGAAGTTTAGATTTTGCAATATCATGGTGGTTCCTTGTCATTACATTCGTCCCGACAACGATGAAGTTGACTGCAATGAGTTATATGGTAAGGTTGAAATTACATTCTTGATTATCGTTAATGGTTTTTGTATTGCAATGCGTTTGATTTTAGTTGATGGTTTTCGAAACTGCAGGAGGTGACCCTAACCTGTTTTCTATCAAATTGCACCATGGTGGCCGTTTTACCAAGTTTTCAGGAAGAAGATGTGTAAAAGGTAAGGTGAGTTATGTTGACTTTGTGGACATTGATTTGTTCTCTCCATTAGACTTGGATGAGATTATACTAGAGTTGGGTTATTTTGAAGAGATGGAAACTTATTACCATTTTGTGATCCCTGGAAGTGACCTAGATTTTGGGCTTGAAGCTCTTGGTGGTTGTGATTCTGATATATTGAAATTGAACAAGTACATTGGTGTTCATAAATGCATTGATGTTTTCACTGAACATATGACCACAACAGTTCACACTTATTTCGTATCTCCATCTAAGGTAACCATTAGGGAAATTGATGAATCTGTTTCTGATGCACCAATACCAAAAATTTCATCTTCTAAGGTGCTTATGTTAGAATGGTAAAGTGAAAATGATGAACCCCATGTGCAACCAACTGTTATTGAACCAACTGTAAATGATCCAACTGTTATTGAACCAACTTCAAATGAACCAACTGTTTTTGAACCAACTGTTATTGAATCTCATGTTGAAGCAACTGTTATTGAATCTCATGTTGAAGCAACTGTTAATGAACCCCATGTTGAACTATCTGCTGTTGATCCCTAAACTGTTGAACCTACAAGTGTGCCTTCTCAAAGTGTATCCATAGACCTTGTTGATCTAATTAACTTTGAACCATTTGAGAACATGTCATTTGGTCTTTCTCAACCTAACCATGAAAATGATATATATGATTATGACCCAATAGTAGATAGGGGAAAAGGTAAATGTGATGATGTCAATGAGTGTAGTCTTGATAGTGAGGTTAGTGAGGATAGTGAGGACAGTGAATACTTTCAGGATGATGAGAACTATGTTGATGAGGTAGATGTTGACATGTCTGGCTTTCATTTGCACACTGACAAGGATGTTGAGATGGATCCCGAATGGGCTTGAGTTGATGACAATGATGATGTGTTAAACAAAGAGGAATTATCAAGTAATAGTGATAGTGAGTTACCTACAGGTAAGGAGAACTACTTGAAGAGGCTAAGTAAGAAGACAAAGAAGGTGGGTGAAGGTGAAAATTATAAACATAGCTTTCATGTAGGCCAGGTGTTTGGGTGTGCTAGTGAGGTGAAAGAAATGGTTAACAATCATTAAATTGAAACTAGGAGAGAGTTGAAATTTGTGAAGAATGATAAACAAAGAGTTAGGGTTGTGTGCTTTGGTAAAATGCCAAACTTTTTAGTGAAGTGGTCCCTAGTCCCGAAGGACCAAAGGTGAATATCCTAATGCATATACATGCCCATGGTCTCTGTTGGTTTCCAAAATAAAGGATTCTGATACTTGGATGGTGAAAACCTTTGTGAATGAACACAAGTGCTTGCAATCTCGCAAATTAAAAGCATGCACTTCCCTCTACCTGTCAAAACAAATTGCTGATCAAATTTGCAACAATCCTCAGATTCCTACAAGGGCACTTCAAGATCAGTTGCAGAAGAAGTTTGAGTTGGGGGTTTCACAAATGAAGTCTTTTAGAGCAAAAGCTTTAGCACAAGGGCAGTTAAGAGGTGATTTCACCCAACAATATGCACATCTAAGAGATTATATGTATGAGTTAATGGACAAAAATCCAGGAACCACAGTTAGGCTAGATGTAGAGGAAGAAAACAACCCGAATGTGGAGACAAGGGTCTTCAAAAGGATATATGTTTGTCTTGGAGCATTAAAGGAGGGTTTTAAAGCTTGTGGTAGGGATATTCTAGGCTTAGATGGGGCTTTCATGAAAGGTCCATTTCCAGGAAAAGTTCTTACAGCTGTGGGTGTAGACCCTAACAATGGGATTTATCCTCTTGCTTATGCAATTGTGGAGGCAGAAACTAAAAACTCATGGACTTGGTTTTTGACTCATCTTGGTGATGATTTGGAGCTTGAAGCTAATGGTAACTTCACATTTATCAGTGATAGACAAAAGGTTAGAACTTTTTGTTACTGTTGCTAACTAGATTTTAACACATAGCTTTTTCCTTAAATATTCATTACATTGATTGCAGGGGATAGTTCAGGCTGTTGTAATGGCCATGGAGGAGATGCTCATACTCAGTCTACCCAGGGTGAAGGATCAGGAAGTCAACCATTGTGAAGTACTCTGTTTTGTGTAATGGCTATTGACAACTACTTGAAGTTGTAACAGACTTATGTTTAATGTAACTTTGACATGTTGATTTTGTTTAAACATTGCATGAGGAGGCATTATGTCATTTTGTAACAGACTTATGTCATTTGTACTAGACTTATTATGTTGGTTTTGTTACCATACTAACTTAAACACAATATGTTACATGTGCAATTATGTCAACCATTACATGTCATTTGTATTAGACTTATTATATCATTCAAAACACACTTTTCCATTAATATGCGGTGCACATTACATGAGGATGAGAGTCAACTCCCATTTGTTACATGTGCAATTTGTTAACTTAAACATTACATTCAAAACACACTCAAACATTTGTTACATGTGCAATATGTCATTTGCTTCAACAAAAGACCATCATCATAACAAAAGACTGTTGGGAAATTGGCTAAGTAATTTAAAACTGTTAGACATGCAAAGGCAAAACTGTTAGAGAAATTTTGAGAAAACAGTTTTGAAACTGTTAGTACAAAAGGTTCAGAACTGTTAGTTCAATTGATAACTATTTGTTACCATGATCTGTTTTTTGTTACCATACTAACTTAAACACAATTTGATAACTTAAAAATTACATTCAAAACACACTCAACCATTTGTTACATGTGCAATATGTCATTTGCTTCAAAACACACTTTTCCATTAATAACCAGTGACCATTACATGAGGAGCCATTACATTAGCATACTAAGTTCCCACAAAAGACCATCACGAATACAAAAGACAATCACCATTACAAAATACCATCACCATATATACACTACTAAAAGCATGTAAACTGTTACAAAACACCATCACCATCACCATCACCCCATCTAGACCTTGGTCACATTAAACACAACATTGAACACAACATCCTCCCCTTCATTCAGAGCCTCCTCATCAATGGTGAACTTTAACCAACAGTTAGTAGCCTACTTGTGAAATTGCCTCAAGAAGTCAAAATCTCTAGTTATCACAACATGATCAGTAATCTCTAGATTCCTTCTCTTGTCCCCATAGACATGCATATTCACTGGGTGGATCCAGTCACCAACTTGAATGAGACACCTACTGAACCTCCACAGGGAATGCATCCTCACGAAATAGGCAGGAATGGTCTGTAAAATATATCCAAAAAACACAGTGTGTATATAAGTACATTTACCTAATAACACAATCAAAAAACTTACTTACCAGCTTTCCATTCTTCCTGATATGCTTCTCAAACTGCATAGTGAAGTATGTGTCAGCAGCAGGAGCATCAGCAGCATGAGCACCATCCATTTTCAAAGTTGGGTGACTGTATATGATAACAATTTACATAGCAAAGGTATTTATGCACAAAATGATCCTCCTAACTCACTTCAATTCCAACTACCTAATTAATACTCCAATAACTCTCACCAACACCAATTAACTCACGGTAAGTAGCATGGAGTTTGATGACTGTGCTAAACTCTCACCAACACCAAAGAAGGCAAGAGATATTTTGAGATCAAGATTTGGTAATAAAGAACCCACTTCAATTCCAACCACCCAATCAATTAAGTAGCATACTTCACCCACACTAATTGTAGTAACACAGATGGTAATAAAGAGAATGGATCACATATTCTCAAAAGTAAAGATTTGGTGTAATAAATTCAGGAGAATAACTTACAAAAAAACAGGAGCATAACATACCATTTTGTCCTACAAAAGATATAACCAAGCACCCTAGTACATTAAATACACTAAAAATACCATACAACTCACAAACAAATACACCTTCAACCTCCTACATTGTGCTAAACTTGCTTTCAAATCAGCTTCTGTCTTGTTCTTGGACCTCAATAACCCTGAAATAATGTCAACTGAACGTTGGCACATAACGGGGTCAAACCACCCAATAAACCTGCAAGATGAACCCTAATTCAAGAAACATAAAAATCGGACTTAGATTAGCTCATTAGCTCCAACTCAGACACATGGAGTTTGATGAAAAACCTAATTTTGGGGAAAATTAAATGTTACCTATTGAGGACTGTAACACCGCCTTTGCTATATTAAAAATCAGTATAAATTTGAGTTTTCAAACTGCATGGGTACGTTTGTAATTTGGACTTTTACCTATTTGTTAACTTAACTGAATTTCAAAAACTATGCAGCAGAATTTTTAAATAACAAACAAACAACCCAAGCAGTTATTACAGTTTAAAAACACATGTTTGGCATATATACAAATATACAATACCAAAAATTGCCAAACATGCCTACCGGTGTTACATAATCTAAACCGACCATAATACTTTTATACCAAAAACAGTGTTCCTTCAAAAAGGCTTCTATAACAGCCATGAGTGTCCCCAACTCACCAAGCCGTCTATTCCTTATCTATAAAAGGTTAAACTGTTGGGGTTTGTTCGGTTTTTCAAAATATATTTTAGCAACGGAAGCATGAACAACAATTTTAAACTTTTAAAACTCCCCACCAATGATCCATATGCAAGCCTTAAGAAACAAAACAACCATAGGGTGTTTAGAACTACAACCTTTGTAGCGTGAGTAAACTGTTGATGAAGTGGTTGATCTATGAGAAGCCAAGAGAAGACTTCCTCCAAGGTATCCACAAATCAATGAGTCCAACACCTCCAAGATGCTAGTCTCTCCAACCCTTGAAATTCAAGCAAGCAAGCAACAACCTCTTGTTCTTCTTCTTGAACTTACTATGTATGTATATGAGTATGTATTCTAGTATCACACTTTGCTCACTTGAAGAACACCAATACTATAAAGTAAGGATGTTTTTTTAAGTATCTTAGAACACTTAGAACTTTTCTTGAAGAATAGCAAAGGTGGTAGCATGTAGTAGTAAACACAAAAGGGACATACATGCATATATAAACCAAGAAAACACCACAACAAGAGGGAGGCCCCCTCTTTGGCTTACTTTGGCCGTAAATGGGGAGGGAGGGGAGGCCCCCTCTTGCTTGTCTTCCTTCTTGACTTATTGGCACCATACTTGTTTAATTACTTCATACAAGAAGTCAACATGGCCCCCCTTTGGTTTATTGTGATGATTTCTAGTTTTATATCTTTAAAATATATAAAGATATACTAGACCATGCCATACAATGTATAAAATACATCTACATGTATTTTATATACATACTTGATTGTTACTAGTAACTCTTTACTTGTAACAAGGATATACATACATTTATATAATTGTTACTAGTAACTCTTTACTTGTAACAAATATACATTTATATATATATATATATACATATATAAAATCATATGTTTATATTTATGTATTTCATATGCATTATCTTATATTAATATATAAGAGTGATATTATTATTTCACATAAATAATAATATGCAACAATGCATATATATACTTATATATATAATGAGTTGGAAACATATTTAAATCATATTCAAATATGTAATTGGTGTCCATTGATTGTAAATGTGTGACCCTATGGGTTTATTTATTATTAGTAATATCGTATTAATTTGTGTCTTGTGCACATAGAACCAACAATCTCCCACTTGCACAAGTTACAACTTAAGCCGATATAGACAATGGTAAGAACGTCTAGCAACATCCTATTGCCCCTAATAATAAATAAAGTGTGTTGATCAACACTTTCACCAACGAAGTTATCCTAACATGTAGCGGAGTGTTGACATGTCCAGCGAGTGTATTATATTGCCGGGTTGCAAAACCAGCTCAAACCACTACCACCAGGGGAATCATACACCACCATCCATGCGGGTTTCATCGCCTAAGTGAATCACCATGCTCGTTAAGGAGCCAAAGCTCATTAGGCTTAGCCATGTAAGGCACTCACCTCAATTGCTGAAAGGAACGGTACTCGAGTACCGTTAGTCCAGAACATTATGACCGTAGGCTCAGGACCCAGCCGAAGCCGACCTTAATTACATACAAGTCCGGACATACAGATAGTTTCATCAATCACCCTTTGCAGGGACAAGTGCATGCATGCTTTATTCATATAACATATTATTCATCAAGTGTGCACATGTACTTAAATACATGTCTTACACATCAATTAGCAAGGCATATCATGGATTCTTTATCATACTAGCATACATATGGCTTTCATAATACAAGTTGTGGCATATCATAATCATATAACTATTCTTGCATTCAAACCTTCCTAAATTGAAGTCATAAGAGTCAGTACTCACCTTGGTGCTCAAAACCACTCAATTATGGATTTGGTCTTTCTTGGATGTTTAATTACCTATTGTACACATATAAGTCCACTTAGAATACCACATATCACATACATATATTAATTCTAGTGTTCAATTTCCTAAATGTGTCTAAACTAGTAAAAATGGTTAAACTAACCCAAATACCCCAAAATTGGTCAAAAGTGATACAAGAACATTACATATACTTAGACCATTGAAAAACAACAAATGGTTTGCTGCAGCCATGGTCGCGCCGCGACACCTTTGTGTGTCGCGCCGCTACGCCGCACTAGAGCTGCGACTTTGTGTCCTGCAGCTGCTGTTCTTCCATTCAAACCCAATACTAACTTGCCCTTAATTATTTCCAGCACATGTACTAGTTTTAGGGCATCAAAAAGAGTCCGTAAACATAAACATAACCTACTATAACATCAAATTCATGATTAATCCATGAATTCACCATATTTGACCCATTTGGTCAATTTCAAGAATTACAATCAAGAAGGTATCTTTAATTCATAAAATCAATCCTAAACTACTTGTAGGTGATTCTAAAACATATTGCAACTCATAAATTCAAGCTTTAATAGCTAATTTTGTTTTTCCCAATTTTTAACCTAAAACCTAAAATCAAGAACAAGAGAAGAAGAAGAGCTTACAAGCTGTAAAATGATGATGATGAGGATGTGTTGAAGCTCAAGAACAGATTGGAAACAATTTCAAGCTTGATTCCAGCCTTGGAGTTGCCTTGAATCTACTTCTTCAAGAGTAAAATGAAAGAGATGAGTGTGGTGTGTGTGTGTGTGTATACGAACGTGTGTGTGTTTGAGTTGTTTGACTTGGGTTATAAGTGAGAACCGACCCATGGTTCTCATTTATCCTTTAAGAGGTATTTTGTTCCCCTTTTCAACATACAACACAACACCCGAGTAACCGTTTCAACTAACGATGATATTTTTGGAAACCTCGTTTGAAACCAGTTATTATTTCATAATTCTTTTCTATTTTTATTACTATATTTAAATTCACATTTATCTGGCCAATAACTAATTTCCATTAATTCTTACAAATATATTTATATTTAATTCATTTAATTAAATCGACATACCAATTGGAGCACGCGAATAGGCCATATTTGAGGATGTTACAACTCTACCCCCCTTAAGAAGATTCCGTCCTCGGAATCTGTTCAACTAGGAATAAGTGAGGGTATCGTGCCTTCATGTCATCCTCTGTTTCCCATGTCAGGTTGGGACCTAGGCTGTGCTTCCACTTGACAAGAACCAGTCTGATCATCTTCTTACGCAGCTTCTTTGTCTTCGCGTTAAGAATTTCAACTGGCTCCTCTACAAGGCGTTTAGCTGAATCAACCTTCAACTCTTGCAGAGGTAGAACTTGATTTTCTTCAACTTTACACTTTCTCAAATAGCAAACATTGAAAGTGTTGTGAATACCAGATAGCTCAGGAGGTAATTCAAGAGATACAGTCTGCTCGTTGACCTTTCGGATAATCCTGAATGGACCAATATAACGTGGACTCAGCTTGCCCTTGCGTCCAAACCGAATTACCCCCTTCCAAGGAGATACCTTCAAGAATACCCTATCGCCTTCATAGAATTTCACTGGTCGGCGCTTTGGGTCTGCATATATCTTTTGACGATCATGAGCTGCTTTTAATTTCTCCAGAGCTATTTTGACTTTATCAGAAGTGATCTGCACAATTTCGGGTCCGGCATACTGCTTCTCACCCGGTTCAAGCCAACAAGTAGGAGTGCGACAATGCCTCCCGTATAACATCTCATATGGTGGCATCCCGATACTAGAATGATAAGAGTTGTTATAAGCAAACTCTATCAAAGGGAGATGAGAATCCCGAGAAACACCATATTCAAGTACACATGCCCTCAGCATGTCTTCAAGAGTCTGAATTGTTCTTTCAGACTGACCATCCGTTTGTGGATGATAAGCAGTACTCAGATGAACCCGTGTGCCAAGCTAACGTTGCAAGCTTTGCCAGAAGTTAGACACGAAACGAGAGTCACGGTCAGAAACAATAGAACAAGGTAAACCGTGACGTGTGACAATCTCGTTGCTATAGAGTTGAGCTAGGCGTGTCAATGATGCAGATTCGTTGGTAGCAAGAAAATGAGCACTTTTGGTCAATCGGTCAACGATGACCCAAATCATGTTGTGCCCCTTCAGTGTCTTTGGTAACTTTGTAACAAAATCCATGGTTATATGATCCCATTTCCACTCTGGAATATCAAGTTGTTGCAGATTACCATAAGGCCTTTGGTGCTCGGTTTTAACTTGTACACATATTTGACACTTCTTCACGAATGAAGCAATGTCTCTTTTAAGTGTAGTCCACCAATACAGCTTTTTGAGATCATAATACATCTTGGTTATACCTGGGTGAATAGACAACCTGGAATTATGTGCTTCCTGTAATATCAAATCACAGTTGCCTCCAATGAATGGTACCCAGATTCGGGATTGAAAAGTCTTCAAACCCTGGCTGTCATCAACAAGCTGATCTTTCAGCTTTCTCATAGTCTCCGCCTTCAAATTCTCCTCTTGTAGAGCTAGTTGATGTGCTTCCCTCAATTTGGAAATAATATCAGGAACCACAGTAAGCTTCATGAATTTGGCTTCAGTTGAAACCCCTTTTCTGCTCAAGGCATTAGCCACTACATTAGTTTTGCCTGGATGATAACGGATCTTACAATCATAGTCTTTGATTAACTCAATCCAGCGTCGTTGCCTCATATTGAGTTCTTTTTTAGAAAAGACATATTGCAAGCTTTTATGATACGTGCATATAACACATTTTGTGCCATATAAGTAATGCCTCCACAGCTTCAATGCAAATACAACTGCTGCGAGTTCAAGATCGTGTGTTGGGTAGTTCTTTTCATGTGGTTTTAATTGCCTTGAAGCATAGGCAATCACCTTATCACGTTGCATTAGAACACATCCCAAACCAGAATAAGCAGCATCACAATATACTATGAAATCCTCCGACCCGTTTGGCAAAGTAAGAATCGGAGCTTCACAGAGTAGCCGCTTTAAAGTTTGAAAGGACTGCTCCTGTGCATCAGACCACACATAAGCAACATCCTTCCGGGTCAATCTAGTAAGAGGACCAGCGAGTTTAGAAAAATCGCGAATAAATCGTCGATAATAGCCAGCAAGACCAAGGAAACTCTTGATCTCAGTAGGAGTCTTAGGAACCTCCCAATTCATCACTGCCTCTACTTTAGCAGGGTCTACTTTCACACCTTCCCTACATATAACATGGCCAAGAAAATGCACCTCCCGAAGCCAAAACTCACATTTAGAAAGCTTGGCATAGAGTTGTTCTCGCTTAAGAGTTTCGAGAACTTGACGAAGATGTGATTCATGTTCAGCTTCGGTCTTTGAATAGATCAAGATATCATCAATAAATACTATCACGAACTTGTCCAGAAATGGACGACAAATTCGATTCATAAGATCCATAAAGATAGCTGGTGCATTGGTAGAGCCGAATGGCATTACCAAGAATTCATAGTGGCCGTAGCGTGTACGAAAGGCCGTCTTCGGAATATCTTCAACTTGAACCCGTACCTGATGGTACCCTGATCGGAGATCAATCTTAGAAAAGCACGTTGCTCCCTGCAATTGATCAAATAAGTCATCTATGCGCGGAAGTGGGTATTTGTTCTTTATAGTTCGCTTGTTAAGCTCCCTATAATCTATGCACATTCGCATAGTCCCATCTTTCTTCTTGACAAAAAGAACTGGAGCTCCCCAAGGAGAAGAGCTCGGGCGAATAAAGTCCTTGTCAAGCAATTCTTGAATTTGATTCATCATCTCGCGGACTTCAGAAGGAGCGAGACGATATGGAGCTTTAGCCACTGGAGTAGCTCCGGGAACAAGATCAATCTTATAATCCACATCCCTGACTGGAGGCAGTCAGGGTAATTCATCTGGAAAGACTTCAGGATATTCTGACACTACCCTGATATTTTCTACTGGTTGTTTCTCCATTTGGGTATTAATAACATAAGCAAAGTAGGAGACACAACCTTTTGTAACATCTTTCTGAGCTTGAATCACTGAAATGATAGGAATATCAAATTCCCGTCCTTCTCCCCTCACGATAGCATAAGACCCATCATTTAAAGGAAATCTGATAATCTTCTTAGAACATATCATCTCAGCATCTCGACTGCTGAGCCAATCCATCCCGATCACAGCATCAAATCCCGCGATAGGCATAATAAGGAATGAAATTGAAAAGCTATGCCCGTCGATATAAACAACTGCTACCGGGACTTTCTCGGTAACGTGAACTACTTTACCGTCAGCTACTTCTACTTTAATTGGATCAATTAATGCAGTAACAGGTAGTTGCAGCTTCTTACGACAAGATATAGAAATAAAAGAGTAAGTAGCTCCAGTATCAAACAATATGCATGCTGGGGTAGATACAATAATAAAAGTACCCGTGATTACATCACCTGCAGCTTTGGCCTTTTCGGCCGTCATCTGGAACGCACGCCCTTTTGCACGTGGGGCGTCGTCTTTCTTTGGCTCTGATGATGATCCACCTGCTCGGGTACTTGGACTTTTAGGGCATTGGGCTATTTTATGCCCTGACTGATGACATCTGAAGCAGACATCATCCTTGTACCTGCATTCCTCCATAGAATGCCCCTTGGTTCCACATATGGCACACCTTCTAGTTGCCTTAGAAAAATCGCCATAATGGTAGGTGCGGCATTGGTAGCACCATTGGCTATCAGATCTGGGCTTCTTAGAGTCGCCTCCTTTGGTACCTGCAGAAGATTGTCCTTTTAAAGGACTCGGGTTAGAAGAGGATTGAAATTTCCTCTTGTTGCTTTCCCCTGCAGATTCACCCCTGCACTGGATACGGTCACCATCCATCTGTCGAACTACCTCAAAATCTCGATCTAAATCAGCTGCTGCTCGGACATGTGCCCAAAATTTAAGTGGTAGGGTAGCTACAAACTTCCGGATCTTCAGATTCTCATTGGTTAGTAAATGAGGTACAAACCTCATTTTATCAGGATAAGCACTAATATGTTGCTCCATGGATTTATCTCCTTTTTGGAGATTGTTGAACTCGTGTTCCAGCCGTTCCATGTCATATTCAGTGCAGTACTTCTTCTGCACCTTCTCCGAAAACTGCTCCCAAGACAGAGCTTCTAGTACCTCCTTTCTGACTGAGGCCCTAACCGTGTTCCACCAGAATATGGCACGGCCCTTAAGCATCCTAACTGCATACCTGACGCGGTATTCAGCTTCACATTCACATGATTCAAAAGCCTGCTCCGTCTCGCGAAGCCACCTCACGGTAACCACAAGGTCATCACTCCCCTCGAAATTAGGTGGTTTACATGTCAGGAATTTCTTAAAAGAACACGGTTGGCGAGGTGGTTTACCCAAAGCCGAGTTAAACAATAGCTCCTTTGCAACACGGAGCTCCTCCTCGAGGCGTCGTATGTATTCCTGCTGTACATTATCGGATGGAGCACCTTCAGTGTGGTGCTAAGACTGCGCATCTCCAGCCTGTGGTGGAATATGGGAGGCTTCGTCCTCCATTTCTTTTAAAGCCTGCTCAGTAGCATCATGCGGTGCAGACATATTTCAACTTTTACTATATAAAAGAAGAATCATTCATTATAGCACTTATACTTACATGTTAACATATAACTTAGCTATTAACAAGTACTTATCATAATACTCTCATACTCAATCCCCTTTACCCAATAAGGAACACATCATAATGGTCGGGCCCGAGATTGAGATTGAATACTCTTTCAAGTACCCAATTCCCTCAAACTTAGGCTCTGATACCTAACTTGTAACACCGTCTTTGCTATATTAAAAACCAGTATAAATTTGAGTTTTCAAACTGCATGGGTACGTTTGTAATTTGGACTTTTACCTGTTTGTTAACTTAACTGAATTTCAAAAACTATGCAGCGGAATTTTTAAATAACAAACAAACAACCCAAGCAGTTATTACAGTTTAAAAACACATGTTTGGCATATATAAAAATATACAATACCAAAAATTGCCAAACATGCCTACCGGTGTTACATAATTTAAACCGACCATAATACTTTTATACCAAAAACAGTGTTCCTTCAAAAAGGCTTCTATAACAACCATGAGTGTCCCCAACTCACCAAGCCGTCTATTCCTTATCTGTAAAAGGTTAAACATCAACAACATTAGCTATATAAATATAGCTAGTGAATACTAACAATCATGCATAATAATTAGGCAAGTCTTTATCAATATAACAAGTCATATAGCAGAATAAGCAATCAATGCTATCCTAACATATAGCGGAGTGTTGACATGTCCAGCGAGTGTATTATATTGCCGGGTTGCAAAACCAGCTCAAACCACTACCACCGGGGGAATCATACACCACCATCCGTGCGGGTTTCATCACCTAAGTGAATCACCATGCTCGTTAAGGAGCCAAAGCTCATTAGGCTTAGTCATTTAAGGCACTCACCTCAATTGCTGAAAGGAACGGTACTCGAGTACCGTTAGTCCAGAACATTATGCCCGTAGGCTCAGGACCCAGCCGAAGCCGACCTTAATTACATACAAGTCCGGACATACAGATAGTTTCATCAATCACCCTTTGCAGGGACAAGTGCATGCATGCTTTATTCATATAACATATTATTCATCAAGTGTGCACATGTACTTAAATACATGTCTTACACATCAATTAGCAAGGCATATCATGGATTCTTTATCATACTAGCATACATATGGCTTTCATAATACAAGTTGTGGCATATCATAATCATATAACTATTCTTGCATTCAAACCTTCCTAAATTGAAGTCATAAGAGTCAGTACTCACCTTGGTGCTCAAAACCACTCAATTATGGATTTGGTCTTTCTTGGATGTTTAATTACCTATTGTACACATATAAGTCCACTTAGAATACCACATATCACATACATATATTAATTCTAGTGTTCAATTTCCTAAATGTGTCTAAACTAGTAAAAATGGTTAAACTAACCCAAATACCCCAAAATTGGTCAAAAGTGATACAAGAACATTACATATACTTAGACCATTGAAAAACAACAAATGGTTTGCTGCAGCCATGTTCGCGCCGCGACATCTTTGTGTGTCGCGCCGCTACGCAGCACCAGAGCTGCGACTTTGTGTCCTACAGCTGCTGTTCTTCCATTCAAACCCAATACTAACTTGCCCTTAATTATTTCCAGCACATGTACTAGTTTTAGGGCATCAAAAAGAGTCCGTAAACATAAACATAACCTACTATAACATCAAATTCATGATTAATCCATGAATTCACCATATTTGACCCATTTGGTCAATTTCAAGAATTACAATCAAGAAGGTATCTTTAATTCATAAAATCAATCCTAAACTACTTGTAGGTGATTCTAAAACAGATTGCAACTCATAAATTCAAGCTTTAATAGCTAATTTTGTTTTTCCCAATTTTTAACCTAAAACCTAAAATCAAGAACAAGAGAAGAAGAAGAGCTTACAAGCTGTAAAATGATGATGATGAGGATGTGTTGAAGCTCAAGAACAGATTGGAAACAATTTCAAGCTTGATTCCAGCCTTGGAGTTGCCTTGAATCTACTTCTTCAAGAGTAAAATGAAAGAGATGAGTGTGGTGTGTGTGTGTGTATACGAACGTGTGTGTGTTTGAGTTGTCTGACTTGGGTTATAAGTGAGAACCGACCCATGGTTCTCATTTATCCTTTAAGAGGTATTTTGTTCCCCTTTTCAACATACAATACAACACCCGAGTAACCGTTTCAACTAACGATGATATTTTTGGAAACCTCGTTTGAAACCAGTTATTATTTCATAATTCTTTTCTATTTTTATTACTATATTTAAATTCACATTTATCTGGCCAATAACTAATTTCCATTAATTCTTACAAATATATTTATATTTAATTCATTTAATTAAATCGACATACCAATTGGAGCACGCGAATAGGCCATATTTGAGGATGTTACAAGGACAAGCATAGAACCTACGACCATGGTTTAGGGATGTCCATGAAGTTCGAATTACAGCAACCTTCCCACACATACAGAACACCATCGTCGCCCTTAGCCTTCTTCTTCTTCTTCTCGTCAATGGATGAACGTTGAAGCCGGTTGTTTAATTAGGCGGGTGTTGGTTTTATAGCATGGATTTGACGAAAATACCTCTAAACTAACGTTAAGATTCAACGTCCGTTTAGGGGAAGGACCAATTGTGTGCGAAAATCTGATTTAAAGGATTTAATCCACAACTTTTTGGACGAAAGGACTCAAAGTGAAATAAGTGGTATACTGTTTGTAATTAACTCTAATTATAATGAGTCGTCGTAGAGTTACCTACATTTTAAGATTTTTGCAAACTGTTAGTATTTAGTTACCTACATTTTAAGATTTTTGAGTCTATCAATTAGAAAGTTACAGACCAAAAACTTAATTCTTATTATTTTAATTTAAGTATGGAAATTTTTTTATTATTATTAAATAAAATCTGTTTAAGCAAGCCAACTTCGGGTTATCATATTCAAGCTTAAACCAACTTCGGGTTACCATATTCATGTTGATTGCTTTCTTTTCAACCTATTTGACCCAACTTTGTTTCATGATGCATTCATGTTAACCCACCTCGTGTTTAGTTCGAGTTGAATTACGTGTCATATCAAAAATATCTATGATTATTTAGACTGTGTAAAATACTTTTAAAAATATATACAATGAACTCTTATTCATAAAAATATAATAAAAATGATTATCCTAGCTTATAAATTAGACGAGATATGATTAACAAGCGCGTTGTAGAGGGAAGTAAAAGGTAAAGATTTAGATTTAGATTTTATGATGTATCGTTCACATAGTCTCCGAGTTAAATCTTCTATTATTTATCGTAAACCGATTCATATTATGTGTGATAAGAACTACTTCACACAATATATTGTACGGATCTTCTTGTTTTCTTCAACAAAGCCACCATTACTTCATCACTTGCTACTATCTACTTTAATTTTGTTTGTTAATCAATGATTTGTATTAAATGGATTTTTTGTATTACAATTCACAAAAAATGTAATTTTTAGCTAAATGTCATTTATAACAAAATTTATATCGAAATGTTGATAAAAGTAAGACGGTCACAAATATATATTTATATTTACAGCATGTCATTTATTAAAAGTTATAACAGAAAAACAAATAACACACGAAATCAGTTATTTGAATGTAATAATAATAATAAAAATCAAACATAAAGATTTGAATTATGCATAAAAAAGTAAGGAAAAAAGGGATGAAAAGTGATGCTAAATCGAACATATTAGCGTGGGTTTAAAAAGGCAGGGCAGCTACTACTTCTACCACTAAATAAAAAAAAGCAAATTGGGTTTGGTTTTTGCTTTTAAAATATATAAAAGAAAGAGGTGGGTTGTTTTTCATTGAACAACACCTTCCTGCTAATTATTGTGTATATATATATATATATATATATATAATAGTAATAATAATGTAAAAGATAAATAGTAAAATGTCTTTTTTTTATTTTTTTAATTCAAAAGGGTATAATAGTAAATAAATATTTTCTCTCTCCAATCTATTTTTCTCTCTTCTAAAATTTTTAAACAAAATTAATTAAAAATAATTTAATAGTAAATTAATAAATTTATGGTGTTCAACGATGATCGTAAAAGAATTACGAGCTTTTAATTATTAAATGTTATGTTTATTATTTTGTTCACTAGTAAACTCTTGTTTATATATTATTTCAGTAATCTTTTTTTCCAAATTAATATTTTTTTTGTTTTGATTTTTTCTACTTATTTTAAAATCCTCTTTATTCTTTGTAAGAAATAATAAACCATAATCAAATTAAAATGAATGAATGTTCAATAATAAACAAAACCATGAACACATCTAATAAAGCAATCAACCCTGTACATAGAAAAATCTGTTGAACACAATTGATAAAATCTATATTCAATACTGAACACATGAAATAAACTGATCAAACTCACTAATGTTCACTAATAAACAACCCAGATCCAATATCAGACAAATCAATAAATGATACAACAATAAAAATGAACAAACGCTTGCTTTTTTTGAACAGCATAAATATTTATTAAAACTTATGAAGGTTATCTCTCAAGTACAGTTCCTATCTCACATATTCAAAGTACTCATGAGAATTAACTCACACTAACTAAATGTACAACTCATAAAGCATAACTTACAAATATTCAAGTACATATTCATATTGATAACTAGCAGAGTCATCACACCTCTTTTCTTGAAGCTTGTTAATTGATTTAATACTTCATGGCTCTTTCCCAATGCACCCTGTATTCATCAAAGAAAAACAAGTCCATATTAAATTCTTCACATTAGAATGCCCTCCATCCATTGATGCAGATGAGGGTTTACGCCAGTAGTTATACATCTTCAAAAAATGTGAAGCAATCAACAGATCATCAACCCATCAGCAGATGAGGGTTTACGCCAGTAGTTATATATATTCTCATTATATTTCAAGAGCTTTTCAATAATTTCATTTCTATCATGAAATATCTCTAATCTCTAAATATAAACAAAAGACTAATTTGAATCGTCTCTATTAATAATTCTAACCGTTTATTTTGATAAACTTAAATCTTAACCATTAAATTAAGTTAAAAATTCAATTTGATTTTAACTTTTTGAAGTCAAAGTTCAATCAAAATTATTATAATTAATTTTATATATGCCCTCTTTGTAACACCCATAAATCCGGGTTAGTTGGTTTAGGAATTAATGGTACGCTATTTCGTGTTTATTTGCATTTTGTTGGTTAAGTGGAAATATAGAGTTAGTTAATTAATTTAATTAACTAAATGGGAAAATTATATATAAATGTGTTTACTGTTAAGTTGAAATAAAAGGAAGGAAAAAGGCTTGTATGTTATGTATGTATGTATGTGTAGGTAAGTATGTATGTATGTATGCATGCATGTGTTTGAATTGAGAAGAATGGATGGTGACACCTCCTGCTTGAATAAAATGAAGATATGTATACATACATATAGTAAAAAGGTGAAGTGTGTGTTTGTGTGTTTAACCACCTTTGAAGAAACCTCTCAAGAAGAACAAGATTTAGAAATTTCAAGTAGAAGATTTGTGATTCATAAATAAAACTGAAGGTTAGTGTGTGTTTATATGATGCTACAGAGTGTTTTGATGTGTTTGTATGCTGAAATACATGTTTAAATGAAAAACCACCATGGTTGGAGCTTGAAGCTCAAAAGAACAAATGGGTTTTGATTAGTTTGTTGTTTTTAATTATTTAAAAGTGTTTATGATGATTGTTGTTATGAAATATGAAGTTTCATATGTGTTAGAAGTGTTTTAACTTGAGAAATAAGATGTTGAAAATGATATTTATAAGATGGGTTGGCTGAAAATCCGACAAAAAAGGAACAAGATGATCTGAAATCCGACGCGTCGCGGCGCGACCCCGAGAATCCGGACCTTTTGAAAATCCGACAAAGGCAAATCCGAAACCCAAGAATCTGCTACCCGAAATCCGACACTTAAATCCGGAACCCAAATCCACTAGTGTCATGGCGCGACACTAGGGTTGGTCGCGGCGCGACAGGCCCAAATTCAGGAAACTTATTTGTTTTGCTTTGTACTTGTGTGGGATGTGATGGATTATTATTTTTATGATTATATTACATTGTTTACAAGTTATATAGAGATATAAATATATATTATGGATATATATTTATGAGCCAGAAATTGACTTCAGTTTGTTGTGTTCTCAGGATTTGCAAGGACTCAGTGATATTAGACAACTGAGCAGACGGGAACGAGGACTGAGGTGAGTGGAAGTGTACTCACGAGTGGTGTTGGTGGTAACGTTTATGGTTATATGAGTTGAGATATA
The DNA here is from genome assembly GCA_038502395.1 of Dittrichia graveolens. NCBI lineage: Eukaryota > Viridiplantae > Streptophyta > Magnoliopsida > Asterales > Asteraceae > Dittrichia > Dittrichia graveolens. The sequence continues at coordinate 516,925 of JARJIL010000003.1, read as the reverse complement.
CTTATGATTTGAGATGCCATGATAGACTGTTTAGTCTGAGATGCCATGATCGACTATTTAGTCTGAGATGCCATGATAGACTGTTTAGTCTGAGATGTCTTGATAGATTGTTTAGTCTGAGATGCCTTGATAGACTGTTTAGTCTGAATTGCCTTGATAGACTGTTTAGTCTAAGATGCCATGATAAACTGTTTAAGTTTGAGTTGCCAGTATGGAATGTATTACTCGATATGTGTTGATAGACTATGTTGATTGTTATTCATTGGTATGTGCACGTGACGAGACCTGTACGTATGGTTAACGATATGCGTACATGGTTGAGATGATTGTTAGATCTGTTGAGATCTGTTTGCTTGATCGGATAGTGATTTCTTGTGCTTGTTGTTGTTGGATGCTTGTTTATAGCTTCCATTCACTTAGCTTTGTACTAATTCCCCTCAATTGATTGCTTTTTGCAGGTTTGGCTGTTTAGCCTTGTTTGTGGAACAAGAAAATTTGACCAACGCTCTGATATTATGTTTTGAGAAGAGACGAGCCTTGTTTATAAATTTTTTGTAACACAATGTGATGTAATGTTTATGAATAGTACTTTGTACTTTGTGAATATTTGTTTTAATGAAACCAGCAAATGCTTCCGCGACAATTTAAAAAAAAATGGCTTGAGAATTTACGGTGTTACACTCTTAAACCATAAAGTATTGTATTTATCCATCCTAAGTTATAATTATCATATTTATCCTTACAAAATTATAAAATGTCATATTTAACCAAATTCTTAGTTTTATCATTTTAAAATATTTTATAATTATTTTTATTTATAACCAATAAATATTTAACCTTATTGTTTATAACTATAACGATAATAATCAATGACTTATACAAGAAATAAAATTATGTCTCTAGGTATTATGATACCACACTTCTTCCCTCTCATCGCCCGATGCTTCTACCGCTGATCTTGGTATTTACGCCTTCTGTCGTCATTTTTTAAACTCTCATTTTTTTGTGTTTTATTATTATTTATTACCTTTTTACTAATGTTTAATATTTATTAATTTTTAAACCAATATGTGTATTAATTTAGTAATATAATAGTATATGTGGGGACGGTTCACACGAGAACTGTTTTTCGTACGAGAACTACAAGAACTAATTATAGCCATTGATCAAAAAGATGGATGATCCAGATTAAAGAGTTGTTAATAGATAATGTTAAAATAATCAAACTTATCCTTAATTAATTAAGGATAATTTGGACATTTTTACATTACCCCCACTTATTTCAAACTAATATATCTCTCAAATAGAAAAGTGTTAAATTACGAAAATTATACCAAATTAACGAGAAAATTATGCTCTTTAATTTGAGACCGATCTAGCTATATTTTCTTGAAATTGTTTTTTATTATTTGTTGGGTTTTTTTTAGTATAGTCGACATTTGCACATGTGCAAATATATGCACTTATGCAAATGCATAAATTCACCTAGTTTTTTCAGAACATATGTAGATATGCACATGTGCACATTTTGTACATGTGCATATATCGAGAGTTGTGTAAAAAAACCAGCAAACGTGAATTTTTTTAAAAAAAATATGGCAAGATCGGTCTCAAATTAAAGAGCATGATTTTCTCATTAATTTGGTATAATTTTCATAATTTAACACCTTTTTATTTGAGAGATATATTAGTTTTAGAAAATATGGGGTAATGTAAAAATGTTCATACTACCGTTTCCCATTTAAAGTAAATAAAAAGACAGTAAATTAAATGATTGGTCAGAAATAATTCTCGTATGAAAAACAATTATCGTTTGAACCGCTCCCTAGTACATGTACAGAGTTTTATCAAACTTAATTAACGCATGCAAAGGCGGATAATATAAATTAATTAGTGTTGATAGATATTTGTGACATGGACTAACAATATCATTGTTAATCATTTAAGGTTCTTTTCCACTTTAATCTTATCGCTTAATTAATTGGCCTTCCATTTTATTTAGAGTAAATTACTGATTTGGTCCTTGTGGCTTGCCAAAAATCATTTATTTAGTCCTTTAGATTGAAAAATTATTGAGATGATCCTTGAGATTGTCAATTTGTCACAATCTTGATCCTTTAATTTAACACCGTCTAAATTAAAGGGTTAGTTGTCTTTTAATATGGGGTAGTTTAGTCATTTTTCCTGTCTTTATTCCCCCACATATGACCATTCTTTGATTGCATACACAGTACAAACACTCTTTTTCTCTCTCTAAAGAACACTCCCCCATCTTTCTCTCTCTATGAAGAACAAGAACAAAAGAATTGATCAAATATGGAACCACTCTATCTACAAAGCTACTTTTTTTTGCTTGTACTCTTTGATTTATTTATTTGTACCTGCATCTTCTCCTCAGCCGTTGGAGAAGAAGAATCATGTACCTCATGAAGATTTACATGGGGTTCATGTTTTCAAGAACAAGTTAGGCATAATTTTTACTCTATTTGGTATAACCAACTAAAACAAAAACAAAGCAAACTCACAAACTTTACAAAACCCACCTCCAAGCCCATAAAACCCACTTGCTGTTGACCCAAAAATCAACAAATTCAGTAAAAAGGAAGAAGTCACGACACCGAACACGTAATCAACGAAACCAATTAGTAGTTTGACTTAACAAGAAGAGGATATGAAGACGATAACCCCTTGATCTGTGCCAAGCGGCATGCGTGTGTTTGTCGGCAGGCAACAGGAGATATATATGAGAGATGGTGAGAGACACATAGAAGATGGTGGGTGAAAGACGATGACGATTGTGGTGGTGGCCTTCCCAGACGGTGGCGGTGGTCTTACAAAGGAGAAAGATAGAGAAAGCCCGAGATGAGAGAGAGATGGTCTTACAAAGGAGATAGATATAGAGAGAGTGACAATGGTGGTGCCCTTCGCGGACGGTGACGGTGGTGGTGCTCTTCCCGAATGGTGGTGGCGGCTGTCTTCTAGACGGTGGTGGTGATTATACAAAGGAGAGAGATACAAAGACATTAGAGAGAGGAAGAGTTAGGGAGTAGGGACAGATACGTACACGTGGTATCCAAAAATTGTTTTTTAATTTGGGTGAAATAAGAGAAAAGACCAACATACCCTCACTAAAAGACAAAACTAACGTCAATTTAGACAGAAGTTAGTTAAAGGACGAAGATTGTGACAAATTGTCAATCTCAAGGACCATCTCAGTAATTTTTCAATCTAAAGGACTAAATTAGTGATTTTTGACAAACCACAAGGACCAAATCAGTAATTTACTCTTTTATTTATTTACCCCAATTAAAAAGCCAAGGTGAAAGATTAATTTAGTCGACATACAAAGTAACTAAGTGGGTGGAGGTTTATTTTTAAAGATGATTATTATAAAAACTATATAATATTCTAGAAAAATCCAAAATAGTAAAAACAAATTTGCTAAAGTTATGTCTAGTTAGGATAACTTCACATTTACACTTACATTGCTTTTTTCAAAAACTGATAAATTAATAATTTAGAATAAATAATCTTACATAACATCTAAACATCCTTTATATTATATAATTTGTCAAAATTGTTTTATTGTAAATAAATATCATTTTAAAATTGTTTTATTATATAATAAGCACACTTAGAAAAGGGAATGAGACATGGGGAAAGAAAAAACTCGTATCTCTATCTCTCACTTTTTATCAATTGTTGTATTAAAAACTCGCAAAGGCACAGACGGCGTGGGATGAACTTTACAGAGATAGGGGAGGGCTAAAATTAGACACACGTATGTATTAGACAAGTGTTTTGTAATTTCCGTAAGTGTATTGGTGTTTTTTCTTTTTACCCTTTAATGAATTGAAATGATTCCCGGTACGTGACTTATTGTAGAACGACAAATTCTTTTTTCAGAAGTTTTGATTTATTTATTTATTTAAAAAGTTTTAAAGACTTTGAAATTAACAAAAATATAATTATAAAGGTTTTCATCCGGTGTTATCTAAATGTAACTTCTTTTCCGTCTTATTTAATTATGTTTTTATATTTAGCCTCCCTCTCCTCACAAATCCACATGTCAAATCAAGAATGTTACATTTTCAATGTACCTTTTTTACTCATATATGTCAAATCAAGAGAGGTTAAGTAAATAATCAAGGGGCTATATAGAATTACCCTTAAAAGATAGATGTATCATATTGGGGATGTCTTTCTGTCAATGTTTATGACCCAATCAGAATTAGAAGGTATGACAACGCTCTAAGATCGAGTATGTGGAGTGGGCTTATACCAGAGGGGAGGTGAACGGAGAGATGTTAAGTGGATGCGGGAACCATCAATAAACTGTCGAGACACTCCATCAATATTTACGTCACTCTATCCTTGCGATATGGGTTTACTTGGAACAGTAAAATTGAAAGGCGTTGTTAATGCAACCCCTTTTGTATCTCTACTTTGTCTCATATTAAAATATAGCTTGCCAGATAATGATGATGCATGTCGTAATTACACGTACAGTCGTACTACATGCTTCATATTTACTGAGTCACAAAGCAATGACCTCATTATATATTATTATTATTATTATTATTATTATTTTTATTATTAACTTAACAATAATAATATTTAATTTGCTAATGGATTTATCAACACATGAAACTTGATACCATTCAAGTTTTTACTGATTAAAATAATTTTGCTTTCCGAAAAGTGCAAATCATTCCTGGCTTCATTTTGATTTTACATAATATTTTTAGGCTTGAATAGATACTGCCTAAAATATTTTTAGGCTTGAATTTACTCAATCATTCAAATATTCAATAGTGGTTTGGCAAAAAAAAAACACACACACACAAAGTTCTAGAAATCCTATGTGTTTATTTAGACTACGAGTTAGTATCATCCCACTCCATCCACCCTCTCATCTCTATAGAGTTAGGAGTTGAACATTTGATTTAATACAAGTATATGATCTTTATTTGATGTTTCTTTACTTTCGAGAATTGTAATATGTGAGAAAGTAGAGGTGTAGAGACGGTTTTATTAATAACACCTATCACCACTCGTGAATCTAAACGGGTGTTTGGTTCAGGAATTATTTTTATAGGATTTGTATTTTATCAAATGAATTACATTTTATAGGATTTTTAATCTTGCCTAGTATTTAGTTACTATAACATGTTATGATTTGCATATGTGAAATCTTGTATGTTTTGAAAAATAGGCAAATGGTTTAAAATATTATCATGATAAATAACAAAATTACACATCACTTTTTTGTTTGTACAATTTGTTTATTTGACAAATTATTTGTCATATTAAATTATAACTATTTAAATAACCGATGAGATATGTGGAATTAGAGTGTTATAAATTTTATGAACCCGTCTAAATTGACCAAATCCAAACCCAAATAAGCTTATTGGGGTTGGGTTTGTTATAGTTTAAAATGTTTAATCTAGTTGGCCCTCAAACCCGAAGTATGCATAGGGTTTCGAGTTGATTTTTCATGTCTTTATTCAGTTTCAGGTCAATCTGAATAAGTATTTTATCTGTTGGAAGGGATTCTAGTTCCCAAATCAACGAGATCGGTAGGGAAGCAGATTCTAATTCCCCAAACTAATGAAGTGAAGGTTGTCGATGACAGATGCGGTAGAGGCGTCATCAGCAGTAGGGTGGTCGGAGGTATAAGCAACATCAGCGGTGGGGTGGCGGAGGTGGGTAGCAGAAGGTGGAGCTGGCGTTTAGGCGTCGAGGTGGCTGGATTCCAGCATGAGATTTCAAAATCCCATTGTCCTCCATGGGACTTAGAAAATCTTACAACCATGAGATTTCAAGGGATTTAAAATACAAATTTCATCTTTCTATTTTTTTTCGCCAAACATGATATTTCAAAGAATTCAAAATGTAAATCATACGAAATGCTGCGAACCAAACTCCAGAACCCTTAAGTAAACTTTATGATGATAGATTTTTAACGCTTAGTTAAATAACCGTAATGATTACATAATATATGTTTAACTCGTTAATAATTAAGTAATTATAAAACTAATTTATATTCTTCATTAAACCCTATTACTTTAATTTTAATATATATAAGGATAAGGATAAGGATTTTATTGAAAGCATTAATTAATTAATAACATAATAAAATGAAATACGAGATAATCGTTTTAAAAAAGAAATCTGGATATGAGACGGCAAGTCTAAACCGAAACAATGAACCCAGCCCAGCCCTAAACGATTGTATTTAATTAATTAGAGTTTAGACGATAAAAAAGAAGAAGTTAGATATCCACAAAAACCACCAGCCCATTGGGCCATCGCTTGTCCAGCTACGCTTGAGATTGAGAGTAGAAGAAGATTGTTGGAGGTCTTCTTTTAGTCCAACTTCATCATGAACATCAAAGTATTAAAGAAAATCTTAATCTTAATCTTAATCTTAATTAATAATAAATAAATAATGAATCCTTTGGTTAATATAACTTATGCAAACCCTTTAATCACACTGTTTGTCATTTTTTAATTATTATTATTATTATTTTAGCAACAATATCTTTGCTTGCCATGTGCAGTTTAGGCTTTATTAAAAGCAATATTGGGAACAACCATAGATAATAATATCCCAATTTGATCTTACAACTCATCTCTATCATTCTTTCTCTGTCTGTCCTAAAGCTATTATGTTTTTTTTTTTTTTTTTTTTTAGTTTCTTCGGTTTTAAGAGGTATACATGAAGCTTACACATAACTAATTCATCAAAAAGTATACGGTCAAAGATTTTAGGGTTTGAGAAATCTAATATTATATAGGTAATAACTCGTCCCATATGTATAAACAATGAAAATTAATCTAAATAAGGGAGTATATATAAAATCGTCTTATAATCTTATATGAATAGAGAAATGAAACTTGAGGTGTTATAATATGGTATGCATCTCTTTATTTTATCCTTTAGGATGGTTGTAAGTTAATCTCGAAGTTATTTGATAATATCATGACTTTGAACTATGAGGTGTTACAATATGGTATACTTCTTTAATGCCCCGATGTTTTTTAAATGTGCAACATAAAATTCCAAATAATTATTAAGCATCATTCAAATAAATTGGCTACAACGGGCACTTGCATTTTTATAAAATAGTTTTCCATTATTGAACAAAAACTCTCGATGTTGTCCACCGAAGCCTTGTTCGCTACAACACCTGAAAATATCGTCTACAAAATGAACAAGCTAAAAAGTCCAATGGTTAAATTACAAGTTTGAATAGAATATAGAGTGAATTACTGATTTGGTCCATGTGGTTTGTTAGAAATCACTGATTTAGTCATTTAAATTAAAAAATTACTAAGATAGTCCTTCAAATTGACAATTCGTTACAATCTCAGTACTTTAGCCGTTAAAAATAGCAGCACAGGTGTTAAAATTTTCAAAATTACCATTTTGCCCTTTTATAACATCAGAAATTCAGTCCTTGTGTTTTTAAATAGTTTCTCATTTAGCCCTTTTAACATTTTTTAATAATTTACTCTATACATTTATGTATGTGTATATATATATATATATATATATATATATATATATATATATGTATATATATATTTCTAATACTTATAATTATATTTTATTATTATTTTTTAATTTTTATGATTTTAATCTATATCTGTTATCGCACAACATCCCATTAAAATTGGTGTTATAATACACTATTATATACCATGCTTAATTTTTTTAATTAGCATTTTTCAACGGTCAACATTATTTTTATTTTTTTATTAATATAAATACCTCTTTAATATCAAACTTTATTAATACACCTTATCTTTTTTTTTCTCCGTCTTATTTTATCTTTCATATAATAATATACAATTTTTAAATATTAGTTGATAATGGGTTATTTTATTTAATAGTCTGATATATCCGAGATTAGATAGGTCATCTAAGTTTAAATACGGTATCAATCATAACATAATAAGGGTTAAGCAATAAGAAAGATCTCTGCCCTCTTCCATTCTTGACACTACAAGAAATTGGGGTGTTTATCCACACATGTTATATGTGGGTAAAACATATATATATATATATATATATATGAGTAATTATCTTTACCCACACATAAAATAAGTGTAGACATGTGTTAACTCATGCTTGTAGGTAAAAATCTTTACTCACACATATATTATGTGTAGGTATAGATTGTACTATATACCTACACATATATATATATATATATATATATGTGTCTAGAAGTAGTCAATATGTATGGGTAGAAGCTTTTTAATTTGTTTGTACAATAACATGGATGATGACATGTCATGGCCACACAAAGAATTAGTAACACGTGTCATTCGATATGTGTGAGTAAATGTATTTTTATGTGTAGTTAATAGCTATACAATTGTTAGTAAAACAAACTTTTATATGAGCAATAATCACAATATATTTAGATAATAGTATTTACATAGGTGCAAACAACGGTGAAAATAGATACACATGAATTGGCCAAAAAACTATTTTAACTAAAAGTGTTATAAAGTAATAGTTTTAACAATAAAAATTAAAATACTAATAATGTAATTCAAATACTCAAAAACTACTCATATATAACCATACGTATTATCAAAATGCTAAACATTCTAGATTATCAAACTCATCACTACTTTCATCGATCATCATGAGATTGTCTTGATCGAGTGTAGTTAGATGTATCATCTTGAGATTGTCTTGACGGAGACAAGATTTTTTTCAACAAGCAATTGTTAGATAGTTCTAAGGGATTCATCTAAGAGCCAAACTCGATCCACCAATGGATTGTAACTATGAAGATTTGATTGAATAATGGTCGTGGCCTTGCATGCAACAAGGAGGATGACCCCACAGAGACATATTTACACAACTTCATCCAATTAGTACCTTCTTTAGAATAGCCTTGTCGCACATTGAGTTTAATGAATTCTCGTATCTCAACTTTACATCTCTTCCTATTGAAGAAAAAATAATAGGTCAATAAATTAAATATATACCATACATAGAAATCAAGATTAACACATGTAAATTATAAATCCCCTGATGCATTTTAAAAAGACTTCCAAATCAAGCATATTTAGCGGTATGAAAAGAGAATCAAAACTTACATATTCTCACATTAAGGTCATGTTTGGTAGGCTAGAATTGAAGCTAAAAGGGAATCGTCTATTAATATGGAATGCAAAAAGTTAGTTTGATTTGATTGTTTGAATGTAATAGATTATTCGTTAATGAATGGGATTCATTCCATAACTACCCATTTCAATCTGTAGTCCATCCCCATTTTTTTCATAACATCTATTTTATCGCAATCACAATATATAGTAAATGATCAAATTGATTATTGCAGTAGTGAGTGGCAATGTTCCTACTGATACTTACGGTGACTCGGTTTGGAGATCTACCTCGAACAATATTGTTATGAGTGGTCTACATACGTTTATGTGCTTATTTATATATAAGAAAAAAGGGCAATTGATAAATTATACAAAGCCTAATTATTAATGGTTCCATAAATAGGCAAGAGGTTGAAATAAAAGATATTTGATGAATCAAAGAAAAGTGAACATATACAGATTGAAGCACACCTCAACGAAGAGGAACATATCACATAAACAATAAAGGTTTAAAGATTTAAAGATCAATGATAATTTCTTTGTTGTATTGATAGTATGGCTGACAAAAAGAGTTTACATGAAATTTTGACAAGTTAGGGTTATGTTAATTACTATTGATTTAGATGATTCTAATGTTGATTGGCTTCAAGTTAGAATTTCGAAGCAAATTTTAGATTGGAAGTTTTTCATGTAGCTGGTTATAAGAGCATTAACTGGAAGTCTTAAAGCAGAAGTGTGAATTTTATTTGTAAAGCTTTTGTATTGCTCGTAACAAGAACATTAATCACAATGTTTTTTATCAAGAAAAAACAAAACATAACAGATTATAAACCTACAATTAAGTTTTTAATTCGAAGCAAAACTTAGGGTTCATGCTACTACCGACCACCATCATAAGAGAAAATAAATTGACCATATATTTCAAGAATTGTACGAACGAAATCAAATCAATACACACCAAACTTGGATCAAAACCACAACATTTAAAGGTTGGTTACTGCGGACCACTATGAGCAGAAAATTAAAATCAAAGAAAGTTTCGACATTTTTGAACACTTACCTTGACTAGACTAACAGAAGATTGTTCTTCTTCTTCAATACTCGTACATGATTCTTCTTCTTCTAAAACTGCCGAGCTAGGTTTATGAAAATTTTAGAGGAGTGAATTCTAGCGGCAACAATCATCTCCCACCATGTCGAAAATTTTGAACCAGATTAATAACCACGTCTCCTAATTTTCAGCCCTACTTCTCTATCTTTAATATGGGATTTATCTTATTTTTATTTAGGTTTACATATTAGATTTCTATTTCTAATTTTTACTTCATTCTATATTTAAAATTTAAAATTTTTATTTACACATATTAGTTATAAATACACATATAATACATTTTAATCATGTGTGGGTATCAATAATGACGCGTCAGTTTTTACAAAAGTTATTTTTAACTATTTATATTAATTACCATCAATTTATCAAATGTTTTTTTTAATTATTTATATTAATTACTATCACATTTATACATAAGTATTATGTGCGAGTAAAACTAAAACAATTAGCCACATATAAGATGGTAATTTTTATTTGTATAAATAATTTACTCACACATATATCAAATTCACCTTGTGAATAATTTTATTTGAAGTCGGTCACCAATTTTAGAAGGAAATTTTTCCTTCAAAATAAGGTGTCAATAAAAAGTTTTACCTACGTATAATAAATGTTGAATGTTATTAAAAAATCAAATCTCCTATTACCCACACATATACAAAATATGTGTAGTTATTTACTCACACATTGAAATATGTGTAGGTATACCAAAACCGAAAGTTTATTAATGGTTATTAAAGCTTTGAGATTAAATAAATATAATTTGGGGTTTAAAATGTTTAATATTGATTTATTTAAATTGCTTCCGCAACCTAATTTTAATTAAAGTTTTGATTTTTTATACTTCAACAAAATATTATTTTTCTTAAAACTCGTGTGTTTCAGTTTGTGAATACAAGTTAGTTTTGACCGTTAAAACTCAAGAGAAAATTGTATATTAATATATATAAAGTAGTTAGTATTAGTGATCCTTGCATATCATGTCATAGGATGTCGTCTAAGATAGAAAAAATCATTTTATGAATCTTGAGAACATAATATGCGAAAGATAGTATAAGAGAAAGAAAGACAAGTTGTATAAAGAAATTTGGGAATAAAGAGATATCTATATGAATTACAAATAAAAAATAAAAATAGTGTTGGCCAATAAAAAAGGGTAAAGAATAAAAAGTTAAGAAGGATATATAGCAAATTACTAGTGTATTATAACACCAATTATGAAAGGTTGATGTGCAATAATATGGTATGACGATGTATACTAAAGATAATAAAATAAAATAATGATAGTAATAGTAAAAATAAAAATAATTACTATTACACGCTCACACACACATATATATATAGTAAATTATTGAAAAAAGTTATAAAATATAATAATAAATATTACATATATATATAGTAAATTATTGAAAAAGGTTATAAAATATAATAATAAATATTACATGTATATATATAGTAAATTATTAAAAAAAGGTTAAAGGACTATATGTAAAACTATTTAAAACCAAAGAGAGTGAGTTTGTAATCTTATAAAAGGGTAAAATACTCATTTGGAAAAAAATTAACACCAACGCCATTATTTTTAATGGCTAAAGGACTAACATTGTAACAAATTGTCAATTTGAGGGACAATCTCAATAATTCTTTAATTTAAAAGACTAAATCATTGATTTTTAACAAACCATATGAACTAAATCAATAATTCAGTCTAGAATATACGTTTGTATAATAAAGTTTCTAATAATAATAAGTTGTAAGCAGGTAAGGGATGCTTTATACCCAACCTAAGTTCTAGAATATAAACAAGAGGAAAACACATACAAACGCATGTTTAGTGTGTGTGTCCAGCCAAGATAATATGAGTGTGCGATTTTAGAGAGAGAGAATAAAGAGAGAAAATGACGATTAATGAAAATTAAGCAAGTTTGAAGGTGGATTAAGCAAGATTAAAGAAGGATCAACATCAAGAAAGAAGATTAACAAGACTAAACAAATTTACAACAACAAATCCTTCAAGAAATCAAGTTTAGACATACTTAACCTTTATGTACAAATGGTTCTAAAGAGAGTGGGTATGAATTAGCCATTTTTGTGATAAATTGATGTCGCGTCTTATCTTTAAGACTGGATCTACTGTAAATTATACCGATAAAACCTGATTTTATAGTGTCATGTCAAAGATTTGAGTTTAGAATGGGTTTTTGATGAATTTCTAGGGCTAAACAGGTATGTTCACAAAGAATAGATGGTTATTCATAAGTTAACATAGACCATGTTGATATGGGTAGGCCATGTATGCTGAACATGGGACATGTAGGATGGCACAGGTCTTATAGGGCTAAACACAGGCCATGGAGCTTTGGACACATGCCATGTAGGGCAACATGGGCCGTGTAGGCTTAAACACGGCCCGTGTAGCTTTGAACACAAACCCTGTAGGATTAACACAAGCCGTGTAGGTTGACACAGGTCATGTGAGGTTAACATAGGCCATGTTAGCCATTGTTAGATTATAAGTTGGTTTTTGTGTTTTAATTAATATGTATGTTGTTAAGCTATCCTTTTTAGGACAATTGAGGATTTAAAGAATTCGAAAGAAGTTACTGGAAAGCTCTAGACTGTAAGTGGGTGCCTCATTTTGGTACTCAGGGAATACTAATCAGCGGTTACAATGTGTTTGATGATTAAAAACATTATGTAATAATATGTGAATGAAGCTAAACTATTGTTTTGTATTGCTGAAGATCATTAAGAGATAGATGGAATAATTACTTAATGACTTGGTAAGTTAAAGCTGATATATTTATATGATAGATATGGATATAATTAATAAATTAAATATGTATATAAGATGGGTATAAAATAAGGTTGGTAAAACTTATCAAAATTACCGACAAGTGGATGATGAGTAAACTATAAGAGAGATTAATGTAGTATATGTAAGAATTAACAAATTAACGTATAAAGATAATTAATGCTACCTGAAGTGTAGTAGGAAGTGAGAATAGATAAACGATAATGAGGTGTATTTATATATAGTCACATTTAAATACAAGTGTGGAAGTATAATATTGAGAAAACAAGTAGACAAGTGAAGGTATACATGTATGTATTATAGATTATGTATGCATGTATATAACTGAAGATTTATAATATTGAAAGAGTAAAAACGTGGCAATGACAGATGATAAAAGTATATATATATATATATATATATATATATATATATATATATATATATATACATACATAATTAATATAGTGTTTGTTATTAAGAAATTGTTGTACAAAGAACGTTGTGTAGTAATAAAATATGAATATGAGACGAAAAAGGTAAAATATGATGAAATATATAAAGATGATGAAACTATGCATGTGTAATTATACCCACTTATTAATATGATGATGAAATTGCTAAGGTGGCATTAAAAATGTAACGGTTGACCACTGTGACGTTAATAATGATTATTTGAGCTAATGTGGCTATACGTGTGATATTTACGTAAGCCGGTGTGAGTGTGTGACTATATACGTGATGTATGTGTAAGACGATATGGTTAGATATATGATGCATGTGTGCATGATGTGTGTTATGTGATGATATTATATGATGATGCATTATATGAGATGATATATGTAATATTACATTTTGAGAACCAAAATTTTCTTTTTAAAACTATTATTTCAAGTTTTTCAAACTACGTGGGTTTGTCTGTAATCAAAACTTTATAAACCTGGTTTCAAATTAAAAACAAACAGCCGACGGAAACAGTGCCTAATTATATACAATTCAAAACTTGCCACAATTACAAGTTAAACAAACCTGGTCACTTGCCACAACTACAAGAAAACAGTGCCTAATTATATACAATTCAAATTGGCCGACCACATCAGAGTCTTATTACAAATATAAGTAGCATACTAAGGTAGCGTTTGGTTGGCATGAATCCTTTGGATTCTGAAGGAATTGGAATCTAATTCCTAAGGATTCCTATGTTTGATTCATTATAATGATGGAATCTGAAGGAATTGGAATCTATCAGATGAGGGAAAGTGAATTCCATCACTAGATGGAGAGATTTTAAAATCCTTTGGATGAAGGAATGTGGAATATCACCTTGTTACCTCTAAACATCTTTATAACGTAATATATCTATGTCATTCCATCAACATAACATGCGAGCCGACTTTACCCTTCACCGTAGCCTTCCTCCGTCGCCGCCTCCAGACCCTCCTCCGCAGCCTTCCTCCGTCGCCGCCTCCAGACCCTCCTCCGCAGCCTTCCTCCGTCGTCGCCTCCAAACCCTCCGCCACAGCCTTCTTCCGTCGTCGCCTCCGGACCCTCCGCCGCAGTTTTCCTTCGTTGCCGCTTCCGGATCTTCCGCCGCCGCCGCCGCCGCCGCCTCCAGACCCTTTGCCACAGCCTTCCACCGCCGCTGCCTCCAGACCCTCCGCCCGCAGCTTCATCCGCGCCACCTCCAGACCTCCGCTGCAGCCTCTAGACCTTTCCCCTGAACCTTCCTTCGTCGCTGCCTTCAAACTCTTCACCATAGCCTTCCTCCGCCGTGACACTCCGTCGTTGCCTTCTAGACCCTCCGTGGTAGCCTTCCTCCGCCGCCGTTTCCAGACCTTCCGCCATAGCCTCTTAACCCTTCGCCGTAGCCTTCCTCCGCCGTTGCCTCTAGACCCTCCGCGATAGCCTTCTTCCGCCGCCGTTTCCAAACCCTCCGTCATAGCCTCCCGAACCTTCGCCGTAGCCTTCCTCCGCCGGAGCCTTCCTCTGTTTACAAATCAACATTATGTTT
The DNA here is from genome assembly GCA_038502395.1 of Dittrichia graveolens. Classification (NCBI taxonomy): domain Eukaryota; kingdom Viridiplantae; phylum Streptophyta; class Magnoliopsida; order Asterales; family Asteraceae; genus Dittrichia; species Dittrichia graveolens. The sequence continues at coordinate 501,874 of JARJIL010000003.1, read as the reverse complement.
ATTAGCGTGATTTTCATAATTTATTACTATGAATGCTTAATTAATATAATTAAATTTTAATATTTTTATAATTTATACAATATATTTTTACATGAAGGTTATAAAACAAACTAAAAAAAGTAAAAAAAACAATAAGGAAAATTCTGTCATTTTACATTACTGAAACCAAATTTCAATTCCATTTCCTGCCAACCAAACAGATCACAAATTCAAATTCAAATTCCTGACAGATTCCAATTCCTTCACAGATTCTAATTCCTTCATAAACATTCTGTGAACCAAACGCTACCTAAGTGGTCCTCCAAATACAAATATAAACTAGCAGTCACCCGAGCTCTCAAGTCTGAGGGTCACCTGCAATCATGGGGTAGCATAACAATCAACATAAGTACATCACATATCATCAACAATGATCAAACAGTGCTATCCTAGCATCTTGCGATGGGCTGACGTAGTTAGAAGGTAACATATCTTTCAAGGTAGCCAACCCGGATCAATGCACCAAATTAGGATACCAGACACATCAACCGCGCCGGTGGGTGAGCCGTGAAGCGGTCCACCATTACGTTCTGGAATCAATCGATTCCTCTGGGTATAGCGGGAAGCTGATCCCCAACCGTTCGAGTATTTTCACAAGTCATATATGTTTGTTTCACAAGCCCTATATGTTAGTTTTGTCAATATGATGTTGATATCTAATATGGGTCTTACGCCCTTGTTCACTTAATTATCATAAAAAATTAAAGAACCTTAAAACTGGATGTGTTAAATCGAGTTGGTTTTGATAATTGTATTAGAATGTATGTTGCCTTGTTAAATAATCATATCTTATCTTATAATATAATATATTACTATTAAGATTTTTCATTCAGAACCTTTATCAAACAACATGTCACATTAGAGGCAAATTTATTCAGAGCATTTAAACTATTCAAATCACAGAATTATTAGATTCCTAATCATCCGGTTTTAACAAACAACCCGTAGTCGATATTTGAAGAGTTAATGGAATAAATTGAAAGAAACGTAGCGTCACATCTGACCAAATACTTTAATTATTAATTTGTATGCTTGTAAAATGTAAAGGACTCCTCCTCCATCACCATCAAGGAAAGTCTGCCTATTCATTCATATATTTCCTCTTTGTTATGATTGATGTTTTTCTTTCTTTTTTTACTCCCCTATAAATACGCATAGTTATTCGGAGGAGCCTTTAAACCTTTTTCCCCTACATATATATATCAAAGGTAATTACGAACTAAATGAATCATCTTAGACTAGTTTAGTCTTCGAATGATGTATATTATTTAATAATAATAATTCCATTAATTTCAATTAGAGCATTTTAATTTAATGACGTATACACAACGTCATGGTGTGAAACTGAAAAAGGAGAGCAGAGGGCTAAATTTGGAAAAATTAGAAACACAAGGGGAGAAAAACGAAAATTATTTGAAAAGGATCATCAAAGAAAGAGTCAAGGGTCAAAGACGTTGGCCTCTCCCCCTCCTTCCGCTCTGTTTCCGCCTGTATATATGTTTACAAACAACCACACCGCAGCTAATCACTCTATCAAGAATAGCAATCCCTCACTCAGGCGTCTGCCATCGCCCCAGGATACGCTAAAATGGCTTCTCCAATATGCTCCGCCGATAATCTGGCCGCCATGTTCGGCGCCAACACCACCGACGCCGCCGGCGCCGCTGATTTTATCTGCCAACAGTTCAACACCGTCTCCACCAGGTTCAGCGACACCACATACGCCGTTGACACCACCTACCTTCTTTTCTCCGCTTACCTCGTCTTCTCCATGCAGCTCGGCTTCGCCATGCTTTGCGCCGGTTCCGTTCGCGCAAAGAACACCATGAACATCATGCTCACCAACGTCCTCGACGCCGCCGCAGGGGGCCTCTTCTACTACCTCTTCGGATTCGCTTTTGCCTTCGGCACTCCATCCAACGGATTTATCGGAAAACACAATTTCGCCCTCAAATCCATCCCTTCCTCCGACTTCGACTACAGCTATTTCTTATACCAATGGGCCTTCGCCATCGCCGCCGCCGGTATCACATCCGGATCCATCGCCGAGAGAACACAATTCGTGGCCTACCTGATCTATTCTGCCTTCCTCACAGGGTTCGTTTACCCGGTCGTTTCTCACTGGTTCTGGTCTGTCGACGGATGGGCAAGCGCATCCAACCTGGACAACTTGTTTCTCGGATCTGGTGTAATCGATTTCGCCGGATCTGGCGTGGTTCACATGGTTGGTGGCGTGGCGGGTCTATACGGTGCCCTAATTGAAGGTCCCAGAATCGGGCGTTTTGATCAAACCGGCAGATCAGTCGCTCTACGTGGCCATAGCGCCTCGTTGGTAGTTCTCGGCACTTTTCTGTTATGGTTCGGTTGGTACGGGTTCAACCCGGGTTCGTTTACCAAAATCTTGAGCTCGTACGAGCCTGGTAGCGGTAGCTATTACGGACAATGGAGCGCTGTTGGAAGGACCGCCGTGACGACGACTCTGGCAGGGTGCACGGCAGCCCTAACCACCTTATTTGGTAAAAGAATACTGTCAGGACACTGGAACGTGGTAGACGTGTGTAACGGACTATTGGGTGGGTTCGCAGCCATAACCGCGGGGTGCTCGGTAGTTGAGCCATGGGCTGCGGTGATATGCGGGTTCGTAGCGGCGTGTGTGTTAACCGGGTTCAACAAACTGGCAGAGAAAGTAAAGTACGATGATCCGCTAGAAGCTGCTCAGCTACACGGGGGGTGTGGTGCGTGGGGGATAATTTTCACAGCTTTATTCGCAAAGGAGAAATATGTAAACGAGGTATACCCGGGGAAAGAGGGTCGGCCCTACGGCTTGTTGATGGGAGGCGGGGGAAAGCTATTGGCTGCACACGTCATCCAGATACTAGTAATATTCGGGTTTGTGAGCGCAACCATGGGTCCGTTGTTCTTTATTCTACATAAGCTCAAGCTGTTGCGGATCTCACCGGAGGATGAAACGGCGGGTATGGATATGACCCGACATGGTGGATTTGCGTATGTGTATCATGATGAAAATGATCATAAGGATATCCCCATGAGGAAGATAGAACCAGCATCATCGTAATAAATATCATATATTTTTTTTGAATTTCTTACAATTATTCTTATTATTATTATTATGTTTGTCTTAATGTCATGTGTAGCAGTAGCAGTAATTGTTAATTTTCCTACAAATTGAATTGAAATGTGATGAATATTGTTAACTGGATTTCTAAATTTTGGATAAAGGTGATTTTGTTTGTTTGTTTGTTTGTTACGGTGAACCATAAAAACCACCACGCAACTGTACCAAATGATGATTAGAAATAATGATAGCAACCAATATTATCAATGGATTTTAATTTGATTTTAGATTTCCTCGATCCTAACACATAATAATTATCATTTAAAAGAGTTAAGATATATAAAGATTTATTTCCGTTTTTTGTTTTAATATTAAGGGAATACTTTTCTAGTTTTGGTAAGTATATAAATAATAATAATTGTAAATAATAAATGTTTGCTTATGTATTGGATCGAAAGATGCGCTGAATCTATTTAGTTTTGTTTTTTCCTTGGAAGTCTAAAAGTTCCACGATTCGGACGAGAGTTGCTCAAAAATATTTCTTGAATAAAAACGTGGTTGGCGGGGCACTATATATTTCTTGAATAAATATATATATATATATATATATATATATATGATATGTTATTCGTAAAATGCAATGTCATAAAAAAATTTCTTTAGCAATATATCCCATATTTTTTCAATTTTTCTTTTATTTGCATAAACTATTTTATTAATTTTAAAAATAAAATCTAAAAGACGTTAAAATAAGGAGAAAAATCATATTTGTGAAATAAGTATAGAGAAGTTAATAAGATATTAGAAATTATGTTGTTATGAGTGTATAATTATGTTTGTATGAGAGTATATTTTAATTGAATAAAAAGTTAAAGTAAATTAGGAGAGAGATTTGAATGGTTAAAGATTGAGTGGATGAGATTAAGTTAAATAGAATGAAAGGCCAAGATGTTGTTTTAATTGAATTTTAAGAAGTCTTAAAATTAAGAAGGAGAGAGAGTGTTAAATGCTTTATATAGTAGTGTATATATATATATATATATATATATATATATATATATATATATATATTTGCCTATATATATATATCCAATAAAGTAAAGTTTCAGGAAGAACATCCTTTTTGAAGAGTATATGGATAATGGTTAGGGCCTTAGGTGTGTAATCGAGCCAAACCGAGCTCGACTCGGTTCTAAACCCTGAGGCTCGAAACTCGACTCGAGTTCGGTCAAGCTTTAATTTTCAAGCTGTAACACCCTAGACACCGGCCTAGTAGGACACGTGTTGTGGTATGTGTACTATTTTTTTTATTTGTTTTACTTAGAGAATTATTTAATTTAATTTAAAGCCACGAGGTTAAAAGGGGAAAATATATATTTTATATTTTTATGTGTTTTATTATTTATTTGAATTCGTTTTTTGATAAGGGTCACGAATAATACCTCGTTGATTAATAATTAATTGAGTAGGACTGCTTAATTAATCAACTGTGGGTTAAAAGACAGATAAGTGCACTGTGTGTATTAAATCGTGAGTCGTAGGCAGCCTCATGCCACCTCCTTGTTTCATTCTTTGAACTTATCTTTTTGGTGTGTTCTTTGCTTGGCTTGAAGAATTCCTTTGAAGGCAGCAATTTTTATCTTGATTAATTTCTATTTGTGTGGATTATTACTACATATTGAAGGTTAGTATGGTTCTTGATTTGTTCTAGCTTCATCCATGTAACTCTTGCTTCAATTTAGGGTTCTTGATTTTGGGTATTTGACTAATTGATGAAATCAGTATTGGTTTAATATTTGGTAGTAATTTTATGATGATATGTTACTGAATTCGTGTGTAATTTCTGTGTTTTTATGGTTGGAGCATTTGAACTCCATTAATGGATGTTGAGGTTGAAGATGAGTTTTAGGTTTGATTGAAAGTTATACCCAAATAATTTAGATGTGTTCTAGTTGTTAATTTATATGTTATATGAGTTTGGAAACATATTACAACTGTTGCAAATGAATTTCCAGGCCTTGAGATTGTGTTTAGATGTTGTGGTTTGAAGTTGTGCAGAAAAACAGAACTGCAGGTTGCAGGTTGTCTGCGGACGCGCCGCGTCCAAAGGAGGGAATGCGACGCATTCCCTGCTGACAAAAACAGTTTTGCTTGTTTTCTGCATTAATTCAATTGTATTATGTTTTTATGGTTTAAACTTAGTTATAACATGATTCATATGTTATACTTACGATAATTTCATGATGTTAGCATATATGGAGCATTAATTGAGATAATTGCCTACTTGAATTTACGAAATGGAAATTGGTATACTTTATACATGTTTTGTTACTTGTTACATGTTACATGTTTGGTATCATGAAAGTAGGTTGTATGCAATTTAGACATGTTCTAAATGTTGATTTTCACATGTGAAATGCAACGGGTTGGGTTTGACCCATTTGGTGTTCAACTTGATATTTTGAGATAATTAAGAATTGATTACTAATTCTTGATATCCCGTGTTCTCAGGAGGAGACAAGACTCAGTGAAATTAGATTACTGAGTTGGTGATTTGGAGATCCAAGGTGAGTGGACGTTTAACTCACGAATGGTTTAGTTGTAACGGTTATGGTTGCAACTGTTTTGATTGATACATAGATAGACTTATTGTCTGGTGACTGATTAACTAGTTATGTGTTAATTAATCGTTGCGTCAGTGATATCTGCACATGGTTAGATGGGAAGTCAGTTTCGGCTGGGCAATGGGGTGGGTTTGTTTGCTATCGGCTAATCAATATTTGGATCTTTTGATGCATTCGTTGCAACTTAAGGGTAATACTGTATGAGAATAGCAAATAAACTATCGATAAACCTTTGCTTTGGCCGGCATTGGTTGAAGGTTCCTGCAGAACCGTCGGTCTTCCTGGTTGCTTGTTTATTGTTGTATCTCTCGGTTGCATTGATGCTATTTGTTTGTTTAACTTTCATTCACTTAGCTTTGTGCTAATCCCCCACATTCCACTCCATTTTACAGGTTTCGGTAAGTCAGCGATTGAGTTGGGAGTTGGTGTGCTTTGGGAATAATTGAGCGCTACTCTGATAATGTTTTTGATGAGCCTTGATTATGTAACACTACTTTGTTGATGATGTTTTTGAAAACAGTTTAGCCCATGTTTATGTATTGGTTTTGTAAATATATATGTATACATATTCACAAGCTAAAGCTCGACTTGAGTAAGTAATCAACACCTTCGAGCTCGACTAAAATTAGTTTAATAAAATTTTGTAGCAACAAATGTTAAAATACATTCCGGAATTTAAGGTTGGAAAAATGGTATATTTAATACAAGCTCGATTAGGCTCGTGAACCTGACGAGTTAAGTATTTTAGAGTTCAAACTTGTCTCTAACCTTTGCGTAAAGCCCCATTTTCTAAAAGCTATTTTTTTTTTCATCTATGGCAACTCAACCTTTGTGTAAAGCCCCATTTTCTAAAAGCTGTTTTTTTCATTTATGGCAACTCAACCTTTGTGTAAAGTCCCATTTTCTAAAAGCTATTTTAAAAGAAAATCTCATATTAGAAACAAAAGTTAGTGCAACCATATATTTAAAACAAGACAATGCAGCAGAAGTGGTAAATAAAATAATTTAATACATCAAATGATAAACAAATTATATTGCTTGAAAATATTTAATAGTAACAATATTTATTCTAAAACACTTTTATATAAAAAGTTGGGCAACAACTGGCGTAATTACAACTTTAAAACCAAAAGGTTGCACACACGTGTCCATTCACTGGATCTTTATCTCTGTATTTGAAATACTTGAAAGGGTTAAAAATATCTGATAAGCAATAAATCTTAATGAACAACTCAAATACTGAACTTGTTAACATAAAAAATAAAACTCATATTAGCCCATAATAAGAATATTATGTTATCAAAAGTATCACTATGTTATCACATATCACTTATTTTATTACTAGTGCATATATGGCTTTATTAAAATATATATATTCATTTCAATGTATTTGTTTTATTGTATTCACTTTTATTAGCTATACATATATACATGTATATCTATAAATATATACATCATTTTGATATATCTTTGTTAACTGGTTCATTATCTCATATATGATCCCTTATAACCATTTGGTTGTTCTTTTAGATCATGAAATGCTTTGGATCCACCAAACATGTCTCGAAATGAACTTTAAGATTTTAATTTACATTTTACTAGCTAACCAATTATAAGAAAGGGACATCCGTCAAATCCCTAAGTACCACAACTAAGTCATACTTCCTCGCGTCTTTATTTATATATATTATAAATAAATATATATATATATATATATATAATATATACTAGCATGTTACCCGCACAATGCGGCGACGATAACTAATTCATTCTCGATAACATGTTCGTTTTCGGTAACGTAGAATATGGTATACACACACTATGATGACGTCGAATAATTTCCATTTGCAGTATGTATATTTTGTTTTCTTCTTTTTCATTTTACTTATTTCTTTATTATCTATCAACTCTTTTGTTAATTTCTAAAATAACTTTTGAAAAACAATAAAATAAGAAAAAAAACAATCTCTACTTATAAAATAAGATGATAAAAACATATCAATGACTTGGTGAATTATGCTGATTTGAATGAGAAATTGTGTAGATATGAGATAATATATTAGTGGTTGTGTTGGTGTATTTTAAAATATGTAAATATATTTAAGACTATATTGGTAATTTTCTATTACTTAAAATTTAAGAGTTTATGTAAAATAATATTAAATGTATTATAAATTAAACTTTTTATTTTACTTATATGAGTGTTTATAAATTCGGTTACATGTTATCAAGTTTATGATTTTTAGTTATACGAATTTTCTAATACTTCAATTAAATTATTTGGTATATGATATAATATTTCTATGGAGGTTTTTTTATTCAATTTTTAATTTGTGTAATATCTTATAGGTTGAAATTTAATTTGTATTGAGTTGACATTTTTAAACATCATTTTTATAGAAAGTTTAGTTATTAAAATGATATTCAATGGTTTCCTTTTAAGATTTAAATAAGGGGTAAGTTAGTAATATCAAATGACTTAAAATTTAAGAGATTAAGACATTTAGGAAAGAGAGTGTGTTAAATGCTTTATATATTAGTATAGATATATAGGGTTAGGATCAACAAAGACACTCCCTTAAATAAAGACCCTAAAGGCTCAACACTCCCTTAAATAACTAATATTAACGTAATCAAAATGGTATAAATGTCAACAACAAAACAAACAAAAATTCACTTTCCACATATACTTCCAAATTATACGGAAAGATATCCGCCCAAATTTGGAATGGACGAAAATGATGATTTATGAACATGAAGAATTAAATGATTTGAATGAAAATGCAAATAAAGCAACCGCATGAAGATAATTTAAATGAGAAAAAATCATTTATACTAAATAATTTAATATTGATGTATGTATCTGTACATTCACATGAAATGTACCAAAATGATGAATTATGAACATGATGAAATGAATTAAGCAATGAATGATTATTTGAGCAAAAATGCAAATAAAACAAATGAAGGAAAATGATGATTTATAAATAGACACCAAACCAATATAAAAATCAAAATGATGTGATATCAACATCATATAATAACAAAAACGACCAAATTCATCATTTTCGACCATCTGCATAAACGAATACTAACTGAAAAATATTGATGTATGAAAATGATGATTTATGAACATGATGAATAAATTAGACAGTGAATTATTCTTTGAATGAAAATGCAAATAAGGCACATAAATGAAAATGATGAGTTATAAATAGACGTCAAACAATAAAAAATATCAAAATAATGTGATATCAACTTCATATAATAACAAAAACGAGCAATTTCATCATTTTCGATCATCTGCATAAATGAATACTAACTGAAAACTAAGATACATTGTATACATAACATCACAATGAATCGATGATATTACAGGTCAACTGCTTCAATGTGAATAAACAGCAACAATATACAAAAAAATAGATCCAAATGCCATTAATAATATCAGAAAAATCGAACGAACGATCAAATGTAATTGAAAAAACGAGATAAATTATCAAACGAACGTGGGTGATTAGAAAACATACTACGAATGTTGACATATTAGAAACTGGAAAACGAACGTGAAATTAGGAAACTGATACGTGAATCGTAACTGCCATATGAAACAAATAATGAAAAAGTCGATCCTACCCTTTTCAAGGCTTACGAGATCAATGGACAGAAGTAGGACTCCAGGGACTATGTTTAAGGAGGGGGACTAAGTTGATCCTATTTATATATATATATAGATATAGATATATATATATATATATAAAAGTTCATTTAAGAACCGTTTTTATTACCAGAATCGCAAAAACTATTATTGACCAATCAATTATTACTTTGTATTTTTTTTTGAACGGCAAAGAGGGAAAACATGCCTTGAGCTTCGGCATATCCATCACCCAAGACAAGCAAACCCAAAATATATAAATAAAAGGCTTTAAGCAAGACGCTCAAAGCAAAAGTACATAGTACAATTACAATTAAAAAGGAGATAAATGATTACAACACCACATAATCCAATTTAAAGACTTAAAATTGGCTCTAAACTTAGCCCAAGAAAATAAAGTGACTTGAACTTCAACCAAAATTGACGGCACCGAACTTAAAAACAGGATAAAGGTGCAATACACCAATCTGCCCATTTATTTGCAAGACTTCGGTTATTAGCCCTATTCTTCACCCAAAAGAAAGAGTTGGCTTGAATTTGACTGTTAATAAAATCTTCCTTACCCCTGCATAAATTTGCAAAAACTTTTCCATTCCTCATTTTCCATATAAACCATAGATATGTGTATATTACGGTCATAAAAGCTTTCAAGATATCATCTTTGTAGCTTAAACCTTTCCCCCATTCAAATAATTATGGTAGACATGTAATGCTTCTTGCTTCAACTCCCCACCACTTACCAACTTCCATCAATATCTTCCTAGATTGAGAGCATTTAACAAAAAGATGTTCTTCTGTTTCATCTTCTTCTCCACATAATGGGCATGTCAATGATAATAAAACCACTCATCTTCGCTGTAAATTGCATTTTGTTGCTAACCTTTGATGAGCCGACCTCCAAGCGTGTATGGCTACCTTCGAAGGAACCCAATCATTCCATATATCATAACCTCCAATAGCCTTTTGAAGATATAAATCATCAAAAAAATTTCTCCAGGAGTTAACCGAGAATTCACCAGATTGTTCCAGCACCCATGTAACACATCTAGACTGATTTTGTTGGTTAATATGCTCCTGAAACCAACTATCTAACGGGATATTTACTTTTTCAAAAGACTTTTTTATTTTTAGAATGTTCCTCCATACCCCCGGTACTTTCCCCATCGGATTTACCCTTCCAAATCCTCCATCTACCCCATGAATTGCTTGAATTACCTTTTTCCAAAGTGTTCCATTTTCAGATTTATATCTCCACCATCATTTTGCTAAAAGGGCGAGATTCAGTGCTTTTAGACTGCCTATACCCAACCCACCATTTACTCTATCATTTAAAACCATTTTCCATGTTACCCAAGCTATTTTCCTTTCTTCATTTTTTGATCCCCAAAAAAAGTTTGATCTAAGACTTTCTAATTTATTTAGTATTTTCTCTGAAGCCTTAAATAATAAAAAAAAGTATAACCCCAATGTTTCAAGAACTGATTTATTCAAAACCATACGTCCTCCCAATGAAAAGCATTTAGCCTTCCATTTAGAAAGTTTCGTCATGCATTTATTTAAAATAGGAAAAGAAAATCATAAAAAGAAAATTGTCCAGCGCGTGGCCGCCGTTTTTTTTCAATTAGCCACCTTTTTGTTCAAAAGTTGGTGGTAATTTGTGCCATTTTTATTTTTATTTATTTTTTCTTTTTTAACTCATTTTCTTTTTCGTGACTTATTTTCTTTTTTATAAGTAGTAAAAATTATTTTTTATGTATATATATATTTTTTACTTTATTCTCTATTTATTAATCATAATTATTTATATTTTTGTTGGAGATTGACGAAAAGAATTTTTTTTTTATTTTTGATAGAATTTTTTGAGTTGTCAATGAGTTTAACTAAACCAACTTTGAGTTACACGTGCACTAGAGTTCGTGTTCGTTTGTTTAATTTTAGCCAATCAAAAAAACGAACACGAACGAATAAACGAACTAATATTTGTGTTCATGTTCGCTTATTTAACTTTAGCCGAACATAAACGAACGAACACATATACAAATATAATACAAACCTAACATTATTAAATATAAATAGACTCACTAACTACGTGTATATACTTGTTCGTGTTCGTCCGTTTAACTATAGCAAAAAAAATGAACACGAACGGATAAACGAACTAATGTTTGTGTTCATGTTTGTTCATTTAACTTTAGCCGAACATAAACGAACAAATACATATACAAATATAATACAAACCTAACATTATTAAATATAAATAGACACTAACTACGTGTATATATGTGTGTGAGAGAGAGTGTGTATGTATATATATTTATTTACACACACATGTATATATACATACATATAAACGAATATATACAAAGGGATAAATGAATGTTCACAAACATAAATGAACGAACGAGGGTCGTTGTTCATATTCGTTCATCTAACTAAACAAACAAATATTTTTGTTCGTTTTCTTTTTTTTATTAAATAAACGAACTTTCCGTTAAACAGTTCACGAACGGTTCACCGAACATTCGGTTCATTTACAACCGTAACGTGCACACATGCATCTAGGTGTACATGTGCATGTGCTTATATGCATGAGATGCACCCAGACACACATGTGCTAAAAAAAACCTAATAGTATGAACGAGTTGTGCACATATGCACCGTGCATATGTGATTTTACTATATGTGCTGAAAAATTTAGTGTAATATGCACATGTAAACCTATCCACACCTGTGCTTGAAACAAAAACGAGTGGTACGTGTACATGTGCAAATATATGATGCTGTGTTGGAAAAAAACTTAACAAAAACGATTTTTTTTTGAAAAAAAAAACGAGTGGTACGTCAACATGTGCATATGCATATACGCACGAGATGCACATGTGCACGGTGCATATATGCATCCAAACGCACCTATGCAGTATAAATAGGTGGTGAATATATTCACATGTGCGTGAAAAAATTGAGTGTTATATGCACATGTGCATATATATAATAATGCTGTGCTACAAAAAAAACCCGACAAAAACGAAATTTTTTTTCTTTAAAAAAGTATAGCAATATGGATGTCATATTAAAGAGCATATTTTTCTTGTTAATTTGGTATAATTTTCGTATTTTAATACCTTTGCATTTAAGAGATATTTTAGTTTTAAAAAAGTGGGGGTAAGTAGTCCCTCATTTATTTAGGCAATTTACCTAAAATACCCTTTCAACATCTTTGGAAAGTGAAAATGACGGCTGTGTTTTTAATTTATTACATGTTTGCCACATTTAATATTAACCTTTGATTAATTATGATCAATGACCAGAAACGGTTCTCGCAATAAAATTGGTTCTCAAATAAACCTTCCCCTATATATATATATATATAGGTAAGGATCTACATAGTCCCACACTTAAACATAGAACTCAAAGTTCAATTCTCAGCCACTTATTTAAAATGACAAAAATAGGAATTGTAAAAAAAAAGTTCCAAACTTACGTCTCCTTAAGCCTTTCCAAAAATTTCCTTTTTTAACTTTTTATTTACCCCTTAAATCTTTAAATGACCATAACTATTTCAATTTTGAAAATTTAAGGAAAAAAATTATACCAATCTACTCATTTTTAATCCTCTTTCAAACAAGACCACTTTTCCCATATTTCTGAAAATTTTATTTCGAAAATGCAAACCATATGAAAATGGTACCAAAATGTTATCATTTGAATTTTTATCATTTTCGATTGTAACCATGTGTATTTTTATCATTTTCGGCTAGAAACATGTGTATTTATATTATTTTGGGCTAAAAATGTGTATTTATATCATTTTCGGGTTAAAAACATGTGAATTTTTATCATTTTCGGCTGTAACCATGTATTTATATCATTTTCGTTTAGAAACATGTGTTTTTATACCATTTTCCGCTAAACCATGTGTATTTATATCATTTTTTGGCCGAAAAATGAGTCTATATTTATATGAATAATGTTATCATTTTAAATGTTGTATATTATTATCATTTTAATATGAAAAATGGTATCATTTTCAACTAAAATTGTTATGCTGGAAAGTTATCATTTTCGGCTGGCTGAAAATTATCATTTTCGATAGCTGGAAAATGTTATCATTTTCAACTGGAATTGTTATCATTTTCAGCTGGAAAGTTATCATTTTCGGCTAAAAAGTTATCATTTTTTGTAGGCTGGAAGTTATCATTTTCGGGTAGCTGGAAATTATCATTCTCGGTGGCTGGAAAGTTACTTTCCAATCGAAAATAATAACAATTTAATGATAAAAATTCACATGTTTTTAGCCCGAAAATGATATAAATACACATGTTTTTAGCCAAAAATAAATATTTTTAGCCGAAAAAGATATAAATACACATGTTTTTAGCCAAAAACGATATAAATACACATGATTTTAGCCGAAAATGATATAGATACACTGATTATAGCCGAAAATGATAAAAATTAGCATGATTCAAAATGATAACATTTTGGTATCATTTTCATATAGTTTGCATTTTCGAAATAAAATTTTCAGAAATATACGAAGAGTGGTTTTGTTTGAAAGAGGATTAAAAAACGAGTACATTGGTATAATTTTTTTTGCTCAAATTCTTATTATTAAAATAGTAAGGGTGTGTTTGGTTGGACGGAACGAAAAGAGAAAGGAATGGAATGGATGAGGGAATGGAATAAGTGATGGAATGAAATGATCCATTCCATTCCTTTATCATATTTGATTTGTATCAGTGTCATCACATAACATGTTTTAAAAAGTCATTATTTCTTAATATATTATAATTGGATAGTTATTTTTGTATCAAAATTTCATGTTATGTAGAAAAATTAAGCATAAAGAAGATTAAGAAAAATATTTTTCTTGAATATTATGAAAAAATAATACTTTTTTAAAATTATAATTATGTTGTAAAACTAAAAAAAGATTAAATTATAAATTCTCATTCCATTCCTAGAAGGAATGAGTTAAAAATTTCACCTCTCAAAGGAATGAAAATGAGGGCATAACATTCCTTATGGAATAGTCAATTCCATTCCTAAGAGAGTAACAAACATGTTTTTCTTATTCCGTCATAATAATCTATTCCATTCCGTCTTTGATTCATGCATACCAAACACAGCCTAAGGGTCATTTAAAGATTTAAGAGGTAAATAAAAAATTTTAAAAAAAACTTTTGGAAAGCTTTAAGAGGAGGCCTGAGTTTGAAATGTCCATAATACCATTTTTCTATAATTAAGTCTTATAATTGGTTATTTAATTACAATAATGTCATTATTAAATTTTAACCATTGATTTAAAAAATCTAATGATCAGGATTTGGTCTTTAGGTTCTATGTTTAAGCATAAGATCTTTATTGCTTCATTTTATATATATATATATATATTATGGTATATCTAGGATTCACTTTATTGAATTAATAGTCTCTTAATGTTATTTTATTTCCAATGCCATATGATACTTTAACTCAAAGATAAGCATCCATCATTTTATTACATCGGACACAGTACAATACTTTATCGTTTCTCAAAGTCATTATATATAGTTTGATACATTCATTATTTATTCATCCCAATTATCCAACATATATTGTAATTTATGATGGATACGATACTTTTTACACTTTCATATGTAATAATTACTTTTGCACCATATTTGTACGTATTATCCCAATAATATAAAATTTCCTTTACTCATATACATTATACTTTACATCCTTTGAACACCAAAACCCATATATGGTTCATTTAAATCTTATTACCATGTATTTAATTTATTTCCTATGTTACACTATAATAACTTCTTATCGGTACTCATATATCTAATCTCTTCAGATATATATATATATATATATATATATATATACACTTAATCCCCCACGCTCTTCATCCATGAATTACATTATCCAAAATGAACGGCCAAGATTGGTTCTCGTACGAAAAACAGTTCTCGTTTGAACCCTCCCCTATATATATATGTCACTTAAATTAAGTACTTGAATAAATATATTTAAATAATAATATTTGACATTTAAATCACTTCATAATAACTTGAAACATTAATTACTAATGTACATATATAAGTACCATTTTTGAGATATTCATCTAAGGTTCAATATGTGTGTAACTATCTTTTAACAATGTCTTTTATCCGTGTTTCAACCTATATTTACAGTCAAAGTACAATCAAATGAAATTCAACCAAAACAGTCTACCAGAGACTCGGTCGCGTCACGATGCATGAACAATCGCCCAAATAGACACAAAAGCATCATTACTTCTCATTTAAGCTTGAATTAACATCATGTAATGGTTACTCTATGTTCTACTAGTAATAGAATCACTAAATCACCCATAAAATGTTCCATGCAACACTAATCTAAGCTTTAAACAAGCTTTCTCTCTCTAAAAATGAGCATATGAACAAAAATGAGATTCTAACCTTAAATTCAGATAATAATCACTTGTTTTCTTTCTATTTTAAGCTGGAGATCTTGTAATTAGGTGACAACCTTCACATGCAAGCCCCAATTCTTTGATTAGCCTTCTTAATCATACTTTCTCTATCTAGAATCTCTCACACCAAGAACACAAAGTAAATGTGTGTTTTCCTGATCTGATTATGATGAAGAAAAGCCTCCAAAACTTGTTTATAATCTTGATATATGCTTGATCTTGTATTATCCTTGCTCAATCATGCTTTAATCTTGAATTAATCACTCTTTCTTTATCTAGATTAAGAGTATCTCTCTCTACTCTCTCTTTAACCTTTACATACTTTTGACTCCAACACACACGTGTTTAAGGTGAAAACATTCTTTTTATAGTAAGTGTTTTGAAGTGGGTATTAATACCTCTTATCCATTAACATTTTGCTATTTTTAATAATTTTATGTTTTGGGTATTTTCTTTTACCATTGTTATAGTTTGACCCATATGGTCAACCCTTACTACTCTATTATCGATAACTTTTATTTTATGTATAATAATATTTTTACTAAATTTTTGGAGTGTTATACTTTGAATCCCAACCTTTAACTCGTTGACTACTCGCAAACTCGGCAAATCCGTGAACCAAATGGAGCGCGAATACCACTTGTACAGTTGTACACATACTTCCTAAGACCCTTATGCTTTCACTACTCCGGACTATGCGGTCGTTCAGATGATGGTACAAATGGTGTCTTAACCCGTGACCCTCCTACACCCACGTACGTGGTGTTATGCGTAGTAACCTCGACCTGCAGTCACACACCACTTTAGTATATGAGCACACAAGATACTCATAGCATGTGCCACCTTAAGTATCTAGAAATCTAATGACACAAACAACCTTTGGTTGGCTAGCACTTATCCTATAAGATTACAATCAACCTATAGGGCGATCAATCTACAACCTTGATCATAATTACCCTCGACCTTCAAACCAAATACAAGTGTAAATATCCTTGTATACAAACTTGTGACAAACATTATTAATTCCATATATTAAAAGCATATACAAAAGCACTAGCATGTGTACACGTACAAGTCTACAACCATATTCATAGTATGCTTCAATCTTCAATATTACCAACTTTCCATCTTTAACCATCTTTAGCATATTCCGTAATCATTCCATTTACATGATATATATATATATATATATATATATATATATATATATATATATATATATATATATATATATATATGGGAGGGTTCATTTGAGAATCATTATTAGTGTGAGAACCACGAGAACCAATCTCAGTCGTTCAATTGGTAAGTAGAATTCATGGATGAAGAGCATGAAAGATTGAGTATGGCAAGGTGGGAATTCATGGGTGAACAATCCAACTGAAGGAGAGACAATTAGACGGCTAAGATTGGTTCTCGCAATAAAAACAGTTCTCAAATGAACTTTCTCTCTCTCTCTCTCTCTATATATATATATATATATATATATATATATAGAGAGGATGGTTCATGCGAGAAGCTTTATTTTTGCGAGAAGTGCTAGAATCATTATCAACTATTGATCTTTTTAATTAATGGTTAAGATTAGTTGTGGCAATTTAGTAATTAAGTTGAATTACAAGGAAATTGTAATATATCTAAAAGGGTAAGGATGTAATATCACCCTAATTGTTTTTTGGAAACAATAATACTACTATATTTAAAATCTTTATTCCACATTTTTCTATGAGCACTCTATATTTTCAATTTTCAAACATCCAATTCATAACTCTCTCTTCAAAATAATTTGGCAATTAGTTAATTTTTATATTTGAAAATTTGTATTGGTTATTAAGTTATGTTTATATTTTGTTTGTTCAAGATCTCACGCGTTGTTATTTTTCGGTTTATTTTGAATTGCTAAATTTGTGTTATCTCTTATTTTGTTCATGTGCAAACATTATTTTGTTTTGTGTTATTCAGTAGTGAACAATAATATTTTGTTATTTATAATGGTCAAAACCTCTTTTATAATACTAAAATAAGCTGTTTACTAGTGAACAAAGAGGAGAATATGTTTATTGGTAAATAATTATAATGAACAAGTAGGAAAATTTGTCTTCTTCTGACGATTCACTAATGAACTTAATATGACATTTAAAAATCAAAACTTCAAAAGTTTGTTTTCATTCAAATGTTCACTAATGAATTAGTGTAATTTTGAAGAAAAAAAAATAAAGTGTCTCGATAAAAACAAAACATGAACAATCAAATTGTTCTTAAGTGTTGATTTAATTCAAATAAATTAATGTTATAATGTTTCTTTTTAATATTTCTAGTTTGCAAACAATCCAATATCATTTTTCAAAAACGTACGGAACGTTGAAATTGGCTCGCTATCTTTTTTTCGTATTGTTAATAGTCATTAAATTAAGATTAAATTAATATAAATAAAAAACTAAAAAACAGATTGAGAATTTGATTTAAAAATCCATAATCTAAGAAATTGAGAGAAATTAGAGGTTGCCAAATTTAAATTAATAGTGAATTAATTATGATAATTTTACTAGACATAAATACACTTTGACTAAGATCTTGACTTATTAAAATTTAATGGTTAGAAACGCTTCTCGCACTTCTCGTAAAAATAAAGCTTCTCGCATAAACCCTCTCATATTATATATATATATATGGGAGGGCTCAAACGAGAACGTTTTTCATACGAGAACTGCGAGAACCAATCTTGACCATTCACTTTGGATAATAGAATTCATGGATGAAGAGTGTAGGGGGATTGAGTGTGGCAAGGTGCATGTTAAGAATTCATGGGTGAGCAATCCAATTGAAGGAGGGGAATTGGACGGTTAAGATTGGTTCTCGCGGTTCTCGTACGAAAAACAGTTCTCATTTGAACTTTTGCCTATATATATATATATCTTTACTACTCTATAAAGCATTTAGCTCATTTTTTAAGACAGTTTTTTAAGTTAAGTAGTACAAGTAATATAACATGTTTTACAATAACTTTCAACAACAATCTTAACACTTTTAAAATAGTATAACTCAAATAGCATTATTTACAATATGTTTCATCAATGATCTTAAATATTTTAAAACTGTCCAAATTTTTAATTACATAAAACTGTTAGAATTTAAATACATAATTAATACTTTAAAACTGTCAAAAAATTAATACAAAAAAATGTCAGAATTTAAATACATAATTAATACTTACTGTTTTCAAAAAAGTTTTATATTCTACAATGTAATATGATCGTAAAAGATGGTATGAATTCGTTCATACAAGAATAGAATGTTGTCATTTAAACGTAAATATTGCGTTAACTGATTTGTACGAAGATCACAACCACCATATTTTCCGGCAACATCACAAATAACATGTTGAATTGACATGTCGACAAATGAAACTATTTTACCCCGCCGCATCGCGCGAGTAAAATACTAGTGTGTGTGTGTGTGTATATATATATATGGGAGGGTTATTGTGAGAATTGATATTTAAGTGAGAATGGGAGAACAAATCCTAGCCATCGATTAGATTTTGATTTATTAGATATAACGATTACAATTTATGATCGTCGTAATTTATGGTTGGGTAATTAATAAAAGGGGAAAATGTAGACTGTCCGATAAAATCAAATGAATGACAAGGATTAAGTATCTCATTCTTACCTAAATATGTATTCTTATTTGAACCTCCTACTATATATATATAAAGGGAGGTTCATACGAAAAGCTTCTTATTTGCGAAAAGTGCGGAAAACATTTAGAATCGTTGGATGATATGATTAAAGGCTAAGATGAGTTATGACATTTACGTAATTATATTAAAATTTAAAGTTATTTAACTAAAATAATATGGGGTAGTATTGTCCTTTTACCTAAAACCCAAATTAAATCCCCATTAATTCCTCCACCCATCTCCCTATTTTATCTCTAGTGCTCTCTAAATATCTATCTCTCTCTCTCCGCGATTGCATCAGTTTTTCAAACCAACCGCCGCTCTTCTATCCATGGCCGCCGCTCCTCCACCTCTCTCTATCCATAGCAGCCGTTTCTTCACAAACCGGCATCGTCCATCGTTGCAACCAACCGGAGATCTCCCGTTGAGTTGTTCTCTCTATCGAGGCGCAGCCACCATCCCCGACGCTAGGTAAATCCACCAGCACCGCCTGCTACTTTACTTCACCGCACCACCACCATTGCCTGCGCTCGGGAAATCCACCACCATCGCCGGCGTTAAGTAAATCGACCACCACCGCCGGCACTATGTAAAGCCACCGTCGCCGGTGCTAGGAAGGTAAAGCCCGTCAATACATTTTCTACACTTTATTGCCGTTTATGATTGTGGACTTCTCTACAGTTTTTGATTGTTGATTTGGGTTAGTTAACAAGATTTTGTTCATTTATTTGTTGTATCATTTATCTTCAATTTTCTATTGTGGATCTTGGTTGTATTTAATTAATAGTTCTTTTCTGTTTCTTCTATTGTTTATTAGTGAACATTCATGACTTGGATCGGTTTATTAAATGTGTTCAGGATTGAATATATGTTTTATCGGTTGTGTTCTAACATCTTTTTTTTGTTTCTAATGTTTATTATTGAACATTCATGAGTTGATAGTTTTATTAGTTGTCTTGAGGATTTTGTTTATTATTGAACATTTATTAGTTTTAATTTTAATTATGGTTTATTTATAGTTTACTAATGAATACTTGAGATTTCTTACAAGAAATAAAAATAATCTAAAAAAATAAGTAGAAAAAATTAAAATAGAAAAAAAATTGAAAAAAAAATTACAGCATACTTGTAAAAAAATGAAATAGAAAAAAGAAAAAATTGTAAAGTTTAAAAAAGAGAAATAAAAAAGCATTTAACAATGAAACAACATAAAATAAAAGTTTACTAGTAAACAATTGTATACCGTATTAATAATAAAGTAAAAGTAAACATGTTCAATGTAAACAAGCTGGGAGAGAATAAAAAGTTTATAAATCGTAAGTTGTGTTCAGCAATGAATACCATATTAATAATGAAGTAAAAATAAATTTTAAAAATCTAGAAAAAAATTATTAAAGGGAGAAAAAAATAAGTAGAAAGAGGAAAGAGAAAACTTTTTGTTTACTAATTTACCCTTTTTAATTAAATAAAATTATTAATTATGAATAATATAAACCACAAGATCAAAAACCAATCTATGGCTGAGATTATTTCTCGCACTTTTCAAAAATAAAACACTTTTCGCATGAACTCTCCTCTATATATATATATATACATACATACGAGGAATAGTAAATATGGGGTTGTTTCGTATGTAACTTACATGTGAAACTTTCAATACTACTTCGTTTTAATTCAATCCTTTAATAGTAAAGCTTATCTTGCCTTAACAATAACCCTAAAATCACATTCATTTTAATTGTGAATACTTAAACGTATTATTCATCAATTTCATTAGCTGATTTACTTCTAATTGCTACATTCATTTCACTTAGATGCAATCATCACCTTCTTATATTGTTATTTGTTTAACATTATTAATATACGAACATGTAGTTTAATGGAAACATAAGTTGTAACACCGCGATTTCAGACTTAATTTTAGTCTTTTTAAAACCAAAAGTCAAACGTTATTTTGGTTTGATAATAACAAAACAACGGAAGTCTTTAAAAACATTTTCTTTATTACAAACGGGTTTTACCAATATCAATATCGACCGACCATCATACCTGCATCGAGCAACAAATGTCCTAGCACAACAAAAGCAATCCCATGCCCAGGCTTAGCATACATCTGCAAAATCATACATATATACTGGGAGGGGGTTAGCTTTAAAAGCTAGTGAATACAAACTTAACCCTAAGCATCATGCAACATATAGGGCAACATATACTTCACATCATAAGCATAGCAACATGGCAACATAGATACATGCGAGTCATATAACACAGGATTTAGCAAACAATGTTATCCTATCACATAGCGTAGCGCTGATCCTACCAGCAGGCATCATATCTTGCTGGGTAGCTAATCCAGCACAACAATTTTCCACCGAGGAATCAGACCATTACCATCCGTGCTGGTTTCATCACATAAGTGAATCTACCTGCTCGTTAAGGAGCCAAAGGCTCATAGGCTTAGCCATTTAAGGCACTCACCCCAAGTGCTGAAACGAATGGTACTCGAGTACCATTGGTCCAGAATCTTAGCCCGAAGGCACTAGACCCAGCCGAAGCTGACCTTAATTACATGTTAGTCCGGACATACAGATAGCTCATCAAGAACCCTTTTCAGGGACAAGTGCATGCATGCATTTACATATGACTCATATTCAACAACATATGCACATGTACTTAAATACATGTCTGGCATATCATTTATCATATATAACAATAATCCCATATGGTTGATCCAAACCAGGATCCATAGCATACATAATAACAAGTTATACTCACATTCAATGAGTAGAATACACAAGTACAACATGGGTGATCCAATCACAATCCAATATAACATACGCATCATCAAGTTTAACTAGGCGGCTCCAATTTGGATCCGCTGGCATACACGCTACAATAACTAACAACTTAACAAGGCGGATCCAATCCTGATCCATCAACATGTATACATATCATATAATACGTATTTGTTCATTATCAATATAAACATATACCGTACAGGCATCTATACTTCGTGTTTCTATAAACACCAATTAAACTTACCTTACAATCTTACTAATCATACTCATAACTATCGCATTTCGTATATACCTAATGGTAAACAATAAATCCGTATATACTGCATAATGGTTACAAGTTAAGTCGGTACTCACCTCTAGGGCTACCACAGGAGAACATAGTGTTCCGGCACTTCTTGTTCGTTGGTTTTACCTGAGCGTCTAAACTAAGAAATTATACTGTTCAGGCTCTTCCCAGTCGCTGGAATCACCTAAACAATATCCCACATATCAATACCACATTAAACAGCAAATTTTGTGTTGGAACAGGGATCCTTACGGCCATAAGCACATGCTTGCGCCCACAAGGAAAGTGCTTTACTTGCGCCTATAAGGGCAGAACTATGCTTGCGCCCGCAAAGAAGGTCCTTGCGCCGCAAGCACAGCTCTTTGCGGCCGCAAAGGATCTCCTTCCGCCCGCAAGCAAGTCTGCATAGACTGGTGTCGAGTTTCAGCACCCTGTTCCTACCATTTTTCAACTAAAACACTTACAATCGATTTTCAATCAACTTCCAATGATCATATGTGTTAAACCAAGTCCAACTAAACTTGAAACATCAATTCTTAACATATTTTATCAACCATATCAAGAATCAAGCTTAATTCTTCAATTTTGACCCATTTATATAAAATCACCAAACTCAATAAAAAACATCACTTTAATTCATGATTCTTGCTTATAAACACTAGTTTGATGTTGTAAGAACTAATTACAACTCCAATTTCAATTCTTGATTGCTATTTCTAGCAAACCCATTTTATACCTCAAAACCTCAAAAACCAAGAACCTGGAGAAGAAAATGAACACTTACAAGAAGGATGATGAAGATGATTGATAGAACATATTAGAACTTGATTTCATGATTGATTCCAGACCTTGATGTTAATTTAGCTTGATTCTCCTTCAAGAACAATAGAGAGGTGTGTATGTGTGTGTTGACATATACATATGTGTGTATCTGTGTTTATCTATAGAAAGAGAACCGCCTTTGTGGTTCTAATATATCCACAAGGGGTATTTTGTTCCCCTTTTCAACTTACAACTCAATATCTGTTTACCCGTTTTAACTAACGAGGATATTCTGGAATCCTTATCTAAAATCATTTAATAAATAATAACTATTATTCATTTATCACCAATTTTCATTTAACATTATTTTACACCTTCATTCCTTAATTACTATTTCTTATTTAATTCACAAGGTTACAACTCTAAATACAATGGGTACAACTAGGCCCATTTTGGGGTGTTACAAATCTACCCCCCTTAAAGAGGATTCCATCCTCGGAATCCTGTCACAGCTATCTATGTAGTTATAAACCACATTTATCATTCAATAATAAGAAACACTTACAATTAAGCTTAATATCACCAAGAAGTATCGAATACATCACTTTGGGTTTCTACATTCATCATGACCTCTATTTCACATTATAGAGTTCACTAACATCATACGAATAGATCACCATTCAGCTTACATTCAAACTCTACACGATATCTACTTCTTCCATCACAAGACGAGTGTTCCCGTCTGTAGTCATCATTGACAACTTAACTAAACTTTAAACACTTCTTTCTCTAGTCTGTACATGTACATGTACATGTATAAACACATATTCTTATGGTTTTATCTTTTTCTTTTATTACATTGTCCACATTTCTATAATTGGTCACCGATGATTAACATCAGTTTCATTTGTGGTTATTTTAATTAACTAGTTAATCATACATAACTACTTTACCTCAAAAGGTTGAATCCTACACACAAGCACATTATTGTCTAAGTACAAATCCTTAGACAAGGATTGTCTCAATTAAATTAATAGACTCTAACGAATTCATTACTCTCATTACCTTCTAATCATTCTCTTTCATCATTGGATTCACATACTAGCATGATCAATTTAATCATCTTTTATCACACTATACACTTACAATGTTTGTATATCATACAAATCTTCCAACTGATTATGTAACATCAGTCACACATTCAGTACTTAAATACTTCATTATCATATTAGCATCATTAACACTTACGTTATACTTATGACAACTTTACATCTTCCATCCGAGGCAGTGTTCAACAAACTTGTTGTCTATTAAACACTTTACCTTACGGTCATCTTCCACATGTACTTAATGTTATCTACACGTCTTTCACCAAGTCAATCTTAATTCTTTCAAGTCACTCAAACATCTTACTATCATCATAACTACTTACAATTGTAGGCTAATTTCAAAAATAAATTCTAAAAAAGACATTAAAATAAGAAAAAAGACTTATATTTATGAAATAATGAGAGAAAAGTTAAGGAAATTATATTAATATGGGTGGATAATTGTGTTTCTATGAAATTATATATTTTAAATAAATAAAAAGTTAAAGTAAATTAGGAGAGAGGGTGTGGAATGGTTAAAAATTGAATGGATAGGATTGATTTAAATAAAATGAAAGGTCAAGATGTTGTTTTGATTGAATTTTAAGAACTCTTAATATTAAAAATGAGAGAGAATGTTACATGTTTTATATAGTAGTATATATATATATATATATATATATATATATATATATATATATATATATGAAGAATGTTCAATATAGTCCATAATTAATTCATAGTCCTAAGGAACTAATTTTAGCCTTTGAATCAATGTTATGAATGGTCCAGATTAAATTTTAAAAATTTGGGCGGAGTGGCATTTTCGTAATTTTTTGTAATTCACATATGATGTTTTTACAAATCACATGTGATTGTATACTGCATCATCAATGATTAAACATTAAAATTTCAGAACTATATTTTTTAAATGAACTTTATTAAACACAACTCATATATATAGGCAAAAGTTCAAACGAGAACTGTTTTTCATACGAGAACCACGAGAACCAATCTTAACCATCCAATTCCACCTCCTTCAATTGGATTGCTCACCCATGAATTCCTTACATGCATCCTATCACACTCAATTCCCCACGCTCTTCATCCATGAATTCTATTATCCAAAATAAACGGTCAAGATTGGTTCTCGCAGTTCTCGTTTGAACCCTATATATATATATATATATATATATATATATATATATATATATAAAGTGGCTGAGTTTCTTGGTCAACAGTGTGGAATTATTCAAGAAAGTAAAACTTGTAAATGCGGGTCATCATAGCAAACTATCGAAAAAGTCTTTGTGGCCAACTTTATCATGTTTTAAGTTGACATGACATTCTTTAATCTTTTAATATAATAAATCAAAATTAATATAATCATATAAATGTTTTTGTCTATGTATGTATTTTAAATATTAGAAAACTTAATATGGATCGGGTTAAAAAGGTCTATGTGCAGGGCCGGTGCAAACTTATTTGGGGCCATGGGCAAATATAAAATAGAGGCCCTTAAAAATCTATACAAAGAAAGTAATCGTAAAATTCTAAGACCCGAAATATATGTTTAAGCTTGGTTTTGAGTCTATATTCTTGAGGAATCTCGATTGTGGTTAACTTAACTAAGTTAACCTTACACTTTATGATTATAGGACTCTTGCACAAGTGAATTAGCCTTGTTTTGGATAGGAAGTGATCTTCATCACTTCAAACAGGTGAGTTGTACCATGCAGATACACTTTTAGTTTTATAAACTTATAAGTCATCTAAATGATTTTGTAATCTATGTTTTACACACTATGGCATCAATGTGACTTGTTATAGTTGATTATCATGTTAATGATAATATGTTGTGCTTATGTATATGTTTTGCAAGTTTTAAAAGCATGTAATGCTATGTGATGTTTCTTGCAAGTTAATAACTATATGTGTTTAACTTGCTTGCGTTTGTGATTGTGCCTTTGCGTACGTCCGGACCTGTGTTTGAGACTTAGTGCTTTGTACTGTATGGTTCCTAACCATTTGGATACGTGTATTGGTTCATGTGGCTTCGGCAATTGAGGAACCTAGATACACGGGTGGTTGAGGAATTGGTGCAAAGAGTGGAGGGGGATGATAGTACCCATTATGACCGTGTGGTTCAACGGGCTGACGAGCCACCAAACCTAAGCAACACGAGTGGACTTGGGGAACAGGTCATTCACTCCTGATAACCGTTGTATGGTGGATTGCTTCGTGCTTCCCCCCACCTTAACGGGAGATGTGGACACACCCTCACGTGGACTTGTTGACCATGGTTGGCCACTATGGAAGATACAAGCTCTAGTGGACTTGTCACCCATATCTTGTGTGCTATAATAGATGATGCCATGCTGTTTAACTTATGATGATGACTTATCTATTTGGTTAAAACTATTTTGGTACACTCACTAGCTTATGTTAACAACTCTGTTGTTATATGTTTTGTATCCGCAGATAAATAGTTGATTTGCCGGTGAGATGGGTAGAAGCTTTTGGGAAGCCCTTGATACGGCCTGATGTGACATGTTTGGATATACATGATAGTTGCACTCATTTTGTTTATTCGTTGATTAATGGTCGTATAAATAAGACAACAAGTAACACCAACCTTTTGTAAATCCGTTAAAGCTTCCGCACACTTTGTAAATGAAATGACAAATGGTGATGTTTTAATAGTAAATGGAAAAGTTTAAATTTTCACTGAAAATTCAGGGTGTTACATTCCTTGAACATCACCAAGCTCTGTCTGCCTAGAAACCACTCAACGTCTGTCGATCACAACTATATATTTGTCTAGTCACCGGTTGTAGTCGCCACCCAGTCACGAACACCTAGAAACCACTCAACGTTCAACACTAGTCGTCGGTCGTAGTCGCCACCCAGTCGCGAACACCACCACAACCACCGAATCTGATGAACATGGGTAAAACCCTGACTACCTTCATAGATCCGAAACTGCCGAAGCTGATGAACACGGGTAAAACCCAATTTTTTGCAGATCAGAAACTAGGAACACCACCACCGCCGGTGGTTATGTCGCCACCAATCTATTCTGGTTTTTCTATTCAATTTTTTTATTTTGTTTTCTTATCCACGGTGATGATTAGATTCGTTCATCGTTTTTTAATATATATGTGAATCTGTTTCCATATTAGCATCATCATCAACAGTCTTTATTTGTTTCTTTGTTCTTTATTTCTTTGTTATGTTTCCATGATGATGAGATCCGTTCAACAGTCTTTAATATATATACATATGTTCATTGTTGATAGAAGTGTTTAAAATCATATATATATTTGCTTGTGAATATGAGATAAATGTTCATCACATTCAGACTTGTGAATGAAGAAACTGTTGAATAAACTTGTGTTGGTATTTCATTTTTTAAATTTTTTTTCTAATTTATATCGAACAGACTTATGTTGGTATTTTTTTTAATTCTGTGAATGAAGAAAGTGTTGAACAGACTTGTGTCATAAGCATAATGTTTAGTTTTTTAGAGTTTAATTTTTATTTTTATTTGTTTCTTATAGCAATTATCAAATCTTTATTGTGTTTTTATCATATTGTTGTTCATTGTTAAATAAAGCATCGGCGAAAAACTCGTAAATGGTATAACACAACACATTTGAGGTTTCTTCTATGAATAGTTAATTATTCGATCATCGGTGAACAAGTATTATTTAATAGAAAAACTCATGTATCTATATTATTGTTCAATATTGAATTTTGTTTGTTGAATAAAGCATCGGTGAAAAACTCGTAAATTTTTTGGGTATATTCAACGGTAAACTCCGTAAAATTAATAATTGCTAGTAAATTATTTATAAATTATTTAAAATTTAGGAGAGAGAAAAATAAGAAAGAGAAATAAATTAGAGAGAGAAAATTTTTGTTTACTATTTTAATATACACCACTAGATCAAATACAAATGAGTGGCTGATATTGTTTCTCGTACTTTTTGTAAATAAATCACTTTTCATATGAACCCTCCCTGTGTGTATATATATATATATATATATAAGTTAATTTGAGAATCATTCTTATAGTGAGTAACATTTATAACCACAATTAATGCTCATTAATAGAGGTGTTTTGGTATTTTATATATTTTCCTAATGGTGAACTGTGTACAGGTGGACCGTCATTAAAAAGTGGGGCTTGATTTTCCCAAAATATCCCTCATTAATATGTCATTAATGAGTGATGGGTAAAATCAGGTTTTAAATTTAAAGTCCAAAATCACCTAAGTTTTACCACACACTACCAGCAAGTATGACTGGATTGTGTAGCAGTATATCCTAGGTAAGTAGGGTATCGTTTCCACAGGGAACAGTAAGAATATTTTATTAAACTAGATTTCACTAATTAATCTAAACAAATTAATTGAAAAAGGGATTTGCTAAAATACTAATAAAATAAAAAGGCGACTAATTAAATAAATTTAACGAGCAAAAGAACGATGGAATAGATAGAAAACTGACTATGAACAGTATTGAAGATTTGTTTCACCTAGAGTCGAATCCACCTAGTCTTGATTAATTATGAAACATGAATTATAGAGGTTATGATTCTAACGGGTAACCTAACCCATCTCCCGAATCGTCAGATTAAATAATTAATTAAACTAAGGTAAAGAAATCCCTTTCTAAACTCGTCTAACTAAATACACCCTGTTTACAATCCAATAGCAGGCTAATCTCCTGAATCAACCTTTAACCTACTAACTCCCGTTTGATAGGTTAACACAATGCCTAAGTTATCAACAATTTATTCCTAAACATTATCCCTAATGTTTATTTAGTAATTTAACAAGCAAATCACTAATACGGATAGCATGCATAATTAACTCCTATTAAAAACACATAACAATCCATAAAATAACCAATTGAAAGTGAAAACATTAAACGAGTAGTTCTTTAATCGGATGTAACTTACAAAAATCAAACACATAATTCAAGGACCAAAATAAATCAATCCATAAGTTTCATCTAACTAGGTAAAACAGGAGCCCTAACTCATAGACAAGACAGAAAACAACAAATACAAAGAAAAACTAAGTTTATGAATCATTATACACCGATGATAAACAAACCGAGTTAATGCCGTAGAAGTTGTGATCTCCCTCTTCAAACACTGAATCATAAACCGCTCCCTTTGATCTCCTTTTTAGCACTTCATCGTTGATTTTCTTTCTCTGTCGCTCGAATGAATGAAATCACCGCCACCGTCTTTTCTTTTTCCTTCTCCTCGCAGCCGCCAATATGATGTGTTGATTTTATATTGAGTTTTGCGGTTTTTTCTTTTCTTGGAAAACTCAGCCGTAGGTTTTGATTTTGGGCTAAATCCCTTATGTTTTCTTTCTTCTAATTTCTTTTCTCAATTGCCATCGTTAGAGGTGTATAAAAAAACCGAATATTCGATTTTAACGAAAAAATATCCGAAACTGGTTTTTTAAAAAACCGGATTTTTTTAACCGGATCGGTTTTTTTATAACCGGATAGTATAAACCAGTTCCATGAATTTGGGGTCGATCGGATATTTTACCGGATAAAAAACCGGTTAAAAAACCGGTCATTTATATATATATATATTTTGTAGTATATAGTATATAGGAAATGTAGTTAAAAAATGCAAAAAAAAAATCGGTTTTTTTTATGACCGGTTTTTCAAATATCCGGTTATAGTATTATCCGAACTGGTTAGACAGAATATAGTATTTTTGATTAAAAACCGGATATTATCCGAACCGGTTTTTAAAAAATCCAGTTTTATTGTTCACAAAAAAATCCGATCCGGTTATAGTATCATCCGGCATTTATGCACCTCTAGCCATCATGTATACATATATATATATATAATATCTCAATAACCTTTTTTTCTTTTATATTATATGCTAGCTCAACTTCAGACTCCAAGAAGAATGTATCTTGCATTTCGGTCCAGTTTGAATCTTAACCGCGTTCATCTTCTGTTTTGTGCTGAATTCAACAACTTTTGCATGTTTCTTCACTCGTGAGCATCTACAAACTGAAATAGCCAAATTTTTTATTAAGTAAACATTTGAACACAATTAAGGCTATAATTTAACTCAAAAAACATAGATATTGTCGTGAAATAAATATATATTATATTTTAAATTACGACAATATCAATGAGCCTTCATTTTTATTGACAATTGATTTATTTTTAGGGTGAGATTATATATAGAACCTTGCTTATTCATAGAACCTAAATAACAAAGCTGGTGATAACACGTGTCATTAATAGTAAGGGTAAAACTGGAAAAAGAATTACAAATTAATACCCACTCATCTCTTCCTCATTCAACCTCCAAACTTCCATTTAAAAAAAATCTACTAAACATCCAATAGTCATAATAAATTCATGTTTAAGAATTTTAACAAAAAAAATATATCATTAGATTCAGTTTTTTATCCTCTTTAATTCAAGACTAGGATTGAAATGTTTTCTAATTTTTTTATTTATGAAAATGCAAAATTTTTGACGAAAATGCAAAATGCTCTCGAAAATGAAAAAACAGATAACAAAAATGCAAATTGTTTAACGAAAATGTAAAAGACAAAATGCAACCGACATAAAAAAAGATAACAAAAATGTAAATAACCAAAAATGCAAACAATATTAAGTCATTAACATGCAAATAGCCTAATGATTTGCATTTTGGTTATCACTTTGCATTTTCGAGAGATGGAACTAGAAAGGAAATTTGTGGTTACCAAAACAGAATTTCATATTTACCCTCAATTATGCAGTTACCTCATATAGTTTTCATATAATTTACAAAATTGCCACCTTCAAATCTCAACCATTAATTTAGATGATCAAATGGTCCAGATTTGTTCTTTAAGTTCTATGATTAAGAGTAGGTTCTATATTGATCATATATATATATATATATATAGAGAGAGAGAGAGAGAGAGAAGTTTAATCGAGAACTATTTTTCATACGAAAATTATTTGTAATACCATTAATGAATCATTAATAGAGACATTTTGGTCTTTTATATCTCTAATATATTGATATTCCATTGTTTGTGGAATATATAGGCAAGGTCTTCGTAAGTAAATATCACCATTAATTATTTCTTTTTTATGCTCTAGCAAAGAAACTAATTAATGAATAACATGCTCAGAATTGAAGTTAGAGCTAGACTGTAATAATATGTGGATCTTGTTTATATATTGATGGAACTACTAGAATTATAATTTCTGGTCTATATATACATATATATATATATTATCAACCACTAGATCGATTCAACTAGAGTTAAGCTAAGAATCCAAGTTTCTCTCCGTTCTTTTTAGCCAGACGAATCAGCCCTTGTCTTTGCTTCGAATCAGCTCCTATGGATTTACAGAACTCATTGATTACCTGAAAAACAAATTAATGTAGCTGATCAAGAAGCATTCAAGTACGTTTGTGTTTGGATACAATCATCTACCTTATAGCTAGATATTGTCTGTATATACATATATATATTGAATCAGAGTCCGTCGTTGGTACCTGTGAGTGTAAAGCAATTGCTTTTCCTCTAAGCTGGTTGAACCGCTTCTTGCCAACGATGTTACGCGTGATGACTACTAACGGGGCGAAAAGTCCTTTGCCTTCGTTCACGTTGCCCATCATTGGGCCGTATCTTAATGGTTTCCCGACTCTGACCCAGCTGGGTGCAGTCTTTGCGAGCATGGTGGAATAATCTTGACCAGTTATGGAGGTGCCCCAACTTCCATGGAAAGAAGAGGAAAACCCAGTTGCAGTTGCAGTTGCAGTTGCAGTGATTGATGAAGTTGCCATTCCTTAGTTTAAGTTGTGTTGATATTTTTTAGGGTTGTGTAGGTGTTATATGGCACAACATTGAGGTTCAAATATCTTGAGAGCCACATATACTCTGGTGGCTTACAATTTAGGCTGCAATTTCTATCTACGCGTTTATTGGACTACTCTTGAATTCCATGTGTATTCTATTCTCTTTCCCTTGGTGGCCAGGTAATTGGGCACCACCTTTCTTTTCTTTTTTTCTTTTTTTTCCTCTCTCTTTTGTAGACTTGGTTCGTATTCTCTTGTATATATTGCTCATTAAAGTTCATTTTTATATTGTTTTGAAAATATAAGAAAATAAACAAATGAAAGGTTGGGTATGTTTGGTAAATTAATATAAGTTGTTAGTGAGTTTGGTAAAAAAAAGTAGTAGTTGAAAAGTGTATAATTACATACAAAGATAACACAAGTGAGACTTAAATGGTACCCAAATAATTGATACTATACAAATTAATAAAATTCCAGACATATGGAACAACTATACTCAATTGTATAAGATTGTTGTACGAGAAAGGTAAGATATAAATAGTCATATCTTTGCTTATAGGATTTCACACATGAAATGTTATGTAAAAACCAAAAGGAAGCACTATGTACTCAGTATCGATTTATTGAAAATGCGTGTTTCATATCAAAGAATTAGTATAATTCCGAGTTGATCTAGAGAGGGAGCCACCAAGAAGAAAAAGTGTTGATTTTAAGGATCATTATATTATCATACATTTATCAGGAAAAAAAATCTACTTTTATAATATATATTAAGTTACAGTTTTAATAATTATATACTGGTTTGGCGGAGTGACAAGGAGTTCTATTAGTATGGAGGTTAGCGAGGGATTGAATCCTCCCAACATCAAATTTTGAATTTCCTTTTTGCCACTTTATTTTTGTTAAACATTTGTATTCTTTTAAATCCTTTTGGCTTTTTTAACTTCTAATTTTTTAAAAACTTGTATTTCAAATTTTTAACCCTTTTTTACCTTTTGTTTAATCTTTGTATTCTTTTAAACCCTTTTAGCCTTTTTTAACTTCTAATTTTTTAAAAACTTGGATTTCAAATTTTTAACCCTTTTTTTACTTCTTTTTAATCTTTGTATTCTTTTAAACCCTTTTGGCCTTTTTTAACTTCTAATTTTTTAAAACATGGATTTCAAATTTTTAACCATTTTTAACTTCTTTTTAATCTTTGTATTCTTTTTAACCCTTTTTAAATTTCTATTTTCTTATAAATTGTGTCTACCTTTTTTTAATTTTCTATTGCTTAATCTAAATTTCATATATACTTTTTTTTATACTTTTATGTAAATTTTTTAATATATTTATTTAATTAGAGTTTTGATTAAGGTTTAAAATATTTTAAACTCTATTTTGATTAAATTCTTAAACTTTTTCTAATATTTTAACTTTAAAGCTTATATTTATTTTGGGTTTAGTTCCCGAAAATATATCCAACTTGTCACATTTTGCTATTGTGTTTACTGAACTTTAAAATTTACCATTTAATGTATCAGACTATCAAAACTTACCAATTAATGTATCCAGTTACCTATTTTAAAGGTAACCGGTAATTTTGTTTATTTTTTATTTTTTTAATATGCCACATCATTATTTAATTTCCACATCAGTTCATTTTAAAAAAAATCAAAAAATCATGAAGAATTAAAGGTCTTGAAGAACACTTAAAGAAGAACATGAAGAATACTTGAAGAAGAAGATCAAATCTAGAAATCAAAACCCTATATTTAGAAAGAAGAACAATCAAAAATGGAGAAAGAAATCTTAATTACCAACATCCTAAACCATAATCTGTTACAAACATCCCTAATTCACCAAACACATATCCCAAATCGTATGAACCCAAATCTTATGAATCCAAATCGTATGAACCCAAATCGTATAAACCCAAATCGAACACAGATCCCAAATCGTATGAACAAGCTGATGTGAGAATCAAAACTCAGATATGGAACCATCGAAACTCAGATCTGCAATCAAAAACCATCTAAAGGACTCAGATTTGGAACCATCGAAACTCAGATATGAGCATATCGTAGAAATCGAAACCCAAAAACACAAATTGATGAAGAATCCCTATGAACCAACATGAAAAAGATGAAGAAACTTACCTTTTAACATCGATGGAGATGAATCACAGTTGAAGATAAAACCTAGAAGAAGATGAAGAAACCCAGGTCTGTAACCCTCGAAGAAGTCGAAGAAACCTTGAAGAAGATGAAGAAACCAAGGTCTGTAACCCTCGAAGAAGATGAAGAAACACGGATCTGAAACGCACACCAATTTAACCCTTGAAGAAAATGAAGAAACCAAGGTATGTAACCCTCGAAGAAGTCGAAGAAACCCACGAAGCATATGAAACCCACGAAGAAGATGAAGAAACCCACATCTATAACATCGATGGAGATGAAGAAACAAACATTTGATTTAACCCTCGGTGGAGATGAAGAAACGCATATCTGAATCCATCCTCAAATGTTGAATAGCAGATGAAAGCCACAAATCTTTTTGATGATGAAAACCCTTTAATCTACCATAGATCGATGAAGATGAAAAATGAAATTGATGAAGATGAATGAGGAGATCGATGGATGATATTGATATCTATTCATAGATTTTATTATTATTATTATTATTATTATTATTATAGAATTTGTTTTGTTTTAAATTACTTTTACGAAAGAAAAGACACATCACCAGCCATGTCACCACTAGATCATATCCATGTCAACTTAACTTGTGCCACATCAGCAATTAACCTTCTATACCAGGTTAAATACATTAATTGGTAAGTTTTGATAGTCTGATACATTAAATGGTAAGTTTTAAAGTTCAGTACACACAATAGCAAAAGGTGACAAGTTTGATACATTTTCGGGAACTAAACCCATTTATTTTAGTGTAGCCGTTAACCTTTATTCTTGAATTGTTTCAGCATTAAAGTAAAAGTTTATTTTGATTAAACCATTAACCTTTATTTTTAGAATGGATTTTATATAGGTATATATCATATTATAGTTTCATCGTTAGGTCAAGCTGTAAACACGTTGTTTAGAACAACCGAAATTTTTAACGTTGCAACTTCTGTCTTTTTTGGTAAAAAAATATTCTTAGAAATGTGTTATAGTTTATATTTTACAGACTAGCAAATAAGTTTTCAAAAAGAAAATATCACTTACAAATATATTTCAAAATTTTTTTTGCACTAACTTACTAATAATATGTTTTCTTAATCAAGCAAAAGATCACATGAATTTTGTATATTAGTAATATGTACATTTATTTAAGGTAAAACCATTCAAAAAAAATTAAAAGTTCAAATTAGTAAAGCTTAGTTATGTTTTACTTTTTTGACAAACTTTATATTAATTATTTACTATTATTATTAAGTTAATATGGTCTTAGTGTATTATAATACTTAAAGTGGTTCTTTTAAAAAAAACTTGACAGGTAAGTATAAGTTTTTTTGAAGACGAAAAAGTCAATCTTTTATTCTTGAGATTTGAGATCTCTTTTTACTCTTTTTTGTTTTATTATTCTTGCAACGTATTAAAACCTTAATTCTTTGATTATTTTTTTATCAAGCGTTTGATTATTTTTGGTTGTGTTTTTATAAAATTATTAATATATTATCATGTAGATCACATAATCTTATGATTTATTATGATAATAGAATTTTAGATTTATAAAACCTGACGCAACGCGCAGGCTATAAAAATCCTAACTAATAAACCAAAAACAGGGAATAAGATATTTTAAAATAATTATTGAAATGCAATTAAGATACGACGGTACATAAGGTAGATGTAGCTAGTTGTATATATGTTATGCTATTTAAATGTTTATACGTTCTTCTAATATCATCTTCCTAATTAATATATGAGTAGTTAAATTGTTATTCACATATAATATATGTTTTTAGCATCATCTATATAAGGTGTTTTCGTATTTATAAATACTTTAAATGAAAGATATATTAGTCATGTTATTATTAACGGTCTATTCTCGAGTTTAAGAAAGGGAGAATAAAAAGGAAAGGGAAAGAAATCTTTTCCTTCTAAATCCGCTTATGTTTTTGGAGGATAAGTTATAAGGCAAAATAAACCTAAACTCCCCCTTCAAATCACTCTCTTTTCTTTCCTTCTTTTAATAATGAAACTTGAGAACACAACTTTTCTAATTTTTCTTTCAAATATTCTATTTTTCTTCGCTAAAAACCCTCCAAGAGGGTGTAAATGATTACGAGATCGGAGATAATTTATACATAATATTTTTTTGACATACATAACAAAAACTGCACGTTTAAACTATATTAACGTTGAATATGTGATTGAGAAAAATAGTTATAAAAAGGTAATCTCCCATACGGAATATTTCAAAAAGTGTATCTTTTTTCCCCCTTTGTTTAGAAAGTGTGTTAAGAATGAATACACCGGAACGGACAGAAATCCAGGCATCTAGGGTTATCACTGCTCTCTAAAATTTCCATGATTCATCGGTTGTTCAAGCTTTTCGTTTCTCCAAGGTAATCAATTCCTTTTGGAAATCTTTAATCCTCATACAAATTGTTCAACAAGAATCTCAATTCCATCCATCGTCTAAAACAAAAAATCAAAATTTGAAAGAAAATAGAAACAGAGGACAGAAAGACGATGGCATCGCTAGGAACCCATTTTACGTCATTTCTGTTCCTCTTTCCTCTTGGCATCCGCCGGCTTGTATCCTCTTCCTCCGTCTACTTCAACAACCCATCGCTGTACCGATCCAAAACTTGGTACTTCTCAAAGCCCATTTGGAAAAACGTTGACTTTTTTGTCTTCCTTATCGCCCTCCCCATTGCTTCTTTCTCCCATTTTTTCTTGTTTCTAGCATTTTCAGGCCACCCCACCTACAAATTCTCCTTCTTGCAGCAATCTGTTGTGGTTTTCCTCTACTGGGTACTCCTCATTTTCATTGGAATAAAAGAATTTCTTGATCCGGTTGCAATGCCAGAGCATTTCATATTTGTTTTTGCCGGGGTTGTGTTTCTCATCGAGTATCTAATGAATGGGAAAGGCATTGTTGGGCTTGGTGAGCTTGAGTATAATTTGTTAGGTGGGTTGACACTTGTATGTGCTGCAACTTGTTTCTTTCTTTCTATTAGGCCGTCTGCGTATTTTGCAGATTTGTTGTTGTCTTGTGGGCTTGTTTTGAAGGGTACTTGGGTTTTGCAAGTGGGACTGTCATTGTATACAGATGCATTCGCATTCAAGGGGTGTGGTAAAGTGGTGATTGCTCCTGCCCAGGGGAATACTGATGTCAAATGTGATCTCCAGGAGGACAAATTGAGGGGTATGGCATTGATGAATTTGTTGTTTGTGGGGCATTCAATTTTTGTTTTGATAATGTGCTTTGTAGTATTTGGATTATCGAGTCATAAGAAGGTGGTGAGGTCAAGTGATCCTCCTATTGAACCTGACCGTATGCTGATGCGCCCTCTTCCTGCACTTGAGATGGAATGAGAGTTTCTTTGTGTTATAAACAGCAACATTCTGGTTTATATATTAATTATTACTGTTCAACAATCTCTAATCTTTGTAGCAGCATACAAGATTTAGTTGGATCATTCTTTACAGATACAGTGATGATGCACACTTCAGTTTTTAGCTGTTTTTTCAGTTTGCCCTTTTTTGTAACAAATAGCATGATGATTGAATTTATATTGTAAAGGTTTTAACATACTTGTATAAATAGCATGTCATGTGCTAAGTGCTAAGCTTAAATTGTATTCTAAGTTGGTTTGCCTGTAGTGTAAAACAAAATTCTGCATACCCCTTTTGTTTTCTTTTATTTCTCTTTAATCATTTTCAGAATCGAGATGAAAATCAACTTACAGTCCAATGGCTGCTGGAAGTAAACATAAGGTACTCCAACTTTTTATTAACCCAGTAGAGAAGATATATATTATGGTAATTCCAACCAGCGTCTTCAAAGTTTACTTGATTCATGAATGATTTATTTATTTTATTTTGTTTACAGTTTGACCTGCTATAGAGTAATAGACTCTCTTCAGTGTATTTACTTTTGTCTAGTCCTATTGTGCTAATCATGTACATTTTTCCTCTTGTCCTGCATCAAGATAATATGCAGTTGCCAAACTTAAGTTAAGATCAACAACTTCCATCTTCTTACTAAATTTTCTGTTGCTTTGGCAATGTTTTCTAGTAGAGGATATTAACACTGTGTTTCCGAAGTTTAATTTGTAGAGAAAAGAAGTGATTAGAAAGGAAATAAAAAAAATTGTGTTTCAGAAATATTTTAAGAGAATAAGAGAATAGATTTGGAAAGTTCTCCTAAACTTTTTTCTTAAAAGTGGGAAGATTTGGAAGGAA
This sequence comes from Dittrichia graveolens, assembly GCA_038502395.1. Taxonomy (NCBI): domain Eukaryota; kingdom Viridiplantae; phylum Streptophyta; class Magnoliopsida; order Asterales; family Asteraceae; genus Dittrichia; species Dittrichia graveolens. The sequence continues at coordinate 463,141 of JARJIL010000003.1, read as the reverse complement.
AGGAAAAGAAAATCTATATGATTTTTTATAAGTTACTAAATTACCCTTAATTACAATAAATAATTTTAAAAAGTAAGGGTATTACTATAAAATGACCTTTTTTCTTTCCTTCTCCAATTCGGAAACATAAATTTATGTCTTATCTCTCTAATTTTATTTCTTTTCTTTCCAGCTCGGGAACATGAAAATTCAAAATCATTACCGTCAATAGGACATGGGAGACAAGACCACAACACCCTGTCGCAATGATCATCGCCCTGCCTCCAAGCAGTTGACCAACTAGACACGTGCTGAAAGCTGGACCCATGTCCCGATACGAGGATCCTCATTTCCGGCTCGCATTTAAAGTTAAGTACACATATCACTAACAAAAAGACATCACAAAGATCTTCGAGATCCTTAAGGATGTGTAACATTTATGAAACACATGCTATCCTTACAAGATAGCTCGGCCCTACCCTACACCTAGAGTAACAAGTGTCAAGCTACGAGACCTCAAAAACATTATCAAAGCCAACTCTTCTTAAAAGAGTATGACATAAGGTACGACATATCTCTCTCTCTCTCTGTAATATTCTAAGAAAAAGATTCAAAGCCGGAGATCTAACTTAACCATAAGAAGGGAACGTTTCCCTGTTTCCCTCTAACTAGTGGTTTTATTGTTTTACAAAGTCTTCTTCCGGGAAATCTCAACTTGCACTCGTGTACCCAGCATTAATCTCAACTTGTTGAAACAGTCACTTCGATTGTGCAACAGCTTTGTACGTATAAACTTGTGGGCCTTAACATAAATATCAACGATACATATACATTTCCATGATAAAATTATTTCTAAATGCTGAGTTTAGCTGAGAGAAGATACTCTCTAGCTTGCACCGTAGAAGGAATGAAGTAACCCATATTTTAAGCGAGAAGCCAAATTTGTAGGTTCAAGATGAAGTGGGCTTCCCAATATTTCATTTAGTTATAATATAAATTAGTGAAAAATTTATACAAAGTTTGAAAACCGTTCCATCAAGATCACCTCAAAGGTCAAGTTTAAAACTTTAACTCGGAAGGTCAAGTTTAATCGTGTAAACTCAACTAACAACAAAGATTAAAACTTTAATTCGCAAGGTCAAGTTTAGTTCACACGTGATGATGCTAGACAAGTTCCTTCTAGCCGGTACAAGCAATTCCCAAACAATTTCGAAACTTAGATTGTATGTGTGTGTCTGATTGTCTGGGTTGAACTCGAAACCAAAACCTTTCGTTTTCTTGTCCTTTAGCCGACGACAAGAGAGAGGGGGGAGGGAGATAGTTTTTATTAACCTTAATCTTTATATGTAATACTTAATCCTTTATTTATATCAGGAACTTAGGAAGTATTTTAATTAGATTAAGAAACTAAATACTCAAATAAAAAATAAGATAAATTATTTAAAAAGTTTAAAATCAATTAACATTTGTTATTATTTTAAATCCGAAAATTATATAATTATCTATATATAATTAGATTTTCCAAATTTTCATATATATATATATATATATATATATATATCTTACTCCTTTATAATACATTTACAACCTTAAAAACTCGTAATTTTAAGTAACTTGAATGTACTAAAATACCTCTTCTTAACCATTTCATTCTCTCTCCTAATTTACTTTAACTTTTAAAATACCTCTTTTAACCATTTCATTCTCTCTCCTAATTTACTTTAACTTTTTATCTATTTAAAATATCTCTTTAACACTAAAACACCCTCTCACACAAACACAATTATCCACCTACATCAACATAATTTTCAAAATCTTATTAACTTCTCATTGCTAATTCATAATTATAAATTTTTTTCTTATTTTAATGTCTTTTAGAATTTATTTTAAAATTAATAAAATAGTTGATACAAATAAAAAAATAAAAAACTGACATTGTACGATACTTTTTCGTGACATTGAATTGCACGAATAACATATTATTACATTTTTAAAAGCAACATGATGTAAAATAGAAATTATTTGCCGTCGCAACATTGCGCGGGTACCTTGCTAGTATATACATATATAGTCCATACTTAATTCATAGTACTAAGGGGATAATTTTAGTCTTTGGATCGATAATATCAATGGTCCAGATTGCATTTTAAAATTTTAGACGAAGTGGTATTTTTGTAATTTATATGTGATGCTTTTACAAATCACATGTGATTGTATATTATTGAATATTAAAATTTTAGAACTATGTTTTTACATGGAATTTATTGAAAACAACTCTCCATATATATAAAATCGGCATTTATGAAATAATAAAGATTATCGGAAAATTTCAAACGGTTTAAACTTAAATCATTATTTTTGAACACCTTTAATCAATAATATATATTTATTAACTTATATATATATATATATATATATCATTATTAATTAACTCATTGGTTATTAAACAGAACTTCTCTCGTGTACGTAAGTTAAACTTAAACTTACTAACTAATTTATAATTTATAACAACCATTATAAGTATGGTTGTATTACTTCTTGAATTACAAGAACTTACATGTCTGACCCTAGAGTGTCTTATGATATTGGACATGACATCAGTAGTTTACTATTTGTGCATATGAATCTAACACACATCAAACATGTATTACAAACGCGTTTAATTTATTTGAAGGTTAGATGGATAATCACTTGGTAATTCTATTAATCCATGTCTAAATTCTTTGTAGTAGATATTTTATGAGAAAGAAACATGATATGAGTGTTTTAAGAAAAATATCTTAGTTAAAGACTTACATTTCCAAATAACCAAATTAGCGAACACCGTCTATTGTATGGTATTACACCATTACTTAACTATCCGTATAACCCATATTTTGGGTTTACCATCTGGCTGCTACATCAATGTTATATTACATCTTTTTTCTTCTTCTTTCTCAATCTAAAAGTTATTGTAATCCAAGTTATCCACTTTTTATTTTATTTTAATAATATATATTAGAGAGAGAAAAGGTAAGAGAAAGAAGAGAAAAAGTGGAAAAAGAAAGCCTTGGCTTAATGACCTAGAAAATAGAACCCCAATCAATTTGAGTGGGAGAGGGGGGCATATGGTTGTTCACAATCAACCTAAGGCCGTCCATAGCACCTCTCCTAAACGCCTTCGGGTGTGTTTAGGTTGGCTTTGGGTCCATCGGGAGCACCACTACCACCCTCCACTCGGGTAAGTGGTCGGCTTCTCAAACCCGACCTTCGAGTTCACATGTTTTTTTTGTAAGTGTATAAGAGAAAGTAAGGAGAGAAAATATTTGGGTTGTTTGAGTTAGGTGCTATTTGGGTTTCGAGTAAGAGAGAGAAAAAAAAGAAAAAGTAATATGACAGCTGATGTGGCATTTGGGTTAGAAATGATCTGAAAAACCCGCTACTCATGGTCTAAATAAACCAAAAGTAAACCCGAATTCATCGGTATAGGTTATATGACAGCTAATATGACATTTGACTACAATAATATTGTTTGTTTTCTTGACAACTTTCTAGTTGGTATCAGACCATTAACATCCAACCTGGACTTACCCTACCAACCCCACTGTCACATCATCATCCACATCATTTTCCACCTTCAACCCTATCAAACCCACAAACCCCTACATCCAACCCTCTTCAACCCTATATCTTTTCTATTTTTATTTTCTGTTTTAATTTAAATAATTTAATTATTTCAAAGACAATAAAATATAAAATAATTAATAATATTTCATTACATAATTTCGAATAAAAAAAGTGAAAAATACATAATTTCTAAATCAAACTAATATTTCACCTTACATTAAAAAGATAGAAGTACATAAATAAATAAAAACTACTAGTTATCGTCGTCATTGTGTCTTGGAAGCCGATTAATGTGCTCAATTAAATCCGATCGAAGGTTGTGATGTGTTTCCGTGTTTCGGACTTCTCGGATGTTAGCGTCATATTGTTGTTCGTCAATCTCTACGTCTTCTTCCTTGTTCGCTTGATTAACGTTTTCGTCGAACGGACAAAACACGTGGCCTTCATCTTCCAATATCATATTGTGTAATATGATACAAGCGTACATTACTTTACTTATTTTATTCAGATGCCACATTCTTGTTGGGCTTTGTATAATGTGCCACCGTTGTTTAAGCACACCAAAAGCCCGTTCCACATCTTTCCTTGCCGCTTTTTGCGCGGCACTAAACCTTATTCGTCTTTGATCTAGAGGATTCTGAATGTCTTGACAAAAGTAGTCCATTCGGGGTATATCCCATCTGCAAGATAGTACCCATGTTTGTATTGTACGTTGTTTACTTGAAACGGGCATTGCGGTGCATTCTTGTTATATACGTCGTTAAATAATGACGACTGGTTTAGCACATTAATATCGTTGTTGGAACCGGCCAACATGAAGAATGCATGCCAAATCCAAAGATCATGTGATGCAATTGCCTCTAGTATCAAAGTCGGTCGTTGATGATCACCTCTCATGTACTAACCCTCGCCATGCGTTTGGGCAATTGTCCCAATCACCTAACATGCCGGGAAACCCGTGCCTAGCCTCATGCGCGGCATATAAAAGCTTAATATCATGGTAAGAAAGTTTATGTATCGCTTACCATAAAGAGAGATGACACCTTTGTAGAGGTTTTGTACGCATAGTCGTGCGGTTGGTTCCACCATCTTCAAGTACTCGTCAAATCCGTCAGCGGATATCCCATATGCCATTTGCCGAATTTCCGAGGTACAATTTTGCAAAGGAGATAACCCTTTCCTACCTCTAGCATCGTAGCCCTGTACAAAAAATGTATTCCATCCCTCAAGATCTGTGACTATCCGTGTGAATAGTCGTCTGCTCATGCGGAAACGTCTCCTAAAAATCTCGTCATAGTAGTTGCATTTTTCCTCAAAATAATCTGCAACAAGTCAGTCGTGTGCAGCTTCGCGGTCTCTAACTTGATCCGGTCCCCTCCGTCTCCTTATTGGACGCGAGCTTGTAATACCCGTAATTTTGGTAAAATTATAATATATATATATATATGTAAGTTTAGATGGATAATTAGTAAATTATGTGTTTGGTTTATACTTAATAGATATTTATTGTGTATCTTTGTGTGTATAAGTTAAAATGGGTAACAAAGGGAAGAGGTATAATTCTTGGAGGACCAAAAGGGTAAATGTGTATATATATTTGTGAGTTAGACTTCAAAATGAAGTCAACAAGTTCCATTGTTTCTGGAACCATCGAAGGGGGAGAGAGAGAGGAGAACTTCTATGAAGTTCTTGTAAGAAGGAAGAAGAATCAAGGTCAAATCTTGAAGTTTGTAGTGTTTTTAGTGAAAGTTGTGTGCTTTAACACTTAAATCATCATCAAGGCTTGGGTTTTGAAGCAAGGAAATAGCAATCAACTTTGGCTTTGGGAATCAAGTAAGTTCTAAACTCATCATGTGTTTGATTTCAAGAATTGATTGTGATTTGTAGTGATTTTTGGTTGATTGTGTTGAAATATGGCAAATGGGTTAAAAAAAGGGGAAATTGATGAAGTTTGGGTTTTGATGATGAATTTTGTTTAAAAGTGATGATTTTGTTGTATAAAGTTGTTTTGGGTAAAGCTTTAAGGCTTTTATTAGATGCTATGTGGATTAATGTTAAGATAATAGAAGAAATTGGAACCTACAGCAATAAAGAAGAAGAAATAGATCTGTGCAGGCCCCGTCGCGACGCGACGGGTTGATGTGTCACGACGCGACGCGTCGCATGTAGAAGAGAAGCTCTTTTCCAGAGAATTTCTCGCGGAGCGAGACACCCTGAAACTTCCAAAACTCATGTTTTTGACCCCATTTGACTATGTACTTGTTTGGGGGTTGATTCTAAGGTTTTATAAAGGATAAATGAAGTCTTTTTAGACCCGAAATGGTGTCTAAGGCTAGAATTGAGTCTAGAAATCTTCTTTTTGGTTAACTTATGTTAGTTAACCTTGTGTTTCGTGATCATAGGCTTGTGATCAAGTGTTTGAGCTTTAGTTTGGATGGGGTTGTGATCCTCATCACACCCTCAGGTGAGTACACCCTGCGGATACCTAAAATTTATTAAGGTTTTCAAGTCATCATGATTGTGTTTTGATTGTTTGGTAATTGTTTGATGAAACTTGTTGAATTAAAGGTTGTGGAACTATTGAATTGTTTTATAATGAGGGTTATATGATTTGCAAATGTTTCATGAAACACTTGAGTTCAAAGAATGTGGAAATTGTGAATTTAGTTTAAGATGTGTTTTAATGATGATTTTCAAAATAAGACCATTGCTCCATGTTGGAGATGGTCTATATTTAAATTGTGCTTTAATTGATGGTTTTGAAACATGACACTCCATGTTGGAGTAAACTTTGATTTTGAAACAAAAGACATGGTTTTGAGTTAATGAAATTCATGCTTTCACTTATGGTATACTTTGGGCATTGAGATGCCAACTGTGAGATGATTTTGAGTATTGAAAGATACGTTTACACTAATGATGTTTTTTGGCATTGAGATGCCAAACGTGGTTTTGATTGTTGAGCATTTATGCTCAAGTGATATGAATTGTGACACTTAGGTGTTTTGTGATAAGCTTGATGCTTGGATTACTTGGCCTCTATGACATGTGATTTGTGGCCTTTATGGCATGTGATTTATGTGATCCTTTGGGGTATGTGCTTATGTGACCCTTTGGGGTATGTGATTTGGTCCGGACCACTGTGTGATATGAACTCTGTACCATAGGGTTCCCAGCCATTGAGACGTGCACAGGTTCATGTGGCTTTGGCAATTGAGGAACCGCGATGTACGGGTGGTTGAGGAATCGGTGCAGAGAGTGGAGGGGTATGTCAGTAGACCATCATGACCGTGTGGGTTCACTGGGCTGATGAGCCACCGAACCCGGGGCAACACGAGTGAATTTGGTGAACAGGGCTTACACTCCACATAACCGTTGTATGGTGGACTGCTTCATGCATCCCCCACCTTGACGGGGTGATGTGGTTATCCCCCATGTGGGCACGTGTTGACCGTGGCTAGCTACCACGTGGAGACATTGTGGCCCAATGGACAGACCCGCATCCTTATGTGCTTATGTGTGTGATTTTTAAGTATATTGGTTGCCAAACTTGTGTCTCTAAAAGTGAAAAGATGATGACTTGGTTTTGAAAAGACAAATGATTTTGGTTGTACTCATTAGCTATGTTATAGCTAACAGTGTATGTTAAAATGTTTTGTATCCGCAGGATGTACAGAGGCCTTGGTGAGGCGGGTAGTTGCTGTAGGCATAGCTTTGCTTTGGTTGCATCTCCGGTGAAATTGGGATTTTCTTATTGGTTTTGTTGGTCGTGAGATCGACTATGGTAACACCAAAGGTTTTGTTTAATGTTTAAAATAGTATGGTATTTTGCTGAAATTCTTTAAAGAAATCATTATGCTTCCGCTAATATTTAATAAGATTTATATAAACTATGTTTAAAGTGAGTTTGAAAAATTTTCAATTTGAGCTGAAAATCAGGGTGTTACAGAGCTCTCTTCATCATTCTCGATAAGCCTATTCACAGCCAACTTTAATAATGCACCAAACAATACGCCACTTGCTTGACGATACGCGGTGATACGAGATCCATTGGAAGATGAAGAAGACGAATCATCTGGCTCCAACGTATCATACGACGAAGAAGACATTTTTTTGCGTATCATAAAGATTATGTATCATATTAGTAAAATAGAAATAGCATATTATAGTTAAATTGGAAATTTATTGTTTTAAAAGTGATATTAGTTATATAATGATATTAGACTATGAAATATTAAAAGTAATGCACAAGTACAATTGGTTGAAACTTTAAATAATTGGTATTAAAAATGTTATGAGTTATGGGTATTATGTGTAAAATTGGTGAAACCTTGAGGTCATTTATGTTAAGTTAGAAACTTCAAGGGACTAGGTGAGTAAAAATGGCAATTTATAAGCCCCATACCCCAAAAAGTTTGGCCATTTAGGGGGATTTTCTCTGGAAGAATCGAGAGAAGGGAGAAGAGAAGGAGAAGTTGAGGAAGAAGATGGAATCATCGGAAGATCATGAAGGTTGTTTCTTGTATTGACTTTAAGGTTAAAAATTGATGTAAATTCTACCAATACTTCTACCTTGGAGGCCTCAAGTTGAATCAAAATGGAAGCTTGACAGAGATGATTCATCATTTCAAGTAAGTATCATAGCTAAATCATGTTTCATGTAGTGTTTAAAGTTATATTTGGAGGTTAATTGAGCCTTTGTTTGACTTTATTAGTCAAATGGGTCAAAACCCATCAAGTTGAGTTCAATCCTCATGGGTTATGTTAGATACTTGTTTATTATGTTATTGGAACCGATTTTATGATCAAAGAAGTTCTTAGAAGTTGTGAATATGATTTGATTAAGTATTTTGATGTTTGTTGACTTTAGTAGTCAATTGGGTAAAAAATCTCCATATGGGAGATTAATCATCAAGTTTAAGTTGTATTGTAGTTAGAAGGTTGTTTTGGATGTGTTTTGGTGAATAGATAAGTGAATTGAAAGACACAAAGAAGAAATGGTTGATTTGGGTTGCAAAAGATGAGTTTTGGACTTGAAAATAAGCAAAATTTGACCTGAAGATGTCTCGCGGCGCGAGGATGTCGTTTGGGTGAGTTTTGAGGTTCCAGAGATTTTCTCGCGGCGCGAGGAGCATGTCTCGCGGCGTGAGCCCGACGGTGAAATTTGGTTTATTTTGTAAAAATCATATAAAATCAATGAAAAATCGTTAGAAGTCATATGATATATCGTTGGAAAGCTCTTTGAGTCTACTTTAATTTACTTTCAGACATCAGAGGCTAAATCAAATGTTTTAAATGGTAAAATGTTGATACATAACATAAGGGTCGATTTTGATGGGTGTTTTCATGCAAGCAAGTTTAAGTTTCAATAAGTTTGAACTCCAAACTCTCTTTAAGCATCTTGGCATGCATTGATACCATCTTTATTGTATCTTAAGAGTCCTTAATCCCAATTAGGACTTTGTTCATATGGGTTGTTCGGCTTGGACATTATTGAATTGTCAAGCGACTAGGAAACGAGTCTTATGGAAGGTTTGGACATTGTATGACCATAGATGAAACTTGGGTCATTCGTTTGAGTAATAATGATTAAGTGGTAAATGGTTTTGCTCTTGTTTAGATATGAGAGTTTATTGGAGCTACTTGTAAGCTTGTTGCCTTTGGTTTGGGTGGTGATCCTCATTACACCCTTTAGGTGAGTACACCCTGCGGATACCCTATTTTGTTGAAATTACAAGTCATCATGATTATGTTTTGAATGTTTGGCAAATGTTTGATGAAATTGTTGAATCAATGGATGTGGAAACTATGGATTTGTTTTATAATGTGGTTTATATGATTTGCAAATGTTTTATGAAACTCTTCAGTTTAAAGAATGTGGAAATTGTGAATTCTATATAAGACGTGTTTTAGTAATGGTTTCAAAATAAGACCATTGCTCCATGTTGGAGATGGTCTATGTTTATGTTATGCCTTGCTTGATGATTTTGAAACATGATACTCCATGAAGGAGTGAACTTTGATTCTTGAAACAACAAACATGATTTTGAGCAATAAAGATATGCTTACACTTAATGATGTATTGTGGGCATTGATATGCCATATGTGAGATTGTTTATGGAGCATTTATGCTCAAGAGATATAAATTGTGACACTTATGTGTTTATTGATAAGCTTGATTGCTTGAGATACTTGGCCTTTATGGCATGTGATATATGTGACCCTTTGTGGTATGTGATTTGCTCCGGACCACCGTGTGATATGAACTCTGTACCACAGGGTTCCTAGCCATTGAGACGTGCATAGGTTCATGTGGCTTCGGCAATTGAGGAACCGCGATGTACGGGTGGTTGAGGAATTGGTGCAGAGAGTGGAGGGGTATGTCAGTAGACCATCATGACCGTGTGGGTTCACTGGGTTGACGAGCCACCGAACCCGGGGCAACACGAGTGAATTTGGTGAACAGGGCTTACACTCCAGATAACCGTTGTATGGTGGACTGCTTCATGCATCCCCCACCTTGACAGGGTGATGTGGTTATCCCCCATGTGGGCACGTGTTGACCGTGGCTAGCTACCACGTGGAGACATTGTGGCCCAATGGACAGACCCGCATCCTTATGTGCTTATGTGTGTGATTTTTAAGTATATTGATTGCCAAACTTATGTTTTTAAAAGAGAAAAGATGATGACTTGGTTTTGAAAAGACAAATGATTTTTGGTTTGTGCTCACTAGCTATGTTTATAGCTAACTTTGTGTGTAAAATGTTTTGTATCCGCAGGATGTCTAGAGGCCTTGGAGAGGCGGGTAGATGCCTTGGGCATAGTATTGATTTGGTTGCATTTTCGGCAATCTTGGATTTCCTACTCTTTCTTTATGGTCGTGAGATTGACTGTGGTAACACCAAAAGTTTTGGATTATATTTATTGATAATGTTTACTGTTGAAAGGTTTTATATTTTGTTGAAATAATTACAGAAGATTAAAATGCTTCCGCACTTATGTATAAAATATGTTTTAGACAGATATTTCGGAAAGTTTAAATTTGGACTGAAAATCAGGGTGTTACATACATGAAAAACAAAAAGAGCAGGAGTAAGCCTGTCAATGGAGCAAATCGGATTATATTTTTCAAAGATCTGACATGACCCGTCGACCCATTTAATTGGATTTGGATTAGATCCAATAACATAGAGATTCATTTAATTGGATTTAGATCGGATTAATTACTATTAGATTTTGACCTGGATCGACTAATTTAATATTAATTATTTATTATTATTTATATAATAAGTAAATCAAATATTTCCCCCACCCCACTCCCTACCCCTACCTATCCCACCTCACCCACCCCCACCCCACCTCACTCCATCTCACCCTACCTATGCTACCCCACCCTATCCTACCCTCACCCCACCCACCCACCCACCCCTACCCTTCCCCACCCTACTCACCTACCCCCACCCACCCACACTACCCTACCCTACCCTATAGGCGGTGGCAGCGGTGATGGTGGTGGTAGTGGTGGCGGCGGTGGTGGTTGCAGCGGTGACGGTGGTGGCGGAGATGGTAGTGGCGTCGGTGGTGACGGTGGAGGCGGCGGCATCGGTGATGGTGGTGGTGGCGGCGACAGTGGTAACGGAGGCAGGTGGTGGAGGTAATAACGCGTGGCGGCTGTAATGGTGGTGGTGATGGTGGTTGGTAAGGGCGGTAACGGTGGCTGAAAGTGGTGACGACGGCGAAGGTGGTAGGGGCGGTGGTGGTGAAGGTGGTTGGGGCTGTAGCGGTAGGTGGAGGGTTTGTGGTGGTGAAGGTAGCAGCGGCGGTGAGGGTGGCGGCGGTGATGGTGGTGGCAATGGTGGCGGCGGTGGGTGGTGAATAATAAATTGATGATGATTGGTGGTTGTTAAAATAAAATTGTAATTTAATATTAAATGGATCGACCCAGACATATATTGGATTGACCCACGTAGTGATCCAATTAAATGGGTCCGACCTATTGGATCACTTATTAGATCAATGAATCTAGTTTTTTTGACCCGTTAAATCATATAAATGAAGCAGATCGGATCAGATCTAGATCAAGATCTGACCTATTGATACCCCTAAGCAGGAGTTGAGGTGACGTTAGCAAAATTTATAAAAAAATCTTTACATATATAGTTGGGTTGGGTAGGGTATATTCGGACGTGAAAATATCTATGAGAAAAATGTTTAAATCTGAAAAAAAGAAAAGAAAAAGAAAACCTAAAATGAAGAGGGAGATTAAATCTGGACCGTTTGCTAAGAATACCGTCCACCCCCAATCACTTTGTTACTCATCCTGGTTGACCCATCATCGCCTCCGCCACACACAAACCCTCTTCTTTCTCTTTCTCTCTCTCTTCCTCTCCCATTTTTAGAGAGAGAAACAACGGGAATATACATACAGACTTTACTATCCCTCACATCGACACATTGATATACATACATATACACATTAATCTATGGATTCCGATCAGGGGAAGCTATTCATCGGAGGAATTTCATGGGAGACGTCCGAGGAGAAGCTCAAGGAGTATTTTGGTAATTACGGTGAGATTCTGCAAACGGTTGTTATGAGAGACAAGATCTCCGGCAGGCCTCGTGGATTTGGTTTCGTCGTTTTTGCAGATCCTTCCGTACTTGATGCTGTTCTTCAAGAAAAACACACCATTGATGGTAGAACGGTATTTCTCCTACCCTAGATCTCTCTTTCTTATTAAAACTATTTACTTTCTTTCTTCCTGACCATCTATGTAGGTTATCCACTTCGTATTCTCCTAACCCTAGTTTTTTTTAATAAAATAGTTGCTATCGTTGTTAATTTAGGTTTGAACGTGTATCTAAAACTGTATCAAAGGCTTTTAGTTCAAGGAAAATTAAGTAAAATACTTTATGTGCATCATGGCTTGGTATGGTGTTCTCTTTGTGAGCGTGATTAGTTAGTTTTCAACTACTTGTTTGTTGCTTGCCCTTTGTTTCTAGTTGCAGGTGTTAATCTTTAAACAATTTTATGACTTGCATGTAGCTTTCTCTTCTTGTCAAACACTTCTCTCTGTGGTGGGTATGTTTCCACATTTTCATTGTCTACATAATTTTTCTGTTGGTACGCACTATATATATAGAAAGAAGCATTCGTCAATGTGAAGCTGTGTTCTTTATGAGGTTTATGTGGCACAATTTTAGAGCCACTGGGAGAAAATATATGAGCTTGATTGAACTGATACCTGAATGAGTTGATGAACCATGATCCTGCCTATCAAATCTTAAAACTAAAGCAATTTTTGTGCTTTTATCTTCATCTATGTAAGTGATTAAATCTTGGTCCACTTTTATACTCATCTACATGCTTATTATATTATGTATGCTAATGCGTTTTTTTGGTAGAGAGCTTGATTTATACTGATAAAATGATGGCAACACTTGTAATAATGTGCATGATCTTTTCTTGCTTGTTGTAATTTTCCCCATTATCGTCTTTCTTGTCCATATTTTAACTATTAGCCTTCTTTTTAAGGTTGAGGCTAAGAGAGCCCTATCAAGAGAGGAACAACAGGTATCAAAAGCTGGGAATCCAAGTGCTGGTAGAAATTCTGGTGGTGGAGGTGGGAATATGAGGACAAAGAAAATATTTGTTGGTGGGTTGCCAGCCACTTTGAGTGAAGAAGGATTTCGTCAGTATTTTGAAGCATATGGACAGGTAACCGATGTAGTAGTAATGTATGACCAGCAGACTAACAGGCCTCGTGGATTTGGATTTATTTCATTTGACTCTGAAGAAGCTGTTGATAGGGTTTTGCACAAGACTTTTCATGATTTGAATGGTAAGCAAGTAGAAGTAAAACGGGCTCTTCCCAAGGATGCCAACCCTGGTGGTGGTGGTGGGGGTGGACGTTCCATGGGTGGTGGTGGTGGAGGAAATTATCAAGGTTATGGTGCATCCGGGGGCAACACTGGTTCTTATGATAGTAGAATGGATTCTAACAGGTACATGCAACCTCAAAATGCTGGTGGAGGATTTCCACCATATGGCTCTTCTGGTTATGGCACACCTGGATATGGCTATGGTCCTGGAAGTAATGGAATGGGTTACAACGGGTATGGAAATCCGGGTTACGGTGGTCCGAGTGGTGCACCCTATGGAAATACAAATGTTCCAAGTGCCGGTTATGGAAGCGGCCCATCCCGTAGTTCATGGAATGCCCAGCCTTCTTCTGGATACGGTGGTGCTGGAGCTTATGGAAGTGCTCCATGGGGTGGTGGTCCACAAGCAACGGCACCTACAGGTCAATCTCCAAGTGGAGCTGCGGGGTATGGAAATCAAGGTTATGGTTATGGTGGTGGATATGGTGGTAGTGATGGTAATCCTGCTGGGTACGGTGCTGTTGGAGGCCGTATTGGGAGTGCTGCTCCAAATAGCAATTCCACTGCTGGTGGTGGCCCCGGGGGAGATATGCAGTCTGGTGCTGGTGGTGGCTATATGGGAAGTGGTTATGGTGATGCCAATGGAAATTCAGGCTATGGGAGTTCAGGGTGGAGAGCTGATGCTTCTGGGAACTATGGTGTGCAAGGAAACGGTGGTTATTATGCTGGTGCTCCAACCCGACAGGGTTAACAGTGGTTTTGATCTTGAACATCCAAAACAATTATCCCTTTGCGGGTGGGTGCAAAAAAGCATTGAGTGAGGATATCATACATGCCCACAATAGGACTGGTTTATTCTCAGTAGTTTGCAGTATCTATTTTGCTGGTTTTTAAAAAATAAGCAGTATTTTTGAGGAGTAGAGTTGCTTAATCATTTGCTTCTTAAGTTTGTTTTCTGTTTGGCTTGCTTGCTTTTATTTTCTCCTAAAAGAAAGATAATAATAATTTTAGTGTGTATTAGATTTTGTTATGCAGTTGCTCTATAATGGTGTTCTAAGAGAATTTATTTCCATACATAAATGTTAGTTAACATTTCAAGTGATGTGGTGATGTGATGTGGCAATTTGTGAGGCCTGTAGCAGGTGTAATCACTGTAAAAGCCTGTAGGGTCTGTCATCTGTGTTAGATTTGGTTCTGGTAGGGTCTTATCACTGTTGATGATGACAATTAGGAGTAATAAGATGTAAATAGGTTGCTTGTAGGAGTAATCTACACACCTGCCTACCTGAAGGATTGGATTTGATTGATTAGTTGTAGTGTGGATAGTGATAATGGTAGTGGTAGTTCAACTTTGAGAATGGCATAATCATTTGTCCCCTGTGCCCTTTGTGTTGTACAGGAGGAGGAGGATGAGGAGGACAGAGAGAGATGCTCGACTTATAGGTTGAAGTGATCACCCTGAGCTTTGCTTTCTCCAAGCATTCACTTTGATTCTTGAAAATGGAGCTCCAAACTGATAATGCTGACAAGGATGCAGGCAAGTTGCATTCCTCATTTTCAATGGAGTTCCCATTTCCGGATATAGCTTGTGGTATTTCAGTTTAAGAATATCAGCAATTTTTTATCTTTTTTTTCAGTCATTAAAAAAAAGAAACTAGTTAGGGTTATTGCTGCCTTCAAGTGGTATATGCACCAATTTCTAGCTGTAGACTTGGTAGATAGACATTGATTTTTGTCGTCCATTATCTGGAAGTGAGCAAGCTAAAGTTTATATATTAGCTTTGAGCTTTTCATTACTCAACGTGCGTCTGCTCAATAGTTTTTCCGTATCATATATATACATTTTGTGCCTTGATTTCTTCCACACCTTTGTTCATCTGTAATGGGGGTTTAATTTGTCGATTTCCTTCAGGATGTTGGTTATAGTAAACTACGAATTGGGTTTCTTTTTGCAACGACTAAACTGATTGGTGTCATGGACTGAATTTGTAAGTAGGTTGCAAAAAGGGAATAAAACTCAAGAATAAAGAACAAAGATGTTTCTGTGTTTTTTATTTTTGTTTGTATATTGAAGTGAAGGTCAACAACAACAATGGGAAAAGGAGAAACAAAAACAAAAAAGAAAGAAAGATTCTTTCAATCCAAAGAAAAAGCAGAGGTGAAGGCGTTGTAAGGATCATGTAGTGCAGTAGTGTTTCCAGGCCTTGAGAACACAAGCTGCAAATAAACAAGCAACTAAGTGTTAGCAATAATTGACTCATTACTAGGTGGTGGTACTACTATTAAAGCAATGCTTAAGTTGAAAGAGTATGTATAGGGTTGATGACCTGATACACCCCAAGTGTGTGGGTCTTGAAACCGGCAGCACAATAATCAAAATAGTACTCCCATGTACGAATGAATTTTTGGTTGAACCCCAATCCAAGGATTTTGCTATTATACAAAATAAGACCAAAACTTATCATCTTTATTATTTATGCATGCATGTATTCATTCCATTCCATTCTCTTTCTTTACCTTTGGTTTTCTATAAAGTTTGTCCTCCAATATCTGAGTGTTTGATAATAATGCAACCCGATGTTTTCCACATGCTCAATGCTGGCAGGATTTATTAATCTTGATGAGATTTCTCTAATGAATGAATAGAAGAAAAGCAGGTAAAAAGCAAAACTTACCAGAGTCTTGATGAAGCAGCCATGGCTGATGTCACTCTGCTAAGGGAAGGCAAACACCCTCCAGGAAATATGTATTCTTTTATAAAGTCTGAACTATGTCTATACTCGTCGTACCTTGCGTCTGGGATTGATATGAACTAAAGATTCAATTCAATTTCAATGTCAGCAGTGTCTGTCTGTCTATCTAAACATTTCAGCTGTTAAAGTTATTATTACTTTTAATTATCAATTTTAATCGACAAAATACCTGTAACACGAAAAGCCCATTTTCTGCCATAACTGATTCACAACACCCAAAAAACTCTTCCATATATTCATGCCCAACAGCTTCTAGCATTTCACTGTAAATACACGTGTTGAAATGATCTCAATCGTCTGTTATACTACAATTTTCATTTTCAGAGAAATGTTATCACATGATGATGGATGGAACTTACTAACCAAGATATTATTCTATCATATTTGTATGTTTCTGGTAGTTGCCTGTAGTCACATAGCAGAAATCTGATCTTGTCCTGGACAAACCAGTGCATATTAGGAGGGATTTTGAAAACAAATTATTCAATTTTACGATAAACACACCCACCCACCTACCTCTAGTCCAGCTTCTTTCACCTTGGCCTCTGCATATCTTAGTTGCTCTTCAGATAATGTGATTCCAGTGTATTTACATCCTGTTCGTCTCACTAGTTCAATGGCTAAAGTTCCCCACCCACATCCTATCTCAAGAACCTGGTGATTCTTATCAACTCTTGCCTACATATATAGGATGATTAATAAGGAGTTTACTCAAAAGAATAATACTATATTACAGAGAGAAAAAAAATAAAAATAAAAGTAAAAACACACTCACTTTTTTAATCAAACTAGCGATTTTTCTCATTTGTGCTATTTTCAAGTCTTCTTCTTCACTCTATTGACAAGTGTTTCATGAAGCCAAGAGTTAGTTATAAATACTAGCTTTGATAATCAAGAAACAAGAGTTATAAAATTGAAATCCATACCTTGAATATTGCACATGAATATGTCATCGTCTCGTCCAAGAAGAGGGCAAAGAGTTGGTTACTCTAAAACCACAAATGCAATAATATATAGTGTGATTGTGATGATCCTAAACATGGTAAAATGCACGAGTCTTTGAAACAAAATTTGAAATACCAGATCATAGTGGCGAGATATGTTCCTACGTGCTTGAGTAAGAGAATTTTGCCTCGAGATATGATGGTAAAAATACTTGGCAGATGACACTCCGGCTGTTAAAAACATTGGTGTCCACCAGCCTCTAATAAAATCACACATAGGATACGGTGAATAACCATCAACTGTACAACAAATGGAGCTCGCTATGAAGCTATATGTAAAAACAAACCTCTTGCTGGACTTTGTTGCAGAACTCTGTAAATCTCTGTTAAATATAAAGATCTATGAAAAGGGGCAACTTCAGTAACCAAGTATGAATGAAACTACTCTGCTTCATTAGATTTATAAATAAAAACTAATCTTACCATAAACATATTTAAAAGACCTTCCTTTTTATCAACAAATGAGAAGTCTCCGTTTATGTAAGCGTCAGCAAGACCTAAATCAGCTTCGGTAACAATCTGTAGGGTAGCAGACGACAGTTCGGCTTGATTCTCTTAAAGAAAAAAATATAAAAGAAAAGATTATTTCACTAACCAACCTTCCAATAGAAGTGAGGATTATGGACTTTCAAACAAACTTTCAGAGGGGTTTTCTTTTGGGTTCCTTCAAAGGCGAACATCGTACCACCTTCTTCCAATAGACTGTAAGAAATAGATCATATACAGCATCACCAAGAGTGTTGGAAGAAACAACGATGTTGTTATTGGTCGAGCCAAAAACAAGAAAAGTAGTAGCAGTGAAGAGATTGAATGTACGTTACTCACATTAAACTACCCACAGCTATATAATCTTGAAGGAACCTGGCAACAAAAAAACGTGCACCACTTTCCATCAAAGAAGGCACCATATGTTTCGGGTTGTTGAGAATTTCACAACTCTTATTAAGCATGTTGTTTGCAGCAACCATACCAGCCTGAAATGCATACTTACAAATACAAGATTGAGATGTAAATATATATAAATCCTTACCTGCAGAGATAGTTGAATTGTTATTTACCTTTAATCCATCCTCATGGAACCCATAACCTATAAAATATATTAGAAAGAAAATTAGCTTCAATTCACTCAACTAATTAAATTCTACAGGAATAGAATAGAAGGTGATATATATGTATAATTCTAAATGTACCTTGGTATGCTCCGCAGAACCAGATGCCTCTTTTCCCTTGAATGTGATGAAGCTCAAGTGAAGCCTTGTATGCAGCAACCGAAGGGACTGGATGCCCGGTTCTCCATTTCAATATCAAATTTTCCGGCGTTCGGGATGGATTCAGGGTAACCAGATAAGGTAGCCGGCCTTCCTCATCAATGTTCTGGACCATTATTGATTACAGAAATATTAACTAATTTTAATGTATCTTTCTTATCTTTTTTTTTTTGAACAGCAAACACACGTACCCACTAAACCTACTCCTAAACCTACTCCATTATCCATCACGGAACTTGAACCCTCAACTTCTTGGGAGGGGCAGCTTTCACCAGCACGTGATACCCCTGTGCTACAAATCCTTTGGCGTGTCTTTCTTATCTGATGAGCTAGCTCTACTACATCTTCTCAATTTATATATTACAGTATTTTATCGGAAAACATTAATAGATTTTGTTCATAAAAGAGCTCTTTTTTAAATTAATATTAGTTATTAGTAGTTCTTAAGTAGTACGCTGTCTAGAATGATACAAACCTGAAGCACATTTAACCAGTATGTTAAGCAAGCTCTATTGTCCACGGTTCCAAGAAAGTTCCATGAACCCCACGCTGATAGGTTCCGGGGCATTAAAGTTTTGTCACGATGTAGAAAAATATCACTGTAAATATATATATATATATATATATATATATATATATAGTGAGAACAATGAATCATGAGCAGACTGGATCATTGGTTTTTGTTAATTAACAAGGATATATATATAATCTGAGACAAGTCATGAGTAGTTTGTAAAAGCTTTACCTGTATACGTAATTAAAAGCGCCAAGTACTCTTGTTTCATCATCTGTAGCTTCTTCTCCTAAGATCCTGAGTGTATCTGGGGCATGTGTTGCTAATATGCATCCAGAATACCTTTCTTCACATCCATCCTCACATTTTATTACACAACCTGTGGCAGCTCATCATATATCCAAAATCACAAACATTTATTAGACCACAGCCTGTAAGTTTTAAATAACATGAATAAAAGTAAATTACCAATATGCTGCACAATAGGATAAAGAATTTACATAGCAATTACTTACCACCATCATGTTTTGAGACAGATTGGACATCACAACATGTTCTTATTTGGCAGCCTCTCTTCTCCAGTTCCTCTTTCAACTTTTATTCATTACAGCATGCAGCTAATTAAGATGATGTTATATGCATATCTATCTTATTTGATTAAATAATTAGATATGAAAAGTAATGAATTACCTTTTTAACATATGCCTGTGAGCGCCATCTGACAGTAAACCACTGAGGGCGACCAAGAAGCTGATAGAAAGATGGGACATTGGTGAAACATATTCACAACAGTTGTCAAGGGAGAATTTAAACATTTGTTAAACTTGAATATGTATGTATGTATACATACCTGAAGTAGATGGTGGTTTCGGCAAAATGAGAGAATAGAAAAGGCAGAGAAGCTCAAAACTCCGTCTGCAGGGCAGGACCAGATGGAGGAGCATATTGGAACCTGCATGATATTATAATAATAAATACACAATTTGTCACCAATATAAAATGCTAAAACATGCATACAAGTATATTGTTTAAGGTTTCTCACAAGATAAGCCTTTTGAAATAAGTCAGAGTAACCATGTGACTTGATGAAGTCCCCCAATGTTTGGTTGTGGTCGAGGTCCTGGTTGTGTTCAACCTCTTCAAGGTACCTATATTATAACAACGTACACCAATACTTAATTTGTATATATGATGTCTAAGAAATAATCATTTGCTCGATGAAAACATGACAATTAATCCATCGTTTTAGCTGTCGTTTATATATGATCGACAGACTGACAGACATCACATGTTCATTAATTAATGTAAATGTATAGTTAATTACCTCAGGACATCATCTTTAAACTTGGTGATTTCTTGAATCATCTTCCAGAAGTAAGGATTTAGCACGTTCTTTTTTTGTGAAAACAAACTTGAAAAACCGTTTCGACTGCCCCATTCACAGCCATTACCTTCATCTAAGCTCACCGAGAAGGACATATCAGAGATCTCGATATCAACTCCAAGTGTCTCAAATAACTCCATCATGTTGGGATATGTAACCTGCAGCTAGCATACATGTTCCATTACTACACACATACGGAGAATTTCATTTGAGAACCATTCTTCTTGTGATTACCATTTGTAACCACCATCACTACGAATTATTAGGGGTATTTTAGTTGTTTATATATTTATCCAGCCATGAATTGCATCCGAATGCATGAGTATTGACTTAATTTTTTCAAAATACCCCTCATTAATGATTTATAAATGAGCTATTAATGAGACATTAGCATTATAGTCATTGATCTAATCTAATCAAACGTTAAGATTGGTTTTCGCAGTACTTATAATAAAAATGGTTCTCAAATAAACTTACACACACATATATATATGTATATATTGAGGGTTAATTTGAGAATAAGTTTTATTACGAGTACTGCGATAACCATTTGTATATAGTCATTGATCATAATTAATCAAAAGTTAATATTAGTTGTCGCAAACATGCAATTAGTTAAAAACACAGCCGTCATTTCCCTTTTAAAAAATGATGGAGTATTTTAGACAAATTTCCTAAATAAAGGGGGACCACTTACCTGCATTTTCTTAAAACTAAAATATCTAACAAACGCAAAGGTATTAATACGAAAATTATACCAAATTAACGAGAAAAATATGCTTTTTAATATAACAAACATATTGCTATACTTTTTCAAAAATTTTTTCGTTTTTGCTAGATTTTTTTCTAACACGACATGAGATATACGCACATGTGCACATAACACTCGATTTTTTTCAAGCACAGACCACCCGTTCATATTGCATAGTTGCGTTTTGGTGCATATATGCATCGTGCACGTGTGCATCTCGTGCAAATATGCATACGCATATGCATATGTAGACGTAACACTAATTGTGGATGTCTGCATTTTGTTCATATATGCACATGTACACCTAGATGCATGTATGCACGTGCAACTCAAATATGGTTTAGTCAAACTCATTATCAAACTAAAAAAAGTTAACAAAAATGATCTATGGGGTATAAGTATTTAATATATAACTCCGAAAGTTCTAACATTAAATGATTGTGATTAATAAATAGAGAAGAAAGTAATGGAAAAAAGGAAAAGACAAAATAGTAATTCTTACTATCTATAAAAAAGAAAAAAGAGAGTAAAAAAGGCGCATAACAAAACAGTGATTTTTTTATCACAATCACATCTTCTAATATAAATAAAAGACTAATCGATAAAATTTATTAGACGATCATTCATTTAAAAAAAAATTTAATCTTCACTATTCATTCACTTAAAATCAAAAAATCAATTTTGACTTTTTAGAGTCAAAATTATTAGAGACAATTTCATATATGCCCTTATTAAATCATATAAAATCGTAATTGTCCACCTTAATTTATAGATATCATATTTACCCTTTATAATATTTCAAAATATCATAATTAACCAAATTCTTAGTTTTATCATTCTAAAATATTTTATAATCATTTTAAATTCCTTTTTAATTATAACCAATAACGTTTAACTTTATTATCCTTAACTGTAACAATAATGATTGATGACTTATATAAGAAATACAAGCACCTCTCTTCTTATTATCATACCACGTTTTTGCTGTCAAGTCTGCCCTCCCACTCGCGTCGATATTCCCATTACTGATTAGAGTGTTGACGCCGTACGTCATCATTTTTAAATTCTCATTTAATTCAAGTTTTGTTATTATTTAATACGCTTTTATTAAAGTCTAATACTTATTATCGTTTAAATCAACCCGTGTATCACTTGGACATTTAGTCTAGTTTTTTAATAAGAAGCAAACCAATTCAAGGTTACCATCAAAATTGGGGGCACAACAAACCCGACGCAGTATCATAACAAATTTTATTGATTACAATTATGCCATTTTTTAAATTTAATTAATTAAGATAAGATAATAATTGATTGGTCCACAATGGTTCTCGCAGTTCTTATAATAAAAACGGTTTTTAAATGACTTTTCTCTCTCTCTCTCTCTCTCTCTATATATATATATATTCATATTCGATTTATATTGCTTCAAGTTTTTCATTGATCCATGCTATATATATATATGTGTGTGTGTGTGTGTTTGTGTGCGCGCGTGTGCGTGTGGGTTCAAATTAGAATGTAAATATAAGTGAGAATGTGAGACTAGATCTCATCCATTCATTTCATTTAATCATAAGGCTGTAACTAAAATGCTTTTTGCATAAAAAGGGTAAAACAGTAAATTGTTTTATGATCTCCACTCCCAAGTACAAGTTACCACATGACACACACTTCATACCATCTCTCTTATCTCTATAGTCGTCCACCACCATTCATCCTCCTTGTCAACTCTCCTCTCTCTCTACAGACCAGCACTAGGGGTGTTCAAAAAGAATTTCGAATATCCGAAATTTTCGGATAGTTGGTTTCGGTATCCGAATCCGAAATTTCGGATATCCAAAATTTCGGATTCGGATATCCGAAATATCTGAAATTTTTAAAAACTTGTATTTTTTATATAATTTTAAAAAAATATAATTATTAAATAACCATATTTTAAACTTTAATCACCAAAAAATAGATAAAATATACTTCAAAATGAAAAATACTTGTATATAAAACTATATATGTTAAAAAAATCAAATAATAAGAAATATAAAAATAAAAAAATAAAAAATAAATTTCGGATATCTGAATATCCGAAACATTAGAAAATCATTATCCGAATCCGAATCCGAAAATTCGGATATCCGAATTTTCAGATAATTTCGGATCGGATTTTCGGATATTAAAATCGGATTGTCGGATTCGGATTATTTTGAACACCCCTAACCAGCACCACTGCCTCCAACCACCTCCATCCCGCTCAGCTTTAAACAACCACCACCGCCATTCATCCTCACTTCTCTCTCTACAGACCGTCACCGCCACTGCCTCAAACCACCACCATTACTCAGCGTGAAACGACCACCACTTCCACTCAACCTCACTATTGCTCTCTCTTTCCTCGCTCTCAATCAGAACTTTTCATAAGATGAAACAAATACCCAACACCACAATCTTCGATAGTCCACCACTGACGCAACAACTTCCACCATCTCCGATCGTTGTTGCTCTAGAAACCACCACCATCCCCAGATCTATCACTAGCACCTCCGATCTATCACCACCACATCTCGATTCGAAAGTTATTTTATCTCCCATCTATTGTACCAATCGAGCTTTGATCTGAGTTCTCTGATGGAGTTTCCTTGTTGTGTATACAGAAATGAAGGGTGATTAAGAAGATTCCCTTGGTGTTCATATTCTCCGGCTATCATTGTCCCTAGAGATACTGATGACCGTCGGCTAAATTGCCGCCTATCTTTGGTGTGTGATCGACGTCGCTTCCCCTTCTTGCCTGCACATTACCACCGCTGACCGCCGGTTTGTCCTCTCCACCATCTCCATGAAGTCAACCGACCTCTTTCCCCCTTTCTAGATATGTGTTGGTGGCGAGTTTTTGGTGATTTGCTTTTTTTCTTGGTCGTCTACAGTGCTTAAAAGAAGGAATACCAGGTCGGTAGTAGGGTATTTTTTTCATGGTAATAAAAGGTTGTTTCAAAAAATACTTCACATCTGAAACAGTTCTATTTCAAATTTGAACCGTTGTATTTCACATCTGAAGCAGTTCTATTTCACATCAAGTATGTTTAACATTTATTTTAAAGTATATGGTGAAATTTTATTTTGTAATTAAAAATTACAGCAACAAGGCAACAAATAGTGGGTTGAATGTGGGAGAAAACATCTACATTTTTAAGTCTATGTTTCCAATTTTACCCATATTACATTAATAAACATTATTTCTAATCTTAATCCTTAAGTTATTTAATCAATGATCTAGATTAAGTCTTTCATTCTCACCTAAGTTTTATTCCTTCAATAACTATATATATATATATATATAGTGTGGATTAATGAAAAATAACCCTTATATGAGAAACATGAAGAAACAATATATAAATAGAATAATATGCCATATTCGTTGAAAAAACAAATAATTATTAAATGAGTTAATTACATAAATGGTCCATGTGGTTGTCATAGAATTTCACTTTTAGTCATTTAACTTTAAAAAATGCGAAATAGCCATTGTGATTGTCATTTTGTTTACTTTTAGTCTTTTACACTAACGGTTAACTTTGACCGTTAGTCAAAGGATATTTTCGTCTTTTCTCATTTTATCCTTGTTTCAAACAACCCTTACCTTTAATGACCGTTTCCAAACATGTTTTTTAGAGATTCTCTTTAACCTTTTTTTTTGACAAACACACCCTCTCACTCTATTCCTCTTCGCGCTCTCTCTCTACGTATAATTTTAACCAAACACACCCCTGTCTCTAAATATCTCTTTCTACGTCTCTCATCTCTCATTCTCTTTCTCTAACCACCGTCGGACACACCATCACCCTCCCCTCCCATCCTTTATACGCTTCGTTGGTCAAATGATTTCGCAACTACAAGAAGGCTAATGAAGCCATCACAATTAGGGATTATCAACTTGTAGATTTGTACAAAAAATATTAAGGTTTATAGATCTGTACAAACATGTTAAGGTTCACAAAGATGTGATTAGGGCTCCTAAAGGTTTGATTATGGTTTAAACAATTTAGGTTGGATGAATGCGTCTAAATTCGGTAGGATGAATGCAACTAGTGGGATGAATGTGTTCCAGATTCAAAATGATACGACTACCAATGCCGACGGACCACCACCCCATGACAACCACAACCATCTGACCGTTTTTAGGACATCACCACCACACTGCTATCTTTGAACCACCAAATATTACACAGGTATGATCTAGGGCATAACAAGCTAGATCTATGAAATCTCTTCTTCTTTTTTACCTTGGTTTTGCCTCTATCTTTATCTTTCCCCGGTCTCTTTACAAGCCATTAACACCACCACCTCATGTTACATACTCAAAATTTAGGGTTTTGCGTTTTGATTTTGTATGTTTTTTAAATTCATGTACATACATTTGTAGAAATGATTTTACTTGTACATTCATCTCTAGTATTGCTTTTGTGAATGGATTTGATTTTGCTTGTACATTCATTATTGTAAGTTTTTGATTTGTTTGTACATTCAATTTGATT
Source organism: Dittrichia graveolens (assembly GCA_038502395.1). Classification (NCBI taxonomy): domain Eukaryota; kingdom Viridiplantae; phylum Streptophyta; class Magnoliopsida; order Asterales; family Asteraceae; genus Dittrichia; species Dittrichia graveolens. The sequence goes on along the minus strand of JARJIL010000003.1, from coordinate 437,478 downwards.
TAAAGAGTAATTACAATTTTAATTGTTTATTTTTGTTGATTAAAAAAGAATTAAATATATTTAAAAGTAATTAAGAAGTTAAATAAGAATAAAGGGTAGAAGTATGTTTGGAAACAAGGATAACATGTAAAATGACTAAAAATGAAACAAAGTGATTTCCGTATTCCTCTCTAACAATCAAGTTAGTTTGAGGAAGTCTCGAGGATGATCTTTCTGGATCTTGAGAGTATTGAGAGAAGAATAGAAGTTCTATGTTTCTATGTGTGTAACTTGCTATTTATACATGGGATTATCTCGTAAAAAGGCTGACCCTAGGAATATTCTCCATGTATTGTAACATGACCGTTATCATCCTAGGTGTAGGGTAGGGTTACTCCACGAGTAGCCTGTGTTTCATAAAGGCTAGACAACTTTAAGGATGTTGAAGATCTTTGGCGAGGTCCCTTTTGTCAATGATGGTCATAATTATTATTAAATACTAGTAAAGGATGAGGATCCTCTTATCAGAGTACTATCTTTCTCGTGTCTCTTGTAGCTCTTATAACATGAGCGGCTGGGCAGTTATTATGGATCAGGGTAGGGTAGGAGCATAGTGACAGGGTGTTGGCGGCCTGCTTTTCCCGCCCTGTTGTTATGTAGTATACTATTTGTTGTGGTATGGTACCTTACCCCATTAGAGACGGTTTCTGTTTGTTACAAATTTGCAATGGAATCGTGATGAAAATGGATATAATCTTTAAAACGTCGCTAAATTGTTGCTAACTAGCTACATTTAGAGACGTATTATTTTTGTCACCAATTTGCAATATATGTGACATATAATAAACAAATATTAAATTTGGAAAACTGTCGCTAATTAGCTATAGTTTATAGATGGATTTTATTTGTTGCTAATTTGCAACGGATTAGTAACGAAAATGGCAAATGATCTCAAACCGTCGCTAACCTGTCTCTAGTTAGCTACAATTTAGAGAGGGAATATTTTTGTCCCTAATTTGCCACGGATTTGCGACGAAAGTAATATTTTTTTGAAATTATTTTTTAAATCAAATTTGTTTCTAATTAGCGACGGATTTTGGACGTCTCTAAAATCCATTACTAATAAGCAGTTTTCTTGTGTGTGTATATGTATATGTGTGTGTGTGCATATATATATATATGTAGATATTCATATGCATACCCTTTAATACCTATATATATGTATATGTATATATAGAGGGTATGAAAATGCATTTATGTAAATAACCGAAAATGCAAATTCTTCGGCTTCTTCAAATAAGAAGTGTTCTTTATTTTATATATACATATATATATATATATAGACACACACAGAACCAATCTCAATCTCTAGATTCGGATGATCAATAATTGAGATTATGACTGCATATTCGATTTACCTAATATGCATATTTGGTAGGGGTGTTAAAAAATATCCGTATCCGATCCGAAATCCGAATACCCGAAAAATCCGATCCGAAATTATCCGAAAGTTCGGATACCCGAAGTTTGGATATCCGAATTTTCGGATTCGGATTCGGATAGCATTTTTCCAAGTTTTTGGATATATGGATATCCGAAATATATATTTATTAATTTTTTTTAATAACAAATATATAATATGAAAAAAACCCTTGATGTCCAAAACTCCAAATCCGAAATTCGATTGTACGTATATATAGTATAATTTGATTGATGATCTAATTATGTGAAAGATAGTTAATTAGTTACTTATCAAGAACCTCGAACAATTGGTTAAGATGAAGTTGGATGAGCAATACGTACGTACGTTGTGTGTCATCCAACAATTGCAAAGGAAATATATATTTATATATATCATATATATAGTGTTTGAAATCTATATGTTTCCATTATAATTTGTTTTGCTTAATTGGCTTTTGATCTAATTTTAACATCGATCGAACATGCTACACATAAGTTCATTGTGATCTAGCTTAGCTAGCTAGCTTGCTGCTCGTGACTCATGTAATTACTTACCGTGAGATAATATTAATTATATGATTTGGATCCGAATGATCGGTCATTCTACAAGGCTTCGTTAATAAGTATCCAACGTACACTTGAGAGAGTGGATTTGATCTCTCGTACGTACGTGAGGTATGTACTTACTTTATTTAGACTATATATCTCATGTTCTCGATCGTACCTACTATATCTTATATATATTTTGCGTTGTAATAGTTAGATAGTTAGTTAGTACACTATGTGATAACAGTATTAAGAAATAAGTTCTGTAACTATATATGTCCTCCTAGTTCAAATTTGAAAAAATTAAATTAGTTTATGAAGGAATTGATTAAAGTTTGTAAAAGTAGTTCTAGTTCTAATTATCTTAATATTTAGGACATGTAAACTTAGTAATAAATTTCTGGAAGGAGCCTTAACCAGGAAAAACTCCTTGTAAAAAAATTTAATACTAAATTTCGGATTATCCGATATCCGAATCCGAAATTTCGGATTCGGATAGCAAAATGCACTATCCGAAAATTCTGGATATCCGAAAATCCGGATACCGAAAATGAACACCCCTAATATTTGGTAGTAATCTTAATCATTGACCATTCAAATCCAAATGTTGATATAGTTTTGTAGATTCTCTATATAAGGCTGGTTCTATATTGATTTATATATTCTCTCCATCCACATGCTTCGATATTTTATAACATGTACATGCATATATAAACATGTGACAACTTTTCAATCAATGTATATATATATATATATATATATAGAGTAAGGTTCATACAAGAGGTATTAGTTTTCCAAGAAGTTCGAGAAGCATTCTGAACCATTGATCTGATCAATATTATGTGATTGCATGAGTATTTAAGAGTAGTAACGAAAATTTAATTTATTAATTTATATAAATATATCAGATTCCTTAATTATCTCACATTTCTCACAAGTCCACCTTCATAAATTCCCCCATCCACACACAAAACCCTAGGCTGCGTTTACTTTCAGAAAAATTCTTCATTTTTTTAGAAATTTTTTCTAAGAAAACTAAAAATTAGAAAAAATGTTCACTTGCATATTTTCTAAGAAATCATAAAACTTCCCCACTTTTCCACATTTTCCCAATCTCCTCAATTTTTACAAACTCTTATACTTTTTCAAACAACTTTTTCAAGAAAACACTTTAACTAAACATGTTTTCTATTTTTTTCTGAAAAAGAAAAACTCCACCCCTTATCTAAACACATTTTCTATATTTTTTAGAAAATAAAAACTCCATTTTCACAGAAAGACAGAAAATTTTTCTCCTGCTGAATGCAACCCTAGCAGCTTCCCCTTTTCTCTCATAACTTCCGTCAGCTACTCCCTCTCCCTAAAACCTTCGCCGGCTAACCCTAATGTGGCTAAGCAATCTTACACCGTAACCCATCACCGAAACTGTAGTATGATGTTCATCATGTACCAAGCACCGCTGATACCACCATTAAAATGAGGACCGGTCTAGCACCACTCTGACTCCTCCCTTGAAGATTAGATCCTCCATCATCGCTCTTGCATGCCAGTTGTACACCGTACGTTGCTTCTTTTTTTTCGTTCTTAGTTTAGTGGTAGGCAGAAGTGGCACCTCATCATCGTTAACATCAATCTCACCGTTATCAAGGACAATCTATCTCTCATCTCTAGTTATTCATCTCTAGTTGCATCTCTCCATCGAAGCCACGACAATGCCCTTTGAATACAAAGATGAAAACTTTGCTATGTTATGAATAATTGGCATTAAATTAAGGTTTTTCTATGTGTGGTTGTTGGGTAGGTTCTGAAGTTTGTGTCATGTTAATTTTAATGTTCGTTAATGAACATCAATTTTTATACTAGTATAGTAGTATTTGTTTTTTTGTTTCTCTTGTTAAATGTTCATTAGCAAACATCAATATACTAGTAGAGAAGTATCTGTTTTTTTGTTGTTTATCTTCTTCACTAGTGAACAAAAACAAAAATGTTTAGTTCTTTATAAGATGTTCACAATTTATGGGTTCCTTTAATTTGTTCACTAATAAATAAATTCTGATTATGTTATGTATGTTGTTACCCAGTAATAAACATCAACTATTATATTAAAAAAAGTATTCATTTTTAATTTACTTATATATATATATATATATATATTTCCATTGATGAATATAAAACAAAACATAGAAGTACAACAATGTTTGGTGATCGAAAAAAATAAAAAATTGAGGAGAGAGAAAAAAGTTGAAAAATAAAACAAAAATTAAGGAGAGAGAAAGAATTCGGGTAGACAATTGTACAATTTTGATAAAAATAAAAATGAAAAATATAATTAATATAAGCCATTAGATTAAAATGCAATCAAAGGCTAGAAACGCTTCTCGCAAAATTAAAGGGTAAGTGTAGCTATCAAAATTTCGAGGTATTTATTTATAGAATGCATTTACAATTTCCCATTATTTATTTCGGAGTTTAATTGTATATTTGTATATTTAGTGATTTTAAAGTTGTAATTGTTGGAATTTGCCCATTGACACACGTAAGCCGGCATCGCTGCGGATGAAGCGCGGGCCTATTGGGTCACACGCCAAGTTTCCACTCCGACAGCCTAATAAAAGTGAAAGGGTCAGGATGGTCAAATTCCAGTTGACCAAGGCTTCACGACCGTGAAGGATGCTCCACGGGTCGTGAAGAGCTTGTGTACACGAGTCCTGTCGTGGGCCGCATGGTTCCTGAAACCCTAGGGCTTCATGACCCTACACGGCCCGTGAAGGAGGTCGTGAAGGCACAAACACTCACGATTCTTGCACGGCGCGACACCGCTCGTGGAGGATTAATGGCCGGTCGTGGCGCATTCATCCTTCACGGCCCGTGAGAGTCCGTGAAGAAGTCGTGAAGGCAGAATTCTAAGTGACACTTGTATTTGGTTGGACCTCTTTGATGGTCCAATGAGCAAGTGCCAATTAGCACGACCCTGGAGCACTTGAAGCAGAGAAATGGTCTTTATAATGAGCTTCATTTGTTTCTTGTTTCACTCTTGGATGATATTGCATACACACACACATATTGGTGAGTTCTAGCTAGAGAGATACAAGAGACCATTGTGAGTGTGTTCTTGGTGTTCAAGTGCTGTTTCAGAAATCCTACAAGTGATCTTGGTTCGGTTTTTGGCTTGCTAGTACAAGGGAAGTTGGTGCTTAGCTTGGTGTGGACTTCATTTGAGCTTGAAGCCTTTTGTTTCAAGAATTCATCCCAAGTCCGAATTGTTCCAGCTTTTAATCAAAGTCTTCAAGGGTATGATTTGATTCCCTTCTTCTCTTTGTGCTTGTTCTTGGTTGCATGTTTGATCTTACAAGTTTTCACCACCATTGGGACTTCATGGGATCATTTTGTGTGTTTTTTTTGCTTCCATTGCGTGCTTTGATCCCCATGGAATCCCAAAAGTAATTTTATATAAGATTTAAAGAGAACAACCGAAGTGGTTAAGAGAGAAATTGTTGGAATATGCTTGCTGATACGAACGAGTTAATGGCACTACCGATGAGGTATAGGCCTATTGGGTCACACACCAAGTATTGATTCCGGCAACACGATCAAGCAAAAGAGAGGAAAAGGCCAAAATGGGTTTTGGCAGGATGGTACACGGGCCGTGTTCCTGAACACGGGCCGTGTCCAGTCCAACATACACGAGGCGTATTAGCCCAGTTCAAGGTCGTGTAGTTTGGGCCTACACGGGCCGTGTTGTGCCTGTTAGACACGGGCCGTCTTAGCACAATTGGGGCTATGGACTTTGGGCCTACACGGCCGTGTTGACCAACACGGGCCGTGTACGTCTCCTGTAACAGCAGAATTAACAGCCTTAAACACTTAGTTTAATGGTGTTAACTTATAATAATTGTGGTAGACAAAGAGGCTACGAGTTATCTGCTCTAAGTGAGGCTTTTTGCATACACTTTGTCTCTTGGTTGATACTAGAACTCTCTCTCTCTCTTGTTCATCTTGTTCTTGGTGTTCTTGAGCACAAGAAGCAAGAAATACACACACTTGGTTGTTGTTTTGGTGGTTGTGCATCAACAAACTAGCATTTGGGAATCAAGGAAGCTTGGGGTGGACAACACTAGAGGGATTCTATTTGGATTCTTAGCTTCTTGACAAGAAAGGTTTTCTTTGTGACTTGCATTGAGGTATAAATCTTTCTTCCCATCTTGTTTATCTTTTAGTTGCAATTTCATTGTTAGATGTTGGTCCATGGGAAGTATTCGTTGTTTGGCATCGATTTTGTTATATACTTTTCTTCCGTTGCTACTTGTTTTTGCCAAACGAATACCTTCAGAAATATTTATAAAGCTCGAGGACTTAAAGGGAAATAAGTAGAAGTTTAAGGGACTAAACAATGTAATTAAGGGACTAAACAATGTAATTAAGGGACTAACTAGGTATTTGGGTTAAAGCCATATGTTATATACCTCCTTTTCATTTCCCTTACCCAATGTCACATCAGCGTCACATCATTCATTCTTTCATTTTCTTTACCCTACCCAAATAAGTGTTATACATTCCCTTTCCTAACCCAAACTTTTTTCAATTTTTTTTATTTTTATATTAACAAATAATTATTTAAGTACCCAAAAAAGTACCCATTGGAAGGGGGTGAGTATGAGTATCTCTAGTTCTCCATCGGGTAAAGGAACCCGGTTGGCTTACCCGATTGGCCTACCCAAGATAGACCTTTTGGTGTTCCCGACGATATCCGAAGCCACCCGAAGGCTTTGAGTTACGTATAAAGCTTGGTCTAACACTTGTGGCAGCCTACTCATTTGTAATTGCAATTTTATTTGAAGAGAACGTGAGCTCTTGGCCGACGATAAGAACAGGAAAATATTCCTTCAAGTCGTAATCTATTCAAACGAGTAAGTTCTTATGATCCTTTCTCATGCACTACACATAGATGATTTTAAGATTTGTAGGCTGATTTATTGATCGAATAGTAAGGGAAGAAGAATTCGAAGGTTTCGTTTCATAGGGTATTACAATTGATCTAGTTTTGTTGTTAAATCTATAAACTGACACTAGGGGTTGATCTTTATTGGATTACAAGAACAATGATATAAGAATCATAGATTTCGGTTGAAACTGTCATATGATATGGGTATGGATAGCTAACTTTTGGCTATTGAACTTGAGAGCTTCACTATTCTATGTATGTGTTGTGTGTATGGATAGCCAACTTTTAGCTATTGGGCACTTATGTTTAGCAATCCTAGCTCCTGACCATGTTAAGTGTTTAGTAATCTGTTCTTATGGAGGAAAGTACTTCGCTGTTCGTGAATGGCTTGGCTTCAAGCACCTCTTCTCGCCATCCTTATGATGGTGTGACCCATGATGGCGTGACCAACATAAAAAGTAGCTACTTGGCTATTCATTCTTGTTTAGGTTTAGGACTTGTTTTGTCCAGAGGAAAAGGGGATCCAAATGCCCCATCAATAAAGTGAGGGCTTTCCAGACCTTCCTCATTCCTACTTATTTATTGTGGGGGTCAAAGAAAGATACAAACCGCCTACTCTTTAAAGCCCTACCATTTGATTTAAGAAAATGAAAGTTGTGTCATTAGACTTACTAGTTCTCAGTTACTCGTCTAGGTTTTGAGGTTCACTCGAATTTCACATCCGGACTTCAGGTGAGTTCAGTAGTTTTACAAAACCGAGTGCATATGCAATATATATTCTAACGGGTTTTAATGTAAATATATTTAATGGTTTAATGTGTTAATTGTTCTATGTGTACATATATGATCTATGTATGCTTACAAGGTTGTGACTTGCATGCCGTTATTGTTTACGGTTTATAGAGTTACTGGGCGGGGGTAGTAACCTTGCATGCTCACTTACGGTATAGGGACCTATTAGGTTTGAATGACCTTTTAGGTGAAAGTGCTAGCCACAAGCGGAGTTGCGGGATTTCTATATAACTTTTGCGATACATGGTATACGGACAAAGATGGGTTCGGGTATTGGAGTGATGTAGGCCGATATGGTGGGCTAGATAATACATCATGTGGGTATAAGGAGGAGATGACAGTGGTTTCCGATTGTACTTACATCTGAACGGAAACACGGTATTTGAACCTGAACAGTCAGAGTAGCAAAAGCATCGTCTAATGTATACTCATGCATGGATCGGGAGTAGCTACCCAATCAATGCACGGGTTGCTTAGCGTGTGATTCGCGAACGGGTTACCTAACTGGACGGAGCCCAATGGCTAGGGAAAACTTAGCGGATAGATATACGAACTATGATATGCGGTATGTAGATTGTCATGCAGTATGTGGTTGCTATGCTGTACGTGAATGGTTATATGCTACGGTTGTTTGACCCATATACATGTTTTATGTTATACGAGTTTCACGGGAGGGTCAAACATACATGCGGGTCGGGTATGGTTATATTATAACTATTTTGATATTTATCTTAAACATCTTTTGCGGATTTTGTTACTTAACCCTATTGACTCATGAGGCGTAAGCTGACATTTGTTTCTTTGAAATGTGTCATGTACTCGTGTAGGTGGCTTAGAGGTGCGGCTTAGTGAGATGGGATACTCTTGGGTAGATGGTCGATACCAATGAACAATTATTAATTTATTTAATAATTGAATGATTCGAATTTGTAATAGTTTTAACGGTTTGAATACCGGTGCGACACCGTGGTATTATGGGTTTTAATTTATTGTGTTTACGGTTTTGAGGCTTCAATTGCTATTAGTTATTAATTATTGGAAATTTTTTGTTTAATGGTATTTTTGGAAATTAAGGTGTTACACTAAGGTTCGGTACATAATCACTCTTATTTTTACAACCTACATAACTAATATTTACCCTTACTAAATATGCAGTTTAGGTAAGGTGAATATGCAGTTTAGGCAAGTCGAATATGCAATTCTCATAAATTGAATTTGCAGTTTAATCTAAACCATTAATAATAAAAATCTAAAGGCTAGGGATGGTTCTCTTGGCTCTGTATATAAGGTTGGTTGTGTATCGATCCTTATTTATATATATATATTATTAATGTTAGATTGTATTAATTAGTAGTTTAACGATATTTATTATGATATACTCAAGTACTATGCCTCATAATTCGTGTTAAATGAGTGGTGTGGTTTGATATCAACAATTTTGGTATTGGCCCATTTTCAATCCAATTTAATTTTGTGTCCGGATTGCTTCATGTCACTTGATTTCGTGTTTGTTTCGTGACAACCCTGTTTTCTATTTAAAAAAAAATCTACATTGCATTTTCGGCCAAATTTTTTTAAAAATTTTGGCTCTAGGTTTCCTCTCGATCCATTTTATGAAACAAAAAAAATTGCTTATAGAATTTGATTACATAACTTTTTACTAAACTTTTATAACCTATTTTAATTGTCTAACCATTCAGGGTAGCAAAAAGAATAAAAAACTAATAAACGTACAAATAACAAAATGCTTGTAAAACAAATCTACAACATAAATTTGAAAATTCAAATATATGATTAATAATTCTTCAAACACACTATTACGACTATAATATTAATGTTAATTAGTTATTATTATAGTTGTTGTTGCTTATATTCATGTAAAAGTGTGTTATAAATGTGAAGTTGTCGTGTCACCATCATTCAATGTGCTTCCATCGTTTAGCTTTGTTTAAATATGTGAATTGGGATCAATATTGATCTATTATAAACATACTTGAAAGCAAACAAGTTAATCATTGTCGATATTGATTAATCGAATTCACAATCTATCCAAATAGGTAAATCATGGTTAGCATTAATTCTACTTGGTCACATTGGTCATACTATGTTCAAATAAGTTAACCACGATTAACATTGGTCAATCAATGTTTAGAATGATGAATCAAGGTGAAATTTGGCCAATCAAAGTCATGTTTGGCTTAATTAGGTGAATTTGATGAACATTAGTTTGATCATAGTCATGATTTGTTCAAATAGGTTAATCAAAGCCAGGTTTGCTTCAAATAGGTTATAATTTGTTCAAATAAGTCAATAATTGTCAACATTGATCAGTCATTGTTATACTATTTTCAAATAGGTGAATTAGAATTGTTCTTGGTCAATTATAATATACATTAAACGAAATAGGTCCATCAAGACCGTATTTATTCAAAATGATGATTGAAGGTGAACTTTGGTCATTTTAAGCCAACTTGACTTAATTAGATGAATATGATTAATACCGATCATTTATAGTAGTATTGACGATTTTAAAATCATGTACTTAAAAAATTACTTAATTAGTATATAATATGGTTCAATTTACATTATATAACCTTGTTTATTAGTTTACATTTTTTTTCTTCCTTATAATTATTTCCATATTTATATAAATTTTATATGCTTAACATAAAAAATAGAAAAACATATGCATAAAATATTATTTGCTTACTTTCTTCCTTGTTATTATTATATAAATTTATAAAATAATTGTACTAGTGCCACATGGTTTGATATTTATAAATTTATATAAATTTACTTTCTTCCTTGTTATTATATTATTTTCGTGTCAACCTAGCTAGGTTGTGTTTGATTCGGATTACATTTCGTATTGTGATAAAATTACAAGCCCTAGACTCAACGCTAGCCTACAAACTCTAGGTGTATCATTGTACTAGTGCCTCTTGGTTTGATATATTATGCTTTTCTACATACTAGGATTTCTCGTTCCATAATCTAATTTATGTTCTTCATGAAGCATTTACACCAAATTGGTTAAACTATGTTGATAATTTCACAATTAATTATTATTGGGCTCGACCTAATTGTACAGCTAGGCGTTATTTTTTAAGGGATTTGATATGGCTCATATACTTTATTTATAGTGCTAATTAATACTCAATAATAGAGTCGATGGAAGTACGTGTACATAGGGTCCATGCAGGGGACCGTGCTCACGTTCTGCTTGTTTCTTTTATCTTTAACTAAAATAGGAGTAAATATGAGACATACATACATTGAGATCTATTCTTATTGCAAGCATCGTGAATAACCAATCTTGATCATTGATTAAAATAAATTAATGTTTAATAAAAATAATAAATTATTAATAACTCATTAATGGATCATTTATGACTCATTAATGAAACATTAACGAGAGATATTGTGGAAAAATCAAGTTTCACTCTTTAACTATGGTTTACCCGACGTAATTCATTGTTGAGAATATATATAAAATACCAAAAAACATTATTATTAAGCATTAGGGTAAATTGCATAAAAATACAATGAATTTTGTCTTAATTATCATTGTATACAACCAACTTTATTTTTTTAAAAACAATACAATCAACTTTTATAATCCCCCCTATTGTATGCAAGTTGTTGTATACTATGGAAATTATGAAAAAAGTTTATTGTATACAATGTTAGCTAAAGAGTAGACACAGAAAAAAGTTGTTTGCATACAATGAAATTTTTTTGAAAGTTAGTTTTATTATTTTTAAGAATTTAAAGTTAGTTGTATACAATGACAATTAAGACAAAGTTAATTGTATTTTCATGCATTTTGCCCTAAGCATTAATGGTGGTTACAAATGGTACTCATTGTACTCGTAATAATAATGATTCGCAAATGAACTTCTCCCTATACATATATATTGGGGAGAGTTCCTTTGAGAACCATCCTTATTGCGAGTACCACGAGAACCAATCTTGACACTTAATTTAAATAAATTAATAGCCAATATAAAAAGTAACGGCTCATTAATAATGTATTAACGAGAAGTATTTTGAAAAAATCAAGTCTCGCTCTTTGATTACGGTCTACCCGGACACACTTCACGGTTGAAAAATATATAAAAGATTAAAATACCCGTATTAATGAGTATTAATGGTGGTCACAAATAGTACTCGCACTACTCGTAATAAAAACGGTTCTCAAATATACTTCTCTCTCTCTATATATATATATATATATATGTATAGGTATACTAGCATTGTATCCGCGCAATGCAGTGGCGATAAATATTTTTCTTCACAACTTGTCCGTTTTTAAAACAGAGGTGGTTTATTTCTTGTCTAAATTATAATACGTGAATAAAATTTCATACGGGTGGTAAAATCCAACAAAAGTGTTAACATTATAACTCTATGCTATTTTAATCATATTACCTATTTAAAAAATCTAAATTTTTTTATAAATGTAGATATATATTATTTAGATTTAATACTTCTAACTACACATAATTTTTAATACTTAAGTCTAATATAAAAAGGTTTAATTATTAATTTTTGTAATTATTAAGTTAAGAAGAATACTAACCACAACTCTTAGAGCTATGGATAAAAATAACTCATGTTTCATAATCAACCTTCCATTTTACAACAAAATCCACGTAAAATAATCTTTTAATTAATATTCAAACTTTCCATATATAATATATGGTTACTATTTTTAAAATTTAAAATCATATTTTATTACCCACTGCCCTAAGGGCTGTGGTTAGCATGTTCTTTAAGGTAATCTGCATATTTGATTTTTTAAATATTATTTATTTTGAAAGGTTTATTTATTAAAATAGTATATAAGATTGTTATTAACTCCACAAAATAGTTACTTTATTTAATAATTTATATTTAGTTTAATATTAAGCGTAAATTGATAATTCCAAATTACTTAAAATTAAGAGATTACAAGACTTAAATGCTTTATAATATAGTATAGATATATATACTAACATTGTACCTGTGCAATGCAGCGGCAACGAATATTTTTTCTCCACAACTTGTCCGTTTTTAAAACATGGGTGATGTGTTTCTTGTCTAAATTATAATAGATCAATAAAATTTCATATGAATGGTAAAATTCAACAAGAGTGTTGATATTATAACTTTATGCTATTTTAATTACATTACCCATTTAAAAAATGTAGAAATTTTATAAATGCAGGTTATATATTATTTAGATTTAATACTTCTAACTATACATAACTTTTAATAGTTAAGTTTAATATGAAAGGCTTAATTATTAATTTTTGTAAGTTCTAAGTTAATTTTCATTGATTATGGTAAAATCCAACAAGAGTATTGACATTATAACTCTATACTATTTTAATCACATTACCCATTTAAAAAATTCAGAAATTTTTATAAAAATGAAGGTTGTATATTATTTAGATTTAACACTTTTAACTATACGTAATTTTTAATAGTTAAGTTTAATTTGAAAGGTTTAATTATTTATTTTTGCAAGTTTTAAGTTAATTTGCATGGATTTGATTTTTTATATATTCATTATTTTGAAAACGTTTACTAATTTAAATGATATATAAGATTGTCATTAACTCCACCAAATAGTTACTTTAATTAATAGTTTTTATTTAGTTTAATATTAATGGTAAATTAGTAATTTTAAATTATTAAAATTATGAGATTACAAAAGACGTAAATCATTTATAATATAGTATAGATATAGATATATAAGGAAGGTTCATTTGAGAACCATTGTTATTGCTAGTATCGTTTGGGAATCAATCTTGACTCTTGATTAATATAAATTAAATGACTAATAATTTTAACGGCTTATTAATAACTAATGAATGACTCCTTGATGGCACATCAAGATTAAAATATTTGATTATATGTGTTCTACTGAATTTGTAATCACTTGCAATAGTTATCTGCATTTGTCATGATTATAAATAAGAAATAGCAAGAACACCAAACGCATTTTGTTTGATTCTTGTGTTTTGTATTTTGGTGTATATACAAGTTTGCTGAGTATTCTAGACATCTAATAAATAATCAATTATCTTTTTAAAAACATTTCTTAAATACAAATTCCAATCTTTAATTAAGCAAACTTTCTTTTTGTTTGTTAAGGCAAGAATTAATTGAAAGAGGGATAATTTGTATATAATAAAAATTTCTCCATACACTACAGTTAAAAAAGTAGTAATAACAGATGTTACAATTATGTTGATAATGTTTAAATTTATTTTATACTATCAATTTTCTTGTGGGGTAACTTCATTATATATATATCTCCAATTAGATTTGTGTGGTACAAACGAGATGCTGGATTTTGCATTCCATATTGAGACACGTATGTATTATTAGTAATTTCTATTTAATTAAATTCCTGATAACATGTTTATAACGAATATTAACCATAAATAGTTTATAACGAATATTAACCATAAACAGCTACGGAAAGTATTAGTTGATATATAATTGAGAGATCGAGTTGTTTAGCATAATTAAGTACATCATATAATGAACTAACGATTATCAGTTGATATATATACCGAAAAATGATCAAATAATTATTCTTTTTACACTTTTTACTTTAATTTAATTTTTATTTGATCGCATCCCTATATATATATATATATATATATATATATATATATATATATATATATATATATATGAAGATTAACAAGAAATGTGTCATACACATATATACACGTACCCGATTGAAAACCATGAAACCCAGATCCAAATCAAGGCCACCGTCGACTGTGATGGTTTTGGCATGGCCGCCGAGGTAGTCCTCCTTCTCATATAAAACCACCTCCGCCCCTGCTTTTGCTAAAACGTATGCCGCCACCAAACCGCTAATGCCCGCACCAACAACCGCCACTCTCATCCTGCAGCCATACAGTTTCATCGTCTATTAACATTAGACATACGTACGTAAAGTACTATCATTCACATAGATACGCACCTTAAACGTAGATGAAGGAACTGAAGTACGACGCTTAATGAAGAGGAGGAGGAGGAGAAGAAGAAGGGAATGCAAATTAAGCTAGCTTTCACATATGGATTAGGATATTGGAATTAAGATGCAGCTAGCGCTTGGACAAAACAAGTGGATATTACACCCCCATTGGATATATATATATATAGGGGAAGGTTCATTTAAGAACCGTTTTTATTACGAGAACCGCGAGAAGTAATCTTAGCCATTCTTTTTGGATAATGGAATTTTTGGATGAAGAGCGTGGGGGATTGGGTGTGGCAGGGTGCATGTAATGAATTCATGGGTGGGCAATCCAATAAAAGGAGGGGGAATTGGACTGCTAAGATTGGTTCTTGCGGTTCTCGCAATAAAAACGGTTCTTAAATGAAACTTTCACTATATATATATATATAGGGATGAGATCAAATAAAAAGAAAATTAAAGTAAAAAGTGTAAAAGACATGATTATTTGATCATTTTTCGGTATATATATATATCAATTGATAATCGTTAGTTCATCATCTTTATTGATTAAAACTACTTCGTCATCAATTTCTTTTTGATTTCAAATACAGATTTTGAAAACAAAATTTTGGAATAATTTGTTGATGAACAAAATGCTTTCATTTAAAAAGTGATGAATATGTTGGATTCATCAAAAAGAAATTGATGAAGAACTAGTTTTAATCAATAAAGATGATGAACTAACGATTATCAGTTGATATATATACCGAAAAATAATCAAATAATCATCTCTTTTACCCTTTTTACTTTAATTTTCTTTTTACTTGATCTCTACCATATATATATATATATATATATATATATATATATATATATATATATATATATATATATATATATATATGAGAAATGTTCCATATAGTCATGAGGGAAAATTTATAGCCATTAGATTTTAAAATTCAATAGTCCAGATTCAATATTAGATTATAATAAAAAATTGATATATTTGTATGAAAGAGGGCATTTATGACTTTTTAACTATGGTCCCCACTTTCTCTCTCCTCCAATTTATTTAAAATTAATTATCTTAAAAACCGTTAATCGTTAGACGAAATGAATTATACCGTTGCGATCCTCGTGTTCCCCTCTTTTATTAGAGAGGTCATTTGATATACTTTCGACAAAATTTTTTTTCTCATTTTGTTAGATTGGATTTAAATTTTATTAAAGTATAATCATATGTGATTCACAGAGGTGTGATCAATATAGTTTTTATAAAATTATAGTTTGGTGTTTGATAATCCGGCGAAATTCTATGGTTTAGTAACAAAAAAATCAACAATTGAAAGTGATTCTAAGTTATTAGTTGTTTCATAACACATGTGATTATCTATATCTTATACATGCACATAAGGTGATTTGATTAAATGTAGCATTTTTATGTCACATATTTGACAGAATCAATCACATGCGATTGCGTATTCAATCACATGCGATTGCCTATTCAATCACATGTGATTGTGTATTCAATCACATGCGATTGCCTATTCAATCACATGCGATTGCGTATTCAATCACATGTGATTGCGTATTCAATCACATGTGATTTTGTAAAGAATCACATGTGATTGAATACCAAAAACATAAGATTTGGTATTCAATCACATATGATTGCATATTTAATCACATGTGATTTTGTACAGAATCATATGAGAGTTTGTACAGATTCACCTGTGATTGAATACCAAAAAAATGAGATTTGGTATTCAATCATATATGATTGCATAGGGGATTGTTCAAACGAGAACAATTTTTATTACGACAACCAATATAAAAGACATCGAATTCGAAGGAGAACACATCTGGACCTTTGATAGAGGAGATATGGTGTTGCTAGTACACAATATATGCATTCATGGGTAGAAAATACAATTGGATTGGGTGAAATTGAATATGTATATACATGTATAAACGGTTTTAAGCAAACGTTGATTTTTTAAGTAAACATTCAAAATTAATAAACGTTAAATGATATACAATTTAAGAAGATAAAAAATTTAGTAAAACAACACATGTAATATTGTTATGAATCACATGTGATTATACATTAATAAAATTTAAGTCCAACCGAACAAAATGAAGAAAAAAAAGTTTGTCAAAAGAATATCAAGTGACCTCTCTAATAAAAGAGGGGAACACGAGGATCGCAACGTTATAATTGGTTTCGTCTAATGATTACCGGTTTGTGAGATAATTAATTTTAAATAAATTAGTGGAAAGAGAAAGTGAGGACCAATATGCAAAAAGTCAGAATTGTTCTTCCTTAAATCAGTTTTAATTATTATTTAAGATTAAATCTAGACTATTGATCTTGAAATCTAATGGCTAAAAAATTGACCCTCAGGACTATGCTTTTATTAAGGACTATATTAAACAAAACCCATATATATATATATATATATATATATATATATATATATAATTTTTCTATTTAAATTCTTAAAATTAAAATAGTTATGTTTATTTAAAGATTTAAGAGGTAAAAAATAAAATAAAAAAGAAAGTTGTGAGTTTATGTATGAGACGCGTGACTTAAATTTGGAATTATCAATTCCTATTTTACCCTTCTAAATGAATGACTGATATTTGACCTTTAAGATATATGTTTAAGGATGAGACTATATGAAATCATACCACCTTACCCTATATATAGGGTATAGGGTAAGGTTTCATATAGTCTCACCTTAAACATAAATCCCAAATGTCAAATCTCAATCATTAATTTAAATGTCAAAATAGGGATTGGAAATGAAAAATGTTATCTCACGCGCCTTTTTCAAGAAACCCAAATCTTTCTTTTTTTTAAATTTTTTTATCCAGAAAATATTTAAACAACTCTATAAAAATAAAAATATAGCAAATAATATAAATAAAAAGTTCATAACATTAAAAAAAATATTATTATTATAAAATAAAAATTATAAAACTCTAAATTGAAATTAATAAATAAAAAAAATATACTCATCCTCGTTGTCGGAAACTTGGATACGTGAAATATGCTCGACCAAATCCGACTGAAGATTATTATGCGTCTCTCGATTTTTGATTTCTCGTACATTTTTCGCGCATGCTTGTTCACTTATTTGTGTTTCGATATCCGACGATAGAATGTCGTTAGGGTATAACTACAAATGGCATTGTCTTGTCTTCAAGTATCTTATTGTGTAAAATGATACAAGCGTATATAATGTTTCCTAGTCTTCTTAGATGTCATCCGCGTGCCGGATTATGAAGTATGTGCCAACTTTGTTTGAGCATGCCAAAAGCACGCTCAACATCTTTTCGTGCCTATTCTTGCGCCGACTTGAACTTTTTCCGCTTATCGTCTTGTGGGCACGTATATAATTTTACGAATGTAGCCCATTTCGGATATATCCCATCATCTAGATAATATCTGTGCTTGTAGGTGACTCTGTTCACCTCAAAATGGACACTCGGGTGCTTTTCCGTCATATATATCTTTGAAGATGGGTGACTAGTTAAGAACATTGAGTTCGTTGTTGGAACCCGCAACGCCGAAGCACATGTGCCATATCCATAGGTCATGTGAGGCCATAACTTCTAGCATTATTGTTGGGTACTTGTGATCACCTCTTATGAACTGACCCCGCCATGCAACCGGACAATTTACTCACGCCTAATGAGTACAGTCTACGATGCCAAGCATGGGGAAATCCGTGATATTCTTCATGCGCGATGTATAACTCCTGAATATCGGTATAAGTAGGTTTCCGTAAATAAACTCTACCATAACGCTCAATAATACCAATGCAGAATTTGTGTAGGCAATCTCGTGCCGTTTTATCACCCATCGTTAAGTACTCGTCAAGTGAGTCGCGACGGTTACCCCGTACGTCAATTGCCGAATAGTGGAAGTACACTTTTGTATCGGAGAAAAACCTTTTTTCCCTCTAGCGTCCCAATTCTCTCTAAAATACTCGTACTCTCCTTCTAGATCGTTAACGATTCGTTCAAATAGTCGTCTGCTCAAGCGGAATCGCCGTCTAAACATCTCCGCTAAATAAACAGGGTTATCGTCAAAATAGTCATTTAACAACCGCTCGTTTGCAGCTACCCGATCTCTTTCTATGTTTCCGCTTCTAATTTTGGTCGACGACTCCGCGGTGCTACCAAAAAGCATGTTTTCCGCCTCTAGAATCAACCCTACAAACATTTCTTCCTCCAGCCGGAGCTGCTCATTGGTTGATATGGAATCCGACAAACCGCTCGATGAAGAATGTGGTGGTGATGCCATATTTAGTGTGTGTATATATATATATAGAGAGGAGAAGTTAGAGGATTAAAAGAATTTTGGATAAAAAGTGTTGGGGGATGGTTATGTATTTATAAAAGAATTAAAAAATTATATATATGTATATATATCTATATATTAACGGCTATATGACGGTTGATATATATATATATATATATATATATATATTCTTGAACTGGACAGTTGCATAATTAAAAAAAAGAAAAAAACAAATTATTTTGGGTTGATGGGGTGGTGAAACCCGTGAGTGGGAACCTCAAGACCCCCCGTAGGAGTGTTCCCTCCGAAGCAGAAGGAACCCGAAGCCACCCGAAGGGGCTCGGGTATACTACTACGCGCGGCCTTACAAGTCTTAATTTTTTTATTCTCAAGTTAGTAAAAGTATTTTCATTATCTTCATTTAATTTATTTAAAGAATATGATTTTTTATTTAAATTTAGTATCACATTTTATGTATGTTTTGGAATTATGGTTATATTATTAGTTAGATCTACTTTATAAACTAAAACTATTTAGATAATATATTTGTAGTTATTATTAAATTGAGTTTGAGTTCAATCCAACTAGCTTTGAGTTGCACATTGCATATCACCTATCTACACATGTGCTGGAACCAAAGCCAGTATTATATGCATATGTGCACCAGTTGCGGTGTACATATTCACCTATTTGCATCTGTGCTTAAAATCTCAGTAAGATGATTTACATGTACACATATCTGTGCTAAAAAACCCAACAAAAACGAATTTTTTCTTCGAAAAGATGTAGCAATATAAGTGTCAAATTAAAGAGTGTAATTTTTTCATTAATTTGATATAATTTGTATTTGGTAGATATTTTAACTTTAAGAAAGTGGAGATGGGTAAATGTTTGAAAGTGGTCCCCTCATTTATTTAGACAAGTTGTCTAAATACCCCTCTAGGTTTTCAGGAAAGTGAAAATGGCGTATGTATTCTTAACTAATTATATGTTTATCACAATTAATATTAACATTCGATTAATTTGGATTAATGGACATAAACAGTTCTCGTGGTACTCGTCATAAAACGGTTCTCAAATGAGCTATACATATGTATGTATAATTAGATTCAAATAAGAGGTAAATCAAAGTAAGATATGTAAGAGGAAACATGAAGTTGACACCTGACATAATTAGTTAATGGGTATTAAAGGTATTTTATATTTATTTATCTCTCCCCTCCTTATTTACCGCCCCTCCTTTTGTTATGTTTCCTCTTGCCTATTTAAACCCTAAATCGCACACACACTCTCACCTGTTGCCGGAGATGAAAAAAGAATCCAGAGATTATATGTAGTCCATCCTTATAATCATCGTCCATCACCGTTGCACGCAACCTACGTTACTCTATGACCATCACCGTTCGACAACCTCGCATAAAGCCCCCTAAACTAGCGACGATTATCATCTAGTCTTCGATTGTCACCTCTGACGACCGCCGTCGCTGACTTCTTACGCGCCATTGAATGTTCTTATCGCAACCACCCTACAACGTTTGCGACACCCATAGATCTATAGTCATTGGCAATTAAGTCACCACGGCACTATTCAACCCACCGAAGACACATGGACTCCGCCGCACCAGATCCAGTAGAAACCACCACCGCCACCATTCTATTTTGTGAGTTGGCAACAATCAAAGCTCCGATTTTTGGAGGGAAGCATCAAAAAGCTGATTTTGGGTTTGTTCATTAATTTTGGTGACTTCTTTTTCTTCAGTTTTGTTTTATTAGGTTGTGTCATTGGTATACTCACTAGGTTTTTAGTTTTATTTTCCTGTTTTAGTACATTAACATAAGGTTAATTAGTGTGCAAGGTTGTAACCAACAGTTCATCATTTTTTGGAAGAATCAGTGAGCTGTTTCGTTTATCAATTAAGTTGTTTTGATAGTGTTCATCAAATTTTCAATTGAGCCATTGTTTCTTTGTTTATCATTATATTAAATTAGTATATGGAATTGAAAACGAGTACTTCATCATTTTTCAATTGAGCCATCATTTTTCTTTGTTTTAGTACATTAACATTAGGTTGTTATTGATTACTAAATTCCAGATTTGTCACTAAACATGTAGTTGACATTTACATATAATTTAGTTTTGATAATTTTTTGTTTATTTTAGGTGAAGATATTGTGGCTCACAATCCCACTTACTTCTTTTGCAATTATATATGTGTGTCGAGAAGTTCATTTGAGAACCGTTTTTATTACGAATATCATGAATACCATTTGTAACCATCACTAATACTAATTAATGACTCATTAATTGGGGTATTTTGGTCTTATATATTTTTCTAACTGTGAATTACATCAGGCTGGAGCATCATTAAAGAGCGAGACTTGAATTTTCAAAATACCCCTCGTTAAAGCATCAACAATGAGCTGTCATTTTTATTACAAGAACCAATCTTGACCATTAATTAAAATAAATCAATGGTTAATAATTGTAAAATCTTATTAGTGCGCTCATTAATGAGAGGTATTATGAAAAAATTAAGTCAATATGATAATGACTTATCCACTCGGATACAATTCACGTTGGTTAAATATATAAATGACCAAAATACTCTAATAACGAGTCATTAATGGTGTTAGACAACGTTCTTACAGTTATGTACAAAAAATAGTTCTCGATTGAACTTTTCCATATATATATATATATATATACTACTATATAAATTATTTAACATTCTCTCTCCTCTTAAATTTTAAATTTTAGGACTTCTTAAAATTCAATCAATATAAATCTTGACCATTTATTTAATCTAAATTAATCTCATTCACTCAATCTTTAACTATTTTATTCTCTCCTAATTTACTTTAACTTTTTATTTAAAATATATTCTCTCATACTAACACAATTATCCACCCATATCAACATAATTTTTAAAATCTTATTAACTCTTCTCTTTATTTCACCGATAGAAATCTTTTTTCCTATATTGTCTTTTAGAATTTACTTTTAAAATTAATAAAATAGTTAAATGTAAATAAAAGAAAATTTGAAAAAACGGACTTGTTGCTGTAGAAAACTTTTTCGTGACATTGAATCGCTTGAATAACATATCATTACATTTTTTAAAGCGACATATTGTAAACCAAAAACTATTTACCGCCGTAGCATTACGCGGGTAGGATGCTAGTATATATATAAATATAAATATATATAAATATAAATATATATATATATATATATATATATATATATATATATATATATATATATATACACACACACATTATGCTCACAAGTGGCATTTTAAAGAAAGGTAAAATGGAAAAACCATCAAAATAGAAAAACTCATGTGCTCTCTCCTTGTATAAAACCCCGGACATTTTGTTAAATATCCATCAAATCTTCAATTAAACATATCTTCATCATGTTTAAGAATTTTACAAAAAATTACACAAGTAGATTTTGTTTTTTTTTGTCCTTTTTAACACAAAAACTACTCTTGACATACCTTTTGGAAAAAAAAAGCATAAGTCTATCGAAAATGCAAGAATGAAAAAGAATGCACTACTGCATTTTAAATAAGCATTTTAAAAATAATTTAGATGAAGATGATAACCACCGATGAATATGACAACCAAAATGCAAGACATATAAACATGATAACTAAAATACAACGCAAATGAAGATGAAACAAAATGCATTACTGTATTTTAAAATAAGCATTTTAAAAAGAATTTAGATGAAGATAATAACTAAAATGCAATGCAGATGATGAAGATAACCAAAACGTAACCCATAAAAAGATGATAACCAAAATGTAACATAAAGGAAGATGATAATCAAAATGTAATCCATTGATATTTTGGAGTTTGCAAACCAAAATCAAATTCTAACACTCCATCGTACAGTTTTCTTAACAAATACGTTTTCAAATATCAAAACGTCGGTATCAAAATAGATTTCTACTTCACAAATCTTCTTTCAAAAAATAAAAGTTACAAAAACCTACCGATATTTTTGAGTTTGCAGAGCAAAAATCATCCACTCATATGTTGGAGTTTGCAGAACAAAAATCAAACCTTGAAATAGTGATGAAGAAGATATTGATATGAGGGGTGAGCAAGGCGGAGGAGGTTGTAGGCGGCGATGAGAAAGGAGGGCATAGATCTTTGTTGGCCGATGAGGCGGCGGCGGTTCCGTCGATAATCTTTTGAAATGTAGAAGCAAAAACCCATCGTGGTTTGCATCTTCCAACTATAGGTTTTTGTGGTTTGCATCTTCGTAGTCATGGGAGAACACCGGAGGAGGTAGATCAGACCGACGCCGTCTTCTGGAAGAAGGTAGCAATTATTGTTAGTTTGTCACAAGATTTGGAAAGACGAAGGCGGTTATTGCCACCAAACCACCCGCACAATACCGTTGCCTCCGGCCATCAACATACATACCATGACTAAGGGTGTTGAAAATAACCGATACCCGAAATAACCGACCGACCCGTTTAAGTTTCGGGTAGTTCGGGTCAGTTATTTCGGTTAACGGATAACGAGGTCCAGTTAATCGGGTAACCCGTAACCATTGTGGTTCGGTTATCGGTTAAATAAAAAAGGGTTCGGGTATACCCGAAATACCCAAATTTTTAAAAAAGATCCACAACACCCAAAATACCCGAATTGGTATTCTATGCACATGTTTATATATATATATATATATATATATATATATATATATATATATATATATATATATATATATAGGGTAGAGATCAAGTAAAAAGAAAATTAAAGTAAAAAGGGTAAAAGGGATGATTATTTGATTATTTTTCGGTATATATATCAACTGATAATCGTTAGTTCATCATCTTTATTGATTAAAAGTAGTTCTTCATCAATTTCTTTTTGATGAATCCAACATATTCATCACTTTTTAGATAAAAGCATTTTGTTTATCAACAAATTATTCTAAAATTTTGTTTTCAAAATCTGTATTTGAAATCAAAAAGAAATTGATGAAGAACTAGTTTAATCAATAAAGATGATGAACTAACGATTATAAGTTGATATATATACCGAAAAATGATTAAATAATCATCATTTTTACACTTTTTACTTTAATTTTCTTTTTATTTGATATCATCCCTATATATATATATATATATATATATATATATATATATATAAGTTCAAACGAGAACTATTTTTCGTACGAGAACTGCAAGAACCAATGGTTTGTGAACTGAAGCATATATATAACATGTTTTAGGGTGTTTTGAAACTTAAAACATGTTTGTTTAGGATATATTTTGTGAAGCTCGACAAGTTTTTATTTTTAGAGTTTAAAACTTGACTCGTCTTTAATATTATGGTGAAAATATATTAGTTATTTTGTTATAATGATTCATTATAAAGAGATATATACATAATTTTAATAAAGATAGCCCTATTACATATGACATCATTTTAATGAATATAGCCCAAATGCCTAATTACATACTTGGGCAAAAAAAAATTTATAACGCAAAAACTTAAATAGCCAAATTCTGTTATACCCGAAAATATATTAACCACGAGATTTTCGAACCCGACGTTTTCTGACCTTCAAACCACCATCATGCCTCCTATCTCGATCACCTATGCCACCCACTTACACCAAAGCTCTCAAGGATCGAAATTGGTTACTTTCCATAAAAAATGAATATAGCATGTTATTAGATGATACTTGGAGCTTCTACCTCGTCCCACTGACCGCCCCGTTATACTGTGCATGTGGCTGTTTCATTATAAATGTAATGTGGATAGGACCTTGCAACAATATAAGTCTCGCTTGATGGTTAATGGTAAATCTCAAAGGGTGGGTGTCGATTGTGATGACACTTTTAGCCCGGTTTTCAAATTGGATATTATTAGAACAATATAAGGTGCGTTTGGAAGTTTATAGACATTTATATTATAGCATAAATATAAATATATATAGAGAGACAAAATCAAATAAGAACATAGATTTTTTGTATTTCTACCCTAGCTATCTACGGGGATGTTTGTGTACTTTGAAAGGTATTCAATAATAAACACTTCTAATTAAATTGATCTTTGTATTTTAGGAATTGATTAATCGAAGGACGTACGTAGGCCGAGTATGAGAGTCTGGTAATGAATGGGTACGCACGCATTTCAAAGCAATAAGTTGTAGTTTTGATTATAAAAATTTCACGAATCTAATTTATTTATTTCCAGATCGATGGAGACGTAGTTGTAGTATAATCCAATTAAACATTTATTGTTTTTACAGAAATAATTAATAATTAATTGTAAAGGTCATTTATTAATATTAATTAATTCCAGCAATGAAAAAAGAAAATGATTCGATCGATCGAGAGGAATTGAAGCTGGGCCACTGGTCAAGTTTTACGTACGTACGACGTGGTCCATTTCAAACCATGCGTAATATATATGTTATGTGGATGTTGGTGGATCTTTCTAGCTAGTAACTTTTGTACTACTTGTAATTATTATATATAAGTGTGGGACTGTCAGATCAGATCTGGTCTATCCACGCCCATACGAATGGCACGTTTTTGTGTGTTTATTTGGGTTAATTTCCTTTTTTTCTTTCTACTTTCTTTTAAATTAGAGAAAACAAATATAGAATTTTAATTAATTTTATTTCTTTAAATTTCGGAAAATAAAATGGACTTTAGTGTTATTTTTATAGGTTAGTTTGTATTAATAGATGTTATAAATTTATAATGTGAATATTATAGATGTTACATATTTATAATGTGAATATAGATGTTAGTTCAAGTTAACATGTTTATACTCATTTATGCAATATGTGTATTATAATCGGAAGAAGTTTAGTGTTAAAAGCATGCATGCATTTAATTGACTCGAATAGTCTATACACACACATTAGTGGGATACCCGCGTAATGTGACGGTGGCTATTAAAGAGGGACGATGGTGAATACTTGTAGTGACGAAGACGCAAGAGTAAATGGTTGCAAATGGTGCTTAAATAATTACAATACATTTTAAATAATTTAGTTATAGTACTATTGATCAAATTTGAAGTAATGTGAGATAGTACATATATTATGAATAGTATATGTTGAACTTGAAGGCGTTAAGTAGTTAAAATAATATACTTTCTTTTTTGCCAAAAATAGAATATTAGTGTAGATTAATACTATAAAAATTGAAATGTGTGTTTCTAAAGAAAAACAAATTACATTCATCGCAACAGAATATGATAAAATATAACCCGAAACATCCATGTGTGCATATACCTTGCAAGAAAAATATAACGATTATTATATATAGATAGTAGGAAAAGGATGTCTAACAAACATATGTAGATATTATGAAACATTACCTTATTCGTCACGTAGAACTTCCTGATAGACCACATTTGATGTGTAAACACTATCACGACTAAATGTTGTGACAAATTTTACTAATACCTTTGTACTCTGACTGGATGTTCCTGTGGAGATTGCCACCGTGTGAGAATATTGATTGTGGTAGATACACACTGATGTTAGGAATAGTTTGACCCTGAGCTTTAATAATTGTCATAGCGAAGCTAAGCCTAATAGGAAACCGTTTTCTTTTTAAATTGAATGGGAACATGTCACCTTTAAACGGACAGAGAGGAATTCTCGACAGAAATACTCTTTTACTAGAATATTGGCCAATGGCTATTTCTACATCAATGGCACTTCGTTGCAAACCACTGCATATTAATCTAGTACCATTACCTAACCCACCAAAAGGATCAATATTTACGGATATCCAATTTTAAGACGAAGACAATGAGGTGGCAAACCGCTAACAGTTAGAGAGTTTAAGAATTTCACGGGGTAAAAGTTATTTCTATCATCTTCTTCTTTGTTGAAATTGTAGTGGATTTTTTTCTCTCCACAAAATCAGTTGATTAACGGATCATTAATCTCATCAACATTATCATTTTTAGTTGATAGTATTGCCCTAGAAATGTTATAATCAGAACAACTGCGATGGAAAGATGGCATCGACCAAAGCATTTATTAACTTAGCTTTATTAGTGTACAGAATAGTCATGTCATTGGGTATACAAATAAAGGTTTGCTCAATCGCTTCTTGATTCCCGTCACCAACTCGCAATAAAAAATTTGAAAACCATGCATTAGTTTTTGTTCTCATGTTCATAGTTAACCGTATCTTTTTAATTGATGACGATAGTGGCGACATCCGTAAGCTAGAGTCTACAATCTGTGCTCGCGTGCCACGTGTCATTACCCGTAAAACCCGCCTAAAATCTCCCCTTAAAATCATTATTTTTCCACCCTATGCCAGTGTCACCAATAAGGTTTTGCATTGTGCGATCAACTACCTCCACCGCTTGCCTCTTAGCTATTGATGTTTGATCCATATGATTATTGTCGCATCTCGACGGAGTTGAGCAGCTCCAACTTGTTTTTTGATGTTGCATACCGAGTTGTTACTAAGGTTAAATGGAATCTTAAATCGGGAATGGGTTGTTCTCCCACTTGGCATGTTATTTGCAGTAGCACCAGATGAAGCAGTCGCTAATGCAATAAGGCCATGAGAGTGAACTTCTGCAAGCAATTCTTTGTAAAGAAATATTATCGCGGTTCCTTCTGGACCATCTATGAAAAATACACCCGAATAATTACGATGCACATGTCTCATGATCTCATCATATGCGGCTTTCTGATGGGCATTTAAAGAGTCACGGGCACGTAAATGTTCATCTCAAATAACTATTGAGTACTCCTCTTGTACCTCACGAAAACCTCCAGATTCTATATTGTTATCTACATTGACATGGCGAAGATCAAAGTCACTGAGGCTCTTACCCATAGATTGGTGAAAGATTGTAATATCCATAAGAACCATATTGTGAACTCGCTTAGAATTTGCCCACTGTCTCTTGTAATCATCTGAACATGCATTATAGTGGTCATCCCATAACTTATGAACATCACCCGGCTCATAGGAAATTAATATAGTTGTGAAAAGCCTCCTAAGAGCATTGGGAAACTAAAAAAATGACGCTTCAGCAAGGCATTGTGATAAGTTATCGTTGCTCTCTATTAACCTTCTCTTAAGAACTGATTTTCGAAAAGTTCTTCTTGTTTCTCCATTGTCCCAATAGAGATCATTTAAAATTGTTGGCCTACTAACATGTGTCAAAGGTATTCGTAGGTAGTACCTCTCACCTTCAGCAGGATTAGTAGACACCAATCTCCCTCTCATTGGTCCATTTTACGAGGATTCCACTTATGTGAGCTCGCATTCCATGTGTAGTGTTTTGGAAAATATTTGTACAAATATTGTCTCGCACTCTCATCCAGTTTATCCCTCTCAAAGAAAGCAATCAACATTGATCTCTTATCTTTTTCCCGAGCAACAACATCTCTCATCCTATCATTATTTTTGAAATTAACTAATTGCTTATTTGAGAGATGAATATGCAACGACATCACAAAAGGATATATTTGAGAAAGTGAGAAGCTAAAAATCAGCCACATTGCTTTAGGTGGAGAGACATAACGTGCATCTTGAAACCTTTTAATCTCATTAACAACAACGCCTTCCGCAGATGTATCAATATGGATAACTTGTTTGTCATGACCCTTATAAACATACTTTAAGACATATTTTACCGACACTATACTTGAACAAACCTTAACATTTATATGACAGCTGTACTTCACTAGCAACTTTGGTTTGTATGGTACCACCCATCTATTATCCAAGGTCTTTCCACATACCTGTGCTTTCATTCCTTCATTTCTCCTTCGATACAATGGATAGGAGTCATCCGCTTGTTGTAGTGTTACTGAATTGCTTAGGATACCTAAAACAACATTTTTTGGCTCACCCTGCATACAAGGACATGACTCTTGTAAATAACCACATGGACCATGCATCATATGCTTAAGGACCAACTCATGCAATTTAGGATACTTCAGCGGGTTGGAAATTTCAGCACAAACAATCTTATCATAGTGGTCCGGATCGGTCATCTTGTGTTCAAGCCTCATTATGATGAGGAAATGAGCATGTGACAAACCACGTTTTTGAAATTCAATGACATATACATATGCCTCGACCACTCCGAGTATATGATTTTTGAAGTTTTGTTCCCTTAAGTCCCCTAATTTGGCTTAAAACACTCTTGCTACACGATCTGGCCGATCCTGTATAGTCTGTCCAGGCTCAAGTTCACTAACGATTTCATCCCAATTTGGATTGCATGTCATAGTAAGGAAAAATCAGGTTTTCCGTCATCTTGAACTAAAGTCATGGCATCGAGGAACCTTCTGTGCATGTCACGCGGCCCTCTAACAAAAGATGCAGGCAACACAACCCTTTGACAGATTCTATTTGGTTGAACCTTGCCGGTTTGGATTGCACGTCATAGTAAGGAAAAATCAGGTTTTCCGTCATCTTGAACTAAAGTCATGGCATCGAGGAACCTTCTGTACATGTCACGCGGCCCTCTAACAAAAGATGCAGGCAACACAACCCTTTGACCGATTCTATTTGGTTGAACCTTGCCGGTATTGACGCAATCCATAATACCTTGGTACAAATCCGTTCATATCTTCGATTGAGTTTGAGCACAAAAAACCAAACGTGAAGTCTCCATCTTAATATATACGTTGACCACAAATTGTTGTAACAATCTTCCTCCTAAAGGAATCAAGTTTGCATTTGATCGGATCTGGAACTTATAGCAATAGTATTCCCGCATAATTACGGTCTTCCTTTGACCTTTAGTGTTAGTCTCTACATGATGGTTAAGTTTTAGAAAAAATATAATGTAATTATATGTACACTTTAGATAATAGCAATTGTGTTTATACCAAAAGTAAGAGTTTGTTTTTGTATTTGTGTTCGTACCTTCTAAATCATCATCTTCAATATTTTCATTGTCATTGTCATTGATAATCTCATTGATGGAGACCTCGTCCCTTGGTATTTTGGGATGCCATCCAGGCTCTCCGTTGGGAAAGAACAAAGGATAAGACAACCAATCATAACAAGCATGTAAGGTTGAATCTACACCACAATACTTCTCTTGTATGTAGTGATGTTATCATTACCTTCAACTCAAATACCAGCAACCTATAATTTGGTACACCTCAACATGGTTTACGCTTTTATATATACAAGGTATGTAAATATGCAATATTGGTTTTAGATGTTCAAACCTCAGAAGTCGTTGGACGATTGTAGACCCTTTGATCAAGCTCCACTGATGCATTTATAGTAACTCTTTAGTTATCAAGGACACCGGTCAAACTTTCGACTATAATCTTATCTAGATTTGGCCATTAAAGCCTATGATCAAACTGAGATTTAGCTTCATAGAAATACAAATATAAGTACCTCGTTTGACCATCCCTTGGAACTAATTGATCGATTCTATGATAAATCCCTCCTTGGACATGAAAAGTATAAACTCCGGCTATCATATTATTTATCGTAGTATCCAATGATACACCCATCGATGTGAAAGAAAAGTTTGTATTGTATGCACGTATGTTATTGCTAAAACCTTTTCCTAATTCATCTTGTGCTGTAAATATATCATATAATTGTTGAGGAATGTGATTCTATGCCAGCTTTGTCTTCCCGTCCATGCAACAAAAAGTCGGGTATTCAAACTGTATCCGCTTTGCTCCACATTTAACACATCGTACGGATCCTCTTGGATGATCTCCCTTTTTGATGGGTTGACATTGATATCAACATGTCTTTCAACATCTAGAACATTGAGTTATTAATATTTTTTAGTATGGAGTATCACACGTTGCATAATCAATTGTTGATTTTAGATTACTTATATAAAAACAATAAATTAAACACTAACTTCTTGATGATTGATCGATGAAATAGCAATAGAAGTATATTTTGTTGACATTGTGTATCTGTATTTGGGGAAAAGATATGTAAAAGAGATCATTATTTAATAAATATCTGCAATGTGAAACAATATACAACATGTGGTTCTTACCATTAACGTTTTCATGTGTCAATCTTGAAGCAGATTGGGTCATGCCTTTTGTGTTCGTAACATTGTGACGATTGTTATCTTGGGTGGTATTTATCATTGATTGACTAAACTCTTCTTAGTTAGCACATGTTGTCATCTTCTTAGCGGCTTTACATGAATTTGTGTGGATTCCTAGATCTCTTTATTCATTAATAACATGTGTCTTGCAATATCCTTAATGGTGCCCTCTTAGATTGTGCTAAATTCATCAGAGTCATATTCTCCACCGTCATATTTGGGCTAAATTTTCTATTTGTACTATTTCGTTCACAGTTGGCCAATTTACTAATTCTAATCTTCTCCTTGTTGCGTATAATACCATCGACTGTATTCCTTTGATGTTCTAAACGGAAATTTGTTACAATAAGATTAGAATCACTACATGAACCTATATATATAATATTAGGCATTTTACATATTACTAATACCTTTTTGTGTGTTTACATCAGCTTGTGATATATCGTCGTTAACAGTCTTTCTCAGTTGTTCTTTTCTTTTTTCGGTTCATAAAATCTTTTGTTGTATTCTTTTCGTTTTTTTGCAACATATTTTTTGTTGATACATGTGTAATTGAATATATTGAACATATTTTTTTACATTAATAGGAAACCTAGAGAATATAAATACTCACTATGAATAAATAAAATACCTTTTTCTGTGTCTATATAAATTTAGGTGACATTACCAGCATTTTCATTATTTGCAATCAAGATTTCAAACTATAGCATCACAAAGTAAGAAAGATATATGGTTTATGTTATATGTAATAAATAATAAGTTATGATGAGATATGAATAGATATTTAGAATTTCATTATTTGCATCAATCATTTTAAAATATGGATTTCAATTAAGGATAACAATTCACGCATTTCCTAAGGTTTTTTATGTAGGTTTTTTCAATGGTTTTGATTTCTATTATAATGCTCTTACTTAATATATAAGTAATGTTGGTATTTAACTTAATGGATATAAGATTTAGAAGTACATTTTTGTTTTTTTTCTTTTTTTTGTTCGGTAAGCTTTGTATATTCGTTAATAAAAATTAATGAAATTTTATTTACATTTTGATTAAATAGGTACTATATAATAACCATGTTGGAGTCAAACATTAAGAAATACTAACAAAAATTAGCACGTAAATTCATGTATTAAGTTAAAGATACCAACCCAAAAATGTACTAAAACACAAATACTTAAAAAGGCAAACGAAAGAAAAAACATAAATATAAAATGTTCGCAACAAAACGCTCTAGCCTATAAAGGGCAGGGTAAAGGCTTGAATATCGATATATAGTAAAAACTTATATCAAAAGATGTCGCATGGCTTCGGCTTTTGTCATTTTCTGTTCAAACTCTATAGTGGACAGATTCATGCAAATCAAAACATTTTCTGAAAGTAAAAGTGATTTTGAGATAAAATACAATTGTTTGGTAGTTATAAAATAAATATTTAAAGTGTTTCATTAAACGTAAATCTAGTGCTTACTTTCTCTTGTAGGGTCAAGTTTTACTCGAGTAATGAATATAACCAAATTGATCTCGTACTACTCGTGCGAGAGGTACTAGAAGATGAGAACTCCATGGATCATACAATTTTAGTTTTAACTCTTTGTCCTGTGCATGATTGATTTAGTTTTAGTTTAGGAAAATATATTTGTTTTTGTGTACTATAAATTAACCATAAATTTGTTATATGTTAAAAAATTATAAAATATTTATTAAGTAGCTTACAAAAAATCCTTCAATAATAATTTTAGATACGTAGGACGATTTGCATTCCATGGATCACTGAATCTTTTCAGTTGTCCTTGTATGATTTTTCCTACAACATGTATTAAAAAATTACCTATGTAAGCTTAAGTTAAAAGTATATATGGTTTTTGAAGTTTTAAATGAAAATGAAGAAGAATTTAATATACTTATCAACATTTTTTCTTTCACACAAGCAAGAAACCCAAATGAATAAAATTTTGAATAATATGGAAGCTCAAATCCAAGCGATTCACTCTTCAAAGGTATAAGCTTTGGTTTTTTGTAAAACCGAAATTCATACTCGTCATGATGGAGAGGGTAAGTTTCATACCTCGTGATATCGCCAAATTTAAATATATATATTTTAAGCGATATCTATTTTAATTTAGCATGTTATTGTTCGTAAATAAGTAAAAGATAATTAATTATCTTCATATATTGAATTTCAGGTCAAAAAGACGGATAATGAAAAGTTTTGAGCAAAAAACGGAAAAACTAAAGAAATAAGAAAAATTTTCCGCTCCAACACACCTCCACTATTTTGATCATATCTCATTCATACGAACTCGGATTGAGGTGATTCAAAAGGCCACGAAAGCTAGACTCAGAGGGCTACAAAATCACTTTGATGATCAATGCCTAAAAATTCTAGATCGTGATGCGACGCGATTTGATAAGACCAAATTTCAAATTTTCAAAAAAAAAGAGTTCGGATTACGCGAAGACTTCACAGATCGCAACACGACGCATACAGATCGCGACGCGAAACCCCACCTGTTTTGGGCCTATCTATTTAAACACAACTCTAGATTGTTTTAGTGGTGAACCACCTGACTTTTACACACTTTATACCCCTAAAAACGTCCCAAAAGAGGCTCAAAGCAGATTCAAAGCATTGGATTGAAGATCGGGGCTTAATTGTAAAGATCAAGGCTTTGTTCATCATTCTTCTTAAGGGTTTTTCATTCTAATTGATCTCATATATTTATGTTTTTGAATGATTTCCATTGTTTTAGAATGAATATGCTAGGCTAGATTTTTGTTTTTCCTTCCCACAGGAGATGTAACTTTGATAGTTGCTTGATTTCATTAAAGTTGGATACTTTTTATTATATATTTGGCTTGAAAGCTTAATCAAAGATCCATATGTATTTTAGGATCTGTTTTTAGGTGTTTATAATCTGAGTTTTCATAAATTAGAAGAGCAATCTGTTTATGTTGCTTTAATCTTGATTATCTAGGACCAATATGTAATTTTGATTAGTGATTGACCAATCCTAGGCTTAAACAACCAAAGATAGGAACTTTAATGTGTATGCTTGACATATAATGACCTTTATGTGTTAAGTGAATGATTTGTTAACAAAAACAATCACAAAAGATTAAGTCTTTCTTGATTCGAACCAAATAGACTAGTTTTGCTTTAAGTTAATCTCATGACCATAAAGGTTAATTAATTGCATAATTATGGGGTTAGATAATCTGACCAAGAGTCTAATCACATAAGAAATCGGTATATGGTGATTAGTTGTCCATTACACATCTTTATTTGAAATCATTTGACTTGAAAAGTCGAATCTAGGGAGAGAAATATTCGTTCTAATAGTTTAATCTAATAAAGTTTAATGCTTTTTGCTTCCTTTGAGTTGTTTTTGGTGATTTTTAGTAGTATAAGTGTTTAAATTAGTTGGTAGTTGGTTTTAAAGTGTTGCAATTCCAAAATCCTCTTTTATTGCTTTAAATTAGTTTAAATTTTAATTAGTGGAGTTATATTTAAAATCATACTCGTTTCCCAAGTGTTCGACACCCGTACTTATTTACTAAACTATGATATGATTAGGTTCTCTTGCCTATTTATGTTGTAGTCGTGCTAAATAACTCGGATTTATAAATTTAAAACGGGTACACTATATGCACATCACCTCGGAAAGTCATCACACCCAATTCCATTAGGATTGAAATGACTCAATTGAAAACATACCGCCTTCTAAGTTCATTTGCTTGTAACTTTGCATCAAATAGGAAGGAACAACTGCAACAATTATGTCTCTATTATAATATATCTTATTAATTAAATTGAAAATATTGTATATAATAATTTAGGATAGCTCTGAATAAATGTCTAATTACTTATGTTCTTATCGAGTAAAAACAAATACAATTGATTTTCTCAAACATCCTTAAGACATATTGAACCCTCACTGCTTTGATTTTGAACCAACCATTACGTGGTTGAAATTCAGAAGGTTACTACATGAGAAACACGATCTCATAATCTTAAACAAGTCGGATCTTGCCCAAAACACCAAAACACGGCAACGAATAAACCCCGACTAATGATTTACCCGTCACGAGCTCAGAAACTTCATAACAATGCATATAAACGACATGCATGCGGTCCAAAACGCTAAATAACCGAAATAGAATCATAAGATTAGAGAAATGTACCTCTCGGGTTCACCCACGCGTAACTATGGTCAAAACAACGTCCGGAATCGAATCTCCGATCTTCCGTAACTAAAGATACGCTCACAAACGAAACCCAACACTATCGTAGGCTCAAGAATCTCGGAAAAACTCTTAAATTTGGCAGAGTAACGGCTTCGTTGAGAGTGGTGTGAGAAAATCGGCTGAAATGAACTTGTATATATAGGCCCAGAATTTCTGCCGACGCGTCGCGTCGCGACGTTTCTGACACACGCCATCAGTCTGTCACACGCCATCGCCTGACACACGCCATCGCCTGACACACGCTACCGACACGTGTCCTGCCGCCCTGACGTGTCGCGTCGCGACATCTAACGCGTCGCGTCGCGACCCCGGTCATTTCAGATTTTTCATTTCTTTTATTTTATTTCCCTTCTTTTCTCTTACTTTTCTTTTCTTTTCTTTTCCTTTCTTTTCCAACTTTAATATTTTATTCCACTAATAATAATATTCCTTAATTATCATAATAATTAAATAAACACCATATAATATTATTTATTTCTCCATAAAATAATATTACAATATTTTCTTAAAATTTCGGTCGTTACAATTCTCCCTTCCTTAAAAAGATTCCGTCCTCGGAATCTACTAAACAAAAAGCTGGGGATATCTAATCTTCATTTCTTCTTCGGCCTCCCACGTCATATCCCCTCCATGCTTGTTCTTCCACTAAACCTTCACGAGCTTGACTCGTTTCTTTCTTAACTGCTTGACCTTGCGGTCCAAGATTGCCACTGGTTCTTCAATTAACCTCTTGCTATTGTCTACTCGTAACTCCTCTAACGGCAAAATGCTTGGTTCCTCAGCCAAACATTTACGTAGATAACATACGTGAAACACATCATGTATTCCCTCCAAAGTCGGTGGTAACTCCAACTTGTAGGCTTGGTCTCCAACTTTCTCCACAATCGTCAACGGACCAATGAACCGTGGACCAAGCTTGCCTCGCTTACCAAAACGTATGATCCCTTTCCATGGCGAGACTTTTAGCATTACCTTTTCACCAACCTCAAACACTTTCGGTCAGTGCTTTCGATCCGAATACTTTTTTTTGTCTTTCTCTCGCTATTCGGAGACGATTCCGTGCTACCTCCACTTTCTCCGCTGTCAACTGTACAATTTCTGAATCCGCGAATTGTTTCTCTCCGGCTTCCAACCAACAAGTCGGCGTGCGACACTTCCTTCCATATAACTTCTCATACGGCGCCATGTCGATACTTGAGTGATACGTATTGTTATACGCGAACTCCACCAATGGAAGGTGAGCATCCCAACTCCCACCGTATTCAATCACACATGCTCTCAACATGTCTTCGAGCGTTTGAATAGTTCTCTCACTTTGCCCATCTGTCTGCGGGTGATAGGCTGTGCTCAAATGCACTTTCGTCCCTAATTCCTCTTGCAACTTCTTCCAGAATCTAGAAACAAATCGACTATCCCGGTCCGAAACAATGGATAATGGGACTCCATGTCTCGTAACCACCTCACGCACATACAACTTTTCTAGGTTTTCTAGCTTCTCCGTCTCTTTGGTTGCAAGGAAATGTGCACTCTTGGTCAGACGATCGACAATAACCCAAATCATATCATTGCCCTTTGCAGTATTGGGCAATTTTGTAACAAAATCCATTGTGATCTTATCCCATTTCCACTCGGGTATCTCCAATTGTTGCAATTCTCTGTAGGGCTTTTTATGTTCCGCCTTAACTTGCGAACAAGTGACACACTTCGACACATAAGTAGCCACATCCGTCTTCATACCGGGCCACCAGTATCGAATACTTTGATCTATGGGCCTCTCGTAGCAACACTTCACGGACTCCCCCAACTTTGGGAACCCAAATACGTCCCTGGAAAGTCTTGAGACCATGGCTATTCTCACCAAGACTTGCTTGTTGCTTCCCCATCACTTCCCCCTTTAAGTTTTCCTCTTTCAAACCCTCGATTTGAGCCGCCCGAATCTCATCAACCCAATCCGGTACAACTACCATACGCATATATTTCAATCGGTAAGCAGATCTAGGTTCCTTTCGACTCAAGGCATCGGCCACTACATTGGCCTTTCCCGGATGATAACTGATTTCACAGTCATAGTCGGTCAACAACTCCATCCATCGTCGCTGTCTTATATTCAATTCCTTTTGATCTCGAATATGTTGCAAGCTCTTGTGATCGGTAAAGATCGTACAATGAGTACCATAAAAGTAATGCCGCCACAACTTAAGAGCGAAGATAACCGCCGCTAGCTCTAAGTCGTGTATGGGATAATTCTTTTCCGCATCCTTTAGCTGTCTAGAGGCATACGCAATAACCTTCCCTCGCTGCATGAGTACACATCCTAAACCAGAGTAAGACGCATCGTTGTACACCACAAAATCCTCGTTGCCTTCTGGTAAGGAGAGTATCGGCGCTTCACATAGACACTTCTTCAAAGTTTGGAAAGCCCTCTCTTGCTTCTCCGTCCACACAAACGATTCCGTCTTTCGAGTCAAGTTCGTCATTGGCGATGCTATCTTCTTCGAGAAATCCTTTATGAACCTCCTATAATAACCTGCCAAGCCAAGAAAACTACGAAAGGTTGGGGTTTTAGGAATTTCCCACTTCTTTCTCGACTCGATCTTTTCTGGGTCTACCTTTATTCCGTCCATTCCCACGATGTGACCCAAAAAGTGTACTTCTTTTAGTCAAAACTCACACTTTGAGAATTTGGCGTAAAGCTTCTCTTCACGCAAAGTCTCCAATACCTCTCTCAAATGACGCCTATGGTCATCCGCACTCTTGGAGTACACCAAGATATCATCAATAAACGCTATCACGGATTTGTCAAGATACGGCCTACATACTCGATTCATCAAATCCATGAAAACTGCTGGTGCATTTGCCAAACCGAACGGCATAACTAGAAATTCGTAATGACCGTAACGAGTACGAAAAGCCGTCTTTGGTACATCACCTTCCTTCACTCACACTTGGTGATAACCCGAACGCAAATCTATCTTTGAAAAGTGACTAGCACCCTGCAACTGATCGAACAAGTCATCTATTCTTGGAAGTGGGTACTTGTTCTTCACCGTCAACTTATTCAATTCTCTATAGTCGATACACATCCTCATCGACCCATCCTTCTTCTTTACAAATAGGACCGGAGCTCCCCAAGGTGAAGAACTCGGCCTAATGAATCCCTTTTCTAGCAACTCCAATTGCGTCATTATCTCTTTCATCTCAGAGGGAGCCAATCGATATGGTGCTTTAGCAACTGGTGCAGCACCTGGAACCAAATCAATATGAAATTCCACCTCTCTTGGCGGCGGTAATCCCGGAAGATCATTTGGAAAGACATCGGGATATTCGTTCACCACCTCTACCTCCGCCAACACACTCTTTTTCTTCGCCGAATCCACCACATGAGCTAAGAACGCAGCGCACCCCTTCGCTAGACACTTTCGTGCCTTAAGGACCGATATCATCGCTATGTTCCCCGTACATCATTCTCCATAGGCAATAGCATGACCACCTAATGGAAGAGGAACTCGGACCAACTTCTTTGAGCACACGATTTCAGCTCCATAAGCGGACATCGAATCCATTCCAATCACTACATCGAATCCCTCGATTCCTAACGGAATAAGCGTCAAAGGGAAAGTAGTGCCATCAATATCAATCATACAATCGTCGTATTTCTCACTCACTGTAATCGGTTCCCCGACCGCTATTTCGATCTCTAAAGCATGTTCTAAGGAACTACGAGGCACATTCAACTGATCATAGAATCTAAGGGACACTACAGACCTACTAGCACCCGAATCGAATAATACAACAGCAGGTAAAGAGTTAATCATAAAAGTTCCGAAAATCACCTCATCATCTCGGCGTGCCTCCTTGGTTGTCATCTGATAAGCACGGCCGGTTGCTTTCGGGGTTGGCTTCTTTCCTGCTTCCTCAATCTTCTTCTTCGGGTTTGGGCATTGCGTACTGATATGCCCCATTTCCCTACAGTTGTAGCACACGGGCTTCTCGCTTTTGCAGTTCACTGCCTTATGCCCCATCTTTCCGCATCGACGGCAACTCATCGTCTCTGCAGTGCACGGACCACTGTGGGCTTGAGTGGCATGTTGTGCAATA
This sequence comes from Dittrichia graveolens, assembly GCA_038502395.1. Taxonomy (NCBI): domain Eukaryota; kingdom Viridiplantae; phylum Streptophyta; class Magnoliopsida; order Asterales; family Asteraceae; genus Dittrichia; species Dittrichia graveolens. The sequence continues at coordinate 398,059 of JARJIL010000003.1, read as the reverse complement.
CCCTGTCTTTCCTTGTTTCTCCCCTTTCTTGTTGTTGCCACTCGAGAACTTCTTCTTGTTGGAGGACCCAGATGGCCCTTCCCACTTTCTCTTTTTTCCCACCACCCCATCACTCTTTTCTCTCAGTTTCAAATCATGCTCGATTCTTTCCGCCTCAGCCATTGCATCACCCAAATTGGATCTCAATCTCACTGTCCCACGGTATTCATATGGCAAACCCTCCACATACTGGTTTACCGTCGAAGCATCATCATAGCAGTACCTCTTGGCAAACTGCATCCTTTCTGAAAAAGTAGAGTTATACTTGGCAATCGTCATGTTGCCCTTTTTCAGATCCAAAAACTCTCTTTCCACGCGTTGTCTAGCCCCCAAATTACAGAAACGGTTCTATAACTTTTCTTTGAACATTTCCCAAGTAAGGTTCCTTCTTGTTACTATTGATAGTGAACCTTTAATAGAATCCCACCACTCTTAAAGCTTCTTTCTCCAACACACGGATCGCATAACTGATCCGTTGTTCCTCAGTAAACACACCAGAGTTGTATGTTTGTTCCATCTTACGGATCCAGCGTATGCAGTCGAGGGGATCAGTCCCTCCCGCATACTTAGGTGGTTTGCACTCCCTGAACATCCTGTAGGTGCTTCCCACTCGGTACAGTGCACCTTCATTTCGGCCACCTAGACCCGCTTGATCATCCTCGTCGTCATCTCCTTCCTCAGGCGTGATTGGCTTTTTCCCTAGGATTCCCGCCTCACACATTGCTTGCTTCATTTCGTTTAGCTCCTCCGTTTGCTTTTTCAGAGCCTCATCCCTTTCCTTCAACACTCTCTCCAACTCAGCCACGCGGATCATACTGCTGGTGCTGTGTGCAGTACGACTACTATGCACCGACGCAGTTCTAGGAGGTGACGGAACTCGCTCACTTTCCGCTTCTCCTTCACCCAGAATTCTGAATGATCCCTCCGCATTGGCCTTCTCCCCTTGATTCATCACTTGCTTCCCGTTACCTCTCCTCGTTTCCACCATTCTATACGTAAGGAAGTCGAGTAAAAGTAAACATCTATAATCATCACAAGGAAAAGAGCTACCTAACAAGCAACTCTCGCACACACATCCCCCACCCAGTCATCCTATAAGAGCTAAGTTGTGAGTCTAAGCACCGGACTCAGTACTCAGATCTCTCATAACACAGCTCTGATACCAACTTGTAACAGCCGTGGTTTCCAGAAATTGAGATTTACAAAAAACTTTTTCTACTCAATCAGATTCATCGCAACGGAAGACTTTTTAAACATCATATTGATTAAAATAGATAAACCATTTTAAACATTCATTAAACAAAACCACCGTTACGTCTCAAACACATCATTGTTTTAACTTTGTTCTTTACACAACCACAAGTTGATACTAAGTATCATCATAACAAAAGAAAACTACCCAAAAGCCCCCGTATCACAAGGCCACGCACCTAAGCAACCTGCACGAGCACAAGACGTATTTCAAAGAAACAAGTGTCAGCTTTCGCCTCGTGAGTCAGCTTAGCATCATCTCAAAATCATCATTTAAAACATTCGCAAACATATTTAGGTTAAGGCATTATATCCCAAACCGTAACTTGACCCACCCGCATAGCATCGTAAATCCCCACCTGGTCAAGTATCATCATAAAACATCATATAACATCATTTAAATCATCATGATCATCTTTTAACTTCGTTAGCATCTTAAGCATCACAAATCATCCTATTGGGGGTCTATCAAGACTATCATTAACATCGCTACCCCAAACATCGCATGCGTGCCTGGCAACCGCTAAGGTTCCAAGATCCGTCCGCAAAAGATACCATATGCGTGCCTAGCAACTACTAAGTCCAAGGTCCGTCCGTATTGGCAAAAGTTCACTAAGCGTGTCCAGCAAGTATGGTACAAGGAAGGGCGCGACTCCCACTTGTACACACACTCCCGTAATCCGTCCGCTATAGTTACTCCGACACAAGTCGTTCAGGCAAAAGTACAAACGGTGCCCCCAACCACTGGGCCCTCCTCTCACCCACGTGACGTTTTGCACATGACCCTATCTCTGTGGTCAATACATCACTCCAGTGTATAAATACACCATGTGTTGCTAAAGTTATCTAGAAACCCGGCAACCCAACATCTGATTGCTAGCATATCCTAGAAGGCACACTTTTCCTACTAGGCATAATTATTTCATCTCTCAGTATAGCTACCCCTTCCCAAATCGTCATGTACATCATAAACATCATATCATATATCTATAAGCATATATGCATGCGTCATATTCATCGCATAAATCAATCGTATATCATCATTTAATAAACGAGCATGCATTAGGAAAGATCAGAAATCTACCGTAAACATTTATACAGCTATATCATCTTAAAACCCGTTAATAATATCAAAACAGATTTTGTCTATATGCTCGGTTTTGTAAAACAACTGAACTCACCTTAGTCTAGACAACGAAACGTACGATCTCAAACGACAAACAACGCTCACGAATCAACCAGACTGAAAACCGAAACACCGCGATCAATCCTACGAAGGTTACTACATGAGAAACACGATCTCATAATCTTAAACAAGTCGGATCTTGCCCAAAACACCAAAACACGGCAACGAATAAACCCCGACTAATGATTTACGCGTCACGAGCTCAGAAACTTCATAACAATGCATATAAACGACATGCATGCGGTCCAAAACGCTAAATAACCGAAATAGAATCATAAGATTAGAGAAATGTACCTCTCGGGTTCACCCACGCGTAACTATGGTCAAAACAACGCCCAGAATCGAATCTCCGATCTTCCGTAACTAAAGATACGCTCACAAACGAAACCCGACACTATCGTAGGCTCAAGAATCTCGGAAAAACTCTTAAATTTGGCAGAGTAACGGCTTGGTTGAGAGTGGTGTGAGAAAATCGGCTGAAATGAACTTGTATATATAGGCCAAGAATTTCTGCCGACGCGTCGCGTCGCGACGTTTCTGACACACGCCATCAGTCTGTCACACGCCATCGCCTGACACACGCCATCGCCCGACACACGCTACCGACACGTGTCCTGCCGCCCCGACGCGTCGCGTCGCGACATCTAACGCGTTGCGTCGCGACCCCGGTCATTTCAGATTTTTCATTTCTTTTATTTTATTTCCCTTCTTTTCTCTTACTTTTCTTTTCCTTTCTTTTCCATCTTTAATATTTTACTCCACTAATAATAATATTCCTTAATTATCATAATAATTAAATAAACACCATATAATATTATTTATTTCTCTATAAAATAATATTACAATATTTTCTTAAAATTTCGGTCGTTACACCTAAACATACTTATAAACAATTAATTTAGTTCATAATAGAGATAATATACAAATTAACTTAAAGTTATATTACTTATAAAATTAATTATTTTATCTGCCTATTATTTATTGTGTTCAAAGATTGTTATAAATTTGATTAATAAGAATAGTTTGTTATCGTTGTAATTATAATAGGTTGCATCTGATTTAGTGTAGCAGACATTATCATTTTGTGAGTAATATTAATATTTAATCATGTTAAGAAAGAACAACATAAATGAAAGCAAAATTTATTTACATTAGTATCGAATAAAGTATTATTCTTTAAATTCATTACAAGAGTCTTCAAAATATAAATGTTGGTAATATTCATTACAATAGGAAATAAGCTAATCAAAGTCATAATCGTCTTCTTCAGATTTATCTATCAATTTGTAAACCTTATTTCAGCTAAACACCGAGATTTGGTTCCTTTTTTTTGTCTTTTCTCATTTTTCATAGTCAAAGTTTCGTCATCAGACTGTCAACGTCAATAACATTATCCGAGTCCCACTTTAATTAATAGATTTTTTTTCCATTTTTTCTTTTTGCTAATTTGAACAATATAGGATATTAAACATTAGTATACGTATACTTGTATTAGTACCTAATACCATTTCTAAATTAGGTGTGCTCATTTATGAGTTATAGATATTTATAAATATACAAATCTCAAGAACTAAACATGTGCCAAAGTTACTGTTCTTAGTTGGGTTTTGCTAATATGCCTCCTTCTATGATATATAATTCTATTTAGTTTATAATTTTCGTATATGCCCTCTTATTTTAATTTTTTAATCTTTTTTATTTTTCATTTTGCTATCTTTGCATTAGAACAAATTAGAATACTAAGGTCATTTAGTTCACGGAATGAAATTAATAAAATTAGAAATAGGCCGGTGAATTAGAATTAGAAATAGTTTGGATACGTGCACGTGGCGTTTTTTGCCGTGAAAATCTAATGTTTTTTATTTTAGTTCAGATTATATATTTATATTATTATTTTGTTTGTATAAGCATTATAGAGAAGTTCTATACATACTTTTTTAATTAAAATAAAGACAATATCGACAATAATTAAACAAATCATATTTAAGAAAGACAATATTAAAATAATTTAAATAGCTAATATAAAATCAGGCTATTGCATCTAAACTATATTATTATATTTATAGATTTTGTTTTATATGTAAGTGTATATTTTTTAACAAATTAAAAATAGGTAATGTATAAAATTAATCTTCTTGCAATAAGATTGATTCCAAATATTTTATATACAGTTGTAATGTTTTTTTTCAACTTTTTATTATTGTATTTTGTTGCTTTTGTTGTAATCTAACTACTTCATATATTTATGTTTGATATTTATATCATAGTTTATCATTATTTGCACATCCACGTAGTTTGCATATTTATATACTTAACATTTTTCTTATAAAGTATTTTCAAAATTATAAATTATGAACAACTACTAATTAATTCATATACCAATAGAACATATTCGGTTCAAAATAGAACATTTCTACTTTTCTAGTAACAACGTTAGTGGGCCCGTTGATATAATTGGGCTACTAATAGTTGATATTCTAGTTTTAATATTATTATTTAGGCCATTGTGAAATTTATGTTTCTTATATGTATTTAGTAGTGGCCTAAACCAAGAGTTTGGTTTGTTTTTTTAGAAAAAAAGTCTCTTGATACAGACTATAAATATAACAATTGTTACAAACTTTAATATAACAACAAATATAGATTATGAACAACATATTTATAGATGTGAATACTTCTAACAACAACTATAATGATGCGGGTTCGGAGTCGGGTAAGGGTTCGGGGAACCGAGGGGTATCACCATCCCCGCACCCTTCCCCGTTTCTAAGTTCGGGGAATTACTGTCCCCGTCCCCATCCCTAACATTGTTCAACTCGGAGATTCTCTGGTCAAATCGGGGTTAGAGAACGGGTTCCCCATCAGATACGGGGTTTTTGTCATTCCTACACAAGAGTAAGATAAAGGTTGTGTTTACCGAAGCTTTTGCAATTAAGATTACTTTTTTAACCTAGAGAACAATGTTGATATATTTTTATAAGAAATGGGAGTGACACATATATATAGAAATGGCGTACACCTTATTGACGGAAAGAATATCATTGTATATCTCATTTTTCATAACAAAAAAGTGTTTATGGAGTTAATTCCGTAATTTTGGCAGTTGCTTCATTTAACAATTATAAAAAAAGAATATAATTAAAAAAAGGTAACTAAGACCAAATTTATTTCTAGAAAGATATATAGTATTTGAAAAGGCAATAAAAATATACCAAATTATGCAACTTCTTTTTTTTTTTTACATTCTTATAGTCTTCAAACTTGTCCTATAGCCTCATTACCTATTTATTTTTCCTACGACCAATACAAGCAACCATCATATGACTATTTAGTCAAGATAATCTATTCAAAGATGAAAGAGTGAATAGATTTACAACGCCTATAATAAGTGACACATATTAGTTCAAAGATAAATTTTATATATGGCAATGCATATAAACAAATGACAGATATAGACACCATGCTCAAAGTTACAAATGAAAAACACAGTTAATTAAGCGTGCTGGAAACAATGTAAATTATTAAGAGAGAATGCTACATAAGGTAACAGACTTGACTCTTAAGAACAACAAAAAACAACATGTATGTATACCGCCGGGAAAAGGAAAAACAAAACTAAGCTTTTCTATTCATGTTTGAATTATATACTTATATATAAATGTCGCATATATATATGCTAGTCAAGAATGTCAGTATTTCTTAATAAATATGTCATCTTCAAATACAAGAGCATGTCTGCAAATTAATGTCAAATAGTACTGACACTGATGCATGATTATAAAGAAGGTGGTAAGAGGAAGTAGAATAAGAAAACAAGTAATCATATTCAAGCACTTTTGAAGAAAAGGTTAAGTAATCATATTCAAGCTCTTTCGAAGAAAGAGTGAACTATTTTTTATCGTGGTCAAATTTTCACTTTTGCCTAGAAGTTTAGAGAGAAAACGTAATTACGTACTTCCCTAAACTAATAATGAATAAAGGATCATGTGAAATTTAAAACCAGATGAGAAATCGTATGTTGTGAATTACCCGAGCCAAATAATGAACAAGAATGTTTTCTTCAAGAGACTGTTGAAGTATTAATCCAGAATTTTAAAAGCATTTTTTAATTAATTATTTGCTATTTAATTTGTTTTGAAGTAGTCACAGGCCATGTTTGCCACGTTTTCCTTTATTTAGCGATAGTGACTTGGTGGTAGTTTAGTGTTTCCTTATTTCCAGCATGATTCAAAGTATAAGTAGGTGTATTTTGTTTTCTGTTATAGATAGAGCCAGAAAATTGCCCCACTTTGAAGTCTCCGCTTATATATTTTTCTATCTGCTCTTCTTTTCAACCCATTTTTGCAAGACCTGATTCCAACATTTGGTATCAGAGCCTCGTTTATGCCTAAATACCAACCACGATCAGAGCAAATGGCTACTAAAACCGACAAGGACGGGCAGATTACACTGCACTATCCTATGTTGTCAAGGAGTAATTACGCTGCATGGGCAATTAAGATGAAGGTGTTCATGCAGGCTCAAGGTGTCTGGGAGGCTGTCGAGCCCAAGAACCCCGTTGATGTGAAGAAGGATAAGATGGCACTAGCAGCCATCTATCAAGGCATTCCAGAGGACATGTTGTTGTCGTTGGCTGAGAAAGAAACGGCAAAGGAAACGTGGTCAACGCTGAAGACAATGTATATGGGGGTTGATAGAGTAAAGACAGCAAAGGTGCAAACCTTGAAGGCTGAATTTGAGGTCCTAAGTATGAAGGAAACGGAGACGGTTGATGAGTTTGCTACAAAACTCGGTAATGTTGTTAGCAACATACGAGCACTTGGAGACAAGATTGACAAGTCCTACGTGGTGAAGAAGCTGCTGCGGGCTGTACCGTCTAAGTTCCTTCAAATTGCCTCTACCATCGAGCAATTTGGAGACATCGATCACATGTCAGTTGAAGAGGTTGTGGGCAGGCTAAAAGCACACGAAGAGCGGATCAAAGGGCACGTTGAAGCTGATGAGAAGAAATTGTTACTAACTCATCAAGAATGGTCTGAAAGAAACAAGAAGCAAAGTGAAGATGACTCAAAATCTGGAAACAAATTTCACAGGGCAAGTTCATCCAACTCACGAGGCCGAGGAAGAGGCCGTGGAAGAGGAAGTGGCTCAGGCAATCGAGGTGGCCGTGGTAGAGGAGGTGGTTACCAACAGCGAGATAGGGGTCGTGGGTGCGATAAAAACCGTGATAAAAGTAAGGTGCAATGTTACAATTGCCAACAATATGGGCATTATGCTGCTGAATGCCAGAACCCACGACGTGAACGAAACCAGGAAGCCAACTTAACCCAAGAAAACACCGACGGTGAACCGGCGCTGTTACTATCTACTTTTGAAGAGGATGACAACATTCAAGAGGTTTTCTTGAATGAGGAGAAAGTGAACCCCCGCTTAAAGCCGGTCGAAGAGATGGTTGGTGATAAGAGTTTGTGGTACTTGGACAACGGGGCCAGTAACCACATGACTGGTACTAAAGAAAAATTTCGAGAACTCGATCAGTCCATAAAGGGCTCTGTAAAATTCGGAGACGGGTCAAAGGTTCGTATAGAAGGTAAAGGCTCAATCCTATTTAAATGCAAAAATGGGGAACACCGACTCATGCAAGGGGTATACTTTATACCAAGTTTATGCAGCAACATTATTAGCTTGGGGCAGTTAGCTGAGGGTGGTGATCGAATTATAATGCGTGGACCGTTTCTGTGGGTCCATGATGTCAAAGGCAGATTGCTGATGAAGGTAAAGAGATCACCAAATCGGTTATACAAGATAGGACTGGAAGAAGTAAACTCGAAGTGTTTACTTGGGAAGAGCTATGATGAGGCTATGTTGTGGCACTCTCGAATGGGTCATGTAAGTTTTGCTGCACTAAAGTCAATGTTAGAGAAAGAAATGGTACATGGGCTACCAAGAGTCTCAAGTCCTACCAGTTTATGCGAAGGATGCTTAGAAGGAAAGCAAGCTCGAAAACCGTATCCAGATCACTCGAAGTTCAGGGCAAGCAGCAAGCTGGAATTGATTCACGGTGACCTTTGCGGTCCAATTTCACCCCCCACACCAGCAGGTAACAGGTACTTTCTCTTACTCGTTGATGATTACACGAGAGTTATGTGGGTTTACCTGTTGAAAACAAAGGATCAAGCGCTCAGAATGTTTAAAAAATTTCGAGTCGAAGTTGAGGCTGAAACAGGTGATCGAGTAAAGTTATTCAGGACAGATCGGGGTGGAGAATTTCTCTCGAAGGAGTTCTCATCTTATTGTGAAGAAACCGGGCTGAAATGACATTACACAGCACCATACTCGCCTCAGCAAAATGGGGTAGTAGAGAGACGCAATCGAACCGTAGTGGAGATGGCAAGAAGTACGTTAAAAGGTATGAAGGTACCAGAGACTCTATGGGGGGAAGCTGTAAGGAATGTTGTATATGTTCTCAATAGGGTGTCAACAAAAGCTCTTCACGATACAACACCCTATCAGATGTGGACCGGTCGAAAGCCCAATATCGAACACATAATAGTGTTTGGTTGTGTCGCTCACATGAAACTAGTGGGTGGCCATCTACAAAAACTTGACAGCCGGAGCAAAGCATTGGTTCACCTTGGAGTTTAAACGGGAACAAAAGCATACAGGTTGCTCAATCCAGATACGGGAAGCATAAAAGTCAGCAGGGATTTGTTATTCGAGGAAGAGAAGCAGTGGTAGTGGGTGAAAGCAGAAAAGATTAATGCAAGTCCAGGGTCAAGCTTCACAATCGAAGGTTTTACTCCAGAAGTTGATGATGAAGACATTGAGGTGGAGTCTCAAGTGACACCAGAAATGCAAACTCAAGACTCCAGTGATTCTCTTGAGATTAATTTAGAAGCTGAACCCTTACCTTTCAGTCCTCAAATTCCCTCGCCGGATTTCGAAGCAACCCCACTTAGTTCAGTTGGTTCGACAAGCTCAACATCAAGCTCAACAGGAGGTGGAGCTCCCAAAAGGTACCGAATGATGACTGATTTATATGATGAAACTGATGAGTTTTTATTGTTAAATGATAATGAAGAACCAACAACTTTTTCAATGGCCTTCAAACATGAAGAATGGAGAAAAGCTATGAAATCTGAACTTGCAGCCATAAAAAAAACCATACCTGGTCACTTGTTGATCTCCCACCAAGAAGGAAACCAATAGGGCTCAAGTGGGTTTATAAAGTTAAAAAGGATCCTACAGGTTTGGTGCTGCAACACAAGGCTCGGCTCGTGGCGAAGGGCTACGTGCAGAAGGCCGGGATCGATTTTGATGAAGTGTATGCTCGGGTGGCTAGAATTGAAACGATACGTATACTACTTGGTCTCTCAAGCAAAAATGGTTGGCTTATACACCATCTCGATGTGAAATCTGCATTCCTAAATGGGGAGTTAGAAGAGGAAGTATTTGTTGTTCAACCAGAAGGTTTCGTGAAGAAAGAAGAACCGGAAAAGGTTTACAAGCTGAGCAAGGCACTCTACGGGCTTCGCCAGGCCCCGAGAGCATGGAATTCAAGGCTGGACCGGTGTCTTAAACAGCTCGGGTTTAAAAGATGTCAACAAGAATACGCTGTTTACACGAGAAACAAGGCAGAAAAAATCCTTATTATTGGGGTGTATGTCGACGACTTAATTGTCACCGGAAGCTGCAACGCTGAAATAAAGCATTTCAAGGAGCAGATGAATAAAGAGTTCGAGATGAGTGATCTGGGAATTCTATCTTACTACCTCGGTATTGAAGTCAATCAATACGAGGACTGCATCACGTTGAAGCAATCAGCTTATGTTAAGACAATCTTGAAGAAGACTAGAATGGAAGACTGCAATGCTTGCAAATATCCAATGGAACCAAAACTCGAGTTAACCAAAGATGAAGCAGGAGATTTGGTCGATGCAACTGAATTCAGAAGTATAGTTGGAGCTTTAAGGTACTTGACCCATACCCGACCAGATATTGCATATTCTGTAGGACTTGTGAGCAGGTTCATGGAGAAACCCACTGCCCAACATTTGAAAGCAGTAAAACATATACTGAGATATGTAAAGGGGACCATTAATTTTGGTCTTATTTATACCAAAGGAAGTGGAGAAGATATCATCATCGGATATACGGACAGTGACTTTGCAAGAGATATTAACGATCAGAGAAGCACCGGAGGTATGGCTTTTTACCTTAACAACAACCTTGTAGCATGGGCATCGCAAAAACAACGTTGTGTGGCATTGTCTTCATGTGAAGCTGAGTTTATGGCAGCTACTGTAGCAACATGCCAAGGGATTTGGATTAAGCGGCTGTTAAGCGAGATAACAGGAACAAACATAAAGCCACCGTTGCTGTTCATCGACAATAAATCTGCACTAGACTTGGCAAAGAACCTAGTTTTCCATGGAAGGAGCAAGCATATAGATACTAAATTCCATTTCATCCGAGAGTGTGTTGAGAAACGTGAAATTATGGTGAAACACGTGAGCAGCAAAGAGCAAAGAGCTGACATTCTGACAAAGTCCATGGCCAAGCATCAATTTGAAGAAATGAGGAGCTTACTTGGGGTGAAATAGCTGTTGAATTCTGGCCTAAGAGGGAGATTGTTGAAGTATTAATCCAGAATTTTAAAAGCATTTTTTAATTAATTATTTGCTATTTAATTTGTTTTGAAGTAGTCACAGGCCATGTTGGCCACGTTTTCCTTTATTTAGCGATAGTGACTTGGTGGTAGTTTAGTGTTTCCTTATTTCCAGCATGATTCAAAGTATAAGTAGGTGTATTTTATTTTCTAGTTATAGATAGAGCCAGAAAATTGCCCCACTTTGAAGTCTCCGTTTATATATTTTTCTATCTACTCTTCTTTTCAACCTATTTTTGCAAGACCTGATTCCAACAGAGACCAACCAGAATATGATTAGTATAAATATATCAAACTAGAAACTCCAAAGTCAAACTTTTAGATGGCCTTATACCAATATTGAGGAGGAATACTAATACCAAATTATAAAGATTCCTAAAGAGTCCCCCTATTGTTAGCTACTATTGTTTTGTGGGGGTAACAACAATATTAAGATCAGCTATAAGAAAGCAAAAGACCGCACGGAAATTAGCTTATTAGAAACAAACACTACAAGAAAAAAGCGTTTTGGACATGATACCTTTTAGTGACGACAGGCTGTCCTCGCTAAAGGTTGGATAAATACAAAAAGACTGATGAAAAGACCTTGGGAACATGCAATCTGACGAAAGTAACTTTCAGCGAAGACATGTCCTCGCTAAAGGTGCTTTGCATTTTTTATATCTTTTTTTCCTACAGTAAAATCACTTTAGGCGGTAGAATGAAAAATGTGCCCGGTTTAAAAGTTTTGGCGACGACACTTGTCCTCAGGAAAGGGTTTATTTTTTAATTTTTAAATATTTTGGTCAGACTTGGTTGTCATGTAGTGCCTTTCAGTGACGACAATGTCGTCACCGAAGGCTGTGACCGGGTTAAATCATTGAAACAAGTTTTTACTTCATCTTTTTTCACCTCTCTTTCATTTTTACTCCCTCACTACTCTTTCACCTTCTTGCTCCCCCATTTCCTACATTTCATCAAGATTTTGCTTTAGTTCTTGCAATTAACACTAGTGTAGTTGGTATCTTGGTTTTGGTTGTCAACACCATCGTAGATCCGGCGAAACTCCATTTTTTCGGACAAAAACTCTCACTTTTTCCAGCCAAATCTGGATTTGTTGGACGTTTTTGACCTTTAAAGGTTAGTTTTTTTCATTATATTAGTATTTGTTAGATTATTCATATATAACACATTGTTTTTCTTTTTAGTTACTTCTCCGGTGATACTCCGGCGACGACCCCTTAGCGACGACATGTCCTCGTAGAAGACTATTAGCGACGACATGATGACATTTTGGCGATGACTTTTGTCGTGGCTAAAAGTGTTTTTCCTTGTAGTGAAACCAACTACTTAAACGAGTATATTGAAAACACATCATGAACACCAAATCAACAACTTCTACCTGTGAACCAAAAACACATGGTTCGAATTGTCAAAACAATTCATCTCAAACAATATATATGTTCTACTTGTGGTGTTTTAATTTTAAACATTGAATCTTTTTATTTCTAATTTATGCTTAGATTAAAGAGGAAGCAGACTTGAAACCAGCAAGATTATATATACTAGTCTATAGATAATTAATGCCAACTCACACTACGTACTGTGAAACAAATATAAACATACAACCTAATCAAACTCCTGATTTCCTTTTATGATCCCCTTTAAGTACCATTGTAACGATCTCACTAGCCATAAAATATACTGATTATAAAAATAGGAATTATTATCTAATAACGAAACTACATGTGACTAACGATCATGTTGAAGACGGGTTTAGTTACAAGAAAGTACATATAGTTCAACATTCATAAAAGTCGAACTGTGGTCCTAACTTAAAACGGAGTTTAGGTATCATATAAGACGCTTGATTTTGATGGGAGTATAAGAATAGTCAAATAACATACAACTATACAAGTTTACTTTAAAAACTATGCATACAGATATGTTTTCATAACACTCAAACCAAATAACATGTGAATTATCCAAAAAGTCGAATAACATATGTTTTCTACAAGGTCTTTAAACTGAAGACATTATAAATAACTTTTTGGTGTTTACCTTGAAAACACATATAGCTTTGTAAGATTAGCTTTAAAACACATAGCTTTGTAATACATAGACAAATTTGGCAAATACACCAGCTAACTCAGGTAGCTTTGCAATGATATATGATCTATAAAGATAAATTTAAGTAAAATCTAACCTTATTGAAATTGAAGTCCAAATCGAATTTTGAGAGGTAAGCCCCAAAACAGAAGAAGGGGCCGCAGTTAAGATCCTTCTAATCACACAGAAGAAGGGGTCGCAGTTAAGAACCTTAACTAGCACATAAACCCAAGAATTTACTCAAATAAGCCCAAGATCGAAACTAATCAAATATGTTTCTTCAAGTAAAAACCTTAACTTTCATAGCCTAAAATTAGTCAAAAGAAACAGAAATTAGAAACCCAATAAGATCTATAAAAACTTTAACTTTCATAGCCAAAATTTAGTCAAAACAAACAGAAATTAGAGACCCAATAAAATCTGTAAAAACATTAACTTTCATAGCCTAAAATTAGTCAAAACTTAACAAACCGAAATTAGAGATCCATATTCGTCTAACTCGGTTAGCTTTGCAAAGATATATGATCTATCAAGAATAAGTCATATTTGACATACTCACGGTGTCTTGGGGAAGAGTGGAGCCAAACGAAGGAGGCGAAATGTAGAAACAATGTTTCAAAATCACGAAGAGTTGAGAGCTTCCATCAACATCACGAAGGAGGCGATACAACGGTGGTTGTAACCCTATACATCACGAAGGAGGTTTGTTTGTGCTTTATGTAGTCATAGAGTCATTTTTACTTGCAAATGTGTTTTGTAATAAGTGTGTTGGTCACTTCATATTTTGATTTATTTTAGTTTGATGTTTTACCTCATAAGTTTATTAATAAGTGTGTATATATTAATGTTTTAGCCAGGTCCCTTTTAAGCGATTTTTAATAACCCGGTGTTTAGAGAACAACTTCTTGAGATGGTTCGATTAATAACGACCCAAAAGGATGGCGCGGAGAAAGATGACGACGACAACAATAACGATAATGAAAAGTAGTTCGTGTGTTTCTTAGTAGGCGTGTTTGTACGTGTTAACAAACAACTCAATCAAAATACTTGTATATATGTATTCGGATTTATAACTAATTAATTAGTAGTAGTTTGCGGCTTTATAAGAGATGCAACTTTTTTATTTTGTTTTTGCGGCGACATAGGGAAAGCCAAAACATCAAAATTTTTGAAGCATGATGGGAATGATTGAAGGAAAAATATCTCATAGAAGATGATGCTTGGTTGGGAAATATGTATAAGTTGCGTAATCATTGGGTAAAGGCGTATTTTAAAGGCACTTTTTTTGCGGGCATGACTACTAGTGGTCGAAGCAAAAGCGTCATTCATTTTTTATGATTATGTGAATTTTGAAACCATGTTAAATAATTGTGGGAACTATTGAAACGAGATGGAGGGATATCAAGAGTGATGATACTAAATAAGTTAGTTTTATAACTTTATAGTCTATCAGAGCAAAGTTTAATAAAGTAATTGAAAAATGGCAAGATTCCCTTCTGAAAAGCTTAATACATTGTTTGATGAATTTCTTGAAGAGCAAAATAGAAGAAAAAGTAGTAGAGTTGAGGTGAATTTTAAAATTAATTGTACTACGCAAAGAGCCACACAAGAGGATATCTCACAACACATTTATATATATGATCCTAAAAGTCCTCTTAAGACAAAAGAGGGTCCAAAGGTTGCTACAAGAATAAAACCTGGTATGGAAATAGCTATGCAATTGAAAAAGAAAAAAGCTTGTGGTTATTGTAAAGCAAAAGGACATTTTAAATACATGCATTTTATTATTATTTTCTGCTTTCTAATTATTATCAATTTCTTGTTTATAACCATTTTAATATGGATGAAGTACCTTGATGATTACTTGGTTATTGTAAAGCAAAAGGACATTATTTTACCGGGTGTCAAAAGAGAAAGGTAAGCATTTTAAATACATGTATTTTATTATTATTTTCTGCTTTCTAATTATTATCAATTTCTTGTTTATAACCATTTTAATATGGATGAAGTACCTTGATGATTACTTTGTTATTTTGTTGGTGATTCTCTAGTTTACTTGGTTATTAATTTGATGCTAACCATGTCACATTTGTAGTTTATTTGAACATTCACTATTTGGTTTTGATGTATGCTATTACTAGTATATTGCAAATTGCAATTTCTGGTCGGGTTGGGATTGCGTTATTGGAGTATCTCTCACAAGTTACATGCGTCAAGAAATATGTTTGATCGGTTTAAGAAATACGAGTTTGTTTTTTTTTTTTTTTTTTTTTTTTGTGATTGTCGAAGTATCTGCAACTTGTTTAGATAAATATTGAATTTGTAGTAGCATTTCAATCCCCTTGCAGGTGCTGCAGACAGTACCGATGGTTTGTTAAAAAAAAACAATTTATTTTTGGTATATATAATGTGAGTGAATGTACGTATATTGTAATATAAAGGGATAGATAAACAAATTAACGTACGGTGCCGAGATAAATACGCAAAACCGAAAAGAAATTGTGTATAGAAAATAAGTGTACGTTTTGCATGTTTTAGGAATACGTACGTAATTTTATTTTGGGAAATTAATTAGGAAATGATATGATTCCTGGTTTGTCTTTTCCGCCGCGCGAGAATCTGACGAATTATCTATTGGCCGGAATTTGACAACCACCTCGATCGATCGATGGATAGATCGATTTAATTTAGTTAATTTTAATTAAGACGATATGACCATGAAGAATGTCGTCGTCGTGGACCTTTGTTCCCCTTTTGGAAGCCTCGACGGCCTTGACTCCGATGACATTCGCATGACCGCATATGAAATACTCTTCACGTCATGCAGGTCCTCCCCGGGTTTCGGTGGTCGTAATGCCCTTCAGTTTTACTCATCTTCTTCTTGTTCTGATCATACTCATGACAACGTTGTTGGGTCTGGATCGCCAAAGGGTGGTGGTGGTCATACCAGCAAGATTAAGAGGGCTCTTGGTTTGAAGATGCTTAAACGATCTCTTTCTTCTCAACGAAGAAGCAACTCCTGTGGCT
Source organism: Dittrichia graveolens (assembly GCA_038502395.1). Taxonomy (NCBI): domain Eukaryota; kingdom Viridiplantae; phylum Streptophyta; class Magnoliopsida; order Asterales; family Asteraceae; genus Dittrichia; species Dittrichia graveolens. The sequence continues at coordinate 381,800 of JARJIL010000003.1, read as the reverse complement.
CTAATCCCTTATCATCTCCCGGTGGACCAAATTCCAGCCCCAGCGGCATTGGCTTCTCCACTGTACATATACCCGGAGGAGGAGGAGGTGGTGGTGGGAGGTCCAGGAGGCCATTGACCTCTGCAGAGATCATGAGACAGCAGATGAAGGTGTCTGAGTCTACTGATAACAGGCTTCGAAAGACCCTCATGAGAACCCTTGTAGGCCAAGTACGTACATATTCATGTATATGGGTTAGGTATTCATATATATGAATTAACATTCTCTCATTTAAACATGACAAGTCATGTTCTCAGATAAACATGAAAGGGATCTATTCTTGATTTAATTAAAACAGAGGTCTCACTTTCTTGTTTACAAGAAAACATGATAGGTCATGTTTGACTACAAAAGAAGGTTTTAACCCAGTATATATAATTCCTAATTAAATACAATATACTACTATATGATTCAAATTTTGATGCATCCGCCCATCCATGCATGTATGTTTGTTTTTTTAGATGGGGAGACGTGCAGAGACGATAATTCTTCCCTTAGAGCTTCTTCGACATTTAAAGCCTTCAGAATTTAATGATTCAAACGAGTATCACATCTGGCAAATACGTCAACTCAAGATGCTCGAGGCTGGTCTCCTTCTTCACCCGTCTAACCCTTTGGATAAAAACAACAACTTGGCTATCTGTCTTGGAGATATCATTCATAGTAGCCATATTAAACCCATAGACACTGGAAAAAACTCTGAGACCATGAGGACCATATGTAATTGTGTTGTTTCATTGGCATGGAGAACCGCAGATGGCTCACCAACTGATGTTTGTCACTGGGCTGATGGCTTCCCTTTCAACGTTAACCTCTATATTTCCCTTTTGCGTTCCATCTTTGACATGAAAGACGAGACTTGTATTCTTGACGAGGTGGATGAGCTTCTTGAGCTAATGAAGAAAACATGGACTACCTTAGGAATCAACAAACCAATGCACGACTTGTGTTTCACTTGGGTTCTTTTTGAACAATACGTTATGACTGGACAGGTTGAGAACGATTTGCTTAGTGCCTCCCTTACCATGTTAACTGAAGTGGCTAACGATTCCAAGAAAGTTGATAGAGAGCCTGTTTATGTAGAGATGCTGTCTGCAGTCTTGACTTCAATGACTGTATGGTGTGAGAAGAGATTGATGGATTATCATCATAGTTTTAATCAGGAAACTATTAGTGTGATGGAGCATATTCTACCTCTGGTTTTCTCAGCCACTAGAATCTTGGAAGAAGATGTATCTGGCTATCAAACAGTTGTTGCCTACAAAGGTGATGTCACTTCAGATTCTGCAGGGAATAAGGTTGATCAATATACCAGATCCTCTTTAAAGAATGCATTCGCCATGGTATGTATATGAACGTAATGAACCATACATAGTGATCATTCATTCAATCACACAAAATACGTATGTATATTTATAAAAGATTCATATAATTAATGCGTATTAATTATATATAACTAACAGATGGTGGAGAATGGGAATATGATAAACAGAAAAATGCCATTCCAACAAGTGTGTGAAACACTTATTCGGTTGGCAAAAGAAACAGAGGAATTGGCGTTCAAGGAAAAAGGGAGTTTTAGCATGGTATTGAAGAAATGGCACCCAGTATCCGCTGGAGTTGCAGCGGTGACGCTACACTCATGTTATGGTTCCTTGCTGAAGCAATTCTTGAAATGTAACTCCGACATCACCAATGAGATGCTCACAGTCTTGCAAAGGGCTGACAAGCTTGAAAAGGTTTTAGTTAACATGGTGGTTGAAGACTCTGTAGAATGTGAAGATGGGGGCAAAACAGTTGTTAGGGAGATGGTTCCTTATGAGGTTGATTCCATCATCATTAAGTTTTTAGGACAATCGATTCACGGGAGGCTTAAGAGGATCAGAGATGTTCTTCATAGGGCTAAAGAAACTGAAGTAAGTCAAACCAAATGTTAAATATTTGTTGTTTTGGTTTTCTTTTCCTTGGATTACTAACTCCTTTCTTGCGTCATTTTTGAAAAAATCAAGACATGGAATCCAAAGTCAAAAACAGAACCTTATTCACAATCTGCAGTAGAGCTAATGAAGCAGGCTAGAGAACTTGTGGTTTCCTTCTTTGATATTCCAATTGCTATTTCTGAAGATTTGGTTCATGAATTTGCGGATGGCATTGAGAAAACACTACGAGACTATGCTACCTTTGTTGCCTCATGTGGTATGTGTGTGTGTGTGTGTATATATATATATATATATATATATATATATATATATAAAATCTTTGATTTTATTCATGCCTAGCTAGCTAATCATTTTAAGACCATTTGTTCTTAATTAATTTAGGTTCAAAACAGAACTATATTCCTACTCTCCCACCCCTAACACGGTGTAGCAGAGGCTCAAAGTTCATCAAACTATGGAAAAAGGCGACTCCGTGTGCAGTAGCAGGGCTGAGTCCATATCATTTAGGATTAGAGGAGGAAGGCAACAATCCATGGCCTTCAACTAGCCGTGGGACACAACGTCTCTACATCCGCCTCAATACCTTACACTACATTATGTCCCAACTACACTCCCTTGAAAAGTGTCTCTCCCATTCCTCTAAAATAGTTCCTTCCCAGAAAAACCGACTTGGTAGTGGTAGCAGTAGCAGGCGGCATGTTCAGTTTGAGCATACTCGATCTGCAATCATGGCAGCAACTCAACATGTCTCGGAGGTTGCAGCGTACCGTCTGATATTCCTTGATTCAAACTCTGTTTTGTATGGAAGTCTTTATGTAGGTCATGTGGTGAATGCGAGAATTAGCCCGGCTCTTAGAGTTCTGAAGCAGAACCTGACTCTGTTGAGTGCAATAGTGACAGAAAGGGCTCAAGCGTTGGCAGTAAAAGAAGTGATGAAGGCTTGTTTTGAAGCCTACCTTATGGTGTTAATTGCTGGAGGAAGTGGCAGAAGTTTCACAAGAGCAGATCATGAAATGATTGAAGACGATTTAAAGCATCTGAAGAGGGTGTTTGCAAGTTATGGAGAAGGGCTGATACAAGAGGATTTGGTGGAAAGGGAGGCTGAGACAGTGGAAGGTGTGGTTGACTTGATGGGAAAGTCAACAGAGCAATTGGTGGAAGACTTCACAGTTGTGGCTTGTGAAGCTAGTGGTATGGGTGTAAGTTCAGGCCAAACATTACCTATGCCTCCCACAACAGGAAGATGGAGCAGCAGTGATCCAAACACTATGTTGCGTGTTTTATGCCATAGAAAAGATCGTGTCGCCAACTTATTTTTAAAGAGAACCTTTCATCTAGCCAAACGAGCCTAAATGTACATATATGTATCGATTTTTGCCTAGCTAGATGTGTATCGATTTTTGTAAAATGTACGTGCAATGTATATTCATGTTCATGACCCCTTAATTTTTGTAATTAAGTAATTAAAACGATCTTGTATGTCTTAACTAATTAATCCAAACATACACATGTACGTACGTTAACTTCATATTTTGAACCCGGCCGGCCTTAAAATGCATATATGTACGTACATTTTTTAATCAGCATATGATCAACACGTACAACAAAAAAAGGTAATTAAACAACGTACTTTACGTACAAGAAGATGGATTTTATATATATATATATATATATATATATATATATATATATATATATTGTTCTTTCACATCATGTAATAAAGTTGAACATATTATTAGGATCCATCTTCAAGTTAAGTTGAATCTTGATGCTGCTTCTTGTTTAGCGACCACATGATGGTGACTAGTAGTTGCCTTTAACTCTTCTTCAAGAATGATCATAGAATCTGAGACCTCAGCCTTGTATACATAAAACTTGGTCACTATAAGAAAGAAAATAAAGTTTAACATGTTGAGAACTGCGAAGAAAGCATAATAGTAGTCAAGATGAGAGTCATTAAGGTTATTAAGAATCCATCCTTTGTGACCATTCCTTTTAGTGAGACCAGAAACCGTCGACAAAAGAAAGCTACTAAGGAAACTCCCAACCCCTAAACTAGTCATGGAATAAGAAGTGCCGAGACTCTTCATGCTTTCTGGTGCTTGATCATAGAAAAACTCGATCTTCGCAACCTCTAGAAATGCATCTGCCATTCCCATCAATACAAACTGTGGAAGAAGAACAAAAATCGACAAAGGTACTTGCTTCCCACTCTCAACAACACCATGATCTTTAGCGACACGTAGTCTATATTTGTCGGTTAAGGATGCTACCACCATGATAATAATATGAATAACCATACCCGTACCCATCCTTTGGAGGAGGGTGATGCCTCTTGGGTTCTTGGTCCACTTTGACATTATTCGAACAAAAAAGCGGTCGTAAAGAACAACTGATATAAGCATGGATAGTGTCACAAATCCTGCTAAACTCGCTGGTGGGATATTAAAACTTCCGATGTTTCTCTCCAGAGTAGTCCCTTGCTTAACGAAAAGTGTGCTAACCTGTGCAATCATTGTGCTTGGGACAAAAGTTGCTATCAAGATTGGTATCATTCGTAGTATCTGTTTAGTTTCCTCAACTTCAGTTACCGTGCATAACATCCATGGAGAAGATCTTGATGCTTCTTCTGTAATAACACAAGCTTTGTTTAAGAACCTGCATGGATGGCCGGAATAAACTATATATGGTTAAAGTGTATATCTATACATACATACATACATATCATAGATATTTTCAGGTAATATTGTTGATTAAGTTTTTGTTAAAATATACTGTTGATCGACATTGATCGATTTGTTCACAGATTTTAATTAAAGATTTGTAATTTGTATTGAATTTGTGTCTAATTATGAATATGTGGTTTTGTTAATTAATGTAGAAACTGTTGAGATTCCATGCTGTGATGATCAATTATAGCCACTTCGTTTGGCTATTCGAATACCAGACCTTCGATTATGGGAAACCATATTGACAACAAGATGTGTTTGTGTATTTACGTATATAAAGAAGAATTAACATGAAACATATTAACTTGGAATCTGATCTTCATTTCCATCAAACACATACATACATACATACATACATATATATATATAGGGTGATGTTATATATAGAATCTTGTTTATTCATAGAACCTAAAGAACAAATATGGTGATGACACATGACATTAGGAGTAAGGGTAAAACTGGAAAAAAAATTACAATTTAATACTCACTCTTCTCTTCCTCATTCAACCTCCAAACTTTCATTTAAAAAAAATCTACTAAACATCCAAATAATCATAATAAATTCATGTTTAAAAACTTTAGCAAAAAAAATATACCATTAGATTCAGTTTTTTATCCTCTTTAATTCAAGACCAGGATTGAAATGTTTTCTAATTTTTTTTATTTATGAAAATTCAAAAATTTTGACGAAAATGCAAAATGCTCCCGAAAATGAAAAAAACAGATAACAAAAATGCAAATTGTTTAACGAAAATGTAAAAGGCAAAATGCAACCGACATAAAAAAGGATAACAAAAATGTAAATAACTGAAAATGCAAACAATATTAAGTCATTAACATACAAATAATTTAATTTACAATTATGCAGTTACCTCATATAGTTTTCATATAATTTACAAAATTGTCACCTTCAAATCTCAACAATTAATTTAGATGATTAAATGGTCCAGATTTGTTCTTTAGGTTCTATGATTAAGACTATGTTTTATATTGATCATATTTATATATATATATATATATATATATATATATATAGCCCTAGGAATGGCGGTTTTATGGTGGTTAAATTTGGCGGCAGTCAACCACCCTTTCCAAACTGCCTATTGCTAGTAATGTGTGTGTATACACACACTATGTCATGCATACATATAATTTATATAAGGGAAAATTGCCGAGAAAGATAACCTAAATATCGAAAATTATCATTAAAGATAACGTCCAATTTTTTTAGCCGAGAAGAAATTATAAATTTCAATTTGTAACAAAAAAAGTATAATGACCTCTTAGACCTAACAAAAAAAAAGATTATAAATTTCAATTTGAAACAAAAAAGGTATAAATTTCACGCATTATAACTTTTTTGTTACAAATTGAAATTTATAATCCTTTCTCGGTCAAAAAAATTATAACTTTTTTTGTTACAAATTGAAATTTATAATCCTTTCCGGTTGCTGCTGACCTTGATGTCTGTATTGAATAAATTCTTGAAATCATGTCTGTAACATTCTGCATAACCGATGCATAACCGAAGCTCATAGCCATCTCCCCCCATTCTTTGTTCCTTGTAATTGACTCGTATCCTCCGGATCTTGTAAAAGTTTGTAAAAGTCAAAGAAACAAACTTTCAAATTGTTTATCTTTGATGGTAATGGGATGGTTGATCCTTCCTTCATTTTATGGAACCAAACAATCGCTTTGTCAAACTTTTCCTTGAAAAGATTCATATTTTTGTAACAAACTCGATCTTAATTGGCCAGCGCCATGAATGTAACAAAATCATTGAAATTTTCAATGATCAATGGTACTATGTTTCCATCAATTTCAATTCCTTCATGTGTTAGACTTGATTGATTATCATCTCCAAGATTTTGAACATCCTTTTGAATAAAACGATCCATACACGTGTGTAAATGTACAAGTAGTACTCTTTATGCCAATTTCAAAACCTTTCATGATAAGTTGTTTCATACTTAGTACATTGATGTTGACATTCGGTGCATATCCAACGTGTGAAATTGCAAAGAATGCTTCTTGAGTTTCTACTTCTACTTCTCCAGTGTCGTGTATACCAATTTGATGATCACCTTCATTGTTGATAGTATAGTAATTCTTGAAACTTATAAACAAGTCTTGATTAGGAGTCATATGCCTTGAGATGGAATTGACATACCATATTGAATCCCACGTTCCATCACAACTCGACCAACATACGTTTGTGTAGATGGTAGTATGGGTCGGGTTTTATGATTACCGGTGATCGGTTTTTTTAAGGGACGTTCTAAAGCAAAGTATCCCCGAGTATGGCATCTGTAACAAGTTATTTGACGATTCCTCTTGTCTTGAAATCATTGCCCTAGTTCTAGTTCTTCAATAAACTTGCAAGTTCATTGTTTAGTTTGTTTCCCTGAATGTTTTGTTTTTTGAATTCTGACTCTTGAGACCGGTGCGTGTTTTTCCATCCAATTGATCCTTCCTTGTTCTTCTTGACATTCTATTAGACCATGATTGATCCTTACTGCCTAATCGATCATTCCTTGATGTGCCTGCCATAATGGGATGTGACTAGCACCTGTAGTCACTGGTTCCATCATCAACGATTGTTTATAGTTTGCGAATTGATCCATGTTGATCTGCCATTTGCCTGCGATTTGCCTGCCATTCGGCTCTGATACCATGTTGAGATTCCATGTTGTGATGATCGATTATAGCCACTTCGTTTGGCTATTCGAATACCAGATTTTCGATTATAGGAAACCATATTGACAACAAGATGTGTTTGCCTATTTACGTATATAAAGAAGAATTAACAAGAAAACATGCAAGTATATTAACTTGGAATCTGATCATTATTTCCATCAAACACATACATATATATAGCCCTAGAAATGGCGGTTTTATGGTGGTTAAATTTGGCGGCAACTGAGAACCCTTTCCAAACTACCCTTCGACTAGTAATGTGTGTGTATACACACACTATATCACGCATACATATGATTTATATAATAATTGATTTTAAACATAAGTACTAATAATATTACCTAACAAATGATAATAATATTTAGAAGGCTTCTAACACAAACCCACATGGATGGTTTTGAATAATTCTTTAAGAAAAGTAAATATATAGAATTAGAATCCTTAACTATATATTTATAAAAATCGAACTCAATCTATTCATTACCTTATAAGCCCGGCCGGGCATTAGCTAGTTAACCGGACTCAACTATATATATATATATAGAGAGAGAGAGAGAGTTGAAATGAGAACTGTTTTTCATACGAGAACTAATCTTGGTACTTGATTAAAATAAATCACTGACTAATAATTTTAGCGGCTAATGATTGACTCGTTAAGGGGTTTTTGGGCAAATCAATTCTCGCATATTTAAGACCGTCCATCCGGACGTAATTTACGGTTAGGAAAAATATATAAATGACTAAAATACCCCTATTATTGAGTCGTTAATGATGTTACAAACACTTCTCACAGTTCTCGTATGAAAAACTATTCTCGTTTGAACTTTTCATATATATACATATATATATATATATATATATATATATATAGGGGAAGGTTATTGAAAGAATGAGATTTTAGGTGAGAATGAGAAAACAAATCCTAGCCATTCATTAGATCTTGATCTATTGAATCTCATGGTCACAATTTATTTCTCGCAATTCATAATTGGGTAATGAATAAAATAAAGGGTCAAATGTAAATCGTCTAGTGAAATCAAATGAAAAACGGGGATTAAGTCTCTCATTATCACAATTATTTGCATTCTTGATTGAACCTCTCTCTCTGTATACACACACACACACACACATATATATATGGAAAAGTTCAATTGAAATTTATTTTTCATACGAGAATTGTGATAAATGTTTGTAACGCCATTAATAAATCATTAATGAGCCACCAAAAATTCTTGGTCAGTGTTTAGTTTAAATCATTGGCTAAGATTGCTTCTCGCAGTTCTCATTTGAACCATCCCTTGTATATGTGTCTATATATGTATATAGTGGGAGGTTCAAATGAGAATTGATATTTAAGTGATAATTGGAGACTTAATTTGATCCTTCATTTGATTTGATCGGATAATCTATATTTGGCCATTCATTTTATTCATAACAAACCATGAATTGCGACGGGTAAATTGCAATATTATGATCTAATAGATCAATATCTTGTTGATGACTATGATTTTTTCCCCTATTCTCACAATAACCCTCTCCTATATATAGGGGATTTATTTGAGAACCGGTTTTATTACGAGTACCGCAAGAACCATTTGTAATCATTGATCATACTTAATCAAAGATTAATATTAGTTGCGGCAAACATGTAATTAATTAAAAACACAGCCGTCGCTTTTAGTTTCCTAATATCCTGGAAGGGTATTTTAGGCAACTTGTTTAAAAAAGTAGGGAACCACTTACCCTCACTTTATCATTGCCAACTCAAAAATTTTTAACAAAAATGATCCTTAGGGTATATATAACTCAAAAAATTCCAACGAAAATGTAAGTGATTTTGATTAATAAATAAAGAAGGAAGTAAAAGAAAAAGAAGAAATACAAAAAAGTAATCCTTGTTATCTATAAAAATAAAAAAATTAAAGTAAAAAAAAATCATAGTTAATGCCAATTGTAAATAAAGTTCCTAGATATTGATGTAAATTAATTAATGTCAATTTGTTGAAATTTACGTTAATGTCAATAGTCAAACTTTGAATATATTAACTCCATCACAATTTATTGAAATCAAGGCATCTAACTATCTATATAATACCAACATACCCTTTTATTTTAAAATTAAATAAAAAAATATAATTAATTGATTGATCCATAATACTTTTCGTGGTATTAAAAAAGGACCAATATATAGACACACACATGGCAACCAAGGTTTATTATCAATTGATGGACGCACTACAAGAAATGCAAACAATACAAGACTAAGGGCACTAGGAGTGACAATCAGGTGGAATAGTTTTCGCGGTACTAGAAAAAGACCAATATATAGACACACACATGGCAACCAAGGTTTTGAGATTATCAATTGATGGACGCGCTACAAGAAATGCAAACAATACGCGCGACTAAGGGCACTAGCAGGTGGACACAGGCAAAGTGTCTCCTTTATTGGGTATGTCGCCCCTATTGATCATAAAAAAAGCCCGGTAATTTCCTCGCATTTTGTTCACGTGTTGTACCTAAAGAAACTTGATTGAAACCACTACTAGAAAAACTGAAATTTCCGACGAAATTTTGCGATGGCTAAAAACCGTCACTACATAGTGGCGGATCTGCGACTGAACCAAGTTATTAGATATCAAGGGCAATAAATCGTTGTTCCCTCGCTAATTTGCGACTGAACTCTAATTCGTTGCTAATTAGCAACTGATTTTTGATAGATTTGAGAAGGATTCCAAATTAAGGTATATCGTTGCTATTCCTTCGCTAATTGGCGAGGGAGTTATGAGAGATTGCGACAAAACGAGTAATTAATGATCGATGGTATTTCATTGTAATTCTCTCTCTAATTAGCAACGGATTTGCGATGGAATCGTGGCATTTCGTCGCTATTCCCTCGCTAATTTGTGACGGATTTGCGACAGATCCGAGTTTTTAAGTATCAATGGAATTCCGTCGCTATTCCCTCGCTGTTGAGGATATGTACACCATTCACGAGTTAATCAATGGGCCACATTTCCTTACTTGTCATTCCATTTCCTTCTAAATTAGATAAAAATGGGTAGGGGTGTAATCGAGCCGAGACAACTCGTGAGCTACTTGAGATCGACTTGAAAAATATTCGAAATCGACTCAATGTGAACTGATTCAAGCTCGAGCTACTCGAGTATGTTTTCGAGCCGAGCTCGAGTTCCATACTGCCTAGCTCGTCAGGCTCGCACTCCTAATTGAGTTTTGGAACCGAGTCGAGCTCGAGCTTAGCACTGTGTTGGCTCGACTCAACTCGATTCAACCCCGAAAATTGGTCAATCATTCTCAATCTTGGTCTATCAAAGTCATATTTTGTTCAATCAGGTGAATCAAGTAATATTGGTTATTGTCACTCATACTTGAAAACAAAAACATCGATTCGTACCAATACAGATCAATTAGTGCCAATATACGTTAACATTAGTTATCATCAACTTTGGTTAATTAAGGTGATAATTGGTTAATATAGAGTGTTCATGGTACAACTTGACCATTCATGGTCATAATTAGCTTAAATAAGTCAATCAAGGTCTACCTTTGTCGATTGGAGGAATAGAAGCAATAGAGAGAAAGAAAAAAATAGTTTATAGGTTAAAATTAAGAAACATAGAGTGATTATATGGTTGAAACAATGAAACCCTAATTAAATTACACTGATTATGTAAGATGGATGAGTGAATATCGAACTGAAAAGTAGTTAACACTGACGATCGCCTACAATTAAATCGTATTTCATAAGTCCTCATAACTTTATACACTCTCATCGACTCATAAGGTAAGACTCATAAGGTAATTTTTCTAGTAGTGGACTAAACGGTCACCGAACTCCACCTCCGTCTGTTCTTGATTAAATAGCTATTATTATAAAAAGGCATAAACTAATTTTTTTTGAACACAAATTATAATTATAAATAATAACAATCGTGAACTCTTAAATTGCGCTAAAAACACTATTCATTAGGGCTGGCAAATCTTGACACGACCCGAAACCCAACCCGATCCAAACACGATCTAGGTCAACATGAACACGACACGAAACTGAACTGGGTAAGAAATTGGTTGATCCGAAAATGACACAAATTGGTCGACACGAACACAACATGAACATGATAACCCGTAGGTAACCTGTTTAACACAATCTTTTATAATAATAATAATAAAAACCCAAAAAAATTTAACTTAAAAATATTTAGAAATTTGAAATTATAAATAATGAAGAATGTTCAATATAGTCCATAATTAATTCATAGTCCTAAGTGAGTAATTTTAGCATTTGGATCAATGACATCAATGGTCCAGATTTCATTTTAAAATTTTGTGCGGAGTAGCATTTTCATAATTTACATGTGATGGTTTTACAAATCACATGTAATTAAATATTAAAATTTTAGGACTATGTTTTCTAAATTGACTTTATTGAACACAACTCATAACTGATTACAATATAAAAAATGGAGGCACTTTTAGTATTTTACCTCCAAAGTTGGTGCCATTAAAAATTTCATTTTGATAAATTAATAAATAATAATTAAAAAACAAGTTAATATATAACAAGAATAGGAATAAGAAAACAAGAGAGAAGAAAAGAGGAAAAGAAAGAGTAACTTGTGAAATTTGGGTCGACACGAAAAGTGAAAATCAAGTTATTTGACCGAAAATATAATTTGATTTTTTCTTCAAAAATGGGTCGATACGAAAACACGAACTGAACCCGAATTAAGTGACACGAACCGACACGAGCCAAAACTAAATTAGGTCAAAAATAGGTCGACGTGAAAATAACACGAAAATGATTGACATGAACACGACCCGAATTGTCAGGCCTACTAGTCATAACCCATGCTAACTTGCACCCTTTTATTTATGACTAGCGGGGTACCCGCGCAATGCGGTGACGGTGAATAAAAATGGTTTGTAAGGAGTTGTTTTGGTAGGTATTAATCAAGAAGACACACAAGCGTAATTTTTATTTAGCAGGTGAAAAGGGAATGAAATTTAGATGTAATTTTGTAATTTTTATGTAGCAGGTGAAAAGCGAATATTATATATTTTCCCTTTCTGGAATTTATGGGAATGTTATTAAGTTTATGGAATATTCTGTTTCGTAAGTTTTGCTATGGAATTTATGGAAAGAGAATATTCTGGAATTTATGAAAAAGAAATGTTATTAAGTTTATTGTATGGAATTATTTTTTTGTAGATGAGGGTAGAATAGTAATCTTAAGTGACTTAAAATTTAAGAGTTTTAAGGAAAAAACTTAAATGTTTTATATAATAGTATAGATATACATTTGTTTTATGAAACAATTACTTAATAGCCCGGTTGGTAAAAGCCTCTTTGCTCTTCACAACAGGTAAGATGTTCGCTTTTTAATATATTAGATATTCGAATGATACATGTGTTAATTTAAAAAATATTAAAAATTAATAAAGATACTCAATAATTATAAAACACGAAAGAAATGAAAATTTTAAAAAAGTGACAAATGGTGTCAACATCCAAACCAGTGATAGAAGCCTCGACGCGAGGGGGCAAATGTGACGGCAAAAACTTGGTGCCATAATATAAAGAGACTTGATTATATTTCTTATGCAAATCATTAATCATTATTATTACAATAGTGCAATAAGGTAAATAAAACGAATTTAAAATGATTATAAAATATTTTAAAATGATAAAACTAATATTATGGTTAAATATGATACTTTGAAGCGTTATAAAGAGTAAATATGAAATTTATAAATTAGGGCGAATAAATGCAATATTTTAATGTTCAAGAAAGACATGTATTAAATTCTCTCTATTAAACATGATATTTTGAAATGTTATAAAATTCAATATGATATTTCTAAATTAAGATAAACAAATATGTTATTTTAAAATATAAAAAATAAATATATGAAGTTCTCTTTAATAATATTTGGTTCTAATTAAAGTAAAAATAGAATTGAATTCTGACCAAGAAAAAAATAAAATTTTGATTTATTTTTTAATAAAATGAACTTTGATAATTTAAAGTTAAATCAATAGCTAGGATTGTATAATAAATTTATTTATATTACTTTTATTTATATTTGAAGATTAAAGATTGTTTAACGCTTTTTAAGAAACGTAATAAAACTCAAATATTTTATTTAATAATATTAAGTTATATACTTCTTTTTGTTGTTGTAGTATTAAGTGGTACTTTAATTTTCTTTATTTCTTTGAAGTTACAAGTCAAATATTTTTATGTTTGAATTTAGCAGTCAACTCTCAAGAAAGTGTTTTTTTATTTTATATAAAAAAATAAACGATAAAAAAATACCCGATCATTAAATATACTCACGTATATGGCATATTGGCATATATAGATCCGGGAACGTTAAGTAGTGAAAAAATTATCAGACTAAATATCAATATAGACAAACAATGACATAAAGTTAGGTTATTAATCTTTAAATTGCAATTTTTTATAAATATTAATAATCCAACAAATATTTTTTATAAACTATAAGTACATCCATAATTGGTTGCTTTTTTGTGTGCAACTACGCAGCCATTATTCATAATTTTCATAGCATGTTAATATAAACGGTAAAACAATAAAAACATACTATTATTCTAATTCTAAATATATATATATATATACGACTAACAACAGAACCTTAATTAACAATTAAACTTCTAAGTTAATAATTTAAAAGGTTCCCAATAAATAATACATTTTTCCCTTATTTTCTATTATAACAATTTAGTTCATATTTTTAATTTTTATGTCAATAATTTTCAATTCAACTTTTTCCTTTTTTCTTAAACCCATTTTAAATTCTCTGAAATTTCTTTTGGAGCGGGTGATAAGGTTAAGGTTAAATCTTTATTGGTTATAACTTAAAAAGATTATAAAATATTTGTAAAATAATAAAGCTAAGAATTTAGTTAAATATGATATTTTAAAATGTTATAAAGGGTACATATAAAATTTGTAAATTAGAGCAGACAAATACAATATTTTCAGACTAAAAAATGATACGTATGAAATACAAATTCTATATATATATATATATATATATATATTAATTCATAGCGAAGCAACTACACTCATTATATTTAAATTTATATGTGTGTGTATCTACAACTAATTAACTAGTGAAGCAGTAATATGTATAATAAAAGAAGCTAGGATCGATATATATGTGTGTGATTTCAAATTAAAACCGTTTTTGAATGAAAAATGCATGAATTAATTTTGGCACTTGATTAAAATTAATTAATTGCTATTGGTAAGTACTTGTTACCGATTTATTAATGCACTCGTTAATGAGTCACTAATGGCTCGTTAACGACGCATTAATGAGAGATATTTTTGAAAAATTAAGACTCGCTTATTAGTTATGATTTACCTGGACGCAATTCACAGATATAAATAACTAAAATACCCATATTAATGAGTCATTATACAAACAGTACTCGCAATAGGAACGGTTCTCAAATTAACTTCTCCTTGTATGTATGTATGTATGTATGTATCTATGTATGTATGTATGTATGTACGTACGTACATATGTATTGACGTACGTACGTATGTATGTATGTATGTGTGCATTAATTAATTTAACGATGGACATAGACACGCACGTACTTGAGTGTGGGCGTGGAATCGATTCTGTATTTTCCTTTGTTAGCATACTCGGTGAGGTCAAGTTCATAGAGTTGTTTCGGATCAGCTGCCGTAGGAAGTGGTGTGTCCCATTTCCTTAAGGCAGAAACAATCACCCGAACCATCTTAGTGAAGGGACTGCCGGTGGGAAGTTTATGCCTGTAAAAAGGTGTTCCGGCTAAAAATATTAAGATTGATATGAAAAGGCCAAGTGTAGGGAGGCC
Organism: Dittrichia graveolens; assembly: GCA_038502395.1. Lineage (NCBI taxonomy): Eukaryota > Viridiplantae > Streptophyta > Magnoliopsida > Asterales > Asteraceae > Dittrichia > Dittrichia graveolens. The sequence continues at coordinate 366,501 of JARJIL010000003.1, read as the reverse complement.
ATAACCGAGGCTCCATCCAACATTGTCTTGTATGTAGACTAGAACCGTATTGGCAAAGAGTGTACCAAAGAAGATGCTAAACATCCACCAGTTGAAAAATGATAGTTTTTGAGACTTTTCTTTTGGGTCAAAGTCATCAAATTGGTCGGCACCGATAGTTGATATATTTGGTTTGGTGCCACCGGTTCCAACAGCTAATGTATAGAGGGCACCAAAAAAGACGGCTAGTTGCAAGGTGGAGGCTTTCTTGCAGTTGGTTCCGGAATCACAACTTGGTGGCTTTAGCCCTGGTACTGACACTGCCAATGTGAGTAAGGACATTCCCTGTAAGTTTAATTCATTTTGATTAATTTGTGACGTACACTTCTTTAACAATTCCAAAAATATTTTTTTTTCCATATCATTAATTAATTAAATTTTTATTAATCAGGACACCCAATTTTCTCAAAAGTTTATAAAAAAGTAACTATATTATATGTATAAAAAATATCATAAATTAATTAAGTGCATGTATTAAAAATTTATGAGTTGTGTTCAATAAAGTCAATGTAAAAAGCATAGTACTAAAATTTAATGTTCAATCATAGGTGATTCAGTATACAATCACAAGTGATTTGTAAAAGCATCACATATGAATTACAAAAATATCACTCTGTCCAAATTTTAAAATGCAATCTAGACCATTGATCAATAGATTAAAATTAGTCCCTTAGGACTATAAATTAAATATGAATTATATTAAATATTCTTCAAAATTTTATATTTTGTCTATTTTTTGCCTAAAAAATAACCAAAATGATATAAGATTATCCTAAATATATAATGATTGTGTTATTATCACTGGACCCATTTCAAAGAAAAAATAATAAACAAAGTTGTTTGAAAAAAAAGCTAGCAACGTAAATGAGTAAGTTTTTGGTGAGCTATTCAAGTTTGAATCGTTTAAATTTTAAAATGAGACTAGTTTTAACGAGCTCAAGTCTAGACTAAACCTCATTTAATAAACTAGTTGAGCCGAGCTTCATATATTTTTAACAAGGCCAAGCTTGAGTTTGAGCTTAAAATTCTTAAACGAACCTAGCTCGATAAGAATTAGGCTCGAGTTTGGCTCAACTTGTTTATAACCCATTATACGGGTTGTGATGAGAACAACTACCGATGAAAAACTCATAATAATAACCATGTACGTACTGTATATGCCTCTCCTTCAAAATATTAAACTGTTATATAGTTCTTTAACAAGATTTGCCAAATGAAGAAACAACATTAAAATTTTATTTTATTCGTTGCATGTGTAGGGTTTTCAAATAAAACGTTACTAGGTAAGGATGCCCGACGAGTTACGGCGGGAAAGAAAAGCTAAACATTTATGCTTAATGATGTCTTATACGCACAACCATCAAGAAAACGAATTAATCCATCAGCGTACTATAAAAGCAAATTGTCAAAATAGATAACATAAATAGCACCTAACTCAAAGTATAATCACTGGTTTCTCATATAGTCTGTCCTCGTATTAAATTTCTATGATAATCAATGATTTAAAATAAAATGTATTTCTTGGTATTGTAATTTTGAAAAAGACATTTTTAAATAAATATAAAAGGAAAAATTAGCTAGAAAAGTAACACAAATAATAACATTTTACAATAAGAGTAATATGTATTTTTTTTTTTTGGTCAATAGAGGACTACAAATTTTAAATTGTTATAAAAAGAGAATCTTGAACTAATAACCTAATTATTTAACATGTCATGATTGATACTTTAATAAAAATTGAAAATTTGCAAACACATTTTAGTATATATTGTTACATTTCTCCATAATTTGCCTAATATAATATGAAGATAAACAAAAATTAGTATTACAATTTTGAAAAATACATTTTTTAGATAATACCCTATGACGACAAAGTTTATATAGATAACATTGATACAAATACAAATACAAATACAAATACAAATATATATATATATATATATATATCTACAATACTAAATAAACCATTTAACTTTCTCTCTCCTTCTTTATTTTAAAAGTTCTTAAATTTCAATCAGAACGACATCATGGCCTTTAATTCTATCTAAATTAATCTCACCCACCTATTTTTATACCATTTCAATCTCTTTCTTAATTTACTTTAACTTTTTATTTATTTAAAATATATTCACTCACTAACACACTCTCTTATACCAACACAGTTATTCACTCACATCAACATAATTTCCAAGATCGTATTATCTTTTCCTCTCCTTATTTCATAAATAGAAATCTTTTTTCTTATTTTAATATGTTTTTAAAAATTAGTAAAAAGTTGATAGAAATAAAAGAAACAGAAGAAATAGACATGTTGTTGAACAAAAACTATTTAGTGACATTGAGGCACGAATAATATACTGTTACATTCTTAAAAACGATATGTTGCTAAACAGAAAATATTCGCGGTCGGCACATTACGCGGATATGATGCTAGTATATATATACCAAACATTTTGCGTTAAAAGTTATAATTAAAACAAATAGCAAATAAAATTAATTATATGTCAATCATTTAATTAAATAAATAAGAGATGTTAAATAAAAAACGGTGAGAACACTTATAGGCCAATCATTTAATTAAATAAATAAGAGATTTAAATCAACCTACTATAATTAAATCAAATAATTAAAATTGAACGTACCTTAATTAACCAAGATTAATTCAACCATTAAATAAAGATCATCCAGGGGCTATAAATTGTTCTTCAGATTCTCACATTAAGAGGTGTTCTCATTTGATCCTACCTACCTATATATATATATATATATATATATATATATATATAGGGAAAGGTTCAAATAATAACTGTTTTTCGTACGAGAACTGCGAGAATCAATCTTGACCGTTCATTTTGGATAATAGAATTCTTGGATGAAGAGCGTGAGGGGATTGAGTGTGGCAGGGTGCATTTAAGGAATTCATGGGTGGGTAATCCAATTAAAGGAGAGAAAATTGGACAGCTAAGATTGGTTCTCTCGGTTATTATACGAAAAACAGTTCTCGTTTGAAGTTTTGCCTATATATATAATAAGTCACTCAGATAAAAAAAAAGAAATTAAAACCAGGCTCCCATCGAAATTAAAAAAAAAGAGGGGAAATATACGAAGGTCTTGTGCACGCATGGAATGTTTGTCAATAAAATCTACTATAAAGAAAAAAACTCAAAAAAGAGAAAAGAAAAATCCCCGATCAAACTTGCATTCCTCATGCGCAATGCCGCAATGAAATGGGGTCTTTCCTTCACCTCTTGTTTTTCCTTTTCATTACCTCTCTCTCTCTCTCTCTCACACACACACACACACAACCGAATCTATTCAATTTCTAAAAAAGCTTGAAGCTCTACCATTTGCTTTGCCTCCTACTGTGCTGTCTGGTTGCCTCACATGTTCAAATCCTATTATTTTGAATATGCTTGAAAGGAGATATGTAGGCTTGAAGAAAGTGGGCAACAATATACCCACAAATGATTTTTCGAGGCTTCCAGAATTCTACAGATCTTTACATATTGAATATGCAAATCAAAGGTTTAATTTTTAATTCTGTTTTTTGAAAGTAGATGACACAATCTAACTTTCTACAGTTTTTTTTTAAACATTGTAGTGTGATGAACTCAAAATCGTAGTTGAGTATGGAAGATTGCATTTTTGTTTATTTGGAAATTGGCATTTGCATTTTTGTTTATCCGAATTTGTAAGGTTTTGAAGTTTAGATTTGTGATTTGAATCTTCATTTTTCTAAATCAATTTTAATACTGAGTATTTTGAATTTTTATTCTCTTTACTTCACTGGTTCTTTTCTTTCTTTTCTAAGTTATTTGCATTTTCGGATGCTGCTACATTTTTAGAACTACATATTTGGAATTGCATGTTTAGATTTGAGACATTTCATTTACACATTTTGGGTTTTGTTGATTGTGGATATTTACTTGGTTATCATCTTATCTGTTCTACTTCTATCAATTCTGTTTTTTTTGTCATTTTAAAAGCACCTATGCTGCTTTCAGATTTGAGACATGCAATTTCTTAATTGCATTTTCATAATAAAAATTTTAGAAATATGGCAAGAATAGTCTTGATTTAAAAAGTATTAGAAAACTAGTAGATTGGTATAATTTTTTATTTAAATTATCAAAACTGAATTAGTTATGAAAAATTAAAATTTCGAGGGTAATGCTTTTTTAATGTGGTTACTAGCGTGTAAGATTGTGATCTCAATTTTCAATTCCTTTTTTATTTCTTTTAAATGATTGCCTGAGATTTTGTTTTTAAGTTTTATGTTTAAAGTGGTTCGATATAGAACATAACTCTTTATATATTATATTATAAAACATTTACGTCTTTTGACTTAATCTCTTAACTTTAGGTAATTTAAAATTACTAATTTACCTTTAATACTAAACTAAATGAAAACTATTAAATAATATTATAAAACATTTACGTCTTTTGACTTAATCTCTTAACTTTAGGTAATTTAAAATTACTAATTTACCTTTAATACTAAACTAAATGAAAACTATTAAATAAAGCAACTATTTGGTAAATTTAATTATAATCTTATATATCATCTTAATAACCAAACTTCTAAAATAAAGATTATTTAAAAAATCAAATCAATGTAAATTAACTTAATAATTAAACTTTTCATATAAATAATTTATCATATAATACGTATATTTGAACTTAACTAGTAAAAATTACGTATAACTAGAAATATTAAATCTAAATATCATACAACCTAGATTTATAAATATTACTAGATTTATTTATTGTGTAAAATAATTAAAAAAGAATGAAGTTATAATGTCAACACTCTTGCTGGGTTTTACCATCCATGTGAAATTTTATTGACTAATAATAATATAGAAAAAACACACCACTCTATTGTAAAAACGTACAAGTTATTAAGAAAAAATATTTTTCACTGCTACATTGCGCAAGTATAATGCTAGTATGTATGTGTGTGTGTGTATTAAGAGAAGAGATCCGGTAAAAACATATTTTAAGTAGAGAACGGTAAGAACACGCGGTGTAGGTCAATCATTTAATTAGCCAAATAACGGCAAATTTGGAAATACACCAAATTATTTAAAACTCGTCACTCCTTAATTAAACCAAGTTTAATATTATTTATTAAATAAAGATTATTCAATAACTATTAACTGTTTTTCAAATTCCACCTTAAAAGTTATTATTATTTGATCTTGAGTCATAATTCTAATTACCAATTGTAAAGTTCACTGGTTATAAGAGTTATTTTTTATGATATGAAAATGAGTAAGGGTTATTTTATATATATATACATATATATATTTATATTATCTATATTTTAAACGTTATATAATGTTTATTAAATTGAATATTTTTTATTACGATTTCAAAAAACACATTTTTAGATAAGTTTGATAAAATTTATATCAAAGTATAGATAAAAATAAAATAATCACATATATACGTATTTACGCCAAACATTACATGTTACAAACTATAAAAGAAATACAAATAACATATAGGGTTAATTTTCTTAATTTAATAACAACAATAATAATAATTTAAATTTTAAAACTGTGGCAAGAAGACCATTCAACAAAAATGGAAAAAGGCAAAAGCAAAGTGGGAAAAATAATAGGCAAGGTGAAGCGGTAGGGCAGTTTCGAGACCTTGACTCAAATGTTACAAGCTCAATAACCTTACCATTCATACAAAACAAAAACATTTTAAATAATATATTATTAAAATATATAAACATTAGCAGGGAACAAACAGTATCATTTCCTATAAATTATTATTATTTTTCTTGAAGACGTAGAAAAAGGTTGAAACAAGATTGTTTTGATTTCGCTTATTTCAATCCAGTATGATATTATGATTTATTTATATTATATATATAATGGATAAATATTTAATATCTACTTTGATTCATCAAGATATCATGAAGAATTTTGAGAAGCGAGCCATGTATGTGATATATATATACACGTATATATATGTATATATATAATATTAGTAAAATTCAACTGAGAATTGTTTGTTTTATAGAAAAGTGTTTGTAACTTATTAATAAGGGTATTTTGGTTATCTAAATATAAATTTTGTCCGAGTAATTCATTATTAATTTCTTAGTCTTGATTTTTTTTAAAATACCCACATTAGTGTATTATTACCTAGTTATTAATAAGTCATTAATAAGTCACTAATTAGTTATTAATGAGCCTTTTTTTATTAGCTATTAATTTATTTTAATTAAAATCAAGATTGGTTATCGCGCTACTTGTAATAAAAATTGTCTCAGATAAACCCTACCAATACATACATACATATATACACATATATACAGGGGATGGTTCATTTGAAAACCATTATTAGTGTGAGAACCGTAATAACCAATCTTAGTCGTTCAATTGGTAAGTGGAATTCATGGATGAAGAGCGTAGGAGGATTGAGTGTGGCAAGGTGCATGTAAGGAATTCATAGGTGGGCAATCCAAATGAAGGAGGGGAAATTGTACGGCTAAGATTGGTTCCCGCGGTTCTCACAATAAAAACAGTTCTCAAATAAATTTTTCACCATATATATATATATATATATATATATATATATATATATATATAGGGAGGGTTCAAACAAGAATTGTTTTTCGTACGATTACTGCGAGAACCAATCTTAGTCATTCAATTGAAAATGGAATTCATGGATGAAGAGCATGAGAGGATAGAGTGTGACAAGGTGCATGTAAGGAGTTCATGGGTGGACAGTTGAATTAAAATATGGGGAATTGGACGGCTAGGATTGGTTCTCGTAGTTCTCGTACGAAAATAGTTCTCGTTTGAACTTTTGCATATATATATATATATATATATATATATATATGGGAGGGTTCAAACGAGAACTGCTTTTCGTACGAGAACTGCAAGAACCAATCTTGGCCGTTCATTTTGGATAATGGAATTCATGGATGAAGAGCGTGAGGGATTGAGTGTGGCATGGTGCATGTAAGAAATTCATGGGTGGGCAATCCAATTGAAAGAGTAGGAATTGGACGGCTAAAATTATTCTCGTATGAAAAACAGTTCTCGTTTGAACTTTTGCGATATATATGGTAGAGATCAAGTAAAAAGAAAATTAAAGTAAAAAGGGTAAAAATGATGATTATTTGATCATTTTTCGGTATATATATCAACTGATAATCGTTAGTTCATCATCTTTATTGATTAAAACTAGTTTTTTTATCAATTTCTTTTTGATTAATCCAACATATTCATCACTTTTTAGATGAAAGCATTTTGTTCATCAACAAATTATTCCAAAATTTTGTTTTCAAAATCTGTATTTGAAATAAAAAAGAAATTGATGAATAACTAGTTTTAATCAATAAAGATGATGAACTAACGATTATCAGTTGATTATATATACCGAAAAATGATCAAATAATCATTATTTTTACACTTTTTACTTTAATTATATATATATATATATATATATATATATATATATATGGTGTGTGTGTATTGATTGCATGCATGTGTAAATATCTTCTCGACTTCTTGTCCTCTTTCAATCAAGTTGAACATCGGGTCAGACTCTAGAGGGACATGTATCTTATAATAATAATAAATATTTCAGCCAGCGTATTCTTAAATATATATAATTTCATTAATTTGCAAGCTGGCTGGCCCAATAAAAGCACATTTCAATGGTCAACCTTTCACACCAATATGTTTATCTATTTCCGTTTAACTTGATTCGTCTGCTTCTTCAATTAATCTCCATGGATTTGTTTTTTAACTTGTATTTAAAGTAGTAACTTTTAATATGTTGCATGTAAAAAAATTAAAAAAAAGTATATATATTTTACAGCATGCATATATATGATCAAGCAAGCAAGCTAGGTAGTTAGCTAGATAGATAGATAAATATATATATCGGTTATAATTAAGTGATGATAGAGTACATGTATATACCGTGAGGTAGATTGCAGCAGAGATAATGAAAGTCCAGTAACGGCCAAGGACGGCATCAGCAAAGTAAGCACCAAGAATGGGAGTCATCCAAATGGTACCCACCCAGTTGGTCACATTGTTTGACGACGTTACCGTTCCCTGTCTCAGCTTAGTCGTTAGGTATATTACCAGGTTCGATGATATTCCGTAATACGCCATCCTCTCAAACACCTCATACACTGCATACACACAAATCACATGCAGCTATTCAAATATATATATATATATATATATATATATATATATATATAGTTTTTAATTAAAAGCTATTCAAATATCCTTTGGCCGGTTTTAGAGCTTTTTATTTATTAAAAGAAAGCTTCCAGCTGATATATATTCTAAATTTCTCCATCAAAATAAAAAGCTTCCAACTGATTTTGGTTTATATATACATGTATATACATGCATCCGGCCAGTACACGTTAATAAGGAGACGTATGATTATTAGAACTAATTAATAAAAAATCATATTTTAGTTTAAACCACCATTGACCAAGATATGCTCATTTGATCTTCAAATCTGGACTTCTGGGTCGGGAGACAAATGGGTCAACGAGTCCAACCAAGATAAGCATGCTGAATCATGATGCGAATTTATATATATATATATATATATAGAACATACATTCATGAAATCAACAAATATAAACATGTATTTTTTATGAATAAATTAATTAAAGATATATAATTAATTGATGAAGATGAAGCTCGTGATATGTATACGTACCAACGACAAAGGAACAAGCAGTCCAGCCACCACGTTTTGATCGAAGGACAGGGTTCCCTCGGAGATCCACCGTGCCGTCTTGTGTGTATCCTCGGCCGCCGTTTCCGTTTTCTTCTGCTGCAGTACTACTCTCATCATCTGCTCCCCCCATATTTCTTCTTTGATTCAGCATCATCTTAATTTATTTCCTATTCAACTCGATCTCCACATGGGTAGCTAACTAACTAACTATATATATATATATATAGAGAGAGAGAGAGAGTAATTATTAGTTCTTCAACTTTCCACATGTAGACAAAATTAATTAAACCCGTCTTCGATCTTCGTATTCGATTAACACTTAGAAAGTTACAAAAAACCCATCACAATAATAAGGGGCGGGTATCTCACTCTTAGGCTCTCTTCGATCTCATCTAGAGTTTAACAAGAAAGGAAATATTTTCCTCTAAATCATTTTAATTTTAGAATGATAGATTTGGGAGTAAACTAAGTCTAAACTACTTTCAAATCCCCCTAGCTCAGCATCTTACCATACCCTCACTCTCTCACCTTACCCTACCACACCTAACCCTACCTATCCCGACCCCACCCCACCCCACCCCACCCCACCCTACATACTCACCATATCTTAACCTCACCTTACCTTAATCACACCCAACTTCACCTTACTTACCCTAACCCGAAACCACCTTACTCACACTACCCCCTACTTATCCTACCCTAGTCCACTCCCACCGCACCTTACCCTACCCTACTCCACCTTACTCCAACACACCCATACCTCACTCCCTACGCTACCTTACACTACTCACCCTACCCTGCTCTACTCTATCTTACCCTTATCACTACCCTAACCCACCCCACCCAACCTTACTCCACCTTTTACTTACCCTACCCCACCCTCACCTTATGCCCTACTTCAACTTACCTATTCTACTCCACATTACTCAATCTACCACACTCCACCTTTATTTACAAAATGTGGGTATGTTGGAGTAGGGTGGATGGTGTGGGTGGTGTGGGCTAGGTAGGATAAGGGGTAGATTAGGTGTGGTGGGCTAGGGTGTGGGTGGGTAGGTGGAAGATAGAATGTGGGTAAGTTGGAGTAGGGTGGGTGGTGTGAGCTAGGTAGTAAAAGGGGTAGATTAGGTGTGGTGGCACTCCATGAAATCAGGGCAATAGGGGTGACACCAAGTTGTGTCGCCACTATTGCCCAATGTCGCCCCTATTGCTGTCGCACCTATTGCCCATAAAAAAGCATGGGCAACTTTCCCCCTTTTTTTTGGTGTTGCCGCTAAAAAGAGGTGTCGCCCATAAACCTGTCGCGCCTAAAGGTTGTGAGATAAAAGCCCTCCTTCTCCACCTTTTAGTCTACTCCGTCTTATTACCCTCTCGTCTCTACTCAATCTGCCCGCCGTTGCTCGCCCTCACCGGTGCCTCTTGCCTGCCGCCGCTCGCTCTCACATTGTGCCGCCGACACTCTAAAGGTAATAATAGATTTCTCCTCTTTTTTTGCGTTTGTGTTTGTGTGTGTGTGTATGTGTTTCTCTATGTGGATGTTCGCAGGTGGGAATGCGTGTTTCAGTGTGTGGGTGTTGTACGTGTGTGTGTTTTTGTGTGTGTGTCTTTATTTATGTGTGTGTGTGTGTTTCTATGTGTGTTAATTGTATTATTTTATTTAGTTAATTGTATTAGATTACTTAAATGATAATTAGGGGTTTTGATTTTGCTAATTAATTGTGGTTTTGATGAATTTAGTTTAGATGTTTAATCATAAAATTATAGTAGTTATATTCACTATTGTTAACTCAAGCTTAGTTCCGGGCAAAGGGCCTACCGTAAACCCTTTACTACCAATCTCGGAATTATAGATATTATGGACCATGTCTAGTACTCTTCTACCAACGCCTTTTGCCTCAACAGAATTTCCATCTTCATATAAAAATGCCACCTACCACCCTTTGACTTTCAATATTCAAAAACTAATTTTCGACAAAGTTTAATAAGATGTCATTTGTTTTTTATCTAAACCATGGTCCCATTACAATAGGATTTTGTAATTATACAAGTAGCACAAATGCCCAATTATAACATGTTTAACACACCAAGTCAAAAGTTGACTTTTTAATTAAAAGAGGAAAAAACTGCTTGAAACAACATAGATTGTCACTTGGTAACTTTAGGAAAGAACCGTAAAAAAATCAATTCTCACTTTAAAGATTTTCCTAGTTTCCTCCAATTTGAAATTTAATTTAGATTATTAATTTTCTGTTACTTAAAATGTTGATTTATGTCCTGCTTGAATATTTGTATGGCAGTTGCTAAATTTTATTTATAATGAACATTATCATAATCAATCTTGATATTATACTTGATATTTATTTGACATTCAAAAGTGAAAGAAGAGATAAAGCAGCAGTTATGAAAGTGAGAAACTTGTACATCTATATATCAATGGATCCAGATTTGACTTTATTTGTTAAAAACGATATCTATTAAATATATATATATATATATATATATATAAATACACACAAATACAAATATTTATATACACACTAAACGTGTTGGTTTAAATATATATAAATGAACGCGTATAGTGTGCGTATATAAATGTGTGTGTATATATATATATATATATATAATGTGTTTGAGTGTGTGTTTGTGTGTATACACACTCAATTATATAAACGCACTTAAACGTGTTCATATATATATATATATATATATATATATATTTGTATCTTTATATATGAACTCGTTTATATGTTTACTTAAATCATGAACTTAGAATACCCGTCCGAAATTAATTTAGAAATTAGTTTTTGGATGTCTCCGTTTTGAGACTGCATTTTGAATGCTTTATCTCTTTTAGGATGTAAATGTGTATTACATAATTGTTTGTTTAAGAAAGATTCGGTTGTCATTTCCTCTTTGCCTCTCGGGTATGTATATATGTATGTATGTATATATATACTTGGGGGCTAAGGGGAAATGCTGCTGATTTTTTCTTAAACAACCAATCGTGTAATATACATTCACATAAGAGGTAAGCTATTCAAAAAGTAGGTTTAGAAACCAACCCTTGTGAACACTCTATCAATTGTCCTTTTATTTCTCGTAGAGTAAACACTAAACCTTAATTAATGTTTCAGTTTCATCATGCCTATTAATAAAACATGTACTACTATTGAAAATCGTAATTCTTCTGAGTTCTGTGAAGGACTTGAGTCTTTTGTCAAAAGATCTGAAGCACACGTTGACGGTAGAGGTTTAATTAGATGCTCATGTCGAAAATGTGTAAACAATATCCTTATAAAAATTTCGTTATTGAAAGCTCATATAGAAAGATTCGGTTTCTCTCGACGTTATATTACGTGGGTCTATCATAGTGAAAGTAGAACTCCTCCGGTTGTAGATGATGTAGCCCCAAGAACTGAGATGGCTGGTGTAATTGACGACGTTATAAGGGAGTAGAGGGAAAACGATACCAACCACGATGACGAAGACTCATAAACGGAGGTTAGCATTGTTGGTGATGGATTTCGTGAGCTGTTAGGGGAAGTCAATGCAGAATTATATCCTGGTTGTTCTTGGTTTTCTTCTTTAGACTTTTTAGCAAAGTTGATGCATATCAAGGTGAACAACAAATGGACTGATAGTTCATTTGATCAGCTTCTTGAGTTGTTACAATCTGCATTTCCCAAAGAAAACAGGGTTCCTCTTCATATTATATAGCCAAAAAGAAACTTAAAAAGATTGGTTTGGATTATGAGTCGATTCACGTTTGCAAAAACGAATGCTCTCTCTTTTGGAAGGAACATAAGTCTTTGCAATCTTGTCCTGTTTGTAATGAGAGTCAGTGGGTTGATAAAAACATAAAAGGTAAGAAAGTCGTTCATAAGGTGTTACGATACTTTCCTTTGACACCCCAGACTTTGATGTTTGTATTGTTCAAGGCACATGGCAAAAAATATGATTTGGTACAGTACTGGACGATCACAAGAGGGTATAAATGATTTATATTCACTTCTAACAGGTCATAATTAATATGTATGAGTTATATTTACTTCTAACGGGTTATAATTGGTATAAATGAGTTATATTCACTTCTAACCGGTCATAATTGGTATAAATGAGTTATATAACTCACTTATTGTGATCTCAGGAACGGACAAGGCTCAGTAATATTAGACCACTGAGTGGAGATTGAGATCAAGAGGTGAGTGGATGTTTAACTCACGACTGGTGTTAGTTGTAACTTGCTTTGGTTATAACTGTTTGTGGATGACTCATGGATAGACTTACTGTCTGATAATTGATTAACTGTTGTTTGTTAATTGATTGTTGCGTCAGTGATTATGTATACATGTTTGGTTGGAAAGTCAGTTTCGGCTGGGCACATGGGCTGGGCTTGTTTGCTATCGGCTAATCAGTATTTGGATCTTTTGATGCACTCATTGCAACTTAAGGGTAATACTGTATGAGAATAGCAAATGAGCTATCGGTAAACCTTTGCGTTGGCCAGCATTGGTTGAAGGATTTGCAGATCCGCCGGTCTTCCCGGGGCTCGGTTAAGTGATTTGTATTTTGCGGGCACGATTAATTGTTTATATTCTGCGGTATGAATGTTTGGTATCCCGCGGTTGTGATTGATACTGGATTGTTGTAGTTTTACTTTCATTCACTTAGCTTTGTGCTAATCCCCCACTTCTCACTCCTTTTCAAGTTATTGGTGAGTTCTGTGGTTCGGTTGTGAGGGGGTGTACCTTGAGGAATAATTGACAGGCACTCTGATTTAAATTGTGACGAGTCGTAGTTTTTGTAATACTTGTATTTTGATTTAACTGACGACTTGGAAAAAAACGGTTTTGTATAATCCGTTGTATTATATTGTATATATTTGTTCACTTCCACAGTGTTTTTAAAAGGAAAATTTTGGGTTGAAAATACGGTGTTACAAGTTTGGTATCAGAGCCTTGGTTTGGCGATTTGAGCACAGTTGGAAGTGTTGCATTCCCAAATCTTGGCTCGAGTTGGGGTCAATTATTCCTTGGGTGTGGGATTGGGGTGAATGAGAGTGTTGTTTTGGAGTTTAGCATGTTGTATACTAACGGTTATATCTAATGACTTGGTGAGATGTTGTGATTGTTACAGAGAACAATGGTTGATAATGAGAACTCAACTGGCGCCCTTATTGTCCCATCAACCATAGAAGTTTCTACAGTAGCAACAGAGATTCTTTAACATGCTGGTACGTCAGGTACAGCCGAAGACAACAAGGAGGAATATATCTTTCAGTTGCAAGGGCAATTATTGGATTTGAGGAAAGAATTGGAACAACAAAGACAAGTTTTTGCGAGTCAACCACCGGTTATCATAGTAGCTTCTACTACACCTGAGATACCACCAATCTTTCTGGTTAATACTACGTACACAGGGATACTGTGACATCCGTCACCAAATCCAATTGGTTAGCTTGACTTGTAGCCGATCGCTAGTCATTTAACTTAAACTCGTGTGCTCACGTGTTTTCTAAAATCTAGTAAATTCTAAATTCAGGGTGCCAAGTATGGCTAATTACTCAAAATACTTGGGTTGTACTAACAATAGAGCCAGGGTGAAGTCTTTATACTACGAAAGTTGAACTAACTCCTTGTGCACCGGTTAAATAAACAAATGTATATAGAAGAACGTAATGACAAGTTAATTCTATGAATTAATGAACTATGTTAATGATGTACAAAAATAATAATTAATATATTAAATCAAATAAAACATCTAAAAGTTCACTCAAGAACTCTAGTAAGTTGTACCATACATTAAAAATAAAATGCACCAACAAGAAATATAAGTGTAAAACACAAGAAAATAATAATAAATATGATTAATTAAAAATAATAATAGTAATAATACAAATAAATTAGAAGAAAATCAGCCAAAGAAGGAGGAAACAAACCAAGGTTTCCAAAATAATACAAACTATTCAAAAACCTACCTAAGTACCTATCTAGTAACCATAAACACTCAAAAACCATAAACACACACACAATTTCTCTCTTTATTCTCATCATTCACAAAATTATCAGCCCCAAAATGACCATTAGAGTGGTTCTTCAAAGTTTCAAGAAGCCTAGTCAAAAATCGGTTCCATTCGAAGAGTTTTAGGTACGTATTCGGTTTCTATACATATTTAATCTCTTTTTTTGTTTCTCTTCTATAAACCTAATTGATGGATTATCAAATGAATCAAACACATCCTAATAACAAATAAATTAATGATTTTGATGTGTTTGGGTGAATAACAAATCCATAAGATTGATTTATTTGAACAAAAATATGAAGAACAAAGAGTTTCAAACTAAACAGAAAATAGGTGAACTTCAAGAGTTCATATATCGACCAAACCAAACCTAAATAAATCTATTTTTGATTCTAGAATCAAGTACTCTGAGTCTATTTTCATCTCCAACTGGTTTCATACAAAACTAAGTTGATTTGGTCACTCAAATAACCAAAATCGTCTAGTTGCGCAAATCTGTGTTTTCTGGCAGTTTAATCTACCAACTTTGAAATTCCTAAAACCTATTCTAAACATCACAAAAATTCTTCAAAATGAATCTGGGGCATATTTCATGAGTTTTAAAAGTCCTGTAAAATATTTAGAATTTATTAAGTTGTTTTACTATTTTAATTAATTAAAAACATTTTTGTGGTTGAATGTGGAAAACTTAGGGTTTTCTATAAGAGACTTTGGATTATCATAATTAATCCTAGGCCTCGAATTAGAGGCCAAAACTTAATATAAATAAACTTTGGATTGTTTTTAATCACTGTAGAAAATATTAGGATTTATTAGCTTTATTTTCTATTTTATTTGAGTGAAAACTTTTTAATTATCAAATCTGGAGGTTTTGAAAATTTCCATATTTAGAATTTAAAATATTGTAAAATATTCAAACGTCAACCGACACACTCCACGCCTCCGCCGGGACTGCCACCGCTCCATGGCTGCCTCCCCTGGAGGTATGTTTTCAAATCTTAGATTTAAAACCTTTTAAAAGTGTGATCCCCTTTTTAGTTGTGAGAGAGTGAAGAAGAGGAGATGATGAGAATTTATAAAAATAGCTAGAATGGAACTGTAGGTTAGTAAGTGACTATTGAGATGGAAAGAGGAAAATAACTAAATTCTTAAAAATAACCAAATCCTTATCATATTGTAAGGTACTTTTTTAAGTTTTTCAAAGCTCATTAAATATATTTCTTTTGGCTCTGCATATGCTGCATTACTACATACAAGATAACAAGAATGAAATAATTAAAACACTAATATACACGTGAACACTATATATAAATATATAATTTATACCTAGATGTTAGACCAGAGAGAAATTATAATAGTTTATTTTATTGTACTAGTTTTATGTTATTTATTAAAGACTAAAATAAAAATATAAATTATATATTTATAATATATAGTGATCTTGATTTGTGAGTTTGTACTTTTGGTCTAGGAGCTCTCATAGGAAAATTAAAAACACTCGATTTTTTTTCAAAAGAAAAACCGATGACTCAACGGAAATTACAAATCAAGATAACAAACGTTCGAAAGCATCAACAAGTGAATGAAAATCTTAATCAACCGGAAGAGCATATTACCGAATCCCGACGGTCAATAGTGGATCCCACTTCTTTGAAAAGAGATTCAGCAAAGAGAAAACAATTGTGGTTGTATCCGGTTAATTAGAGGGAATAAGTAATACTAGCTTATCTGAATTTGAGACCTTTTCAAATTCAACTAAAAAAGTATCTTGCTAAAGGTTTAGGGTCAAGGTGGCGTACTCGCAGGTTTCAATACTCATGGTTCAACATTTTTCCTAATTGGTTAGAATATTCTCCTACAACGCATGATGTATATTGCTTTCTTTGTTACATATTTGGTGACAAACTAAATGTCCATATGCATACTGTAACGCCCCAATTTTTAAAACATAAATAAAACCATATGTCAAGTTCCTTTAGAAATAAAAGAGTTATTTTACAAACAAGCGGAAGCAACAAAACTGTTTTGAACCCTCAGGTTCATACAAAAGCCTGAAAGTTACATATTTATATCAAAAGACACTTTCTCACTAAACAACCGGGCGTTAAGTTTCAAAACACTGTTTTCTTTATAAACATAACAACCGTCAAACTGAAGCTTTGCCCCTTGTCTTAGATAAAACATGCAAAACATTTTAGAAAATAATATCTGATAAGCTGCGAGAGCTTAGTGAGTAAACTAGATTGCCAATCATATAAACACATGAATATAATCATATGATAAACACTGACAATAACTGATAATAAATCTCTGAGTAATTAACTGAGCCACTACTGCCCAAGGCAGTATGCTTATTGATTCACATGATTAATTAACTGAGCCACTATTGCACAAGGCAGTATGCTTTCTGATATCTGATTAATTAACTGAGCCCCAGTACTGTGCTATTTTCTGAGCCACTACTGCACAAAGCAGCATGCTTATTATTACTGAGCCTTACTGTACATAGCAGTAAGCTTAACACACATAATATATATATATATATATACTGTAACATTACTGTAACACTACTGAACCTTACTGAACATAGCACCCAAAACTGAGTGATCTAACATATCAATAACTTGATATAATAACATACATGCCGTAAATATGACTAGTAGTCTAGAAGACTCACCTTATAGTCTGTGATGCTAAGATCTCCAACTGATACTGATTCTGAAACAAGGCCAATCACCTCCCTATATATACCATACAACAAAGTATCACTTAAAGCAATCTGGTCTGAAACATAGCCTACACGGGCCGTGTCCCTTAAACACTACACGTCCTGAGCTGGCTTACATAGCCAGTGTTGACCAGTCACCCTACACGGCCGTGTTATGTACACGGGCCGTGTACCCCTTTTGTTACACGACCATGTCTTAGCTACATGGCCGGTGCTGACAACTCACCTACACGGGCCGTGTAGACCCACACGGGCCGTGTACCTCATACTCTACACGACCATGTATACCAACATAGCCCTGTGACCGCCTTCTACTCTACACGGGCCGTGTACCTCTACACGGGCCGTTTACCATACAGACCCAACCGACTGTTTGCTGTAATTCCGGCCAAACCACCAACACAATCACTTACAATTCAAGAAAACGGTACTGGGGTGTTTTCATACACCCCAAACAACTACTAAACTGAAAAAAACAACATAAACAAGCTTTACTCCATGATTCACCATTGAATCACTTAAAAACCCATAAAACTTGAAGAACATGGTCAAGAACTCTTACCTCCAAGCTTGTGTAGTTGCTATGCTCAATCCCAAACACTTGTTCTACTGTTCTTGATCAATAAACTGAAGTAAAAGTTCCTACCTTGAGAGCAAACGGGAGTTGGCTTCTTTGCAAAGTGAAGAAAATGAAGACTTTGACTATACAAAGTCAAAGTTGGCATTATATATATATAACTACGGACTAATTGCACAATTAGTCCCTCAACCTTTCCAAGTTCCGTTTTGACGGTTTTAGCCCCTCTAGTTTATAACCACATACTATCTCGTATATCCATTAGTAACTCATATACCACTTTGTACATTTCTCGCGTTAACTTAATAATAGAATTTCCGGGTGTTACACATACACAATTAAAGGATTTGACAATTGGAAAAAAGTTCATGATGGAAAAAATGTGCATTTCTTAAGCATGTTGGTTGTTCACAACATAAAAATGCAGTGGTATTTGCTGAAAATTTGTTGAAGCAGGCCGGACATATTGAAATTATCATAGAGAAACAAAATTCCGAGAAAGTCTTGACGAACCGCATAAGATTGAAAGCTTCTGTTGATATAATTTTAAGGTTGACATTCCAAGCATGTGCTTTTCGAGGGCGTGATGAAACTACCAATTCAAGGAATTGAGGTAACTTTTTTTAATTGTTAAAACTTCTAGCTATATAATGATGAAGTTCCCAATTTTGTGTTAGAAAATGCTCCTTATAATTCGAAGTATACTTCAGGATTAATTCAAAAGGAAATCCTTGGTATTATTGCAAATAAGGTTCAAAATCATATACAAAGTGAAATAGACAATTCTTATTTTTGTGTTATGGTGGATGAAGCACGAGATGAATCCAAAAAGAGCAAATGGTCATTCTTTTGAGATTTGTTGATAAAGATGGGGTCATTAGAGAAAGGTTCTTAAATTTGATACATGTAAGTGATACTACAGCCCTCTTAAAACAAATTTATGGAATCAACTTCTGAAATATGAATTTGATACTAGTAGAATCCGTGGCCAAGGTTACGATGGTGCTAGTAACATGAGAGGAGAATGGAATGGGCTACAAGCACTAGTTATTAAAGATTGTCCTTTTGCATATTATGTTCATTGCTTTGCTCATAGATTACAACTAATGTTAGTTGGTGCCTCAAAAGAAGTTATTCCTATTCTCCAGTTTTTCTCAAACTCGGCTTTCATTATCAATGTAATTTGTTCTTCTTGTAAGCGCCATGACGAGTTACAAAAGGCTAAGGCAACCAAGATTAAAAACTTGTTGGAACTTGGTGAAATTGAAATAGGAAGAGGAGCAAATCAAGTTGGGGCTTTAAAACGAGCAGGTGATACACGTTGGGGCTCTCTTTTTAGTTCAGTTTGTAACTTGCTTGAGATGTTTAATCCTAGTTGTTTAGTTCTCCAAGGTATAATTGAAGACGTATATTGTTATTCTCAACGTGGTGATGCAAATGCAGCTTACACATATTTGAAATTGTTTGAGTTTGTTTTTATTCTTCACTTGAATAAGGAAATTATGGGAGGACGTATATTCTTTCTCAAGATTTGCAAAAGAAGTCACAAGATATTCTCAATGCTATTAATTGGACTAGTTTCTGCAACCAAGAAAAGCCTCAGTGACTTTAGAAATAATGGATGGCTTTGTTTACTTGAAGATGTAAAGATGTTTTGTGAGAAGCATCATATGCACGCTCCTTATTAGTCTTGGTCGATATCACCCTCGTCAACAAGACAATCAAGTTACTTATGAGAATTATTATCGAGTAGATATATTTATTTGCATATTGGACAAACAATTACATGAATTGAACATCAGATTCCATGATCATGCCATGGAGTTGTTAACACTTGCATCTAATTTAGTTGCAAAACAAGATTTTCAAGTATTTAATGTTGATGAGATTTGTCTTCTTGTTGAAAAATATTATCCTGAAGATTTTACAGAACAAGAAAGGATTCAATTGAGATACAAGTTGCAGATTTTCAAAGTTGAAATGCCAAAAAATCAAATCCATACTTAGAACAAATTAATTTTCATAAAACTTTCTTTCGATTTACTACAATAACTTTAGAAAAAACTCTTCCAATTTTTACAACAAACTTTGTTGTCTAAAGTAATAAAATTTTTAGTGAGGTAATAGCATTAATATATGAAAGTTATATATGACAAGCATTCGATCTAAAAGAATCCTTAATAAGTCAATTCTTGAATTATTAACATAGCTCAAGTCATATCTGATTAGTTAAAATAAGACATTCGTGCATATATAATAACTAATAATTCATAATCAATCAAAATATCCAAAATAATTAAAAACCAGAAATAATCCAAAAAAAGAAATTGTTTTGATGGCCTAAGAATTGAAAGACTTAAGAATTAAAGTATCTATAGCTACACGTGGATTCTTCTATGCCGGGCTGCTTCACTTTCCAACTAAGGTGATGGCCTTTCCACCTGAAGTAGGTCACAAAATACCTGAGGTGTTGGTCTTTCCACCTGCCTCGTGACACTTCGGGTAATCCGATTTCTAGTGGACGATTTTACCACACTTGAAGCATAGGTTTTTGGATCTTGTCTTGTTTGGCTTTACCTTTTCTTGCCCTTGCCGTTGACCTTGCCCTTGGGTGCATACTGGCTTGACTAGGTGTGACCCTTGCCCTTTCAGTTGCGCCCCTTCCTCTTCTTGCTACCCCCGTTGCCTACCATCAGGACATTCTTGCATATGGTCCCGATATTCAACTCAACCATTTTAGAATGCAGATCAACTATGGACTTGTCCATATTGTAGTTGATTACAAATTGTAATCAGCTGACAATGAGTTGAGGATCATATCCGTTACTAGCTGCAACAGTACTAAGTGTCCAAGTCTCTCTAGATGGTTAATGTTCCCCTTCATTTTCATGACGCAGGTACCGACCGAGGTCCCCTTAGCCATCTTGCACGTGTTTAGAGACCGAGGGGTGGCAAGCATTAAGTAGCCAATATCTAGCAAGTCGTTGGAATGTTTCTGGTATGCATACCTAACTATTGCGGCCGCGTTAGCAGGTGGGGCCTCTCCTAAATGCTTCTCCAAAACGTACCACTTTCTCTCGTGCCTTGAGCACAATCTGGAGATTGCACTCCCAATCCAAGAAGTTGGTTCCGGCAAGTTTGTCCTTTTTAAGAATCGATGTTTGTGTTGCTAACGGTGTTTGTATTTCCATTCATTTTTCCCTAAATAAAAGAAGCCTACTCTATTACTTTTACAATAAAAGATGAGTTGTAAGTGACACACAAGCCTACCCAAAACTAAAACAAAAAAAAACAGAAAAGAAAAACATAATCAGGGGTCTATGTTAGCAAGAACTATAACTACGTGTCAAAACCAACAAATCCCAAAACGAAAATGAAAAAAATAGAAAAGAAAAACACTATCATTGTATTTATTTCATGTGTCAATTTTTTCACAGAGGGAACTTATTTTTAAATGCTCTAAAAATTTGTGACCCGAAATAATTACCAAACTTGATTTTTTTTTCAATAAACTAAGCAAAAGTCTTAAATCAACAAACCGTGTCATAATCAACAAATCCTTGTCTCCACTTTTTTACAAAGGAAAGTTTTTTTTAAATGTTTTGTAAAAGTCCTAATTAATCTACAATTATCACAACAATTTAAAGTTTTCTTAAGTTTATTAAACAAAAAACAAGAAAACTAGGTTTGGTAATGATTCCACGTCATCGTTCAACCGGATCAAACTCGTGAGATTGGTTTAGGACTTTGTCAACCCTTTCTTCGAATTAGTTCCCGTTACAACCAGCTAGGTCAACTTGGTTTTATGACTTTATAAAAAACTTTCGCAGGTGAAAAAATGTAAACCAGGAAGTGTTAAGGTTGCAAACAAAAGATACTTGGAGACCGCATATTAAGCAATTTGGTCATGGAATTATATATAAAGTTTCTCATTATTATACCTTTTTTATTTAATAAATAATATAAAAGTTAGGAAAGATATTAGAAAATAATAAAAAGTATGATACTTAATTTATCATGTAAAAAAGTAGAGTAATTACTTTAGAAAAAATATATACGTTAAGAACTAGTAGAGTCACTTTTCGAATAATATATTACTTAATATATAGAGTAATAAAGTAGAATATTTGGAAAAAATATAAAATTGAGAAGTAATCTAATCATTTTCCCTAATTTAATTCAATATGAAAGAAAAGTTTGATATTTATGTAGGAGTAATTTGTGTTTTAAAATTCTAACTTTGTTTTTTTCGTTTTAATCCTAAAAAATTTTGTATTAATTTACTATCTCAAAAATGTACTCTTTAATCCGTAATGGGTGAATCTGATTTTAAAAAAAATTTTGTTCCTACTACCTCCGAATCTCCGATCAAATTAACCTCACCTAGAAACTGTGTTTTCCGGTCACAAGCTTCACACGTGCGCGCGCACACACACATATATATATATACACACACTAGCATTGTACACGCGTAATGCAACGGTTACGAATATTTTTTTCTTGATAACTTATCCGTTTTTAAAACAACGGTGATTTGTTTTTTTCTAAATTATAATGTGTTAATAAAACTTTACATGGATGGTAAATTCAACAAGAATGTTAGCCTTATAGCTCTATTCTATTTTAAGTATATTACCCATTTAAAAAACACAACAATTTTTATAAATTAAGGTTGTATGTTATTTAGAATTAATATTTCTGATATACGCATTTTTAATAGTTAACTTAAAATATTTATTATATGATAGAATATTTAATATGAAAAGTTTAATTATTAATATTTTAATGATTAAGTTAATTTGTACTGATTTGATTTTTTTCTAAATAATCTTTATTTTGAAATGTGTAGTTATTAAAATGGTATGTAAGATTGTAATTAACTCTATTAAAATAGTTGTTTTATTTAACAGTTTCCATTAATTGTAATATTAAGGATAAATTAGTAATTTCAAATTACTTAAAATTAAGAGAATAAGAACACTTAAATGCTTTATAAATATAACTAGCATTATATCCGCGCAATGCGACGGTAACGAATAATTTATACTCATTAACATGTCTGTTTTCAAGATGTAGAGAGTATGATATTCATGTAATATGGTGACCCCGAATAACTTTCGTTTGATAACATGTCTATTTTCTTTATCTTTTTTTCCATTTCCTTTACTTTTCCGTTCTCCATAATTGAAAAAAAAAATTATGAATTTTTTTAATAATTAAGTTAATTTGTATTGGCTTTGACTTTCAAAAAAATTGTATTGATTTTGATTTTCTTAAATATATAAAGTTTAGTTATTAAAATGGATTATATGAATATTATTAACTATATCAAATAGTTACTCAATTTAGTTTATATGAGGGGTAATTTAATAATTTCAAAACACTTAAAATTTAAGAATTTAAACAAAAAGTCTAAATACTTTATAATATTGTATAGATATACATATGTTTTTTTGGTGTGTCTAAACCTCCTTCAACCAATTTTAACTATTTTTAGTCATAAATATAAATTTGTTATTCACAAACATGTATTCAATTTTGTATGAATTTTTATTTTGTATCAACTTCTCGTTTACATTTCAAACTCTTAATTTATTGTTATTGCGTGAAATTAAATTTTTATTATGTATACTAAACTTATATCATTTTATCTATTGTCTGTATATAAATTACATATAACAAAGCAAATCAAAAATTTAATACAAGCACTATAAGTTTTTTTAAAGGTTGATTAATATTATAGGAATTCATAAAAAACTAAATACATTTTTATGAAGTTTATTCAAGTAGGAATGGCAACAGGGCGGATTCGGGCGGGGATTGGTCCCCCCGTCCCCGCTTAAAAAACCGCGGGGATTAAACGGGGATCCCCGTTGGGGATCCGGGGAAAACCGCGGGGAAACGGGTATCCCCGTTTAATATAAACATATGATTAAATAGGTAATTTTCATCGCAGAGATACCCGTAAACTAAAACTATGATTTTTCACTACGGGGATCGTCACCGTTAAGATTTTACCACGAGTTTTAGAAAATGATTATACTAAATTACATGACATTATCGAATACAAATATATCTTAACCGAAATTAAAGTCTTAAAGATTTTAAATGCATTCAAATATCAAAACCAAATAATTCAAATAAAAAAACGATTAAAATTTGGTTGTGTGAAAGTGTATAAAGATTTGTATATTTTATATTTAAAATTAATTTTATGTATATTAATATATATATAGTTAATCTTAAATTATAATCGGGTATGTCGGGTAATCGGGGCGGGGATCATCAAACCCGTCCCCTTCCCCATCCCCGTTTAACTAATCGGGTATCCCCGTCCCCGTCCCGTTTATGTCGGTTTTCGGTTTTCCCCGTCTGTTTCGGTTTTTTTTACCATCCCTATATCCAAGTCAGATGCCAAATTACCAATGATGTAGAAACCCATATATGATTTGAAACTCTAAGAGTCCAAATCCTGACAACGACCGGCGATCAAATAAATACTAAGGGGCTGATTATTATAGCATAATGATTAAACACCGAATAATTTTGTGGTCTGAATAATTTAAAGGCTCTGAATGAATCTGCCTCTGAACGTGACATGTTGTTTGATAAAGATTCTGAATTAACAATCTAAATGATGCAAATTATCATTTTAACCTTAATGGTGAAATATTATATTATAAGACTAGACTAAATGCCCGTGTGATACACGAGTTGTTTTAAACGATAATAAATATTAAACATTAATAAAAACTTATTAAATAATAATAAAACGCGAATTAAATGAGAATTTAAAAAATGACGACGTACAACATCAACACTATAACCAGAAGTTGAAACATCGACGCGAGTAGGAATGTAGACTTGACGGGAGAAACATGGTATCATGATATGAAGAGATGTAATTGTATTTCTTATATAAGTCATCAATCATTATTGTTACAATTAAGAGTAATAAAGTTAAACGTTATTGGTTATAATTAAAAAGGATTTAAAATAATTATA
Source organism: Dittrichia graveolens (assembly GCA_038502395.1). NCBI lineage: Eukaryota > Viridiplantae > Streptophyta > Magnoliopsida > Asterales > Asteraceae > Dittrichia > Dittrichia graveolens. The sequence goes on along the minus strand of JARJIL010000003.1, from coordinate 341,385 downwards.
AAGTATTTTAGAATGATAAAACTAAAAATTTAGTCAATTATGATATTTTGAAATATTATAAAGGGTAAATAAGATATTTGTAAATTAAGGTGGACAAATACAATCTTATATGATTTAATAAGGGCATATATGAAATTGTCTCTAATAATTTTGACTTTAAAAAGTCAAAATTGATTTTTTGATTTTAAATGAATGAATGGTCAAGATTAAATATTTTTTTTAAATAAATGGTTCAAATCGTCTAATAAATTTTATCAAATTAGCCTTTTATTTATATTAAAAGATATGATTGTTTAACAAACCAACGAAAGAGTATTAGGGTAAAATACTTGGTGCTTAATGATTAAAATGTATTTTAAGGTAGAATGATTCGGCAGCGTTCTTGTGTCTCATTCAGCACAGTCTTCATTCAGAGGTAATAATCAAACATGGTGAATGTTTTCATTAAGTATCAAACAACCAGCCCTAAGTCAGAAAAGCTTCCAACTTTAAACAATTTATAAAAGACGCCAGAAACAATTGAAATATGAAACCGACATGTACCAGAAACGATTCCAACACGGCATACTTCGGACCATGATTGCAATTCACACTTGCGGTACACTCGTGGTACGTCTGAATATGATAATCTCATCTTGAATCTTTGATGAATGAATGAATGATGAAGATGGACCTGGAAATGATCGGAATTCACTTATTTAGAAAGGAAAGTCAAAGGATGTTTCACATTTGTCCATTTGATTGTCTTACTTGATCGAACTTCTACGGTCACCGAACAAGTGACCATATACTTCTTCTTTTTTAACCTACCAACTAGGATTTTATAAGCCGCGCGTTACGTTAGGTTTTATGAATGTAAAATTTTATTATCAAAATAAAACATAGTATTTGGTTGATCTACATGACAATATATTAATAATTTTATAAAAACACATCCAAAAATAATATAACGCACGAAAAAAAATAATCACAGAATTAGGGTTGTAATATAGTGCAAGAATATGAAATAAAAAAGAGTCAAAAGAGATTTCAAATGTTATAGATAAAATATTGACTTTTCATCTTCAAAAAATTTATATTACCCATCAAGTTACAATTTTTTGAAAGAAAAACCATTTTAAGTAGCATAATACACTAACACCATATTAACTTAATAATAATTGTAAATAATTAATATAAAGTTTGTGGAAAAGTATAAATACTTGAGTTGAGTTATTGTTTCTTTAAACATAATCATCTTACAAAACACATAAAAAGTGAGTAATATACACTAATAATATAGCTATTAGAAAAAAATATATACAATAATAATATAACTTTTTATTAAAAAATTTACAGTAGTTATTGAACCTCATAATTAAATATAGCAAATACTGTTTATATAAGAAATACAAAAGAAAAAAAATTATAAGAATACAATATGTAAAAAAGTACATAAATATATTACTTAAGAAAAACTAAAAACGAAAGCGATAATGACATAATTTTGTATTCTTAATTAATCTCCTTACGAAAAAGGTTAATATGGTTTAGTCCTTACAATTAAAGCTTTATTTTGGTTTATCATTTAAACTTTATTTCCCTACTATATTATCATTGGAGTTTAATACTATTGTGATTTAATCTTTTGACTTTATCTAAAAATTGTTTAACTCTAAAATTGAAAGATTATTTTGGTTTAACCTGTACATTTTATTTTCAAAGCACCTAACATTTCAAAGTATTAAGTTATTTTGCTTTTATACTTAAATATTATTTCCGTCATAAAAAACTAAGCTTTATTTATTTAAACTTTCCTTTCTTTCGAATGGTTTTACCTTTAAATAAATATAGATATTACTAATGCACGAAATTGTGACCTTTTATTTGATTAAGAAAACATATTATTAGTGAGTTAGTGCAAATTTTATTTCGAAATATATTTGTAAGTTACATTTTTTTCATAAAAAACTTATTTGCTAGTATGTAAAATATAAATAATAACACATATTTAAGATATATTTACCAAAAAAAGACAGAAGTTGCAACGTAAAAAATTCTGGTTGTTCTATAACGACTTATTTACATCTTGGCCAAATGATCAAACTATAATATGATGCATACCTACATAACATCCATTTTAAAAATAAAGTTTAACGGTTAAATCAAATTAACTTAAACTTTAATGCTTAAATAATTCAAAATAAAGGTTAATTGTTTCAACAAAATAAGCATAAAATTTAAAGTTAAAATATAAAAAAAAGTTTTATAGTTTAATCGAAATAGAGTTTAAATTATTTTTATCCTTGATTAAAATTCTTAAATAAATAAATATATTAAATATTGTTTATATAAAGTTATAAAAAAATATTTATGAAATTTAAATTAAGCAAAAAAATTTTTAAAAAAGGTAGACACGATGTTTTAATAAAATAAAAGTTAAAAAAGAGTTAAAAAGAATACAAAAGTTAAAAAAAATTAAAAAGGGTTAAAAATCGAAATCCATGTTTTTAAGAAATTATTTAAGTTGAAAAAAGCCAAAAGGGTTAAAAAGAATACAAAATAAAAAAAAGACAAAGTAGCAAAATAAAAATTATTGATTTTGTAGAGGTAGGATTCGAACCCCCGCCTACCGTCTAGCAAACCTAGTCCTTATCAATCCCGCAGATTCACATTTGGTTAATTAACAAACTTGTTATTTAATATATATTACTATATTGGGCCTATTACATCACATATTACTATATTAGATCAAAAAATTTATGTTGCTCTCACCTTGATGATACCCTTGGCAATATAATTGTTGGATTTCAAAATTGTGTTTATTTTTATTTTTTTTTACAGAATAATACCTAGAAAAGTCTTATTGGTATCGTTTGTTACACTGATATCTATTTATAAAGTACAAGAGAAACCTAATGGGTCATGGCTCATCTAAACGATCGGGTTGGTCCATTCAATATTAGTCCTTAAAATCATTTATCAAATACCCTCTCACACTGAGAGTGATAGAAGATCAGACGCTTAAATTTAAGCTAAAATTACAATAAAAGAGAATTAAATTAAGCACGAAAAAAGAAAAAAAAAAGAAAATGTAATATAAAAGAAAACTCCGTGATGATAGATTAGTAGCCTAAGCTACAGCAAAAAGTGTGGTGGCTACGTTTGGAGCTATAACTACAGCAATAAGAACTACAAATATGGTGGCAAGAGGCATGGAGTGGCGACGACGGTAGGGCTACGACTGCAAAAAAGAGCTACAACTACGGTGACAAGAGGCACGGGAAGGTGATGATGGTAAGAGCTATGACTGTAACGATAGGTGCTACAACTATGATGACAGCAGTAGAATAAATTAAACTAATCTATTTTTATTTACAATATCCTCCAAGGGCAAGATGAGAGGATAAAGAAGAGAAATAAAATTTTCACACAACGGGGACGAGGAGAATAAAACGGGGAGGCGGCCAACTGTAATTCGGTGATGATAGCAAAGAGAGAAAAGATATGTTTAGAAACCTAAGGTGCCGATACCATGTAAAATAATAAAAACCTTGTAAATATCTTATGTTATATTGATCACTATTTAAAGTACAAGAGAAACCCTAATGAGACATACTAATGTGTATTGATTTATATATACATTTGGACCATATTTTCATTTTATAATAAACCCTAATATTATTTATTTAGTACTTTATCGTCTAAGTTTCTGTTATAAGCTTGTTATTTGCAAAGGTATTTTCTATACGTATGAATTCTAGTCTCACTGTAAAAAAATTTATAGATTTAAAAATATATTTAGGATCTTCATAAGTTTAAAAAACGGATAAAAATAAACTAAAATGGTCAATTTGTCATGAAATTGAAGGTCATATCATGGTTCCGTATTCGGATCGGATTTTAAAAGTAAATGACAAGTTTAATTAAACTAATATATATATATATGTGTGTGTGTAGTCACAAGCGTGTGGAGAAATTGTTAGTTGACTTTTAAAGAAATTAGATTTGTATTTTTGTGTATGCTTCAATTCAATCTTGATGTCCCATATTTAAGCGACTTTGTTGCAAAAGCTACAGTTGACGATGCGTCCCCTTCTAGAAGATGACGGACGATCCAATATTGTTGAGTCAAAACTCTTAACAAATATTCAGTTGGCTTTTGTTTAATATAGTCTTAATTTAAATTATAATATTAAGAGATAATTATCGTCATTATATCTTAAGATTTAATAGGTCAGATTTAATATTAAATGATAATTAAAATTGATATATTTGTAAGTAAAGGTATGAGAGAGTGTATTTCTATTTTTTGTCTATTGATCCCCACTTTCTCCATTCTCTAATTTATTTAAAATTAATTATCTCACAAACTGTTAATCGTTAGACGAAACGAATTATCTCGTTGCGATCCTCGTGTTCCCCTCTTTTATTAGAGAGGTTACTTATATACTTTCGATAATTTTTATTTTTATTTTTTAGGTTGGAATTAAATTTTATTAATATATAATCACATGTGATTTATAATAATATTACTGTAACAACCCACTGCCCGAGTGCATCGACGCATCGACCACCCAGTAGCCAACATGACGATGTTAGGTCTACAGCCCAATACACCCCAACCCTTCCCTCTAGATCATTTCCAGAGTAGGTTGTTGGTGAGACTTGTACGCAAGACCTCACCCTTTAATACCACTCTTTCCAAGTCTCAGCAACAACTTACCGTGGGAATCATCCAGAGGGAAAGGTTAGGGTGTATTGGGCTGTAGACCTAACATCGCCATGTCGGCTGTCGAGTGGTCGATGCGTCGACGCACTGCAGGGCGGTGGGTTGTTAAATTTTATTGTAGTACGATACATTTATCCCAAACAGCATAAAAACAAAATGAAGAAACACAATATACCCATATCAAGTTAAATAATTACCCTATAATAGAGGCTCAATCGGTTGTATGAATCGAGTTATCGAGGGCTTTAGTCGAGGATTCAATTATCAAGGGCTTAAGTATCAATCAGCTTCATGAATGTATCGATGGCAGTAATGGAGCATGCTTGGAGACGAGAACGAGAAGGAGTACCGGAGGGCTTCAAGTATCAATCGATGGCAGCTTCAATCGAAGGCCGTTTTTGAGTACCCTTGGAGACGAGAACGATAAGGAGTGAAGGGTTAGGTCTGTAATCGGTTGCGATCGGAATCTGTAATCGACGGCAGATGAAGTTAGCTCTCTATTTGACGATGGTTCTTGCGGTGGGGATTGATGGTTCTTGCAACGATGGAGCGCGGTGGTGATTTTGAAGTTTCCCTGCCTCCTCCGATTCTTCTTCCGGTGGGGATTGAAGGTTACAAAGAAAAAATTAGGGGTTTATCAATTTAGGAGAAAGGATTTTGCTAGATTAGGGAATCAAAATCTTATCAAAAATAAAAATTGGGAAATCAAAAGGATATGCAGGGAAATTATCAAGATTTTTGGAGGGAATTATGGAGTGTCGGAAATCCGTTTGATAATTTATATTTCTTTTTAATGTTTAATTTGAGTCAATAAGTACTTCTTTTTAATGTATATTATTATTAGGCCCTCATGTGTACCTATTACACATATAAATACAAATATACTATATAAAGCTAGAAATGCTCGATATATAAGAACTCGAGCCAAGCTCTTAAAAGTTCGAGCTCAACTCGTTATATAATTCGAGCTCGTTTTTTGGCTCAAACTTGAACTCAAGCTAGATAAAGTTTAATTTGAACTAGTTGAGCTTGAGCTCGAGTTACTTGATAAAAACTCGATTTATTTACACCCCTAAGTCTAGAATTAATTTTAGCATATTATAACCCTATACTTCACCCGTGTAGCATTGGTGTCTTAGTTGAAACGCAAGGTTGCAAGTAATACACACAATATATGAACAAGCCTAGATTGAACCATTGTAGATCTAGTACTAATGAAGATGATGAGAACGTCTAGTAATTCTGGAACCTACACCACAAGATACCATTTTTAATACATCTAGTACTAATGACGATACCATTTCTAAGACATCTTCTCTCAACCACAAGATACCAAATAGACCAAATTAGGATGGTTATGTTTGTGGGGATTTGTTTCGAGGGAGGTTGAGATTGTTAAGATCCGTCGGTGAAGTAGGTTGTGGTGGTAGTGACAAATAGGGAACTGACGGTGGATATGGTGCTAAGCAGATCCGAGATGGCGATAGGGTTGTTGTCTAACGATGGTGGACCGGCGGTTGTGATAAAGGAAGACTATTGGTGGTAGTGGCGGCGAAGCAGAGATCGTGTGGTGGAGGTCGTGTTACGGGGGCGGCAACAACGATGAAGACAGATATGAAAATGGCGAATGTTGATCATGGCGGCAAGCGAAGGTATGATGACTAGATGAAACCATCGATCCATTGCAAATCTAGAACCTAAACCATCGACATTCACTTTTGGAAACCATCGATCCATTGCGGATCTATAAATCAAACCATCGACAATCACTTATTATTATTATTATTATTATTATTATTATTATTATTATTATTATTATTATTATTGCTACTAATATTACTATTATAATTAACGAATAATACTTATTTTAGTTTTTAATTATTTTTAAGCAAAAGACTTATTCTAACATTTCTTTAATAGGTTACAATACACTTAATATTAGTTTTTGAAAATTGGACACGTTAAATGCTAGTTTTTAAAGTTGGTATATATATACAATAGCAAAAGGACAACTTTGATACACTAAACTCTTAAACTTATTTTGTTGTTTCCTATATAATTGTATAAAAACATGGGTATTTTATTGGAAATTTAGACATTTTTGTGATGAAAACAATAGTAAATTAAAAAATATAAAGCATTAAGTTTATTTCATAGTTTTCTAAATTATTTTATAAAAAAGGTCGGTATTTTGATAGAAATTCCAACAATTTTCCTACAAAAATCTTATTTAATTATTATATATCAAATATTAAATTTATTAAATTTGTTTGTTAGTTACCTTTTATAAACCGTCGCTATATAGTTGAAATTCCCAACGATTTTCTAGCAAATATTCTAATACGTTAAAAAATATAAAGCATTAAGTTTATTTCATTATTTTCTAAATTATTTTATAAAAAACGTCGGTATTTTGATAGAAATTCCGGCAATTTTCCTACTAAAATCTTATTTAATTATTATATATCAAATATTAAATTTATTTAATGTGTTTGTTAGTTACCTTTTATAGGCCGTCGCTATATAGTCGAAATTCCCCACGATTTTCTAGCAAAAATTTTAATACGTTATAAAATATATAGCATTAAGTTTATTTCATTGTTTTCTACATTATTTTATAAAAAACGTTGGTATTTTGATAGAAATTCCGACAATTTTATCTTATTTAATTATTATATATCAAATATTAAATTTATTTAATTTGTTTGTTAGTTACCTTTTATAAACCGTCGCTATATAGTCTAAATTTCCAACGATTTTCTATCAAATATTTTAATACGTTATAAAATATAAGGTATTAAATTTATTCGGTGTTTCTAAAATACGGTTTAGTTTTAAAAAATATATTGAAGTTGTCATCTTTTGCTATTGTGTGTATCTAACTTTGAAAACTACTATTTAATTTACAACTCTATGTTTACTAAAGATCGTTTCTTTTTACACTAACATTAAATGGATAACTCATTGGTCCAAGCTTCGATGCACTACACTCACATTAGACTCTTAACACCTTCACTTGAAGTCTTATGGACCATGGATGAGGTCACAACCATGAATACAATATTTCAATAATCAACAAAATCGATTCAAGAGTAGTTAAAACTGGTTTAATGAATGTAGAAGATGTCCATAAACCCATTTATTAAGTTGATGCCGATCATATTAATGCAATTTACTGTAACTAGTGCAACCAAAATCTCTAACCTACATGAATGCAATTTAACTATAAATTATTTAGAAATATATTTAAGACATTTGGATCAAATAAACAAAACCCACTGTAGGCACCTACATACAATAAGTATGTTTATATAATACGTGAAATATAGTGGTCGATTCTTTAATGAAATTGTTTCTTGTTGATTCCTTAAAAAAATTGTTTCTTAGTCCTATTGGTTGCTTTACGCACCGGGAACGGTCCTCGTTGTGAGGATAGTTGTAATAGTAGAGATAATTGAACTAGACTAAGTAATTGTGCTTTGTACTCCAAACAGTATCCAAAGTGGATCTTAAGTAGGTTTTTGTTAATATCTCTAAGTCAAATCACTAAAAGAAATTTCACATTTCAAATTTATATACTATTTCAAGAATATTACCATTGTTCTAACAAATACATATATAGCTATCACGAGCTAAAATCAAAACATACTTTATTCACAAACAAACATACAAGCATAAACACATATAGAGGTAGAAAATATAACTTATAAACCAAAACATCTCAATATCATAGGAGATTCGAACTATTTTACGACGAATATCTTAATAAATTATTAAATATCGTTTTTTAAGTTATCTTTTACGAAATAGTTGCTATTTAGTCGGAATTTTCGTCGATTTTCTAACCGAATTTGTAATACATAATTAAATGAAATTTTGTAACTTTGTTTAATTGTTATCTAAATTATTTTATACAAACGTCGCTAGGTCGATGAAAATTCCGACTATTTTCCGACGTAAATCTTAAAAAAATTTAGTATCAAGTATCAGTTTTATTTAATTGTTCTTTGGGTTATTTTTACAAATAGTCTATATTTAGTCGGAATTTTAGACGATTTTCTAATGAAATTTGTAATATATTATTGAATATAAGATACTAAATTTATTTAATTGTTTTCTAATTTATTTTATACAAAACGTCGCCCTATCGTCGGAAATTCCTACTATTTTCCGACAAAACTCTTAATAAATTATTAAATATCAAGTATTAAATTTATTTAAACGTTTTTTAAGTTATCTTTTACAAAACGTCGCTATTTAGTCAGAATTACTGACGATTTTCTAATAAAATTTGCATGTGTTAGGACTTATTTGTGTTTGTAGGCCTTGTGCAACTATCTTAATTATCTTGCTATTATTGCTTTGTTAGTTTAGTTCATCTTGTGTAAGGGCTTAGCTCATTTAATATTAATTGTTTAGTCCATTAGTATGTAATAGACTAGCCCAAATGTTAGATTAGTGAAATCCATCATGAAAGCCCATGAGGCTTGAGACCCATGTACCTACTTGTATTTAAACCCTTGCAAACCTAGTTTGCAAGGTAACCTTTGCATTTCTCAGATTAATAGAAACAAACACATCTGTGTTTTCTCTCGAGCAAAGTGTTATTCTTGTGTTCATACATTGTTGTTCATATCTTATACACAAGAATCATCAGATTACTCATCTTTAATCTCATCTTTGGACCATCAAGTGGTATCAGAGCCAACTCCTTACTGGATTGGTTCAACATAACGTGGAAACAAACATCAAAGTTTGAAAAACCCTCAATGTTCTTCATCGTGAAAACCCATTTGAGTCAAAAATCATTTTCTTCAAATCTTCTTGTTTTTCAAAGTTTTTTGAGTGTTTTAGAAGCATTTGAGGTGGAGAAATCATCTGGGTATCACCATTTTCAAAAACAAACAACATTAGTAAGCTAAATTTGAATTTTACATTTTTCAAGTTTTTGGTGTTCTTCACTGTTCTTGCAAAAATCTGGATCTTTTGTTGTTGTTTGTGCTAAGAGTTGATTTGGAAAAGTGTTTTTAGGTTGGAGAAAGCTTTAGGAATAGGAAATTCCAAGTTTCATTAAGATTTGAAGGGTTTTTACTTTCTGTTCGTAGACAGGTTGGTCCATCCGACTTTCACATCCATCCGACCTTCGGATCCCATCCGACCTTCGGATCCATCCGACTTTCACATCCATCCGACCTTTGGATCCATCCGACCTTCGGATCAACCTTCAGATCCATCCAACCTTCGGATCCATCCGACCTTCAAATCCCATCCGACCTTCGTATCCATCCGACCTTCGGATCCATCAGACTTTTAGTCCATCCGACTTTAAAGTCATCCGACTTACACCCATCCAACTTTCCACAAAACATCTCATCCAACTTACATTCAAAACATCTCATCTGCCCCTTGGACCCCGCTACCAGGGGCGCTGCCCCCGGACCCCCGTTGTTCCGAATTAGAATTCTTGATCATAAAATTATTTCCACTCTAATTCGGTCAACTAAAGACAAACACACGATTTTTCACACGATCAAGTTTCCAGAAAATAAATTCATTTCAAGGAAAGATCCAACTTTAAAGATGAGTTCCTCAAATGAAATTCCTGCTTCAGATGCACTTCAAAAGGAATTAACTGCTAAAGAAAATGAGTTAATCACCTTAAGAAAAGAAAATGAGGTAACCATTCATAATCTAAAAGCAGCCAAGGCATCTGTAGAAGAGGATTTTAAGTTCATACAAAAGGAAAGATGTCAACTGTACTCAAAGATAAAAATTCTCGAAGATCTGTTTATAAAACGAGACCAAACTGCACAAACCATTTTCTTGAACAAACCTAAAGACAAGAAATTTTCCAAATGGACATACGAAGGTCTAGGTTTTGTTAATCCACACATAAGTGATAAGATTACTGCTAAACAACTGTACGATTTTGATAGCATGAATCTAGGATTAACCAGAAGAATGGTATTTGTGGGACAAGCTGTCGAATATGAGGAGGAGGAGTACAAAAGACGCACGTCCGCAAAAGCCTCCACCTCATATAACTACGAAAGTTTAAATAGATCATATGAAACAACTGAAATTGAAACAATTCTTTCAAATGACTACTTTCATAGTTACTCACAATCCGAAATGGAACCAATGCCGAATGTTTCTGGAACTCGAACAAAACCGCATGTGTATATTCCTCACATGGAGTTACAACGCCGATTTGAATTGGTTGAAACCGAACTTTTTAATAAGTCAATCAATCACGAGTTAGAAACTGAGGTTTTATATGATAAAATTGGCGAACTTGAATCTGTAAACTCTCGTATATCAAATTCCGCTGCAACAAGCACGTCTGATACAAACACCTTCCACGTGCACACAAACGAGTGTTTTTCATGTTCGGATTCCATCACCATCGACATCACAGATGAATCGTCCCTAACCAAATCTGAGTTAACCAACTCGGAAGAGAGATGCCAAGAGTATAGAGAGGAGTGTGTAAATCTTGAATCCAAACTTGTCCAACTTCAATCAAAACTCAATACAATTGAGAATGAATTTTTCAAGTCCCACTCACCTGAATCAACAGCTTTAAAAGGTAAAGCTAAGATCAGTAAACCCAGTTCATCAACACTTCCCCTGCCTAAGGCAGATCGAACCAATCAACGCACAACAAAAACCCGCAAACAATACACCAAAGATGAACAGGGCAATGAAGCAAGTGCTGGGATGGAGGAAGAAGAAGACAGAGAAGGCTGATGAAGGAAGCAAAGAAGAAAATTTAGTTTATCCTGCTAACTTTTCAAAACAAACAAACTTAATGTTTTGTAATGATTCGTCTGTCGTTCGTATTAATTCCGTTAAACCTGAAATGTTTTGCTTGAGCGATGGTTGTATCGAAGGACATTGCTCCTATCATTGTGCGTTTGACCAAGATCGCAAGAACCGCGGGATTAAACCGGATCCATCCTATAGGCCGTTCGAATCATTTCATGTACAAACTTCCTTCATAAATCGTAAAGGTTACAAGATAACCTATTGGCGAAAGAAAAACTCTAGCAGAGCACGATTCCAATCAATTGACACGCCTTTGTCAATAGTGCTCAACTCACAATCACGGTTTTCCAACCGTCGATACCATAACAATTGGAATCACACCAATGAAACTGCCATGAGGAATCATCCTCATCAAACCTATGAGAGAGCTAAACCCAAGCAAGCTTAGATTCCACAACGGCAGTACCAATCGATAATGATCACTCAAAACCCAAAGTCCAACGACCCATTCCGACTTCAACCGTACGAATCAACAATCGTGCGAATCCTAAACCGCATCAACTGTGGAATGGAAAAGCAGAAAAGAAACCAACAAGATTTCAATTCATCCAAGATGATGTGTTTCTTCCACAGGGCTTCAAACGTGTGGTGATCGAAGATCCAAACGTTGCACCAATACCCGATAAATCGAAAGAACTCACAACTTCGTCACCAACCCAACCTCCACCTACGAAACAAACTTGGGTTCCCATTGTTAAAACAATAGAATCAGTAAAAGATGCAAACATAAAATCTGTTGAATGTGCTGACTTGCGAGGACCCAGCTACAACTGGGTACCTAAAATGTTGTTATCTTCCATGTGCAGGTATCAAACAGGTGGTTCATGGTCTCTGGCTGTCCCCAACATATGACCGGGAACAAGAGTTCTCTGACGGATGCGCTTCATGAAAAATAAAAATAAAATAAAAAGAATTAAAAAAAGAGAGGAATAAAATTCGACAACTACACGAATACATTTCCATGCATTCGCGTATGGGGATAAAATTCGACAACTCTCTGCCTCGCTCGCATCAATGAAACAAGCACTATTCGAGGGGGAGTTTGTTGTAATTTTGTCGGTGCTCAAGTGTACACGAATACATTAATATGCATTCGTGTAGGGGGAGAAATCAGAAAATTTAAAAACATTCAAATATTTCAAAAACCTAAAAATATTTTCCTTTTCAAAGTTTATTTTTGCTGCAAGAAGGTTACTCATTGATCAAATCCTATACCTTACTTGTTCCTTGTTGATCTTTTGCAAGATCCTTTCTCTTTGCATCTCATATAGCATTGTGTTTTCCTTGCACATAAATCGTTCATTCGTGTGTCACTGTGATAGTTATCAAAGTACAAATGATCAAAATGGCACTATGAGTAAGGGAGTGTAGGCATTTTATACTCCTATGGTCAATCCAGAACCGGAAGGACCTGCCCCAGGAGCTCACCATACTTTAGACGAGATTGTCAGGGTTTATATGTCAAATAGGTGAGCAGAATCAGTTATCACGGGATACTGGTTGGTGTGCAGAGGTAAAATGAAATAGAGAGGGATGGAACAGGAGATGGGGGTGCACATGATCAACAAATGACTTGAGCTTTCATGAGAAAATCTTTCTTCACAAATCCATGATTGTTCGTATACTTTGATTGTACAAATCTTTCTTGTCAATCACTTTCAACAGATTCTTTCTTGAAAATCATTCTTGTTGAAAAGCATTCATTATAATTGCTCATACCATCAAAGAACAAGTGTCCTAGTGTATCCTAAGTGTGATACAAATATTTCATTATGGAAAAAGAGATCGAGGGAGAAGTTGAAAAATAAGAAGAGAGCTGAGGGTGAGACAGGATCAAAAGAAAAGAAAGATCCTCACTAAACAGTGTCAATCTGGGTAGCCACATCTACTACTAGTTTTATACTGGTATTGAAATAGACATCATGGACCCAGTGATGCAATACACTTACCCCACCTGGCTACTCAATTATCTCTTAAAAGATAATTGTTTCAACTTTTCACGGAGAAATAGCACATTTCTATTGACATCTCATTTGGAGATTGTTGATATTGAAACAAGGAGGACATGCAGCTCTGGTCCCCGTCTTCTTTCATGCACTTATTGAGTCTAGAACCAATTGTAATATTATTTTCTTCTAGGACACGTATAGAATCAATTGCCTGTCTATGACAGTGCCGGAACATCTCGGGTAATATCATTTGATATTTACAGTGACAGATGGAAATCCTACCAGTGCTAACATCAAGCCAACACTGAACGTAGGTCACTCAGTTTATTTAAACTGACGTGTTAACGGGAAATCAATGTGATCCCGGTGCTACAAAGGATGCGTTAATTTTCATAAATTTCTAATATACTCTTGTAAAAATAATGCTGAAAACCACTAAATGCAAAATTGTTAAAACAACCAAAGGTGTTTTACCTTAGGTTACTGGTGCGAGATGGAAGACAGAAGAAAAAGGATGTCATTGCATTCTTTAAAGATCAAGGTTCTCATCAAGAAATTGAAGAGTCAAGACTTCAAGATGAGAAGACATTCCAAAGTCATCAAATTTTATTCCCATAAAGCTTCACAAGAATGTAGAAAGAAAAAGAATATCTGCATTATCAAAATGGGAGAGATTCAACAAAAGCCAAAGAGGCAGATGAACACGCACAAGGCTACAAAAGGGAGAGATTGTTAGGACTTATTTGTGTTTGTAGGCCTTGTGCAACTATCTTAATTATCTTGCTATTATTGCTTTGTTAGTTTAGTTCATCTTGTGTAAGGGCTTAGCCCATTTAATATTAATTGTCTAGTCCATTAGTATGTAATAGACTAGCCCAAATGTTAGATTAGTGAAATCCATCATGAAAGCCCATGAGGCTTGAGGCCCATGTGCCTACTTGTATTTAAACCCTTGCAAACCTAGTTTGCAAGGTAACCTTTCCATTTCTCAGATTAATAGAAACAAACACATCTGTGTTTTCTCTCAAGTAAAGTATTCTTCTTGTGTTCATACATTGTTCTTCATATCTTATACACAAGAATCATCAGATTACTCATCTTTAATCTCATCTTTGGACCATCAGCATGACATTATTAAATATAAGATACTAAATTATATTGAATTGTTTTCTAATTTATTTTATACAAAATGTCGCCCTATCATCGGAAATTCCTACTATTTTCTGACAAAAATCTTAATAATTTATTAAATATCAAGTATTAAATTTATTTAAATGTTTTTTAAGTTATCTTTTACAAAACGTCGCTATTTAGTCAGAATTTCTGACGATTTTCTAATGAAATTTACATGACATTATTAAATATAAGATACTAAATTTATTTAATTGTTTTCTAATTTATTTTATACAAAACGTCGCCCTATCGTCGAAAATTCCTACTATTTTCCGACAAAAATCTTAATAAATTATTAAATATCAAGTATTAAATTTATTTAATTGTTTTATAAATTATCTTTTACAAAACATCGCTATTTAGTCAGAATTTTTGACAATTTTCTAATAAAATTTGCATGACATTATTAAATATAAGATATTAAATTTATTTAATTGTTTTCTAATTTATTTTATACAAAACGTCGCCGGATCGTCTGAAATTCCTACTATTTTCCGACAAAAATCTTAATAAATTATTAAATATCAAGTATTAAATTTATTTAATTATAAATTATTTTACACAAACCGTCGCTAAATTGTTAGAATTTCAAACTATTTTCCAACGATAATTATTAAATATCAGATACTATATTTTATTTAATTGGGTTTTCAATTATTTATTCCAATCGTCACTATATCGTCGAAATCTTTAACGATTTCTTAACGACAATGATAATAAATTGTTAAATTTATTACTTTTAATGTTTCAATTAGAATTTCGTTGGTATAGTGTAGTAAAATAGCTACATTTTTTCGACAAATGTAGTTTTGTCGCAAAATCATCACACAAGCGATACTATATTGTCGCTTGTGTCATTGTGGTTTTTAAGTTATTTTAGTCACAATAGTGTCGCAAATTCGTCAAAAATTTGTGACGGTTTTGTATTGTCGGAAAAAAATGGTCGAATATGCACAACTTTCTAGTAGTGACCACAAATTTAAAACTATATTTTTTAAACCGTTGCGGAAGCAATAAAATATATATACAAACATGTTTACAAAAGTATTTAAGTAAACAAGGACCATACTGTTTTCAAACATCAGTATATCAAAAACCCAATGTTATTTAGTTAACAAAATGGCTCATCCTTAAAATATATTAGAGTGACGGTCAATTATTCCCACAGCAACGCCAATTCCCAGCTAAACAGCCGACTTACCAAAAACTATAAAAAGGAGTGGAAAATGGGGGATTAGCACAAAGCTAAGTGAATGAAAGTTAAATCAACAAAATAGCATCAGCCATAACCAAAAGATACTACAATAACAAATAAACAAGCAACCGAGAATACCGGCGGTTCTGCAGAACCTACAACTAATGCCGGCCTAATAAAGGTTTACCCATAGCATTCTCGCTATTTTCACATAGTAATGCCCTTAAGTTGCAACGAATGTATTAAAAGATTTAGTACTTATTAGCTTATAGCGAATGGCCCAGCCCATAGCCCAGCCAAGCTGACTTCCTATCATTCATGTGCACATATCATTAACGCAATGATTAATCATCACATAACCAGTTAATTAATCACCAGACTAAACAATCTATCTGAAGGGTTTTTTTAACCATTAATATGATCTCCTCGTGTTATCCTGATTCAAACTCAACTGGTTTGAACCAACACGAAGAACAAACTTATTAATCCTCACAAAGGCGGAACTTGAGGACCAACATACCCCTTAAACCCGATAGGGTTAGGATCTTTTTTAATCTCAATAATATATATATATATATATATATATATATATCGATACATGTATGTACAAAACAAGAATCAAGAACAATCATTTCTATATAAATATACAAGATAAAGTTTGGAACTTTTACCTACGTATACCTTGGATTGCTCAAGATATAGTTCACCCGTGATGAGACCAAACGAGACACGCTAGGAATGACTACAAGCCACCACACGAACTCGTGTGTCTTTGAGATCAACCAAGAACCGAACTCGGTCGTTGGTGTAGTTCTCGGCCGAACCCAAAGAGAAGAGAGGAGGAGAAGTTTTTCTATACCCTTTGAATAATGTTTCGTGTAACACTATCAATGGATCTAACTTAAAATCATTGTATCATATCTAAAAAACATGGAATTCTCTTAAAACTAATCCATCTTGCGCTAATTAATCGTTGGATTCTCATTTAAAAACCAATACATTTTGTTTAAACATTGCATCATTTCTATAACATTGATGATGATTATTATTATTGTTATTATTATTATTATTGTGTGTGAAAAGATTAGATGCAATGTTTTTAGAAAAGATGCAGTGGTTTTTAAACAAAATGTATTGGTTTTTAAATGAGAATCCAACGATTAATTAGCGCAAGATGGATTAGTTTTAAGAGAATTCCATTTTTTTTAGATATGATACAATGATTTTAAGTTAGATCCATTGATTTTATAGACTAAATGCAGTGTTCTTAGCTTTTCTATTTTAAGGATGTACTGTTCCTATTGGTTCCTCACCATATATATGATGGTTCATGCGCGAAGTTGTGCTTTTGTAAGATATGTGATAAGCATTTTCATCCATCAGATGATTGAATTAATGATTGAGATTATTTGTGGCACTTTGGTAATTAACTTCAAAAAAGGAGGAGGTTAAATTAAAGAAAGAAGGGTAATAAAGACATTTTAGCTAATAAAATCCCTACCTTAATTATCTCTACCATAATAAATCATGGTGTGTAACACTCCAAATTCATAAACGCTATTAAAATTAGTTGTTGAATAAAAGTTGATAATAATGAATAGAAGTTATGAATTATTAAATGGTTTAAAATAAAGGTTTCAAATATATCCTCGTTGTATTAACCAATATCGTATGGATGAGTTGTAAGTCGGAAAGAAGAACGGGATACACATTAAAAAGAGAGCACCGACCCTATAGGTTGGCGGCCCCTTCTCTTTTGGTTCTTCTCCTCATAAACACAGCAAACATGTATCTTAAATATACTGAATTGGAGCTGAGATTGGTGAATTACAAGGAAGAAAAACATATATCAATTGAAGGAAGTAAGTTTAAAGATTGTAGGTATTCTTTATAATTGTGTTTTGAAGTGTTAATTGATGTAGTGAGTTTATATAGTCTTTAATGATCAAAGGATGTTAGTATGCTGCCTAATATAGTTAGAGTGTTCTGGGGATGTTTGTAAGTACTAGAATCAACATGGTTATGAATTAGATGTGTTTTGGTCGAGAACAACAAGTTCTAGGCGGACCTGTTGCTGCAAGTAGCAGGGTATGGGCATGCCCCTCAAGAACAAACCATGCATTAGGGCGTACCTGATGAGGCACGGGTGTGTCTCAAAAAGGTATGGGCATGCCTAACCTTAGATAGACCTAGGGTGTACCTGTTGACCACGGGCGTACCTGTGAGTAGGGCATGGGTGTGCATGTTCTGGGTAATGTTTAGAAGTTATGTTTTGACTTGAGAAAGAGTAATGATTATCATATATTCGTTCTTAGGTATTTATGGACCTAAGGAAAAGATAAGAGAACGTTGTGGAAGTGCTGGACTATAGGCGAATACCTCAACCTAGTACTTAGAGATATTAATTACTTGTGATTGTACGTGATAAACCCTAATGTAAAAATTGTTGCATGATTGTTATAATATGTTGATATCAAGTAAACAACTATTAGGTGTTGATTAATGCAGTGTAGAAATGAATACATAATTAACAGAGAGGAGCCTAAATATAATAAGAGATACAAGACAGAGATACATATCTGTATTTTAAGTGGAGTATCTTGGTTTTTACACTAAATAATAAGAAATAGGTATAAATGAATAAATGATGAATAAACACCAATTAAGAGAAGAGAGAACTGAGATTTAACCTGGGAGATAGAAGCGGATATGAATAGTCGTTACCCTCATCTATTTGAAGGAAATGAGATTCCGAGGACGGAATCCTCTTAAGGAGGGGATATTGTAACATCCGTAAACCCGACCTATCGTTAACAGGTCGGTGGTAAGTTAATTGTGGTTATTTAAGTGTTTGTTTGATTATATGTAATTAAATAAATATTTATATCACATGCGTTTATGTTAATAAACTAATTTGTTTTTGAACGAGGGTTGTAAAGAGTACCTCATAGTATGTTAATTGATTAATGTTGATTGCTTAATTGGATTGCCTATATGCTAGTTAGCATTGTAGCACACTAAGAATTGTACTTATCCTAATGAGTGCCACCTCATGGTTACTCCTGTTAATTTGAATTGAGAAATTGTGTGTACACATGTGCTAATGTGTGTGTATGCCGGAGATACTTGAAGTCTTCACACCTCCTCATTTGTGAGAAATATCTTGAGTGTATGTGTGTGTTTATGTGTGTTATTTTCAAGTGAAGAAAGTTTAAAGAACAAGAACTTAAAATCTTGAAGTTGTTTGATTTGTGAAGTAATCTTGCAAACTAAGATTGGTTTATGATTTAGTATGATTCATGTTAGTTTTGTATTTGTATATGATGAAGTTTTGATGTTTAAGAGCTTGAACCCCATTGAAGAACTTGTGAAGTGGGTTTTGTAGAATTTGAAGTTTTAATGTTTTTTTGATGTGTTTTTGCTAATTGTTAAGATGTTATATGAAGTTTATATTACTTTAGAACTGCTAGAACTCAATTTCCAGATTTATGGTTATACTTGAGTTAAGTTGTTCGAAGCTGGAAGAAAGTAGAAGCAAAATTAAAAGAAATGCAGGTCGCGACGCGACGCGTCAGGAAGGGGGAACACGGCGTGTTCCCGGTTGGTCTGACTTGGGAGGTCCGAATTTTGGGGCATCCGACTTGTGTTTGAGGCAACGCGACCCGTCTGTCAAGTAGGATGTGACGCATCCGGTGAAATCTCAAGTTTTTGACTTTTGTTTGCTGAATCGATTGTGTTGCATGTTATAAGGTTGCTTTATATGTGATTCTAAGTTGTTGGTTATGGATATATTTAATATAAATATATGTGAATATATATTTATGAATCGAAGACTGATTTCAGTGTTGTTGTGTTCGCAGAAACGGCGAAGACTAAGTAATATTAGAAATCTGAGTACAGAGATTGAGAACAGAGGTAAGTGGAGGTTTACTCACAACTGGTATTGGTTGCATAGTTCTAGATCTTTTGATGCATTTGTTGCAATGGAAGGGGTTTGACTGTGTTGGGGTTTGTTCGGTTTTTCAAAATATATTTTAGCAACGGAAGCATGAACAACAATTTTAAACTTTTTAAAACTCCCCACCAATGATCCATATGTAAGCCTTAAGAAACAAAACAACCATAGGGTGTTTAGAACTACAACCTTTGTAGCGTGAGTAAACCGTTGAAGAAGCAGTTGATCTATGAGAAGCCAAGAGAAGACTTCCTCCAAGGTATCCACAAAATCAATGAATCCAACACCTCCAAGATGCTAGTCTCTCCAACCCTTTGGAATTCAAGCAAGCAAGCAACAACCTCTTGTTCTTCTTCTTGAACTTACTATGTATGTATATGAGTATGTATTCTAGCACCACACTTTGCTCACTTGAAGAACACCAATACTACAAAGTAAGGATGTTTTCAAGTATCAAACACTTAGAACTTTTCTAAGAACTCAAGGAAAGGTGGTAGCATGAACTTATCTCACAATGACCATGCATGAGCTATAAAAAGCCAAGCCTTGAAAAACAAGAGGGAGGCCCCCTCTTGGCCTTGTTTTGGCCGTAAATGGAGAGGGAGGGGAGGCCCCCTCTTGCTTGTCTTCCTTCTTGACTTATTGGCACCATACTTGTTTAATTACTTCATACAAGAAGTCAACATGGCCCCCTCATGGTTCATTGTGGTGATTTCTAGATTCTTTTATAAATATTTATATAAAAGGTATACTAGACCTTGCCATACAATATATAAAATACATCTACATGTATTTTATATACATACTTGATTGTTACTAGTAACTCTTTACTTGTAACAAAGATATACATACATTTATATAATTTGTTACTAGTAACAATTTACTTGTAACAAATATATATTTATACATATATATATATACATATATAAAATCATATGTTTATATTTATGTATTTCATATGCATTATCTTGTATCAATATACAAGAGTGATATTATTATTTCACATAAATAACAATATGCAACAATGCATATATACTTATATATATATAACGAGTTGGAAACATATTTAAATCATATTCAAATATGTAATTGGTGTCCATTGATTGTAGATGTGTGACCCTATGGGTTTATTTATTATCAGTAATATCGTATTAATTTGTGTCTTGTGCACATAGAACCAACAATCTCCCACTTGCACAAGTTACAACTTAAGCCAATATAGACAATGGTAAGAACGTCTAGCAACATCCCATTGCCCCTAATAATAAATAAAGTGTGTTGATCAACACTTTCACCAACGAAATTTACTCACTAGCTACAAATCGTTGTTATAGGTAAGTCATCAATTATCCCTTTGTTTTAACATCTCGTTGAACATGAGACATGGATCGTCATCAATTCTCATATAATGTTCAACTTGTTTTAGGGCCCAGAGATATTATACTCCCATTAAATGAGAGAAACAAATTCCATCTTGACCACATACGTCTCTTATAAGACTCATATCATACCTAATAATGGCCTTTATAACTACCCGGTTAAAGATAGCGTTTAACCACATTAAAGCATGATACTCCTCATACTCGAGTCCCAATATGTGTCTCAGGTCTAAGGATACAAAGATACCACCTTTTTCTCAAGATTTACTTATGACACTGATCCATGAAGCGATCTTAAGAGCGGGTCATGTCCAATGTTTGTTCCCTAACAAACATTAGTGAATTTGGCTGCAAACCCTTTTGCCTACTTTCATCACGAATGAAAGTCAACCAACTTATTCACATTAGTCTTAATTCATAACTATTCCCATAGTTATAACCGACTATGGACGTTTTAGAATAAAGAACTATTCATGGATTTAAACATGCTAATAAAGAACACAATATATATTAATGAAGTGATCATATCCCATACATCATTCAGATAAAATAGATATTGTCATAATGTTCCAAAATATCCAAATACTAAATTACAATTCAAATCCAATCCCTTGCAAAGCGAAGACCTATTGCCCTAGTATGAGACTCATGCTTAGTCGAGGCAAGAGGTTTCGTAAAAGGATCTGCAAGATTCTGATCTGTATGAACTTTGCGAATACACACATCTCCTCTATCCACTATATCCCGTATGTAGTGGAAACGACTGAGGATGTGTTTGGTGCTGTGATGTGATCTAGGTTCTTTTGCCTGGGCAATAGCACCTTCATTATCACAAAATATTTCTATGGGGTCTTGAATGCTTGTTACTACCCCAAGGTCAGCAATGAACTTCTTCATCCATGCAGCTTCTTGTCCAGCCTCAGAAGCAGCAATGTATTCAGATTCTGTAGTGGATTGTGCAACTACACTTTGCTTAGAACTTTTCCAAGCAACCGCGCCTCCATTCATAACGAAGACATAGCCCGATTGTGTTCGAGAATCATCTCGATCCGTTTGGAAACTAGCATCTGTGTAACACTTTACACAAAGATCTTCTTCCAAACCCCCATAGATCAAGAACATGTCTTTGGTTCTTCTCAAGTATTTTAAAATGTTCTTGACTGCCATCCAATGGCTATCTCCTGGGTTTTGCTGGTATCTGCTCGTCATACTCAAAGCATACGAGACATCTGGCCTAGTGCATAGCATGGCATACATGATGGATCCAATTGCAGAAGCATATGGGATCTCACTCATTCTATCTAGCTCTTCTCTTGTGCTAGGGCTTTGAGCTTTACTCAAAACCGTGCCTTGTGCCATTGGCAAGAATCCTCTCTTAGAATTCTCCATCTTGAATCGTTTCAAGATTTTGTCAATATATGCACTTTGACTTAGGCCAATAAGACGCCTAGATCTATCCCTATAGATCTTTATTCCAAGAATGTAGGCGGCTTCTCCCAAGTCTTTCATTGAGAAACACTTCCCAAGCCAAGACTTGATTTCTTGCAAGGTCGGGATGTCGTTTCCAATGAGTAGTATGTCATCAACATACAAGACAAGGAATGCTACTGCGCTCCCACTAGTTTTCTTGTAAACACACGGTTCATCTTCTGATTTGATAAAACCAAACTCTTTTATTTTCTCATCAAATCGAAGATTCCAACTTCGAGATGCTTGCTTTAGTCCATAGATGGATCTTTTAAGCTTGCACACCTTATTAGGATACTTAGGATCTACAAAACCTTCAGGCTGAACCATATAGACATCTTCACTTAAGTGTCCATTTAGAAAAGCCGTTTTGACATCCATTTGCCATATCTCATAGTCATAATATGCAGCTATGGCAATAAGTATTCTAATAGATTTAATCATGGCTACCGGAGAGAAAGTTTCATCATAGTCAATACCATGAGTTTGAGTGAAACCTTTCGCCACTAGCCTTGCCTTAAATGTGTGTACATTTCCATCCATGTCTGTCTTCTTCTTGAAGACCCACTTGCTCCCTACAGTCTTACTATTGGGAGGAAGATCAACCAAGTCCCATACTTGATTTTCATACATGGACTGCATCTCAGTGTTCATGGCATCAAGCCATTTATCGGATTCCGGATCCGATATAGCATCTTGGTAGTTAGTAGGCTCAGAAGAGTCTACCAAGAAAATCTCATCATTGGACACGAGAAATCCGTATCTCTCGGGTTCTTGACGAGGTCTACCAGATCTACGAACACTTTGTGTTTCAGTAGGTTCTTGAACAACCAATTGTTCAGGTTCAACAACCGTTTGTTGAGTGCTAGTGTCAACCTGACTTGTATTTTGTGGTTCTTGAATTTCTTCAAGGTCTACATTGCTCCCACTTGCCTCTTTCGAAAGAAACTCCTTTTCTAAGAAAGTGGCATGCCTAGAAACAAACACTTTGTTCTCAGCTGGGTTGTAGAAATAATATCCTAATGAATCTTTAGGATATCCCACAAAATTACATTTGATAGATCTAGGATCGAGTTTGCTTAAAGCTTCTTGTCGTACATGAGCCTCACAACCCCAGACTTTCAAGTAAGATAAGTTTGGAACCTTTCCATACCACATCTCATATGGTGTCTTATCTACCTTCTTGGTTGGAACCATATTTAATATGCGCGCAACAGTTAATAAAGCATAACTCCAAAAGGACGAGGGTAGAGTACTTCGGCTCATCATAGACCGAACCATATCTAGTAGAGTTCGGTTCCTCCTTTCAGATACACCATTATGTTGTGGTGTTCTAGGAGGAGTAAGTTGTGAGATAATCCCACAATTACTAAGATGATCCATAAACTCTTGGCTTAAGTACTCACCACCTCGATCGGAACGAAGGGCCTTGATTGTTTTGTTGAGTTGATTTTGTACTTCGTTTTGAAACAGCTTGAACATTTCAAATGTTTCATGTTTATGTTTCATCAAATAAAAATAACCAAATCTACTATAATCATCGGTGAATGTAATGAAGTATCTATCACCATCCCTAGACATTGATCTAAAAGGACCGCATACATCCGTATGTATGATTCCTAATAGATCTTTGGCTCTTTCACTTGAACCGGAGAAAGGAGCCTTAGTCATCTTTCCATATAAACATGATTCGCAAACTTCAAATGAGCTAGAATCGTTTGATTTTAAAATTCCATCCTTTTGAAGTTTTGCAATGCGTTTCTTGTTTATATGACCAAGTCGACAATGCCATAGGTATGTTTGACTTAAGTCATGCTTAGGTCGTTTGGTGCTAGTGGTATATATAGAATTATCATCAAGAGATCTTTTAAGATTAACTTCATATATTCCATTAAGAGGCCGAGCCTCAAAATACAAAATATCGTTTTTGAAGGCACGAATGCCATCATCAACGAAACCAAATATGAATCCAGATTCTCTTAACCGAGCTACTGAAATAATATTCCTAGTTAAACTAGGTACATAACAACAATTGTTTAATATTAAGTACAGGCCATTTGGTAATAATAATTCAAAAGTTCCAAGGGCTTCAACAGCAACATTTGCTCCATTGCCCACGTGGAGATCCAAATCGCCTGGCTTCAGCAGCTTACTTTTTCTCAACCCCTGCACATTGTTACAAATGTGAGTTCCACAACCGGTATCAAATACCCAGGAATTAATGGAAAAAGTATACATTTCAATCATATATATACCTGAAGTGCTAGCCTCGCCAGCCTTCTTCTTTTTCAACTCTGCAAGGTAAGTTGGACAATTGCGCCTCCAATGTCCTACCACCCCGCATTCAAAGCACGGGTCATTCTTGGGAACCTTTCCCGCCGTCTTGGGTGTAGGAGCCTTGGCAACTTGCTTGCCTTTGTCCTTTCCCTTTGCCTTTGCCTTGCCCTTCCCTTTTGAGTTGTTTATCTTTTTCTTCTTGATTCTCCCTTCTTGAATCATCAAGACCTGAGGTGTTTTGCTTGGAATCTTGCTCTCAGCAGTTTTAAGCATCCCATGCAACTCTGAGACAGATTTCTCCCAATTGTTCATGTTATAATTCATGACAAATTGGTCATAGGCTTTGGTCAACGAGTTAAGGATCATATCCTGTGCAAACTCGTTGGTTATGGGAGATCCAAGCCTAGCAAGCTGGTCAATGTATCCTTTCATCTTTAGCACATAGTCGCTAACGGATTGACCTTCCTCCATCTTACATGCATGGAAAGCTCGAGTGACCTCAAAGCGTTCTTGCTTCGCTTGCTTTTGGAACATTTCCTTAAGCTGGCCAAGCATCTCATATGCTCCATGCTCCTCAAGGTTCTTTTGAAGATCCGGAGACATGGTAGCAAGCATGAGGCATGAAATTTCGACCGAGTCGTCGGAATGCTTCACCCAAGCATCCCTAACGGCTTTGGCCGCAGTCAATGGAGGTTCCTCAGGGACGGGATCCTCAAGTACGTACAATTTCTTTTCGTGCTTAAGAACGATTCTCAAGTTACGATACCAGTCTAAGAAATTTGTACCATTGAGTTTTTCTTTCTCTAGGATTGAACGAAGAGATAAGTTGTTAACGGGCGTAGTTGAGTTAGGGGCCATCTACAAAATTTAACAAAGTTCAATTTAGTATTTTTGATATTTAATCCTTTAATAATTAATACCCTTTAGAATTATAAAATTCTTTAATTTTTAAAGGCTAGGATCCAAGTTGAACTTAACCTTGAATGTTTGGCTAATGCTCTCTCCATCAAGTTAAAACAACAAGGTAGGTAACGTTTACCAATTACATCTCGTATGTAATTCCTAGATCTTTATGGGATCCTAGACAACGATTGTCAATTTTGGCATGTTTGATCCCATCTATGCCTCGGGCTTCCTTACGTTTGGCTAATGCTCTCTCCGTAATAAGATTCCGATTAAGTCGTCCTATATCAAGACGGTGAATTTCCGGCCCAAGACGTTCATGGAATTCGCGGAAAAACACCTCGGTTGTTACAAAAACAATCCACGCGTTTGGCTAATGCTCTCTCCACGTGAGTGTCGTTGCAACAAGCGAGTGTCTTAAAATGGGATAGCATAGACTTACGTTTTGAAAAAGGGCTTTTACCGTTTTGTATATTTATTAAATAAAACAAAACGAGTCGTGCGACTAGTATTGCATGCATACAATAACAAGTCCACGTTTTGATAAAACCATATTTTATATATATATTGGTCTTGAGTATTCTTAAAATCCATATTTTACGAACTCTCAACGCGTTCAATTTTAAACTAGTATTAATATCCTATATTAACGTGTGTAGTTTCGAGCGCGCAAATACGACCAATTTTAGCTTGTAATAAAACCATTTTATTATTAAGCTTGAATGGAGTTTGGTTGAGTTTTAAAATCTCTATTTTATAAAACTCATATATATATATATATATATATATTTTGACATAATGAATTTTAATCTTTACAAAACTCCTTTTATATAAAATTCATTTTACATCTTATGTTATGTCAACTTAAAATACCAAACTCCCATTGTGTGATTTATATTATGTAAAAATATTATCTAGCATGCAAAAATCCTATTTTCAACCATGCATAATAATATAAACATAAACACACACAAAAAACATGTATAAGTGCATAACCAAGCCATTTATCCTAAGTGGTATTTTTGTGAGCCATACAAAAATACCAAGTCATAACTAAGGACCAAATATTCCTCTTGTGATGAACTTGAAGCTCCCACTTGCCAAAACAACTCCTTGTAGTGCAAATGACTCCAAGCCTCCATGGGTGACTCCACCACACTTGAAAACTCCAACTTGGTCATTTCTTCATCTTGTTACATTTTTTATAAAAGTAAACTAGTCTAAACTATTCTACTACTTACAAAATACAACAAGATGAAACAAAACTAAAATTATTATTACATACCAAATAAAAAAATAATTTTACAACCAAATCGAATTTCCAACACATCACAAAAGGTCTATGGCTTGTTATGCACAACATACACTCAAACAAATATATATATCAACACTTGATATTTAGGCAACTTTTACAACCAAACATGCATGTGGTTTGGTTGTTTCCCAAAATAAATATATAAACATATATAAGTTGCCAACAAGAAAATCCACAACTTTTCTAACAAAAGAAAAGTTGTCCATTTTCTTAAAACAATACATACTCAAAAGTTTCTTAAAACTATACATAAGTGGCTCTGATACCACTGTTGGGGTTTGTTCGGTTTTTCAAAATATATTTTAGCAACGGAAGCATGAACAACAATTTTAAACTTTTTAAAACTCCCCACCAATGATCCATATGTAAGCCTTAAGAAACAAAACAACCATAGGGTGTTTAGAACTACAACCTTTGTAGCGTGAGTAAACCGTTGAAGAAGCAGTTGATCTATGAGAAGCCAAGAGAAGACTTCCTCCAAGGTATCCACAAAATCAATGAATCCAACACCTCCAAGATGCTAGTCTCTCCAACCCTTTGGAATTCAAGCAAGCAAGCAACAACCTCTTGTTCTTCTTCTTGAACTTACTATGTATGTATATGAGTATGTATTCTAGCACCACACTTTGCTCACTTGAAGAACACCAATACTACAAAGTAAGGATGTTTTCAAGTATCAAACACTTAGAACTTTTCTAAGAACTCAAGGAAAGGTGGTAGCATGAACTTATCTCACAATGACCATGCATGAGCTATAAAAAGCCAAGCCTTGAAAAACAAGAGGGAGGCCCCCTCTTGGCCTTGTTTTGGCCGTAAATGGAGAGGGAGGGGAGGCCCCCTCTTGCTTGTCTTCCTTCTTGACTTATTGGCACCATACTTGTTTAATTACTTCATACAAGAAGTCAACATGGCCCCCTCATGGTTCATTGTGGTGATTTCTAGATTCTTTTATAAATATTTATATAAAAGGTATACTAGACCATGCCATACAATATATAAAATACATCTACATGTATTTTATATACATACTTGATTGTTACTAGTAACTCTTTACTTGTAACAAAGATATACATACATTTATATAATTTGTTACTAGTAACAATTTACTTGTAACAAATATATATTTATACATATATATATATATACATATATAAAATCATATGTTTATATTTATGTATTTCATATGCATTATCTTGTATCAATATACAAGAGTGATATTATTATTTCACATAAATAACAATATGCAACAATGCATATATACTTATATATATATAACGAGTTGGAAACATATTTAAATCATATTCAAATATGTAATTGGTGTCCATTGATTGTAGATGTGTGACCCTATGGGTTTATTTATTATCAGTAATATCGTATTAATTTGTGTCTTGTGCACATAGAACCAACAGACTGTACCAAGTAGCAAAGGCTATCGGTAAACCTTTGCTTTGGCCAGCATTGGTTGCAGGTTCTGCAGAACCGCCGGTCCTCTGAATTTGTGTGATTGACTGTTCGATGATTGTTGATTATGTTGGTTGTTGCTGATAACTGATTGTTTGTAGCTTCATTCACTTAGCTTTGTGCTAATTCCTAACTGTTAACCCGTTTTTGTAGGTTCGCTGAGTACAACTGTTTAGTTGGGGTTTAGGTGCGAATGAGAATTTGACCAATGCTCTGATATTATGTTTTGAATAGATACAAGCCATGTTTTGTAAATCTTTTGTAACACAATGGATATTGTGATTTTGTAAACAGTGTAATGTATTTGTAGGGGATTGTAATTATGAAATTTAGTAATGTTTTCGCAGCGATTTAAATAAAAAAGGCTTAAAATTTTCGGTGTTACATATATATAGGGGAGGGTTCAAACGAGAACCGTTTTTCGTACGAGAACTGCGAGAACCAATCTTGGCTGTTCATTTTGGATAATGGAGTTAATGGATGAAGAGTGTGAGGGGGATTGAGTTTGGTAGGGTGCATGTAAGGAATTCATGGGTAGACAATCCAATTGAAGGAGAGGGAATTGGACGGCGAAGATTGGTTCTCGCGGTTCCCGTACAAAAAACAGTTCTTGTTTGAACTTTTGCCAATATATATATATATATATACTGTGAGTATCGGGAATACCATTTGTAACCATCATTAATACTCATTAATGACTCATTAATAAGGGTATTTTGGCCTTTTATATATTTTTCTAACCGTGAATCTGTCACACCCCGCTAAAGCGGAAACACAAGGCGTTACAGCAAGACGTCTCATAGCACAAGGTAATAGGTAATTCCCAATCATAACTGATAAACTTGAAATTTAATAGGAGGTACGAGAATCCAATACATATTACAAAAATTTAAATTATTTTTTATTGAAATAAAACATTTCGATTGGAAATTTTGAAAATGTCCACACGTGGCATGCTTCATATATGCTGTAAGACCTACCAACGATTTCCTGAAAGACATGAGTAAAGAAAATGTTAACTACGAGAGTTGGTGAGGACACAGGTTTTATATGCACAAAATAAAATTTTAATGCAACAATATTTGTGATGGGGACTTTTGCCCATTGAAATTTATGAATGAGGAAACTTTTGTCCAACCTGCACTTTTTGTAAAATTTATTGAGTGCACAAGGTATTTAAATATACTATGATGTTTTTCTTTGCTTGAGACATTACCAATCCTATGACATCTGTGCCCAATTTAGACCTAACACCTCGTTAGACGTTAGCGGATGGTAAAGTACACCTATAGTTCGTCAACCATAAGTGGGGGGTGTCTACCCCAAATAGCGCTAGCTACAAATACCACACGCTCCCTTGGTGGAGTTAATGGATAATGTCTAATTTTTGCGGGACTTTCTTGGGAACTCAAGTACATCATGCATACTACCATAGAGCACAATATTTTAGATAACATTTGTCATAACAATCGATATTTGTAAACAGATTTGTATTCATGCTTTCACCCCAAATATTTGAGTAAACATATTTAAAAGTGGGGTTGTGAACACTCACTTTGATTTGTAGCACGAAGAGTGAGAAAGTCTTAGTGATCCTTTATTTCCTTGACACACCCTTAACCTATTACTTTCACGTCTACCGTAAGATTCCTTTATTGTTTTCTTTGAAGTTGTCATGATGGTGATTGTATTTTTATACATAGTTTTTAATAAAAATAATATTATGTTATATTATGCTTCACTATAAATGTGGACTCGCACTTATGTATTTTTATTATGCCATGAAAAGTAGAGACACTTTTATGTGTATAAGTATAGTATTTAAAAGATATATATATATACGTATATATTGTTATTTTTAAATAAATAAGTAAATAAATACGTGTATATGATTGTTCAAAAATAAGTGGGCATACATGCAATATATTATACTTATATATTCATTTTAAGAAAATTATACATTCACTCGACGCATATATATATATATATATATATATATATATATATATATAATTTGAGAAAATAAGTTTTGTATGAATATATGGTATTTAAGTAAACATGCACGCTTGTGTGTAATATATAGTTTTTAAATAATTTTGCACACATATGTAATATGAGATTTTTAAATGGAGTTTTTCAAGTGATCATGTACCCACATGTATATATATATATATGTATATATATATATGAAAAATAGATAAGTTTACATGTATGTAGTACATATCTATAAATAAGGATGCATATTTGCATGCATTCATGATTATATATTTACTTTTGGAAAATAATGAAAAGTAGAAGATTATTTTGTTTCACCATCATGATCTTGTATATTTATATAGACATATATAAATATATATTAAGTATTTTTAGTTTTTGTTGTTCTTGGAGTTCTTATTTATCACCAACCACTTTCATCATTCTTTTACACCATAATTATAGATATAATATAGAGATAAGTACATGCATGTTTTTATTTTTGACAAACAACATTTGGTAGGATAAATCTATACATCAAATGGTAGGATAAAGTCCTTACTTCGAAAATGGTAGGATCATAACATGCATGTGTTCATCTACTTATATTGTTGTATTTTTCATTGATCACCACTTTTTAGTGTGTGATTTACCCTTAGAATACTAAGGTTCTTAGATTCACATTGTTAAAGAAAGGAAAATAGGATGAATGTGGTGGGTTTTGTTAAGAACAACAAAATTTCAAAGACTAGTGTTAGAGATTAGTGATTATACCTTCAAGTAAACACCAACAAGTAAGAAAAGATGATTCCTCCTTGAGCTCCTTTGATTGTTTGAAGATAAATTTTAGAGAGTATGAGAATTTGTGGGTTGAAGGTAGTGTGAAAAATGGAAGAAGAGGTTAGTATTTATAGAAGAAAAGAGAGAGTGAGGGGGGGTGAGGTGGTGATGATGGTAGTGTGTGTAAGTAAGACAAATGATGGGTGTTGGGTTGACTTCTATATTTTCTTTTCTTTTTTTTGTTTTTCATATACAATATATATATATATATATATAATTATTTACATGTCTTTATGTATATATATATATGTATATAATTTTATTAAAGGGTTAAGACTTTTTATAATTTTTATATATATTTGCTTTTGGTGACGGTTGTCACAGAATTACGTCTAGGTAAACCGTCATTAATGAGCAAAGTTTGATTTTTCCAAAATACCCTTCTTGATGCATCATAATGAGCCATTTATATATAAGTTATTAATGTGCCATCATTTTTATTGGCGTATCAAAGATCAAGGTTCTCGCAATACTCGTAAATTTGAATATATATATATATATATATATATATATATATATATATATCTTGAAAATTAAGTTAGAATAATGACAATGAAAAACTAAAATTATGATTACAAATGACTAAATGAGATTTTTTTACAACTATTTACTTTGTCAATCACTAGCGCAAGGATGTCAAGTGTTGGGCCGCAAACAAGTTGAGTTTTTATCGAGTTATTCGAGCTCGAACACGTTCGAGTCGAGATTTTGTCGATCTTGAGCTTGAATTTGAGCTTAAAAGTAGGCTCGAAATATATAATAAGCTAAGCTAGAGTTTATAAGGGTTTGGCTCGAGTTCTTATCGAGCTTTATATAATTTATAAATGTATATTTAAATATATATATATATATATATATATATATAAATTGGATCAATATAGGTCCTATGATTAAAGATAGATCTCAAAGGTTAAATCTGGACCATTAAATTTTTTAAATCAATGGTCAAGATCTAATATTGGCATTATTGTAATTAATTAAACAAATATAAGAAGTAATTATAGAAGGAATGGTATTATGTGAATCTCCTTTCCATAAATCACGTCTCTTCCTTAAAAATGGCGCCCCTTCCTTTTTTCCCCTCTAAGTCTTGTCCAGCCGAAAATGATAAATTTTCCAGCCGAAAATGATAACTTTTCGAGCCGAAAATGATAAGAATTTTCCAGTTGAAAATGATAATTTTTCAGATAAAAATGATAACAATATAAACATTCAAAATGATAATATTATTCGGATGAAAATAATAAAAATGGACTCCTTCTACCCGAAAATAATATAAATATACATGTTTTCACATGAAAATGATAATATTTTCCAGATAAAAATAATAACAATATGCAACATTCAAAATGATAATATTATCCATATGATAATGATAAAAATAGACTCATTTTAAGCCGAAAATGATATAAATATACATGCTTTTAGCTAAAAAAGATATAAATATACATGTTTCTAGCAAAAAATGATATAAATACACTATTTCCAGCCAAAAATGATATAAATACACATGTATACAGCCGAAAATGATAAAAATTCAAATGATTCAAAATTATAACATTTGAGTATCATTTTCATATAGTTTGTATTTTTAAAATAAAATTTTAGAAATATGAGAAGAGTGGTCTTGTTTGAAAGAGGATGAAAAAATGAGTAAATTGGTATAATTTTTTTTGCTTAAATTCTTAAAAATAAAATAGTTATGGTCATTTAAATATTTAAGGGATAAAAAATAAAATAGAAAAAAGAAAGTTTATGGGTTTTCTAAAGGAACGTGACTTTTGAATATGAAATTGCCAATTCCTACTTTGTCATTTTAAATGAATGGTTGAGGTTTGACCTTTGAGATCTATGTTTAAGCAAGTAAAATTATTTTTGTTATTTAGTATAATTGTTTATAGATTTGAATTAAGTTTGGTTATTTAAAAATTATTTTTGAATAATCGAGCCTTGGAGTCGAGTTTGAGCCAATCTTAAATATTCGAGCCGAGCCTGAGCCTACATCATGAAGGCTCGTCGAGCTATCGAGTCAAGTTCGAGCTTAGCTTAAAATACTCGAGTCAATTTCGAACCTTTACGAGTTTGCAGCCCTTGTGAAACGTTATTTAACTTAGTTATTTAATTGATATGGATTGGAAGTTTATTTAGTTAAATAGAAATAATAATTTTACACAAGAAACATTGAATTCACATATGGGTTGGGAGTTGGTTAACTGCTTTATGCTTTTAATAGTTTATAGACCTGTGTATACACGGGTATTAACGAAGTAAACTTGATATATATCAAAATCAAATAAAAAAATGTTAGAAGTATACATACACAAAAGATTTCAAATACGTAACTAATAAACTAAACGTTTCCTTGTTATCTTAAAATAAAGCAAAGAGACCAGGTTTTAAAAGATTTCAACTTAATAATCAAATGATGATTTTAAAGCAAGAATAGAATAAAGAGATATGCTTGTTTTTATTTTGTTTTCCCTTATTTCATCTTTATCTCTAATTTTTAACTTATCATACATGATGAAAACGGCATTTTTCATAACTTTAAAATTTCTTTGGTGAAACTTAACTGAAATGTTTGAATCATTTTTATTCTAGAAATATACCTAATAACACAAACATTCTTGTCCGGTATGATCTTTGTCTCGATAACATGTGTATCAAATTGAAATAATTAAAGAAATATTTGATAATTGAATGACTCTAGTATATTCACATTTATGTTACAACCAGGTAAGTTAACATTTGATATGCAATATTGAAAGGACATAATGTAACACCGGCTTTGCCATTACCAGATTTTACCAAAAAAATTGCGTTTTTTAAACAAACGTGAACTTAATCACGATTTAATGACATTGAGCAGCGGAAATATTTACAATAAACATTGTTTCAGTATTTGGTGTTACTCTACAATAACCGACCATAATGTATTTATTAAAACATAAGTGTTCCAGCAAAATATCCAGAGGTAGGGGACCCGGCAATCTAACTTCGATCTACAAAAGCAGTTAACATGACACCATTAGCTACACTTATTTAGTGAGCACAAACTTAGCATAAGCATCACTAGAGTTAGTCATGTATATCAGGAATAAGCATACAATGCTATCCTATAACATTGTGGTGTGCTGACATGATCGGTATAAGTTGTTTCTTGCAGGATAGCTAGTCCCACTCAACACCAATACACCGGGGAATCAAACACAACCCCCCGCGTTGGTGGGGGAACATAAAGCAATCCACCAAGCATCGTTAACGGAACCAGAGGCTCCTGAGGTAACTCAGCCATTTCTGACTAATTACCCCTCATGATATAAGGCACGGCGGTTCTGCAGAACCTATGATCCGGAATATTCCCTCGAATCACTGTTAAATCCCGAATCTCCTGATGAAGGGTCCCTGAGATCCAGCTATCCGGCTGACCTTAAGCATGCTTGAAGATGTCCGCGAACACATACACATATCTTGATCATTTACTTAGCATGCATATTCAATTACTTCTTTTATCATGCATTTACATTTACTTACTTCATAATGGATCCAGTCTGGATCCCTAGCATACACATTACTCATTTAACTAGGCGGTTCCAATTCTGGATTCCGCTGGCATGCACTTAATCTTACGTACAACATTTATTTAGCATGGCATTGTACTTAAAGTAGCATGGCAATTCTCAATCATTTACTTATGAACACAAGTGCACTTAAATCACTTAACACATAATTCTTCCTCTACTGAGGCTTATGGAAGTCGGTACTCACCTGAGTGGCTTAAACAGATAGTTATTTAATTTCCTGCCTTGTCTAGGGTGTCAAGTTCACCAAGAACATTAGGACTTGCATTAATTATCTTAACATACAAAGAATAGCTACAAAGCCAACAAAGGAAGTCCCAAAGTCCGGATCCCACACAAATCCGACAAACTATCGGATTGTGGAGAATCCGATACTTCATGTGGATTACAAGAAATCCGACATATTAGGGAAATCCGACACTTATCAGATTTTAACACTTATGAACTTGGAAACCTTGACATACAATTGGAAATCCGACCTTCAATCGGAATCCGATACTTTCATCGGAATCCGACACTTTTGTCGGAATTCGACATTTTCAAAGGAATCCGATACGTATCGAATTTAGAACAATAACTCGGATTTAGACCATATACGAATTTCGAAACCATTAGGTCTCGGAATCCGACACTTATAGGATTTGGAGCAACTACCGGATTCCGACACACTTAAGTCTCGGAATCCGACAGTTTCAACCCAGAAACCGCCACCTCCATGTATGGCTCATTTTCCAAAATTTCATTCATAGTTCATACATTTTCACATTCTAAAAACATCCATTTCCATTAGTATGACTTTGAAAACACATCAAATCCACACAATAACACCAAACAACCAAAACCCACTTGCAAAGTAAGCTTTGAATGTTCTAAGTGGTGTTTTGCAAGG
This sequence comes from Dittrichia graveolens, assembly GCA_038502395.1. Taxonomy (NCBI): domain Eukaryota; kingdom Viridiplantae; phylum Streptophyta; class Magnoliopsida; order Asterales; family Asteraceae; genus Dittrichia; species Dittrichia graveolens. The sequence goes on along the minus strand of JARJIL010000003.1, from coordinate 305,488 downwards.
ATTTGAGTTTCAATCATGTTTTTAAGCATTAAAACAGTTTTATACACATTAAATCTTAATAATAACCATATGTTTACCTTTGTGTGGAATCAAACCACCAAATCCTTTGTTTCAAGAAATTGAGAGAAAGCCCGAGAGAAGTAGAGAGAAAACCGAGAATCCGAGAGCTAGAGTGTTTGTGTGCTTAGCAACTTTGACTTAGTCAAAGTATTCTCAAATTATATATATCCAAATTCATTTCCAGTGGTGCCTCTGGAATTTGAATTCCTTTCTTTTCTTTATTATTTTCTAATATACATACATTTTACTTATACACACACATAACATAGGTACATACACTTAATTCTTCATTAATATAACTAATATGAACTCTTTACATAGCTTCTTAACTTAATTACACACGGTTAATAGCTAGGCCCAAATCGAGGATGTTACAAATCTACCCCCTTAAGAAGATTCTGTCCTCGGAATCTACTCAGTGATAAGCAGGTGAGAGTACCTTGTCTTCATCTCGTCCTCGACTTCCCATGTCAGGTTCGGACCTAAACTATGTTTCCACTTAACAAGAACCAGCTTGATCATCTTCTTTCGTAGCCTCTTGACCTTCGTGTCAAGAATTTCAACAGGTTCTTCTACGAGTCGCTTAGAAGAGTCAACCTTCAGTTCTTGTAACGGAACAATATGTTCCTCTTCAACGTTGCACTTACGCAAGTAACATACGTTGAAGGTATCATGGATTCCAGTTAGCTCAGGTGGCAGCTCGAGAGTTACCGTCTGATCATTGACTTTATACACGATCTTGAATGGGCCTATAAAACGTGGACTTAGTTTCCCTTTGCACCCAAAGCGAATAATGCCCTTCCAAGGGGAAACCTTCAAGAATACACGATCACCGACATCGAATGTAGCGGGACGACGCTTAGGATCCGCATACATTTTTTGTCAATCTCGGGCTGCTTTAAGCTTTTCTAAAGCCACATTTACTTTCTCTGAAGTTATCTACACAATCTCAGGTCCAGCGAATTGTTTCTCTCCGGGCTCCAACTAGCAGGTCGGAGTGCGACATCGTCTCCCGTAGAGCATTTCGTACGGTGGCATTCCAATACTGGAATGATACGAATTATTATAAGCAAATTCAATCAATAGGAGATGAGAATCCCATGATCCACCGTATTCAAGTACACACGCCCGAAGCATGTCTTCAAGAGTCTGAATCGTTCTTTCTGATTGGCCATCGGTCTGCGGGTGATAGGCAGTGCTCAGATGCACACGAGTGCCTAACTCATGTTGCAAACTTTGCCAGAAATTAGACACAAATCTGGAGTCACGATCAGAAACAATTGAACAAGGAAGACCGTGACGTGATATTATCTCATCAATGTAAAGTTGTGCCAAACGAGTCAACGAAGCCGACTCGTTGGTTGCCAAGAAATGAGCACTTTTAGTCAGTCGGTCAACAATGACCCATATCATGTCATGCCCTCTGAAAGTCTTTGGCAGCTTTGTCACGAAATCCATCGTGATGTGATCCCATTTCCATTCCAGAATGTCAAGCTGTTGCAAATTGCCATAAGGCCTTTGATGCTCTGTCTTGACTTGGGCACATATAATTTTTTTCACCATCATAAGAGAGGATGCTACTAGATCTCTTTGCTAAAGACTTTGCTAGTTTATAGACCTGTGCACACATGGATATTAGTCTATTAAGAAGTAAACTTGAAATGCATTAAAATCAAAGAGAAAAATATAAGTATTGTACATATACAAAAAAATATCAAATATGTACATAAGAAACCAAAATAATTTTTTTGAAGTAATTTATACACAATTAAACTTAAAATAACATAACTGAATACAAAACATGTTTCAAGTATGTAGATAACGACAAAAATATTAAGACTGATACATAAAAAATAAAAAGTAGACATACAAATTGTTTAAAATATATATAAAACAACAAAAACATATCAGAAGCTTAAGCATACTCATATCATCATGACATATCACGGATAGAAATAAGAAAAAGAAGTGAATCTACTCAAAACACAAATTCTTAAATCAAGGAAAAGCAACAACATTCTAATAAATAACTATTCTATTTGGTCAACCTAATCATTGAGAAAGAATAAAATGATAGTTAGTACAAACTATCACATATAAAGAATAACTAAAAGTTTTTCATATTTAAAGAAAATGAAAATTCAAGTTCGCATAACTAATAACTTAGTGACGATTTAAGCGCACGTGTTTAAGAGAAAGAAAATATACATACAAATTTATACACACGAGCATTACATGACTAAACCTGAAACATAACATAATCCAATAAAGAATCATTTGATAATATAATGAATCAAATTAGTTGATAAAGAGGTTCATCTCCATGTTTATATTTGCTACTAATGATCACATGTCTTACCTTTTGATCGGACTCCATTGCATTTCAACTTCTAATGTCAAATTTTCATACACCTTGCAAGTAAAAGAAAAAAAATAATGACCCATGTGTTAAATATTAAAAAACTAAAGAATGGTTTGCCGTCTTGTGTATAAAAAATTAACACTTCTATTTTGGTGTTTCCTTTGGCTAACTACCTATACTAATAAAATAGTTTTAGGATCATCAAGAACAGCTATATTTACATATCTGAATTTAGATTTTTAAATATATAATATATCATCTTTTAATGATACATTTTATTTTAAACTATATTTTATAAGATGTTTCATACATATTTCTAATAAGACTGAAAATTCTTTAAAATCAATAAGTAAACACTTTGAATAGTATATTTAAGTTAATCAATCAGCTAATCACCATAAAGCCAAAAAAACCTACTCAGCTAAATTTTTTTTACCTACACACTACTAATGAATAACAAAAAATTAAGAATATACTAATTTTAAAAAAGTGTCATGTTATAATAAAATTTATACAAAAACATAGATAAAAATGAAACGATCGCAAATATATAATTGTCTTTTCTCTAAACAAAATATATCATAAGGTACTAAACATAATTTATAAACAACCTATAATTAATTACATTAATATACAATTTTTAAACCCCCTTACATGTTTCATAAAACCCCCTCACAATTTTAATTAAGCCCCCTCCCAATTGGTTTAAAATTGAATTTAATCTTTCTAAAATTGTTTTGTAAAATTAATTGATTTTGAAATTGAAGGTTCTGGTTGGTTAATAGAGTTTGATTTAATAGTTAAAAAATAAAATAAGGTAAGTTTTTTTATAATAGTTATAGATGGCTTACGTCATTAATTAATTGTTTGTGAACCTACCCAAGGTTATTAAGATTGGGATTTTACTTAGGATCGTTTTCGTCTTTGTAAGATCGGATCATAAGATCGAGATCGGGATATTAAGATCCTACCACAAGTCACTAAAGTTTTTTAGTTTTTTTATATGCTATAAAAACCAATTATATAATATTTTTACGAGAGAATGAAATATCAAATTTTAAAATAACATATATCAAATTGTCTAAATTTTAAATATTAAGTGCATAGGTAACAACTCACCACAATTCATTGGTTTGCATATCATAATAACATTTAATATGTGACTCTTAAATACAATCAATAAATTTAGAGCATATTGTGCATAACATTAATTCTTTATTTCATAAAAAAAATCTTATTCTCGTGAACACCTATCTCTTATAACAAAAGAAAAATAAAAAATGTGATGCGTATAAAATAGAAAACTTCAAACAATTGTTTTTATCTGACCACTTAAAAATTTTAAAAATAATAAAAATAAAATCATAGTAGTAATAAAAAATGTAAAATATAAAAATGTAAAATAATAGTAATAATTAAAAAATGTAAAGAACAAAAAAGGTGGGATCGTAGGATCGCATAACGATTCTATGATCTTAATACGATATTACAATCCTGAGTACGATCATACTTATTTACGATCCTAAGTACGATCCGACGCGTTTTTGGTAGGTGGGATCGTAGGATGGTATGATCCTACGATCAAGATCGCGATTTTGATAACTATGGGCCTACCTATTACAAAAAAGGTTATGTATACCGAAATGTAATAAACTATACCTAATTTAATATTGTATGTAATAAACTAAACTTTCTTCGCTAAATATGAAAATGTGATAGGCGAGGCGGCATGGCCTAGAAGGCTAGAATACATGGCAAACACTATATGATGATACCTACCGTTAAGCATAGCCGTGATATATTTTTTTCTTTTTTTATAAACTTTTGCTTATTTATATAAAATATAGCGAATAATAAGTAGCAATTAAAATAAATAGGGTAGGTTGTTAGGTTAAAAAGCTCGAGTCTTACATTAACATTGCAATATGACCTTTTATTAAAGGTTTACCGGTCATCATAATTTTTTTCTTATTTTGTTGTCATTTATTATTATTATTATTATTATTATTATCATTATTATTATTTTATTATTATTATTATTATTATTATTATTATTATTATTATTATTATTAAGATTGAAGATTTGAAATAATGTAGATATAACCACCACCACGTTCTCCGTGCTCTTCAATCACCACCACCGCTTCAAACTCCAACACCACCACCTCTATCTTCAACCACCACCGCCAACACCACAACTCTTACAAAGAATCACCATCGCCACCCACTACAGCGCTAACACCCATTCATTTTCATCTTCATCTCATTTCATCTTCATTAACTTAGGGTTCGTAGTCTGTTGGGTTTGTCTCATTCAAGAACAAAATATCGATTAGGAACTCATAAATCAAAAATCGTCAAGGGTTATAAGGTGATTCGTCTTCATCGAGGGTTTCATCTTCATCGGTCAACGATTGAATATTCGAATCAGCCTCTTCCGTCTTCAACCACCACCACAGATCTGAGTTCGTCTTCAACCACCACCACAGATCTGGGTTCGTCTTCAACCACCACCATAGATCGGGGTTCGTCTTTAACAATCGGTTACTAATATTTCGTCTTCGTTAATCAACTAAACAAATTAGGGTGTTTTATCGATTGTGAAAATCGATTAGGGTTTTCATCATCGATCACTCCTATTTTTAGGGTTTCGTTTTAGGGATTAGGGTTTTCATCAAACTGTTTTTAGGATTTTCATTTTAGATTTGTTTTTAGGGTTTTGTTTTTGTTTCAAATCAGTTTTGTGGTGGTTAAAGGCAAAGGAGGCGGCAATGGTGTTAACGAAGAGGGGGGTGGTGGTTGTGGTGTTGAATATGGAGGTGGTAGCTGCGTTGGTACTTGATAGTTAAGGAAGAAGGTGGTGACATTGATGATGGTGGTTGTAGATGAAGGATGTGGCGGTGGTGGCGGTGATGAAGAGGGGTTGCTAGAAAACTTGCATCTTCAAAAAAACCATTGAAGAAGTCAGACTACACATAATAATAATAATAATGATAATAATAATAATAATAATAATAATAATAATAATAATAATAATAATAATAATAATAATAATATGACAACAAAATAATAAAAAAATAGAAGAAAAAGAAAAAAAATTAGAATGACCGGAAAACCTTCAATAGAAAGTCATATTGTATTAAATGTAAATTTTGGATAGTTTAATGCAATTTAGCGAAGAAAGTTTAGTTTGTTATATATAATATTAAATTTGAGATAGTTCATTATATTTCAGTATACTTAACCCTAAAAAAATGTTTACTACTTCGTCACCCCCTACCCTACCCTCCACCCCAGGCCCGGGTTCGGTTGTTCACAGCATTAGGTCACCCACAATATAGTACAGGGAATTTAACCTCTTCCAATAACATGAGATCGACTTTAAAATAATAACAAACACTCCATCAATTGTCGTAGCAATTACAAAAAAAGGCTTAATAAAATACAAAAACGTTATCAACGAATATATATGAAATTTTTTAGTGAATTAATATATTGGTTCCTTATTTAATGAATAGTATTAATTATAAAATACAATTTGGTAATTTATTTATGTATTTAAAAAAGTAAAAATGAAAATAAAAGATTAGTTCAAGATCCTAGTAAAATATTATAAGATTATTTTTAATATAACAGTAAAATGATGTTCGGTAAGTAGTTTTTTATAGTTTTTGGAGATGTTAGTTTTTATTTTCAAAGATTAAGCAACAAGTCTTGTTTAATAGAAAAGCTGAAATTTTTTTAAACAAAAAATAATAAAAAAACAGTTTCTAAGGTAGCTTTTAAATTTAGTTGAAAGCGTTTTTATATAAAATTATCTAAATACTTTTTTTATTTGTTTTACAATTTCTCTTATTTTTGTGATTTGTCTTTTTTTCACACTATCTAGCTATAATTACCGGTTTTCAGCTATCAACATTCCGTTTTAGCTATAATTACAAGTACAACTACCAGTTAATTCCGTCAAACACACTACCAATACGCTTCTCCGCAATAGATATGCACGAAACTTCTCAACCAATAATTTAAAGTTTTAGTCATGATAATAACAATTTGGTCGTTTTCAAGGAGAGCTTTCAAAATACGGGTGTGGTGTGGGGGAGGGCCCGTATGGAGTTGACCGGACGGGATGTGGTACGACTTATGAGGAGATCGAGATCTTAATTTTCCTGATCAGTCGAGGTCCTTTTTATCACTTAAAAAAATTGTGATATATATATAATAGAACCTTTGGCTATATATATCCATGTTTGGTCAATGGTCAATGACATATTATATAGAGTTTATTATTGTACGTTTTATTAATATATGTGTAGTTAGCTGTCTCCATATCTTATTGAGGCTTCGTAATTAATTAATTAATTAATTAATTAATTGTGCTCTTATTATGTAGATAGATAGATAGATTTATGACTAATAATATCCAGACCGTTCAAAAGAAGAAATAAATAATCTTGATAATTACGTTCATTAAATATAAATTAACAAGATGGTTGGAAGGATCATTGCATCTTTATGGCCCACCCTTCAAAGTGGGTCAATGACAAATTACGTGTATATGTGATCGTGATGTGACATGTTTTCCAAACTGTATTTCATAGTCGATATTAAGATACTATTAACAACACCCGTACATGTATTATGGTTTGAAAATTGTTCATGTTAAGAAAATATGAGTTTGATAATGTTTTCAAAACCGGACTAGATTGGTCTGTTTAATTGAACCAGCAGAAAAGCCTAAGCGGAAACTTGTTTCCAAAAAATGATCTAACTGTCTACAAATGAAGCAATGGTTGAAACACTGAACCACCAATCAAATTAAGAATATGAAACTGGTGTTGAACCGGTTTCTCTTTTTTTTCTTCGCTTTTCATGTATTTTATACTTTTATGTTTGCCTAACCGATGTTCTCAGTTATTTTATACTTGGATAATTTTTTTTGAACTTCTTGGTTATTTTGAAATAACTATTATAGTAGAATTTGAAAATCTTGAAGTATATATGTTTGAAAGTATATTAATATATTGCTTAATTTATTTTTAGTACTTTTATATAGTGTTTATGATATCATTAGGTTCTTAGAATCAGTCCAATCTATTAAACTGGTGAATCAATGACAACCGGTTTGGTGAGCTGCTTGGTTTTTCAAACCATGACGCCAACAATAATATAACAAAAACAATTCTGATAATCCAAAAGGGATTTGCATTTTTTTGGATGCATATAACATTATACAATAAAAAAAATATCAATTCTATTCCAATTAGTAATAGTTTATTTTATATATTTTAAATATACCTTCATATCCCAGCGAAAGCCTACCAAATTACTGATTTTGATTCGATGGGCCCAGGCCCAAATCATTTTGGACCGTTTTCGTCACCAAACCTCTATGCTAATAATAATAATAATAAATAAATATAACGCTTATTTTTGTGAAACCGCGGTGAATATATATAACTTATAAAAAAAATACCTTGATTGATGATATTGCAACAATACAAGTAGTTTATTGTTGTAACATATAAAAGATGCAAGGTGTTGTTATAGCGTAAATATTAACACATCTACACTTCTTTACATTTACCAAGAAAAAACAAATTTCTTATAAATATACTACATTAGAAAACAAATATCGATTAAAGTTGAACTTTATTTGTCCTAAAAAGAAAGAAGATTGCCCAAAGCTAAAGGCCTATAACCCGAGTCAAGAATATAATTTATTTTAACTTTAATGTACCGTTAGTTCTTATGCATACTTATTCTTTGTCACAAAATGCGGTTAACTATCCTGGTTCTTGTACCTATTCTTAGATTTTTAACTAACAGTATATAACAATTGTGTTGCGTTTGGGTATTTAAAAAATATCTATATAATTAATATTTAACTTTTATGCGCAATCTTGATAACAAATAATGTGGCGGATTTAAACACAAATGCACATGCGTATCCTTAGAAAATTCTTACTAGTGTTAAATTGTAAAGACAAAAAAAAATAGAACTTTGTAAATGACTAAATTACCTTTAATCACAACTAACCATTTAGGACCAAATAACACGCTGAGTTCTTCAGCCCAGAAACTTGGGTTTAACTCGGTATTTGACAATAGACAATTTGCTCTTTCCAACGACGTCCTATTCATCCGCTCGGCTATTCCCATTCTGTTGTGGTGTATGATGCACTGTTTTATGTCTTGCAATTCCATGTTCACAAAATTCATTAGATTCTGAACAAAACTCTAAACCGTTATTTGTGCTTTGATCCTCCGGCCCGTTTCAATCAACAGTTTCCAATTTTTGAATTTTTCAAAAGCTTCACCTTTATGCTTCATGATGAAAATCCAAACAATTCTTGAGTGATCATCAATAACGGATAAGAAATAGAGTTCACCTCCAAGAGATGGGACCCTTGAAGGACCCTAACAATCTACATGAAGATAGTCTAATGGAGCCTTGGTTTGATGAATTGCCTTAGGAAAACTTGCTCTATGTTGCTTTCCAAACACACAGTATTCACAAAACTTCATATATTAGTCACTTTATGACCTCTCAAATATCCTTGATTACCTAACAAGACCATCCCCTTATGCCCAACGTGTTCCAATCTCATATGCCATAGTTTTGTTAACTCCACTATTGCTTATTCAGACTGTGTAATTGCTAACATACCTGTGCTTGAGATAGTTTCCACGTTTACTTTTTCTTTAATCTCAATACATGTCTCACGTCGGTGAGAGGTCTTATCATGCTGTTATACATTCTAATCTTGATCGAACCAATACCAATCACCCTACAAGAGGCATCGTTTCCCGTAAGAACACTCCCGGAATCCATTTGTTGGTAAGTTGAAAACCATTCCTTGTTTGGATACATATGGAATAAATAACCGGAGTCTAGTATACACATCTGATCTTCCCACACAACAACTTCAAACCATGAGAAGCAACTTGACACCATGAGAACCAAATCTGATTCAGAATTTGTATCCTTTTTGGCGACATTCACGTTCGAGCCATTCGTCCTGTTCTTGGGGTATTCGTTCTTCTAGTGTCCAGCCTCACCACACTTGTGGCATAAATCATGAGGATTCAGTTTTCTTCCTCGTGACTTTATCTCCCCTTTCTTTGACTTCCTTTAGTCTTGTCCATTCGATCCCCACTTTGTCCATCATTTCTTGATACACTCAATCCCACCGGTTGAGTTTCTATGCCATTCCTTGAGGCCTTATGTCTCAATTCCCTTGAATGTAGACTCGATTGTACCTCTTCAAGATAGATTGATATGTACTGAATTATACATATTTTCTATGCCATATTTTCCGCATTTTGGCATCATTATTAGTAGATTTATGTGATTCGATGCCCGATACCTTTCAAATCTATGTTATAGGCTCAGGGTGATGAATTGATGATAAACGAAGATAAAACGAAGGAAAACCGTTGAAGATATCAAGTCTTGCGAAAAACTACTATTGAGCACACCCTGAGGCATGCTTATGCCCTTAAAGCACGTCCTAGATCATGGTCGTGCCTCTCAAAAGTTAGGCCCGGTCATTGGGCCGACACACCATAAGCACGGGGGTACCTCATTTATGAGGGCACGACTGTGCATCTCTTGGCATAGACGTGCCTTATCACTTTGGGTTGATAAAACCTGTAACTCGAGCACATATTAAGGGAGTTAGATTTTGTTTCGATTTTCTCACCTGGAGCAGCCATGAAGATGAGTTTTCTTGCCAAAATGATTGGAGATTGATCCTTGGTGCATTAAGTGGTGATTCAAGCTTAGAAGGGAGTGTCTAACTCATCATACATCTCATTTTACACCCATTTCGGGTTTGGTATTATCTCTTGATTATGTTGAATCCGATTTTATGTATGATTTGGGTTTATTTTTAGGAACTATGTGTTGAATGCTTTAATTCATTTGGATTAGACATGTTCTAGTTATTTGTATTATATATTTATGATGGTTTGACTTTTGTTGACTTAGATGATATTATGTTTTGACTCAATGACTAAGTATATTTGGTTGTATTAATGATATTTCCAGCTCATGTGAGTGTTTTATACATCCATGTTAGGTTGAATTTATGTGTGAAATACTTATCTTCAATTGTATGTATACTTAAACAAGTTTGGTTATGTCAAGATTGACACTAGGTTGGTGGAGTTTGGTGTGATTAGACTTGGTATGTGCATTTGTGGCATTCCATAAGGTTTGTGGTTGATGGTTTTGGATTTTGGATATTAAACTAAATATATGTCCTTATGCTATGAGAAGTTATGCTCATGTGTGTTAGGTGTGTTGTTTGAATCATCAAGAGGTTATGCTTATGATTTGGCTAATCACAGGTGAAGTCTTGTATATCTTATCTCCATTTATGATCGGGTATTTAGTATTATTTTCCAATTTAAAAGCCTTACGCATCAAGAGGTTATGCTTATGTGTTTGGTGTAATTCGTTGTGTCTATAGATGAATTACTAATTGTAACGTGTATACCTTTTATCCTCCATACTTAAGAAGTCAACATAGTCACATCACGTGATTATATACATTAATATATTTGACTAGAGTGTATCTAATCTGAATGAGTACCTCCTGCTTTGAATTCCTTCTTTTGCATGCTCGTGTGACTTTATCTTTCTTTTATTGCTTTTTGTTATTTATCTGTAGTTCTTTAGTTTGATTCGCTTCATGCCTTGTTCTTGACTAGATAATAGTGTAGGTTAATTATTAGGAGCCTTCGTTCCCTCAGTTCGATACTCGGTATTACTAGAAGAGTTATACTATATACAGATTGATGATATTTGCCTATCTCTCGTGTAGTCTATTTCTAAGTTGAAACCACTTTTAAAACACATGTGTACTCTAAATTATTCATATAAAATTATGTAGCGGTTTGCGCTTGTTAGAGATCGTGTCTATGCCAACTACAAAGGAATTTACAAAGTTTTCGTAGGAAGGTGGCAATGAAAACAACAGAATTAAATCATCATCCTCATCCTCTACTCGAAACTCAACATTCAATAGATCCATCAATATTGCATTCAATTCGTCAATATGATCTTTGAGGACCGATCCTGCTTTAATTATTAATGAGAACACACACTATTTTAGTAATAACTTGTTCGTCAAAGACTTAGTCATATACAACGATTCAAGCTTTAGCCGTAACCCTGCTGCCATATCTTCATCAGCCACCTCATACAAAACCTCATAGTAGAGGGATAATAGAATTGTAGGTGGGCCTTTTCATCTTGTGAGTTGTATTCCACATCTTCCATGTTTACAGGTCTTGCTCCTCCGAGCGGAAGCCAAATATCTTCACATTTCAGTAGTGCTCTCATTTTTAGACGCCACCAACTGAAATTATTCTTACCTGTGAATTTCTCTATCATTATTAGAAGAGGAGCCATAGATCTTCACCGAGAACTTTCAGTTTGTTCTTATCGGTAAATTCTTCTTCACAGTCGACAAAAAGATGCTTAGTATTCTTCGATCAAAAAACCCTATGTAAATCTTCAATCCAGATCGTAGAGCCCTAGACTCTGACACCACTTGTTGCGTTGTTAACTCAAGAATAGAAACCAAATCTCCATTAACTGCTGTAATTGAACACAGTTTTACCTGATTACACACTCAAGAACTCAAAAATGAAAAACCCTTTTGTTGCCACGGTAATAGAACTTTCTCCCACTAAAGAACACGAAAAATGAAAAGATGCGAACAACTGAAACTTGTTGCCTTTACTAAAGACTAAAACAAATTACAAAACAACCCCTTTCACTTAATGTAAGTCACAAACAGCCCACACACACTTTTGCTAGATTTAAAGTATCTAAAGCTGAAAGTTTATAGAAATCAGGCTTCACTAGCAACAAAATCAGGCTATTGCACGTAAGGCTGTCAATTTGGGTCGGGTTCGGGTCAGTTTCGTGTCGACCCAATTTCGACCCACTTATTTTCGTGTCAAGTTCGGGTCGTGTCAGTTTTTTTCGTTTCAGGTTCGTGTCGACCCATTTAGGCCAAAATGTCAGCGGCGAGAATTTTTTCTGCTTTCGAATACAGTTTTTGAGTACGCTTTTCGAATACGGTTTTCGAGTACGATTTTCGAATACGGTTCTCCGTTTCAAATACGGTTTTCCTTATCAAATTTTCAAATTCCATGTTTGTTTTCCAACGTTCGGCACAAATTCCGAAAACGATTTTCATTTATATTCTAACTTTAATAATCAATGTTCGTTTCCGTTGTATTCGAACTTCAAATACGGTATTTATTTCGATTTGATTGAAATTTTGATTTCACTTTTTTATTCACTTATATAAATGAATATAATAAAATGTCATTGAACAACCGAATAATTTAAGATTATTCATCATTAAATAGAATTAGGAATCGATACAAAATACTATAGTATCACCTATAAAATAATTAAATGTAAAAGTATAAAAATCATATAGTGAAAATAGGAAAAACTAAAATAACGTACTATTGTTTTAACAGTAAATTTTTTTTTGTTTATTTTGAGTTTTTAACGTTTAAGGGTTTTGTACTTTTGTTTGGCGGGTTTTATTGTCCTAAAATGTCACTCTTTTATTTTAATTAATAATCTTCTTTTCAAAATTTAAAGTTCAAGTATTAAAGAAAATTTTAAAATGTTATAGTTTTACCTATAAACGGGTCATTTTCAGGTTATCAGGTTGACCCTAACCCGACCCATTTATTTTCGTGTCGATTTCGTGTCAACCCGCTTTTGACCCGTTTCGGGTTCGTGTCACTTTTTTCGTATCGGGTTTCGGGTTGACCCAGAAATTGCTAACCTTAATTGCACGCAAGGAAATTTTGCGACAGAAGAAAGTCTTAGCAAAAAATACAAAAGTTGTGATGACTCTGTGAAAGATTTGTAATAGACACCAAGGCATAATAGTATATACCATCACAATCACGTGATCATAAGCGACGAAATAGCGACAGGCTACAAAAAAATCGGACACAAATTTGACGCAAATATATAAAAAGGAAATTAAAAAAATATATAATTAAATGATCCGTCATAAATCCAACGCAAAAATAATTTAAAAAAATCAAAGTTATATATTAATGTTGTCCGTCGCAAACCCGACGTAACTGAAACCTATTCATACAACTAAACTTGCTTTTCATACAAAGACAATGTGGACGTATAAATTTTTTAAAAGTTTGTATGATTGTATAGTCATTTAATTTAATAATGTAATAAAGGCATAAAGGGTATATAAGTTGGTTATATGAAAAAATAATTCAAAAAATTAAAAACCAAGTTTAAGTCTAGCGCAGATCTTCACAATTTGCGATGGATTAGAATTTGAATTTGTTTTTTTTATTTTCAGATTAAAAAGTCTTGTGAAGGCATCAACAGACATAAATCGTCTCATTTCTTATCCGTGTTAACAATTTAGGGAAGTAAGAAATTTTATACGTTTTTTTTTGTATACATGCTCGTGTGTGTTTTTATACGTTTACATGCTCGTTACTAAACTTGAAATATCGTTTATCATACAACGACACGTCCGACATGCACGAATAATTTTTTTTTGTTTGTATAGTCATATAATATATATAATAGTGTAATAAAAGGTGTATGAGTTTGTTATATGCAACAACAATTCAAAAACAAAAAAACAAATTTAGATGCGTCACAAATTTGTTGCAATTTGTGGCGGATTAGCGACCACCTTAAGTTACTTTTTTTGCATATTTAGATTAAAAAGTCATCAAAAACACCAACAACCATGAATCATCTCATTTCTTATACGTGTTAATAATTTGGTGAAATAAGAGGTTTTATACGTTTTTCATACGTTTACATACACGCTTACTAAATTTGAAATGTTGTTTATCATACAACGACACGTCGGACTTGGGCGAATAAATTTTTTAAAGTTTTGTGTGTGTGTTTGTAGCCATATAATAGTGTATTAAATTGTGTATGAGTTTTGTGTGTGTGTTTGTAGCCATATAATAGTGTATTAAGTTTATGTCCATCTCAAATCTTCACGTACAATTGCGATGGATTTTGAATTTGTTTTTTGCATTTTTAAACTAAAAAGTCGTGAAAGGACATCAACGAACACGAATCATCTCATTTCTTATACGTGTTAACAATTTGATAAAGTAAAAGGTATAATACGTTTTTCTATAGACATGTGCGTGTGTGTTTTCATAAGTTTACATACACTTTTACTAAACTTGAAATATTGTTTATTAAACTTGGAATATCTAATTGCATGGTATTATCTAATTACTATGTTTTGAATGATAGCTTTGGCTACGATTTGGTTTGTAATGTTTGTATTTCTTTTTTATAGTAGTGTATTTAGGTTTAATTTAATATTTAAAAATCTGAACTTTTTGTTTCTTTACGAAAAATGAAAAAACACAGATTTTTTACATTTTTTAAACGTATTTTACGATGGAATTTCGACATATACGACAATAAACTTAGAATTCAGACCCATGCAAATCTGTCGCAAATCGAACACAAAACTTATCCGTCACAAACCCAACGCAAAAACATCCTACGCAGCTTTACCCGACGCAAAAAACATCCATCGCAAATTCGTTGTAAAAATCATCCATCACAAAATCATGGTGGGCGCAAATAATCCGACGCAAAGTTATTTCTGACGAGGCTTTTTGGGACCGTTGATTTTCATCGCAAATCCGTCGCAAGGCCCTTTATCGAGGTTTTTGCGACAGAATTTGCCTGTCGCAAATGTGCCTAAATGTAGTAGTGTTTTATCATGAGACCACCCTTGAAGTTAGGAATGTTAAGGAGGTGTATGAATATGGAATTAATTACAAGTTAATCTTCTAAAACTAAGAATTCTAAAAATAATAATAATCATGAATCTTGTAAACACACTCTCTGTTTTGTTTGGTTAATGGAACCTTTCTATTTATTCAAACCAAACCACACAAAGATTGATTGTTGGTTCTAGTTTGGAGTCATAATTATAATGTTAGGTTGGTAGTTGGCATGGTGTAATTTCTTATATTTATATGATATAAACCTTGACTAAATGACTTTAGTGGGAAAGTTACTAGTATTTGTATATTCCAAATTTGCTTACAAGATTAGAATTCTCAACTTTCAATCTCAATAATGTTGTATTTCTAGAGAGGTCCAAATCAGAAAGCCCCATCAACTCATCAAGATAGAAGATGAAGGTATATCCGTATATGGTCCTTGTAGAACAGGACCAAGATCTTTGGCAACAGCCCGTTCAGGCCCAAGATCTGTCAAGAGTGCATTTGGCAACAGCTCGTTCAGGCCCAAGATCTGTCAAGAGTGCCTTTGGCAACAGCCCGTTCAGGCCCAAGATCCCCCATTGACGATTGACTGTATTGATACGATTTTAAAATTAGAAGTACTTCAAAGTAAGGATGGCAATTTGCTGGCCGATACGAAACCTGACAAAAAAGTGACGCGCACCCGACACGGCTTAAAAGTAGGTTGATATGAATATAAATAGGTCGAATTAGGATCAACCAAATAACCCGAAAGTAACTCATATGACCCATTTAAGTGTAAAACTATAACTATAACTATAACATGATTTTGGAATTTTTACATTTGATTACTTGATATGTGGTACTTTAGTATTTTGAATTTGATTTATAATTATATTTAATGAGGAACAATTTTAAATTATTCGGTTATTCAATGATATTATCTATTCGTACTTAATAGAATAGTGGTGCATCATAGTTTTTATTATTATATTTATTTACATAAGTTGAATAAAAAAGTAAAATCAAAATTCGAATCAAACCGAAACAAATACCAAATTTAAAGTTTGAATACAATCGAAACGAACATTGAATATTGAAGTTAGAATATAAACGAAAACCATTTTCAAATTCTTACCGAAAGTTGGAAAACAAACATGAAATTTGAAATATTAATAAAGAAAATCGTAATTGAAATGAATCGTATTCGAAAACTGAAAAATACTCATCAACCACATTTGGCCAAACGGGTCGACACGAATCCAACACGAAAAAAGTGACCCGACCCGAACTGGCACGAAAATAAATGGGTCGAATTTGGGTTGACACGAAACTGACTCGAACCCAACGGCAAATCTAGGACCTAAAACCATATGGTTCCTTAACTTAGTTGATACGACAAACGAACACTGGATTTTTCTTGGGGTCAGGTTATTAATATAAATGGTAAATAATAAAAAGTTTTAATAATAGTATGAACCTTGTTATAGTCGTTCTTTTACATATTAAGTTTTTGGGTTTAGTATCTAAAGTGTACCCAAGTTATCACTTTTTGCTATTGTGTATATCCAACTTTTAAAACTACCATTTAGTGTACTCAACTTTCTAAAACTAGCATTTGATGTATTGGGAAACCTACTTAACAAGTTGCAGGTAATTTTCTTAATTTTGATTTATTTTTAAATTCCACATCACTTAATTATTATATTATTCATGCTAAAAAAATTAGAAAGAATCAGAATGATAAAGAAGAACAGAAGAACCGGGGAAACATGAAGATGAAGCATGTTTAAAGATGAAGATGAACCATGATGAAGATGAATCAGTAAATCACATATGAAAAAAAACCTAAATTAGATCTAAAAGCTCATTAAATGGGTTATGTTTTTAAGCATTAATACTACAACACAAATGAAGATCAAAACACACCTTCAAAAACTCAAATCTGGGGAGCAAATGGAACCCTAAAACATGAATAATCAAATAAGAACCCTAAAAATTCAGATCTGGGCAACAAAAATTGAACAATAACGCAGATCTCGAACAAGAACTTAGATCTTAAACATTAGCAATGGATGAATCGACAAACCCATTTGAACGAAAACTCCATAGCAACAGATGAATCGACTTCCCACCAACAGATGAATCGACAACCCATTTGAACAATAACAGATGAAACGACTTCCTACCAACAGATGAATCGACAACCCATTTAAACAATAACTCAGATCTGGTACCAAAGAACACTCTCGAAGAACCCAGATCGTATGAAGAACACGACTCAACAGCTCGAACAAGAAATCACAGATCTTTGGTTGACAAACAAGACATTGACGAAGAAGACCAATCGACTTCCACTTTCGATTGTAACAGTCCCCTTTCAAAGAAACCCTGGAAAATGTCCAGAAACGCATAATGATATACATGATCGGTGGTGACAGATGATGGTGGTGATGTGTAGCGCCCCAAATTTTAAAACACGAATAAAGCTCTAAATAAAATTCTTTTAAAGATAAACCAGTTAAAAACAAACGAGCGGAAGCAGTAAAAACGGTTTTGAACCCTCAGGTTCATACAAAAGCGTATTATTTACATATTTACATCAAAAGATGTTTTCTCAAAGTACAACTGGGCGTTAGATTTCAAAACACTGTTTTTCACATACAAACAACAACCGTCAAACTGGGGCCTTGCTTTTGGAGTTATCACGCCCTGCAAAACAACAGTAAGCAGTATCTGATAAGCTACGAGAGCTTAGTGAGAAATCTAAACTGTAAATCAGATAAGCATGTGCATACACATATACGAATGATGTAACAGTTCTTATGGATACAGTTCTGCACCATCTTAGCATCCGCCAAGAAGGCTAAAACAATGTCTGTAGCAATTACTGCA
This sequence comes from Dittrichia graveolens, assembly GCA_038502395.1. Taxonomy (NCBI): domain Eukaryota; kingdom Viridiplantae; phylum Streptophyta; class Magnoliopsida; order Asterales; family Asteraceae; genus Dittrichia; species Dittrichia graveolens. The sequence goes on along the minus strand of JARJIL010000003.1, from coordinate 287,394 downwards.
TGAAGCAGCATGCTACAGCTCTCTCTCTCTGATCCTATGATCAATACATATCACATATATGAGTACTTCCTACAGATATATACAATTATGATATCAATACATACCCCAACTCAGCACTTAGCAAACTAAACAGGGGCAAGGCATGCCCATACCCTCTAGAGGTACGCCCATGCCTCCTCGCCCAGGCCCAGAAACAGAGCAGAAACAAGCATGGGCGTACTGGGCCAAAAGCACGTCCGGACCTCATGAGCAGAGGCGGTCATGGCCACTAGGCACGATCGTACCCCTTAAAGGCACGCCCATGCCTTACTACATAAAGCTCTAGTTCGCCGACTGTCTGCTGTGTACTCCAACCAAAGTTACCAAAAACTCAATCTTAATACATAAAAACTCTACTGGGGTGTTTTCCTACACCCCAACAACATATACACTAAAAACAACATCAAAAACAAGCTTTAATCTATGATTCATCATGAATCACTCAAAACCCATTAAAACTTCAAAGCATATGGTTAAGAATCCTTACCTTAACCTTGTGATCAACTAAGATCAGATGTAACCTCTAGTTTCTTGCTGTTCTTGCTCAAAACATCAGAGAAAATCTTATGCTTCAGAACTTACGTGAAGTTGTAGGTGAATTTGTGAATAGTTTGACTAATCTAGTCAAACCCAACTATATATAAACATAACTTTGAGTTTAGGCATAAATAGTCCCTCTATTTTTCAAATTCCAAAATGATAACTTAAGCCCCTCAAGTTACTAAACACCTTATAATCTCAATTACGCAATACCAAAACACATCATTTCGTAAAGTTACTAGTTAAGGGAATTTCTGAACCTTGGGTGTTACATGATGGTGCAGTCGATGGTGGCTGCCATGGAGCTCTTGAGCGATGGTGACCTTCAAAAGCGACTGTGGTGATGGTGTAGTTGCCAGTGATCGATGGTGCAATCGCTAGTGAGCGATGGTGACCTTCAAAGTGAAAAATTATTATTATTATTATTATTATTATTATTATTATTATTATTATTATATTTTCAATTATTTAAAAACAAAAAAATGACATGTCAACACCCAAGTCACACACCACGTCATCAAAACCGTCGCCACATCAGCAGGTAACCTGATATACCAGGTCAGAGACACTAAATGGTAGTTTTAGAAAGTTGAGTACACTAAATGGTAGTTTTGGAAGTTTGCTATACATAATTGCAAAAAGTGACAACTTTGGTACACTTTTGGATATTAACCCCTAAGTTTTTATATCTGCTTATTCTATCAAATGGCTTAAGATGATTGAGTTCGGTTGTTAATTCTATCGAATCAAAGGATAGTTCATTTAGATCAACCTAATCATTATTTGTACAATAATCATTTGTAAATAAACTAGATTCATTGGTTTCTTGTAAACCTTATAATTTATAACTAAAACAAATAATTAACAACATTCAAGTAATAACATAATATAGGTTAACAATTAAGAAAAAACATAAACACACAACTAAATTTAAACCTAGTGCACAATTTAAGAACATACAACCAAATAATAAGACAAAATTAACACAATAATTATTTGACTCTTCGATTTCTTACACTAAAATATTAGATTAAAGTACTAAGCAAAGCTGAAATAATCAAAATTGATAGGACAAACTTATCTAAGAAAATAAAGTTGGATCCTGAATTTTAATTAAGATAGTATTGATAATAAATTTTTATATATATGTTTTGTAGAAATAATTCAAAAAATAGGTGGTTCCTTTGACCCACCTTGGATCAAGGTAGACACGTCCATACTCGAACCCGAACAACATAAACTTGACTCAAATTGACAGCCTTACTTCAAAGGTTTTCTTCTGGTAGCTAAAACCATTCATATATATCCGTTTCATTTATTGGTTAGTTCGCCATCATTAAAGTTTTATTTATAAACTTTATAACAAGCAAATATAAAAGTAGTTATTTGATTTGTGGCCTCTGTCAAACAGTCAAAGTGATCTTCATACAATCTTTGCCTTCCTGAATGTACTGTTAACTAGTAATTGACTAGGCCAACAAAAGGCTTTGGCCCGGTGCATATGAAATCTGGTCTCACACACGAAGGCTGTTGGTTCAAATCTTGTGATAAACAAAAGATATAATTTAAAATTATAATTAGAGAGTGTGTATTAGCGTACATCATATGGGCCCACTTTCTTTAGCCCAAGAATCCAAAACAAGAAAGGGCGTACTTCAATTTAACTTGCATGGTATATTTACAGGTTCACACTTCACAATGAGATATGGCTGGCATCCAATAAATCACTCACTATGATAAAATGGATTTACCACTCGCCTTTCTTTTGACATATATTATGATTACAGGAAAGTTATGTGCTAACTTGCATTACTATACACCTTCCAAAATTAATTGGATGTTTGGAATTATATATGCAGTTGATTGACCTTTCATTTCGACATAACATATTTTCCTGTTTCTACAAAGTCTCTATCATCATCTCCATATTCCCATTCTAGTAGTGGTGTTGAGTGACATAAGATTATAATGATGCAGATATTGTGTTACACACTGTAGCATTCTTTTAATGGGAAATTAATGAGATGCAATATAATACCGTCCTTCACTCCTAATTACTGGTTGTGACCTCTCAAATTATGATCAAAATATAACCGGTTGTTTTCTCTCACAAAAATCAAAGTGGGATCCTTGATTATAAATTAAAATTGGGTCCACTTTTAATGAATTATCACCTAGCTAGGATAAACATGATTTTGCTCCATATATCGTTACGTTTTACCTTGAAAACGGTAATAGCTTGGACTATGTACGTCTTACACACACCATGTATGAGGATTGTACACCATGTAGATCACTAATTACAACTATTCTAAATTAAAGCATGATGTAAGATCTTAAGTATCACAGTTTTATTTAAGAAGTTGAGTAAAGTTGAGTTGACATAGATAATCTAGCTCCATCTCCATAGTGGTTCAAGGAGAAACCTTACCATCAATCCTTGGCGTATTCTATTCAGTGCAAATGATCGTACAAGTCATTTTTGCATAAAGTGCCAATTAAGAGTGTGCGGAGTCGAAAAAGGGTGAGGGCGTGAAACCATTGACCACGCTGTGGTGGGTGAAAATCCCACATCATAATGGCGTGGTTGATAGGAGTTTGTGGATTCCTTCACTGCTAAGGAGGTCACGTGGTGAGATTTGAATTTTTTGAAATGGTTCTTTGTATTTTGCAGATGGTGGCATGAATAACAAATTTGAATTCAATTATAATACTTAATTTTAACGTTGCCGCATAAAACGTAAATTTTAATTACATAAAACATAAATTTTTTATCTCACAATTTGTTTAGTAATGTAAATTTTTTTGTCTCATAAACTTTAGTAATGTAAATTTTAAAGTGGTACCAAAATTTGATATGTTAAAAAGTGACTAGTACGTTGCAACCACACTAACAAGTAACAATAGTGACATCCTAATACATGTATTACTAGATCTAGTACCCCATTGTCAAAAATGCTCGAGGACTATTTTTTTGTAGCAAGTGTGTTATATATATATATATATATATATATATATATATAATCAATGGAGAATTGTTTTTCGTATGAGAATTATGAAAACTATTTGTAAAAGTGGAATTCATGGATTGAGAGTGTAGAGTGATAAAGTGTGGCAAAGTCATAGAATTGACGGGGGTGGAATTTGATGGCTCAAATTGGTTCTCGTGGTACTCGTAATAAAAAATATTTCTCAAATAACTTCTCTCACTATATATACAGGGGAGGGTTCAAACGAGAAATGTATTTCGTACGAAAACTGTGAGAACCAATCTTAGTCCTTGATTAAAATTAATCAATGGCTAAGATTTTTGACAGCTCTTTAATGTTTCATTAATGGCTCATTAATGAGAGTTATTTAAAAAAAATCAAGCATCGCAAATTAATGACGACTCATCCGGACGCAATTCACGTTTGGGTAAAATATATAAATTACCAAAATATCCGTATTAATGAGTCATTAATGGCGTTAAAAACAGTTTCCACAGTTCTCGTACGAAAAACGGTTCGTGTTTGAACTTTTGCCTATATATATGATGGTTCATGCGAGAAGTTGTGATTTTGTAAGAAATGTGAGAAGCATTTTCATGCATCAGATGATTAAATTAATAATTGAGATTATTTGTGGTACTTTGGTAATTAACTTCAAGAAGGAGGAAATTAAATTTAAGAAAGAAGGGGAATAAAGACATTTTAGCTAATAAAATCTCTACCTTAATTATCTCTACCTAATAAATCATCGTGTGTAACACCCCAAATTCATAAAAGCTATTAAAATTAGTTGTTGAATAAAAGTTGAGAAAAACGAATAGAAGTTATGAATTATTAAATGGTTTAAAATAATGGTTCCAAATATATCCTCGTTGGATTAACGGATATCGCATGGATGAGTTGTAAGTCGGAAAGGGGAGCGCGATACACGTTAAAAAGAGAGCACCGACCCTATAGGTCGACAGCCCCTTCTCTTTTGGTTCTTCTTCTCATAAACACACACAAACATATATGTTAAATCTACTGAATTGGAGCTGATATTGGTGAATTACAAGGAGGATAAACATATATCAATTAAGGGAATCAAGTTTAAAGATCGTAGGTATTCTTTATAATTGTGTTTTGAAGTGTTAATTGATTTAGTGAGTTTATATAGTGTTTAATGATCAAAGGATGTTAGTATGCTACCCAATATAGTCAGTTAGTGTTTTGAGGATGTTTGTAAGTACTGGAATCAACATGGTTATGAATTAGATGTGTTTTGGTCAAGAATAGCAAGTTCTGGACTGACCTGTTGCTGCAAGTTGCAGTGCATGGGTGTGTCCCTCAAGAACAAATCGTGCCCCAGGGCGTACCTAAGGTGGCACGGGCGTGTTTCAAAAGGGTAAAGGCGTGTCTAACCTTAGATAGACCCGGGGTGTGCCTGTTGACCACGGTCCACGGGCGTACCTGTCAGTCGTGCATGGGTGTGCATGTTCTGGGTAATGTTTAGAAGTTGTGTTTTGACTTGGGAAAGAGTTATGCTTATCATATGCTTGTTCTTAGGTATTTGTGGACCTAAGGAAAATATAAGAGAATGTCGTGGAAGTGCTAGACTACAGGCGAGTACCTCAACCTGGTAATTAGAGATATTAATTACTTGTGATTGTACGTGATCAACCCTAATGTGGAAATTATTGCATGATTGTTATATATGTTGATATCAAGTAAACATCTATTAGGTGTTGATTAATGCAGTGTAGAGATGAAAACATAATAGCCTAAATATAATAGACGAGACAGAGATACATGTCTGTATTTTAAGTGGAGTATCCAGGTTTTTTACACTAAATAATGACAAATATGTATAAATGAATAAATGAGGAGTAAACACCAATTAAGAGAAGAGAGAAAAAGGGGCGAGGTTAATATTTAACCATTAATCCTATACATTTAAGTGCATCTATAATTAATGTTATGTGAGTTTACTAAACTCCGATTCATATATGCAATATGTGTGATGAATTGCAATGTGTGATATGATCATGTGGATCAAAAGTGTGGGATAGCATACTGCTTCGTGCGGTAGTGCTACGATCAACATCTAGCTAGGGGAGGATTCAAATGAGAATTGTGAAAACCAATCTAATCATTTGATCAAAATAAATCAATGGCTAATAATCGTAAGGATTCATTAATGAGTCATTAATAGCTCATTAATGACATATTTGAGTGATATTTTGGGAAAATCAAGTCTTGATAATTAATGTATGTAATTCATGTTTGAGTAAGTATATAAATGATCAACCACTATTAATGAGTCATTTAATGATGTTACAAACTGTTCTAGCAGCTCATATGAAAAAAAGTACTCGATTGAACTTTTCCCTGTGTATATAGGGAGAAGTTCATTTAAGAACCATTCTTAATGTGAAAACCGCAATAACCATTGTTACCATCATTAATGCTCATTAATATGAGTATTTTGAAGTTTATATATTTATTCAACCATTAATTGCATCCGGGTGGATAAGTTATTATTTAATGAGGCTTGATATTCCTAAAATACTACTATTTAATGGGTTATTAATGAGGGCATTAAGGAGTCATTAATGAACCATCTTCATTATTGGGTCATTATTTATTTTAATCAAGAGTTAAGATTGGTTGTCGCATTAAAAGTGGTTTTCAAATGAACCTTTCCCTATGTACGTGCGTGTGCGCGCGCATGTGTATATATATAGGGAACGATTCGAACAAGAACTATTTTTCTTATTAGAACCGCAAGAACTATTTCTTGTCAATCAATTCATTCCTTGTTGTTTTTATTTAGTTTAAAGAGTAAAGGATAATATGGTTAAATATTAAAATTATCTTTTTTATTTATCTCTTCGGGTAGTAATTGATGATAGACTACTATACGTCTACTAATTAAATAATTAATGCTATATAACATTTATATATGCTCTCATAAAACATCTTGAAAATCATATCGATCTTTCCTTCTAGCTCCGAGAGAACTTACGTTAATAAACATCAAACCTTTAGAATCCCATCTAAAAAACAGTAAACCATTAAGCTCCTTAATTTCACGTTTTTGGCTTGGCTATTAATTATGACAAGTCGCCCAGTACAATCAACTCATGCATTTTTTTATTATATATATGAAATTATTTGTTGCTCGTGATAACTCCTGCTCGATTAATATTTGTTTCATTGTGTTTCTGTAATTAAGGCTCCAAAATTAAAATAATATAAAAAGACGTTTACCAGAAGTTTTATATGAGTGCAATTCAAGTATTGTTTTCTATTGTTGTCAAGGTGATTTGTTTTTTTTTTTTTGGACTAAAACATGGTCTTTAACTTTGTAGTATTATCTTCAAGGTTCTAGCTCACATTTAGGTGCTGATATCAAAGTTTTCGGCTTGAGATTGTTTGTATCTAAAATCTTTCTTTTGAGAAAATTTGCTAAGTTATCTGTTGTATTTAAAAGTTGCTAGAGGTTATAATATGTACAATATATGTTTGTTGAAATGCCTTATAGAAAAAAATAGTGTATTTGAGTTTTAATAGTTGAAAAGACTAATTGTAATCATTGTAGTAACCATTGTGCATTAGGGTTATGGATAATAATAAAAAAAAGGTAGTTTTAATTATTAAAAATAGTAATCTTGTTTCACGTTTGAAAAGTTAAACATAATTTAAAAGGTAAGTTTGAAAATTATAAAAATTTAATTATAAAAATATAAGTTGTGCTTGCTATTTTTAAAAAGCTAAAATTACCTTTTTTTTATTATTATTCACAAGCCGTGGTTATCATTTTACATTTATTAATAGGATAACATAGTTAATTACTTGCATATATACAATTGCCTATTGAACGATCATGATTCAAAGAATCTTTATAAAGAGGGACCATTGAATTCTATCTGCGCGCAGTCTCTTCCATGGATGCTGTTGATCATAAAACAAGTTGATCGATGGGAAACAACATGCATATGAAAGAATCACTTTCAAGGATGAGTAGTACGTTTTTGTTGCAAAATATAAGGAGCTTTAATTTAGCCTTAATTAATTCAGTGCAGCAAGGAATAGGAAAGCAGCTAGCTAAGCTAGCCACATATAAAAAGCATATGAATTGAATATATATACTCCATGATTGGTGTTTTCATAATTAGCAATATCTTCTCTCTCATGTATTGTATAGTATAATATATTTGCTTTGATGTATCCAATAACTTAATTGTGGCCAAAGATATATGTTCCCACTAACCAACCTTACCCCATGTTATTGGTTGTCTGTGGAAGAAGTGGATGTTTAAAAGAAAGGTAATGCTGCCACCAGCTAAGTCACCAATAGTTGCATATGTAGCATATATATATATATATATATATATATATATATATATATATATATATATATATATATATAAGAGATTCATTGAGAACACATATTAAATAGAGAACAGTGAGTACACTTGTAGACTAATCATTTTATTATATAAATAAGAGATATAAAATCAACATACCTTAATTAACATAGATTAATATCAACTATTAAATAAAGATCATTCGAGTGAACCGTTTTTATTGAAATATTGAAAAGTTCATTTGAGAACCATTTTTTTTGCGAGAATCCCGAGAACCAATCCTAGCTGTCCAATTCCCCCTCATTCAATTAGATTGCCCACCCATGAATTCCTTAGATGCACCCTGCCACACTCAACCTCCCACGCTCTTCATCCATGAATTCCACTTACTAATGAACGACTAAGATTGGTTCTAGCAGTTCTCACAATAATAATGGTTTTATATCTATCTATCTATCTATCTATCTATCTATCTATCTATGTATATATATATATATATATATATATATATATATATATCGGGGAGGGTTCAAACAAGAACTGGTTTTCGTACAAGAATTGTAAGAACCAGTCTTGACCATTCAAGTGGTAAGTGGAATTCATGGATGAAGAGCGTGAGGGATTAAGTGTGGCAAGGTGCATGTAAGGAATTCGTGGGTGGGCAATCCAATCGAAGGAGGGGGAATTGGATGGATAAGATTGGTTCTTACAGTATTGTACAAAAAACAGTTCTTGTTTGAACTTTTCCCTATCTATACTACTATATAAAGCATTTAACACTCTCTCTCCTCCTTAATTTTAAGACTTCTTAAAATTCAATCAAAACTACATCTTGGCCTTTCATTCTATTTAACTTAATCTCATCCACTCAATCTTTAACCATTCCAATCTCTCTACTAATTTACTTTAACTTTTTATTTAATTAAAATATACTCTCTCACAAACATAATTATACACCCATAACAACATAATTTCTAATATCTTATTAACTTATCTATCCTTATTTCACAAATATGATTTTTTTTCTTATTTTAATGTCTTTTAGATTTTATTTTTAAAATTAATAAAATAGTTTATGCAAATAAAAGAAAAATTGAAAAAAAAATGGGACATATTGCTAAAGAAAATTTTTTGTGACATTGAATTTTGTGAATAATATATCATTGCATTTTTTAAAGCGGCATATTATAAAACAAAAACTATTCGACTCCGCAGCATTGCGCGGGTACGATACTAGTATATATATATACATATATATACACACACACACATATATATATATATATATATATACATACATATATCTTACTCCTTTATAATGAATTTATAACCTTAAAATCTCTTAAGTTTAAGTAACTTGAATATACTAAAATACCCATTTTGAACCATTTCATTCTCTCTCATAATTTATTTTAAGTTTTTATCTATTTAAAATATCTATTTTTAACCATTTCATCCTCTCTTCTAATTTACTTTAACTTTTTATCTATTTAAAATATCTCTCTAACACTAAAACACTCTCTTACACAAACACAATTATCCACGCACATCAACATAATTTTCAAAATCTTATTAACTTCTCTCTCCTTATCTCATGAATATAAATCTTTTCCTTATTTTAATGTCTTTTAGAATTTATTTTTAAAATTAATAAAATAGTTGATGCAAATAAAAAAAACAAAAAAACTGACATTGTACGGTACTTTTATGTGACATTGAATTGAGCGAATAACATATTATTACATTTTTAAAAGCAACATGATGTAAAATAGAAACTACTTGCCGCCGCAGCATTGCACGGGTACCTTGATAATATATATATATATATACACATATATATAGGATCAACATAGTCTTTAAGGGTTAAATCTGGACCATTAGATTTATTAAATCAATGGGTAATAACATTAATGTAATTAATTAAACAATTATAAGATATAATTATAAAAGGAAGAGTATTATGTGAATCACCTACCCCTAAAATCCTGCTCCTTTCTTTTTTTCCCTTAATCTATCATCCAGCCGAAAATGATAACATTTTCTAGTTGAAAATGATGAAATTTTACAAGTTGAAAATGATAACACTTTCCGATGTAAATAATAAAAATAGACTCATTCCAGCCGAAAATGATATAAATACACATGTTTCCAGCCGAAAATGATATAATTAAATACACATGTTTCTAGCCGAAAATGATATAATTAAATACACTCATTCCAGCCGAAAATGATATAAATACACATGTTTCCGGCCGAAATTGATATAAATTCCTTATAGGGTAAATTGCATGAAAATACAATGAACTTTGTCTTAATTATCACTGTATACAATCAACTTATTTTTTTTAAAATAATACAATCAACTTTAATAATTATCCCATTGTATGCAAGTTGTTGTATATAATGGAAATTATAGACAAGTTCATTGTATACAATGGTAGTTAAATACTAGACACAGAAAAAAGTTGTTTTGCATACAATGAGTGAATTATGAAAGTTGGTTGTATTATTTTTAAGAATTTAAAGTTGATTGTATACAATGATAATTAAGACAAAGTTAATTGTATTTTCATGTATTTTGCCCAAATTTATATGATTCAAAATGATAACATTTTGGTATCATTTTCATATGGTGTATTTTCAAAATAAAATTTAGAAATATGGGAATAGTGATCTTGATTGAAAGAAGATTAATAAATGAGTAGATTAGTATAATTTTTTTGCTCAAATTCTCAAAATTAAAATAGTTATGACAATTTAAAGATTTAAGGGGTAAAAAAATATAATTTTTTTTGAGAAAAGGGAGTGCGCAAGTTTTAGTTTTGATTTTTAATTTCTATTTTATCTTTTTAAATGATGGGCTGCGATTTAAACTTTAAAAACTATGTTTAAATGTGACTATATATAACTTTACCTTATATAATTAATATATAATAATGAATTTGTATTATCATATAAGTGGAGTTCCCTGCAGATCGATCGATTCCTAGCTTTAATATATACAGCTTGTAGCCTTGTACATTGATCAGTGGTACCCGGCCCACACGTGGACTCATGCATGATCATGACCTCATCATATGTATATGGTTTTAGCCATCCACATTGGAATATTACATATATGGTGCATACATACATACATACATAAATACATACATACATGGAGGTTTAATGTAAAAAGTGTGAGAAACAATTTCAGTCACTTATTTATATTTGATCTAATGATCTAGATTAATTATGTTTTTTTAAAAGGGCATAATAGTAAAAAAACTTTTTTTTATCCTATTTATCACTCGAAAATTTTAAATAAAAAACAAAATAAATTAAAAATAATTTATTATTAAATTATTAATTTTACGAAATTCACCGGTGCATACATCTAAAATTATTTACAAGTTTTTCATTATTACTATGTTCAATAACAAACACAGCCAAAAGTAAACGACTTTTAAAACAATTTTATAATATTCAATACTAAACATGACTAAAGATACGTTAGTTTCCCACCATTACTATTTTTAAGTCCATTATTTTCTTCTTGTTCATCAATGAATTTAAGTTTGATCCCCTCAAACAACTATTAAAAATCTATAGTTATTTTCAATGAATCATAATCTAAAGTATTTTCTCCTTATTTTTATTTTGGTCTTTTCTTCATAATAGTTCACAAAAAACTTATATATAATCTACAAAATTTGTAGTTATTCATCACAAATAATTACTATTCATTGATTAACAAAAAAAACCATATAATAATGTACACTCTTGCTTTTCAATGACCATAGAATGAATAAAACATATCCTTCCAAAAATTTAATTATGAACAGATTAGACAAGAATAAAAAATAACACCTTTGATAAACTATAAAAAAAAGAATTATACACAACTTAGTATAAGTTAACATAAAAAACAAAAAAGAAAGAATTACACATCTCAGTGTAAGTTAACAACAAAAAAACAAAAAAGAAAGAATTACACATCTCAGTGTAAGTTACCAACAAAAAAACAAAAAAAAAATCATTGTTTACCACCGATTTTGCAGGTTCGAGTTCGTCGTATGATAGGCGGCGATGGTGTAGATCTTCTCGTTGGGGTTTTTGATGGTGTAGATCTTCTCCTTCGGGTTTTAGATGGTGTAGATCTTCTCGTCAACCTGTTGTCGGTGATGGCTCACTTCCATGGATATCGACCTTGAACGGCAGCAACTGTGCGGTGGTTGAATGCCACAGGTGGAAGACGACCGAAAAACGCTCCGGTGTTATGACATCTGAGTAGAGAAAAAGAGAAGTGGTGGTGGTCTTCAAGACTGCCTTCCATGGCAGTGGCCGGTGGGGTGATCATCAACATGACTATGAAGATATGGAGATGGGTTGTGTGGTGGTTGAATGCTACCGGTGGAAGACGACGAGAAAATGTTACGATTTATTTTGGTTGAATGCTACAGTGGTTGAATGCTAGTATGCTACAGTTATTGCTTTCATCAAACATGAAACTCCAATGATAGGTGCAATCAATTTTGGGGGAGATATAGAAGATCACTGTAAAAATAGAGAGATTAGGGTTGGGGTTTTTTTAGGTTAAAATGGCATTTTATCCCTTCTAGTTATATATTAATATCCTAATAATAATATATTTTAATTACACAATTGCCATAATCAATTCTTAACTATTAATTTACTAATCTAAGGGCTAAAAACACTTCTCTCACTTTTTGCAAAAATCTACTTTTTGCATGAACCTCTATATATATATGGAGGAGTATGTATTAATCAAAGGCCAAGATTTGTTCTCGAAATTTTTGCATGAAAAAAAATTCTCGTTTAAACCCTTATATATATATATATATATATATATATATATATATATAGGAGTGGTTCAAACGAGAACTGTTTTTCGTATGAGAACCGCAAGAACCATTTCTGGCCAATCATTTAATTTATTGTCTTTTTTATTTATTTTAAAGAGGAAAGGGTAGTATGGACATTTTTACATTACCCCCATTTTTTTAAAACCAATATATCTATCAAACGAAAAGGTATTTAATTACAAAAATTATACCAAATTAACGAGAAAATTGTGTTATTTAATTTGAGGCCGATCTTGCTAGCTTGGAAAAACACTAGGTGAATCTGTGCATATATTTGCACATGTGCTATAATTGGTTCTCGCAGTTCTCGTTTGAACGGTCTCTCTCTCACACACACACACACACACACACACACACATATATATATATATATATATATATATATATAGGCAGGACCAAATGAGAACACCTTTTGAGATGAGAACTTAGAGAACAATTTATAGCCTTGAGATGATTTTTATTTAATGGTTGATATTAAACTTGGTTTAATTAAGATATGTTGAATTTTAATTATTTGGTTTAATTAAGGTATGTTGATTTTATAGCCTTGTTTATGAAATTAATGATTGCCTACAATTGTTCTCATCGTTCTCCACTTAAAATGTGTTCTCATCGGATCCCTCCTCTATAGAGACAAGACCAAATGAGAACATTAAGTTGACACATCATAATTAGTTAATGGGTATTATAGGCATTTAATAATCATTTATCTCTCCCCTCCTAATTTACCGCCCCTCCCTTTGTTACGCCTCATCTTGCCTCTTTAAACCCTAAATCGCACACACACCCTCACCTTATCATCGGCGATTGAAGAATAATCCTTAGAGAATATGTAGTCCATCCTTATAATCGCCGTCCACCACTATTGCAAGCAACCTATGTTACTCTATGAATGTCGTTATTCGATAACCTAGCATAAAGCCCCCTAAAATAGCGCCGACTATCATCTAGTGTTTGATCGTTGTTACGCATGTCGTGTTTCACGGACTTTTAAGATGATTAAAAGCTTTCACACATAGAGTTTTAAATTATGAAATAATACAACACGCACGGAGTATAGTTTTGTAACGACCCAAAGTTTATAGTCCTTATAAATAAGTGTTATAAATGATAAGAGGTGTTTAAGAAATTGAGGGGCTATTTTTGCCAAAGTGAAGAGAAATAGTGCATCGGTTGATCAGTTATTTATTCATAGTTGTGTATATATATGCAATAGCCAAAAATACATTCACATATACTTGTTTTTCTCTGTGGTAAAGAAGAAGTGAAAATAAGCTATATTATCTTTGAAAAGTGAACATAGTAGAGCAAATTTACACCAACAAATTAGTTTCATAAGCACAAGGTAAGTGGTATTTGTCTAGCTTGGATGTTTATATGGGTTAATGGATTCAAAAGAGTGAATCAAAGATCATAAAGAGTTATTTTTTATTACAAAAATGTTTTAGAGTGTTTGGAATGTGGAGAAACATTTCTATGTTGTTAAAAGTGAGTTAGAATGAATTTGAAATAAAAAACAGCAGTTGTGTTCTTCAACGCCAGTCGTGTACACGGCCCGTGTAGGGGTACGCGGCTCATGTACACTAGTTTAAGACGGTGATAGGCCACATAGCTAACATGGTCGTGTAACATATGGGGTACATGGCCCGTGTAGAGTTACACGACCTGTGTAGCAGCTTTTAGCAACCAAGTTCGATTGGTTGACTTGGTGGTTTAATAACCAGAATTCGGTTGTGTTGACCGAATTCGGTTGTGTTGAGCGAATTCGGTTGTAAGGGGTACATGGCCCGTGTTGGCCCATTTTCAGTTCAGTTTGTTCAGTTTAGCCTATTATTTGGTATAGGTAGGTGCTTGGATACTCGACATAACGCTTTATTTGTTTAGCACAATAATAGATACAAGGTGAGTTTACTATTCCTTTTGTATGAGCAGTGTATAGTATACATGATACAAATCGTATGTTATCTTTGTTATGTGATGTATCTTGATGTACATATATTGTATAGTAGTGGTGTATAGCTATGCAGGTGGTATAACCATGCATAAGAATAGTATTAGGGTACATAGCTACATAGGTGATGTAGTTGTGTACTTGATAAGTGATAAGGGTATATAGCTAATCAGGTGTAGCTATAAACCAAAGTAGTGATAGGGTGTATAGCTACACAGGTGGTGTAGCTGTACACCAAAGTAGATAACAGTCTCAAATAGTTTTGCAGGTGTTACAACTTGGATGTTAGACGTCCTAGGGAGTCTTTACTCCTGTTATTTGATTATCAAATTTAGATAGTATGCTTATGTTGCAGGTGACACAGGTTCTAGCAAGGGTAAGGCCTCCGCTTCGTGATGGTTTGGATAGCTCTGGATAGTTGGAAAGATGGAATTTGACACGTCTTTTGAAATACTCGTTAATATGTGTACATATAAACTACTGTTTTTATTCTCTGATTTCAGCTTTTGGTGTTAATGAAACTTTCAGTACTTTATAAGTTTAATATGAAAAAGTGGTGTTACAAGTTTATAAAACTAAGTATCGAACACACGAAAAAAACGGTAACTACTAGTATTCAACTATCATCATTGTCTAGTCCATGCATGCAAGGAGACCATAGTAACAAAATAGAACAATCAAACTAACTACAATGGCGTCTCAAATTTGAAACAAGAATATCTAAATATAAATGAGCAAAACTAATACGAATGGAGATTTACTCGGCTTCGAATCCTCTAGGCTAATCATGATATGTTTATACATGCTACAATAACTAAATTTATGATGACTCCAATTTGATTAACAAAAGTAGGATAGTGCTATAGACACACAATACCCACACAAACCCTTAAAAAGTTAATGCTATAGACATACATTAACCACCCAAAACTTTGTCATTTTTAAAACAATCAAATGATAGGTTATACTTGGTTTAATCCATATTCATGAAAATCATAAGTTAATAGAAAACCGCATTGGTCACGAGTATTTCAATTCTCAAATGGTATTTATAAACATGGCATATACTGCTCTAGTCCAAGACAAGTATCCCAAGTGCACATACCCAATATAACCATGGAGATAACCACCATTTCTAGTGAGAAACCGACAAGAGCATACAAGTTTGAAATATACATACACTTGAATAGTAGTGCTTTACACATGTAGTACTTTAACCCAACATGATCACAATACTCCCATGACTTGAATATGAAATAAAAATAGTCAATACTACTTTTACATTAAGACAAGTATTACCAAAGATTCATGAAATCATCATAAATATAATCATAGTAGCATATACAACATAACTAGCCAAGATTCATCTTGGCCTAAGTAAATAAGTGTTCTAGTCAATCATGGTAACAAATACAACATAAAAAACTACCGAGTAAAATGGAATAATTTTGGAAAAGTAAATAAGGAAAGATTATATCAATAACCTGTTAAGCTAGATGTGTAGATGATGAAGCTAGCACCTCCAAATGATCAAATGCACCTTCTTCAAGCTCCTAGAATCATCCAATAACTTCTACCGGAGTTTTTTAGACTATTAAGGGTCAAAATGTAGAGAGAAAAGTACAAAATGTCAGTATAGAGACCCCTTGAAACTATCTAGAAATGTTCGATTTATAGAGCTTTTGAAGTACCTTCTACGGCCGTAAAAGGGTTCCTACGGCCGTAAAATGAGGCAAGTGGGCAAGTGGACCTGACAAGATTCTCTATGCACGCAAATGGGGTTGCAAGTGGATCCTAACTACGGTCGTAAAAAGGACTTATGTTGCCATAGAAAGGGCATCTGAACATGCTTCAACAATGCGTCTCCAGGTCTCATTAAATGCGTGCTGAAGCTCTTGACCGAAGGTCTGCTAATTGCTAAACCTGATATCTCACTTATGAGCTTCTGAACATGGACTTCTGAAACCACTGAATCTGAAATTTGGTATTTAGTCCTTTCTACGACTGTAAAAGGGAAAACTATCGCCGTAGAAAGGTGTTGGGTGTAGAAAGTACAATATCCTCATTTTTGATATTTTAACCTCCAAAACTCGCACGAGTTTTGTGATTTGGTTTTTCTTCTGAATTTCATCGGTTTTGCTCTGTTTCTTGATATTTTACCATCGAATGTCTGCATGGTGAAATATAAACAATTATGTATTGAAATATAACATTTTCACTATAGAAATTAGTCTAGACGCGTGGGAATCTATAAGATAAATATGTAAAATTTAAGAGATATCAACCGTCACCTCCAACGACCGCCGATGACGACTTCTTACGCGTCATTTGATGTTCTTATCACCACCGCCCTACAACGTTGGTGACACATGTAGCCCTTTGTACCATGTAACCCACCGAACACAAGACACATAGACCCCCGCCGCACCACATCCGGTAGAAACCACCACCGCCACCGTTCTATTTTGGGAATTGGCAACGGGGTAAAAGCTCTAATTTTGGTGAGAAGCATCAAAAATCCGATTTTGGGTTTGTTCATCAATTTTGGTGACTATTTTTTCATTAATTTTATTTTATTAGGTTGTGTTCATCAAATTATTCACTAGGTTTTAGTTTTGTTTTCTTGTTTTAGTACATCAAGAGATGATTGATTAGTATGCTCAATTAATTTTCAAAGAATTTCCTTCATGCAGATCAATTTTGTTTTGTCTTGTATCAAATTTATGTAGTTAAATCATGTTCATCAATTTGGGATTCAATATTGATGTTTACCGCTTGAATGTATAATCAACTCCGAATCATTTTGTTTGGGATTCAATACTGCCACATCAACTCTACGGAGCATAGATGTTAAGGTGGATGGTTTGTTGTGTGGAAATGATATTTTGAATGTTTATCAAATGTTATTTGTTCATCGTTTTTTGTTCATCAATTTTGATACTTTTATCAAATTGTTGGTATGTGACTTGAGATAGTGTTGATTAAATTATTATTTTTAAAGTAATAGCATATTAATAATATTTTATCTTCATAGAAAATATGTATACCAGATTCTTTACTCGATTACTATTTTTTCCTAAAATTTAACGGGATTTTCACCAAGATAATATAAGCATAATTTTCAAATTATGTAATGAATGTTGCATGTATACTTTTTTCGTTCTTCCTTTAACCACCACTACGATCATCAATCTTTATGTTTCCTAATTTGTACTTCCGTCAGTTTTTGTTTGAGGTCAAAGCGTTCAAATTTGACTAAGAATCATTGACTTTCCTTGTTAATAAAACAACTCATAATCACCTCTTACACATCTTATGATAATTATAATTACTTCATACAATAATGCTACCACACACACACACACACATATATATATATATATATATACTGAATGAGAATTGTTTTCGTATGGGAGCTGTAAGAATTGTTTGTAACACTGTTAATGATTCGAATTGAGATATTTTGGTCATTTATATATTTTCTCAACCGTGAATTACGTTCGAGTGGATAAGTCATTATTAGATCAGCTTAAATTTCCTAAAATACCCCTGTTAAAGAGCTATTAATTAGTCATTAATGAGCCATTATAATTCTTAGTCATTGATTTGTTTTAATAAAAGGTCAAGATTGTTTCTCGCAGTTCTCGTATGAAAAATAATTTTGAATAATAGCTCATCCACCCTTTGGCAATTCACAGTTGGGTAGATGACCAAAATAAACTTATTAGTAATGAGCATTAATGGTAGTTATAAATGGTTTTCGCATTAAGAAACACACACACGCACATAGAGGAAGGTTCATTTGATAACCATTCTTATTGCGAGAACCACAAGAACCAATCTTGACCCTTGGTAAATGTATATATAAATAACCAAAAGACCCGTATTAACGAGTCATTAATGGTTTTAGCAACACTTCTTGTAGTTTTTGCATAAAAAACAACTCTCGTTTGAACTTTTTCACACACACACACACACACACATATATATATAGAGAGAGAGAGAGAAGGGAGAGAGAGAGGTATCATATTCGACGAATAGTTTCTATCTGTGGTTAAATTCTTATTTTTTTCCTGTCATCCATTTTCTTCATTTTCAAAACAAATTAAAAAAAAACAATAAAACAACTCTTCTTTTCATTTTTTGTAAGTGAGGAAATATGTAGTTATGGAATACTGTGTTTATTAAGGAGTTTGTAATTTAAGAGTGTGTATGGTTGAAAATTGAAGGTAATTTGAAGCTTATATTATTAATTTTTGATTTTTGATTTTGATTACCGAAAGTTTAAGAGGTTAAGTCTAATAAGGAAGAGAGTGTTAAACGTAATATAATGTAGTATAGATATATGTGTATGTATGAAGAGAATGGTGTGATAAAATAAGCAATAACATATGAATATGGTCTTAGACATTATAGTTAGAAATGAAATGCAAAGGTGACGTGGATTACACAAATTCAAGTCAATAAAATCTTGTGTAGGAAGTATAAGTATGAATTAACTACATTTTAGCTTAAAATAATGGATGATTAGGATCCAACCAAAATCGCAAAAGGTTGCTAGCTCCAGAAAATTCCTTAGTGTATTTTACACGATTGTTAAACATATATACATTGGTTCTATCTATCTATCTATCTATTGTTATTTGTAGAATCCACACAACCAATTCGAGTCTTAGATTAAGATAATCAAGAGTTAAGATTTAATCTTGATTTATTCTTTTTAAAAATACAGATTTAGACCTAATATTAATAAGCAAATGTAATTTAGGAACAATGAATACAATAACTTCTCTCTTTCTCCCACGTATATATCTCTCTTTATCTCTTTCTCCCACGTATTCACCATTGTCAATATCTCTTCCATGATGATCTTGTTTCTGATATGACCGCTCTGGCGTGATTTGAAAAGGAAACTCGTGACCTCCACGGTACCTTAAATCATTTTGAAGTAGTAAATCATGTACTCTGTGGTGCGATTTGAAGATGAAAACCATGATCTTATGGTATCCTTAATCGATTCATCGATATGTTATGTCAATCTGCTCCCCCTAAGATGTCGTCTGTTTCCTCGTGTGTAAAGACCCAATTTTTTTTAAAATCTAAAACATATATTAACATTAAAGGGTTAAAAACCGTACAATAATTTAACAAAGTTGAGAGTGTGTTTGAAATATTACATAATAGTCTTAGTAAAGTTTTCCCAAATAGTCGGAGATGTCATCTACATCATGAAGCTGGGGTCTTGCTTTTATTTGCTCCTAAACCACCAAAAAAGTAAACATAACAAATTAATAAATCAACAAGTAAACATAACTCGCTCAATAACAAATACTGGGATTTCTAAATCCTGAACCTGATACCGAGGCTAGACCCTGATGCTCAAAGAGCACATAACTGTATCATATGTTGAACTATCATCATTTCACAACACATTAATGAATCACTTTTTACAGTAAAAATAGTTAAGTAAACTCACTTTATAAAATATACAAGAGTACAATAATAGCTCCTCAATTTAAGCAATTAATCAACAAGTGATTCCTATACAAATATGTTAATAGAAATAAAATATTAAGTTCTAACTCTGTAACACCCGCAAACCCGGGCTAGTCGTTAGCGGGTTAGCTGTACGTGTGTTTAAATTATTAATTATGTGATTATATTATTAAATCAATAATCTTGATAATCTAGTTAATTAATTAATTGTTGTATGTATGTATGTAAGTATGTATGCATGGAAGTATGTATTTACATGTATTTGGATAAGGCTAATTAGAAACCACCTCACGCTTGGATGAGAGGCGGTGTATGTACGTGTATATTAAATCACCTTCTCATTTCTATTAATATTGAAAAGTGTAAGTGTGTGTAATTGCTTTAGAGAGAATAAAAGTTAGAACTTGTAAACTTGATATCTTGAAATCCTTGATTGAGTGCTTGCTAATCAAGTAAAAGGTTAGTATGTATTTCTTATGAATTTTAAGCATGAATCATGTTAGTTTTATGTTTTAAAATTGTTGGAATCTTATGTTTGAATGAAGAACACCATTGTTGATAAACATGAAGCTTTTAGAAGCTTACTTGATTAGTGGGTTTTTTTAGTTTTGATGTTTTAATTGGATTTGATGTGTCTATGATGATTGTATACATGATATATGAAGTTTGTATATGTTCTAGAAGTGTTTTGGTCTGAATTCAGACCTTGGTAATGAATTAAATGATATATAAGTTGGCTGGATAATGATGAAGAAGAAGAAGTTGCAGGTTATTATGCGACGCGACACGTCCATGTGTGGGACGCGACGCATTCCCGGCTTTGGTCCGACCTTCGCATGTTTTGATCCGACCTTTGAACATTGATTCGTCCTACCCGTTGGTCCGACCTTTGGTCCGACTTTCGAATGGTGGTCCGACATTCGAATGATGAGATCCGACTTTCGTATGATCAGATTTGACTTTCGCATGGCGCGACGTGACGCGTCCGCGGATTTTCAGAATTATTATTGTTTGTTGATTCTTTGATGTTGTATGTTATATATATATATATATATTCATATGTGAATCAAGCTTATTGTATATGAGCAATAGAGACATAAATATATGTGGATGGATATATTTCTGAATCATAGAGACTGATTTCGCTGTTGTTGTGTTTTCAGGAAACACAAAGGCTCAGTAACATTAGACATCTGAGTGAAGCTTTTGAGAACAAGAGGTGAGTGGATGTTAACTCATGGATGGTAAAGGTTATGATTGATGTGATGCATGCTGTAACACCAGAAAACTCAAGCAATTTTTTTTTAATACGCTGCGGAAGCTTAAAGTAAACAAATCATTTACATACAAACCAATATTAACAATTGTACATCATTGTTCAAACAAAATATCATTGTTGTGTTACAAAAACTATAGGCTCGTTTCTTTTCAAAACTAATATTAGAGTCAGGTCAACTTCTCCTTCAGCCAACCTCACAAACACGAACCCGCAAAAGCAACAACTAAGGGGAATTAGCACAAAGCTAAGTGAGTAGAGGCTAAACCCAAAAGCAAACATCCATAGTCAAAATCAAAGCATGTAATCACATATCCCGAGAAGGCCGGCGGTTTGGCGCAGAACCTACAACCAATGCCGGCCAGAGCAAATGTTTACCGATAGCCCTCCACTGAATTGACACAGTGAAAATCCCCCTCTGATGCAACATATGCACCAGTAAGGCTAACACTGTTCAACCAACCAGTGAACGAGCCCAGCCCAATCCTACGTATAGCTGACTTCCCAACGCAACTCAAAATCATACTAAGAGTGCGTATCGACCAAATAATCATGCAGCAGATATCAATCAACAATAATCACAATCAACAGTTCAATCAATCCAATCTAATCTCAATCACAGTCATGCATCACACCATTAACATTAACTGAAATCTGTACCATTCGCGATTAACATCCACTCACCTCAAAACCAACACGGGCTCAGAAATCTAATTTTACTGAGTCTTTTGATTGCCTGAAAACACAACAATAATCAAATCAGTCTCAAATATAAATATATTTACCCACATATATTTATAAGTTAATCATTCATCAGATAAACAATAAACAATTATAAGTCCGAACACAAAATTGTTGGATTCTTAAACCATCGGATTTGGCACTGTCGGATTTCTAGGAATCCGCAACTCTAAGTATCGGATTTCACCTAATCAGATTTTGAGACTCGGATTTCATATTTGTCGGATTTCACTATATACCGGATTTGGGAGTTCCGGATTCTTGGCTCTCGGATTCGAATCTCTCGTTTTTTTGAATCTCGGATTTGGGTTTCGGTTTTCAAGTGTAGGATTTCAAGACTTCCGGATTTTGGGTTCCTCGGTTTTCACATTCTTTCGGATTTCATGTGTACCGGTTTTATAGTTGTCGGTTTGGCCTTATCGGTTTTCAACATCAATCGGTTTCATCATCTTCTTCATATAACCAAATCCGCCAACCTCATCACTGTCATATCTCAAAACCCAGAAATTTTATAAATACATCAAACACACCAGAAACATGTTTTAACATATTAAAACACATATTCATGCCTTATAACTTCATGAGAACATATAAAAATCCATAAAATCAAGTTTCTTTAAAACTGATCCTATTGTTCTTCATAAATTCATGTTATTCAATCAACAATCACCCCAAGTTAACATTCAAACATGTTAGAAATAAAATCTAACCTTTAATTGAATTAATCCACACAAACTTGAAAATCCGATTCCTTTCTTTCTTTTTCTTCTTTCTTCGGCAGAGTAAATTCACAAAACACACACTTACACCTTTTTCTTAAGTTTGAAGATAATGACCAAAAACATTGTTATTAAGCATATAACCTACACGTACACACACTTCTACAAACCAAGCATGAGGTGTCCCATTTCATGCATCTGTATACATCTATTTACATACATACGGCAAGTAGCATACATACATATAATTACTCTTAATTAAATCAATTAACATTTAATTTGCATTAAAACAGATAAACACATACCACAAACCCACTAATCTCCTAGCCCAGGTTTGCGGGTGTTACACATGCGTTTGTGATTGATAGACTGTTGAATATGATGATTATTGATTGTGATTGTTGATTATCTGATTGTATGATTATTTGGCCGATACACGCTCTTTGGATGATATTGAGTTGCGTTTGAGAAGTCCGTTATACGTAGAATTGGGCTAGGCTCGTCGATTGGTTGAACAGTTGTAGTCTTACTTATGCATGCGTTGTGTGAGAGGGGAATTTGACTGTGCCAATTCAGCGGAGGGCTACAGGTAAACCTTTGCTTTGGCCGGCATTGGTTGTAGGTTCTGCACCGAACCACCGGTCTTCTTGATTGTGTGATTACATGCTTTTGTATCGATTGATGATGTTTGCTTTTGTGATTAGCTTCCTCTCACTTAGCTTTGTGCTAATTCCGCACAGTTGATTGTTTTGCAGGTTTGTGAGTTTGTGGTGATTGTGAAAGGAGAAGTTGACCCCACTCTGATATTAGTTTTATTTTGAAAGAGCCATGTTCTGTCTTGTAACACAACCGATGTTTTAAGGATTATGTTTGTAAACAGATGTTTTGATGATTGTAAATATTCGCACTTTATGTAAAGTATGTTTGTTTAAAAGCTTCCACGGCGTATTTAAAAAAATGGCTTAGGATTTTCTGGTGTTACAAACTCTGCTCCTAAAAAATAGGTTACATGGTCCGTGTAGCACTAACCCTACACTGCCGGTGTAACACTAGGGCTCTACACGGCAGTGTAAAACCCGATATGGGTTGTGTAGCCCTACACAACCTGACTACATGGGCTCCCTATTCCTACATAGACACAAACTCGATTTTTCCTCAACTTCCTGAAGCCAGAATTCACATTTTGAAAATTCCGCATTTCTCCATTCTCAAAGTTTCCAATACTTCTCTAAGGTGGCCTTCATGACCTACTCGAGTTCTATAATAGATAAGAATATCAACAATGAAAACAAGCACAAACTTATCTAACATTGGTCCGCAAAATCTATTCATTAGATCCATAAATGCCACGGAAAGGCATAACAACAAATTTAAAGTGCCATAACGAGTTCTGAATGCTATCTTTGGAATATTTTCTTCTTTGATTATAAGTTGGTGGTAACCTAATCTTAGATCAATCTTTGAGAACAATTTAGCTCCTTGCAGTTGGTCGAATAGATCATCAATTTCGGGAAATGGATATCTGTTTTTTATGGTGACTTTATTCAGTTCCGTGTAATTGATACACATTCGGAAGGTATCATCTTTTGTAACACCGGAAATTCACAAGCCTTTTTTTTTAAAACGCACTGCGGAAACTAATTAAAAACAACTTGATTACATATAATGAATAATTACAAATATACATTCATTTGTGTCAAAAGACAATCACAACTACAATTGTTTGGTGTTACAAAATATAACTGGCTTGTCTCTTTTTCAAATAAGTATCAGAGTGTGGTCAACTCTTCCTTCTTCAACTACAAAACACCAACCTGCAAAACATCAGCCGAGGGGAATTAGAACAAAGCTAAGTGAGTAGAGGCTAAAACATCAAATGCAAACATTCACAATAAATCAATACTCATGTAATCACATATCCAGAGAAGACCGGCGGTTCGCGCAGAACCTACAACCAATGCCGGCCAAAGCAAAGGTTTACCGATAGCTTTCCACTAGATTGGCATAGTAAACTCCCCTCTGAGCAACAAATGTAACAGAAAGGCTACTACTATTCAACCAACCAGTTAGACAAGCCCAACCCAATTCCATGTATAGCTGACTTCTCAACGCAACTCAAAATCATCCTAAGAGTGCGTATCGACCAAATATTCATGCAGCAGTTATCAACATTTCAATATCACAATCAATAGTTCAATCAATCCAATCTCAAATCACAATCATGCTTCACATCAATAAAATTAACTGCAATCTTTACCATCTGTGTTCAACGTCCACTCACCTCTATTTCAGCACGAGCTCAGAAGTCTAATATTACTGAGTCTTAGGATTTCCTGTAAACACAACAATAATCAAATCAGTCTCAATCTCATAAATATATATCTTATCCATATATTTATAAATCATTCATCAAACAAACATCAAACAATAAACAAATACAAGTTCAAAACACAAGTATCGGATTTCTCCAAAACTATCGGATTTCCAAGAATCCGCAACCTGACTATCGGATTTCCTCACTTTCGGATTTGGGAATCCGATTGACTCTAAAATGTCGGATTTCCCTTAGTTAATTGGATTCCTAGACCTGGATTACATCAATCGGATTTTATGGTTTCCGGATTTGGGTTATCGGATTTCAAGTCTTGGTTTCCAAGTATAGGATTTTGAGTTTCGGATTCTAAAGTACCGGATTCCAAGTACCCGGTTTTTCAAACATTCGGATTTTGGGAGTATAGGGTTCTAACTTTCGGATTTAGGGTTTCGGTTTACAACAATCGGTTTTCCAAACTTATCGGTTTCCTAATCAATCGGAATTTACCTTCTTCCTTACCAAATCCGAGAGCTTCAAAACTCCATAGCAACTCAAAAACCCAGAACTTTTAACATTAATCAAAACATTTCAAAAACATGTTTAAACACTTCTACCATACCTTTATATATCAAAAACATCATATTATCATACAAATCATATGAACATACAAAATCCATCAAAAATTCATATTTCAACAAAACCGATTCTGGTGATTTTCATATAATCATGTTATTTAATCATCAAACTTAATCAAACTAACATGCAATACATCATATTAATATCAAACCTTTAATCTTGAATCACAAATCCACAATTCTGAAAATCCGATTGTTTCCTTGTTCTTGTTCTTCGACCGAGAGAAACACACAGCACACACACACAATTCTTTCTTTGTTTTGATGACAAGTGAGCAGGGAAGTTGCATGTACTTCAATACACATAAACTTAGGCAAGAGGTGGCAAAGCCCACCTTTTCACACGTGTACAAACAAAATACATACATGCATACATACGGCTCCATACATACATACTACACATGCATATAACATACTTATTTAATTAATTAACCAACCAATTTAAACACTTAGTCATAACTAAAACAATTAAACACGTACCACAAACCCGCTAATCTTCTAGCCCAGGTTTGCGGGTGTTACATCTTTCTTCATTACGAATAGAATAGGGGCACCCCATGGTGAGATACTAGGTATGATAAAACCTTTATCCAGAGATTCTTGCAATTGTTTCATCAACTCTTGCATTCAGGTGGGGCTAGCCGGTAAGGTGTCTTGACTATAGGTGCAACCCCAAGTACTAGATCAATCACGTCAACGTACTCAGGGAATTCCACGATACTAAATTCATCGGGGAAAATGTGAGGATAGTCACGAATAACCGGCACATCTTGGATAGTTAGGTACTTTTTAGAAAATCTAGTATCCACCACATTTGCTAAGAAAGCAGAACATCCATGCTGCATATACTTCCTTGCCTTTGATACTGCACAAATAGTTGTTTTTCTCTTTTTGGCATCACCAAACATGGTTAGTTCTTCCCCACTTGGGGTTTGAACCCGAATCATTTGTTGACCACATAAGATGGTATCTTGTTGAGGA
This sequence comes from Dittrichia graveolens, assembly GCA_038502395.1. Lineage (NCBI taxonomy): Eukaryota > Viridiplantae > Streptophyta > Magnoliopsida > Asterales > Asteraceae > Dittrichia > Dittrichia graveolens. The sequence goes on along the minus strand of JARJIL010000003.1, from coordinate 260,498 downwards.
CCTAGCTAATCCATGCCGATGATCACTTGAAGTTCTTTGATCGTCATTGGGATAAGATCAATAGGGAATTTAATTTTATCCACTTCTATTACATTATTTTTATATACATCGGTTACAGACTTATGATCAGCTACTTTCACTTCAATAGGGGAAGCAAAAGACTTGCTTGCACCGGAATCAAATAATATTAGAGCAGGTATGTAATTGACAAATAATATCAAGTTGCAAAATCCTTATAAGTACACCCCTATTGCGGTTCAGCTCTAATTTCATTACGAAGATTACCCTAGAGAGTTATCTTCGCTATTTGAATAGCAGTGTCTACTTTATGTTGGATCATTCCATCCATTATGTCTACAATTTGCTCTAGGGTCTGATTAATAATATAAGGGAAGGATTCCTATAATGCTTTCCCAAGTTCGATAGCTACTACTTCCCTCACAGTGGGTTCTTTATAATCATCACGAACTTGTTCTACTACCAGAGGTCTATCTACTAGGGTAAGTGTAGGTCTAATCGCAGGGTTCGCAGGTGGCCTAGATCCTAGTTAGGGTGGTATTGCTACATTTTTATTAGCGGTTGTGTCGCCATCTTGGAGCCTACTAGTCCTAGCTTGTAACACCAAAAATCTCAAGCCATTTTTTTTCAATCGCTGCGGAAGCGTTTACTAAATTAATTTAAACAAACACCCACAAAATACAAAGCACTGTTTACAAAATACAATATCCACTTGTGTTACAAAAGATTTATAAAAATATGGCTCGTCTCTATTCAAAACACAATATCAGAGTGTTGGTCAAATTTCCCTTCCCATAAACACAGCTAAACAGCTGAACGCACCAAACCTACCAAAAACATCGACTATGGGGAATTAGCACAAAGCTAAGTGAATGGAAGCAACAAACAAACAGTCATCAGCATCAAGCTCAAGTAATCAACAACTGGACACACAGACAGATCTCACAAGCCACACAAATCTAGAGGACCGGTGGTTTTGCAGAACCTGCAACTGATGCGGGCCAAAACAAAGGTTTACCGATAGCTATATGCTACTTGGTACAGTTAAACCCCTTTCCGTTGCAATGAATGCATCAGAAGATCAAGAACTGTGCAACGAATAGCAGATAAGCCCAGCCTAATAATACACATTAGCTGACCTCCACAACCATGTACGCATACCATTAACCATAGGTACAGGTCTCACTGCGTGTACATACCATGAACCATGTACACGGGTCACACACCATGTGTACATACCATTAACCATGTACACAGGTACACAACACACAAAGAGATCTCTAATAATAATCCACAGTCAACTATTAACAAATAGCAGACAAAACAGTCTATCATGCTATTATCAATCAATAGATATCAGACTAAACAGTCTATCAAAGCATCAATATCACTTGTGAGTAAACCTCCACTCACCTTTGTCCACAATCGCACTTGCTCAATTGTCTAATGTGACTGAGTCTTCGCAATTTCTGAGAACACAACATACCGATATCAGTCTCTAATTCATAAATATATACATTCATATATATATATATATATATATATATATTTATATCCCAAAAAATCATAATAAGCATATTTAATTTCACATATAATCCAGAACAACACAAGCATTAAAACAATCAACAAACAAAAAGCTTCCTTCCGAAAAATCTTGGGTCGCGCCACGACCAGTCAATGCGTCGCGCCGCGACGCGCCTTCGAGCGCCCCACTTCGAACCGTTAATCACTTTGAGCGGCTTCCTTCGAGCAAAGACTTCGAACTCGATCTAAAACGGGATCGCGCCGCTATCCATCAACCCATCGCGTCGTGATATGCTTTCGAGCGGACACTTTGAACTTAGACTTCGAACCACACTTCGAATTCAAAGTTATCCGGATCGCGCCGCGACCTAGCTGTCGGTCGCGCTGCGAACTATAATTAATCGGTTTCCTGTTTCTTCTTCTTCTTCAAACAGCCGACTAACTTAAGATCCAAAAACCAGAAATTGAAACTTACTAAAAACATTACCAAAACATGTTCAAACTTTATATATCATGTTAATAAACATCAAGAACACATCTAACCTTTTAAAATCAATAAACCAATCAATACCCACATACCAAGTTCTTCAAAAACTTTCATTAATGGAGTTCTAGCTTTAAGTATTAAAACTCAACATGAACTTATCCAAATATATACAAGATTCATAACTTTTAATCAACAACAAGCATAACTAACTTTTTTCTTCAATATCTCAAATATTCAAGTTTACTTTCTTCTCAAGGTTCCTTCACTTGAAAGAAAAGAAGACACATACACACTTTTCTTATACACACATAAGAAAGAGGATAAGTCTCCAGTAAAACTAGTCAACATGAAATACCCACGTAGACATATATTCATCATATTACAAGCATGAGGTGGCTACCATCATGCATACATACACTTACACATACTTACACTCATACATACAAATATCATAATCAGTTCAAATTTGATTTATTCAAATAATATTGTACCTTTATCTTTTCTAGATAATTTTAATTACATAATTAATTCTTCAAAATTAATTAACACAAAATGAGGTATTTTTTACAACCCTCGTACTAAACCCAACTTAATTAACCCATAAAATCATGCGATATCAAATATTCATTTTTAATCACATAATTAAATACCAAGACGTGACAACAAACACCATCCATTTTATCATTGACTTGTCCACAAATAGGCCGGGGTTTTGGATGTTACATAGCTTGAGGAGTTGTTACATTTTCACTTCTTCTAGTGTTCACCATTCTGAAATATGTACAAATCTAGTATATGCAGGATAGACACTAGTTTCCTATTTATATTATTCTAGTAAAGATATAAACATTTTGCATGCTAATCTTTCTAGCCACCTATTACCCCTTGCTTGATTCATAAGATCCTTTATGGCTTTATTAGGTTTAAATGTGTACTATGTGTTTATAATAGTATGAGCCCTCTACTATTGTAAACACGCATACAAATTCATTCTTGACTTAACCAACAAGAATCCTAATTCACAATCTTAAGTAAGGTTCACTCTACTCAAATTCACGTATACCCTATCACATTTAGCACATAATTTCAACAACATACCCAAGTTAGATATCCACACGCAAGTTCTATATAAATTGCAGTAGCTTACAATGCAGGGAATTAACATATAATTCAAGTACTCATGTTAAATATTGAATAATTTACAATAACATTTAATCAATCAATCAATCAAGTGTAAAACCAGAAATTTTAAGATATCATTTATAATAGTTATAAAGGTGATGATATCAATTTTATGCTATTTAATCATAAGGTATAATAAAAAATGCACATGGTACCATTAACTAAAGCCATGAATGGTAGTAATGACTAATCTTATAAGTCATGTATTGTATGTTCAATGGATGAAACTTTAAGGGTTTATATTGCAAATTGTGGAGAAATGGAAGGGCTAGAAGTGTTTATTGTGTGTATATATGTATTTAATTGACAAATTCAGAGACAAACTCTCATTTTGTCTGTAAAAAATCGTGGAAAGAGAGGGAGAAGAGTCTAGAAGACTCTAGCAAGAAGAAAGGTGGGAGATCAAGGGAAGATGGTGGTTTTTATGGTTAAATCCAAGAATTTGGGGTGTTTGCTCTTCATTCCCTTCATCCTTGAGCTTGGATTGAGCAAGGAAGTAGCCATCAAGTTGATTTGTGATTTCAAGTAAGTTCTAAACTCAAAATTTGTGTTTGATTTTAGTGGTGTTTGATGATTTAGAGTTGTTTATGGTAATTTATAGTTGAAATTTGTGTGTATAGTGTTAAATGGGTCAAAGACTTGAAGAATGAAGAAGTTAGGGTTTTTGGTGAATCTAAAGGTAAGAAAAATGTGTTTGTAAGTGTTTATGAATGTGTTATGAAGTTGTTTGGGGCGAGTCTTAAGTTATTTTGTGGATTGTAATCGGTTGGTGTGGTAAAAGAATGAAATTGGAGGCTGCATCAAGAAGAAAAACTCGGAGACTACTTTTCACGGCTGGCTCGCGGCACGGCGCGACGCCCCTGTTCTAGCACATTGAGTTTTCCAGCAAATTCTTCGCAGCACGAGCATGGGTGCTTCGCGGCGCGAGCTACCCTGAAGCCTCGTTAAATGTTATTTTGACCTATTATGACCTTATATATGCTTGGGGTTTGATTCCAATAGTTATAAGAGGTTTATTTGGAGTCTTTTAAGACCCGAAAGGGTGTCTAAGTCTAGAATTGAGTCTAGAAACCTTGTTTTTGGTTAACCTATGTTAGTTAACCTTGTGTTTTGTGATCATAGGCTTGTGATCAAGTGTTCGAGCTTTGGTTTGGATGGGGTTGTGATCCTCATCACACCCTCAGGTGAGTACACCCTGCGGATACCCAAACTTTGTTAAAGTTACAAGTCATCATGTTGTGTATTGATTGTTTGGCAAATGTTGAAGAAACTTGTTAAATCAATGGATGTGGAACTATGGTTTATTTTATAATGTGATTATATGTTTGGCAAATGTTTTATGAGGCTTGTTGAGTCTAAAGAATCTGAAAATTGTGAGTTCAGTAAAGATGTGTTTTAATGATGCGTTTTAAGAAAACAGTTTTCTAAGTAAGACCATTGCTCCATGTTGGAGATGGTCTATGTTTTAGATTGTTCTTTAATTGATGGTTTTGGAACATGACACTCCATGTTGGAGCAAACTTTGATTTGAAACAAAAGATATGGTTTTGAGTTAATGAATTTCATGTTTTCACTTTGTGTGTATTTTGGGCATTGAGATGCCAACTGTTAATTGATTTTGAGCAAATAAAAGATATTTTTACACTGATGATGTTTATGGGCATTGAGATGCCAAATGTGGTTTTGAATATGGAGCATTCATGCTCAAGTGATATGATTGTGACACTTATGTGTTTGTGATAAGCTTGATTGCTTGAGATATTTGGCCTTATTGGCATATGATTTATGTGACCCTTCGGGGTATGTGCTTATGTGACCCATCGGGGTATGTGATATGGTCCGGACCACTGTGTGATATGAACTATGTACCATAGGGTTCCTAGCCATTGAGACGTGCACAGGTTCATGTGGCTTTGGCAATTGAGGAACCGTGATGTACGGGTGGTTGAGGAATCGGTGCAGAGAGTGGAGGGGTATGTTAGTAGCCATCATGACCGTGTGGGTTCACTGGGTTGACGAGCCACCTAACCCGGGGCAACACGAGTGGATTTGGTGAACAGGGCTTACACTCCAGGTAACCGTTGTATGGTGGACTGCTTCGTGCATCCCCCACCTTGACGGGGTGATGTGGTTATCCCCCATGTGGGCACGTGTTGACCGTGGCTAGCTACCACGTGGAGACATAGTGGCCCAATGGACAGACCCGCATACTTATGTGATTATGTGTATGATTTTGAAGTATATTGATTGCCAAACTTGTGTTTTCAAAAGAGAAAAATGATGACTTGGTTTTGAAAAGGCAAATGATTTTTGGTTGTACTCACTAGCTATGTTTATAGCTAACCCAGTGTGTGTTTAAATGTTTTGTATCCGCAGGATGTCTAGAGGCCTTGGTGAGGCGGGTAGATGCCTTCGTCATAACTTGGTTGCATTTTCCGGTAATCTTAGATTTCCTACCCTTGATTATGGTCGTGAGTTTGACTGTGGTAACACCAAAGATTTTGGATTGTATTATTGATAAGGTTGACAGTTGAAAGGTTTTATATTTTGTTGAAATAATTACAAAAGATTAAAAATGCTTCCACAATTGTGTATAAAGTATGTTTTAAATTGAGATTTCGAAAAATTTAAATTTCTATGAAAATCAAGGTGTTACATAAAGATATAACACCTTTAATCTCTTATCATAAAGCGACTATGCTAACTAAGCCTTCAGCTCCAATTAACAGCTCCATAATTTCTCAAAACCCTGTGTAGAAACTACAAGGGGGGTTGAATAGTTTTTATGTCCTCATTTTAAAATCTTAACTATTATCCTTATTATAACTTGCAATAATCAAAATCTTTATGATTATATATATATGTATGTATGTATAGTGTATATATATAAGTATATTCTTGAATACGTAATAAATGACTTAAAGGTAAATGCAGTAATGTAAATACGGAAAAATAAAAGCAAGAATATAAATTCAAGTATGTAAAGAGTTCCACTAGCACAATGTGCAAAGAGTCTCCTTAGAATAGAAGAGACCATCGGTTACAATCATCTTTGATACGAGGACGTGATCACCTTACGATGTTCTAATCCAAGAACACCAAACACGAGCTCTACACCAAGAACCCAAGATGCCTCCACCGAGGACTTCTTTGCCTATCATGTAGGACTTCCTTGTTGGGTTTTAGCATGGCACGCAACGGAAGCAAGAGAACAAGAAACAAACAAAAGCAAGTGGTTCAAAGAACCAAAATGCCATTAAAACCCAACACATGGACCAATCTCTACATGCAAGTAATGCAACAAGGGAAACAAGGGAAAAGAGGTTATACCACACAATTTAGAGTTGGAAAAATCGAACTTGATGGATGAATGTAGAAAGCCAAAGCAAGCTTTCCTCTATTGCTAGTCCACACCAAGTTTGCTTGATCTCCTTGTACTAGCAAGTCTTCAAGTGATCTACAAAGCCTTGTAATCACCTTTAGAACTGCAACCATAAAGCTCCAACCAAAGCTCCTCCAAGAACACACCAAAAACACTTCTCTTTTTCTCTCTTTAGAAGCCTAAGTGTGTATATGTGTTAGAATCATCAAAAATAGCATATGGAGCTGATGCATGATCTTTATAGAGTCCCCAAAATTCCTCTCCAATGCCCAAAGTACGGCCAAGAAACAATGAGTGGGATAGACATGCATTGGTGGAATAGGGAGGCAAAGACAAAAGCTGACATGCAGTCTGCGCTATAGTTCACGCCATGAACACTTTCTTATCTTTTGAAAACTGAACTTAAATAACATTGGTTCATTTTAGGCCTTACATTTTGGTTGATGTCGAGATCAATCCTTGGTGTGTGACCCAATAGGCCTATACATCATCCGTAGTGATATTGGCGTTGGTGTGTCGGTGGGCATACTCCAACATTCCTTGCCTCCACCGAGGTCTTTAACAAATGCCTTATCCAAGGACTTTTACAAAGTGTTCTTCACTAAGAACACACACCCAAGAACAATGTAGGGAATAGTCAAACCCACATGTACAATAAAGTTCTACAACTAGAACTAACACTCAAGAAATGAAATCTCACCAACACCAACAATGGTGTGTACAAGTGATTTCACTCTTACAAATCAAGAGGAAAATGGATATGTATTTGAAGCTCTTGTATTCTCTCTCTTGATCTCTCTTGCTCACTTTGAGTTAATGAATGTTGATGCTTTGATCTTTGAAGATTGATCAACTCAAGAGTCACACATTAGATGAAAGATCACAAGTGTGTGATGAAATATTATAGAGGATTTTGTGTGCAAGAGATGTATTCAAATGAAAACCAAGAGTTTCAATTTATAGAGAGAAGAGAGAGACCGTACGGTCGTAGCTCACGGTCGACCGTGGCTTGCGACCGTACGTCACCAACACAACTTCTCAGCCAGATTTAAAATGTTACCATTATATACTTGGCTTATATTTGAAATCTATATTTTATCGGCACAATACCCACAATAAAATATTGTTATCTTGTGTATTTAGATTGGCACAAATATCAAGTGAAGATCTCATTTGAAATTAGTGACCACATTGCCACATCCCCGAGAGGAGATCTTTTCATAAGATCTCATCTTATCAACCAAACAATACATAGTATAATAATACCTCTTAAGGGTATTTTATTTGTACAGGAAAATATGTATTTTCATGTTTACAAATATTTACCAGATAAAATATATAAAAATTTTGGAAAAATAATTTATAAAATACAATTCTAAAAATAGGTATCTTTAAGATCATGTGGAATTGATTTTATAAGTGAAAATACATTTAAGTAAAAATTGACTTTTCGATATATGTGACGTTGTTGTTTAATAGTCATTTTTACTTTATTGTTATTGTAAGCGTTTGGCGGTTTATAAAATTTGCAAGTTTAACCCTCATGATATATTTGTGTTGTGATCAATGAAATATTATATTTAACTCCTTATTTTTCCAAACTTATTACTTTCATATTAACTTGGATTTTGTAATATATTTTCTTTTTAAATAGATAGCATTGTACCCGCGCAATGCTACGGAAGCAAATGGTTATTTTTGCAAAATGTCACTTTTAAGAATGTAACAATATATTATTCGCGCAATTCAATGTCACAAAAAAGTTTTCTTCGGCAATATATCCGTTTTTTTTAAATTTTCTTTTATTTGCATCAACTTTTTTATTAATTTCAAAAATAAATTTTAAAAAACATTATAATAAGAAAAAAATTTGTGAAATAAGAAGTGAGAAGTTAATACGATTTTAAAATTCTGTTGATGTGGGTGTATACTTTTATTTGTGTGAAAATATATTTTAAATAAATAAAAAGTTAAAGTAAATTAGGAGAGACTGAAATGGTTAAAGATTGAGTCGATGAGATTAATTTAAATAAATAACCGGTTAAGATGTTGTTTTAATTGAATTTTAAGAACTCTTAAAATTAAGTAGGAGAGACAGTGTTAAATGGTTTATATAGTAGTATAGATATTAAAATTGCGTCATCAAAAGATTTATTTAAATATTAAATTGCTCATTGCACCAACAATCTCCCTCTTTTTGATGATGATAATTTTAATATAATCCAAGTTAATAATTTCATAATATGTTATGAAGAAATAAATATGTAATTCAAGAATTGACCTTTTGTGGCGTTCCGATTTTGCTTCATCATACTTGACTTTGAAGTGCTTGTCTTGAATAACTTTCATCTTGGTCAACAATACTGAGGTTGTATCTTTAAGTATTTGGCAATGGTTGACTCTTTAAAGGTTGTACCCCCTCTTGGATTTCTCTCCCCCTTTGTCATTGTTAAAAAAGGGTGTCTTCTCCTCTTTATTTGTCGGGCTATGCTCCCCCTATAGGTGTTAAATATTGCTTCCCCTATCTTTATTTAATTTTTCTCTCCATTTGGTATTCTTTCCCTCTTTGGATTCGTCACAAGGCCAAATTTCTTTTTCGACATTTCTCTCCCCCTTTGGCATTCCTATCACCATTGTACTTTTCAAATTTTGGACATCCCTTATTATTTTTATAATGTGGATAGTATAGGGATCAAAGGTTGATTGGTTGATTTTTCTCCCCTTTGGTATTTGCATCATCATTTTTTATTGTTTGGCTTTATCATATGGAAAGGATGGGATAATAGTAGCATTGGAAATGTAGTTGGTATATGCATATGCGGTACTTGAATTTGTTATATAGGGATATAATAGCATTGGCATCAAAGAATATTATAGTGATCTCTTCTCTTTGGCATTCAGAGACTATTAATTGAATTTTGTAAAAAAGATCTCATTTCCTTTTCTTATTGTGCTAGTCTCCTTATTTCTCCCCTTATGGATAACTCCCCTTTAAATAGTGCTCCCCCTCAAAATATGACTTTCTAAAAAATATGCTCCCTCTCAAAATATGCCTTGGCTTTCAAGTTTTGATTTTTGCCATTTGATCATATGTTTTCCTACAATTCTAAAAAAAATTCTCCAATCTTGGGAAATTGGGGGTTGGTAGCACCACAATAATTACCATCATTCAATAAGGTATCATCATATATATAGCAATTCCTTAAGCATGAACCATATAATATTCAAGAGTTAACCTTTTTATATCGTTGCTGAATCGGCATAAAGATTGAGCTTTGAACTGATTTGCGACACACAACTTGAATTATTGATCGCATCTTCTCATTTGCGACAACTTGCCATGTCTCTTGCTTTCTTGATGTGACGATATGTAGTATTTGGCATTGAGTATGAAACCGAACATACAACTGATATTTCCATCTTTATGTAGCTTGGCTTTTATGTTGACTTAAATCATGATTCATCTTTGATCAACTAATGTGGGTGGCAGAATGAAATATTCTTGGCAAATTTATGAATCTGATTGTCATACTCTCTTATGTAGCCTGGCTTTTATGTTGACTTGAATCATGATTCATCTTTGATTAACTAATGCGTGTGGTAGAATGAACTATTCTTGGCAAATTTATGACTCTGATTGTCATACTCTCTTTATTGCAGCTCCCCTTAAATTAGTATCTTTTCTTCAAGAGTAATTTCTTTTAGTTGAGCAACTCTCCATTAAGTAGTGTGAGTTTGAAATAATACTATCAAGGAGCAAAAACAACAAAATTCTTTCCAATGTTGAGTATTGGGGTTAGCCAAGTGTAGTATTTAAATCTCATTTGAGATCATGCAAAATGATATTCTATAGATTTTATGAACACAGTCTAAAATGTTTGAAGTCATCCATCCAAGATGATCAATCAAGTCATCAATTATGACCACTATACACATAGATTAATCAATTATATCATTGTTACTCACAATTTGATTATACATCTAAGTAGTCACCAAGCATGTGTAGTTTAATTTTTCATATTCAATCATATCAAGCATAAGATCTCCTAAAACATGCAAAAGTATATTTATCCAAAGTAGCATGTATCAAAATAGTTCAAATAAGATTTGCTCATAATGAGCAACCACACACGAATCTCTTAAGGGCATAATTATCCATGTTCTTGTTCAGCCATGGGATAATAAGATCTAGTATACATATATATCACATGCACACATAAACATACAGTATCATATTAACAAAATTGACGTGCATGAGATCACTCAGATTTGGCTCCTAATATTCTAAGATCTTTGTGATATAAACTCTTTGAATACCAAGGGTTATTATTCTTTTTGATAAGAAGAAGCATGAGAAAGCTTGATTGCACTACAATGAATTTATTGACACTTGGTTTTGATGGAAAGAGGATACAAATCTTCTTGGAGTTTTTTCAGCTTTCTGGATTTTGCAGTTGCTTATTGCTGCATGCCAGGGTAGTTCACGGACGAGCATGGGTTATCCTTTGGTCCAATTTTCGTGAGTTTTCAAATTTTGCATATTAGCCAAACGCGATTTTGTTCTATGCATTTAATTATAATATTTCAAGGATTATGTTTAATCATTTCTAATCCCATTCTCATTGTTCTAAACAACTCTTATTTTAATGTCTTTGTTTAATCATTAAGATTCATTTGTGCACATTGTCATATAAAGAGTGATGTCTAAGTTTATATGCATAGTCCTAGAATTAAGCACATGATTTTTACTTAGATCAATAACACTAGTGTTCACACATAAATGGGTTTTTTTGAGAGACTTACCACATAGGCTGCAAGTGTTAGTTTTACCCATAGAGCTTGAGCGTAGGCCTTTGCATGGCTATGTAATTTCTCTACTCGTATTCTTTTGATGATTTAGACATCATCCAAGATCTGAATATATTATGCTCATGATGTCTAACGTGTAACGCCGTGATTTCGAAAATTTACAACATATATATATATTTTTAAAACATCGCAGCGGAAACATTCATTATCATCATTAATTGCTAAACGGTAAAACCTTTAAGCCGACATCATTATTAAAACCACTACGTTACCACGCAGTCGAATCGCCTTAGATAAAATATTTCAAACACGTGTTTGGAAAATTATCCACAAGTTGGCAAAATAAATAAATAATTATACTACGCAGTCCACACTACCCAGCAACTCCCACGCTAACCAGGTCTCTCCTCCTACGCTACCTGCACGAGTACGAGACACATTTCAAGAACCAAGTGTCAGCTTTCGCCTCGTGAGTCAGCAATAGGTAAACAAAATCATAAAATAAAATGATCATTTAACAGGTTAAGTTTTACAGGCTAGGCCCAACCCATATCTTGACCCACCCGCATATCATCATTACCCTGCATGGTCAAGTTTCATCTTTTAACATCGTCATATACATTGTGTTTCATCTTTGTCATCATTAATGTCATTTCCATTAAGAAACACATAACAACACATCATATCATCATAAAGTATTGTTTTCATCTCTAAACATCGCTAATCATCTTAGTGACCATCGTTTCTTAATTGGGGTCATCATACATCGCTATCCTCACGACCCCAAACGCCATATGCGTGCCCGGCAACCACTAGGATTCCAAGGTTCGTCCGCACCGGCACCACATGCGTGCTCGGCAACTGCTAAGTCCCGTAGTCCGTCCGCATTGGTTGAAGTTCACTACGCGTGCCCGACAAGTCTGGTACCGATCGGGGCGCGACTCCCTCACGTACTCAGACCCCCGTGGTCCGTCCACTATAGTTACTCCGACTTCAGTCGTTTAAGTGAAAGTACAAACGGTGCCCCATCGCTAGGCTCTCCTTCCACCAACGTGGTGTCATGCGCGTTGACCTCATCATCGTTGGTCACACACCACTCCGGTGTACTTGTACACCATGTGTTGCCAGGGTTGTCTAGAAAACCCGACAACTAATCATCGCTGTGCTAGCAAATCCTAGAAGGCACACTATTCCCCCTAGGCATCATCTCTACATCTTAAAGGTATGTCTACCCCCACCCGCAAGTCATCATAGTATCTTAAAATATTCATCGCTAGTTAATTACATCATAAGCATCATTAAAATAATTAATTAAACTCATCATAAAATATTTTCACACGTAAACATCTTTAAAGGTCATTTTAAAAGACGTTAAGTCTTTTGAAAACGATTTTGTCTTCGTACTCGGTTTTAGAAAAAAAATACTGAACTCACCTGAAGTCCTGAGAGCAATAGTCAAGTGAACCACAGGGAAACCTACCGTGCAACCTATACGATTACGAACCCTAATAAATAAACGAGTAGCGAAAACCGATAACGACGATCAAAATATGAAAGAATCATACATCCTAATCTAGCTAAACACAAATCACGATTAAGCTTCTTAAGATGGAATTGCAATTAACATATGAGTTGCAATTAGGAGAGCACCTAATCGCAATTCAATAGAACATCAAATTGTAATTCCATTTTATCACTTTTAAGTTCATATAGCAAATTATAATTTGCTTTCCACTGCAGATCGCAACTTAGTTTCATAAAAAGGGAAATCGTAATTCACTTTATTAATTCAAATCGTAATTAAACTCCTATTAACCTATGAATTGTAATTTAAGATCATTCACCAGAATCACAAGTAACTAAACACCAAACAATCACACTTCAAAAACCTTCGATTCTGCCCAAAAAAGCAGGTTCCAGAAATTCATCTTTAACCTTTGTTTCCAACACTAAAAATTACTCACTCCAATCCTATTATCTCTTAATAACACATGCGATTATCATTTTTTTAATCAATTACAAAGTCTAATCTCACAAAGCCAATTAATTTAGAAGGGCTCTCAATTGTTACTGCCGCCTCCAAAAACTCCCTCTGTTGCACCGATCCTTTCACAAAAACACCAAGAAACTAATAATCATACACATACAAAGGTGTTGGATGCTTACTAGATGATTAATTCACGAAAAATCAAGATGAGATCAAGGTTCCTCTTCCTCTACTGCTGCTGTCGAAGGAGCACCCAGGAACGCCCCAAAACTGCCGTATCCTAATATTTAAACACAATAGGGTTTAACCCTAATGATCCCTTATTAATCCCATATCTCTCAATTATACAAACTTAGTCCCTAAGTCCCTCATATTTTCATTTGAAGCCCCATCATTTTTTTTTCTTTTGTTATAAATCTTACGAGATGGCTAATACTAACCCCAAACGCACATAAGTGAACCGTTATATTACATATATTATTAATCTATCACGTCTCCGAAAGATATCTACTCTATTAAATATTCAAGGGCGTAAATAATAAATCCTTATTCAAACCAATTATTATTATTATTATTTTTCGTTAATTATATATTTATACGTATTTAAAATCCCTCGACATGCGGTCGTTACAATACGGGTTTTCTTTTGATATCAAGGTTATTAATCCACCGTTCACTTGATGTATCGAAATATTCATTAGATGCATCAAGATGTGATTTTTTAATATTTTCTTGAAATAGTTTACATCTACAAACACTATACATAGTATTGGATCTACTTGAATTGTTAGATAAAGCAAGCTCCCATTCTTGCCACAATATTAAATATCTCACTCCTTTCATTATAACTCAAAAGTAGTATTTAGGGTGTAGATATAGATTTCACATTTTCAATATCAAGTTTCCTTAATCATGTGTTTAGATTGGTTTGCAAATGTTTTATTCTCATGTTAAGGAAAAGTTTTAACTCATCAACTATGCTTATCATGCATGATCTTTAGATAGCTTATCACATAACTTTTGATTAGTAAAACCAAATATATCATATCATATAGTTATCTACTAAACAAGTATTTATCAACTTTACCCATTCTCTAATAATTTCAATCAAGTGTGTTCTTAGTCTATCATACGTAGCCTTAGGTATTGCTTTAATCTATAGATGGTTTTCTTGCAAACATGATTGGAATTTTGAATATTTTCAAAACAAAGAGCTAGAGCAACATAGACTTCTTTGTTTATAAAACACTTTTAGAAATGAACTTCTATCATTCATTTTATGCAGTTTAAAATCAAGTGTTCGTCTATAGGCAAGAAAAATTCTTATTGACTCTTAACTGAGTAAATGGAGCTAATGTTGAAAATTTTAAATTTTCCAAGATTATACCATGGGCGGTCGATGGTCCATGGTTGATCGTGGTCGCGGTTAGAAACTTCAGTTTGTAGAATTGAAAAACACGGTTGCAGTCGATAAGGCATGGTCAACCGTACTTCCAATTTTCGGTCCGTTTTTTTATTTTGAATTTCTCATTTTAGTATTGTGAAAATTGAGCCTACTTTTCTAAAGTCCTTAAAGCTCATACAAGACATATAATAAATAAGACATTTCCAATGTAAGTCAAATATTGAATTTACTAATCTACATGTTTCGGTCATGAATTTATTTAATCCATAGAAATTGTAGAGCTTGCAAATATTTGTTCTCTTAAGAAATTTCAAAGCACAAATTTTGTTTTATTTGCTCAATGTCTTTGCATGTGTGACCAATTATACTTTCATGGTCAATCCCCTCGTTTTTATTTGTAAGACCCTTTATACAACCGACTTATAATTATCTTCATTAATTTACCTCCTATTTTACATTTTGACCATATATGAGATACCTAGACCTAGTGAATGGCTTTAGAAGATTTTTCAAATTTAGCTTGGCCATTCTTCATTATTTAGTGCTACTCAATTATTTTTAAATAGTCATTAAGACACTAATTTCTTTGAAGTGTTTCGGATCTAGTGGTACTTTCACCTTTATTGCCAATGACTTGGTCAATTGGGTTATCCCTAACTTCTCTAGTGTGAATTGTTCACTAGGCATTTTAGAGGGAGTGGCTTCATTATTTTCTTCAACTGTAGCTTCATTTTCATTAGGCTTTGCTAGTTGATGTTCTAAGGTTTGTTGTTCATTAAGATCATCATCAACTACAGACATTGATTTGTTTAGAGGAGTTTCATCGAATGTGACATTTAAGAATTCCACTATTTCTATAGTTTGTTTATTTAAAATTCTATAAGCTTTTCTATTTATAGAATAACCTAGGAACATACCTTCATAAGCTTTAGGATCAAATTTGGTCAAGTGTTCCTTATTATTTAAGATGAATCATTTACTACCAAACACTCTCAAATGTCTAAGTGTTGGTTTTCTACCCTTGTATAGTTAATGGGTCTTTTCTAAGAATGATCTAACTTAGAACTCTATTAAGTATATATGTTACGGTTGCCACGACATCACACCAAAACTTTTGGGAAATTGATTGGTCATTTAGCATGGTACAACTCATCTCTTGGAGTGTACGGTTTTTCCTTTCCACTGCCTCATTGGATTAAAGAGTTTTAGGAGCCGAAAAGTTATGAGTAATACCATCTTTGTCACAAAAGACTCCAAATTGAAAATTATTATCAAATTTTCTACCATGGTTCGTACGAATGGACGTAATCAAGTGGTCTTGTTGGTTTTGAATTTGTTTTCCAAGAATCTTGAATTTTTCAAAAGCTTCACTTTTGGATCTCAAAAATAAGGTCCAAGTATATCTTGAAGAATTATCTACAACTACTAGAGTGTAGAAGTTTTCATCATAGCTTTGAATTGATGAAGAACCAAACATGTCCATATGCAAAAGTTCTAAAGTTCTTTTGGTTAAAACCAAATTTTTAGCCTTATGAGAGGCATGAACTTTCTTTCCAACTTTGCAAGCATCACAAAAATGTTAATCAAATTTTAACTTTGGCAAATCATTCACAAGCTCTTGATTGCTAATCTTTTGTGTTAATATCATATTACCATGACCTAATCTTGTATGCCACAAAGTATAATAATTATTTAAACATGCAAGGCATACTTGGATGGATGGATTATTATTTAGTTTGCATGCATATAATTCATTTCTTATTTTCCCTTTGATTAGGTTTTTACCATTTTTAATGCTATGATGCTTGGTAAAGATGACATTTAAATTATTGTCAAATAGTTAACCAATACTTATCAAGTTAAAACCCAAGTTATCAACATGATCGACATTTGTAAAGGTTATGTTGTTGTGAGAGATGTTACCTTTACCAATGATTTTACCCCTTAGGTTGCTACCGAACACTACACTACCTCCATCATACTCCTTGTATGAAGTAAATAATTCTTTGTTGCCCGTCATGTGCTTGAAACATCCAGTATCAAGTATCTATTCATGTGTGTGTAGATGTCCCTTTGTGTTCACCTAACAAATCAAACATTTGATAAATTTGGTACCCAATGTCTCATGGGTCCAGGGTTATTAGCATCAAAAATTCCTACTTTTATCCATTTATATGAGGTATGATATGGCCTAATAGGACATGAACTTGGATATGTTTGATAAAATCTTTGATGAGTCCGCGTTGTCTTTTGAAAATAGGTTCTTCTATTTTGAAAGTGATTCTTTTTATGATAAAGATGGTTATAAATTTTAGTTTTCACATTGTAGTTCCAAGCAAGTCTATTGTTTGATAACCTTCTTTGATTGTTATGATATGACATGAAAGGTCTAAAAGGTTTAGAGTAACCAACTAGATATCTAGATGGTTCATAAAAACTTCTCATTTGATTGTAATTAGCACTATAAAGTGAAGTACTATGACCATAGGTATCAACATGTGATGATGATTTGGGATGAAATTTTTTTTGAAAATTTTCCCTTCCACGGTAGCGGCCCACGGTCGACCGTGATCGACCACGGTGGCCGACAAAAAGTTTAGTTTTCAGATATGGTCTTACGGTTGAAGCACGGTCGACCGTGGTGCTTTTATCAACACAGATTTTGATTTTCCTTTTTCAAAAATGATCTTTTTAGTGGAACTAGCTAATGACATACTTTCATTGGTTAAAAATCCTAGTCCACTTTTGTCATTGAATGGTTTTTGAGCACTTAACATATTATTTAAAGTCATGCTACTTTTCTCAAATTTTGACTTAGTTTTATCCAAGTCATTTACACATGTGTGTATCTTTAATTCATCCATCTCCTCTCACAAATATGAAACTTGGTTTTTAGCCTCAAAGAGTTCCTTGTTAAGTTTCATAACCAAATCTTTTAACAAATCATTTTCACATTCATATGTATCCCTTTCAATTTTATGAAGATGATATTCATTTTTTAGTTTCGATTCATAATCTTTTAAAGAGTGAATTTTCTTGGTTGCTTTTAAAAGGAGTTTTTCATATTTTTCAAGTAATGGTGGTGTAGACATAGAATACCCCTCTTCATAGTTTTGACTCATGGTTCAACTTGAAATTTGAAAAATAACTTTTGCATAAACTTCAGCAAATTAAGAGCAACTTGTTGAAACTACAAGAGGGGTTGAAAAGTTTCTATGTCCTCTTTTTATAATCTTTTAACTATTATCCTTCTTATAACTTGCAATAATCAAACTCTTTATGATTATATATATATATATATATATTTATAGTATGTGTATAAGTATGAGTATATATATATACTAGTATGATACCCGCGCAATGCGGCGACAACTAATAATTTCAACTCGTTAACATGTCCGTTTTCAAGACGTATGGAGTATGGTATTCATGTAACACGGTGACGGCGAATAATTTTCGACATGTGTATTTTCTTTATCTTTTTTACATTTCCTTTACTTTTGTGTTTTTCATAATTGAAAAAAATGTTATGAAAATATTTTTTAATAGTAAGTTAATTTGTATTGGCTGTGACTTTCAAAAAAAATTTATTGACTTTGATTTTCTTAAATATATAAAGTTTAGTTATTAAAATGAAATATAAAAATCTTATTAACTATACTTAATAGTTACTCAATTTAATTTATATTAGGGCTAATTTAGTAATTTCAAAACACTTAAAATTTAAGAGTTTAAGCAAAATGCCTAAATGCTTTATAATATAATATATAAATATATATACATATGTGTATATATGTATATAAGTATATTCTTGAATACGTAATAAATGAGTTAAAGGTAAATGCAATAATATAAATATGGGAAAATAAAAGAAAGAATATAAATGCAAGTATGTAAAGAGTTTAAAAAGGATAACACCGAGATTTATAGTGGTTCGGTTGAACTCCAATCTACTTCCACACCTTGACCTTCGTTAAAAGTTCCACTAGCACAACGTGCAAAGAGTCTCCTTAGAACGGAAGAGATCATCGGTTACAATCACCTTTGATACGAGGACGTGATCACCTCACGATGTTTTAATCTAAGAACACCAAACACGAGCTCTTCACCAAGAACCCAAGATGCCTCCACCGAGGACTTCTTTGCCTACCACGTAGGACTTCGTTGCCTCCACCGAGGTCTTCACCAAATGCCTTATCCAAGGACTTTTACAAAGTGTTCTTTACCGAGAACACACACCCAAGAACAATGTGAGAAATAGTCAAACCCATATGTACAATAAAGTTCTACAACTAGAACTAACACTCAAGAAATGAAATCTTACCAACACCAACAATGGTGTGTACAAATGATTTCACTCTTACAAATCAAGAGGAAAATGGATATATATATATATATATATATATATATATATATATATATATATATATGAAAGGTGATTGGTAGGAGTAAGAGGCACAGGTGCAAGTTGTCCCTCACGACTCTAGAGATCATCGGTTACACCACAATCACCTTTGACGTTTGTCAGGTGCAAGTTGTCCCTCATGACTTTAAAACGCGTCATATGGTAGGAGTAAGATTCCCCTCCTTATAAAGAGGAAGAATCCCCCTTGCCTCCCCTATGTGGGATGCTCCTGCATCGCTACAGGAACGGTGGGTTTAAGAGTCACGGATTTGATCGGCTCGAGGGAACGATGAGCCCCATAAACCCAACATCCCCCCCCACAACGGTGCGGCCCCCGGCTCTGATACCAATTGTTTTTCCCGAAAGATGTAAAACTAACAAAGATAATTAATCTAAGTTCGGAAGTAGTTTTAAAATACGAATACACGAAAGTTTTCAAAGCAGGATTACATTAACAATCAAACTTCAAAGATCACTCAAGAACACACTTGAGTACAGAGTACAAACTAGAATCAAGAACTTACTTGAAAATAAATTAGCAAACAAACTTTTACCTTTCTCAAACGGTGAAAAAGGTATTTATACGCTAACTAAACTAATCCTGACCATCTAAATAAATTACACGTGTACTGCTCTACATAAAGTTAGGAAACATAAATTCAAACCGCCGATTGAGCAAATAAAGGAGCGTTGATTTCGCACATTGCTTAACTTGTAGATGCTAGTACTAAAACGTGATTTCAGTTGTGATAGCCTCTTTATGACCGAAGACTTGCTTCCGTTTACGTTTCTCTTCAAAGCTTGTCTTCAGATGAATGTACGGGCTTCTTTCTTCAGATGTATGGCGTCAGGATACTTTACAAATAATAAAAAATAAGCCTTCAGATGCTTTCTTTAAAAGACATCTTCAGGAATGAAATATACACAAATATGAGACTAACACTTCTCAGCCAGATTTAAAATGTTACCGTTATGCACTTGGCTTATATTTGAAATCTGTATTTATCGGTACAATACCCGGAATAAAATATTGTTATCTTGTGTATTTGGATTGGCACAAATATCAAGTGAAGATCTCATTTGAAATAAGTGGACCATATTGTGCCACATCCCTAAACAAATACACAATATTATAATACCATTTAAAGGTATTTTATTTGTACAAAAAAATATGTATTTTCATGTTTGTAAATATTTGCAAATAAAATATATAAAAATTATGCCAAAATAATTTATAAAATACAATTCTAAAAATAGGTATCATTAAGATCATGTGGAATTGATTTTATAAATGAAAATACATTTAAGTAAAAATTGACTTTTCGATATATATGACGTTGTGGTTTAATAGTCATTTTTGCTTTATTGTTAGTGCAAGCATTTGGCGTTTTATAAAATTTACAAGTTTAATCCTCATGATATATATGTGTTGTGATCAATGCAAATTTATATTTAACTCCTTATTTTGCAGAACTTATTATTTTCATATTAACTTGGATTTTATAATATATTTTCTTTTTAAATAGTTTTAAAAAATTGCGTCATCAACACATTTTATTTAAATATTAAATCGTTGATTGCACCAACACCTTGGTTTAAGTTCAGACATCAAAACCTCGTATCGTCCGAATCTATTAAATCATGGCTCTGATACCAAGTTGTAAATACAAAATTTCTTTATTTTTTAAAACTAAAAAACATATATTAACACTAAAGGGTTAATAACCATAGAATAATTTAACAAAAGTTGAAAGTGTGTTTGGAATATTACATAATTACAAACCATTAGAAAGTGAGTATACATAATAGTCTTGGTAAAGTTTTCCCAAAAAGTCAGTGTCATAATCTACATTATGAAGCTAGAGCTTTGCCTTTATCTTTTCCTGAACCACATGAAAAGTGAACATAACAAACTAAAAAGCTTTCGCTTAGTGAACATACTTAACCAATATATATTGCAACAAGTAAAAATGACTAGCTCAACATCAACAGAACCCTAGAGACGCACTAACGAATAATGGGATCTCTAATCCTAAACCTAGTACAAAGGCTAAACCCAGATGCTCAAAGAGCACATAACTGTACCACATGCTGAACTATCATCATTCCACAACACATTCATGAATCACTTTTTACAGTAAAAGTAGTTGAGTAAACTCCCATTATGAAACATACAATAGTACAATAATAGCTCATCAAGATAAGCAATTAATCAACAAGTGATTCCTATACAAATATAATAATAGAAATAACATATTAAATTCTAACTCTGCTATTGAAAATAGGCAACACGTGCCATGTAGCCTTCTACACGGGCCATGTAGTAATCCTACACAACTAGGGGTGGCTACATTACCGGTCTAACACTAGGTCTATTCACGGCCGTGTAAAACCCGATACAGGCCGTGTAGCCCTGCACGACTTGGCTAAACGGGTTCCCTATTCCTTTACGGGACATGTAGCCTTGGAACACAGCTAGACTATTCACCCGAACAACTACTCTTTTGACCCATTTGGTTTCTAAAACTCGATTTTTCCGCAACTGAGTGTTTTCCTACACTCAAAACAACTTATATAGTTATTTATATAAATATATATTAGTTGTGTATATAAATATATATATATATATATATATATATGGTCTATTGACAATTCTACCCCACAGTTCTAATCTTTCGTTTTTTGCAATTTCAGCCCCTAAAGTTCTATACGCTTAATTAAAATTAATTCTAAAATTTTATAAAATATTTAAATAAATCAATATTGACTAAATATAAATATTTCTAACCTCAGGGTGTTACATCGTGTTTGAAAACAGAGACTCTTGCTATTTTGCCCAGCAATTGTCACACCCCGCTAAAGCGGAAACACGAGATGTCACAGCACAAGATATCATCGCACAAGGTAAATAGATAATAACCATTAGATTAAATTAACAAAATAAGTAGTTCGGATGAAACATAAATAAAAGTTACACAACCGAATAATATTTAAAGGACATTGTCTTGTACGATGCGTAAATAAAATAGATATTGTTTTCATAAAATGTGACGATGAAGATGGAAATGCCACACATCATGCTTGTATGCATAAGGTACCTAACGACGATCACCTGAAAGCACGGGTAAAAGAAAAGGGTCAACTACTAGAGTTGGTGAGTTCATAGGTTTTTAATATATGCACAAAATATCTTTTAAATGAGAAAAGTATAAATAATTGGTGGAAGTTTTTGGATAAAATCCAAGTATGAAATAATGATAGAAGATGTGTTATATTGCCCAATACGATGCACATGGTAGTAATAGACTATGATGATTATTGCTTGAGCCATTATCCAACCTAGCCGACAACCAATTGCCCATGATAAACCTAACGCCTATATTAAATGACGTTAGTAGTGGTAAAGTACATCTATAGTTCGTCAACCATAAATGGGAGACGTCGGAATCTCCAAATAGCGCTACTTACAAATACCATCGGCTCACTAGCGGAGTTAAGGAATAATATCCAACGAAAGGGCCTTACAACGATCACCCAAGCACATCAAAGAATAATACCATAAGTGCTCAAAATAATATTTGAAATAAATAAGAAGATAGGCAATAAACTTTTCATGAAATATATACACATGCTTTCACCCCAAAATAATATGAAATACGGTAAAAAGGGGCTATGATACTCACTCGGTATGCAAAGGTGTTTTCTTGTAAGGATTTCTTGTTCCTACCGAAACTCCTTTCCTAATATAAGAGGTATGTAGCTCTATTAGACTTATTTTATTTATTATTTTGTATTATTTATTTGTTGTTAACTTATTTATTTAAATAGTTAAAGGTTGTCTCTATTTTTTCATAAATCATAAGTGTTCACTGGAATTTTTAGGTCTTTAAGTTGAACTTTAAAAGTTAAAAACTGTAATTTAGGAGTCATATTAAGGCTTGATATTTTAATATAATCTTAATACATGTTTCTAGAATGTCCAGTCAAAATATAGGAATTTATAATCCATGTTTAGTATTTTTAATAATTAAAAGTGTATAGGATGTCCACTGATCAGTGTCTGGATGACATGTTGTTACTAAAACGTCTGTTTAGGGCTCATACGACCTCCTTTTTACATGATTCAAACTGGGAAATAACCACGACTCAAAGATGAAACGTTAAAAAAAAACTAGACGTATTTTGACCCAAGAATGAGTAAGTTATACGCGTTTAAAGTGTACCCTTCTAAATCTGTCAGATTTCCAGATTCAACATATGGGTCTTTTTAAATATGTTTGAAGGATCAAAAGTTCATGAAAATTAGTGAATCCAGGTTTAAATGAAAGGTTACACTTTAAACTAAGATTAGCAAAAAGAATCAACTGATTTTGATACCTAGAACTCCAGATATAACAAAAACAAGTGGGGAGTTCTAGCATCAGAATCTGCCAGATTGTTATTCTTTTTGCTTATGGGTCATAACTTTAATATGACATGTTTATATTAATGATTAATCATATTGTATGAGTATAAGCTTTGATAATCCATGTGTTCTTTCAACAATGGTAGGATGATACACATTTAATGTGTTCCTTACAACATTTGTTAAGATGAAACACATGCATGATCAAAGTCTTATTTTCTTGATTTTTAGTTGATTAAGTTCCATACAACAATGGTAGGATGATGCACATTTCATGTGCTCCTTACAACATTGGTAGGATATTTATATTTACATGATTATAGATATATATATATAAAGGAAATAAGATGAACAACAAAGAAAATAAATAAAAGAAAGAAGAAAGAAGAAAAGAAGAAAGGTAGAAGAGTAGAGATGAGTGTTTTATGATCATCTTACCAACTCTTTTCTTTGATTATGTGTTTGATCTTCAAAAGATGATCAAGACTTGGATGTTCTTGGGAGATTTTTGTTGGTGAAAGAAGAAGAGAAAAAAGAGAAGAGATGAAGTGTGGTGGTGAAGGAAATGATGAAGAGTAGTAGGGGGCTTATATAGAGCATGGGGGAGATCAAGTGGTGATTCTTGGAAAGAGAAGGAGGCAAGAGAAAAGAGATGGGGGGTTTCTTTTATTTTTTTATTTTTTATAAATTATGTGTAATTAGTTTAAATAAATTTGTATAAATGGTGATTTTGTTTAAATCTTTTAATTAACAAAGTTTTAATTATTTTGATGAGTTTATATATATATATATATATATGTTTTATATTTTAACTTATTTATATTTATTATGATGTATTTAATTATTTTTATTGTTATTATTATTATTATTGTATATGATTTGTAATTCTTGACTTTTAATAATTCGATTTTTCGAGCTCGGGAAGGTTCTAACCATATAGGCGGGATTTCTACGAAATCTAATATTAGTATGGATGTATTTAAGTCATAAATACTATTTTTAGTCATACTAGGCTTAAAATTAGAATTTCTAATGGCTAAACTGGGAAATTTGTTGCCGAATGTCACAGCACCGTCATATTGTAACACCGTATTTTCACCCATAAAATTTTCATTTTAATTAACACCGCGGAAGCGATTACCAAAACATAAAAGTATTTACAACTGAAGTTAAACCAACGTTTAACAAAACCCATCAGTTTAAAATACAGCATTACAAAAACTACGGCTCGTCAAAATTCCAATCAGAGTGCTTGTCAATTATTCCCCAGACCACACCCCCTCACGACCAAACCGCAGAACTCACCAGCCACCTGTAAAAGTAGTGAGAGGTGGGGGATTAGCACAAAGCTAAGTGAATGAAAGTAAACCAACACAGATATACTAGCAAATAACCGCATGATATCACAACAGTAAACACATAATCACCCTTTGCCTCACGAGAAGACCGGCGGTTCTGCAAGAACCTACAACCAATGCCGGCCAAGCAAAGGTTTACCGATAGTCTATTTGCTATTCTCACACAGTATTATCTTAAGTTGCAACGAATGCATCAAAAGACCACAATACTGATTAGCGGATAGCAAAGAAACCCAGCCCAGTATGCCCAGCCGTCAGCTGACTTCACAATAGGCGCAACAATCAATTAACATATCACAGTTAATCAATTAATAGACTACAGTCTATCTATGCATCAGGTCAATCAATTAACATATCACAGTTAATCAATTAGCAGACAAACAGTCTATCCATGCGTCAATCCGATAACAGTTGCAACCCAAGCCAGTTACAACTAATAACACCCGTGAGTAAACATCCACTCACCTCGAGTTATCTAACTCCCACTCAGTGGTCTAATATTACCGAGCCTTGTCCTTTCCTGAGATCAGAATAAACTAAAATCAGTAATCAATTCATAAATATATACCAAACACATATATTTATATCCTTTCAATTAAACATAAACGTGTAAGATTCACATATGTATAAACATATAGCACATAGCATTAAACAATGCAACAAACACCAAAATCCTTCAAAACCGTGGACGTGTCGCGT
Source organism: Dittrichia graveolens (assembly GCA_038502395.1). Classification (NCBI taxonomy): domain Eukaryota; kingdom Viridiplantae; phylum Streptophyta; class Magnoliopsida; order Asterales; family Asteraceae; genus Dittrichia; species Dittrichia graveolens. The sequence continues at coordinate 234,837 of JARJIL010000003.1, read as the reverse complement.
CCAAACAACTGACGCGTCGCGTCGAGCCATTTGTCAGATTTCCACAATCCGAGTCCCATGTATCGGATTTCCAATCCCGAACTCCAAGTTCCGGATTTCCAGTGTCGGATTTCACTACTTCGGATTCTCATCATCGGATTTTGGATCCGGATTTCATCAATAGGATTTCCTCTCGGATTCACACAAGAATCCGATTCTTTCCAAGAACGCGTCGCGACCGACCCTTCATCATATTCTTCATTTTCCAGCCGACTTAACTTTTCCAAATCCGAATAACTCACTTGAAATCCAATATGAACACTTCTAAAACATGTATAATCATCTTATAACATGTATCTAACATCAAGAACACATTAATAACAATTAAAACACCAAATCAAACAAAACCCATTTGTCAAGTATGGTGCTTCAAGCTCCATTCATGGTGTTTCATCATATACACATGTATTTCATCAGAAAAGCATATCAATATGATCCGAATCATGCAAGGAACATCATCATACCTTTGTTTGAATTATCAAGCCACAAAACTTGACTTTCACTTTTCAAGTTAACAACTTTTCTAGCTTTTCTCTCAAGAACACATAGTACACACTTTTCACTTTTGAAACACAAATGAGCAGACACTACAGTTAACACCCACGCATACTTTCTCACAAATCTAAGTAGGAGGTGTCCATGCATACACCCTACACACATGCAACATTCACACATACTTAAATATATACTTCTGTACACACACACACACACATATATATATATATATAAGCAAATATACAATCCTTAATTAATACCATTTATTAAGATCATTTAATTAAATGCTAAACAAGCAATTAATCTAATATTAATCACGTATACACGTACCTTGGCGTACGTAACCACTAGGCCCAAAATCAGGATGTTACAAATCCTCCCTCCTTAAAAGGATTCCGTCCTCGGAATCTCACTGCATACACATCAATCTCGATGTCAACTCTTCATGTCCTCTTTTGAAACTCCCTCGCACTTTCAACTTTTAATATATAACCACACAAGCTTTGCATCTTATCCTCAAACCAACAGTCAGTTCATAAGTCCTGTCTTCAAGCATTCTCTAAATTTATGTCTAACTCAGTCATAAATCCCAATAGCTTCCAATCATTTATCATCCGTCATGCCAAAGCATTCACATATCGTTTATCACTTACTTCAAATCAACAAGTTGAAGTATCATCACCACAATCTCATAGCTTTGCACAAGGTATTCTAATATCTCACTATTAGAAATTAGTTCACCCACAAGATCATAACAAATATGAGTTCAGCCAATCATCGAGTTTCAATCCCACCTTTGGACTATCCATCAGGAAAATCCTGTCACATCGTCCAATTCTCGTTTGTAAACTCTTCATAAGTTTAAACAAATCTCCATTTTTTTATCACAAACCATCAAATATGAATCTTCATATCTGCAAATCATCCCTCTCAAACACTCAATTAAATCCATCTGTACACCAGATACCGTCTCACTGATAATAAAAATACTGTAAGTCAATAACCACGTAAAACATATTCAGGTGTTCCTTTATTTGATCAAGTCAAATAAAATTTCCATCACGTCTTCTCATCATCACCCCTCAGATATCTCAAATATCTCAAGGTTACATAAGTTTCCGGTATACCACTTCATTTTACACTCCATATGTCATATCTCATATCACATACTATCTGGATTCACATAGTATATCATCAGTACCCAACCCTCACGTTATTACTCCACAATATAGCATTGGCAATTAATGTATAAATCCTTGTAAAGTTCAACTCCAGTGCTTAGCAAAGGCACGTCCTAGCAAAGGCAATCTCCAAGCATAGGCATCTCCAAGCAAAGGTAATCTTCACACAAGATCCACAAGTTGTCACTCCAAAAGGTTAGGCCATTGCAATCCTCTTTTCTCTTTCTCTATCTCAAAGGTTTCAACCTTTTCAAGACTTTCTCACAAAGGAAATCTTGATTCATTCACCAAGTCGGAGATACTTCCAACTCGCATATATAAAAATGTTATCATTACTAACTCTTTCACAGATCAACACATCTGTCATCACATCATTTTTAAGATAACATCAAATTCCGCAATCACTTTCTTTGATTCAGTTTGATCACCATCTCAATCATTCAGATAACTTCTTCTAGTTAGCCATTCATTATATTTCTCATTGACCACGTCAATCACACATGTCTTCCCTTACAGTTAATATGACATCACTGCACTTATATCAGCTGCAACTTTCAAGTCATGGTAAAAATTTCGTCTCGTGATATCTCAATTAACACAAGATATCCACTATACATCCAATCTCAAAGTATAACATCACATTTCAAACCAACAAATGCGATTTCCCGTCATACCAAAAAATTCATTTAAAACCATCACTCATCCTCATGAATCAACTGTACTCAGTAGATTATACATTCACTTATAATCTTCAGCACTCCTTATACCTGCACAATATTGCACATCCAGACTTGCCGAATATGCAGTAATTCATCTCTGTCTTCTTTCTTTGCACAATTGAATTCACATAGACGCATAATGTATATAAATCATATGATACACATTATATCATGCAATTCAATTAATCTACACATATATCTCTATGGTATATCATGCTCACTAAGCATTTAAATAAAGTATCACACATACTTATCATCATACCATTTCTTTATATATAACACATAACTCATAATAGAAAATCATCTATTATCACTTAGTTCTATTTCTAGAGAATCAATCTCATCCGAAATAAACTCACACATTTTAGCACATACTATGCATAAAATATTCAAAATTAACTTTAAAGTTAATTAACACACATATACAGGTATAAAGTTTTATCAAAACATACCCGTTTCATCTTCATCAACGGTGCCATCATCACTAGCCATCATATTGAACACCCCACCCTCTAGCACAGCAGGGTTCTTTCTCTTTTGCCCTACTGATGATGATCCCTCAACCGCTTCAGCCCCAGTCCCCGTCCCAGTCTTCCTCCCAGAAGGACACTCATCAGCCCTGTGTCCCTCATTCTGACAGTTCCAGCACACACTTCGAGGGAAATCACATTCCCTAGCTTCATGCCCTAACGCTCCACAACGCATACATCGCATGGTCTGAACTGTACATTGCCCAGAATGGTTAGATCTACACCGTCTACACCATTGCGGTCTCTGACCAGAATCCTCAATGGTTACTCCACTGTCTTGACTTCCCTGTGACTGATTTCCTTGCCAACTACTCTTTGGCTGATTACCAGTCTGTTCATACCTTGGCTTCTGCACAGCCGCCTCATCTCGATTTTGCTTATCTCTTGCCTGTATGTCCCCCTCAGCAGACTTTGCCAAGGTAAAAGCCTGGGACAACGATCCAGCCAATCGAGTTGTGCTCCTCTACTCAGGAAGTAATGCTCCAATGAAATGTTGAACCTGGGAAGGTTCATCAGGCACTCACTGAGTCACAAATCTCAGTTTCGAATTGAACTGCTCAATTAATTCATCCACGGACATCTTTTTCGTCATTCGCAGTTCCATGAACTCCTGTCTTATCTTGTTCAACTCAAAAGCATTGCAATACTGTTCACACAATTTATTTCGAAATTGATCCCAAGTAATTGCATCCATCTGAGCTCTCGATAAATGTGTAGTGATAGAATCCCACCAAACCATCGCTTTTCCTTTCAACATCCTGGTGGCAAAACAAACCCTCATTTCTTCCTCACAATTGCAAGCATCCAAAATCCTCGAAATATCTCGCAACCAATTCAAGGTAACATTTGGATCTGTGCTACCATGATACTCCTCAGGTTTACGATCCAAGAACTGTTTATACGTACATGGCTGTCTGAATCCCATAGCCTGTGGATATCCCATAAACGGATAAGAATAAGATCCTTGAGGCATCAATCCCTGCGGATAAGACCCCTGTGGAACAGATCCTTGCGGAAACATCGGATAGCAAAATGGTTGAGATATCGGTTGACACACTGGTGGAAATGGTATCGATGCAGAAGGCATCCCTGTATACATCGTACTAGTCGGGTAAATTGGTGGTATCTCAAATGTAGTAGCAGCCACGGTAACAACCGGTGGTTGACTCGCACAATCTTGTCTCTGTTGATCCAATTCCTTTCTTAAATCTTGTAACTGACCCTCAAGCTGCAAGATGTACTCATCCCTCTCATCTCTAGCTGTACCAGATGTACCAATATTATGTAAAGTTTCCATTGTTGCTGGGACAATAGGGGCACCAGTTGAGTTCTCATTATCAGCCATCTGTAACAATCACAACATCTCACCAAGTGATTAGTTCAAAACCGTTAGTATAACACATACTAGCCACCCAAGCAATACTCACAATCACCCTAATCCCCACACTCAAGGAATAATTGACCCCCAACTCGAGCCACGATTTGGGAATGCAGCACTTCCACTGTGCCTACATCGCCAAACCAAGGCTCTGATACCAAACTTGTAACACCGTATTTTCACCCATAAAATTTTCATTTTAATTAACACCGCAGAAGCGATTACCAAAACATAAAAGTATTTACAACTGAAGTTAAACCAATGTTTAACAAAACCCATCAGTTTAAAATACAGCATTACAAAAACTACGGCTCGTCACAATTCCAATCTAAGTGCCTGTCAATAATTCCCCAGACCACACCCCCTCACGACCAAACCGCAGAACTCACCAGCCACCTGTAAAAGTAGTGAGAGGTGGGGGATTAGCACAAAGCTAAGTGAATGAAAGTAAACCAACACAGATATACTAGCAAATAACCGCATGATATCACAACAGTAAACACATAATCACCCTTTGCCTCACGAGAAGACCGGCGGTTCTCCGGGAACCTACAACCAATGTCGGCCAAGCAAAGGTTTACCGATAGTCTATTTGCTATTCTCACACAGTATTATCTTAAGTTGCAACGATTGAATCAAAAGACCACAATACTGATTAGCCGATAGCAAACAAACCCAGCCCAGTATGCCCAGCCGTCAGCTGACTTCACAATAGGCGCAACAATCAATTAACATATCACAGTTAATCAATTAATAGACCACAGTCTATCTATGCATCAGTTCAATCAATTAACATATCACAGTTAATCAATTAGCAGACAAACAGTCTATCCATGCATCAATCCGATAACAGTTGCAACCCAAGCCAGTTACAACTAATAACACTCGTGAGTAAAGATCCACTCACCTCGAGTTATCGAACTCCCACCCAGTTGTCTAATATTACTGAGCCTTGTCCTTTCCTGAGATCAGAATAAACTGAAATTAGTAATCAATTCATAAATATATACCAAACACACATATTTATATCCTTTCAATCAAACATAAACATGTAAGATTCACATATGTATAAACATATAGCACATAGCATTAAACAATGCAACAAACACCAAAATCCTTCAAAACCGCGGATGCGTCGCGTCCAAACAACCGACGCGTCGCGTCGAGCCATTTGTCGGATTTCCACAATCCGAGTCCCATGTATCGGATTTCCAATCCCGAACTCCAAGTTCCGGATTTTCAGTGTCGGATTTCACTACTTCGGATTCTCATAATCGGATTTTGGATCCGGATTTCATCAATCGGATTTCCTCTCGGATTCACACAAGAATCCGATTCTTTCCAAGAACGCGTCGCGTTCTTCTCCTGGACGCGTCGCGTCGCGACCGACCCTGCATCATCTTCTTCATTTTCCAGCCGACTTAACTTTTCCAAATCCGAATAACTCACTTGAAATCCAATATGAACACTTCTAAAACATGTATAAGCATCTTATAACATGTATCTAACATCAATAACACATTAATAACAATTAAAACACCAAATCAAACAAAACCCATTTGTCAAGTATGGAGCTTCAAGCTCCATTCATGGTGTTTCATCATATACACATGTATTTCATCATAAAAGCATATCAATATGATCCGAATCATGCAAGGAACATCATCATACCTTTGTTTGAATTATCAAGCCACAAACCTTGACTTTCACTTTTCAAGTTAACAACTTTTCTAGCTTTTCTCTCAAGAACACATAGTACACACTTTTCACTTTTGAAACACAAATGAGCAGACACTACAGTTAACACCCACGTATACTTTCTCACAAATCTAAGTAGGAGGTGTCCACGCATACACCCTACACACATGCAACATTCACACATACTTAAATATATACTTCTGTACACACACACACACACATATATATATATATAAGCAAATATCCAATCCTTAATTAATACCATTATTTAAGATCATTTAATTAAATGCTAAACAAGCAATTAATCTAATATTAATCACGTATACACGTACCTTGGCCTACGTAACCACTAGGCCCAGAATCAAGATGTTACACATACTTTGCGATTCTAATCGCTCTGACCAACAATGGTCGAGTATGCAGCATGTGTGTGATTAATGATTGTTGCATTTCGAGTTCGTCGGTGAAGGTGTTGCAATCAGGTGTACTCTATGTTTAATCTACTTCATTTTAGTAGGTGTATTGATCATCTTTTTACGTTTAAAAATAGGGTCAATAATGGTTTAACACTTTAACCATCAAAGTTTTAGTTTAGTTTCGGTTTAACCGTCAAAGTTTTTTTCCAAATGGTTTTACCATAAAGTTTGAATTTGTTATGATTTAATCCTCAAAGTTACACCTTCTTTTTGGTTTAAACCTTAAAGTTTTTTTTTTCAAACGATTTAACCCTTAAATTTTTGTTGAAAAATGCTTTAAACCCTCTACGTTTTGTTAATTTTTTAATAAAACTAAAATGCATAATAAAGTAGAGAGGGTAAAATCGAAAACCATATAAAATTTAAGTGATTACTCAGTTTTTTTAACAAAACATTAAGGTTTAAATCATTTAAAAAAAACTTTGAGGTTTAAATCATAAAAACTCAAAACGTTATGGTAAAATTGTTTAGAAAAAAACTTTAATGGTTAAACCGAAACTAAACTAAAACTTTGATAATTAAACCTTATTGACTCTTAAAAATAAAGTTTAATTAAGAAGTAGCTTGATTTATGAAAAAGCATATTGAGTTGTTCATGTTGAAGTGCAGATGGTCTATTTGCTTTGCATTTTCATTTGAATATTACTTATGTACTTAATACATTTTTGGGTTTCTTGATTATGTATTTTGGCAATTGATGCATTCTGGAGTGAATTTGTAGTATCAACATGTAATGGTGCTTAAAATGGTTCTCGCATAAAGAGTGGTTCTCAAATGAACTTATATCTATATTACTATATAAATCATTTAACATTATCTCTTCTCTTAAATTTTAAGACTTCTTAAAATTCAATCAATATAAAATCTTGACCCTTCATTTAATCTAAATTAATCGCATCCACTCAATCTTTAACTATTTTATTCTTCTAATTTACTTAAACTTTTTATTTAAAATATATTCTCTCATACTAATACAATTATCCACCCACATCAACATAATTTTTAAAATCTTATTAACTCTACTCTTTATTTCATCAATATAAATCTTTTTTCTTATTTTATTGTCTTTTAGAATTTATTTTTAAAATTAATAAAATAACTAAATGTAAATAAAACAAAATTAGAAAAAAACGGACATGTTGCCATAGAAAACTTTTTCGTCACATTGAATCGCGCGAATAACCCCTTGTTAATGCTTTATAACAAGCGTATTAATGAGCCATTACCATTTATAGCAATTGATTTATTTAATCAAGCGCCAAGTTTGGTTCTCGTAGTTTTCATACGAAAAACAATTCTTGTGAACCTTCTCATATATATATATATATATATATATATATAGTGCAAAGTTCATTTGAGAACCGTTTTTATTGCGAGAACCGCAAGAACCAATCTTAGCCATCCAATTTCTCCTTCAATTTGATTGCCCACCCATGAATTCCTTACATGCACTATGCCACACTTAATCCCCCCACGCTCTTCATCCATGAACTCCATTATCCATAATTTATGAACGGCTAAGATTGGTTCTCGCGGTTCTCATAACAAAAACGGTTCTCAAATGAACCTCCCTATATATATATATACTATATACTATATAAATCATTTAACATTCTCTCTCCTCTTAAATTTTAAGACTTCTTAAAATTGAATCAATATAAAATCTTGACCCTCATTTAATCTAAATTAATCTCATCCACTTAATCTTTAACTATTTTATTCTCCTAATTTACTTTAACTTTTTATTTAAAATATATTCTCTCATACTAATACAATTATCCATCCACATCAACATAATTTTTAAAATCTTATTAACTCTTCTCTTTATTTCATCAATATAAATCTTTTTTCTTATTTTATTGTCTTTTAGAATTTATTTTTAAAATTAATAAAATAACTAAATGTAAATAAAACAAAATTAGAAAAAAAACGGACATGTTGCTATAGAAAACTTTTTCGTCACATTAAATCGCGTGAATAACCCCTTGTTAATGCTTTATAACAAGCGTATTAATGAGCTATTACCATTTATAGCAATTGATTTATTTTAATCAAGCGCCAAGTTTGGTTCTCGTAGTTTTCATACGAAAAACAATTCTTGTGAACCTTCTCATATATATATATATATATATATATATATATATATATATATAGTGCAAAGTTCATTTGAGAACCGTTTTTATTGCGAGAACCGCAAGAACCAATCTTAGCCATCCAATTCCTCCTTCAATTTGATTGCCCACCCATGAATTCCTTACATGCACTCTGCCACACTCAATCCCCCACGCTCTTCATCCATGAACTCCATTATCCATAATTAATGAACGGCTAAGATTGGTTCTCGCGGTTCTCACAACAAAAACGGTTCTCAAATGAACCCCCCTATATATATATATACTATATACTATATAAATCATTTAACATTCTCTCTCCTCTTAAATTTTAAGACTTTTTAAAATTCAATCAATATAAAATCTTGACCCTTCATTTAATCTAAATTAATCTCATCCACTCAATCTTTAATTATTTTATTCTCCTAATTTACTTTAACTTTTTATTTAAAATATATTCTCTCATACTAATACAATTATCCATCCACATCAACATAATTTTTAAAATCTTATTAACTCTTCTTTTTATTTTATCAATATAAATCTTTTTTCTTATTTTATTGTGTTTTAGAATTTATTTTTAAAATTAATAAAATAGCTAAATGTAAATAAAACAAAACTAGAAAAAAATGGACATGTTGCTGTAGAAAACTTTTTCGTGACATTGAATTGCGCGAATAACCCCTTGTTAATGCTTTATAACAAGCGTATTAATGAGCCATTACCATTTATAGGAATTAATTTATTTTAATCAAGCGCCAAGCTTGGTTCTCGTAGTTTTTATACGAAAAACAATTCTTGTGAACCTTCTCATATATATATATATAGTGCAAATTTCATTTGAGAACCGTTTTTATTGCGAAACCGCAAAAACCAATTTTAGCCGTCCAATTCCTCCTTCAATTTGATTGCCCACCCATGAATTCCTTACATGCACTCTGCCATACTCAATCCCCCACGCTCTTCATCCATGAATTCCATTATCCATACTTAATAAACGGCTAAGATTGGTTCTCGCGGTTCTCACAATAAAAACGGTTCTCAAATGAACCCTCCCCTATTCATGTGAAAAGTGTTTTATTTATAAAAAATACAAAAAGTATTTAGAGTCATTCAGATACGGAGTGGCATTTTTGTAATTAAATTAAACTATAAGGAAATTTAAATACAAAAAATGGATATTATAGTCATTAGAATCCTAAACTAATACCTACCTACCCTAATTAATTTCCTACTTTAATTATCTCTACCTTTCTCACGTCTCTCATATCTTCGGCCCCCGGCCCTTCTTAGTCCTTTCTTACCTCTTTCAATCGCCTACTAGTCTCTACACCTCAACTCTCTCGTTTGTCGATCATCTTCTTTAACCTATCCGGTCACCGTATCAACAACAGTTTATCGTCGCACAACACCCTTAAACTCAATGTTCATCTCCTCTTTACCCTATGTTGCTCGCACACCGGTCATCTCCACCGTTGCCTCTTCTCCGATCAACATCTGTAGTAGCATGGTTGACTCCGGCTATGATAGTTGCATCGCCACCAATCGTCACCATTATCAATAGTGAAGATGAACAACACCATATCATTTGTTGTTGCATCCCCTCCCTCCCAGATCTCTCTCATTTGAAATTACTGGCGACAATTGGTGGCAAATACACCACCATCATTGCCTTCCCCCTCCTTTTCGTTTGCGTTAAAATGATCCTCCGCCGTCATCACCGCTGAAGAACGCGCCACCATCCGGCATCGCTACAATCTTGATCAGCTCCCCATCGTTGCAGATCTGTAGATCTACGTTTTTTTAATGATGTGTAGATATGTTTTTTTTGGAGTTTTATGTTTATTAATGAACAAAAAATTCAGACTAGGAAACCAGGGTTTTGTTTATTAATGAATAAAACTTTTGTGTAGATATGGGTTTCTGTATATATGTTCAATAGTGAATTTAGATTTTTTGGGCTTTTTTTTGTTACTTTTAGATTGTTCATTACCCAACATAACTATAATTTGTTAATTTTTTTTGTTCATTTCTAAATATAATTATTAATGGTTTATAATCAAAAAAATCATTAATTCTAATTTTGAGTATAGTTTACTAATGACCACCCGAGAAATCTTTCAAACAATAAAAAGGATCTTAGAAAATAAATAGAAAAATCAAAACAGAAAAAAAAACAATTTGAAAAAAAAAGATTACGGCTCACTAATGATATAGAAAAAAAATGTAAACATTAAAAAAAAAGACAAAGGAAAAAGCATTTAATGATGAAACAATATAAACTAAGAGTTTATTAGTGAACAAAGTGTAATTAACATAACATTTGAAAACTCATAAATATTTGGTTGTGTTCATCGTTGAACACCGTAATATTAAGAAAAAATATTGTTTACGATTATACCCTTTTGAATAAAAAACAAAAAATAAGATTAATAATCAGATAAGTCAAACACAACGAGAGATTGAATTTAATTGTGTGTGTGTGTGTATATATATATAGGGGAAGGTTCATTTGAGAACCGTTTTTATTGTGAAAATCGCGAGAACCAATCTTAGTCGTTTATTTTGGATAATAGAATTGATAGATGAAGAGCGTGGGGATTGAGTGTGGCAAGGTGCATGTAAAAAATTCATTTGTGGACAATCCAATTGGAGGGGAAATTAGACGGCTAAGATTGGTTATCATGATAAAAACGGTTGTGTGTGTGTATATATATATATATATATACATATATAAATATATATAAAATAGCTAGATACGGATATAATAAATAAAATGAAGAAGACGATGAAAGAATGTTGAATTTAATTGTTGAGACGTCATGCATGCACTAGCAAATGATAAAAGCATAAGCAATACATATATGATATACCTACCTGCCTACGTCACCAAATCCCACTAAATTTAAATTTGATTGTTTCAAGTCATTACAACAAACTTGAGAAACAGAGATCCATGTTTTGTTTTGTTTTTAAATAAACAAATTAAGGTTGTGTGTGTGTTCTTTTAGGAATATGTCTGTCAAGAGACCGAAAGGGTACTGACTGCAGGCATCCTCGCATGAGCACCCCATTAATCCCATTATTATTTATTAGTTAATAATTAATTATCATATCATAATTAGTGTTTAAACTTTTGTTTTAAATACCTTAATTTTGTAAGGAAGTAAGTTCTTCAATAGTAATGGGTAATACTATACGGTTCATAGCAAAGAGGGCATGACAGCCAGAGTAGACGGCCATGAAGGCAGAAATCGGTTTTGTACATTTATGTAACATGCATACAATGATAAGTATTTATAAGTCGATTGCATTATTTGAAATAAGCTTAAGTCTAATTGTATATAATGATATTTTACACAAAGTTTAATATTATGATGTAATATGCCTATATTTTAATTATCAGAAGTTGTTGATGAAGCAAGATTTATTTCTTTGTGCTTCTTTTTCTTCCTTCTCGTTGTTTTCCATTGACGTTAAAGGAGCGTAGCTTTTTCTATAGCCTTATGTTGGTTTCATTCCTGTTAAGTTCTTGTGGTTTTACTTTTTTATTGTTTTTTTTAATAGTTTCGCCTCAACGGTAGTGGCACAAGATCGAAACCAGTTGATTTAATCCAGGCCCCGGTTTCGAACCACTCCAACTACACCCCCTAATTAATTCGATAGGGCTGCTTTCACCAACGAGGGAGTGACCCTCAGCTACTCCTAAGAAGAAACCCTCCAAAGAGACTCGAACCCAAGACCTCTCCTTCACTGGGAAAACTCCCTTACCACCAGGTAGGGGTGAGCATGCGACTCGATAGACCGAAAAAACCGACGAACCGGACCGAGACCGGTCTGGTCTTCGGTCCTTGTTTTTTATAGATTTCGGGTTTCGGTCCGCTCCGGGCCGGTCCGGTTTTGTTTAATATAGTGTATAAAACAAACAATAGACCGAAAAAACCGACTAACCGGACCTGATCGGACCGAGACCAGTCCGGACCGGGACTGGTCAGTCCAGTCTTCGGTCCTAGTTTTTTATAGATTTCGGGTTTCGGTCCGGTCCGGTCTTTCTCGGTCCGGTCCAGATTTTGAACCGTGCTCACCCCTACCACCAGGGCAAGCCCCTTTCGTACTTTTTTATTGTTGGATCATGCACTTCCATTTCGAAATGTAGTCTCTCTATCTTCGGATAGATGTATGATTATCTACATCTTTTACCTTCCTCATATAGTCATATCCCACTAGAGCGGTATTATATTAGTTATTATTGTTGTTGGATATGTCCTCGATATTTATTAATTGTTAGGGATATATGGATACATGTAATTAGAAGATCAACAAATTAATAAGCACAAAAACATAAGTTAATTAGTCGATCGATAGTGGACAAAAAAAATTATATAGTGCTGGAAGCACCAACAATTTAGATGAGATGCTAATGATTAAAACTAAATTTAAAAGGACAAAGTAGGGGTCTATTAAAAGGGTTATAGCAGAAGTGAGGACTAATTAACAATAATCAGATCTCACCGTTATTTCATTCAAGTTCATTAAAAGTTTTTCTCAAAATTTAAAGTTTCCATGTGAAGTTGATATTAGCAGAAGTGGTAATATTATTTTATATATACTAGCATCGTGCTTATGTAATATTTTAGCGACGAATAATTTTTGTTTTATAATACGTCGTTTTCAAGAATGTATGATATGTTATTCACGTAATTTAATGTCATAAAAAAGTTTTCTTGAGCAACATGTTCTACTTTTTCAAATTTTCTTGTATTTGTATCAATTATTTTATTAATTTAAAAAATAAATTCTAAAATACGTTAAATATGAAAAGAGATTTATATTTATGAAATAAACGGAGAGAAGTTAATAAGATTTTAAAAATTGTGTGATATGAGTGAATAATTGTATTTGTGTGAGAGTATATTTTAATCGAATAAAAATTAAAGTAATTAGGATAGAGTGTAATAGTTAAAGATTGAGCGAATAAGATTAATTTAAATAAAATGAAAGGTAAAAATATTGTTTTGATTGAATTTTAAGAACTCTTAGGGGGCGTTTGGTTCGCAGATTTTTTTCATGGGATTTGCATTATTTTAAAGGATTTGCATTTGGTAGGATTGTAAATCCAGTCTTGTGTTTGGTTGACAAAATCTACCGGGATTTGTATTTCTGAAATCCTATTTGTTTTGTAATTCAATCAAAGGATTTGGATTGTTTTGGTGACAAATGACAGAACTGCCCTTGAGATATATTTTAAATAGTTTTGTACACCATAAACAAAGCATCATAATCTAACAAATAAAGCATCATATTTGTCTCAAGAACACAAATTTGTACACCATAAATCAGTTCAAAATCACATGTTTTCAGATCATATATCATAAATCATTTCAAAAACAGATGTAATCGAGCTCACAAGTGATAATCAAGAGACGGAAAACATAAAAACATATTTGTAATCGAGCTCACAAGTGACGCTTGAATGAAGTTGGTGTGATGGTTGACGCTCGCACGAAGGTGGAGACGGCGACGGCAGATACTCGACAAAGGTGGCGACAACAATCGAAGTTGGCTCTAGGTAGGTCAGTGATGTTTGACGCTCGAACGAAGGTGGCGACGGCGGATACTCGACGAAGGTGGCGATGGCAATCGAAGTTGGCTGCAGGGGGTTGGCGATGGTTGACGCTCAAACGAAGGTGGCAACGGTAGATACTCAACAAAGGTGGCGACGGAGATCAAAGTTGGCTACAGGTGGGTCGGCGATGGTTGACGCTCGAACGAAGGTGGCGACGGCACTCGACGAAGGTGGCGACGACGACGGCAGATACTCGACGAAGGTGGCGATCGCGACGGCAGATACTCGACAAAGGTGGCGACAGCGACAGACAGATACTCGACGAAGGTGGCGATCGCGATCGTGATCGAAGTTGGCTCCTAGTAGGTCGGCGATGGTTGATGCTCGAACGAAGGTGGTGATGGCAGATACTCGATGAAGGTGGCGACGACGATCAAAGTTGGCTCCAGGTGGGTCGGCGATTGGTAGGATTTCAATAAAATCCTATCATTTGAGAGAGGAATGATATAATTTCAGGTAGGATTTGAAAAGGTAACATTGTAATTTGGAGATTCCCTTGTTTATAGGATTTGAAAATACTAGGGGGTGGGAGGATTTATAAAATCCCATGTCTAAAGCAATTTGAAGGATTTCAAGAAAAATCCTATCATTTGAAATCCTTTACCTTTTTTCCAAACAAACACAAGATTTCTCAGGATTTGAAATCTCAATCCTAGGAAATACCGCGAAACAAACAAGACCTTAAAGTTAAGGATGAAAGAGAATGTTAAATAGTTTATATAGTAGTAGTAGTAGTATGTGTGTGTGTGTATATATATATAGTAAGGTTAAATATAGAACCACTTTTATTCATAGAATTGATATAACAAATTTGGACATGACATGTCATCACATAAAAGGGCAAAACTGAAAAACATAAACTTCAAAGAAAAGTCACACGCCTCCACCTCCACCTCCACCTCCACCATTTTCATTTCCACCATACATGTAAAAAAAAAACCCAAATACTTTTAATGATCATAACTTATACATGGCTTAGAATTTAAACAAAAAAATAATACCATTACATTCAGTTTTTTGTCCTCTTTGATTCAAGATTTAATTGAAGATTAGGCTTGATATATTTTTCAAACTTTTTTTTTGTGAAAATGCAAATAGTTTGACGAAAATGCAAATGCTTCCAAAATGAAAAAAAGAACAAATCTAATAGAAAAACACATGAGACGATAATAAAAATGCAATTTCACCAACATATGCATGTTATAAAGATAAGTATATAAGCATTTTCACATATAAAATGCAAGCAACAACAATCTAAAATGCAAGCAACAACATTTTCACATTATAAAGAAGATAACCAAATTATCTAGATGAAAAAGATAACAAAAATGCAACCCAAGTGAAGAAGATAAACCAAAATGCAACCTGATGAATGTGATAACCAAAATGCAACCGAGATGAAGATGATAAGAGAAACGCAACCCACATGAAAATGATAACCAAAATACAATATAAATGAAGAAGATAACCAAAATGCAGATAATCGAAAATGCAAATAACATTAAGTCTACATGTAAATAACCCAACGATTTCTTTTCAAATCAACAATTTACAGATCTTAAATGGCGGTTTCTGGTTGACGCCCTCGTGGATCTCAGAACAAGTCGTCAATGGTAGGTTTTCATATGTGTATGCATCGTTGAAAGGGAGATCCGACGGTAACCCAACATATTTGCATTTTCAAAATAAAAACAGAAAATGCTAAAGCCCATACCTAAAGTTGAACTAAGTTGAAACAAAACTGAAACATCAGATTGTGAAGGAACAAAATTCAATACTAAATTCCTTAGATGTGTTATTTTCATCAGGATTGCATTTTTGTTATCATTTTCATCTAGGTTGCATTTTCAAAGTAAAAATATCAGAAATATGGTAAGAGTGGTCTTAATTTAAAAAAGTATTAAAAAACTAGTAGATTGGTATAATTTTTTTGTTTAAGTTCTAAGAACTTAATTAATTATGACAAATTTAAATTTTGGGGGGTAATGTTTTAAAGTTAATTGTTAATTTGGTCCTTTAACTTTGTCATTTCTTCCGATTTGGTCCTTTAACTTCAAAAGTGACCAAGATGTGCCTTAAACATCCAATTTACGGTCTAAATGGTCCTTTGGTTAGTTGACCGTTAGTCAACTATGTTAAAATAGGGTAAAATGACAATTATACCCTTTTCTTTCTATTTTATTATTTTATTTTTAACTTTTACTCATTTTATAAATTAATTAATAATTAAATCTTATTTACAAATAAAATAAGAAATCAATTTTTTATACATTAATTATAAATTATTGTTTTTAACCTTTTATCGTTTTATTTTTATGTTCCCAACCACCACAACCCACCACCGTAGACCACCACCGGCCATGACACCCTTTTTCACTCTTCAAGACCACCGGCCACCACCCCTCTCTCCTCTCTCTCCTAACCACACCACCATCCTCACGGCCAGCCTCCACCTACAACCACCTCTGTCTCTAAACCCTAACCATGTGCGGTGGTGAAAAACAAACCAGATCTGAGAGTTCAAATCGCAAAAACCACTGTACGACCACCTTCGTCTCTGAATCTGCACCACCCCTGTCTCAATTTGGAAATGTTCAAATCGCAAAAACAATCCAAGATCTTAACGTTCTAGTCGCAAAAGAAGAACAAGGATCACAAGAGATGGCAGTCATGTGCAGTGCTTGAAAGACATCAACAATACAAGATTTGAAACGTTCTCGAGCAATTTGAAATACCCTAAAATTAGTGTCACAACCACCACCGCCGCACCGTCCCCCCTCTGTCGACAACGATTACTAGCTAGAATCAACAAGCACAATCATCGTTGGTAGCTCCTCCTCTCCGACGCCCTCTAGCAATCATCTTGTGTTTCATCCACGCGCTACTCTCACTCTCATCTCGATCTTGCCGTTCTTAGAACTGGAACTCGAAATAAACCCTAGATCTACAGTTTTTAAAGATTTAGGGTTTTTATATGAGTTGGGTAAAGATCCAGGGTTTGTATTGCATAGAACGAAGGTGGCGTTTGGCGGTGGTGGCTGGAATGGTGGTGGCGGTTGGAGAGGTGGTGGTGGTGGCAGTTGGTGGTGCTGGTGGGGGAGGGGGTAATCTAGAGTGAGAGAGAATATTGAGAGTGAGATAGAGAGGGAAGGGGGAAAGTATGTGCGTTTGGCGGTGGTGGTTGGAGTGGTGGTGGCGGTTGGAGTAGTGGTGGCGAGGGCGGTGGATAGTGAACGGTGGTGGTGGCGGATTGGAGAGAGAGAGAGATTGTGTGTGTATGTGTACAAAGTGGGAGATATAAATATATATATATATATATTAATTTAAAAACATTATATATTATTTTTATTAATAAAAAATCACAAAAAATGGTAAAAAGACCAAACTGCCCTTGACTTAACGGAGTTGACTAACAGTCAACTAACCAAAGGACCATTCAGACCGGAAATTGGATGTTTAAGGCCCATCTTGGTCACTTTTGAAGTTAAAGGACCAAATCGGAAAAAATGACAAAGTTAAAGGACCAAATTAACAATTAACTCAATGTTTTATTTAATTGTTTAAAAATATAAAAGGAAATTCTGGTGATCATGTTTAAACATGGAAGGTGGTGAAAGCAATGTTTTAAAAACCGGTTTTTAAGCTAACCCGGTCTCCTCACCGGGTCACTGGTCAACCGGTTCGGCCAGCGGGTCAACCCGGTTTCTAGTTTTTATTTTTAATTTTTTATATGTGTGTATACATATATATAAAGTGCCAAAAATAAAAAAAAGGTAACGCATCAAGCTCACAATCACTTAGTATATGAAATTTACTATCATTTCCAACTTCATCATCATCATCAACAAGAACATAACCACTTGAGTTTCCTAACTTTATGCAAAAACAAAAAAATATAACATTATTGAAAAGACTAATAGTTAACTAAGATTATAATACCAAAGTACTTTATGCAAAAACAAATTTTAGGATTAAAACAAATAATTAATATAAAACCGGGTCAACCCGGGTTAAAATTGACCGGTTCGACCGCTAAACTGGCCGGGTCGCTCCGGGGCCACAAATTGCCAAAAAAACCGGTATACATTGACCCTGTCTTGTGGCCAGGTCCCGGGTCAACCGGCCGGGTCAGCCCGGGTTTTAAAACATTGGATGAAAGTGGGTTTTAAAACTAGATTTCGTATACTACCCTTAGATATATTGTTAGTCTCATGTTTAGAATAATTAGATTTGATGAGACAAACTATAGATATGTATAGATGATAGGTTAAGAGTTAGGAATTATGTAAGTCTGCGTATAAACAGATATAGAGTTTTCTATGTAAGTACTAGACAACTCAGTAACTTCTAAGCTGAGATAGGTTTTAAGAATGAGGACTTGAAGACTTGAAGATTCAAGAACCCAAGATTCAAGAACTCAGCTTGACAAGATCAAGACTGAGTAAGTCAGCTCAGCGTCAGAAGTCAGTTCAGAATTTAAGTAAGTTCTAAATTCTGTTATAAACTCTCTATATCTACGACACTTAAATTAGGATATCTGAACCTAATTTAAACTATCTATTAGTTGGATAGAAATCTCAAACGGAATTAATTAGATATGTTCTAATTAAGGAGTTTGTTACGGTTTTAAAGAAAAGATAAGTTGTATCTTTAAACTGCGATTTGTTCGTAGATATATCAAGTATAAGTATAAACCTTCGTATGGTTTTTACATACGTTTACATAAGTGAACGAATACAGAGGCGATTCACAACGACGACTGCATAAGTTGCAAATCGAATAAGTTGCAAATCGTACGTGTGGTGGTGATACTTGATACGCGTGTGTTGCGAAAACTTTGTAAGTTCAAAGTTCGAGAGAGTTTTCAAGAGTTCTTGTTAATCAGCTTTAACAAGAAGTTTGATCATCAATTAGTTTGTGATTCAAGAGTGTTTAGAGAGAGAGTTGAGTTTATAATCATATCCTGTTGATTTGATTAGAGAGTGATAATAGTTATTGTTCTGCTTGATAATTGAATATACGTTTGATTAATTTGATTATTTGTCTAAAGTGTATTCAACCCCCCCTTCTACACTGTATCGGTTGCTTGTTCACCCTTTTTGGGACCAACATATATAATTTGATTTTATAAATTACAAAAATAACATCAAGAGATCTTAGACTTTGATTTAGTTAGTCTAAAGGTCCATATTTGTTCTTTAGGTTTTATAGTTAAGACTAAGTTCTATATTGATCATATATATTGTGTGTATAGGGGAGGGTTCATTTGCGAATACTGCAAGAACCAATTTTGGCCCTTAATTAATATAAATTAATGGCTAATAATTTTGGCGGCTTATTAATGATTGATCCGTTAATTACTCATTAATGAAAGACATTTAGGAAAGTTAAGCTAATCAAATAATTCACGGTTGAATAAATATATAAATGACCAATATATCCTTATTAATAAGTTATTAATGATCATTAATGGTGGTTAGAAATGGTACTCACGGTACTCACAATAAGAACGATTCTCAAATAAAGTTCTTCATATATATATATATATATATATATGTGTGTGTGTGTGTGTGTGTGTGTGTGTGTGTGTGTGTGTAGGGTAGGATAATGAAAGGAATATATATCCTAATAGTCCCCCCTTGACTTGGGATTCTCTTCATATATATATATATATATATCCTCCAAGCTACTTCAACTCATATCCTAATAGTCCCCCCTTGACTTGGGACTCTCTTCGACCAGTGAATGGAGATTATCAAAGACTCGTCTCTTTCCTGCCAACATCCCCCAAAAGACTACCATCACGCGATTTCACGGGAGACCATCTCCATCCATGTCGTCTCAACTTCTTCCGATCAATTTTTCCAGCTCCAAGGACGGTACATGCAACCTTTGATAAAGCTTATCACCCAGCTTTTTCCTATAGACCAGCCGTCATCGTTTGATCCACCTCCCCGTACAACGCTTCATCAGTCAAACAGCGCAAAACTTACTCTTGCCAGAACGTCTCCTTCCATTCTCCCCATATCGTCTGGAAGTTTACTTCTACGTTTAACGATGTCGCATAGTCCCGCTGAACCAGAAGAGCCATCATCCGGCATAACCCCGGCATAACCGCAAAACATGCTTTTGTCTGAGATCTTTAATCAACAATACACGAGCCAAGATAAACATGGCTCTGATACCACTTGTAAGTAATCGGATCACCACCTTGTAAAGATCGAACTTTAAACCTTAACAAGAACTCGTTAGAAGATGCGGATAACAAAAAACAAGATAAACACTACACCAAGATATAATGTGGTTCGGTCATACACCAAGATATAACGTGGCTTGGTCAGAGTCACGACCTGTGTCCCTGGGCAAGAACCGGAGACTTCTTTATTATGACTAAAGTGTTTACAAGATGTCACCCCAAAGGTGTATATGAACCACAAAGGTTGACAGACAAGAAACCCTAGCTTGATATTTATAACTAAACAAGTAACCCTAATTTTTAATTAGGAAAACCTAATTTACCAAAACTTAGAAGACGTAGCTGCCGCACAAGACCAGAAACAATTCCGACACAGGTTTGCCTTCTCCACGCTATGGAGCAAGGGCCCACGATGTGGAGCCTCTGAGAGAAACCTCAAATATTCTTTTTGTTGTTCTCACACCAAGCACACCAGCTACACGCTGAGCACCTTGTTTTCCAGTTTCAAATATCCTAGCTCCAAGCTACTTCATGTCATATCCTAACAAAGATAGTTTTCGAGTTTTACAAAATCATTCAAAGAGTACCGCTATTATGGTGTTTAATTTTATGCTATATAAATAACCCTTTTATGAGCTTTATGGACTTGCACCTTTTCCATAAAAGTATATACAATTGGTTTGGGGTTTGCAAATTGAAATCTAAGATTAGGAGATGTGAAAGAGTGTCATGATGCCGATGCTTGTTTATTATAAAGACAGTTGGCTACAAATAAACAAGTAGCAAATGGGAGGATAAGTACCACAAAATAAGATTACCATTATTCCCTTAAAAAATAACGGACACATTACATCACCTCCTTCCTTCCTACTATTTTTATTTTAACATCCTTCCTAAGAGATCATACTCCTATATATAACGGAAGGTTAAATGAGAACTGTTTTTAGTATGAGAATTACGAGAACCAATCTTCATCCTTGATTAAAATTAAGTATTCGGTTCACCAAAATATATACATATTGTATGTATTGGACTTAAAAATTTCTACGGTCTCGAACTTTTAATTTGTCGCTATTGTGTGTATTAAACTTTCTATTGTATATACTAAACTTGTAAGTTTTTTACATTTTTTTGTAACCAAAATACATACAATAACAAAAAATTAAAAGTTTGACACACACAATAGAAACTTCTAAAGTTCGATACACACAATATAAAAACGCGACGACTTAGATACATTTTAGTGAACTAAACCCTAAAATTAATTAATGCTTTTTAATAGTAATGGTTGTCATTGCGCTCACTTGGATACATTTTAGTAAATTAAACCCTAAAATTAATCACAGTTGGATAAATATATAAATGACCAAAATACCCCTATTAACGAGTCATTAATGGTTTTACTAATGGTTCTCACAGTTCTTGTATGAAAAACAATTCTCTCATTTGAACATCTATACACACACAACATTATAACATATTTAACACTCTCTTTTATACTTTACTTAATCCCTCAAAATTCAGCATTCCGAAATTACTAATATACCATTTAAATAAATCTATTTTTCAATTACACGCTCTCTCCTCTACTTTACACACTCATCAAAAAATACACTTTTCTATAACTGTACACTTTCCCACTCACATAAAATAGAGAAAATAGTTCTGTAACACCATATTTTCACCCATACATTTTCATTTAAAACAATCACTGCGGAAGCGAATTTAATGCCAAAAGTATTTACAACTGTACATAAATCATCTTGTTTAAATATCAGTATTGCAAAACACGGCTCGTCATAAATAATCTATCAGAGTCCTAGGTGATTACTCCCCAAGCTAACCACTCTCAGCCGAGCCGCTAACATACCAAAACCTGTAAAAAGAGTGAGAGGTGGGGGATTAGCACAAATCTAAGTGAATTGAGTACAATCACAACAGATATATCAGCCTGAACCGCATGATATCAACAACCACAAATAAGCACCCTGGGAAGACCGGCGGTTCTACTAAAACCTACAACCAATGCCGGCCAAAGCAAAAGTTTACCGATAGTCCATTTGCTATTCTCACACAGTATTATCCTCTAGTAGCAACGAATGCATCCCAAGGTCCTAATACTGCTTAGCCAATAGCAAATGAACCCAGCCCATAAGCCCAGTCGAAAACTGACTTCCCTTTCATCAAGTATACATATCACATATGCAACAATTAACATTCAATAGTTAATCAATCATCAAATATACAATCTAACCATGCATCAAACCAACAATAGTTGTAACCAAACCAGTACAACTAATATCACCCGTGAGTAAACATCCACTCACCTCTAGTTCTCAGCTTTTCCACTCAGTGATCTAATGTTACTGAGCCTTGTCTGTGCCTAAGAACACAACAACCAAACATCAGTATCCAACTCATAAATATATATCAATCATATATTTATATCCATTTAATCAATCATAAACATGTAAGATTCACATATGAATACACATATAACACATAGTATTAAATAATGCAAACAACAGCCAAAACTATCGGATTTCAAAGAAATCCTATACTACCATCGCATTTATGCAAAATCCGCTAAAACCATCGGATTCTAGAAAATCCGATACATCTGTCAGATTTGAAGTCAATCCGCAACACTTTTCGGTTTTCAATGAAATCCGACACTTTCTTCGGATTTCATCCTTCGAACTTCAACTGTCGGATTTATTCATCGGATTACACACATTCGGATTTCATACTTGGAATCCACCATCGGATTCAAACAATCGGATTTCCATAAGTTCCGGATTCTAAGTTCCGGATTTCACACACTCGTATTCTTTGTATCAGTTTTCCACCATAAATTTCATCGTCTTCTTCACCAAGAATCCGCCAACTTCATCTTTCAAAATCCGACAACTTCATATCTTGTATAAATCTTATTGCCAGTTTATACAATTCATATACAAGCTTATCAAAACATAAATAAATATGATTAAACATGAAATCATGCCTCATAAACATCTTAACACCTAAGAACACCAAATTCGCCAAAACCCATATAACAAGTTTTCATGATGTTCATAATCAAAACCAAGCATGCTATAACAAAACCGTAGCATGTTACAAGAATCATGATTTAAGAACAAACAATAAACATACAAACCTTTAAACTTGCTTCTATGGTTCAAAATGCCAATTCCGATTGTATCTTCTTCTTCTTCTTGCTCTCGGTTTTTCACACAAGTTACACACTTAAGGATCTTCAAAGTGAAGAAAAGTTTAATACACAAACCCACGTATATACACACCCAAGCAGGAGGTGTCATACTTAAATTTACTTAATCACATGCACTCACACACACACCCTCAATACCGTACATATATATACATATCAACACAAATATATATATATACCACTTACTTAAATAATTAACAATTAATTAAACATTAATCAATTAATAATTCAAGTACTAACTCACCGAAGCCTACACAAATACTAGGCCCGATCTCAAGATGTTACAAATCCTCCCCCTTAAATTGGATTCCGCCCTCGGAATCTATTCACCTTCAAACACATGAGGGTAACGAGCTTTCATATCGGCCTCGGTTTCCCACGTCAAGTCTTAACCCAAACTGTGTCTCCACTTAACTAGAACCATCAGAATCTATTTCTTACGTAGTTTCGTCACTTTCCGATCTAGTAATTCAATGGGTTCTTCCACTAACTTCTTGCTTGAATCCACTTTAAGATCATGTAGAGGTAGAATCTGACTTTCATCCTCAACTCTACATTTCTGCAAGTAACAAACGTTGAAGGTATTATGAATACGTGACAATTCTGCTGGAAGATCGAGAATAACCGTCTGGTCATTAACCACCCGTTGGACACGAAACGGCCCAATATAACGAGGAGCCAACTTTCCCCGCTTCCCAAATCGGATAACCCCCTTCCACGGAGAAACTTTCTCATAAACCAATTCACCTTCAACAAACAGAACAGACCTACGACATGGATCAACATACATCTTCTGTCGATCCCTCACAACTTTCAACTTTTCTCGCGCAATAGCTACTTTGTCTGGGGTGATCTACACAATATCAGGCCCTGCATACTGTTTCTCACCCGCCTCTAACCAACATGTAGGATTACGGAAGCGACGACCATATAGCATCTCATAAGGCGGCATACCGATACTCGAATGATAAGAATTGTTGTACGCGAATTCAATTAACGGCAGATGGGAATCCCAAGAACCTCCATATTCTAACACACATGCTCGTAGCATACCCTCAAGTGTCTGAATAGTTCGTTCCGATTGCCCGTCCGTCTGAGGATGGTAAGCTGTACTCAAAATAACACGTGTACCCAACTCCCGCTGTAAACTGTTCCAAATATTCGACACAAAGCCGGAATCTCTATCTGATACAATTGAAAGCGGTATACCATGTCGGGAAACAACTTGATCAATATATAATTGAGCCAACTTACTGAGTGATGCCGTATCACTAGTAGCCAAGAAGTGAGCACTCTTGGTCAATCTGTCAACGATCACCCAAATCATAACATGATTCCTCTGCGTACGTGGAAGTTTGGTTACGAAATCCATCGTTATGTGCTCCCACTTCCACTCTGGAATCTGTAACTATTTCAGTGATCCATAGGGTTTCTAGTGCTCTGTCTTAACCTGTGCACAAATATGGCAAGACTCCACAAACTGTGCAACATCCGTCTTCATTGTAGGCCACCAATATAGCACCTTCAGATCGTTATACATTTTTGTGCTACCTGGATGAACAGATAGTCTAGACTTGTGAGCTTCCGTCAAATTCAAATTCCGAAGACCTACAAGAAAAGGCACCCACACACGAGATTGATAAATCTTCAATCCTCTAGAATCATCATTTAGATCATTCTTCTTCTTTAACATAATCTCTGTTTTCAGGTTTTCATCCTTCAGGGCTTCCAACTGAGCTGCCTTTAATCTATCAATTAAGTCAGAAACTATTTCAATTCGCATGAATTTGATATTATCACTAACTCCCTTGCGACTCAAAGCATCGGCTACCACGTTGGCTTTCCCCGGATGATAACGAATTTCACAATCATAATCTTTAACAAGTTCCAGCCATCGCCTCTGTCGCATATTGAGTTCCTTCTGCGAAAATACATACTGCAGGTTTTTGTGATCCGTACAAATGACACACTTTGTACCATAAAGATAATGTCTCCATAACTTTAACGCAAAAACCACAGCTGCCAGTTCTAAATCATGGGTTGGATAGTTTTTCTCATTAGGTTTCAACTGACGAGAAGCATACGTTATAACTCTATCCCGTTGCATTAACACACAACCCAACCCTGCCAATGACGCGTCACAGTAAACTATGAAGTCATCTGACTCATCCGGTAAAGCAAGAATAAGAGCCTGGCATAAGAGTTGTTTCAACGTCTGAAAAGCTCTCTCCTGCTCATCACTCCATTTAAATGGAACCTCCTTGCGAGTTAACTTAGTCATGGGATTCGCAATCTTAGAAAAATCTTTGATAAACCGCCTGTAATACCCTGCTAATCCCAATAAGCTTTTAATCTCAGAAGGCGACTTCGGAGCCTCCCAATTCATCACTGCTTCTATCTTTGCCGGATCAACCTTGACTCCATCAATGCAAATGACATGCCCCAGAAAGTGAACTTCTCGCATCCAGAATTCACACTTTGAGTACAGGACATACAATTGCTCCCGCTTCAGAGTTTCAAGAACTTGTCTCAAATGAATCTCGTGATCAGCCTCTGATTTAGAATAAACCGGTATGTCGTCAATAAACACTATCACAGATTTATCCAAAAACGGTCGACAAACCCGGTTCATCAAATCCATAAACACTGCAGGTGCGTTAGTCAAACCGAACGACATGACTAAAAACTCATAATAGCCATACCGGGTACGGAAAGCAGTCTTGGCAACATCTCCGTGTAACATCCCAAATTTTTTTTTGAAACGGGTATAAGTGAATGTAAATCTTTATATATTTATGTCACATAAATAACTGTAGTCATTCAGACAAGAATCCAGACGCGGTCCCACACACAGAACTACACGTCGTACGATAGTAATTCTTTAAAGTAATTAAATTACAATTATAAGATTAAATAAATATATGTTTTATTAAATAGCGAAAACGTTTGATAAAAGATGAGCCGTCTTCACACTGCTGGAGCTTTCCCACGATCAGATCCTGAAAAGATTAAGTCAACAACAGTAAGCATAAAGCTTAGTGAGCACACTAGCTTACACACCACATTAGGCATGTACATAACACATAACAATCCATCATCACATATCAATTCACATAATACCGACGCAGTACACTGACGACGATTTCACTTTTCATATTACTGCCCAAGGCACCCCAAGGGTCTTACGTCTCTTACAATCACATCTGACTGCCCAAGGCACCCCCGGGGTCTTACGTCTCTTTGGGTCACGATCGACTACCCAAGGCACCCCAAGGGTTTTACGTCTTCCCGTGCCTGAGTTGTGTTTTCACTCCATAATATAACACAACCCTTCACTTCACATATCCATATATCATTTACACATTCACACATACAATCAAATCGCATTAGTTACACTTTCAGCACAAATAATATATGCACATACACTAATATAATGTATAAGTTAGTGTAACTCACTTGGTTGCAGCACACAATATCCAATAGAAATAAATCGCGTAACCCCACTTTTTGTCTCTACCGGTAAACACCTACAATGGCGGTTCCAGTAACGTTAATATTCTTATCTCTCTCTCTCTATATATATATATATATTCCATTCAATTATTTTATATCTTCCTGAGATTGACTGTACGTAACTCTCGACCTAACCCGAACTCAAGTTAAATGGGTCTAGGCCCGCTTACACGTCTTAAGAGTGCGGTTTTACGGCTCAAACGTGGAACCTTGTGTGATTTGGATTGAAAACCTAAGTCTTTGATTCAATTGAAAACTCAAGTTTTCAACTCGATTGAAAACCCTAGTTTTCAATTGATTCAACTCAATTGAAAACCTTAATTTTCAACTCAATTGAAAACCTTAGTTTTTAATTGATTCAACTCAATTGAAAACCCCAGTT
The DNA here is from genome assembly GCA_038502395.1 of Dittrichia graveolens. NCBI lineage: Eukaryota > Viridiplantae > Streptophyta > Magnoliopsida > Asterales > Asteraceae > Dittrichia > Dittrichia graveolens. The sequence continues at coordinate 207,264 of JARJIL010000003.1, read as the reverse complement.
TTCAACTCAATTGAAAACCTTAGTTTTTAATTGATTCAACTCAATTGAAAACCCCAGTTTTCAACTCAATTGAAAACCTTAGTTTTCAATTCAATTGAAAACATCAGTTTTCAACTCAATTGAAAACTCTAAGTTTTCAATCCAACACATGAAGGCTTTCAGTCTAAACCATAAAACGAGCGACTCAAATGAGGAATCCTTGGTGGGGACTCAACCCTAAAGTTTTCAATTCCTTTTCAACTCACAATATTATTATCATCGAAACCCATCTCATAAACTCAACTAAAATTGTTTCAATCATTTTCAATTCCCTTAAAAGTCACATAAAATATTTTTATAACCGACTTGGGCCCAAGGTTTTGATTCAACTTGGCCCAATAATACATTACTAAATTCCGAGTCGAGTAGAATTAAAGGTTACAGCCCAACACCCTATTTAATATTTATCCCACTAACATATCCACGACCCAAGTTCTACACAATTAGAGGTTCTAGCCTTTCAATTGCTTTTTTAACCATATATATATACACATATATATATACTCATATATGTATATATATACATATACAAACTCCAAGCCTGACATAAATTCAGTCTTGATGCTTTATATATATATTTACGTGCCTATATATACATATATATGTATACTATCATTCCATAATTTCCATTAAATTTCATATCCACCATGTTCACAAGCTTATGAATATGATTTCCTTCTTGGTCGGTGGACGCCTCCATACGCAACCAACAACTACCAAAATTCATGTTGTATAAATTTAATCATACTGTGAATATCAAGTAAACATAAACTGGTCCATTAATTTCGATTAGACCATTCAAAACCCAAAAATTTCAGTTTGATGGTTTCTCGGTTTATGCCACGGTTTGACAACCCAACAATTAGGCAACCTCATTAGATTAATTTGAAATTGTTGTATGGACAATGTTTGATGAAGAACAATTTGTTTAAGCCCTCGGCTATATAACTGACGGTTCGCTTCGAAAATTGCCCCCAAATTCCCCTTTCAATCCAACTAAAGACTGTGAAATTGAAATACGAAGACTTGTAAGGAGCTGTAGAAGATTACGTGAAGGGATTTCCTCTGTAGCAAAATCGCTATCGAAGATGACTGTTTGATTCCTTCATGGCTCCTTCTAGAACACGCACACCCACTCAAATCGTGACCATTTCATCTGATTCTTGGTTATAAGCATACCTATACTCTCCTAGACAGATTCACATCGATTAATGGTGTTTATATCATGTTTCCAATCATCAAACTATATTTTCATTATCGGTTTCTTGCCCTTGGAATCGATACCCACGAGCAGGTATAAAACCCAGCAAGACTCGAGAGTAATAAGCTCAATTCCTACTCAAATCTAAACTAAATAGACACCAAAGGATTAGAGATGGATACCTTGTGTCTTTTACTGATTAATCTCCCCAAAACATCGAAGGTCTTATTCCTTCCTGTCGCACACTGCACACACGGAACACAGACCCAATTTGTTGTCGTGTTTCTTTCTTAACCGAAGGAGGCGGCTACTAGTTGTAGCCGTGAGTGGGCCTAGCCCTAAGTGAACAATTATTATGTATAAACACACACTCTAAGCCCAATAACATCCTACTTCCTAGGCCCAATTCCTTTTTAAATCATACAAGTCCCACTTTAATACTAATATTGATTTAAAGTAAGCCCAAGACAAATACCCTTCAAAATAAGTGCTACAATTTAATGGTCTGTTGCAAGCCCATACGGCGAGAGTTCATTTATTAGATAATAAACACAATAATAATTATTCGTTTTAAATAAAAACCGAAAACAGGTATTACACTCCGTCAGAAACTCGTACTTGGTGATAACCCGATCTCAAATCAATCTTTGAGAAATACGAAGCACCCTGCAACTGATCAAATAAATCATCAATCCTGGGTAGAGGGTATTTATTCTTTACCGTTATCTTATTCAGTTACCTGTAGTCAATACACATACGTAGAGTACCATCTTTCTTTTTCACAAACAAGACTGGAATAACTTGGACGAATAAATCCCCGATCCAACAAATCCTGAATTTGTATCATCATCTCCCTTATCTCAGAAGGAGCCAACCTGTAAGGAGACCTCGCCACTGGATTAGAACCTGGTATCAAGTCAATCTTATACTCTACCTCTTGGATGGGAGGTATCCCAGGTAACTCATCCGGAAACACTTCAGGATATTCTGATACGACTCGCACATCAGTAACTGCCCGCTTCTCCTTTCTAGCATCAATAGCATATGCTAGAAAACACTCACATCCCTTACTCAAGGATTTCTTAGGTTTAATCATCGAAATGATAGGAAACGCAGACTTGTTTCTTTCCCCTCGAGCCACCACGTGCGACCCATCAGATAATGGAAAGGAAATCAGCTTCTTATGACATTTAATGCTCACCCTGTGTTTACTTAGCCAATCCATCCCCACAACCACATCAAAACCCGCTAATGTCATCGGTAGGAATAATACGGGAAAGCACTTACCATCTATGTCAATCTCAGCACCCAATACAGAAGTCGTAACATGCACTATCTTACCATCTGCGACTTCTATTTCAATCGGTACATAAATAACAGTAGTACGCAAATTCAACTTATCACAAAAAGCCATAGAAATAAAGGAGCGATTCGCTCCAGAATCAAATAACACACGAGCAGGTAGGGAGTTTATAAGGAACGTACCAGTGATAACATCATCGGTGGCAAAAGCATCGTCTACTGTCATACGGAACGCCCTACCCTCCGGAGTCGGAGGATTCTTCCTCTTTTGCCATATGCCGCTGACGAACCCCCAACCGCCCCTGCCCCAGTCCCTGACCCTGTCCCTGTCCCTGGTCTTCTCCCTGTAGGGCAATCACCTACCCTATGCCCCTCCTTTTCAATTCCAACAGACATTCCGAGGGTACCGACAATCTTTAGATTCATGCCCGTGCGTTCCATATCGCACGCATCGCATCGTCTGAGCAGTACACTGCCCAGTGTGAGTAGCTATGCACCTTGTACACCACTGAGATTTAACTCCCGAATCCCCTGTAGGTGCTTTCCTGCTTTGGTTGCCCTGTGACTGGTTACCCTGCCATTTCTTTCACTGCTGGCTAGCCCCAGCCTGATCAAACTTGGGCTTCTTCAAAGCCGCCTCATCCCGACTCTGTTTATCCTTGGCCTGGATGTCCCCCTCAATAGATTTTGCCAAGGTGAAGGCCTCGGACAATGATCCAGCCAGGCGTGTAGTACTCCGGTACTCCGGAAACAATGCTCCAATAAAATGCTGAACCTGGGAAGGTTCATCAGGCACCCACTGAGTCACAAACCTCAGCTTTGCGTTGAACTGTTCAATCAGTTCATCCACAGTCATCTTCCTCGTCATCTTCAATTCCATGAATTCCTGCCTTATCTTATTCAATTCAAAGGCATTGCAGTATTGTTCGCACAGTTTATCCCTGAACTGATTACACGGGATTGAATCCATCTGTGCTCTCGATAAATGGGTGGTAATGGAATCCCACCAAACCATTGCCTTTCCTTTAAACATCCTCATAACAAAGCAAACTCTCATTTTCTCCTCACAGTTGCAAGCATCCAAGATTCTTGCAGTATCCCTCAACCAGTTAAGAGTAACATTTGGATCCGTGCTGCCATGGTATTCATCCGGTTTGCAATCCAAAATCTGCTTATAAGTACACGGTTGCCTGTATCCCATGCTGGGTGGAAATCCCATATAAGGATACGAATAAGATCCCTGCGGTATAGACCCCTGTGGAATAGATCCTTATGGATAGGGTCCTTGAGGAAACAATGGATAGTAGAAGGGTTGAGACATCGGTTGAGTTAATGGTGGTATTGGCATTGATATCGGAGGAACCTCTGCCAAAGTAGTAATTGCCGGAAATATTGGTGGTATCTCAACAGTAGTTGAAGTTATAGGAATAACCGGTGGTTGTGCTGCAGGAACTTGTCTTTGTTGCTCCAGTTCCTTTCTCAAATCTTGAAGTTGACCCTCAAGTTGAAAAATATATTCATCCCTCTCATCACCTGCTATACCAGATGTACCAGCATTAGTCGGAACTTCCATTGTAGTAGCAGGGACTTCAGCAGCAGATGGGACAGTAGGGGTACCGGTTGAGTAATCACGTCCAGCCATTGTTATCTGTAACAATCACATCACCTCACGATTTATTAGATAAATCTGTTAGTACATAACATACTAACTCCACCACACTCCAATTCACCCCAATCCCACACCCAAGGAGTAATCAACCTATCACGAGCCAAGATTTGGGAATGTAACACTTCCACTGTGCCAACACTGCCAAACCATACCAAACTTGTAACACCGTATTTTCACCCATAAAATTTTCATTTAAAACAATCACTGCGGAAGAAAATATAATACCAAAAGTATTTACAACTGTACATAAACGATCATGTTTAAATATCAGTATTACAAAACACGGCTCGTCACAAATAATCTATCAGAGTCCTAGGTGATTACTCTCCAAGCTAACCACTCTCAGCCGAGCCGCTGACTTACCAAAACCTGTAAAAAGAGTGAGAGGTGGGGGATTAGCACAAATCTAAGTGAATTGAGTACAATCACAACAGATATATCAGCCTGAACCGCATGATATCAACAACCACAAATAAGCACCCTGGGAAGACCGGCGGTTCTACTGGAACCTACAACCAATGCCGGCCAAAGCAAAAGTTTACCGATAGTCCATTTGCTATTCTCACACAGTATTATCCTCTAGTAGCAACGAATGCATCCCAAGGTCCTAATACTGCTTAGCCAATAGCAAATGAACCCAGCCCATAAGCTCAGTCGAAAACTGACTTCTCTTCTATAAGTATACGTATCACAAATGCAACAATTAACATTCAATAGTTAATCAATCATTAGATATACAATCTATCCATGCATTAAACCAACAATAGTTGCAACCAAACCAGTACAACTAATATCACCCGTGAGTAAACATCCACTCACCTCTAGTTCTCAGCTTTTCCACTCAGTGATCTAATGTTACTGAGCCTTGTCTGTGCCTGAGAACACAACAACCAAACATCACTATCCAACTCATAAATATATATCAATCATATATTTATATCCATTTAATCAAACATAAACATGTAAGATTGTAACGCCCCAAAAACAAAATTTAAAATATTAAGATCAAACACCTATAAGTGTTCGCCTCTCAAAGTTTATCATAAAAGCGGAAGCAATACTTGTTTGAAAACCTGACGTATCAATAGATACTCACATAAATACTGTCATAAGTTTGGTACCAAAAACTTGATATTTACAAACCAGGCATTAATTTCAAAGAGTTTAACAGTTGGAAGTCAAACCAGAGCTTTGCCCTTGCCTTTGATAAAACCTGCAAAACATTTTAAAAATAGTATCTGATAAGCTACGAGAGCTTAGTGAGTAATCTAAACATAACATCGTATGAGCACACGTATACAATCACATGAAGATAATACACGCATGTCTGGCAATCAAAGCTAGCCTCTAGTTCTAGACCCAGGGCAGCATCGTAGGTCATAGTACTGTACCGCATCTGAGCACTACTGCACATAGCAGTAAGCTTACATATTCACATGTATAACATAGCATGTTAGCAATTTGATATGAAACTACACATGCTGCTGATATGAAGTGAAGACTAGAAGACTCACCTTATAACTGTAATATGCAATACTTCACAGATCACTAATGCAGGTATTATGTCAATCACCTCCTATATAACAAAACATGAATAATAAATAAGGCATTCTGATCTGAAATAGAGCCTACACGGGCCGTGTATCCCTACACGGGCCGTGTCCCATTAATGCTACACGACCTAAGCTGGAAACATGGCCAGTATGGTCTAGTCACCCTACACGGGCCGTGTACCTCTACACGGGCCGTGTACCACTCATGCTACACAACCATGTAACCCTACATGGCCCTATGACTGCCTTGCACACTGCACGGCCGTGTACCGCTACACGGGTCGTGTACCTCCTATACTACACGACCATGTAACCTTACATGGCCCTGTGACCGCCTATCCTACTACACGGCCATGTACCGCTACACAGGTCATGTACATCACAGAGCAGCAGACTATTCTTAGCAAGAACTGCCGGATTTCACCATAAATCCGCTTATAACATCATAAAACCGACTAGAGGTGTTTTCCTACACCTCCTAACACTGATATACATAATCTAAACCATATGAAACAATCCTAACATCAATTCACCATTGAATCATGTGTATATACTCATAAACTTCAAGAAGATGGTGAAAGTTCTTACCTTAAATGCACACAATTGTTATGACCTTGCTAGAGCTGCTTGTTCTACTGATTTGTTCACTGAAATGAAGAAGCTAGAGGTTGATATGAATGTATTCATGATTGCAGAAGAACTATGAGAACTTTGACTCTAAAGAGTCAAAGTTGGTGCTTATATAAACATAAGTTTCAAATATTGCATAACTGGCCCCTGCACTTGATCAACTTATAAGTTGACGGTTTTAGCCACTCTAGTTTAAAACCATATCTTATCACGTATATCCGTTTATAACTCGGGTAACACCTTGTACTTTTCTTGCATAAACTTAATAATAAAATTTTGGGTGTTACAACTCTTCCCCACTTGAAATGATTTCGTCCCCGAAATCAACTGCCGAAGAGTTCTGAATAAATATCATCATTTTCTGTTCAAGCCCTCATACATACTCTGACCTCTTTCTACACTTTTATCGGTCCTTGACCCATCTACTCTGTTTATTATAGATTTAACTACTAAACATCTTCTGAGATATAATATACGAAAGGTGTTCTGAATTTATAACAACTCTTCTGATAACTTGATCTATAAACGGCCCTTCCCCTCATATATAGTAATTCTGTACAACCATTCGAATTTCAGACTTAATTTTTCCTCCTTTCTGAGTCTGATCACGTCTTTCTACAGTGATACTTTCAATAATACATACTTCTCCACTGAAACTGATGTGATGATCTATGTTTATCTGTAAAACCCTTCTGTCTATTCTGGGCGTCAAACAATCTACTACATACCTTCTGAATCTGTTCTGTCATTCACTGTATCATTTCTGTGCTACCCCACACTTTCTGACCCACGTCACCCAATACACTGAAGTTTGGCAGTAATATCATACAATTTCATACATTGGCATCCCGGTACTGAACCTATATCTGTTGTAATACGAAATTCTGTCAAGCAAATATGCACCCTAGTTTTCTTCTGACTTAATAACATAATCATAAAACATGCTTTCCATCTTCTGGATATTTCTTTCATTCTGACTGTACTGAGATGAAGCTTAATCCTTAACTTTATATGAAATCTGTTCCGAATTCTAGAAGTGGATATGATATCATTGTCTGAATCATTAAACACTGATATGCTATGACATATCACAATCTGTTTCACATACACATCTGTTAACTATTCTGATTAATGAGTTTCTCTAATGGAAACCACATACATACTTTTATTTAACCTGCCTACAATCACTCATAACACTTTATAACCTCGTAGGGTTTTCTGGTAATTTGGCATTCAGGTTTATACTAATATTTCCAGATATAATTTCTGACATTTGGCTTTCTTTCGTACACATTTATAAGTATTTCTCCACTAATCTGACTATATCTTGTTTCATACCCGGTCACCAATAATCCACCCTGAGGTCTTTATACAATTGGTAACTTCTGACAAAACCGAAAATCTAAACTTGTGAGCTTCATTTAACTGTGTCTGACTTGCATCTCCATAACCTGATACTCACATACGGTTATATCTAATCAGTATATCACGACTGTCTTTAATCGGATTTATTTCCTGTCATTCTCATCCATTTTTTAATATACTTTTCACTTTTGATCTCTTCTGACTGACCTGTTCCCATTTCATCTGAATATAAGCGTTGTAACTATCATCTAGATAATTAATTCATACAAGTATTATTTCTGATTTCCTGTTCAAACTGTCGGCTATATCATTAGGCTTACCCTGAATAATATAATATTCTACTCACAATTCTTCACTGATTCTGACCATTGTTTCTGTCGCCTTTAAAGGTCCTTCTCATTCAACAATTATTCCTAACTTTTATAATCTCGTGTAAACAACTCTATACATAAAGAAATACCTAATCTCATCATATCATACTGAATGCTACCGTAGCGCACTAGCGGTAGTCTTACACCACCTATGAATGCTATTGCGGCGCACCAACAAATGTCTTACATCCACATATCCACCCACTATTGAGGTAATATCCTTACGTATCATATAACTAACACACCACATATACTACTATCAGGTGTAAGTATGTATATTCATTCTCATACGATTGAATTGTCTAGAGGTGTAAATAATAACTCTGCCCCTCTGCATCCATCCAAACCACTGTACCGTCATCACACAATGCTATCGTCTCTTCAGTCGATTCAGGTGGTGCAAACTGTTGCTTCACATAATTTATGCAATTAATCCCATCCAACTGTTGATTACTGTCGGGTTCTTTGGCGGCTCCCAATTCATCACCTTCTCTCCTTCTCAGAATTCATCTCGATCCCATTCCTACTAATAAATTATCTAAAGAATTTCATTCCTTACATCTTAAATTCATATTGAAAACTTAACATATAACTAATTTCTGCTCTGTGTCACTAAAACTTTTCAAACATGATTCTCATGATCTGATAAACTTCTGAAATAAATACATATATCGTTGAAGAACAAAATTACTGACTTACTTGACATTGACTTATACACCCTATTCTTTTAATACATAATCACTGCTGGTGCGTTAGCAAAGCTAACAGGTATCATAACTACTTCAAAACATCTACACGTTTCTGAACACAATTTAAGGAATACCATCCCTTCTGATCTCAGGCTGAAGAAAATCCGATCTGGAGTCAGCTTTGACAACCACTTTACCCCGTTATAACTGATCATGTAATTCTTATATTCTGAACATCGGACATATATTCATGATCACTTTATTGAGCCCACAATAATTAATATACATAACATAAATACACATCATGAAATGCTACTGGGTCTTATAACCCCCCACATGTAATAATTCTTGAAATCATTTCAATAATTCATGTATCTCTGAAGGAGCAAGTCTGTACGTAGTTCTCGTAATCAGTGAAGCTTTCAACACCACACAAATTCTAAACATACTCTGTCTGTCTGGCAGTAACCTTGGCTGTTTCTTGAATTACCTAACAAGATACTCACATACTACTTTCATATCTTTCTAGCTCATCTGGTCCTCTAATGAGTTAATATTTATAACATAGGTTGAGAAAAATAATGTACCCATACTGAAGACACTTCCCAGCTTTTGAAATTGTACACCCGTATAACCTACCTGTTTTAATTTTAGCATATATAATTAGTTCTTCCCCACTTGGGATATGAACTCATATCACTTCTGTTCACATAATATCATAACTTGGTTATAATTTAACCAGTCCATTCCAACTACTATTTGGAACTCACTCATATTCATAAGTACAAAATATTTCTCACTCGTACTTTAACCAATAACACAAAATCTTCTTTGATTCTACCTCCTTCAACAATTTATTATCTAAGAAAAGTACATACCGGTTCTACATAATTTACATAAATAATAAAAGAAACCTCACATCGTTTCCACTTATTTATTTAATATCTCTACTGACAAATTCCAGCTAGTTAGGACATTCTGAGAACTCATGCCCGTACTGAGCACAGTCATAACAAAACTTTCCCAAGGATAAACAATCCTTATAATTATGTCCTACTTCTCCACACGTATAACAACCTTTAGTTTTATACTTACACTGGCCCGTATGGTTCTTACCACAAGTCTTGCATCCTATTCTTCTATGGGATCCCTCGGCTTTTATCTCCATTTTATCTTCTTTTATCTCGTTAATCATTTCATCTTTCAATATATGAAATTCTTCTCGGACTACACTGTTCGAATATGCCCACTGACACGAACGAGTTAATGACACTACCGATGAGGTGTAGGCCTATTAGGTCACACACCAAGTATTGATTCCGGCAACACGATCAAGAAATAGAGAGGAAAAGGCCAAAATGGGTTTTGGCAGGGTGGTACACGGGCCGTGTTCCTGAACACGGACCGTGTCCAGTCCAACGTACACGAGGCGTATTGGCCCAATCCAAGGTCGTGTAGTTTGGGCCTACACGGGCCGTGTAGATGAACACGGGCCGTGTAGTGCCTGTTAGACACGGGCCGTCTTAGCCCAATTGGGGCCGTGGACTTTTGGCCTACACGGCCGTGTAGATCTACGCGGGCCGTGTACTTTCGTTGTAACAGCAGAATTAACAGCCTTAAACACTTGGTTTAATGGGGTTAACTTCTAATAATGATGGTAGACAAAGAGACCACGCGTTATCTGCTCTTGTAGAGGCTTTTGGCTATCACTTGGTCTCTTGGTTGACACTTGAACTCTCTCTCTCTCTCTCTTGTTCTTGGTGTTCTTGAACACAAGAGGCAAACATACACATACTTGATTGTTGTTTTGGTGGTCATACATCAACTTGCTAGCACTTGGGAATCAAGTAAGCTTGGGGTGGACTTCATTGGAGGAGTTCTTTGTTGGACTCTAAGCCACTTGACTAGGAAGGTTACTTTGTGTTTTGCACCATTGAGGTATAACCTTTCTTCTCATCTTGTTTATATATATTTTAGTTGCAACTCCATTGTCAGATTTTGGTCCATGGGAAGTATTCATTGTTTGGCATCGATTTTATGTTATGTACTCTGCTTCCGTTGCTACTTGATTTTGCCAAACGAATACCTTCAGTGGTATCAGAGCCATATCTAACATGGCTTTGCACTATTGAGTCTAGAAAAACCATAAAAGTGTTTTTGGATAAGAAAAGTGTTTTCTTAAAATTGGTTTTTCCATTGAGACTCTTCTTGTGCTAGAATAAATTTATTCGTAGACGTGTTAATATATTCTAGTTTTTATATTTATATATTTGTTGTAACTTGGCATGAAGTGTACACAAATATATACTTATAAATGTATATATGAATATGTGTCTCAAAATGTTTGATACACTAATGCATATATACAAGGATTGTCCTTTTAGTGCGTTTAGTGTTTTGACAATCTTAACTAAAATATGGATATATATTTATATATCATGGTTATGTGTGGCACACCATGTTTCTATTTGATATACTTGGTTTGATTCGGTAACAAGATATACCCCTAGACCTATGTGTTGTGATGATTGATTATTTTTTGGTTTTTTGGCGGCCTGCGTGCTGTATTGTTGTAATAATATTAATTTATTTACTTATTGGTGCAGCTTACACGCCATTTCTTTTATTCTATGTATTTGTATAAATAGTATAGGATTGCGACCTGCGTGTCGTTTATATATGTTCTATGTATTTGTATATAGTATAGATTTAAAACCAAAGTAGTCAACGGGAGTCACGGTGATGACATCTTGGTGAGAAGGAATCAACATGCTATTAGAGGTGTTGGATTCAGTGAGAGCTCATCCAAAGAGACCATATCTTGTCCTTATATTTTTGGCCTCGTTTTCCCCGTTGTGGCTCACGGGGAAAGCGCATAGGAATTATGGGCATGTTACCGAATCGTATGTATAGATATTTGCGTAGTTATATTTTATTATTCTACGCATGGATTAGGATTCGCATGCTAGATAATTTTTCTATAAAAATTAAATAAAATACAATGTTTGTTAAAATGGTTAACAATTGCGCGCGAATAGAATTGACAAAGGAAATATAAAAATGGTATTATATTAAAAGTGCTTAAAATCGTTTTGACACTTACTTTGTTAATTCACAAAAGGGTTTTATAAACCGGAAACAAAATCCCGTTTTTCAAAATGTAAATCACGCACCATCCATAAGATGACACCACCCGAATCTAACGAAGCAATGATGATTGTCGAGCTAAGCACGAGTCATTCCTTGTGTAGTTGTGTGGTAGGTGAGTGGGGTAACTCACTTGATTGGTTGTCGAGCTAAGCACGAGCCAATTGATGGTCGAGAGTGCCACCCGTGTGTCTTGTCGGATGATTTACAATTTTAGTATATAATTCTTGGTTAGTTGTCGAGCTAAGCACGAGCTAAACAAAAATTATATATTAAGATTGATGTAAGATAGGGATCAAACATGCCAACCGACATAATGGATGTCAACGGATCCCGCAAGTGTCTAAGAGTTGTAATAGAGATTACAATTGGTAAAGTGGTTGCCGGCCTAAATAGCTTCGCCACGTGATCCGCGGTAAACCCGTCACGGTGCGAGGTGAAATAAGGTTCTTAGCCCTTGTTACAAATAAATTGTTTTGTTTAAAACTATGGGTACTTATTTTAACAAGGATTTCCAAACTAATTAAAACTACTTTGCTATTTTAGATGGCGTCTTTAAGCAACACCAACACCACCAACCATTTTTCACTTAGAGTTTTCCTTGAGAAGGAGAAACTCAATGGTAACAACTTCTTGGATTGGTTTAGGCAACTTAAACTTGTCCTACGCCAAGAAGGGAAGATGGTTACCATAGAGGAGGCCCTACCCGAGGCTCCTGCTGCCAATGCCACTCGGGCTATCCAAGACGCTTATGAGAAGCGTGTCAAGGATACTGAGGACATTACTTGCCCCATCCTAAGTACTATGATCCCCGAGCTCCAAAAGCAAATGGATCGTTTGAGTGCTTTTGACTTGATCACTCAGCTTAAGGAAATGTTCTAGCAGCAAGCGAGACAAGAGAGGTTTGAGTGTCTTAAGACGGTACTTGGTAGCAAGATGGCCGATGGCGGGAATGTGAGTGCACACGTGTTGCGCATGAAAGCAAACGTGAAGCGCATGGAACGGCTCGGATTTACCATAGGGAGGGAGCTAGCCGTGGATTTGATCCTATGGTCCCTGCCCACCACGTATGATCAATTCGTTATGAGTTATCATATGCATAGTATGGATAAGTCCATCATGGAGCTTCATGTTATGCTTAAGACAACGGAGTCTAGCATGACCAAAAACAAGCCCGCCGTTCCAAATCCCGTTCTTGCTATAAGGGAGGGACGAATCCAGAAGAAGAAGAAGACCGCTTATACCCCTAAGGGTAAGGGGAAGGGGAAGATTGGCGCTGCCAAGTCTGGCCCCGCTTCGGAGGGTAAAGGCAAGGGAAAGATGGTTCCCCAAGCTAAGACTCCGAACGAAGCGGAATGCTTCTTCTGTGGGAAGAAGGGCCATTAGCGCCGTAATTGCCTGGGGTACCTAGATGGAGTGATATTGAGTAAAACTCAATGTCCTAGTTCTCAAGAGGAACTAGAAGTAATGAAGCGAGTACCATATGCTTCGGATGTGGGCTCGATCATGTACGCCATGTTATGTACCCGTCCTGATGTGTCATGTGCTTTGAGCTTGACTAGTAGATATCAGGCAAACCCGGGGCAAGCCCATTGGGTTGCGGTAAAGAACATTCTTAAGTATCTTAGGAGGACTAAAGAGATGTTCTTGATATTTGGTAGTGAGGAAGAGCTCAAAGTAAAGGGTTACTCTGATGCTAGTTTCCAAACTGATAAGGATGACTGCCGATCACAATCGGGGTTTGTGTTCCTATTGAATGGTGGGGCTATTACTTGGAGAAGTTCAAAGCAAGACACAGTGGCTGATTCTACTACAGAGTCAGAATACATTACGGCAAGTGAAGCTGCTAAAGAAGCTGTGTGGATAAGGAAGTTCATCCGATACCTTGGAGTGGTTCCAAGCATATCCGACCCTATTGAGATCTTTTGTGGCAATGAGGGTGCGGTAGCCTTGGCGAAGGAACCAAGAGCTCACAAGAGAACGAGGCATATACCTCGTAAGTACCACTTGATTAGAGAGATGGTTAAAGTGGTGAAGTCGCTATTAGTAGAGTAACCTCGGAAGGCAATTTGGCCGATCCGTTTACTAAACCATTGTCACAAGCTTCTCATGATTCTCACACTACGGCGATAGGTGTTAGATTTGCTCATGAATTGGTTTAGATTTAGTTTTAATTTATGTTTGGACCATTATGTATTTGGGAACATTAAGCAATAATATTACTAATGTTTGTTTCGATTTATATAGTAGAGATCTATATATACGCGTGTTGCGGTTACTCACATTTAGTCTTTATTGTGTTCTATCTTTGCATGTTTAACTTATTCCCTAGATTGTTTTACAATCTTTAAGTCTCCACAATCGGTTGTACTTTGTGGGAAGAAAGTATGAATTAAGATTGAGGTAAAGAATTGGTTTTGATAAAACGTGATTCTTGCCTATACTTGAAAGGGGTTTCAAGTGATTGGAAGACCCGCACCCGAGTTTACTTCATGGTTTTAGTCACAAGTAACTCGGGATGGTAATGACATTTCATCCTTAAACTAGAGATACATGTGATCCCAAAGCATAGGTCTGCTTTGCTTTGATCGTTTTCTAACGCGGTCCGTAACTGGTCGTTATAAGGGAAATGATTGAGTAGAGTATTGTCTATGTGGCGGGACTATGTAGTCGAAAGGTATTTGTTCCTTTATGTATAGAGAGAATATCCATGGGCCCCTCGATGATTGAGTGTTGACGTTCATATGCATGGCCGTGCTCAGGTTACATTGATGATGGATCAATGTTAACTTGGTTTGTTGGTCACCACTAATCTAGAATCGAGAAACATAATCGTGAACGATCTGAAGGTTGACTATATTCCATGCCTTGTGTTCACATTGGATATCGCGAACAAAGGGATGTACATGTTCATTTATCTTTAGGACAATCATTTTATGATTGGGGATCTTGTCAAGACTGGCATACCCTATACTGACTTGGGAGCATAGATGTCTTGCTAGATGCCGCTCTAAGTTTGTGTTATTTTTCGTAGTCATGTCACGTGCAAGTGGGAGTCTGTTGGAATATGCCCGCTGACACAAACGAGTTAATGACACTACCGATGAGGTGTAGGCCTATTGGGTCACACACCAAGTATTGATTCCGGCAACATGATCAAGCAATGGAGAGGAAAAGGCCAAAATGGGTTTTGGCAGGGTAGTACACGGGCCGTGTTCCTGAACACAGACCGTGTCCAGTCCAACGTACACGAGGCGTATTGGCCCAATCCAAGGTCGTGTAGTTTGGGCCTACACGGGCCGTGTAGTGCCTGTTAGACACGGGCCGTCTTAGCCCAATTGGGGCCGTGGACTTTGGGCGTACACGGCCGTGTAGATCTACACGGGCCGTGTACTTTCGCTGTAACAGCAGAATTAACAGCCTTAAACACTTGGTTTAATGGGGTTAACTTCTAATAATGATGGTAGACAAAGAGACCACGAGTTATCTGCTCTTGTAGAGGCTTTTGGCTATCACTTGGTCTCTTGGTTGACACTTGAACTCTCTCTCTCTCTTGTTCTTGGTGTTCTTGGTGTTCTTGAACACAAGAGGCAAACATACACATACTTGATTGTTGTTTTGGTGGTCATACATCAACTTGCTAGCACTTGGGAATCAAGTAAGCTTGGGGTGGACTTCATTGGAGGAGTTCTTTGTTGGACTCTAAGCCACTTGACTAGGAAAGTTACTTTGTGTTTTGCACCATTGAGGTATAACCTTTCTTCTCATCTTGTTTATATATATTTTAGTTGCAACTCCATTGTTAGATTTTGGTCCATGGGAAGTATTCATTGTTTGGCATCGATTTTATGTTATGTACTCTGCTTCCGTTGCTACTTGATTTTGCCAAACGAATACCTTCATACACTTCGTATCTCATTCTTCATTTCAGTCATAGTGGACGGCATAACTGTTTTAATACATTTTTCAAACTCATCCGAGACGACACCCCTAAGGTGTTTGGTAGGTATGGCTCCACGACTTTCCCCATAAAGGGAAATATAGTCTTCCACCTCTCCTATAGTAACCATGTCAGGGTTTCCTTCATTTCTTACTTCATTTTCTGTTCTAGAATTCGCATTAGGATCCATTACACTGTAACAAAACAATTCTTGGTTAGTCATAATATCAATCACGTCTCGAACCATTATACTTGCCTTTATTTCATAAACACTCCACTCATTTACCGTCTTTGAATAATATCGTAGATCATACCAATACATACCTCTTTCCACTTTGTTTTAACTTACTTTCCTTAGTTCTCATAATAACTTTACGTACATGACATCTGTGAATTTGCTTTATTACCACTCCTTTTACAATTAATCTTGATACTGACTCTTATCTGATCATTTCTTTGTTCTTTTATCTGTTCCACAACTCATACAACAATATATGGCATAAACTCTGCTTCACCACTTTACTAAGTTTTCTGCACTGAATTCTTCAGATGTAGGTTCTGATATTTAACAATTATATCTGGGGCTCAAACACCCTATCATGCTATATTCTTATAAGAATACATTCACTTGTAATACTGATATTTATCCTTTCGCGTCTGTGACTAAAATCACTCTTAGGATTATACACTACTCTTGAACCTCTTGTATATATCATTCTTGTAGTATAGATAAAGCACTAAAGCAAAAGGTGGCTTTATCACACTATCTTGTATAACAAATAGTTACTTGTATAACCATATATCAGTACACCTATTATCATATCCAAAGTATTTCTATACATACTAAGGCATTCTACATATATTCTCAGGTGTACTACCTTACAAGTACCCCTCACCTGATTCACAAGATTCCTCATGATTCCATTAAGTTCTAACATGTATCATGTGTTTGTAATAATATGGGCCCTTATATTACTCTAAACACATTACACACATTTGATCTTAACTTTATCACAAAAATTCCCGATTCACAGGCTTAGGCCAAAGTTTATACATCATGGTCTCATATATTCATATAACAATTTAATTTATCACACATGCTCACATAAACTAACTCTTAATAGTCGTATACACATATAACATATCTGTCTTAAGCATATCCTGTACTCGCATACAATACTCACATAATACATAATCAATATAACTGTTAGTATACTCACCAAGCTGCAAGCCTCCAGTTTGACAATTTTTAAAATTCGCAGAACCATGGTTTAAGTCCAGAATGTGTCTTGTACACATCCGGATCCCTCAAACCGTGGCTCTGATACCAAGTTGTAACGCCCCAAAAACCAAATTTAAAATATTAAGATCAAACACCTATAAGTGTTCGCATCTCAAAGTTTATCATAAAAGCGGAAGAAATACTTGTTTGAAAACCTGACGTATCAATAGATACTCACATAAATACTGTCATAAGTTTGGTACCAAAAACTTGATATTTACAAACCAGGCGTTAATTTCAAAGAGTTTAACAGTTGGAAGTCAAACCGGAGCTTTGCCCTTGCCTTTGATAAAACCTGCAAAACATATTAAAAATAGTATCTGATAAGCTACGAGAGCTTAGTGAGTAATCTAAACATAACATCGTATGAGCACACGTATACAATCACATGAAGATAATACACGCATGTCTGGCAATCAAAGCTAGCCTCTGGTTCTAGACCCAAGGCAGCATCGTAGGTCACAGTACTGTACCGCATCTGAGCACTACTGCACATAGCAGTAAGCTTACATATTCACATGTATAACATAGCATGTTAGCAATCTGATATGAAACTACACATGCTGCTGATATGAAGTGAAGACTAGAAGACTCACCTTATAACTGTAATATGCAATACTTCACAGATCACTGATGCAGGTATTATGTTAATCACCTCCTATATAACAATACATGAATAATACATAAGGCATTCTGATCTGAAATAGAGCCTACACGGGCCGTGTATCCCTACACGGGTCGTGTCCCATTAATGCTACATGACCTAAGCTGGCAACATGGCCAGTGTGGTCTAGTCACCCTACACGGGCCGTGTACCTCTACACGGGCCGTGTACCTCTACACGAGCCGTGTACCACTCATGCTACACGACCATGTAACCCTACATGGCCCTATGACCGCCTTGCACACTACACGGCCGTGTACCGCTACACGGGCCGTGTACATCACAGACCAGCAGACTGTTCTTAGCAAGAACTGCCGGATTTCACCATAAATCCGCTTATAACATCATAAAACCGACTAGAGGTGTTTTCCAACACCTCCTAACAATGATATACATAATCTAAACCATATGAAACAATCCTAACATGAATTCACCATTGAATCATGTGTATATACTCATAAACTTCAAGAAGATGGTGAAAGTTCTTACCTTAAATGCACACAATTGTTATGATCTTGCTAGAGCTGCTTGTTCTACTGATTTGTTCACTGAAATGAAGAAGCTAGAGGTTGATATGAATGTATTCGTGATTGTAGAAGAACTATGAGAACTTTGACTCTAAAGAGTCAAAGTTGGTGCTTATATAAACATAAGTTTCAAATATTGCATAACTGGCCCCTGCACTTGATCAACTTATAAGTTGACGGTTTTAGCCCCTCTAGTTTAAAACCATATCTTATCACGTATATCCGTTTATAACTCGGGTAACACCTTGTACTTTTCTTGCATAAACTTAATAATAAAATTCTGGGTGTTACAAAGATTCACATATGAATACACATATAACATATAGTATTAAATAATGCAAACAACAGCCAAAACTATCGTACTACCATCGGATTTATGCAAAATCCTCTAAAACCATCGGAATCTAGGAAATCCGATACATCTGTCGGATTTGAAGTCAATCCGCAACACTTGTCGGCTTTCAATGAAATCCGACACTTTCTTCGGATTTCATCCTTCGAACTTCAACGGTCGGATTTATTCACCGGATTACACACATTCGGATTTCATACTTGGAATCCACCATCGGATTCAAACAATCGGATTTCCATAAGTTTCGGATTCTAAGTTCCGGATTTCACACACTCGGATTCTTTGTATCGGTTTTCCACCATAAAATTCATCCATCGGATTTCATCATCTTCTTCACCAAGAATCCACCAACTTCATCTTTCAAAATCCGACAACTTCATATCTTGTATAAATCTTATTCCCAGTTTATACAATTCATATACAAGCTTATCAAAACATAAATAAATATGATTAAACATGAAATTATGCATCATAAACATCTTAACACCCAAGAACACCAAATCCGCCAAAACCCATATAACAAGTTTTCATGATGTTCATAATCAAAACCCAGCATGCTATAACAAAACCGTAGCATGTTACAAGAATCATGATTTAAGAACAAAAAATAAACATACAAACCTTTTAAACTTGATTCTGTGGTTCAAAATGCCAATACCGATTGTATGTTCTTCTTCTTCTTGCTCTCGGTTTTTCACACAAGTTACACACACTTAAGGATTTTCAAAGTGAAGAAAGGTTTAATACACAAACCCATGTATATACATACCCAAGCAGGAGGTGTCATACGTAAATTTACTTAATCACACGCACTCACACACACACCCTCAATACCGTACATATATATAGATATCAACACAAATATATATATATATATATATATATACCACTTACTTAAATAATTAACAATTAATTAAACATTAATCAATTAATAATTCAAGTACTAACTTACCGAAGCCTACACAAATGCTAGGCCCGATCTCAAGATGTTACAAGTTCTTTTGTATTTTTTTGTTGGGGAAATAATTATTTCAACCCAATAATCAAATCCGTCTATTGAAATACATGGGATTTAATAATAACAAAACCAGACCTTCGGTAAGACTTAGAATGAATTTAAGCATGTGTTGTTTAATTTATAACTTGAAAGTTACAAAGTATAGAGTATCGACATAGACTTGCTAAAGTACTAAGTATTAGTCAAAGACAACATCCGGAGATCATTCAAGTATACAAGACCATTCGCTGAACATCTAAAGCCAATCAGTTGAATGATTCCAAGTATCAAAGATCATCCAAGTATAAAAGACCATTCGTTGAACATCTGAAGCCAATCAGCTGAATGACTCCAAGTATCAATTGAACGGCCAGTATAATCAGTTGAGCCTTTAAAACTTTTAACTAAGTATACACTTTCAACACTAAGTCTTATTTTGATAGATTTATCTAGGTCAATAAGTTTACAGTCGTTTTGGACAAACGGTTTGATTGTCTGAACTTTCCATGATTGACTTTATTCTCTGAACCTTCCATAATCGACCTTTATTGTCTGAACTTTCCATGATCGATCTTTGTCGTCAGTTCAGCTTGTAATGATCTACTAAACATTTCAACATTCAGGCTGAGACAATCTATTATGTCAGTTTAGTACATTTTGTCTAGCTGAGTTGTGATTTGTGCCCTAACTGTTCATGAGTATACTCTATTTTATAATGTAATCTTTCTTAAGTTAAAGGCTGAACATGTATTGTTCTATTATGCCTTAGATCTTTTATATGCAAAAATATTTGCACTCTTTGTACCTCCAAGGGACAAAAAGGATTGAACCTGACCTTTAGAAAAGGTTAAAGTTACTTTCAAAAAGAAGATCTCAAATATTTGTTCATTAAAGAGGTAATCAACAAGTTGATATATGTGTAGAAAGGGGGTTCAATACATAATTCAATAATTATAATAAGTCAAACTCAATAAAAATCAACTGAATGCTTTTTATTAATAACTTTAACTTTCAACTCAAATCAAGATCAAATCTTGATTCAGGATTACGGTTTTAACTCTTTCTTAATCTCACAAACTAGTTGTTATATCTGATGTACTGTTTTAACTAATGAATACACAATTCAGTAATTATAATAAGTCAGACTCAATAAAAATAAATCGAATGCTTTTTATTAATAAATTTAACTTTCAACTCAAATCAAGATCAAATCTTTATTTAGGATTACAGTTTTAACTCTCCCTTAATCTCACAAACTAGTTGTTATATCTGATTTACTGTTTCAACTAATGAATACAATAAAGCGCAAAATGCATGAAAATATAATTAACTTTTTTCTTAATTGTCATTGTATACAACTAACTTTCGAAAAAAATTCATTGTATGCAAACAACTTTTTTCTGTGTCTAGTCTTTAGCTACCATTGTATACAATAAACTTTTTCATAATTTCCATTGTATACAACAACTTGCATACAATGGGAGAATTATAAAAGTTGATTGTATTGTTTTTAAAAAAATAAAGTTGGTTATATACAATGATAATTAAGACAAAGTTCATTGTATTTTCATACAATTTACCCTACAATAAACTATGTATTCTCTAAACGGGAATTACAAGCACATGTGAGATTGACTAACAAGATAACTAGGCTGGCTAGGTTACCTCTAAACATATCAAAAGGTTAGATTACAAACCTCTTTCTATGAATAAACAGTAAAGTATAACTTATCGTAATCTAAAATTTAAACTAACTTATTTAATCTTTTTGATGAGTTTATCTTCAAATCTTGAACTTCAAATTTTTTTATTCAACCGTAGACATGAGAGTTTTAAACCTTTGAACAATTTAAAATAGATTCAAATTCTTCGGGTTGAGTTACTCAGCTTGAACTTCATCAAGTTGAGTACTTGAACTTATCTTCGGTCTTAAATCATACATACAATGTAAAACCTAAACTCAACTTAAGAAATAATTGATTTAACTAAAACATACATACGAAAATCTATAACTATTCTAGAGCTCACCTAATCAGCTTGAGCTAATACTTTGTAAGTTACAATTTAAATGTTATATTTTGTCTCATCAAATCTAATCCATTAAGGCCATTTGACTAACACGCCCTCTCTAGACAATTGAAGTCTAAATGTGGCTCTGTAGAGTTCAACCTAACTGCACGTAGAGTTGCTAATCATCGATAGCCCACTCACCTAGCCTTCCACCTTGATTCTTGGAATGGTTTAAGGCTTGATAAAGTGAGAAACCTCCGAAGGTAGACCTTTTGTCACTCAAGGTTTGGAAAATATTGAAGTCCTTTGAATTTTGAAGCCTTTGTCTCAACATCAAAAGCAAAAACAGAAAACTCAATTAATCTACTACTTAGTATTCACTTTTCAAACTTTTGAGGCAAAACAAGACAATAAATTGAGATACTTTTATGTTATGTCGGTGCTTTTATTCAAATTGAAATTATTTTCTTTAATTATACTTTTCTAATTTACCTAATTGATTATTTATAATTTTTAAACTTTGATTAGATTATAGTTTTATATTAGACTATATTGAATTATTTTGTGTTTATGTTTTTTACAAAATTAGGTTATGATGTTGAGGTTCTTTAAATTGTCTAATAAATCTAGTTCAACTAATATCCCTAAGATAACAAATACTAATGAAACAATTGTTAGATACAATCAACAAGAAACTCCTTCAAAGATATCAAAATTGATTTAGATTCACCTCCTATCATTCCGGGACAACAACAAAGTGTGTGTTTTGAATATATATTTAATTTTTTGTTAGTATTTATAATGCTCTTGATTCATATCCTACTATCAACTCTATGACCCTTAGTTAAAAAATTATGATATCTAATCCTTCTAACTTATTCATCTTGTCATACAAACTACGTTGGACCTCATTATGTTAGAATCCTGGATTAGCCACTATTGATGATAGGTGCAAGTCCTAACTCGGCCTTAAATACTCTATTTGATGTTTTGTCTAACATAATTTTATCACATGTCCATCTAGCATCCTCCTTTCCACCACCTCTATCTTTCTCCTTAACGTCTTCTTCTTCTACCAACACTAGATCCATCTTATATAACATAGCTAGTCTAACTACCACTTTGTAGAATTTTCTTTTCAACTTTAACGGAACTTTCTTGTCATAAATACTCCTACAGACGCTCTTTATTTCAACTATTCTACCTTTATATGGTGAGTTACATCTTCGTCGATCCTCGTTATATATACTATGCAACATGGCGCCCAATTACTTAAACAACTCCTTATGGTGAAAAACCATGATTGTTAATGCAAATTTCCTCTTCCTCCATGCTTCTGTTTTTGTTGTATTCATAACATTGGTATAATATGAAGGGAATCCATGCACTTCAGATACCGAAGCACAACGGAAGCAAACAAGTTCAAAGGAGAGTTTTTCGGGTATTCAAAACCAACGTGCATGTACTCCCATAGTGGATCTCAACTACAAAGAGATATAGCAACAAAAACAAAAGGCAAAAAGGAGGAGAAATATACCATGGAACAAGGCTGGAACGAAGTACCAACAAGGAGGATGTGGAGAAACTAGGGCTGGCCTGAGCATGGGCAAGTGGGGCGGTCTCCGAGGGCCCAAAACTTCTAGAGCCCCATTTTTATCAACCTATGTATGTATGTATGTATATATATATATATATATATATATATAGTGATAAAACAAGCTCTGCGGTGGTGCAATCGTTAAGGAGAAATGAAATAAAAAAAGAAACAAAAAGATGCATTAAAAGTAACAAAGCAACGTTCA
Organism: Dittrichia graveolens; assembly: GCA_038502395.1. Classification (NCBI taxonomy): domain Eukaryota; kingdom Viridiplantae; phylum Streptophyta; class Magnoliopsida; order Asterales; family Asteraceae; genus Dittrichia; species Dittrichia graveolens. Next base: position 183,724 of record JARJIL010000003.1, on the reverse strand, counting down.
AAATTTATATGTTTATTGGCCCTTATTGTTCACCCTACTTCCTCGTTGTAGCTATTAACCCTCCTAAAATCCCAACCAAACTTTCAATTAAGCTTCTTCTGTAAATCAATAAGTTCACCCATAAAAAAATTTTCTTCCTATAATGACATCAATTTGGTAACATTTTGCTTATCGTCTTCCACGGTAACACCTTTCACCGGCTCCGGCTACACAACTTATTTTGCAAAAGTTTCAACATTTCAGGCCTCTAGAAACAATGATGACTACTACAGCCGCTACTGTTGGCGAGTTTCTTTTGCCACACCGATGGATCAAACAAAGATTAAATCTTTTAAAATAATAAAGTGGGAGATAAATTAGAAAAATGACTAAGGGTAATTTTTATAAAGTTTACTTATATATTTTTATTATATTTTAATAATCTTAGGGAGGGCCCTTTTTTATTTTTGCTTGGGGCCTCATAAATGCTTGGACTGGCCCTCGGAGAACCCGAACCCGAGCTCCTCTATCGAAATTCCACACCAAGTTGCCGAGATTTCGTCTTGCTATTAGACCCCTAACCCAAACCTCTCACTAGACTTCGAGTTTCTAGAACAGTATCACCATCCTCTTGATACACTCACTTAACTCTCAATGAGTTCAAGTATCATGGTATGTGTATGAATGAAGCAAGTGAGAAGAGAGATTACCATGAGAGACTTTGTGCCCTTGTATAGGCTGAAAGGAAGGTATAAAGACACTAGGGTCAGCCACAAAAGTTACACGTCGTTGCACCAAACAAAAGGTCCAATCAAAAAACAAAGTGTCACTTTGACTTCTGCCTTCATGGGCTCTCACGGGATGTGAAGCCCTCATGAAGGCAGCGCCCCCACGACTACCTATTCGGGTTGTGAAGCCTCATGTAGGGTTTCTCTTCACAGCCCGTGAAGGTCGCCAGACACCCTAATTTCATATTCTCTATTGTTTGGATTTTTCTGTCGGAATCTGCTCTTGGCGTGTAACCCAATAGGCCCGTGACTCATTAGCAGTGGTGCCGGTGCACGTGTATCAATGGGCAGATTCCAACATAATATACCCTTGTCTTCTAATCCCATCTTCTATTTAGTCAACTCCCTTGTATCCTTGGTGTTACCTTATCTCTAGGGGGAAGTAATATGTGTCAGCCATTAGAGTCCAGATATATGTTGTCACTTTTTCATACATATCTTATATAGCCCTTATATGTTTGCCTAATATCTTTCTATTATATAAGGTCCTCCAAATCAACTTCATACGGACACTATCATACGACTGTTCCTAGTCTACAAAAATGGTGTGTAAGTGTCCTTGTCTTTCTATTTACCTCTCCATATATATAAGACTTCCGATAAACCTAATTACTTAAACGCCCCTCAATAATTGTGTTTTGTATTTAGTGGAGTGCATCAAAATATAACAAAATTTGTCTAAATTATCATCTTATGAAATAAACATCAAAATTTTTATAGTTAATACAATGACCTTGTAAATTTGTCGTTGCATGCAACCTTACCATATATTCCAACCGGATACACCTCCTTCAAACCCATATTTTTGTCGATCACAAACATCCCATTAGACTTACCTTTTATAACTAACTTCAATTTTGATTTTGCTACAACCAACACCCTTCTCGACACCTACAACCCAAAATACCCCATCGTCAACCTAACCCTAAGTCATCCACCATCACACCTGCAATACAAACATAGCCACTATCACACCCGCAATGCAACCCATGTTAAGCACCATCGCACCCTACTCGAAATTGATTGAAGTGAAGGAGTTCATCAAAAAGTTTATAAATCATCGGGATGTTGATGAGTCAATCAATCTAGTTGTATAATTGACGGGGGATGTTGGTGAAGGTGACCGGAATCTAGGTTCAATCGCGGGAAAAACTAAAAAAAGAGTTTGATAGCTTTTTTATTAATTAATTGCAAAAAAAAATTAGTTTGTTGTTATATATTGTACTAGACTAAATGCCCGTGTGATACACGGGTTGGTTTAAACGATAATAAATATTAAACATTAATAAAAACGTATTAAATAATAATAAAATGTGAATTAAATGAGAATTTAAAAAATGACGACATACGACATCAACACTCTAACTAGCGGTGGAAACATCAACGGGAGTGGGAGGGCAAACTTGACGGTAGAAACGTGGTATTATGATACAAAGAGACGTGGTTGCATTTCTTATAGAAGTCATCAATCATTATTGTTACAATTATTAATGGTAATAAAGTTAAACGTTATTGGTTATAATTAAAAAGAATTTAAAATGATTATATAATATTTTAGAATGATAAAGCTAAAAATTTGGTTAATTGTGATATTTTGAAATATTATAGAGGATAAATATGATATTTACAAATTAAGGTGGAAAAATTAAATACGATTTTATATGATTTAATAAGAGCATATATGAAATTATCTTTAATAATTTTGACTCTAAAAAGTCAAAACTTATTTTTTAATTTTAAGTAAATGAATGGTTAAAATTAATTATTTTTTTAAATAAATGATTCAGATTATTTAATAAATTTTATCAAATTAATCTTGTAGTTTTGCCATTATCTTTATGTCATTTTATATCATTTTTATATTTGTTGAGTTACACCCATGTCTACTTTACCAAATAACTATGTACAAATTAAAGCTCGAACTCCGGCTAATTTTACCAAAGATTCGTAATTAGATACAAGCTTTTACTTGTTAAACCTTCTTTCTTCCACCTACACGTTTGTCTCTCCCTATATATCTTTAAGCACCTCTCTTCTTCTCCCAAATTCAACATATCATATAGATATATATATATATATATATACATCTCTCTCTCTCTCTCAAAAGCTACGGAGAGGGAGATTGATCCATATATATATTTGTATATATATATCTGCTTAATTATTAATTACATAGAGATCGAATGGTGAAGTTCTCTAAGGAGCTTGAAGCCCAACTGATTCCTGAATGGAAAGATGCATTTGTGAACTACTGGCAGCTGAAGAAACATGTTAAGAAAGTTAGACTCTCCAGAGTATCAAAGCTCTCGGCTAATTCTAATCATAATCATGATTATTATGGGGTCTCTATATTTGACCCCGTTCGCTCTTTCCTCCGTCGTCTCTGTGCAGCCACCAATGCCAACCAACCTGATGAACACATTCTTCAGGTACCCTTTCCTTAATTTAGATCATGATCGGTTTTATTGATTAATTAATTAATTAATTAATAATTACGTACACATATTAATTAATCAATCAAATAAACATGTGTGAGCTACTGTTAAAGTTGAAAAGGAGTAACTTAATTTGGTGCATGTCTTCATCATGGTTTTCGTGTCAGCCAGCATTAATTCATCATCTCGATCTCTTCTCTAGCTTGCTTGCTTTTTCCCATTATCAAAGCAGATTTTCTTGAATTCCAGATGTTGGATTTGTTACCGTTACGCATCACGAAACCATTTAGTTTACCGGCCTTATAATATTTCTTAATTTACAGACAAAACTAACTTTATCTATAAATTTTTACACGTTATTTTTTCTTCTTGTAATTGGAAGAATGTTGTTTATGTAATTATATATGATACAGAGATGTAGACGATACGTAATACTTACTTGTATTAATGGGTATATATATATATATAGATTGGTTCCTGACAAAAACTGTTTATGTCATGTGTCTGAAGTTAATGATTAGATTGAGTTGAAGGTGTGCATGTAGTAATTAGTATTTAAGAAACGGCGAGATCGAGATATATGGCGTTAATTTGCAAAGGCATAAAATATGTATATAAATAATTTTGATTGATAAACTTGTCTATTTTTGGTGACTAAAAGCCAATAGAAACGGTTGTGTCACTGCTCTTTCACGATATCATCGTGACCCAAAAGATAACACATGGCATGCAATTCATCACAAATTAATACATCACCAAAAATAAAAACTAATTGTAACTAAATATATTATATATGCTCGCTAATTAAGGCGACGAATTACAGGCAGTACTTCGCTACTAGATCACCAGAAAGTCATTATTAATACCTGCTTTTCTACTAGCTAGCTAGTGACATTAAATAAATTTCACTATATATATATTATGATATTGAAGGTAAAAAATACAATCTCGGAACAAGGTGACGAGGGTGAATTAGGTGAAGATGAAGATGATGAAACCGAACTTGTTGGTCATTTGTACTCCGAAGAAGAAGAGGTAATAATTAATTTGTGGTCTACGTATGTTTTTGTGCATTTAATTATTACAGATTTTGGAGATTGAGTAAAAATGATAATATTATATAGGTGAAGATGTTCTTCGAGAAACTGGATGAGGAGCTGGATAAGGTGAACCAGTTCTACATGAGTAAAGAAAACGAGTTCCTTGAGAGGGGAGAGATGTTGAATAAGCAGCTCCAGATTTTATTAGACCTCCAGCAAGTTGTTGATTGTCGTCGGAGACGATGCAACTCCCCCGCCTCCTCCGGCCGCTTCCTGCGCTCTTACTCCTCTGGCCGCACTTCTGACTCCGGTAACTATATAAATATATATTATATATATTGGGAAAAGTGCTCGTAGTTTTCGCACGAAAAAACAGTTGCGTTGAAATTTCTTATATATATAGTTCAAACGAAAACGATTTTTCAAATGAGAACCATTTATAACATTATCAAAGACTCATTAATAGGAGTATTTTGGTTATTTGTGTATTTATCCAACCGTGAATTGCGTTCGGATGAATGAGTCATTATTAAATTGACTTAATTTTTTTAAAATACTCTTTATTAATGTGTCATTAAAATTCTTAGACATTGCTTTATTTTAAGAGATGTGATTATCCTTTAGTTTTTCCTCCTACTTATCCTCCTGATTAACACAAGTGTCAAAATCAATAGAGGAGATGGAGAAAGAGAATTAGTGGACTCCATGTGTCATTTTATGGTTAATAAGAGGATAAAGCAAGAGAAAAATGTAAAAAGATATATCATTTTTCTTAGAGTTAATTGGTCAAATGGTTCTTTAACTAAGTCATTTATATCGATTTAGTCCATTAACTTCAAAAGTGGTGAAGACGGTCCTTTATGAATCACTTTATGGCAAGAATAGTTTTCTAAGATTAGCCGTTAATAAAGTCAGTTAAATCAATGGTAATTTGTTCTTTTTATCATTTTCTTATTTTTTTAATCATTTTACCCTTTAATTTTTAATTAATAACCCTAGATCTATACCCAAATCGTCCAAAAACCCTAGATTTATACCCAAATCTTGTGCAAAGATTAGATTTGTACCCCAAACATGTGAAAACCCTAGTCCTTTATGAAGATGAGGCGGTGGCAGTGTGTTGTACGTTTTCACCGTTAGAAACATAGAGAGAAGAGGGATGAGTCTTTGAAGGGTAGGCGACGACGGTGGTGGTGTTTTCATCATGAGAAACATAGAGAGATGAGGGATAAGTGTTTAAAGAGGAGGCGGCGACCGTGGTTTCACTTTGAGAGAAACAAAGAGACTAGAGAGAGAAATGTCGAGAGAGGGAGAAAGGAAGAGAGAAAGAGGGAGATATGAGGATGAGATAGTGGCAGTGGTGGTTAGGGCCGGCAATTCCTAACACGACACGAACCCGGACCAAACACGACCTAGGTTAACACGAACGCGACACGAAACTTAATTGGGTCAAGCAAAAGGTTGACCCGAAAATGACACGAAACTGGTCGACACAAACACGATACGAACACGATAACCCATAGGTGACCTTTTTAAAACGATTTTTAATAATTGAAGTAAAAAACATTTAACTTAAAACTAATTACAGATTATAAGTAATAACCAGAGACCTTAATAGAACTCCATGTTTTTAGACACATTATTTGCTACAGAGAACACACCTTAATGATATATGTTATTTCAATACCTCTTTGAATCTTCTTTTTTCTCCAATATTAATGTATAGCCTAAATGATTTTTCTAGTTTCTTTTTGAAACAATAATAATAAGTTTTCTCAAATAATAATAACAATGTGGGAAAATGAAGATTTGAGAGTGAGTGAAAAAATAAATAGTGGAAAAGTGAAATTCTGAGTGGGAGTAAAACGATAAAAGGTGAAAAAGTGAAAATTTGAAAGTGGATCTAATTAGATCGAGGGAATTGAAATTTTATATCAATTGTTTTATATTTTTTTATTATTACGTATATATAGAGAAAAGTTTAGTCGAGAACTGTTTTTCATACGAGACCTAAGAGATTTGTTTGTAACACTATTAATAGGGTGTTTTGGTCATATTTATATTTACCCAACCATGAATTGCTTCCGGGTGAGCCGTCATTAATTTGTGAAGCTTGATTTTTCAAAATACTCCTCGTTAAGGCATCATTAGGAGACATTAATGAATCATTAATGACCCGTTAAAAATTCTTAGTCATTGATTAATTTTAATCAAGGGCTAAGATTGGTTCTTCAAACGGTTCTCATTTGAACCCTCCCCTGTATATAAAACTTAATTAATCCTAATTAAGTAATTAGTTAATATAAAGTATAATTAATGGTTCATGCATATATGCAGAAACAGCATCTGAGTTTAGTGAAAGGGATGGAGAAACACAGACGGATGATGTGGTATCAGCTCTTGAAAAGAACGGAATAAATATTGTTGGTGCAGCCACAAGAGGAAAGAATAAAAAAGGAAAGCCTAAAATGGGTATGAGGATCGATATTCCGGCAACCACACCAACACGAACCATAACAGCAGTTACGTCTATGCTATGGGAAGATCTCGTCAACAACCCAAAGAAACAAGGTGAATACGTTAATCGCAAGAAGCTTCAATGTGCTGAGAAAATGATTAGAGGGGCTTTCGTCGAACTCTATAGAGGTCTTGGTCTACTAAAGACTTATAGGTACATATATATATATACTTCGATCGATTTATACTTAATTACCTTAATCAAAGCTAGATTAGTTATGCTTACAGTTGATTAATAGTTATATATATGATTAATCTTAAGCTTCCTGGCTACCGAATTATATAATATCAAAGCAGAATAAGTAGTTGACATAGAACTTCTGATCGATCAAGTGAGTTTTTTTGGCAGCTCACTAAATATGGTGGCTTTTGTGAAAATATTGAAGAAATTTGATAAGGTACGTAATAGTGTGTGTGTTCAGCAGTTTTGATACAAAAACCTTTTGGGCAAACATTTTGGACCTAATTCTTTTATTAAATTCTAAACAGGTATCTAACCAACAATCATCAGCAACGTATCTCAAAGCTGTCAAAAGATCTCATTTCATTAGTTCCGATAAGGTACGTACATCTATCATTTCTTCTTGTTCTATTTGCTAGGTCTTATAAGTTGGGTTTGAGTATATATCCTTAGTCCTTATTACATCGAGTGTCCGTCCAATCAGTTCTTGTTAATAGGCGTAGGTATTCCAACCCTCTTTTAATTTCTTAACTACAACTTTGATCAAGCGTTAATTAAACCCACTACTTATGGTGGTTTGAATTTGATTTGAATTAGTTTATTTGGTTTTTGAATTAGTTTTGGGCTTGATCTCGATTCAAAAGTTTTCATTGATTTTCAAATCGAATTTTGAATGGATAAAAATAATTCATCCTCGACTCATAATTCGAATACACATATATAAGCCATTTCAAGATTATAAATAAAAAAACCCTAGAAATCTATGTTAACTCATTGAAAGTTTAAACTCCGATTCTAAATTCAAAATATTATATTCATCGTAAAGATTTCTGTTTAAACTTAGAAAATTGAAACAACTTGAAAAACTCAAAAAGGTTTTTATTTGATTTTTTGAATTTGAATCGGTTTTACATGTAGAATTTCGAATTCGAATAAGGATAGAAAATTTTTCAAATTCAAACTACTTGAAAAACTCAAAAATCGATTTCATCTGCGCGCTTATGTTGACGTCGTTAGCTTTGCTAATTAAAACATTTTCCAAAAATCATCACTTTATTAGTGTTGTTAATAATTAAGAATATCGAAATAGGTGGTGAAATTAATGGATGAAGTGGAATCAACTTTTACTAAGCACTTTGCCAAGGACGACAGGAAAAAGGCCATGAAGTTCTTGAGACCTCGACAACAAAAGGACTCTCACATGGTCACATTTTTCGTTGGTACGCATAAATTAATGGCGCCCCTAGCTTGTAATATATATTATTAATTAACAGTTACGTTATGCATCCATCAAATTTTAGTTAATCTACTCCCATAGTTATTGACATTGATGGCATTGCAACAGGATTATTTACAGGTAGTTTTGTAACCTTGTTTGCTGTGTATGCAATATTGGCACATATCAGTGGCATGTTTTCCCCTGGTACAGAAACAGATTATTTCGAAACTGTGTACCCTGTCTTCAGGTATGTAGATTAGCTCGTTAATTTTATATATTTATCAATATTCATATCAGATAACCAAAGTTTGGTTGTTAATATATATGTGTGTGTGTGTGTGTATAAATGTAGCATGTTTGCATTATTGAGTTTGCACTTGTTCATGTACGGGTGCAACCTCTTCTTATGGAAAGCTACAAGGATTAACTACAACTTTATATTTGAATACCAAGCTGCTACAGCACTCAAGTACAGAGATGCATTTCTCATTTGCACCTGCATGATGACAGCTGTGGTTTCTGCGATGGTACTACATCTTATATTGGTTTCCAATAGATTTTCTCCATCCCACGTTGACACCATTCCAGGCATTCTTCTTGTGGTAAATAAACTCATATCTCTCTCTCACTCTTTCTCTCTCACTATAGGAATTGAAACAGGTACGGGTCAAAACGGGTGGTTTTTCAATGCGAATGGATAATTGGGATATATAAAAAGACTTTACAAACAAAATATTACCAACGTAATTATATATATGCATATTACCAATAGGATAAAGTGGATAACTTTTTTAGAAATTTAGTTAACAGAATAGTAAAAAAATGGGTGATTTATAGCAGGAAAGTTCCCATCAAATTCGAGATTATTATCAAGGGGAAAGTGAAATAATATTGTTGGTAAAAAGGGTGGAAAAATTCCTCTAAAATTAGAAAAAATTACCGGCGGAAGTCCGTTGCTAAAGTGTGTCCTATTGTTAATACCGTTGGAAAAATAGAACGGTTGGAAATTCACATTATTAAATAATAATTTAAATATTCCTAAGAACCATAAGATCTAAAAACTAGAGTTATGTAAATTCACAAATACATTAAATTCAAGATAATGCATCTTAAATAAAGGGTTAAGTAAGTATTTAGAATATTGATCCAGGTCAAAGGATGATGACGAATTATTCTTCATATTTTCAATCTAGTTTTTTCAAATTCTCATGAAACATTTTAATAAAGATAAACTATCATTAACCGAAAGGAATTTGTAGATCGATCTACATGATCATGTTCCTTAATCGTTATGATTCTTATAAATATTTAAGTTCATATCGGAATTAATGATGCAATCGTATTTTATTTCATTTCAAAAACATTAATTAATTAGTTGTTAAGTCATCACGTTTTCTTTATTTAATTAGTTGTTAATAATCCACCTCATTTGATTTTCAGATTTTCATTGCGTTACTTTTATGTCCGTTGAACATGTTTTACCGCTCTACTCGTTATTGCTTCCTCAGAGTCATACGCAACATAGTTTGCTCTCCTTTGTACAAGGTAGTGTTTTCTAATTCAATCATATGTATTTCAAAACACACACAATATAGATTACATATTTATGTGTGTGTTTGTGTATCAAGAAAAGTTTTTTTAGTAAATATACCTAAAGTTTGTCACCAACACTGTGCGCAGGTTCTAATGGTAGATTTCTTTATGGCTGATCAACTTACCAGCCAGGTAGTTCTCTTATACTATGCATAGATATATTTTCAGGTTCATTGATTATATTGATTGGGCACTGACATCACTTTGTATTTGTATGTATCTGCTTTCTTTTAGATCCCATTATTGAGGCACATAGAATCTACAGCTTGTTACTTCCTCGCAGGGAGTTTCAAAACACACGAATATCAAACTTGCAAATCAGGAAAGTTATATCGAGAGTTGGCGTATGTAATCTCCTTTGCACCTTACTATTGGCGTGCTATGCAGGTATTAACTAATACCTTGAAGCCTAGTTTGAATTTTGGTTTCTAATCCCTCATTCAATAAATCTGGATAACTACTAGATTAAACTAATTAGTTTGTATAATACGTTCTTTATGTATGTAGTGTGCTAGGAGATGGTTTGACGAGTGTGATGTGAACCATTTGGCTAACTTGGGGAAGTATGTGTCAGCAATGGTGGCAGCCGGGGCGAGGTTAACATATGCAAGACAACAAACGCATTTATGGTTAATCATTGTTCTAGTGACTTCACTGATTGCTACCATATACCAGCTATACTGGGATTTTGTCAAGGACTGGGGACTTCTTGATTCCAAGTCTAAAAACTTATGGCTTAGAGACGAACTTGTCTTGAAGAAAAAAGGCTTTTACTACATAGCCATTGTGAGTTAGTCAGTTAGTTAATTAATGCGCTCTCAACGTATCATGATTTTCTTGTGCTAACTAGAAATCTTGATATGAAGGCTCTGAATTTTGTTCTAAGGGTGGCCTGGCTGGAGACTCTGCTACAATTTAAAGTTGGATTATTTGAATCAAGATTGCTTGATTTTTCACTTTCTTCGCTAGAAGTGATTCGACGCGGGCATTGGAATTACTATAGGTAAATTTAAATCCGCTTTTATCATATTACAAATTTACAGGTACGTCGTATTGTTATGTTTCTTATATATAATTCAACCGATGCAGGCTAGAAAATGAGCACTTGAACAATGTTGGAAAGTTTAGGGCAGTGAAAACGGTTCCATTACCATTCCGTGAGACAGATTCAGATGGGTGAACTACATTAAGAATGCATGGTTTGTGCCATATCGATCTAGCTTGTAAAGTAAACTTGCCTCAAACAAGTGTACCTAAATTAAGAAAGGGTGCCATGCATGGGACGTACAACATGAATCACTACAATCATATATCCAAAATCTGAGCAGTAGAGGAGGCTAACCGTAAGGTTATGGATATAATTAATATGATGATTGACGAACAAGTTTGCCAAATTAACGACTCTACTGTATCACTCGTAATTTCAACTTCATTTTTCAAGCTTTGAATCTTCTTTTGTGAATGAATAAGACCTTTAATTTTCACTCAAATTGGACTGCAATAAAAATAATTAACAACATACGGTTTATATTATTGTTCATCTAACAACAATCAATGAATTATCGATCGATGTGGTGTTTTTACATTTTAAACCATAAGTTGATTTTATACATACATACATATAGTGGCGAATCCATAACATAAACATGTTGGGGTTCAATATAGTTAACATGACAAGATAGCCGGTCAAAGGGATTAGGTAACGGAGAAGAATTGGGTAACGGGTCACTCTTGGTTACGAGTTGTTTTGCTAAAGTATCTGTTAGATCCTTTATTGTGTCATTACATTCTAGTAACGTTTTTATTAGTTTAGAGTCTATTTGAAATTATCAATAGTTTAGGGTTCATTATGTAAATACCCAAGGGGTATAAATACAAAGTTGTAAACCCTAAATTATTCAAGCTTTCATAATCGTAGATTGAGTTTCTTGGCCGTATACCCTCTCATACGTACGTATTCATATATACTTCCAAGAACATCATTATTGTGTTTGATTGCTTCGTTATTTGATTGATACTTGATAATACGGGTCCCACAGTATCTCCAATTAAATATAACTTTAATTTAAAAAGGTTTAAATTGGTTGCAAAAATTGGTGTGTTGCGTCAGCAATGGAGGTCTCATCAACACTTGGTTGGCCAGAGTTGGATGTGGTGTCAACGGTCGGGTTGCTGGAGGTGGATGTGGCGCCGGGGATGGGGTAGCCGAAAGTGGAATTGGGGTCGATGGGGGTGGACGGAGGTGGAGGCCACATCGCGGTGCGGTGGTTGATTCGTTAAAAGCAAGTTTTAAATTTAATTACAAGATACCTAAGTCTTACCACTAATTATCATATCAACTATTTACTTAAATGATTTGTTTTAATTGTAATAAAAACTAAATAGACATAAGTAACGAATAAAGATACTAGTGAAGATAAATAAAGACAAAGGAAACAGAGATCAGAGAATAATAAAGATACAATTTACTCATACTCGTATCCCTTAAGACATAGACTTTTTATTAAGACACGATTAAAGTGATTTTGCAAAAACGTTCTTCAACTAACTCTCTTTAATCTCATACTATGCTAAGACACGTTGAAAATCCTTTGACTTAACACATCTCACTTACCATCCAATTGATAGGTTTGTCTCTCGTGTCACGCCTAATTAACTCACAAACTCTCATTACAAGCATGTTAGCTTAAAGCACGTACGTAAGTTATTGGTTATCTGATTTTAATTATTATCTCTTATAATCACCTAACTTATTGTTGAAAGAAAGAAGATATAATAGATCACACCAAATAAACAAAGATTAAAATGCATACATATGATCAACAAACCAAATAAACAAAGATTAAAATGCACAAGGGTGCATTTGAGAAATGATAACAAAGAATGAAATTGTAAAGAAAGATAATTAGTTTAGAGAATGATAATTTAATATAGGAAAAAGTTCAAACGAGAACTGTTTTTCGTACGAGAACTGCGAGAACCAATCTTAGCCGTCCAATTCCCCTCCTTCAATTGGATTGCCCACCCATGAATTCTTTACATGCACCCCACAATACTCAATACCCCCATGCTCTTCATCCATGAATTCCATTATCCAAAATGAACGGTTAAGATTGGTTCTCGCAGTTCTCGTACGAAAAACAGTTCTCGTTTGAACCCTCCCCATTTTATATATATATATATATATATATATATATATATATATTGTTCACGGAGCAGATAGAAAGTATGATGTAGCAAAAAAAATGATGATATAATTGATGACATGGAGAAATAGAAAGCTATTATTGGTAGAAAAAGGAGACAACGGTTTAAATTCAAATTAATTGGGAGGTTTTGGATGTAAATTTTGAGGGGTTCTATGAAATATACGAGGGGTTTTTGTAAAAGTTGTATACTAACGTAATTAATTGTATGTTGTTTTAAATTATGTTTAATAACTTGTGATATATTTTGCTCTCAAAAAAATAATTATATATTTGTAACCGTCTCATTTTTATCTACGTTTTAATATAAATTTTATCGTAATATCACTTTTTTAAAAAATTAGTATATTTTAATTTTTTTTATCCATCAAGAGCAACGAGTAGGTAATTCTTAGACAATTTATTCGTTTTTTATATTCATTTATTCATTTTTTATATTCATTCCCTCTACGTAATATAGTCGATATTTGACTGATTTCTTGGTCTTTCGATAAAAGAATAAGAATGTAATATTTTTTAAAATTTTGTCGTATTACGATAAAATTTATATGTTATAACCACTTAATGGGCGTTTTGAAACCGTTGGTTAGTAGCGTAAAGCTATTTACAAGACTACTACTACCACTTTAGTGCTCTATAAAATTAATTGTTATTGTGTGTCTAACGCCGGTCTTTCAATTATCAGAGTATATTTTTTTATATTAAAATGCGTGCGGAAGCGAGTTATTTATTCACATTATACAACTTATATAAATATAAGTTGTAATTACAAAAGTATTGTTTAACAAAGTTTCCAACGTTACAAACTAGATCGACCTTTACACAAACATTACAATACATTATCTTTATTACAGTGTTCCCCAAGAACCTAACATGTCACCCCAGCAGGTACCCGTACTCACTTTCAATCATTTACCTGCATATGGAATGGACATGAGAGGGTTAGCTATAAATAGCTAGTGAATAACAATTAAAGCAGGAGCAGTACATTAACAGTATCATAACATATTTCATGCAACACATATCTTCATTCAAGTCTATCCTAGCACACGTTGAAGTACCTGTTATCAGCAAGCATCACGTCTTGCAGGGTTGTAAGCCCGGCTCAATGATCCTCACTGGAGAAACCGTTACTTCCTCCGCGCCGGTGGAGAAGCGGGTACCGGTCCACCATTGCGTTCTTCGGGATCATATCCCATTTGGGATCGGTGGGAAAACTGAGAGCCCCGAGTTAGTATTGAGGGCGGCGGTTTAGCTAGAACCAAGATTCGTGATCATCGAATCCCGCACAAAAATCTCTACAATGAAGTACCGGCACTCAAACAATGGCCTACTCTGGCCTCATCACAAACACATTGGCCTACTCCGGCCCTTACATATCAAAAGTGATCTTTACAGGCCTTTTCACATTTCACAATGACCTACAAGGTCTTTTACTTGCATACATATCATTTGTATCATACAATTGGTTTATGAAACCTCTAAACATGCATATCTACTCTTTCATGGTTTATATCATACAAAACATATTTCTAATACTATTAATATCATACTCGAGTTAATTGTTACTCACCTGTTGAGCTATAACAAGTAAGTACTATGTTACAGGTGATCCTTGATCAACTGGTACACCTAAACAAATCAAAACATGCCATTTAACACTTAAAACAGAAGCAGGGTACGGCCGTATCTTGCCAAGGCACGCCTGTGCCTGGCGAGGCACGCCCGGACTTTGGGCAAGCACGCCCCGTACCTGATACTCAGGTACACCCCGTGGCTAGAAACACTCCCCCGGACCTTCTAGGGTTAGGCACGCCCGTACCTTTTGGAGGTACGCCCGTGCCTCCCCGGGTACGCCTAAGGTCACGGTCTGTTCTTGAGAGGCACGCCCGTGCCTTTCCATTTGCAGCAGCAGGTTCGACCAGAACCTGCTGTTTCCCAGCCAAAACACTACCAAAAATTACCAAATCGATTTCCAGTCAAAAGCTTTGGTTCACATATGAACTAATACATCAAATACAACCTAAAGGTACCATTTTTACATCATATAACAACAAATTCAGACTTTAAAGCCAATATTCTACTTTTGACCCATTTGGACTTTAATCTTCAAAATCAATCAAAAACAAGTCTTTAATTCACAAAATCAACTTCTATGAATCTAAAATCAACCTAGAAATCAATTGGTAGCATTTAATTTCATTTTTGGCTTCAATTGGTGATTTTCACCCAAATACCCAAAACTTGGAAAATGAAGAACAAAGACTTACAACAAATATTTGGATTAAAAGAAGAACAACAGCAGATTGTATCTTGAATAAACTTGAATCCACAGCAGATGATTTGAGCTTTAATTAATTCTTTCTTGAATCCCCTTGAACTCTCTTCCAAAGCTATCAAGAACAAACAAAGCACCAAATGAGTTGCCTAAGAGCAACACACGTGAGTAAGGGAAATGAATAACCTGCTTGTGGATTAACACTATCCACAAGTGGGTATTTTGTTCCCCTTTCCAACTTACAACTTAACGCACGAATATCCGTTTTAACTAACGGGGATATTTTTGGAAACCTCGTTCTAAACCATTTAATACTCTTTTATTCTTTTATATTTTTACTAATATTTTATCTTTACTCATTTAATAACTAATTTAGTTATTTTCTTTTAATATCATTAAATATATATTTTTTATTCCATTTATCTAATTTAATATACGTACCACGTCAGCATGCGTCTAGGTCCTTTCTGAGGATGTTACAAATCTACCCCCTTAAGAAGATTCCGTCCTCGGAATCTGCTCAGCAGTGAACAAATGCGGGTAGCGTGTTTTCATCTCATCCTCAGTCTACCATGTCAAGTTAGGACCCAAATTATGCTTAGATTTGACGAGTACTAACTTGATCATCTTTTTACGCAGCTTCTTGATTTTGGATTCCAAAATCTCTACAGGTTCCTCCACAATGCGTTTAGCTGAATCGACTTTCAACTCTTGCAGAGGTAAGATCTGATCATCATGCACCTTGCACTTCCTCAAATAGCACACATTGAATGTGTTATGAATACCAGATAGCTCTAGAGGAAGTTCAAGTGATACTGTCTGCTCGTTGACCCGTTGTAGAATTTTATACGGACCAATATATCTAGGGCTTAGCTTACCCTTTCGACCAAATCGAATCACCCCTTTCCAAGGTGAAACCTTCAAGAAAACCTGGTCACCCACTTCAAAAGTAATGGGCCTCCGTTTTGGATCCGCGTACATTTTCTGCCTGTCTCGTGCAGCTTTCAGCTTTTCACGTGCCATCTTGACTTTATCAGCTGTTATCTGCACAATGTCAGGACCTGCGTATTGCTTTTCGCCAGGTTCTAACCAACATGTAGGTGTTCGGCATCGCCTACCCTATAGCATCTCATATGGTGGCATGCCTATACTCGAATGATAGGAGTTGTTATAGACAAATTCAATCAAGGGAAGATGTGTATCCCAAGAACCACCAAATTCCAGAATACAAGCTCTCAGCATATCTTCAAGAGTTTGAATAGTCCTTTCGGACTATCCATCTGTCTAGGGATGGTATGCTGTGCTAAGATTCACCCGCGTACCAAGTTCACGTTGAAGACTATGCCAAAAGTTTGATGTGAACCGTGAATCATGATCAGAAACAATAGATAGAGGTATGCCATGTCGTGACACCACCTCACTAATATACAATTGAGCCAAACGATTCATAGGTGCAGACTCATTAGTCGCGAGAAAATGTGCACTCTTCGTGAGGCGATCAACTACAACCCAAATCATATCATGCCCCTTTGCAGTTCGGGGTAGCTTAGTGACAAAGTCCATGGTAATATGATCCCATTTCCACTCCGGGATGTCTAGTTGTTGTAGACTACCATAGGGCTTTTGGTGTTCGGTTTTGACTTGCGCGCAGACTTGGCATTTTTCTACATATGAAGCTATGTCACGCTTCAATGTAGGCCACCAATACAAAGACTTCAAGTCTTGATACATTTTCGTGCTCCCGGGATGAATAGACAATCTAGATTTGTGTGTCTCGTATAAGATTGTCTCCCAATTGCCACCAAGACTCGGTACCCAGATTCGGGATTGAAATGTCTTCAGACCCCGACTATCTTCTCCCAATTGCTCAGATATCTTAACCATTGTCTCAGCTTTCAAGTTGTTTTCTTTCAAAGCTTCTTGTTGTGCCACTTTCAACTGAGCAATGATATCAGATTCAACAGTCATCTTCATGAATTTAGCCGTTGCAAGTGAGTTCTTTCGACTCAGTGCATCAGCTACTACATTTGCCTTGCCCGGATGATACTTGATTTCACAATCATAATCCTTGATCAGCTCTAACCAACGCCTTTGTCTCATGTTAAGCTCTTTCTGCGTGAACACATACTGCAGACTTTTATGATCTGTGCATACAATACATTTGGTGCCATACAGATAATGACGCCATATCTTCAAAGCAAATACCACAACTGCAAGCTCCAGATCATGTGTAGGATAATTCTTCTCATGTATCTTCAATTGACGAGAAGCATATGCAATCACCTTGTCTTGTTGCATCAAAACACAACCTAGACCTGCATATGAAGCATCACAATAGACAACAAAGTCTTCAGACCCGTTGGGCAATGTTAGAATCGGTGCCTGACATAATAATTGCTTCAGAGTCTGGAATGTTTTCTCCTGATCTTCACTCCACACATACGCCACGTCTTTGCGGGTCAATTTGGTCAATGGACCAGCAAGTTTAGAAAAATTCTGGATAAAACGTCTGTAGTATCCAGCGAGACCTAAAAAACTCTTTATCTCAGTAGGATTCTGAGGAGTCTCCCAGTTCATAACCGCTTCAATCTTCACAAGGTCAACCTTAACACCTTCCTTGCATATAACATGGCCCAAGAAATGGACCTCCTTAAGCCAGAACTCACATTTAGATAGTTTTGCATAGAGTTGTTCTCGCTTAAGTGTCTCTAGAATAAGACGAAGGTGTTGCTCATGTTCCGCCTTGGACTTAGAATAAATAAGAATATCATCAATGAACACGATCACAAATTTATCAAGAAAAGGGCGACATACGCGATTCATCATATCCATAAAGATAGCAGGAGCATTGGTTAAGCCGAATGGCATAACCAAGAATTCGTAGTGCCCATATCGTGTTCTGAATGCAGTCTTTGTGATATCATCTTCCCGAACTCGGACTTGATGATATCCAGAACGTAAATCAATCTTTGAAAAGCACGTGGCACCTTGCAATTGATCAAACAGATCATCTATGCGAGGTAACGGACTCATGTTCTTTCGCAACTCTAAGCTCATAGTTGACAACATGAGGCAGGAAACATCGTGCGTGTCCTTAATACGTTTTTCATATCCGTATCGGACGGCCCAAGTCGCGTCGGTAGCAGGTAGCTCCGGAAGGGGTTCCTCAAGGATGTGCAACTTTGACTCATGGTGAAGGACAATCCTTAATTGCCTAAGCCATGCAATAAAGTTCACTCCCGTGAGTTTCTCCCTTTCTAGGAACACACGAAGTGAGATGTTTGACGTTGTGTTGTTATGGTTTGACATCTATAAATATCAATAATACGAGTTTTGGTTAGTTTAGATAAACCTTGTTAAAAATAATTACCCCATAGTTTTAGATAAAAACAATTATTTGTAACAAGGGCTAAGAACCTTATTTCACCTCGTACCGTGACGGGTTTACCGCGAATCACGTGGCGAAGCTATTTAGGCCGGCAACCATTTTACCCATTGTAATCTCTATTACAACTCTTAGACACTTGCGGGATCCGTTGACATCCATTATGTCGGTTGGCATGTTTGATCCCTTCCTTACACCAATCTTAATATATAGTTTTTGTTTAGTTCGTGCTTAGCTCGACAACTAATCAAGAATTATATACTAAAATTGTAAACCGTCCGACAAGACACACGGGTGGCACTCTCGACCATCAATTGGCTCGTGCTTAGATCGACAACCAATCATGCGAGTTACCCAACTCACCTTCCACACAACTACGCAAGGAATGACTCCTGCTTAGCTCGACAATCATCCTTGTTTTGTTAGATTCAGGTGGTGTCGTCTTACGGATGGTGCGTGATTTACATTTTGAAAAACGGGATTTTGTTTCCGGTTTATAAAAAAACTTTTTGTGAATTAACAAAGTAAGTGTCAAAACCATTTTAAGCACTTTTAAAATATAATACCAATTTTATATCTTCTTTGTCAATTCTATTCGCGCGAGATTGTTAACCATTTTAACAAACGTTGTATTTTATTTAATTTTATAGAAAAATTGTCTAGCATGCGAATCCTAATCCATGTATAGAAATATAAAACACAACCACGCAAATATATATATATATATATATATATGATTCGGTAACATGCCCAAAAATCCTATGCGTTTTCCCCGTGAGCCACAACGGGGAAAACAAGTCCGAAACCTAAGGACAAGGTATAGTCTCGTTGGGTGAGCTCCCATTGAATCCAACACCTCCAATAGCATGTTGATTCCTTCTCGCCAAGACGTCATCACCATGACTCCCGTTGATATCTCCGGTTCTAATTCTATATGTAACATCCTCAAAACGGGCCTAAATGTGTTCGAATATGGTACGTCAATTATTTAATTTAATTAAATAATATATATATATTTTAGAAAATGGTATAAAATATGGAAAATAACAAATAAAAGGGTTATTAAAAATATTAATAAAAATAGATAAAGATTATAAAATATTGAACGGTTTCAAACGAGGATTCCAAAAATATCCTCATTAGTTGAAACGGTTAAACGAGAGATGAGTTGTAAGTTGGAAAGGGGAACAAAATACCCACTTGTGGATAATAATAACCCACAAGTGGGCACATGGCAGATAGCTCACGTATACAGACAAACACATATCACAGACATCTTCCTTGCATTTCTCTCATTTTGTGTTCTTGCTATTTGAAGAAGAATTCATCAAAGAATCAACCAAGCAATTGTTCCAGCTAAAAATTGAAGGCTTAATCCATCCTAGAACATCATCTTCTTCATCTCTAACCTTGTAAGCTCCAAATTCATCTCCTGTTCTTCATTCTTGATTTTTGGGTTTTTGAAGAAAACTTATAAAACTCTTGTTCCAGCAGCTAAATGAGGATCAAAATAGTCCCACAAGTTGTTTCTAATCATCCTTTGATCATTGTAAGTGCCGATTCATCCTTGTTCATGCTAGAGTTCTTCATGTTCTTTGAAATTTTAGGTTTTAATGGGTTATGGTGATTTTTCGATCAAGAACTGAAATTGATGATTGAAATAGGTTCTAATATCATTTATAAGTTTATAGGAATCAATTCCATGAATTAAAGTAGTGTTCTTGATAAGTTTTGAATTTTGGCTTAAATGGGTCAAAATTGGTCAAATACGGGTCAAACTGATTTTGACCTTCAAGAACTGAAATTTAGTGTTCTGACTAATTTTATAACTTGTTAGGATTGATTAGAACTCAATTGGTGCATTAGAAGTGGTGTTTTTGCACAAATCCAATATTTAGCCTAAATGGGTCAAAATGGTCAAAATGGCCTAAATCTGTTTTTACACATCAAGAACTGATTTTTAAGGTTCTAATAGGTTCATATGACTTGTATGAATTGATTAGAACATTGGTTTTGAATTGGAATGATTGTTTTGCTTAAATTGGCTAAAATAGTGAAAAATAGGCCTTAAATAGGCAAGAAATTGGAAAATGATACCAAACAACGAGTTTAAAGGTTTTGGTCAGTTTCAACACCTTCAATACATCATATTAGGTGTATATGGTGTGTTGCAAGTGTTGGAATTGGTCTACACCAAGTTTTGACCATTATGCGCACGTCTTTGTCCATTTAATTGTGATTTTCGTATGAATTAATTGGATGGGAGTTTTTGATGTTAGAAAGCTCCCACAAGTGTCAAATGGTCTTATGAAACACTGGATTTTTACCAAAATTGATTTGGAATTGAAATGAGCCAAAATGAGGTTGTTGTGCACAAAAAAGATTGCAGCTGCAGTTTTGCAGACTGGTCGCGGCGCGACATCCCTGCACACAGCCTTTTGTGCTGTTTTATGCTACGTGTTCGCGTGTTGTTGCTTGGACTGCTATAGTTAGTTAATAAATGGTTTAATAACACCATTAGGGTATTGTTTCAATTATCCTAGACGTTCCTCGCGTGTTCAAGTGATTAATGCGTAGATATTGGTGTTATAGGTTGAATTGACAATCCGTGTGTGCCAAAGTAAGGTATTTGCTTATTCTAGCCTATCAGGTGAGTTTCGAATGACATAACAATTAATATACCTATAACATATATTAACAATGATCACGGAATTGTATACCATGATTTGTACACGCACTTGTTTAAGTGTAGGATTGTATGATGATGCTAGAATATACCATGTTGACACAATGTAGTATGCACTTGATTAGGTGTATGCTATGATGATAATTGAATATATGCGCGCATTGATTGATGATTCGATTGAATCAAATTATTTGTTTGTGATTGGTCTGGATCTTATGGACAAAGCTGTCCCAGACAAAGTTGTCCATCATAAGTATAGGCCTATTGGGTCACACACCAAGTATTGATTCCGGCAACACGATCAAGCAAAAGAGGGAGAAAAGGCCAAAATGGGTTTTGGCAGGATGGTACACGGGCCGTGTTGTTGAACACGGGCCGTGTCCAGCCAACTAGCATGGGGCGTTTTGACCCAAGTAGAGACCGTGTGCTTTGGGCCTACACGGCCGTGTAGCTGAACACGGGCCGTGTTAGGACTATTAGACACGGGTCATCTTGGCCCAGTTAGGGCCGTGGACCTTGGGCCTAAACGGCCGTGTTGATGAACACGGGTCGTGTATGTGCTCTGTAACAACAGGATTGATTGGTTTTAAAGCTTATTTTTAATGGGATTAAAGTTTGATTCAGTTGGGTAACTTCAAGGGTCACGAATTCTCTATAGTTTTTGGAAGAGAATGGACATGAAGAACATATGAGTTTCATACACATTTTCTCTCTAGAGTTCATACACTTTGTGATCATGTTTTGATGCACAAAGTGGTTAGATATACTTTGATCTTGTTGTTTTGGTGGTAACACCAACTTAATAGCATTTGGGAATCAACACAACTTGGGGTGGACTTCACTAGAGAAATCCTAGCTTGGATTTTGAAGCTTGACTTGTTTGATTCTTGAAGCTTGACAAGAGTGAGATTGTGGTACTTGCATAGTGGTACATTTTTATCCATCTTGTTCTTTTATTTTAGTTGCAATTTCATGTCTAGATATTGGTCCATGGCATGTGTGTTTGTTTGGCTAGTTTATTTTTGTATTGTATCTTGCTTCTGTTGCTACTCGTTTATGCCAAAACAAATACCTTCAGTGGTATCAGAGCCATATCTAACATGGCTTTGCACTAACGAGTCTAGAAAAACCATATGAATATTTTATACAAGAAAATTGTTTTCTTGAAATGATTTTTCGTGTAGATGGTTATTAGGCTAAAATTGATATATTTGTAGCCTACATAATAATCATATAAATATTTTTATATTAGAAAATTGTTTTCTAAAAATGGTTTTTCATGTAGATTCATGTTAGGCTAAAATTGGTATATTTGTAGCCTACCTAAGATGTTAGTTTTTACATCAAGTCTTAAAAACCATATAAGTACATTTATATAAGAAAATTGTTTTCTTAAAATTGGTTTTTCCATTGAGGCTCTTGTTGTGCTAGAATAAATTTATTCGTAGACGTGTTAATATATTTTAGTTTTTATATTTATATATTTGTTGTAACTTGGCATGAAGTGTATACAAATATATACTTATAAATGTATATATGAATATGTGTCTCAAAAATGGTTTGATACACTAATGCATATGTACAAGGATTGTCATTTTGGTGCCTTTGATGTTGTTGACAATCTTGACTAAAATATAGACATATATTTATATCATGGTTTTATGTGGCACACCATGTTTCACTTATGTTGTGTTTGGTTAATTCGGTAACACGATATGCGCTTAGACCTATGTGTTGTGGTGGTTGATTGATTCGGTTTTTGGTGGACTACGTGCCATATTGATGTAAATATTTATTTATATATTTGTTGGTGCGGCTTGCATGCCATTTATTTTATTCCGTGTATTTGTATAAATAGTGTAGGAATTCGACCTGCGTGTCGTTTATATATATATTCTATGTATTTGTAAATAGTATAGAATTAGAACCGGAGAAGTCAACGGGAGTCATGGTGATGACGTCTTGGCGAGAAGGAATCAACACGCTATTGGAGGTGTTGGATTCGGTGGGAGCTCACCCAACGAGACTTTACCTTGTCCTTAGGTTTTGGCCTCGTTTTCCCCGTTGTGGCTCACGGGGAAAACGCATAGGAATTTTGGGCATGTTACCGAATTATACATATATATATTTGCGTGGTTGTGTTTTATTTTTCTATGCATGGATTAGGATTCGCATGCTAGATAATTTTTCTATAAAATTAAATAAAATACAACGTTTGTTAAAATGGTTAACAATCTCGCGCGAATAGAATTGACAAAGAAAATATAAACTTGGTATTATACTTAAAAGTGATTAAAATCGTTTTGACACTTACTTTGTTAATTCACAAAAAGGTTTTTAGAAACCGGAAACAAAATCCCGTTTTAAAAATGTAAATCACGCACCATCCGTATGATGACACCACCCGAATCTAACGAAACAAGGATGATTGTCGAGCTAAGCACGAGTCATTCCTTGCGTAGTTGTGTGGAAGGTGAGTGGGGTAACTCGCATGATTGGTTGTCGAGCTAAGCACGAGCCAATTGATGGTCGGGAGTGCCACCCGTGTGTCTTGTCGGACGGTTTACAATTTTAGTATATAATTCTTGATTAGTTGTCGAGCTAAGCACGAGATAAACAACAATTATATATTAAGATTGGTGTAAGAAAGGGATCAAACATGCCAACCGACATAATGGATGTCAATGGATCCCGCAAGTGTCTAAGAGTTGTAATAGAGATTACAATTGGTAAAATGGTTGCCGGCCTAAATAGCTTCGCCACGTGATCCGCGGCAAACCCGTCACGGTGTGAGGTGAAATAAGTTCTTAGCCCTTGTTACGAATAATTGTTTTATCTAAAACTATGGGGTAATTATTTTTAACAAGATTTATCTAAGCTAACCAAAACTCGTATTATTGTTATTTATAGATGTCAAACCAAAACAACACAACGTCAAACATCTCACTTCGTGTGTTCCTAGAAAGGGAGAAACTCACGGGGGTGAATTTTATTGCATTGTTTAGGCAATTGAGAATTGTCCTACGCCATGAATCAAAGTTGCACATCCTTGAGGAACCCCTTCCAGAGCCACCTGCTACCAACGCGACTTAGGCCGTCTGATACGGGTATGAAAAGCGTATTGAGGACACGCACGATGTTACCTGCCTCATGTTGTCAACTATGAGCTCGGAGTTACGAGAGCAGCTCGAGCACATGAGTGTGTACGATATGTTAAACAAGCTCAAGGACATGTTCCGACAGCAAGTTAGGCAGGAACACTATGAGTGTGTTAAAAGCCTAGTCGGTTGTAGGCTGCAGGAAGGAGGGAATGTTGGTCTTCACGTCCTTAAGATGAAGGCGAACGTGGACCAAATGGAGAGGTTAGAATTTCCTATTGGGAGAGAGCTCGCTGTGGATATTGTACTCCAGTCTCTGCCCGCATCATATGAACAGTTTGTCACAAACTATCATGTGCAAGGAATGGAGAAGTCCTTAAGCGAATTGCATGGCATGTTGAAGTCTACGGAGTCTGAAATGGCCAAGCATAATTCCACCTCAACCACTCCCGCATTAGGCTTAAAGAAACAAAAGAAATGGAAGAAGAAACCGACCCTAAAAGGAAAGGTTGGAGTTTCCAAGCCTATCCTTGATGTTGAGTCGAAGGGCATAGAGGATGTGCCTCCAGAAGAGACTCAAGAAAAGGTGGTTTGCTACTTCTGTGGAAGATTTGGAAATTGGGGCCGTCACACCTGCTCTACATGCCGAGAGGATATAAAGCTTCTCAGGAAAGAGAGAGTTAACTTTTTATCTTCAGGAACGTTCATGATTCATTGCTATTCTTCTATAAGCTGGTTTGTTGACCCAAGCGGATTGACTCACGTTTGTCACAAATTTGTTTGTTACAAAATGTAGGTCCTTTGTTGAAAGAAAAGCATGAAGAACCGGATCTCGAACGAGGAAACCATGGTGATTGTCCTCCAAGAGAAGATAAGGAGACTTGATCTCGCTTTTGTCACCGGTTTATTTATTACATTATTTTATTGCCCTGTGTGGCAAGTAACATCTCTTTGTATGCTCGCTTTAATTACGGTGAACAAAATTTTTGAAGTTTTAAGAATTGATGTTGAACCTTTTTAAACGTTATTTATTCAAGGTTTTATGTCATAGCTCATATGTTGTTTTGCCCTGCGTGGCGTACAACTTTATATGTGGTACAATGAGTTATTCTTAAAATACGAAATTTATTATGAAAATCTATTGTGAGATAATTTTGTTCAAAGTTTCCCATGTCATGGCATACACAAGGATTTGTTACAAGTAATAGAATATTCATGAATAATTGATTCTGAAACCAAAATAGTTTGGATGAGTTATCTTTGTGTGATAATCAATTTAATCACATAAACAAGAAATATATCACCTAGATCCATGTGGTTAGGATCTTGGAATAGTTTAGTCTCGGGCTAAACGCTTTGATGTTGATCTTGTTTATTAGGCTAAGATGATTATGAGATCCTTCGCCGGAGTTTGTGAGAGGATTATAAGCTTGTTGGATATTGATCACATTTTGTGGATAATCCGTTCAAGCATACCACAAAGAATAACGAAAGCGAAACTTCTTCGTCACTACCTTGATGGTAGTAGTGGCGAGACGTTTATTAGTTTAGGTATATGTCTGAAACCGTGTTGGTGTTCAGAATTAACCAAAACAACTTTAAGAATCAATAGGGCATATAGATCAAGGTACTTAGATCTAGTTAAGATGCTAAGGTATCTATTATCTATATATTGGATGACCATATAGTGAATTGTGGAATTGTTTCACAATTCATATCCTACTAAGACGCATTGGTACATGGTGTCATGGAGTAGGGAACCGCGTGTTATTGATTCAGTTTATGACGGGTCGACAATGTGTGTCCGGTTTGTTGGGATATTCATTTGCCATTGTGACTAAGTCCTCAAATCCAAATTCAACAGATAGTCTATTTAGCATTTATTAAGATACGACTAGAAAGGTTCTTTGCTTGTCTATCTTAATAGTTCGAAGTTATCCATTCTACATTTAGTGGGAGAAGGATAAACTTGAAATCGAGAAGTGCTAATACATTTGAGGAGTTCTTCTATGTTTTAGTTATTTAACTTTTTGAGAACAATGTTTGTTGCTTAAAAGGGGAAGAAGAAAGAAACTAAAACTAAGGCATTCCAGTGGAAGAACGTGGAACTTAAATGAAGACTTGATGATGATACTAGCATATAATCTGATATCTTTGATAGATGATCAACATGGTTATGCTGGTATGCCTGACTAAGAATCATTACTTCTTTTAATATTGATTAGAGTCATATAGAGCCAAAGAGATATGGGTTTCTCATATCTAAGTGGTAATGACTTAATGGTGAGTCTTGTTGAGTTCGCCACCTATCGGAAGACGTAGTGGATCCAGAATTCGCTAAAAACAAAAGAAGTAAATGATAAAGAGATGCAATCCATTTGGAATGTCCAAGTGCTTGACTTGACTTGATCCCATACCTAGGTATATACCAAGGTGGTAGTGATGGGATTAACATGGATGGAATTGTAGACAACTTCAAATACCGACTAGTGGTAAAGTTTTTCATGGTGGTTATGGAGAAACTTGTCCTAGTGGCTATGTTGAAGAATGTTTGATACTCGTGGATATTAATGACCGTGTTTCGTCATGAAACAATATGATGAGTAAGTGCTTATAACACTATCCGAGGGTCTTAATATACATCCGTAGTATCCGAATTATGTCTACAAAAGTGGATAAGACCACTTCGGGCTTATTCTTGCATCTTGAAGGAAAGATATCTTTGCTTACTATTAGAAGATCATATTGATGAGTTTTCTAAAAGCATAGATAATGCCTTTTATGTATGTCCGGGCTAGTGGGAGCTTTGTTGCATTTCTAGTGTTAAATGTCTATGGAAGATAATGTCCTGATATTAGGTAATCTGCAAACCTAATTCATGAATTACTGCTTCGTAGGGGCATTTAAGAGATACAAAATTGGATAGTATTTAGTTCAAGAAATATAGAGATATGTTCTTGATGTTTGACGACTTGAATAGGCTTGGAGTAAGTAGTTACTCTAATACATGTTTCTGCTAGGATAACTGTTGATCTTTGATCAAAGTTGATGATCCTAACTTGTGGTGTTGTTTGTTGATTCTTAAAGTATCACTAACCTTATTGTGGGTTTTTGAGACAATGAGTGTGTGATTACTTTAATTTTTGAAAAGTAGGATCTCTTTGATGCATACTTTTGAAGTAGTCTTGTCAAAAGAGATATAATTGAATAACAAAAGATCTAGTGGATGTTGTGGGACAAATCCACTAGTTAAGCCATTGTTATGGACTAGTGGTGTTTGTCATACTAGGTCCATTAGCATGTCTAATTCGTATAACTTGGCTTGAATATGTTTTGGTTTATGTTTGATTTGTACTTATATTTTGGGGACATTAAGCAATATTGCAATTCATACCATATCGATTATTAAATGGAGATTTAATAATACGCCGAGGGCGGGTATTTTATGAATCCTTATTGTGTTCCATCTTAGCATGTTTAAACACTTCCGAGAATGTTTATCATTCTAAAATCTCCACAATCGGTTATGCTTTATGGGAAGGAAGTATAAATTAAGATTGAGGTAAAGAGTTGGTTTTGTTAAACGTGATTCTTGCCTATACTTGAAAGGGGTTTCAAGTGATTGGAGGACCCGCACCCGAGTTTGCTTCATGGTTCTAGTCATAAGTAACTCGGGATGATGATGACGTTTCATCCTTAAACTAGAGATACATGTGATTCCAAAGCATAGGTCTGCTTTGCTTTGATCGTTTTCTAACGCGGTCCGTAACTGGTCGTTATAAGGGAGATGATTGGGTAGAGTATTATCTATGTGGCGGGACTATGTAGTCGAAAGGAATTTGTTCCTCTATGTATAGAGAAGATATCCATGGGCCCCTCGATGATTGAGTGCTGACATTCATATGCATGGCCGTGCTCAAGCTATATTGATGATGGATCAATGTTAACTTGGTTTGTTGGTCACCACTAATCTAGAATCGAGAAACATAATCGTGAACGATCTGAAGGTTGACTTTATTCCATGCCTTGTGTTCACATAGGATATCGCGAACAAAGGGATGTATATGTTCATTTATCTTTAGGACAATCATTTTATGATTGGGATCTTGTCAAGAGTGGCATACCCTATACTGACTTGGGAGCATAGACGTCTTGCTAGAGGCCGCTCTATGTTTGTGTTATTTTTCGTAGTCGTGCCATGTGCAAGTGGGAGTCTGTTGGAATATGCCCGCTGACACGAACGAGTTAATAGCACTGCTGATGAAGTATGGTCCTATTGGGTCACACACCAAGTATTGATTCCGGCAACACGATCAAGCAAAAGAGAGAGAAAAGGCCAAAATGGGTTTTAGCAGGATGGTACACCGGCCGTGTTGTTGAACACGTGCCGTGTCCAGCCCAACTAGCACGGGGCGTTTTGGCCCAAGTAGAGACCGTGTGCTTTGGGCCTACACGGCCGTGTAGCGGAACACGGGCCATGTTGGGACTATTAGACACGGGTCATATTGGCCCAGTTAGGGAAGTGGACCTTGGGCCTACACGGCCGTGTTGATGAACACGAGCCGTGTATGTGCTCTGTAACAGCAGGATTGATTGGTTTTAAAGCTCATTTTTAATGGGATTAAAGTTTGATTCAGTTGGGTAACTTTAAGGGTCACGAATTCTCTGTAGTTTTTGGAAGAGAATGGACATGAAGAACATATGAGTTTCATACACATTTTCTCTCTAGAGTTCATACACTTTGTGATCATGTTTTGATGCACAAAGTGGTTAGATATACTTTGATCTTCTTGTTTTGGTGGTAACACCAACTTACTAGCATTTGGGAATCAACAAAACTTGGGGTGGACTTCACTAGAGAAATCCTAGCTTGGATTTTGAAGCTTGACTTGTTTGATTCTTGAAGCTTGACAAGAGTGAGATTGTGGTACTTGCATAGTGGTACATTTCTATCCATCTTGTTCTTTTGTTTTCGTTGCAATTTCATGTCTAGATATTGGTCCATGGCATGTGTGTTTGTTTGGCTAGTTTATTTTTGTATTGTATCTTGCTTCCGTTGCTACTCGTTTATGCCAAAACAAATACCTTCAAGAGGTACACGGCCCATGTAGTGGTACACGGCCGTGTAGTAGTAAAGGCGGTCATAGGGCCATGTAAGGTTACATGGCCGTGTAGTATAAAAGGTACACGGCTCTTGTAGAGGTACACGGCCCGTGTAGGGTGACTAGACCACACTAGCCATGTTTCCAGCTTAGGTCGTGTAGCATTAATGGGACACGGCCCGTGTAGGGATACACAGCCCGTGTAGGACCTATTTCAGATCAGAATGCCTTATGTGATTTATGCATTGCTTATATAGGAGGTGATTTGCATAATACCTGTATCAGTTATCTGTGAAGCATTTCATATCACAGTTATAAGGTGAGTCTTCTAGACTTCACTTCATATTAGCAGCATGTGTAGTTTCATATCAGATTATTAACATGCTATGTTATACATGTGAATATGTAAGCTTACTGCTATGTGCAGTAGGGCTCAGATGCGGTACAGTACTGTGACCTACGATGCTGCCCTAAGTCTAGAACCAGAGGCTAGCTTTGATTGCCAAACATGCGTGTATTATCTTCATATGATTGTATACGTGTGCTCATATGATGTTATGTTTAGATTACTCACTAAGGTCTCGTAGCTTATCAGATACTGTTTTTAAAATCTTTTGCAGGTTGCAGCAAAGGCAAAGGCAAAGCTCCTGTTTGACTACTTTTCAGTTTTTGAACAAACAAACAATTAACACCTGTTTATGTAAATATTTAACCTTGACAGTACACTAGGTCTGTACTTGTGGGTGTATCTTTTGATATTAGCACGGTTTTGTTTTTTGAAAACGTTTCCGCTTATGAATTTTAAATGATATGCGTGCTATTATGAAAATATTCAACTTTTATCACTTTTATTGAAATTGGGGCGTTACAACTTGGTATCAGAGCCACGGTTTGAGAGATCTGGATTGTGTGAAGCACAGTCTGGACTTGAACCATGGTTTTGAAAATTTTATCAAACTGGAGGCTTGTACTTGCAGCTTAGTGAGTAAACTAACAGTGTTTATTCATTATATTTTATATGGAGATTGATATGTTATATGCAGAGTCTTTATGACATACGTGATTATATGATATTATTATGATGATACTTGGCCTAAGCCTGTGAATCGGGACTTTTGTGAGAAAGTTAAGATCGAACGTGTGTAGTGTGTTTAGAATAATATAGGGCCCATATTATTACAAACACATGATACATGTTGGAACTTAGCGGAATCATGAAGGATCTTGTGAATCGGGTGAGGGGTACTTGTAATAAGATAGTATACCTGGTGTAGTATATCTAAATAGAATGCCTTAGTATGTATAGCAATACTTTGGTTTAAAAGATAAGGTATACAGAGTTGTTAGATCTATGAGTGTATAGTTATTATAGAGGGTGGTGTGATAAAGCTACCTATATCTTAATGCTTTATCTATACTATCAGGATGGTTAACACTAGAGGGTCACGAGCAGCCAATAGACAGACAGGTGGTCCCAGCCATAGACCAGAGGGTATAGAAACCAGTGTTACTGGTGAGCAGATTCTGGTTAGGAATCAACAGGTTGTGAATGAGGGAGCCCCAGATCTGAATGAAAGAATAGTGGAACCTACCGTACAAGAGACTGTCGCCAGGGAGATCGGCAGAGCATTAGAACAGAGCATTCTCTTCATCGTTACCAAGGTGGTGGAACAGATAAAAGACCAGAACAGAGAAACGATCAGACAAGAGCTGGCAACCAGATTTGCTACAGGTGGTGAAGGATTTAATCCCCAGCCACAAGTGATTATACGTGATGCCCCTAAGGTTTGCACGTTCAGGGATTTCTCAGCATGTCAACCTCCGCTGTTCCTGGGGTCTACAGATCCAGTTATCAGTTACAGATGGATCTCAGAGATAGAAGGTGCCTTCCATACGTGTTCATGCGCACCTGAGTTTAAAGTAAGGTATGCTACCAACCAGATGCGTGGCGCTACGAAAGATTGGTGGGATATGGAGGTGAAGCAGAGGGGTTATACTCAGATTGAGACAATGACTTGGGAGCAGTTTAAAGAGCTGGTGGTAGAGCAGTTCGTTCCTCAGTCCGAGATAGACAGGATAGTGGACGAGTTTCACAGATTGAAGCAGACAACAGAGACTGTTCCAGAGATCAATGCTAAATTTATGGAACAAGCACGCTTTTGTCCAGATTATGTTGCAAACGAAAAGATGAAAATGTACAGGTATATGATGGTACTTAAGCCAAGTGTGAGAGAGTTTATAGATGCCAGTAAGCATCAGACGTTGAAGTCCATGATGGACGCGGCCAGAGCAAGAGAGTTGGAACTGGAAAGACAGGATAAAGAGAGGAAGGTGATAGAGAAAGCTGCACCATCATACAAGAAACAGAGAGTTGAGCCATCAGATAAAAAGGTGGTGCAAAAGACTTACCCGTTATGCCGAAACTGTAAGAAGCATCATCTGGGTGAATGTCGGCTCGGGTCTTCTGCATGTTATAAGTGTGGTAAGCCGGGTCATGTGGGGAGAGATTGCAAGAATCCGTTACGTGTATGCTTTAACTGTTATCAGCCGGGCCATCAGAGGTCCGAATGCCCAAAGTTGTCAGCTAATGCACCGCCCACCGGATCGAGACCTGCTCCAGCACTACCCTCACCATGAAGCTCTGGGGTGAAAGAGGTGAAGAAGGAAGAAACTACCAGACCCAAGGGAAGGGCTTTCCAGCTTACGGCTGAGGAAGCTAAAACCGAACCGGATGTAGTAACAGGTACAAATCTTGTCAACAACTTGCCTGCTCTTGTGCTATTTGATTCTGGTGCGAGTAAATCATTTGTATCCGTTTCTTTCTGCAAAAGTTTCAACCAAATGTGTGAAAAGCTAGATTCTCCCCTTGAAGTTGATATTGCTGATGATAAAACTGTTATTGTATCTAATAAAACTGTTATTATAGGCATAATGTGTTAGAAATAGATACAGTTAGATTCCCTATTGAACTTATACCCATGACTATGAGAGAGTTCCAAGTAGTGGTTGGAATGGACTGGTTAGGTTATAACCAGGCTACCATTATGTGTGGGCAGAAAGTTATACGAGTTCATACCCCAAGTGGGGAAGAACTATCTATATGTGGTGATATCAGAAAAAGAAAGTCATATGTATGTTTAGTGTCTAGAGCCTGAAAGTATTTGCGGCATGGGTATACAGCTTTCTTAGCTTATGTGATAGATACGAAACTAGAAAAGAGACAGACGAGTTTAGATGATGTGAGGGTAGTATGTGAATACCCTGATGTCTTCCCTGAAGACTTATCAGGCGTGCCACCAGACAGACAAGTCGAGTTCAGAATTAATTTAGTACCGGGAGCTTCATCAGTTGCCATAGCTCCATATAGACTTGCTCCACCAGAGATGCAAGAATTGATGAAACAACTGCAGGAACTATTAGACAAGGGGTTTATTAGACCCAGTAGTTCTCCCTGGGGTGCTCCAATATTATTCGTTAAGAAGAAGGATGGTACCTTTCGTATGTGTATTGACTATCGTGAGCTTAATAAGGTGACCATCAAGAATAAATACCCGTTACCCAGAATAGATGATCGAACAGCATCGTGGTTTTCTAAAATCGACTTACGGTCGGGCTACCATCAGTTAAAAATCAGAAGGTGGACCCTATGAAGGTAGATGTTGTGATGAAATGGGAACCGCCAAGGAACCCTACTGAAGTCCGAAGTTTTATGGGATTGGCAGGCTATTACCGGAGATTCATTCAGAATTTTTCCAAAACCGTTGTTCCTTTAACTCAACTGACTAAAAAGAATGCTGAATTTATTTGGGGTAGTGAACAACAATCTGCTTTCTCAACTCTTAAATAGAAGTTATGTGAAGCACCGGTTCTCGCTTTACCAGAAGGGGTTGAAGATATGGTAGTATATTGTGACGCTTCATATCGTGGATTGGGTTGTGTACTTATGCAGAAAGGTAGAGTTATAGCTTATGCTTCACGACAGTAGAAGCCACATGAAAGTAATTACCCAACTCATGATTTGGAGTTAGCAGCAGTAGTCTTTGCACTCAAGATATGGAGGCATTATTTATATGGCGTGAGATTCACTATTTATACAAATCATGAAAGTCTGAAGTATTTCAAAGATCAGAAGAATCTCAACATGAGACAGAGGCGTTGGTTAGAATTATTGAAAGATTATGATTGTGATATACTCTATCACCCAGGGAAGGTAAATGTGGTAGCTGACGCTCTGAGCAGAAAGTCAGGAATGGTGCTTGTGAAAAACCAATTTCTAAAGATGACAGTCACGACGCCTATCATTGATGTTATACGAAAAGCTCAATTAGAAGCAGCCAGAGATGAAAATCATAAATCTGAACGAATTAAGGGGCAGATGGCAGATTTTGTTAAAGACAGTCGTGATGTATGGACTCGTTATGGTCGTATATGGGTACCGGTCTATGGCGATGCACGTCAGACACTTCTTAGTGAAGCTCATAAGTCCAGATTCTCCATTCATCCAGGGGCTACAAAAATGTATAAGGATCTGAAGGTTATTTATTGGTGGCCAGACATGAAACGTGATGTAGCCAGATATGTAGAAAGATGCCTTACTTGTTTGCAAGTGAAAGCTGAATACCAGAAACCTCACGGTAAGTTGCAGCCATTAGAAATTCCAGTATGGAAATGGGAAAACATTACTATGGATCTGATTACCAAATTACCTAGGACCCCACGTGGTTATGATGCTATATGGGTAATCGTAGACAGGTTAACCAAGAGTGCTCATTTTATTCCCATCAAAGAGACTTATCCTTCAGAAAGACTGGCAGATATTTATGTTAAAGAGATTGTGACTCGCCATGGTGTACCAGTTTCAATTGTGTTAGACAGAGATACCAGATTTACTTCTAGATTCTGGAGCAAATTTCATGAAGATTTTGGAACTAAATTACATCTCAGCACAGCGTATCATCCTCAGACAGATGGCTAAAGTGAAAGAACTATTCAGACTCTAGAAGATATGTTGTGGGCATGAGCTATAGATTTCGGGGGAAGCTAGGATTCTTATTTGCCATTAGCAGAGTTTTCATATAATAACAGCTATCATTCCAGTATTGGGATGCCCCCGTATGAAATGCTTTATGGTAGAAAGTGTAGAACTCCGGTATGCTGGGGTGAAGTGGGTCAGAGAGAGTTGGGCAGTACAGAAGTGGTTCAGCAAACGACAGAACAGATTCAGCTTATCAGAGATAGATTGCTAACTGCCCAGAGTAGACAGAAAAGTTATGCAGATAAACGCAGATCACCGCTTGAGTTTCAGGTGGGAGACTATGTATTATTGAAAGTATCTCCGTGGAAAGGCGCTATCAGATTCAGAAAGAGAGGAAAGCTCGGTCCAAGGTTTATTGGACCATTCAGGATTGTTGCACGCGTGGGAAAAGTTGCTTACAGATTAGAGTTACCAGCTGAACTGTCTCAGATTCATAACATCTTCCATGTATCGCACCTCAGAAAGTGTTTAGCAAACGAGTCTGCAATCGTACCGTTGGAAGATGTTACTATAGATGATAAAATGAACTATGTGGAACAACCTGTGGCTATACTGGAAAGGAAGGTCAAAACCTTATGTAACAAACAGATTGAACTGGTCAAGGTTCAATGGAAGCATAGAAAAGGCTCAGACTTTACTTGGGAGCCTGAACAGGAAATGATGCAGAATTATCCGGAACTCTTCAACAGTTGATTTTGAGGACGAAATCATTTCAAGTGGGGAAGAGTTGTAACACCCAAGATTCGAAAATCCTTTTATTATATTTTAATAGGAGGTGTTATATGTTTATATAGGTTACCCTTATGATACTAGATGTGTTTTTAAAACTAGAGGGGCTTAAATTGTCATTTTATAAGTTGAAATAGTCCAGAGGCAGTTATGTCAATTGTTCAAACTATATATATATATACACCAACTTTGACTTAGAAGTCAAAGTTTGTCAATTGTTTCCCTGCCATTCACGAACACTTACATATCAGACCATAAGCTCTCCATTTTGTAAGCCATATCAGAGTTCAAGTGCCTTTAGCAAGATCATAGCAAGAGCTCATCACAAGGTAAGTATCCAAGCTTGGTTCTTGATGTTTTGTAAGTTTAAAAACATGGTTTCAATGGTGGAATCATGTTAGAGTTGTTTTGTATAGCTTAGATTATGTATGTCAGTTGTAGGAGGTGTAGGAAAACACCTCTAGTCGTTTTATGATGAAGTTATAGGATTTCTTGGTGAAATCCGACTGTTCTTGGCAAGAACAGTCTGCTGGACTGTTATGTACACGGCCCGTGTAGTGGTACACGGCCGTGTAGTAGTTATGGCGGTCACAGGGCCATGTAAGATACATGGTCATGTAGCATAAGAGGTACACGACCCGTGTAGTGGTACACGGCCGTGTAGTAGTAAAGGCGGTCATAAGGCCATGTAAGGTTACATGGCCGTGTAGTATAAAAGGTACACGGCTCGTGTAGAGGTACACGGCCCGTGTAGGGTGACTAGACCACACTGGCCATGTTGCCAGCTTAGGTCGTGTAGCATTAATGGGACACGGCCCGTGTAGGGATACACAGCCCGTGTAGGACCTATTTCAGATCAGAATGCCTTATGTGATTTATGCATTGCTTATATAGGAGGTGATTTGCATAATACCGATCTGTGAAGCATTTCATATTACAGTTATAAGGTGAGTCTTCTAGACTTCACTTCATATTAGCAGCATGTGTAGTTTCATATCAGATTATTAACATGCTATGTTATACATGTGAATATGTAAGCTTACTGCTATGTGCAGTAGGGCTCAGATGCGGTACAGTACTGTGACCTACGATGCTGCCCTAAGTCTAGAACCAGAGGCTAGCTTTGATTGCCAGACATGCGTGTATTATCTTCATGTGATTGTATACGTGTGCTCATATGATGTTATGTTTAGATTACTCACTAAGGTCTCGTAGCTTATCAGATACTGTTTTTAAAATCTTTTGCAGGTTGCAGCAAAGGCAAAGCTCCTGTTTGACTACTTTTCAGTTTTTGAACAAACAAACAATTAATGCCTGTTTATGTAAATATTTAACCTTGACAGTACATTAGGTCTGTACTTGTGGGTGTATCTTTTGATATTATCACGGTTTTGTTTTTTGAAAACGTTTCCGCTTATGAATTTTAAATGATATGCGTGCTATTATGAAAATATTCAACTTTTATCACTTTTATTGAAATTGGGGCGTTACAGTTTGCCACGTGTTTTTACTTCCGCTGCATTTTTAAATTATAAGACAGGTTTGATTGTTCTATTTACACTCAAACTCACGCAGTTTGAAAACTTAAATTGTATTTTAAAAAGAAAAATTTAGTTCTCAAAACCACGGTGTTACACTATACTATATACAAATACATAGAATATATATAAACGACACGCAGGTCGCATTCCTATACTATTTATACAAATACATGGAATAAAAGAAACGGCGTGCAAGCCGCACCAATAAATAAATAAATAAATAAATAAATATTATTACAACAATACAACATGCAGGCCGCCAAAAACCCAAATCAATCAACCACCATAACACATAGGTCTAAGGGCATATCATGTTACCGAATTAACCAAACGCAACAAAATGAAACATGGTGTGCCACACAAAACCATGATACAAACATATATCTATATTTTAGTCAAGATTGTCAACAACATCAAAGGCACCAAAATGACAATCCTTGTACATATGCATTAGTGTACCAAACCATTTTTGAGACACATATTCATATATACATTTATAAGTATATATATATTTGTGTACACTTCATGCCAAGTTACAACAAATATATAAATATAAAAACTAAAATATTATGTAGGCAACAAATATATCAATTTTAGCCTAACAAGAATCTACACGAAAAACCAATTCAAGAAAACAACTTTCTTATATATAAAAAAAAATTTATATGAATATTATGTAGGCTACAAATATATCAATTTTAGCCTAACAAAAATCTTCACGAAAAACTATTTCAAGAAAACAATTTTCTTATATATAAAATATTTACATGGTTTTTCTAGATTCGTTAGTGTAAAGCCATGTTAGATGTGGCTCTGATACCACCGAAGGTATTTGTTTGGCATAATCGAGTAGCAACGGAAGCAAGATATAATACAAAAAATTCTAAGCCAACCAAACAAACACTCCCATGGACCAAAATCTAGACATGGAATTGCAACTAAAATAAAGAAACAAGAAACAAGAAATAGTTATACCTTTAAGCAAGATCACAATATCTATTTCTCCTTGTCAAGTGTATAGAATCCAACAAGAGAATTCCTCTAAAGAAGTCCACTCCAAGCACACTTGATTCCCCAATGCTAGTAGGTTGGAGTAGCCACCAAAACAACACAATTCAAGAACAAACAACACCTTCTCTTGTGCATCAAAACTTGATCACAAAGTGTATAACACCTTCTCTTGTGCATCAAAGTTGACCACAAAGAAGAAGAACAATTAGAGAGAAATTTCTCAGGAACAAGAACACTTGAACTACCAAGAGACTCTTCCTTGGCACAGAAACTTAACACTACACTTAATACTATTAAAAAGTATGTTTAAGAATGTTAATTCTGCTGTTACAGTGATCGTACACGGCCCGTGTTGATCAACATGGCCGTGTAGGCCCAAAGCCCATGGCCTCAATTGGGCCAAGATAGCGCGTGTCTAATAGGCTCAACACGGCCCGTGTTCACCTACACGACCGTGTTAGCCTAAAGCACACGACCCTGATTTGGGCCTAAACGCCCCGTGCTAGTTGGGCTGGACACGACCCGTGTACCATCCTGCCAAAACCCATTTTGGCCTCTTTCTCTCTTTTGCTTGATCGTGTTGCTGGAATCAATACTTGGTGTGTGACCCAATAGGCCTATACTTCATAAGCAGCGCCATTAACTCGTTCGTGTCAGCGGGCATATACCAACAATATATATAGTCAAAATGTTGCCACATATATCGTTTGGTGTTACGGATACTTAATCGGCCGACCATTATCTCAAAACAAATACAAACATAACATAAATAGAGTTTTAAACATAACAGTGTTCCTCCTAAAGCATATAACTACCCGTAGGCTCTCGAGCTCACTAAAGATCACCTGCACATATGAGAGGTAGTGTCCGTTTGCTATAATAGCTAGTGAGTACAGAACAACATAATAATCAACATAAATATATCACATATCATCAATCATGCTCAAACAGTGTTATCCTAGCATCTCGCGATGAGCTGACGTAGTCAGAAGGCGACATATCTCGCAGGGGAGCTAACCCGGCTTAATGCACCAAACTAGGGTACCAGACACATCAACCGCGCCGGTGGGTGAGTTGTGAAGCGGTCCACCATTGCGTTTTGGAATTTATCGATTCCTATGAGTACAACTGGAGACTATACCCATCCGTTCGGGGAGCATTGGGCTTGCAAGGCCCTAAAATACCGATACAGGTACCGCTGATGCTATCAATGGTCCGCAGACCTCAAGCAATCCCAGGCCATCGCTGGCCCCGATGTAGGACTAGTCGGTCCTCAGGTCCGGATCGTTCACAAACACATAACTGATCCAATCGGATCTTCAACGCGCGCATATAATCATATATCAGTAGTATGAAATATAACACACACTTAATCAAGTGCATATCATAACATGGCAATAACATTTCATGCATAACAAGGCATTTCTAACTTGTGATAATACATTAAGTTCATTTGTTAATATATGTTATAGGTATATTAATTGTTATGTTATCCAACACTCACCTGATAAGCTAGAATAAGCAAAGACCTTGCTTTGGCACTCACGGATTGTCAACTTGACCTATAATACCAATACTTACGCGTTAATTACTTAAACAAGCAAAGAACATCTAGGATACTTGAAACAATACTCTAATGGTGCTATTTAACTATTTATTAACTTATTATAATAGCCCAAGCATCAACACGCGAACGAACAACGCAAAACAACACCTTGTGCAAAAACAGGGCTGACGCGACGCGGCCAGTGTTGGACGCGACGTGTTCCATGCTGCAGTGCAATATTTTTTAGTTTTGCACAGCGGGTGCAATTTGATCCCATTTCAACTCCAAATCGACTTTAGCAAAATTCTAGTGTTTCATAACACTATTTGACATATGTGGAAGCTTTCTTGCATCAAAAACTCCTATCCAATTAATTCATATGAAAATCACAATTAAATGGACAACGAAGTGTGCATTTTGGCCAAAACTTGAAATGGACCAATTCTAACACTTTCAACACATCATATACACATAATATGATGTATTGAAGGTCTTGCAACTGACCAAAACCTTTAAAGTCATTGTTTGGTACCATTTTCCAATTTCTTGCCTATATATGGCCTAATTTTCACTATTTTAGCCATTTCAAGCAAAACTACCATTTCAATTCAAAACCAACCTTAAAAATTGGTTCTTGATGTGTAAAAAGAGATTAAGCTCATTTTGGCCATTTTTACCCATTTAGGCCAATTCTTGAATATGTGTATAAACACCACTTCTAATCCACCATATGAGTTCTAATAAATCCTAACAAGTTATAAGAACAATTAGAACACTAAATTTCAGTTCTTGAAGATCAAATTCAGTTTGACCCGTATTTGACCAATTTTGACCCATTTGAGCCAAAATTCAAAACTTATCAAGATCACTACTTTAATTCATGGAATTGATTCCTATGTACTTAGAAATGATATTGAAACTTATTTCAATCATAAATTTCAGCTCTTGATTGCTAAATTAAAGAACCCACTTGAAAACCTAGAAATTCAAGAATTGAAGAACACCATCAAGAACAAGGATGAATATGAACTTAAAAGGATGAAATGATGATAGAGAAAAACTTGTGGGACTATTATGAAGCTCAATTCACTGCTGGAATAAGAGTTTACGAGTTTTCTTTCAAAACCCAAAAATCAAGAATGAAGAACAAGTATGGAGATGAAGCTTACCTAAAGATGGAGATGATGAAGATGATGTTTAATTGCAGATTTTAACTTCAATTTGTGGCTGGAATATTAGCTTGAATGATTAGAACTTGATTTCTCCTTCAATAGCTATCAAGAACAAGAACACTTTGAGAAGAAATATGTTTGTATGTGTGTATACGTGTGTGAATATGTGTCCGTGTAAGGAGACCGACTTGTAGGTAAATATTATCCACAAGTGAATATTTTGTTTCCCTTTTCAACTTACAACTCGTCTCTCGTTTAACCGTTTCAACTAACGAGGATATTTTTGAAATCCTCGTTTGAAACCATTCGATATTTTATAATCTTTATCTACTTTTATTAATATTTTTAAGAACCCATTTATTTATTATTTTCATATTTTATATCATTTTCTAAAAAAATATATATTTTATTTAATTAAATTAAATAATCGATTTACCACGTTCGCACACGTTTAGACCCGTTTTAAGGATGTTACACCATGACATGTGGGAGCTATCAAGAGATTAGGTCCATGACATATAGTTTATTACTTTTAGTCTGTCTATCGTTAGAGTTAGAGTATAAGGAGTTGTCACATAGAACCACACCCACTCTCTTACCACTTAATCAACCACTTATCCTCTTAGTGGTTACTTCTTACCATACAAAATTCCATAATTTAATTTAATTTAATTTTTTTACCCAACTAACAAATGAAAATTTAATTTAAAAAAAAACTAAGTGATCCATTTCTCCTCACCACACCTATCCACATACGATGAAATTAACGAGAGAAAATAAGAGAAAAGAAAAGATAATAATTTTATTTCCGCGTTCCCGAGCGAAGAAAAGGAAGTAAATCGGAGAGAAAGGAAATAAGTTTGTGTTCCTGAGTTGGAGATGAAGGAAAGAAACAATGGTCGTTTTACAGTAATACCCTTAACTTTTAAAATTACTTATTGTAAGTAAGTGTAATTTTGTCACTTACAAAAAGTTATAAACACTTTCCTTTCTTTTTCTTCCAAATCCTCTCAATTTTAAAAGAAAAATTTATACGAGAAAATTAACAAAATTTTCACCTCCAAATCTTTTTATTTCTTTCATTAAAATAACTCCATAACACAGCATAACGGTGCGACACCCATCTCTAATGATCACCCACCATACCAATTCACCACTGTCCACTCCGTAACAAGCGGTCTGTTTAGCAGAGGAAACGGGGTAGGGAAATTCACTTTTAAATTCGGGGGAATAAAAAAAACACGGAGAGTTGGGCTGGCATCTTCAATCGCCGCCTCCTTTCCCTCCGACAACCTCCTGCTTCCTATTCGACCTCGACGCATCTCCATCGTCCCCTCCTTCACGCCGTCGCCTCCTTCGCGACTCCTTCACGCCGGCGACGAAAGCAAACGGCGTCTGTCTCCTGCGCGCCTCCTCCAGCGGCGGCGGCGACCTCCTGCGGCTGCTTTCTCCGGCGGCGGCGACCTCCTAGCCGACGCTCACAGCAAGGTATCATTCAATATCTCGCCGTTTGTTTCTCCTCCTCCCAACCTCCACTTTGTTGCTCAATTTGTGTAGAGGTCTCTTGTGTATGATTGTAGCAACAGACAGCTCTGTTAAATATCTATTAGAAGATGAACAGTTGACATGTCAAATTAGATTTTAGTAATTTCTCTGTAGTCTGTACAAAGTTAAATTCAACAATATAAAGAGAATGGTCATAATCTGTATACAGCAACTTTTGATGGCTGCTGAATTTAATTTAAGAAGCAATAAGCAGTAATATGAAGTATTATGAACTGAATTCTCCAAATATGTATCTTAATAATCTTTTGAGTATGTTTGCGAATGTAATATTAATTACAATATTACATGTAATTGGAAATTGATTACTGTTCGTCACTTCTCTAATGTTTTTGTAATAATTTTGTTTTATGAGCATAGTTGAAAGTTATGTATTAGAATGCAATCTTTTTCAACTTGTGGTTTTATGAGCCGATTGTGTGTTGGTGGTGTTGTTAAATTGACCATCAATAGAACTTGAAATATATGAAATAGGATTGTTAATCGACCCAAAATGATTGTGTGTTATGGAAACAATAAAAATGCGAATGATAAATTTGTAACAATTCTTTGTTGAAATCTCTTTGCTACCAAACAAGAGAAATGTTGAAATCTTTTGGCTGAAATCTCTATGCTACCAAATAGAAGATTCAATTCTCATTTTTCGGATTAATCTCTTTCTCTGCAATTCCATTCTCTGCAATCATTTATCTGCAATTCCATTCTCTGTACCAAACGCACTTTAGAGTTTTGAGACTTATGTAGATTTCTTTTGAGATGGTTATTATTTTGGGGTCGGTATTGCTTATGCTCTATTATATATCCTTAATGTAGCCTGATCAGGGTGTTACCGTTGGTGATCTATTCATATTCAGAATTAGGGTTTATATCTTCATCTTCTTGATCTTGCTGCCCTAGACTAAAGTAATGGAAGTTCCTAAAAGTTTCATCGACAAGATCAACAACGATTTCACTAGTGGCTTACATTTCGCATCTCCCTTACCCTCTTCGTGTACCAACGAATTTGATTTGGTATGTTCAATTTTCTTCTGTTTACAAATTCTGATATCATTAGTTCTGTTGTTGATTATGCGCTTCTTGGGTTTTAGGTTAGAGGTGTGTTACAGATACTTCAAGGGTTTTCAAGTTGTTTGTTCTATTGGGACCGGATCGGACAGGGTTATCGTGCGAGAGATGGCTTATATGTAACTCACCTCTCTCAGACTAGTCTTCATACAGTGTTAGATCAATTCGTATATTCAGCAACATGCTTAAAATTGGTAGAGATTACTCTATGTAAGACGGAGGATGCATTTGGGAAATGTCCTCCGCCTACTTTGGGAGCATTTGCTTCTTCGGCTACTGCTTGGCTTACGGTAAGTGATTGCACAATCTGAGGCATTGAGTTCACTTTTATGCTATACACTACCCTTTTCAAAACTGATTTTTTCCTTAGAGCAGAAGTTACGCAATATTGCTTTGAATGAGGAAGCAAAGATGATCAACCCTAACACTGCGACTGTTCCAACCATTTTGGGATTGGCAAGTTCCTTAACAAGGTACACAAACTTAATTGTTTGGTAATAGTCATGATACACCCATACACCGAAATAGTGTAGAAGCCAGTGTTTCCCACATGGCATATCCGGACTCCGGAACATTTGTAACTCTTTCTTCCATGCATCGAATTTCTCAAATGGTCGAATAGCATTATTGGAATACTTTCTCATGAATCGCCGTTCATTTTGTTTAAAAATAACCTGATGTAGAAACATTAATGCATAGTAAGTTAGTAACTTAGATTAAACCGAGCTTGTGATTTCTGAAGGAGTTTTACTGTTGTGGTGGGGATATGAAAACATTGTCACTTGTTTCTATATATATAGGGGAGAGTTCAAATGACAACTGG
This sequence comes from Dittrichia graveolens, assembly GCA_038502395.1. Classification (NCBI taxonomy): domain Eukaryota; kingdom Viridiplantae; phylum Streptophyta; class Magnoliopsida; order Asterales; family Asteraceae; genus Dittrichia; species Dittrichia graveolens. Next base: position 139,732 of record JARJIL010000003.1, on the reverse strand, counting down.
TTTTTTCATACGATAACTGCGAGAACCAATCTTAGCCCTTGATTAAATTTAATCAATGGCTAAGAAATTTTGGTGGCTCATTAATGATTCATTAATGGCTCATTAATGACGCGTTAATGAGAGATTTTGGAAAATCAAGTCTCGCAAATTAATGACGGCTCACCCGGACGCAATTCATGGCTGGGTAAGTATATAAAAGACCAAAATACCCCTATTAATGAGTCATTAATGGTGTTACAAACAGTTCTCGCAGCTCTCGTACGAAAAACAACTCCCGATGTAACTCGTTCGTATTGCTTTTGCTCATTACAACTCTGATGACTTTTTTATGGCTAGTCTTTGTGCTGGAGCAGAATACTTATTGCAGATTGTGCATGGTGCCATCCCCAAAGAATACATAAATGGTGACACTCATGTCTCATCAGCTGAAATGGCCGTTCACATTCTCAACTATCTTTTTGAGAAGCTTAATGATGCTTGCCTTGTGCAAGGTGGTGAGGTGGTCTCAATTTCTTGTCATTTATTAGTTTCTTACTTTTTTACTTGTTCCTGTTGTCCTGTTTCATCTGATATAGGTTTTATTTGTTGTTATTTCCAGGAAGACTCATACCGAATGCTACTTTATATTTTTGTTGGATGTTTATTGCCATATATCGAGGTTCTTGATTCCTGGGTTTTCGAGGGAATATTGGATGATCCCTTTGAGGAGGTAGTTTTTGATCTCTTCCACCGAGAAATAATATGCAATTCCATTTGATTTTATCTCCAATCTGCTTATGATTGGTTTTTGTTCCTGCTTGATAGTACCATGGAATCCAGGATTAGCAATTTACTCTCTCTGTTCCCAAAAAAGTGATTGCTTTTATGGAAGTTTTAAGAGTAATCTGATTATCACTTTCATCTTCTGTAGATGTTCTTTTATGCTAACAAAGAGATTGCAATAGACGAGGCTGCATTCTGGGAGAAGAGTTACCTTTTTAGATCAACACAACATAAAAAGCTAGGCATGGATCATGCGACACAAAAAAAGATGTCAGTTTTATCAAAAACGAAGGGGCAAAATGACAGGGATCTTATGGTTTGTCCTTTGTTCTTTAAGGACATTGCAAAAGAAATAATTTCGGCTGGAAAATCGTTGCAGTTGATCAAACATGCTCCTATCACATCATTGTCAGCGTCACTTGTTAGTAATTATAACAACCAAAGGTGCATGACTCAGCTAAGCTTGTCAGAGATATTTTGTTTGTCTTTAACAGCTCTTATCGGTCATGGTGATCACATGTCTCAGTTCTTTTGGCAAAATGATAAAATAGTTTCTGCAACTGAATGTTATGTCGGAACAGAGAAATTGGCATGCTTGGAGAAGGTTTGGTATAAGTTTTTGGTTGATGCACTGCCTGCAGGTGTTCCATTTGAGCCTGTTGTTAGCTCCTTTATTCCTGAAAATCCCACTATCTCTGTCTGTCAGAAGCTTCTTCAAGCAAACACCTGTGATTGGGATTCATTAAACTTGTCTAACAACTATATACTCCCTCCTTTAAATGATGAAGAATTGAGAAAAGCTGTATTTGGTGGCACCACAGCTAAAGGTACGAATGCCACTGGTTTTACATGTGGTGATTTTGGAAACATTCACTCTCAACAAGACATAAAGGTGGTGGAAGCATTATTTCCATTTCCGACTATTCTCCCGTCTTTTAAGGTACATATCTTCAGTTTGTGGTTGTTTACTTATTGTAGAATTGTGTTATTGTGAAACTCATGTGTGATTTAAAACAGGAGGGCCTTCTTATTGCAGAGCTTTTACCATTTCAGAAAAATAGCACCCTTGTGTCAAAAGTCCTTCCCTGGATTCAAGTTGTTGAACCAAAATCTACTCCACTTCCTGTTATTATTTTGCGGGAATGCCTTACCTTCTACATCAAGAAGCAGGTATACATATTCGGTTCAACTGAGAGCCACTTCGATACATGCATTAATTATATGTATAATTTGATACTTCAGGTGGATCATATTGGCAATAAAATTCTGTCGAAACTGCTACATGATTGGAAGTTGATGGATGAGCTAGGAGTGTTGCGTGATGTATATTTGTTAGGCTCAGGTTTTTTCTATGTTACAGCTGTGCTACATAAATGTTTATTACTTTGAGAGTTTTTTAAAGGTTTGCACTCTTGATGGAATCAGGTGATCTGCTGCAGCATTTCCTGACAGTAGTTTTTAAAAAGCTGGACAAAGGGGAATCATGGGATGACGATTTTGAGCTAAACACGGTGTTACAGGTACATGTTTACTGCTTAATGCCTAACTTTGTTCAACAGCCTCTTATATCCTACATATCTATATATACCAAAGTGATTTCTTGTGTTTTGTAAATATTGGGTTTAGGCCCCGACATATTAGACATTAGATGAGATGACATTGGATTCATGAGATGAAATGTTGTTAGGATAGCATTCCCCTACATATTAGACATGTTGTTAGGACAACCTTACTTCAGTTTGCTCTTCAAGATTAGCTCTCTCTCTCTCTTAAAACGAGTAGGTTGAACTAGATGCCTTACTAACTCGATTCTCCTCTCTATTCTAAGAACCATAAGAACCACAAGGTCTTCCTCCCCCCAACGATCATCTACACAAATATGAGATCCAATAACAAGTCGAGGACATGCTGAAGGAAAGAATATTCATGTCAAAATGCATGCTCAAGGTCGTTCATTTTAGTTAAGAAGAAAGATATTTCTTGGAGAATTCGTAATTAGTATCTAATAGAGTATGGGCTGAACGTTCGGTTGTGCCATTTGGGTTAACTGATAGACCAAGTATCTTCCAAGCTCTAAGTAAGCATCTATTATGAGATTTTACAATCAGAGGTGCTAGACTGCTAGTGTTTTTGGACAACATACTAGTATTCAGACTGGCTAGGGAACAACACCATAAAATGCTTATAAAAGTTGTTAGTGTTAGTATTATTTGTATAGCTTAATATTCTATAGGCTTGTTGAGTTGCTTGTGGCCCTTAGCTTCTCTAGGACTATCTTGTATATATTTCTAGTTTCCTCACTTGTACAGAGTGAAGATCAAATAATAGAACAAGCTTTCTCTAATAACATCATAGCAGGTCACGTCTCCTGCTCTCTTCTCGTCAAACTAGTAAATCGGCTTCTTCTTATTTGTTAATCTCACTTCCATGTAACATCCCACGCGCCGCCGTCCTTGCTTCACGTGCCGGCGCATGAGCTTCACTCTCACTGCTGTTGACCTTCAAATTTCAACGGGTGGGTCGGTTTTTCTTTCCAATTCTGTTTCCGGTGAGAACTTGGTCTTTTCTTTTGTTGGTTAAGTACACTTGTTTGGGTTTCATCTCTTCATGATTTTGTTGCATGACTTTGGTAACGTAGCTTGTGTAGCTACTAGTGCCGGCAATAGTGACCCAAAACATAAAAAATGTTAAAATGGGTTAATTTGGGCTTTATTAAAAAAAAGAATGGGTCATAATTGTAACGTCCCAAAAAAATTTTCTTTTTTGATATCAACACGATAAATTCAAAACATGAATGGATATTCATATAAATCAGTATTTGGCAAATGTTAAATTACAACCCGAATTAAAATGTTCGAACTACTATTAATAAAAATCAAGACGAACTAATGGAAGTCCGCGGAAGCAACTGATGAGGAGCTATCAACGACGAACTGGAGCCCCGCCGTGGTCTTCTCCTGTAAGACAGGTTAAACAACAACTGTAAGCATGAACTGGTACTGGTTTTGGTATTGACCGAATTTCCCAAACTTCCTGGTACTGGTTTTTGTATTGACCGAACTTCCCGAATTTCCCTGGAATCAGCTCAATTTGCTGCTCAATTCTAGGGATGAGTGTATTGACCGAATTTCCCGAACTGGTACTGGTTTTTGTATTTCGATTTGGTATTCGGTACCAAGAATTCTAGAAATTCGGTTTCTGTATTTTTGGTATGGTACCGGTTCGGTCCGGTTCTTGTAAAGGTGAGTGTATTGACTTGAAATTTTCCGAACCGAGTTGGTCCTAAACTGGTACCGGTTCTTGTATTTTTGTTCGGTATTTGGTACCAACAATTCCAGAAATTCGGTTTCCGTATTTTTAGTACCGGTACCAGTTCGGTCCAGTTCTTGTACCAAGCTCACTTCTACTCAATCGTCAATTCCTTTAATTGGAGGTTAATCGGCTTGTAATTATTTAGTGAACAAATCAGCAAACTCAGCTAATAAAGGTTTCACCAAGAGGCGCTTTGTTAGATTAATTTACTTCATCATGTTCAAGTATCAGTGAAGCAAGAACAATAGCACCATTTTCTAATTCTCTTTCAACTTTAGATCGACTCATGAGTGACAAACCCAGGTGTCACTACGATTCTTATACCAAATATCGTTACATTTTTTCCCTAACCAGCAACAAACCATACAATCGGAAATACCAACAAAATTGATACAAAGTAAAGAAATACAAACTAACAATAACCGTACCTATCCAATATCATCATACACATTCACCAACTGAATTCCGCTTCCCATTCAAGTTTTCTTTATGCAATTTCTGCAGATTGTACATCTGCCAGAAACACACAAACACTCTAACCATTTCTAACCATTAAATCCAGTAGAACTATATCATCCATAGATAATCCACATATAACCTCCAAACTACATTTCCAGTACTCGAAATAAGAGCTTCCAAAACAGCAATACATACCTCATTTGAATATTTCAGGATACCCAATTGATTTTTATAAACGGATTTGTCAATTGAGACAGATGCATTGGGAACAGGGTGCGAGGTTTTAATGCAGGAAGGCAAAACTGCCACTTATTTTAGTCAAGTTTTGGTACCTGTGCAGCTTAAGTGGGCATATGAATGGGAAGGAGAGTTGCTCTGGCTATTCAGAAATGGACGCTATCTCTTGGGAAGGAGATTCACGGTCCTCATGGATCAGATTAGTCTTGAATATTTACTTAAGCAACGGGTGGTGGCTGGGGACTGGGGAGCTCAATTGATGGATGTCGAAATCGTCTGGATATGATTTAGGGATTGTTTGTCGTCCGGGAAAAGAAAATGGGGGAGCGGATGTTGTGTCGCGAAGAGGAGAGGGTGTAACACTAGCTGAACTCACAATCTATCAAACCAAGAAGGCAAGAATCACACCGGGTTGCTTAAGGATTTGCATCAAGATCCAGATATTTCCGTTCCCCGAGATAGACTTGAAGCTAAGGAGGATGGGTTGGAGGGAGGGAATGCAGTGCACAAAGGGCTGGGCAGCTGGTCTGTGGCACCCAACTGGATTGATTCCCCAATGTTCCAAGAAGTTGAAAGGGAGTGGTGGGGGACATGAGGGTGCCGAGAAGTCTTATTAGTGAATGGCAGCTGAATTCTTTTGGGTGGGCATGAGAAGTGACACAACAAAGCTGGTTTCAGAGTGGGGGGTTTGCCGATGGAACAAATATTCCAATCTTGCACCGGCTGTACTTCTCTAGCCGTAGAGTTACATGAGCGGATTTGGGAAGAATTAATCATAAATTTCATCATGGAAGAATTGATCATAAATTTATCAGGTATCATCCTGGTGGTGGTATATCCTCCAAGTAAGTGGCGCACTTCATTCCCTTGAAGCACCCATTTACTACGGCCTTAGCGGTGGTAGTATTTACAAGGGAAGTCGTTCGGTTGCATGGAATTCCAAAGTGCAATGTTTTGACCGGGATAAGGTGTTTATGACTCATTTTTGGCGGTGATTGTTTAAGTATTAGGGTACTCTTCTCAAGCATAGCGCAACCTACCATCCGCAAACTGACAGGGTCAAGTGGCTTCCGGAGGTGGAATATTGGTGAGCTTCTAAGTGTTGTATAACGCTTCCTACCTCTCGTCCATTCGGACGATTCCCTTCAAAGTGTGGTATGGACGCACCCCTTGTGTGTGGTGAGCTATTGTTAGGGAACATGCGACTTTTGAGGTGGACCGATACTATAGGGAAAGGGATAGTGTGATTGAAGAACTCAAAGGCTTAGTTGACAAGGCCGATGGGTGATGGGAAGAGGGATGTCCAGTTTGAGGTGGGTTAACTTGTTTACCTCAGTTGTGGCACTGAGGTTAGATTAATCCTAAGGAAGCAGAATGAAAAACTGGCACCTCGTTTTTATGGGCCTTTCGAGGTGTTAGAACGGATTGGGAAAGTGGCGTATTGACTGAAGTTGCCGGATACAGCAGTAATTCACCCCGTATGTCATGTATCACAGCTGAAGAAGGTTACGGTGACCAAGCTGTTGACCCAGGACTATCGATGGGTCTTACCGAAGTATTTCTCACTCCTAAACAGGTCATAGAAGCAAGAGAGAAAAGTGGCCAGCTCAAGGTATTGATCCATTGGAAGGGGTTGCCGGAGCTAGAGTGCGACTTGAGAATCCTTCAGGCACATTCAAAAGCAGTTTCCAGCCACCTTGAGGGCAAGGTCGATTGTTAGGGAGGGGGCAATGATATGGATCGAGTGGGCCGATGGGGAAAGGTGTATCAAAGGTGAAAGAAATAAAATTGCAGGGGTGGCTGGAAGCAACTGATGATCGTATGGGCTGGAGAGGAAGTTTTATTTAATCCATTTCCTTATTATGAAAGGCACTAGGCCGGCTAGGGGAGTAGATTTTGTTTGGTTGATTGTTTTGTTGTGGAGATCCCCCAAGCCTCTACGTCAGGGAACATGTGTTTGTTTTCCGTATGCATCCGACTACGGGTATTTTCAATTGCCAATGTGATACGTATCACAAAGCTTTTTTAGTCAAAAGACCTGATATTGCTGAAGTTAAGCTTTTTTAGTCAAAAGTCAAAACCCACTCCAAAAGATCAATAAAAGCACAAACATTATGCATGTGCACGTTATCAAATTATTGAAAGCAAGGATTGAAAGGCTCTACACCAGCCTTTGGAGCAAGGTAAATTCTGTACTATGATAGGATCACCAAACCTCCTCTCAAAATGTGATATAGTGTGTTTGTTTTCCGTATGCATCCGACTACGGGTATTTTCAATTGCCAATGTGATACGTATCACAAAGCTGATCTGCTTTAATTGAGATCACTTTTGCACCATCTGAAATAGTCTTCCATTTTGCCAAAACTGGTAGGAAGAAATAATCCAAAATTTTTAAGCAAATCAGACCTGATATTGCTGAAGTTAAGCTTTTTTAGTCAAAAGTCAAAACCCACTCCAAAAGATCAATAAAAGCACAAACATTATGCATGTGCACGTTATCAAATTATTGAAAGCAAGGATTGAAAGGCTCTACACCAGCCTTTGGAGCAAGGTAAATTCTGTACTATGATAGGATCACCAAACCTCCTCTCAAAATGTGATATAGTGGGTAAGACAAACATGGCTTGATTCAATCCCTCACAATTTGGTTGCTTGCTGACCATGGCTTGTATTCTAATTTTTTTTCTAGGGTTATTATTAGATAGTATTGTCCATTTGCTTCTATAGACTGATGCTGATGATGATGACTTCAGGAATCAATTAGAAACTCTGCTGATGGGACACTACTAAGCTCGCCGGAATCCTTAGTTGTTTCTTTAAGAAAGGTTGATGGAGGTAGTGGTCAACAGACTACATCATCATATCTTGTCTCCAGTCCCCGTAAAGGACGTGCACAGATATCTGGAATTAATGACCTTGACTCCCTTAAGCTAACATATAAGGTAAATTTCCTGTCATAATCATGCATTATCTTGTATGCATTTCCACCTTCACACACTATATGACGACCATGTGTCATAGGTGTCTTGGCCGCTTGAACTTATTGCAAATGCTGAAGCTTTAAACAAGTACAACCAGGTAGTTTTTGTGTTTCATTTTGCTTTCTTCATGTGTAATTGCAACTAATTTCCCTTCTGCATTTGATGGTAGGTGATGAATTTCTTACTGAGGGTCAAGCGTGCCAAATTTGTCCTTGATAAAGCTCGAAGATGGATGTGGAAGGTGGTAGATTTTCTTCCTAATGCCATCTGCCTTTTTTTTTGTATGTGGTTTTCTGAGTGGAAGGATGGTTGTTTTACTTATGTCTCTAGGAACGAGGTACAATTACAATCAACCGGAAGCATAGATGGCTGGTGGAGCAAAAACTTCTTCATTTTGTTGATGCGTTTCATCAATATGTCATGGACAGAGTAATAACCCAGACATAATACAGCTCACCTTATTATTATGTGCATTCTTTTTATTGTTATTATTAAAATATTTCTACGTTTCCTTGATGATGTGAGTTGAGAGACGTGGAGTGATGAGGAAAATGTGAGGTGTCGAGTTGGTATGATTGATGTGTGAACTTGGTTAGGTATACCACAGCGCATGGGGTGAACTATGTGAAGGTATGGCAGTAGCTGGATCTCTTGATGAAGTGATTGAAGTGCATGAGGCCTACTTACTCTCAATTCAGCGTCAATGCTTTGTAGTTCCAGACAAGCTGGTCAGTATAAAATAAATATCTCTGTTTGAATTAAATGTCTTTTGCAGAAGAAAAATAATAATATGACCAGTAATGGATGGTTTTTTTGTTGTTGGTGGATTTATAGTGGGCATTGATAGCGAGCAGGATCAACAGTATACTTGGACTGGCACTAGACTTGTATTTGGTGCAGCAGACGTTAAGTACTAGTAGTTGTAGTGGAACTACAGTTTCAGCAATCAAAGGTAGATGTGACAAGGAACTAGATCGCATTGACAAACACTTTGATGATTGCATCGCCTTCCTCCTAAGGGTTGGTATACTACTCTAATCTACTTGTATTACTTTTAACCATCCATCCATTCATCTCTGATTTTTCTTCTGTCTTTCAGGTTCTATCTTTCAAGCTTAATGTTGGTCAATTTCCACATCTGGCTGATTTAGTTACCAGAATTAATTACAACAACTTTTACATGTCTGATACTGGAAACTTGATTACTGCTCCAGGCTCTGACTCCATTAATTTTAAGTTGGCCAAGACTGTTTCAGTTTGATTTCAACAGACTCCTAATTAATCAGAAGTCCTGAAATTATAAAACAAACCTTCATTCAGTAACTTGTGATCAATGTTTAAAATAATAAATACTAATAATTATTACCTAGTTTATAATACTGCAATTGTAGAAGTTTAACTCAAGAGCAAGACAGTTTGTGAAAGTTTAAGAGAAGTAAACTGCAATTGTTTATTCCGTGGTAAGGGTTTATGAGTCTGGCTGGGTGAGTCAAGGCTGTGCATGGAAGAAAACTATGTTGGGTGGATAGTTGTTGCCTTCTGTGGTGGTGGTGACTTGAACTCCACTGGTAGTGGCGGTGGTGGTAGGGCAGCATTGTAAGCTGACCCCTTCCTGGCAGAGAGGGTCATTATGCTGCCAATACTTGATCTCATACCCATTTTACTTCTTACAGGTTTGAATTGAATTTAAAGAGATTGAGGTTGCAATACTTCTTTTATATACCTTTTACATGCGTTAATAAATATGCCTTCTATTAAAATAAGAATTCGCAGACATAGGTCTAACAGATGGCTTTGTTTGTATGTCAACAATACTCCGAAGCTGTGTGGGGGCTACCTTGCCAAAACATCAAATCAATTTGTGTTTTTAGTTAATCTATTACGCAACACTACCCAATCCCGCCTTAGTGGTATGTGAAGGTAAGATATAGACAATAAGATAATCATATCCCTACCGGTAGGTAGAGAGATTGCTCTTGACAATTAGACAATTACTTAAAATATAAATATAATCAAATTGATTAAGTACTTAATTATTATTAGGTAATCCATTAATTCCTTTGTCACCAATTTAAAGAATTTGGTATATAAGTTCCAAATTCATAATTGTGTTTTATTCTTACTACGTGACTTGTAGTCTCTATGGCATGGTCAGAAAGTAGACACAAAGCAATCATGGAAACCGGTGTTCATGCCCTTCTATCTTGATGTAGAGATTGTTTAGGGGCCTAGGAGCACTAGTAGATGCCTCACTAGCTATAACATTAGAATTGAGTTAATTGTTAAATAGGTCCTTTAACTATCTTATTTCTTCCAATTTGGTGTAACACTCTGTTTCAAAGGAACGAGAGGTCACATCGAATGCCTAATACATATCGAGCACTAATGGTTTCCAAAGGATTCTTAATTAATTAAAAGTAATAAAAACCAAAACATAATTTCCATCTCTAATGCCCAAAAACACCAATCATCAAACTAAATACCAAAGTATATCTATTGGTTCGATAAGAAAATTAATAAGGTCTCTAATCATTCTCCAATCTTTAAGCTCTCTCCACATTTTCCCATATTACTTCTGAGTACTTGCCGCAGAGAAAAGAAAAATACTGCTGAGCTAATTGCCCAATGAGCGGATGATAATAATAAAGAAATAAATAGATAAAATAAATGTTTTTCGTAAGCGGTTTTAATTGAAGTCACACAAGAACGGAAGAGAATGAAAAATAATATTTTTAATTTTCAAATCTTCCATCAAATACCTCCACTACACTAGAGTAGAAACAAAGAAATAAGACAGAAGCAACAAGGGATGTAAATATTTTATACCGAATGATCTACAAACATATATCCATAATGCACATCCACAGTGCCAAATATATCACATCTCATCACAATTCACATATCAAAATATCCACATGATACACTGGATTCCGGACTCCAAGTGCATCCCAAATAATCATATCATATCACAACATATCATAACCTAGGATGCATCCATACGCCCTTCAAAAATCCAAAAGCTCTCCCGCGAGCATAATCACATCATATAAATACAACAAAGCAAACATGGAGATGCTGCGAACTGATCACATCGTCGCGGATAGTGTCATGCCATTGGCGTCACAATGACATGTCTGTGGTACCTCCACAGGTAGTTAACTCGGTATACCTAACTCCAGTCTACATATCTAGATTTTCTATGGTTGCACAAGTGAATATATAATTTTTCACCTCACGCTTGAGTATATTCACCATGCATATTGATCCTAAGTCAAAGAAAACAAAGTACACTTGCATGAAAGGGATTTTACAAAACTTGTCTTTCAAACTCATATTTTTAAATAAGAATTCATCAACTTTTTTAAAAGAATTATGTTTTTTATAATATTTGTCTCTCAAACTTTTCAAACGTATATTTTCTCAAAAATTTCTCATAAGTATAAAATAGAATATAAACACTTTGCTCAGAAACAATTCAAGTGCCACAGGAATAGCATAACAATATCAATAACACACAAAAAGGTAACAAGGGAAAGGAAGTAACACCGAAGAAGATACAACTCAAAGAAAGTGAAGATAGACATGCGTACCTAAATAATCTCTAAATGCTCCTAGAGTCAAAAAGGTTTTCCAAAGTCCTCAAGAAAATCTACACTCAATAATTTCTTTATAATTAGAATTGGACAATATCTTACTATCTTTTGTCTTCCCCAAGACCTCAACTCCTGTTAATATCTTTTACTGTTATTTTTCTTATATGTTCCTTTTGTATATGTAATGGGCAATATTAAAATTGGTAGATAAAATAAATTTTGAAAGTATGTATACTAATATAATTTACTTATATGAATAAATACGTACAATTTGTATAACAGATTTGCATTTATAGATATATTACAAAATAATGTGTCATTTCACTAATAAATTTTCAGTTTGACAACATGTATAATTGGCTAAAATAATACTTCTATTACGTTTGCTTAAAAATTGAGCATACGTTAAGTGCTTTGGAAATATTTAAACAATTTACAAGGGTTGAAAGCATCAACTGTTCATACTTGGAGTCCAAATAGTTCAGTTATAAAATAGTATAGGGTCTTAAATTTTAGGAAGAATTTCTTCTATATCCTTACAAAACTTATAAATTACTTCTATATTCTTTCAAACTTTTAAATTACTTATATATCCTTCCAAACTTTTATAAATTACTTCTATATCCTTTTAAACTTTTAAATTACTTATATATCCTTCCAAACTTTTATAAATTACTTCTATATCCGTTCAAACTTTTAAATTACTTATATATTCTTCCAAACTTATATAAATTACTTTTATACCCTTTCAAACTTATAAATTACTTATATATCCTTCCAAACTTTTAAAACTCTCATATATGTTCAAATACCTATTTAATATTTATTAATTCATTTAAATATCAAGGGAGAACTTCTTCCATGTTCTTCCAAAACTTATAAATTACTTTTATGTCCTTTTAAACTTTGAAATTACATATATGAGACTTTCTCGAAAACTAAAAGAGTTTTAAATTAAAGCTAGTTGCCATATAAAAGTAATTGATGATAACTTTAAAAATAATGTAAAAATTTAATTACGGTAAGATTTGTATTATATGATAAGTATATGATGATAAAGAACTTGAATATTTATTCCTAAATTAATGTAGTGGATTAAAAGTCTGAATTATATAATAATTCTAACACAATGGAATTAAAAAAAACTAAGTTGGAAAACTAAATTGATTTATAATAACGTAACTAATATTTATAATAATAATATTATATTAAAATTTAAATAATATTTTTTTACTAACTATCTTATCTCCTATTAAAATTAAATTTTGAAAATTGAGTTTTCAACTTTGAATACTAAAAGTCAAAATTAAACTTTCAATTTTAATAAAATGAATAGATAGGATTTAATTTTGATTAAATGAAGAGTCAAGATATTCTAATTAAATTGATGAAGGTTGGTCTTTTATTTATATTAGAAGATGGTAATATAGTAATTTTATAAATAATTGAATTTGATGAGGATGATTATTGATATTTAAATGATTTAATAAATATTAAATAGGTATTTGAACATATATGAGAGTTTTAAAAGTTTGAAAGGATATATAAGTAATTTAAAAGTTTGAAAGGATATATAAGTAATTTAAAAGTTTGAAAGGATATATAAGTAATTTATAGAAGTTTGAAAAGATGTATAAGTAATTTAAAAGTTTAAAATGATATATATATAATTTATAAATTTTGTAAGGATATAAAAGAAATTCTCCCTAAATTTTAAAAAATTTAGAAAACAAGTACTGGTCGACCTCACCCGACAACTTCTTGACCCGTTTTCATAAATCTTCAAGTTTTTTTGTTTATATCTGGTTCATAAAATTTTACAGAAACATTTCTCCGTTGTTACTAAGCAGATTCGTCATAGTTATATATGTATATATATATAATCTCTTTTCATTTTAAACCGACGATCTTTTTTTTTTACCAGCACTCCTTCGTTTTCATTGTTATTTACACAGATTTTTCGCAATACGATCACGCCTACAAGAAATCCATCGACTAAAAGTATAATACAGTAAGATGCTAATGATAAACGGTTCAAGAATTACCTCTAAAAGTCGAGACCTGCTTCAAACTCGACCCGAAATTCAACTCAACTGAACTACGATGCCTCTCGATCTCTCTCTTGAATTCTTTTGAACTATTCGGTGAAAATCACGTTGTCGAGTTCTATGTACGTGTGTGTATATGTAGAGTAATATAGTTGTACATAGAGCTGACAATTCTGGCCGGGTTCGTGTTACTAGGGTTCGTGTCGTTTGGGTTCGGGTCAGTTTAGTGTCGACCCAATTTCGCCCCATTTATTTTCATGTCAGGTTCGGGTCGTATCAGTTTTTTTCTTGTCGATTCATTTAGGCCAAATGTCATCAACGGGAATTTTTTCGCTTTTCGAGAATAATTTTCGAATACGGTTTTCCGTTTCAACGACGATTTTCTTTATTAATATTTCAATTCCATGTTTGTTTTCCAACTTCCGGTAAAAATTTCGAAAATGATTTTCGTTTATATTTTAACTTCAATAATCAATGTTATTTCGATTGTATTCGAACTTCAAATTCGGTACTTATATCGATGTATTATATAAATAAATGAACATAACAAAAACTATTATGTATTACTATTATATCAAGTACCAATAAATAATGTCATTGAACAATCGAATAATTTAAAATTATTCATCATTAAATAGAATAATGAACAAAATACTAAAGTATCACTTATCAAATAATCAAATGTAAAAGTACCAAAATCGTATAGTGAAAGTAACAAATACCAAAATAACGTACTATTGTTTTATCTATAAATCTTTTATTGTTTATTTTGAGTTTTTAACGTTTTTAAGCATTTTGTACTTTTGTTTGATGGGTTTTATTACCCTAAGGGGGTGTTTGATAGATAGAAAAGAAATTGAGAGAAATGAAAATGGAGATAGGGGAGAAATGGAAATGTGTGGAGAATTGAAATTGATTCCCTTGTTTGGTATCATCAAAGTAATGAAATAGAGAAATGGTGGCTCAAGTCACCTGACGGTGGTTGCAGAGTTGGCTGCCTCGCCGGACATCAACAATGATGAGTAGAATGCCGGAAACATAGCGTAACCGAACATCGACGATGATGAGTAGACACCGGCTGCCATTTCTCTCCATTTCTCCACAATTTGAAGATAAATGAAAATACAAATGAATGTGAGAAATTGAAATTGGTGGAGAAACCATTTCTCCTCCCAAAACTATAACCATTTCTTTCAAACAAGGAAACCAATTCTCCCTATTTCTTCTCTCTTATTTGAATTTACAATCTTCTTTTTAAAATTTAAATTTCAAATGTTAAAGAAAATTTTGTTAAAATTTTGCCCTTAAACGGGTCATATGGGTCATTTTCGGATTGTCGGGTTGACCCTAACACGACCCATTTATTCTAGTGTCGATTTCGTGTTAACCCGCTTTTGACCCGTTTCGGGTTCAGGTCGGGTTCGTGTCACTTTTTCGGTCGGGTTCGGGTTGGGTTTCATGTCACTTTTTCGGGTCGGGTTTCGTGCCTACCCAAAAATTGCCAGCCTTAGTTGTAGATACCCACATGAAAACGGAAGTTTGTTACTTGACACCTTCTCATATAATCGATGTTGTTATTCTCTCTTAATATTAATTTTAAGATCGAGTACCTTTTTTTTATATTACAACGGGGACTCCAAATGTGAACTATACCTTAAAATAGTAATGTATGCTTCACATGTCTTGTACTACTTAACGCTCTAACAAGTCCATTAATTATCTAGCTAATTCATCCACAAACTTATACCATACTTGAAATAGAAGTTACTACGAAGATATCAAATGGGCTGCATCAAACTCGCATATGTACGGTTCTATAGAGTGCGGTAGTAAAGGTGACTTATCTGTCAACTTTTTCACTATCACCTCAATTGCCAGATGCATCTTAACTATGGTACTTTATTAAGATTGTATTTATAACTTATTGCAAATGCTTCTAAAACTTCACTTTCTTGTCATTAAACAATATGAATCCTTAAGTACATTAATGTTAAACAAAATTGGGATATAGTACAAGGTTTTTGTAGTGGCCATTCTAAAAAACCGGGAAATTCGATGATCCAATTACAGAGGAACAATATGTAAGTGTTTATTGCTTAAAATCGAAGTATATATCTGTTTTTTGCAATTAGAATTATATTAATCTATTTAATCATCCTTTTAAAGTGTGTGTGTGAGCTTGCTGAACAAACTCAACTCGCAGCCTCCTCGGGGAATCCAACACCCGTGGACGAGATTAGTGTTTTTGAAAAGGTCTTAGATTCTCAAAGGGGACACATTAAAGGGATAGGGTATAAAACTTCTACAAGGACGACATCTCGTTTTTGCTCTAAGGCGCAATCACATATGTCACGACCTTCACAGGTAAATATTCACTTTTAACGGGTCATAATTGCTATGTATGGGTCATATTCACTTCTAATGGGTCATAATTGCTATGAATGGTCATATTTAATTCTAGCGGGTCATAATTGTTATGAATGGGTGATATTCACTTCTAACGAGTCATAATTACTATGTATGGGTTATATCACTTGTAATGGATCATAATTGTTATGTATAGGTGATATTCACTTCTAATGGGTCATATTAACTTCTAACGGGTCATAATTGCTATAAATTGGTCATATTCACTTCTAACGGGTCATAATTGGTATAAATGAGTGATATTCACTTCTAACGGATCATAATTTGTATGAATGGGTGATATTCACTTCTAATGTATCATAATTGCTATGTATGAGTTATATTCACTTGTAATGAGTCATAATTGTTATGAATAGGTGATATTTACTTCTAACGGGTCATAACTGCTATGTATGAGTTATATTCACTTGCAACGGGTCTTAATTGGTATGTATGTGTTATATTCACTTCTAACGGGTTGTAATTGCTATGTATGGGTTATATTCACTTGTAACGGGTCTTAATGGCTATGTATGGTTATATTCACTTATAACGGGTCATAATTGCTATGTATGGGTGATATTCACTTCTAACAGGTCATAATTGCTACGGATAGTTGGTATGTATTCATTTCTAACAAGCCATAATTGCTATGAATAGGTGATATTCACTTCTAGCATGTCATAATTGGTATGTATGGGTTATATTCACTTGTAATAGGTTATAATTTCTATCTATGGGTGATATTCACTTCTAATGGGTCATAATAACTGTGAATGGGTCATATTAACTTCTAACGGGTCATAATTGTTATGTATGGGTTATATTCACTTGTAACGGGTCATAATTGCTACGTATGGGTGATATTCACTTCTAATGGGTCATAATTGTTATAAATGAATCATATTCACTTATAACGGGTCATAATCACTATGTATGGGTTATATTCGCTTGTAATGGGTCATAATGGTTATATATGGGTGATATTCACTTCTAAGGGGTCATAATTGCTATGAATGGGTCATATTCACTTCTAACGGGTCATAATTGCTATGTATGGGTGATATTCACTTCTAACGGGTCATAATTGCTATGAATGGGTTATATTAACTTCTAACGGGTCATAATTGATATGAATGGGTCATATTCACTTCTAACGGGTCTTAATTGGTATGAATGAGTGATATTCACCTCTAACAAGTTATAATTGCTATGAATGGGTCATATTAACTTCTAACGGGTCATAATTGCTATGTATGGGTGATATTCACTTCTAAGGGGTCATAATTGCTATGAATGAGTTATATTCACTTGTAACGGATCCTAATTGGTATGCATGGTTTATATTTACTTATAACAGGTCATGATTGCTATGAATGAGTTATGTTCACTTCTAACCAGTCATAAATGCTATACATGGGTTATATCTACTTGTAACGGGTCTTAATTGCTATGTTTGGATTATATTCACTTGAATGAATCATTTTTACTTTTATAAGTGTATATACATTTATTTTGTAGCCGGATCCTAATATTCAAGCATTTTTTAATTATCTAGAGTTCAGAGAACAACTGCTTGCGATAGTTCGATCGGCTGCAACCCAAAAGGATACTGCGGAGAACGACGAGAACGAGTATGATAATGACGATGATGAGTATTTTGTGTGTTTATTAGTTAATTAGTAGGCGTGTTTGTACGTCTTAACAAACAACGTATTTTAAATGTTTATACATAGTTGGATTTAGTACGTAGGCGTGTATGCATGAACAACTAATTAATTAGCATGTAGTAGTTTCATGTTTATAAAAACCGTGACTTTTCTATCTTTTGATTGCAATATTAATTAAATACACAGGTTTAATACAAATAAAAAAAATATTAAACATTAAAATCTAAAAACTATTAGCAGTGACAAGGGGTATTAGCAGCAACACTGAAAAAGCAAAATAAATAAATAAATAAAATTAAAAAAATCAATAGCGTCGACAAGTAATAGCGGCTACCGTAATAGCGGCGACATGTGAGCAACAGCGGCGAGGCAATAACGGTGACGTGTCGCCACTAATACCTTTAGCAGCGACATTTGAGGGCATTAGCGGCGACGCCTGTAAAAAAGATGATTACAGTTTCAAAAGACATGTTCAAAGCCCACATTCAAATAAGTGTGTATATTAAATGTTAGCTTAATATAAGTTAAATGTGGGTCTTGATAAAATGCTTGCTCGGGTTGACCCGAACCCGAATAAAGTTGTGAAAATCAACCCTATAACCCGATCAAACTTTTTAGACTCTAATGAACTTGATCCTAATAAGAAATTCGGCCCAACTTTAGGTACTTTTGTCACCCATAGTTGCCTACATTAGGAAAAGAGTAATGAATGATTCCCTTTGGCCTCCCATGCCAAGAATATGAGCAAGTCACACTATATGTTCATCTAGCACCGGCAATTGTGACCCGTTTACATAAATTTGGGCCCATTTAAACATAAAAATTAATATGCTGGGTTATATGGGCTTCATAGTGATTTTTTAATAAGGTCAAATTGGGTTGGAAACAAATACATATTCACAAGCGACGGGTCCAAAGGGACGACAGGTTGTATTGGGCGATTGTAAGCTCACCGAATCACTGCTTGTCTGCTTTCGTAGTTTCGTTCTTTCAGTTTCTCAGACCGATTGAAGCATCTGGACGACAGGTGGTATTACGATTGAAGCATCGGTTGATTGAGGCATCAGTCGATTGAAGCCCTCGATTGAAGCCCTCTGCTCTCATACAGCCCTCGATTGAAGCCGCCCTCGATAACTTTAGTTGATTCATACAGCCCTCGATTGAAGCCCCGGATAACTTGATTATTTGATTCATACAACCCTCGATTGAGCATCTACACTCAACGACTGAGCATTTGAAGAATTGAAGCCCTCGGTCGGTCAGTATGTCAAATTATTGTTATTTAGTTGTTTACATCATTTTTCTTACAAACCTTGCTTATACACATTCCCTGTTTTATCATAATGTTGTTTCTATCTAAAATTTTCAACATATCAAATATGGTTAAACTAAAATGAACTTTTATGTTTATTAACATGAATGATCAGGTCATGTATTCAATTTATAACTTTGAAGATCAGGTCCTGTAATACTTGCCAATAGTACTATTGCTTTTGGTTCATGTAATCCAATCCGTTTCTGCTGTTCTTTGCAGCTCATGATATCCCATATGGCCATATGATATTTGCTTAATATCCCACTTAATTGTAACTTTGTTTAGGCTAGTAACTTAATTGTAACTTAAATGTATGGCATAAAGGAAAACTCTAAGAACATAGAAGTATATGCCATACTGTTTTGATGTGTTTTCTTTCCCATTAATGGGCCAAGGCCAATTCATGATGTGTAATATGTTCATGTTTTCTTTTGATAATGTCTGTTCACTCTGTTGTAGTTAATTAATAAACATGTCTAAATTAAGTTTTATAGTGTTGAAGTTTTTTAAATATATATTACAGTAGTTTGTTATTATGCAGTTTTATTTATTGATCTAATTATAAATAATACTAACCCTCTATAAATTAAAGCTGGAAAATTTAATTGTGCTGTAAAATGAAAGTTTAAAGTTTAAACTGTAAAGTATAAACATACTAATTTGAACCTAAGAATTAAACTTACTTGGTCCCACCCTATTTTTAGATCAATATTTAACA
The DNA here is from genome assembly GCA_038502395.1 of Dittrichia graveolens. Lineage (NCBI taxonomy): Eukaryota > Viridiplantae > Streptophyta > Magnoliopsida > Asterales > Asteraceae > Dittrichia > Dittrichia graveolens. Next base: position 120,228 of record JARJIL010000003.1, on the reverse strand, counting down.
AATTTTGGAAGTCTTTGTTGTTTTTACTTTCAATGTGTAAATTATCATCAGACTAGTCAAGTTTACTTTGTTGATTTTCATGGATAAATGTACTGACTTTCTTGTCCTGTCCTCAATTTGATCTTGCCATTCTTCTTTTCTTTTTCTCTTGTTGCTCTACTTTTAATGATTTGGACTCTTGTGAATTGTGATTTTTTTCTTCCAACCACAGAACTAGGAATGCCAAGAAAGTTTATTAGGGAATGTGCTAACTGCTAAGTGCTAACAGCAAACTGATTAACACTCTGCATTACTTGGGTTGTTGGTTTGTTACCCTCCCTCTTTTATCTCTTTGTTTAGTTTATGAAGTGATATGCTATTAAGAATTTAGAAGTAAAATCTAGAGGCATAAAATCTTAATGTATCCCTAATACCATATACAGATGATGATCACAATTCTCCCTTGTATTTAATTGTGATGTAGATATGTCGAGCAACACTCAACGACAAGATATAGGAGAAGAGAATGATCGATGTAGATTTGTCTTGTGAGTGTGTTTGGGAGGGTGATGATCGATGGTATGATTGTGAATTAGGCATGATAATAGAGTAAGTAAACTTTGTGTATTCAAAGAATAAACAACAGAGGAACAAATCACAATAATCTTTCTGTATTGTTGCAAATCTGATTGTCATAGAAATCTGTAGTAGACATACATATTTATAGTTGAGGTTGTCGGTTATCTATGGCAGTTACCGGCTGGCAGTTGTAACCGTTGGCGGTTACTGTGTCGGCGGCAGCCGGTGGCTAAGGGTGGGGGCTGGTGGTTATGTTACAATAATAATAATGATGTCTTAAATACTACCTAAACTTTGATTTATATCATTATTTCTAACATTCATCCCCTAATGATATAATCAAAAAATCTTCACATCTTGCTTCACAAAATGATGACAAAATTATCATCTTCTTTTGAGCTATCACCCATGCCTCCAAATCCATGAAAAACATATTTGGTGACGCTTGGATCTTCTTACTGCACTCACTGCAATTCGTTTCTCCTTTGCACTCTCTGCGATTTGTTTGGTTCGTGCACTCATTGCAATTCTTGCACTCACTTCGATTTTTGCACTCACTGCGATTTCGTCATATTCTTAGTAAAAGTTGCCATAAGTAAGGTTCGCTCTAAATCTTCTTTGATGAGATTGGACTGTTCTCTAACTAGATTCTTGCGTTTGGTTGGACATTCATAGGCAAAATGTCCAAGTTTGTGACTAGGAATGGCAACGGGGCGGGTTCGGGGCGGGTTTTGGTCGCCCCGTCCCCGAACCCGAAATGAAAACCCGCCCCCGTCCCCGCCCCGTTCCCCGTCGGGGATTATTTCGGGGCGTCTGCCAAACCCGACCCCGACCCGAACCCGATCATAAAACCCGACTCGACTAAAAAACATGTTAGTGAAGTACGAAACTACACAAAAAACTTAATAAGAACGTGAGATGATCATTTTATAAATAAGAACGTAAGTATCATCGTTAACTTAAATAAAAAACTTAACTAAAGTAGAACTTAAAAGAATTTAGGAGATCAAAATTCAAAATTTAACAAAAAACTTCATCACTTTAGAAACTTCTCCATTAATAGATATACAATTGTTCTCTTTGTATATTCATACACATTATTATATGCATAAATATATAAAACATATATGTATATAAATATATAAAAAAATATATATAAACATATATCGGGGCGGGGATAGTGTGCCCCGAACCCGAACCCGAAATTGTTATCCCCGACCCGACCCCGAAACTTGTCGGGTTCGGTTTTCCCCGTCGGGTTCGGGTTGTTTTGCCATCCCTATTTGTGACATTGGTAGCACGTGATTTGAGATTTGTCTTTTGTATCTTCTTTAAAGACACATTCTTCCTTTTTGAAATTATTTTGTGAGGTTCTCAGTTCTTTCTTTCTGATCTGAATCTGTTATTCCATCATCCTCGTGAGTGGTTAAATTTGCCACCACTACGTCCTGTGTAATTTTGTCCTCAATCTTCATGTTGTGAACATCAAACTTCTTGAATATCCATATATGTTTCATTTTTATACTTGAGTCTCTCTTCAAATGTCTTTGGTCTTCAGATTGCTTCGTCTAAAGACATAGTGTTTAAATCCGAGTATTGTTCAATGGATGCAACAATTTGAAGGAATCTTTCGGGTACAGTATTCAATAATTTTCGTACAAGAGTAGAATCTTCATATGTTAATCCCAAACTTGTTGCTTTCTTGATAATACCAGTCAATTTTGTAGTAAATGAATCGATTGATTCATTTTCTTTCATCTGCAACATATCATATTCCGTCTAGAGTGTTTGTAGTTTTACTTGTTGGACACTCTTTACTCCGTGTCTCTTCTTCGAAACATCCATGTTTCTTCTTCAAAGCATCCCAACCCGCCTTTGCAATTTTGTATTTTGAAATAAGGAGCGATTGGTCTTCTGGAAGTGACGATAAATATATGCAATAGCGGTTTTATCCTTCTTTGTGTCGACTTGCGTGGTTGATTCTGGTTGAGTCCATTTGCTTCTAGTATTATCCGCATCCGAATCGCCTATGTGGTGTAGTTTGTTGACTTCAATATCGGGTATTGAAAATCTCCTTAATTTTAGAACTTTCTCCATGTTCCATATCATCCTTACCCATTTTTTATTTTCCCTTCTTTTTTAAATTTACTTCTTTATAAAAATTTTAAAAAACGTAACTATTTTATTTTATTTTACAAAAAGTACTTTATTGAATATCAAAATTTTATGTTTTGTAAATATTTTCTTAAGAATAATAGTTAATGTTTTTTAAAATAAAGTTTAATTTTAAAAGAGTAAAAGTTTTTTTTTAAGGATTAAAAGGTTTGGATTTTAAGTAAAACAAATTAGGGTATGTACACCCTTCTTTTTGTGCCGCTTCTTTAATCGAGTAAACCCGCTTCTTGTTTCTTTCTTCGATCGATGATGATGGTTCTCTGCCTTTTGCCTTTTGTTCTTGACACGCTCGTCGGCGTTAGTGTCTTTGATGGTCGCTGTGGTTGCTTGATTTCCTCCGATTATCTTCTTCGGTCAAGGTAAGTCCCTTTGGGTTCCTGATGGTGGTATGATGGTTCCTTTTGTTTGACAATCGGCAGCCTTGGTTTCTTTTGTGGGTTTCTCGTTTTCTTAATTCACAATTGCTGGATCAAAACAACACAATACAACCAAAGTTCAAACTTTTATTACTGAAATCACATTTACTTCATATATTGAAATCACATCTCTGTTCAAGTCGATACATACAAATATAAAATATTGTTCATAACTAGTAATAAGTTAATGATAATTAAAAGCCAACATTCAACCCCTAATTATCATTAGCTTCAAGTCTTCGTGTCTTTAAATCTTCGAGCTTATGATGATGAAATCGCCATCTTCCCCTTTGTCTTCAATATCTCCTTCCTTGTAGTGGCCTTTGATGCTCTTCTCTTTCGTATCCTCATCCTCCTTTGCACGATCTTCTTCATCAACAACATTTTCTGCGAACCCGAGGTCAGCTAGACCAATGTCGCCAATTGAACCATGGTCACACCCAACATTTCCTCATCCTCCATATCTGTCTGGGTAACCCAAGTACATAGCCATCTCATCCCACTTCTTTTCCTTGCTATTTAACTCATATCATCCGGATCTTGTTATGAGCTCATATAATTCAAATAGACTGATATCTATCCCGTTGAGGTGTGGTGGTAATGCAAGTTCGATTCCGTCTTTCGTTAAGTAGAACCATTCTATGGCTTCTTTGAAACTTTTTAGCAAACAATTTTCTATATGTACCGTCAATCCGATCATTATTTGCCAATTTCATACATTTAAAAAAACATCATAACTCTCAACATTTAAGGACACCGATTGCCCTTCAACTTCTAACACATCTTTTTGATTTTCTTTTTCAAAACGTTCATAATTAACATGAGTGATAATACAAGCACCATTACTTGTATTAACATCAAAACCTTGCTTCACCAAGCGATTCAAACTCAAAATATTTCCATTTAAATTTGGAGCATATCCGGCATGTGGTATCTCAAAAATTGCTTCATCGGTTTCTATTTCCACTTGACCAAAACCTTGAATATTTATATCAAGATCCCTTTCTTTGTGTACAACCATACTTTTTTTTAAAACTAATAAATAAATCAAAGTTTGGGGTCAAATGGTTAGAAATAACCGAGTTCACATAACAAATTGAGTTCCACATTTTTCTTTCCGATCCTTTTACTATATAGTCACATTTGATTAGAGTTCGGTCAAGGCTTGTTGAAGTTCCACCAATTTCATCGGTTCGCCTTAAATCGAATGTCTTTCCCACAAGATTAGATTTTTCATCGGGCACTTCCACGCGAAATGACCACCCTCGTGGCAATGATAACATATAGGTTTCCAGTTGCGTGTTTCCCCTCTTTCTCCTCCTAAGTTCCAATCTTTTAGCAGATTTGCGAGTTCCATACTTCTCCTTTGATTTTTCTTGACATGAACCCTTGAATTGTGTCCTTTGTTTATTTTAAGAAAAGCCTTTTCTTTATTTCTGTATCTTTCTATCTTCCCCTCCGTATTCATCGATTAAACTGTCCTCCCTGCACCCTTTATTGCATCATCTGATCCTGGTGTGAGACCCGCAAGAATCCATCCTCCACGAATCCTTGCATTTCTCTTCGGTTTTGCTTCTTCAAGTATAGATTTTTCAGCATCTTGAATGTCTTTTAGTGCAATGCCCCAATCCTTTCTTCTTGTCGACTTCTTCCACTGTGCAACCCCCCTCAATGAAGATCCAAGAAACGAAAGGTATGATTTTTATTGTCTGGCTTTGTCGAATTCCACTTCTGCGCATATGAGGGTGTTGAAATTTCTGCTGATGTGCAGATTTCTCGAAATCTTTTATGGCCTGTTCTCGAGTTGATTTTTGGAAAGAAAGGGAGGGGAAGGGAAGGAAACCATTAAGGTCGTGTGTTCTCAAGTTCCTTGGAAGGGGAAGGGAGGGGGAAGGAGGGGCAATTTTTGTACATATATATTTATATCACTTATATTCATTAACAACATGTTAGAACCATATATGAAGTAACATATAGCATGCAACACAATCGAACAACAAACAAAAACTCCAATACTGAAAAACCCTGGACGCATCGCGTCTAGGACCCCAACGCGTCACGTCGCGTCGCGACCAGCAACTCAAAGTCGGATCAAAGCAAATGTCGGACCAATCACCACCCATAAGTCGTACGACTTATTGTAAGTCGGACAAGGGCTCAAAAGTCAGACTAAGAGGATTCCTAAGTCGCATAAGGCTTAAAACCAATCGTACATAGCAATTCCAAGTCGTACGGCAAAGATTTCGAACAAACAAAGTCGGATAGGAGCAATTAGTCGGGCCTCCCATCTTACTACCTAAGTCGTACGACCCAGGGAAGGTCCCCAAGTCGCACCACCCTTGTTGTAGTCTATACCTTTGTTTTGCAAGATTACTTCACAAAATCAAAGATTCAACAATTCAAGTTTTAAGAAGATTGAGGCGGCATGGTGTTTAGATATACACAAAATCAGTACATTACACTGCTTATTAACATACGGTCAATCAATTAAACAGTCAAACACAATTAATTAACAACTAACGATGTATTATTCGGGACCTTCGTTTAAAAACGAATTCATTGTTACCATAAACACATGTGATATAAAACATATATTTATCACTTAAAATACGCCACTCGATTATCTATTCTAATAATCATCAATATAAACAAATAAACACGTAAACAATTATCAAACACTTACCACCGACACAATACGACTAGGCCCGATTCATGGATTTTACAAGTAGCGGGTGATTTGGGTCACTAATAAAACTACAAATTCTTCTAACGGGACATACGGGTGAGTGGGTGAAGATGGGTGCTTCTCTCTTGTCATCGAACGGTGAACAGTGACTTCGTTATGCGAAAGTGATTCACGACGAGTCGACCTTCTCTCTACAACCAACGGGTGCTTCTTGTTCTTTCTCACCTGCCATTGACACCGAGTTTGATGACCACCTTTCTCTGGACGGGGACCTGACAGCCTCCATTGCTTCATTTATCTCGACAGCGGCCTCAAATGTACCGATATTCTTTCATTTTTCGCGAATCCATTCAGATTTTGCATCTTCAGGTTTGGATTACTGCATATTGGATTAGGGTTTGTTTTAACTTCTATGTTTGACGTCTCTGTAGTATCAAATAAATATAGACTAAACCATAAAATTACAATCAAACAATTACGTTGCGGCTAATGTTTATTTTGTTATAACTAAAATGGAAAAACGGCTTCAGGGGTGTTTGGGATTTCTTGTTAAGACTCAATTTGGTCAAATTTCATATAAACACTAGCATATTAGCTACAAGAACCTATTAGCTTTGACTTTTTTAAATCAAATTTCACCGGTTAAGGTCTGGTACTAAATGTCAAACAAAATTTGGTCAAAAACACTAAACATAGAGAAAAATGAGAGTTATAGTTTATTATTTTCAATAATTCTTGTTCTGTATGATGGTTCCTTCTATTGAAACTATGTTTCTATTTATTTTTGTTTCAAATTGTTCAAGCCTTCAAACATTTCATATTAAAGAAGTAGAAAAAAATAGTCTAAAAACAAATGAAAATGGTTAAAAGGTCAACATTTTGTTTGAGAACCGAAATTTTGAGAGCGATTTTGGACTCAAAACATATAAATTTGATTAAGAAATGTATAAAAATATCAACCAGAAAGCCAAGGTTCCGACTAAAACGACTGAAAGGGAGAGAGAAGAGAAGAGGGAAGGGGACCGGGAGGGGGGGGTTTATAAATAGAAATTAGAAAAGAAGACAATGATGCAGTGCGTTCGGGATTATGCTTTATTGCAAATCCTACCAAGTATCCATCACAACACAAACATAATTGGTGAGAGCCTGTTGCTCCACTTATTATTTAAAAAACCAAAATCCACTACGACTCTGCTTGCATCGCCTCACACTCTTCCCGAATTGACTGGAAAAGAATTGTTGATAGGTATCGCTCACCGAAGCTAGGAAACACAACCTGCAACCATTTCCCATAAATAAACATTACTATGCAAATCTGTAAATATGATCCAGCATTATTTCATGTGGTTTTTTTTGTTTTGCTTTTTTAAATATATTTCTCACTTTTCACAATATAAGCACCCCAAACCTGTTCACAAACACTCTATATCAGACAATGTAATAATGCTCAGTGATTGTTTCCTTTATGTGACAGAATCGTTAGGCAAAAGCTCAAAGGAAAAAGGGAATCGCCATTCATTGTGTTTACCATCAGCTAGCTTGATTGACAGTATTATTTACATGGGTAAAACTTAAAACAACTTACATCTACAATGGCACAATGTTTTGTATCCAAATTTTAACCTGATTCATTTCAAAATGATCCACAAGCCCAGTTACTAGACCTTAATGAAGTATCACCTATAAATGAAAGAAACCTGCAGCCAATTCAATGCACTTTACAATTTATGTCTTTAGAACTGATTATCAGACCCTTGGCTGTTAAAAAGACAACCATCTGTGTTTCTGTTCCAAAATCATCAACATGATGGCCACCAAAAGAGGTCTAATGTCCTTGTGTTACAAATACATATACATGCATATATGCATACACACAGATAGATATCTACACATATCTTGTGTGTATAAATGTGTCCTGTGTGTGCGCTAAGGCAAGTGATTCATACCGCAATAAGTTTTCCTGCATTCTCGGGTCTCTTTCCAACCTTGATAGCAGCGGCAGCAGCGGCTCCAGAAGAAATGCCCACCTTTAAAATTCAATAAAACATGTCAATAGCATGCATTAGGCTGCTGTCTGTCCATATCCACAGCATGCATGTATAACATGCTGTATGATATCTTAATTAATAAAACAACACTTTCCATATTCTACAACAAATTAATCCACTCCTCTGCAATAAAATAGGAAATTTAGATGCATGAAGAATCCAATCAAGCAATTTTTCCATTGTGCATATAAACGTATTATTGGGACATAGGTAACCGACTGTTCGACAATTCAAAAAACCTCAAATAAAGATACGACATATATCTACATCTACAAGTAAGAAAATAAAAGGAACATAGTAACATAGAACACAAAAAAGCCTAGCAACTTGGCATGCAAAATCATAAACTTGTTCTGATTAATCAACAAAAAGCCCTTACCAACAAGCCTTCTTGGAGTGCCAATTGCTTCGCAGTCTCAACAGCTTCATCACTCGAAATCTGTAAGTGAAAGTTCAATATAGGTCCAGTTAGAGCATGTCAAGAAATTTGTATGGCAGAAATGTCTAAATGATGCATCCCAACTTCATCAAGAAGATTTCACCTAATTGACCATGCTAAGGTGGCAGAAATTTGTAACACACGTGCAGCTGCCAAGTACATGTCAAAGTCCTCTAACGTACTAACAACAATCTTCATCAAGAAGATTTCACCTAATTGACGAATCAACTAAACAACCACACCCAATCCCGACTAGGCAAGGTATGGGGAAGGTTAGATGTAGACAATCGCACCTCTACTTTGGAGTAGAGAGACTGCTTTCCTAAACACCCCCGGGGCTCTATCCTCTACCTCTACCTCTACCTCTACCTCTACCTTAGCTCTATCCTCCCACCTTAGTTTTGGCTGGCCCCTTACCCTTCCTTCTAACTAGCAAAGATTGTGGTCTTCTTGAGATGTGATACACTATCAAAGTCCTCCCTCCTCCCTCTCTCAGTTTAGACGAGATTGAAGCTACACCAAAGTCAGACTTTAACACACCATTTAGCATCCCAAGGGCCAAGGACTTCTTGGAAGACCATCTTAGCATCCTTATTTCCGCAACTTCCATCTTTCTCTCTTGCGACTTCTTTAGCTGCCAGCGCTTCGCCCATAAAGCGTAGCTGGTCTAATCGCAGTCCTGTAAACATTACCCTTCAGCTTTACTGTAATGTTTGGTCACACTATACCCCTGATGCCGCTCTCCATTTCAACCATCCTGCCATTATGAGGTGGGTCACGTCTTCATCTACTTGCCCTGGCTTATGCATCATGGAGCTGATAGAGAATGGAAACTTGAAATTGAAATTGCATAGATCATAAATGGAGAATTTGATTAATTAATGGATAACTCAGTGAAGTTCCACGGAGGAAACTTACTGCCCAAGCACTATGTCCATTACAAAAGAAAGAACGAGCTAAGCATGACCAACACTCACTCTCCACCCTCTTGAAATACATAAATTAGATTCTTTTTTCTGACCGACTAACAAACTGTTATAGTGTAAACCTTCCAAATGGGCTTGGTGGGGTGGTCAGTCAAAATAGTGAGTTTAATAGTTGGGTCATTAGCATTTTCTTTATCAATGGTGACCCCTTGAAGACTAGGCTTGTCCTCGAGAGTCAAGCCTGAGATGTGGGTACTAGAGCTGAAAAGAGTGAGTGTCCTCCCAGTTCCCACGTGGAATCGTCTAAGGACCCGTTCTTCCACTAAATCAACCATTGATCAGTAGTTGCACCATTTATAGAAAGTGCGAGTGGATAAGCATCTCAGGAGTGGGAGCCTAGGAGGTGAAGTGAGATCGTCTTCCAGACCCTTACTCAAAATACAAATGTTTTGTTGTGACAAACTTGGTTTAAAAAAGCGCGCCTGAGTATTCTGATGCGCAAAGCGTTGCGAGGCGTTGCCTCAAACGCATCCCGTATGTGATGCGATGTGATGCGATTTCCATGATGCGCTATGATGTGTTGCGATGCGCGAGGCGTACGCTTTTTACTTTGAGCTTTCTTTTATATTCTAGCTATTTTAAGGGGCTGTTTTAGAGGACTATTGAGTTTAATTTTTATGTGGAGTGAGCCAATTATAAAGAAAAATGCTTTTTAATCATAACTTAAACTCCTAAAGCCGGCCTCAAGTTCTCCCTACCATAGTTATTGTCCCCTACAATAGTCGAAGTTGCCTTCTTAACTTGAATTAAATTAAAAGGTCAAATGTGTTATGTACTATTAAATTACAAGTATTTTCTTAATATATAATGCCTCGGATGCATGACACGGGTGCATCATGCATCAGTCCTCGACTTCCAGATCCTTAACGCCTCAGACCGCCTCACGCTTTTTCGAACCAAAAGGTGACAAAAAGTAGAAGAGGGATAATAGACCAAGTTAAACAATATATATACATTTACCATATGCATTTGAAAAATGAAAAAAGTAAATTTCGACTTCCGATGACCGAGTAGGAACAAGTACGGCCGAGTTTGACCTTCTTTGGCTAAATCCAAGTAATTTGGCTGAGTAGCCCTGGCTCGACTAGGCAGATGTTAAATTTCCGCGTACTCGGCCGCCTAGGCGAGTTTTACAACACAAATTCAACAACACATTCCGGCGTTTCAGTATTGAAGAATATGGAAGTTGGAGTTTACTCCCACTTTAGCAAATATAAGGAAAGAGCCATAGTAACACGGAGAAAGTTTATATGGCACACCACCGATTGTTGGCGATGTGGTCACAATTTTAGACTTCAAAGTCTAATTGTTTTTCTCGGTGAGATGAAATAAGATAATGTTTAGAACTCTAAATGCAGAATATATAAACAGAGTACAAAAATCTAATTGTTCGTTATATTGATAAATAAACAACTTGTTTGAGTATAGACTCAATAGGAAGTACAGTATAGACTTTAGGAATACTAATAACTAAGGAAGGGACTTGAGTTATTTTTCTAATTGCAAGAAACGACTAAGAACTTACTTGGACGATTAACTCGTCACAATACTAAGATGAGCTATTTATACATGAACGAAAGTGATCCCGAACATCTAAACAAATTCGAGCTATTTATACCGGTTAGAGAGCTTCCACTAAAACTACTTGCATCACATGATCGGGACCACTTGATCTTCCGTAGAAGACTTCTAAAATCACTATGCTTCAGTGAACCTAAAGGATGTATTTATAAATGGTCTTTAGGATGGCGGATCTTAAGTACTTATTCAATGGTTCTAATGTCTTCTTCGAAGGGCTTCAAGTTTGATGTATCGTAAACAAGTTCAGAACTAACAATCTCCTCCTATTTGTTTACAAGGCATCATTATTACACAGAATAAACAAATAGACTGGTTCTGAAACTAATAGAACTCATATATACATGATCCTTGACTCTTTTTGGATTCTTTTCTGTTTTTAATGTTTTTGTTTGTTTTTGGAATTTCTAAAAGGAAATGAAATAAAAGCTGAAATAAAGATAATTGGATCTTCTATTACTATGATGAGGCCTTTTTTCAGGAGGCGGTTGGAAATTTGGCTTCTTTTCCTATTAGCAATATACAATATCCCGAGGAGCTTTCCTTGACAACTCAACAATGATTGCTTTGCAGATGTCGTCAGTCTTGGGAGTCTTAGGATTCCACGGATCTATATAGTCCTTTATCGCCTTTAGATGAGGGAAGTTGACATTTCCAAGTTCAGATATTCTTTAGAATATAGGCTTTCCATACACATCACGATAGTAAAAACCCCTAGGATTGTCCAAGGAGGTTACAGGCCATGAGGATTAGTGCAATCCATTTCCTAGAGTTTTGGAAGAATGTTGTTGCTCATTAATTCTGCAATCTCTTCACAACTCGATAAATTCTCAGCAGAGAACTTCGGTGGTTTTCCGGCAGAACCATTCTCATAATACTCTGATTTCGGTGGTTTTCCGGTGAGTTGAAATAAGATAGAATTTAAAATTCTAAATGCGGAATATAGAAACCGTGTACAATTAAAAGTGACCCTTATTGGAAAGAAGATAAGTCTTGCAAAGGGACCTTATTGGGCAGCCCTTATGTGGACCCGAGGTTAAAGAACCTGTGAGAAGTTTGGCATACTTAACATGTAACCATGAGATCTCGAAGAAATGTCTTATAATTAAAAGTGATTTAAAAAGAAGAAGATTGTTTTTAGCCTTTGATTTGGCTACGTATTAATGAAAAATATTTATCATGAAACCATAATTACTCACTAAGCTTAAAGCTTACGTATTCATATATGTATCTCAGAAGACAAGGAGTAAGGGACCATCGAAGTATTACTTTTCAATAAATTAGAACTTTTGTAATATTATTTTACGCATTTCTGCTGATGTAATAAGCACTGTATTAAATTATGATGAATAAAAGTTTTAGTTTCCTCTATATTCACTTGTACTAAAGGCTCAAAGATAACACCCATGAAACCGGAGTGCTACAGTACATAGTTAGAAAATTTAACTTAGAAAACGCTAGGGACTTGATTCACAATTCACAGTACCTAAATGGGTTCAAGACTTCAAGAACTGAGACGCAAGCCACTATAGAGGCTTTAGTTGTCTAGCTGCTAAGAGATTGTGACCATGTTATCTTTTTAGCATAATAAAGCAAAAAATGACCAAGATGGAAAGAATCATACCTATAATTATGTTGCATGTCTTTTCGCATATATATACATTTATTTACAATTTCATACGATATGGACATATTATATGGGGAAAAAAGAGACAAATCTACACTATAATAATCTCATTAGATCATCGTGAATGCAGCTAGAGACCAAAAAAAGCACTTGACTAGATAAGCATGTGGTCACTTGGCACTAGTATTATGGCCTTCCTAGTCTCTTCCTAATATGGCTTTTTAATCAAAAATGAACCTCCTAGTCTCCTACTAATATTGACACCGGCAATGCCAACTCACCAAGACCTAGGTAGCCTTTTTCCTCATTATATTTATTTCCTTGTTCTCGTCGACTACACTTTGATAAGAATTGAGTTGCCAAGATGACGATATACCCATTCCACCACCCAATTTTAAGATAAAGGGTCAATTAAGGCTTTATTACTAACAACATATAGGATAAAAAACGGTGCTAATCAATGTTGTAAAACTCGCTATGCGGTACTCGAGCGGCCAACTGGGGTGTAGCGAGTAATCGGTCTAGACGGAGAGTACTCGGGGAGTATTCGGATTGACACTTTTATATATAAATTTCAAAATTATAGGGTATAACATGTTCATGGGACTATAGAATTAGAAAATAAATACTCAAATAGGTGTTAACCCATGAAACGAGGAAATTGGGTATGTGTTAATGACTATAATTATGGGAACCAAGGAGACTAAGTATTTATAAAAAAATTTAAGACTGAATCATCCTGAGTTTGACCGAGTTATGGTCGAGTTTTGTAGTACTCGGATTCACCTCAACTCAGCAAGGTCACCCACCTTGTCACGAGTACTCAGCCTTGGAATAGGAGTTTTACAACATTGGTGCTAATAGACATCATAAGCAAAAGTCATCTAACATAAATGGGGTCATTAAGGAGGGAAAAGGAGTAAGACCTCTATTACTTCGTCAAGCACATCTTGATGCAAGTTCCTTGGTACAAAACCTGCCCCAATCCCTTGAATTTTGTGAGGGCCTGCACTTTTCACATAATAAAAGCTAGAAAAAAAAAGATGACTTCAAATCACAAACTGGGTAATTGTCCATAGGATCCTCACCAGGCTTTCCACCAGACAGTATGTTGCTTTCCGTAGGTTCCACACCAATCACCTGATAAATGGAATTTCAACGGGTAAAAGAAAACCAAAAAGTTATTTCTAAAAGAGATTAATAGATCTAAGAAAGTCAACCAACATTTGAGTCTGCCACAACTTAATATCAGGATCCTGATGGGAGTTTGAATATACCTTAATATTAGGATTTTGACTCTTGAGGTACCGACCAACCCCAGAAATAGTTCCACCGGTTCCAATTCCCGCAACAAATATATCAACTTTTCCTTTCGTGTCTTCCCAGATCTCAGGGCCAGTTGTCTCGTAATGTACCTGCAGAGAGCTTGGATGTGAGGCTGAGTCGTATTTCAGATATGATAATAGTATAATGCAAGGATGCCTAACTGCATATATATGGCAAAAAAACAGTTAACACCAAAGCCATAACACCTCATATTAGCATGGTGATGCTCTCGTAAAGTGACAAAATATTACTATAGTAGAAATTCCTATAAACATTAGCATGTTAAGACTAAGATAAAACTACATATATCACATATATACGAATGCTTCAGCAGTGAATATCATTAAAAGACAAAACAACTATAGAAAACAGTACTAAAGAAGCAGTTAATATGACACAAATTTGCACGAAAAATTAATTTGCCTTTGATAGATTGGGCTTTTATAGTTTATACATCAGTCATCAGGATATGCAGTTAGTATAAGATCAAGTTGTGATAAATAGCAACATAAATCCTCCATAGTCCATACTAGTGAAGAATAACTGAACCTGGTATGTATTGTGGTTAAAAGCCCATCAGATGCCTCTTTTTTTTGCACAAAAAAGATCCACATCCAATATGTTTCTAAGAGTAGAAGGTAATGATATAATATTCAGCAGTTAGGCCTGTTTAGGGAGAGAGTAACGGCACCTTTGGGTTAGCAGGATTATCAAATTGTTGAAGCATGTAGGAATTGGGTGTGCTGTTCACTATTTCTTCAGCTTTCTGAACTGCTCCTTTCATGCCCTTTGAAGAGTCTGTTAGAACTAGATCAGCTCCAAATGCTTTTAGAAGAACCCTTCTCTCAAGACTCATTGATGCTGGCATTGTCAAGATGAGCTTATACCCTTTTGAAGCAGCTATAAATGCAAGTCCGATGCCAGTGTTCCCGCTTGTAGGCTCAACCAATATGCTCTGGAAACAACCAAAAGAAGAAGAGCTTCAAATGTACATACTAAAAAGTGCATTATTCTATTGACATGTGCAGCTCACTACAATTCATAAACAATTGATAACTACATGTTCTTTGCTATAAGAATTCTCACGTGATTAGTAATGCATTACATAGTTCATCATGTCAGATAGTTGACCAATATTTAAATGCATGACAACCCAAATTCTCATATGGTAAAAAAGATCAATCATCTTTCTACCTTCCCTGGTGTTATAAGCCCTTTCTCTTCAGCATCAGCTATCATACTGTTTCCAATTCTGAAGCCAGAAAGTTAACAGGAAATTCAGTACCACAACATGACTTGTTTTTTATTAAACAAAAACACGATACTGCATAAGTCCGTTTTGAAGACGACCCATAATTAAAACCGGATTGTAAGGATTTAAAATATTAAATTGCTTGACACGAAGATCAGGATGTTAACTTCAGCACTTAGCAGAATACATAAATAACCAGCTACTTACATAGCTAATGTTCAGCAACAAAATACAGTTCGATAATGCGTAGATCGAATAGATCGTATTATTGAACAAGCATCCTGTAGATTTAATTTGAAATAACTTCGTATAGATGCCTAAACACATGGCGGTTTGATATTTCTCACCTGTCTTTCACACTGCAACATGGCTCCATAATTTCAAGCTTGGCAGCGATATTTGCAACTGATCCCCTAGCAATGTCATTTAGGTACACCATCGGAGTCTTCCCTATGAGCTGCATTATCATAAGAAGAACAAAAATAAAAAGTGAGCATGTACAAAGTAACCACATCACTCCCGTAGCTATGTCATGCATTATCATAAGAAGAACAAAATTAAAAAGCAACTGCAGATGCATGAAATAAGGTAGGGCATACCATTATGACTATACAATCAGTTATCCATAAATTAAAAAAATGCTTGGTCCAACCATTACTATCCAAGATTAGTATTCCCATAGCAGATGCACATGGATGCTACAATTAAATCATCCTCTTGAGAATGAAGAGCAAAGTTTCTGTCAGTTATTGTAGAACCTAACACCTCAAATCCCAACTGAACAGTCCAGATTAGCCGGATAAGACCACTTGAAAAGATGTAATTTGCGTTAGAGTAATTCTAATACTGACAACTAATTTAATGCATGTGTGAATAGACTAAAGTTTCACTACAAACTTCTAAACTGATTACATATATAATGGTTTCAATAAGGTTTCTTTATTTGACATCATCTATTTATTGCTGGTATATTGTGAAGACGCACAATACTTGGGGCCACAAAGATAGGTCGAAAGCTATACATCCAGTCTGAAATTTCCTGGTTCAAAATCATATTAGAGTACATGTAAACCCTAAGCGTATCATAACATTACAATTCAAAGTCAAAAAAGTAACAGACTAAACCCTAAGCATTGACGTCTACAGTGTAGTTGACTAAAGAAATATTTCGTAGATGGATGATATGCCATGAATATAGGTAAAGCTTCCGCAATCATATAGGTAAAAATAATTTTAAAAAAAAAGCCTATGGAGATGTAGATCTCATGAGTTTAACTTGAAGATAAGTAGATTAAGCAGCAAACGAGAGAAAAGACCAATGAGTCAACGGGACCTGGGTAACATCATCGGCGATGTTCAGACCTTCGACTTGAATTTCTTGTGGTTTGACGGAAACGGCTTTACAGATGATGTTAGGGTTGGCGGAGGAGGAAGAGGACTTCTTAAGACGGAGAGAAAAGGCAAGTCCACGACCATGGCGGTTGAGGAGGAAAGGGGGAGCGTCTGTATAAAAGCTGGAGTTGGGTTTGCAAAGAGGTAGCAAGTGTTTCTGGATCAACGAAGCCATTTCTGCCGCCGCCGCCGCCGCTACTCTAGATACGAAGAGATTTGCTCTGGCCTTATCACTGCCTTAACCAGCAGCCCGGATACTCATCACTGACGGGGTTTTATCTATAAAGAATATCGAGTTAATTGCATTTTTAGTTCTTAGGGTTTTTTAAAGATAGAGATTTGGTCCTTTAAAATTAATAAGTACAAAAACCGTCATTTATTTAAGATTTTTGGTGCAATATCCTTTCCTTGACGTTTGTTCCACTTGTTCCGTTAAATGCCCTCATGTGAGACTCGTGTGAGGGTATTTTCGTCAATTTAACTCACATACTCCTCTTTATTTACTTCAAATGGAGGGAAAAACAAACATGTACATAATCTTCTATGAGCTTCACTAGTTTCAAAGGAAAACTCTAAATGCAATCACCTCAAGCCATGCTCTTCTGCAATTGTGGTAATGTTGCTATCATATGCACTTCCCAGTAGGAGGTTCTTTTCTACGGTATGTATTTTCAATTTTAGTTATAGGTTTTGCTTTTTTATTTTAAAATTGTTATCTCCGGCTCTTACAGATATCAAGTTGTCGTTTTTTTGTTGGTATGATCTGGTTATGTGTGATTGTGTGAAAGATGTAATCCCTAGACTATTGAGAGCAAAAAAATTCACTTAAAATTAGGCTTGAAGCTAGTATAGAAAAAGCCTGGAGATTGAAGATGATGTTGATAGCTAGTTGGGTAGGGTTTTTTTTTTTTTTTTTTTTTTGCCTCTTCCACCCAAATTTCCTGCTTTCTACTTTTGGACCCGCGTGTTTTTGTGTTCCCACTTATGCCACCTTGATCTTTTCCCTCACATGTAGTAGTTAGTTTATTAAATGTTGCATCTTCCTACCACAAGTTGCCCTAATTCTTTCTTTATCATTCTTCACAATCTGAAGCTGTCTTCTTGTCTCAATTGAATGTTTTTTGTAACACCGAAAAATCCTAAGCCATTTTTTTTAAAACACGCTGCGGAAGCTTATAAACAAGATTAAACATAAAGCATTGTATTTACAATCATCAACAAAACATCTGTTCACAAAACTAAACAACAATCATCTTGGTGTTACAAAATACACATGGCTCGTTTCCATTTAAAACACATATCAGAGCAGGGTCGAGCTTTCCTTCAACAAACACCAACAACTCTCAAACCTGCAAAAACAAGCAACCGAGGGGAATTAGCACAAAGCTAAGTGAGAGGACGCTACGACACATTAGCAAATAGCAACGATCAATGAACAGGCAAGTAATCACAAGCCACACAATCAAGTGAAATCCAGAGGACCGGCAGTTCTGCCGAACCTACAACCAATACGGGCTAAAGCAAAGGTTTACCGATAGACCACCGCCAATTAGCACAGTTAGATCCCCTCCAATACAATACATGCATGAGAGGGTCTACAATTGCTCAACCATTAGTGATCAGGCCCATCCGAACTACATGCATAGCTGACCTCTACCAGCATAACTACACGCATAGCTGGTTTCAAATACAATCTCTACCAGCCGAACTACACGCATAGCTGGTCTTAGTCAAAACCGAAAGCTCAACAAACAATCAAACACAAATAATATCTCAATCATACAGTACATTAACAACAATCCAATATCAGACTAAACAGTCTATCAATCGCAATCAAAAGCATCACATCGATCATAATCATATCTTTACCATCGTGAGTTCACATCCACTCACATTTCGTTCTCAAACACGGCACTCAGAAATCTAATGTTACTGAGTCTTTGTGTTTCCTGAAAACACAATAAAAACGAAATTAGTTTCGGATTCATAAATATATCTATCCACATATATTCATATCTCTTTTGCTCATATATACTAAACCTAATTCACATATAAATACACATATAACATTCAATATCAACGAATCAACCAACAAACAACCTTTCCTGAAAATCCCGCGACGCGTCGCGAATATCGGATTTCAAGTTCTTGGATTCTGAGTGTCGGATTCTCATATGTCGGATTTAGGTTGTCAATTTTGGATTGTCGGTTTTCACGAATGTCGGTTTAGCTTTCGTCGGATTTCATGAGACGTGTCGCATCCCATTCTTGGCGCGTCGCGTCGCGACCATACCTGCAACTTTCTCTTCTTCTTCTTCAAAACCCAGCCGACTTTAAATACTTTTTAACTTAATTTCAACATCTGAATCTTACCAAAACACTTCTAAAACATGTTTTAAACTTCATATAACATATCAACAAACATGTAGAACTCATCAAATCCATAAATAACATCCAAAAAATCAAAACCCATTTACCAAATTTTAACCTTCAAGCTCCATTAATGGTGTTTCATGCTTAAACCCATTAAACACAGCAAAAAAACATATCAAGTTAATCAATAGCATGCTATAAACATGATCTAACCTTTTTCTTGAATTATCAATCAACTATTCTTCACTTCAATATTTCAAGTTTCTTGTTCTTCTTGTTCTTCAAAGCATAAACATCCACATACACTTTTACACACACACACACAACTCCAAATAAGGCTATTCAAATTGAGGAGGTGGTATTAGTCCATGTGTATCTAGCACCACATTTCAACATACGTGTACTCTTCTAAATCCAAATTCAACAAGCAGTTGGTGTCAAGACATCATGCTTACTCATGCCTACACATACATACATACATACTCACATACATTCATCATACAAATACTTTCAGCATATTTACATATTCCATTTAACTATTTTCTTTTAAATAATAAAATACTCTTATCTTTTCTAGATACCATCAAACAATTAATCTTTCTTAACCAGTTAATTTTAGCATACAACGGGGTATTTTTTACAACCCTCGTAATAGACCCAACTTGTCCAATCATAAAATCATACAATATCAAACGTCCATTTAATCACGTAATAGGAATGCTAAAACTGCGTAAGCCGGAACGCTAAAACAGCTTAAGCCGGAATCAAAAAAACAGCGTAAGCCGGAACGCTAAAACTACGTAAGCCGGAATCAAAAAACAGCGTAAGCCGGAACGCTAAAACTGCGTAAGCCTTTGGTTCGTCCCTTGTTGTGTTGCATTTTCTGCTCCTCCGCTTCAGTCTGCCTTCTTCGGATAGCCGGGGTCCGACGTTGATTTCCGATTTCAATGTCAACTCCAGGTTTTGGGCGGCCCGTCTGGTTAGTTCAGCTATCACTGCTGGAAGCCCTGCGGTCTAATTCTTAAATCCACACAATCAAACACATTTCAACTTACCATTGGCCCGCCAAACTAGGCCGGGTTTTTGGATGTTACATTTTTTATCATTTCTTTGACCTCATCCTTGGATCCAAATGTTTGACTCACATAAAAAGTGCACTTGAATTGATCTTTTTGTCCACCTTTCTTCTTCTTGATTTTTTGAATGATTATATTTCTCTTGTTTTGTGGTTCTTCATTAAATTGGGAAGTATTGTCAAGTGATTCATGTAGGCCCACCTATTCTTCATCAGATTGGGAAGCATTGTCAAGTTGAAATAAGTCCATCTTCATCATTCTCATCTTCTTCTTCCTTCTTGTAAGTTTACTTTCTCCATGTTCTTAGTTTTTGGGTATTTTAGGTTCAAATGGGTCAAAGCTCAAATAACATCAACAACTGAATTTTTATGGTACCAATCTGTTCCTACATCAATTATAAGTGGTTAGGAATCAAATTTATGAATTAAAGTGATAATCTTGAGTGAATTTGGAGAAGTTGCTTAAATGGGTCAAAAATGGTAATTTTGATCTTGAATCATGAATTGGTTGTTAAATTATGTAAGAATTGGTGTTTCTAGTTTGGTTAGAACTTATATAACATGTATGAACACTGGAAGTTGATTAGAAATCGTTTAGAAATGTTTTAGATTGAAAAAGGACAGGGGGTTGGAATTCGACACTTATCTGTAGCAGACTTACTTGCGGGCGCAAGGATAAGCCTTGTGGCCGCAAGGGATTTGGCTTACGGGTGCAAGCATGAGGCTTGCGGCCGCAAGGTGCCCTATAACAGCAAACGGTTTGTTGTTATTCTTAGTACTAATGTTTGGGAAGTTTGTTTAGGTGAGCCTGAAGATTAGGATGAGACATAACATTACATCTATCTGTTGTAGCTTTTTAGGTGAGTGTCGGATAACATAAGAATTAATATATCTATATTATATATTATCAGAAATAAGAAATATGTTAATGGAAGGTAAATTACCTTATCGCATGTACGAGTTATTTGTTGAAATGATATGATATGCACTTAAAAAGTGTACGATATGAATCATGATTATGATATGTGATTATATGCGCGCTATGAGATCCTGAATGGGTCAACTATGTTTTTGTGATCGGATCTGGACATGAGGACCGGTTATAGTCCATTATCGAGGGCAGCGATGGACTGGGATGACTTGAGGCCTGCGGGTCAATGATAGCGTTAACGGTAACTGGATAGATATTTAGGGCCTTGCAAGCCCAATGTTCCTCGAATGGTGTGGGGATCAGCTGAAAATTGTACCTAATGGAGTCGTTGACTTCATAACACAATGGTGGACCGCTTTACGCTCACCAACCGGCGCAGTTGATGTGTCTGGTACCCCGGTTAGTAGCATTGAGCCGGGCTAGCTACCCTGCAAGATTATGTTGCTTTCTAACTATGACAGCTCATTACGAGATGCTAGGATAGCACTATTTGATCATTGTTATTGATATATGATATGCTTATATTGATCTTTATGCTATCTTATACTCACTACCTTTAATTAGCTAACAGATACTCTCCCCATGTACAGGTGACACTTAGGCAAGAGCGCTTAGGTGCTTGATGGATATTTGTTTTTGGAGGAACACTTGCTCTGATACTTTATGTCTGTATATATTCGTTTGGTAATGGTCGGTCGTTTTGATCACAGTAACACCAACAGACTTGTATTACGTGACTTGTTTTTGTTGTAAGGATAGCCATTTAACTTTCCACTGCTTGTGTTTATTGGTATATGCCTGCTGACACGAACGAGTTAATAGCACTGTTGATGAAGTATAGGCCTATTAGGTGTCACACCAAGTATTGATTCTGGCAACACGATCAAACAAAAGAGAGAAAAGGCCAAAATGAGTTTTGGCAGGATAAGACACGATCCGTGTTCTTGAACACGGGCCGTGTCCAGCCCAACAGGCACGGGGCGTTTTGGCCCAAATCAAGGTCGTGTACTTTGGGCCGACACGGCCGTGTTGATGAACACGGGCCGTGTACAGCCTATTAGACACGGGCCGTCTTGGACCGTTTGAGGCCGTGGACTTTGGGCCGACACGGCCATGTTGATGAACACGGGCCGTGTACACACACTGTAACAGCAGAATTGATTTGCTTTAATGCTCGTTTTAATGGGATTAAGTGTCATTCATTTTTGGCAGTTTCATTGGCCACGATTTTCTGGGTTCTTGGTGAAGAAACACTAGTTAGAACAAAAGATAGCTTGATACACTTTTCTCTCTAGCTCTAATACACTTTGTGATCAAGTTTTGATGCACAAAGGTGTTATACATGTTTTGATCTTGTTGTTTTGGTGCCTACATCAACCTACTAGCATTGGGGAATCAAGTGTGTTTGGGGTGGACTACACTAGAAGAATTCTCTTGTTGAATTCTACATACTTGACAAGAAGAAGTTGATATATTGATCTTGCTCAAAGGTATAACCATTTCATACTTCTTGTTTCTTTATTTTAGTTGCAATACCATGTCTAGATTTTGGTCCATTGGGATGTGTTTGTTTGGTTAGCCTTGAAACTTTTGAATTATGTTATGCTTCTGCTTCGTCTGGAAAAGCCAAACAAATACCTACAGTGGTATCAGAGCCATATCTAACATGGCTTTGCATTAACGAGTCTAGAAAAACCGTATAAATATTTTTATAAGGAAATTGTTTTCTTAAAATGGTTTTTCGTGAAGACTTTTGTTGGGCTTAAATTGATATTTGTAGTCCTCATAATTTTTAGTTTTTATATTTATATATTTGTTGTAACTTGGCATGAAGTGTACACAAATATATACTTAGGGGGTGCTTGGTTGGGGGTTTTAAAGGGTAAGGAATGAGAATGGTAATGATTAATATTGCTTGTTTAGGTGGAATATAATCAATCATTACCCATTAATGGGTAATGAACCATTCCCTAGTAAATTGGGGGTAATGAATTCAGGGCAATGGATTCAGGTATATGCGTGTCCCTACCAATCATCACCACCATCACCAACCACCACCAATATCGCTATCATCACCCTCTAGCACCACCACCAACTACCGCCGCCGCCGTCGCTCTCGTCGCCACCACCACCACCGGCCGCAACCACTACACCATCATAACTTGTCACATGATCACCACCACCAATATCGCTACCACCACTCTCTGACGCCACCACCGTCCGCTGCCACCACGACCGTCCCCACCGGCCGCAACCACTACACCACCGTAACTCATCACACAATCACCACCGCCACCACTACACTCTCTGACGCCACCACCGGCCGTAACCACTACACCACCGTAACTCATCACACAATCACCAACGCCACCACTACACTCTACCACCATCATAAACCACACTGCCACCACTACACTCTACTACCATCATAGACCGTTGCCACTGCTACATAGCCAAAGCTGCCACTTCCACCTCCCGTCGCCACCAATATCGATTACCAGCAACCACTGTCGTCATCAACTACCACCCGCCACCATTAATTGACATTAATCGATGCCTCAACTAACATTGTTGTCGCTACCACTGACTATCAGCACTAACGGTTGTTGTCACCATCTAGCATTGGGGAATCAAGTTTTGATGCACAAAGGTGTCATACATGTTTTGATCTTGTTGTTTTGGTGCCTACATCAACCTACTAGCATTGGGGAATCAAGTGTGCTTGGGTGGACTACACTAGAGGAATTCTCTTGTTGAATTTTACATACTTGACAAGAAGAAGTTGATATATTGATCTTGCTCAAAGGTATAACCATTTCATACTTCTTGTTTCTTTATTTTAGTTGCAATACCATGTATAGATTTTGGTCCACTGGGATGTGTTTGTTTGGTTAGCCTTGAAACTTTTGAATTATGTTATGCTTCCGCTTCGTCACTGTAACACAGGAAAATCACAAGCCATTTTTTAATACGTTGCGGAAGCAAATTAAAACCAACTTGATTATATATAATCAATAATTACAAATGTACAATCATTGTTTGAAAGTTAACATCATCATCTACTATTGTTTGGTGTTACAAAATACTGGCTCGTCTCATTTTCAAAAACATGTATCAGAGTGTGGTCAACTCTTCCTTCTTCAGATCTAACACGAACCTGCAAAACATCAACCGAGGGGAATTAGCATAAAGCTAAGTGAGTAGAGGCTAAAACATAAAATGCAAACATTCACAATCAATCATCAATCATGTAATCACATATCCAGAGAAGACCGGCGGTTCGGCGAAGAACCTGCAACCAATGCCAGCCAAAGCAAAGGTTTACCGATAGCTTTCCACTAGATTGGCACAAATGTAACAGAAAGGCTACTACTGTTCAACCAACCAGTTAGACAAGCCCAGCCCAAGTCCACGTATAGCTGACTTCTCAAACGCAACTCAAAATCATCCTAAGAGCGCGTATCGACCAAATATTCATGTAGCAGTTATCAATAATCGTAATCACAATCAGCAGTTCAATCAATCCAATCTCAATCCACAATCATGCTTCACATCAATAAAATTAACTGCAATCTTTACCATCCATGTTTAACGTCTACTCACCTCAGTTTCAGCTTGAACTCAGATATCTAATTTTACTAAGCTTTTGGATTGCCTGTAAACACAGCAATAACCAAATCAGTCCCAATCTCATAAATATATCTTATCCATATATTTATAAATCATTCATCAAACAAACATCAAACAATAAACAAATACAAGTTCTAAACACAAGTATCGGATTCTACAAAAACTGTTGGATTCCAAGAATCCGCAACTCCGTATTGGATTTCCTCACAATCGGATTTCACTTCAATCGGATTTGGGTTTGCGGATTTCAAATGCTTGGATTCTAATAGTTCCGGATTTAAGGTATCGGTTTCTAAATCATTCTTTCCCAAGTAGAGGATTTTGAGTGTCAGATTGTATCATTCGGATTTGGTTCTGAGTATCGGTTTTCATTACACACGGATTACCTAGTATAGGATTTCATATCTCGGTTTACAAACTATCGGATTTAGAAGTATAAGGTTCAAGTGTCGGTTTTAGAGTTCCGGATTTCAAATTCCGGTTTTCCAAACTATCGGTTTTCCTTCATTCGGTTTTGCCATCTTCATCCATTAAATCCGAGAGCTTCATCTCTCCATAACAACTCTAAACCTAGAACTTTTAACATTCATTAAACTATTTCAAAAACATGCTTAAACACTTCTAAACATACATTCATGCATCAAATCATCATTTATACTCATAAACCTTATGAATACACAAAACCTACCAAAACAACATATTTCATCAAAATCGACCACAGCGTTCTTTCTAAATCCATGTTATTCAAATAGAAATTATTTAAAGCTAACATTCAAAACATGTTATAAATAGTATCTAACCTTGATTTGAATCTAAAACACAAATATGAAATCCGATGATTTCTTTTCTTCTTCTTCTTCGGTTTCTTGGCAGAGAACAATTCACATACACACACTTACACTTTCTTGATTTTGAAATAATGCATGCCTAATCACTAACCCCCCCCCACGTATACCTCCTAAAAGTAAGAGGTGGCATCACCTCTTCAAAATCACCTACGTACACAATTTATACATATACATGCATACATACGGCTTCATACATACATACAACACGTACATGCATAATTATTTAACCATATAAATATAATTACTCAATTAAGCATTTAAACATAACATAACAATTAAACACTTACCACAAACCCTGCTAATCTCCTAGCCCAGGTTTGCGGGTGTTACAGTCTTGAAAAGCCAAACAAATACCTTCAGTGTTAACTTTGAAACCAGGTTTAATATAAGTCATGTTTACAATTGAACCCACGCGGTTTGGAAACTATTTAAGTAACTTTAAATCATGGTTTTAAAATGAAAAATCCGTTCTCAAAATGACGGTGTTACAAGTTGATATCAAAGCCTAGGCTTAAGTGAATTAGGTACTTGATAGTGTATTCAGTCTTAAACCCAGACCCGACCATTGTTTAGTGTTCCTCGGGAGGTCATGGGGTGTGTGAAAGAGTATTATGCTTCTGATATACTATTGCTTGTTTGCTTATTATGCTAGTTAAGTATAATAAGAATACTAAGTATGATTATGAATGTATTTGACTAGAAAACTTAAGAGGATACTATGGCTGGAAATGAGGATATGGAGGCTTACATTCGATAGTTAGAGGCTTGACTGAAAGCAGCTGAGGAACATGTACTGGTTGTCCAAGCTGCCGAGCCTAGTTTACCCACAGGTCTTACAACATTCTTGTCTTGCAAAATTCCTACTTTTGAGGGCACTATGGATCCAGTTGTGACCGAGAGATGGAGTTGGCTTTTGAAACAAGTGATTGTGAGGAGTCAAAGAAAGTAGCCTATGCCAGGAAAATGCTGAGAGGTAGGGCTATTATGTGGTATGACATAGTGATCTCATCCATTCCTGCAGCGGTGAGAGAAGCCTTTACTTGGGCAGATTTCTTACGGATTCTTCGAGCCAAGTATTGTTCTGATCAGGTCAAGAATTGTTTGGAAGGAGAGTCATGGCTTTAACTAAGGGTGACAAACCCATAGAGGATTTAATCAACGAGTTCTCCGACAAAATGAGGTTAGTTGCTCACTTGTTGCCCGATGAAAGGCAAAGATTCAGCGGTTTGCCAAGGCTTTAACGCCAGATTATCGAGCTATGATCCGATTATCGAGCTATGATCCACCAAATTATAAGGTATATGGTACAATTTACTAAAGTCATGAATGATAGTAATGACTAATATTAGAAGTTATGTATTGTATGTGTTAGTTGGGTGAAACCTTAGGGGCCAAAGGTGTCAAGATTGAAAGTGTGAGGGCTGATTGTGTAAAAATGGAAAGCTATAAGCCCCAACTCAGATATTTTGCTCATTTGGGTGGGGTTTCCTTCTGGAGTTCTCGAGAGAAAGAAGGGAAGAGAAGGAGAAGATGGAGATTTGGAAGAATCACAAGATTTGTGTTGATTTTGTTAGTTATAAGCTCAAAGTGAAGTGTTCTAGCAATGATTCTACCATGTAACCTTTGATTTGGGAAAAATTGAAGCTTGTCAAGGTATGGTTAGTAAGTTCTAACCTCTAATCTTGTTGAATCTTAGTGTTATATAGTGTGTTTGATAGTTTATTGTTGGTATATTGTGAAAAAGTTAGTAAATGGGTCAAAACCCATCAAGTTGGAGCTAATTCAAAGAAGTTATGATTAATCCTTGTTTATGGTTGTGACATTCGGCAACAAATTTCCCAGGTTAGCCATTAAAAATTCTAATTTTAAGCCTAGTATGACTAAAAATAGTATTTATGACTTAAATACATCCATAATAATATTAGATTTCGTAGAAATCCCGCCTATATGGTTAGAACCTTCCCGAGCTCGAAAAATCGAATTATTAAAAGTCAAGAATTACAAATCATATACAATAATAATAATAATAATAACAATAAAAATAATTAAATACATCATAATAAATATAAATAAGTTAAAATATAAAACATATATATATATATAAACTCATCAAAATAATTAAAACTTTGTTAATTAAAAGATTTAAACAAAATCACCATTTATACAAATTTATTTAAACTAATTACACAAAATTTATAAAAAATAAAAAAATAATAAAAGAAACCCCCCTCTCTTTTCTCTTGCCTCCTTCTCTTCCCAAGAATCACCACTTGATCTCCCCCATGCTCTATATAAGCCCCTTACTCTTCATCATTTCCTTCACCACCACACTCCATCTCTTCTCTTTTCTCTCTTCTTCTTTCACCAACAAAAATCTCCCAAGAACATCCAAGTCTTGATCATCTCTTGAAGATCAAACACAAAATCAAAGAAAAGAGTTGGTAAGATGATCATAAAACACTCATCTCTACTCTTCTACCTTTCTTCTTTTCTTCTTTATTCTTTCTTTTATTCATTTTCTTTGTTGTTCATCTTATTTCCTTTATATATATCTATAATCATGTAAATATAAACATCCTACCAATGTTGTAAGGAGCACATGAAATGTGCATCATCCTACCATTGTTGTATGGAACTTAATCAACTAAAAATCAAGAAAATAAGACTTTGATCATGCATGTGTTTCATCTCAACAAATGTTGTAAGGAACACATAAAATGTGTATCATCCTACCATTGTTGTAAGAACACATGGATTATCAAAGCTTATACTCATACAATATGATTACTCATGAATATAAACATGCCATATTAAAGTTATGACCCATAAGCAAAAAGAATAACATTCTGGCAGATTCTGATGCTAGAACTCCCCACTTGTTTTTGTTATATCTGGAGTTCTAGGTATTAAAATCAGTTGATTCTTTTTGATAATCTTAGTTTAAAGTGTTACCTTTCATTTAAACCTAGATTCACTAATTTTCATGAACGTTTGATCCTTCAAACATATTTAAAAAGACCCATATGTTGAATCTGGAAATCTGACAGATTTAGAAGGGTACACTTTAAACGCGTGTAACTTACTCATTCTTGGGTCAAAATACGTCTAGTTTTTTTTAAAAGTTTAATCTTTGAGTCGTGGTTATTTCCCAGTTTGAATCATGTAGAAAAGAGGTCGTATGAGCCCTAAACAGACGATTTAGTAACAACATGTCATCCAGACCCTGATCAGTGGACATCCTATACACTTTTAATTATTAAAAATACTAAACATGGATTATAAATTCCTATATTTTTACTGGACATTCTAGAAACATGTATTAAGATTATATTAAAATATCAAGCCTTAATATGACTCCTAAATTACAGTTTTTAATTTTTAAAGTTCAACTTAAAGAACTGAAAATTCCAGTGAACACTTATGATTTATGGAAAAATAGAGACAACCTTTAACTATTTAAATAAATAAGTTAACAACAAATAAATAATACAAAATAATAAATAAAATAAGTCTAATAGAGCTACGTACCTCTTATATTAGGAAAGGAGCTTCGGTAGGAACAAGAAATCCTTACGAGTGAACACCTTTGCATACCGAGTGAGTATCATAGCCCCTTTTTACCGTATTTCATATTATTTTGGGGTGAAAGCATGTGTATACGTTTCATGAAAAGTTTATTGCCTATCTTCTTATTTATTTAAAATTTTATTTTGAGCACTTATGGTATTATTCTTTGATGTGCTTGGGTGATCGTTGTAAGGCCCTTTTCATTGGACATTATTCCTTAACTCCGCTAGTGAGCCGATGGTATTTGTAAGTAGCGCTATTTGGAGATTCCGACGTCTCCCATTTATGGTTGACGAACTATAGATGTACTTTACCACTACTAACGTCATTTAATATAGGCGTTAGGTTTATCATGGGCAATTGGTTGTCGGCTAGGTTGGATAATGGCTCAAGCAATAATCATCATAGTCTATTACTACCATGTGCATCGTATTGGGCAATATAACACACCTTCTATCATTCATGCATACTTTTATTTTATTCCAAAAACTTCCACCAATTATTTATACTTTTCTCATTTAAAAGATATTTTGTGCATATATTAAAAACCTATGAACTCACCAACTCTAGTAGTTGACCCTTTTCTTTTACCCGTGCTTTCAGGTGATCGTCGTTAGGTATCTTATGCATACAAGCATGATGTGTGGCATTTCCATCTTCATCTTCACATTTTATGAAAACAATATCTATTTTATTTACGCATCGTACAAGACAATGTCCTTTAAATATTATTTGGTTGTGTAACTTTTATTTATGTTTCATCCGAACTACTTATTTTGTTAATTTAATCTAATGGTTATTATTTATTTACCTTGTGCGATGATATCTTGTGCTGTGACATCTCGTGTTTCCGCTTTAGCGGGGTGTGACAGATTTGGTATCAGAGCCTAAGGTTATAGAGAATGTTGTTTTCTTTATGGGGGGAAAACACCAACTATAACCAAAGGTTTATAAAAATGATTTTCAAAATAATTTTGTTTAAAATACATCAAGTGTATTGATAATATAATTAAGTTGAGTACCACATTGTTATACCTCAATTAGACAAAGCTTGATCACCTATGTCTAATTTAGCTATGTACGATATGGGACTTAGGTTAGTTATAATAAAAATATACTTAGAAATATTTTTCATTTATTTTCTTTCTGGAGCACGATTATTGTGTGTGTGCATAAGCATGGCATATCATAAGTACTTGCATATATTAGCACACTTAGTAACCAATTTTATATATATCGAAGTCTGTAATATCATCATTAGGTTGACGCACTAAGATTACATATTCTTTACCCATGGAGGTTAGAATAGAAACTTAGTGGGAGAATCCCCGAGTTTCACGACCTAGTGTATTATCAACACCAACTTCCTGTGAAGCATGTGTTAGGCTCACGGCTAGGAAAAGAGTCCCCTTACCAACGAGAGTAACATCGTGACCTTTTCATTAGGAGGGAGAAAACTGCTGATTTAGGGAGCACATAGAGGCACCCTGAGTAGTAACGAGAACTATCGTAAGGACATTAAGGGTGACCCCAAAGACGGAAGGTGGGTACAAAGCATATCACTAGAACTGAGTATTCATCATACTAGTTTAGACCACTGGCACCATGTCCTATGTAATTTTTTTTCTATGCTCTCGGAGTCGCAACACCGAAGCGTTAAGAGCTGTGGGGACTACCATTGCAACAAGGAGGGCCGTGTAGATGATTTAATTATATATGTGCTTGGGAGGATATTTTTTTATAGTGATGGTGAGATTGCTAGTAAGTATGATGGTACGCTAGCGTTGTTTGTTAAGAAGATTGAATTAGTGAAAGATTTGGAGTTTCTTTCGATTATTAAACTTGGTGGTTTATTTTGATGATTGTTTTTTTTAAACATTAATCACTTGATGTCTTTTAGGAAATCATTTTGGTACTTTTGGGAACTATATGATTGAACATATGTTGCTTAAATCACGTTATGAAATGTTTGATTTTACATGCATTGCTATATGATTGAACGGGAGTGTTAGTTGTTAGACCTTATATCTTAGGATCACCATAACCTAGCTAAGTAGAATTTGTACAAAGGAGAGACCCGAATGTGATTACTAGTATGTTTCTTCTGAACAATTATAATGCATCAATGCTATCTGACTCTAGAATATATAGAAGCTTAGTACCACTAGTTTTTAGGCCAAAACTCAATCTAAAATTTCAAATATTGAAAGAGGCCTATATCATGGAATTTGCTAATGGACAAGAAGTCAAGACTAGAGATATAATCACTAAGTGTACCTTGAACTTAGCTAGCAAAAACTTTAACGTAGACCATACCAATCAAATTAGGGAGCTTTGATGTAGTTGTTGGTATGTATTGGCTATCCAAAAATCAAGCTGAAATACTTTGTTCTGCAAAGATCATTCAGACTCCACTATCACAAGATGAAACGCTTGTCATATAAGGAAAAAAAGACTAGGAAGAACGTCAAGGTGGTATCATGCATGAAAATGCAAAAATATTTAAGAAAGGACTATATCGCATTCTTCGCTCACGTTGTAGAAACGGAGGTTTAGGAAAAGCACATTCACGATTTTCCAATCGTTCGGGATTCTCCCAAGGTGTTTCCGGATGAATTACTTGGATTACCCTCAGTTAGACAAGACAAATTTGGATTGATTTAATCCCTGGAGCCGCGCTCGTAGCAAAGGCACCATATCGGTTAGCCCCGTTGGAAATGTAGGAAATTGCCTGCACATCTTCAAGAGCTACTCGACAAAGGAATTATTCGACCAAGTACCTCACCATGGGGAGCCGTAGTCCTATTCGTCAAAAAGAAAGATGGATTGCTACGAATGTGCATACACTATAGGGAACTCAACATATTGACCATCAAAAATCAATACCCTCTTCCTCGAATCGATGACCTTTTCGATCAACTTCAAGGTGCTACCTATTTTTCTAAAATCAATATTCAATCTGGATATCATCAATTAAGAATCCGTGAAGAGGACGTGCCCAAAACCGCGTTTAGAACACGTTATAGTTATGCCCTTTTGATTGACAAACGCACCAATTGTCTTCATGGACGTAATGAACCGAGTATGCAGACTATACTTAGATAAGTTGTGATTGTGTTTGTTGATGATATACTCATTTACATGCGACAAAAGAGCACCATGAAAAGCATTTAAGGTTGATACTAAAGTTACTTAAGGATCAGAAGTTTAAAGTTACTTAAGGATCAGAAGTTGTATGCCGGGAATTACGTTTTCTAGGCCACGTAATTAATAGGAATTCATGTTGACCCAACAAAGATCGAAGCCATAAAGAAATAGGAACCCCATATATCCCGACTGAAATTGTAAATTTCTCGGTTAAGTACATTTATTTATAGCAAATTTCTCAAAATTTGCGCAACCACTCGCGGCATTAACTCAAGAGGATAAGAAGTTTGTTTGGTGAAAAAAAAAAAACATTTTCTACGCTTAAGAATAAGTTAGCAATGCACCAATTTTGGCGTTACCCGGAGGAACATATAACTTCGCGGTATATTGCGATGCGTCACACCAAGGATTGGGTTGTGTGTTGTTGCAAAAAGAGAAAGTCATTGATATGATTCGAGACAATTCAAAGTGCATGAGAAGAAATTTACTACCCACAACTTAGAGTTAGGAGCCATAGTATATGCCCTTAAAAAAAAATGGAGATATTACCTTTATAGTACTAAGCGAACTATTTATACAGACCACAAGAGTCTTCAGCATATTCTTGATCCAAAGATGCTCGATATGAGGCGTAGAAGATGAGTGGAATGGCTTAGTGACTACGATTGTGAAATCAAATACCATACTAGCAAGGCCAATATGGTCGCTGATACTCTATGAAGAAACAAAAGAGTGAATCCATCTAGGGTATAAGCTTTAGGAGCAACCATTCAAACAAGCCTAAAGGAAAGAATAGTTGAAGCTCAAAAAGAAGCATCAAAGACGGAAAATTTGAAGAACGAGACCCTATATCACTTGGAGCGATGATTCAAAACAGGCCAGATGGAGTGCACCACTTCGAAAACAAGAATTGGATAGCTAAGTTTAATAACCGTTAATCGACAATTTTAGACGAGGCTTATAATATTCAATCCACCCTGGAGCCGACAAAATGTTCTCAAGGAATACTATTGGTAGGCCTGGAATAAAGAAAGACGTCTCCTTGTTCGTGGGAAATGTTTAACTTGCGCAAGGGTTAAGACAGAACACCAGAAGCCATCCGGTTTGTTGCAACAGCCAGAATGGAATGGGAACATATAAGCATGGATTTCGTATCTAAATTACTCCGATCTGCAAAAGGGTACGATTCCATTTGGGTTATAGTAGATCGCCTCACGAAATCGGCACCTTTTCTCCCTATACGGGAAGATTACAAAGTGGAAAACTGGCTCAGAATTATATTGACGAAGTTGTTGCCCGACCCGCAGTACCAATTGCAATAATATCCAATAGAGGTAGTCGGTTCACATCCCGATTTTGGCAATCGTCACAAAGGGCGTTAGGTACGCAAGTAAACCTGAGCAGCACCTACCACCCTCAAACGGATGGGCAATCGGAGAGAACGATTTAGACACTAGAAGACATGTTGTGTGCATGCGTAATAAATTTTAGTGGAACTTGAGATTCACATATACTATTAGTTAAGTTTTCTTAGAATAATAGGTGTCACACTAGCATCCAGTGTGCACCATATAAAGTCTTGTATGGGCGCAAGTGTAGATCCCCACTTAATTTGTTGGAAATTGGCGATAGGAAATTGACTAGACCTGATATCATGCAAGCGGTCATCGACAAGAATACAATTATGAACGATAGGCTTAAGACTGCCAAAGATCATTAGAAAATTTACGCTGATAATCTCCGTAAGCCTTTAGAGTTCCAAGCGGGCGATAAAAGTGCTTATAAAGGTATTGCCGTGGAAGAAAATAGTACATTTTAGGAAAAGAGGAAAACTATATCCCATATTCTTTAGACCATTTGATATAATTAGAAGAATTAGGCGAGGGGCGTATATGCTTAAATTGCCACAAGAACTAAATGCCATACACGATACCTACCATGTGTCAAATCTAAATAAATTATTAGCTGATGAAACTCTAGTACTACCCCTAAAGTATGTTCAGATGACCGGTTAAATTTCGTACATGAACCAATTGAAATTCTTGACCGTAAAGTCAAACAGCTTAGAAAAAGTAAGATTCAAATTATAAAAGTTCGATTGGAATTCAAGTACGGACCCGAATACACATGGGAACGCGAAGACTACATGAAACATAAATATCCTCACCTCTTTAATAACGTTAGTACAAAGTAAATTTCGGGACGAAATTCTTTTAATCAGGGGAGACTGTGACATTCGGCAACAAATTTCCCAGGTTAGCCATTAAAAATTCTAATTTTAAGCCTAGTATGACTAAAAATAGTATTTATGACTTAAATACATCCATAATAATATTAGATTTCGTAGAAATCCCGCCTATATGGTTAGAACCTTCCCGAGCTCGAAAAATCGAATTATTAAAAGTCAAGAATTACAAATCATATACAATAATAATAATAATAATAACAATAAAAATAATTAAATACATCATAATAAATATAAATAAGTTAAAATATAAAACATATATATATATATAAACTCATCAAAATAATTAAAACTTTGTTAATTAAAAGATTTAAACAAAATCACCATTTATACAAATTTATTTAAACTAATTACACAAAATTTATAAAAAATAAAAAAATAATAAAAGAAACCCCCCCTCTCTTTTCTCTTGCCTCCTTCTCTTCCCAAGAATCACCACTTGATCTCCCCCATGCTCTATATAAGCCCCTTACTCTTCATCATTTCCTTCACCACCACACTCCATCTCTTCTCTTTTCTCTCTTCTTCTTTCACCAACAAAAATCTCCCAAGAACATCCAAGTCTTGATCATCTCTTGAAGATCAAACACAAAATCAAAGAAAAGAGTTGGTAAGATGATCATAAAACACTCATCTCTACTCTTCTACCTTTCTTCTTTTCTTCTTTATTCTTTCTTTTATTCATTTTCTTTGTTGTTCATCTTATTTCCTTTATATATATCTATAATCATGTAAATATAAACATCCTACCAATGTTGTAAGGAGCACATGAAATGTGCATCATCCTACCATTGTTGTATGGAACTTAATCAACTAAAAATCAAGAAAATAAGACTTTGATCATGCATGTGTTTCATCTCAACAAATGTTGTAAGGAACACATAAAATGTGTATCATCCTACCATTGTTGTAAGAACACATGGATTATCAAAGCTTATACTCATACAATATGATTACTCATGAATATAAACATGCCATATTAAAGTTATGACCCATAAGCAAAAAGAATAACATTCTGGCAGATTCTGATGCTAGAACTCCCCACTTGTTTTTGTTATATCTGGAGTTCTAGGTATTAAAATCAGTTGATTCTTTTTGATAATCTTAGTTTAAAGTGTTACCTTTCATTTAAACCTAGATTCACTAATTTTCATGAACGTTTGATCCTTCAAACATATTTAAAAAGACCCATATGTTGAATCTGGAAATCTGACAGATTTAGAAGGGTACACTTTAAACGCGTGTAACTTACTCATTCTTGGGTCAAAATACGTCTAGTTTTTTTTAAAAGTTTAATCTTTGAGTCGTGGTTATTTCCCAGTTTGAATCATGTAGAAAAGAGGTCGTATGAGCCCTAAACAGACGATTTAGTAACAACATGTCATCCAGACCCTGATCAGTGGACATCCTATACACTTTTAATTATTAAAAATACTAAACATGGATTATAAATTCCTATATTTTTACTGGACATTCTAGAAACATGTATTAAGATTATATTAAAATATCAAGCCTTAATATGACTCCTAAATTACAGTTTTTAATTTTTAAAGTTCAACTTAAAGAACTGAAAATTCCAGTGAACACTTATGATTTATGGAAAAATAGAGACAACCTTTAACTATTTAAATAAATAAGTTAACAACAAATAAATAATACAAAATAATAAATAAAATAAGTCTAATAGAGCTACGTACCTCTTATATTAGGAAAGGAGCTTCGGTAGGAACAAGAAATCCTTACGAGTGAACACCTTTGCATACCGAGTGAGTATCATAGCCCCTTTTTACCGTATTTCATATTATTTTGGGGTGAAAGCATGTGTATACGTTTCATGAAAAGTTTATTGCCTATCTTCTTATTTATTTAAAATTTTATTTTGAGCACTTATGGTATTATTCTTTGATGTGCTTGGGTGATCGTTGTAAGGCCCTTTTCATTGGACATTATTCCTTAACTCCGCTAGTGAGCCGATGGTATTTGTAAGTAGCGCTATTTGGAGATTCCGACGTCTCCCATTTATGGTTGACGAACTATAGATGTACTTTACCACTACTAACGTCATTTAATATAGGCGTTAGGTTTATCATGGGCAATTGGTTGTCGGCTAGGTTGGATAATGGCTCAAGCAATAATCATCATAGTCTATTACTACCATGTGCATCGTATTGGGCAATATAACACACCTTCTATCATTCATGCATACTTTTATTTTATTCCAAAAACTTCCACCAATTATTTATACTTTTCTCATTTAAAAGATATTTTGTGCATATATTAAAAACCTATGAACTCACCAACTCTAGTAGTTGACCCTTTTCTTTTACCCGTGCTTTCAGGTGATCGTCGTTAGGTATCTTATGCATACAAGCATGATGTGTGGCATTTCCATCTTCATCTTCACATTTTATGAAAACAATATCTATTTTATTTACGCATCGTACAAGACAATGTCCTTTAAATATTATTTGGTTGTGTAACTTTTATTTATGTTTCATCCGAACTACTTATTTTGTTAATTTAATCTAATGGTTATTATTTATTTACCTTGTGCGATGATATCTTGTGCTGTGACATCTCGTGTTTCCGCTTTAGCGGGGTGTGACAATGGTGTTTTTGAACTTATTTGTGTATGTGAAAGAATTCTTAAAGTTGAGAAGATGATTTTGAGTATTTTGGTGTTTGTTTGACTATAGTAGTCAAATGGGTCAAGAATTCCAAGTTAAAGTTTAGCTACTCAATCATATATGTTATTAGAGTTAGAAGTTATTTTAGGGCTGGTTTTGAAGCATAAGTAAGTCTCTATTTTGCTGCAAATAGAAACTTGTTGAATTGGTATCAAATTAAAGAACAAGAAAATTCTGGTCTGTGCAGAGCAAGTCGCGACGCGTTCTGTGTCACGACGCGTCGCGTGCAGATTTGTGTGGTTTGTTCTAGAGAACTTTTCGCGGCGCGAGGGTATGTGTTTCGCAGCGCGAGACACCCTGAACACACCAAATGCATGTTTTTGACCCCTTTTGACCTTGTTTATGATTGGGGATTGATTTTGGTAGGTATGGAAGGTTCATTGGAGTCTTTTTAGAACCGAAATAGTGTCTAAGACTAGAATTGAGTCTAGAAATCTTGTTTTTGGTTAACTTATGAAATTTAACCTTGTGTTTTGTGATCATAGGCCTGTGATCAAGTGTTTGAGCCTTGGTTGGATGGGGTTTTGATCCTCATCACACCCTCAGGTGAGTACACCATACGGATACCTAAATTTCTGTTTAAGTTACAAGTCATCATAATTGTGTTTTGATTGTTTGGCAAGTGTTTGTGGAAACTTGATGAATCAAAGGATGTGGATTATGGAATTGTTTTATAATGAAATTCATACGATTAGCAAATGTTTAAGAAGATTTTAAAAATTAAAGCATGTGCAAATTTGTGAACTTGATATAAGATGTGTTTGAATGATGGTTTTCCAAAAAGAGACCATTGCTCCATTTTGGAGATGGTCAATGTTAGTGTTAGTTTTAATTGATGGTTTTGAAACATGATACTCCAGGTTGGAGTGAACTTTGATTTTTGAAACAACAAACATGATTTTGAGTATTGAAAGAAATGTTTACACTTTGCGTGTGTTTTGGGCATTGAGATGCCAGCTGTGAAATGATATTGAGTAATGGAAGATATGTTAAGGTGATGATGTTTTTGGGCATTGAGGTGCCAAATGTGATATTGATTATGGAGCATTTATGCTCAAGTGATATGAATTGCAACACTTATGTGTTTTGTGATAAGCTTGATTGCTTGGATTATTTGGCCTTGTTGGCATGTGATTTATGTGACCATTTGGGGTATCTGATTATGTGACCCTTTGGGGTATGTGATTTGGTCCGGACCACTGTGTGATATGAACTTTGTACCGTAGGGTTTCTAGCCATCAAGACGTGCACAGGTTCTTGTGGCTTCGGTAATTGAGGAACCGCGATGTACGGGTGGTTGAGGAATCGGTGCAGAGGATGGAGGGGTATGTCAGTAGCCATCATGACCGTGTGGCTTCACTGGGCTGACGAGCCACCAAACCTGGGGCAACACGAGTGGATTTGGTGAACAGGGCTTACACTCCAGATAACCGTTGTATGGTGGACTGCTTCGTGCATCCCCCACCTTGACGGGGAGATGTGGTTATCCCCCATGTGGGCACGTGTTGACCGTGGCTAGCTACCACGTGGAGACATTGTGGCCCAATGGACAGACCCGCATCCTTATGTGCTTATGTGTATACTTTTGAAGTATATTGATTGCCAAACTCGTGTTTTCAAAAGAGAAAAGATGATGACTTGGTTTTGAAAAGACAAATGGTTTTGGTTGTACTCACTAGCTATATTTATAGCTAACAATGTGTGAAAATGTTTTGTATCCGCAGGATATCTAGTGGCGTTGCTGAGACGGGTAGATGCCTTGGGCATGGCTTTACTGGCATTTCTGGTAATTCTGGATTTCCTATTGGTTTTTGTTGGTCATGAGATCGACGATGGTAACCCCAAAGGTTTTGGATTGTATTATATGATACAGTTTTAATGTTTAAAATAGTATGGCATTTTACTAGAATTCTTAAAGATATCATGATGCTTCCGCTAACATTTAATAAGTTTTTACATAAACTATGATTTAAAGTGAGATTTGAAAAGTTTAAATTTGTACCGAAAATCAGGGTGTTACAAGTTGGTATCAGAGCCTGGGTTTGAGCGAACCATGCACTCAAGTTAGTGTTTGGTCTCAAATCAGGCCGACCATTAAAGGAAATCCATTTGAGCTAGGAGGGTAACTTGGGTTAGGATGAGAGTTGCCTGAGTGTTAGGTAACTCAAGTGTTCTGCTAGCCCTAT
Organism: Dittrichia graveolens; assembly: GCA_038502395.1. NCBI lineage: Eukaryota > Viridiplantae > Streptophyta > Magnoliopsida > Asterales > Asteraceae > Dittrichia > Dittrichia graveolens. The sequence goes on along the minus strand of JARJIL010000003.1, from coordinate 81,056 downwards.
GTTACTAAGATTGACTTCAGAAATGTGTTGATTTCTATGTATTAGCCTACCATGGGTGGCAGTTTAGAAGATAATTGTACTGATGGGTACTAAGAATAGTGGTCTTGGTTCACATTGAACCTTGGATAATGACAGAAAGCTGTTTGAACTTGTGTACTGAGTCCTGTATTATGGATAAGTCATTGACGGATCCTTTGTAAGGATAGACTGGTTTAGAAGGAAAGATTTCCTTGATGATATATGAGACGCTTTGAGCACTAGAATGAGAAACTAAGTCTTGATTAACATTAGTTTCGCCAATAGAAAACATGAGATTATGATATTAGAAGTCTTGTTTAGTATGCCTTAATTTATAAGGTGAGGAAGTGATGAACTTCATAGAATGGAGTTAGATCAGAAAAGTGCCAATTATCATTGGTTCAAGGAGGGAGGCACCTATGTGTAGCGATATAAAAGATGATTTAGTCTATAGAATGAACCCTTTATGCGACTGCGGTTGCGGGTTCGGATCAGTTATGGATTAATGATAGAGTTATCTGTTAGTGACATTCTATGCGTTAACTTGAGAGTTGTTTCTGTATCTAAGTATGAATTTGACTGAGATTATTGGTTCAGTTGTAATGGGAACTAAAGTGATTGTTCCAGATATAGCAGGCTTGCTTGATGAGTTATGATAGTGTTTGTGTGCTTCTTAAAAGAAGCAAGAAACTCCTTTTTGGATTGTAGCTTCGGTGATAAAATAATAAACATTGTGTCACCTTTGTAATGGTGCGGGTTAGTCCAATTGAGTTGGACTTCTCATTAAAATCATTTATGGATCCTGAGATCTAATGAGTCTCACTTTGAGATGTGATGTAGAATGATTAAGTTTGAATTGAAAAATATTTTAGTTCCATAAGCTCTCAAGTTTTAGTTGAAAGCTATTAATCACTCTTAGCACTTATTATGTGCTTAGAGGAGATAAGAGGTATAAAGTTAGTTGGGGATCCCAATGGTAGTTTGTGATTGAGATAAGGTAACGAAATGTTTAAGTAAGGTTTTACATTGAGTAACCTTGTGATTAAGTTGTTAATTAATCTTAGAGATTTTAACTCTCTAGTGATTGAGACTTTTCTGAAATTAAGAGTGTGGTGTTATTGATTAGTGATGTGATCACTTAAGAATCTGTGTAACCAAGTCTCTTTTCTTTGATGATTTAGAGAGTTGTGTAAAAGAAAGATAATTGTAGATTATTGAACCTCTTATGAGGATGGACTCATTTTAAGACTAGTTTTGGTGGCATGGGAATTTGAATTATAATTTGAAGAGATCTTATGTATTAGCTAAACCTAAATGGTGAAATGAAACGATTTTAAGTTTAATTGTAATTTCATTATAACTGCAATAAGTGTTGATGATTGAAAATTTGATAAGTGAGTAAGTAGCCCAGTTTTGGGTAAACTTAGAAGAATTCCTTAAGGGATACAATTAGTTATGGTCGGATCATCGATCAAGATGGTGTATGAGTATGAATTCCATTAAGAACATAAATATTATACGTGATATAGTGTGGGAGGTTTATAGATATTCCTTTGAGGTAAGGAATCCTTAGGACCTCGTAGTGGTTACCTTTGGGAATCAAAGGTGATTCTTTGGGTTAAATCCGTTTTGATTGAGATATCTTAGGATAATGGGTGGTTTGTTACCTAAGGAGTGATTCACTCTGTTTATGTGTTTGGATACTGAAAAGAGATTTAGAAATTAGTGGAGCTGAACCAGAAAGTGAAGCTCCTGTGCATGACCTGAGGCATGTCCTCAGGCAATGAGGTAGAGTTGAGACTCTTCTATCTTAATGATAGATGTCCTTGTGACAACTAGTTAGCTTATATGTGTTAAACATAGTGTGGTGCCTTTAGACCACAAGAGACGACTGGGTATTTTACCATCAGGAGTATACGGTGATGCCGGTAGCTCAAGTTGGCCTAGAGTTTTGACCTTGAGATCTGTTTTATCCGGCATGGCAGAGGTTGGTGAACTGAGTTTGGAGTTGTAAGGTTAGAGTCCTAATAGATCTATTGTGGGTCTTTTAGACCAAAAGTTGTTGTGGACTCAATGAGGCGACTTAGAGGTGCATAACAAAAGGCCTTGCGGGATAAAGATTTCTAAGTGGAGTTTGTGCTTAAAATGATGATCGTCTTGAGGACGATAGTTGTGTTATCTAGTGTTGCTGAGTCGATGCAAGCATCGAAGCTTGTTATGAACTATGAGTTATTCATGTTTAATGCATACCGGATCTAGTGAACCCTTCCGTGGTATTGTGCTGTTATTGTGCCAAGATTTGAATTCGGGCATTAGTACTGAGTGTTAGTGGCAAGTATTAGTGGCAAGTATAGCCAGTGAATTAAGATGTGACCCTCGGAACACTTAAGTTATGTGAAGTGTAAAGGTTGTTAAGAACCTTGAGAGGAGGTAATATGGTTGAGGTCATTGTTGACCGATTGATAAGAGAATGATTTCATTCTGGGATACTTATGTGTTATTTTGGTAATGAGAATTGAGAAGTAAATGATAGTTCACTAATTAGGGAGGGCAAAAGCTAGTCATGGGGTTGTATGACTAAGTAGCCATTAAACTTGGGCTATTGGGATAAGACTCCCGATAGCCCAATTGGGAGTCATTTACGAATCATTTATTAGTAAGTTATTAGATTTTGCTTAAAGGATCTAGTTAAGAGAATTGATTTTAATTTTAATTTAGAAAAGCTGTATAAACGGGTAATATCATTAACTAAGTGTCTTAACCGATGATTAAGCTTGAGTCTGTATGAGAATATTAATTGCTCTCGTAGAAAGAATAATTAAGAGGCTATGAAGGAGTCGATATTGTTAGATAAATTAAATGATCCTAGTTAGGATCTTAGTAAAAGAATGCTGAAACATCTAAGATTGTGGATTAATTTGATTTCAAGGACGGAATCTTTTTAAGGAGGGATGAATTGTAATATTTTGAAATTTAACATAACCTCATTATTAGTTAAATAAGTGTTTTATTGTTCAAAAGAATATGTGTTTCATAATTGTAAAAGAGTTAATGATATGTCAAAGTTAGATTGGAAAATAAAGGTTTTAAGAGTGAGTTTAGTTACTTAATGGAATTTGCCCATGAAGTATAAATTATAAGGTATATGGTACAATTTACTAAAGTCATGAATGATAGTAATGACTAATATTAGAAGTTATGTATTGTATGTGTGAGTTAGGTGAAACCTTAGGGGCCAAAGGTGTCAAGATTGAAAGTGTGAGGGCTGATTGTGTAAAAATGGAAAGCTATAAGCCCTAACTCAGATATTTTGCTCATTTGGGTAGGGTTTCCTTCTGGAGTTCTCGAGAGAAAGAAGGTAAGAGAAGGAGAAGATGGAGATTTGGAAGAATCACAAGATTTGTGTTGATTTTGTTGGTTATAAGCTCAAAGTGAAGTGTTCTAGCAATGATTCTACCATGTAACCTTTGATTTGGGAAAATTGAAGCTTGTCAAGGTATGGTTAGTAAGTTCTAACCTCTAATCTTGTTGAATCTTAGTGTTATATAGTGTGTTTGATAGTTTATTGTTGGGATATTGTGAAAAAGTTAGTAAATGGGTCAAAACCCATCAAGTTGGAGCTAATTCAAAGAAGTTATGATTAATCCTTGTTTATGGTGTTTTTGAACTTATTTGTGTATGTGAAAGAATTCTTAAAGTTGAGAAGATGATTTTGAGTATTTTGGTGTTTGTTTGACTATAGTAGTCAAATGGGTCAAGAATTCCAAGTTAAAGTTTAGCTACTCAATCATATATGTTATTAGAGTTAGAAGTTATTTTGGGGCTGGTTTTGAAGCATAAGTAAGTCTCTATTTTGCTGCAAATAGAAACTTGTTGAATTGGTATCAAATTGAAGAACAAAGAAAATTCTGGTCTGTGCAAAGCAAGTCGCGACGCGACGCGTCGCGTGCAGATTTGTGTGGTTTGTTCTAGAGAACTTTTCGCGGCGCGAGGGTATGTGTTTCGCGGCGCGAGACACCCTGAACACACCAAATGCATGTTTTTGACCCCTTTTGACCTTGTTTATGATTGGGGATTGATTTTGGTGGGTATGGAAGGTTCATTGGAGTCTTTTTAGAACCGAAATAGTGTCTAAGACTAGAATTGAGTCTAGAAATCTTGTTTTTGGTTAACTTATGAAAGTTAACCTTGTGTTTTGTGATCATAGGCCTGTGATCAAGTGTTTGAGCCTTGGTTGGATGGGGTTTTGATCCTCATCACACCCTCAGGTGAGTACACCATGCGGATACCTAAATTTCTGTTTAAGTTACAAGTCATCATAATTGTGTTTTGATTGTTTGGCAAGTGTTTGTGGAAACTTGATGAATCAAAGGATGTGGATTATGGAATTGTTTTATAATGAAATTCATACGATTAGCAAATGTTTAAGAAGATTTTAAAAATTAAAGCATGTGCAAATTTGTGAACTTGATATAAGATGTGTTTGAATGATGGTTTTCCAAAAAAAGACCATTGCTCCATTTTGGAGATGGTCAATGTTAGTGTTAGTTTTAATTGATGGTTTTGAAACATGATACTCCAGGTTGGAGTGAACTTTGATTTTTGAAACAACAAACATGATTTTGAGTATTGAAAGAAATGTTTACACTTTGCGTGTGTTTTGGGCATTGAGATGCCAGCTGTGAAATGATATTGAGTAATGGAAGATATGTTAAGGTGATGATGTTTTTGGGCATTGAGGTGCCAAATGTGATATTGATTATGGAGCATTTATGCTCAAGTGATATGAATTGCAACACTTATGTGTTTTGTGATAAGCTTGATTGCTTGGATTATTTGGCCTTGTTGGCATGTGATTTATGTGACCATTTGGGGTATCTGATTATGTGACCCTTTGGGGTATGTGATTTGGTCCGGACCACTGTGTGATATGAACTTTGTACCGTAGGGTTTCTAGCCATCAAGACGTGCACAGGTTCTTGTGGCTTCGGTAATTGAGGAACCGCGATGTACGGGTGGTTGAGGAATCGGTGCAGAGGATGGAGGGGTATGTCAGTAGCCATCATGACCGTGTGGCTTCACTGGGCTGACGAGCCACCAAACCTGGGGCAACACGAGTGGATTTGGTGAACAGGGCTTACACTCCAGATAACCGTTGTATGGTGGACTGCTTCGTGCATCCCCCACCTTGACGGGGAGATGTGGTTATCCCCCATGTGGGCACGTGTTGACCGTGGCTAGCTACCACGTGGAGACATTGTGGCCCAATGGACAGACCCGCATCCTTATGTGCTTATGTGTATACTTTTGAAGTATATTGATTGCCAAACTCGTGTTTTCAAAAGAGAAAAGATGATGACTTGGTTTTGAAAAGACAAATGGTTTTGGTTGTACTCACTAGCTATATTTATAGCTAACAATGTGTGAAAATGTTTTGTATCCGCAGGATATCTAGTGGCGTTGCTGAGACGGGTAGATGCCTTGGGCATGGCTTTACTGGCATTTCTGGTAATTCTGGATTTCCTATTGGTTTTTATTGGTCGTGAGATCGACGATGGTAACACCAAAGGTTTTGGATTGTATTATATGATACAATTTTAATGTTTAAAATAGTATGGCATTTTACTGAAATTCTTAAAGATATCATGATGCTTCCGCTAACATTTAATAAGTTTTTACATAAACTATGATTTAAAGTGAGATTTGAAAAGTTTAAATTTGTAATGAAAATCAGGGTGTTACAAGGTTCGAGTACTCGAGGAAGATATTCCAAAGACAGCTTTCCGAACGAGATATGGGCACTACGAGTTTCTTGTGATGCCTTTTGGGTTGACTAATGCCCCTGTTGTATTCTTGGACTTGGTGAATTGAGTCTGCCGATCTTTTCTTGATAAAATTGTCATAGTATTCATCGATGACATTCTTATATATTCCAAGTCCGAGGCAGATCACGAAACTCACCTTCATATGGTTCTTGATACTCTCATGCCAGAACACTTATATGCCAAGTTTTCTAAGTGTGAGTTTTGTCTTGAAGAAGTACATTTCCTTGGTCATGTGATATGCAAGGAAGGTGTACTGGTCAACCCAGCCAAGGTCGAGGCTATGATGAATTGGGGAATTCCCAAGACTCCATTAGAGATCCTAAGCATTTTAGGACTTGCCGGTTATTATCAGAGGTTCATTCAAAATTTATCCAAGATAGCAAGTTCTTAAACCAAACTTACATGAAAGGAAGTTGCTTATGCATGGCCTGATGATCAAGATAAGACCTTTCAAACATTAAAGCAATTATTATGTCAAGCTCCAATTCTGACCCTACCCAACGAGGCGGAAGACTTTATTGTATATTGTGATGCCTCTTATGTAGGTTTGGGAAGTGTCCTAATGCAGAGGGACAAGGTAATTGCATATGCTTCCCATCAGCTAAAACCTTATGAGAAAAGCTACCCGACTCATGATCTTGAGTTGGCAACCGTAGTCTTTACTTTGAAGCTATGGCACCACTATCTTTATGACACCAAATGTGCGGTGTACATAAACCACAAGAGCCTACAATATGTCTTCACTCACAAGGAACTTAATATGAGGCAACGAAGATGGTTGGAGTTAATCAAGGACTATGACCGTGAGATTAAATACCACCCGGGAAAGGCGAACCTTGAAGCAAATGCGCTAAGCCGGAAGGGAACATTAGATACATGAAACTCATGATTGTATCTGATATAATTACTCGGCTGAAGGAGGCGCAACAAGAGGCGCTGCTAGAAACTAATGTGAAAGCCGAAACCATGAGTAAACTAAAAGATCAATTGGAAGATGACAATCGTGGGTTAAACACTTTTCAATCCCTAGTTTGGGTGCCATTCCTTGGTGATAACCGTGAGTTGATATTACAAGAAGCCCATAAATCCAGGTTATCTATTCATCCCGGAAGCATAAAAATGTATAATGATTTGAAGTCTTTGTACTGGTAGCCTACTTTGAAACGAGACATTGCTTCATTTGTGGGGAAATGTCAAATATGTGCGCAAGTTAAAACTGAACATCAAAGATCTTATGGCAATCTAAAACAACTTGAAATTCTTGAATGGAAATGGGACCATATTATAATGGATTTCATGACGAAGTTGCCCAGAACTTTGAAAAGGCACGATATGATCTTGGTCATTGTTGATTGCTTGACCAAGAGTGCCAATTTCTTAGCCACCAATGAATCTACATCCTTGACACGTCTGGCTCAGCTATATCTTTATGAAATTGTATCGCGTCATGGTATATGTAACACCGAAAATCTTAAGCCATTTTTTTAAAATTCGCTGCGGAAGCATAACTGATAATCGTTAATATAATCATTCACAAACATCCACACTATTTACAAAAACATAATATCCATTGTGTTACAAAGATATTCAAAATAAGGCTCGTCTTTTACATAACAAAATCTCAAAGCGCTGGTCAAGCTTTCCTCTATGCAAAAACCTTAGCTAAACAGTTGTACTCACCGAACCTGCAAAAAAATGGGTTCAACTGTGGGGAATTATTACAAAGCTAAGTGAACGGAAGCTAAACCACAACGGCAAAAAACAACAATCAATACAAAGGCATGTAATCACATAAATCCGGAAGACCGGCGGTTCGGCGCAGAACCTTTCAACCATTTGCAGGCTAAGCCAAAGGTTTACCGATAGCCCTTTGCCAATTGGCACAGTTAAATCCCTTCCGATACAACACATTCATCAGAAGGTCTATAACTATTCAACCAATAGAAAACGGGCCCAACCCAATTCCACGCATAGCTGACTTCCATCATATCATGATACTCGTTATCATCCCACGAGCACGTATAGGCCAAATAACACACAGGCAGTTATACAATCATCAATCAGACTAAACAGTCTATCAATCACCAATCACATACATCACATCAATCATATCAATCATAACCTTTACCATCCGTGAGTTTACATCCACTCACCTCTGTTCTCAATCGCACCGCTCAGTTGTCTAATATTACTAAGTCTTCGCAGTTCCTAAGAACACAACTTACTGAAATCAATCTCTGATTCATAAATATATTCACATATATTTGTATCTCTAATGTTCATAAACATGTTATATTCACTTATGAAATAACACAACACATGCACCACGAACGAATTACAAACAAAAATGTCAATGTTGAAAAGCACCAGTCGCGTCGTGATCAAGACAAGCATCACGTCGCGACACGTAAGTCAGACCACCATTAAGTCGCATCAAATACAAAGTCGGACCACTTCAAAGTCGGACCATCAAGGTCAGACCAAGTAAGTCGGACAATCAAAGTCAGACTACTAAAGTCGGATGGTCAAAGTCGGACCATCAAAGCAAAGTCGCACAAAATGCCCAGTCACGTCGCGACCTTCAACATTGTCGCGCCGCGACGCCTCACGAACAGACCTACACTTTTCTATTTTTGCTTCTTCCTTCTTCCAGCTTTCAACCAAAATCTAATAATACAACTTTAATTCTAAAAAATGATTTTTAACCATTCTAAAGCAATAGAAACTTCAAATAACATGTTTACAATCACACACTCATCAAAACCAATTAAAATCTTCAAATCCACAAAATGCACATATCAAGTTTTGTTTATAACTTCCATTAATGGTGTTCAAGCTTTATAACATCAAAAACCCAGCAAAGGCATAGCAAAAACTAACATGAATCATCATCATAATCAACAAGGAAGATATACCAACCTTAGTTTGCAATAATAATCACCAATCCTCAAATTCAAGATTTCGAGTTTTAATAATTCTTGAGTTTTCTTCACTTGAAAGAAAAGAACACACACACACAAACACTTTTACACATACAAAAATGAGGAGGTGATTCTTACTCCTGAATATCCAAACTTGCATACCTAATACACGTGCACTGGTGTGTAAAATTCGTTCGCGACAACGGCACTAAAAGTTGGTTTGCTGCAACCTACGGGTATTTAATATGGTGAAAAGCTTTGATACAAACTTGTTTTAAATTTATAAAAACGGTTTCGCTAAGTAGACACTACACACGACGTAGGCAAGTATGACTTAGTCAAAGAGTAGTATAGACTCGGCAAGACCGGATGTCGAACTACAGAGACAGGGAGCTATCAATACTCTAACATCATTGTTGTTTGATCAGCAGATTAATTAGCATGCGAATGACAATATAAACTAATTAAACAAAGCAACACAATTTAGATTAAACAATGAAGGTACAGAAAGGCAGGACAACCAAATAAAGATTCACTCAGGCTTTCGAATCTTCCTAACTAGTCATGGCAATAACTATAACAAACCAGATAATGAAGACTTGACGAATATGATAGATTAAGCACAGAGCATGATGTTCTACTACTTATCACAACCACATTATCATGTAACGAATCATCACTTGAGTTATCAAGACTCTCACTCGATAATCAAACATAATCAGACAGACAGTAGCATATCCAAGTTTTCACATAGGACATGTAGACTGGAATTCAACTACAAATTCACCAAATCGCGTCCAAATCAGACTATAAGAATATACATCTTTTCAAATGATACATTTAGTAGTCCTCAGAACCCAAAAAGGTGTTAAAGTTGTTAAACACAGTCAAAACAATGAAAAATAGCAAACTAGTATAAAAGAGGCCCTTACGAGCGTAAGGAGTTATCCTTGCGGCCGCAAGGGTACGTATGCTTGCGCCCGCAAGCAGTATTGCTTCTGGCCGCAAGGGCTACACTGACAGAACACCTCATTTTTGCACAAAGAGATCCAACAACATAAACAATCTAGACTTTCATCTAAGATCATAAACACATACAAATGAGTACAATGAAGTCATAAACTCCGCAAAACTCAAACCATACATTGGATTCAAGATAAGCCATATGCATTTCTAAAGATATATAATCATATTAACATGCCATTTCTAGCAAGATTAATACGTTTATTAAAGCATATACATGTGAATATGCACAATGAACACTTCAAACAGATCATTCATGACATATATGTGAGCTTATTTCAACACTTAACATACCAATAATCAAAACATGAATCTTCCATGCATATAAATGGCATATTTGACCCATTAATACACCAAATCACCTAGATTTGCATCTAAAGTGCTAAGGCATGCATAAAACCACAATATGAAGATCACAACCAACATGTACATATCTGGAATGATCCAAAACATGTTCTAAAAATGCTTTCAATAATCAATCATGCAAAATGTACCATTTCTAGTAACAAAGTAACATGATATCTTGTAAAATCAACATCCATTCTTGAATATCCACATACTTTGACATGTAGTATTACACCAACATATCATCAAATGTGAATATGATTGTATCAGACACATTAACATGATTAAACACACTTGTATTGAAGATCAAACATGCTTGTTCATATCAAGTCAACATAAAAAGTCAAACTAAACATCATATTACCATAACTAGCCAAGAATCATCTTGGCCCAAGTGAAATGAGTTTAGCTATCCATGTACATCAATTTCAGTTCAGTTTCAATAATAGCAGCTAAGATGGATTTAAATTCGGTTTTTGGATTCTGTTTTAGCCACCTTTATATTCCCTTTTTCCTGCCCATAGCCGCAGCCACATTACAACCCAATCAAAGACCTCTTGATATTTGTATATGTTCATGTTATTTGGTGGTTTGATGTATGATCAAGCTTATTGATATATGCGTTTTTGTGAATGTTTTACATGCCGAAACGCCTCATTATTAACCCATTTCTAAGGTGAATCGTATGTTTAATGATCTAAATTGCTTATAATTCACCATGCAGGTTAAAAGGGCCTAACACGAGATATATGGACAAATTTGGTGCAAAACATAAGAAAAATGAAGAGTTAATGAAAAAAGGCTCCTTACGGCCGCAAAGGTAATCCCTTCCGGCCGCAAGGGCCAATCTTCCAGAAGAAGCCCACTTGACAACTTGCACCTGGCAAACGTCAAATCCTCCACCCAACTTGCGGCCGTAAAAGACTTGCTTGCGGCCGTAAGGACCCCTGTTTCAATATTATAAAGACTGCATTCTATCCATTTGAAAAAAAACCAATTCGGATTTTTCATCACCCAAACACTCTTCCACGACCAAGAACAGCCTAGAGGCATACTTTGGTGATATCAAAGAAGGGAGAGCTTGCTAGGAGGCTTGGATTCACATTTGGATGCTTGGAATCACAAAGTCCAAGTGTATCTAGCTTGGTACTATCTTTCTATCTTTGATTTGTGATCATGTATTCATGTAATCCAGATGTGGTTGTACTGAAATTGATGTATATGGATAGCTAAACTCATTTCACTTGGGCCAAGATGATTTTTGGCGAGTTTTGGCAATATAATGTTTAGTTTGACTTTTTATGTTGACTTGATATGAACAAGCATGTTTAATCTTCAATACAAGTTTGTTTAATCATGTTAATGTGTCTGATACAATCATATTTGTAATACCCTGTTTCCATATAATAAATAAATGAATATTTTATTGGATGATGCGAGTTTTATATATTTTTGGAGTTGCTAATTATTTATGGAATTTAAGTTGTTATTGGATTTGGTGGGTTATTTAGGTTATTAAATAAACAAGTTTTGGGCTACCATATTGTTTGGCTAATTAATTAGAAAAGTGAAATAGTGGTATGAGAGAGTAAGCCTTATGGGCTTAGAGAATTTGCCAATGTTAGGCCCAAAGCCTTGTTAGAAATAAGTATAAAGGGAGGATTAGGGTGCAGCTTCCAAGATTTCACTGTTGCATTGAGAGTTCTAGTGTGTGTGTCGGTGTGTGCAAAAACTCACGAGAGAGCAAGGAGGAAGGTGTCAAGAATCATCTGGAAACTCAAGGAATTGGTAAAAGAATCACCAGGTAATGTTTCCTATATCTCTATGATGTTGTAGGTATCAATTTTACCTTGTTTAGATGATTATAGAGCTAAATAAGATCTGGGTTTTTGGGTTTTTGAGTTTATGAAGAACAATAGTAAAATAATCTAAGCTAGGAGCTTTAATACTTGTTGTGTTGTGTTTAAATCTTGAAGGAAGTGCTTAAATGAATGGAGAAATGTTTTGAAACAAAAATAAAGTGATTTGGTTAAGTTTTGAGAAGGTTGTGATTTTGAAAATGGAGTTTCAAGTTCTGGCTTTTTTCAAAAAGATGAACTGGCAGGGAAGGATATGAGTCGTGCGACTCTTAGTGCTCAGTCATGCAACTGTCGGATTGCATAAATGTATATTCATGCGACTTTCGGAATTTCATAAGTTTATATCCATACAACTGTCGGATTGCATAAATATATATTCATGCGAATTTCGAGTTTGCATAAGTATATATCCATGCGACTGTCGGATTGCATAAATATATATTCATGCGACTTTTGGATTTGCATAAGTATATATCCATGCGACTGTCGGATTGCATGAGTATGTACATTCATGAGACTATCAGATTTCATAGTGTATCGGATTTCGTAGTGTATCGGATTTCGTAGTGTATCGGATTGGCATAAGAGTGTCGGATTTCATGAGTTTGTACCATGCGACTTTTGCTTAGTTCATGCGACTTACAGTGTTGGGTTTTGAACCATCCGACTTTCATCCGACTGTCGGCTGAAGTGATCCGACTTTTGAGTTTTGGCCATCCGACTTTCGGATGGTGAGTGTGGTCTGACCTAGTGTGGTCCGACTTAGGGTCTGTAGTATACCCAAAGCTAATCAGTGGAGATAGCTGTGTTGTAGGTTCTTGCGACTGGACTTCTTAACTTTTAGCTTGTGAAATATGTTGCGTTTATCTGTGCTGCAGATCAGGTGAGTTACCCTAACTTATACATGATATTAGTGTGAAATGTCTATGTTATATCTTACGTGATGTTTTAACTGATGTGATATATGTGAAGTGAAGGTTACGTTATATTGTGATGAAAACGTAACTCGGGCATAGTCAGACATAGTGTGAAATCCTTGGTACGGCTTGGATAGTCAACTGTGACCCAAAGTGTGAAATCGTCGTCAGCGCACTACGTCGGTAGTATGTGTAATGATATGTGATCATGGATTTGTGTTATGATGTGACATGTACATGCCCAGTGTGGTGTGTAAGTTAGAGTACTCGCTAAGCTTTATGCTTATTGTTGTTGCACTTATTCTTTTCAGGACCTGATCGTGGGAAGGCTTCAGCAGTTTGAAGACGGCTCATCCTTTATTCAATCGTTTCCACTGTTTCAATTATTTAAACATTTTGTTGGGACAATGTCTGTAATATTACTTAAATACATTTTAACTACGGGTAGTTCCGGGTGCGGGACCTCGTATGACCTTTTGTTGAATGCATTTACATTTCTATTTATATTTAAAAAAATAAAATTGGGACGCTACAATATTCATGTTTGATGATGAGTTGTTGTAATACTACATCTCAAAGTATGTATATATTCAAGAATGAATGTTGATTTTACAAGATATCATGTTACTTTGTTACTAGAAATGGTACATTTTGCATGATTGATTATTGAAAGAATTTTTGGAACATGTTTTGGATCATTGTAGATCTGTACATGTTGGTTGTGTTCTTCATATTGTGGTTTTATGCATGCCTTAGCAATTTAGATGCAAATCTAGGTGATTTGGTGTATTAATTGGTCAAATATGCTATTTATATGCATGGAAGATTCATGATATGTTTATTGGTATGTTAAGTGTTGAAATAAGCTCACATATATGCCATGAATGATCCGTTTGAAGTGTTCATTGTGCATATTCACATGTATATGCTTTAAATGTATTAATCTTGCTAGAAATGGCATGTTAATATGATTATATATTTAGAAATTCATGTGGCTTATCTTAAATCCAATGTGTGGTTTCAGTTTTGCTGAGTTTATAACTTCATTGTACCCATTTACATGTGTTTATGATCTTAGATGAAAGTCTAAATTATTTATGTTGTTGGATCTCTTTGTGCAAAAATAAGGATTTCTGTCAGCGTAACCCTTGCGGCCACAAGCAAGACTGCTTGCGGGCGCAATCATACGTATCCTTAAGGCCGCAAGGATAACTTCTTGCGCCCATAAGGGCCTCTTTTATAGTAGTTTGTTGTTTTTCATTGTTTTGACTATGTTTAACCACTTTAACACCTTTTTGGGTTCTGAGGACTACTGAATGTGTCATTTGAAAAGATATATGTTCTTATATTCTGATTTGGATGCGATTTGGTGAATTTGTAGTTGAATTCCAGTCTATATGTCCTATGTGAAAACTTGGATATGCTACTGTCTATTTGATTATGTTTGATTATTGAGTCAGAGTCTTGATAACTCAAGTGATGATTCGTTGCATGATAATGTGGTTGTGATAAGTAGTAGAACATCATGCTCTGTGCTTAATCTATCATATTCGTCAAGTCTTCATTATCTGGTTTGTTATAGTTATTGCCATGACTAGTGAGGATGATTCGAAAGCCTAAGTGAATCTTTATTTGGTTGTCCTGCCTTTCTGTACCTTCATTGTTTAATCTAAATTGTGTTGCTTTGTTTAATTAGTTTATCTTGTCATTCGCATGCTAATTAATCTGTTGATCAAACAACAATGTTGTTAGAGTATTGATAGCTCCCTGTCCCTGTGGTTCGACATCCGGTCTTGCCGAGTCTATACTACTCTTTGACCAGGTCATACTTACTTGCGTCGTGTGTAGTGTCTACTTAGTGAAATCATTTTTATAAATTTAAAACAAGTGTGTATCAAAGCTTTTCACCATATAAAATACCCGTAAGTTGCAACACACCAACTTTTCGGTGCCGCTGTCGCGTCGCGGACGACTTTTACACACCACTTATGTTTATCTTTACTTCAATTAAGCACCATTGCACTTATACATATGCCATGATATACATACATATTGAGTGCTTGAGAGACCACCTGGTGAGGTATGAAGTCAGGTACTTGTTAGAATTCTTGTGTGCGTGTTAGGCTTGTTTAAACTGTCTATTTGAATATATGAAAGTGTGTCCTCGGTTCTTTGCGCAGATATCTGTTATGCCTTTAGATCTTATTTTGTCACAAGGATACCCTTTTTGCACTAATTGAGGTTTCTTGATATTTTCTGGGTTAATAGTTGCATTAGAGTTTGTTTGAGGACAAGCAAAGCCTAAGTTTGGGAATTTTGATATGTACTGAATTATACTTATTTAGCTATGCTGGATTTCCCATGTTTTGGCACCTTTATTAACAGATTTATGATTTAATGCATAATATCTTATAAATCTGTTTTGTAGGCTTATGATGATGGATCATGTTAGGATCGCAACTAGGGAACTGATCAACGATATTGTCCGCTTTGGGTTACCCCTCATGGATTTAAAACGTGTCACTTGGTAGGAGTAAGATTCCCCATCTTTATAAGGAGGAAGAATCCCCCTTGCCTTTCCGATGTGGGATGCTCCTACATAGCTACAGGAGCGGTGGGTTTAAGAATCGTGGATTTGACCGGCTCGAGGGAACGATGAGCCCCATAAACCCAACATCTTGGTCTTTAATATCTCTATTTGTATAGTAGTCCACGATGCTAGGATCGTTGTTTTCTTCATTTCTTGGTCTTCTTCAGCCTCATGAACTTCTGCGAACCCGAGGTCGCTTTGACAAATGTTGTCAACAAATACATGGTCACACATACCAACATCAACTGAGTCCGCCTCTTAGCTTCTCTTCTTCTTTGGAGTGTTCAAATTTCCTCGATCTCTGGTTCTGGTAACCCCTTCTGACCTGTAATGCTTTGATCAAACGTATATCCCGATTGACCAACTCCTTTGATGCTTGAGATATGCTTGGTGGGTTCTCTTGTTGTATCAATTCCTGTTACAGTTTCTTCAAAATGATCAACAAGTCCTTCTGTTTGATCTTCATAAATTCCCAGTCTTTCGGTGCATTTGTTATCCTTTTCAAAATGATCAGCAAGACTATCTGCTTAATCTTCAACAAAAACCATAAGCAATGTTGGCTCCAAGTCTTCTTCAATGAGATTAGACTGTTCTTTCTCTTGATCCTTCAATGGACATTTGTTTGCATAGTGTCCATAATTTTTACACCTGGAGCATTGTATTTTACTCTTATCTGTAGTAGAAACATTTTGAAACTATTATTCCTTCGCCCTCGTGAGTGGTTAAATCTGCCACGTCCGTGTCTTCTGAAAGATTGTTTCCGATCTTCTTCCTGTGTGAACATCAAGCCTTCTTGAGTATTCGAAGATCTTTCTTTCTTAAATTTCAATCTTTCTTCGAATGTCTTCAGTCTTCCGATTGCTTCGTTTAAATACATAATATCAAGATCTGAGTATTGTTCGATGGATGCAACAATCTAAAGAAATCTATCTGGTATAGCATTCAGTAATTTTCACACAAGGGTAGAGTCTTCAAATGTTAATCCCAAGCTTGCTGCTTTGTTGATAATACTCGTTATTTTCGTAGTAAATGAATCTATTGATTCATTTTCTTTTATGTATAACAACTCACAAGCATCCCAAGTTACTCCAAGTTTGTAACTTTGCTTGTTGAAAACTAGTTACTCCAACGTGTCTCGTCTTCAAAGCATCCCAAGTTGCCTTTGCAGTCTTGTATTTAGATACAAGAAGTTACTGATCTTTCGGTAATGCTTGATAAATATAGGCAATTGCATTCTTGTATATATTTTCATCGACTTCTTCAATCGATCATTCTCAATTGCTTCCCATAATTTATTTGCTTCCAATATGACTTGCATCTGAATTACCCAAGTTGTGTAATTTGATGATTTTAACATCAGGCATTGAAAATGGGTTGTAAAATTTAATTAAAATTATTAAAATTATTTGCATCCACTGTCTTCTCCTTTTGACATAACTTATATATAAAAAGATTTTTAAAATTTTTTGTCAAACTTAATTAAAATTAATAAATATAAAAAACTTTGATAAAAAAATTAATTTAATCAAAGGTTTAATGATTAAAAATATAACAACTTTAATAAATATTTTTAATTAACTTTTAAAAATTGTGATGACCCCTTTTTTTTAATACGTAGGGTTAATTAAGGAAAAGAGAAAAAAATTAGGGTTCTTTATCCCTTCTTTCAAAAAGAAAAGAGACCCTTTGCGGCGCGTTTCTTCCTATTGATAAACGGTGCTTCCCTTTCTTCAATTTTCCGATCTACGGTACCTTGGTGGTGGTGGTCGACTGTAACCGGTTGAATCAAGTCGAGTAACCCTCGTTTTTCTTCAATCGCCGGTTGCCCCTTGCGATTTTTTATGGCGATGTAAAAATCGAGTAAACCCTCGATTTTGGTCGGCGATCGCCGGTTGCTCCAGTGGTTGCCCCTTTGCCAAACTTGCGTTTGCTATTATGATTTGAATGGCGGTACTCTCCTACCTCCGATTTTGTTTTTCTTCCGGTTGCTCCAGTCGTCTTCTCCGATCAGGTATGTCCAACCTTGTGGTGTTTTGGCCACCGTAGGTCCCTTTGTTGGAATTTCCAGTCACTCTGGGTAAAACCCCGTTGTGATGTGCCGGTTCTTGGTAGATGATAAGAACTTTGGCAACAACCAAAGCTCTGATACCAAATGTTGGGTCGAAACTAAAAGTTACAAACAAAATCTTGCCAAAGTTCTTCTGTTTCTGTAAATTTCGATTCATACAATTCTGTACATTTGATACATATATATACCGTTTGACCGCGGTGGTTGGGCGTTGGCGGTTGCCGGTGGTGGTTACCCCACGGTGATACTGCCTGTAACGCCGCCAAAATTAGAGGAGCTTATTTTTTTAATAATAAACTTTGTTTCGAGTTTTGAAACTGCGTGGATACAGCTGTAAATACAATATTTCATAACCTGCTTGTATAAAAATATTTACATCTGTCACAGCGGAAGCATTTTAAACTAATTTAATAATTTACAACCTATAAATAAGTTGCAACCAAAAGATATCCAAAGGCGTTACCGATACGGCCAACCATTACTAAATACAAACAAAACATTATTCAAAAGTGTGTCCCCAAAACATGTCATGATATCCATAGCAGGTACCCGTCCTCACCAGTCAATCTATTTACCCACGCATGGAATGTACACGAGAGAGTTAGCTATATATAGCTAGTGAGTAACAGTTAAGCGGAAGCATCATAACAACAATATCATATACATATCACATACATAGCATATCAACAAACAAGTCTATCCTAGCATATTGTGAAGCACTAGTTAATCAGCAGGAACTACATATTGCAGGTTAATCAACCCCGCTCAGTGATCCTAACCGGGGAAACCGATACTTCCCCTCCGCGCCGGTGGAGAAACGGGTAAAGGTCCACCATTGCGTTAACGGGGAACTCACCCTAATCGGGATCAGTGGGAACTGAGAGCCCATAATAGTGTTGAGGGGCGGAGGTTTTACAGGAACCAAGATTCGTGATCGTAGAATCGTCGCACATCATAGTTGACGGCACAAGGCCCCAACTAGATCCGAAGAAGCTGGCCTCAAACATCCAACAAAGTACCGGTACTAACACACATTGGCCTACTTAAGCCACAACATAACATAGTTGGCCTACAAAAGCCATAGCATATCATAATTGGCTTACAAAAGCCATAGCATATCAAATTGGCCTACACAAGCCATAACACATCATGGTTGGCCTACAAAAGCCATAACATATCAAGTTAGGCTTACAAAAGCCATTAACATGCATACATATCAAATTACAACTCATTTGGCCTACAAAAGCCTATAACATGCATAATTATCAAGTCTTTTGTTTCTAACATGCAAGCAACAATATAACATTCTTGATATCATGCTTAGGTTAACCGGTACTCACTTGTTGAGCTATAACAGGAAAATATAATGTTCCGGCTCTTCTTGGTCGTCCTTAGCACCTATAACACATCATTCATATTTAGACATTTAAACACTCAAAGAAACCATCAAAATACTTAAAACAATGTCCTAATAGTGTTCCTAACTTGTTATAACCATAGCCCAAACATCGACACGTGAAAGAACAACACAAAACAACACCTTGTGCAAAAACAGGGCTGACGCAACGCGACCAGGGTTGGAACGCGACACGTTCCATGCTGCAGTGCATATTTTCAATTTTGCACAACATGTGCAATTTGATCCAAATCAACTCTAATTCAACTTTAACCAATTTTAGTGTTCCCTAGCATCATTTGGCACTTGTAGGTGCTTTCTAACATTCTTAACACTTATCCAATTAATTCATACAAAAATCAAACTTAAATTAACAAGAAAGTGTCCATTATAGCCAAAACTTGAAATACATCAATTCCAACACCTCCAATGCACCATTCCTACTCAAAATGACTTATTGAAGCTATTGGAACTGACTAAATCAATCAAAACTATTGTTTGATAACATTTTCTAATTTTTGGCCATTTAAAGCCTATTTTAGCACTATTTTTGCCAATTCAATCAAAATCACCATTTCAATATGAATTTTATGTTCCAATCAATCCATATGAGTTATATGAACTTGTTAGAGCATTAAAAATCAGTCCTTGATGGTCAAATTAGGTTTGACCCGTTTTGGCAAATTTGACCCATTTGGGCATTTCTTGGATTTGAGCAATTCTACCAATTCTAATCCATAAAGTGTGTTCTTTATTATCTATACAAGTTGTAAGAACAATTAGAAGCATCAAAATCAGTTCATGTTGGTCAAATTCGGATCTGACCCATTTTTTACCTAAAAAACCCAACAACTCAAGAACAAGGATGAACATGGAGATGAAGTACTTACTAGTGGAATATGAGGATGAAGAATAGATTATGAACTGATTTTAGACTTGAATTAGAGGCTGGAATGATTGCTTGGCTATTCCTTCTTGATTTCTTCTTTCAATCTTCAAAGAACAAAGAGAAGAGATGAAGTGTGTTACGTGTGTGTTACGTGTGTGTGTGTGTGTGTTGAGTTGATAAGTCAAGACCGACTTGTGGGTTTTAATTATCCACAAGTGGGTATCTTGTTTTCCTTTTCAACTTACAACACGACACCCGTTTACCCGTTTCGTCTAATATTTTATCATTTTTATCTATTTTTATTATTATATTTATCACCTCATTTAATAACTATTTTAGTCATTTATACCAATAACTAACAAATATGTATTTAATTCAATTTATTTAAATTATCTAACGTACCACGTTCGCGCGCATCTAAACCTTTTTTTGAGGATGTTACACTACCCCATCCAACCACACACATATTTACTAACTTTACAAATAATAAAACTATATTTTTCTTTTTTGACAATTATTCCAATAAAGTATGCATTATTCTTTATAAATGCCAAATTGGATTTCTAGATTTAAATACATCAGCAAGAACTCAAAATACATCAAGAAAAATTAATTAGAAAATAGAAAAAATAGAAAAATAAAATAAAATGACCGGTAACTTGTAATTTTGTTATATTTTAAAACAGTTTGCCATTTTGAAAATTACATTATTTAAAAGAAAATCCTAGACATACCGGCTTTATGGCCGACCAACGGCTAACAACACAAAACAAGACCATTAACATTAACATGTATATCAATTTGCAAGTCATATCAGCATTTTCTTGCAATAAATTGAAGGGCTTTTTGGCATATATCAATTTGCAAACCATATCAGCATCTTCTCGCGATAAATTGAAGGGCTTTTTGGTCATTAGGCTTCATCTCGCGGTAATATACATGTGCGAGATTTTGAAAATCTCGCGAGAAATTAGACAAACACAAAAATGACAAAAGAAAACCCAATCGATCAGCTATGA
Organism: Dittrichia graveolens; assembly: GCA_038502395.1. Taxonomy (NCBI): domain Eukaryota; kingdom Viridiplantae; phylum Streptophyta; class Magnoliopsida; order Asterales; family Asteraceae; genus Dittrichia; species Dittrichia graveolens. Next base: position 60,186 of record JARJIL010000003.1, on the reverse strand, counting down.
TATGCAAAGGATTGAAGAATGGGATTCTAGAAATTAGACAAACACAAAAAAAGACAGAGAAAACCCAATCGATCAACGATGATGTACAAAGGATTGAAAAATGGGTTTATAGACAACCGCAATTGCAGATCTAGCTTGTTTGTAGAGGAACTGGGAATGAGATATGGAGGGGACGGAATCGTGGTGGTTGTGCCGTTTCACAAGGGTTTGACAGTTTTCAGTACACCACTGATAGCCTAGCAATAGCAGGCGAAAGAGAGACGGTGTTTGGATCGAGCTTCGTGCCTTACTTTAGAGGGCTGATATTGATACAAAACGGTGTTTTTATACTCTATTTGAAAAATGATAGCTTGTGAATAATTTGATTACAAACCCCCAAATAAAATACATATATATACCTCTCAGATGGTCATAAATGATAATGTTTGTAATACAAAGTAATTACAAACCCCAAACAAACTAACGTTTGTTTTAAAAAAAAGACTATTTTTCTCTCGGTTTAATTAGTCATATAAAATAAATACTTGATAATTGAATTTATCATTCGATATTTTTCACGAGGCATTTGACGGTTATTTAATTTATTAGCTTCATTTATTACTTTAAATTAAATTTAAAATTTTTATTTAACACTAATACGTGTAAGCATAATATTTTCTTTCAAAAGAAATAGAGTAAAGACAAGAATTTTGTGTCCATTCAACATAGTTGTTTTTTGTATGACAATATCGAAACTTGACGGATTTGACATTAAAAAAAACAAGTTAAGATGCTTGTGTATCAATTTGCTTTTATCCCGACACAACGCGTGAACGATTATAAGCTCGTTCACGTACAATTTAATCTATTCTCCAACAACCACATATGATCTCATCTATAAATATAATTAATCACTCTATCTACCACACACCACCAAATTAAATATGAGATGCAAAATTCTAATATATATCATAAAGAAAAACTAATACCAACCAAAACAAAGAAAACAAACGAATCAATGAATAAAATTTACTTGCATATATCTTCTATATCATCATCATCATCATTTGTGAATATGTGATTGATCAATTAATATTCAAGTTCGTACGCACGTGTAGTAACTTAACTAGACTTGGAAAGGCCATGGCCAGTCTTTTGTATCCTCATACTTCTCCTGCTGGCATTGAACTTTTGTGTTCATACTCTGTCCACCTTGTACAAAGGCATGGTACCTCAAGAAGAACGCAAGCGTCAAAACCAACCACTCAAGACAAAAGATGAGGATGCAAAGCCCACCGGCCATTTTCAATATCACACTCGCATCCTCCTCCTTCACATACGACTTCAACGCCTCCAGAAACTTGGATGTCGTCGTGAATATCAGAACAGAGATTGACCCATGAAATATGGCAGTCAAGATGGTGGCTACCATGTGGGCCGCGTACCATTTGCTGGACCCCGCCGCGTTGCACCCTGTTATGGCTCCTGCGATGGTGATCATGTGGAGGAGAATTAGGAACGCACCTGCCAACGACGGCAAGAGGCGGAGGGAGAGAGTCAGGAAGATGCAACTAGATGCTGCACCCAGCAATATGTAATTGCACACCAGGAATAGCTTATGGGTCTTGTTATCAGATACGGGAAACCCCATTTTTAATGACAAATCTATCGAGACTGACAGATATTTCAACAATATTAATAGACGTGAATGAATTGATCTATCGGGAAACACCGTGTTTGTTTAACTTGTCACACACACACACACATATATATATATATCCTATATACACAGAATCAACGTACACCTGGCTTTCGACCGTTTCATCTGTAACGGCTATTTTATTCCTCGAGAAGCATTGGTGCAACGGCTACATCTTCTATAGTTTATTCCTCGAGAACCGATGGTGCAACGGCTACTTCATTGTATATGAAATTTCAAATTCAAAAACTGATCATCAACCCACCAAATATATATCTTCTAATCTTCTATCTTCTAATCTAAATAAAAAACTAACTATCTATTATCAATTTAAATCTTCTAATCTAAATAAAAAACTAACTATCTATTATTAATTTAATTAGAAAATCTTAACTTTTCATTTAATTAAAATTAAATCTTTATCATTTTAAAATTAAAAACTTAATTTTTACTTTGAATAGTCAAAATTGAAACTCCACTTTAAATTTATATAAGATAAGATTATATCTAATTAATTAAGTTAATATAAATTTAATATATCTAATTATTGTTCTAAATTGGAAATTGACAATAATTAAAGTTGATGATATAAACATCTTAGTAAATACAAATTACATCTTCTAATATAAATAAGAGTAAATTAAATAAATTGTCCCTGTCATTGTCATAAAATTTCACTTTTAGCCTTTTAACTTTAAAAATTACAAAAATAGTTACTATAGTTGTCATTTTGTTTCATTTTAGTCTTTTCTTACCTTATGTTTGTTACCAAACACATATCACTTATTAAACTTATTACCGAACACTCATTCTTTACTTTTAAGCTTGTTACTAAACATCCTTTTTTTGAATTCTATTTTATTCTTTTTAACTCTCAATCATCCCCTATTTTCCCATCTCTCTCTCTCTCACACTCTTTCTCTCTCTATGGACCAGCACCATCACCACATCCTCACCGTCGGTCATCACCACCGCACGACCACCTCCGCACCGGTCGCCACCACCGCACAACGACCACCATTGCCTTGTCTCTTCAAGAGCACCGGCCACCACCACTATTCTTCACGAGTCTTAGATCTGAGATCCGAAGCAAACCTCACTCCGTCGGTCATCACCACCGCACGACCACCTCCACACCGGTCATCACTACCGCACGACAAGCACCACTCTCTTGTCTCTTCAAGAGCGCCAACCACTGCCACCGTTGTTCACGATTCTGAGATCTAAAGCAACCCATCTGAGATTAAAGCCCCTATCTGAGATCTAAATTACTTTTCTAAGATCTAAAGCATAGATCTAAGATCTATACTCTCCTTCTCTCCAATCTGTAGTAAACCTTCAATGATCAAGACTCTACCGTGATTTGTGGAAGCTTGAAGAGTTGATGGTTTCTAAATGTGTTGAGATTATCTACTAATTATTAATTAAGGTTTCTAAGCTTGAAGAGCTACCGTGATTTGCTGATGGTTTCTAAGCCGATGGTTTCAACGATCAAGACTCTATGGTTTCTAAGCTTGAAGAGCTTATGGTTTCTATTCTTTAATAAAAAAATTTGGATGTAAATAATGGTTTAATTCATCTATAAATTGTTTCTGGTTTTTTTGTGTCCAAGAACAGACATATACCAAGATATTTGGAAAGTTAATTACCTACTAATTAAGGTAATTAAAAAGTAATTACATTATTTATGATTTTCTTTGTTAATCATCTACATTTTATTTGTTTATTTTATTAACAATTAATAATTATTAAAGTAATTAAAACGTTTATTTAGAACAAACACAATTTTATTTGTTTATTGAATTAACATTATTTTGTTTGAATAATAATTAAATTTTGATTTGGTTTAAAGAATAATAAAATCTTAGATGCAATTATGTGTTTGGTAACAAGGATAAGGTGTAAAAAGATTAATATGCCCTTTGACTAACGATCAAAGTTAACAACAATTAGTCTAAAGGATCGAAAATGAAACAAAATGATAATCACAGTGACTATTTTTGTAATTTTAAAGTTAAAGGACTAAAAATGAAATTGCGTGACAACCACATGGACCATTTATGTAATTAACTCTATAAATAAAAGACTAACTATTTGTAATCAATTTAATTAGAAAATCTTAGCCTTTTATTTAATCAAAATTAAATCTTAACCATTCATTTAGGTTAAAATTAAAAACTCAGTTTTGACTTTGAATAGTTAAAATTGAAACTCCACTTTAAATCTTCTAATATAAATAAAAGACTAATTTGATAAAATTTATTGGACGATCTGAACCATTCATTTAAAAAAATATTTAATCTTGACCATTGATTTACTTAAAATCAAAAAATCAATTTTGACTTTTTAGAGTCAAAGTTATTAGAGATAATTTCATATATGCCCTTATTAAATCATATAAAATCGTATTTGCCCATCTTAATTTACAAATGTCATATTACCCTTTATAATATTTCAAATTATCATAATTAACCAAATTCTTAATTTTATCATCCTAAAATATTTTACAATCATTTTAAATTCCTTTTTAATTATAACCAATAACGTTTAACTTTATTACCATAAATTATAACAATAATGATTGATAACTTATATAAGAAATACAATCACGTCTCTTTGTATCATTCTGCCGTCAACTCTGTCTTCCCACTCCCGTGTTGGTTAAAGTGTTGATGTCGTACGTCCTCATGTTTTAAATTCTCATTTAATTCGCGTTTTATTATTATTTAATACGTTTTTATTAATGTTTAATATTTATTATCGTTTAAACGAACTCGTGTATCACACGGACATTTAGTCTAGTTTATATAAGATAAGGGTATATCTAATTAATTAAGTTAATATAAATTTAATATATCTAATTATTGTTTTAAATTGGAAATCGACAAAAATTAAAGTTGATGATATGAACATCTTAGTAAATACAAATTACATATTATTTTGTATTAATTTAAAACTAATATCAAACCTTTAATAATCGTTTAATATTAATAGCTAAATTATATGCTCGTATAATATACGAGTTCGTTATAAAAAATAAAAAATATTAATAAAAATATACTAAATAATTATATAAATCCAAATTAATGAGAATTTAAAAAAAGATAATAGACAACTTTAATTTAAAGTCAAATTGAATCTAAGTGTAACCAAAGAAAAGTCAAAATTAGATTTTGGAATTTATAGAAATGATTGGTTCAAATTCAATAATTAAAATTTTTATTTATGCTGTGACCTATGTAAAGTTTGATTTTATTTAAATTTTACATCACTCTAAGGTTGTCATTACTTATTTTATTCATACAAAACAATCATGATCTTTACATAAATAGTTATGTATGAACCCTGTATTTACACGTACATTTAAACTAGTATACTATATAATATATAGAATTAACAGGACATGATTTATACACGATACAAATTTACCATATATAACTAAAAAATGTATGATTGTAATGTGAATAAGATAATTTGATAGTGCATTTTTAGAAGCATAAAAGTCATGAAATTTATGTATAATAAATTGTGTACAAATCAATTTTCATCTTAAATCTTTTTAGCCAAACAATTAATTTAATCATAGGACAAACTTCTAAAATCTCTCTCTCTATATATATGTTTATATCTTTTTTTAAACGCATTTTTTATTATTATATGTAATATAACATATTATAGCAAAAAAAAGGAACTTTACTATTTAATATAATAGATATTATGTAACAAAGTGTTAAATTTGATACATATCTCAAAAGTTTGCCCTTGGTACTATTAGTTAGCGTTTGGTTCGCGGATTTTTTTTCATTAGAATTGAAATCTTGGAAGGAATTTGAATGGGAAAGTAATTCCTTCCTTTTTGTGTTTAGCAAGAGATGGAATTCAAATGGGAAAAACTTGGTGAAATCGGTGGCACCTTCCTTCACCACCGCCGCCCCCAACATCTCTTTCGCCCCTCGCGATCACTGCCCTAACACCGCCACCGTCGGGATGAATGAAGCCCTAATCGTTGGTCGTCGAGACGAAGAAAATGAAGCCACCGTCGAAGGTCGAAGCCCTAATCAAAGCCACCGGTCACCACTCGTCACTCGTCGTCGAAGCCAAGTCTATGAAGATGAAGCCACCGTCGGTGCCTGGTGGGTCACCACTCGTCACTCGACGTCAAAGCCACCAGTCAAAGAAGATGAAGCCACCGGTCACCACTCGTCACTCGTCGTCGAAACCACCGGTCGAAGAAGATGAAGCCACCGTCGATGCCACCGGTCACCACTCGTCACTCGTCGTCGAAGCTACCGGTCAAAGAAGATGAAGCCACCGTCGATGCCATCGGTCACCACTCGTCACTCGCCGTCGAAGCCACCGGCCGAAGAAGATGAAGCCACCGTCGATGCCATCGGTCACCACTCGTGACTCGCCGTCGAAGCCACCGGCCGAAGAAGATGAAGCCACCGTCGATGCCATCGGTCACCACTCGTCACTCGTCGTCGAAGCCACAGGTCGAAGAAGATGAAGCCACCGTCGATGCCATCGGTCACCACTCGTCACTCGTCGTCGAAGCCACAGGTCGAAGAAGATGAAGCCACCGTCGATGCCATCGGTCACCACTCATCACTCGTCATCGAAGCCACCGGCCGAAGAAGATGAAGCCACCGTCCATGCCACCGGTCACCACTCGTCACTCGTCGTCGAAGCCACCGGCCGAAGAAGATGAGGCCACCGTCCATGCCACCGGTCGCCACTCGTCACTTGTCGATCGTCGTCGCCGAGGGGTAGAGTGACGGGGATGAGAGACGAAAAAATGGTGAAATTTGTGGTCACAGGTCATGGAAGGAATTTAAATTCCATCCAATCTTGGAAGGAATCTGAATTCCATTTAGTAGTCTTCAACAACATTCCTTATACGGACTCAAATATCTCTCCTAAAGAGCGTAAGAATGATTTTAAGATTGATACATGACATAGCCAACAAAGACTTAAAAGAGGCATAATTTGTATATGAGAACTAGTGCTATACCCGCAACCTTACCTATCCGGCCAAAACTATTTTTCTCTCTGTCTCCCATTTTCAATGAAATAGGTTAACTTCTTATAAAAACTTACGTTTAGTTTTCTTTTCCTCCCACCTAACACCATCGTGGGGTCCATTCCGTCTGCTGTCTCCCATTTTCTCTCGATGAGGTCATTACCAACAATCCATCACCCTCAACCTTACTTATCTGGCCAAAACTATATTATTGGCACAGAAAAAAGTAATTTCATGTTACCGATGATCTGATACACCACCGCCGCACGAAAAGGTTTATGTTTTCGAGGGTAGTTATCTTCGACAAGGTTTCCATTTCGATGCACCATAGAGACACGAGACACCAACCATCGCCATTGTACAAGTTTCGTCGTTTTTTTCCTTTGCCGTCGAGACTATTGCGATTTTTTGGTGTTTCGTCACCGCTGGCGAAGCTGCGAAAACTTATGATTCTTTAACCATGTGATTGTTCAACCATTAATTGAAAACTGAAGGGCTCTTCGTCAATGGTTTCAAAATAAACATACAACAATTCGTTATTTTAAATTTACTATAACAAAGGGAGGCCTATGAAAAGTCCTCGTAATGTCTATTGCTGCAAATTTGGGTTCAATGTCCGTGAATCAATTTTTTACCTTTTTATTCAATTTATAGCCTCACGCGTATACTCGGAGAGATCCATATTCCATTATGTTTTGCCATAAATTTATTATGGATAAAAAAAACTTTGTGTAACATTTATGATTGGGTAAATTGCCGAGAAAGGTAACTTAAATATCAAAATTTACAAATAAAGGTAACGTCCAATTTTTTTTATCGAGAAAGGATTATATATTTCAATTTGTAACAAAAAAGAGTATAATGCGTGAAATTTATACCTTTTTTGTTACAAATTGAAATTTATAATTTTTTTTTGATGGGTCTAAGAGGTCTTTATACACTTTTTTGCTAAAAGTTGAAATTTATAATCTTTTCTCGGCTAAAAAAATTGAACGTTATCTTTATTTTCAATTTTCGATATATAGATTACCTTTCTCAACAATTTTCCCTTTATGATTTATTGCTGCCAGTTTGGATTGCGAATCATGTATTTTGATGTAAATTTATTATGTGAATCAATTTTGTTTGTGCATCAAATGTACAAGAGAATGATCATTTGCAAGTATATGAAACAATTCAATTAACCGATCAAAACTTCTTATTTTCTCAATTTTGATCTAAAATTTTAATTTTGGCATCCACAATTAAAATAATCACTTGCGAAAGTATATGGAACCAATTATAAGTGTTATAAGAAAATATAAAGGACGTGTTTGTATATATTATATATTTATATATAATGGATGAATTTAACTATATATGTTTATAAATTTTCTTTTATAACTTTTAATGTATAATAATTGGTATAAATATGAATATATACTTATAATCGTCTCATTTCTTATCTACATTTTGATGTAAAATTTACCATTATATATATATATAAAGAAAATCATTATTGAAAAAACTTCTTTAAATACAAATCCAATTAACCAATTAAAACCTTTCATTTCCTCAACTTTGACCAAAATTTTTAACTTTGACTTCCACAATTAGAATTATCCATGTGCAAGAGTATATGAAACATGAAAAAATATGGGGGTTTGTATAAATTATATATTTATATTTAATAAATGTATTTAATTGTATATGTTTATAAATTTCCTTTTATAACTTTTAATGTATAATGATTGGTATAAATATAATTATATATTTATCATCATCTTATTTTTATCTACGTTTTGATATACATTTTAGCATCATCCAACACAAAATTAAAAAATATATATTTTTAAAAAAAAATATTAGTAAAAAAAATACATTTCATAACCACCGAAAAAAGTGAGTACTATTATTGATTTTATGTAAATCGAAATATAATGACAATTAATAATTTCTAAATAGAATATGTATTTTTTGCTTATCTTTTTTATAATATTTATTGTTTATTTTTATGTTATTTATCACTAAATAAATAATACTTTTTATGAGGTATTTTTGATTCAGAGTATATAAGAATATAAATGGGTTAAGTGCACCGAAATGTACTGTGTAATGAACTAAACTTTGTTGAAATAAATACAATAAGGTGTAAATACAATATTCTGCTTTGTAGGTAAGTGCTGACGTGTCCGGTTACATTATTATTTAAATCTATTTTTTGTTATTTTATTTATTTATTTATTATTATTATTATTTATATATTATTATTATACAAAAAACTTTATCAATATTGTCATTGTATGCAATTAACTTTATTTTGTACCAAAAAATACATACAACTTACAAATTTTGTTCATTGTATACAATTGATAACCTGATTACCAGGTTACCGGTTATCCATTGTATACAATGAACAAAATTTAAAAGTTTTTTGTATTTTTAGATACCAAAACTCTTTTATTTTTTGTTAAGTTACCGGTAAGTATACAATGAACCAAATTTGTAAGTTGTGTGTATTTTTAAGTACAAAATAAAATTTGTTGCATACAGTGGCAATATTGGCATAGTTTGTTGTATTTTCGTATAATTTCCCCTTATATTTATTCTTTTTATGTTTCTAACCGGGTATCTTCACTTTGAAGATCACATGCCCCGACCACCCATCATTACCACCACCCTCACTTTGCCTCCTCAACCACCGGCATCTCCGAAGTAGAAGACCCGTCACTGTCGCTGTAAAAGTAACCACCATGTGACAACCTCCTCTCTCGGTCTCAATGAACCAAATTCGTAAGTTGTTTGTATTTTTAGATATAAAATAAAGTTAGTTGCATACAATGACAATATTAACATAGTTTGTTAAATTTTCATGCAATTTGCACAAGTTCAAACATACAAATACTTTAGTATAATATATTTCAAAATAAATCTTTACCGAAAGATAAGATTAACAACCATAATATTTAAATTATAAACCATAATATTAATACTATCTATAGTAAACTAGTATTTTACCCGCGCGATGCAGCGGGGTAGAATAGTTTCATTTGTCGACTTGTCAATTCAACATGTTATTTGTGATATTGCCGGAGAATATGGTGGTTGTGATCTTTGTACAAATATCAAGTTAACGCAACACTTACGTTTAAATGACAACATTCTATTCTTGTATGAACGAATTCACACCATCTTTTACGATCATATTACATGGTAGAATATAAAACTTTTTTAAAACAGTAAGTAAATGTGACAATTATTTAGATCATGCTAAATACAGATGTACTTCACTCATCACGCAACACTTCTTTGTAGACAATTATAAGGTATATATAGGCAAAGTATTTTGGTCTGATTTCTTTCATTAAACTCAAGACAATTTTTTGTAATTAATTTCTTGACAGTTTTAAAGTGTTTAAGATCATTGCTGGAACATATTGTAAAATAATGCTATTTGAGTTATACTATTTTAAAAGTGTTAAGACTGTTGCTGTTATTGTAAACCATGCTATATTACTTGTACTACTTAACTTTAAAAATTGTCTTAAAAAGAGTTAAATGTAATTAATTTCTGATAATTTTAAATGCTGGAATTTATTATAAAATATTAATTATGTATTTAAATTGTCTTAAATGCTGAAAGTTATTGTAAAATATTAATTATATATTTAATGCTATTTGAGTTGTACTATTTTAAAAGTGTTAAGATTGTTGTTGTAAGTTATTGTAAAACATGCTATATTACTTGTACTACTTTAACTTAAAAAATTGTCTTAAAAAAAAAGCTAAATGCTTTATAGAGTAATAAAGATTACTTCAATGGTATACGTGAGTTGTACTAAATTACTAATTTAGTTTTTCAAGTTTAAAAATTACTAAGATGATCTTTATCATTCAAAGTTTGTTACAATATCGGTCCATTAAATATACTCTTCCATCTATAAACCTATTTTTTGTCGATTGATTAACTATTGAAAATTGAGTACTATGTATGCGACTAAATCAACATGGTTCTGATTTCCACGATTGTTCTAAACAATCAATCAATTTGTCACCTAAAATCTTCAAAAAGGGAAAAAGAAACATAAAACGAGAGCATTCATCAACCGACAATGGGGCCAGGAATTCTAAAAACAAACAATTTGTCGCCAACGCAACTACGCTAGTCATACACATAGTAATGGTAATAGTAATAGCTGACTGGCCGGCTTCAGCAAGTAAAAAAGTTCAAATCTCCCCAAGATATATCTGTTTATCACTGCTGCATGATCCTATAATAGGGTGGGTGGGGTGGAAGACACATTCATTGACAGACCCAGTGTGGCCAGGAAGTTTATAGAGTATGCGTCTTGAAGTGGTATCCCAAATATAAACCATGCGATCAGAACTACCAGCAGTGACTTTGCTCCCATCAGGTGACCAGCTACACTTGAGAAGGTTCTGCTCGACATTGTGCTGGTGTCCCTCCATTATCTTGACACAACGATTCTGTGGTGCATAAGGACGCATGTCCCAGATACGAAGGGTACAGTCCATCCCATTGGTAAGGAGGTAAGACCCATCAGGGCTCAGTTGCATACCTGTTATCATATTCTGATGACCTTCAAGAGTCATGGTAACCTCATTCCTCCTAAGATCCCACACCTTCACAACATTGTCAATTCCACCACTGTATATCTTGTCTGAAGCATCAGAAAACCCAACAGCTGTGATCTGATATTTATCTGGAAAGGTCTGGATAGCACCCCTTTGACGCAGATCCCAGAGCTTAGCAGTCCCATCATCAGATCCACTCACAACAAGCGGTGGGCCCCTGCGAGAAGGACAGCACGAGTTCACAAAAGAGGAGTGTTCAGCCATCTTCTTTATCTGCTTCCCCGTCTCTACATCCCATGCCCTCAGTGTCTTATCTGGACTGGCTGAGATTATCTGCAACCCATCACTCGTCCACTGGAGATCCAGCACAGCATTCTTGTGCCCTTTCAGAACCATAAAGTTCTTGCACTCACCACTGACATGCCACAGGAAGATTTCTCTGTCATGTGACCCAGAGGCAATCACTGTTCCTGCTGGATTGAACTTCATCGTATAGATGCCACTCTGATGACCTGTCAGCAGCATGATAGGTGACAGTAAACCTGACCTTCTTTCTTTACCATTTGGCACTCCACTATCCGTATTCTGGTGACCACTATATGATAACTCCATTGGCCGTACACCCATAACAGACAGGGCACCTTCACCCACTTCCATTTTCACTTGCTTGATGATGTTTACTACTTTTGTCCCTAAGCCTGAAGTAAAAAGTTTTAAGCCATATCATATCATTTTTTACTTGCAATGAAAAGAAAAGTGAAAACTATAAATCACTTCAACAGATTGAACCTGTAGGTGGAGGGAGGAAAAGGGTATCAACTAAAGATTTTTAATTGTACTTGAAACTCCATGCTCTTTTAATCAATACGCCAACATAGGCAACCAATTATTACTATTTACTATTTACTTTTACTATTACTATTACTATTTTATTGTTGTTGTTATTATTATTATTATTAATCATATATATTTCCGTGGAGAGTTTGTCAATTATGTGCTTCAAGAGCATTTGCCCTTAATGATTTAGGAGGTGTACCGGTCAGCCCTATGATTGTCAAATTTGTAGGTTGTGGATGGTCGTTTGGAGCCAACATGTTATCTCACATTTGTAGGTTAGATTTGGATCGACAGTTCCAAAACACTTACGTTTGGCGTTCCTCTTATTTCTCCCTCACAATATGCAAATGCACGAGTTTGTAGGACCTCAGGATGATCTTACTATCTTAGTAGTTACAGAGATTCGCATTGTTGGTTTGATTTATTTGATTCTGTTTTTGGCATAGTTAGAAAAGTTGTCAGATTAAATCACACATTTGAATTTGGAACAAAAAAACTTTTGTTTGCTTCTATTGTCTTAGATGTTATACATCAATGCACCAAGCCATTGGCTCAGCCACAGTTTCTTTCTCTGCGAGTTTGCTGCAAGTATTTGGGAAATTTTTAACAAATCATGTGATTCTGTTTCCAGTAAAGAAAGGTATGTCTCCTCTACGATTCATATTCCCTATTTTAGAAAATTGCCTACTTGCTCATGACACCAGAAACAGAACAATGAAATGCTCCCAAGGCATTTGACCACAGAGTTAAACCAAACGGTTATAACTTTGGTCTGATTTTTGTTCTATTTACCATGAAACCATCAAATTTCCAATTGTTTTATAGAAACCCTCAAGTTTTCATAGTTTTCCATCTAAGGTTACCCACTGTGTCAAAATGACAACTTTGGGTAAATGACCGTGTTGACTTTTAGCTTACAAAAGTTCAGTCACAGGCTAATGAGCTAATGTAAGACATTACCTTGGTATTCAGACAAAAACAGATTACTTTTTTACAATAACCCTTAGGCAAAGAGGCAAACATTTTGCGAATCATGTCAAATTATTGTTGCAATTTTCTTCAACACAAACTCTAGTACATACACTAAACAAGTTCAACATAATATATTTGTGTTATGGATTTACTAGTGTATTCTATTTCACTTTATTTGGCATTATTTCTTCAAATTGACAAGATTTTTCAACTGCATAGGCGCGTAGCTTTAATAAGATAAATGCAACACAGCAAAGAGCCGAATCTTTCATATGTCTATTGTAATTTTTCAGAGACCTGATATAACTTCAACGAATTTCAGATTGCAAATGAAAACATAAGCCAATGTTGTAAAACTCGGCGGTTCTAGAGCAGCCGGCCAAGAAGTAGCAATATCGCCCCGCCCCGCGGGGGGGGGGGGGGGGGGGGGGTACTTGGATTGGAATTTAATCTATAAAATTTGAAATTATACTTGTGACATGTTCGTAAATACTCAAATATAAACTTAATTCTTCATGGGACCCAAAAAATATGTTTAGAAACATTATCACAATTTGTCAAACATAAACAGAACTTAAATCAAATATATTCAAGCTGTCTGTCGAGTGTGACTTTAAATCAAGAGTTGTCTGTTAGACAGTTAGCTGATCTGTTAGCTGATAGGTTAGTTTAATAGTGTTGTCGTTAATTAGACTAGTCCTATAAATAGTGGGGGTCTCAGTATTCAGAGATTCGGTTTAATCATATAATGCAATTCTCTAAAGAATTTATCTAAATTTCCTAACAAAATTGTATCAGAATGTCACGCTCTGATTAACACGCTTCTGTAGTTTTTGAATTTTGATTCCAGTTCAAAGCAATAAATCGAAGTAGTTTGTTCAATTTTCGATTGAGTTCTTGCATTGCTATCTGAGAAATTAATTTTGTGTGTCGTTCTTTAAGTTCAATTCAAGGTGGAGGTCGACGGCAAGCTAAAATCGACCGGTGTTCATTTCAAGGTGGAGCGAATAGCGATAATGAAATTGGTGGTGCATTGAAGTTGGGGAACAAGAATTAATGATCAATTTGGCAATTGGTGATTGATATCGTGGTTGATTGAAGTCGTGAACAAGAATTGACAATCATGGTGAACAAGAATTGGCGATAGATACCAGTGACCGATTGAAGTTGGTGAACAAGACTTGGCGATCGATTGGTAAGTAGCAATTGAAGTCGTTGATCGAGGCTACGTGAATTCACTATTGATTGGTGAGTGGCGATTGAGATTAGTGATCAACTAATTGATTTCGAGTGGAAGGACACTGAGATAATTGATCGACTAAGGATGTAGTACGATTTCAAGATTCTTCCGGTGGAAACAATTCAAGAATCTTGCAATGCCTTCACAAATAATTAAGATCGATAAATTCACATGAAAGAATAATTTTAGCTTACGGCGTATTAAGATGAGAGCTCTCCTAAAACAGCAAGGAATTTGGATTCCTCTATCCGGTGAAAGAGAAAGACCTGAAGAAATGGCAGATTTTGAGTTTAATCAACAAGATGAAAAGACTCATAGCACCATCTTGTTGTCTTTAGCAGATGAAGTGATTTATGAGGTTGCTGATGAGGAGACTGTTGCATCTTTATGGTTGAAGTTTGAAAGTCTCTATATGACAAAATCTTTAACAAACAAGTTGTTAAAGCAAAGGCTGCTTTCGCTTCGAATAAAGGAGGGGATGCAATTGAAGATTTGAAGGAACATCTTGAGTTCCTGACGAATTGAACTCCATTCTTATGGATTTAAAGAATGTTGAGGTCAAAGTAGATGATGAGGATGCTGCCTCACCTGTTGGTTTCACTACCGCCTTCTTACGAAAATTTTGTCAACTAGTTTGTAGTTGGAAGGGACACGATCACTTTGGAAGAAGTTCGATCAAGCTTACATTCATGAGAATTGCGCCATAAAGCTTCTGGAAATGGAACTGAAAGTCAATCTTGTTAGTGGTAAATGAAGGTAGAGAAAGGAATCGAGAGAAAGGAAAAGACAAGTGGAAGGGTAGAAGTCGATCAAGATCCAAGGTTCCAGGATCAAAAACAGGCCCGAAAGATGCTTGTCACACGTGTGGAGAACTTGGACATTGGAAAAATGAATGCCGAAAACGAAACGAGAAGGCTTCCACTACTGTTGGTAAAGATCAATCGGGTTCAGAGGCTGATCTGGTTCTTGCAGTTGTTAACTCTAAAACTCAGCCAGATGTATGGATTCTTGACTCCGGGTGTTCATTTCATATGACACCAAATGTGTCTTGGTTTGATGCTTATGAAAGGGTAGCAGTAGGGAGTGTTTTGATGGGGAATGATGACCCATGCAAAGTTGTTGGAATAGGTTCAAAAGTATCAAAATGCATGATGGTGTTGTGAGAACATTGACCGATGTACGTCATGTTCCACCCTTGAAAAAGAATCTTATTTCGTTGGGAGCGTTAGATTCAAAGGGGTTCAAGTACAACGGTGAAAAGGTGGCAATTCGGGTCTCTAAAGGGGCATTAGTGGTAATGAAAGGAGTCAAGATACCACCTTGTATGAGCTCGAAGGCAGCATAGTTGTTGGGTCAGCTTCACCAGCCCTAATTGTGAGAAAAATGAGTTGGATTTGACCCATTTGTGGCATATGAGGTTGGGGCATGTTAGTGAGAAAGGGATGCTAATGCTTAGCAAAGGACTTCTTGTTGGGTCAGCTTCACCGGCCCTTAGTTGTGAGAAAAGCGAGTCAAATTTGACCCGTTTGTGGCATATGAGGCTAGGGCATGTTAGTGAGAAAGGGATGCTCATGCTTAGCAAAGGACTTCTTAGAGGTCATAAAGTTGCTGAATTAGGATTTTGTGAGCATTGTATCTTTGGAAAACAAAAGAGAGTTAGTTTTTCAAAGGCTGTACATAATACAAAGTCAACATTGGACTATTTGCATGCTCATTGTTGGGGTCCTTCTCAAGTTCGTGGTGGTCATTATTTTCTCTCAATTGTTGACGATTACCTAAGGATGATGGTTTGGAGTTTTGTTCAAAAGAATGTGACCTATTTTGTAAAGATGAAGGGATTGCTAGACATCATACGGTTACGCACACTCCTCAGCATAATGGAGTGCTAGAAAGAGTTAGATGTGTGCTGTCAAATGCAGGTCTTTCTAGAGGTTTTTGGGTCGATACTTTGAACACAGTTTGTTATTTGATTAATAGAAGTCCCGCAACAACCACTGGTTGCAAAACCCCTTTTGAAATGTGGTCTGGAAAGCCAACCGATTATACAAAGTTAAGGGTGTTTGGTTGTCCTTCATACTATCATGTGCGTGAAGGAAAGTTAGAACCAATGTAAAAAAGGGGATGTTTAGGGGCATGGTGCTGGTGTAAAAGTATTTAGAATTTGGTTTTGATGACATGGTGGCCTATGCTCTGCAAGTTGCTGAAGATTTGGAGTTTTTAGAGCCATCTACTTATCGAGAAGCAATAACAAGAATAGTTTTAAGCAGGTTTCAAAGAGCACAAAAGAAACTGGAGTGCTTTCGGTACAATTAAATCTAGAGGTTCTAGAGGAAGCAATGTTAGAAGATCAAATAACGAATCTGAGCTTTCTGCTCTAGTGAAGAAATTGGGGGCCACAAATAAAGATGAGAATAGATCTTATGAAGGTAAGTTGCAGATGGATGTCAGCATGCTGCTCTAACCTTGCTATGAACTTATGTGAGCATTTTAATTCATTATATCAGGGAAGAAAAAAAGTAATTTGCCAATGTTTTAACATTTGTCTCCTACCAAGTTGAGCATATTTCATGCATACCAAATCTCCATGAAAAATCCCAACTTAAACTAATTCTGTAGTAATATTAATTGCGAAGTTGACTTGGCTAGCTCAAAATATTATTATCATCTGCAATGTGCAAAGACATTCAACTAGAGAGCCTTGTCCATATATGTTCTTATCTTGAAGATAACAACAGTGATAATCATGGTAAGTATTCTGGCAAAGATTAAAGCAGAGGCATACCTCAATTTTTTTTGTCAGAACAGTAGTGAATGGCGACAAGGATGCAGCAAATGATGACAAAGAAGCTGGTACGTGCTTTGCTTAATTGCACCAGTATATCCTTCACTTCCTTTTCAATCAGATTTCACCTACCTAATTAAGACATTACAAATTGGTTGTTAAATTGATCAATTTAATAAATATTTCCACAAACTACTTTATACATATGTAGAAATAACTGTCCTGAAACTACTTGAGGTGTTAAGAATATTAATATATAACTCAATAAAGTATAAACAAACACAAATACATAACACGCGAAACAAGTCCAGCAATATAAAAATCCAATGGAGGTTTGTGTATCAAACAGAATACAAAAGGCAACCAGCTATGGCGACAGGCAGTGGCAGACCCAGGAAATGACTCATTGGGGGCACCCATTGAGCAGAATCATGTTTCAGGTTAACCCAACCTGACTGGTTTAGTGAAAAATTACCAATTAACTCTATAAATTCCACTTTAATTATCCACAATATATATTCTTAGTTATAACCAACTACAATCTAGCCTAAAATGACATACAGCTTACATCAAAAACCTATATGCAATTTTTAGTGCTCGTCGAGTATGCACGTCCCTAACGAACATGTTAGCTCAGCATTACATTAATAAAGCACTTGTTAGTAAAGTAAGTAGAGTAACAATTCCAAATTCTCAACCAAGACAACGAATCTGTATCAATTCATATTTTCAGTAGCATATTCAAAATACCAACAAATACCACAGAGCTATAATAACAATAAATATCACAAAGTTTAAGCATTTAGATACGAAATTCGTAACCCTACACAAATTTGAAAACAGAAATCGGTACCTGAGGGTTGAAAGACTCAATTCTGAGATGGCTGAAGGCTCGATTTTAAGACGAGAAGAAATCGATTCTGAGATAGGAATCGAGAGACTGAGATCCCTGTTTCACTGAGCGACGTGAATTCGACAGAAACCGGCAGCGGCAGTTAGGGTTCAGGGGAGGCGGACTGGCGGTTGAGCGGCAATGACAGCAGTGGTGGCCTGGTGGGCTGCGCCTTGTGACCTACTCTTGTTGTTCGCTGTTATATATAAACATTTACAACTTTTTTCGTGTTTTTAAAAATACTAAATTATCATATAAGATTTTTATATTTTATTTTAATTACTAAAGTTTACATATTTAATAAAATCAACGTCAATACAATGTTTTTGAAAGTACAAGCCAATATAAATTAACTTAATTATTAAAAAATATTTTCATAACCTTTTTTCTAATTATGGAGAACAGAAAATTAAAAAAACTATAAAAAAAGATAAATAAAATAGACATGTCATCAAACAAAAATTATTTGCTATCATCATATTACTTGAATACCATACTCTATACGTCTTGAAAACGAACATGTGAAATTATTCGTTGTCGCCACATTACGCGGGTATCATGCTAGTTTTATTTGAAAGGAGAGTATAGAAATGATTTAAAGAAAAGTTTGATTAATTTTCTTTGATAAAATTTTCTTTTAAAAGTGAGAGGAATTTGAAGAAAAGGAAAGGAAAGAAAATGAAAATTTTTATGTGTGTTCCAGAGATATGGCAAGGAAAGAAAAGAAAAGAAAATTAACCGGAGAAAAAAATATAAAAGAAAGGATAATGATTTTGATTTTTTATGTTTCCAAGTTGGAAAAAATGAAATGGAATTGGAGAGAAAAGACATAAGTTTGTGTTTCCGAATTGGAGGGGAAGGAAAGAAAAAAAGTCATTTTACAGTAATACCTTTACTTTTTAAAATTATTTATTGTGATTAAGGGTAATTTAGTCACTTACGGAAAATCATAAATTTATGTTCCCTTTCTTCCAAATCCTCCCACTTTTGAGAGGAAAGTTTAGGAGAGAGTTAACAAGACTTTTCTTCCAAATCCTTTCTCTTCTTTCCTTAAAATATTTCTGGAACACAAATTTTTTTTATTTCCTTCCTAATCGCTTCTTTTCTCTCCGAATTAAAACTCTTAAACACAGTGTTTGTAAGTGACAAAATTACCCTTAACCATAATAAATAATTTTAAAAAATAAGGGTATTATTGTAAAATGACCATTTTTTTTCGCTCCAACTCGGGAACACCAACTTATTCCTTTTCTTTCCAACTTCTTTTCTTTTTCTTTCCGACTCATGAACACGAATCATTATCCTTTCTTTCTCTTCTTTTCTTCCGTTAATTTTCTTTTCTCTTCTTTTTTTTCTCTAAGGTATCTCGAGAACATAGCGTAAAGGGCATGGGCCGGAAGGGGACGGCAGATTGCCAGATGCTAAAGGAGTGTGTGTGTGTGTGTGTGTGTGTGTGTGAGTGTGACCGTGAATGTTATGGGAAGCACGGGTTCATAGGGTTGGGCCTGTGTTTGGATTTTTTTTTCTTTTTTTTTTCAATGTTTCATTCTTTGGGGCAAAAGTCTATTGTGGCCAAGGACCCCAATCTTATACATTGGATCCATCATTGGTGACGGGTGCGTTTGCTAGTGAAGGAAATGTAATTTGAAGATACAAGAAGCCATAATGGCTTGAATAGACTAAAGGCAACAACAATGAGCATAGAATTCTAGTAGAGGCGATGAACAACTAAGACAAAGGATTCTAAATGATGAGATTTCTTTAAAATCCCATAAATTACTTTAGATAAGAGATTTGGAAATGCAACCACCCCTCTCTAGTATTTAAAATCCCTTACGTAAAGGAATCTTCAATTTACCATTTTGCCCTTAATTGGACTCTCTTCTCAAACGCATGGTCGACGTTCCCCATCCCCTTCTTAGCCCTCGTCACCATGCTCTGCCTCATCGCCAACCATCTCCGGCGACTGGAATAGCCATCACGACTGCATACCGGTGTGGCGGTGTCACCTTTGCTCCACCTTGTCATACTACTCTACTTATTGGTAATCTTTTCCTTCTCTTGATTATATGTGTTCTTTGTTTCTCTCGATTATCGTCTCTACCTCAACTGTGTTCTTTGCTTCTCTCGATTATCTGTGTTCTTTGCTTCTGTCGACTACTTCTCTCGATTTAATCATTTCCTCTCTCAATTATTTATGTGTTTTAGAAACTGAAATCATCAAGTCACAAACTAAAATTAAACATTGTTTAAAGTGCATAATTTTATTGATGTGATCGTGTCTACAATATTGTTTAAAGCTTCTGCTGTATTTTGGTACAAAATATTGTTTAAATCTTAAAATCATGGTTTTTAGCCTTGTAGGGTTACATGAACCGTTCTTGAGTTTTATAGCATAAGTTGTACCCAAAGTGAAGAGTAGTTTAAAGTTGATTTATATCTTTAATCAATTTCAGATTTTGCGTCTCTAATGTTGGTGTTTGTCTCACTCTAGCCTTTGTATCTATATTTTTTGTAATCAATTTCGGATCAAAGTTGATTTATGTTTTGTTGACTTGAAACAATTATGTCAAATATATCTTAGACTGTTATGTTTTAGAATTTTTGGAACTGTAATTTCTTGACATAACGATTGTGTTTTAGGCAATTTGTGCTACTTATTTGTCAATTAATTAATTAAACAAAAAAAACTGTTTAAAATATAACCGAAGAACAATTTTGTCATTTGTCACGAAAACAATCCAAATCCTTTGATTGAATTACAAAACAAACATGATTTCAGGAATTTAAATCCTGTCAGATTTTGTCTACCAAACACAAGACTGGATTCACAATCCTGCTAAATGCAAATTCTGTAAAATGCAAATCTTTTCACATAATGCAAATCCTATTAAAAAAATCTGCGAACCAAACACCCCTTAGAGAGGGCTAGGGTTTTAAATCTTTTCTTCAAACTCTTAAAGCATACAATGGGTGTTTGTACCCTGGTTTTCTTAGCATTTTCTTACACGCGCATGTATATAACATTTTATCTATTAAATTTGCAAGAAAATGATGATGTTAGTAGCACCTAATTGTCAAACCCATAAACCTTTTTAATGAGTAATTATTTGAAATGACTAAAATAATCTTTTTTTTAGATCAGTTGACAAATACATTTTTAAAAGGACAAATATTTTACAAACTAAATACACTTTTATAAACTTAGTTTGGTCTTATAAAAAGTATCGAGATCAAGGTAACACCGTAAGGTACTTTCATAAGGTTAAAATTTAAATATAAAACACGCTAACTACTTAAAAGGTTAAGTGTCGAACATCATTAAGTTATGTGCTTATTATGTCTTCAATTAGCACAAATTGCCTAGATGATGTAAGCACAAAACGAGTTGATTTAGTCATTAACCATTGGTTGATTCTAGTTTGGAATAATGGTTTAAAACAATGACTAGTTTAAAAGTGTTAAAGGTTTGTACAAACATAGTCGAGGCACAGTTGGACTTTAGATCGAGCGTGTACCCCTTGCACGCACTGTAAGGTACTACTTGAGATTTGACTTCTTATTTAATAGCACATGATTCCTGAATTCAACTAATTCTTGCATAGTATAATAAACTTTTAAAAATAATCCAAGTGATCTATATATTATCCAACATTTTCTACATAATAGAAAAGAGAGATGAAACATTAGCAAGAGATTCAGTGTATTGTTCTTCATAGTAATATTCATATATACGCTTCATATTTAATCACTACCTTCGTTACTAAAAAAGGCGATCACTACTTCGATTAGCTAAAAGCATTGTCCAGGTAAAAAGATTATTAAAGAGGATTCTCACCTTTTAAGTAGAGACTAAACTTTTGGTTGAATTCAGAGTAGATTCAAATGTGATATTTAACACTCACTTCAACCACTATGCATACGTGGTTATGTTTTCCCTTATCTCTTTATGTTTCAAGTTTATACTTACATTGCACAAGTTTTATATTGACCCAAGAGTCTAGTTTGTTGTGGGACTGGCTCCAAAGAAACTTTAGGCAAGGAAAGATGGTTTTAAGCGAAGACGTTTCAAGTTTATACTTACATTGCACAAGTTTTATATTTACCCAAGAGTCTAGTTTGTTGTGGGACTGGCTCCAAAGAAATTTTAGGCAAGGAAAGATGGTTTTAAGCGAAGACGATTTATCATATGCATGACTCACTGCAAGCCCCAGTATTGACTTGTAAAGCCTTTATTCACGTTTCTAGACTCTACAATTATGCAAGCTATACAATGGGTTATATGAGTACAAATCAATCGATATGCAGTAGTACATTAGATGTATATATAATAGTAGTACAGTGGACTACAACCACAACTAACTTTAAAATCAGGCATTTCTCAAGAGACCAAC
Source organism: Dittrichia graveolens (assembly GCA_038502395.1). Classification (NCBI taxonomy): domain Eukaryota; kingdom Viridiplantae; phylum Streptophyta; class Magnoliopsida; order Asterales; family Asteraceae; genus Dittrichia; species Dittrichia graveolens. The sequence continues at coordinate 37,796 of JARJIL010000003.1, read as the reverse complement.
CCCATTGAACTATAAGCAATAGTCGAGTGGAGAACCAGAGCTTATAATTTGGATATGCACATAATGTCTATGCTGCTTCAGATAGATCTGGGTTCTGATTGATAGAGGTTGGTGGTTCTTCACTATCAGGTGGTTGGGATTCGTGTTTGGCAGCAGCTTGCAACACCCTGTTCTGGACATTTACAGAAGAAGGCGAGGTCGGTAAACCATTGCGATTAGTTTCCAATTTTCCAGCAGCCCACGAAATTGCCTGCCCTCCAAGCTTAACAGGGACAAGGAGTTGCCTTCAAGGGGTCAACATTCATCATTATTAAGTTTTCATAATAACCACGGTGATATATCAGGGAATGTGAAACGCTAAATAATTCAAATGTAAAAAAAACTGATATGTTTAAGAATCACATGTTCAAAGCTAGCAAGTAAAATTCAATATGGAGTCTACTGATAAATAGCTTTGTAATAAGAATTTAGACTTACCTTGCATCTCTGTTGAAATCTTTAGAGTTCTCATAGGAAGCAAGTCGCTTATATATAGTCTGGTATTGATCACAGTGAAGGTGTCAAAGAAGTTAAAAACAGTATTTAATGAATCACCTACCACTACAATATGTGGATACAAATATAATTATATTGCAGCTAAAATCAGTCGTCTAGTAACAAACATAGGATTTCTCAGGATTTGAAATCCCAATCCCAGGAAATACCACGAAACAAACAGGGCCTTAGACTATGTTAGGTTGTTAGCCTAGAAGTACTATGCTGTAAATAGTATAGATGTATCCTATATATACCTATCTTGTAAAACCCTAAATATTTACACATGAAATACATCCAATATCTGGCTCTTTATGGTATTAAACCTTAAAATACACAAGCGCTTCCCGTCATTACATAAAAGCCTATCCACCGCCATGTGCCTTTGCCAACAGCTGTTGCATACCTGCAGATCCACCCATGCAGTGTTGTAATCTGATCCTACCATAACAATATAGATGACAATAGGTGCCAGCTGAATTGATCTACCAACCCTCTATCATGGCTATGCTAGCCACCTTCTCTGCAGCCGACAAGGCTGCCCATAACTCACAAATTTGCTGTCATTCTCACACTACCAATGATGGTTACTGGAAGGCTATGCTCCAACCCGTCCTTGAAACAAACTACCTCATGGGATAGTTGGATAGATGTGTCCCTTGCCCACCACAATTTCTCTGATCAACAAAGACCACAAACACTGCCACAGCAAAAGAAAACCCTAATTATCATATCTAGATCTCCAATGACACCCATATCCAAATGCTACTTGTTTCCATGATTTCTAACTGTTCAATGTGTGAGGGCACGAGATATCTGGGTTGCCCTAGAACGTGCCTATGCAACCATACATCCTCCAAAGAACACACGCTAAATGTGTAGCTTCTTTAAATGCAATGATTGGTAGCAAGACTCTTAACTCTCGCGGGCTACAATAAGTTGACGTCCTTTGTAACACCCTAATAAACATAGTGATATTCATGTAGGTGTAACATAATGGTATGTATGCCACTCCTATGTTGTTTAGAATGATGAGTAAACCTCATCCAGGGTGAGGATGATGAAGCCCTAAGGGGAGGGTTTGCAACACGTTAAACAAAAGCCACACCAGCCATGGACGGACATATATTGAGTAACCCTCTAAATAAGCCAAGACTATTTCAAAAAAACCTTGCGAGTGGGTTGTGACCTGCACACAATGTTTGAATGTTAGTATGTTGGCTGATGCGCCATACAAGGGTGATTGTATAACTCTGGATGAATCTTGCATTGCGCATAGACAAGAGAAGAGAGATGTTAGGGTATATATTAATTAAACCCTTTACACCCTTGTGGCCATACGTGAATGGGTCAAAGACAAAATCTAATCATGCTCATCATTCGGGTCTTCATAGGCAAGTATAGTGATCTCAAGTTAACTTCAATTCCTACCACTTCTCCACCTCATCTCGGTATTCATGAGTTCATTCAAGGTTAAACCAGACCTTTTTTTTTGTAGACACTACCGCCGGGGAAATTACTTGACCCTCGAGAAGGTGTTCGGCTACAACACGGTCATCCCACATCTTAAGCTCTGGGCCTCGGACACACTTGTCTATTTGCAACTCAACAACAAATAGGCCACTCATTTTGGCCTCATTGTGTCCGTTCTCAACCTCCAACTAGTACCTATTGTGCATCCGAGCCAAGATTTTTGAGATTATTGTCAAAACAATAAGCATGGAAATCGTCATCGTAGAAATAATGACTTTTGAGAAACTAAAATCATGTTGTTCTCATGTCCAAGTTGAGTGTTTTCTCAAAACATTGTTTATAACTCAAACAATCTATGTGACATTCACCACATTCCATTGCAATCTCCATGCACATGGTCATGGTGTAGTCTAGCTACCGTTTTTGAGTATCGAAGCAAACATATTTTAGACATAGTTTATTGTGGTGTTTAGGTCTTGTACCCATTTTATCTTCTTATGTCATTGTTACTTTTTACTATATGTTTGTAACATCCTCAAATCGGGCCTATTCGTGCGCTCCATTTGGTATGTAAATTTAATTAAATGAATTAAATAAGAATATACTTATTAGTATTAATAGAAAATAGCTATTGGTTAATTAAATGTGAAATTAAAAATAGTAATAAAAATAGACAAGAATGATAAAATATTAACTGGTTTCAAACGAGGTTTCCAAAAATATCCTCGTTAGTTGAAACGGTTATTCGGGTGTCTTGTTGTATGTTGAAAAGGGGAACAAAATACCCTAAGTGGATAATAGAGAACCCAAGGTCGGTTCTCTTATTATCACTTCACTGGCAACACACACACACATACGAGAACACACACACACACTCAACTCACCTCTTGTTCCTTTCTTGGTGTTCTTGAAGAGAAAACAAAGTAAGGATTGATTGAAGCTGGAATCAAGCACAAATCTTGCTCATTAGTTCTCTACAATCTGCTACTCATCATCATCTTCATCCTTAGTAAGCTTCTTCTCACTTGTTCTTCATTTTTAGAATTTAGGTCAAAAATGGGTAAAACGAATTTGACCATTTAAGTTTAGATTTCTTGATAGTAATCTATTCTAACATGATATATAAGTTGTTTGGGACTGATTTTGGGTATTAAAAATGATAACTTGATTGTATTTCAAGAATTTGACCAAATGGGTTTAAATGGTGATTTGATGATTCAAACTTGAATCTTATGTTAAAACATGTTAGGTTAATGTTTATAGACTCCAAATGATGCCCCAAACTTAGTACATAACCTGGAAATATTTAAGAACATGTCAAACTTGAGATTGGATGGAAAACAGCATGTGCAGAACACAAAAATCGCAGCTCTGCAGCTGCGTCGCGGCACGACCCATTAGGGTGTCGCGGCGCGACCATGAGTGCAGCAAACAGATTGGTTTTGTTCAATGTACAGGGTATATGGACTATAGTTGTATCATTTTTGACCATTTTAGAGGTATTTAGGTTAGTTTATGCATTTTTACTAATTTAAACACAATTAGAGAACTTGAAACTAGAATTAGTATATGTGTATGATATGTGGTAATCTAAGTGAACTTATATGTGTACAATAGGTAATTAAGCATTCAAGGAAGGCCAAATACATAATTGAGTTGTTTTGAGCACCAAGGTGAGTACCGACTCTTATGAATCCAATAAAGGAAGTGTTTGAATGCTAATTGGTTTAAACGAACACGGTATGCTACCTATTGCACATAGACTTGTATATTTATATATATAAGCTTAGAAAACAAGTATTGACATGATGAATGATATAATTGACATTTATTTAAGTACATGTATATTTATTGTGATATTTTGATAAATATGAATTCATATGTGAAAGCATGCATGCTATGATCCCTATTATGGGTTAATGATGAGCTATGTGAAAGTCCAGACATATGTGTATGGAAGGTCAGCTTCGGCTGGGTCTCAGGGGCCTTCGGGCAATTGTTTGGGACTAATGGTACTCGAGTGCCATTCCTTTAAACTCTTGGGGTGATTGCCTTAACTGGCTGAGCCTAATGAGCCTTTGGCTCCGTAACGAGCAAGTGGAGTCACTTAGGTGATGAAACCAGCACGGTTGGCAGTGTTTGATTCCCCCGGTGGTTGTTATTGAGCCGGACTAGCTATCTAGCAAGATATAGCATTGTTGGACATGTCAGCATTACCACTATGTGTTAGGATAGCATTGTATGCTCATTTTTGATTCATGACTTGCTATTATTGTACTCATATCTGTCTGTATTCACTAGCTATTTTAAATAGCTAATGTTTTTGTTTCCCTTTTTCAGACAAAGAATAGGCAGGCCTGGTGAGTGGGAAACACTTGTAGCTGTGGTACAGGCTTTGATTGGAACACTGCTTTTTGGTATATAATATACAATGGTCGGTTTAGATAAAAGTAACACCGGTTGTCATGTTTGGCAAGTTTTGTTTTGTATATTTGTATATACGCCAAACATGTGCTTTAAACTGTAATAGTTAAATAGGCTTGGGTTTGTTTATTGTTTTTAAAATTCCGCTGCTTTGCTTTTGAAATTCGGTTAAGATAACTAACAGGTAAAAATTCAATTTACAAACGGACCCATGCAGTTTGAAAACTCAAATTTTATTTGATTTTAAGGTTTCAAAGGCGGTGTTACAATGTTGATCACCATTCACACTTTACGTAGATTTATCCATTACCTAAAAAAAACCATGTGTATGATGCATTTAAACGATTTGTTGCTTTGGTCAAACACCATTTCAACACCAAACTTAAAAGTTTTCAAATGATCAGGTTACGATTTTTAGAGTTTAACTCAATTGTTCTCCTCTTGGTATCGTTCAACAAAAGATCATGTTCCAACACCCATGAACAAAATGGATTCTTAGATCACATGTTATGGAACTGAGCCTTGCTAGACTCACTCATGCTAGCGTTCCGCAACGTTTATGGTAATATGCACTCAACACAACTGCGTATCTCGTTAATTGCATAAGGGGACAAACAAAAAAACAGCCTTTTAAACCTCTTCACTCAATCTCCAATTACTCTTTCCTTCTAGCATTCAAATGTAAACACTTCCCTCTCTTCACCCCTAATATTGTGATAAAATGGATTTCCATCCAACTTCACGTGTCTTTCTCGGCTATAGCCTTAGTTGTCCTGCTATCATCGCCTTGATTTGTGCATCGTGCTTCTCTACATTGCTCATCATGTTCACTTCAATAAAGCAAAATTTCCATTTCCTAAACCAACCTTCTAAACAACACAACCTAACACTCCACCGCTTACTCAACTCATATCTTTTGCCATTGCCAACAAATCGCTATGCTAATTCAAGTGATGAGAGAAGAGTATTAATGTTTGTCAAAAATGACATGAGTGATTCTTAGTGTGCATGATAATAATGTGGTTAATTGAAAATAGATATATCGGTTAAAGCAGGACAACAATGGTGCTATTAAAAAGTGTGATTCGTTGCAAAAGGTTTCATCAACAACCATGTATTGACTTCCATGAGACATTCCATTGCACCATAAAAGAAACGTTTTACATGTACGAGCCACTTGATTTCGTTGATCTACAATGACCAAGTCAGGAATGTCTACACCCAAATATAAACTCAAGCATGCCCTAAGGGCATGATTATCCCGTGTCCGTAAAGCCCTTCAAGCCTTAGGCTTCACAACTTCCATATCATATCCTATTCGGTCATTCTTAGGCACACACCAAATTATGCATTTTGGTATATGTCGATGACATACTCACCGGACAATTGATGTGCTATAAACATGATGGTCTAAAGGCTCGGCTTTGTCTTTGTCCTAAAGGATCTCAGCACTCTAAATTACTTTATTGGCATTGAAATAGTTCCCCACGTCCCAATATACCTTCCCAACAAAGTACATTATGGAACTAGAACACACCTGTCTTTCAGACTTAAAACTCACCACTCACCTATTTCTACGACTTTTCTTTCCTAGCCAAGAGTGTTGCTTTGAGTATCATTAAGTTGTTGGTGCACTTCACTAATCACTATGTAATTCCTTCTTGCCCGAACATCACCTTTGTGGTATACAAAGTATGGCAATTATTGCTTGCCTCAACAAAGATGATCGGTGTTATGAGTCCCACGCTACCTTCACGACATTGACATTGTCTAGTGGTTCGACCCTTCAAACACTCACTAATGTTGATCGTCCCTTCAAGCTTTCTTAAACACAAATTAAGCCGAATGTATAGATAACTACAGTTCCATGGGCGGATTTGCCATTTACTGTGTTCCAATATCATCTCATGGATTCCCCGTAAACAATGCACTATTATCGCTCCTTTACAAAATTTGAATATAAAGCTCTCACAGGTACCATATCCAAAATCAAGCCCTTCTTCATGAACTCAGCATTTGTACTTCATCTAGTTCCAATTTTTATGGTTTGATGATTTAGGTGCAACTTATCTCTTGGCTAATCCCATCTTCTATGCTCTTATAAATGACATGAAAGTTGATGATTACTTTAGTCAAATAGAACGTTGTGTGAGAAAATCTTTGTTTTCGGTTCAAATCCACGAACAAGCATATTGTTAATATCTTCACAAAAGAGCTACCGACTCCTTGGTTTCTCTTTTTATGATCCACGCGGCAATCTGATGCCTTTTACTTGCAATGGCATATTAGACTATATTACATTAGATGTACTTGATAGTAGTTAGTTTTGTTGTAGGGGTACCTTGATGTAACATGTACTCTAAATATGTGTTCCTTTAAAAACGTGTGATTTACATATTAATATGTCAATGCACAACACTTTAACGATACATATTCCCTTTTCACTTCTAAGTCTTATGCATGAAAGTACAACTAACAAGACACGGCTCCTAATTATTTGCAAATATAGGCCGAAATAATGTACAAGAGTGTGAGGTCTTACATAATCGGATAGCATCCATCATAAATTTAGTAACCCTGCAGGTCAAAATCCTATTAGTAAGCCTTTCCAAGGATTCTACTTGCCATGAGACGGTCTTCTACATTTCGGAATGCAATCACAAATTCATTACTTGACATTTGATTTCTTTTTAGATCTTATCATGTGTGTGTGAGTGAGTATGTGAGTTGCTCCAAGAAACTAAAAGAAAAAAATGCAGGGTGACTCTTGAGTTGAATTTTGTCAAAGAAAGAGTACCTGACCAAGGCCAAAAATAGCAATGAGTTGCAATGTCGTCTCCCACTCTGGTAACACGAAGATATGTGAAAATAAGCACTAACAATGGAGGTTTATCAGCCTTGAAAACATTTTACAAGAGGATAAAAATGGCATGCACACAAGAGGAATGGATCCACAAGTGATTCAACATGTATATATATATATATATACACACACACCTTTGTGTCTGCCGTCCTAGTATGGATCTCTTATATACATATATATATATATATACACATACACATACATATATATAGAGAAAAGTTCAAACGAGAACTGTTTGTCATGCAAGAACCATTTGTAACGCTATTAATGACTCATTAATAGGGGTATTTTGGTCATAGCCTTAATGATGGCTCACCCAACCCTGAATTGCGTCCGGGTGGATGAGTCATTTTTTAATGAGACTTGATGTTCCCAATATACCCCTCGTTAATTAGCCATTTATTTATTTTAATCAAGGCCAAGATTGGTTCTCGCAGTTTCTTTTGAACCCTCACTTATATATATATAATTAGATATATATCTATATATATATATATATGGTGAGGTTCAAGGGAGAACCCTTTTAAGATGCCACATGGGTAAACTTGTAATTTAGCATTTCTCCTTTACGTTCATGTTCATCCATAACTACCCAAAAGTCAAGATTTGTATGCATTGATGCATCGGATCAGCCATATAGACAAACACTTTTGTATACATTGATACATCAGGTATATAGTCAAATAGATGATCAAAAAAACATGGTAGTTTTTAAACCATCTTTCAATGAAATCAAAGGCCCAAAAGTGTTCTCTTGTTCTCTTTTAAAAAGTGTTCTCTTTTGATCCTAACTCTCTCTCTCTCTCTCTCTCTCTATATATATATATATATATATATATATAGGGGAGGGTTCAAATGAGAACTGTTTTTCGTAGAAGAACTGCGAGAACCAATTTTAGCCCTTGATTAAAATTAATCAATGGTTAAGAAATTTTGGCGGCTCATTAATGACACATTAATGAACGATTTTTTTGGAAAATCAAGCCTCGCAAATTAATGATGGCTCACCGCTCACCAGGAGACAATTCATAACTTCCATCAATATGAGTCCATTTGGGGCAGATTTATAAATTATTTCTTACATCTCACATTCTTAATAATCAGATTTTGAAAAAGGTAACAAACCTAATAATGCATAAGTAGCTGCCAGAAAACCCTGTGGATAAAGCAATCACAAGAAATCAGACTAAAAGTGGCAATTGTATCATAGAGGTGGCAATAGTCAAACGGGTTGGGTCACATGCAAAACAGGTCAGATTGGGTTGTGTTGACACTGATACTTTTCTGTACATATTCTTTAACTTTTTGCATGATTAAGGCGTTATATGTATACAGAAGTATTATAATGATACTCTGATTTTCCTAACCGGTTTATGAGGTTGTAAGCATTTGGCTGTACGACTCTTGACCACTTTGACTTGTTTGACCCATTTGACATTTTACAATTAAAGAAACTTTTTAAACTTACCAAATTGACCGGTTGGAGATAATATATAATCTAAATCCACCCATTTTTGGGTAAAAGAATCAAATTTACTACCTCAACAGTATCATGATATGAAGAGTGACAGATAATAGTTTTATATCTCCATGGACCTTTAGAATAACATTGACAGTTTATGCAAGGGTCCATATCTCGTTTAGATAAATGTTTGCAAGTTAAAAGTTTTCAGATTCATAAGTATTTAGAGAAACTTCACAGATGATGGATATTCAATAAAATGGCTAGATATAAGAGCCTTACCACACCATAACCGATAACTTGCTGGGGAGTGATATCTTCTAGAATAGCCACAGCTTCCTGTCATTAAGCAAACTTGGATCAACAGCTGTTCATATCTGTTAAGCATATATTCAAAACCATTCCCCCTAATCTCATAGGTTCAGTAACTAGTCAAGTCACATAGCATGCTGGACAATAATACGCAACAGAGTTTTTTTTTCCTCGCTGATTTATTTCTTAGTTATCAATATTTCTCAATGTATAAAGATGATACAAAAAATAACGGATTTGCCTCGGAAACAAAGAAAATGCATGTTAATGATGTCAACCGATGGGGCAAAGTTTACCGTTGCAAAGTTTGAGGGGGTTAAGTGTCGATTAGTGATAATTATGGTTTAAATATGTTTACTAATCATTTTTGGTATGTGTTTGCAAATTAGGGAAGGGATCGGCTATACCCTAGGCCAATCACCTTAGGGTTTTCATTCAGAAAGTTTATTATCCTGTTCTTGTTGAACTTGGAGATTTCTTGAGTCTTGAAAACCAAGCTTATCGTTAATTGTATTGCATCGAATACGGGTGCCTATTATCGTGCACTTGTTTACCAATTTGATGCATAAGGGTCGAACGATTTCTTATTTTAGTCAGGTCATGGGTCAATGGGCACAGAAGAAATGGTATACGAACGGTAACTGCGGGCTATAGTAATGGCGGTACAGAAATGGCGACCGTATCTGTTGGGTCACACACCAAAAAAGTTTGAAATATTTATTAGAGCAGCAAACGGTAGTCGGGAACAGCGGATGACGGATAGTAAACGGCAAGGAAAATGGGGCAGTGGATCCCGGATGCATTGTCGAGACAGGGACCTAAGGCGGAGTTAACGCAATTTCAGTTTCTTTGGTTACCCTTCGTGACCACGTATCTCGGGAATTGAAAGGAGACCCCGACATGGTGGTGTTGAGGGAAAGCATCAAATCGGGGGACTGAGACTTGGTAGGGTATAGCGTGGTGAATGGCAAGGTATTATATCAAGATCGCTTGATACTACCACAAGCCTCGGGATTGGTCATGCAACTATCCTAGGAGATCCATGGTGGTGTGACAGGGGGCATGAGGGAACACTGATCCATGGTGGTCTGCGAATGGCTTGAGTACTTTTTTTGGACTCTGGATGTGGCGTGATATTGCGAAATGGGTTGTAGATTGTGGTGTTTGTGAGTAGAATAAATACTCAAACATGTCACGAGCAACAGCCTCTTGAGTTATCGATTCGAATTTGGGAAGATTGACTATGGATTTTATTGACGGGTTACTAAATCAGTGGGATATACTGTGATTATGGTAGTGGTGGATCAATTAAGTAAGTCTGCTCACTTTGTACCCTTGAAACACCAGTACACGGCCACCGGCAATGGTGTTTATTCAGGATATTGTTCGATTGCACCGGATCCAGAAGTCTATTGTTTCTAACCGAGACAAGGTGTTCGTGAGCCACTTCTTGTAGGAATTATTCAAGTATCAGCAAACTACATTGAAACATAGCACTGCCTATCACCCACAAACCGACGGGCAGACGGAAGTCGTGAATTGCAGTTTGAAACCTATTTGCGGTGTTTCGTCTATTCGCGACTGAAGGAGTGAATTAAGTGGTTAACGTGGACAAAATACTCGTACAACACGTCCTATCACTCCACCATCTGAATGACACCCTTCAAGGTGTTGCATGGTCAAGACCCACCCCGTCTCTTGAGCTATGACCAGGGAGCTGCTGTTACAACAGATTATCGGGTTGGAAGAGTTATCGGGTCGGTTTCTTCGTGCACAACAGATTATGAAAGCACAAGCGGACGGGAAAAGGAGAGATGTAAAGTTTGAGGTAGAGACATGGATTACTTGAAATTGAACCCGTATCGACAAATGATTGTGGCATTCCGGAGAAACGAGAAGTTGGCTTCACAGTTTTATGGCCTGTTTGAAGTGTTGGAGAGGGTATTGGCTAAAATTACCGCCAACCATGGCAATCCATCCAGTTTTTCACGTGTCACAATTGAAGAAGCTGATTGGAGATCAGCAGGTTAGTTCTGATTTGCCCGTTGTGCCGGTGGGGGACTCAATGCTGGTGCCAATTGGGGTGTTAGGGACTCGCAAGTATGGTGTTAATCATGAAGTTCTAGTTGCATGGAAAGATTTACCCGAGTTAGAAGCTACCAGTGAAGCGTATGCGTAGATTCAGCAGTAATATCTTGGCTTTCGCCTTGAGGACAAGGTGGTTCTTCGGGGAAGGGGTGATGATGTGAACTAATGGGGTAAAGTTTACGGTCGCAAAGTTCGAGGGGGTTAAGTGTCAAGATAATTATGGTTTAATTATGTTTATCTATTATTTCTGGCACGTGTTTGCAAATTAGGGAAAGGATCGGCTATACGCTTGGCCTATCACCTTAGGGTTTTCATTCAAAGAGTTTATTATTTTGTTCTTGTTGAACTTGGAGATTTCCTGGGTCTCAAAAACCAAACTGATACGATCAATATTCTAGAGATCTTTTAATTATGTTACTTATTAGATTTTAATTATAGAAATTATATTATCTTTGGGAGCAAGTTATTTATCTATTATAAAAAGAGGTTTAGAGGGGTAAGATATTAGGGGGAGAAAATTGGTATTAGAAATAGGGTTTAGGAGAGCTCCTACCTCTCGAAAGTAGGTTAAGGAGAGACGGGTGTCTCTCGAAAGTATGCCAACTATTGCATTCGTTGCGATTTATCCATATATCAATTTGGTTCTTATCAAATTTAATTCGAGATTACTGTTCACCGGTACTATTCATGCCGACTACTGCTCTCATGGTGCTATTCACGACACTGTTCATCCCAAAAAATTCCAGAGCCCTCGGTTCCTACCTGTGAGTCAGCGATTCCATCATGTCTAAACTCATGGATCTAGAAGCCGAGTGGACACAACAACGTGCGGATTTCGATCGGCACCGCACCAAGACAAGGGAGAGATTCAAGAACCGGAGAAATTTGTAGAGGCACCGAGGGGAAGAGACATGCTGAGATAATGAAGATATTGTTGTCTCGATGGAAACTCACCCAGCTGTTGCTGCCGACGGCAGATTTGCTGCTGCCCGTGACCACCACAACACAGCCGCTATACGGCAGGTCGGCAGCCATGGTTTTCGGTGATGATGGTTTTCCGATTGCAACATCCGAGGAAGAAAGCAGCGCAGCTCGATGGGTTCTTGACAACAGGGAAATAGCTGATGTGGATGACTTGTTGCCTGAAAACAAACCAGATGCAGTCTCTGGTGCAAGCTTAGGGGTGCAAAATGTTTTTCACGTTGGGCTTGCGAAGGGTTTAAATGTTTTCACGTTGGGCCGCAAGTGGAATTATACGGGCTTGACATGAAACTACAAAATGGAAGTTTTTTTATGGTTGAATTGGATGAACGAGTGTCAATTGTTATCGACAAACATATGCAGAGTTTTTATCCGGGCCTCACTATTTGGCTAGAAAAACTTGGGATCCTGGGATCACCAGAGAGAAATTTATAAATTCACACCTTGAGGACAAGGTGTGTTTTGGGGTGGAAGTAACGATATGATCAATATTCTAGAGATCTTTTAATTATGGTTGTTATTAGATTTTAATTTAGAAATTATATTATTTTAGGGAGCAAGTTACTTATCTATTATAAACAGAGGTTTAGGGGTAAGATATTAGGGGGAGAAAATTGGTATTAGAAATAGCGTTTAGGAGAGCTCCTACCTCTCGAAAGTAGGTTAAGGAGAGACGGGTGCCTCTCAAAAGTACGCCGACTATTGTATTCATTCCGATTTATCAATATATCAATTTAATTCTTATCACAGGCTTATCGTAAATCATAAAGCATCCGACTATAGGTGCCTAAAGGTTAGTTTTTTTGTTATGAATGATAAATGAAGAAAACAACAAAAGGCAAGCATATTAAACGAAAGCTATAAAACTGAAAAGAGAAAATACCTCATTTAGTATGGTAAGTGTCGTCTCGGGTTTTGGCTCTTTGACACGCAAACCATCTTGAACCCAAGAGCGGAAGCCGCCTTGGACTAAGTATGGTCTCTGCCATTTCCAAAAGCAAACTTTTAGTATTATTCAGTCATTGAGCATCATATTAAATCACCGAAAAGAATGCCATGCAAGTAACCAACTGCTGCTGTTAAGCTGCAAGATGGTTAGTGTAAACGGTTTGAGTCAACCTAAAACATGCACTCACATGTAGCATTATTAAATGCACAAATGTCAACATTTTTAAGTGAAATACAACGAAGATCACAGCCCAGTTATATTATAAATGTCACTTTTGGATATAACTTGGCATTTACAGCTATCTTACATGATCTTGATAGCCAGTATGTCAACTTTCACTAGGAGTGAAGTTGCTACGAGCTACTCACTAGCATGAGAATTCGATTTGTTGACAATGTAGTGCAATTGGCCATGCCAGCATGTAGTTAGTTGTTAGCACTGATGTGCTACCTTTTGTAAACGGTGGTAATGTTAAGGTTGTCAACATAATGCAAAAATATGAAACCAATAGTTAGAGGGGTGTGTAGTAAAGTCAAAACCATGAGTCCAGTGGTGTGTTCCAAATGTGAAACCAATAAACTTATTCGCTTTACTTCAAGAGTGCAGTGGTGTGTTCCAAGTGTATATAGTAAATTCAAAACCATGACAATATGAAAGATACGTGCCTTAATCCCAATTTTCCTCAGCATTCTTGCGATTCCCTTAGAGCGAGTACCATCAGCATCCAGTACTATCACCTTGGACGCTTCCTATAGGTAGACAGGGTAAATAAGTTAGTGTTATGTTACCTTGGACTCACACACACACATACACACATACATACATACATACATACATACATACATAACACACACACATATATATATTGTGTGTGTGTAGTCGGTCACAGGTTCCTAAAAGTGATTGTTGTTTCTCTAAACTCGTACATTTAAACAATCATCCATGTAAGTGCTAAAAATAAAACACCATTGTCCCTCGAGTCTTATTAACAATAATTATATCAACCTAAAAGTCACGATTTGCAGTTAAGAGACTATTTCACCGGGGTAAATTTATTGGTGCTTATGCCTCATAATTGTTCACATATGAGTAGAATGTAAAGATCATTGATAGTGGTCTACGTGAAGGTATTTGTATTTTGTAATAGTAGTTGGCCACAGGAGAAAGCATATGAAATGTGAGTCTGAATTCCAATGAGGTAATACCTACATCCAAGACAGCCCAGGAAGAAAAACACAAAAAGATAGAAATTTACTCATCTTGGAAGTAAAAAGATGAAAGTCCAGATAATTTACATACTTGAACAACTTTTAAGTTCCGAATGACAGCAGCGACCAAGGCATCATCGAGTTCTTTCCCACTCTTCAGTATTTTTTTAATATTGGCATCAACCTGAAATTCCATATTAAGTACATCTTAAAATAGAGATTGGCAAAATGATTCTTGATGAGCATCCGCAACAATCCTTTTTCACCCTCTTTTACAACGTCCATGTTATATGTTAATGTGAGGAACAGAAACTCCATGTTCTTCAAGAATAAAGGAGTCATTAATATATAGTATCAACCAACCTCAGGAAATGCCACACTAGCATATCGAAACCGAGCTGTCCTTCGGAGATCAGGAATTCCGTCTCTTTCTCTGAAAGCCTTCATATATCAGATAAGATATTTGAGCCAAACTTGAGGCACGATAACTTGTAATAGAATAACATTTAGGAAAGAAAGGCTAGAAAAAATTACAATCTCTTGCCTCAGGCCGGACATCGATTAGTGCAACACTTTCTTTCCCATTCAATAACTCCAAAGTTAACTTTGGGGACAAGTCTCCAGAATATCCAGCATATGTCAATATCCAGTAAGAAACCCTGTACAGATGTGAGAAATTGTAAGCTTCCATCATAGCATTCCTGGAAAGATAAAAGAAAGGCCATCCATACCATATAGTGGCTGATGTTCCAATCAAAAGTACAAAAGGAACAATCGGATCACTGGGATCAATGCCAATACTAGTCTCAAATCCCTCTAACGCAGCATAAACCTTTTACAATACATGTGGAATTAGGGACTGTTAGCCAAAGATGGAATAGATCAATGCGATTTGGTGATACCTGTTGAAGAGTTGTCCCAACGGGCCTCAACACATTAAATGCCTTCTCTTCTGAAGAGTTTAGCACATTCTGGAGCTCTGGAGGGAGCACATCCTTGATGGATGCATAAGCATAGACCACAAATGTGGCACCTTGTGTAAGAAACTCCTCGAAAGTAACGATTGCATGTCTCAACCCATCAACAGCTATAACCCCTGCTTTACTTGAGACTCCCTTAGAGCTATTGGATATCCCCGACAATGTACTACTAAAAGATAATTTCATTTTGTTAAGAGAATCATCAATTGCATCGTTAACTCCCTTTGATGCAAGTTGTGCTGATGAGGTAATTGTTTTGAGCGTGTCGGTGATAGCGGCATCTGTATTACACACTAGAGCACTAAGGGATTCATTAATTCCAGCAATGACATCCTCTTCGTTTGTTTTTGAAAGGTATTCTGAATATACATCTGGTTTCAGGGAATCAGATGCATATGCAGGATCATTTGGAGGAGTGCTTGCTATAAATGCATTTCGCAGATTAAAAGGCTTTGGTAATGAGCTAGCTTTTTCCATGAATCGATCTGCAAATCTGAGGGAGTTCAACTGCTCAACTCTTTCAATGAGGCTAGAGCCGAAATAGGTAGCTGTTTGGCTCTTTAAGGGAAGTCCTTGAAGATCAACAAAATTTGACAACCTCGAAATAGTATCATTTTCAATGATGCAATTACTTGCAAATGCTTTGTGAGACAATGAAAAGTGTCTACACCCTCCTCCATATAGACAAACCTGCAAAAGGTGTTTCAAAATCCAATATGTACAAATTAGTAGACTGAACTTGGAACTGGAAATTAACAGCCCACTCCACTTGCTGAAGGCTGCAAGCAAACACACGGCCTAAAACATTGGTGTTTATTCCAAGCAAACAGAAAGAAGAATGCCCCATCAAATAAGAAAAGGTAATGAATCTTGTAAGAAATTACCAAAACACTCATGCATCTCGAAAACAAGTAAAATAATAAACCGCGTTCAAGAACACATCTCATGAATTATATAAATCAAATACCTGGGAGTTTGAATAACAGTTAGCAATGGTAGAGCAAACGGGGAACATTTTCATCAGCCAGCCAATCGGAGAAATGGAACTTCACTTGGAATCAGCAAAAGTTAATCGGGACATGTCGACGGAGGGGGTATTAGGTCACTATTAGTCTCAGACATGGGTTTTATTTTTTGAATTAATATTATCCAAATAAAATGACGAATGAGAGGCAGTACGCGACTGAGATAATCGTGTGGCTTGTTCAAAACCATTAGCTTCTCATCCCCCACCCAATTATCTTTTATCTTTTTAGTAAGTTACATAAATCACCCTTATGGTTTACATACATTTACATTCATTCTTAGATTTTTAAAAACCGCACACAGTGTTCCTAATTTTGTGGGTATCCCCTAGATGAGATGAATGAACTCATTCACATAGGCCGGCAAACGGGAAAATTTTCAAGGGGTTATTTTTTAAAACCTATGTATGTATGTATCTATACTAGTGTGGTACCCGCGTAATGCGGCGGCGGTGAATATAGAGGAGGTTGTGATGAGCTTTGTGCAAAATAATCACAAAAAACTAATATGAGTTTGAGAAGATTCTTTTCGAGATAAAGATCATATGAGTTTGTGAAGATTCTTTGTGAGAACCACTTTGAAATTAAGAATTAAATTGCTAACTCTGAGTTATTTGTGTTTCAATTTGTTGGAAGAGTTTTGTCTCATGACTGAATCATGAAGTTGTTGATTATATATATGTATGTATATGTGTGTGTAATGTTTCATAGTTTCAATTATTATGTAATTGAGTTAGAATGCAATGTTTATAAATTTCAACTCTTTGACTCTTTCATTTGTTTGGTGTTTGTGAAATCTCTTGAACTTGATTTATTGAAAACAGAATTTTAGATGATCTTATGAATCAAAAGTTAATATTAAAAATATATGATTACACTTAATTCAGTTATAAGTATGGTGATCTCATAAATCAAAAGTTAATATTAAAAATATATATTTAGAAATAATTCAGTTATAAGTATTGGTTTAAATTCATTAATTGTCGGTTATGTTTTCAATATTTATTTGTTTAAATTCATTAATTGTGGACTTAAATGAGAGGTAAAGGAGAGGTATTGAGGATGGACATTTTAGTAAATTTACTCTTCTTAAAATTAAGAGTTTTTTAGGTGGTAGATACATTATATAAGAGTAAGATAAGATAAGATAAGTATGGTGATCTCATAAATCAAAAGTTAATATTAAAAATATATAGTTAGAAATAATTCAGTTATAAGTATTGGTTTAAATTCATTAATTGTCGGTTATGTTTTCAATATTTATTTGTTTAAATTCATTAATTGTAGACTTAAAGGAGGGGTAAATGAGAGGTATAAAGGAGGGGTATTTTAGTAAATTTACTCTTCTTAAAATTAAGAGTTTTTTAGGTGACACATGCATTATATAGGAGTAAGATATATTTCGTGATAAAATTTGTGGAGTTATCATGTTCAAAAATTAAATAATGGTCAAGTACCGTGATTTAAAATAGTTGTTATCATTACGTATATCGTTTTTTATTATACTAGCATGGTACCCGTGCAATGCGGCGACATCAAATAGTTTCTACTCGAATAATTTTACATTGGTAAAATGTCTATTTTCTTTATTTTCATGTACTTAATAAACTCTTTTATTGTTTTTAAATAAACTTTGAGAACAATTAAATAAGAAAAAAAGTCTTTACTTATAAAATAAGTTAAATTGCATAAAAATACAGAGTGTAAATTAGTAATTTGAAACTACTTAAAATTAAGATATTAAGAAAATAGTAAACTAATTTGAGACTATTAATTATATGAGCTATTTAAAAAAATTTAAAATATATGTTTATAAATTCTTATTATAGATTATTCAGATTTATGAGTTCTACTTGTATACATTTTCTGATAATTATGTTAAAATATTTATTACATAATATAATATTTAATATAAAAGGTTTGATTATGAAAGTATTTTTTTAATAATTAAGTTAATTTATTTGAATTTTTTAAATACGGAAGGTTTAGTTATTAAAATAGAATATAAGATTCTTATTAACTCTATTTAATAGTTACTTTATATAATAGTTTCGATTTAGTTTACATGAGGGGTAATTTAGTAATTTCAAAAGACTTAAAATTTAAGAGATTAAGCAAAATACCTAAATGTTTTATAATATATTGTAGATATATAGTGGGAGGTTCAAATGATAATGGAAATTTAGATGAGAATGAGAGATTTAATCATGGCTTTTCATTTAGTTTAATCAGATGGTTTACATTTGACCCTTTATTTTATTCATTACCCAACCATGAATTCCGATAGTCATGAATTACAACGGGTGAATTACCTACAACTGTTAGATCTAATATATCAACATCTAACTGGGGGTTATGATTTGTTCTCTTATTCTCATCTAAATATTTATTCTCACAATAACCCTCCAAGTGGAGTTGCATAACTACTTAAATTACATGCACTCACAGGCGTGACCATTGATTGTCTTATAATATTGGATGTAAAGTCACTTGATTACTGACGTGTGCACATAAATCTAAGTCCCTAAAGAATGATGGTACAACCCAATTTATGAAGAATGATGCTGCCTAGAGTTTTGTTGGTTAGGGTTTTCTATTTTTCATTGTATAGATTTTTAGGGCCCTAAAATTACTTCTATATGATGTATTGTTACTAGTACTTTCTAGTCTTTCTAGATTGTATTAGGTTGGTTTTTTCCTATGTGCAGCTTTGGTTCCCTTAGTTCATACATCGGGGTTCTAAAGTGTGCTTGTTTGTATTCTTTCATTCTTTTTATTAATAAATTTTTCCGGGTGGAGTACCCTTTACCTAAAAAAAACCCCTAAACCCTAAGGCCCTGTTTGTTTCGTGGTATTTTCTGGGTTTGAGATTTCAAATCCTGAGAAATCCTGTGTTTGTTTGGAAAAAATGCAAAGGATTTCAAATGATAGGATTTCCTTGAAATCCTACCAAATGCTTTAGACATTGGATTTTATAAATCCTCCTACCCCCCTAGTATTTTCAAATCCCAAAAACAAGGGAATCTCCAAATTACCATATTACCCCCACCCCTCACCCTACCCTACCCCACTTTCACCCTACCCCACCCTCACCCTACCCCTACACTCACCCCCTATCCCTACCCTACCCACCCCCTACATTACCCTACCCCTACCGCAAGTAACCCTACCCTTACCCTACTTTACCCTACCCCCAACCTACTGTTAGGTTTTAGCATGGCACGCAACGGAAGCAAGAGAACAAGAATCAAACAAAACCAGGTGGTTCAAAGAATCAAAATGCCATTAAAACCCACCACATGGACCAATCTCTACATGCAAGTAATGCAACTATAAAAGCAAGAAGAGAAAGAGAGATATACCCTTCACAATGGAGCTGGAGAATATGAACTAGATGGGTGAATCTTGAAAGTCAAAGTAAACTTTCCTCTATTGTAAGTCCACCCCGAGTTTGTATGATCTCCTTGTACTAGCAAGCCTTGGTAATCTTCATGGACATGAAATCACCATAGGAACAGCAACCAAAAGCTCCTCAATGATCCTTTGCAATCCTCTTGCATAAACACACAAAGAACCCTCAAGAGAATCACCTAACTAATTTGTCTAAGTGTGTTAGTGTGTTATATGGTTCAAGAGTTCTTTTGGAGCTGATGCAATGTCCATATATAACCCCAAAGATGCCCCCTTAGTTCCTAAGGCCGGTCATTGACTTCTGTTGGAGATGGACGTGCAT
Source organism: Dittrichia graveolens (assembly GCA_038502395.1). Taxonomy (NCBI): domain Eukaryota; kingdom Viridiplantae; phylum Streptophyta; class Magnoliopsida; order Asterales; family Asteraceae; genus Dittrichia; species Dittrichia graveolens. The sequence continues at coordinate 17,764 of JARJIL010000003.1, read as the reverse complement.
TGGTTGAAGTGGGAGGCAGCATGCAAAAGCTGACCTGTAGTCTGACACAAGTTCACGGCGTGAACTCCTTCTGGCCAACTTTTGATGGAACTCAAGCACAATTGATTCCTTTTAGCCCCTCCACTTTGGTTGTTGTTGAGATCAATCCCCGGTGTGTAACCCAATAAGCCTATGTATCATCGGTAGTGATATTGGCGTACGTATGTCAGTGGACATACTCCAACAGACTCCCACTTGCACATGACATACCGTACCCATAGTACCACATACAAAGAGTGGCCTCTAGCAAGGCATCTTTGTCCCCAAGTCAGTGTAGGTTTTGTCATCCTAGACAAATGCCAAATCTCAAACATAAGTATGAAATGGCCCTATAGATAAGTGATTAAACATCCTTTTGTTCGCGATATCCATGTAAACACGAGACATGGTTAAATGTCATCTCCAGATCGTTCACGATTATGTTTCTCGATCAAGATTGAGGGTGACCAAAATTCTAATTGCAATCGATCAAACATCGTTGCAACTTAAGCACGGTCATGCATTATAACGTCAACACTCAATCATCGAGGGGCCCATGGACATCTCTCTAAAACTAGACGAACAAATTCCTTTGACTACATTGTTTCGCCACATACACCATACTTTACCCAAAAGCTCCCTTTATAACAGCCAATTACGAACTGCATTTGAAAGCAATCAAAGCAAAGCAGGTACATGCTTTGACACACATGTATCTCCGGTCTAAGGACCAAATGATATTATCATCCTGAGTTACTTGTGACAGAAACCATGAAGTAACTTCAGGTGTGGGTCGTCCAATCACTTGAAGAATTCAAGCATAGGCGAAGTGTTACGTCTCTTGTATCCAATCCATTATTAGATACGTGACCAACCCTTTCCCTCAGTCTTAAGTCAAACTTCCTCCCCATGAAGAATGACTGATTGTGGACATTTAGAATGATAAAACATTTTGGGAAGTGGTTAAACATGCTAAGATGGAACACAGTAAGAATTCATGAAAATGCCCGCCCATGGCGCATTATTAAATCTCCATTTAATAGTCGATATAGTATGAAATACAATACTGCTTAATGTTCCCCAAATAGATAAACACAAATCAGACATAAACCAAAACAATATTTAAGCCAAGTTATATGCATTTAGAGATGCCAGCTGACCTAGTATGATAAACATCACTAGTCAATAACAACGACTTAACTAGTGAGTTTGTAGCACAACACCCACATGTACTTTTGTTATTTACTTATATCTCTTCTGACCAGACCACTCTTAAAGTGTCTGTAACACCGTATTTTCAACCCAAAATTTTCATTTTTAAAACAACACTGCGGAAGCGATTTAAAACACTCAAAGTATTTACAACTGAAAACATACAACAGTGTTCACAACCAACCATAGTTCAAATATCAGTATTACAAAAACTACGGCTCGTCACAAATATAAACATCAGAGGCCTAGGCAATTACTCCCCAAGCTAACCACCCTCAGCCAAGCCGCTGACTTATCAAAACCTGTAAAAAAGAGTGAGAGATGGGGGATTAGCACAAAGTTATGTGAATGGAGTAAAACCACAACAGATACATCAGCCACAACCACATGATATCAACAACAACAAATAACAAATAATCGAGCCATGGGAAGACAGGCGGTTCTGCAAGAACCTACAACCAATACCAGCCAAAGCAAAGGTTTACCGATAGTTCATTTGCTATTCTCACACAAAATTACGTTAAGTTGCAACAAATGCATCAAAAGATCCCAATACTGATTAACCGATAGCAAACAAACCCACCCTATATGCCCAGCCGAAACTGACTTCCCAACCATCATGTATGCATATCACTGACGCAATAATTAATTAACAATCAACCAGTTAATCACTTATCAGATATAAAATCTATCCATGCGTCAAACCATAAAAAGTTGCAACCAAACCAGTTACAACTAACATCATCTGTGAGTAAACATCCACTCACCTCAAGTTCTCAGCTTTTCCACTCAGTGATCTAATTTTACTGAGCCTTGTCTGTTCCTGAGAACAAAACAAACCAAACATCAGTATCTGATTCATAAATATATATCAAACATATATTTATATCATCTTTAGTTATACACAATAAACTAAGTTCACATATACATGAACATTTAGCTTATAGCATCAAATGATCAACAAACAGCCAAAACCATTGGATTACAATGAAATCCGATACCACCATCGGATTTAAGAAAATCCGATCGAAATGTCGGATTTCCACCACTAGCGGATTTAATCTCGGATCTCAACACATCGAAATCAACCATCGAATTTAATCATGTCGAAATCCACCATCGGAATCCTCCATCCTCAGATTCCTCACTTGTCGGATTCAATATACCCGGATTTCAACACATCGGATTTCAGGGTCGGATTTCCTCATTGCCGGATTCATCATCACCATCTTCTTCAATAGACATCTTTAAGCATTCATAACCCAGATTCACAGCTTTACAATACTTATTAAAGCTTACCCAAAAACACAACCAAACATCAACAAATATGTTATCATGCATCATAAACACCTTTAAACCACATAATCACTTGAAACATACAAAACCCACTAACAAAGGTTTCTTATATGTTCATTCATGGTGTTAAAACCAAACCCATCAGTTTATAAACAAAACTGTAACATGTTAACATGATTCAACTATAAACATATAAAAGAAGTTTACCAACCTGAACTTGAATCCAACCACTTCAAGAAATCAAATCCAATTACTTGTTCTTCTTTTTCTCTTGGCACACACACAGTACACACATACAAACAGCTTTTGATATCGCGTTAATTATATATATATTCGTTGCGATAAATGGCTCTTAAATGTTAAATGTCTCTCAAAATGATGACAAACGGTACTTAAAGTGTGTAATTATCATTCACATGTCATAAAATACTCAATGGCGAGAGTTTAAGCGGAAAAGACGGAAAAAGACTCGAAGTTTAAAAGAATATCACAAAGTCTGAAAAAGGCGAGGACACGATGCGTCGGAGGGATGAACATGACGCGTTCCAATGAAAACAAGCGATCTTGTCGGGCAAGTTATTAAGACGCGATGCGTCCAAGACATGAACGCGACGCGTTTCCGGCTGGAATCTAACTCTATAAATAGACTTGTTTTATTCGAAAACAGGGATTCCAACCCTTCCAGCCGGCCCTAGACGAACAAGGATGACGACTTTGGAGATTTGAAGCAGATAACTCGCTGGAACTTGAAGATTCAACCATTTGAAGTGAAGATTGAAGGTTTATCTTCCTAGATTCTATGTTTAGGTGCTATTTCATCATGTTTAGCTCTTTACTTATGATTTTCTATGGTTTTATTCCTCTGATTATGGGCTAAACACCCTGTATTCTCTACTTAGACATGATAACCTTTGCTAATTAGTTAATTTCAATGTTTGGATTGCTTTTAATGATATATTTGTTATGATTAGATTTTTCAAAGATCCATGTGTGATAAAGTTATGATTTTTATGCCTAGATCTGAGTTATTTTAAGTTGTATGACCATTCATCCTTTGATTGCTTGAATTGTGAATTTCTATGACCATTAGGATTCATAACTAGTGATTGACCATATCCTAGGGTTAGACTTAAAGATTGAAACTTTATTGTGCTTGCTATTGTCTTTGATGACCATTCATTGATAATTGTTTGATTTTGTGAATTAACAACTCAAAAGAATAAGTCTATCATAACTCGAATAGTTTGGCTAGTTAAAGATTAATTAATTGCATGACCATTGGGTTAATTGTCTGAAACTATAGGGTTAGTGAGTCTGACCAGGAAATCTAACCACTTTAGAAATCGGTATGTCGTTTTAAGGTATCCATTGCACTTCATTGAAATCTGCTAATTTGATTAGGGAATCTGTTGTCCGAGTAGAGATACTTTACTTCTTATTGATTAAATCCAAGTTTAATTGCATTCTCGCTTTCTTAGCTTTGAAATCTGAATTTTTGGTAAATTAGGTTCTGATTGGATTTGTTGCTTTCTACTATTAAACTGCCAAGTACCTCTGTTTACTGTTTTATTAGTTTAATATTATTTAGATATTTAGTTTAATTATATCTAGAATCATACTCGTTCCCCGTGAATTCAACACCCGTACTTATTTTCTATACTGCTACACGATTAGGTACACTTGCCTATTGTGTCGTACATAAAATATATACGGTTTTTATAAATTTAAAACTGGTATGCAAATCGCACATCAAGTTTTTGGCACCGTTACCTTTTTGTTTGCCTGAAAACGCGATGCATCATATAGGTAAACACGACGCGTTCGCTACTTTAGCGCGATTAGGGTTTTCTGCTTCTCGTGAAACGCGACGCGTTCTTGTGTTAAACGCGACGCATTCCCGCGTTTCCAGATTTCTTCCTTTCTTTCTTTCGCCCTTCTTCGCGTGGAGTTAAGTGCTGCCAACTTTCGCGTTAGGTTAGTGCATGCCCAGGAAACCTTCTGCTGATATCGTCTTGCCTTTCGACGAACCCGAACGAATTTTTCATCAACGCCTTAGAATCAAACGCGAGAAAAAACCAGTTCTGAAGATGGCAGAGAACTTCGCCAACATGTCATTGGAGGAGTACACGAGCTGCGTTCGCGAGGGAACCAGAGCAGGGATCCATCGACCCGAGATCCGTGAAGAACGATCTTTCGAAATCAAGGGTCAATTCTTACATCTTTTGCGCGAGAGTCCTTTCACCAGAAAGGACAACGAAGACGCAAATCAGTATATCGAGGCCGTTCTCGAGGTTGCTGACTACTTCCACATCCCTAGAGTAAGTAGAGATGCCGTTATGGTGCAGTGTTTCCGATAACACTCCAGGGTGTAGCCAAACGTTGGTTGAGATCCGAGCCACCCATCCGTACATGGGATGAGATTAAAATCAGATTCATTAAACAATTCAGTCCTCCATCTAAAATTGCAAAAATGAAAATGCAAATTCTGAATTTCATGCAATTGGAGGACGAGACTCTGTATGACGCCTGGGATCGCTACAAGGAAATGTTGCAGAACTGCCCACAACATGATTTAAATCCCCACCAGGTCGTCCAAACTTTCTATAACGGTATAAATGTCTGCACTAGACAAATGGTCGATTCACAAGAGCCGATACCGAAGAAAACTCCCGCGGAGGGATATGCCCTGATTGAGGAGATGGCTCAGCACTCCCATCAGTGGCACTCTACGAGAGATTCATCTTTCCGCAGAAAGCCGGCAGCCGCAGCCGACTCATCTGATAGCATAACAGCCCTCAGTGCCAAACTGGATGCACTGGGGCGCGACATGAAAAAAGTAAATCAAAATATTCATGCTATGCAGGTCGGTTGTGACAATTGCAGCGGTCCTCATCTCGATAAAGATTGCCCCTACGACGAAAGTGGGAATCTAAAAGAATCAGCGTGTTATTCTTTAGGCGATAAATACTATTATCCCGAGGACGAGGCATTCTTTCGCAACAAGAAGCCCAACTGGAAACCCTATCCTGAGTATCATAAGGAGATGGAAGGGCAGTTCAAGCAAAGTGCTCCAGGATTCTACCAGCGAGACCGACCCAAGGAGCCGGAGAAAAAACCAAACTTCGAGGACATGCTTACACGCTTCGCAGCCGCGTCCGATCAGAGGCACAAAGAAACCAAGGAGTTGGTTAAGAAAATAGGGGTATCGACCGAAGCAGCACTTCAGAATCAGCAAGCGTCCATTCATAATATCGAAACCTAAGTCGGTTAAATCTCAAAAGTCCTTCAAGAAGGTTTTCCGGGTACTCTTTCGAGTAACACAGAAAACAATCCTCGAAGAGATGTCAAAGCCGTGACTACCAGGTCAGGCAAGACACATGAGGATTTCTTTCCCAAAACCGACGATGCTCCACCCACTGCTCCACCTACTGTTCCTATCGATAAGGAACAAGACAAAGGTAAGGCAAAGACAACCGAGCCTAAACCAGTTGTGTAACATCCTTAAAACGGGCCTAAACGTGTGTGAATATGGTACATCAATTATTTAATATAAAATATGAAAAATAATAAATAAATGGGTTATTAAAAATATTAATAAAAATAGATAAAGATTATAAAATATCGAACGGTTTCAAACGAGGATTCCAAAAATATCCTCGTTAGTTGAAACGGTTAAACGAGAGATGAGTTTAGGGTTTAGGGTAGGGGGTTAGGGTTTTAGGGGTTTAGGGTTTGGGGTTTGGGTTTTGGGTTTTGGGTTTGGGGTTTGGGGTTTGGGGTTTAGGGTTTAGGGTTTAGAGTTTAGGGTTTAGGGTTTTTTTTTTGGGTAAAGGGACGGCACCCGGCAAAATTTATTAATAAAAGAAAGAAATTACAGAGTATTAGGAGGGCATACCCTCCAAAAGTTTAGCACTAATTGGTTACCCAAAACATGCTTTGGGAACACTTCTAAAAAAGAAATCAACACTCTAGAGCCTAACACTTGGAAAACAAAATACATACAAGACGAAAAAAAATACCAAGTGCCAAAGGAAAAACAACTAAAACACCACCTTTTAGGATTGATAAGCTCTTGGTCTCTACTTCTATGTTTTATCCAATCTTGATCCTTTTGATACTTCACATTTCCATAAATCTTTTCTTCACAACCTTTGATGTCAACTCTATCTTCCCCATCTTCAAAACCATGAGTCCAAAAAATATAGCATATAGAAATATACCACACAACCAAGAAAATGCACCATGAAAAGCACTTAGTGCCCATTATCAAATTCCAACCTTGATCACACAGCAAGGGATCAATAAAACAGTGCCCAATAATGACTAGCATTAGAAAAGCATAAAACCACAACCTCAAATCCATACAAACCCCAAAACTTTCAACTTGCAACCCTCCAACCTGCTTCAAATCTCCACAATCTGCCCACAAATAATAATATAGCTTCCCAACACCATTATCATCCAACCTTACCTTCTCCTGTATAAACAGAACCTTTAACTGCCCAAGTAAATCTCTCTGCCAATAAATCAGCATCACAGCACCATTGTATGCAGATGTACACAATGAAACAGTACCCTGACACTCATAATCTTGAAACAAAACAGATCCAACAACAAATTGAGAGCCCATAACCTTAAAACAGTTCCAAACTTGAAGTCCATTCAAACTGTTGGCCACTAAATTAGGACTACCTTGCATTTTAGACATGCACCAACCAATTCCACTTCTAACCCATAACCTGTAATATAGAAACACAGCACTCTTTGTGAACAACACCATTTTTATGAACAACAAGACAGATTGCCTCTTAAACATAGCAGACTGCACTTTTGAATCAATTTTACTTTTCACATTGGGAAACCAATAAAACAGTAACCTATACTGATGTAGAACCCACCAATCTTGCTCAAAACCATACCACCAATTTTTACAAATAAGAACTGCACCTGCTGTAGAGTTTTGTAAGTAATACCCTTAAACTTTCATTTTGCTGAATTGCCAATAAAATAGTGAACAGGAACGATCTATAGACTGCCCATGAACAGTAAAACAACAACAAAGCAACAGTATATTCCAGCCATTCTGTTTTCTGCAAGAATAATATCTTAAACCACTTTTAGTACCAAAAAAACAGATTCCCGAGATCTTATTCAAACCCAACTCTAACATGGAACATAGATCTAACTTGTTTTTACTTTTCACAGTGTGAAGCCAATAAAACAGCACCCAACAGCTATTCCATCTCCAGGCACCTATTAAAGAAACCCAATTCATATCCACATGTTTTATCCTTACAACCAAGCTTGAAGCCCACTCTATTATGAATTGCAGCTGTAACACCCTGAATTTCGGTACAAATTTAAACTTTTCTATTTCAACAGAATATCAACATTAGTGTATTTGTTTTACATAAAAGGCGGAAGCTTGTCAAATATACAAAAGGTGGTGTTACTTGTTGACCCGAATACACGACCATTAAATAAACAAAATAACAATAATCATGTATCCCAAACATATCCAAAGGCAACAAGTGCTCCCCAAAAGCTTCTACCCGTCTCACTGGCATCATACTATTGCTTATCTGCGGATACAAAATATAAACACAAACTTTGATAGCCGAAGCTAGTGAGTGTGCCAAAATCATTAAACAAGTAAACAAGTCATCATATATCATAAAACAGTTATGGCATCACATACAGTTCACACAAGATGTGGGGGACAAGTCCACTTATACTTGTATGTTCCATAGGGGCCAACCATGGTCAACAAGTCCTCGTGGGGGTGTGTCCACATCTCCCGTCAAGGTGGGGGAAGCACAAAGCAGTCCACCATACAACGGTTCTCTGGAGTGTAAGCCCTGTTCACCAAATCCACTCGTGTTATCCAGGCTCGGTGGCTCGTCAACCCAGTGAACCCACACGGTCATGATGGCTACTAACATACCCCTCCATTCTCTGCACCGATCCCTCAGCCACCCGTACCTCGCGGTTCCCCCCAATTGCCGAAGCCACAGGAACCTCTGTGTACGTCTCAATGACTAGGAACCCTATGGTACAGAGTTCACATCACAAACAGCGGTCCGGACCAAGCACATAAACCCCGAAAGGTCACATAGCACATACCCCGAAGGGTCACATAATCACATGCAAGTTATATACACAAGGTAGCAACTTGCCATAATCCATACATAGCATAGCATGCTTCAAAACAGGTGAATCATATGTTCAATTTGCATATAACATTATCATAAACATGATAATATCAATAACAGTTCACATTGATGCCATACATATACATAAACATGGTTCATATGAAAACATTTGATGACTTGCACATTAAAAGCATTTTGGGTATCCGCAGGGCACAACTCACCTGATTGAAGTGATGAGGATCACTTCCACTTCAAAACAAAGCCACAAATCACTTGCACAATGATCCTATGATCATAACACAATGTTAACTTAGTTAAGTTAACCATACAATGAAGTTACACGCAAGTATAGACTCAAAACACGACTTAAACGCTCATTTCGGGTCTTTCGGACTCCCTTTGGACTCCCTAAAACCATTAGAAACAAACCCCAATCAATTACAAGGTCAAATGGGGTTAAAAACAAGTTTTTGGACCTTCCAGAGGGTCTCGCGCCGCGAGACAAAGGACCTCGTGCCGGGAGAAAATCTCTGGAAAAGTGACAATCGCCAAGATTGTACCTCGCGCCGCGAGCTCCTCGTGAACAGTGTTTCTGGGCCTGATTTGCTTGCTGCAGCCCCAACTTTTCCACATAGTTTTCAACCAAAACTTATTTCTTCTATTATAAACTCTAAAACAACAACTAAACTACCTCATAACCATAACAAATACCCAATAAACACTACAATCAACCAATCTTTTGTAATAATCCACCAATACCACATACAAAATCACCATCTAACTCAACTTTCCAACAACTTAAACACATTTGATCATTTCAAGCCCTAGTTTCAACCATTTCCCCAACTTTGACCCATAAAACACATCAAACTCAAAATCAAACCAAGAATCACCATATACATAATATATAACTCAAATCAAACACAAATTTCAAGTTAAAACTTACTTGATTCGCAAAACCCCAACTTGAGTGGTTGTTCTCTTAATCCAAATCAAACACAAGTTGAAGAGTATGAAGAACCACCACAAATTCTAGAAGTTTTGCACTTGGGATTCTCACCTTTCCTTCTTGATTTCTTCTTGATCTCTTCTCAAACCCTTGAACTCTCTTTCTCTTCTCTCCCTCACGTTTCTCTCTCTCTTTTCTTCTCCTTTCCAGAATTTTCTTTTCTTCTTTTCTTCTTTGAATCATTTAATGAGTCAATATGTGAATATATATACAAATTTACACCCTAAGTCCCTCTACTTCCATTCCTTTTACATTTATTTACCACTTTAAGTTTATAACACACATACACTACTAATAACACATAAATACTAACAAAACACATAACTCTATTAATTTCCCATTAAATATTACCCATATATGTATTTAATAATTTTACAAAATTACGGGTTTTACAGCAGCCACCAAATTCGAACTAAGATAGTCTTGCAGCAATTAAGACAACCCACCCTATTAACAAACACAGACTGCATTTTTGAATTGGCTTCACTGTTTATAATAAAATTCCATTGAATCATAAGCCAAAAATGACTAATAATCCAACACAAATCCAATATAAACACCCCCATATTTATACAAAGCTTATGACCCTTTAACATCCAAAGCATAAAACAGCAAGACCCACACTGCTTGTTACTGTTCTGCGTGAACAGTAACTTGTAGAATATTCTATTAAACTGCAATTGCATATTTACCCTCCAATTCATATCCCATTTTTTGCACCTTGAAACCCATTCTATACTGAATTGCAGCCACCAATTTTGATACAATCCACAACCTAACTCATATGAAACTAAAACAACCAACCTTGATAATATGAACTTTCTGTTTACATTGACTAGCCAATAAAACAGTGAACTTAATAGAAATAACACCCACCAAAGAACCATCATATGCTCATAAGATTGCCACCAAACTTGACCAAAAATAACAGACCCTGCAACTGAATTTTGAGAGCAATTCCCATCAAAAATCATAAATTGCTGTATGAACAGATATCCATCAGATCTGTTTTTAACATATTCTTGATTCCCACTTGAACAACAGATAGAAATAACCCAACAACCCAAGATGACACTCCTCAATAAGGCTTTATTACCCAACTCTCCATTCCAAGTTCCATTAAATAGATTACACACACCATAGACTGAATCAGAATACATTTTAGAAAAGATTTTACTGTTCCATTGGACCAGCCAATAAAACAGTAACCAAAGAAGCATATAAATCCCCCAAAGAACCACTAGAATTTCATGGAAATACCACCAAACTTTGGATAGAATGAATCTAACAGGATCCAACATAACACCACAGAACCATATCCTTCTTTGCCATATAATAAGCCATATAACATTCACCAAAATCTGAGGCTTCAAAAAAGGATATGTTATTAAAACAAAAAGACCAAATAACAGACCACAAGGCTTATTAATCCACCTTATAACCCCTGGTATAAAAAACAAAGTGCAAACCTCCTGCACACAGAGGAAAAACACCCATCCTAAGTTACAATCATGATCATATTTCAGAAAGCAAAGTGAGTGTGTGCATTTATAGAGTGCCACCTTATAGCTCCAACTAAAACAAGATTTGATCATGATTTTAACACTAACCATCACCACCCTTGTATCACCAACCCAACCCATACCCATATGACCCATCAAGAAATAAGATAAAACCATCAGAAACCACAAGTTCTGGATCTTGAAAAAAGGACCTGCATATATAACACAAAGAAGAATATGCAGGTCATTACTGGCTTGAAATGCCCCCTTATACCTCCATGGTGCCAAACAAACATGCAAACCTCCTGCATAACAAAAGAATACCCCACATCTAGCCTATGACCATGGTTACCTGATGTTAGAAAGCAAAGTGAGTGTGTGAAACGTGCCACCTCAATACTCCATATGAATAAAGATATAACCACAACCACTATTCTAACCAACTCCACCCTTATAGCAACCACCTAACCCATACCCTCAATACTATATAACCAAAAGAAAATCTGAGGCTTGAAAGAAGGACCTGCATATGTTATAGAAGGATCATAAAACAAGCCTACCAGGGTTTGAACTGCCCCCCTTATACCTCCATGGTTACAAAACAACATGCAAAACTCCTGCATATCAGACACAAACCCCACATCTAGCCTATGACCATGGTTATCAGATGTTAGAAAGCAAAGTGAGTGTGTGAAACGTCCCACCACAATGCTCCTTATGAATAAAAATATAACCACAGCCACTACTCTAACCATCTCCACCCTTATAACTCCCACCTAACCCACACCCACAAGACTATAATGCCAAATCAAAATCTGAAGCTTGAAAAATGGACCTGCATATTTTAAGAAAAAATCATAGTACAGGCCTTCCAGGGTTTGAATTGCCCCCTTATACCTCCATAGTTACAAAGAATCATGCAAATCTCCTGCATATCATGTATAAACCCCACATCTATCCTATGACCATGGTTAACAGATGTTAGACAGCAAAGTGAGTGTGTGAGAAGTGCCACCATAATACTCCTTGCAAATAAATATTTAACCACAGCCACTAAACCTACCTTCACCACCCTTATACCATACACCCAAACCAATCCCAGCATAATACTAGCCATACTAAACTGGCCATGTTCATGGAAAATATTATCCAGCTGCAACAAATTAAACAGAGACCAAAACAGATCATGGCCAAATAGCTTGGCATCTCCCCATTTTAGCCTGCAACCAAATAAACCTCCAAGAACAAAACCAAAATAGCATAACACTAGAAAAAATAAAAAGATAAAACAATTATCAATCATAACTACCATTAATAAAAGTTTTATCATCATCACCTTGAATCACACTGAAGTCCCAGATCTCAGAAGCCAACAGAGCCTGCCTTGATCTTCTGAAACTCAACCCAAGCATTTGTTGGGGTTTGTTCGGTTTTTCAAAATATATTTTAGCAATGGAAGCATGAACAACAATTTTAAACTTATTAAAACTCCCCACCAATGATCCATATGCAAGCCTTAAGAAACAAAACAACCATAGGGTGTTTAGAACTACAACCTTTGTAGCGTGAGTAAACCGTTGGTGAAATGGTTGATCTATGAGAAGCCAAGAGAAGACTTCCTCCAAGGTATCCACAAATCAATGAGTCCAACACCTCCAAGATGCTAGTCTCTCCAACCCTTGATATTCAAGAATGCAAGCAACAACCTTTGTTCTTCTTCTTGAACTAGATGTATGTATTTTGAGTATGTGTTTATGTATCACCTTTGCTAACTTGAAGAAACACTAATACTAGAGAGTAAGGATGTTTTTCAAGTATAAAACACTTAGAACAATTCTAAGAACACAAAGAAAGGTGATAGCATGCGAGTATGTTACAAAAGGGACCATGCATGTAATTATAAAAGTCAAGAAGCAAAGCAAGAGAGGGAGGACCCCCTCCCTTGCATTATGGACGAAAATTAGAGGGGGAAGGGTCCCCTCTTGCCTCTTGCTTTCTTACTTGTCCCATACATGCATGTCTTGGTTAAGTCTTATGCAAGAATACACCATATGGCCCCTTTCTTGCTCATTGTGAGAATTTCTAGCTATTAATCTTTTAAATATATAAAAGATATACTAGATATGTCATAATATGTATAAAATACATCTACATGTATTTTATATACATACTTGATTGTTACTAGTAACTCTTTACTTGTAACAAGGATATACATACATTTATATAATTGTTACTAGTAACAATTTACTTGTAACAAATATATATTTATACACACACATATATATATATATTCATACATATATATAAAATCATATGTTTATATTTATGTATTTGATATGCATTACCTTATATCAATATATAAGAGTGATATTATTATTTCACATAAATAATAATATGCAACAATGCATATATACTTATATATATAATGAGTTGGAAACATATTTAAATCATATTCAAATATGTAATTGGTGTCCATTGATTGTAAATGTGTAACCCTATGGGTTTATTTATTATCAGTAATATCGTATTAATTTGTGTCTTGTGCACATAGAACCAACAACATCCTTATCCTCACAGCCTCCTTGACCAATTTACACACATCATCCACACTCTTGTGTCTTTTTTAGAAAGTCCTCATATTTCTTTCCTGCCAGATGTAGTAAACTGTAGCAGCCAAGACCAGTCTTTGAATCACACTCTAAATAGACTTACTAACAGGCATCCTCTCCAAAAATATAGTAATATAAGACCATTTGTTAGGAGCTAGCTCAAATCTACACAAAGACTTCATAATCTCCCATACTGCAGATGAAAATTGGCACTCAAAAAACAAATGGTCATGAGAATCTGCTTGAAGCTTACAAAACACACATCTTAACTCATCAGCATCAGTACCCACTAAAAATTTATCTTGAGTCTTCAATTTCTGCTTAAACACTAACCAAAGAATGAAAGCATGTCTAGGTATATTTTGGCTAAACCACACCCATTTAGCCCATGGAACCTCCATCTTTGTCTCCCTAAGCACATGCCAAGCATCAGAAACTGAAAAAGGAATACACCTCCCAGATAGAGACTTCCATAGCACTTTATCCCGACCATGCTCATTAATAATAGGAGGTTGAGAGCTGAACACCATAGGGAACTTCTGAAATCAATCTTCTAGGATATTCCAATGGCCATCCTGCACAATATAAAAAACAGAAGCATTAGCAGTGCCAATTATCAAAACCAGGCTGACACACTTCTGCCATCTCCTATTTTATACACAAAATTATCCCTAACCTCTTTTGTACACCTAAGAATATTCCTCCAGCTCCAAGAGGCATCACTAGGGGATGGTAAAGACCAAAAATTCCTACTCTTTAATCTAACCTCCATCAACCATCTCACCCATAAAGAATCCTTATTGTTAATAGTATTCCAGATGTGTTTTGAGATTAAAGTCATATTCCAAGAATGAAGCAACTTTAAACCCAAACCACCCTGACACTTAGGCACACACAAGTCTTCCCATCTAACCTTGGCGTTTCCCCTCTTAAACTCACCATGACACCATAGAAAACCCCTTAACAGCCGTTCAATATCCTTAGACAGGGTCTTAGGCAATACAAATACAGAAGCCCAATACACCTGCATAGAACTTAACACTGATTCAATCGACTGAAGCCTTCCAGCAAAAGAGAGAGACTTATTCTTCCAATCTAATAACCTCTTCTTAACTTTATCAATCAAGCTGCTACAATATTTCTGATAAAGCCTAGTAGAAATCAAAGGGACTCCAAGGTACCTCACATGCAAGACACCAACATTAAACGGGAGAATAGCAGATATGTTAGCCCTAGTGTGGGGCTTCACATTACCAAAGAAAGCAGTGCTCTTCTCCATACTAGCAACTAACCCAGAAACCCCACTAAATTCATCTAAAGCCTTTTTAATCACAACAACAGAATGGCTGTCACCATGACTAAAAATCAAAAGATCATCAGCAAACCAAAGATGAGTAATCTCTAACTCCTTACACCTCCAGTGATACCTAAAATTCCCATCATTGCTAATTTGTCTCTTCAACATAAGATTAAGGACCTCCATCACAAGAGTGAAAAGATAAAGGGACATTGGGTCACCTTGTCTCAACCCTCTCTTACCTTGAAAGAATCCCCTATGCTCACCATTTATACTGATCATGAAGGATGTGGAGGTAATACACTCCATAATCCAATGAACCATACAAGGGTGAAACCCATACAAACCCAAACTATTCCTTAAGAAACCCCATTCCACAGTATCATAGGCCTTTTGAATATCAACCTTGAAAGCACACTTAGGAGGACCTCTATCTCTATGGTAGTTCCTCATCAACTTTTGAGATAACAAAATATTATCACTGATCTGCCTCTCAGGGATGAAAGCACTCTGATTCTCATCAACAAGATTATCCAAAGACCCTTTGATTCTGTTGGTGAGAACTTTGCTTATACATTTGTAGATCACATTGCAACAAGCTATAGGCCTATAGTCAGACACCTTGACAGGAGACTTAACCTTAGGCACTAAAGCTATGCAAGTAGCATTCACCTCTTTTAGCAGTTTACCAGAATAAAAAAACTGCTTGACAACCTTGCATACATCAGCACCAATAACACCCCAAGAATCCTTGAAGAATTTAGATGAAAAACCATCAGGCCCAGGAGCTTTATCATCACTAATATCAAACATGGCAGCTTTAATTTCCTCATTAGTCACAGGCCTCACCATATAATCAGAGCTAGCTTGAGACAATTTCCCGCAAAACAAATCATCAGGGTTAGAAACAGGGTTAGTAACAACAGAAGAACCAAGCATTTTATTAAAATGAGCAATAAATTGATCTGCCACTTCATTCCCATGATAACTTCTACCATTCATGTCATTAATCATCTCAATCCTGCTTCTGTTCACCCTACCCTTAACAACCTTATGGAAGTACTTGGAATTGTGATCCCCTTCTTTAAGCCACTCAACCTTGGCTTTCTGTTTCAAAAATAACTCCTCATCCACCATAGCATCATTATAAGCCTTCAAACATATAACCTCTTCATCCCTTAACTCCTTGTCATGAGGCCTATGCACCATAGCAGCTTGAACCCTCTTCAACTCATCTCTTAACTTAAATACACTCTGATGAAGATTCCCTTGTTTGAAATTCAAGGCTCTTAAAGGCTTTTTTATGGCCTTTAATTTAGAAACTACCTTGAACATCTCATAACCTTCCAAATTCTTATTCCAATTCTGCTCAATTAAAGGGATAAACTCCTTCTTTCTCACAAGATAATTGGCAAACCTAAAAGGTTTAGGTTTAGCTTTTTTGAGACCCGGCATGGCTAACACACAAGGACTATGATCAGAAGATAAGAAAGGAAGAAACTGAGCATGAGAGTTAGGAAAATCATTCATAAATGTAAAATTTCCCATAACCCTATCCAGTTTCTTCAACAAACTATCCGCTCTATTAGGACTCTTTTTCCAAGTAAACCTCAAACCAGACATGCATATATCATCAACCTCTATTTTAGCCATACAATCAGCCATATCAACCATACTATCAGACATGGCAGAAGACCCAACTGACACTTCCTCAGGATCCATGGTAGAGTTAAAATCACCAAGAAGAACCCATGGTTTATCTTTCAGTCTTGCTATAAACAAGCAAATCTTTCCAAACCTGAGTTCTAAACTGTCTTATGTGATGGCTCTATATAACAATGCAAAACCTGAGCATGTTGATCCAAAACCATAACTCTAGCAGTACTAGGATCCTAAGCAACAACAATCCTAGTACCACCATTACAGCAATCAGCATTAGAAACCCACTCCCAAGAACCAAAAACCTTACCACTGACCTTGGCCAGATTTTTGCTTTTAACATGAGTTTCTAAAACTGCACAAACACTAACACCTTCCTCTCGAATCACCTGAGACACCTCATCCTGACTAGAAGTCTTATTAAGACCTCTCACATTCCAAGCTATGGTCTTCATCATCATTTGACAACTGCTGAGGACGAAGCACCATCACAACCCTTTTTCATATTACCAAACTCATCAGAATCATTCTTCATAGCTTAAGCAGCCCTATTCTTATCTGAAGCTACATCATCTAGAAAGATATCAATATCCAAGCCATACTCAGCACAAGAATCAGCAAACAACTCTCTCTGACCAAAAACCCAATCAGCTTTTGTAGCACCATCAGGATACTTCTTAGCCTTCAAATAACTCAAGACTTCATTTATTTGATGACCATATATATACAATACTTAGTGTCCCAAGTATCATCATCCTCCATGAGTAAGTCCTCATCATCACCAAGGACTGTAAAACTGTTTGCAGTGGTAACATTCACAGGAGAATTTCTCTTATCTTTAACAACTCTATAAACTTGTTTCTCTTTTTTCCCATTATCACTTTTAACACCCAAACCCATGTCCAAATGGACTCCATTCTCATCAATGCCAATTGAAAAACCCGGATGCTGCTCTCGAATCACATCATTATCAGACTTACTTTGAATCACATCATTAGGGTTTAGGGTTT